>CAKLBY020000378.1:0-2483868 GCA_921007115.2 Peronospora matthiolae | reverse complement strand
AATATCTTAATCCTATTCAAAGATCTTTCGTACCTAATGGATGACACTTGTCAGGCCCTATAAACCGATAAGATATTCTCTATCACCTTCCTAGGGTACCATCAGGTGTGACACACCTGATGGTACAAAGCTACCATAATTTCGTGCGGCCCAGTTACACCTCCCCGCCAGAGTGACGTTATTAAAACGTCAATCGAACTTGTGTTCCTAAGCGAGAACAGTGCGCGTACGGTAACCCTTCACGGCAACGTACGCTCTAGCACGATGTCCTTATCACCAAACGAATTGAACACTCTGTGTAACTACCTCGGAATAGAGGAGACAGTTGACTATGGTAGCGATACCCAGTGTCCAGGGTAATACAGGTACAATGTCCGACTCATCGATGCCCAAGGCATAACCTTCGAATACCTTAAGTTCTCGTTCTCTGAACGTGGAGATGCAAGCGCGCCACTGGCGCAGCCTTCAACACCTGGTTCTGATGAAACTATCATCACGAACACTCTCGACGAGCAACAGCAATTGCTAGTCCAACAAGAAGAAAACGCTCAGCGTCATGCACAAATGGGTGCAACCCTTGAGTGCCAGCGTGACTATGTGTTCACTCTACCCTGTGTGGAGGAACGTCTACGTCAAGCGGCCGGCCGAACATTGGTGACGTGGATCATTGGTCATAGGCCTAAGGCTCCTAAGGAGGTGGTGAGCTGCCAGGCACTTCGTGAGAGGTACTTGGAGCCGCACCTAACGACTCAAAGTCAATACAAGACATGCCTTGACATGCAAGCACGTGATGCACCGGTTCCACCGATCAAGTGTATACCCATTCTCTTGTTCGCAGGCGAAACAGTGAGCGAAGAAGACGATGCCTTCGATCGCTGGGTGCACCATATGCGTCGTCTCAGCAATATGTTTGTTCTAAGAGCTAGTGTCAATGTGGCTGATGTGCGTCTCGAACGCAAGCTTCGGTATGATTATGCCAAGCTTAAGGCCAGAGACCAATTGCGCAAGCGCACGCGCTATGCTTCGGCTACTACGGTAGACGCGAGTGCTGGTCAGTCTGTGACCAACAACCCGCCAACCCACTCCACTAGTGGTGGAAACGGCCTCGGTCTCGATATGACCATGACCACGATACTCAAAAGCATCCAAAGCATAAGGGCAGTCTTGCCGAAGGGGTATCTCAAACTTCCATGAGTTTTCAGACTCAGGGTACCCTCGCCACTTTACCGGATACTGGTATTGGCCCTGAGGACGACGTCGTTTCAGTAGTCTTTCGACATGAAACTGACGACACCCATGCTCATCGAGCAAAGTCGGTGGCAGCCGGTGTACCGGTGGAGGCCCACGAGAAATTGGCTCTCGAAGTGAAGGGTCTTCAAGAGACATTGGGTAAGACCCAGTACATGCTGGATGCGATGCAAAGCCGCCTTCAAGCGATGGAGCAAGCTCAAACGCTGGAGCGAGGATCAGTTATACCTGCTGATTCGTCTACAGCAATCAGGGGCAATGCCCTTGTCGTCGGCGCAAGCGCCTCCATGTTCACATGGGAAGGATCCTGTTACGGCTTAAGTAAGCCTACGTAGAGCACTGGATGTGCGCAATTTACGCGGAAGGTTTAGCGTATGTGCAAGTCCCTTCTTGATAGTGACCGTAAAAACGGTCCAATAAAGCGTGGACGCAACTTAGTCTTAAAGACAGCAGACATTACATTTGAAGATAGATTTTTAGCGTTGAGTAATACTTGGTCTCCGACCTCATAACGTTTAATACATTTTCTGCCTTTGGCATCAGCTTGTTGTTTTTAATTATCGTGGCTATCAGCCATTGCGTCACGCACATGTCTGAAGACATTTAACGCGTAGCGAGAAACTCGCCTCCCTGCTTTTGAACAGCAGCAGGGCTGATATCATCAAGCCGATCGGCAACCTCTCCCCCACCAAGCCCTGAATCACGTAGTGATAGCGTTAACGGAACGCGAGGGTGAGTAAGACCGTTTACGTAAAAACGGAGTAAAGCCTGTGGAGGCATGAACAGCGTTGTTCAATGCTAATTCAACAACAGGGAGCATTGAGCTCCAACGCATAGGCGTATCAGCGCAAACACTGCGCAAAATGTCATGGATGACGCGGTTAACACGCTCAGTTGACCGTCAGTCTGCGGATGATCCGCTGTGGACATGTCCAACCGAGTGCCCATCACCTTCAAGATAGACTTCCAAAACTTTCCAGTGGAAGCGGGGTCTCTATCAGAGACAATTGCCACAGGCAAGCCATGTTGGAGAAAGACACGGTAGATAAACAGCTTTGCTGTATCTTCAGCATCAATGCTATCCGGCACAGCCGCTAAGTGAGCCATCTTGCTTAATCGGTCAACAAAGACCACAATACCAGTGTTGCCTTCCAAATTTTTCGGTAGGAAAAAACACAAAATTCATGCTCATGGACTCCCAACAACCAGTGGGTACTGGCAAACTAGCCAGCGGCGCCGCCGCATGTGCTGAGGGTTTAACCCGTTGACACGTTTCGTACGTACGCACATAGGTGCTCACCCACTTAAAAACTTTGGGCCACCAATAACTTTGGCTCACCGAGCTATAAGTTTTCTCACGACCGAGATGACCACTTTAAGCAGTATCATGTGCCTCATAGAGGATTCGGTACTTTAATTCCTCATCATAAGGTACAGTGATACGAGGGTTATCCTCAATGTACGTGCGATAGCACAACAGGCCATTATCGATGGAATATCGATGTAGCCTCGCACGTATACGTGCCGACAATTCTATGTCCGAGTCTTTAAACTTATCGCTCCCAAGAGCACGTAGCAAAGCTACACACTGATCATCCTTGGCTTATTCCGCATGTATTTAGTCAGTGACTGATGACGACCGAGTCGTAACATGAGCAAACTCATAGTCAGGTCGACGCGATAGCGCATCAGCCAAAGCATTTTGCTTACCTGGCTTGTACTTCACCTCGAAGTTATATTTAACAAGCCATTCTCTGTGAGAGATGAGGTGTCGAAATTCGTAATGACGCATGATCTGTATCGATCACAAACGGCTTTGAGCCAAACGGATGTACTCTGAATCTGACAAGAGCGTACTTCACAGCAAGTAGCTCTTTGTCATGAACTGGATAGTTCTTTTCAGCAGTTTTCAGCTGCCAAGACTCGAATGCGATGACGCGTTCGCGCCCATCGACATCTGTTTGTAACAGAGTACTGCCTATGGCGAAGTCAGATGCGTCACAGACGGCACTGAAAGGCCGACCAGAATCGGGCAAAGCCAATATTGGCGCATAAAGGAGACTCTCCTTAACTGCTTCAAAAGCATCATGTTCGGTATTACCCCAATACCAGTCCACATCCTTTTTAAGGAGATTGGACAATGGCCGAGCCATATTTGCGTAATTCGCTCTGTACTTATGTAAGTAATTGGCAAGACCAAGCCACTTACGTAAGTCCTTTTGGTTCTTGGGAACCGGCCAATCAACTATGGCTTTTAACTTAGCGGGATCCGCTCGAAGGCCTCGCTTCCCAATGAAGCACCCTAGAAAGGGAATCTCTTCTACACCAAAGATGTACTTAGATGCGTTAGTATACAACTTATTTGTCCGCATACACTCGAGCACCGCTCGTAAATGATCAATGTGGTTATCCACATCTGATCGCCCATTCATTGCACGACTACGGACAAAAATTTCATCAAAGCACGTTTGTTCATAGCCTCGATGAGGTCTAAACAGTTGCGTTACCAGCTGGTTAAACGTATCCGGGGAGTTAGATAGCCCTTGTGGCATAACGAGCCACTCCCAGAGCATACCGCTCGGAGTACTCACCGCTGTTAGTGGAATATATCTTACTCGCATGAGCAGTTGGTAATAATCATCGACTAAGTCGAGTGCACTGTAAAATGTAATCCTACCATTTTGTTCTGAAGAACACCCTTTCTAGGAGTAGGCGTCTGCGCCGGTATAGTGGCGGCATTAAGCTTATTATAAGCATGTACAATACGCCACTTGTCATTTGGCTTTTTGACACAAAATGTCGGTGTTGAATGGGAACATTTACTCTCACGAAACATTCCAGCCGCCTGCTTAGCACGAAAAAAAAATCGTCAATGACGTCACACTGTTCTTTAGGCAAAGGCCACTGCCGTGTTACGCAGTATTTAGTTCCAGGAACCAAGTCAATTTCACGACGTACACCTCTATCGGGAGGTAAGGCAGAAGGTGGGTTGTGACACACCACATCTTGAAATTCCTTAACTAAAGGATAGAACGGATCCAAAGGATCTTTAAGGATCGAAGATCCACTTCGTGCACCAAGTGCCGCCTTTGTATCCTCTAGGACAGACTCATCCGTTAACGAGGAAGAGTTCAACTCAGTATCAGGTCTAATGACCGCTAATTCGGATAACTCTTCTGCCTTCAAGGCCTGGTTAAACTTGCCATCAGACATTTCGTCTGGCTCACAAAGAGCGTCCAAAGATGGAAGGGTTTCAAGGCAAACAATGCCATCAACCTGACCAGTCACTCCATTAACAAGTGCATATAGTGTATTACTATTATCAATATGTGACTGTGTGGACGCCTGGCGCTTTACAGTTGCTACTCGCCGTCTCGATCGTCTCTTCGAGACCTTACACCCCTTAGGGGTCGGGACGGTTTTGTCCACATGGTTACTACCGACCATAGTACGCTCTATACGAGAGCTTATGTCTTGACCTACATCCGGTGAAGTGTTACATAACTCGAACACTTCGCCAAGTGGATTTAAACGTGCCACTCCACGTGTGTTATGCAGGTCTAGCCCTAAATTTAACAGCGTCTTGCTGACAATGTCATTACCGACATTAGGTGTGGTGCCCTCACGGCCGCCCACACTATACGGCGTATCGCCAACAATAATATTACCGACGTTAAGCGTGGTGCCTTCACGGCCGCCCACACTATATGGCATATCGCCAACAATGTCATTACTGACATTAGGTGTGGTGCCCTCAAGGCCGCCCACACTATACGGCGTATCGCCAACAACGTCATTACCAACGTTAAGTGTGGTGCCTTCACGGCCGTCCACACTAAATGGCATATGGCCAACAATGTCATTGCCGACATGAAGTGCGTTGCTCTCACGGCCGACCGCACTCGGTGTAGTTTCACGTGCCACCATACACACATCAAAGGAATCACATCCTTGATCACTCGGACCTAGGCCAACCATGCTTTCAGCATGCGGTGACTCGTTATCAAAACGAGTAACACTGAACGGAGTACGTGCCGTTTCACTAAATTTAGACGAGCTATGCTCGAAACTTATGTTGGTAACATTGGAGTTCTATAAATCAGACATTCCAATATCCAGCACATTGACATCTTCAGTTAAAGGCTCGCGCCAGTAGTGCTTCTGTTGCCTAGCGATGGTGGGTTCATGACTCTTCAAAAACTTCGCTTGGAACATTGCGCGTACCGCCTAAGGTCTTAGACATCCAATCAGTCCACGGCTCATGGCGTTCAAGCCAAGCCATTCCTAGGATGAGATCACATCTCGAGTCCAAATCTAGGACAAGCCAGCGCTCAATACTGTCAAAGTCTAAAAACTTTATACCTAAGTTCAGTGGAACTTTAGGCACAGTAGCACGACTTCCAGTCGCTAAACGAACTGTGATGGAATCACCCTCCTGCGCTGTAAGCGCCTCTGCATAACGCTGACTTCCCTCAAGGGAACGACGTCGAGCATAATTGCAAGACGCTCCAGAATCGATCACTATCGCCCAAGGCTTATTAAAACCCTTAATTTTCGCCTCGGCGACCAACAAGCCGGACTTGTATCCACGCACCATACCCGTAGGTACGGATCTCCTTGGGGATAAGCTCTGCCTTCTTTTGCCCTCTAAAGGTGTAACAGAACCTAGTTCTCCCCCAGTGGGGCGCCCCGCGTCTACCGGATGTCGGCATTTCCACGTGCCATGCCAGACTTCTGACTCGGGGTCGAGTGTTGGCTTGTAGCCTGGCGTTGCTTACGCAAAGGGCAACCATGCCGCAATTGTTTAGTGCTTCCGCACGTAAAACATCGGCGTACGACGTGTTGCTGCTCAGCAGCTTGAAGCTCAGCTTCATTTTCATCTTCAGCATAGCTGAGATCCATCGGTTCCGGCCTATTATAGGCAGTGGTACCCGAAGAGTTTGCTCTCACAGAGCGAGGTTGTACCCATTCCCACCCAGTCTGGCCGACTTGAAGTTATGCTCAGCATTAAGAGCAATTCTCACAGCCTCTTCAAAGGCAGAGGGGTGAACCCGAAAACCTCGGGTCTGGCAATGCCAGAACTTAGACCTTCCATGAAGATAGTCACATGGACTGCCTCAGGCAGAGGGTCAGACTGCATTGCAGCCATGAGCGATTCGCATCTCTTGGGCATAGTCCGATAGTTCATTCTTACCCTGGCGGGCAGAAGGAAAGCGTGAACGCACGCGGTAAGCCTGGTTAGGTAGTGAGAACACCTGAACCAATTGTGACTTGAGCGAATCCCATGAGGGAAACGCTATGTCCACCGACGTGCTACACGTCAAGGCCCATTCTCTAGCTCTTCCATTGAGCTTCGAGATAGCCAGCGAGACCTGTTGATGGTCAAGCGTGATCAGGCCTGATCTCATGGCCATCTCAATCTCACGGATCCAGAGGATGAGGTTCTCACCCTCCTTACCGGAGTAGTTTTCACTTCCACTCTTAGTGGACGAGGCCTAACCTCTTCGTCTGGTACAGACACATAGCGTGTAGGCATAGCCGACCTTCTTGATCTTTCTGGACCTGTTCTAAAGGGCCGCTTCATACTGCATGAAGCTTTCAACACGTGCATTAAGCACTTCAGGACCTTGTGAAACAAAGGAACTCCCACGCACTCTGTACCTAAAGATGCGGTCAAGCATCAAGCGTGACCGCTGGGCCTCAGGAGGGGAGTGGGTTTTCCATCTCCACAGAGGATCAGTCTTAAAGACTCAGGCATATCACCAGTTTGTCCAGAGCAGACCAAAGAATCCGTCACAAAAGAGCCATGACAAGTGTATGGCGTCGACTGCAGCTTCGAATTGCTGGTACGACACCTGCTCGGCGGTTCCAGGTCCGTCGTTCCTTTTTTCGCGGTTTCAATTCATCCATCGCGTTATAATTGGTCACGAAATTGCTGTTTTTGTGGGGGGTTGTTGATGATGTGTAGGAAGAGGCGGACGTGGGTGTCGCTGCAGTCCTGAGCTGCTTCCGGAGCTTGAAACTTGATGCACGGAACTATGATAAGTACGAGCAGCTCCGATGCTAAAAACAATAGGGAGTTCATATCGAAGTTGTTGTGGTGTTGTTACTGGGTTGGCTGACGCCGTAGGGACAACGAAAAGCTATTTGACCAAGCCGTGGATACCATTGGCACGATGAAGTTCGAGCAGCAAAAGCAGTTTGTGCAAGACGAGGTTGCGAAGCAGGTGTGTGTGAAAAGGATTGGAGTGTCGATATTTGGACTCAGACTTCGTCACATGTCGTCTCGTTGGTGGGCTGTCGATAGGTTCAGACCTGTTTCGAGGCTGTATTGAAGATGCCCAAGGACTCTGAGAATAAAGCGTCTAAGATGTCCCTGTCAGGATTTCAGCGCGATAATGAAGTGGCAGAGAAGGTAAACTGGTTATGTGTATTTGTCATGGATCACAGTTGTTTCTAAGCGAATGCGTGTGATTGCCGGTTAGCTTAAACTTTCTGACAACTTCCAACAAGTCTTCGGATTCACTTTGAATGTGGAAGAGTCTAGTGTTCCAGATGCCGGCCAAGGTGTCAAGTTACTTGGTCATGCGTCCATAGGATCATTAGTGGTACGTTTGCGACTTGCTGCTGATTGTTTTTGACATTGCACTCAATTCTGTGCACGTCGTACTCATGAAGGCACTGTACCCCGGTATCGTCTACTTGCCAGAGCATTACAAAAAGGTGCGGGGGATTGTGTTAAGAACTCTGTCTTGCTCTCGTCGCTCATTTCGTTTATGACAGAAACAATACCTAAGCGAGTTATCGAACAACCCGTACGCTCGTGCTCGCTTTGACAGCGTAATTATTGACGCCAAGAATGAGCGTAAGGGTTTTGTTTGCTGCTGTGCTTATCGCCAAACAAGGAGCTCTTTTGCTAACATAGAGCGTGCCAACACAGCGTCAGTTCCGCGTAATCCGCTTGCGGTTGCTCACAAGATCAATCACCCTCCTAGCGGAACACCCCCCAATGTCATTGGCTTTGGATTTGAATTTCCACCAGAAGGTTTGACGATGAAGAATCGATCGCTAATGAACAATCTTGGCTGAAATTGATGTGATGTTGACCAACTAATCCCTACTTATGTGTTTAACTGTCAGGACCATTTGCTGCGAAGAAATTCGACGAGCTCATTCCAAATAGCTTTGTCAAAGAACCCTCACGCCTTTCCATGTTTGGCAAGCGTGCTATCGTGCATGTATGTTTCAGTAGCCGGGTTGGTGTTCTGCTGGGCATGTATACACTAAGTCTTCATTCTTATCATGCATGACAGGGCCTTGCTTTCATCGCAACGGCAGATATTGCAGACGGAGAAGAGCTGTTTCTCAATTATCGGTGCGTCTTCCGATTGTGGTCAATATGTAGTGCTCAACCCGACTGATCGCTCATCTTGAACGCTCCACCAGCTACAATCCCGATCGTCCGCTTCCTGGATGGTACACAGCTGTCGACGTCGATAGTGATCGCGCAATGTGGAAATAGCCTGCGAGATTACCAGCACCAGTCTTGACGATTCTCAACGACAAGGGGATGTATTAATGTGCTTACGTGCGAGTTTAAAGCGGAATACAGCAACAAAGCGTCTCCACCAGACGGATTACGTCCGAGGAGCCTCGACTGACGAATGCAGCTGAAGCTTACAGCTTGTAGGCTCTTCAACTGTGCTCACTTGGGAAACTCTGCATTGTTGGACAGAATGATGCCGACGATGACGCCAAAAATGCCGAGCGCACTGGCAAAAATCTCCACGATCAAAATTGTCACGTATAGCGCTGCGTTCTGCGCGTCCGCAAGTACGCAGCTGCTACCAGCGATACCGACGGAGACCCTGGATCAAGCAAGTCGTACAAGTTAGAGCATGGTGACATATCGACATCTCTGACACCATCCATGTCACGTCAACAGCTCGTACCCGCTTGCAAGGTTAGTCAAACCAACTGCGAGTCCCGAACCAAAGACAGCATAGCCTGCAAAGTACAACGCCTGTTCATTGATCGGTTCATCTCCGTCATTACGCAATCCAGGCTGGTTCATCTACTCAAAGAGTATGCAGGCAATGTCAGCAAACACGCCCAAAACATGTCCCACCGTTGCCATTTCCACCACGCATCAGCACGCCGCACCTTGCTCTGCAATATAATTGCGATAATGACACCGTAAATTGCCGTCGCTTCACAAAAAATGATGCTCACAAGGTTCTTGGATCGTACACGCGGAGCCTTTACAGCAGCACCCAGGAGACTCGATCCTGTGATGAAGATACCCCTATAGTCCACAGTGTAATACCCCACCCCCGACCATGAATCAGTCTCTCTCTATCTCCGCTTCTTGGCAACACTTGGTAGCAGCTGCTGAGCACGCACCAAGCGGCTCCAACAATGGAAAAGGTCAAGCCAAAGGCTACGCCCATATTACCCCATGCATACGGTGATATGTTACTAAGGACATCACCCCAACCTATTGGAACAGCAAATGGAGGAGCTGGAATTAGAATATCCAGAAAAGGTCGTTCTTGTATAATCCCCTGATCTTTGCGCAGCGACAACTAGGATCCAGAGACTGCCGTTACTGCTACTTGTATATAAAAGATGACAGTCATCTTCCTCTCGCACGTGCCTTGGTTGAACAACTCGTCGGTAGCGGCGCTCATGTGGAGGATCGTGTGTTGTTTGTCAAGGCGCTTTTTGGTACTGGAACAGACACGATGCCAAATAGCAAAAATAGTCACTCGTACTTGAGTGTGAGTGTCAAATGACACGTCTCTGTTACAGCTAAATGTTGATCGAAAGTGGGCGCCGACTCTGATCGAAAGAGCATTCGTCTACACAAAGGAAGTCGCTCGTACACGTGGTCACTTCAAGTCATAGACGGGACAAATGCTTTAGGCGCAACATACGTAGGATGCAGCGGAGCTACACAGCTCCTTAAGTCAGAGGAAGACTGTTTGCTTACGAGCAACTAAGTTCGAAAGAACTAACGACTCTACGAGTCAACAAGCTTTACAGCTTCAGGTCCCTGTTCCAGGTAGCCTAACGATTCAGTGAATCGACAGCACTCAGTGCTCAAGAGTAGCTACCTAAAGGAGGTGTTGCTAACTCTTAGTGATCAGTGATCAACGATCAAGGCGGCTCGCAAGCCACGTGTGTAACGGGGTGAATCGTTACATAACAATTTGTAAGAAATTGTTAATAGAATATAACTATAAGAGTTATATTCTCAGAATATTGTCATAAGGACGAATATTCTGTAACACTTACGAGTAGTTCCTAATTGGTTGATATAGGCCATTATATCAACCAACGAAGACGCGCCACGACAGACGCACGCAATGAGTGGTGAGCAGATAGTTGATTTACACATTTGTATTCAGACACAGTTAGATGAAGATAAATAGTGATATATTGCAGACATTAACTATTGTAAATACAATTCTACTTTTTACTTTAACCAAGTACTCGCTTCTTCTTACCGTTTTCCTCTGCACGTACGAGTGTACGTGAAGTTCCGAGGCACCGCCTGATTCTGTCATCAGAATAAGTAGCTTGTACTGTTACCAGTACAAGCTTCAGGGTGCCCCGTTACACCTGGTAGCACTTCGTAGTCCGTCCAAGGACCACGTTCACATCTAACATGAATATGTTGGATGATGAAGATGACCAAAGCTTCACGCTACGCGTGACGGCTACTCTTATTTGAGCGATGTCGAATGGGATGCGGTTGAACGGATGGGTTCAACCATGGGCATCCATGCTGTTAGCGTCATGCTAGAGGCTCTCAATAGAGATGCCCAACATGCTACTATCACCAAGTTCATTCAAAATGAACTTGAAGCTGAACGCGAGAAAGTAGGCCTTGCTTCACCAACAAGGTTCTCGGCAAGCAGAGTTGTTGAGAGAACAGGGTGCTCAACAGTTTGAACTGTTGAGACAGCATCAGGCTGCTGCTGGCGGTTCGATGCACTCGCGTCGATTCGAGACCTTGAAGATTGACATCTCCAAGTATAGGGGAGTCGAAGAAGACTCCCTCTTGAGATGGTTTGTCGAATTGGATGACGCCATAAGGGCGCGTCGCATCGACGACGGGGATATGCAAGTTGCATTTGCCCAGTCAAATCTGGCAGGACGTGCCAAGACTTGGGATTTGGGACTCAAGCTGCACAACCCATATGCGTTTGGGTCGTTGGAAGACTTCAAGTAGCGGCTCAGACAAACGTTTGAACCGCCTAGAGCTGAGTTCAGAGCTCGAACCGAACTCTTGAAGCTCAAGCAGGGTAAGCGTGATGTGCACGCTTACGCGCAACATATACGACATCTCACGAGTTGTATAAGTTCCAACCCGGTGGATGAACGCACGTTGGTTTCGGTGTTCATGCAGGGTCTTGCAGATGGTCCCGTCAAGACTCACCTGTTCCGACTTGAACTAGATTCACTAGAACAAGCCATTTCCATTGCGGAACAGGAAGACTTCAGTCTGAGACAGGCTCGCGCCAGCTCGACATCATATCGTCAACCGAGACGATATGACAGCGGAGGTCCAGAGCCGATGGAACTCTGTTATGTAGAGAGCGAGAAGGCTCACTCTACAGACTACAAGAAGTTGCAGAAATGCAACAGATGTCAAAAGACAGGACACTACGCTTACGAGTGTAGTGCCCCTCGTCCAGTGTCTCGCAACACTGGGCGTAGTGACCGTCCACCCATGAGAAAGGGGCAGGAACGCGGGTCTGCTGTTGGCGCAAAGACGCAACAACGGGATGGACCGTCAAAAATGGACAGGATCAGTAGGTGCGGAGCACCCTACTGGTCCAGCAACGTCAAGAGAATTTGTAGACCTCTTGATGAAGGTTGCTCCCAACACACAAACGTTGTGCGTTGCTGCTCTAGGTAATGAGATCTCACTCATTACCTTGAAACTCGAAGTGACGAATAAGTTTTCCCTTCGAGCTCTAGTCGATTGTGGGGCGTCCAACAATTTTGTGCGACGCCAATCGCTAGAATATGGTCACTTTAAGTTCAGTGAATGTGACACACCTCCTACGAGGATGACGGTACGTCTTGCGACAGGTGCATCCGTACCGTCATGAAGCGTATAGTGAAGATCCACTATACGCTAGAAGATACCCAATATGACGATGACTTTATCGTATTGGATTTGGATGACAAATTTGATGTCATCCTTGAAATACCGTGGCTCAGAAGGTACGAACCACGGGTAAACTGGCAACATCGAACAGTAACGATGCCTGCCGCTTGTTCGTCAGATGGCCATCTGATGAACGTTTTGGAGCGTCCACAAGCGTGTGGATGTACTACGAGTGAGTGCGATGGCCTCACTTGTGGTACGGTCGTTAGTACGACTGCACAAAACCTTAGTGTACCAAACGGTTACACTTCGGAGCAAAGTTCCGGCGGCTGTGAGGAAAACACAGGCTGCGCCGAAGGTCCACCGCTCGAATAAGTCGAGTGGACCGGGACAAAGATGTATCCCTAGCGGGGAACATCTAGAAGAGAAACAATCGATCGCTCAGGTTAAGCGAAACGATAATCCTAGATCGACCGGAGAGTCTTTCGTAGAGGATCTCGCTGTGGTTGCGCAACCCCAGCTAGAGGAAGTAAAGGGAATAAGTCCCGATATTACAAATACGGCGGAAACAAGTTCCCCGAAACCCGAGGGAATAAGTCCCCGAGAAGCCGAAGGAATAATTCCTTCGAGGCCTGAGGGAATAAGTCCCCAGGAAATGATAGAGACATTGAATGTCATAGTCAATGACGGATCAAGTGTAGGTGCTTATACACTTGACCTGATTGCGCCTCCGAAGTTAACTTCGGAGATCACTCAGTTGCCAACGCTCGAACGTAAAAGGTTCTTGCGTGATCTGCGTAGTGGCAAAGTCAAGCAGATCTGCGTACTCGTCGCTGACGACGAGTGTGTAGCCGACATAAGGTCAGCAACAGTGTTTACTGAGAACGAGAGAGTTCTCAGTAGTTCATCTATGGACGAGAGTGTCCTAGATGAAACGACACGAATTGAGCGATATGACTCCCAATCGTGGGATCGCTCAAGACAAATCCTCTCTATGAAGATTTGGTTGAATTCAAGGATGTATTCCCTGAAACTGTTCCGTGCGAATTACCGAAGGATAAAGGTATTCGACACGAGGTCGAGCTTAAACCAGGCTCGAAGTACTGTGTCATGAAGCAGTGGCCACTGCTTCGTGAATAAGCACTTGCGATCGACAAGTTCTTTGCCGATCGTTTAGCTGCGGGCCATGTGAGGGAATCAACTTCCCCACATAGCTCTCCGACCTTCTGTGTGCGAAAAGCAACAGGAGGGTGGTGGATAGTGCACGCGTTCAACAAATTGAACGCTGCAACGGTACCGGCTCAGACGCCGATACCGAGGAAGGACGTAATCATTAATGGTATGTCAAAGAGTACCATCTTTTCGTCCATGGATTTGATGGATGGCTTCTATCAAATCCTTATGCGAGAACGGGATATACCCTATACCGCAGTTAGCACGCCTAGCGGCATGCTCTGTGAGTGGCTAGTAATGCCACAAGGGCTTAGTAATTCCCCTGCCACGTTCAACAGATGTGTATCACATCTGTTGAGACCAGTACGAGAATTCGCGCCGAGTTATTTCGATGACGTATTCATCCATAGTCGGGCTATGGATGGAAAGTCGGAGGTTGAGGTTCACAGATACCACGTCCGACAGGTTCTTACAATCGTGCGAAAGCATCAATTGTATGCAAACCTCAAGAAGTGTATATTTGCAGCAAGCGAAATACCACTTCTTGGGTGCATCGTTGGTAAGAACGGTGTACGTCCTTATCCCGAAAAGATCAAGGCCATCACCGACTGGCCTGTGCCGGTTGATGTCAAAGGTCTTCGTAAATTCCTTGGGCTAGCGGCGTATTTGCATAAGTATTCACGCAATTACGCCGAGATGACTGTGCACCTCTCTCGTTTGTTGAAAAAGTACGAGAGGTGGTTATGGAACGCTGAATGTCAGCGCTCCTTTGATGGTATCAAGCAGAGTTTGATACAATCCCCAGTACTAGCAATAGTCGATCAGGACAGGCCATTTCATGTGGTCTGTGATGCCAGCGATTTCGCAATCGGCTGTGCATTAATGCAGTACGATCTTGAAGGCGTTGAACGCGTCGTCTGCTATCAGTCGCGTCAGCTGTAACCAGCTGAGCGGAACTATCCAGTGCATGACAAGGAAATCCTTGCCATGAAGTATGCACTCACGAAGTTCAGAGTCTATCTATTGGGAGATAGACCCTTCATTGTTTACACTGACCATGCGTCATTACGCACGGCAGTGAACAGCCCACACCTTTCACAAAGAATGGCGCGGTGGTTGTCATTCTTTGCAGAATACAACTTTACGGTCGAGTACAAACCAGGACGACTCAATGTCGTCGCTGATGCACTCTCACGTCGTCCCGACTTTGAACCAGTCGTGAAACCCAACAGTGAGACAGTCACTGTTGCGGTTATGACGTCCTCAGTCCCATCTACAAAGTTGTATGATGATGTGAGGCGGGCATATGCCCAAGATGGTGAGATTGTGGAGTTGTTAACACATCTCTCACAGCCATCTCGAGAATCGTTGAAACGATTGTCGTCTGCGTATCGATCTGCATCAGATCGATACACTACTCGCAACGGATTACTGTATTATACAGCCGTTTCTGGCGACACACCACGTGTTGTCATTCTAGATGATACTGATCTGCGTTTGCGGATCATGTTCGAGTATCACGATGCTCCTATAGGAGGACATCGTGGCCGGGAGAAAACGTATCTCACGGTGAGTCGAGACTTTTACTGGCCCCGCCAGTATCAGTTTGTGCGAAAGTATGTTCGCGCATGCGAAGTCTGTCAACGAGTGAAGTCAAGTCCTTCACTGCGTGCACCTTTACAGCCTCTACCGGTTCCGGCTGAGTGCTGGGAATCCATCTCAATGGATTTCGTCTTCGGGTTACCCAAAGACGCACGCGGGAATACGGGTATTCTCGTATTTGTTGACAGATTCAGCAAAATGGTACACCTAGTGGCTGTACCAGAGTCAATCACGGCAAGTGGCTGTGCTTGTGTCTTTATTGACACCATCTTCCGACTTCATGGGTTGCCCCGTGAACTCGTATCAGACAGAGATCCACGATTCACTGCTGATTTCTGGCGTTCCGTGTTCGAATCACTCGGAACGCGCTTGAAGATGTCTACATCTGATCATCCAGAGTCCGATGGTCAGACGGAACGTGCCAATCGTGTCCTCGAAGAGATACTTCGAGGATACGTACACTCCTTTAAGAGTTGGAGTGAGTTTTTGCCAATGGTAGAGTTTGCCATTAACAACTCGGTACATGCGTCCACGACACAAACACCGTTTTACGTGAATGGCTTATGCCATCCGCGTGTACCCACCTTACTAGAGTGTAACTCTGGTTTAAGGGGGAGGGACTCGCGCGAGCAAAAACCGATTTGGTTCACGCTCATCACGCTCTGACTAAGAGGTCATTGCGTTTGATGCCGATATCGATAACATCGATATCGAAGAAAATGACGCCAGTGAGAGTGCGGAAGCCCTCCCTGAAGAAAAGGTTGATGTTGCTGCAGTGCGCTCACAGCGCACTGAAGCTAACGAGTCATCAGATGAGTTCATACTGGCTCGTGAAACGGTAGTCCGTTTTGCGTAAGCCTCCATCGCCGAAGCGGTGGATAAGCAAAAGCAAAACGCTGACAAGAATGGAAGGGCAAACACTCTTTTACTTAATAAAGGTGACTTAGTCCTACTGTCTACGGTTAATCTATTAAAGCATGTAGTGACTAACTTGCGTAGCAGTAAACTACTACCCAAGTACATTGGCCCATTTCGTGTATTGCACCGCCTAGGCAATGCATACACGATCGAGTTGCCACGTAAGATGCGAACGCATCCCACGTTTTACGTTGGTCGGCTTAAGCCGTACCATCAGTACGCTGTTTCTTCCGATGAAGAACGCCCTTGCGCTCAAGCATCTCGCAGAGAGCCTTGTGCTCCCGATGGTGGGCATCGACAAGGGTCTGAAGAGCAGTTTACTCATCCCGAGACCGATCAACAATCCCATGAGCTACCCTTAGCTCGTCACGAAGAGATGTCAGAGCTCTCTCGTTCTCAAGCTGAGCAAAGGCAAACTCAGCTCGATGCTTCGAGACAGTGTCCGCCATTTGGAGACGCCTGTCCCGCTCATGTTCGAGATCGTTGCGCAACCCTTGCGTTACGCGATCAAAGAAGCTCTCGGGAACACACGGATCCCCACGGTTGTGTGGAGAGCGTCTTTCCTCCTCCTCAACCTCCATTAGAGGACTCTCGCGGTGGCCAGCGCTATCTAGTTGAGCAGCTGTTGAACCACAGCGACGTGAACGGACGTCGGACGAGTTATCTCGTCCGGTGGCGCGGCTATCCCCAGTCCTGTTATTCTTGGGAGCCCCGCTCCCAACTGATGGTTGACGTACTGGGTCTGGTTGAGCAGTACGACGCGGCACATCCTGTGCCGCAGAAGGACCGCCGGAGAAAGTCTTCCCAACACGGTCGTAAAGGGATTTCAGGTTGTCAATCCCTTCGTACATCTCACTAGAGATACGTACGCGCCACCACGGGCTATTAGGGAGGTAAGCCTCCTTAGGTGCTCGTGCAGAGTTGTTCACACAACATGGGCACGAGTCTCCCCAAGAGAGACAGGGTGATCCTTTCTCCCTTGACAGACGATACAGCTTGTAGCGTGCACCTGTTGGGGTTCGCTTTTCAAACTTATCACGAGCTTTGATAAGTTTGTCGTTCCAAACGTCACGACCTACATCCTCAAGGTTATGGATGTAGGAGTTCCACGCTTGAAGTAGTGAGGGACCATCACTTTTGTGATTCCCACTGTACCATCGATGTCTAAGGAAAGCATCGATGAAGAATTCATTCTCAGCGCGATAGTTCTTCGCACTGGGGTCAAGGTGATGGATCCTTGACGAATCGAACAACCGTGTTCGATAACGATCACTCGTCGTCGCCGACAAGTGATCCATGACAGATTTAGGAGGCATCCATGCCTTCTTCTCAGAAGCGAGATGCAAGACATTGCGGTCCCTCTCTTCCTGCGACGTGCCGACAGAAGGACTGGCACCTCGTTGCGAAGTGGTGTACATAGGAGAACCGACACCACTGTTAGCGCCCGATTCTCGCGACCTCGAGCGCCTTCGCTTCGGCGATGGTTCATCTGATTCATCAGATGAACCAAAGATGCTACGACGCATAGCATCATCCATGCCACGCTTGGCAAGCGGCTTGGATTCGATCGCCGTTGATACGGATCCGTCTTCCGTATCAGGAGAGTATGAGACTCCGTGCTCATACTCTGTGAAGACATGAGTGTCTTCATGACCAGCGCCTGCATCACCAAGTGACACAGGCTGAGTCGCTTCAGCAACCGATGAGACATCTGTTGCTGTGGTTTCTGCTTCGGCGTCCGCACAGAGACGTGCGGACGCGCTCTCGGCGGCCTTGCTCGCGCATCGCATGGGCTTGTTAACCATGCGATGAAATGTTGGAAAGTGGACTCGTACCAACAAGTACAAACCCTGTCCCACTTGATTTGGGACGAGTATCCATTTAGTCAATCAGTCACTAAAGTGACTGATGGTTAGGGGGGTGATGTAACGGGGTGAATCGTTACATAACAATTTATAAGACATTGTTAATAGAATATAACTATAAGAGTTATATTCTCAGAATATTGTCATAAGGACGAATATTCTGTAACACTTACGAGTAGTTCCTAATTGGTTGATATAGGCCATCATATCAACCAACGAAGACGCGCCACCACAGACGCACGCAATGAGTGGTGAGCAGATATTTGATTTATACATTTGTATTCAGACACAGTTAGATGAAGATAAATAGTGATATATTGCAGACATTAACTATTGTAAATACAGTTCTACTTTTTACTTTAACCAAGTACTCGCTTCTTCTTACCGTCTTCCTCTGCACGTACGAGTGTACGTGAAGTTCCGAGGCACCGCCTTATTCTGTCATCAGAATAAGTAGCTTGTACTGTTACCAGTACAAGCTTCAGGGTGCCCCTTTACAGTGCTAAGGCGTACGTTGCCGTGAGGTTTACCGTACGCGCACTGTTCTCGCTTAGGACCACAAGTTGGATTGACGTTTTGGTAAACGTCAGTCTGGTGGGGGAGGGTGTATCGGGGATGCACGTAAAAGGGTACTTTGTACCAGGTGTGTCACACACCTGATGGTACCCCTAGGGAGGAAAAATAGAATAGAATATCTTATCGGTTTGCTGGGGTTGACGAGTGTCATCCATAAGGTACGAAAGATCTTCAAGTAGGATTAAGATTTTCTATAAGTTTTAACATTAAATAAAATCAGTTCCCATTTTAATCTAAAAGACACGTTGTAACGGGGCACCCTGAAGCTTGTACTGGTAACAGTACAAGCTACTTATTCTGATGACAGAATAAGGCGGTGCCTCGGAACTTCACGTACACTCGTACGTGCAGAGGAAGACGGTAAGAAGAAGCGAGTACTTGGTTAAAGTAAAAAGTAGAACTGTATTTATAATAGTTAATGTCTGCAATAAATCACTATTTATCTTCATCTAACTGTGTCTGAATACAAATGTATAAATCAAATATCTGCTCACCACTCATTGCGTGCGTCTGTGGTGGCGCGTCTTCGTTGGTTGATATGATGGCCTATATCAACCAATTAGGAACTACTCGTAAGTGTTACAGAATATTCGTCCTTATGACAATATTCTGAGAATATAACTCTTATAGTTATATTCTATTAACAATGTCTTATAAATTGTTATGTAACGATTCACCCCGTTACATCACCCCCCCCTTAACCATCAGTCACTTTAGTGACTGATTGACTAAATGGATACTCGTCCCAAATCATTTGGGACAGGGTTTGCACTTGTTGGTACGAGTCCACTTTCCAACATTTCATCGCATGGTTAACAAGCCCATGCGATGCGCGAGCAAGGCCGCCGAGAGCGCGTCCGCACGTCTCTGTGCGGACGCCGAAGCAGAAACCACAGCAACAGATGTCTCATCGGTTGCTGAAGCGACTCAGCCTGTGTCACTTGGTGATGCAGGCGCTGGTCATGAAGACACTCATGTCTTCACAGAGTATGAGCACGGAGTCTCATACTCTCCTGATACGGAAGACGGATCCGTATCAACGGCGATCGAATCCAAGCCGCTTGCCAAGCGTGGCATGGATGATGCTATGCGTCGTAGCATCTTTGGTTCATCTGATGAATCAGATGAACCATCGCCGAAGCGAAGGCGCTCGAGGTCGCGAGAATCGGGCGCTAACAGTGGTGTCGGTTCTCCTATGTACACCACTTCGCAACGAGGTGCCAGTCCTTCTGTCGGCACGTCGCAGGAAGAGCGGGACCGCAATGTGTTGCGTCTCGCTCCAGAAAAGAAGGCATGGATGCCTCCAAAGTCAGTCATGGATCGCTTGTCGGCGACGACAAGTGATCGCTATCGAACACGATTGTTCGATTCATCAAGGATCCATCACCTTGACCCCAGTGCGAAGAACTATCGCGCTGAGAATGAATTCTTCATCGATGCTTTCCTTAGACATCGATGGTACAGTGGGAATCACAAAAGTGATGGTCCCTCACTACTTCAAGCGTGGAACTCCTACATCCATAACCTTGAGGATGTAGGTCGTGACGTTTGGAACGACAAACTTATCAAAGCTCGTGATAAGTTTGAAAAGCGAACCCCAACAGGTGCACGCTACAAGCTGTATCGTCTGTCAAGGGAGAAAGGATCACCCTGTCTCTCTTGGGGAGACTCGTGCCCATGTTGTGTGAACAACTCTGCACGAGCACCTAAGGAGGCTTACCTCCCTAATAGCCCGTGGTGGCGCGTACGTATCTCTAGTGAGATGTACGAAGGGATTGACAACCTGAAATCCCTTTACGACCGTGTTGGGAAGACTTTCTCCGGCGGTCCTTCTGCGGCACAGGATGTGCCGCGTCGTACTGCTCAACCAGACCCAGTACGTCAACCATCAGTTGGGAGCGGGGCTCCCAAGAATAACAGGACTGGGGATAGCCGCGCCACCGGACGAGATAACTCGTCCGACGTCCGTTCACGTCGCTGTGGTTCAACAGCTGCTCAACTAGATAGCGCTGGCCACCGCGAGAGTCCTCTAATGGAGGTTGAGGAGGAGGAAAGACGCTCTCCACACAACCGTGGGGATCCGTGTGTTCCCGAGAGCTTCTTTTGATCGCGTAACGCAAGGGTTGCGCAACGATCTCGAACATGAGCGGGACAGGCGTCTCCAAATGGCGGACACTGTCTCGAAGCATCGAGCTGAGTTTGCCTTTGCTCAGCTTGAGAACGAGAGAGCTCTGACATCTCTTCGTGACGAGCTAAGGGTAGCTCATGGGATTGTTGATCGGTCTCGGGATGAGTAAACTGCTCTTCAGACCCTTGTCGATGCCCACCATCGGGAGCACAAGGCTCTCTGCGAGATGCTTGAGCGCAAGGGCGTTCTTCATCGGAAGAAACAGCGTACTGATGGTACGGCTTAAGCCGACCAACGTAAAACGTGGGATGCGTTCGCATCTTACGTGGCAACTCGATCGTGTATGCATTGCCTAGGCGGTGCAATACACGAAATGGGCCAATGTACTTGGGTAGTAGTTTACTGCTACGCAAGTTAGTCACTACATGCTTTAATAGATTAACCGTAGACAGTAGGACTAAGTCACCTTTATTAAGTAAAAGAGTGTTTGCCCTTCCATTCTTGTCAGCGTTTTGCTTTTGCTTATCCACCGCTTCGGCGATGGAGGCTTACGCAAAACGGACTACCGTTTCACGAGCCAGTATGAACTCATCTGATGACTCGTTAGCTTCAGTGCGCTGTGAGCGCACTGCAGCAACATCAACCTTTTCTTCAGGGAGGGCTTCCGCACTCTCACTGGCGTCATTTTCTTCGATATCGATGTTATCGATATCGGCATCAAACGCAATGACCTCTTAGTCAGAGCGTGATGAGCGTGAACCAAATCGGTTTTTGCTCGCGCGAGTCCCTCCCCCCCTTAAACCAGAGTTACACTCTAGTAAGGTGGGTACACGCGGATGGCATAAGCCATTCACGTAAAACGGTGTTTGTGTCGTGGACGCATGTACCGAGTTGTTAATGGCAAACTCTACCATTGGCAAAAACTCACTCCAACTCTTAAAGGAGTGTACGTATCCTCGAAGTATCTCTTCGAGGACACGATTGGCACGTTCCGTCTGACCATCGGACTCTGGATGATCAGATGTAGACATCTTCAAGCGCGTTCCGAGTGATTCGAACACGGAACGCCAGAAATCAGCAGTGAATCGTGGATCTCTGTCTGATACGAGTTCACGGGGGCAACCCATGAAGTCGGAAGATGGTGTCAATAAAGACACAAGCACAGCCACTTGCCGTGATTGACTCTGGTACAGCCACTAGGTGTACCATTTTGCTGAATCTGTCAACAAATACGAGAATACCCGTATTCCCGCGTGCGTCTTTGGGTAACCCGAAGACGAAATCCATTGAGATGGATTCCCAGCACTCAGCCGGAACCGGTAGAGGCTGTAAAGGTGCACGCAGTGAAGGACTTGACTTCACTCGTTGACAGACTTCGCATGCGCGAACATACTTTCGCACAAACTGATACTGGCGGGGCCAGTAAAAAGTCTCGACTCACCGTGAGATACGTTTTCTCCCGGCCACGATGTCCTCCTATAGGAGCATCGTGATACTCGAACATGATCCGCAAACGCAGATCAGTATCATCTAGAATGACAACACGTGGTGTGTCGCCAGAAACGGCTGTATAATACAGTAATCCGTTGCGAGTAGTGTATCGATCTGATGCAGATCGATACGCAGACGACAATCGTTTCAACGATTCTCGAGATGGTTGGGAGAGATGTGTCAACAACTTCACTATCTCACCATCTTGGGCGTATGCCCGCCTCACCTCATCATACAACGTTGTAGATGGGACTGAGGACGTCATAACCGCAACAGTGACTGTCTCACTGTTGGGTTTCACGACTGGTTCAAAGTCGGGACGACGTGAGAGTGCATCAGCGACGACATTGAGTCGTCCTGGTTTGTACTCGACCGTAAAGTTGTATTCTGCAAAGAATGACAACCACCGCGCCATTCTTTGTGAAAGGTGTGGGCTGTTCACTGCCGTGCGTAATGACGCATGGTCAGTGTAAACAATGAAGGGTCTATCTCCCAATAGATAGACTCTGAACTTCGTGAGTGCATACTTCATGGCAAGGAGTTCCTTGTCATGCACTGGATAGTTCCGCTCAGCTGGTTACAGCTGACGCGACTGATAGCAGACGACGCGTTCAACGCCTTCAAGATCGTACTGCATTAATGCACAGCCGATTGCGAAATCGCTGGCATCACAGACCACATGAAATGGCCTGTCCTGATCGACTATTGCTAGTACTGGGGATTGTATCAAACTCTGCTTGATACCATCAAAGGAGCGCTGACATTCAGCGTTCCATAACCACCTCTCGTACTTTTTCAACAAACGAGAGAGGGTGCACAGTCATCTCGGCGTAATTGCGTGAATACTTATGCAAATACGCCGCTAGCCCAAGGAATTTACGAAGACCTTTGACATCAACCGGCACAGGCCAGTCGGTGATGGCCTTGATCTTTTCGGGATAAGGACGTACACCGTTCTTACCAACGATGCACCCAAGAAGTGGTATTTCGCTTGCTGCAAATATACACTTCTTGAGGTTTGCATACAATTGATTGCTTTCGCAAGATTGTAAGAACCTGTCGGACGTGGTATCTGTGAACCTCAACCTCCGACTTTCCATCCATAGCCCGACTATGGATGAATACGTCATCGAAATAACTCGGCGCGAATTCTCGTACTGGTCTCAACAGATGTGATACACATCTGTTGAACGTGGCAGGGGAATTACTAAGCCCTTGTGGCATTACTAGCCACTCACAGAGCATGCCGCTAGGCGTGCTAACTGCGGTATAGGGTATATCCCGTTCTCGCATAAGGATTTGATAGAAGCCATCCATCAAATCCATGGACGAAAAGATGGTACTCTTTGACATACCATAAATGATTACGTCCTTCCTCGGTATCGGCGTCTGAGCCGGTACCGTTGCAGCGTTCAATTTGTTGAACGCGTGCACTATCCACCACCCTCCTGTTGCTTTTCGCACACAGAAGGTCGGAGAGCTATGTGGGGAAGTTGATTCCCTCACATGGCCCGCAGCTAAACGATCGGCAAAGAACTTGTCGATCGCAAGTGCTTATTCACGAAGCAGTGGCCACTGCTTCATGACACAGTACTTCGAGCCTGGTTTAAGCTCGACCTCGTGTCGAATACCTTTATCCTTCGGTAATTCGCACGGAACAGTTTCAGGGAATACATCCTTGAATTCAACCAAATCTTCATAGAGAGGATTTGTCTTGAGCGATCCCACGATTGGGAGTCATATCGCTCAATTCGTGTCGTTTCATCTAGGACACTCTCGTCCATAGATGAACTACTGAGAACTCTCTCGTTCTCAGTAAACACTGTTGCTGACCTTATGTCGGCTACACACTCGTCGTCAGCGACGAGTACGCAGATCTGCTTGACTTTGCCACTACGCAGATCACGCAAGAACCTTTTGTGTTCGAGCGTTGGCAACTGAGTGATATCCGAAGTCAACTTCGGAGGCGCAATCAGATCAAGTGTATAAGCGCCTACACTTGATCCGTCATTGACTATGACATTCAATGTCTCTGTCATTTCCTGGGGACTTATTCCCTCAGGCCTCGAAAAACTTATTCCTTCGGCTTCTCGGGGACTTATTCCCGCGGGTTTCGGGGAACTTATTTCCGCCGTATTTGTAATATCGGGACTTATTCCCTTTACTTCCTCTAGCTGGGGTTGCGCAACCACAGCGAGATCCTCTACGAAAGACTCTCCGGTCGATCTAGGATTATCGTTTCGCTTAACCTGAGCGATCGATTGTTTCTCTTCTAGATGTTCCCCGCTAGGGATACATCTTTGTCCCGGTCCACTCGACTTATTCGAGCGGTGGACCTTCGGCGCAGCCTGTGTTTTCCTCACAGCCGCCGGAACTTTGCTCCGAAGTGTAACCGTTTGGTACACTAAGGTTTTGTGCAGTCGTACTAACGACCGTACCACAAGTGAGGCCATCGCACTCACTCGTAGTACATCCACACGCTTGTGGACGCTCCAAAACGTTCATCAGATGGCCATCTGATGAACAAGCGGCAGGCATCGTTACTGTTCGATGTTGCCAGTTTACCCGTGGTTCGTACCTTCTGAGCCACGGTATTCCAAGGATGACATCAAATTTGTCATCCAAATCCAATACGATAAAGCCATCGTCATATTGGGTATCTTCTAGCGTATAGTGGATCTTCACTATACGCTTCATGACGGTACGGATGCACCTGTCGCAAGACGTACCGTCATCCTCGTAGGAGGTGTGTCACATTCACTGAACTTAAAGTGACCATATTCTAGCGATTGGCGTCGCACAAAATTGTTGGACGCCCCACAATCGACTAGAGCTCGAAGGGAAAACTTATTCGTCACTTCGAGTTTCAAGGTAATGAGTGAGATCTCATTACCTAGAGCAGCAACGCACAACGTTTGTGTGTTGGGAGCAACCTTCATCAAGAGGTCTACAAATTCTCTTGACGTTGCTGGACCAGTAGGGTGCTCCGCACCTACTGATCCTGTCCATTTTTGACGGTCCATCCCGTTGTTGCGTCTTTGCGCCAACAGCAGACCCGCGTTCCTGCCCCTTTCTCATGGGTGGACGGTCACTACGCCCAGTGTTGTGAGACACTGGACGAGGGGCACTACACTCGTAAGCGTAGTGTCCTGTCTTTTGACATCTGTTACATTTCTGCAACTTCTTGTAGTCTGTAGAGTGAGCCTTCTCGCTCTCTACATAACAGAGTTCCATCGGCTCTGGACCTCCGCTGTCATATCGTCTCGGTTGACGATATGATGTCGAGCTGGCGCGAGCCTGTCTCAGACTGAAGTCTTCCTGTTCCGCAATGGAAATGGCTTGTTCTAGTGAATCTAGTTCAAGTCGGAACAGGTGAGTCTTGACGGGACCATCTGCAAGACCCTGCATGAACACCGAAACCAACGTGCGTTCATCCACCGGGTTGGAACTTATACAACTCGTGAGATGTCGTATATGTTGCGCGTAAGCGTGCACATCACGCTTACCCTGCTTGAGCTTCAAGAGTTCGGTTCGAGCTCTGAACTCAGCTCTAGGCGGTTCAAACGTTTGTCTGAGCCGCTACTTGAAGTCTTCCAACGACCCAAACGCATATGGGTTGTGCAGCTTGAGTCCCAAATCCCAAGTCTTGGCACGTCCTGCCAGATTTGACTGGGCAAATGCAACTTGCATATCCCCGTCGTCGATGCGACGCGCCCTTATGGCGTCATCCAATTCGACAAACCATCTTTAGAGAGAGTCCTCTTCGACTCCCCTATACTTGGAGATGTCAATCTTCAAGGTCTCGGGTCGACGCGAGTGCATCGACCCACCAGCAGCAGCCTGCTACTGTCTGAACAGCTCAAACTGCTGAGCACCCTGTTCTCTCAACAACTCTGCTTGTTTAGAACCTTGTTGGTGAAGCAAGGCCTACTTTCTCGCGTTCTGTGTCAAGTTCATTTTGAATGAACTTGGTGATAGTAGCATGTTGGGCATCTCTATTGAGAGCCTCTAGCATGACGCTAACAGCATGGATGCCCATGGTTGAACCCATTCGTTCAACCGCATCCCATTCGACATCGCTCAAATGGGAGTAGCCGTCACGCGTAGCGTGAAAGCTTTGGTCATCTTCATCATCCAACATATTCATGTTAGATGTGAACGTGGTCCTTGGACGGACTACGAATTGCTACCAGGTGTAACGGGGCACCCTGAAGCTTGTACTGGTAACAGTACAAGCTACTTATTCTGATGACAGAATCAGGCGGTGCCTCGGAACTTCACGTACACTCGTACGTGCAGAGGAAAACGGTAAGAAGAAGCGAGTACTTGGTTAAAGTAAAAAGTAGAACTGTATTTACAATAGTTAATGTCTGCAATATATCACTATTTATCTTCATCTAACTATGTCGAAATACAAATGTGCATATCAACTATCTGCTCACCACTCATTGCGTGCGTCTGTGGTGGCGCGTCTTCGTTGATTGATATAATGGTCTATATCAACCAATTAGGAACTACTCGTGAGTGCTGCAGACTGTTTGTCCTTATGACAATATTCTGAAAATATAACGCTTATAGTTATATTCTATTAACAATCTTTTATAACTTGTTTATAAAACGATTCACCCCGTTACAAGCACGATGTCCTCTTCACCAAACGATCAGACTCTGAGTGTGACTACTTCGGAATAGAGGAGGCAGTGGACTATGGTAGCGATACCAGTGTCCAGGGTGATACAGGGACAATGTCCGACTCACCGATTCCTGAGGCACAACCTTCGAATACCTCAAGTCCGTTCTCTGAACGTGGAGATGCGAGCGCGCCACTGGCGAGCATTCAACAATTGGTTCTGATGAAACTATCATCACGAACCCGCTCGATGAGCAACAACAATTGCTTGTCCAACAAGAAGAAAACGCTCAGTGTCATGCACAAATGGGTGCAACCCTTGAGCGCCAGCGTGACTATGTGTTCACTCCACCCAGTGTGGAGGAACGTCTACGTCAAGCGGCCGGCCAAACTCTGGAGACGTGGGTCATTGGCCATGGGCCTAAGACTCATAAGGAGTTGGTAAGCTGCCAGGCACTTCGTGAGAGGTACTGGAGCCGCACCTAACGACTCCAAGTCAATACAAGACACGCCTTGACATGCAAGCACGTGGTGCACCGGTTCCACCGATCAAGGTTATACCCATTCTCTTGTTCGCAGGCGAAACAGTGAGTGAATAAGACGCTGCCTGCGTTCGCTGGGTGCACCATGTACGTCGCCTCAGCAATATGTTTACCCTAAGGGCTAGTGTCAATGTGGCTGTTGTGCGTCTCGAACGCGAATTTCGGTATGATTATGCCAAGCTGAAGGCCAGAGGCCCATTGCGCAAGTGCACGCGCTATGCTTTAGCTACTAAGGTAGCCGCGAAAGCTGTTCAGTCTGTGACCAACAACCCGCCAACCCACACCACTAGTGGTGAAAAACGGCCTCGGTCTCCAGATGACCATGACCACGATGCTCAAAAGCATCCAAAGTATAAGGGCAGTCTTGCCGAAGGGGTATCTGAAACTTCCATGAGTTTTCAGACATAGGGTACCCTCGCCACTTTACCAGATACTGGTATTGGCCCTGACGACGACGTCGTTTCAGTAGTCTTTCGACATGAAACTGACGACACCCGTGCTCACCGAGCAAAGTCGGTGGAGGCCGGTGTACCGGTGGAGGCCCGAAGTGAAGGGTCTTTGAGAGACCTTAGGTAAGACCCAGTGCATGCTGGATGCAAAGCCCCCTTCAAGCGATGGAGCAAGCTCAAACCCGGAGCGAGGCTAAGTTGGACCTGCTAATCGTCTACAGCAATCCGGGGCAATGCCCTTGTCGTCGGCGCAAGCAACTCCATGTTCACATGAGAAGGATCCCGGTAAGGCTTAAGTAAGCCTACGTAGAACACTGGATGTGTGCGCAATTTGCGCGGGCGGTTTAGCGTATACGCAAGTCCCTTCTTGGCAGTGACCGTAAACGGCCCAATAAAGCGTGGACGCAAGTTAGTCTTTAAGGCAACAGACACTACATTTGTAGGTAGATTTTTAGCATTATGTAATACTTGGTCTCCGACCTCATGAGGTTCAATAAAATTTCTGCCTTTGGCATCAGCTTGTTGTTTTTGGGTGTCTTGGCTATCAGCCATTGCGTCACGCGCATGTCTTAAGACAATAAATCGCGTTGCGAAAACTCACCAACCTGTTTTTGAACAGTAGCAGGGCTGATATCAGCAAGCCGATCGGCAACCTCTCCCCCATCAAGCCCTGATTCACGTAGTGATAGCGTTAACGGAACGCGAGGGTGAGTGAGGCCGTTTATATAAAACGGAGTAAAGCCTGTGGAGGCATGAACAGCGTTATTTAACGCAAACTCAACAACAGGGAGCATTGAGCTCCAACGCCTAGGCGTATCAGCGCAAACACTGCTCAAAATGTCATTGATGACGCGGTTAACAAGCTCAGCTTAACCGTCGGTCTGCGGATGATCCGCAATGGACATGTCCAACCGAGTGCCCAGCACCTTAAAGAAAGACTGTCAAATCTCCAGTGAAGCGGGGGTCTCTATCAGAGACAATTGCCACAGGCAAGCCTTGTTGGCGAAACACACGGTCGATAAACAGCTTTGCTGTACCTTCAGCATCGATGCTATCCGGCACAGCCGCTAAGTGAGCCATCTTGCTCGATCGTTCAACAAAGACCACAATAACAGTGTTGCCTTCCAAGTCTTTCGGAAGGCCAAACACAAAATCCATGCTCAAGGACTCCCAACAACCAGTGGTTACTGGCAAACTAGCCAGCGGCGCCGCCGCATGTGCTGAGGGTTTAACCCGTTGACACGTTTCGCACGTACGCACATAGGTGCTCACCCACTTATAAAGTTTGGGCCACCAATAACTTTGGCTCACGGAGCTATAAGTTTTCTCACAACCGAGATGACCACTTAAGGCAGTATCATGTGCCTCATAGAGGATTCGGTACTTTAATTTCTCATCATGAGGTACAGCGATACGAGGGTTATCCTCAATATCCGTGCGATAGCACAACAGGCCATTATCGATGGAATATCGATGTAGCCTCGCACTTATACGTGCCGACAATTCTATGTCCGAATTTTTAAACTCATCGCTCCCAAGAGCATGTAGCAAAGCAACACACTGATCATCTTTGGCATATGCCGCACGGGTTAAGTCAGTGACTGACGACGACAGAGTCGTAACATGAGCAAGCTCATAGTCAGGTCGACGCGATAGCGCATCAGCCAAAGCATTTTTCTTACCTGGCTTGTACTTCACCTCGAAGTTAAATTCGGCAAAGAAGGAAATCAAACGAGCCATTTTCTGTGAGAGATGAGGCGACTGTGTCGCAGTTCGTAATGACACATGATCTGTATGGATCACAAACGGCTTTGAGCAAAGCAGATGTACTCTGAATTTGACAAGAGCGTACTTCATAGCAAGCAGCTCTTTGTCATGAACTGGATAGTTCTTTTCAGCAGCTTTCAGCTGCCGAGACTCAAATGCGATGACGCGTTCGCGTCCGTCGACATCTGTTTGTAACAGAGCACTGCCTATGGCAAAGTCAGATGCGTTACAGACGACACTGAAAGGCCGACCAGAATCGGGCAAAGCCAATATTGGCGCATGAAGGAGACTCTCCTTCACTGCTTCAAAAGCATCATGTTCGGTTTGACCCTAACACCAATCCACATCCTTTTTAAGGAGATTGAACAATGGCCGAGCCATATTTGCGTAATTTGCACTGTACTTATGTAATTAATTGGCAAGGCCAAGCCACATACGTAAGTCCTTTTGGTTTTGGGGACCGGCCAATCGACTATGGCTTTTAACTTAGCGGGATCCGCTCGAAGGCCTCGCTTCCCAATGAAGCCCTTTAGAAAGGATATCTCTTCTGCACCAAATATGCACTTTGACGCGTCAGCGTACAATTTTTTTTTGCGCATGCACTCGATCACCGCTCGTAAATGATCAATGTGGTTATTTACATCTGATCGCCCATTCATTGCACGGCTATGGACAAAAAATTCATCAAAGTACGTTTGTGCATAGCCTCGATGAGGTCTGAACAGTTGCGTTACCAGCCAGTTAAACGTAGCAGGGGCTTTAGATAGCCCTTTTGGCATAACAAGCCACTCCCAGAGCATACCGCTAGGAGAACTCACCGCTGTTAGTGGAATGTCACTTAATCGCATGAGCAGTTGATAATAACCATCGACTAAGTCGAGTGCACCGTACAATGTACATCGTACCATATTGTTCTGAAGAACATCCTTTCTAGGATTAGGCGTCTGCGCCGGTATAGTGGCTGCATTAAGCTTATTATAAGCATGCAAAATACGCCACTTGCCATTTGGCTTTTTGACACAAAATGTCGGTGTTGAATAAGGAGATTTACTCTCACGAACCATTCCAGCCGCGTGCTTAGCACGAAAGAAATCGTCAATGACATCACACTGTTCTTTAGGCAAAGGCCACTGCCGTGTTATGCAGTATTTAGTTCCAGGAACCAAGTCAATTTTATGACTTACACCTCTATAAAGAGGTAAGGCAGAAGGTGGGTTGTGACACACCACATCTTGAAAATCCTTAACTAAAGGATAGAACGGATCCAGAGAATCTTTAAGGATCGAAGATCCACTTCATGCACTAAGTGCCGCCTTTGTATCCTCTAGGACAGACTCATCCATAAACGAGGAAGAATTCAACTCAGTGTCAGGTCTAATGACCGCTTATTCGGATAACTCTCCTGCCTTTGAGGCCTGGCTTAAGTCGCCATCAGACACTTCGTCTAGCTCACACATAGCGTCCAAGGATGGAACGGTTTCAAGGCAAAGACTAACATCAGCCTGACCAGTCACTCCATTAACAAGTGTATATAGTGTATCACTATTATCACTATGTGACAGTGTGGACGCCTGGCGCTTAAAAGTTGCTACCCGGCGTATTTTGGGTTGACGGTTGAGGTACTGTTATCAGCTACCATGGAAACCGTAAACCTGTCCAAGTCGATCCCGCGTAATTACGGTGAGTTTTTACCAATGATTAGACGCATGGGATGATTGGATGACCTACATGATTTGTGATTCATGATTTATATGTGGACAACATATAAATCAGTGCAGAGATAATTCAGGTCGCTTTAACAAAACCCACAAATAAATTCACTTCCAAATATTCCTTCTCCTACACAAGTCGTCTTCACTTCGCAGTGTAGACTTCTTTCAAGCTCTTCAAGCTTCGTTCTCTCGCCCAGTGCTCGATAAATCGTACAGGTTATGAGCCCAAGCACGATGCCCTCTGCTCAAGATTCCGCCACCAAGATCTCTATCGATAGATTCGATGGAGACAACTACGCGACTTGGAGCCGCTACATGCGTGGCGTGTTCCTGACCAAGTCGACGTGGCACGTGATCAACCGAGAGACCAACCCCACCTTCGCCGATCCTCGCGCCAGTGATGAGTACGTCAAGACCAACAACATTGCGTTCGGCTTGATGTTACTTCACATGAGCGCGGACTATCATCACGTGGTTGATGACTGCGACGATGCATGGGTCGCGTGGACACAGTTGAAGATTCTCTACGGCGGGTCGCAGAAGGCGGGACGGATCTTCTTAAAGCGACAGCTTTTCAGCATGGAGATGGCGGAAGGCGGCAATGAAATGTATCATTGCAATGAAGTTTTTAACATCAGCGCCAAGCTCAGCAGCATCGGCGCCAAGATGGAGGATGAGGACGTGGCGATCTGCTTGTTGTGCAGCCTCCCCAAGAGCTACGAGAACGTCGTGCTGAACTTGGAGATGAGCAGCGCGGAACTGCGGACGCAAGACGTCGTGAAAGTGCTGACGAATGAGCACATCAAGAGACAAGGGAAATAGACGGCATCGGTGAGAACTGAAGAAGCGACCAAGGCCTTCAGTACCGAGCGTGAGGTTCGTCAGTGTACGTTCTGCGAAAAATTGGGGCACGCAGTGGAGAAGTGCTGTACCAAGCAGAAGGAAGACAATCGGGGAGCTCGACGCGGCGGTAATGCCCGTGGACGCGGAGCGAATTAAGTTTAGTGGCAAGGATACAACAGCAACAACAACTATGACCATGATCGAGTGGCGTTTGCTGTTTCGCTGGAATGCGAACTTTCAACGACCAAGAGCATGTCTGGAATATGGGCGATTGACAGCGGTGCAACACATCGCATCTGCTATTACAAGCCCGAGTTCGAATTTCTGGACGAGCGCAATGAAGGTGAAGTGTTGATTGCAGATGGGAACAAGGCTGCAATCAACGGTGTCGGGACAATCGTCAAAAAGGTGATCCTGTCCAACGGTGAAGAGCGCGAAGTCGAGATCAAGAACGCACTTTACGTCCCAAGCATGAACAATAACTTGCTTTCGATACCACAAATCAACAAAAGCGGCAAGTTTCAAGTGGTGTTTGATGGTGACGAGATGAAGATTTCGCACAAAGGCTCCAAGCAAGTAATGGCGATGGCCGATCTTGTGGATGGCCTCTACTGGCTTCGTACATCTCAACGATCCGTGAATGCGGCTTCAGGACCAATAGTCGAAAACCTCCATGCGCGTATGGGCCACGCACCGGTTGATGTCTTGTGCAGAATGGTCTTTAAGGGCATGATCAAGGATGCCAAGAAGCCAACAAAATTGAGTGGATCAAGCGTGTGTCAAGGTTGTCTAGAAGGAAAAATGGTTCAACGGCCGTTCCCAAGCAATCCAAACAAGTGCCACTATGATCCGTTTGAGCTTCTACACATCGACACTTGTGGTCCAATGGAAGTCGACTCGATAGGTGAAGCAAGTACTTGCCACTGATCGTCGATGAAGGCAGCGGATGTATGAAGGGTTTCAGTCTGCGCGCCAAGTCCGACAGCGAATAGTGCATCAAGAAGTACATCATGGCAGTACAGACGCAGTTTGACTACAAGGTCAAGTTCGTTCGACACGATGGTGCACGAGAATTTGCGGCGACTTCGCTCAAAGCATTTTACGATGATCAAGGAATCGAGCAGCAAGTTACCGTTCCATATGCGCATCAGACCAACGGCACGGCGGAACGGGCAATTCGTACCATTGTGACGATCGGGCGCAGCATGCTTCACTACGCCAAGCTGGACAAGTGTTTTTGGGCTGAAGCATCAATGACGGCGATCTACATCAAGAATCGCTTACCATCGCCCAAGTACCAAGATCAAACCCCGTTCGAGATCTTCAACGGATTTCGACCAAGTGTGAAGCACATGCGGGTTTTCGGCTGTCGAACATTTGTGCTGACCTTTAAGGAAAAGAGATCGAAGTGGGATCCGAAGGCTCGTGAAGGACTATTAGTGGGGTACGAAAAGTGTCAAAGGCATATCGCGTTTACGACATTGAAGCGGACCAAGTGGTGATATCTCGCGATGTCACATTCGACGAATCAACGTTTGGTTTCTCGCCGACGCTACCACAAATTATTGTTGATGACACTGCGCTGGATATCGAATCGATGAACATCAGCGATGAACCTCACCCTATGCAGTTCAAGCAAACTGGACAACGCAAAAGCCGTTCAAACAGTCAAGAACAAGTTCTACAACGGACACTTCCTGAGCGTCGTGGAACCGGGTTAGAAGAAGCAAGTGCCCCGGATGACTTTGAATCGCACCAAGCGAAGAGACGATCAAGCGCTCGAGACAATCTGGACAAAGAGCGAAAGGGCAGTGAAGAAGATAACGAGAATGCTAAACCTCAAGTGTTTTGACGAGCGAGTGCCAACGCAGTCGAAGGTACTGACTTGTCTGAGCCGACAACGTTTAAAGATGCTGTCGGTGGACCAGATCGAGTGCATTGGCGCAACGAAATATGTGCCGAGTTGGACTCGATGAAACTTCGTGGCGCGTTTCGAGCGACTAAACTGCCATCTGGACAGCATACCATTGGCACCAAGTGGGTATTCAAGATCAAACGAAAAGCTGATGGATCCATCGAGAAATACAAGGCGCGTCTCGTGGCAAAAGGGTTCAAGCAGAAATATGGCATCGACTACACGGAGACGTTTTCGCCGGTAGTCAAGTACGTGACGCTGCGCATGGTGGTTGCAATCACGAAGTACTTTGACTGGACACTGGACCAACTCGACGTGGTGACAGCTTTCCTTTACGGAGAAATGAAGGAAAAGGTGCTCTGAGCGATCCCAGAAGGAGTCGAAGTTGATGAAGACTTTGACTGCTTTGAACTGGTCAAGGCGATCTACGGACTAAAACAAGCATCGCGCGCATGGAGCGAGATTTTTCATGAATTCGTCTGCTCCATTGGATTTTAAGTCTCAGATTTTGACCCGTGTCTTTATCTTAAGATTACAAATGGCGAGTGCGTGCTTTTGCTGGTATACGTCGATGATGTGTTGGTGACTGGCAGCTCGACCGAACTGATTATGCGCACCAAGAGTGACTTGAAGGCGCGTTTCGAAATGACCGACAGCGGCAAGTGCGCATTCGTGTTGGGCATCAAGCTGGTGGACAACGACAACGGTAGCGTGACGATGTGCCAGCGACGCTACGTGGAAGATGTCCTCAAGCGTTTTGGCATGAGCGACTGCAAAGCCGCCACCAGCCCAACAGACATTAGTTCTCGACTCATACCAAGCACCGCAGCAACTAAAATCGACGCCCCGTTTCGTGAAGCAGTAGGCGCTTTGATGCACTTAATGATCGCGACACGACCGGATGTTGCCTTTGCTGTGAGTTACGTTTCGCGCTTCATGGAAAACCCCCAAGTCGAGCATTGGATGGCGGTCAAGCGCATTTTGCGATACTTACAAGGGACTAAGTCGCACCGTATCAGTTTCAAGTCTGATGACAAGATAGACTTCTGTGGCTACTCGGATGCAGACTGGGCCAGCGACCATGCAGACCGCAAGTCGACTGGGGATATGCGTTCATCCTGATGAGTGCTCCGGTGAGCTGGGTAAGCAAAAAGCAGTCAAGTGTGTCGCTGTCACCAGTAAAGCTGAGTACATTGCACTAAGTCTGGCGATTAAAGAAGGACAATGGGTGCATCGATTGCTGTGCGTGTAATGTGGTGAATCGTTACATATCAATTTGTAAGAAAATGTTGATAGAATATAACTATAAGAGTTATATTCTCAGAATATTGTCATAAGGACAAATATTCTGCAGCACTTACGAGTAGTTCCTAATTGGTTGATATAGGCCATTATATCAACCAACGAAGACGCGCCACGACGGACGCACGCAATGAGTGGTGAGCAGATAATTGATTTATACATTTGTATTTCGACATAGTTAGATGAGGAAAAAAAGTGATATATTGCAGACATTAACTATTGTAAATACAATTCTACTTTTTACTTTAACCAAGTACTCGCTTCTTCTTACCGTTTTCCTCTGCACGTACGAGTGTACGTGAAGTTCCGAGGCACCGCCTGATTCTGTCATCAGAATAAGTAGCTTGTACTGTTACCAGTACAAGCTTCAGGGTGCCCCGTTACACCTGGTAGCAATTCGTAGTCCGTCCAAGGACCACGTTCACATCTAACATGAATATGTTGGATGATGAAGATGACCAAAGCTTTCACGCTACGCGTGACGGCTACTCCCATTTGAGCGATGTCGAATGGGATGCGGTTGAACGAATGGGTTCAACCATGGGCATCCATGCTGTTAGCGTCATGCTAGAGGCTCTCAATAGAGATGCCCAACATGCTACTATCACCAAGTTCATTCAAAATGAACTTGACACAGAACGCGAGAAAGTAGGCCTTGCTTCACCAACAAGGTTCTAAACAAGCAGAGTTGTTGAGAGAACAGGGTGCTCAACAGTTTGAACTGTTGAGACAGCATCAGGCTGCTGCTGGTGGGTCGATGCACTCGCGTTGACCCGAGACCTTGAAGATTGACATCTCCAAGTATAGGGGAGTCGAAGAGGACTCTCTCTAAAGATGGTTTGTCGAATTGGATGACGCCATAAGGGCGCGTCGCATCGACGACGGGGATATGCAAGTTGCATTTGCCCAGTCAAATCTGGCAGGACGTGCCAAGACTTGGGATTTGGGACTCAAGCTGCACAACCCATATGCGTTTGGGTCGTTGGAAGACTTCAAGTAGCGGCTCAGACAAACGTTTGAACCGCCTAGAGCTGAGTTCAGAGCTCGAACCGAACTCTTGAAGCTCAAGCAGGGTAAGCGTGATGTGCACGCTTACGCGCAACATATACGACATCTCACGAGTTGTATAAGTTCCAACCCGGTGGATGAACGCACGTTGGTTTCGGTGTTCATGCAGGGTCTTGCAGATGGTCCCGTCAAGACTCACCTGTTCCGACTTGAACTAGATTCACTAGAACAAGCCATTTCCATTGCGGAACAGGAAGACTTCAGTCTGAGACAGGCTCGCGCCAGCTCGACATCATATCGTCAACCGAGACGATATGACAGCGGAGGTCCAGAGCCGATGGAACTCTGTTATGTAGAGAGCGAGAAGGCTCACTCTACAGACTACAAGAAGTTGCAGAAATGCAACAGATGTCAAAAGACAGGACACTACGCTTACGAGTGTAGTGCCCCTCGTCCAGTGTCTCACAACACTGGGCGTAGTGACCGTCCACCCATGAGAAAGGGGCAGGAACGCGGGTCTGCTGTTGGCGCAAAGACGCAACAACGGGATGGACCGTCAAAAATGGACAGGATCAGTAGGTGCGGAGCACCCTACTGGTCCAGCAACGCTCAAGAGAATTTGTAGACCTCTTGATGAAGGTTGCTCCCAACACACAAACGTTGTGCGTTGCTGCTCTAGGTAATGAGATCTCACTCATTACCTTGAAACTCGAAGTGACGAATAAGTTTTCCCTTCGAGCTCTAGTCGATTGTGGGGCGTCCAACAATTTTGTGCGACGCCAATCGCTAGAATATGGTCACTTTAAGTTCAGTGAATGTGACACACCTCCTACGAGGATGACGGTACGTCTTGCGACAGGTGCATCCGTACCGTCATGAAGCGTATAGTGAAGATCCACTATACGCTAGAAGATACCCAATATGACGACGACTTTATCGTATTGGATTTGGATGACAAATTTGATGTCATCCTTGAAATACCGTGGCTCAGAAGGTACGAACCACGGGTAAACTGGCAACATCGAACAGTAACGATGCCTGCCGCTTGTTCGTCAGATGGCCATCTGATGAACGTTTTGGAGCGTCCACAAGCGTGTGGATGTACTACGAGTGAGTGCGATGGCCTCACTTGTGGTACGGTCGTTAGTACGACTGCACAAAACCTTAGTGTACCAAACGGTTACACTTCGGAGCAAAGTTCCGGCGGCTGTGAGGAAAACACAGGCTGCGCCGAAGGTCCACCACTCGATTAAGTCGAGTGGACCGGGACAAAGATGTATCCCTAGCGGGGAACATCTAGAAGAGAAACAATCGATCGCTCAGGTTAAGCGAAACGATAATCCTAGATCGACTGGAGAGTCTTTCGTAGAGGATCTCGCTGTGGTTGCGCAACCCCAGCTAGAGGAAGTAAAGGGAATAAGTCCCAAGATTACAAATACGGCGGAAATAAGTTCCCCGAAACCCGCGGGAATAAGTCCCCGGGAAGCCGAAGGAATAAGTCCTTCGAGGCCTGAGGGAATAAGTCCCCAGGAAATGACAGAGACATTGAATGTCATAGTCAATAACGGATCAAGTGTAGGCGCTTATACACTTGATCTTATTGCGCCTCCGAAGTTGATTTCGGAGATCACTCAGTTGCCAACGCTTGAACACAAAAGGTTCTTGCGTGATCTGCGTAGTAGCAAAGTCAAGCAGATCTGCGTACCCGTCGCTGACGACGAGTGTGTAGCCGACATAAGGTCAGCAACAGTGTTCACTGAGAACGAGAGAGTTCTCAGTAGTTCATCTATGGACGAGAGTGTCCTAGATGAAAAGACACGAGTTGAGCGATATGACTCCCAATCGTGGGAATCGCTCAAGACAAATCCTCTCTATGAAGATTTGGTTGAATTCAAGGATGTATTCCCTGAAACTGTTCCGTGCGAATTACCGAAGGATAAAGGTATTCGACACGAGGTCGAGCTTAAACCAGGCTCGAAGTACTGTGTCATGAAGCAGTGGCCACTGCTTCGTGAACAAGCACTTGCGATCGACAAGTTCTTTGCCGATCGTTTAGCTGCGGGCCAAGTGAGGGAATCAACATCCCCACATAGCTCTCCGACCTTCTGTGTGCGAAAAGCAACAGGAGGGTGGCGGATAGTGCATGCATTTAACAAGTTGAATGCTGCAACGGTACCGGCTTGGACGCCGATACCGAGGAAGGACGTAATCATTGATGGTATGTCAAAGATAACCATCTTTTCGTCCATGGATTTGATGGATGGCTTCTATCAAATCCTTATGCGAGAACGGGATATACCCTATACCGCAGTTAGCACGCCTAGTGGCATGCTCTGGGAATGGCTAGTAATGCCACAAGGGCTTAGCAATGCCCCTGCCACGTTCAACAGATGTGTATCACATCTGTTGAGACCAGTACGAGAATTCGCGCCGAGTTATTTCGATGACATTTTCATCCATAGTCGGGCTATGGATGGAAAGTCGGAGGTTGAGGTTCACAGATACCACGTCCGACAGGTTCTTACAATCATGCGAAAGCATCAATTGTATGCAAACCTCAAGAAGTGTATATTTGCAGCAAGCGAAATACCACTTCTTGAGTGCATCGTTGGTAAGAACGGTGTACGTCCTGATCCCGAAAAGATCAAGGCGATCACCGACTGTCCTGTGCCGGTTGATGTCAAAGGTCTTCGTAAATTCCTTGGGCTAGCGGCGTATTTGCATAAGTATTCACGCAATTACGCCGAGATGACTGTGCACCTCTCTCGTTTGTTGAAAAAGTACGAGAGGTGGTTATGGAACGCTGAATGTCAGCGCTCCTTTGATGGTATCAAGCAGAGTTTGATACAATCCCCAGTCCTAGCAATAGCCGATCAGGACAGGCCATTTCATGTGGTCTGTGATGCCAGCGATTTCGCAATCGGCTGTGCATTAATGCAGTACGATCTTGAAGGCGTTGAACGCGTCGTCTGCTATCAGTCGCGTCAGCTGCAACCAGCTGAGCGGAACTATCCAGTGCATGACAAGGAACTCCTTGCCATGAAGTATGCACTCACGAAGTTCAGAGTCTATCTATTGGGAGATAGACCCTTCATTGTTTACACTGACCATGCGTCATTACGCACGGCAGTAAACAGCCCGCACCTTTCACAACGAATGGCGCGGTGGTTGTCATTCTTTGCAGAATACAACTTTACGGTCGAGTACAAACCAGGACGACTCAATGTCGTCGCTGATGCACTCTCACGTCGTCCCGACTTTGAACCAGTCGTGAAACCCAACAGTGAGACAGTCACTATTACGGTTATGGCGTCCTCAGTCCCATCTACAAAGTTGTATGATGATGTGAGGCGGGCATACGCCCAAGATGGTGAGATTGTGGAGTTGTTAACACATCTCTCACAGCCATCTCGAGAATCGTTGAAACGATTGTCGTCTGCGTATCGATCTGCATCAGATCGATACACTACTCGCAACGGATTACTGTATTATACAGCCGTTTCTGGCGACACACCACGTGTTGTCATTCTAGATGATACTGATCTACGTTTGCGGATCATGTTCGAGCATCACGATGCTCCTATAGGAGGTCATCGTGGCCGGGAGAAAACGTATCTCACGGTGAGTCGAGACTTTTACTGGCCCCGCCAGTATCAGTTTGTGCGAAAGTATGTTCGCGCATGCGAAGTCTGTCAACGAGTGAAGTCAAGTCCTTCACTGCGTGCACCTTTACAGCCTCTACCGGTTCCGGCTGAGTGCTGGGAATCCATCTCAATGGATTTCGTCTTCGGGTTACCCAAAGACGCACGCGGGAATACGGGTATTCTCGTATTTGTTGACAGATTCAGCAAAATGGTACACCTAGTGGCTGTACCAGAGTCAATCACGGCAAGTGGCTGTGCTTGTGTCTTTATTGACACCATCTTCCGACTTCGTGGGTTGCCCCGTGAACTCGTATCAGACAGAGATCCACGATTCACTGCTGATTTCTGGCGTTCCGTGTTCGAATCACTCGGAACGCGCTTAAAGATGTCTACATCTGATCATCCAGAGTCCGATGGCCAGACGGAACGTGCCAATCGTGTCCTCGAAGAGATACTTCGAGGATACGTACACTCCTTTAAGAGTTGGAGTGAGTTTTTGCCAATGGTAGAGTTTGCCATTAACAACTCGGTACATGCGTCCACGACACAAACACCGTTTTACGTGAATGGCTTATGCCATCCGCGTGTACCCACCTTACTAGAGTGTAACTCTGGTTTAAGGGGGGGAGGGACTCGCGCGAGCAAAAACCGATTTGGTTCACGCTCATCACGCTCTGACGAAGAGGTCATTGCGTTTGATGCCGATATCGATAACATCGATATCGAAGAAAATGACGCCAGTGAGAGTGCGGAAGCCCTCCCTGAAGAAAAGGTTGATGTTGCTGCAGTGCGCTCACAGCGCACTGAAGCTAACGAGTCATCAGATGAGTTCATACTGGCTCGTGAAACGGTAGTCCGTTTTGCGTAAGCCTCCATCGCCGAAGCGGTGGATAAGCAAAAGCAAAACGCTGACAAGAATGGAAGGGCAAACACTCTTTTACTTAATAAAGGTGACTTAGTCCTACTGTCTACGGTTAATCTATTAAAGCATGTAGTGACTAACTTGGGTAGCAGTAAACTACTACCCAAGTACATTGGCCCATTTCGTGTATTGCACCGCCTAGGCAATGCATACACGATCGAGTTGCCACGTAAGATGCGAACGCATCCCACGTTTTACGTTGGTCGGCTTAAGCCGTACCATCAGTACGCTGTTTCTTCCGATGAAGAACGCCCTTGCGCTCAAGCATCTCGCAGAGAGCCTTGTGCTCCCGATGGTGGGCATCGACAAGGGTCTGAAGAGCAGTTTACTCATCCCGAGACCGATCAACAATCCCATGAGCTACCCTTAGCTCGTCACGAAGAGATGTCAGAGCTCTCTCGTTCTCAAGCTGAGCAAAGGCAAACTCAGCTCGATGCTTCAAGACAGTGTCCGCCATTTGGAGACGCCTGTCCCGCTCATGTTCGAGATCGTTGCGCAACCCTTGCGTTACGCGATCAAAGAAGCTCTCGGGAACACACGGATCCCCACGGTTGTGTGGAGAGCGTCTTTCCTCCTCCTCAACCTCCATTAGAGGACTCTCGCGGTGGCCAGCGCTATCTAGTTGAGCAGCTGTTGAACCACAGCGACGTGAACGGACGTCGGACGAGTTATCTCGTCCGGTGGCGCGGCTATCCCCAGTCCTGTTATTCTTGGGAGCCCCGCTCCCAACTGATGGTTGACGTACTGGGTCTGGTTGAGCAGTACGACGCGGCACATCCTGTGCCGCAGAAGGACCGCCGGAGAAAGTCTTCCCAACACGGTCGTAAAGGGATTTCAGGTTGTCAATCCCTTCGTACATCTCACTAGAGATACGTACGCGCCACCACGGGCTATTAGGGAGGTAAGCCTCCTTAGGTGCTCGTGCAGAGTTGTTCACACAACATGGGCACGAGTCTCCCCAAGAGAGACAGGGTGATCCTTTCTCCCTTGACAGACGATACAGCTTGTAGCGTGCACCTGTTGGGGTTCGCTTTTCAAACTTATCACGAGCTTTGATAAGTTTGTCGTTCCAAACGTCACGACCTACATCCTCAAGGTTATGGATGTAGGCGTTCCACGCTTGAAGTAGTGAGGGACCATCACGCTTGTGATTCCCACTGTACCATCGATGTCTAAGGAAAGCATCGATGAAGAATTCATGTTCAGCGCGATAGTTTTTCGCACTGGGGTCAAGTTGATGGATCCTTGACGGATCGAACAATCGTGTTCGATAACGATCACTCGTCGTCGCCGACAAGTGATCCATGACAGATTTAGGAGGCATCCATGCCTTCTTCTCAGAAGCGAGACGCAAGACATTGCGGTCCCTCTCTTCCTGCGATGTGCCGACAGAAGGACTGGCACATCGTTGCGAAGTGGTGTCCATAGGAGAACCGACACCGCTGTTAGCGCCCGATTCTCGCGACCTCGAGCGCCTTCGCTTCGGCGATGGTTCATCTGATTCATCAGATGAACCAAAGATGCAACGACGCATAGCATCATCCATGCCACGCTTGGCAGGCGGCTTGGTTTCAACCGCCTTCGATACGGATCCGTCTTCCCTATCAGGAGAGTACGAGACACCGAGCTCGTACTCTGTGAAGACATGAGTGTCTTCATGACGAGCGCCTGCATCACCAAGTGACACAGGCTGAGTCGCTTCAGCAACCGATGAGACATCTGTTGCTGTGGTTTCTGCTTCGGCGTCCGCACAGAGACGTGCGGACGCGCTCTCGGCGGCCTTGCTCGCGCATCGCATGGGCTTGTTAACCATGCGATGAAATGTTGGAAAGTGGACTCGGACCAACAAGTGCAAACCCTGTCCCAAATGATTTGGGACGAGTATCCATTTAGTCAATCAGTCACTAAAGTGACTGATGGATAAGGGGGAGTGATGTAACGGGGTGAATCGTTACATAACAATTTATAAGACATTGTTGATAGAAAATAACTATGAGAATATTACTATAAGAGTTATATTCTCAGAATATTGTCATAAGGACGAATATTCTGTAGCACTTACGAGTAGTTCCTAATTGGTTAATAAAGGCCATTATATCAACCAACGAAGACGCGCCACGACAGACGCACGCAATGAGTGGTGAGCAGATAATTGATTTATACATTTGTATTCAGACATAGTTAGATGAGGAAAAAAAGTGATTTATTAACAGACGTTAACTATACTAAATACAGTTCTACTTTTTACTCGAACCAAGTACTCGCTTCTTCTTACCGTCTTCCCCTGCACGTACGAGTGTACGTGAAGTTCCGAGGCACCGCCTTATTCTGTCATCAGAATAAGTAGCTTGTACTGTCACCAGTACAAGCTTCAGGGTGCCCCGTTACAGTGCGAGCTTCTGGATGCCGCAGAGGACAAGTCTGGACCCGAGCTCAAGATCATGGAAGATAACCAATCGTGCATGTAGATGACGAAGAATCCTGTGAATCATGGTCGGGCCAAGCACATCGACATCAAGCACCATCACATTCGTGATGAAGTCAAGCGTGGTGATGTCAAGTTGTAGTACTGTGAGACTAAGACTGTGTTGGCGGACATCATGACGAAAGGACTGCCAGGACCGCGTAACACGGGCTTGACGGCAGCGCTCGGCATACACGCGTGTTCGCATTGAGGGGGCGTATTGTGGGTTGACGGTTGAGGTACTGCTATCAGCTACCATGGAAACCGTAGACCTGTCCAAGTCGATCCCGCGTAATTACGGTGAGTTTTTCCAATGATTAGACGCATGGGATGATTGGATGACCTACATGATTTATGATTCATGATTTAATGTGGAAAACATATAAATCAGTGCAGAGATCATTCAGGTAGCTTTAGCAAAACCCACAAATAAATTCACTTCCAAATATTACTTCTCCTACAAGTCGTCTTCACTTCGCAGTGTAGACTTCTTTAAGCTCTTCAAGCTTCGTTCTCTCGCCCAGTGCTCGATAAATCGTAACACGGCGTCTCGATCGTATTTTCGAGACCTTACACTCCTTAGGGGTCGGGACAATATTGTTCCCATGGTTACTACCAACCATAGTACGTTCTATACGAGATTTTTTGTCTTAAACGACATCCGGTGAAGTGTTACATAACTCTAACACTTATTTCAGTGGATTTAAACATGCCACTTCACGTGTATTATGCGGGTCTAGCCCTGAATTTAACGGCGTCTCGCCAACAATGTCTTTACCGACATTAGGTGTGGTGCCCTCACGGCCGCCACACTAAACGGCGTATAGCCAACAACGCCACTACCGACGTTAAGCGTGGTGCCTTCACGGCCGCCCACACTAAATGGCGTATCGTCAACAATATCATTACTGACATTAGGTTTGGTGCTCTCACGGCCGCCCACAGTATACGACGTATCGCCAACAACGTCATTACCGACGTTAAGCGTGGTGCCTACACGGCCGCCCACACTAAATGGCGTATCGCCGAAAATGTCATTACCGACATTCAGTGCGGTGCTCTCACGGCCGACCGCACTCGGTGTAGTTTCACGTGCCATCATACACACATCAAAGGAATCACATCCTTAATCACTCGGCTCTAGGCCAACCATGCTTTCAGCATGCAGTGACTCGTTATCACAACGAGTAACACTCAACGGAGTACGTGCCGTTTCACTAGTTTCAGACGAGCTAGGCTCGAAACTTATGTTTGTAACATTGGAGTTAGATAACTCAGACATTCCAATATCCAGCACATTGACATCTTCTGTCAAAGGCTCGCGCCAATAGCGCTTTTGTTGCCTAGCGAAGGTGGGTTCATGACTCTCCAAAGCTTCGCTAGGAACATTGCGCGTAGCGCCTAAGGTCTTTGACCTCCAATCAATCCAGGGCTCATGGCGCTCAAGCCAAGCCATACCTAGGATGAGATCATATCTCGAGTCCAAATCTAGAACAAGACAGCGCTCAATACTGTCAAAGTCTAAAAACTTTATACAAAAGTTCAGTGGAACTTTAGGCACAGTTACGCGACTTCCAGTCGCTAAACGAACCGTGATAGAATCACCCTCATGCGCTGTAAGCGCCTCAGCATAAAGCTGACTTCCCTCAAGGGAACGGCGTCGAGCATAATTGCAAGACGCTCCAGAATCGATCAATATCGACCAAGGCTTCTCAAAGCCCTTAATTTACGCCTCGGCGACCAACAAGCCGGACTTGTATCCACGCACTATACCCGTAGGTATGGTACTCGTTGGGGCTAAGCCTTGCCTTCCTTTACCCTCTATAGGTATAACAGAACCTGGTTCTTCCCCAGTAGGGCGCCCCGTGCCATGCCAGACTTCTGACTCGGGCTCGAGTGTTGGCTCGTAGTCTGGCGTTGCTTACGCAAAGGGCAACTAGGCCACATGTGCTTAGTGCTTCCCAATTATTAAACCGTTGTACAACACGTAGCTGCTCAGCTTCTTGATTTTGAAATTTATCTTCATCTTCAGCATAGCTGAGATCCATCGGTTCCGGCCTGTAAAAGGCTGGACCACTTGTGGAGTTTGCTCTCGCAGAGCTAGGGTTGCACCCATTCCAGCCAAGCCTGGACGACTAAAGCATGCTCGGCATTAAGGGCAATTCTCAAGGCCTCATCGAACGTAGAGGGGTGACCCTAAAAACTTTGGTTCTGGCAATGCCAGTACGAAGCCCTTCCAAGAAGATAGTCACATGAACTGCCTCGGTCAGAGGGTCAGACTGCATTTCAGCCCTAAGAGTTCTCAGCTCTTGGACAAAGTCCAATGATTCATAGTCTTACCTTGACGGGCACACAAAAAGCGTGAGGCGCATGCGGTAAGCTTGGTTAGGTGGTGATAACACCTGTACCAATTGTGACTTTAGCGACTTCCATGAAGGAAACGCTAAGTTAATCGAAGTGCTGCACGTCAAGGCCCATCTTAAAGCTCTTACATCGAGATTTGGGATAGCCAGCGAGACCTGTTGATAATCAAGCTAGATCAGGCTTGATCTCATGGCCATCTCAATCTCACGGATCCAGCGGATGAGGTTCTCACCCTCCTTATCGGAGTAGTTCTTAACTTCCGCTCTAAGTAGACGAGGCCTAGATTCTTCATCTGGTACAGACACAATCGTGTTGGCATAGCCGACGCTATTCGGTTCTAGAAGTGCACTAGAAGGATCGCTCCATACTGCATGAAGCCTTCAACACGTACATTTAACACCTCATGGCCTCGTGAGACAAAGAACTACACGTACTCTGGATTCAACTATGCGGTCAGCTTATCAAGCGCGACCTTTAGGGCCTCAGACATATGAGTAAGGTTTTCCATCCTCACAGAGGATCAGTCTAAATAGACTCAGGCGTAGATTGACTACAAATGCAACCAAGTGTAGCGGAGCTACACAGCTCCTTAAGTCAGAGGAAGACTTAGCGCTCTACGAGCAACTTAGTTCTAAAGAACTAACGACAGAGTCAACAAACTTTACAGCTTCAGGTCCCTATTCCAGGTAGCCTAACGATTCAGTGAATCGACAGCACTCAGTGCTCAAGAGTAGCTACCTCAAGGAGGTGTTGCTAACTCTTAGTGATCAGTGATCAACGATCAAGACGGCTCGCAATCCACGTGTCCTTTAGATCAAAAAAATTACTGATTTTATTCGATGTTAAAACTTATAGAATATCTTAATCCTACTTAAAGATCTTTCGTAACTAATGGATGACTCTCGTCAGCCCCTACAAACCGATAAGATCTTCTACATCACCTTCCTAGGGGCACCATCAGGTGTGTGACACACCTGGTACAAAATACCCTTTTACGTGCAACCCCGTTACGTGGTACATCCTGTCAACGAGCTTGGAATCGTCACGGAAGCAGCATTGGATGCAGAAAGTGCAGTTGCGTACAAAGTTCGAGACAATGCTGGATCACAGAGAATCTGCAATCCACTACACATGACTGAGCTCAACACTGTTTTTATTTCTTTTATAGACGCGCCACGAGGCCAATTGTCGTTACGACAGGAATACGATTCCTGCGTGGGGTCGACATTCGACGGGCGCGCTGTCGTTGAATTTTTGCTCTGGTCGATGGAGCTGCAGTGGCACCCGAACCCCATGTCTTGCCGTCGACGGTGATAGTTTACGTGGCAGTTAAGTCACCCTCAACAGGATCGGTGATTGTGGTCACGCTCCGAGCAGGGTTCACGGTGCTGTCAAGGGTGTGCGTTACTGATGCCCTACGCCCGGTGACGGACTCGAAGCCTCTCGAAGAAAAGCACCTTCTTGAAGTCCAGGTATTTTGGCTTGGCCAGACTCCGCGACTGTTGGAGAGGCCGCACACTGTTCGACAGCAACGGCGATGATGAACAGGGTAGCAGAGACGCGATTGACGATCTTCATGATGCTCTTGAAAGACACAAATGGAGTGCAGCTTAGCAAGGTACTGGGTAAAAGCGAGAACGAGGATACTCCGTGCTCGATGCAAGACGCAAATTTGTTGGTCAGTCTTTCAAGGTCTTGTGGATAGTTCGGTGGTACTTCTTTCAAAAGTCCGAAGCAACCCATGGATAGCCACGACAAAAGTAAGAGGGGCAGAGCAGGCTCGTGTGCTGGATATTCGTACGTTTTTGCTCAGTCGTTCGTAGTCCATCGCTGGTTCTCTGGAACCCAGATGTGTCTCAATCGCACGCAACAACAACTTTTGTATGCATTGCTACTTCCATGACGACTCCAAGTTTGTTGAAAGGATGTCGCATGTACCTAGCGACGGAAGTATGTGTCCCGTCCTGTCACTGACAGGAAACAGGGACACGAAGAGACGGCGTGTAAAGCGATTACTTTGTGTAGACACTCACGATAAAAGTCGGCGAGCGCCTTCGATCAACACGTGAATTTGACAGATACGTGCCGTGGTGCCATCAGTTTGTACAAGTGAAACCAACAACGCTAGAGTTGCGATCCACAACAAGTCCGCATGAAAGCAGACAAATGTCCTGCATTGCATCGGGGCACCCTTTGTTTGGGGTGCCGCGAAACTTCACGTACACTAGTACGTGCAGAGGAAGCTAGTCTAATCAACGGCTAAGCTTAGTAAAGGGTAAAAAGAGAACGGTATTTAACATAGTTAATCTATCAGTATAGCTTTAGTCTTTGTCTAACTATGTTAAACTACGCCGTCGTACGACGACAACCTGCTCACCACTCATTGCGCGCGTCTAGCAGCGATTGGTGGTAATCTATGGTTGATATGTCTTGTATCAACCAATCTTGGATCAGTATTTGAATATCACCCAAAAGGGGATAACGTTCCTTCGATATTATCCATCTCAGATAATATCGGTAGAATATTGTCATGCTAGACAATATACCTATTGCCAACGTTTGGTGTGAATTTCATGTAACGGGCTACCCCGTTACATCACTCGCCTTCACCATCAATCACTCGTTGATTGAATTAGGATTGATTGGGACAGGGTGACCACCGTTGAATCACCCTGGGAAAGGGAGCAGTTGCTGGTCAAATTCCATTTATTTGCCAATCCAACGCATGGTTTCCAAAACCACGCGATTTGCTACCGCAGCAGCAAGAAGAGCGGCTGCACGCATGCGTGCGGCCGCGGAAAGTGCCAATAACGCCTCAGCAGCAGGCGATTCGTCGCCTGTTGTCTGAATCCTCCACGTGGTGATTCACCACGTGCGAGAGGTACAACCGTTGCGTCTGCAGTGAGTACCTCGAATCGTAATGTAGACGAGTCTGAGATAAAGCTCATCTATTCCGGCGAGTAGGATGATGCATCTGACTCGAAGGCGAATCCTTACGCCTCGGGATCACCCTGGGCGGACGCTGCAAAAGCCAGGCTGACTGGCTCTGGTTAGCGCATCAGTATCATGACCGAGATCTTCAGATCGAGTGATTTTTTCGACGAAATCTCTCCATGCGCAGTTCCATCCAACGATAGGACGCGTGGAGATGGTGGGTATGCACCCATGCATCACCATGAGCGAAGTAACTTAAGGGATCGGGGTAACACTGGAGCCAGTGCTCATGCTGGCACCAATCAAGAGGCCAGGGACCGAAACGTCCTGCGCCACGCGCCTCAAGTGGAGTCTTCTTGGGTGCCGCCATCCTGAGAGTTGGACCGGTTGGCCGGCACGACTACCGAACCGAATCGAATTCCCGTTGTTCGATTGCAGGAAGATTTGCCCACCTGATTACGGCACGAAAACTATCCATGCTGAGGAAGAGTTCTTCACCGATGCGTTCAATAAACATCGGTGGTAAGATGGTATCCGTGTACGAGACAGCAAAGCCTTGGTGCAGGGATGAAATGCCCTCATCCACAACATCGAGTGCATTGGCCGTGAGGCTTGGCTCGCCAAACTCGATGCAGCTTGATTCAGGTTTGAAAAACGCAACCCAGTCGGGGCGCGATACAAGTTGCACCGGCTTTCAAGACCGAGAGAGGCGATATTACCCTGTCTCTCGTAGGGGTGATTCGTGTCCAGGTTGTCTGGACAACTCGAACCGTGCCCCTAAGGATGCTTACCTCCTTAATGATCCTTACTGGAGGGCGCGCATCTCTTCTGTTATGGCCGAAGGGATCGACACTTTGCAATCCCTGTACTCGCGTTCGGGAAGGTCGTTTTCCGACGGCCCTTCTTCAAATGCAGCGGGTGGGTGTCGTCATATTGCTTGGCGAGACCAAGGACATCAGAATCAGCTGGGCACGAGGCTACCAGCTGTCCCACGCCGGTGAATAGCTACGCCAGCGGACGAAGTAACTCGTCCGGACGCCATTCACATCGCGGTGGTTCAACATACGCTCCACTAAGAAGCGTTGACCACCGCTTGAGTCCACCAAAGGATGTGGTGGCGGTGGGAACACCTGATCCGGCTCGAGGGTCAGATCAAGTTGATGTTCAGGAGCTGAATTATGTAACGGAACGGTTACAAGATGAACTGGCTTATGAAAAGACTCGGCGTTTTGACCTTGAGGGTTTTATAAGGGATAATTACAATTCCCTGACGCACGATCGTTCGAACGATCGTGCCACGCTTGCGTTCGCACAACTTGAGAAAGAACGTTCGGCTCATTCTCTTAGTGCCGAGATGGCTGCAGCTCGTCAGGACATCGCTCATCTGTGTTAGCAGATTGCTTCGCTAGTCGACCAGACTGGCTCGTTAAAACAGGACCACTCGAAGGTGGTCTCGGCTCTTGACCGTGGAGGTGTTCTTCGCATCTCGAAACGGGCTCGTACTGATATTACGGACGAAGACGACCAACGTAAAACGTAGGATGTGTACGCATCTTACGGGGCAGTTCAATCGTGTATGCGTTGCCATTCGGCGCAACACACGAAATGGATCGATTTACTTGTGCAGTAGTTTACCACTGCCCACGTTTGTCACTGCGTGTTTTGGTAGATTTACTATGGAAAGTAAAACTAAATCACCTTCATTAAATGAAAGAACACTTGCTCTTCCATGTTTGTCTGCGCTTCTTTTCTGTACTATAGTGCATCTGCAATATAGTCTTGAACGAAGCAGACAACCGCTACGCGGGCCAGCAGAAGTTCCTCTGCTGATTCATTCTTGTCAACAGCAGTGCGCTTCGTGTGCACTGCTGAAAGAACGCTGTCTTCACCAGTGATGACTTCATCGACCTCACTGTGGCAGTCGTTGGCGATGCTGAATATGCCAGCATCGTCGTCATCGTCATCATCGAGGTCGATCGCATCGACATCAGCATCTATCACGTCGACACCATTGTCAACGGTTGATGAGCAAGAACCAGATCGGTTTTTGTTTGATCAAGTCCACCCCCTCTCATTAAACTAGATTCACATTGTAATAAGGCGGGTAAACGTGGATGGCGTAGGCCATTCAAGAAGAGCGGTGTTTGCGTTGTCGACGCATGCACCGAGTTGTTGATGGCGAAGTCCACCATCGGCAAGAATTCACTCCAACTCGTATACGAATGAACATAACCTTGAAGTATCTCTCCGAGGACGCGGTTGACGCGTCCCGCTTGACCATCTGTTTCAGAATGGTCAGAAGTTGACATCTTCAAACGTGTTCCAAGTTAACGGAACCCGTATGGCCAGAATTCCGCTGTGAAGCCGAGGGTCCCTATCGGACACGAGTTCACGGGGTAACCTGTGATGTCGGAAGATAGTATCGATGAAGACACGCGCACATCCCTGGGCTGTGATTGACATCGGTACTGCAACAATATGTACCATCTTGCTGAGCCGATCAACAAGCACAAGAATAATGGTATTCTTGTGAACGTCTTTGGGAAAGTCGAAGACGAAGTCCATCGATACGGACTGCCAACACTCTGCCGGAATCGGAAGAGACTGTAAGGGTGCGCGGGACGAAGGACTAGGCTTCACCCGTTGACAAACTTCGCAAGCGCGAATGTATTTACGCATAAACTCACACTGGAGGGGCCAGTAGAAGTCACGACATACGGTGAGGTAAGTCTTTTCTCTACCGCGATGTCCACTTGTTGGGGCATCGTGACACTCAAACGTGATGCGCAATCGCAAATCATTATGAGCGGGAAAGATGACACGAGGTGTGTCGCCGTTGAATGCTGTATAGTACAGCTGTCCATCACAAACAGAGTACCGTTCGGTTGAGAAGCTGTATCGAGACGACAAGCTTTTCAAAGCTTGACTGCATGGATTAGACACGTAATCCATCAATCGCGGAAAGGAATCATCTTCTGCGTATGATTTTTGCACGTCCTCAAGCAGATTCGACGACGGAACACTCACTGATTTTGTCGAGACAGCGGGATCACCCCTACATTTGAGATGAGCAGTCGGCTCGAAATCGGGCCGACGAGAAAGAGCATCAGCGATGACATTTTATTCGTCCTGGTTTTTACTCGACAGAGAAGTTGTGCTCCGCGAATAAAGACATCCACCTCGCTATTCGTTGCGAGAGGTGTGGACTGTTTACGGCCGTGCGTAATGACGCATGATCGGTCTAAACGACTAAGGGCCTATCTCCGAAAAGATATACCCGAAACTTGGCCAGTGCATATTTCATGGTAAGGAGTTCCTTGTCATGAACCGGATAATTTCGCTCAGCTGCTTGGAGCTGACGCGACTAATGACAGACGACGCGCTCAACGCCGTCTGAGTTGTACTGCATAAATGCGCAGCCGATTGCAAAATCGCTGGCGCCACAGACCACATGAAATGGCCTGTCCTGATCTGCAATCGCCAACACAGGCGATTGCAACAAGCTTTTCTTGATGTCCTTAAAAGAGTGCTGACACTCAGCGATCCATGAACACCTCTCGTTTTTCTTTAATAGACGAGAGAGATGTACAGTCATCTCGACATAGTTGCGCAAGTGTTTGTGCAAGTACGCAGCCAAGCCAAGAAACTTTCGAAGTCCCTTGACGTCGACTGGCACAGGATAGTAGCTAATCGCCTTGATCTTTTCTGGATCAGGGCGTACACCGTTTCTACCCACGATGCAGCCAAAAGGTGGTATTTCGTTAGCTGCGAATATATACTTCTTGAGGTTCGCGAACAACTTATGCTCTCGCATTAGCGTAAGGATTGTCCGAACACGGATTCTATGAACCTTTACGTCCGTCTTTCCATCCATAGCCCGTCTATGGAAGAAGTCATCGTCGAAGTAAATCGGTGCGAAATCGCGCACCAATCGCAACAGGTTCATAACACATCTGTTGAACGTTGCAGGGGCGTTGCTTATCCCCTGTTACATCACTAGCCACTCCCAGAGCATACCACGGGGGGGGGGTGCTCACTGCTAGGTGAGGGATTTCCCGTTCACACATGAGGATCTGATAGAATCCATCCATCAAATCCATAGATGAAAAGATGGTACTTTTTGCAATACCATCTATAATGACGTCCTTTCTTGGGATCGGCGTTTGAGCCGGTACCGTTGCAGCAATCAATTTGTTGAACGCGTGCACTAAACCGCCACCTGCATGTGGTCTTTTGCACACAGAAGGTCGGAGAGCTGTGTGGGGATGTTGATTCCCTCACACGACCAGCAGCTAAACGATCGGCAAAGAATTTGTCGATCGCTGTGACTTGTTCACGAGGAAGTGGCACTGCTTCATGACATAGTATTTCGAACCAGGTTTCAGCTCGATCTCATGCTGATTGCCTTTGTCTTTGAGCTGCTCGCATGGCACGAATTCCGGGAAACATCCATGAATTCAACCGATTTGTATTTGCAGACTCCCAAAATTGAGACGTGTATCGCTCAATCCGGTTCTTCTCATCGAGGACACTCTCATCTATAGATGAGCTACTGAGAACCCGTTCGTTCTCAGCAAACACTTGTGCCGACCGATTATCGGCGACGTACTCGTCCTCTGTGACGAGTACGCAGATCTGCTTGATCTTGTCACTACGCAGATCTCGCAAGAATCTTTTAGATTCTAGCGTTTGCAACTTGACCACATCCGAAGCTGACTTCGGGGGCGTCACCAGATCAAGTGTATAAGCGCCTACACTTGATCCTTCATTCATCAAGACATTAAATGACTCGGTGATTTCCTGGGGAAACACATCCGCATGTAATTGGGGATCCACACCCTCAACATAACTCTCTCGGAAGTTATCACTCTCAGGAACACCGGAACTTTCTTCCAATACGTGTACTGACTGTGTGTGCTTCCGGAGTCACACCCTCTTCACTCGACTCTCTTTTAGTTGATCATGCTCGCTGTACATATGACTCTGTGTTAGTCTATCTCGCTGTAACGTGTTCACATCCTAAACAACACTCATCTCTCTTATTGTGTGTACCCTTCTTGGAATGCATTCATGTTTCTACCACGCGATCAATTCGAGTGGTGAACCTTCGGTACAGCCTGTGTCTCTACACAGGTGCCGGAAGCTGGTTCCACAGTGCAGTGGCCTTCTACACTGTAATCTTGTGCAGTCGTACTAACGAAAGTACCGCAAGTGAGGCCATCGCACTCACTCTTAGTACATCCACACGCTTGTGGACGCTCCAAAACTTTCATCATATGGCCATCCGATGAACAACGGCAGGCATCTTCACGGATCGATGCTGCCAGCTAACCCATGGCTGGTACATTCTAAGCCATGGCAGACCAAGGATGACATCAAATTTGTCATCCAAATCTAATAAGGTGAAGTCATCATCGTACTGCTTTCCTTCTAGAGTGTAGTGAATTCCCACTTCACGTTTGTTCACAGTTACGGATGCTCCTGTAGCAAGGAACACCGTCATCCTCGTTCAAAGGATATCTAGAATAGCATAGTTGAGCCTACTATCATCTAGTGACTGGCGTCGAATAAAATCGTTCGATGCCCCACAGTCAACCAGGGCGCGAAGTGACATTCCTTTTGTCACTTCGATCTTCGAAGTGATGAAAGACTCCGCATCACTAGGGGCAGTAACACACAGCGACTGTGTGTTGGGAGCAATCTTCGTCAATAGTCCTGCAAATTCTCTTGACGTTGCTGGATCAGCAGGGTGCTCCGCCCCTACTGACCCTGACCGTTTTTTGACGGTCCGACTTGCTGTCGCGGCTTGGCGACATGGTCGGACCCACGCCTAGGACCCTCCCTTGACCAAAGGCGGTCATCACGTCCTGTTTTCGGGCGTGTCGCAGTGCTCGGGACACTACACTCATGAGCGTAGTGTCCAATCTTCTGACAGCGATGGCATCTTGCCGTTCGCTTATGACTCAGAGAGCGAAAGTTCTCGCTCTCGATGTAACAGAGGTCCATTGTTTCGGGACCTCCTGTTTCCTGTCTTCTCGTCGGACGATAGTTGGACAGGTTAGCCTGAGACTGTCTCAGGCTGAAGTCTTCTTGTTCCGCATACTCTATCGCCCTTTACAGCGTATGGAAATCGTCTTGGAACATGTAGGTCTTCACTCGCCAATCCACAAGGCCGTATGTGAACACGTTGATGATCGTGTGCTCATCAACAGGGTTATCCCTAACGCTACTCGCAAGGTAGCGCAGCTGCTGTGCGTAAGCGTGCACGTCACGCTTACCTTGCTTTAGCCTCAAGAGTGCAGAGAGTGATCTGAATTCGTCTCTCGGTGGCTCAAACTTCTCTTTAAGCCGAGACTTTAAGATCTCCAACGACTCGAGCACATTTGGGTCGTGAAGCTTGAGCCCTTAGGCTCACGTCTTTGCTCGTCCCGTCAAATTTGACATGGCGAAGGTGACTTGCATCTCGTCACCCTCGATGTGACGGGCCCTGATGGCATCGTCTAACTCGACGAACCATCTCAAAAAGGAATCTTCATCGGTTCCCTTGTACCTTGAGAAATCCATCTTCGAGGTTTCGGGTCGACGCATGTGCGTCGGTCCGCCCATCGACTGATGAGAGCCTTGCTGCTGTAGCAAGGCTATCTTCTGTTGTTTGACGGCAAGTTCACCTTGAAGGATATTGTTGATAGCTGCATTTGACTGGTCTCTGCTAAGAGACTCCAACATACCACTGATGGCGGTTTCGCCCATGAGCACACTCATGCGGCCGGATGCCTCCCACTCTGAGTCACTCGGATGGGAGTAGCCTTCACGTGTGACGTGAAAGCTGTCGTCTTTTACGTCCAACATGTTCATGTTGTACGGACACTAAGCAGTCGTTAGGCGGACTACTAAGTACTACCAGGTGTAGCGGGGCACCCTTTGTTCGGGGTGCCGCGAAACTTCACGTACACTAGTACGTGCAGAGGAAGCTAGTATAATCAACGGCTAAGCTTAGTAAAGGGTAAAAAGAGAACGGTATTTAACATAGTTAATCTATCAGTATAGCTTTAGTCTTTGTCTAACTATGTTAAACTACGCCGTCGTATGACGACAACCTGCTCACCACTCATTGCGCGCGTCTAGCAGCGATTGGTGGTAATCTATGGTTGATATGTCTTATATCAACCAATCTTGGAGCAGCGATTGAATATCATCCTAAAGGGGATAACGTTCCTTCGATATTATCCATCTCAGATAATATCGGTAGAATATTGTCATGCTAGACAATATACCTATTGCCAACGTTTGGTGTGAATTTCATGTAACGGGCTACCCCGTTACATGCATATTCGTGCTGTTGCTTAATCTTCGTAGCCTGCGATGAGTGTTCAGGACAGAGCATAGACCATAAACGGCTCATGCATCAAACAAGTGGTAGTAGTACGTCAAAAGCTCTTTTGTTGGTAGAAGGTGCGTGTCGCAATGATTGACCGGCAACAAATGAACACCCATACGTCTGGTCTGCTCGAGGTATAAAAAGCCGTCTTCCTCCCCATCTTTTTGTTAGCTCACTAACCTTTCGGTTATGTTCGCATCCTTTCTGCACTCCAAATACCTCCGGACGGTCTGTGCTGCCTTTCTTTTCCTGATGTCGGCGAAGCAGTGCTGGAAAAAGCAATAGGTTCAAGATAAAACTAGGCCATTGTATTCAGCAGCAACAACAGCTTCACCGACAACATCGGGAAATCGGGAAGTAGTCTCCACCACTTCGTCAACCAGCCCACCCACCAATTAACATGAACTGAATTCCTTTGGACGACCGTTGACGTGATCGTAGAGCAATATACTACGGGAAACAAATACCCACCCACCAGGTTTCCGTTTACCAGCCCACCACCCCTTTAAATTACCGTATTTAATTCGATTTACGCCTTTGAATTGGTAAGATTGTGAATATCACCGATCCCTGCTGAAGTGATTACAATCTTGTTTCGAAATAGTGAAACACTAGACTTGAACAACCTTACGCATGTCTTTAGGTCGGCGACTCGTGAGCATTTAGTGCAGCTACTTTCTTCACTATACACTGGAACCTGATCAGCTAGGAGTGGCACCAGTCGACGGTAGGGTAGAGTACCTGACATGAGTTAAGTACACTAGCCTGGTTCTATTGCAAGTCGCGTTACCCCACGCATACGGCGAGATGTTGCTGAGCACGTCGCTCCAACCTATTGAAACAGCAAATGGAGGAGCTGGAATTTGGCTACTCAAGAAAAAGTCGTTCTTGTATAATCCCCTGATCTTTACGCAGCGACAACTAGGATCCAGAGACTGCCGTTACTGCTACTTGTATATAAAAGATGACAGTCATCTTCCTCTCGCACGTGCCTTGGTTGAACAACTCGTCGGTAGCGGCACTCATGTGGAGGATCGTGTGTTTTTTGGCAAGACGCTCTTTGGTACTGGAACAGACACGATGCCAAATAGCAAAAATAGTCACTCGTACTTGAGTGTGAGTATCAAATGACACGTCTCTGTTACAGCTAAATGTTGATCGAAAGTGGGCGCCGAGTCTGATCGAAAGAGCATTCGTCTACACAAAGGAAGTCGCTCGTACACGTGGTCACTTCAAGTCATAGACGGGACAAATGCTTTAGGCGCAACATACGTGGGACATCCTGTCAACGAGCTTGGAGTCGTCACGGAAGCAGCATTGGATACAGAAAGTGCAGTGGCGTACAAAGTTCGAGACATTGCTGGACTACAGAGAACCTGCAATACACTACACATGACTGAGCTCAACACTGTTTTTATTTCTTTTATAGACGCGCCACAAGGCCAATTGTCGTTACGACAGGAAGAGGCTTCCAGCGCGGGGTCGACATTCGACGGGCGCGCTGTCGTTGAAGTTTGGCTCTGGTCGATGGAGCTGCAGTGGCACCCGAACCCCAGGTCTTGCCGTTGACGGTGATAGTTTACGTGGCAGTTGAGTCACCCTCAACAAGATCGGTGATTGTGGTCACGCTCCGAGCAGAGTTCAGTGCTGTCAAGGGTGTGCGTTACCGATGCCCTGCGCCCGGTGACGGACCTGAAGCCTCTTGAAGAAAAGCACCTTGTTGAAGTCCAGGTATTTTGGCTTGGCCAGACTCCGCGACTGTTGGAGAGGCCGCACACTGTTCGACAGCAACGGCGATGATGAACAGGGTAGCAGAGACGCGGTTGACGATCTTCATGATGCTCTTGAAAGACACAAATGGAGTGCAGCTTAGCAAGGTAATGCTGCTTACTGGTGGACACATTCAACCAATTCTTGACTGCCGCATACGTGCTTTCGTTACACGCGTTGTCAAAGTCTCGTAGATACGATACAGTAGGGGAATTGATTGCGAGGCCGAAGGGTGAAACTATTGCGGTCCCGATATGTGAGGCTATTAGTGAATGTTCGCAAGCTAAATGCCAAATTTTAAATCGTACTTATCTGTGTGTGGATGTCTATAAATTACGCGGCTCGGTGTACCTTACACGTACGAAGTGCGATCCAGTCTTTCCCCCAAAGGTATGTAAGTATGTTCAAGATCACACTATGACACGGTCATTGTGACGCACGCACATGATTGTCTTAAAAACGATCAATGATGAACATCATCATCTAAATATTGCTTGTATGCAAAAGCTGCTCACGTTGAAATTTTTTTTTATTTTCATAACGATCTAAGCAAATACCGCTCATAAGCGAAGCTGCTCGCGTTTGGATTTTTTTTATTTATAAAAAATCCAAGCAAATGCTGCTCATAAGCAAAAGCTGCTCGCATTTAATTTTTTGTTAAAAGTAAAGTATACTGTAATTAGATATCACAGACATGAACAGCAACATACTCATTCTTCAGCGACCGCTGGTGTAAAAAAATGATTTGCATCTTGATTCATTTCTATGGACTGAATTACTCAAGAGCTGGCTCCCCGATCTTCTATTTACAGTTCACTATAAAGAAGTACAACAGTTCAATTTGACCATGTAAAGGCCAAGACCTTTCCATCCACATAATTGTTTGATGTATGGAATACAGGCTCATTATCAAAAATCTGAAGGCTCATTATCCACTTCATTATTTAATCCTTTTGCTTTCGTACCATTGGGAAAATATGAAAGACAAGAGCTTAACGGCTGGGTTCATTTTATTCGGCTGGGTCTTGCTGATTCGTTATCAGAAGTAGCTTAGAAATGCACCCAATTGGTTTTCAAAGTAGATCTTGAATATTCAATTCACTATTGCTGTTTACTCAATTTCTCTTGCAAAGCTCAAAATGGCGATATCAGTGCATCTCACGGCCAAAACCCTACAACATCCCTGACTTTCTGAACGGACTTCAATCCAATGAGCAACAACAATACAAGTGCGTATCTTTAGTATGCGCACCATGACTCATTTGGGTATTCCGTGAGTGCAGCCTTGTCGTCGCTGCCGTCTGCAATGTATTAGGACGTGCTACATCCCCCTAGTCATGTAAATATGACGATGCCACAAACACCTTCGTCTCCATTTAAAATGGGTTCCTAAAAAATTGAGCCGTTTTTAGTATGATCGTGATGCCAATAAGATGACGCGCTAATTCGTACTCGCAGAAGAACACACTTCCAAATAAGAGCAAGGTGTCGATTCTTTTATTCGGGAAAGATGACATGGAGGTCATGAAAGCGGCCATGATTTTACGACGGTATTATTCCTCTGGAAGGGCTATTTTAATTGAAAATCCAATTGCATCGAGCTCGTGACACCTGCAAAAAAGATCTCTTGTCAACCAAGTACGCCTAAGAGATGAAATATTGGGTCAAGTCGGTAAGCGCGCACATTAATCTCATTTAATATTTAGATACGTGGCAACTTTCATTATGTAGATGCTATGACGCTTAAGACGTCAGGAGATCCGAATGGTCCAAGTTCTGGATTACTGAGTGCTGAGTGCGATCTCGGTGCAGGACACATGGATTGAGATACACTATGCTTTCACTTATGCTGGGGAAATAAAAATGTGCGTGGACCTGATAAAAAGTCGAATCAGAAGTAGTAGTGATGTAACAAATTTAAAAGAAAATGGTTGCTGAGTAAAATTTTGGTGATATAGGACTCGGTCATTCATGAACTGGTAATACTAGGAGTCTGCTTCCTTGACGCGCCGTAGATTAGTGCACGCTAGTGACGAATCCGTAGATGATAGTGAATTAAGAGAGGAGATAGCAGATAATATTGATGACGAAGGAAGCGGAAATCAACCCCTGATTGCATACTTGTTTCGTTGTGGATGTGTACGATCCAGGGATAAGTCCGGCTTTAGCGCTGCATCAGTGCGTGCAACTTGTGGCTAACAACCTCGTCGCAAAATGTCGCCAGATTCGTTCGATCGTGAATGGCAGCCTTTTCCTGGTAGTCCGTCAAATTGGAGTACACTCCTGCATTTAGAAATGTGATGTACACAATTATCAATACCGGCCTGGACAGATAGTTAGCAGTACTATACCAATCACATCTTGAACTATCTTAATACTATGCGACACATGATCCTTAGTTTTGTGAAGACACACCGTGTTTTAATGGACGCAGTTGACTGTGAGCTGATGGTGTCAGATTGAGCGATTGTGGAAACAAAGCCTTATGAAACGACATTTTCTTAAATTCTTCACAAGAGAAAGAAAACCAGGAAGTAAGGCATGCAGTGAGGTATTAGCCGTGAGATGCACTGATATCGCCATTTTGGGCTTCGCACGAGCAATTGAGTAAACAGCAATAGCAAATTGAATTTGAGATGTTCCCCTGAAGAAATTAAGCGTTTTTCTATGCGACTTCTGATAACGAATCAGAATGACTAAGCCGAATTAAAAAAAATTAGCCCAGCCGTTTAGCAAAGCTAAAATATGCTCCACGTAATCCAAAAAAAAATGTCCCAGACAATAGGAAAATAAGAATGCCCCAGATCGTGAGAAAATAACAAAGCTCCACTTCCTTGCATATTTAAGTAGAAGTGGTACACATGAATTGGGATTGTGCTAAATAAAGGGCTTCATCTATCATAACCGCTTTTCTCACGCAATGTGCTATTACGTCTGACTTTCTTTGTCCCCTGAACTCTCAACGTCCAGCGTGCTGCTCACGGAGTTTAAATTTACTAACAGCACCAAATAATTCCTGCAACAGCACTGAAGGGTCGCCATCAGCACTGGTAACGCATTAAATTAGTAAAAGGAGAGTCAAATAGATAGAATGTATTCATGATAGTCTAATTAACAGTTGAACATGCTAAAGTTATTATAGCGTACGAGCAGAAGGTGGATTCCTATTCCATAAAAAAATCAATAATAGCAGCACTGTTTCACGAAAAACACCCAACAAACAGCAATAACACCACAGACGCTAACAGCAGTAGCAAGCGCAGCAGTCGCAAAAGAAGTAGTAGCAGCAGCTAGAACAACGGCTACTACAGCACCAATAACAGCAAACGGCAGTAATGCCAACAACAATAAAAATGACAACAACAGCACTACCACCGCCAGCAGCAGAAGTAACAAAAGCAACAGGAACGTCATAAAAACTTACAGCAACAACGACATGAACAACTGAGCCAAAAATAACAAAAGTACCAAATTTAAAATTAGTAGGCAATAATAATAATCACGAAACAAATGTAGCAAATTATGTTATCGATAATAACAGCGCCGGGACACGTTTACGGCTGCGATTGACGATAGTGACGGCTCCTGTATTATTGTTTTCCGAGACTTTAATCATGGGACAGCGGGCGTTAGTTGGGTAGCGACCGAGAGAATTATATTACTCTAGCATGACATCACTATCCACTCTAGATAACATTTCTAGCCACAAGTCATCTTTATCACTAAAATAACCCACCGAATCCTGAGATGTATCAGACAAAGATGGCAGGATCCCAGTCTGATTGAAGCAACTATCAGTAAAAAAACAAAGGTTACATGTATGCTGTGAAAACAAGCTAACGACCTCTCATGAATATGCTACTTCGAGATTTGACTGCAAATTAGCGGCGCCTTACGATTATATGATACACTTGGTCTCCTTTTTGATCGACGGAGCGTAATCAATATTTAATTGCTAAACCACCGGGACCTTTACAAGCTTCCAATCAAAAACGAGAGCTGCAACAGGGCAACAGTACTCGCTACTAATCCTCCAACACCTCCATACATTACTGCGGTCCCGAAGTAGTGAAGTTGTTAGTGACTGTGCGCAGAGTAAATGCAAACTTTTAGCACCCACTTTCTATCTGTCTGTCCGTCTGTTTATCCGTAAGTAAAGCTAGGTGTACCATAAACGTCGCCCTGCGTGCGATATGGCCTGTCCCATCTTTATAGGTAGGTGTACATCATGTTACTCTTTAGGTGGGTCACTAATTATGACCGCGCATAGCGTTTATCACATACACGCACCAAGGCCCGCACGGGATTAGCTTGAAAGCGATAAATGACGACAGGGAATAAGCAAATGTGGAAGTCTCGCACCTTGGACAAACGGCAATTGTGAAGTCTATTTCGTACGTAGTATTTGATGAATCGGAAAAGTAAGAATTGCTGGTAACTTACCTCTACCGGTGGCTGAGGATGCTTCGTTAGGTTTCCGCTTTCGCATGTGGTCAGTGATATGTCGGCGGCCGCACTTTGATATGATCAACATCATCAGTCGAGATCATATTCTGTCTATCGGATCTCATATTCGCCTCTTCCGAATATTATAAACATCAAACGAGCAACTTCGATACACATCAATCCCACCGTCGCTTTCATTATAACACACACAGCACAACACATTCTTCAGCCGCCGAGCATCTTGGAATGGGCAAGTTTGAATAGACAGAAATTGATTTATTTCTCTGGACTAAACGACTGATATCAAAGAGTGGTCTCCAGAGCTTGCCCCCCATCTTACTCCTAAGACGGATTATCTCAATACTCGAACAGCTGGCTGGCACGGCAGACGACGCCCGTGATGCATTGGACGATCTGACACTATCGGACGGCTATGTCATTAGTTTGAAAATAGAACTGACCATGTCAGATTTTGCCGGCAAGAAGCATGGGCACCTCCGATCTGTAACTTTTAGAGAATTACGATGGCAGTTGGCAGTAGAATTTATGATCAGCCATGGTGACTGGTCCAACCTTTAGCTATCAAGGAGACGAATTTGATCATGTCAGATATGATATGATCGGACACAGTGCTACGAGGAGAGGCCTGTGTGTAGGATGCTAGTGCCGAAAGGCATCAACAAACCTATGCTATGTCATCGTGATTCTACATCTCCAGAAGGTGCTGGTCGTGTGTTGACAATGACGTGCAGGACCCTACAGGTTGATATGAGCGCAATTGATTTATTTCCAGCGTGTGCTCTTAAACGTCCATTCTCTCGTCTGCGACATCGGCAATATGGAAGTGACAGAGGACAGGGTCAAAATGCAAGAACTCGTCGTCAGGTAGCGCACTAATGCGCACAAGTCGTGCCCACAACCCCTCTAGCAGCTATTCGTTTACCTCATTTATACCAACGTTGGCTTTTGGCTACTTGAACGATATTACCACGTACTATAAGCTAACAAACCTCTATTGGCTTTCTACAACATCTTGCAGCCACCTACAAAAACAAGCTGAAGCAAGCTCTCTCGGCGATTGACAAACCTGCAGCAGCTGTAGGCTAGTGTAAAGGGTGGGCGAGAGGAACGATAGAACTGACACCAATCACTAGAGGCTTTCAAATTCGACGAAGTGAGAGCGAGGGGGGCTCGGTCAGCAAAGCTGAAAGCTCAGTAGTAGCTTCTCGATCAAATTACAGAAATCTAATCAAAATAGAGAATTGTCATACCCACCACACTTATCACGATTTCCACCATACCATAAATTTCGATTGAATGGGTACAGGCACACCACATCACACTATCACACGCGCTTATATGCGGTAGTAGAAGACTTGTCAGCCGTAACATCGATATGAAGTGTGAGAGTTAGTCGGGAGAAAGCTGCTGATTCGTTTCTTCCCCACACTAACTTGCCTGTCCCTGACTAGCTTCTTCGCTTTCGGTAACCGTCCTTAAGTTTGTAGTCGAGAAGTTGCACCATTCCTACATCATTATCGATCATAATTCGCTCAAGAGAATGCGGTCCGTAGCTTTGGTATCCGAAATACGAGTTGGGTGACAAGCCCAGCTGACCGTTGCGTCCCTTCCAGCACTTGCCACACGGAAAACGAACGATAACGAGTTCAAGGATAAGGAGCAGACAAGACAACGAATTAGAGAGGGAGTTTATCTGCTGTGGTTGTCGGCTAAACGTTGGGTGCGTCAGAAGCTCGAGGTGAAGATCGCCACTGACTTTGCATTTGAGTACCAGGAAGATGCGTACGCGGCTGAACGAGGTGTACACCTTGTTGAGTGTGGCCATTTTGTTGAAGACGTAGGTTAAAATCCCGTTTTAAGATCTGGGTTGTGTTCAGAATTGTCAGTGCGTGTTGCACAACAGGCGATGTTGAGCGCAGATTGTGGAGGGGTAGAGGAGGGCAAGGCAGTTTGCTTTTAGACGCACCCTTAAGTGCTGATCGGGCACATGCGTTCTAATGGCAATTCGAGGGTGCACTGATCGCAGATCGTCGTTGAAGGCGGGGTGGGATTAATGTGGTGGCGTGGTGCGCCTGTGATTGTTCAAACAAAGTCATGGTGTGGTGGAAATAGTAAAATGTGTGGTGGAAATAACGTTTCTAAAAATATGTGAGGATCCGACCTTCGAAACAAAATGTATTTCTGTGGTGGAGGGTATTTATCAAACAAGACTAATCGAAAACATTCTGATCTGTTTGCTCTGTTACGATTGCATAACCTAAAAAACATGCTGTGCACATACGATCACCCTATGCGATGTGCAGCGTGTTCATACCCACGAAATGAATGCAAAGAGCGTGCTATGCGTTGCATATGTAATCTGTTTCGTGGTATGCTCCATACGATTCCGTGCACGATTATGAGCGTTCGACACCTTCATGGGTTTTGAACGAGGGACTACATCGGTCGTCACGTGTAAAATCGGAACTGCATAGAGCAAGCGACTCATCACTGGAGAGAGTCATGTGCATTTTACAATTTAACGTTCTGCGGAACCTAGTGTCCTCCAGCAATATAGCCTTTGCTCATTGTGCAATTCATCCGCTAGGAGACACAACGAAAGCACCATGAGGACTGGTGTCTTCCTGTATCCCGCTCTGCTCGCAGTCCTGGTCCCCGTTTCGAGCCCTCACGGGTGTGGGACTGAACGAATTCCTCACCACAAAATAAAAGCGTTTGACCAGCCGGAGCCCGTGACAATCTCCGAGAAGGCTGCCGTCAGACTCAATCCGACTCTCCTCGTTTCTTATGGATGCCAACCTTACCCTGCAGTGAACGATTTGGGTCAGATTAGTGGCGGTCTCAACCCTTCCGGAGAACACGATGGTGATTGCAAGGGCTCTGGGCACGGGTCTCAAGTCTACGCGCGTTCAGCTTGGTTCGGGGACAAATGGGCCATTATGTACGCGTATTACTTCCCAAAAGCCCAGCCGTATCGTAGTGTAAGCTTTCGTCACAGCTGGGAGTTCGCTGTTGTCTGGATCGCCAAGCCTGAAGCGCCAGAGAAGACTCTGGCACTCACAACGCTAAGCTTCCACTATGGGTACTTCAAGTACACATCATTTGACGCAAGCGAAATGGACGGGGAGAGAGTCAAACTCAGATATTGGCAGCATGCGGATTCTGACCTTTACTTGGAACTGACTCGCCTGGACGGTGGTACAACTCGACCCCTGATCATGTGGGAGCAGTTACCAGAAAAAGCCCGGTGTGCGCTCAATGAGGCCACGTGGAATGGTGGGTTCAAGTGCCCACTCAGTGATGAGGCTTTTGAACCGCTTTTGAACGCTTCTTGGCCTTTTGATGAGTAGCATTGATCTGGTGGACGCTGTTTGTATTGCTGCATTAAAACAACATGGTGAGAATTTACCTGTCATCAGCTACGGACCTTCAGGGGCAGTTTGGTTGGCGAAAGCACATGGTAAACAATGTAGCGCATCATTACACGACTGTATATTATTCAATTGACGTATGTGTTGTTGGTTAGTCTTCCGACGTTGTCACTCTGTTGAATGTGTCATGGCGCTAATGTTGACCTGCAGCTTCAAGCAGCACACAGAAATGCAATGCATTGAGCATATGTGAGTTGTGCTCAAGCCTATGGTCGTTTTCGTCCAGGGTAGGATCGTGCACTCTGATACATACTCAGCTGACTTCGGATTCACTCTGATTATGGGTTCTTGATTCTTCTTTGAGCCTGGTTCGTGCAGTCAATCCAATCAACTTCTTCACGAATCAACGGAACTAGTCGTGCTACGATTTGTGATCGTCCGGCACGCAGGACTAGTTTGAGCAAGCGTCACGCCCCTCACCACTTCTTCTTCTTCTTCAAGGGTTTGGTTCTGAGACTTACTGAAGCTGACTCGTTTCGATACTGCGTCGATAACATAAAAGTGGAATGTTCTAAGCTGTCACTCAATGCACGGACCACGAGATCCGTAAAGTACTTAGCAAACAAAGATGCATAGCTCATTGAAGCAAGCGACGAAGTGTTCACAACTGTCGTCGATGTCAGAGCCAATGTACGATACGTGTGTTGCAATTCACGAGCTGCAGCGCTATTGTATAATAAACGGAACGCCGCGTAGCCCCTAAACGACGAGTACAAGATTGTCAGAGCAGTAAGCAAATTGAGTTCTGAAATTCACTCACGGATTGTGGTAGCCATAACCCGATGTGCGGTGTGCGGTAAGTAGGACATTTGACCAGTAGATTCTCTGTGGTGGATTGGGTGTTCATCTCTCGGGTACTTGTAATTACCGTGTACTTTTTGCGCTGTGTGAGTCGCCCTGCGCTTTTGTTGGATGCATTGCATTGTATACGGTAAAGGGTTTAATGCTGTTGCTTCAAAGTTGAAGCTGAGCTTACAGGTGAAATTGCTAGAGGTAGCTCGGACCTCGATGCGCTAGCAACAGAGATCAATCCGGTGCGCTGCGGCATATGTAGTCTCGAGTGTGATCTAGCAGTACACGAGCATCCGCATTGCAGTTAGCGCAGTACGCAAGAGTCATGTGCTCGGCAACATTTATGGTCACGACGATTGAAAGCATTACTACATGATTACCATTTGCTATGCTCCTTCCAATCTCCGCGAGTTCACAATTGTTCTTGTCCGCCTGTTCCAAGCTCTTTGTGTTTGAAGCTGCTTTCATTGCATATGTGATTGCTGAAAAGTGGACAAAGTGCAGCCTGTAAGAAAACTACAAGAAATCTGAGAATGGTGACCTGAAACACGCTGGAAAAAGCGGTATCCCGTTTTTCTCTCACGTGCTCAGTCTGTCAACTGTACAACAATTAGCACGCTGCGTCCGACGCACACGTCCCGGTCACCACGAACGGCCGCTTATATGTCTCAACATTATCAATCGCCCGATCGATTCTCGTTTCATAAAACCCGCTTTCACCTGTAGTTATAGCGTCTTCTAACACACTGGTACCAAAATATTGACGACACTAGCGTCAAGATCCTTAGATACATCTACTTATCGGCTCATTGACGCCTCGTGACCTGTATGGCGAGGCTCTTGTCAGCTCCATATCCCCATTCGCAACGACCTTAACATATGTAGCTGTGAGCTACCTGCCACTTTAATACAAGCCAGAAACACTCGCACACGGGCAGCGGTAAGGTTCCAGTAGATTTGGACGACCTCGTTCTGAATCATTTTCAAGAGCTCTCAGACGTGGTCACTTCTCTTGACGACAACAACGAACGAATCTTCGACCGTACTTACAATCAGACATCACAGCCCTGGCTTTTAAAAAGACTATGGCTGCTACTCCTCTCTCTGCTCTATTCGATCGGTCCCTTGTTCTTTACTTTTGCATCCTGTATGGTTCCGAGCTTGACGACGTCTTCTTTCAGGAGTTTGACAAAGTTACACATCCTGATAAGTCAAGAGTTTCGAATGCCTGTATTTGTGCAACTACACCTAAAAGATTGTTTGATAAAAAAAATGGGAGTTGAATGCATGCCACTGCGGAGACACCTCACGACCTACATGAACATAGCGACACAAACTTGCTTGAGATAGGCAGTAGTTGCTCAAGAAGAGAGCTATTTCGTCTATGTTGACGCTATCAGCACCAAGCGTTACTTAAACACCTCCTGAAGAGGAAACCAAAACCACGCCTTCTACCCTAGCTCTATTCGATCGGTCCCTTGTTCTTTACTTTTGCATCCTGTATGGTTCCGAGCTTGACGACGTCTTCTTTCAGGAGTTTGACAAAGTTACACATCCTGATAAGTCAAGAGTTTCGAATGCCTGTATTTGTGCAACTACACCTAAAAGATTGTTTGATAAAAAAAATGGGAGTTGAATGCATGCCACTGCGGAGACACCTCACGACCTACATGAACATAGCGACACAAACTTGCTTGAGATAGGCAGTAGTTGCTCAAGAAGAGAGCTATTTCGTCTATGTTGACGCTATCAGCACCAAGCGTTACTTAAACACCTCCTGAAGAGGAAACCAAAACCACGCCTTCTACCCTAGCTCTATTCGATCGGTCCCTTGTTCTTTACTTTTGCATCCTGTATGGTTCCGAGCTTGACGACGTCTTCTTTCAGGAGTTTGACAAAGTTACACATCCTGATAAGTCAAGAGTTTCGAATGCCTGTATTTGTGCAACTACACCTAAAAGATTGTTTGATAAAAAAAATGGGAGTTGAATGCATGCCACTGCGGAGACACCTCACGACCTACATGAACATAGCGACACAAACTTGCTTGAGATAGGCAGTAGTTGCTCAAGAAGAGAGCTATTTCGTCTATGTTGACGCTATCAGCACCAAGCGTTACTTAAACACCTCCTGAAGAGGAAACCAAAACCACGCCTTCTACCCTAGAAACTTGAAGCTACTGAGCTGGTCCACTGGCACTTCAGTCTCCTCACGCTTCTCGAGATTCTTTACTTTGACGCACTGCTTACAAATTTCTGCTTCTCCAAGAATCACAGCGTAACTGCTGCCATAACGCTCTGCAGTCTGTAGCAATAAATCACAAGAAGTCAGCAACAGAATTCAGTATACTTCGTACCTTATAGAATCATCGTCACCTTCATTTGCTTCTTCATGTTACCACACCCGTGGCAGAAATGGACCACCAAACCACAGCGTCGGAGCACCTGAAAACGAACCGTACATACCATGCATGTTAACCAAACAAGCCCGCAGACAACCTTTCGTAAGCTTTGTGAAATACCTTCGCGATACGCATAGCTTCATGAAGCACCCGATTCGAGCTGTCGCCAACAAGAACAGGGACAACCTGAATACCCAAAGAAAGAAAATACAAAATGCGTAAGATTACGGTTGTGTAAACTAAGCGTTTAAACGTACCGCAACGGAGAACACCGTCTTGGTTGGCATCTCACGCAGCAGACTCAGCCTATCTACGCCTGCCGCCCAGCCCACGCAAACCGTTGCGTGCCCCCCCAATGACTCTACTAGTCCGTCATAGCAACCACCCGCAAGCACCGTTATACCACCATGAGTTGTTCTCTCCTTGTCCGGAGCGTCAGACGTTTGTTGCACAAACTCGAACACAGTGTTGCTGTAGTAGTCCTGGCAGCCATTCAGTATGAAAACATCAACACACAGTGAGCTACTCGTAACATCTCTAACGAACACTCAAAAGGCCATTTCCGTACTAGTCCTCTCACGAGACGTGGATTCTGTCTGTAGCTGATACGTAATGCGCTCAGGCCCGTCAGAACGGCGTCAAACCGCTATAAAGGAGCAACAACACGATATCAGTGAACATCCGACAGGCGGTACGTACATCATCCATTTCACTGCTACCGTTTTTGATTCATCGGAAAGAAAGTCGCTGAGCTGTGGTGCGTCCGCAACCAGTTTCTGGTCAATTTCACTCTTCGAGTCTAGTATCCGAAGAACGCTTCCTCGCTCGAGGCTGGAAAACGCATCGATCAGCTCTAACTACTACAACACAAGCAGCATCTAACAAGATCTACGCACCGATTGACGCTATCTGTAGACAATTCATTTCTGTGTGCTGAAAAATATACGCCCAGCGCAGCTCGATACCGTGCACGACTATCGTGTCAAAAAATAATCACTGTGAGCCTTCTTGAGCGTCTCGATTTCCTCTCGTGCCAACAATATCATTCGGATAAAGACCTTTCGTAATCACCGAGTGAGTTTAACTCCAACACGACTTTGTCCTGAACGCCTAAAGCATCCAGGACGTCAGCTGCCACGGCGATGACCTGCGTTGGCACCATACCGGTAAGACTACTACAAAAGTTGTTTATTCTGACGCACTTGTTGTACCTCGACATCGACTGATGGGCCTGACGAGCCCACAAATTCCACACCTGGCAAAACAACGCAACGGCGACAACATCAGATCACCTTCCCGACACGTTCTTGTACTGAGAACGCACCAAATTGCTGAAACTCTCGGTATCTCCCGCGCTGAGGACGTTCGTACCTGCACGTCCAGCATTAATCCAACACAATGCGAAACATTTGACGCGTCGGTCATACCGTCATCGACAGCATCATACACTACGCACCGGAACATGCTCCCCGAGTACGACAGCTTCTGTGGAAGTGAGGAGAGGAGTTTGTTGCTAATCAGCGCCCGCACGATGCCTGCAAAAACGTTCTCAAACGCCATCAGCCACGCGTTTACAACAGCCAATCAGCGCTCAAAGTGCCAAGAACGCAGCACCAACCTACCGGCAGTGCCTTCAGGTCTCAGCGTAACGCTCTTGCCTGACTTGTCCTCAAACGTGTACATCTCCTGCACGCAATTTCTTTCAGTGATGGCCACCAAGGAGCCACGGGAATCCGCGCTCGCACCTTCTGAATGATGTCGGAGCCATCGCCCAGCGACCGCGAGAACAGGTCCGTGTACTCCAGCAACGGCGTCTGAATCTGAGGAGAGGAAAACCTCTGTATAAGAATACCGGTACGCATCCGTCACGTGAGTATGATACAAGCCATACTGAGCGGAATCCATAGCCTTCGACCGTCTGCTGCAGCACTTGCAGCACCTCGCGATGGTGCTGCAGTTCATCCGCGAGCACGTCCCTTGTGCCCCTTACGCGATTGACTTGTTCATGTTTGGAGTTGGTCGTTAGCCAGCGACAGGCCGTGCTCATCCGTGCCATCCCCTGGACTCGGTGCAGCCCTTGCATTGGCATGTTTGGTATTAGTTTCGAGATCCGACGATTGTCATAGTTGATATTCAGGTGCCATGAATAGGTGCGTATACCGGTATCAGAAAAGTTTAAAGCAAATCGATGAGCGGGTGCGGGTGACAGCAGGGCTCGCACCAAGTGGTTCTTTACAATCAGATTTTAATGCTTTTTTATTAAGACCCAAGAGTCTGTGATCTTCCAAAATCAGATTTTATCCGGTCCGATAATCGTGTGACTCACGCACGATCCGACCGGTTCGGCGATTCCTGCAACTACAAGAAAGTCAAAAGACAAATACAAACGTCAGTGTATTAGCTGTTAGAAGATATAGCTTTTAACAGGCTACGTCGGTGTAGAGGCAACTGCAAGACCTGTTACAGGTTTAGGTCAGCCTCACCTGATTGGTCGACAAGTTGACGGTGGGACGAGACAGGTTGACATATGGGACGCGAGAAGACGATCGTCATGTCGGACTATTAAAGACAGATGGTAGGAGAGACAGAGACATACAGACGTCATATGGGACCAGGACCAGCACATGGGATGGGCACGCTGGACGTATGCCAAAGTACAACTTGACAAGGTCAAGTTGCAGTGCTGGTGCAAATACATACAAATAGGGTTGACTAGGGAGAATAGTTAGCACCCAATATATTTCACTTTTACTACCTACATCCTTTGCACAAGTGCAAGAACTACCAACATCTAACAGGTTATGAGCCCAATCAAACGTGTTGGTGGTGCGGCTGAACCAGCTGCACATACCGTGGTGGTCGACGACCATCACCTGGAAGAAAAGTCGGCAGCGCCTGCGGAGGCGATCGAGAAGATGCTAGCCATGCTAGGAGACCTGTCCGAAAGGATGAACCGGATGGAGGTCGCCCAGAGAGAGCAAGGCGGCAAGAACTGGCAGGGCTCACCCGAGTCGAGTATCGCCAGTCGGCAACAGGAGGTCGGGGCAGGGATTAATCTCCAGACTTTGGACCGTACCCCTCCTAAGAAATCCCCAAACGTGTCACCAGCAACCTATTTCGGTATTCGGCGACAACAACAGGCAGGTGTTGAAGGTCCTCACACGAGAAAAGCAGAGGAAGGAGTCAACATGGGTCAGGTACCCGTCCCTGGGATATACCGGGCAGGTTTGCCTGAAGGACGCTACCCCGGTATGGGTATGCCTAACGGGGGGGGGGTGTTTACCCTGGGCAGCCGGGAGTCGGCATGCCGGACGCGCAACAGCGGAAGCTGGCATTGCAACCTTTTGACAGAATGGAGCTCTACCACGGCCTTGGCTGTGGATTCATGGAGTAAGGCAAAGAATTTGTCAGACAAGTCGGGTTTGCTGAGCGAGCGTGTGGTTTCGTGTGGCTAGAGGACATCAAGGTTGATGTTCTAGGTCAGCACCTAGCCGGCGAGGCACAGACCTACTATCGTCGTCAAGTGGAAACGTGGTGGTTTGAAAACCAAACCCTGGAACATGCGATGCATAGACTACTGCAGACCTTCACGACGAAGATCTCGCCAGCACAAAGCATGAAGTTGTTCACAGCACCCAAGTCATCCCATCGAAACTGGACAGACCATTTTCTGTACTTGACGGCCGTCAGTGACGCCTGTGGAGGTGCAGACAACCTTGTGCTGGACAACATCGTCCATTATGCTGACCCACACATGCGAACGACGATGTTGTCCATATTGGACATTCATCGCACCGATTACCTGCGGCAAGCAGAAGAGTTGGCGCAATTTGCCCAATCGACGGAGGTGGACACTCACTCGAAGAGTTTTGGACGCGATGTGGTGAACACTGTCGAGGTTGCGCAGGAGTTCAAGGACAACCACAAATCAAGACCGTCGCTACCACGCACCGACACCCGGACTTGTTTCAAATGTGGAGAAGTGGGTCACATTCGTTCGAGGTGCCCCAAAATGAAGAAGAAGCCCTCGGGTGCGAATTTCGTTTTCGCGGTTGGTCGCGGTGCGAGTCGCTCGCCCGGACAATGGATTCTCGACAGCGGTTCGAGTAGACATTTGGTCAATGTTCCGAGTCTGCTGACTGATCCGATTGATTGTCGCAGCGAGTGCATGACTGCAGCCACTGATGAAAGTGCGCTGCGCATCACCCTTCAAGGTACTGTGGACATTCATGTCGTCGCTTGGAGTCGTCAACACAATGAGACTCCTCAATGTACAGTACGCGGAAAACCTTGAGCGTAATATCCTTTCCTATGGATTGCTCAAGGCCAAAGTTTGCGCTCTCGAATAACGAGGAGAGAGGCGCGTTGTCCTCCGGTGTGGGTGGTACTCCCATCATGGACGTGGAATTCTGCAACAACGTGTTGGTTGTCGCGGTGAAAAATCACAGTGATCGTAATTCCAAGCCACCACAAGAGGCACTGATGACTGTCGTCAACCCACCTGAATATGAATCCGATTCGGATGTTCTATGCGGTACCTTGATGGACTTTCATCGACGTTTAGGACACCTTTGTTTCGACACGATCGTCAAGATGGCGAACGATCCGGCATCAGGCATACGACTGACTGATACGACACGTCAAAAGTGTCTGGCCTGTGCCAAGGGAAAACAGACCAAGGGAGCCCAGTCGATGAGAGATACAGGCGCGAATTCGCCAATCGACGCGATCGGGGGCGTCATCTGTTCGGACCTCAAGGGTCCCATGACCCCCCGAGACCGTTTGGGAAATCGGTACATGGTCAACTTCATCGACCACCGTTCGAGTTACTGTCGAATATTTTTGGCCAAGTCGAAGGATGCAGCCGCGTCAAAGTTCAAGCTCTTCATGGCAAACTTCGAGCGCGAGTTCAATTGCAAGATTCACGTCTTACGCACAGATGGTGGTGGTGAATACAAGACGCTCGATATTTTCTGCTCTTCGGAAGGCGTCTTGCGTCAAGTAAGCAAGGCGAAAAACCAAGCAAGCAACGGCAAGGCTGAACGGATGCACCGCACCGTCATGAACATGGTGCGGAGTATGATCTTTGCATCAAACCTGCCGCTCTCATTTTGGGGTGATGCTGCAGAGTACGCCTCGTACATACTGAATCGAAGCAAAACCAAGTCCAACCCCGGATGTGCATCGCCCTTGGAGATCCTGACAGGCAAGGCTCCCGTGCTGACAGACATTGTGGCCTTTGGTTCAACATGCACTGCGCACAGAGACCCCAAGAACAAATCACTCGGTGAACGAGGCAAGGCGGGCATCGTCATTGGGCGAGGCAGCGAAACGAAGGGATACAAGGTGTACATCCCAGTGGATAAGGTGGTCGTGGTGACTTAACATGTTCAAAACATATAAGCACCACAGGATGACCAGGATGAGAAAAAGACCTGTCCAGACACGGCACGACGTCATAAGGAGCCAGGCTCTGATCATCAGGCGGATGGAGAAGATCGGCAAGATGGTGTGAAACGTGCGAAGCAGGTCAGAAAAGGTCGAAAGTCGACATGGACCAGAGAGCGACATGGGACAAGATCGACAACATCAAGTCAACCAAAGGTGGTTGAAGTGGACACCTCGGTGGACGGTTGCGACATCGTGAACACGATCGTCGAGCAAGACCCGAAGCACTATGGTGAAGCAATGAAGAGTGGACAACGCGACCAATGGCAGGTAGCCATGACCGAAGAATTGGACGCAATCGAGGCGAACGACGTCTGGAAGATCGTAGTGCCACCAAGAAATTCACACGTGTTGCACAACAAGTGGGTCTACAAAACAAAGACCGACGCGAACGGAGATATCGAGCGATACAAGGCTCGACTAGTGGTTTGCGGAAACGAACAAGTCTTCGGCATCGACTACAACCTCACGTTTGCGGCCGTCATGGACTTAGTGACCGTCAAGCTAATCCTGGTGCTCTCCAAGCGATGGAACGTTCCCGCACGTCATGGGGATGTTCCGAACGCCTACGTTAAGGCAGAAAAGGAGGAGCATCTGGATATCTTCATGAAGGTTCCAAAAGGCATGCAAATCACTAGGGAGGAACTTCAAAGTTTCGGTGTGGAATCTCCTGGTGAGGTCGCGCTGCTGTTGAAGAAATCGTTGTACGGACTAAAGCAAGCGGGACGACTCTGGAGCAAGCTCTTACACTCCAAGCTGACCGAGAATGGCTACAAGCAGTGCACGACGGACATATGTCGATACTACAAGCACCAAGGCCAAGAATGGACCATCGTCGGAGTATACGTGGACGATCTTCTGGTCACGGGAACCAAACAGTGCGCGGTTGATGAGTTCTTTGCGGGCATGGAGACACTGTCGATCAAGGATCTCGGCGTCGTTCAGAAGTTTCTGGGACTCAGGATCTCTTTGGATGACACTCAAGGATACATTCTGGACCAAGAGGTCATGATCGACGTGTTGCTCAGGGATTTCAAGTTGGAGTCAGCGAACGGTGTGCGAACGCCAATCGGAGATGAATGCAATGATGATAACAAGGATGATGTGGACTATCTACCCGCGAGAGGTGCAAGCGGTGAGTCAAGTTTGAGTGCTTTTCAATCCTTGGTCGGGAGTTTGCTATGGATCGCAAGATGCACGCGGCCCGACATATGTTTTGCAGTGCATAAGGCAACTCGTCAAACACACAAGCCAACCACCAAGGACTGGAAGATTGCGAAACGCATTGCAAGATACTTGAAGGCGACAAAGAACTTGAGGTTGCACCTGAACGGCAACGGACCGACTCAACAAAATGTCAAGATTGAGTGCTGGAGCGATGCAGACTTCGCCGCGGATAAGGCGGACCGTAAGTCAGTGTCTGGATACGTACTAACTTTGGACGGTTCTGTTGTGTTTTGGTCGTGCAAGAAGCATTCAGGTGTGTCGCTGAGCACTATGGAGGCGGAGTTCATATCCTCATCCCAGGCAGGACGCGAACTGCTGGGTGTGAGGGAACTACTGCTGGATCTAAAGCTGCAGGTATGCATGCCGATGCCTATGTGGGTGGATAATCAAGCGGCGATCAAGCAACTCGAGGCAGAGAAGAGCACAAAGAGCGCGAAGCACGTGGACATCAGGTTTAAATTCATCTGCCACTACGCGCGTGAAGGAATTGTGGTGCCCAAGTACGTCAAGACTGAGAGCATGATGGCGGACATTCTGACGAAGTCTTTGCCAGCGCCGAGAATGGAGGAGCTACGCAAAATGTTCAACTTGAGGACGATTCAGGCTGAAGTCGAGGAGGAGTGTTAGAAGATATAGCTTTTAACAGGTTACGTCGGTGTAGAGGCAACTGCAAGACCTGTTACAGGTAAAGTGCAACCTCACCTGATTGGTCGACAAGTTGACGGTGGGACGAGACAGGTTGACATATGGGACGCGAGAAGACGATCGTCATGTCGGACTATTAAAGACAGATGGTAGGAGAGACAGAGACATACAGACGTCATATGGGACCAGGACCAGCACATGGGATGGGCACGCTGGACGTATGCCAAAGTACAACTTGACAAGGTCAAGTTGCAGTGCTGGTGCAAATACATACAAATAGGGTTGACTAGGGAGAATAGTTAGCACCCAATATATTTCACTTTTACTACCTACATCCTTTGCACAAGTGCAAGAACTACCAACATCTAACATTAGCAAGATGTGCAACCTCCAGACGAACTTACTACTATGTCGCAACCTTCGTTGTCTTTAAGCCATTCTGATGAGCATGTCGATGACATTCAACGAAGACGTCCTCGATCTTTAGCAGCGAGCGTGCAGGTCGCCATGTTGGACTTCCTGATTATAACATGGTGAGTCTGTTAGATTTAATTAACTCTTGATAATTGTTAATTAGAGTATTACCAAAAGTTTGTAATATATAGTGAATATACCATAAGATCGGATATCCGGAAACACTCACCGATTGGCTGATATGGGCCATCATGTCAGCCAGCTCTAGTGGTCCAATCAACGATGGACGCGCGCAATGGGTGGTGAGCAAGACTTTCGCATGCAATTTTGTAGTAAATAGTATTAAGTTGGGACTAAAAACATACATACACGTATTTAGAACCTAATCATACTTGCGATTGTTTTACTTTATACTCCTATTGAACGCGTCGTTCATTAGTTAGCCTTCCTCTGCACGTACGGTGTACGTAAGCTGACGCGCGGCACTAACTACACTGTTGTCAGTGTAGGTGCACTAGCACTGAAGCAGTACTAGTGACAAGTGCCTTGTTACACTAGTGGTCGTTGATAAGGATATGAAAATGAACTTCTGGCGCCTGACCTAAAACGCATTCACTCTGCTATATCGGACTGCAAAAATTGGTCTCCTGATGATGCGTTTCCACTAAATGCCAAGAGTGCTGGATGCATGCTTCAAAGGACTCTGATTAATCACCATTAGACGAGCGAAATCGCCAAGGTACACCTCAACTCCCGTGATTTATCTGAGTGGGACTGACGATGTGCAACCACTAACAGATAGCGGACTCTATGATTGAGATGCCTGTAGATGACGAGCCCCGCGACACATTTGATGAAACATGAGTGATGACCATTGAGATTCAGTGGACCAAGAGATTGCGGCAACACTAAGTCAAAGCTGAATAACAGCATCAAAATCAAACAAAAGACGAACCGACATTCAAAACAACTTGCCTTCCTTCTACGAATGCATAGACGATGGTGAAGATGATTTCGGTAGTGAATATTCCCAGTAGGCGGCCGCATTAATACACGATGCGGAGTCGCAGGTCACCCTTTTCCGGTACTAAGACACGAGGCGTACCGCCCCCAACAGCTGAATACTTCAGTAATGTAACGGGGTGAATCGTTACATAACAATTTATAAGAAATTGTTTATAGAACATAACTATATGAGTTATATTCACAGAATATTGTCATAAGGACAAATATTCTGTAGCACTTACGAGTAGTTCCTAATTGGTTGATATAGGCCATTATATCAACCAACGAAGACGCGCCACGACAGACGCACGCAATGAGTGGTGAGCAGATAGTTGATATGCACATTTGTATTTAGACATAGTTAGATGAGGATAAATAGTGGTTTATTAACAGACATTAACTATTATAAATACAGTTCTACTTTTTACTTTAACCAAGTACTCGCATCTCCTTACCGTCTTCCTCTGCACGTACGAGTGTACGTGAAGTTCCGAGGCACCGCCTTATTCTGTCATCAGAATAAGAAGCTTGTACTGTCATCAGTACAAGCTTCAGGGTGCCCCGTTACACCTGGTAGCACTTCGTAGTCCGTCCAAGGACCACGTCCACACCTAACATGAATATGTTGGATGATGATGATGACCAAAGCTTTCAGGCTACGCGTGACGGATACTCCCATTTGAGCGATGTCGAATGGGATGCGGTTGAACGAATGGGTTCAACCATAGGCATCCATGCTGTTAGCGTCATGCTAGAGGCTCTCAATTGAGATGCCCAACATGCTACTATCGCCAAGTTCATTCAAAATGAACTTGACGCTGAACGCGAGAAAGTAGCCTTGCTTCACCAACAAGGTTCTCAACAAGCAGAGTTGTTGAGCGAACAGGGTGCTCAGCAGTTTGAGCTGTTCAGACAGCAGCAGGCTGCTGCTGGTGGGTCGATGCATTCGCGTCGACCCGAGACCTTGAAGATTGACATCTCCAAGTATAGGGGAGTCGAAGAGGACTCCCTCTTGAGATGGTTCGTCGAATTGGACGACGCCATGAGGGCGCGTCGCATCGACGACGGGAATATGCAAGTTGCATTTGCCCAATCAAATCTGGCAGGACGTGCCAAGACTTGGGCACTGAGGCTCAAGTTGCACGACCCATATGCGTTTGGGTCGTTGGAAGTCTTCAAGTCGCGGCTCAGACAAACGTTTCAACCTCCTAGGGCTGAGTTCAGAGCTCGAACCGAACTCTTGAAGCTCAAGCAGGGTAAGCGTGATGTGCACGCTTAAGCGCAACATATACGACATCTTACGAGTTGTATAAGTTCCAATCCGGTGGATGAACACACGTTGGTTTCGGTGTTCATGCAGGGTCTTGCGGATGGTCCCGTCAAGACTCACCTGTTTCGGCTTGAACTAGATTCACTAGAACAAGCCATTTCAAATGCGGAGCAGGAAGACTTCAGTCTGAGACAGGCTCGCGCCAGCTCGACATCATATCGTCAACCGAGGCGATATGACAACGGAGGTCCAGAGCCGATGGAACTCTGTTATGTAGAGAGCGAGAAGGATCGCTCTACAGACTACAAGAAGTTGCAGAAATGAAACATATGTCAAAAGACAGGACACTACGCTTACGAGTGTAGTGCCTCGTCCAGTGTCTCGCAACACTGGGCGTAGTAATCGTCCACCCATGAGAAAGGGCTGGGACGCGGGTCCGCTGTTGGTGCAAAGACGCAACAACGGGATGGACCGCCAAAAAACGGACAGGATCAGTAGGTGCGGAGCACCCTACTGGTCCAGCAACGTCAAGAGAATTTGTAGGCCTCTTGATAAAGGTTGCTCCCAACACACAAACGTTGTGCGTTGCTGCTCTAGGTAATGAGATCTCACTCATTACCTTGAAACTCGAAGTGACGAATAAGTTATCCCTTCGAGCTCTAGTCGATTGTGGGGCGTCCAACAATTTTGTGCGACGCCAATCGCTAGAAGATGGTCACTTCAAGTTCAGTGAAGGTGACACACCTCCTACGAGGATGACGGTACGTCTTGCGACAGGCGCATCCGCAACCTTCATGAAGCGTATAGTGAAGATCCACTATACGCTAGAAGATACCCAATATGACGATGACTTTATCGTATTGGATTTGGATGACAAATTTGATGTCATCCTTGGAATACCGTGGCTCAGAAGGTACGAACCACGGGTAAACTGGCAACATCGAACAGTAACGATGCCTGCCGCTTGTTCATCAGATGGCCATCTGATGAACGTTTTGGAGCGTCCACAAGCGTGTGGATGTACTACGAGTGAGTGCGATGGCCTCACTTGTGGTACGGTCGTTAGTACGACTGCACAAACCTTAGTGTAACAAACGGTTACACTTCGGAGCAAAGTTCCAGCAGCTGTGAGGAAACACAGGCTGCGCCGAAGGTCCACCACTCGAATAAGTCGAGTGGACCGGGACAAAGATGTATCCCTAGCGGGGAACATCTAGAAGAGAAACAATCGATCGCTCAGGTTAAGCGAAACGATAATCCTAGATCGACTGGAGAGTCTGTCGTAGAGGATCTCGCTGTGGTTGCGCAACCACAGCTAGAGGAAGTCAAGGAATAAGTCCCGATATTACAGATACGGTGGAAATAAGTTCCCCGAAACCCGCGGGAATAAGTCCCCGGGAAGACGAAGGAATAAGTCCTTCGAGGCCTGAGGGAATAAGTCCCCAGGAAGTGACAGAGACATTGAATGTCCTAGTCAATGATGGATCAAGTGTAGGCGCTTATACACTTGATCTGATTGCGCCTCCGAAGTTGACTTCGGAGATCACTCAGTTGCCAACGCTCGAACATAAAAGGTTCTTGCGTGATCTGCGTAGTGGCAAAGTCAAGCAGATCTGCGTACTCGTCGCTGACGAAGAGTGTGTAGCCGACATAAGGTCAGCAACAGTGTTCACTGAGAACGAGAGGGTTCTCAGTAGTTCATCTATGGACGAGAGTGTCCTGGATGAAAAGACACGAGTTGAGCGATATGACTCCCAATCGTGGGAATCGCTCAAGACAAATCCTCTCTACGAAGATTTGGTTAAATTTAAGGATGTATTCCCTGAAACTGTTCCGTGCGAGTTACCGAAGGATAAAGGTATTCGACACGAGGTCGAGCTTAAACCAGGCTCGAAGTACTGTGTCATGAAGCAGTGGCCACTGCCCCGTGAACAAGTACTTGCGATCGACAAGTTCTTTGCCGATCGTTTAGCTGCGGGCCATGTGAGGGAATCGACTTCTTCACATAGCTCTCCGACCTTCTGTGTGCGAAAAGCAACATGAGGGTGGCGGATAGTGCATGCATTTAACAAGTTGAATGCTGCAACGGTACCGGCTCAGACGCCGATACCAAGGAAGGACGTAATCATTGATGGTATGTCAAAGAGTACCATCTTTTCGTCCATGGATTTGATGGATGGCTTCTATCAAATCCTTATGCGGGAACGGGATATACCCTATACCGCAGTTAGCACGCCTAGTGGCATGCTCTGGGAATGGCTAGTAATGCCACAAGGGCTTAGCAATGCCCCTGCCACGTTCAACAGATGTGTATCACATCTGTTGAGACCAGTATGAGAATTCGCGCCGAGTTATTTCGATGACGTATTCATCCATAGTCGAGCTATGGATGGAAAGTCGGACGTTGAGGTTCACAGGTACCACGTCCGACAGGTTCTTACAATCATGCGAAAGCATCAATTGTATGCAAACCTCAAGAAGTGTATATTTGCAGCAAGCGAAATACCACTTCTTGGGTGCATCGTTGGTAAGAACGGTGTACGTCCTGATCCCGAAAAGATCAAGGTGATCACCGACTGGCCTGTGCCGGTTGATGTCAAAAATCTTCGAAAATTCCTTGGGCTAGCGGCGTATTTGTACAAGTATTCACGCAATTACGCCGAGATGACTGTACACCTCTCTCGTTTGTTGAAAAAGAACGAGAGGTGTCATGGAACGCTGAATCTCAGCGCTCCTTTGATATTATCAAGCAGAGCTTGATATAATCCCCAGTCCTAGCAATAGCCGATCAGGACAGGCCATTTCCTGTGGTCTGTGATGCCAGCGATTTTCGCAATCGGCTGTGCATTAATGCAGTACGATCTTGAAGGCGTTGAACGCGTCGTCTACTATCAGTCGCTTCAGCTGCAACCAGCTGAGCGGAACTATCCAGTGCATGACAAGGAACTCCTTGCCATGAAGTATGCACTCGCGAAGTTCAGAGTCTATCTGTTAGGAGATAGACTCTTCATTGTTTACGCTGACCATGCGCCGTTACGCACAGCAGTAAACAGCCAGCCACTTTCACAACGAATGGCGCGGTGGTTGTCATTCTTTGCAGAATATAACTTTACAGTCGAGTACAAACCAGGACGACTTAATGTCGTCGCTGATGCACTCTCACGTCGGCCCGACTTTGAACCAGTCGTGAGACCCAACAGTGAGACAGCCACTGTTGCGGTTATGACGTCCTCAGTCCCATCTTCAACGTTGTATGATGATGTGAGGAGGGCGTATGTCCAAGATGGTGAGATTGTGAAGTTGCTGACACATCTCTCACAGCCATCTCGAGAATCGTTGAAACGATTATCGTTTGCGTTTCAATCTGCATCAGATCGATACACTACTCGTAACGGTTAACTGTATTATACAGGCCGTTTCTGGTGACACACCACGTGTTGTCATTCCAGATGATACTGATCTGCGTTTGCGGATCATGTTCGAGCATCACGATGCTCCTATAGGAGGACATCTTGGCCGGGAGAAAACATATCTCACGGTGAGTCGAGACTTTTACTGGCCCCGCCAGTATCAGTTTGTGCGCAAATACGTTCGCGCATGCGAAGTCTGTTAACGAGTGAAGTCAAGTCCTTCACTGCGTGCACCTTTACAGCCTCTAACGGTTCCGGCTGAGTGCTGGGAATCCATCTCAATGGATTTCGTCTTCGGGTCACCCAAAGACGCACGCGGGAATACGGGTATTCTCGTATTTGTTGACAGATTCAGCAAAATGGTACACCTTATGGCTGTACCAGAGTCAATCACGGCAAGTGGCTGTGCTTGTGTCTTTATTGACACCATCTTCCGACTTCATGGGTTGCCCCGTAAACTCGTATCAGACAGAGATCCACGATTCACTGCTGATTTCTGGCGTTCCGTGTTCAAATCACTCGGAACGCGCTTAAAGATGTCGACGTCTGATCATCCAGAGTCAGATGGTCAGAAGGAACGTGCCAATCGTGTCCTCGAAGATATACTTCGAGGATACGTACACTCCTTTAAGATTTGGAGTGAGTTCTTGCCTATGGTAGAGTTTGCCATCAACAACTCGGTGCATGCGTCCACGACACATACACCGTTTTACGTGAATGGCTTGCGCAATCCGCGTGTACCCACCTTACTAGAGTGTAACTCTGGTTTAAGGGGGGGAGGGACTCGCGCGAGCAAAAACCGAATTGGTTCACGCTCATCACGCTCTGACGAAGAAGTCATTGCGTTTGATGCCGATATCGATAACATCGATATCGAAGAAGATGATGCCAGTGAGAGTGCGGAAGCCCTCACTGAAGAAGATGATCCCAGTGAGAGTGCGGAAGCCCTCACTGAAGAAAAGGTTGATGTTGCTGCAGTGCGATCACAGCACACTGAAGCTAACGAGTCATCAGATGAGTTCATACTGGCTCGTGAAACGGTAGTCTGTTTTGTGCAAGACTCCATCGCCAAAGCGGTGGATAAGCAAAAGCAAAACGCTGACAAGAATGGAAGGGCAAACACTCTTTTATTTAATAAAGGTGACTTAGTCCTACTGTCTACGGTTAATCTACCAAAGCATGTAGCGACTAACTTAGGTAGTAGTAAAATTCTTACTAAGTACATCGGCCCATTTCGTGTATTGCACCGCCTAGGCAATGCATACACGATCGAGTTACCACGTAAGATGCGAACGCATCCCACGTTTTACGTTGGTCGGCTTAAGCCGTACCATCAGTACGCTGCTTCTTCCGATGAAGAACGCCCTTGCGCTCAAGCATCTCGCAGAGAGCCTTGTGCTCCCGATGGTGGGCATCGACAAGGGTCTGAAGAGCATTTATCTCATCCCGAGACCAATCAACAATCCCACGAGTTACCCTTAGCTCGTCACGAAGAGATGTCAGAGCTCTCTCGTTCTCAAGCTGAGCAAAGGCAAACTCAGCTCAATGCTTCGAGACATCGTCCGCCTGTTGGAGACGACTGTCCCGCTCATGTTAGAGATCGCCGCGTAACCCTTGCGTTACGCGATCAAAGAAGCTCTCGGGAACACACGCTTCCCCACGGTTGTGTGGAGAGCGTCTTCCCTCCTCCTCCACCTCCATTATAGAACTCTCGCGGTGGCCAGCGCTATTTGGTTGAGTAGCTGTTGAGCCACCGCGACGTGAACGGACGTCGGACGAGTTATCTCGTCCGGTGGCGCGGCTATCCCCCGTCCTGGGATACTTGGGAGCCCCGCTCCCAACCGATGGCTGACGTACTGGGTCTGGTCGAGCAGTACGACGCGGCACATCCTGTGCCGCAGAAGGACCGCTGGAGAAAGTCTTCCCGGCACGGTCGTAAAGGGATTCCAGGTTGTCAATCCCTTCGTACATCTCACGAGAGATACGTACGCGCCACCACGGGCTATTAGGTAAGTAAGCCTCCTTAGGTGCTCGTGCAGAGTTTTTTACACAACAAGGGCACGGGTCTCTCCAGGAGAGACAGGGTAACCCACTCTCCCTTGACAGTCGATGCAGCTTGTAGAGTGCACCGGTCGGGGTTCGTTTTTCAAACTTATCATGAGCTTTGATAAATTTGTCGTTCCAAACGTCACGACCTACATCCTCAAGGTTATGGATGTAAGCGTTCCACGCTTGAAGCAGTGAGGGACCATCACGTTTGTGATTCCCACTGTACCATCGATGATTACAGAAAGCATCGGTGAAGAATTTATGCTCAGTGTGATAGTCTTTCGCACTGGGGTCAAGGTGATGGATCCTTGATGAATCGAACAATCGTGTTCGATAGCGATCACTTGTCGTCGCCGACAAGCGATCCATGACTGACTTTGGAGGCAGCCATGCTTTCTTTTCGGGAGCGAGAAGCAACACGCTGCAGCTCCGCTGTTCCTGCGATGTGCCGACAGAATTACTGGCACCTCGTTGCGAAGTGGTGTCCATAGGAGAACCGACACCACTGTGAGCGCCCGAGTCTTGCGATCTCGAGCGCCTTCGCTTCGGCGATGGTTCATCGGATTCGTCAGATGAACCAAAGATGCTACGACGCATAGCATCATCCATGCCACGCTTGGCGGGAGGCTTGGTTTCGATCGCCGCCGACACGGATCCCTCTTCCGTATCAGGAGAGTATGAGCCACCGAGCTCATACTCTGTGAAGACATGAGTGTCTTCATGACGAGCGCCTGCATCACCAGGTGACACAGGCTGAGACGCTTAAGCAACCGATGACACATCGGTTGCAGCGGTTTCTGCTTCGGTGTCCGCACAGAGACGTGCAGACGCGCTCTCAGCGGCCTTGTTCGCGCACCCCATGGACTTGTTAACCATGCGATGAAACTGATGGACTGTGGACTCGGACCAACCAGTGCAAACCCCGTCCCAAATGATTTGGGACGAGTATCCATTTAGTCAATCAGTCACTAAAATGATTGATGATTATGGGGGGGGTGATGTAACGGGTGAATCGTTACATAACGATTTATAAGAAATTGTTAATAGAACATAACTATATGAGTTATATTCACAGAATATTGTCATAAGGACAAATATTCTGTAGCACTTACGAGTAGTTCCTAATTGGTTGATGTAGGCCATTATATCAACCAACGAAGACGAGCCACGACAGACGCACGCAATGAGTGGTGAGCAGATAGTTGATATGCACATTTGTATTTAGACATAGTTAGATGAGGATAAATAGTGATTTGTTAACAGACATTAACTATGATAAATGCAGTTCTACTTTTTACTTTAACCAAGTACTCGCTTCTCATTACCGTCTTCCTCTGCACGTACCAGTGTACGTGAAGCTACGAGGCACCACCTTATTCTGTCGTCAGAATAAGTAGCTTGTACTATCATCAGTACAAGCTTCAGGGTGCCCCGTTACAAGTAAGCCATTCAGGAGCGTACAATTATCCATGTAGGATCGATATACTCGAGACAACCCTTTTGAGAGATTGGTGGGATGGCTGTGAGCGATGATCCATTAAACGCATCATCGCCGGATCGTAAGCCTCACGTATGTCTTCGAATAAGGTTGACGGCGGGACACTCGACGTCAACACCGCGACTGTGGTCGGGCCAGTGTCTGATTGCGCAGCCGGCTTAAAATCGGACCGGAGTGACAGAGCATCAGCGAAGAAGTTCAGACGTCCAGGCTATAATCCATGGAGAAGTTCACAAAGAACAACAACCACCTCGCCACTTGTTTCGAGAGTTGCGGAATGTTAAATGCCGTGTGTGAGGACGCATGATGGTGTTAAACGATGAAGATTCTATCGCCTAGCAGGTAATCCTGTATTTCGACAAAACTTACTTATTGACATGGAGTTTCTTGTTGCGGAATGGGTAGTTACGTTCAGCCGGTTCCACCTGGCGTGTCTGATAGCAGACAACACGCTTAGCACCGTCTGAGTCATACTGCATTAGTGCTCATCCGATGGCTAAGTCACTTGCATCACAGGCCACATGAAATGGTCTGTATTGGTCTAATTGCCAAAACTGGCAAGCATATCAAGATTTTGTTGATACGTTCACAGGAGCGCTAGTAACAGCGCTCCATGCTAACTTCTCGTTCTTTTTTAATATACGAGAGAGATGAACAGCAATCTTAGCGTAATTGTACAACTAAATTTGCAAATTGACCGCTGGACCAAGAAACTTTCAAATTCATTTTGTCGGTGCGCACGAGCCAGTAAGTATCCGCCTTGATCTTATCCGGATTGGAACAGACGCTAAGCTTACCCACGATGCATCCAAGAAGTGGTTTTTCTCTAGCAGCATATATACGATTCCTGAAATTGGCATACAAATTATGTGCACACCTCATTGTGAGAATCTTCCGGACGTGGAGGCGTTGAGCTGCCACATCCGTATGTCCATCTATTTTTCCGGCTATGGACGAGCACGTCGTTAAAATTACTAGGTGCGAATTCTCGCACTGATATCAAGAGATTCTACACGCATCTGCTACACGTAGCAGAGGCGTTACTTAATCATTGTGTTATTAGTAACTGTTTTCAGATCATACCACTTCGGGTGCACGCTGCTGTGTACGGGATGTTCCTTTCACGCATAAGGATCTGATAGAAGCCATCCATCACAATCATGAATGAAAAGATAGTACTTTTTGCCCTACCATCTAAAATGACATCCTTCCTTGCTATCGGCGTTTGAGCCGGTACATTTGCAGCATTCAACTTGTTGAAGGCATGTACTATCCGCCATCCTCTCGTGGCCTTCAGGACACAGAAGGCCGGAGCGCTATTTGAAGAAATATATTTCTTTACATGGCCCACTGCCAATCGATCAACAAAGAATTCTTCAATCGATCATGCCTGTTCATGAGACAGTGGTCACTGCTTCATGACGCAGTACTTTGAACCTGGTTCCAGGTTGATATTAGTATGAGTACCCTTATCCCTGGGTAACTTGTAGATAAAAGCTTCTAGAAATATGTTCGTATATTACATCAAATCACCGTAGAGGGAACCTGTCTTGAGCAATATTCATAATCAGAATGTATATCGCTCAATTCGAGTCTTCTCATCAAGGGCAATCTCGTCCATTGATGAGCTGCTGAGAACCCTTTCATTCTCAGCGAATACCATTGACGACAAATATCGATTGCGTACTCGTCTTCTGTGATGAATACGCAATCTGCTGAACTTTGCCTCTACGAAGATCACTCAAGAACCTCTTCTGCTCGAGCCTGGGCATTTGAGTGATCTCTGAAGTTGTATTAGGATACACGTTCAGACCGAGGCGGTAATTGTAACGGGATATCCCATTACATGATATTGACACGAAATGGTGTCCATAGGGAGATTGTCTAGCGTACCAATCTCCTGCCGATATTACCCGAGATAGGTAAAATTGAAGGAATATGATACCCTTTAGATAATGTTCATGTGCTCCTCGAAGATTAAATGATAACGACAGATCTACCAAGATTACCACCAATCGCTGCTAGACGCGCGTAATGATTGGTGAGTAGATTATCGTCATACGTCAACGTAAATTGATATAGTTATATAAAGACTGAAGTTATATCGATAGCATAACTATATTATATACAGTTCTCTTTTTACCTCTTACTCAAACTTAGCTGTTTGAGTAGATTACGTGCAGAGGAAGGTAGATACCTTCCTATGCACGTACGATTGTACGTGAAGTTTTGTGACACCCAAACAAAGGGTGCCCCGTTACAGTAAGTGTCTGCACTTGAACCTTCTTTCACAAGGACATTCAATGTCTCTTTCATCTCCTGGGAACTTCTTTCATAGTTGGGTGAGGACTTATTCCTTCACTAGCCTGTTGGTCTAAATCATTACATGACACGGGTGGAATCTTTCTCTCACTATCCTCTGGAGGTGGTTAGGCTACCGCGACCTGACATTCTGCGTGCTACTTACCAATCGCACATAGGTCATCGTATTGCGAATTGCTGGCAATCGGTTTGTTGTTACTTTGGTGGTGACTGTTTAGATCACACTCATTACCTAGCCTACTCGACTTGTTCGGGTGGTAAGCCTTCGGCGCGACCTGCATCTCTATGCAGTTACCAGAAAATTGGTTCATGGTGTGGTGATCAGTCACGCAATAGCCATGTCCAGACGTACTAACGACCGGACCACACGTGAAGCCACCGCACTCACTCGTAGTACACCCACATGTTAGTGAGCGCTCCATGGCGTTCATCAGATGATCATCTGGTGAACAAGTGACAGGTATATCAACTGTTCGTTGATACCAGCTAACTTTTGGTTCGTACCTTCTGATCCACAGCAGTCCAAGGATAACATCCGATTTGCCATATAAGTCCAGTATTATGAAGTCATCATTATATTAGACGTCCCACAATTAACTAGAAATTGAAGTGACATGCTTCGTGTCACTTAACGTTTCAAGGTAATGAGGATAACTCAATACCAGAAGCGGCAACACACAATGTTTGACTGAGGTGAGTGTTGAGACCAACTTTTGTCAAGCGGCCTGCAAACTCACTGAGTGTTGGAAAAAGATTTCGTCAAGCGGCCTGAAACCTCACTGAGTGTTAGAATCAACTCATTGAGTGTTGGGACCAACTTTCATCAAGCGGCCTGCAAACTCACTCGACGTTGCTGAACCAGTAGGGCACTCCGCACTTACTGATCCCGACCGTTTTTTGTCTTCCGTTACATTGATGCATCTTCGCGAAAACTTCGGGCCCACGCTAAGGACCCCACTTGGCCGCTTGGAAGTTATTGTTTTCTGTGACACGTGGTACCGCGTTCTGGGCACTGCACTCGAATGCATAATGCTCTGCCTTTTGACATCTACTGCATGTTTTCAATTTCTTGTAGCTGTTAACACGCTCTCGCTCCCCGCGTGGCAGAGGTCCATTGGTTTTGGGCCTCCATCTTTTCTTTCGTCTTGATGGACGATAGGAACTAGAATTCGCGTGAAACTTTTTCACGCTAAAGTCCTCCTGTTCCGCAACCCTTGTGGCCTCTTCCAGGGTGTTAGATTCTAACCATAACATGCAGGTTTTTACGGGAGCATCTGTGAGACCCTGTATGGAAAACGAAATCATTTATCGTTGGTTCAGTGGCTCGACTGCTACGCAACTAGTAGGGTAACGTATGCACTGAATGTACGAGTGTACGTCACGTTTATCTTGCTTGATTTTCAGGAGTTCAGAGAGAGCCCTGACATCAGCTCGAACCGGCACAATTATTGCCTAAACAGAGACTTCAAGACTTCCAACGAGCCGAAGACGTTTAGGTCGTGTGACTGAAGGCCCAAGGCCCACGTCTTCGCACGCACTGCCAAGTTCGATTGAGCACATGCGATCTGCATTCGACCATTTACGATATGACGAGCCTTTATGGCATCGTGTAGTTCCACAAACCATCTTAATTTTGAGTCTTTATCGACTCCCTTTTACTTTGAGATGTACATATTTAAAAGTCTCGGGTCGACGTGTGTATATCGACTCGGTAGCAGTGGTCAGCTGCTATCTCAACAGCTCGAAGTATTAAGCATTGTGTTCTCAACAGATTTGTTTGTTGAGAACCTTGTCGGCGAAGCAAGGCTACCTTTCCCGCTCGACTTCAAGTCCATTCTGAATGAAGTTGGCAATAGTGGCGTGCTGTCCGTCTGGCCCCAGGGTAGACAGCATTTCGCCAACGGCTTCTCGGCCTATCGTCGAACTCAAACGTTCAACGGCGTCCCATTTGATCGACTTAAATGAGAGTAGCTTTCATGCGTGGAAAAAAAATCATATCTTCATCATCCTACATGTTCATGGTCGTTGAACGGACTACAAAGTACTACCAGGTGTAACGGGACACACCTTATTTAGCCAACCAAGTAACCTTGCACTGCTGACAGTGCAAGGGTGTCTGCGTCCGACTACCTCACGTACACGTACGTGCAGAGGAAGATCGCTATACGGAGAAAAGTACTCAGTAGAGGTAAAAAGTAGAACTAAATTTGGTGAAGCTAATCCTTCCAATCATCCCCATTTGACTTCATTTAACTAGGTCTGAACACAAACAAGTATTCTAACTATCTGCCCACCTGTAACGGGGCACCCTGAAGCTTGTACTGATGATAGTACAAGCTACTTATTCTGACGACAGAATAAGGCGGTGCCTCGTAGCTTCACGTACACTCGTACGTGCAGAGGAAGACGGTAATGAGAAGCGAGTACTTGGTTAAAGTAAAAAGTAGAACTGCATTTATCATAGTTAATGTCTGTTAACAAATCACTATTTATCCTCATCTAACTATGTCTAAATACAAATGTGCATATCAACTATCTGCTCACCACTCATTGCGTGCGTCTGTCGTGGCGCGTCTTCGTTGGTTGATATAATGGCCTACATCAACCAATTAGGAACTACTCGTAAGTGCTACAGAATATTTGTCCTTATGACAATATTCTGTGAATACAACTCTTATAGTTATAGTCTATCAACAACCACCACTCATTGCGTGCTTCTGTCGTGGTTAGACTTTATTGATCAATATCGTGGTCGTGTATCAACTAATGAGCAGTGTATTACATCCGCGAAGCAATATCATCTAATAGGATGACATTGTGAGAATCTTATGTTTGTCCTAACATGATACTCATACTTGATATTTACCATATGTCAATTGTCACACAACGGAGGCACCCAATCAAGTGACTCCTTTCGCTAAGCTCAACGGCTATAACGATTCAGTTCCGACCATGGCCTTTTGATTGACGGAATTGTGCTGTAGGTCCCGCCTTTTACCGTGCTAGGATCATTTCAGCTCCGTATCAAAGGTCAATGATGTATACGCGACTGTTGAGGGTGATGTCAGATGCGCTGCTCTTAGTAAAGTTCACATTGGCGCTTGATCACATACGATGCAATGTTGCGACACACCATGTTCTTTGTCTAATGCCTGCACCTCGTCCCTCACGCTTCATGTTGATGGACGGCGCACATACTTTGTCGACCACAGCTCCGTTTTCGTATGCCTCGAGTGCCCAAGAATAAGCTCATGTCATTGCCGCTTGAGCTGTACAGCTTCGCCGCTGTATGTAGCGCTCTACTGAGTGACTTCTGAAGCATCCACCATTATCCCTTCACTTGTCAAGTCGTGTCCTGATGGCAGTACGCAAAGATCGTAGGACTACAGCAGCAACACTGCTTTGTCCTACGCATCGCTCAACCTGTTGTCGCCTTCTACCGATCGCTCGTCGTTACACGCGCGTTGCTGTGGCTGAAGGGTCGCTGCTAAAGCCAACATGACATAGTTAAGCAAAAGTGTTGACGATCGCTTGTTAGGACGTACAATACGGGACCGAATACGCGCACTTTATCTCTCCTTGTTCTCACTTCAAGTCAAGCTGCAATTTATCTCGCGAGGGACACTAGTCTTTCCGCACACAAACACGATCCCCTTCTAGTCATCCTTTATCTCGTTTTCAGAGTCAGACGACGTGCCTTCGTACTCCTCCTTGGCCGTGTCATGAGCGCCCTTCGTCAGCACGCCAACCAGTATCCGAGCCAGCAAGATACCCCACCAAACATGCAAGCAGTAAAGTGAGGTGAGCAGAACGTTAAAAAGCAGCCACGATGGGGGTCCTGGGTGGGGAAAAAGCTGCGTGAAGTCATGTGCGTCCGATGGTGCCATAGAAGCCTCTCGGGTTTCCACCATGGTTGTGTAGAGCAGCTTTGTCGGGTACTGGTAGACGCGGTAGTAAAACCACAGTACGATCGTGGTGACAAACAGGATCTCGCTCGTAAACAGTCCACGGACGCCTTCCATCTTGAGGTAGTTGGCCATCTTCAGCATATCGAGAGGAATATCCGTCATGTCGTGAAACAGCAACACTACCACGCCCACGGGCAAAAAGCCCACTGCGTACGACCACGTGACAAGAGCAATGGTAATAACATGGTGCGTCATCATGACCAGGTAGTCTTTGCGGATCTCTTCGAGAAACTTGCACGAGAACGCCGTGAAGATGTAGATAGCCTGCACAAAATCAACACATCGACGACAACAACCACAACCACTTTCCACGTCAGCCACCCCCCCCCCAAAGTCTTTACCAGCACATCTAAAATCAATGGACCTGTGCCCCCATCGCACCATTTGCATGACGTAGAGCAGTTTCGTCGTAAACTTGTGCGACGGAAAGACACCCGTCTCGGTTCCCTGATTCCACACTGCACGCACACACGCCATCACCATCACCGAACACAGAGAACCCACACAACTTTAGTCCCATTAGAGCCATGATGAGTCAGTTGCTAATCACAGAGCCATCAAAACACCCGTACGCGTCGTCGTGTCTTGCCACCACGTCTCGTCGCGGAGCACGTAGAGCTCAAAGATCGTCATGGACACGTGGATCGCGAGCTGCCACGACTGGTCGCACCACTTCTTCATCGCCACTTTCTTCTTCAGTGGATCCCCCAGGTGTTGCAAGAAGGTGCGGGAGAACCACCCGCCTCCCTTCGCGAACACAGTCTTGATCCCCTTAACGACCAGAGCCATCGCAAAGACCAGGACCACGAGGATGGAGAGCATGTGCTCCTCGTCCCACAGCGTGCGCGCAATGACGGCGAGTTCACACACCAGCAGAAGCACGAGGAGGTTGTCCAGGAACGCGTTGGGCTTCGGGATGGACTGCGCCATGGCCGCTCTCTCTCGTTTCTCTGCCTGCTGTTTGACAAGGTCGCGCCGAGTTGTCGAGTCGCCGAATGACATGAGGATGATCGTTGGAACGACAGAGGCGACGGCAGAAGTAGTCGCAGGGATGAAGTAGTCGCAAAAAGTACTACTCGAGATGAGGTGCGGTAGTAGTAGTATAGTAGTAGTAGTAGTAGTACAGGTGGGTCCGGTAGTAGGAGCAGTATTACTATAACTACTACAACTGCTACTACTACTACTACTACTACTACTCCTACTACTACTATTTGACGATGTTGTAGTAGTAGTCACGGAGACGGGTGTGGCAGAAAACCGTCCGACTTGCAGCTGCTGCTTCGACCATCTTCACTGTCCGTCAACAATAGAGCGGTGCAAGGTTCAAAAAGCAGTAAATTGAACATAATTGAGGTTGTTGTTGAGTTGAAACACATAGGTTCGGAGGTGGTCTCTTGCCGCTTGAAAACTATTCCACTGTCTACGATTTTGTTTGCATATCCGAGTCAATCAGCTCTGCTTGCTCAGCTTTCCCACCCGACCCCACGCTCCTGATGATGTGACGGAACACAGCAACTTTCAACATTCAACCAGCAAGGCAATTGTCGCATTCATGTGCGTATTATGCACACCAAGCTTCCAGACGCTCGAGTTCCTTCTCTTTGCAGTTGTCCAAAACACTCAAGCACGCGCGACGATTCACTTCTCGGAAATGGTTGTCCAGGTCCATGCAAAGTTTCTGGGTCGTCGCCTTGGCCGCGAGACTCTTGCTTAGTCTGTTATAGACGACCAAGATTAAGAACTGATTGAGCACGCACATTTTGTAATAGCGAAGCAGCTCCTCCAGCGACAAACGCCCAGCACCTGCTTCAGTCTCAAGTGCCTTGTGATACACCTTTAAGCACTCGTCTTCTTGTTCTCGACGATGATCCGCACGCACACTCACAATGAAGAAGAAGGCAAGGTCACGCAGTGGATTGCCCTTTCCACACGTCGCCCAATCCAGGAGCCACGTGACCTCGTTAGAACCAGTCGCTGGGACAAGCATATTGGCAATATGGCAGTCACCGTGAATTAACGAAGAGGGTCCATGGTCGACCGCATTGTGCAACGCTTCGAGTATGTCGGTCTTTTCGCTCAATCGATGACACAATGATATCAGCTGAGCTTTTTCGCTGCTTTCGAGCGAGATGTCATCAACGAACTCCTTCCAGCAACCTGGGAATCGCAAACGTTTCTCTTCACCAGTCAGCTGGCTGCCTATTCCTGCCGGTGTTGCGAGCCCGTCACAGTCATGATCCCAAAAGCGAGTATGCATCTGAGCGAGCTTCGTTACCAACATGGGTATATACTGCGGCGGACTTCCTTCCACACACGTAAAGGTCTTCACGGACTCGACACACTCCATCACAATCAGCACATTGGACGTATAAATTGCTCTTGGAATGGCGAACGGGAATTCGGCAAAGGCCGCTGGGTGGCCATCTGCCGTGTCGCGTGCTTTCTTCATGAACTCGGCATAGAAATTAGACTCTACGATAAACATGGACTCGAACGGGAACTCGGGCCGCAGGAACTTGCCCACAAAGCGTCGTTTGATCCGTGTTACAGCACTGTAGCCATCACGGTATTCAAACTCCACGGCGATGGTCACCACTTGTGCAATCACGCCAATATTCATAGGTTTCCATTCGAAATCGACCACTTGGTGCGCTGGAAAAGAAGTTGATAGAATTTGCTGCAGGAACTTGGTCGTTAGCTGCTCAGGTCGCGCGGGGATCTCCGAGATGTCGATCATGATCCTGGATCAATCCAGACGGAGTTGCGACAATTATAGGTGAGTATCTGATTGGTCAAAACGCAATGAAGGTCTTCTGCGGGAGCCAATCATCGAATGTGCTCGACCGACGAGAAAACAACACGATACCAAGTGCAGGATGATGAAGTGTTGATCGTTTGTATTAAACCACGACGTGCAAAGTCGCCTCTCCATACTCACAACAAGACAAAACCATTATGAAATGCATCCGACATAGATGGTGACTTTAGGGTCAGCAATGACGTCGGACGCGCGATTCATAACGCGAAAGCGTTATTTGCTCATCGCAAATTCCTACTGGCCGCGCAGACAAATGCCGCGGCGCACAATCGAGTGCCAGGTCGTCACGTTCTCGCTGACGCCACTCACGATCTTCTTTCTGCACAATGAGCACACGCTGCTTGTCTTGGAGTCCAGCGATCTGCGACCCCAATGAGTCAAGTATACTCCGTAGCGGGTGGCTAGTGTCGTGATCCTTTCCACCCGAATAATGGCAACTGACGTCGGCGAATTTGTCCGCATCGTCATTGGTGTAATCACCATCGTCAGCGTCATCGGAGCTTTCGTCTTCGACGCCGCTCTCGTGATCCGATCCATCGTCGTCGGATACTGCTTCGTTTTTATCGTACAGTCGACGCTTTTTGGCAGAACTCTTTCCGTATTGCTCGTCTTTGCCCCGTCTGGACGATTTGCTTGAGCTGTCACAATCATGCTGCCTTGGTGACACGTATGGCTTGCTCATACACGAATCGCTCTCTGCACTGTGATGACTACTTTTTGCTTCATCAAAGTTGCTCGCTGCATTGACGACAAGGGTACACACATTGAATTCGTATCGACGTGAGTAGCCGGTATGAAAACAACAATGACAAAACACTACGCACATGCGCCATCCAATGAGTCGATCGGCAGATTGTTGAGATCACCATTGTCTGCGTCAGAATACCCGTCGTCTCTTTCGTCCCAGATGCCCTCTGCCAGTGGCAACGCAAGGAGATGATGAGATAATGAGAAAAGAAGCGAAGCCAAAATGTCAAACAAACCTGGACTCGACTGCTTTCCAACGGTGCTTAAACTCTGGACGTCAGCAGTATCCTCGTCACCTGTTTGTGGTGTCCGAGTGGGCGACTCAGCACAAGGTAGTCGCTCGTGAACATGCTCACGGTCGCCTTTCTTAACAGCCTCGTTCTCGTTCTCTGGATGAGAAGTACGCTGGGCTGCAGGTACATGCCGCACCAGTTCACGGTCATGTTCCTTTTCACCGACGACTGTTTCGCGAAAAGTATACAAACCAGTCGCTCGTTCCGTCCTCACGTGACTCTCTTTAGAGCCGTCCGCAGTCATAGGAGCTTGTGTGCTACCGTCCCGCGAGCAATTGCCAGTACTGCACTGCGTAAAACCACTAGTTGCGATCCTGCTGTCACATGAGTGGTCCCGGCCAACTGTTTCATGTTCAGTTGACGTCGACAAATAGATGTCCAGTGCCAGGTTCTCAAACCCGTCTAATGAACCGAATCCTGCATGAGCATCAATGAACGGTCAGAAGAGATACAAATTACAACAACGGACTACCAACGGGATATCGTACTCTGCTCAAACCGGGTCAGAATAAATTGAGCGTGTACGAAGACATCCTGAAACGCGACGCCTGCGAAGTATAAGCCAGAGTTAGTTCTACACTCTCGGATTCACGTTTACGCAAACCCGACATCCTAGTCCAATCTACTCTTCTCAAATCTCAATTGTAAGGATCATCTCACTCCGTACCTGGAATCTGGCTTGCGATTGCAGAAAAGAAAGCAATCAACCTATTGGACCGGTGCAGTTCAAAAGATTGTTGCATGCACCGCAGCACACTGTGCACCACCTCATCCGTCCATCGACACTGCTCTGCAATGTCGTGGACAAATGTCGTGCTATCGCTCGTGGACAAAGCGTTGTTTGCTGATGCGATTACGACTGGTGGCGGTCGCGAAACGGCAGCTGTCTCCTTGGTGCAGGGCTCGCTTGCAGAAAAAGCACTTGCTGCATTTTGGGCCCCTGAAAGAGACTTGGCTGTCACCGAAGGGGAAACGCCTAGTGTCGTAGGATTCGTTGCGTTTACTCTGGAGGTCGACGAATCGTGAGCTACCGACGTTGCAGATCGAAGTTTAGACGGTGGGACCCATGCGCTATGGCTCCGCCTTTTTTTGCTGCGCTCAGCAGTCAGCCTGTGGCCTGTTGAAACGTATGATATGTACCATTAGTACACTGGCTACACATGTGACTAAAACGCACATGCACGAACGTACTTCGTCTCCTCAGTGCTAAATACCCAAGGGCGTATGGGTCGCTCTGATTGTTCCAGTCTTGTCAATGCGAAAATACGACACCGGGTAAACATGCGAATGGATACACAATCGAAAAAATCAACACTTTACTTGCAGAGAAGATCTTGTACGCCTCTGAAGCTGGATCGAAAACGATGGCTGGCAGATCTAAATATGCATACAAGAAAACACATCACAACAACGTAAACGTAACGCCGAGAGCAGCTCAGCGCTTACTTGCTGCGCGAACCGCTGTCGACTTTCTCAAAAACTTGTCTTTCATGTCGACTAGCTTATGTACACATGATGCGTCCGATCGATCTGACGCAGACACGCGATCAAAAGCACACTGTGTCAGCAGCGACACAAACAACGGGTAGTACAACCACACACCAGAATCTTACGCACTGCCTCGGAGACATAGTTCACTAGGTCCGACCTCCCTGTCCGTTGGATCTCCTTAGTAATTCGAACGACAAAGTCCACAAGCGTCTCCATGTCAACAGATGACCACAGTCTCAAAGTCTTGCCGGATGCTGCTATCGCTCCAGTTCTACGAGTAGCGGATACGTCGCCAAAAATCGTTTCCAGCAGCTCAAGCCGCACAGACTCCACTCTCTTTCGCTCTTAACGATATAAGGTCAGTGTGGATTAGCCGTGCACATTGATCGCATTCATAATGCAGTGGGTGACACTCACGATATGTGCGCTGCTTCTTCTCGCGTACATAAATGCTACGAAACGCGTGGAACTTGATCTTCGTCTCCGCAACCGATTTGCCTGTTTCATTACAATCATAAGAATCAACAGTACGGACACTTATTCTTACACCAACAAGGAGAATACTCACTCCACACTTGAATTCGCTTAAAATACACGTCCTCGTTCCTTGATGACAAATCACGATACTGGCGAGCTTTCTGGAGAAGCCGACGAAGCTCGTCCGGCAACCACATCCCACCAACCTTGTTCTCTTGAAGAGCACTGATCGATTCGTAAATATGTTTGTACACGTAGACCTCTTGTCCGTTTGCCACGATCACTGCTCCTCACGCCACACACAAACACAAACAAAAAGTCCGTAGTCACATTAACTCTCCATGCACAACAATGCCCACTACACCACGTCAAGACGGGCGGAACTCAGCTGGCGTACCATCCATTCGAAAGTTCTTGGTGCTCAGTCCCAGAGCAAACTGGTGCATCAGCGCCCGCACCATCTCCAGGATCTCCGACACCTGCTTTTCTACCAATCGGATATGGCGCAGCAATTCAGAAACAGTCAGAAAACAATAGCAATTTACGATGAGCGCTAGTTACCACGTCAATTAATTGTGTCATTCTTCACGCATCTCCTGCTTAGTACTAGCAAAACGTCCCAACGCCACCACACCAACCTGCTAGTTCTGCACGCACCACCTCAACGAACGCATTGTCGGAAGTGTAGACGTAGTGGACCAAGTATTTACGGAACAGCGACAGCAGCGCCAAGACGTCTGCGTCGGCCCATCCATGGAGCCGCATGAGCATCCTTCCACTTGCTAAATGCGTGTGATCTGATTGGCGGTTGTAGCGCAGGGATAGGGCTTCTTTTTATTTATTTATTTATTATCGGTGACGCTGCTTAAGTAAAAAAAAAGCAAAAAAGGGTCACTCGAGACGATGTTGCGCGGAGGTCGCTCGAAGTCTGCTACCACCCTCCCGAGCGTCACAAAAGCGAGCATGTTGGACGCCGAGGAGGACGGGTCCAGCAACCAGCGTGCGCTGCTCATTCCCGTCAAGAACTCGGAACAGGCGGTGGAAGTGTACGTCGATGAGCTTCCTGATGACGTGAATGACATCATCGATATCCTCCGTGCTGAGGTGGCGCCGCTCGACGTCTGGCTCCAATTCGCCGTACGTGTCCAGCAGAACGGCTGGATTGTTGCGCGATTGTTACTCATTCTGGTTTGTCAACTCATTGTACCTTTTCGGTGGTACAATCTAGGTCGAGTACTATAATCAAGGTCACGTCGGGCAGTTCCAGGAGATCTTGGCAGTGGCGTCCGAGCCAGGCATTGAGGAGATTTACAAAGACAATGCGTCGCGCATGTGTCGCATCAAGTTCTTCATTGCCCTGGCCAGTCACTCGGTGAATGCCATGTGGAACGAAGAAGACGAGAAGAAGCGAGAAGCCATTTCCCAGCGCGCTGTTGGCTACTTCCAGCGTGCTGACCGCCTGGACCACCAGCATCCCATGACACTGGTAGGCAAAGCACTGATGTTCATGGCCAAGAACGAAGATGATCGTGCCGATCGCTTTATCAAAAGTGTGCTGATCTCTCATAAAACCAATTTGCCAGCCATTTTGGGCAAAGCGCTGCTACTTTATCGCAAGAAACAGTACAAGGATGCCAAGAAACTGTATTTGGAGGCAATCAAGCTGCACCCGCGCAGCCCTCAAGCTGCTAACATGCGCATGTGCTTCGCTTACTGTTGTTACCATTTGGGAGCGGTGGAGAAGGCTCGTGCCGTTATGAAATACACAGCATCGCTAGATGAGACGAACGTGGACGCGGTGATTGCTAATGCCCTTTGGCAATTGGCAAGTCAGGGTCGAGAAGAACGGGCAGTCAGCATGCGTAATGAAAGCTCGCGCTTCATGATGATGATTCACCACGCCCATGCTATCGACAAGACGAACCCGACAGTGCTCAACCACCTGGCAAACCACTATTTCTCGCAGTGGATCCCACTTCCTTGCACGGTGAGTGTGGTGCGTGGATCTGCGTTTGTGACCACATCCAAGGACATTTCGAGCGAGGTATCTCCCGGTCAGATTATCTGTATCGGTGATAAGTACGTTGCGTACATAAGTCGTGACGAAAATGCCGTGACACCATCTGGCCTGAAGCTTGATGGGCCATACCGCGACGAGTCTGCGACAGCGACAAACATTGCACGAAAGGACTACGACAAGATGTTCACGCTGGCAGGCAACGCTTTTCACAGCACGAAAATTCCTGAGATACGCTCAGAAAGTTGTTACCTCATGGGCCGTGGTTGCCACGCACAGGGTAAGTACAAGGATGCGTACAGCTACTACTTCAACGCTGGACGGCTTTGGCCCAAGTTTGTGCTGCCGTGGTTTGGCCTGGCGCAGATGTACTATGAGCGGAAGGAATTTACGAAAGCTGCATCGTATCTAGAAAAGGCAAACAAAGCGTACCCAGAAAACGTGGAAATTCTGTCGCTTCTCGGTGACGTTTATGGCAAGCTTGGCAAAAAAGACGAGGCAGTTGTTTTGCTTCGTCGTGTTGTCGAGCTCGAACCAGGCAACGTGGAGGCCTTGATCGGCACAGCCGAACTACTTCATGCGTCTCCGGAACGAAAAGACCAGATCATTGCGATTTCTTCGTACATTGCAGCGCAGAAAGTGATGAGCAATGCGTCGGAGCGTGTGCCTATGGAAGTATACGTCAACCTAGGTGTGCTTCAGCAACGGGTCGGTAAGACCGCTGACGCCATCAAGTGCTTTCAAAAGGCACTCAAACAGTTGGAACTGGACAACGTGGATGAGGAAAGCAAGACAGAGGAGACTGATACGCTTGCTGATGAGTTTTTCATTCCGAAGCCGACAGAGGCGAATGTCTCGATTCTATACAACATGGGGAGAGTGTACGAGGAAATGGGCAACCGTGACCATGCCAAGAAGCTGTATGATGCTATACTTGAATCGTTCCCCAGATACACTGATAGTTTGCTGCGTTTGGGCTGCATGCTGCGCGACCGTGGCCAAGAAGCTGAGGCGATCAAGGTATTCGACAAAGTGTTGGAGGTAGACCCGACATGTGCCGAGGCTTGTTTACTACAGGGCAACATTCACTTGAAGAAGCGCGAATGGGTGTTTGCCCAGAAGAAGTATGAAAAGGTAATGGGAATGCCTGGTCTGAAGAACGACCCGTACGCATTCTTATCTATGGGCAATATTTTCATGAGCAACCTTGGAGAAAAGAATCGGTACACCAAGAACATGTCATTGAGTGAGGTATACTACAAGAAAACGCTAGCGTTGCATCCGCACAATATTTATGCTGCCAATGGGTTGGGTATAATGATTGCCGAGAAGGGTAACTTCGAGCTTGCGAAGCAGATCTTCTCGCAAGTGCGTGAGGCAAGTCCGGATATGCCAGACGCTTGGATTAATCTCGCGCATATTCTTGTCGCTGAAGAGCGTTATCAGGAAGCTGTTCAGCTCTATACTGTGTGTCTTACAAAGTGCTACCAGGGTCATGATCTCGAAGTGCTCATGTACCTTGCTAAGGCCTACTACGAGTGGAAGGATTTTCCAAGCTGCATTGCCACGCTGTCGCGGGGACTTCACATGTATCCGAACGACCTTCGTCTTTGGTATAATACTGGTCTTGCTCAGGAAGACTACGGTGTGACGACGTTAGGACAGGAGAAAACGTCTACGAGAGCCGGTGGTAGTAATGCAGTACCTCAACATCGAACGATGGCTGATGTGCAACGCGCCATCCTGGATCTGAAGCGTGCTCAGCGCATTTTCCGATTTTTGCTTCAACAAGCAGATGCTACGACTCATGCGGGCACTAGCGAGAAGAAGAAACACCACAACAGTCTACCGTTCGATAAGGAAAAGGTATCGGATCACGAGAAGTTCTGCGGTGATACATTGACGAAGGCGAGCTATCACTTGGAGTTCGAGCGTCAAAAGGAAGACAAGCGTCGGCTGGAGATTGAAGCTCAGCGAAAGTTATTGCGCGAGTACGAAGAACGCGTGGCGCGTGAACAAGAGGAGACGCGTATCAAGGAAGAAGATACGCGTAAGCGCTACGACGACATTCGACTCAAGCAGGACGAGCGTCTGAAAAGGTTGCATGAAGGCTGGAGTGTGCGTGAACGCGAAGAGGAGGAGAAGAAAGTGGTCAAGAAAAAAGGCAGGAAGCGTAAAAAAGCGGGTGACGAGGACGGCGGCTTTATTGATGATGGAGGCGACGAGTTGGACGAGGACGGCGACAACAGCATGTCGATCGAGGATATGAAGAACCGCAACGCGACGATGAAGAATCTGGTCGAGAAGCGCAGCAAGCGTGCGCGTGCAAATTCTGGCATGGACGACGAGATCGACCATTCGACTGGTCTCTTTGGCTCTGACTCGAGCTACGGCGAGCAAGAGGAGCGGAAAAAGCCAACCGAAGCAGTGAGGAATGACGGTCAGATTCCAGCCGAAGATGCTGCGGCTGCTGAAAGTCGTGAAGCAGAGAAGAACGAGCTCTTTGGCTCTTCGTCTGATGAGGAGTAGTAGTTCATGGTGGGCGGGTGCTACAATCGAGGACTAGTACTCATGATGTTGGGAATGCTAGTTTCGAGGTGAACTTGTGCTTTTGGTGACCCGCTCTGCATTGCAATTATTGCGCTAAATTTCAATGTCCATGCATGAATATTCGATTGTAAATGGCGCGCGAATTGTACTTCGTCGTGATTGGTCGAAATGCGATGGCGGAGAGAAAGCGCGGGAGGCGTCAAGTGTTTGGCGCCATCTTTTGTGCCAGTCACTTTGGATCTAGCACTGGACCCACTAAGCGACTCATTCCACCGCGTGCTTTCCACGCCTGCTCCCCGGAGCTATCAACACACCCTTGTATCCGACACGACAATGGTCGCATCTCTGTTGGAACGCACAACTGTCGACAAGTCGTTGGACCAACCAGAGCACGAGCTGAACCCGCTGGTGTTCGCAGAGAGACGGGACGTCTCGGTGAAGGACGGAATGAAGCAGAAGGTGATGGACAGCGAAGAGCTACAAAGCGAGATGTCTGTGTACAAGCGCAAGGAGATGAATGGGGAGCTCCGACCCGAGCCGTTTCTTGTGAAGAATCCGAACCGCTTTGTGCTCTTTCCGATCCAAGAGCATGACGTGTGGCAGATGTACAAGAAGGCGGAAGCTTCGTTCTGGACTGCCGAGGAGCTGGACTTGGTGCACGATCTCAAGGACTGGGCGAACCTCACAGACAATGAGCGTTACTTTATCAAGCACGTGCTCGCCTTCTTTGCAGCCAGTGATGGCATTGTGAACGAGAATCTGGCCATGAACTTTAGCAATGAAGTGCAAGTGCCGGAAGCTCGGTGCTTTTACGGCTTTCAGATCGCGATTGAGAACATTCATTCGGAAGTCTATTCGCTGCTCATTGACACATACATTAAAGAGGCGACGGAGAAGGACCACCTTCTGCGCGCGATTGAGACCATCCCGTGCGTTCGAAAGAAAGCCAATTGGGCGCTTAAGTGGTGCGACCCACAAGTATCTTCGTATGCGGAGCGGCTGCTGGCATTTGCCTCGGTCGAAGGCATTTTCTTCTCGGGCTCGTTCTGCTCGATCTTCTGGCTGAAGAAGCGCGGTCTCATGCCTGGCCTCAGCTTCTCGAACGAGCTCATTAGTCGAGACGAGGGCATGCACACGGACTTTGCGTGCCTCATGTACTCCAAGCTAGTGAACAAGCTGCCCGAGGACCGTGTCCACACGATCATTCGCGACGCAGTGACGATCGAGCACGACTTTGTGCGGGACTCGCTGCCCGTCGAGCTGATTGGCATGAACTCGGCGCTCATGTGCCAGTACATTGAGTTTGTAGCGGACCGCCTGTTGTACTCGCTCGGCGTGTCGAAGATTTACCATGCAAAGAACCCATTTGACTGGATGGACATGATCTCGCTGCAAGGCAAGACAAACTTTTTCGAGAAGCGTGTGGGCGAGTACTCTAAGGCTGGTGTAGGTGTCGCGGCCGAGGACCAGGTATTCACTCTTGATGCTGACTTTTGATCGCCAGCTAGGTGGAAAGGGTCGCCTGCAACGCACCATGCAGCTTCACGTATCGCGTGGTAGATCTCCAAGGCCGCAGCAGCAGTGTTCAAACCCAATTCGTTGCATGTTTAAAAAAATCTACTCGGGACCGTTGGCGTGAATGCCAATCACTGCAACGCTGGCCAACCATTTTACTCTGAGTGTTACGTCAACTTTGATGAGCTCTGACAGTTTGTGTGAGCTATTTGTCGTCAAAACGCTTCAACACTGACATGGCCATACAGGTGAGACGTGGGCAACAAACTCACATCTTTCCTCGCTGCTTGCACATGGACATGACTACTGACGTCTTGCACAGGACAGCCGCTGTATTTTTTACACTGGAGCAGTTTCCACTCTATATATTGCGGAAAGCTTGCATGTGGGGCGTGTGCAGACACAACCTTTTCCTTGTCGTCGGTCTGCCTTCTATAATGTACATGATGAACCTTCGGCAAGAGTCGGTGCAGTACACACAAAGTCCAGAAAATCCATATTCAGACCTTCCTCCTCCTCCTCCTCCTCACCGTCAAGGTCATCGATCTCGATCATGCTGCTTTCTCGTGGATGAAGAGATGACCGGTCGCCGTCTGCCCACATGGAATTGCGCGTAAACTTGAAATGCGTTTTTCTTACCGTCTCGTTGCCAGCACAAACATCGCCATCACTAGTCAAAGGTGCACGAGCCGAGTGATCCGACTCTCCACCATTCCCTGATGCGCTCAACAGAGCAGAAGAGGGAACCACAAAAGATTCAAACTCTTCCTCCTCCTCCTCGTTGCCGTCATCACCGTCTACGCCAATACCATTGTTACTGTCCACCTTCACATGTGTATCCACAATAGCTGCAGGTGTCGGCATCAAAAAGCCGTCAACCGAAGGAGGAGACGGCGGGCTGTAAGTGCACTTACTCGACGAATTGCTGCCATTGTACCGCACGTGAGCTTCAATCAACTTCCCCCTTGACGTCGATTGCTTTTCCCAATGACGCGATGATCCGGAACTGTCCCGCCTCCTCTCTTTTTGATCCGTCCAACTAGCGCCAGGAGACGTATTCTTCTGTCCCTTCTTACCGACAAAACGACCTTCTTGGTCCACGGACATCGACGTAGTCACCGGGTGATACTTGGTAAAGTCCTTGACGTTCATCGTATCACGGATCGCTTCGCTCACAACATTGTTCTGTGCAGCAGCAGCCGTCCCCGTTTTCTGCGCAACCGTATCCATCGTCAACCAATCCCGGACGCTTGTAAACGGGAAGCTGCTGCACGTCGGACACTTGGGTGTGCTCGTGAACGTGTGCGAGGCCAGCAAGGCCATGAAGCTACACAGCGCCTTCTTGCGGTAATTAATGACCGCCGGTGTCACGCTCGTGAACACGTGCTTGCGTGGGAACTCAAAGCGCTGGAGCACCTTCTCGTAGTTGCGACAGCCGGGACACTTCTTGTCCGTCGCGGCAAAGAACGCAATCAAGTCGTTGCGCAGCTGGAGGAACGCGGAAAAGCGGCGTGCGACTTCCCACATTTGACCCGACCGGACGTTCGTAATGCGCACGTGGTAGCGCACTTTGCCATGCGCGCCCGAGTCCACGGTCGGGATCTGCACGCGCACGAGACACTTTTCGTCCACGCGACCGTAGTCGCCATTGCGAGAATAGGCGTAGCGGAGCGTTGGCTTCATTGAGTCAGTTACTTTGTCAGTCAGTCAGTCGAGATTGACGAGGGATGGGGCCGAGGCAGGAAGGAGAATGGAGGTTGGCTGGGATGCACTTGCTGCATTTTCGACGACGAGACGTCGAGGGACGACGAGCGGATCGTATGGAGCTGCTCGACTGACGACGGCCGACCGAGAACGAGCGATGATTGGCCACTTTGACCTGATCCCACGGTTTGATCGTTGGCTAATCGGATTTGCTACTTTTTGTCTAGGAGTTTGTATTCAGCGCCACGTCGAAGCCGTAAAAGCCGGTTCGCCACATAGAAGAATAAGCGCCGAGTGACGTGCGTGCGGGTGGCTAGATAGCCCAGCATTTTCGAGTATGGTACAGAGCAGGACGCAAGAGCAGATGCTGATCTGAGGATAGAGTGGAAGCTGACGGCGATGTCGAGAAAAATCCATGCACGCACTTAAAGCAAAGCGACTCGTTTAGTGGGCATGTGTAGAGTAGGAACTTCCATTTTCGAGCAGGTTATTGCATCGAGGCTGTGCTTGTACCATTTTCGCTGCCTGTCACTGGTCACTGCAGCTGAACAGAAGATGACACGGCAACGGGAGGGGCTAGATTGCAACCAGTAAAAACCTATTACGCAGCGGGTGAAGCAGCCCCTCCACAAATTGCAAAATCAAGCCTAATTAGGCGTTTTATGCGCGACTGCCGAGCACAGACGGTCACCAAATATGGCGAATGTGATAGAATTGTACATTCGATCAGGCCGCCAATCCCCGCTCACCTGCCACGTCTCCGATCATGAAGTCTAGACGGTGGTCTGTTGCGATTAATGACTGCGAAGAACACATTTCGAAATTTGCGCAGTCATGCTCAAGTCACATCCAGTCCCTTAACGAGACACCCACCTTCGGCCGTAGTTGGAGGGGCTGCTTCGAGCATACTTCCCAGGAGTAGATACGGGGAGGTTAGCGATCGGCGGCGACTCTGCGCCACGCGTCACTACTTCGGTATACGCATACGTCAGATCACGGGACCGCGCAACTGGTCTATCGGGAGCAGGTACCAAGACTGGCGGAGTCCCCTTGCCACATGTTGCTGCTTTGGCGGTCGCACACTCTTCGTCCGATGGGGTGCGCAAGCGGCCATGAACGGCAAGACTTTTTTAGCTGGAGGCGTTCCCCGCGCCACCGTCATCGCTTTGGCGATCGCAGCCACGCTAGAGACTGCCTCCGCGTGCGGTGACATGCTCCAGACGTATGACGCTGCTTGGGCTTTGCGCACCTAAAGTCGGCTGGCCACGTTTGCGGTCATCGATTCGATCGGGTGTCTCTTGAGCGCTTTCCATGTCTGCTGCGTAGGGCAGTGATGCACTGAAAGCGCTTGAAAGGTAGGCTCGAACTTGGCTTGGGTCGGACGGTCTTTGACCTTCGCTACTCTCGCTCATAGCTCCTCGGAGCACTCACGTTGTAGAATTGATTATTGGGTTGTACATTTTGGCACCTCAGTTGATCGTTGATCGCATTAATTGACGAACTTGGCACTCTTTGTAAACGTGAATAACTCTGAGTGATCGGGACCAAGTAAATCATATTATAATTACTGATCTGCTATCTCGTCCGGACCTGTTTCAGCTTGTAATTTCTACGACGACTCCAAATTGATGTACTTGTTGACATTGTTAAATAGCAGAACCTCCTTGATTTACTCTTCAAGATAGGTACTCCATCGTATCGTGAGACCCCTCCGACGAGCGGCAAAATATCCGGGAGGTAGGGAATTCATAGACATGTATGGGTAGTGACGAAGATACCGATGTACGCACACACTAGATGTATGTGTTTTACGAAAGGACTTCGCGATGGCAAATTGGAGACCAGAGGGTGCCGCGGATGGTGACGGCGACGTCAACAACTACGACAACGACTACGAAAATGACTACACTGACTGCGACGACAAGATAACGACAAAACGAACACGAAAATGTGGACATTGACGACGAAGATCAAGATACCGAGAACGATGGTAGGATGGTAGAGGGTGTTGCTCGGCAACTCTCGATTGCACCCACCAAACTTTCATCGCACCAAGCTTTTCAAACCCGGTCACCTTCTCGTGACGGATGTCATGATTCGCAACATGATTCCTATGAGGATGATGCAAGTCACCTTCACACCTCACAGCGAATAACTGACAGACGTAGAGTTACAGCGGTCAACATCTACTTCTCGATTTGAGCTGATGAGTAGCTTTCCATTCATTTCATGATGCCCCATTCTGCAGTTGTTCTCGCTAAATTGTCTTTGTCCGATGCAGCTTGACTTCTGCTGTCCTTTCTTTCCAAAGACACTATCGTCAGGCGTTTGCAATTTGTCTGACTGATGTCAAGCTACTGCCATATTTCGTGACCATCCGTGCTCGGCAGTCGCGCACAAAACGCCTAATTAGGCTCAATTTTGCAATTGAGTAGGGGCTGCTTCACCCGCTGCATAATTTTTTTAGTGGTAGCGATCCAGCCCCTCCCCACGGCAACTTGTGTTAACGGATTTCTTGCGTGAGTTTCTACGCAGAGGCAGCGCAGCTGTGGACAGCAGCCGACCAGGTTTGTTGATTGTGGCCAACTGTTGTCAGGCACACCCTATTTAGCGTGCGCCTGAAACTATCTGCTTGTGGCTCGAAGGCTAGCTGTCAGCTCACCGGTTGACAGGCGCGGCAATACAGATCTTCGAGCAACCGTATACATACGCCATCGTATGCACGTCAGTGAAGTATCCGGTTTGCTGGACACTGTTTTCGACGCGTTGTTGCTCCGTGACGCCTCACTGGATCTGCCTATCTTGACACTACCGGACAATTATCTGTCCGCGAGCTGATGCAGAAATTGCTGGAAGGACGCTCACGGCGATTTTTGTGATTGCGATTGTTCCAGATCGGTCCAAAACTTAGCGGTCATGTCGGTATGCTCAGTAGCAGTCAGGTAGGTTCACGACCCGATCAACGACCTCGCCTGAAGCCGTGACGCCTTTAAATATGGCACGCTTCTGCTCCTCAAGCTGCCTACCAGCAATTAGGGCCGAGTTTGATTGCCGACGACTCGATTGACAGGATGCAGTGTCTTTAGCCGCAAATGCTCGCAACAAGCTGTTCCCACCAAAAGATACGCATATTCCGTTCACAGGTTCAGTAGTTCACATATTGAAATCGACACGGTCGATGCGCTGCCTGTACCAAGTTGTATCACAGTCCAGAATATATCCCCCCCTTTACCATATCAGGACACCTAGTACATTTGAGGCACAAAGCGTATCCATTGTTCGCATCATCCGCGTCCTAAGTTGACTCGCTCGTACCATCCATCGCTTCATCGGCCTCCGCCCACACTGACAAAACGCAGATACGCTTGTATTAGCAATCCCCCTCCCTGTATACCGGATAGTGCAGCCTGTCCGCCCTACCTGGTTTGTTGGAGCCAAGTTTGGGTCGATCTGGCTTGGCAATGGAGACTCGCAACGTCCTTCCAAACAGCTCGGACTCTAGAGAAGAGCAGAACGCAAGTTGCAATCACTTTAATTTACTCAGCGCAAACAACATTTTAGAACGGCAAAACTATCCTACCGTCCATATTGTCAATAGCAGCTCTGGCATCCATTTCGTCTACAAATTCAACGAAGCCAAAGCCTTTGCTTCTCTCTACAAATGCTCAAAATCAGTGACACGTGTTTCGCTCCAAAATTAATTAGCAAAAAACATCTAATTGACGACGCACGCGCGGCGTAGTCCATGGCAATCTGCACGCCCTTAATAGGACCAAAAGGTAAGAAGGCTGTGAACAGTGTTTGCCCTGTCACTTGCTTGTCCAGGCCGCCCACGTACAGCGCGCGCTTATCTCCTTTTTTTACCGCCGACGCCATCCCTGATGCAATTGTCGATTATATTATGCTCTGTGATTAATTGTTATTTTATTCAGTGACGACAATTATTTACAACGAAATAGCGGCACGTTTTTGGCCACATCTTCCGCGAGCTCAGGTAGACTGTCATTGGGTAATTATTTGGGAATCGGTAATTGGGCCCCATATTTTCTTATTTCCACTACAGTTTTTACTAGTTCCAACACACTTTTACTAGTCCCACCACACTATAACTTTTGTTGGAATAGTAGTAGACGCACCATACCACACCACCGAGCCACCAAATCACCCCCACCCCGCGTTTCACGGAAGAAATCCAAATAGCGCACCCTCGAATTGCCAAAAAACGCCAGTGACGGTTTTCGAAGAGATCGTTTGATACAATTTCCTTTATTTCTCACAGTCGTGCCCAACTTGCCGTTCGATCTGCTGAGCAACTAGACAAACAAATCGATGCCTTACAGCGCCTTTAGTTCTTCCTGTCAATGTAGTGTGCGTTGTAACAATACCAGGAAGTAGATTAATGTGCTTTGAACACGTGGATTTGCTGGCTTGCACAAAATTATTTTACAGCATAGCAAGAGCTTTGATCGTCCTCTCGCTCAGGGAAAATGTGCTGAAAGAACGCAACATTTTGCAACGCTTCAATCTCCTGCAGAATCTGGACCGTCAGTCTCGCATTCAATGGGATCCTTAGCACCGCCGTTTGTGGCGTCGCATCCTTAGCGATGTATACACGTCGCTCTTGCCGTACGCGTCTTCCTGGTACTCGTATAAAAAGTCAGTGACGATCTCTACCTCTAATTTCTTGTAATTGCCATCCACAGCAGAAACATCCCCTCCCCGATACATTGTCTTGTCTCACTCCTCATCCTTATACTTGCCGTCTCTCGTTTCTCGTATGGTTGGCGCTGGCGAGTACGCAATGGTCTTAGCTTGTCATCGAGTTTTTGAACGGAGACCAAATCGATGGGTGGTGTTGTCTTGAGCAAATTATGATCGACAATGATATGTAAAGGTGTGTGTTATCGACTTTAAACTCGAGGGTGGCTACCAAAAAAGTAGGATTCACCAAGGGACAGATTAGTATGTGCCATAAAGTAAACAAATAAGCTGCTTCCTTCTTTTTATTCCCACACTTAAATCAATAATACATCTGTGAAATTATCCTAGTATTTGGATACAAGAGAGTGTGGTAGTGCGGTCGTGTGGTACGGTGCGCTGAAACCATTCATTCGAAAGTTACTGTGTGGTGGAAATAGCTAAAGTTGTGGTGGAAATAACAATTCCCTTTTGTAACGAGGCACCCTTTGCTTGGGGTGCCGCGAAACTTCACGGACACTAGCACGTGCAGAGGAAGCTGATCTACTAAACAGCATAGTTGAGTAAAGGGTAAAAAGAGAACTGTATTAAATATAGTTAAGCTATCAATATAACTTTAATCTTAGTCTAACTTCATTAAACTACGTCGTCGTGTGAAGACAACCTGCTCACTACTCATTGCGCACGTCTAGCAGCGATTGGTGGTAATATGTGGTCGATATGTCTTATACCGACCAATCTTGGAGCAGCGCATGAATATTATCCTACAAGGGGATAATATTCCTTCAATACGATCCATCTCGAATAATATTGGCAGGGAATTGTCATGCTAGACAATCTCCCTATTGACACCGTTTGGTTTCAATATCATGCAACGGGCTAACCCGTTACATCACCCCCCCCTTAACCATTAATCACCTGTTGATTAAATTAGAATTGATCGGGATAGGGTGACCACCGTTGGATCACTCTGGGAAAGGGAGCACTTGTTGGTAGAATTCAATTCATTTGCCAATCCAACGCATGGTCTCGACACCCATGCGAATTCTGATGCAGCTGCAAGAAAGGTGGCTGCGCGCATGCGTGCAGTCGGAGATAGTACTTCTCACACCTCAGCAGCAGGTGATTCGTCGCCTGTTGTTGTGAATCGTCCACGTGGTGAGTTACCACGTGCGACAGGTACATCCGCTGCGTCTGCAGCGGGTACCACGAGTCGTAATCTAGAGGAGTCTGAAATAGAGCTCATCTATTCTGGCGAGTCGGATGATGTATCCGAATCGAAGGTGACACCTCACGCCTCCTAACCATCCGGGGATGACACTGCAAGAGCCAAATTTACTGACTCTGAGGAACTTGGCGGCATCACGTCCGAGATCTTCGGACCGAGCGATTTTCCTGACGAATCCTCGCCTCACGCTAGTCCATCCGACGATAGGACGCGTGGTGATGGTGCCCCAATGCATCATCATGAGAGAAGCACCTCGAGGGATCGAGCTTCCACTGGTGTCAGTGCTCATGCTGACACCAATCAAGAGGACAGGGACCAAATGTCCTGCATCGCTCCTCAAGTGGAGTATCCATGGATGCCGTCATCCAAAGAGTAGGATCGAGTGGCCGGCATGACCACCAAACATCCCGTTGTATGAATGTAGGAGGATCTGTCCTCCTAGTTCCAGCATGTAAACTATCCGTGCTGAGGAAGAATTCTTCACCGATGCGTTCTTCGAACATCGGTGGTACAATGATAGCCGTGTTCGGGACGGAAAAGCCTTGGTGCAGGGATGGAACGCCCTCACCCACAACATCGATTGTTTTGGCCGTGAGGCTTGGCTCGCAAAACTTGATGCAGCTCGCATCAGGTTTGAAAAACGCAATCCAGTCGGGGCGCGATACCAGTTGCACCGGCTTCCAAGAGAGGCAGGATTACCCTGTCTCTCGTGGGGTGATTCGTGTCCAGGGTGCCTGGACAACTCGAACCGTGCCCCTAAGGAGGTCTCCCTTTCTAAAGATCCCTACTGGAGGGCGCGCAACTCTTCCGAGATGGACGAAGAGATTAACACCTTGCAATCCCTGTACTCGCATTCGAGGAGGTCGTTTTCCGACAGCCCTTCTTCGAACGCAGCGGGTGGGTCTAGCCATACTGCTTGACGAGATCCAGAACATCAACAATCAGCTGGACAAGAGGCTCCTAGCTGTCCCAGGACTTTGGATAGCCATGCCAGAGGACGAGGTAACTCGTCCGGACGCTATTCACGTCGAGGTGGTTCAAAATACGCTCCACTAGGAAGCGTTGACCACCGCTTGAGTCCACCAAAGGATGTGGTGACGGTGGGAACACCTGGTCTGGATGGAGAGTCGGATCAAGTTGATGTTCAAGAGCTAAACCGTCTAACGAATCAGTTGCAAGATGACCTGGCTCATGAACGATATCGGCGTTTTGGGCTTGAGGATCTTGTGAGGGACAATTATAGTTCCTAACGCACGATCGTTCGGAAGATCGTGCCGCTTTTGCGCTCGCGAAACTTGAGGACGAACGTTCGACTCGTTCTCTTCGTGATGTGCTGGCTGTAGCTCGTCGAGACATCACTGAGCTGCGTGAACAGGTCGCTTCGCTAGTCGACCAGACTGGATCATTGAAACGGGACCACTCGAGGGTGGTCTTGGCTCTCGACCGCGGAGGTGTTCTTCGCATCTCAAAACGGGCTCGTACTGATAGTACGAGCGGAAACGTCCAACGTAAAACGTAGGATGCGTGCGCATCTTACGGGGCAGTTCAATCGTGTATGCGTTGCCCATTCGGCGCAACACACGAAATGGACCGATGTACGTGGGCATTAATTTACTGCTGCCCACGATTGTCACCGCGTGCTTCGGTAAGTTAACTGCAGACAGTAAAACTAGGTCTCCTATATCAAACGAAAGAACATTTGCTCTTCCATGTTTGTCTGCGTTTCTGTTCTGCTTGTCCATTTGCATCTGCAATAGAGTCTTGAATGAAGCGGACAACCGCTTTGCGATTGAGCAGAAATCCTTTGCTGACTCATCCTTGTTAACAGCAGTGCGTTTCGTGTGCACTGCCAAAAAATATTGCATTTACTAATGAGGGCGTCATCGTTTTCATTAAAGCAGTCATTTGCGATGCTGAGTGTACAAGTATCGTCGTCATCGTCATCATCGATATCGATCGCATCGACATCGGCATCCACTACGTCGACATCATTGTTGACAAGTGATGAGTAAGAACCAGATAGGTTATCAGTTCGAGCATGTCCACCCCCCTTAAACTAGAGTCACACTCTAAGAAGGCGGGTAAACGTGGATGGCGTAGGCCATTTACGAAGAAAAGTGTACGCGTTGTCGAGGCATGTACCAAGTTGATGATGGCAAATTCTGCCATCGGCAAGAACTCATTCCTATTATTAAACGAGAGGACACATCCTCGAAGTATCTATTCGAGGACGCGATTGACGCGTTCCGTCTGACCATCTGTTTCTGGATGGTTAGAAGTCGACATCATTAAACGTGATTCAATTGAACAGAACACAGATTGCCAGAACTCCACTGTAAAGCGGAGATCCCATTTAGATACGAGTTGACGGGGTAACCCGTGAAGTCGGAAGATAGTATCGATAAAGACACGAGGACAGCCCTAGGCGGTGATTGACTCCGGTACAGCAACAAGATGTACCATCTTGCTGACTTGATCATCAAACACAAGACTCCCAACATTCGTGTAAGCTTCTTTGGGAAACCCGAAGACGAAGTCCATCGGTACGGACTGCCAACACTCTGCCGGAATTGGAAGCGGCTGTAAGGGTGCGTGGGATGAAAGACTAGACTTCACCCGTTAAAAAACTTCGCAAGCGCGAATGCATTTCCGCACAAACTCATAGTGGCGGGGAGAAGTCACGACTCACCGTGAGGTAAGTCTTTTCTCTACCACGGTGTCCACTTGTTGGGGCATCGTGACACTCATACATGATGCGCAATCGCAAATCATTATGAGCCGGAACGACGACACGAGGTGTGTCGCCGTTGACTGCTGTATAGTACAGCAGTCCGTCACGGACAGAATCCCGTTCGGTTGAAGAGCGGTATTGAGACGACAAGCTTTTCAAAGCTTGATTACACGCATTGGATACGTAATCCATCAACCGCAGAAGAGACTCATCTTCTGTGTATGCTTTTCGCACGTCATCTAACAGATTTGACGACGAAACACTCACTTTTAGTGTCGCGACAGTGGAATCACCCCTACTGTTGGGTTGAGCAGTCGGCTCGAAATCGGGCCGACGCGAAAGAGCATCAGCGACGACATAAGGTCTCCCTGGCCATACGTTGCAAGAGGTGTGGACTGTTTACGGCCGTGTGTAACGACGCATGGTCAGTATTAACGATGAAGGGCCTATCTCCTAAGAGACATACCCGAAACTTGGCCAGTGCATATTTCATGGCAAGGAGTTCCTTGTCATGCACTGGGAAATTACGCTTAGCTGCTTGCAGCTGACGCGATTGATAACAGACGACGCGCTCAACGCCGTATGAGTCGTACTGCGTTAACGCACAGCCGATTGACAAATCGCTGACGTCGCAGACCACATGAAATGGTCTGTCCTGGTCTGCAATCGCCAACAAAGACGATCGTTTCAAGCATTTCTTGATACTTTCGAAGGACTGCTGAAATTCAGCGCTCCATGACCACCTCTCTTTTTTCTCTCGCAGACGAGAGTGATCCAAGGTCATCTCGGCATAGTTGCGCTAGTATTTGTGTAAATGCGCTTCCAAGCCAAGGAGCTTTCAAAGTCCCTTGACGTCGACTGGCACAGGCCAGTCGCTAATCGCCTTGATCATTTCCGGATTAGGGCGTAAACCGCTTTTACCCACGATGCAGCCAAGAAGTGGTATCTCGTTCGCTGCGAATATACACTTCTTGAGGCTCGCGAACGACTTACGCTCTCTCATTAGCGTAAGAACCTTCCGGACGTGGATTTCTATGAACCTCCACGTCCGTCTTTCCATCCATAGCCCGGCTATGGACGAAGACATCGTCGAAGTAACTCGGTGCGAAGTCGCGCACCGATCGCAACAGATTCTTAACGCATCTGTTAAACGTTGCAGGGGCGTTACTTATCCCCTGTGGCATTACTAGCCACTCCCAGAGCACACCACTGGGGGTGCTCACTGCTGTGTAAGGGATATCCTGTTCACGCATGAGGATCTGATAGAATCCATCCATCAAACCCATGGATAAAAATATGGTACTTTTTGCCATACCATCTATGATGACATCCTTTCTTGGGATCGGCGTTTGAGCCGGTACCGCTGCAGCGTTCAATGGTTGAACGCGTGCACTATCCGCCACCCTCCTGTGTCCTTTCGCACACAGAAGGTTGGAGAGCTGTGTCGGGATGTTGATTCCCTCAAATGACCAGCCGCTAATCGATCGGCAAAGAATTTGTCGATCGCTGTGACCTGTTCACGAGGCAGTGGCCACTGCTTCATGACACAGTATTTCGAACCGGGTTTCAGTTCGATCTCGTGCCGAGTGAATTTGTCCTTAGACAGCTCGCATGGCACGGATTCAGGGAAAACATCCCTCAATTCAATTAAATCCTTATACAAGGATTTGCCTTCAAAGACCCCAGGATCAAGACGTGTTTCGCTCAATCCAAGTCTTCTCATTGAGGACTCTCTCTTCCATAGTTGAACTACTGAGAACCCGTTCGTTCTCAGCAAACACTTAAGCCGAACGAATATTGGCGACGTACTTGTCCTCTGTGACGAGTACGCAGATCTGCTTGATCTTGTCACTACGCAGATCTCGCAAGAATCTTATAGATTCTAGCGTTGGCAACTTGACCACCTCCGAAGCTGACTTTGAGGGCGTCACCAGAATAAGTGTGTAAGCGCCTAAGCTTGATCCGTCATTCACCAAGACATTCACTGACTCGGTGATTTCCTGGGAAAACACATCCGCAGGTGGTTGGGATCCACACCCTCAACATAACCCTCTCGGGAGTTTTTGCTCTCAGGAACGCCGGAATTTTCTTCCGTTACGTGCACTATCACGGTCACGTCCTCTTCGATCGACTCTCTTTCAGTCGAGCGGGCTTGCTCTACGATCGACTCTCAGTTAGTCGATCTCGCTGCAACGTGTTGTTCATCCTGAACAACACTAACCTCTCTTCTCGGATGCAACCTTCTTGGTGTGCATCCGTGTTCCAGTCCACTCGATCGTTTCAAGTGGTGAACCTTCGGCGTAGCCTGTGTCTCTACAAAGGTGCCGGAAGCTGGTTCCACAGTGCAGTGGCCTTCTACAATGTGATCTTGTACAATCGTACTAACGTCCGTACCACAAGTGAGGCAATCGCACTCACTCGTAGTACATCCACACGCTTGTGGACGCTCCAAGACGTTCATCAGATGGCCATCCGATGAACAAACGGCAGGCATCTTCACGGATCGATGCTGCCAGCAGACCCATGGCTGGTATTTTATAAGCCATGGCAGACAGAAAATGACATCAAATTAGTCATCCAAATATATTACGATGAAGTCATCATCGTACTGCTTTTATTCTAGTGTGTACTGGATTCCCACTACACGTTTGTTTACTTTTACGGATGCGCCTGTAGCAAGGCACACCGTCATCCTCGTTGGAGGGAACTCTAGCTCAACATAGTGGGACTACTATCCCTTAGCGACTGGCGTCGAATAAAAGTTTTCGACGCACCACAGTCAACTAGGGCGCGAAGTGACATTCCACTTGTCACTTCGATCTTCAAAGTGATGAGAGACCCCTCATCACCAAGGGCAGTAACACACTGAGACTGTGTGTTGGGAGCAGTCTTCGTCAAGAGTCCTGTAAATTCTCTAGACGTTGCTAGATCAGCAGGGTGCTTCGCCCCTACTGACCCTGACCGTTTTTTGACGGTCCGACTTGCTGTCGCGGCTTGGCGACATGGTCGGACCCACGCCTCGGACCATTCCTTGGCCAACGGCGGTCATCACGTCCTGTTTTCGGAAGTGTCGCAGTGCTTGGGACACTACGCTCATGAGCGTAGTGTCCAATCCACAAACAGCGATGGCATCTTGCCGTTCGCTTATGACTCAGAGAGCGAGAGTTCTTGCTCTCGATGTAACAGAGGTCCATTTTTCGGTACCTCCTGTTTCCTGTCGCCTCGTCGGACGATCGTTTGAAGAGTTAGCCTGAGACTATTTCATACTGAAGTCTTCTTGTTTCGCATTCGCTATCGCCTTTTCCAGCGTGTGGAAGTCCTCTCGGAACATGTAGGTCTTCACCGGCCCAACCACAAGGCCGTAGATGAACAGGTTGATGTGCGTGTGCTCATCAACAGGGTTCTCCGTGACGCTACTTGCAAGGTAGCGTAGGTGTTGTGCGCAAGCGCGCACATCACTCTTACCTTTCTTTATCCTCAAGAGTGCAGATCGTGCTCTGTACTCGGCTCTCGGTGGCTCAGACGTCTTTTTAATCCGAGACTTCAAGATCTCCAACGACTCAAACACGTTTAGGTCGTGAAGCTTGAGCCCTAAGGCCCAAGTCTTTGCTCGTTCCGTCAAATTTGACAGGGCGAAGGTGACTTACATCTCGTCACCCTCGATGTGACGGGCCCTGATGACATCGTCTAACTCGACGAAACATCTCACAAGAGAATCTTCATCGGTTCCCTTGTACCTTAAGGTGTCTATCTTCAAGTTTTCGGGTCGATGCATGTGCGCCGGCCCACCCATCGACTGATGAGAGCTTTGGTGTTGTAGCAAGGCTATCTTCTGTCCTTAGACTGCAAGTTCCCCTTGCAGGAACTTGTTGATAGCAGCATGTTGCTGGTCTCTGCTTAGAGACTAAAACATGCCACTGATGGCGGGTTCGCCCATGAGTACACTCATGCGGTCGACTGCCTTCCATTCTGAGCTGCACAGATGGGAGTAGCCTTAACTTGTGACGTAAACGCTGTCGTCTTCTACGTCCTACATGTTCTTGTTAAACGGACACTAATTATTCGTTGGACGGACTACGAAGTGCTAACACGTGTAACGGGGCACCCTTCGTTTGGGGCCACAAATCTTCACGTACACTAGCGCGTGCAGTGGAAGCTGACTACTAAACAGCATAGTTGAGTAAAGGGTAAAAAGAGAACTGTATTTAATATAGTTAAGCTATCAATATAACTTGAATCTTAATCTAACTGCATTAAACTACGTCGTCGTATGACGACAACCTGCTCACCACTCATTGCGCGCGTCTAGCAGCGATTGGTGGTAATATGTGGTCGATATGTCTTATACCAACCAATAATTAAGCGCGCATAAATATGATCCTACAAAGGGATAATGTTCCTTCAATACGATCCATCTCGAATAATATTGGCAGGGAATTGTCATGCTGGACAATCTCCCTATTGACACCTTTTGGTGTCAATGTCACGTAACGGGCTATCTTATTACAGTCCTGCGGATTTTCGACGAATTCAACGCCTTTTACGTCGATGAGCTTCCTTCTAGAATATAACCTCATGGTACCACATATTTTACCTACCTCCCAATTCGACATCGACATTTTGACCGTGCGATCAAAATACGATCCGTTAATTCAAAGAATACTATCATCTCATTATTATCCTTTATATTAAGTGTAGAGACTGGATGACACGGTCGAGCAGCAGGAAAGACTGACGTTCTCCAGGCCAATCATATGGCAGTGCTAGCTTGGAATACCGGGATCAAACCGAAACCATCCAAAACTGCTGCCACCGTCGCAATATTCGAACAGAGTCAGCTGTATACCATTCAGCTTACGAGAGCCAGCTTATGGATAATGGTATTTTGTAATAGCTGAAATCTGAGATCCCCGTTAAACTATTTTGATCGAATAAACATCCACAACCTTCTCAGCTTACCTGCTAACAAGAAGCTGTATTTGATACCGGAAATAAATGACGCGGTCTATAATTAGCGTTCCAAATCAAGCGGCGCTTTCTCATAGGAAGCTGACGAGAGATATGGAGACAGCCATGTGTATCCAGTATTTATTATCTGATGCACAGAATATATTTTAGACGCTTAACACGCTCTATTCGCAACATGATGAAGACTCCTACATATTCATCTGCAGTCCACACCGAATGAGGAACTAAATTAACAAGATTATTGTCTTTCAGAAGTTTTACAGGATAGTCGCCGCTTCTTTATTCGTGATGAAACACTTTAAGTGTGTTTACAACATTTATGTGTAAAGTGCGACTTCTATTCGTTCTTGCGTCTCTGTCACAAGAGCTTAGATTATGCTTTTGCTAGAGATCAAGAAAAGTTCAAACAATGATTTGATGTTGAGCGTTCAGCGGGATCTTTCTTGACGTAGTAAACTTCTACATGCGAACAAGAATCCCTGGAACTGTGCCTAGACATTGTTAAATATTTGTATGAGTTAAGTAGCGGACTCCGTCCAGCTTACGTAAAATTTTGTGTCGAACAAACAACCAGGTAGTTAGTACCATGCCAAGAGGGCCGAAACAATATTTGCTCACCGAATTATACTGCTGTATGTATCACGATCATGTTCTTGTTCTCGAATTAGCTTACCACAACGTCTGATAACACAATACACAAGCTTTAAAGTCAGCACCCGCTGATCATATTCCCAGTGTTCAAAAATAAAACTCCAAACTTACTGCTGGAAACGAGTAACTCGAGATTCGTGCCCGCCGCTAGATCTGTGTCGATAAGACCATAACGTTTGCGAAAATTTTGGCAGTCCGGCCGTACGCACCCAGACGACAGAGCGCTCGACTTGGACCTTATAATCAGATACGCTCACTATTCGAGCCGTCTTATTGGCAATAGGATCCTGGAGCTTGCATACGGGGATGATGTTGATGTATTTGGAAGGAGAGAGCTGTGCTAGACCAACATCGCGTTTTTTGCGTTCGCAAACTCGTTCAAGTTTAACGTTATTGGCGTTGGTCTCATCATCCTAATTTTTACTGGCGATGCCTGTTTATCCACAAAATTTACAAATGTTGAAATGCTGCGATTCTTTGCAAAAAAGGCAAAATAGACTAAATTTAAATTAGTCGGGAATTGCCTTTCAAAAATAATAACTAATCAGTAGAGGCTTATTTATGTTAAATGGTCCGATTTTGAAAACGGGCCGTCGAATTAGGTTATACTGATTATTGCGAGCCATAAGGGTAAAGCTATTGGGGTTTGTGCGCAAGGTGAATGCCAAACTTTTCAAATTGTACGAATTTGTGTGTCTGTCAATATGTAAAAAACGCGTTTGGTTTACCTTACACATGTCAAGTGCAATTTAGCCTATCCTCCCTCATATGTGTAACGGGGTTACACGGCGGTTATAAACTGGTTATACTGTGTGTCCATACCAAGTAAAGATCGGTGGATCCGAGTGGTACATTATTAATACCATGTATTTACGGTAATTCTGCACCTTATCGGCTAGTTATGAGGGATAAGACTTGTGTCATAGGATCGCAATGTAGAAGTCATTCAGTCAAGGCTTTCATGGTTTCATTAACGTAGCTAGACACTTAATAAAATTCAGTTGGACTTTTGAATCTTTGTACACAAGTGCCTTGTATACTCGTAGTTTGTTGCTAAAAGCAGTAGCCTTGTACAGGCGCTTACTCTTGTTTAACTATTATTGACTGGAAAGTGTGCGATTCTGCGAATCTTAATCCCTTTGGAACCGGGATCGCTAAGCTCGTACGCTTGATCGACTGTACGTCGTTGTAAGTCTGTTCTAACTAAGCGACTCTTTGAGTCCAATACTTCCTCTGTTGGTGAGCGCTTGAGTAGTTTACTACACGTGGCAGCACTTGCAGTCAGTCTACAGTAAAAATTTACCGACTGAATCATCTGCAAGGTATAAATGTTCATTGAACTCTGGTATCAAGCATCTCGCGCTTAAGTTACTCAGAGATAATCGGGCACGAGCAAATGGCTCTTATAATGGCGCTAGGCCCGGACGCACTTCGTGCACTTCCCGTGGCCTTCTCGAATTTTAGGTCCACGTTGGTTGGATAGGTTCATGACCATTTGGCATCTGCCAGGCCTCCTTGGTAGTTCCAATACCGGACGCTGAGTCGAGGACTTGCCGTCTGTGTTTTAAGAGTCAAGACTTGTGAGGGGAAAATGGGGGGCAAAATAATTTTGGGGTTCGAGAGATATAGGTTGCCATCAGCTTGGCCCTGCTGCGGTCAGAGCAGAAGAAGATGGGCTAGGCCCTATCTAAGGTAGGTGGGAAAGCCAGGGAGTAGGCCTTTACTCCTGGAACCTCTACAGACAAGGATTTTCTACCTGGAAAATGCTAAATCAGCAGCTATCTAAAAATGTTTGCTCCGCCTAATCAGGCTTATCGCATACGATCACATTTCCTGTCATCCCGCCAGGTAAAAAGACTTATTCAATTATGTCCAGGAGCATCAAACTCTCATCGCTGCTGTGCGGCTTGACCCTAATTTCTAAGGGCTCTTGCAATGGATTTGCCAGAACAGAAGTGTTTCGTGCCCAACCCTTGACATTTGAGGGTGCAGTGGACATAGCATTGAACGCAGATTTTAACTCTAAAACTGGCCATTAAGAGACTCATGGGTTCCAAACTGACTCGTCAAGAATTGATAATCTCATGGATTAGGCAAAACCTGTGGATCTTATTCTCGCTGCGAGAGACGAAGAAGCTGAGCCTTACGCTTCCGAACAGTGTTCGAACATCCGTAGATGTTTAACATGCGGGAGCATCAAGCACCTTCGACCCAATTTTCTTTAAAAAGGACCACAAAAGCTTATTCGAACCTACCTTCCGTCGCTAAATAATTCGTTGGTAAGACGCGGGTAAATGTCGAGTCCTAGTAGGCGCAGGGCGCCCTGCTAGGAAGGACTTAGGCACTGTTGTACCTCTCGGAGGTAATGAAGAACAGAGCCTAGCCCTTAGTGGCTTTGTGAGCAATGTCACGAAGCATGAGTACAAGACAGGTTTTTATTAGCTGCAAAAGCAACGGCAAAGGGCTTTAAAAGACCCCGATCGATAATGATCGACTTCGGAGCATCTGAAATTTTTGTCCAACTTTGTTCCCTGGAAGGGAGTCAGTAGTCTATTGAGGCGCTGAAAGCGTGAAAATGAGACCATCACTGAACGTTTGGCGACAGTTGCGTTTGTCACTGCGCCTAACGTTTCCGTGAACGTAAGCGTGAAGTATTCGGTCTTTTAAATATCGAACGCTGTCTAGCCCTTGACTTGGCTGATAGGTGTGATCTCATCCTTGGTATGGCTTGGCTTAAATGCCAGTATCTATGGATGATTGGAGATTAGAGACCTCAGGCGCAACGCACACTAATCCTAGTGAAGCTTTGTAGACTCATAAGGTCCCTCTTCTAGGTAAAAGAAGCGCTTTTGGCGCGATCCACGGACTGAGACAGCCAGTGTGCTCGACTTCGGTATGGCTGAACTCGTTGAGTTGGTCGATGTCAGAAATGTTTGTTACGAGCCAAGCTCAATGACTGTTGATGAAACGGCACGTACTACGTCGAATGATAATCGTTATGACGATGAATCACTTAAATGCTAAATGCGTTGTTGGTCCAGTATCAAGTCATCATGGGTTGAATCCATCTGGTGAGGGAGGAGTGGCACGTTGGTACCCACTGAGTGATTGAGACGCACTTGATGCCAGTCAAGACATTTTTAGTGAAGCGCCAAGTTATCAAGGGCTAAGCCCATTTGATGAGCGTGGAGTGGCACGTAAGTACGCATCGGGTGGTGATGTCACTGAAAGTGACTTATCATTCGATGTCGGTAATGAGGTCGGATCCGATAAAGATCAAATTGAGGTTGATGTAGTTCGTCACCTTGGGAAAAGTGTAGTCGTAGATGTCGGTAATGACATCGTTCCTGATGTTGGGCAAATCAAGATAAGCACAGTTCCTCACCTTTAAGACGATATAGTCCCGGATGTCGGCAATGAAATCGGCTTTGGTAATGAGCAAATTATGGCTGACGGTCATTTTGATCTTGGGGACATTGATGTCCCGGGCGTCGATAAGACACCGGCTCTTTTAACGCGCAAGCTATGGATGACGATGCTATTAACCTTGTTAACTAGAACGTCTCAGTCTCTTTAGGACATTCAGTCTCGTCACTGAGCCGACAGAGGCGCCTGATTGCTTTTATACAACTTAAGGCGTCTGCTACGTCACTGAGTGATTCTAGCGAGCAGTTTTAAACACTCGTTAATTCTCAGATTGTTTAACAAACTCCTGTCCTTACTCTTAGACTAATGACATCTTTTAATCCTCCTTTAGTAATCACCACATCGCTCCGCGCATTAATCATTCGTCTAGTCGTACGTATCTAATCATAGCTGTAATTTTCTCAGCAGGTAGACGTACCTAAAGTGGTGAATGTTACTGCCTGGCAGGGCAGTGCTCATGAACCCCAAACACCAGGCCCGAAGGTTTAACTTTCTCGTCTATATTTCTCACCGGTATCGAGCCAGTGATCTTTGGGTTAAAATTGTTATACCAGCCCCGCTAAGTTGAGTGGAGTGTCCGGTGATGTATCAGTGAGTATTGAGACTCTACCTCACCGTGCAACCTGTTAGAATTAGCCAAAACATCTGTCAATGAGTTTGCCTGACTTGAAAGACACACGAATCATTCGAAGTGGTGGTTTCTAGATCCGACAAGGGGTTGAACTTGTCGTCACTACTTGATGAAGCTGTCTTGAAGGACAAAAGGTGGAACTGTGTGCTCGAAGTCAGTCATCGATCCTAACGATCGTATTGTCCTTTAGTTAAAAAGTTATAAAAGTGGTTTGTTATGATCAGCCTTCCACTCTGCCTCCCTACCGAGGTGTGCGTCTTGAAATTGACCTGTTTGTTTAAACCAAGTACTGTGTGACACGACAATTGTCTTAACAAAAAGAGCAGTATGATGTCATCGACGAGTTCTTTCGTGTAAATTACACGGCTGGCATGGTGCGTAAGAGCAAATCTCTGCACTCTATACCTACATTTTGTTTTTGTATGCCAAATGCCAAGTACGCATTGTGCATGCTTACTATAAGCTTGATACAGCGACTATACCGTCACATACGCTGAATCCTAGAAAGGAGGTTCTCAGGAACGCAATAGTAGGTTGTACCATGTTAGGTGCACTCGCCTTGGTCAATTAATATGATCTATAGCTCATGTGAGCGAGTATATGTACGCTCACAGCGGTTACTACTCAAAGCGGTATGATGTGGGAGGGGCTTGTCATGCCTCAAGGGCTAACTAATGCCACGGCTACATTCAATCGTCTTGTAACGCAATTGTATCGAGCTCATCGAAAATATGCACAGAGCAATATCGATGCCATCTTTGTCTACAGCCGTGCAGAACATGGCAGATCAGATGTGGACAATAATATCATTGACCGTTTTCGAGAAGTGCTTGGGTGAATGCGCTAAAATAGATTGTACACTAACGTGTCTAAGTGCGTCTTTGTGGCAGAAGAATTTTTTTTCCCATGGTGCTTTGTTGGGAAGCGAGGTCTTCAAGCAGGTGAAGGCCATAGTCTACCGACCGGTTCCTAAGAACCAAAAGGACTTACACAAGTGGCTTGGCCCAGCCAATTACATTCATAAGTATATTGCGAATTACGCAGACCTGGCTAGGTCATTACCAAATCTCCTGGAAAAGGATGTGGATTGGTGTTGGAGTCATACCGAACACGATGATATCCAGTTCATAAAAAAAAGCTGCTTGCTATCCAGTATGCTCTAGTCAAATTTAGAGTCCATCTCCTTGGCTCAAAGCTGTTTGTGATATTCACAGATCATGCTTCGTTACGGACTGCGACACAGTCGCCTCACCTCTGACAGCACATGGCCCTTTGGGGCTTACATTTTGCTGTATACAACTTTGAGGTGAAGTATAAGCCAGGCACGCCAATGCTTTGGCTAATGCGTTGTCACGCAGACCTGACTATATGAGCTTGCTTATGTGACAATTGTTTAGTCATCCATTGTGGATCTAATTTGTGAGGCACACGCAAGTTATAAGCAATGTGCAGCATTGCTACATGCTCTTGAAAGCGAGGAGTTTATAGATCCTTACATTAAATTTTCGGCACCTGTACGTGCGAAACTACATCAATTTGACATCAGCGTAAGTTGTTGTGGTATTAACCGGGTGTCGAGGATGCGCTTCGCATCTTTGTGTTCCTCATGATGATGACTTGAAGTATCGTATCCTCTTTAAGGCATGTGACACCTCTTTAAACGATCACTTCGGTCGTGATTAATTTGTAGATCACTAAGCCGAGCGTTTGGTGGCCTAATACATACAAATGGGTGAGCACATATATGCGTACATACGAAAAGTGTCAACTTGTCAAACCCTCAGAACATGCGGTTGCACCACTGGCTAGTTTGCCCGTACCCACTCATAGTTTGGAGTCCATCAGTACGGACTTTGTGTTTGGCCTACCGATGGATTCGGAGGGCAACACTGGTATTGTGGTCTTTGTTGACCGTTTGAGAAAGATGAATCATTTAACGGCTGTTCCTGTCTCCATCGATGGTGAATGTACAGCAAAGCTGTTAATCGACCCGGTGTTTTGGCAACACGTTTTTTTTGTTTGTGGAAAATGTCTGAGATCGATATCCACGTTTCACTGGCAAGTTATGGACTTCCATCTTCAAGTTGCTGACTACCAGGTTGGATATGTCCACAGAGGATCATCCGAAGACCGATGGTCAAAATGAGCGTGCCAACCGTGTCATTGGTGACATTTTGCGGAGTGTTTGCGCTGATACGCCTTGGCGTTGGAGCTCCATGCTCCCGGTGGTTAAGTCTACTCGAAGAAAAAAGTTGCCCATTGCTCTACTGGTTTACGTTTTTCTAGGTAAATGTTCCTACTCTCTCACGCGTTTAGTTAATGCATCCACAACGTGGTTCTGGGCTTAGTGGAGGAGGAATAGCCTATCGGCTTGCCGATTTCATCTCAACTACTGTTCAGAAACAGGTGAGCGAGATTCCCGCTACTTAATTGAATTTCTTACGAGATGTACGTGACGCAATGGCTGATAGCCCGGTCAAAACAAAGAAAATCAGAAGTAACAAGCTGATGCCAAATGTAAAAAGTGTATCGATAGTTATAAAGTTGGATACCTGGTCCCACTTAACGCTAAGAATATACCTATTAACGTGGTGTCAGCGGTCCATACGACCAAGTTGCGTCCTAGCTTCATTAAGCCATTTACGGTTAGGGCCAAGAAGGGTCTAGTGTTTACGCTTAATATTCCACACATGATGCGGACACACCCAATTTTAAAATCTCGGCTTACTTGTGCCTCATCTTAACTCGTCGCTGGCGGACCACAAGTGATTTGCGCCGAATGAGCTACAAATGCCAACTCTAGGAACCCTAAAGAGAAGTTACAGTTGTCCTTCAAGACGAATTACGCGGTCACGATTACCGTGAACCTTGTGCACTAACTAGTCGGCGACGCATCGAGATTCAAAGGCCACCGCCTGCTATGATTGAAGAGCCAGGTGATCAACAGTACCATGTTAGAAGAATCCTACAGCGACGTCGTCGCGATCGTCAGTACCAGTACTTGGTACAGTGGCGGGAATATCCGGAGTGGGAGAACTCTTGAGAGTACAAAGTGCCACCGTGGCAGGGTGTCCGTACGCCGTTGACGTTTGTAACGTCCTTTTAAGGTTTAGTTGACCCATAACGCTTCCCACTAGTCTATGCGGGAGTGGAGGGGACTGCAGCTGTGGCAGGTTCACCTGTGTGCGGGTCCGTAGCTGCCACAGCACAGAGGATGCGATAAAACGATTGCAATTGGCCTTTGGTCTTTTGTATTGCAATGTCAAAGTACTACTTTCTTTCAAGCAGAAGTCAGCAAGTGAAGCGCTTCCTAAAGTTTCCATATTGTTGGTAGAAAACGAGCTTTGTGAGCCCACCGCGTAAAGACAGCATCGTTTTCCGCCTATGTCTCACCAAGAAGAAAACAACAGGTACTGTCCGCATGGCAGACACTAAAGCACCTCGTGCTTGTCACTTTAGCATGTCGAGGTTATCTTGCACGTTCAAAGACTTGAATCCCAGGTATCTCTCTCTTAGGGCCTCCCTCCCCGCTAGTGCTGTGGCTGTGTCATCCTTACGTTCCGTGACCGATGTTGCGAGTGACTACCGGGCAGTTTAACGCAGGCGGTCATCTACACTCGTTCTTGTAAAGCGGTACCCAACTGTGAGCATCCGTTGTGGCTACACATTGTGCTTGACGTCTGCGGTCATAGATCGGCTGAAAATTTTATGCTTGATCTTCATCGAGTGTGTTGTGCAATACACCTAACGCTGAGTTGATGACAGCACACTGTGCAACCGGTAAGGGTAACTTCTCGCGTTTTGCAAATTGATTTGGTGCGACGCGCGTGGTGTTACGTGCATGTGGCGTGGCTAGAGGAGGGTCAATACACTCGACACGACATGGTCCCTCTCGTAGTCCACCACACCCTCTTTGAAAAAATTTCCAAGGGTATTGGACAAAGGCCTTGACTCAGTCATTTTAGGATGTGTTGTGAACACGATGATCAGGACCGGAGCTATGAGACCTTAAAGAGCAATGGGAGAGTTGTCGTCAGCATTAGGAAGTCGACCGTCTGGTGGTAAGGGTGCAACGGGGTTACACGGCGGTTATAAACTGGTTATACTGTGTGTCCACACCAAGTAAAGATCGGTGGATCCGAGTGGTACATTATTAATACCATGTATTTACGGTAATTCTGCACCTTATCGGCTAGTTATGAGGGATAAGACTTGTGTCATAGGATCGCAATGTAGAAGTCATTCAGTCAAGGCTTTCATGGTTTCATTAACGTAGCTAGACACTTAATAAAATTCAGTTGGACTTTTGAATCTTTGTACACAAGTGCCTTGTATACTCGTAGTTTGTTGCTAAAAGCAGTAGCCTTGTACAGGCGCTTACTCTTGTTTAACTATTATTGACTAGAAAGTGTGCGATTCTGCGAATCTTAATCCCTTTGGAACCGGGATCGCTAATCTCGTACGCTTGATCGACTGTACGTCGTTGTAAGTCTGTTCCAACTGAGCGACTCTTTAAGTCTAAGACTTCTCTGATCAGAAACGCTAAGTACCTCCGCTGAATTAGGTAAAACAAATGTACGAAATTACTTTTTGACTCGGCCACTATGCTGACGCTTGCACCTAATTGGCTTGGGATCGATCACAGTTGAATATGATAATGTAAGCAAACGCTGGACGCTCATTGTAAAGGCTGATCGCGTTGCGTACATAAACATCTTGAGTGATTTAGACACTAAAAGCATCATACTCCTTCTTCAGTGACTACTAGCTGTAGGTGTGTGTAAGCATGAAATTTAGCATCCTGGTCCAGTTCTCAGACCTAAATTACGTAAATCAAAAGGGAAGCTTTAAAGCTTGCTCTCCTATTTATTAATAATTGGGAGGTGGGGGATGGTTGATGAAAAGGCGAAGGCTAATCACCGATTTATCAATTTCTCGGTGAACCTCTTTGCGGCTGATAAACGATTTTTTTTATTATGCTAGTGAACTCATTGCCATATGGGAAACTTTACTGCCGACGTCAGGAAAAGAAAAGTTGCACGGATCGTCTGGAGGACCGGTTTTAGAGGGCCATATTCGAAAAGCTACATCTACTCTCTCAAATCCTCTACTACAGAATTGCATTTAAAATGGGCTTTGGAGTCGTTCTCTGTGATACCATTTATCATCCGGAAACTAAACAACAAAATTTATCTACAAGGTACATCGGCATGCGTCATGATAAACGATTAACGATAGATTCTAGCGCTGCGTGATAAGCAGTTTGGCAGTGGGAGAGTCACTGAAGAGATTAGGATGTGTCGTCGCGGGTGTGGTTTGTTTTTGCCTGAAATACAGACGTATTGAACACAAGTAAGTTATTTTGGTGCTTGTGGGACGCAAATCGCGACCTGAAGCTGCGACCGTCACTGCTGCTGGCTTGAGCTGCGGTAGCATATGATACAGCTGTTTTGCTTGCCGCTGACTAAGAGCAAGACTCTGTGCACAAAATTTAGGAATTAATCTGAACAAAATTCAACTCTAATCACATTGATTTATTGCTCGTCAGAGCACCGGTTAAGATGAGTTGGCTGGAATGTAATAATTTCGGCAGAGAAAATTTTATTAAATTTGATCAATGTTTTAAGGGCACCTCTGCTCATCAATTTGTTGCGATATAATTTCTGATATCACCTCCGAGATGAGGTTTATGCCATAATCGATAGATATTTTTTCGCTTTAAATAAAGAGCTAGCTTAGCACTTCCTCTAAGCACCCATACGCATAAAAAAGATACTGCAAAGCTAAGTCATGCGCAATCATCACGTAGTCTATTCACTACGTGAGTCAGGTCGAATATGTGTTATACTTCGCTGGTATGCTGAAAAATGTACGAGAACAATCTGAAAACGGAGAACTCGCACAATTTTAACTCTACTTTGTATCGTTAATGGTGCATCGTGGTCCATGACGGCATCCTCACTCTATCACATTAATTTTGTATCCAGGCGATAGCGGGATGGTAGATCATGACTTAAAAGCACTTTCATTTACAATTTTGTACAGGAGGATTAAAGAGGGGAAAGGTGGATTAAAGAATGAGGAAGTTAGACCCACCTCGTCCAAAGGTATCAGAAGTGCGGAAAGGGTTTTAAAGAATATAAAAAAACAGTGAGATTAAACGTTGAAGACGGAAAAGGAATTTAACATCTAGGGAAGACAAAATGTAACAGAGCGCCCTTTGTTTGGAGTGCCACGAAACTTTAAGAACGCTGGTACGTGCAGAGGAAGCTAATCTACTCAAACAGCTAGTTTGAGTAAAGGGAAAAAAGAGCGTTGTATCAAATATAGTTAAGCAATCAATATAACTTGAATCTTTATCTAACTATATTAAACTACATCGTCGTATGACGACAACCTGCTCACCACTCATTGCGCGCGTCTAGCAGCTACTGGTGGTAATCTACGGTTGATGTGTCTATATCAACCATTAAATAAGCGCGCATAAATATGATCCTACAAAGGGATAATGTTCCTTCAATACGATCCATCTCGAATAATATTGGCAGGGAATTGTCATGCTGGATAATCTCCCTATTGATCCCGTTTGGTGTCAACATCATGTATCGGGCTACCCGATTACATCTCCCCCCTTGACCATCAATCACCCATTTATTGAATATAATTGATTGGTACAGGGTGACCACTGTTTGATCACTCTGGGAAAGGGAGCACTTGTTGGTCAAATTCCAACTCATTTGCCACATCGCATTTTGTCAAATTCCTTGCGAGGTGCTGTTAAAGCAGCCAGAAAGTTGGTGGCACTTATGCGTGCATCCAAAGAAGTCCTTCTCTTTCTTCAGCAGCAAATGATCCTTCGCTTAATGTTGCGATTCGGCAACAGGCAGTGCTTGTTGTGAATGGTCCGCGAGGGTTGTCACCATCTACACAAAGTAATCGCTTTACAAGCCGTTCTTAAATGTCCCCGTTTTCTGTCAAGGACCTGATTGGACTCGTGTTTCCTTTTTAAGATTCATGGGGCATCCTCTCGACAAAGTCGAGGTCGTCACGAAGTGCCAATACATATGAAAGTTGCTGTTGCGTGCGATTGAAACATACATGAATTTCAGAGAACCAGCGATGAAGTACGAGCGCAACAAAATGTAAATTATATAGAATACGATCCTAGGCATATATGGGTGTCATATATACAGCGATGATGTACGAGAGGAGAAATGTAATGCATCTAGTACACGAGAATTCAACTCCCGTCTTGCTCATGTCAGGATGAGTCCATGCGTTGCATTCGGATCGATGTCGCTCGAAGTTCCTAAATAGTATTTTATCAACATACACAGTATCGAGCACAGTTCTCATATCTATGTATTTCCGATATCGATTAACGTCAGGTGCACACGGTTGGTTGATATCGAATATCTGGTGATGGGTGGGTAATCATTTAGGTCATTCTCCTATAAAGATATCACACGTTTGAATGTTGGCCAATTCTTGCCACTTCATATTTTTAGCTTTCCTTCACTCGTGTTCTTCATCAGTTTTGGGCTCATAACCCTGCTCGAATGTACATCTGACTGTGTGCACGTAAATTTAAAATGAAGACTACATGTAGTGGAGGTGTTAAAGAATAGTAATCTTTACTACCTGAACGGTGTACTTTGTCCCCATATTAAGACTTGCCTGATGATAACTGTGACGATGTCCTGTTCCCACACGACGACCTGATAAAGCCGCGTCTCAATTCCTTCGTAGTCCAGCAATTCCATGACATTCATTACAGTTTTAACAGCAGCAATTTCTAGCGATCCAAATAAAACCCATGGACTTCTCCTGACATGAGCAAGAGTAGAATTGCAGGCTCGTGTACTGAATACATAAGGTTTTTGCTCTCGTACATCATCGCTGAATCCATGACATCCAAATGTGTCTAGGCTCGTATTCTAGATACATTACGGTTTTTGATCTCGTACTTAATCGCTGGTTCTCTGACAATTAATGTGTGTCTCAATCGCACGCAACATCAAATTTTTAATTTATATACACTACGTGACGACCCCAAGTTAGTTTGAAAAGATTTTACTCGCATCTTGCAACGTAAATGTGTGTCCCGTCAGGTCGTGACAGGACGCAAGGAGGTTTAGAAAGGGGGGCGTGTAAAAGCTACTTACTTTGAAACTACGCTCACGATATAAGTTGGCGAGTGTAAATAGGTGCCTCCGTTACATAATAGTTTACGTAGGTATAATATTCAGCTTGAATAATCTGTCATGACAAGCAGAATATTCTCACAGTATGGGCTTGACAAGCAATATTGTGGTGTAGAAGTAAAATACTGCTAATTAGTTAATATGGATTCATGAAGTTTACCAATGTAGCCAAGCCACGACAGAGAACGCAATAAGTATTGAGCACATAGTTACAATACATGTTTGAATCGAAATTTAATCAAATGAAGACTAAATTTGAAATATTAGCAAGATATCTACTGTACTGAATACAATTTTACCTATAACCCTTTGTGTTACAAACCTTCCTCTGCATAACGTATGTACGCTAAGTCACAAAGTACCAATTTTACATGTGTTCAGTGTAAGTAATTTTTACGGTTACAGTATAAGCGACCGATGATTCGTTACAGCAAGCGCCTTGGACCAACACATATTTTTGATAGACACGTGCCATCGCACGATCAATTTGTACAAGTAAAACCAACAACGCTGGAGTTGCTATTGACAAGAAAAAAAAGATGCCAAGTGTCCTGCATATTTGTACTCGTGATTACTTCTTACAGCCTACAATAAGTGTTCAGGACAGATCAAATCCCATAAACGGCTCATGTATCAATATAACGGTGGTTTCACGTCAAATTCATTTATTAATAAGGGAGTGCGTGCTGAAACGATCTTGACCACTAACAAGTGGACATCGATACGTCTTTAACGATTGATCAGCGACAAGAGAACACACTTACATCTATTCTGCTCGGAATGTAAAAAAGTCGTCTTCCTTTGGGACGATCTAAACGTCCTCCGTTGAAATAATACCTCTTCTCTCGAAATCTCCAGGACACTTTTGAGTACAAACAGTGCATTTAAGTCGTGCTGTGCAACACACTCGTCTCCCGGACACAAAAATTATAGATTTACGTGAGGTAAGCAACCTGCGTCACGTTTTACTGTTTGAATTTTAGAGGTTAGAGTTGCGTGGACATCAGTTCGGCAACCTAGGAGAAGAACTGCGAGGTACAAGTAACATGATGCAGCATATGGGACGTGAGCGGAGCGTCAAGCTACGATCGTCACTGCTATCGGCAGTCATCTTTAGAATTAAAACATTACCTGTGGTTTTGGCACCTCAAAAGAGCTAGAAAGCGCAAAGAAGCTCAAAAAATTGTGAAAATTGATAAAGAGATTCCAGCTCATGTGGTTATGATCCATTGCACCCCGGAAAATGAGGCGTGATGTAACGGGGCACCCTGAAGCTTGTACTGGTGACAGTACAAGCTACTTATTCTAATGACAGAATAAGGCGGTGCCTCGTAACTTCACGTACACTCGTACGTGCAGAGGAAGACGGTAAGAAGAAGCGAGTACTTGGTTAAAGTAAAAAGTAGAACTGTATTTATCATAGTTAATGTCTGCAATAAATCACTATTTATCCTCATCTAACTATGTCTAAATACAAATGTGTAAATCAATTATCTGCTCACCACTCATTGCGTGTGTCTGTCGTGGCGCGTCTTCGTTGGTTGATATAATGGTCTATATCAACCAATTAGGAACTACTCGTAAGTGCTACAGAATATTTGTCCTTATGACAATATTCTGAGAATATAACTCTTATAGTTATATTCTATTAACAATTTCTTATAAATTGTTATGTAACGATTCACCCCGTTACACGTGATGCTAAGACCGTTCATGAGACATCAAATATTGCCAAGCCGAGAATTTTTTGATCTGGACCAAAATCGAGCGAAGAACGTTGCGTGAATGTGTAAAGATGACGGATGCTTGCATTCAGTAAACGCGGTTTTCGACGGGCACGGCAGTCCAAGGGCATTAAAGTCGGTGGGTGCAAACTAGGTTTCCAGAGATAACGTCTATGATAAAAGTTCTTAATGCTTCCATCAGAAACGTCTTCTTATCACTTTGCAAGGATATACTACTAACACTCCCTACGACAGCTCCAGGGGATGGTATCAATGCAGACTTTGATAGCACTTTCTCCGGTATGAAGAAAAACTTAAGTAGTCGCTTTTATCTACGTATACAAGCACTTGAATTTCGAGGATTACCTCAATGCTGAGTCGAAATCCGTCATCGCGTGGTATTGTGAACAAGGAGACTGGGGGACAGCAAGTGATCAAAGTAACAGCTAGTCATTCGTGCAGTAATTCGCACGAGATCAAGCTAGTGGTTGAGCGATTTAACGATCGCAATGCTTCGTTCTGTTGTTACTGGAACAAGCATAACGATTACCTCATGCAGACACAACGATTTTGTGTTTGACGATTATAATTGCAGAGCTTAACACAAAGTCATCATTAGGATACAATTGCGTACTGAAGGACTCAAGAGAAGATGGGTAGTATTCCGAAGAATATCTTCAAATGGTCTTGCGCAAACTTTTTTACTTTACTCGGGATGTAAAATGTGTCCCTCTTTTTTACGTTCAAGATCGCTGATCTTCCGTTTTCTTGTTCAACTTTTGAATAAAACGACAAAAACCATGAATAATTATCTATGTCAAACATCCAGTAAATATTTTCAAAAGACACTGCAATACAAAGAAAAGCGTCCTTTTTGCAATTTTATACTTCCAGAAAGTTTGTGCTCCATTTCTTCTCCTGACGTCAGCTGTGCAGTGCCGAAAAAAAACAAATGTTTCCTCCTTCTACTAGCTTTTAGCCTGGGTGGAACATTTCTCGTAGATTAGCCGATGCAATCAGTTATCGGGTTATGGTGGCGTCGTACATATGGACTTAGACCGATTCAATTGTATAAATAACATAACAAGAGTTGAAAAAAGGACTATGTACATACATCAGACACTGCAGTAAAGTCAATAAATAATTAAGGTAGGCGTTAAGCATCCCTTTTCGTAAAAGGTATCCACCCCCTCACACTTGCGATGTTCTGATTAGTGGATACAAAGAATTGCAACGAACGATTTAATCATTAATTGGTCATACAAGGAATGAATAAGAACACTTCAACACCAACAGAAGTTACACACGACTACTCACCTTTCCAATCCAACTATCCCTTTTCCAACAACTCCTTGAGAATGATCACCCTAACACCACCCTGAAACTGGCGTATGCTTCTCTTGCTAATACTTAAGCTAATTTTAAAGACCGTGCAACGTCACAGGGATATGGTACTGTTACAATGCGTACCAAGAGGGTTGGCAGAGGGAAGAAAGGCGACGAAAAGGCAGTACACTATAATCGTTGCAAATTACGTATGCATTTACAATTGTGATCATAATGCCCCGCTTTATATGGACGAATGAACACGTCAGGGATGCATTATTGTAAATAGCTCTACTTAGTGCTACTGGCTTTCCTAAGCGTAATATTTCTATGGTGCAGTACTACTTCGAGACATTATGCAGCTATCACACAAAGTTCTGACCACAGTGTGACCAGGGGGCCACATCTCACCCATCCTTATCGAATAGAACGGGGGTATATAGGATCTAAGAATGTAAACGCGACGCGTATAGTTCCTGCATCCTTGTCGTAGCATAGGATAAGTGTTTATGTCTGAAATAGCTTCAGAAGCAGCACTTGACAATTCACTAGTCTTTGCGAAATACGAAGGAAGTCGTCCATCTTTATTTAGCATTTCAATGCTTAATAAATAATACACCGTACAACACCAATCTCAATTTTTCGACTACCATGAGGATGCACCAAGAACGGACTATGCATCACAGTCTTTAACTTCCTGATAAGATTTTTGTGTTATTGTCATAGCAGGTAGCTAAGCGAGTTGCAACGGTTGAACTGGCCTCGCTTGTTTTTTTAAAATGCCTTACAAGTGGCACCAAGCTCGAGTCTAATCGTCTTATCGCGTCATTAGTAGACATACATTGCAATTTGTGGCTGTTTCGATCCTCATTTATTTACTTTGACGGCGACGGCTCTCGATACTTTGTTCACTTCTCCAGTCGGTAGGATGTCGGATGGTGTAATGTTATAAACATCAATTGTTTTCTTAATGGACCTAGTAGCGACTTCATAAATCAAATCGGAAGAGCTGTCAATTCTCTACTTGTTCAGTAAATTCTGACTGAAATTTAGCGGAACGTGTTACCTCTATCCGAAAACTTTTTTGCGCTAAGCGTTGAGCGGCCTTTTGAAGGATTAGGTCATCCAATTGTCAAGAGCCTACCCCACAAATACTTGCAGCTTGCACGGCGTAATGACGTGAAGCAGTAAACCTACTTGAATGGAAGACATTGTAAATCTTTGTATGGGCATAGCTGCTCAAAGCTCACAATTTTGAATCCTCACGTAGCTTCCTCGCCTTAAATACTGTTAAATGCAATTACAGGAATATAACCTTGTTACGTGTGCAATCGTTTGTGTTAACCAGAGCACTACACTCACTGAATCTTAACTTAGCTACTATGTGACTCTTTGGCTTGGATACGAGTTATGCTGCAATGATTATAGTACGTAGCGAGCTTAAAGAATTTTTTCTTTATAGCAAGACCGAGAAAAAAACATGCAGTTGTCTTCTAAGGCGGGAAAGCAGAGCAACAGCTCAACCAAAATTCTTTCGATAATTTTTTGTTGCATATCTTTGTATTGAGCAATCAGAGTATCGCAAGTGTGAAAAGGTTAATCGTTTTTTTTGTCGGAATGGAATCTGAATAACGCCTCTCTTCATTAAAATTTTTTATGTTGATACAACCTCATCCAGAGCCACTTACTTCACTAAACCCCCCAAACTAACATCCACCTAAAACCTGCAACATACTAGACCTAAATAACGCTTACACAAGCACTCACCTTGGGTTTGTAAAATTGGTCCAGGTCGTGCCTGATTGTCGTAGACACGTAGCCATCCTAACCGTTTAATGTGGCCAATAATAAGTTGATCAACCTCATTAAAGGAGACGAAGGTATTCAGACAGAGCTCAATAATCGAGAGATTCTGGACGCAGTGTAGGAGAAAAAGAAATGTAGGAAGGAACTGTAGCAGAGAAGTAGGGAATAAAAGACATACGTACTAGTGCGAGCAGATTTTGTTTTAGGCAATTTGTTCAGATCATAAATTTTGGTTCAGAAAAACCCCCACCATCCTGCGTTTAGAATACTCTACGGCCTACAGAGTGACATTCGCAGTGCCAAAACCAAACAAAACACCAAAGATAATTATGTTGAATAGGTTTGCCACCCGTGTTTGACATCGATACACTTTTATCCAGCCTTGTGGATATTATGCATTCGTTATTCGTTAATTGCAGATCCAGCATCGACCGATTGCACGCATTTCAAAAACCACACCAGTCGCATAATCACCACCAATTTGAGACGAAATTGATGTGTATGGCGCTATTCTATGAACCACTGATCAATACAAGGCTCCAGGTTCCAAGAGTAGAATGGACATCGAAAAATGATTTTATTAAATTTTAGATGTCCGGCTCAAGGGAAGCGGTTGACTTAGGCGAGGTTTATAGTGTTACCGATCTACTTCTCCTTGGATGTCCACTAAAATATAAAAAGGTCTCTGCCAAAAATTTTGCCTAGGTCATGAGTATGACCCATTGATGAAGTTGCCATGTCACGACTACAAACGCCGTGCCCGACAATCTTCTGAAGGATACTCGCAAGCGAAGTTCTGTTTCGATGTTACTAAACAAAAAAATGCAGTTCATAGCTATTCGCTACATTTTAACAAAAAAGGTGATGTTCAAAACGTTGATGAGAGAAATCCGCGTCTTTAAAAAGTAAAGCGCTGCTTACTTTCGGTTGTTGCCTAAGACTGCATCAAAAGTTGCTACTTGATTATGTCTTGTAATTGTGCAATGTTAGATACGTTGGCGGCAACATCGAATAATTCATGCAATGCTGCTGTACGAATGGCCATGCACTTGTTCCCACTTTTTTTTGTTACTTACGGACCACGCAAGAGGCTTACTACTTTTTAGTGTGTAGTAGCCGCAGCAACGACGCGTGCCGTGGTGCGTGATCCTAATTACGTATCGCACGGCCCGTCGAACACGCTGCACGACCATCCAATCGTTTCAGTGTGGTAATACACGTGGCCAGCCGTGACCAGCCATGTTTTTTTTGCTTGTAATACGACGGTAAAGCAGTCAAAATAAGCAATTGCACGATTATGACAAAAATCCTTGTTTCAAGCCCACGTCATACTTATAAAGTAATATGCAGTAAAAAATATTAGCACATCAGGTCTTATGATTGTTAGCAGCTTCGATGCATTTGAGACGAATACACGTGACTAAAACATAATCGTTCAAAATTGCCGCATATTTACATGTTACCGCTGTCAATGTTAAAATCGAACTTAGACATTAGATTGGTGGCTAATCGACGTCTCTGTGCTTCTTTCTTTCTCTAATTTCCTGTAGCTTTTATAGCGACCGTGAGAGGCCTATCCGATCGATCCCCTATCACAGTTCGGGGTCTAGCAGGGGACGATCTCCTCGTAAGATGGGTGCCTTAAGAGGGAGGGGGGGGGTAGGTAGGGTCAACAATCTTGAGTGGCTACTGCTGAAATTGATGAATGAAACGGTTGATACAACCCTTGTAGTAGAAAGCGTGGTACACACAAATTCTGGCCTTTAGTGGTGCGGGTTATAAGACTGGCGCGGGTTACGCAATGTTTGCATTTGTTCGGTGCTGAATTTGCGAATTACTCATAAGTTGTACGTTGCCGACCACACTACGACCACTTCAGGCGTCCAATCCTACGAGATAGCGGAGATTATTTGTTACCGGAGGATAAGTTATTAGAGATACCACCGTATAGTTATTCCTCGATCAAATCTTATCCTCATAACTCATGAAACTTAAGAAATCTCTTCCACCGCGCTTGCTCTATGGTTGCAACTCACAAGACCGAACCTATGACTATTACGAATTTGTGAGTTCTCGAGGAACAAAAAGACATGCGATAATACTCCTGAGCTAAGGAAGTTCTTTTTCCATGTAAAAATGCACTATTGATGGGGGACAAGTATAAAAGTCCTTTGAATCCAGGATAATAGAGTGCTCTGAGGGGTAGAAGCATAAGAATAGACATCTTAAATACAATCTGCATTGACCATGAATGCAATAGAGATCCGTACCTGAATAAAAAAGTATTGATCATTTTACACCATCCGTTTTACTCTTTCCACTATCTGAAACCAAAATAGGCTTGTTCCAGATTTTATACCACAGCACATGGCACAAGGTCACGCGCCGCATGATTGCGAATGCACTTATTGTCCAGAAGAATGAGCTACTCTAGCTTAGAGCTGATTACCGTTATGTCCATGTTTCTACGAAAGAGGTAGCTGTCATAGAGTACGGTCTTGTCAATAAATCGAGGTTGTGTCAGCCATCACGCTATTAATTGGCTCGTTGCATCATGACTGTGATCATAACGATTGTTCTTCACATGCAGCTTGTCGAACAGTGTGTGTATTGGCATACACCTGTTTAGAAACTCTTGCGTCCCTTTTACTTGGTTTTTTTAAATACCGCGTACTACGCTGCAGAAGCCTTCGGATACTCCTGTCGGAGAAGCGCAATTTAATCTTTTAAAAACACACCTACTCCCTCAAGCATAACGCGTTAGCTTTGCTGCTGAATTGTTCGGCATCTAGCACCAGTTTGTGTGTTAAAAAGGTCTTTGAGCATTTCATGGTTGTACACTCCTTCATTTCGAGTCACTCCTACTGTAACGGGGCACTCTTTGACTGGGTGCCGCGTTACACCTGGTAGCACTTCGTAGTTCGTCCAACATGAACATTTTGGACGAAGAAGACGACATTTTTCACGTCACACGTAAAGGCTACTCCCATCTGTGTAGCCCAGAATGGACAGCAGTCGACCGCACGAGTGTGCTCATGGGCGAACCCGCCATCAGTGGCATGTTGGAGTCTCTAAGCAGAGACCAGCAACATGCTGCTATCTACAAGTTCCTGCAAGGGGAACTTGCAGTCTAAGGACAGAAGATAGCCTTGCTACAACACCAAAGCTCTCATCAGTCGATGGGTGGGCCGACGCACATGCATCGACCCGAAAACTTGAAGATAGACACCTTAAGGTACAAGGGAACCGATGAAGATTCTCTTGTGAGATGTTTCGTCGAGTTAGACGATGTCATCAGGGCCCGTCACATAGAGGGTGACGAGATGCAAGTCACCTTCGCCCTGTCGAATTTGACGGAACGTAGGGCTCAAGCTTCACGGCCCAAACGTGTTTGAGTCGTTGGAGATCTTGAAGTCTCGGATTAAAAAGACGTCTGAGCCACCGAGAGCCGAGTACAGAGCACGATCTGCACTCTTGAGGCTAAAGCAAGGTAAGCGTGACGTGCACGCTTACGCACAGCACCTGCGCTACCTTTCAAGTAGCGTCACGGAGAACCCTGTTGATGAGCACACGCCCATCAACGTGTTCATCTACGGCCTTGTGGATGGGCCGGTGAAGACCTACATGTTCCGAGAGGACTTCCACACGCTGGAAAAGGCGATAGCGAATGCGAAACAAGAAGACTTCAGTATGAAATAGTCTCAGGCTAACTCTTCAAACGATCGTCCGACGAGGCGACAGGAAACAGGAGGTACCGAAAAATGGACCTCTGTTACATCGAGAGCAGGAACTCTCGCTCTCTGAGTCATAAGCGAACGGCAAGATGCCATCGCTGTTTGTGGATTGGACACTACGCTCATGAGCGTAGTGTCCCAAGCACTGCGACACTTCCGAAAACAGGACGTGATGACCGCCGTTGGCCAAGGAATGGTCCGAGGCGTGGGTCCGACCATGTCGCTAAGCCGCGACAGCACGTCGGACCGTCAAAAACAGTCAGGGTCAGTAGGGGCGAAGCACCCTGCTGATCTAGCAACGTCAAGAGAAGTTACAGGAATCTTGACGAAGATTGCTCCCAACACACAGTCTCTGTGTGTTACTGCCCTTGGTGATGAGGAGTCTCTCATCACTTTGAAGATCGAAGTGACAAGTGGAATGTCACTTCGCGCCCTAGTTGACTGTGGTGCGTCGAAAACTTTTATTTGAAGCAAGTCGCTAAGGGATAGTAGTCTCAACTATGTTGACCGAGAGTTTCCTCCAACGAGGATGGCGGTGTGCCTTGCTACAGGCGCATCAGTAACAGTAAACAAACGTGTAGTGGGAATCCAGTACACGCTAGAATAAAAGCAGTACGATGATGACTTCATCGAAATAGATTTGGATGACAAATTTGATGTCATTTTCGGTCTGCCATGGCTTAGAAAATACCAGCCATGGGTCTGCTGGCAGCATCGATCCGTGAAGATGCCTGCCGTTTGTTCATCGGATGGTCATCTGATGAACGTCTTGGAGCGTCCACAAGCGTGTGGATGTACTACGAGTGAGTGCGATGGCCTCACTTGTGGTACGGTCGTTAGTACGAGTGCACAAGATCCAGTGTAGAAGGCCACTGCACTGTGGAACCAGCTTCCGGCACCTTTGTAGAGACACAGGCTGCGCCGAAGGTTCACCACTTGAAACGATCGAGTGGACTGGAACACGGATGCACACCAAGAAGGTTGCATCCGAGAAGAGAGGTTAGTGTTGTTCAGGATGAACAACACGTTGCAGCGAGATCGACTAACTGAGAGTCGATCGTCGAGCAAGCCCGCTCGACTGAAAGAGAGTCGATCGAAGAGGACGTGACCGTGATAGTGCACGTAACGGAAGAAAATTCCGGCGTTCCTGAGAGCAAAAACTCCCGAGAGGGTTATGTTGAGGGTGTGGATCCCAACCACCTGCGGATGTGTTTTCCCAGGAAATCACCGAGTCAGTGAATGTCTTGGTGAATGACGGATCAAGCTTAGGCGCTTACACACTTATTCTGGTGACGCCCTCAAAGTCAGCTTCGGAGGTGGTCAAGTTGCCAGCGCTAGAATCTATAAGATTCTTGCGAGATCTGCGTAGTGACAAGATCAAGCAGATCTGCGTACTCGTCACAGAGGACGAGTAAGTCGCCGATATTCGTTCGTCACAAGTGTTTGCTGAGAACAAACGGGTTCTCAGTAGCTCAACTATGGAAGAGAGAGTCCTCAATGAGAAGACTTGGATTGAGCGAAACACGTCTCAATCTTAAGAGTCTTAGAATCTAAACCCTTGTATAAGGATTTGATTGAATTGAGGGATGTTTTCCTTGAATCCGTGCCATGCGAGCTGCCCAAAGACAAAGGCACTCGGCATGAGATCGAACTGAAACCCGGTTCGAAATACTGTGTCATGAAGCAGTGGCCACTGCCTCGTGAACAGGTCACAGCGATCGACAAATTCTTTGCCGATCGATTAGCGGCTGGTCATTTGAGGGAATCAACATCCCGACACAGCTCTCCGACCTTCTGTGTGCGAAAGGACACAGGAGGGTGGCGGATAGTGCACGCGTTCAACCATTGAACGCTGCAGCGGTACCGGCTCAAACGCCGATCCCAAGAAAGGATGTCATCATAGATGGTATGGCAAAAAGTACCATATTTTCATCCATGGATCGGATGGATGGATTCTATCAGATCCTTGTGCGTGAGCAGGATATCCCTTACACAGCAGTGAGCACCCCCAGTGGTGTGCTCTGGGAGTGGCTAGTAATGCCACAGGGGATAAGTAACGCCCCTGCAACGTTTAACAGATGTGTTAAGAATCTGTTGCGATCGGTGCGCAATTTCGCACCGATTTGCTTCGACGATGTCTTCGTCGATAGACGGTCTATGGATGGAAAGACAAACGTGGAGGTTCATAGAAATCCACGTCCGGAAGGTTCTTACGCTAATGAGAAAGCGTAAGTTGTTCGCGAGCCTCAAGAAGTGTATATTCGCAGCGAACGAAATACCACTTCTTGGCTGCATCGTGGGTAAAAACAGTGTACGCCCTAATCCGGAAATGATCAAGGCGATTAGCGACTGGCCTGTGCCAGTCGACGTCAAGGGACTTTGAAAGCTCCTTGGCTTGGAAGCGCATTTACACAAATAATAGCGCAACTATGCCGAGATGACCTTGGATCTCTCTCGTCTGCGAGAGAAAAACGAGAGGTGGTCATGTAGCGCTGAGTTTCAGCAGTCCTTCGAAAGTATCAAGAAATGCTTGAAACGATCGTCTGTGTTGGCGATTGCAGACCAGGACAGACCATTTCATGTGGTCTGTGACGCCAGCGATTTTGCAATCGGCTGCGCGTTAACGCAGTACGACTTAGACGGTGTTGAGCGTGTCTTCTGTTATCACTCGCGTCAGCTGCAAGCAGTTGAGCGAAATTATCCGGTGCATGACAAGGAACTCCTTGCCATGAAATATGCACTGGCCAAGTTTCGGGTATGTCTCTTAGGAGATAGGCCCTTCATCGTTAATACTGACCATGCGTCGTTACACACGGCCGTAAACAGTCCACACCTCTTGCAACGTATGGCCAGGGAGACCTTATGTCGTCGCTGATGCTCTTTCGCGTCGGCCCGATTTCGAGCCGACTGCTCAACCCAACAGTAAGGGTGATTCCACTGTCGCGACACTAACAGTGGGTGTTTCGTCGTCGAATCTGTTAGATGACGTGCGAAAAGCATACACAGAAGATGAGTCTCTTCTGCGGTTGATGGATTACGTATCCAATGCGTGTAATCAAGCTTTGAAAAGCTTGTCGTCTCAATACCGCTCTTCAACCGAACGGGATTCTGTCCGTGACGGACTGCTGTACTATACAGCAGTCAACGGCGACACACCTCGTGTCGTCGTTCCGGCTCATAATGATTTGCGATTGCGCATCATGTATGAGTGTCACGATGCCCCAACAAGTGGACACCGTGGTAGAGAAAAGACTTACCTCACGGTGAGTCGTGACTTCTCCCCGCCACTATGAGTTTGTGCGGAAATGCATTCGCGCTTGCGAAGTTTTTTAACGGGTGAAGTCTAGTCTTTCATCCCACGCACCCTTACAGCCGCTTCCAATTCCGGCAGAGTGTTGGCAGTCCGTACCGATGGACTTCGTCTTCGGGTTTCCCAAAGAAGCTTACACGAATGTTGGGAGTCTTGTGTTTGATGATCAAGTCAGCAAGATGGTACATCTTGTTGCTGTACCGGAGTCAATCACCGCCTAGGGCTGTCCTCGTGTCTTTATCGATACTATCTTCCGACTTCACGGGTTACCCCGTCAACTCGTATCTAAATGGGATCTCCGCTTTACAGTGGAGTTCTGGCAATCTGTGTTCTGTTCAATTGAATCACGTTTAATGATGTCGACTTCTAACCATCCAGAAACAGATGGTCAGACGGAACGCGTCAATCGCGTCCTCGAATAGATACTTCGAGGATGTGTCCTCTCGTTTAAGAATTAAAATGAGTTCTTGCCGATGGCGGAATTCGCCATCAACAACTCGGTGCACGCGTCGACAACGCATACACCTTTCTTCGTAAATGGCCTACGCCATCCACGTTTACCCTCCTTCTTAGAGTGTGACACTAGTTTAGGGGGGGGTGGACTCGATCGAACAGATAACCTGTCTGGTTTTAGCTCATCACCCGTCGCCAATGGTGTCGACGTGATGGATGCCGATGTCGATGGGGTCGATGTCGATGATGATGACGACGATGCTGGCATATTCAGCATCGCCAATGACCGCCAAAGTGAGGACGATGATACCCTCACTGGTGAAGACAACGTTCTTTCAGCAGTGCACTCGAAGCGCACTGCTACTGACAAGGATGAATCATCAGAGGAATTTCTACTGACTCGCGAAGCGGTTGTCCGCTTCGTTGAAGACTCTATTGCAGATGCACTCGACGGACAGAAGAGAAACGCAGACAAACATGGAAGAGCAAATGTTCTTTCGTTTGATATAGGAGACCTAGTTTTACTGTCTGCAGTAAACTTACCGAAGCACGCGGTGACAAACGTGGGCAGCAGTAAATTACTGCCCACGTACATCGGTCCATTTCGACTGTTGCGCCGAATGGGCAACGCATACACGATTGAACTGCCCCGTTAGATGCGCACGCATCCTACGTTTTACGTTGGACGTTTCCGCTCGTACTATCAGTACGAGCCCTTTTTGAGATGCGAAGAACACCTCCGCGGTTGAGAGCCAAGACCACCCTCGAGTGGTCCCGTTTCATTGATCCAGTCTGGTCGACTAGCGAAGCGACCTGTTCACGCAGCTCAGTGATGTCTCGACGAGCTACAGCCAGCACATCACGAAGAGAACGAGTCAAACGTTCGTCCTCAAGTTTCGTGAGCGCAAAAGCGGCACGATCTTCCGAACGATCGTGCGTTAGGGAACTATAATGATCCCTCACAAGATCCTCAAGCCCATAACGCCGAGGTCGTAAATGAGCCAGGTCATCTTGCAACTAATTCGTTAGACGGTTTAGCTCTTGAACATCAACTTGATCCGACCCTCGAGCCGGATCAGGTGTTCACACCGCCACCACATCCTTTGGTGAACTCAACCGATGGTCAACGCTTCCTAGTGGAGCGTATTTTGACCCACCGCGACGTGAATAGCGTCCGGACGAGTTACTTCGTCCGCTGGCGTGGCTTTCCACCAGCTTGGGACAGCTGGGAGCCTCTTGTCCAGCTGATTGTTGACGTCCTTGGTCTCGTCGAGCAGTACGACGAGACCCACCCGCTGCGTTTATAGAAGGGCCGTCAGAAAACGACCTCCCCGAACGCGAGTACAGGGATTGCAAAGTGTCAATCCCTTCGTCCATCTCGGAAGAGATGCGCGCCCTCCAGTAGGGATCTTTAGAAAGGGACGCCTCCCTAGGGGCACGGGTCGAGTTGTCCAGGCACCCTGGACACGAATCACCCCACGAGAGACAGGATAATCCTGCCTCTCTTGGAAGCCGGTGCAACTGGTATCGCGCCCCGACTGGATTGCGTTTTTCAAACCTGATGCGAGCTGCATCAAGTTTTGCGAGCCAAGCCTCACGGCCAAAACAATCGATGTTGTGGGTGAGGGCGTTCCATCCCTGCACCAAGGCTTTTCCGTCCCGAACACGGCTATCATTGTACCACCGATGTTCGAAGAACGCATCGGTGAAGAATTCTTCCTCAGCATGGATAGTATCCGTGTTGAAATTATGTGGGCAAATCTTCCTGCAATCGAACAACGGGATTCGATCCCGTTCGGTAGTCGTGCCGGCCAACCGGTCGAACTCTCTGGATGGCGACATCCACGGAGACTCCACTTGAGGAGCGTGGAGCAGGACATTTCGGTCTCTGGCCTCTTGATTGTTGCCAGCATGAGCACTGGCACCAATGTTATCCCGATCCCTTGAGTTGCTTCGCTCGTGGTGATGTATAGGTGCGTCACCACCATACCCACGCGTCCTATCGCTGGATGGACTTACGTGAGGCGGAGTGTAGCGGAGCTACACAGCTCCTTAAGTCAGAGGAAGACTTAACGCTATACGAGCAACTTAGTTCTAAAGAACTAACGACTTTACGAGTCAACAAGCTTTATAGCTTCAGATCCCTGTTCCAGGGGACCTAACGATTCAGTGAATCGACAGCACTTAGTGCTCAAGAGTAGCTACCTCAAGGAGGTGTCGCTAACTCTCAGTGATCAGAGATCAACGATCAAGACGGCTCGCAAGCCACGTGTCTTTCAGATCAAATTGGGAACTGATTTTATTTTTGTTAAAGCCTATAGAATATCTTAATCCTACTCAAAGATCTTTCGTATCTAATGGCTGACACTCGTCAGCCCCTACAAACCGATAAGATATTCTATATCACCTTCACAGAAGCGAACCCTCAGGTGTGTAACACCTCTGGTACAAAGTACCATGATTTCGTGCAACCCCGTTACACCCTCACCCACCAGACTGACGTTTGCCAAAACGTCAATCGAACTCGTGTTCTCAGCGAGAACAGTGCGCGTACGGTGAACCTCACGGTAACGTACGCTCCAGCACGATGTCCTCATCACCAAACGAGTCAAAGGCTCTGTGTGACTACCTCGGAATAGAGGAAGAGGTGGACTATGGTAGCGATACCAGTGTCCGCGGTGACACAGGGACAACGTCCGGCTCACTGATGCCTGAGGCACAACTTTCGAACACCCCAAATCCGTTCGCTGAACGTGGAGGTGCGAGCGCGCCGCCAGCGCAGCATGCAGCATCTGGTTCTGATGAGACTATCATCGCGAACCCGCTCGATGAGCAACAACAACTGCTTGTTCAAAGAGAAGAAAACGCTCAGCGTTATGCACAGATGACTGCAACCCTTGAACGCCAGCGTGATTATGTGTTCACCCCACCCAGTGTGGAGGAACGTCTGCGTCAAGCGGCCGGCCAAACATTGGCAACGTGGGTCATTGGCCATGGGCCTAAGACTCCTGAGGAGGTGGTGAGCTGCCAGGCACTTCGTGAGAGGTACCTGGAGCCGCACCTAACGACTCAAAGTCAATACAAGGCACGCCTTGACATGCAAGCACGTGGTGCACCAGTTCCACCGATGAAGGGTATACCCATTCTCCTGCTCGCAGGCGAAACAGCGAGTGAAGAAGACGACGCCTTTGTTCACTGGGTGCACTATGTGCGTCGCCTCAGCAACATTTTTGCTTTAAGGGCTAGTGCCAATGTGGCTGATGTGCGTCTCGAACGCAAGCTTCGGTATGACAAAGCCAAGCTTAAGGCCAGAGGCCAATTGCGCAAGGGCACGCGCTATGCTTCGGATACTACGGTAGCCGCGAGTACTGGTCAGTCTGTGACCAAAAACCCGCCAACCCAAACCGCTAGTGGTGGCAAAAGGCCTTGGTCTCGAGATGACCATGACCACGATGCTCAAAAGCCTCCAAAGCATATGGGCAGTCTTGCCGAAGGGGTACCTCAAATTCCCATGAGTTTTCAGACTCAGGGTACACACGCCACTTTACCAGATACTTGTATTGGCCCTGACGACGACGTCGTTTCAGTAGTCTCTCGACATGGAATTGACGACACCCATGCTCATCGAGCAAAGTCGGTGGCGGCCGGTGTACCGGTGGAGGCCCACGAGAAATTGGTTCTCGAAGTGAAGGGTCTTCAAGAGGCCTTGGGTAAGTCCCAGTGCATGCTGGATGCGATGCAAAGCCGCCTTCAGGCGATGGAGCAAGCTCAAACTCGGAGCGAGGCTCAGTTGGACTTGCTGATTCGTCTACAGCAATCCGGGGCAGTGCCCTTGTCGTCGGCGCAAGCGCCTCCAAGTTCACATGGGAAGGATCCCGGTACGGCTTAAGTAAGCTTACGTAGAACACTGGATGTGTGCGCAATTTGCGCGGGAGGTTTAGCGTATACGCAAGTCCCTTCTTGGCCGTGACCGTAAACGGTCCAATAAAGCGTGGACGCAACTTTGTCTTAAAGACAGCAGACACTACATTTGTAGGTAGATTTTTAGCATTGAGTAGTACTTGGTCTCCGACCTCATAACGTTCAATACAATTTCTGCCTTTGGCATCAGCTTGTTGTTTTTGGGTATCTTGGCTATCAGCCATTGCGTCACGCACATGTCTTAAGACATTTAATCGCGTTGCGAGAAACTCGCTTACCTGTTTTTGAACAGTAGCAGGGCTGATATCAGCAAGCCGATCGGCAACCTCTCCCCCACCAAGCCCTGATTCACGTAGTGATAGCGTTAACGGAACGCGAGGGTGAGTGAGACCGTTTATATAGAACGGAGTAAAGCCTGTTGAGGGCATGGACAGCGTTATTCAACGCAAACTCAACAACAGGGAGCATTGAGCTCCAACGCCTAGGCGTATCAGCGCAAACACTGCGCAAAATGTCGTTGATGACGCGGTTTACACGCTCAGTTTGACCGTCGGTCTGCGGATGATCCGCTGTGGACATGTCCAACCGAGTGCCAAGCACCTTGAAGATAGACTTCCAAAACTTCCCAGTGAAGCGGGGGTCTCTATCAGAGATAATTGCCACAGGCAAGCCATGTTGGCGAAAGACACGGTCGATAAACAGCTTTGCTGTACCTTCAGCATCAATGCTATCCGGCACAGCCGCTAAGTGAGCCATCTTGCTCAATCGGTCAACAAAGACCACAATACCAGTGTTGCCTTACGAATCTTTCGGTAGGCCAAACACAAAATCCATGCTCATGGACTCCCAACAACCACTGGGTACCGGCAAACTAGCCAGCGCCGCCGCCGCATGTGCCGAGGGTTTTACCCGTTGACACGTTTCGCACGTACGCACATAGGTGCGCACCCACTTATAAAGTTTGGGCCACCAATAACTTTGGCTCACCGAGCTATAAGTCTTCTCACGACCGAGATGACCACTTAAAGCAGTATCATGTGCCTCATAGAGGATCCGATACTTTAGTTCCTCATCATGAGGTACTACAATACGAGGGTTGTCCTCAATATCCGTGCGATAGCACAACAGGCCATTATCGATGGAATATCGATGTAGCCTCGCACGTAAACGTGCCGACAATTCTATGTCCGAGTCTTTAAACTCATCGCTCCCAAGAGCACGTAGCAAAGCTACACACTGATCGTCCTTGGCATATGCCGCACGAATTAAGTCAGGGACTGACGACGATAGGGTCGTAACATGAGCAAGCTCATAGTCAGGTCGACGCGATAGCGCATCAGCCAAAGCGTTTTGCTTACCTGGCTTGTACTTCACCTCGAAGTTATATTCGGCAAAAAATGAAAGCCAACGAGCCATTCTCTGTGAGAGATGAGGCGACTGTGTCGCAGTGCGCAATGACGCATGATCGGTATAGATCACAAATGGCTTCGAGCCAAGCAGATGGACTCTGAATTTGACAAGAGCGTACTTCATAGCAAGTAGCTCTTTGTCATGAACAGGATAGTTCTTTTCAGCAGCTTTCAGCTGTCGAGATTCAAATGCGATGACGCGTTTGCGTCCGTCGACATCTGTTTGTAACAGAGCACTGCCTATGGCAAAGTCAGATGCGTCACAGACGACACTGAAAGGCCGACCAGAATCGGGCAAAGCCAATATTGGCGCATGAAGGAGACTCTCCTTAACTGCTTCAAAAGCATTATGTTCGGTGTTACCCCAACACCAACCCACATCCTTTTAAGGAGATTGGACAATGGCCGAGCCATATCTGCGTAATTTGCACTGTACTTATGTAAGTAATTGGCAAGGCCAAGCCACTTACGCAAGTCCTTTTGGTTCTTGGGGACTGGCCAATCGACTATGGCTTTTACCTTAGCGGGATCCGCTCGAAGGCCTCTCTTCCCAATGAAGCACCCTAGAAAGGGAATCTCTTCTGCACCAAAGATGCACTTCGATGCGTTCGCATACAGCTTATTCATCCGCATACACCCGAGCACCGCTCGTAAATGATCGATGTGATTATCCACATCTGATCGCCCATTCATTGCACGACTATGGACAAAAATGTCATCAAAGTACGTTTGTGCATAGCCTCGATGAGGTCTGAATAGTTGCGTTACCAACCGGTTAAATGTAGCCGGAGCGTTAGATAGCCCTTGTGGCATAACGAGCCACTCCCAAAGCATACCGCTCGGAGTACTCACCGCTGTTAGCGGAATATCGCTTGCTCGCATGAGCAGTTGGTAATAACCATCGACTAAGTCGAGTGCACTGTACAGTGTACATCCCGCCATATTGTTCTGAAGAACATCCTTTCTAGGAATAGGCGTCTGCGCCGGTATAGTGGCTGCATTAAGCTTATTGTAAGCATGCACAATACGCCACTTGCCATTTGGCTTTCTGACAAAATGTCGGTGTTGAATGGGGAGATTTACTCTCACGAACCATTCCAGCCGCGTGCTTAGCACGAAAGAAATCGTCAATGACGTCGCACTGTTCTTTAGGCAAAGGCCACTGCCGTGTTACACAGTATTTAGTTCCAGGAACCAAGTCAATCTCATGACGTACACCTCTATCGGGAGGTAAGGCAGAAGGTGGGTTGTGACACACCACATCTTAAAATTCCTTGACTAAAGGATAGAACGGATCCAAAGGATCTTTAAGGATCGAAGATCCACTTCGTGCACTAAGTGCCGCCTTTGTATCCTCTAGGACAGACTCATCCATTAACGAGGAAGAATTTAAGTCAGTATCAGGTCTAATGATTGCTAACTCGGATAACTCTCCTGCCTTCAAGGCCTGGCTAAACTCGCCATCAGACATTTCGTCTAGCTCACACAGAGCGTCCACAGATGGAAGGGTTTCGAGGCTCACATTGCCATTAACCTGACCAGTCACTCCATTAACAAGTGTATATAGTGTATTGCTAATCTCACTATGTGACTATGAGGACGCCTGGCGCTTTACAGCTGCTACTCGGCGTCTCGATTGTCTCTTCGAGACCTTACACCCCTTAGGGGTCGGGACAATATTGTCACCATGGTTACTACCAACCATAGTACGCTCTACACGAGAGCTTTTGTCTTGACCGACATTAGGTGTGGTGCCCTCACGGCCGTCCACACTATACGGCGTATCGCCAACAGTGTCATTACTGACATTAGGTGTGGTGCCCTTACGGCCGCCCACACTATACGGCGTATCGCCAACAACGCCATTACCGGCGTTAAGCGTGGTGCCCTCACGGCCGTCCACTCTATACGGCGTATCGCCAACAATATCTTTACTGACATTAGGTGTGGTGCCCTCACGGCCGCCCACACCATATGGCGAATCGCCAACAACGCCATTACCGACATTCAGTGCGGTGCTCTCACGGCCGACCGCACTCGGTGTAATTTCACGTGCCACCATACACACATCAAAGGAATCACGTCCTTGATCACTCGGCCCTAGGGCCAACCATGCTTTCAGCATGCAGTGACTCGTTATCACAACGAGTACCACTCAACGGAGTACGTGCCGTTTCACTAGTTCTAGACGAGCTAGGCTCGAAACTTATGTTTTTAACATTGGAGTTAGATAACTCCGGACATTCCAATATCCAGCACATTGACATCTTCTGTCAAAGGCTCGCGCCAATAGCGCTTCTGCTGCCTAGCAAAGGTGGGTTCATGAATCTCCAAAGCTTCGCTAGGAACATTGCGCGTAGCGCCTAAGGTCTTAGACCTCCAATCAATCCATGGCTCATGGCGCTCAAGCCAAGCCATACCTAGGATGAGATCATATCTCGAGTCCAAATCTAGGACAAGACAGCGCTCAATACTGTCAAAGTCTAAAAACTTTATACCTAAGTTCAATGGAACTTTAGGCACCGTTACGCGACTTCCAGTCGCTAAACGAACCGTGATAGAATCACCCTCATGCGCTGTAAGCGCCTCAGCATAACGATGACTTCCCTCAAGGGAACGGCGTCGAGCATAATTGCAAGACGCCCCAGAATCGATCAATATCGACCAAGGCTTCTCGAAGCCCTCAATTTTTGCCTCGGCGACCAACAAGCCAGACTTGTATCCACGCACCATACCCGTAGGTATGGTACTCTTTGGGGCTAAGCCCTGCCTTCCTTTACCTTCTAAAGGTGTAACAGAACATAGTTCTTCCCCAGTAGGGCGCCCCGCGCCTACTGGGTGTCGGCATTTCCCCGTGCCATGCCAGACTTCTGACTCGGGCTCGAGTGTTGGCTCGTAGTCTGGCGTTGCTTACGCAAAGGGCAACCAGGCCGCAAGTGTTTAGTGCTTCCGCACGTAAAGCATCGTCTTACAACGTGTTTCTGCTCAGCAGCTTGAAGCTCAGCTTCACCTCCATCTTCAGCATAGCTGAGATCCATCGGTTCCGGCCTATTATAGGCAGTGGTACCCGAATAGTTTGCTCTCACAGAGCGAGGATTGTATCCGTTCCAACCAAGTCTGGCCGACTTGAAGTTATGCTCAGCATTAAGAGCAATTCTCACAGCCTCTTCAAACGTAGAGGGGTGAACCCGAAAAACTTCGGTTCTGGCAATGCCAGTACGTAGACCTTCCATGAAGATAGTCACATGGACTGCTTCAGGCAAAGGGTCAGACTGCATTGCAGCCATGAGCGTTCGCAGCTCTTGGACATAGTCCGATAATTCATTCTTACCCTGGCGGGTAGAAAGAAAGCGTGAGCGCACGCGGTAAGCCTGGTTAGGTGGAGAAAACACCTGTACCAATTGTAACTTGAGCGACTCCCATGTGGGAAACGCTATGTACACCGACGTGCTACACGTCAAGGCCCATTCTCTAGCTCTACCATCGAGCTTCGAGATAGCCAGCGAGACCTGTTGATGGTCAAGCGTGATCAGACCTGATCTCATGGCCATCTCGATCTCACGGATCCAGAGGATGAGGCTCTCACCCTCCTTACCGGAGTAGTGTTTTACTTCTACTCTAAGTGGACGAGGCTTAGCCTCTTCGTCTGGTACAGACACGTAGCGTGTAGGCATAGCCGACGCTATTTGGTCTTGGACCTGCCCTAAAAGGGTCGCTTCATACTGCATGAAGCTTTCAACACGTGCATTAAGCACTTCAAAACCTTGTGAAACAAGGAACTCCACGTACTCTGGACCCAAAGATGCGGTCAGCTTATCAAGCGCGACCTTTTGGGCCTCAGATACGGGAGTGATGTTTTCCATCCTCACAGAGGATCAGTCTTAAAGACTCAGGCGTAGATTGACTACAAGTGCTACCAAGTGTACCGGAGCTACACAGCTCCTTAAGTCAGGGGAAGACTTAACGCTCTACGAGCAACTTAGTTCTAAAGAACTAACGACTTTACGAGTCAACAAGCTTTATAGCTTCAGATCCCTGTTCCAGGGGACCTAACGATTCAGTGAATCGACAGCACTTAGTGCTCAAGAGTAGCTACCTCAAGGAGGTGTCGCTAACTCTCAGTGATCAGAGATCAACGATCAAGACGGCTCGCAAGCCACGTGTCTTTCAGATCAAATTGGGAACTGATTTTATTTTTGTTAAAGCCTATAGAATATCTTAATCCTACTCAAAGATCTTTCGTATCTAATGGCTGACACTCGTCAGCCCCTACAAACCGATAAGATATTCTATATCACCTTCACAGAAGCGAACCCTCAGGTGTGTAACACCTCTGGTACAAAGTACCATGATTTCGTGCAACCCCGTTACACGGAGAATCATCGGAATAATCACTGGATCCGAAGATCTAGGTCATAATACCGCCGCGTTGACCAGAACCAGTCAACCTGGATCTTACAGTGTCCGCCCCGGGTGATCCCGAGGCGTGAGGAGTCGCCATCGAGTCGGATGCCTCATCCGACTCGCCAGAATAGATGAGCTCTATCTCAGACTCGTCTTCATTACGACCCGGGCTACCCGCTGCAGACGCAACGGATGCACCTGTCGCACGTGGTGACTCACCACGTGGAGGATCAACGATAACAGGCGACGAATCGCCTGCTGCTGAGGCGTGAGAGGTACTTTCCGCGGCCGCACGCATGCGCGCAGCCGCCTTTCGTGCTGCTGCAGTAGCAGCTCGCTTGGTTTTGGAAACCACGCGTTGGATTGGCAAGTAAATGGAATTTGACCAGCAACTGCTCCCTTTCCCAGGGTGATTCAACGGTGGTCACCCTGTCCCAATCCATTATTTCTAATTCAATTAACGGGAGATTGATGGTTAAGGGGGGGGTGATGTAACGGGGCAGCCCGTTACATGAAATTGCCCCTAAACGATGTCAGTTGGAAAATTGTGTAGCATGACAATATTCTACCGATATTATCCGGGATGGATATTTTTGAAGGAAGTTTATTCCCTTTAGATAATATTCATTCGCTGCTCTAAGATTGGTTGACATAAGACACATCAACCCTAGATTACCATCAATCGCTGCTAGACGTGCGCAATGAGTGATGAAGAGAGTTGTCGTCATACGACGGCGTAGTTCAACATAGTCAGATAAAAATTTGGGTCATATTGATAGCTTAACTATACTAGATACAGTTCTCTTTTTACTTTTACTTGATCGCGTCGTTCAAGTAGATAGCTTCCTCTGCACGTACTAGTGTACGTGAAGTTTTGCGGCACCCCAAACAATAGGTGTTCCGATACACCCTTGACAGCACCGTGAACTCTGCTCGGAGCGTGACCACAATCACCGAACCCCTTGCGGGTGCCTCAACTGCCACGTAAACTATCACCGTCGACGGCAAGACCTGGGGTTCGGGTGCCACTGCAGCTCCATCGACCAGAGCAAAACTTCAACGACAGCGCGCCCGTCGAATGTCGACCCCACGCCGGAAGCCTCTTCCTGTCGTAACGACAATTGGCCTCGTGGCGCGTCTATAAAAGAAATAAAAACAGTGTTGAGCTCAGTCATGTGTATTGTATTGCAGATTCTCTGTAGTCCAGCACTGTCTCGAACTTTGTACGCCACTGCACTTTCTGTATCCAATGCTGCTTCCGTGACGACTCCAAGCTCGTTGACAGGATGTCCCACGCATGTTGCGCCTAAAGCATTTGTCCCGTCTATGACTTGAAGTGACCACGTGTACGAGCGACTTCCTTTGTGTAGACGAATGCTCTTTAGATCAGAGTCGGCGACCACTTTCGATCAGCATTTAGCTGTAACAGAGACGTGTCACTTGATGCTCACACTCAAGTACGAGTGACTATTTTTGCTATTTGGCATCGTGTCTGTTCCAGTACCAAAAAGCGCCTTGACAAACAACACACGATCCTCCATATGAGCGCCGCTACCGACGAGTTGTTCAACCAAGGCACGTGCGAGAGGAAGATGGCTGTCATATTTGATATACAAGTAGCAGTAACGGCAGTCTCTGGATCCTAGTTGTCGCTACGTAAAGATCAGGGGATTATACAAGAACGCCTTTTTATTGAGTAGCCAAATTCCAGCTCCTCCATTTGCTGTTTCAATAGGTTGGAGCGACGTGCTGAGTAACATCTCGCCGTATGCATGGGGTAATGCGACTTGCAATCGAACCAGGCTAGTGTACTTAACTCATGTCAGGTACTCTACCCTACCGTCGACTGGTGCCACTCCTAGCTGATCAGGTTCCAGTGAATGGTGAAGGAAGTAACTTCATTAAATGCTCACGAGTCGCCGACCTAAAGACATGCGTAAGGTTGTTCAAGTCTAGTGTTTCACTCTTTCGAAACAAGATTGTAATCACTTCAGGGATTGGTGATATTCACAATCTTACCAATCCAAAGGCTTCAATCGAATTAAATACGGTAATTTAAAGGGATGGTGGCTGGTGAACGGAAACCTGGTGGGTGGGTATTTGTTTCCCGTAGTATAGTGCTCTACGATCACGTCAACGGTCGTCCAAAGGAATTCAATTCATGTTAATTGGTGGGTGGGCTGGTTGACGAAGTGGTGGAGACTACTTCCCGATTTCCCGATGTTATCGGTGAAGCTGTAGTTGCTGCTGAATAACAATGTCCTAGTTTTATCTTGAACCTATTGCTTTTTCCAGCACTGCTTCGCCGACATCAGGAAAAGAAAGGCAGCACAGACCGTCCGGAGGTATTTGGAGTGCAAAAAGGATGCGAACATAACCGAAAGGTTAGTGAGCTAACAAAAAGATAGGGAGGAAGACGGCTTTTTATACCTCGAGCAGACCAGACGTATGGGTGTCCACTTGTTGCCGGTCAATCATTGCGACACGCACCTTCTACCAATAAAAGAGCTTTTGGCGTGATACTGCCACTTGTTTGATGCATGAGCCGTTTATGGGCTATGGTCTGTCCTGAACACTCATCGCAGGCTACGAAGAATAAGCAAGAGCACGAAGATGCAGGACATTTGTCTGCTTTCATGCGGACTTGTGGATCGCAACTCTAGCGTTGTTGGTTTCACTTGTACAAACTGATGGCACCACGGCACGTATCTGTCAAATTCACGTGTTGATCGAAGGCGCTCGCCGACTTTTATCGTTAGTGTCTACACAAAGTAATCGCTTTACAAGCCGTCCCTTCGTGTCCCTGTTTCCTGTCAGCGACATGACGGGACACATACTTCCGTCGCTAGGTACATGCGACATCCTTCCCACCAACTTGGAGTCGTCATGGAAGTAGCAATGCATACAAAAGTTGCTGTTGCGTACGATTGAGTTATATCTGGGTACCAGAGAACCAGCGATGAACTACGAACGACTGAGCAAAAACGTACGAATATCCAGCACACGAGCCTGCTCTGCCCCTCTTACTTGTGTCGTGGCTATCCAAGGGTTGCTTTGGACCTTTGACAGAAGTACAACCATACCATCCTCAAGACCTTTGAAAGAAGTACCACCGAATTATTCACAAGACCTCTGAAAGAAGTACCATCGAACTATCCACAAGACCTTTGACAGAAGTACCGCCGAACTATCCACAAGACCTTGAAAGACTGACCAACAAATTGGCGTCTTGCATCGAGCACGGAGTATCCTCATTCTCACTTTTACCCAGTACCTTGCTAAGCTGCACTCCATTTGTGTCTTTCAAGAGCATCATGAAGATCGTCAACCGTGTCTCTGCTACCCTGTTCATCATCATCGCCGCTGCTGTCGAACAGTGTGCGTCCTCTCCAACAGTCGCGGAGTCTGGCCAAGCCGAAATACCTGGACTTCAACAAGGTGCTTTTCTTCGAGAGGCTTCGGGTCCGTCACCGGGAGGCAAAGGGCATCGAAAACTAGTAACGCACACCCTTGACAGTACCGTGAACTCTGCTCGGAGCGTGACCACAATCACCGAACCCATTGCGGGTGACTCAACTGCCACGTAAACTATCACCGTCGACGGCAAGACCTGGGGTTCGGGTGCCACTGCAGCTCCATCGACCAGAGCAAAACTTCAACGACAGCGCGCCCGTCGAATGTCGACCCCACGTCGGAAGCCTCTTCCTGTCGTAACGACAATTGGCCTCGTGGCGCGTCTATAAAAGAAATAAAAACAGTGTTGAGCTCAGTCATGTGTAGTGTATTGCAGATTCTCTGTAGTCCAGCATTGTCTCGAACTTTGTACGCCACTGCACTTTCTGTATCCAATGCTGCTTCCGTGACGACTCCAAGCTCGTTGACAGGATGTCCCACGTATGTTGCGCCTAAAGCATTTGTCCCGTCTATGACTTGAAGTGACCACGTGTACGAGCGACTTCCTTTGTGTAGACGAATGCTCTTTAGATCAGAGTCGGCGACCACTTTCGATCAGCATTTAGCTGTAACAGAGACGTGTCACTTGATACTCACACTCAAGTACGAGTGACTATTTTTGCTATCTGGCATCGTGTCTGTTCCAGTACCAAAAAGCGCCTTGACAAACAACACGATCCTCCACATGAGCGCCGCTACCGATGAGTTGTTCAACCAAGGCACGTGCGAGAGGAAGATGGCTGTCATATTTGATATACAAGTAGCAGTAACGGCAGTCTCTGGATCCTAGTTGTCGCTACGTAAAGATCAGGGGATTATACAAGAACGACTTTTTCTTGAGTAGCCAAATTCCAGCTCCTCCATTTGCTGTTTCAATAGGTTGGAGCGACGTGCTGAGTAACATCTCGCCGTATGCATGGGGTAATGCGACTTGCAATCGAACCAGGCTAGTGTACTTAACTCATGTCAGGTACTCTACCCTACCGTCGACTGGTGCCACTCCTAGCTGATCAGGTTCCAGTGAATGGTGAAGGAAGTAACTTCATTAAATGCTCACGAGTCGCCGACCTAAAGACATGCGTAAGGTTGTTCAAGTCTAGTGTTTCACTCTTTCGAAACAAGATTGTAATCACTTCAGGGATTGGTGATATTCACAATCTTACCAATCCAAAGGCTTCAATCGAATTAAATACGGTAATTTAAAGGGATGGTGGCTGGTGGACGGAAACCTGGTGGGTGGGTATTTGTTTCCCGTAGTATAGTGCTCTACGATCACGTCAACGGTCGTCCAAAGGAATTCAATTCATGTTAATTGGTGGGTGGGCTGGTTGACGAAGTGGTGGAGACTACTTCCCGATTTCCCGATGTTATCGGTGAAGCTGTAGTTGCTGCTGAATAACAATGTCCTAGTTTTATCTTGAACCTATTGCTTTTTCCAGCACTGCTTCGCCGACATCAGGAAAAGAAAGGCAGCACAGACCGTCCGGAGGTATTTGGAGTGCAAAAAGGATGCGAACATAACCGAAAGGTTAGTGAGCTAACAAAAAGATAGGGAGGAAGACGGCTTTTTATACCTCGAGCAGACCAGACGTATGGGTGTCCACTTGTTGCCGGTCAATCATTGCGACACGCACCTTCTACCAATAAAAGAGCTTTTGGCGTGATACTGCCACTTGTTTGATGCATGAGCCGTTTATGGGCTATGGTCTGTCCTGAACACTCATCGCAGGCTACGAAGAATAAGCAAGAGCACGAACATGCAGGACATTTGTCTGCTTTCATGCGGACTTGTGGATCGCAACTCTAGCGTTGTTGGTTTCACTTGTACAAACTGATGGCACCACGGCACGTATCTGTCAAATTCACGTGTTGATCGAAGGCGCTCGCCGACTTTTATCGTTAGTGTCTACACAAAGTAATCGCTTTACAAGCCGTCCCTTCGTGTCCCTGTTTCCTGTCAGCGACATGACGGGACACATACTTCCGTCGCTAGGTACATGCGACATCCTTCCCACCAACTTGGAGTCGTCATGGAAGTAGCAATGCATACAAAAGTTGCTGTTGCGTACGATTGAGTTATATCTGGGTACCAGAGAACCAGCGATGAACTACGAACGACTGAGCAAAAACGTACGAATATCCAGCACACGAGCCTGCTCTGCCCCTCTTACTTGTGTCGTGGCTATCCAAGGGTTGCTTTGGACCTTTGACAGAAGTACAACCATACCATCCTCAAGACCTTTGAAAGAAGTACCACCGAATTATTCACAAGACCTCTGAAAGAAGTACCATCGAACTATCCACAAGACCTTTGACAGAAGTACCGCCGAACTATCCACAAGACCTTGAAAGACTGACCAACAAATTGGCGTCTTGCATCGAGCACGGAGTATCCTCATTCTCACTTTTACCCAGTACCTTGCTAATCTGCACTCCATTTGTGTCTTTCAAGAGCATCATGAAGATCGTCAACCGTGTCTCTGCTACCCTGTTCATCATCATCGCCGCTGCTGTCGAACAGTGTGCGTCCTCTCCAACAGTCGCGGAGTCTGGCCAAGCCGAAATACCTGGACTTCAACAAGGTGCTTTTCTTCGAGAGGCTTCGGGTCCGTCACCGGGAGGCAAAGGGCATCGAAAACTAGTAACGCACACCCTTGACAGTACCGTGAACTCTGCTCGGAGCGTGACCACAATCACCGAACCCATTGCGGGTGACTCAACTGCCACGTAAACTATCACCGTCGACGGCAAGACCTGGGGTTCGGGTGCCACTGCAGCTCCATCGACCAGAGCAAAACTTCAACGACAGCGCGCCCGTCGAATGTCGACCCCACGTCGGAAGCCTCTTCCTGTCGTAACGACAATTGGCCTCGTGGCGCGTCTATAAAAGAAATAAAAACAGTGTTGAGCTCAGTCATGTGTAGTGTATTGCAGATTCTCTGTAGTCCAGCATTGTCTCGAACTTTGTACGCCACTGCACTTTCTGTATCCAATGCTGCTTCCGTGACGACTCCAAGCTCGTTGACAGGATGTCCCACGTATGTTGCGCCTAAAGCATTTGTCCCGTCTATGACTTGAAGTGACCACGTGTACGAGCGACTTCCTTTGTGTAGACGAATGCTCTTTAGATCAGAGTCGGCGACCACTTTCGATCAGCATTTAGCTGTAACAGAGACGTGTCATTTGATACTCACACTGAAGCACGAGTGACTATTTTTGCTATCTGGCACCGTGTCTGTTCCAGTACCAAAAAGCGCCTTGACAAACAACACACGATCCTCCACATGAGCGCCGCTACCGACGAGTTGTTCAACCAAGGCACGTGCGAGAGGAAGATGGCTGTCATATTTGATATACAAGTAGCAGTAACGGCAGTCTCTGGATCCTAGTTGTCGCTACGTAAAGATCAGGGGATTATACAAGAACGACTTTTTCTTGAGTAGCCAAATTCCAGCTCCTCCATTTGCTGTTTCAATAGGTTGGAGCGACGTGCTGAGTAACATCTCGCCGTATGCATGGGGTAATGCGACTTGCAATCGAACCAGGCTAGTGTACTTAACTCATGTCAGGTACTCTACCCTACCGTCGACTGGTGCCACTCCTAGCTGATAAGGTTCCAGTGAATGGTGAAGGAAGTAACTTCATTAAATGCTCACGAGTCGCCGACCTAACGACATGCGTAAGGTTGTTCAAGTCTAGTGTTTCACTCTTTCGAAACAAGATTGTAATCACTTCAGGGATTGGTGATATTCACAATCTTACCAATCCAAAGGCTTCAATCGAATTAAATACGGTAATTTAAAGGGATGGTGGCTGGTGGACGGAAACCTGGTGGGTGGGTATTTGTTTCCCGTAGTATAGTGCTCTACGATCACGTCAACGGTCGTCCAAAGGAATTCAACTCATGTTAATTGGTGGGTGGGCTGGTTGACGAAGTGGTGGAGACTACTTCCCGATTTCCCGATGTTATCGGTGAAGCTGTAGTTGCTGCTGAATAACAATGTCCTAGTTTTATCTTGAACCTATTGCTTTTTCCAGCACTGCTTCGACGACATCAGGAAAAGAAAGGCAGCACAGACCGTCCGGAGGTATTTGGAGTGCAAAAAGGATGCGAACATAACCGAAAGGTTAGTGAGCTAACAAAAAGATAGGGAGGAAGACGGCTTTTTATACCTCGAGCAGACCAGACGTATGGGTGTCCACTTGTTGCCGGTCAATCATTGCGACACGCACCTTCTACCAATAAAAGAGCTTTTGGCGTGATACTGCCACTTGTTTGATGCATGAGCCGTTTATGGGCTATGGTCTGTCCTGAACACTCATCGCAGGCTACGAAGAATAAGCAAGAGCACGAAGATGCAGGACATTTGTCTGCTTTCATGCGGACTTGTGGATCGCAACTCTAGCGTTGTTGGTTTCACTTGTACAAACTGATGGCACCACGGCACGTATCTGTCAAATTCACGTGTTGATCGAAGGCGCTCGCCGACTTTTATCGTTAGTGTCTACACAAAGTAATCGCTTTACAAGCCGTCCCTTCGTGTCCCTGTTTCCTGTCAGCGACATGACGGGACACATACTTCCGTCGCTAGGTACATGCGACATCCTTCCCACCAACTTGGAGTCGTCATGGAAGTAGCAATGCATACAAAAGTTGCTGTTGCGTGCGATTGAGTTATATCTGGGTACCAGAGAACCAGTGATGAACTACGAACGACTGAGCAAAAACGTACGAATATCCAGCACACGAGCCTGCTCTGCCCCTCTTACTTGTGTCGTGGCTATCCAAGGGTTGCTTTGGACCTTTGACAGAAGTACAACCATACCATCCTCAAGACCTTTGAAAGAAGTACCACCGAATTATTCACAAGACCTCTGAAAGAAGTACCATCGAACTATCCACAAGACCTTTGACAGAAGTACCGCCGAACTATCCACAAGACCTTGAAAGACTGACCAACAAATTGGCGTCTTGCATCGAGCACGGAGTATCCTCATTCTCACTTTTACCCAGTACCTTGCTAAGCTGCACTCCATTTGTGTCTTTCAAGAGCATCATGAAGATCGTCAACCGTGTCTCTGCTACCCTGTTCATCATCATCGCCGCTGCTGTCGAACAGTGTGCGTCCTCTCCAACAGTCGCGGAGTCTGGCCAAGCCGAAATACCTGGACTTCAACAAGGTGCTTTTCTTCGAGAGGCTTCGGGTCCGTCACCGGGAGGCAAAGGGCATCGAAAACTAGTAACGCACACCCTTGACAGTACCGTGAACTCTGCTCGGAGCGTGACCACAATCACCGAACCCATTGCGGGTGACTCAACTGCCACGTAAACTATCACCGTCGACGGCAAGACCTGGGGTTCGGGTGCCACTGCAGCTCCATCGACCAGAGCAAAACTTCAACGACAGCGCGCCCGTCGAATGTCGACCCCACGTCGGAAGCCTCTTCCTGTCGTAACGACAATTGGCCTCGTGGCGCGTCTATAAAAGAAATAAAAACAGTGTTGAGCTCAGTCATGTGTAGTGTATTGCAGATTCTCTGTAGTCCAGCACTGTCTCGAACTTTGTACGCCACTGCACTTTCTGTATCCAATGCTGCTTCCGTGACGACTCCAAGCTCGTTGACAGGATGTCCCACGCATGTTGCGCCTAAAGCATTTGTCCCGTCTATGACTTGAAGTGACCACGTGTACGAGCGACTTCCTTTGTGTAGACGAATGCTCTTTAGATCAGAGTCGGCGACCACTTTCGATCAGCATTTAGCTGTAACAGAGACGTGTCATTTGATACTCACACTGAAGCACGAGTGACTATTTTTGCTATCTGGCATCGTGTCTGTTCCAGTACCAAAAAGCGCCTTGACAAACAACACACGATCCTCCACATGAGCGCCGCTACCGACGAGTTGTTCAACCAAGGCACGTGCGAGAGGAAGATGGCTGTCATATTTGATATACAAGTAGCAGTAACGGCAGTCTCTGGATCCTAGTTGTCGCTACGTAAAGATCAGGGGATTATACAAGAACGACTTTTTCTTGAGTAGCCAAATTCCAGCTCCTCCATTTGCTGTTTCAATAGGTTGGAGCGACGTGCTGAGTAACATCTCGCCGTATGCATGGGGTAATGCGACTTGCAATCGAACCAGGCTAGTGTACTTAACTCATGTCAGGTACTCTACCCTACCGTCGACTGGTGCCACTCCTAGCTGATCAGGTTCCAGTGAATGGTGAAGGAAGTAACTTCATTAAATGCTCACGAGTCGCCGACCTAAAGACATGCGTAAGGTTGTTCAAGTCTAGTGTTTCACTCTTTCGAAACAAGATTGTAATCACTTCAGGGATTGGTGATATTCACAATCTTACCAATCCAAAGGCTTCAATCGAATTAAATACGGTAATTTAAAGGGATGGTGGCTGGTGGACGGAAACCTGGTGGGTGGGTATTTGTTTCCCGTAGTATAGTGCTCTACGATCACGTCAACGGTCGTCCAAAGGAATTCAATTCATGTTAATTGGTGGGTGGGCTGGTTGACGAAGTGGTGGAGACTACTTCCCGATTTCCCGATGTTATCGGTGAAGCTGTAGTTGCTGCTGAATAACAATGTCCTAGTTTTATCTTGAACCTATTGCTTTTTCCAGCACTGCTTCGACGACATCAGGAAAAGAAAGGCAGCACAGACCGTCCGGAGGTATTTGGAGTGCAAAAAGGATGCGAACATAACCGAAAGGTTAGTGAGCTAACAAAAAGATAGGGAGGAAGACGGCTTTTTATACCTCGAGCAGACCAGACGTATGGGTGTCCACTTGTTGCCGGTCAATCATTGCGACACGCACCTTCTACCAATAAAAGAGCTTTTGGCGTGATACTGCCACTTGTTTGATGCATGAGCCGTTTATGGGCTATGGTCTGTCCTGAACACTCATCGCAGGCTACGAAGAATAAGCAAGAGCACGAAGATGCAGGACATTTGTCTGCTTTCATGCGGACTTGTGGATCGCAACTCTAGCGTTGTTGGTTTCACTTGTACAAACTGATGGCACCACGGCACGTATCTGTCAAATTCACGTGTTGATCGAAGGCGCTCGCCGACTTTTATCGTTAGTGTCTACACAAAGTAATCGCTTTACAAGCCGTCCCTTCGTGTCCCTGTTTCCTGTCAGCGACATGACGGGACACATACTTCCGTCGCTAGGTACATGCGACATCCTTCCCACCAACTTGGAGTCGTCATGGAAGTAGCAATGCATACAAAAGTTGTTGTTGCGTGCGATTGAGTTATATCTGGGTACCAGAGAACCAGTGATGAACTACGAACGACTGAGCAAAAACGTACGAATATCCAGCACACGAGCCTGCTCTGCCCCTCTTACTTGTGTCGTGGCTATCCAAGGGTTGCTTTGGACCTTTGACAGAAGTACAACCATACCATCCTCAAGACCTTTGAAAGAAGTACCACCGAATTATTCACAAGACCTCTGAAAGAAGTACCATCGAACTATCCACAAGACCTTTGACAGAAGTACCGCCGAACTATCCACAAGACCTTGAAAGACTGACCAACAAATTGGCGTCTTGCATCGAGCACGGAGTATCCTCATTCTCACTTTTACCCAGTACCTTGCTAAGCTGCACTCCATTTGTGTCTTTCAAGAGCATCATGAAGATCGTCAACCGTGTCTCTGCTACCCTGTTCATCATCATCGCCGCTGCTGTCGAACAGTGTGCGTCCTCTCCAACAGTCGCGGAGTCTGGCCAAGCCGAAATACCTGGACTTCAACAAGGTGCTTTTCTTCGAGAGGCTTCGGGTCCGTCACCGGGAGGCAAAGGGCATCGAAAACTAGTAACGCACACCCTTGACAGTACCGTGAACTCTGCTCGGAGCGTGACCACAATCACCGAACCCATTGCGGGTGACTCAACTGCCACGTAAACTATCACCGTCGACGGCAAGACCTGGGGTTCGGGTGCCACTGCAGCTCCATCGACCAGAGCAAAACTTCAACGACAGCGCGCCCGTCGAATGTCGACCCCACGTCGGAAGCCTCTTCCTGTCGTAACGACAATTGGCCTCGTGGCGCGTCTATAAAAGAAATAAAAACAGTGTTGAGCTCAGTCATGTGTAGTGTATTGCAGATTCTCTGTAGTCCAGCACTGTCTCGAACTTTGTACGCCACTGCACTTTCTGTATCCAATGCTGCTTCCGTGACGACTCCAAGCTCGTTGACAGGATGTCCCACGTATGTTGCGCCTAAAGCATTTGTCCCGTCTATGACTTGAAGTGACCACGTGTACGAGCGACTTCCTTTGTGTAGACGAATGCTCTTTAGATCAGAGTCGGCGACCACTTTCGATCAGCATTTAGCTGTAACAGAGACGTGTCATTTGATACTCACACTGAAGCACGAGTGACTATTTTTGCTATCTGGCACCGTGTCTGTTCCAGTACCAAAAAGCGCCTTGACAAACAACACACGATCCTCCACATGAGCGCCGCTACCGACGAGTTGTTCAACCAAGGCACGTGCGAGAGGAAGATGGCTGTCATATTTGATATACAAGTAGCAGTAACGGCAGTCTCTGGATCCTAGTTGTCGCTACGTAAAGATCAGGGGATTATACAAGAACGACTTTTTCTTGAGTAGCCAAATTCCAGCTCCTCCATTTGCTGTTTCAATAGGTTGGAGCGACGTGCTGAGTAACATCTCGCCGTATGCATGGGGTAATGCGACTTGCAATCGAACCAGGCTAGTGTACTTAACTCATGTCAGGTACTCTACCCTACCGTCGACTGGTGCCACTCCTAGCTGATCAGGTTCCAGTGAATGGTGAAGGAAGTAACTTCATTAAATGCTCACGAGTCGCCGACCTAAAGACATGCGTAAGGTTGTTCAAGTCTAGTGTTTCACTCTTTCGAAACAAGATTGTAATCACTTCAGGGATTGGTGATATTCACAATCTTACCAATCCAAAGGCTTCAATCGAATAAAATACGGTAATTTAAAGGGATGGTGGCTGGTGGACGGAAACCTGGTGGGTGGGTATTTGTTTCCCGTAGTATAGTGCTCTACGATCACGTCAACGGTCGTCCAAAGGAATTCAACTCATGTTAATTGGTGGGTGGGCTGGTTGACGAAGTGGTGGAGACTACTTCCCGATTTCCCGATGTTATCGGTGAAGCTGTTGTTGCTGCTGAATAACAATGTCCTAGTTTTATCTTGAACCTATTGCTTTTTCCAGCACTGCTTCGACGACATCAGGAAAAGAAAGGCAGCACAGACCGTCCGGAGGTATTTGGAGTGCAAAAAGGATGCGAACATAACCGAAAGGTTAGTGAGCTAACAAAAAGATGGGGAGGAAGACGGCTTTTTATACCTCGAGCAGACCAGACGTACGGGTGTCCACTTGTTGCCGGTCAATCATTGCGACACGCACCTTCTACCAATAAAAGAGCTTTTGGCGTGATACTGCCACTTGTTTGATGCATGAGCCGTTTATGGGCTATGGTCTGTCCTGAACACTCATCGCAGGCTACGAAGAAAAAGCAAGAGCACGAAGATGCAGGACATTTGTCTGCTTTCATGCGGACTTGTGGATCGCAACTCTAGCGTTGTTGGTTTCACTTGTACAAACTGATGGCACCACGGCACGTATCTGTCAAATTCACGTGTTGATCGAAGGCGCTCGCCGACTTTTATCGTTAGTGTCTACACAAAGTAATCGCTTTACAAGCCGTCCCTTCGTGTCCCTGTTTCCTGTCAGCGACATGACGGGACACATACTTCCGTCGCTAGGTACATGCGACATCCTTCCCACCAACTTGGAGTCGTCATGGAAGTAGCAATGCATACAAAAGTTGCTGTTGCGTGCGATTGAGTTATATCTGGGTACCAGAGAACCAGCGATGAACTACGAACGACTGAGCAAAAACGTACGAATATCCAGCACACGAGCCTGCTCTGCCCCTCTTACTTGTGTCGTGGCTATCCAAGGGTTGCTTTGGACCTTTGACAGAAGTACAACCATACCATCCTCAAGACCTTTGAAAGAAGTACCACCGAATTATTCACAAGACCTCTGAAAGAAGTACCATCGAACTATCCACAAGACCTTTGACAGAAGTACCGCCGAACTATCCACAAGACCTTGAAAGACTGACCAACAAATTGGCGTCTTGCATCGAGCACGGAGTATCCTCATTCTCACTTTTACCCAGTACCTTGCTAAGCTGCACTCCATTTGTGTCTTTCAAGAGCATCATGAAGATCGTCAACCGTGTCTCTGCTACCCTGTTCATCATCATCGCCGCTGCTGTCGAACAGTGTGCGTCCTCTCCAACAGTCGCGGAGTCTGGCCAAGCCGAAATACCTGGACTTCAACAAGGTGCTTTTCTTCGAGAGGCTTCGGGTCCGTCACCGGGAGGCAAAGGGCATCGAAAACTAGTAACGCACACCCTTGACAGTACCGTGAACTCTGCTCGGAGCGTGACCACAATCACCGAACCCATTGCGGGTGACTCAACTGCCACGTAAACTATCACCGTCGACGGCAAGACCTGGGGTTCGGGTGCCACTGCAGCTCCATCGACCAGAGCAAAACTTCAACGACAGCGCGCCCGTCGAATGTCGACCCCACGCCGGAAGCCTCTTCCTGTCGTAACGACAATTGGCCTCGTGGCGCGTCTATAAAAGAAATAAAAACAGTGTTGAGCTCAGTCATGTGTAGTGTATTGCAGATTCTCTGTAGTCCAGCACTGTCTCGAACTTTGTACGCCACTGCACTTTCTGTATCCAATGCTGCTTCCGTGACGACTCCAAGCTCGTTGACAGGATGTCCCACGTATGTTGCGCCTAAAGCATTTGTCCCGTCTATGACTTGAAGTGACCACGTGTACGAGCGACTTCCTTTGTGTAGACGAATGCTCTTTAGATCAGAGTCGGCGACCACTTTCGATCAGCATTTAGCTGTAAGAGAGACGTGTCATTTGATACTCACACTGAAGCACGAGTGACTATTTTTGCTATCTGGCACCGTGTCTGTTCCAGTACCAAAAAGCGCCTTGACAAACAACACACGATCCTCCACATGAGCGCCGCTACCGACGAGTTGTTCAACCAAGGCACGTGCGAGAGGAAGATGGCTGTCATATTTGATATACAAGTAGCAGTAACGGCAGTCTCTGGATCCTAGTTGTCGCTACGTAAAGATCAGGGGATTATACAAGAACGACTTTTTCTTGAGTAGCCAAATTCCAGCTCCTCCATTTGCTGTTTCAATAGGTTGGAGCGACGTGCTGAGTAACATCTCGCCGTATGCATGGGGTAATGCGACTTGCAATCGAACCAGGCTAGTGTACTTAACTCATGTCAGGTACTCTACCCTACCGTCGACTGGTGCCACTCCTAGCTGATCAGGTTCCAGTGAATGGTGAAGGAAGTAACTTCATTAAATGCTCACGAGTCGCCGACCTAAAGACATGCGTAAGGTTGTTCAAGTCTAGTGTTTCACTCTTTCGAAACAAGATTGTAATCACTTCAGGGATTGGTGATATTCACAATCTTACCAATCCAAAGGCTTCAATCGAATTAAATACGGTAATTTAAAGGGATGGTGGCTGGTGGACGGAAACCTGGTGGGTGGGTATTTGTTTCCCGTAGTATAGTGCTCTACGATCACGTCAACGGTCGTCCAAAGGAATTCAATTCATGTTAATTGGTGGGTGGGCTGGTTGACGAAGTGGTGGAGACTACTTCCCGATTTCCCGATGTTATCGGTGAAGCTGTTGTTGCTGCTGAATAACAATGTCCTAGTTTTATCTTGAACCTATTGCTTTTTCCAGCACTGCTTCGACGACATCAGGAAAAGAAAGGCAGCACAGACCGTCCGGAGGTATTTGGAGTGCAAAAAGGATGCGAACATAACCGAAAGGTTAGTGAGCTAACAAAAAGATAGGGAGGAAGACGGCTTTTTATACCTCGAGCAGACCAGACGTATGGGTGTCCACTTGTTGCCGGTCAATCATTGCGACACGCACCTTCTACCAATAAAAGAGCTTTTGGCGTGATACTGCCACTTGTTTGATGCATGAGCCGTTTATGGGCTATGGTCTGTCCTGAACACTCATCGCAGGCTACGAAGAATAAGCAAGAGCACGAAGATGCAGGACATTTGTCTGCTTTCATGCGGACTTGTGGATCGCAACTCTAGCGTTGTTGGTTTCACTTGTACAAACTGATGGCACCACGGCACGTATCTGTCAAATTCACGTGTTGATCGAAGGCGCTCGCCGACTTTTATCGTTAGTGTCTACACAAAGTAATCGCTTTACAAGCCGTCCCTTCGTGTCCCTGTTTCCTGTCAGCGACATGACGGGACACATACTTCCGTCGCTAGGTACATGCGACATCCTTCCCACCAACTTGGAGTCGTCATGGAAGTAGCAATGCATACAAAAGTTGCTGTTGCGTGCGATTGAGTTATATCTGGGTACCAGAGAACCAGCGATGAACTACGAACGACTGAGCAAAAACGTACGAATATCCAGCACACGAGCCTGCTCTGCCCCTCTTACTTGTGTCGTGGCTATCCAAGGGTTGCTTTGGACCTTTGACAGAAGTACAACCATACCATCCTCAAGACCTTTGAAAGAAGTACCACCGAATTATTCACAAGACCTCTGAAAGAAGTACCATCGAACTATCCACAAGACCTTTGACAGAAGTACCGCCGAACTATCCACAAGACCTTGAAAGACTGACCAACAAATTGGCGTCTTGCATCGAGCACGGAGTATCCTCATTCTCACTTTTACCCAGTACCTTGCTAAGCTGCACTCCATTTGTGTCTTTCAAGAGCATCATGAAGATCGTCAACCGTGTCTCTGCTACCCTGTTCATCATCATCGCCGCTGCTGTCGAACAGTGTGCGTCCTCTCCAACAGTCGCGGAGTCTGGCCAAGCCGAAATACCTGGACTTCAACAAGGTGCTTTTCTTCGAGAGGCTTCGGGTCCGTCACCGGGAGGCAAAGGGCATCGAAAACTAGTAACGCACACCCTTGACAGTACCGTGAACTCTGCTCGGAGCGTGACCACAATCACCGAACCCATTGCGGGTGACTCAACTGCCACGTAAACTATCACCGTCGACGGCAAGACCTGGGGTTCGGGTGCCACTGCAGCTCCATCGACCAGAGCAAAACTTCAACGACAGCGCGCCCGTCGAATGTCGACCCCACGCCGGAAGCCTCTTCCTGTCGTAACGACAATTGGCCTCGTGGCGCGACGATAAAAGAAATAAAAACAGTGTTGAGCTCAGTCATGTGTAGTGTATTGCAGATTCTCTGTAGTCCAGCACTGTCTCGAACTTTGTACGCCACTGCACTTTCTGTATCCAATGCTGCTTCCGTGACGACTCCAAGCTCGTTGACAGGATGTCCCACGTATGTTGCGCCTAAAGCATTTGTCCCGTCTATGACTTGAAGTGACCACGTGTACGAGCGACTTCCTTTGTGTAGACGAATGCTCTTTAGATCAGAGTCGGCGACCACTTTCGATCAGCATTTAGCTGTAAGAGAGACGTGTCATTTGATACTCACACTGAAGCATGAGTGACTATTTTTGCTATCTGGCACCGTGTCTGTTCCAGTACCAAAAAGCGCCTTGACAAACAACACACGATCCTCCACATGAGCGCCGCTACCGACGAGTTGTTCAACCAAGGCACGTGCGAGAGGAAGATGGCTGTCATATTTGATATACAAGTAGCAGTAACGGCAGTCTCTGGATCCTAGTTGTCGCTACGTAAAGATCAGGGGATTATACAAGAACGACTTTTTCTTGAGTAGCCAAATTCCAGCTCCTCCATTTGCTGTTTCAATAGGTTGGAGCGACGTGCTGAGTAACATCTCGCCGTATGCATGGGGTAATGCGACTTGCAATCGAACCAGGCTAGTGTACTTAACTCATGTCAGGTACTCTACCCTACCGTCGACTGGTGCCACTCCTAGCTGATCAGGTTCCAGTGAATGGTGAAGGAAGTAACTTCATTAAATGCTCACGAGTTCCCGACCTAAAGACATGCGTAAGGTTGTTCAAGTCTAGTGTTTCACTCTTTCGAAACAAGATTGTAATCACTTCAGGGATTGGTGATATTCACAATCTTACCAATCCAAAGGCTTAAATCGAATTAAATACGGTAATTTAAAGGGATGGTGGCTGGTGGACGGAAACCTGGTGGGTGGGTATTTGTTTCCCGTAGTATAGTGCTCTACGATCACGTCAACGGTCGTCCAAAGGAATTCAATTCATGTTAATTGGTGGGTGGGCTGGTTGACGAAGTGGTGGAGACTACTTCCCGATTTCCCGATGTTATCGGTGAAGCTGTTGTTGCTGCTGAATAACAATGTCCTAGTTTTATCTTGAACCTATTGCTTTTTCCAGCACTGCTTCGACGACATCAGGAAAAGAAAGGCAGCACAGACCGTCCGGAGGTATTTGGAGTGCAAAAGGATGCGAACATAACCGAAAGGTTAGTGAGCTAACAAAAAGATAGGGAGGAAGACGGCTTTTTATACCTCGAGCAGACCAGACGTATGGGTGTCCACTTGTTGCCGGTCAATCATTGCGACACGCACCTTCTACCAATAAAAGAGCTTTTGGCGTGATACTGCCACTTGTTTGATGCATGAGCCGTTTATGGGCTATGGTCTGTCCTGAACACTCATCGCAGGCTACGAAGAATAAGCAAGAGCACGAAGATGCAGGACATTTGTCTGCTTTCATGCGGACTTGTGGATCGCAACTCTAGCGTTGTTGGTTTCACTTGTACAAACTGATGGCACCACGGCACGTATCTGTCAAATTCACGTGTTGATCGAAGGCGCTCGCCGACTTTTATCGTGAGTGTCTACACAAAGTAATCGCTTTACAAGCCGTCCCTTCGTGTCCCTGTTTCCTGTCAGCGACATGACGGGACACATACTTCCGTCGCTAGGTACATGCGACATCCTTCCCACCAACTTGGAGTCGTCATGGAAGTAGCAATGCATACAAAAGTTGTTGTTGCGTGCGATTGAGTTATATCTGGGTACCAGAGAACCAGCGATGAACTACGAACGACTGAGCAAAAACGTACGAATATCCAGCACACGAGCCTGCTCTGCCCCTCTTACTTGTGTCGTGGCTATCCAAGGGTTGCTTTGGACCTTTGACAGAAGTACAACCATACCATCCTCAAGACCTTTGAAAGAAGTACCACCGAATTATTCACAAGACCTCTGAAAGAAGTACCATCGAACTATCCACAAGACCTTTGACAGAAGTACCGCCGAACTATCCACAAGACCTTGAAAGACTGACCAACAAATTGGCGTCTTGCATCGAGCACGGAGTATCCTCATTCTCACTTTTACCCAGTACCTTGCTAAGCTGCACTCCATTTGTGTCTTTCAAGAGCATCATGAAGATCGTCAACCGTGTCTCTGCTACCCTGTTCATCATCATCGCCGCTGCTGTCGAACAGTGTGCGTCCTCTCCAACAGTCGCGGAGTCTGGCCAAGCCGAAATACCTGGACTTCAACAAGGTGCTTTTCTTCGAGAGGCTTCGGGTCCGTCACCGGGAGGCAAAGGGCATCGAAAACTAGTAACGCACACCCTTGACAGTACCGTGAACTCTGCTCGGAGCGTGACCACAATCACCGAACCCATTGCGGGTGACTCAACTGCCACGTAAACTATCACCGTCGACGGCAAGACCTGGGGTTCGGGTGCCACTGCAGCTCCATCGACCAGAGCAAAACTTCAACGACAGCGCGCCCGTCGAATGTCGACCCCACGTCGGAAGCCTCTTCCTGTCGTAACGACAATTGGCCTCGTGGCGCGTCTATAAAAGAAATAAAAACAGTGTTGAGCTCAGTCATGTGTAGTGTATTGCAGATTCTCTGTAGTCCAGCATTGTCTCGAACTTTGTACGCCACTGCACTTTCTGTATCCAATGCTGCTTCCGTGACGACTCCAAGCTCGTTGACAGGATGTCCCACGTATGTTGCGCCTAAAGCATTTGTCCCGTCTATGACTTGAAGTGACCACGTGTACGAGCGACTTCCTTTGTGTAGACGAATGCTCTTTAGATCAGAGTCGGCGACCACTTTCGATCAGCATTTAGCTGTAAGAGAGACGTGTCATTTGATACTCACACTGAAGCACGAGTGACTATTTTTGCTATCTGGCACCTTGTCTGTTCCAGTACCAAAAAGCGCCTTGACAAACAACACACGATCCTCCACATGAGCGCCGCTACCGACGAGTTGTTCAACCAAGGCACGTGCGAGAGGAAGATGGCTGTCATATTTGATATACAAGTAGCAGTAACGGCAGTCTCTGGATCCTAGTTGTCGCTACGTAAAGATCAGGGGATTATACAAGAACGACTTTTTCTTGAGTAGCCAAATTCCAGCTCCTTCATTTGCTGTTTCAATAGGTTGGAGCGACGTGCTGAGTAACATCTCGCCGTATGCATGGGGTAATGCGACTTGCAATCGAACCAGGCTAGTGTACTTAACTCATGTCAGGTACTCTACCCTACCGTCGACTGGTGCCACTCCTAGCTGATCAGGTTCCAGTGAATGGTGAAGGAAGTAACTTCATTAAATGCTCACGAGTTCCCGACCTAAAGACATGCGTAAGGTTGTTCAAGTCTAGTGTTTCACTCTTTCGAAACAAGATTGTAATCACTTCAGGGATTGGTGATATTCACAATCTTACCAATCCAAAGGCTTCAATCGAATTAAATACGGTAATTTAAAGGGATGGTGGCTGGTGGACGGAAACCTGGTGGGTGGGTATTTGTTTCCCGTAGTATAGTGCTCTACGATCACGTCAACGGTCGTCCAAAGGAATTCAACTCATGTTAATTGGTGGGTGGGCTGGTTGACGAAGTGGTGGAGACTACTTCCCGATTTCCCGATGTTATCGGTGAAGCTGTTGTTGCTGCTGAATAACAATGTCCTAGTTTTATCTTGAACCTATTGCTTTTTCCAGCACTGCTTCGACGACATCAGGAAAAGAAAGGCAGCACAGACCGTCCGGAGGTATTTGGAGTGCAAAAAGGATGCGAACATAACCGAAAGGTTAGTGAGCTAACAAAAAGATGGGGAGGAAGACGGCTTTTTATACCTCGAGCAGACCAGACGTACGGGTGTCCACTTGTTGCCGGTCAATCATTGCGACACGCACCTTCTACCAATAAAAGAGCTTTTGGCGTGATACTGCCACTTGTTTGATGCATGAGCCGTTTATGGGCTATGGTCTGTCCTGAACACTCATCGCAGGCTACGAAGAAAAAGCAAGAGCACGAAGATGCAGGACATTTGTCTGCTTTCATGCGGACTTGTGGATCGCAACTCTAGCGTTGTTGGTTTCACTTGTACAAACTGATGGCACCACGGCACGTATCTGTCAAATTCACGTGTTGATCGAAGGCGCTCGCCGACTTTTATCGTTAGTGTCTACACAAAGTAATCGCTTTACAAGCCGTCCCTTCGTGTCCCTGTTTCCTGTCAGCGACATGACGGGACACATACTTCCGTCGCTAGGTACATGCGACATCCTTCCCACCAACTTGGAGTCGTCATGGAAGTAGCAATGCATACAAAAGTTGCTGTTGCGTGCGATTGAGTTATATCTGGGTACCAGAGAACCAGTGATGAACTACGAACGACTGAGCAAAAACGTACGAATATCCAGCACACGAGCCTGCTCTGCCCCTCTTACTTGTGTCGTGGCTATCCAAGGGTTGCTTTGGACCTTTGACAGAAGTACAACCATACCATCCTCAAGACCTTTGAAAGAAGTACCACCGAATTATTCACAAGACCTCTGAAAGAAGTACCATCGAACTATCCACAAGACCTTTGACAGAAGTACCGCCGAACTATCCACAAGACCTTGAAAGACTGACCAACAAATTGGCGTCTTGCATCGAGCACGGAGTATCCTCATTCTCACTTTTACCCAGTACCTTGCTAAGCTGCACTCCATTTGTGTCTTTCAAGAGCATCATGAAGATCGTCAACCGTGTCTCTGCTACCCTGTTCATCATCATCGCCGCTGCTGTCGAACAGTGTGCGTCCTCTCCAACAGTCGCGGAGTCTGGCCAAGCCGAAATACCTGGACTTCAACAAGGTGCTTTTCTTCGAGAGGCTTCGGGTCCGTCACCGGGAGGCAAAGGGCATCGAAAACTAGTAACGCACACCCTTGACAGTACCGTGAACTCTGCTCGGAGCGTGACCACAATCACCGAACCCATTGCGGGTGACTCAACTGCCACGTAAACTATCACCGTCGACGGCAAGACCTGGGGTTCGGGTGCCACTGCAGCTCCATCGACCAGAGCAAAACTTCAACGACAGCGCGCCCGTCGAATGTCGACCCCACGCCGGAAGCCTCTTCCTGTCGTAACGACAATTGGCCTCGTGGCGCGACGATAAAAGAAATAAAAACAGTGTTGAGCTCAGTCATGTGTAGTGTATTGCAGATTCTCTGTAGTCCAGCATTGTCTCGAACTTTGTACGCCACTGCACTTTCTGTATCCAATGCTGCTTCCGTGACGACTCCAAGCTCGTTGACAGGATGTCCCACGTATGTTGCGCCTAAAGCATTTGTCCCGTCTATGACTTGAAGTGACCACGTGTACGAGCGACTTCCTTTGTGTAGACGAATGCTCTTTAGATCAGAGTCGGCGACCACTTTCGATCAGCATTTAGCTGTAACAGAGACGTGTCATTTGATACTCACACTGAAGCACGAGTGACTATTTTTGCTATCTGGCACCGTGTCTGTTCCAGTACCAAAAAGCGCCTTGACAAACAACACACGATCCTCCACATGAGCGCCGCTACCGACGAGTTGTTCAACCAAGGCACGTGCGAGAGGAAGATGGCTGTCATATTTGATATACAAGTAGCAGTAACGGCAGTCTCTGGATCCTAGTTGTCGCTACGTAAAGATCAGGGGATTATACAAGAACGACTTTTTCTTGAGTAGCCAAATTCCAGCTCCTTCATTTGCTGTTTCAATAGGTTGGAGCGACGTGCTGAGTAACATCTCGCCGTATGCATGGGGTAATGCGACTTGCAATCGAACCAGGCTAGTGTACTTAACTCATGTCAGGTACTCTACCCTACCGTCGACTGGTGCCACTCCTAGCTGATCAGGTTCCAGTGAATGGTGAAGGAAGTAACTTCATTAAATGCTCACGAGTTCCCGACCTAAAGACATGCGTAAGGTTGTTCAAGTCTAGTGTTTCACTCTTTCGAAACAAGATTGTAATCACTTCAGGGATTGGTGATATTCACAATCTTACCAATCCAAAGGCTTCAATCGAATTAAATACGGTAATTTAAAGGGATGGTGGCTGGTGGACGGAAACCTGGTGGGTGGGTATTTGTTTCCCGTAGTATAGTGCTCTACGATCACGTCAACGGTCGTCCAAAGGAATTCAATTCATGTTAATTGGTGGGTGGGCTGGTTGACGAAGTGGTGGAGACTACTTCCCGATTTCCCGATGTTATCGGTGAAGCTGTTGTTGCTGCTGAATAACAATGTCCTAGTTTTATCTTGAACCTATTGCTTTTTCCAGCACTGCTTCGACGACATCAGGAAAAGAAAGGCAGCACAGACCGTCCGGAGGTATTCGGAGTGCAAAAAGGATGCGAACATAACCGAAAGGTTAGTGAGCTAACAAAAAGATAGGGAGGAAGACGGCTTTTTATACCTCGAGCAGACCAGACGTATGGGTGTCCACTTGTTGCCGGTCAATCATTGCGACACGCACCTTCTACCAATAAAAGAGCTTTTGGCGTGATACTGCCACTTGTTTGATGCATGAGCCGTTTATGGGCTATGGTCTGTCCTGAACACTCATCGCAGGCTACGAAGAATAAGCAAGAGCACGAAGATGCAGGACATTTGTCTGCTTTCATGCGGACTTGTGGATCGCAACTCTAGCGTTGTTGGTTTCACTTGTACAGATTGACGGCACCACGGCACGTATCTGTCAAATTCACGTGTTGATCGAAGGCGCTCGCCGACTTTTATCGTTAGTGTCTACACAAAGTAATCGCTTTACAAGCCGTCCCTTCGTGTCCCTGTTTCCTGTCAGCGACATGACGGGACACATACTTCCGTCGCTAGGTACATGTGACATCCTTCCCACCAACTTGGAGTCGTCATGGAAGTAGCAATGCATACAAAAGTTGCTGTTGCGTGCGATTGAGTTATATCTGGGTACCAGAGAACCAGTGATGAACTACGAACGACTGAGCAAAAACGTACGAATATCCAGCACACGAGCCTGCTCTGCCCCTCTTACTTGTGTCGTGGCTATCCAAGGGTTGCTTTGGACCTTTGACAGAAGTACAACCATACCATCCTCAAGACCTTTGAAAGAAGTACCACCGAATTATTCACAAGACCTCTGAAAGAAGTACCATCGAACTATCCACAAGACCTTTGACAGAAGTACCGCCGAACTATCCACAAGACCTTGAAAGACTGACCAACAAATTGGCGTCTTGCATCGAGCACGGAGTATCCTCATTCTCACTTTTACCCAGTACCTTGCTAAGCTGCACTCCATTTGTGTCTTTCAAGAGCATCATGAAGATCGTCAACCGTGTCTCTGCTACCCTGTTCATCATCATCGCCGCTGCTGTCGAACAGTGTGCGTCCTCTCCAACAGTCGCGGAGTCTGGCCAAGCCGAAATACCTGGACTTCAACAAGGTGCTTTTCTTCGAGAGGCTTCGGGTCCGTCACCGGGAGGCAAAGGGCATCGAAAACTAGTAACGCACACCCTTGACAGTACCGTGAACTCTGCTCGGAGCGTGACCACAATCACCGAACCCATTGCGGGTGACTCAACTGCCACGTAAACTATCACCGTCGACGGCAAGACCTGGGGTTCGGGTGCCACTGCAGCTTCATCGACCAGAGCAAAACTTCAACGACAGCGCGCCCGTCGAATGTCGACCCCACGCCGGAAGCCTCTTCCTGTCGTAACGACAATTGGCCTCGTGGCGCGACGATAAAAGAAATAAAAACAGTGTTAAGCTCAGTCATGTGTAGTGTATTGCAGATTCTCTGTAGTCCAGTATTGTCTCGAACTTTGTACGCCACTGCACTTTCTGTATCCAATGCTGCTTCCGTGACGACTCCAAGCTCGTTGACAGGATGTCCCACGCATGTTGCGCCTAAAGCATTTGTCCCGTCTATGACTTGAAGTGACCACGTGTACGAGCGACTTCCTTTGTGTAGACGAATGCTCTTTCGATCAGAGTCGGCGACCACTTTCGATCAGCATTTAGCTGTAAGAGAGACGTGTCATTTGATACTCACACTGAAGCACGAGTGACTATTTTTGCTATCTGGCACCGTGTCTGTTCCAGTACCAAAAAGCGCCTTGACAAACAACACACGATCCTCCACATGAGCGCCGCTACCGACGAGTTGTTCAACCAAGGCACGTGCGAGAGGAAGATGGCTGTCATATTTGATATACATGTAGCAGTAACGGCAGTCTCTGGATCCTAGTTGTCGCTACGTAAAGATCAGGGGATTATACCAGAACGACTTTTTTTCTTGAGTAGCCAAATTCCAGCTCCTCCATTTGCTGTTTCAATAGGTTGGAGCGACGTGCTGAGTAACATCTCGCCGTACGCATGGGGTATTATGGGCGTCGTCTTTGTCTTGACCTTTTAATTGTTGAAGCCGCTTGGTGCGTGCTGAGTAGCTTCTACCAAGTGTTGCCAAGAAGAGGATATAGAGCGAGACTGATTCATGGTCGGGGGTTGGTGTTATTCCGTGGACTATAGGGATATCTTCATCACAGGATCGAGTCTCCTGGGAGCTGCTGTAAAGGCCCCGCGGGTGCGGTCCAAGAACCTCGTGAGCATCATTTTCTGTGAAGCCACTGCGATCTACGGCGTCATCATTGCAATCATGTTGCAGAGCAAGGTGCGGCGTGCTGACGCGTGGTGGAAATTGCTACGGTGGGAGCTGTTTGAGCGTGTTTTCTGACATTGCCTGCATACGCTTTGAGCAGATGAACCAGTCTGGACTGCACACTGAGGGAGATGAAGGGATCAACGAACACGCGCTGTACTTTGCTGGCTACGCGGTCTTTGGGTCGGGAATCGCAGTGGGTTTGACGAATCTTGCTAGCGGGTACGAGCTGTTGACATGACATGGATGGTGTCAGAGATGTCGATATGTCATCATGCTCTAACTTGTACGACTTGCTTGATGCAGGGTCTCCGTCGGTATCGCTGGTACTAGCTGCGTACTTGCGGACGCTCAGAACGCAGCGCTGTACGTGACAATTTTGATTGTGGAGATTTTCGCTAGTGCGCTCGGCATTTTGGGCGTCATCGTAGGCATCATTCTGTCCAACATTGCAGAGTTTCCCAAATGAGCACAGTTGAAGAGCCTACAAGCTGTAAGCTTCAGCTGCATTCGTAAGTCGAGGATCCTCGGACGTAATTCGTCTGGTGGAGATGCTTTGCTGCTGTATTCCGCTTAAAACTCGCACGTAAGCACATCAATACATCCCCTTGTCGTTGAGAATCGTCAAGACCGGTGCTGGTATTCTCGCAGGCTATTTCCACATTGCGCGATCACTATCGACGTCGACAGCTGTGTACCATCCAGGAAGCGGACGATCGGGATTGTAGCTGGTGGAGCGTTCACGATAGCGATCAGTCGGGGTAGGCACGACATATTGACCTCAACAGGAAGACGCACCGATAATTGAGAAACAGCTCTTCTCCGTCTGCTATATCTGCCGTTGCGATGAAAGCAAGACCCTGTCATGCATGACAATAAAAAAGACTTAGTGTGTATATGCCCAGTAGAACGCCAACCCGGCTACTGAAATATACATGCACGATAGCACGTTTGCCGAACATGGAGAGGCGCGAAGGTGCTTTGACAAACTATTCGGAATCATCTCGTCAAATTGCTTCGCAGCAACCAGTCCTGATGGCTCAACACATAAGCAGTGATTAGTTGGTCAACATCACATCAACTTCAGCCAAAAGATCGTTCATTAGCGATCGATTCTTCATCGTCAAACCTTCTGGAGGAACTCAAAGGCAAAGCCAACGACATTGGGGAGTATACCGCTGGGAGGATGATTGATCTTGTGAGCCACGGCAAGTGGATTGCGCGGAACTGACGCTGTGTTGGCACGCTCTATTTAGCAAAAGAGCTCCTTGTTTGGCGACAAGCACAGCAGCAAACAAAACCCTTACGCTCATTCTTGGCGTCAATAATCAAGCTGTCAAAGCGAGCACGAGCGTACGGGTTGTTCGATAACTCGCTTATGTATTGTTTCTGTCATAAACGAAATGAGCGAAGAGAGCAAGACAGAGTTTTTAACACAATCACCTACACCTTTTTGTAATGCTCCGGCAAGAAGACGATGCCGGGATTCAGCGCCTTCACGAGCACGCCGTACACAGAATCGAGTGTAATGTCAAAAAATCAGCAGCAAGGCGCAAGCGTACCACTAATGATCCTATGGACGCATGACCAAGTAACTTGACACCTTGGCCAACATCAGGAACACTCGACTCTTCCACATTCAAGGTGAATCCGAAGACTTGTCGGAAGTTGTCAGGGAGTCCGAACGAACGGGCAATCACACGCAATCACTTGGAAACGACTATGATCCACAACGAATGCACATTATCAGTTTACCTTCTCGACTACTTCATCATCGCGCTGAAATCCCGACAGGGACATCTTGGGCACTTTTTTCTCGGACTCCTTGGGCATCTTCAATGCAACCTCGAAACAGGTTCGAACCTATCGACAGCCCAACAACGACAACATGAGACGATTTCTGAATCAAAATATCGACACTCCAATCGTTTTCACACACACACCTGCTTGCAACCTCGCCTTGCACGAACTGCTTCTACCGCTCGAACCTCATCGTGCCAATGGTATCCACGGCCTGATCGAATAACTTTTTGTGATCCCTACAGCATCAGCCAAACCGATGACAACACCGTTACAACTCCGGTAATGACCTCATATCCTTTCGCGTTAAAGCTGCTCGTATTTATCATGGTTTCGAGCATCTACTCTAAGGCCCGGAAGCAGCTCAGCACTGTAGCAACATCCACGCCCGCCTCTTCCTACACATTGCCGGCAACCATGAATAGCAGCACCTTTGTGATCTACTGCAAGCGCAACATACCTGTTGATGCATGATGCGTCTTGATCTGGACTTGTTCAAAGATAGTTCGAAGTAAAAGTAAACTATACTCAGCAGTAACTATCCTCCTTTGTCAATACTACAACATGCATCTGAACTGCACTGCAACTTGACCGTGTACTGGTCCGATGGCACTTTCCCTCCTGCTCATCTAATAGTCCCGCATTAAACCGTATCGTCTTGTCTCAATTTTAAGTTACCACCTCGCTGTCCCATCTGTCAATTAATTGTCCAGTCTCTGCCTGTTCTCGATCCGATCATCTCATCGTCGTCCCACACGTAACCGGTTCTGACCACTGGCCAATCAGGTGAGACCGTCATATGGCATACCCTTAGAACCTTGAATCCATTTACACGTGTTAGCTTCGAACACTCCTACTCGGTGTCATCCTGTGTGGCCTCCAACTTGAACATCGCTCGCATCTCTTCCACGCTTGGTGCCGGCAGTGCCTTCGTTAGTATGTCGGCCATCGTGTCCTACGACTTCACAAATCATGCCACGAAAGTCCCTTCGCGCGCATGACGACAAATGAACCTGAATCGAACATCCACAAAATTGGCGCTTGAAGTGATCTTCATCGACTCGATCTGCTTGATGGCGACTTGTTTTTAAATCCTCATAGCCTCGCGCACATGCACCCTTAGCTTGTTTAGCACTCCCTTCGTGACTAGTAGTTCACGTCCGGCTTGCGACGCTGAGATGACCCAGCTTTCACCATACTCAACGACAACCATTATTGCTTCTTGCGTGACGATAGAAAAACAGCACCATCCAAAGCCAGATCCATCCATAGTCAGCACACATCCCGACACAGACGTACAGTCAGCCTTGTCGGCGGCGAAATATGCATCACTACAAAACTCAATCCGAACGTCCTCTGAAGTTGGCCCGACACCGTTTTGGTGCAACTTCAGATCCTTTGATATCTTCAAGTATCGCACGATACACATGGCAGTCCTCCAGTCCTTGTTCGTTGGCTTGTGCGTCTGTATTGTGGCCTTGTGCACTTAGAAGCAAATGTCTGGACGCAAAAACATCTTGCAAAACGTAGTGAGAATACCACCAGCGAATGGAACGACTTCAAGCTTAGGTCACCCTTTGCACCTCTCGTAGATAGATAGTCCAGATCGTGCTCTTTATTTAGATTACACTCGTCCACTGTAGGGGTCTACACTCCATTTAATGACTCCATCCCGAACTCCTTCATCCACAGGTCAACCCTGACCTCTCGATCCAAAACGTATCCGCTCTAGTTGTCCAGTTGAATTAGTACTTAAAAAAAAAGGGTAAGATTCCCAGGTCCTTGATGGACAACGAGCTCATCTCGGGAAGCAATCCGTCTACAGCGCTTGTCTCGGTGCCTGTCGCCAACTGGTAATCCACACAGACACCGATGACTGTGCATGTCTTTCTTTGTACTTGCAGTAAAGGCACATGTTTGTTGTACATTGCTGTGATCCACCTTTTTGCAGCTTGGCGTCAAGTGAATTTCTCTACAGCCGTCCATCCTGTTTAAGTTCATACCGTGGCTTTATCCACAGTAGTGAAAATTCACTTAATGACATTGCTCCCATACTGTTTAGCTCTTTTTCGTCCAGAGTCATCCCCTTTGGCTCCTTCATGTATGTAACGGGGTAGCCCGTTAGCTGATATTGACACCAAACGGTGTCAATAGGGATATTGTCTAGCATGACAATATCCTACCAATATTATCCGAGATGGACAATATCGAAGGAATATTATCCCCCTTTAGGACAATATTCATGTGCTGCTCAAAGATTGGTTGATTAGAGACATTTCAACCATAGATTACCACCAATCGCTGCTAGACGCGCGCAATGAGTGGTGAGCAGGTTGCCATCATACGACAATGTAGATTATCAAAGTTTGATGAAAACTGATGTGATATTGATAGCTTAACTACATTCAATACATTTCTCTTTTAACCTTTACTCAACATAGTTGCTGAGTAGATTAGCTTCCTCTGCCTGTGCTGGTGTACGTGAAGTTGCACTCCAAACAAAGTGTGCACCGTTACACCTGGTAGCACTTTGTAGTCCGTCCAACGACCACTTAGAGTCCGTTCAATATGAACATGTTGGACGTAGAAGACGACAGCTTTCACGTCACACGTGAGAGCTACTCCCATGTGAGTGACTTAGAAGGGAAAAGTCGGACGCATGAGCATGCTCATGGGCGAACCCGCCATCAGTGGCATGTTGGAGTCTCTAAAAAGAGACCATTAACATGCTGCTATCAACAAGTTCCTGCAAGGGGAACTTGCCGTCGAAAGACAGAAGATAGCCTGCTACAATAGCAAGGCTCTCATCGGTCGATGGGTGGGCCGACGCACATGCGTCGACCCGAAACAACGAAGATAGATTTCTCAAGGTACAAGGTAACCGATGAAGATTCTCTTGTGAGATGTTTCGTCGAGTTAGACGATGTCATCAGGGCCCGTCACATCGAGGGTGACGAGATGCAAGTCACCTTCGCCCTGTCAAATTTGACGGAACGAGCAAAGACTTGGGCCTTAGGGCTCAAGCTTCACGACCCAAACGTGTTTGAGTCGTTGGAGATCTTGAAGTCTCGGCTTAAAGAGACGTTCGAGCCGCCGAGAGCCGAGTTCAGAGCACGATCTGCACTCTTGAGGCTAAAGCAAGGTAAGCGTGACGTGCACGCTTACGCACAACACCTACGCTACCTTGCAAGTAGCGTCACGGAGAACCCTGTTAATGAGCACACGCTCATCAACGTGTTCATCTACGGCCTTGTGGATGGGCCGGTGAAGACCTACACGTTCCGAGAGGACTTCCATGCGCTGGAAAAGGTGATAGCGTATGCGGAACAAGAAGACTTCAGCCTGAGACAGTCACAGGCTAACTCGTCAGACTATCGTCCATTGTGACGACAGGAGACAGAAGACAGGAGGTCCCGAATCAATGGACCTCTGTTACATCGAAAGCGAGAACTATCGCTCTCTGAGTCATAAGCGAACGGAAAAATGCCATCGCTGTTAGAAGATTGGGTACTACGTATATGAGTGTAGTTTCTCAAGCATTACAACACGTCCAAGACAGGACGTGATGACCGTTTGCCAAGGATAGGTCCAAGGCGCGGGTCCGCCATGTCGCTAAACCGCGACATCAAGTCGAACCGCCAAAAACAGACAGGGCCAGTAGGGGCGGAGCTCCCCCTGCTGATCCAGCAACGTCAAGAGAATTTGCAGGACTCTAAACGAAGATTGCTCCCAACACACAGTCGCTGTGTGTTACTGCCCCTAGTGATGAGGAGTCTCTCATCACTTCGAAGATCGAAGTGACGAGTGGAATGTAACTTTGCGCCCTAGTTGACTGTGGCGCGTCGAACCGTTTTATTCGACGCCAGTCGCTAGGGGATAGTAGTCTCAACTATGTTGACCGAAAGTTTCCTCCAACGAGGTTGGCGGTGTGCCTTGCTACAGGCGCATCCGTAACAGTACACAAACGTGTAGTGGGAATTGACTGCACGCTAGAAGGAAAGCAGTACGATGATGACTTTATCGTACTGGAAAATTTGATGTCATCCTCGGTCTGCCATGGCTTAGAAAGTACCATCCATGGATTAGCTGGCGGCATCGATCCGTGAAGACGCCTGCCGTTTGTTCATCGGATGGCCATCTGCTGAACGTCTTGGAGCGTCCACAAGCGTGTGGATGTACTACGAGTGAGTGCAATGGCCTCATTTGGGGTACGGTCGTTAGTACGATTGCACAAGATCACATTGTAGAAGGCCACAACACTGTGGAACCAGCTTCCGGCATCTGTGTAGAGACTCATGCTGCGCCGAAGGTTCACCACTCGAAGAGATCGAGTGGACTGGAACACGGATGCACACTAAGAAGGTTGCATCCAAGAAGAGAGATGAGTGTTGCTCAGGATGAATAACACGTTGAAGCGAGATCGACTATCAGAGCATTGGTCGTAGTGTAAGCCCGATGGACTGAAGAGAGTCGATCGAAGAGTACATGACCGTGGTAGTACACCCACAGTCGGTACACGTAATGGAAGAACGTTCCAGCGTTCCTGAGAGTGATAACTTCCGAGAGAGTTATGTTGAGGGTGTGGATCCCTAACCACCTGCGAATGTGTTTTCCCAGGAAAATACCGGGACGGGGAATGTCTTGGTGTATGACGGATCAAGGGTAGGCGCTTATGCACTTGATCTGGTTACGCCGCCGAAGTCAGCTTGAAGTTTATTAAGGTTCCCCGGATAGAATTCAAAAGATTCTTGCGAGATCTGCGTAGTGAAAGATCAAGCAGATCTGCGTACTCGTCACAGAGGACGGGTACGTCGCCGATAATCGTTCGGCACAAGTGTTTGCTAAGAACGAACGGGTTCTTTGTAGCTCATCGATGGACGAGAGTGTCCTCAATGAAAAGACACGGATTGAGTGATACACGTCTCACTCTTATGGGGATTTAAAGGCAAATCCTTTGTGTAAAAAAATTGGTGAAATGTAGGGATGATCTCCCTGATTCCGTGCCACGCGAGCTGCCTAGAGACAAGGGCACTCGGCATGAAACCGAACTGAAACTAGGTCTACAGTACTGTGTCATGAAGCAGTGGCCACCGCTTTGTGAACAGTAACAGTGATCGACAAATTCTTTGCCGATCGTTCAGCGGCTGGTCATGTGAGAGAATCAACATCCCCACACAGCTCTCCGACCTTCTGTGTGTGAAATACCACAGGAGGGTGGAGGATAGTGCACGCGTTCAACAAAATGAACGCTGCAACGGTACCAGCTCAGACTTCGATCCCAAGGAATGACGTGATTATTAATGGTATGGCAAAAATACCATCTTTTCATCCATGGATCTGATGGATGGATTCTATCAGATCCTTAAGCGTGAACAGGATATCCCTCACACAGCAGTGGGCACCCCCAGTGGTATGCTCTGGGAGTGGCTAGTGATGCCACAGGGGCTAAGTAACGCCCCTGCAACGTTTAATAGATTTGTTACGAATCTGTTGCGATCGGTCCGCGATTTCGCACCTATTTACTTCGACGATGTCTTCGTCGATAGACAGGCTATGGATGGAAAGACGGACGTGGAGGTTAATAGAATCCACGTCCGGAAGGTTCTTACGCTAATGAGAGAGCGTAAGTTGTTCGCGAACCTCAAGAAGTGTATATTCGCAGCGAATGAAATATTACTTCTTGGCTGCATCGTGGGTAAAAACGGTGTACGCCCTAATCCGGAAAAGATCAAGGCGATTTGCGACTGGCCTGTGCCAGTCGACTTCAAGTAACTTCGAAAGCTCCTTGGCTTGGCAGCGTATTTGCACAAATACTAGCGCAACTATGCCGAGATGACCTTGGATCTCTTTCGTCTGCGAGAGCAAAACGAGAGGTGGTCATGGAGCGCTGAGTATCAGCACTCTTTTGAGGGCATAAACAAAATCTTGGTGCAATCGCCTGTGTTGGCGATTGCAGATCTCGATAGGCCATTTCGTGTGGTCTGTGACGCCAGCGATTTTGCAATCGGCTGCGCATTAACGCAGTACGACTCATACGGCGTTGAGCGCGTCGTCTATTATCAATCGCGTCAGCTGCAAGCAGCTGAGACAAATTATCCGGTGCATGACAAGGAACTCCTTACCATTTAATATGCACTGGTTAAGTTTCGGGTACATGTCTTAGGAGAAAGGCCCTTCATCGTTTATACCGACCATGCGTCGTTGCGCACGGCCGTAAACAGTCCGCACCTCTCGCAACGAATGGCGAGATGGATGTCTTTATTCGCGGAGAACAACTTCTCCGTCGATTATAAACCAGGACGACTTACTGTCGTCGCTGATGCTCTTTCGCGTCGGCCCGATTTCGAGCCGACTGCTTAACTTAACAGTAGGGGTGATCCCACTGTAGCGACACTATCAGTGAGTGTTCCGTCGTCGAATCTGCTCAAGGACGTGCGCAAAGCATACGCAGAAGATGAGTCATCTTCTGCGATTGATGGATTAGGTGTCTAATCCATGCAGTCAAGCTTTGAAAAGCTTGTCGTCTCGATACAGCTTCTCAACCGAACGGTATTCTGTTTGAGATGGACAGCTGTACTATCCAGCATTCAACGGCGACACACCTCGTGTCATCTTATCCGCTCATAATGATTTGCGATTGCGCATCACGTTTGAGTGTCACGATGCCCCAACAAGTGGACATCGTGGTAGAGAAAAGACTTACCTCACCGTATGTCGTGACTTCTACTGGCCCCGCCAGTGTGAGTTTGTGCGGAAATAAATTCGCGCTTGCGAAGTTTGTCAATGATTGAAGCCTAGTCCTTCATCCCGCGCACCCTTCCAGCCTCTTCCGATTCCGGCAGAGTGTTTGCAGTCCGTACCGATGCACTTCGTCTTCGGGTTTCCCAAAGATGCTTACAAGAATAAAGGTATTCTTGTGTTTGTTAATCGAGTCAGCAAGATGGTACATCTTGTTGCTGTACCGGAGTCAATTACAGCCCAGGGCTGTGCGCGTGTCTTCACCAATGCTATCTTCCGACTTCACGGGTTACCCCGTGAACTCGTGTCCGATAGGGACCCCCGCTTCACATTGGAGTTCTGGCAATCCGTGTTCCGTTCACTTGGAACACGTTTGACGATATCGACTGCTGACCATCCAGAAACAGATGGTCAAACGGAACGCGTCAATAGCGTCCTCGAAGAGATACTTCGATTGTTTGTCCACTCGTTTACGACCTGGAGTGAGTTCTCGCCGATGGCGGAATTCGCCATCAACAAATCGGTGCACGCGTCGACAACTCATACACCTTTCTTCAGAAATGGCCTACGCCATCCACGTTTACCCGCCTTCTTAGAGTGTGAACCTAGTTTTAGGGGGGGGGTGGACTCGCTCAAACGAAAACTGATTCGGTTCTTTCTCATCACACGTCGACAATAGTGTCGACGTGATGGATGCTGATGTCGATCACACCGACGCCGATGACGATGGTGCTGGAATATTCAGCGTGGCCAATGACTGCCAAAGTGAGGACGATGATACCCTCACTGGTGAAGACAACGTTCTTTCAGCAGTGCACACGAAGCGCACAGCTGTTAAGAAGGATAAATCAGCACAGGAATTGCTGCTGACTCGCGAAACGGTTGTCCGCTCGTTCAAGACTCTATTGCAGATGCAATCGTTAAGCGGAAAAGTAACGCAGACAAACATGGAAGATCGAACATTCTTTCGCTAAATGAAGGAAACTTAGTTTTACTGTCAACTGTAGATCTATAAAACACGCAGTGACAAACGTGGGCAGCAGTAAATTACTGCCCAAGAAAATCGGTCAATTTCGTGTATTGCGTCGCACAAGCAACGAATGCATAATTGAACTGCCTCGTAGGATGCGCACGCATCCTTCGATTTACGTTGGACGTTTCCGCTTGTACTATTAGTACGAGCCTGTTTTGAGAGGCGAAGAACACCTCCGCGGTCAAGGGCCGAGACCACCTTCGAGTGGTCCCGTTTCAACGAGCCAGTATGGTCGACTAGCGAAGCGATCTGCCAACACAGCTGAGCGATGTCCTGACGAGCTGCAGCCATCTCGGCACTAAGAGAATGAGCCGAACGTTCGTTCTCGAGTTGTGCAAACGCAAACGCGGCACGATCGTTCGGACGATCGTGCGTAAGGGAATTGTAATCATCCCTTATAAATCCTCAAATTCATAACGCCGAGTCGTTTTGTAAGCCATGTCATCTTGCAACTAATCCGTTAGACGGTTCAGCTCCTGAACATCAACTTGATCCAACGTTCGAGCCGGATCAGGTGTTCCCACCACCATTACATGCTTTGGTGGACTCTGGCGGTGGTCAACGCTTTCTGGTGGAGCGTATCTTTTGAACCACCGAGACGTGAGTGGCGTCCGGGCGAGTTACTTCGTCCGCTGGCGTGGCTATATACCGGCTTAGGAGATCTGAGAGCCTCCAGCCAAGCTTTTAGATAATATTCTGTCTCGTCGAGCAGTATGAAGACACAAACCCGCTGCATTCGAAGAAGGGTCGTCAGAAAACCCCTTCCCGAACACGAGTACAGGGATTGCATAGTGTCAATCCTTTCGGCCATATCAGAAGAGATGCGCGCCCTCCAGTGGGGATAATTAGGGAGTCAGGCCTCCGCAGGGGAACGGTTCGAGCTATCCAGGCAACCTGGACACGAATCACCCTACGCGAGACAGGGTAATTTTGCCTCTCTTGACAGTCGGTACAATTTGTATCGTACACCGACTGGGTTACGCTTTTTAAACCTGATGCGAGCTGCGTCAAGTTTGGCAAGCCAGGCCTCAAGGCTAATGCACTCGATGTTATGGATGAAGGCATCCCATCCTTGCTACAAGGCTCATCGTCTCGAGCACGGTTGCCGTTGTACCACCGATGTTTGAATAATGCATCGGTGAAGAATTCGTCCTCAGCACGGATAATTTCCGTGCTGGAATTAGGTGAACATATCTTCCTACAGTCGAACAACGGGATTCGATCCCGATCAGTAGTCATGCCGGCCAACCAGTCCAACTGCTGGGATGACGGCATCCAAGGAGACTCCACTTGAGGAGCATGGCGCAGGACATTTCGGTCCCTGGCCTCTTGATTGGTGTCAGCATGAGCACTGGAACCAGTGACACCTGAATCCGTCGAGTTACTTCGCTCGTGGTGATGCTCACAGGCATCGCCACCATCACCGCGCATCCTGTCGATGGATGGACTCGCGTATGGCTAGGATTTATCGGAACAATCACTCGATCCGAAGATCTCGAACATGATGCCGCCACGTTGACCAGAGCCACTCAACCTGGCTCTTGCAGTGTCCGCCCTGGAAGATCTGGAGGCGTGATGTGTCTCCTTCGAGTCTGATACATCATCTGAATCGCTAGAATAGGTAAGCTCTATTTTAGGCTTTTCTGGGTTACGATTCGCGCTACCGCTGCAGACGCAGCGATGTACCTGCCGCACGTGGTGACTCATCACGTGGAATGTTCACAACAACAGGTGACGAATCACCTGCTGCTGAGGCGTGATAAATACTCTCTCCGGCTGCACACATTCTTTCAGCCGCCTTTCTTGCTGCTGCAGTAGCAACTCGCTTGGGTTTCGAAACCATGCGTCGATTGACAAACGAATGGAATTTGACCAACAAGTGCTCCCTTTCCTAAAGTGATCCGACGGTGGTCACCCTGTCCCAATCAATTCTATTCAATCAATGGGTGATTGGTGGTTAAGGGGGGGTGATGTAAGGGGTAGCCCGTTAGCTGATATTGACACCAAACGGTGTCAATAGGGAAATTGTCTAGCATGAAAATATCCTACCAATATTATCCGAGATGGACAATATCGAAGGAATATTATCCCCCTTTAGGACAATATTCATGTGCTGCTCAAAGATTGGTTGATTAGAGACATTTCAACCATAAATTACCACCAATCGCTGCTAGACGCGCGCAATGAGTGGTGAGCAGGTTGTAGTCATACGACGACGTAGGTTAATGTAGTTATTTCAAGATTAAAGTTATGTTGATTACTAAACTATATTCAATACATTTCTCTTTTTACCCTTTACTCAACATAGTTGTTGAGTAGATTAGCTTCCTCTGCACGGGCTGGTGTACGTGAAGTTTCGTGGTGACCCAAACAAAGGGTCCCGTTACAATAAAGATGCCCCGGTGCTCATCCTATTCCGCCTTTCTAGATGCATTTAGTGCTTCATCATGGCGTGCCGGTACGTTACGTCGTCTGGAGGGAATTATGATCAGCTTCATCATTTCAAATTAACGACAGCTAGACACACTAAACACTCAATTTTATTGAGTCTATTGGGATTATCGAAGTCAAGTAAATGTCATCGAGAGAGATGGTTACGGCTCTTCAATTAAAAGCATTTAATTTTTTTACATTTAATCTTACACGAGGGGAAATGATCGATGCATGCGATCACGTAAAATACAAAAATGATGCTGCAATCGAGCGGAATACCAATACAAGCTCCCACAATAAGAGCACAGACTCATAGCACGACAGATCGTTGTCGACAAGCCGAAGGATGTGACTTGACACAAAGTAGCGTATAACCATGACATGCCCAAAGACCTTCTTGATACGCATACTCATGCTGGACGTTTAACGGTTAAGCAGCAAAGGCAACGCGTTCAGATTGAGGTAGTAGGTGTGTCCATAAGATTAAACTGCGTTTCTTCGACAGGATTATCCGGAGACTCCTGCAGCGTAGTACGCGGTAAATGAAATAAGAAGCATAGAGACACAAGCTTTTTTGAACACGTAAATGCCAATACAAGCACTGTTCGTGGAGCTGCAAGTGAAGAACAATCGCGATGATCTCAGTCTTGATGCAACGAGCCAATTTGTAGCGTGATAGCTGACAAAACCTCAGTTCATCGACCAGAGCCGTGCTCTTCATCAGCTACCTCGTTCGTAGGAACATTGACCATCACATTAATCAGCTCAAACCTAGAGTAGTGTTTATCTTCTGGACAATATGTGCATTCGCAATCATGCGGCGCGTGACCTTGTGCCCTGTGCTGTGACATAAAATCTGAACAAGCCTATTTGGTTTCAGGTGGTGGAAAGGGTAAAATGGATGATGTAAAATGATCAATACTGTTTTTATTCAGGTATAGATCTCGATTGCATTCACGGTCAATACGAATTGTACTTCAGGTGTACATCCTTTTGCTGCTACCACTCAGAGCACTCTACAATCTTTATTCGTTGGTTTACTACACTTTATCCCCCTTCAACTAAGCAATTTTGTACAAGAATGTGACTTCCTTAGTACAGAAGCATAGTTGTATGATTTGTTGTCCCTTGGAAAACTCTTAATATCCGATAGTAATGAGTCAGGAGTTGTGAGGTATCAACCATAGAACAAGAACGGTGGAACGCAATTTGTACGGGTGACATGTGTGGTGAAGTGCGCTCAAGAAAGACAATGGATCCAGGGACTATCAGTATAAGTTGACAAGGGTGTACTTTCAAGGAAAGGGATCCTGGGATAAGGAGTCACGAAAGTGGTCAGACCTTCGGGGTAGAGGAACCCGCAGAGCCAATCAAGAAGAAGAACGTTTTTTGCTCGATTCCCACTTTGGCGGTGCCGAAAGAAGATAGCCACAAGCTCTCATTGGTGGGTCCGATCCCCAAGAGCAGACCACTGTCCCTCACTATATCATCTGGTCCCTCACTGGCCCCTAAAGAATCAGCTACCCCTGGATAGGTACATAAAGAGCCACAGCACAAAGGCAGAACAGAGTAAAAAAGCCAAAGGATATGACAGTATTGTATTTTACTCAATTTGCAATCCACGTCGTACGACTTCGTCGTGCATTAAGTAACTTGGTAAGTCTACCCGCCTGTTCAGGGGAACGGAATTTTGCCCCTGTCGAAGACAGCTGCAGTTAATACTCAATTGCAGATAGACCCTAAAAGGCATTTGGCCTGTGGATTTGTCGAGTAGCATCACCTCATTCTAGACCCTTTATCGGAAGCTGTCTTCTACCGTATGATCAGGAAGTACTATAAAGGCCAGAAGCGACAAGCTATCTCAAGAATTTGGTTACATGTTTACTATCGACTAGATCGATTAAGTGGCCACCTACCGGCCCACCAATGAAGCATATTCACTTGTAACCCAGGTCTAGCTCTATCACTACTAAGACATCTTCCTCTCCGTCTGATTCGACCGAAGAGTTCGACTTGCCAGCAGAATGGTGCACAAGGTTGGTCAAGGTCCATACACGGAATCGGGGTACCTGTTACGGGGTGAATCGTTACATAACAATTTATAAGAAATTGTTAATAGAATATAACTATAAGAGTTATATTCTCAGAATATTGTCATAAGGACAAATATTCTGCAGCACTTACGAGTAGTTCCTAATTGGTTGATATAGGCCATTATATCAACCAACGAAGACGCGCCACGACAGACGCACGCAATGAGTGGTGAGCAGATAGTTGATTTACACATTTGTATTTAGACATAGTTAGATGAAGATAAATAGTGATTTATTGCAGACATTAACTATGATAAATACAGTTCTACTTTTTACTTTAACCAAGTACTCGCTTCTTCTTACCGTCTTCCTCTGCACGTACGAGTGTACGTGAAGTTACGAGGCACCGCCTTATTCTGTCATCAGAATAAGTAGCTTGTACTGTCACCAGTACAAGTTTCAGGGTGCCCCGTTACAGCCCCCCCCCGTAAGTCGGCAGTCCGGTGCAGTGAGCGTTTGGGGGCTCAACACGCAGTGTTGAGAACTTTCTCCACCACACATGAAATTATGAAGATAGTAGTTATCCTACGAATGACTGCACAGTGGTAACTCTTATAACTCTCCTCCAATAACAAACTACACCCGCTATTTTGTACGATTATACGTCCATCGGGGTCGTTCGATAGTTGTTCTGTGGTGGATAACTGATTTCTGATGGGTAAATTACGAATCTGGCACCAGCCAAATGCAAACATTGCAAAAGCCCGAGCCAGTCTTAAAACCCGCCACACTTTTGTACGGAATTTAAGTGTACCACGCTATCTACTTCCAGGTTTGCATCAATCCTTCCATTTCTTAGTATCTGCAGTAGCCACTCGAGACGGTTGGTCTCACCCACCCCCTCTTTCTTAAGGCACACATCTTCCGCGAAGATCGTTCCCTGCTATAACCTAAACTATGCTTGGGATTTCTTAAAAAGGCCTTACGCGCGGTCGCTGTACATGCTAAAGGAAGGTCAGGAAAAGTAGAAGCACAGAACAGCGGTGGGCTACCAATCTAATGTCTGAGATTGATTTTATATTTATAAACGTAACATCCGACTGTGCATCAATTTAGACTGAATGGATCTAATTCATGCGCTTTCAGGTTCAAACGCAGCGTAGCCGAAGGTACCACACATAAGACCTGATGAGCCAAGCTATTGTTACTGCTCTCACTTTATATAAAGAAGTGTGCGGGAAAAACGAATGCTGTTTTTTATCTTGTACTTCATCAGGTCGACCGCTTTGCCGTCGTGTCATAAGTAACAAATCCATGGCTGGTTACGGCTGGCCACGTGTTTGCCACACTGGTGGGCTTTGATGGTCGTGCAGCGCGTTCAACGGAACGTGTTTTAGGTAACTAGGACCACGAACCACGACAAGCGTCGTTTCTGCGGAGACCGTGCATTCAAAAGAAGTTTGCATCTCGCATTGTCCATAAGTAACAAGTCATGGGAACAAGTGCATAGATATTCGTACAGCAGCATATGCATGACTATGTCGATGTTGCCTACGACGTATTTAGCATTGTACAATTACAAGACGTAATCGAGTACTAAGTTTGTTATGGAGCATTAGGCTACGATAGAAATGGAGCAGCGTTTGACTGTTGAATAGACACGAACTTCTCTCTTTTCTTTGATTTTACCATCACCTGCATTGATAAGATGTAGCGATTAGCTATGAACTGCAGCTTTAGTTTAGTAACATCTACATAGATTCTCGCTTCTGATTATCCTTCGGAAGGATGTCGGGCAAGGCGGTCGCAGTCGTGACATGGCAACTCCATCATTATATCATATTCATGACACGGGTAAACTTTCTTCGCAGCAACGTTTTCGTTCCAGTGGAAAGCTGAAGCGAACCATCTCAGTATCACTATTATCCTCACCTAGGTCGATCGCTGCCCTTTATCCGTACATCTCAATGTAATTAAAGCAGTAATTTTTATTACAATTGTACGCTTGGAACCTCGAGCTTTAGATTGATCAGTAAACCATGGAATAGCGCGATACACATATATTACGTCACAAAGTGGTGCTTGTTATGCGACCAATGCAGATTTGCAATGCTTGCGTTCGGTCGGTCTGGATTTGCAATTACTAATGACTAATTCAAAATAGCCACACCGCGGATTTAAGTGTTTAGATAGAGAATTTGTGTCAACTATGTGGGAGTAAACCTATACGAGCCAAGTATCATGAGTGGTTTCTGTGACTTTGACAATACGAATGTCATCCTGTAGGATGTGGAGTATCTTGGACGCAGAGTGCTGGAATCTTTGGTAAAGATAACGCAAGGTGCAGGCACTGCCTAAGATGGACTTCTGCTCGCACTTGGTCAATCTGTCTGTAATTGCCTCCTCCTTTGCTTCAGCTCATTCTGTTCTTTCCTTCGTATCCTACACTACGTGCAAAATCTATTAGTTTTTGATCACTGGCTGAGCGCTCTCGTCTCCTTTAATGGGGTTGAGTTGTTTATCGATGGAGAGCCAGCCCAAAATTACACCGTTTTCCTCACGAAGAAAAACAACAACCCCCAGCAAACGACCATTTCGGCAATGTGTCTCCGAGCTTGAGGCATATCCTGAACCAATCTGACAAAAATAAGGTGAGGTTCTGTGTTAGTGATATCTGGGTCGAGTATTCTGCTGGTTTTAGGGGAATGCTAATTTGGGGGCGGAAGTAGAGTAAATGGTTTTGGATAAGGTTTTACTACTGTTAAATCCTTCAATTACTGTTTAATACTGCAATTAAGGGAGGAGTTTTTCAGCATCCATCCCCTCGCATGAATTTTCACCCCCTCACACTTGAGATGCTCTGATTGCTCAATACAAAGAAGTGCACTGAACAATTTCTGAATTATGGTTGAGCTGTTGCTCAGCTTTCCCGGCTCAGTAGAATATCTACAAGTTTCATTTGCGGTCTTGCCACGAAGAAGAAAGTCTACAAGCTCGCTATGTACTGTATCTATTGCAGCCTAACTCCTATCTAAGCCAACGAGTCACATAGTAGCTACGTTAACATTCAGTGAGCGTAATGATCTGGTTAATATAGACGAATGCTCATGTCATGGAAACATTCCTGAAATGATTTGAGCAGTACCATAGTCAAGGAGACAACGTGATCCGTAAACTTGTGAGCTGAGAGCAGCTATGCTCATTTAAATGTTCACAATGTCTTCCATTCCGGTAGGGTCACTGTTGTTCACTTTCTTATGCCGTGCAAGCTGTGATTATTCGAGGGATAGGATCTTTTCAATTGGGTGACCTAATCTTCCAAAAGGCCGCTCAACGCATAGCGACTATGAAAGCTTTTGGATGGAGGTAACATGTACCGCTCAATGTCATTCAGACTGTACTAAACAAGTAGCGATTCGCTATCTCTTTCAATGTGAGTTATAGAGTCGCTGCTATGTCTAGTAGAAAGCACTGTTGATGTGCATCACATAACACCATCCGACATCCTACCGACTGAGAAAGTAATCGAAGTATGTAGATCCGTCACCATCTAATCATAAACGAGGATCGAAACACCCACAAATTGCAATGTATGTCTACTAATGACGCGACCAGACAAGTAGACTCGAGCTTGGTGCCATTTGTGAGGTATTTGAAATAAGCAAGCGAGGTCAGTTCAACCATTGCAACTCGCTTAACTACCTGCTAGAATACCAATACGAAAAGCTTATCATGAAGTTGAAGACTGTGCTATGTCATCCGTTCGTGGGGCACCCTCATGGTAGTCGGAAATTCAAATAGGTGTCGTGCGATACATGTTTTATTGATGCACTGAAATATGAAATTAAGATGGACGACTTCCTTCGTATTTTGTAAAGACGAGTGAATTGTCAAGTGGTGCTTCTGAAGCTATTTCAGACAAAACCACTTACTCTTATACGTATGCAAGGATGCAGGAACTTTGTGCATCACGTTTGCATTCTTAGAACCTATGTAAGCCTGCGTTCTTTACAATAAAGACGTGTGAGCTGTGGCCACTCCGGTCACCCTCTAGTCAGAAATTTGTGTGGCAACTGCATAACATCTCCAAATAGTACCGTATCATCGATATATTACGCTTCGGAAAGCCTGTAGTACTGGTAAGAGCGAGTTACAGTAATGTATCCATGACGTGTGCATCTATCCGCATGATCCAGAGCACTATGCTCACCGGTTGCAAATGTATCTACTAGGTGAAGATGATGACATACTACCTTGACGTCGCCTTCCTTCCTCCTCTCAACCCTCTTGGTACGCATCGTAACAGTGCCATGTCCCTGTGAAGTGCAGGGCTTTTAAATTGGCTTGGGTCTCAACAAGACAAGCATGTGCCAGTGTTAGGGGGTTTAAGAGATTCATTTATAAGGAGTTGTGGGAAAAGAGATTGTTGCAAGAGGAAGATGAGTATTCATTTGTACTTGCCAATGGAGTAGAAGTGTTGGTTTCATTCCTTGTGACATTAAGGGTTAAAATGATCGTTTCATTGCTTATCATTGACAAATCAGAGCACCGTAAGAGTGAGATGGTGGATTCTTATTTCGAGGAGGGGTGGATGCTTAACGCCTCCCTTTATTATTTATTGACTTTGCAACAGTGTATATTGTAATAATATATTTTGTTTCTTAACTTTTGCTACATTATTTAATTCTTTCATGTAATTTAACTAATAGTTCCCTATGCATGACACCAATGTAGCTTATCTAATATAGTATCCTGTACATGACGCCACCATAATTCGATAAAACTGATCGCATCTGCCTACTTATAGGAAATGTGTCCACCCAGGACAAAAGTTGGTAGAAGGAGGACAGTATAGCTATTTTTGGCACTGTACAGCCGACGTCAGGAACACGTAAAAGAGCACAAATTTCTGGAAGTATCAAAAGTGAAGATAGGATGCGCAAGTAAACGAAAGACAAGTGAGTTAAAAGATGGGGAAGCAGACGGGTTTTTGCATTCCGAGTAGACAATACGTGTGCGCGCGGGACCATCCAAACACCCTCTTTTAAAATACTCCATCTCTTCTCTTGTGTCCTTCAGGACTTGATTGTACATAAATGGTGCATTTGTATCGAACAGAAGACGGGGTTTTACATCCACAGCAGACCAGACGTATGGGTGTCCACTTGTTGCCGGTCAATCGTTGCGACACGCACCTTCTACCAATAAAAGAGCTTTTGACGTGATACTACCACTTGTTTGATGCATGAGCCGTTTATGGGCTATGGTCTGTCCTGAACACTCATCGCAGGCTACGAAGAAAAAGCAAGAGCACGAATATGCAGGACATTTGTCTGCTTTCATGCAGACTTGTGGATCACAACTCTAGCGTTGTTGGTTTCACTTGTACAAACTGACGGCACCACGGCACGTATCTGTCAAATTATCGTGTTGATCGAAGGCGCTCGCCGACTTTTATCGTGAGTGTCTACACAAAGTAATCGCTTTACAAGCCGTCCCTTCGTGTCCCTGTTTCCTGTCAGCGACATGACGGGACACATACTTCCGTCGCTAGGTACATGCGACATCCTTCCCACCAACTTGGAGTCGTCATGGAAGTAGCAATGCATACAAAAGTTGCTGTTGCGTACGATTGAGTTATATCTGGGTACCAGAGAACCAGCGATGAACTACGAACGACTGAGCAAAAACGTACGAATATCCAGCACACGAGCCTGCTCTGCCCCTCTTACTTGTGTCGTGGCTATCCAAGGGTTGCTTTGGACCTTTGACAGAAGTACAACCATACCATCCTCAAGATCTTTGAAAGAAGTACCACCGAATTATTCACAAGACCTCTGAAAGAAGTACCATCGAACTATCCACAAGACCTTTGACAGAAGTACCGCCGAACTATCCACAAGACCTTGAAAGACTGACCAACAAATTGGCGTCTTGCATCGAGCACGGAGTATCCTCATTCTCACTTTTACCCAGTACGTTGGCCTCGATGATCTTGCTTGTTGGCTACTATTTATAATTGATTTTGTCCTTAGACGATGTACAATCAGCAAACACTGCTACCGACCTGTATCGCCATAGTCAATTTAATGCTGCCACACTTTCTAATGCAAGGAAATACACCATGGTTGAGATGCAGCTGGGACATCCACTTGCGGCAATAATGGGCAAAAATTTTGTTGCAGGTGTACTGGCATCCTATTGTCAATATCTCAAAAGAATCAATTTAGGACCTTGTTTAAACCTGATGAAAAATTAATGGGCCACTCTTTTCGTCATAAAATCATATTATTACGAAGCCCCGTTGACTATAGAAGATGATGACCAGCATTGGTGGCTGGTCCGACCTTTACTACCATAGCCTTTTACCAAACTAGTCAGATACATTTCTGTTAGTTACGATGCTACAGCGTAAGTAATTCGTGAGAGGTATAATCATGCTGATTAAATGAGCCAACGATGCTATGCGATCATGCATCGCTGCTCCCGATGCTGCCATCCGTGGCCATGTACAGATAAGGACGCGTGGGATAACAACAGGCTCTATCCGCCACTATCTATCTCAATTTGAGCATATAAAAATGGATTGAATCCTACGTGCGTCGACGATGGGGGCGCTGTTTACAACAAGTGCATAACCCAAGTACAATTTGTCAACTATCACGGATGCAATTCAGCGCCAGCAGCACCCCAGCAGTGCGACGAATCGACGATGTAGCACCGTTTGATCCTCTACTTGCTTTTTCAATGTGTTTAAACATAAAACTATTGTTGTTGATGGTTATTGATAGTAAACATCTACAAATTTCTCTAATTTATATCTCTACATTAGTTATTCTCTCATCAACCACACAACAATTTTGTGCTAATGGCTCTCCTACCATCCTATAATGTGTCGACGACAAAATTCTAGAAACACCGGAATGTTGTAGCACTCTAGCGCAACTGGAGGTGGGCAGCATAACAGATGTAGTTCTATCGAACATTTAAGGGCCTTCAAATTCAATTCCTAGTTTGCTGATTGAGTTGAAGGCTCAATATCGAAAACTGAAGGTTCAATTTAAGCTCCCTAAATTATTTGTAAATTGAAAATGTGCGACAAGATAACGAATATGTAAATACATATATACTTACTTATACTTCATGCAAAAATGATTACACAAAGATTAAGAACTTACCAAATTGCATTTAAACACATAGCATGTTGAAATTCAGTACCAACTCTGGCCCAAGCCATTTTTATCCTTTGTCTATAGTCTAATATAGAACAAGGACACTAAAGCCGGACATCGACTTTGCAATGAAATTGTGGCCTCGCAGTAGCTTTCGTCCGAAGGCCCAACTACTCAAGCACAAGACTTCGGGACGTATTGTGTCCTAGATTCATAGTGACAACCGAAGCATGAATTGTAACGGGGCATCCTTTCTTTGGGTGCCTCGAAACTTCACGTACACGAGTAAATGCAGAGTAAAGCTAATCTACTCAATAACTATGTTGATTAAAGGGTAAAAAGAGAACTGTACTTAATATAGTTAAGCTATTAATCTAATTTCAATCTTTATCTAACCATATTAACTACGTCGTCGCATGACGACAACCTGCTCACCACTCATTGCGCGCGTCTAGCCGCGATTGGTGGTAATCTATGGTTGGTATGTCTCATGTCAACCAATCTTGGAGCGGCGCACGAATAATATCCTAAAAGTGAATATTCTTCCTTCAACATTATTTATCTCGGATAATATAGGTAGAATATTTTCATGCTAGACAATTTCCCTATTGACACCGTTTGGTGTCAATATCATGTAACGGGCTACCCCGTTACATTGAACCCCCTTAATCATCAATCACCCGTTTATTATATAGAATTGATTGGGACAGGGTGACCACCGTTGGATCACTCTGGGGTAGGGAGCACTTGATGGTCAAATTTCATTCATTTTCCAATCCAACGCATGCTTTTAAAATTTAGCGAGTTGCTACTGCAGCAGCAAAAAAAGGCGGCTGCACGCATGCGTGCAAACGAAAAGAGTACTTCTCACGCCTTAGCAGCAAATGATTCATCGCCTGTTATTATGAAAAGTCCACGTGGTGAGTCACCACGTGCGACAGGTACATCCGCTGCGTCTGCAGCGGGTACTGCGAACCTTTTACTAGTTAAGTCTGAAATAGAGCTTACCTATTCTGCCGAGTCGGATGATGTATCCGACTCGAAGGCGACACCTCACGCCTCCAAATCATCCGGGGCGGACACTGCAATGGCCATATTTACTGACTCTGGTGAGCGTAGCGGCATCATGCTCGAGATCTTTCAACTGAGCGATTGTTCCGACGAATACTCGCCTTACCCAAGTCCATCCGACGATAGGACGCGTAACATGGTGGTGATGCCTTTAAACATCACCACGAGCGAAGTAACGTGAGGGATCGAGCTGCCACTGATGTCAGTGCTCACGCTGGCACCAATCAAGAGGCCAGGGACCGAAATGTCCTGCGCCACGCTCCTCAAGTAAAGTCTCTTTGGATGCCGTCATCCAGAGAGTTCGACCGGTTGGCCGGCACGACTACCGAACGGGATCGAATCCCGTTGTTCGATTGCAGGAAGATTTGCCCACATAATTTCAACACGGAAACTATCCATGCTGAGGAAGAATTCTTCACCGTTGCGTTCTTCGAACATCGGTGGTACAATGATAGCCGTGTTCGGGACGGAAAAGCCTTGGTGCAGGGATGGAACGCCCTCACCCACAACATCGATTGTTTTGGCCGTGAGGCTTGGCTCGCAAAACTTAATGCAGCTCGCATCAGGTTTGAAAAACGCAATCCAGTCGGGGCGCGATACCAGTTGCACCGGCTTCCAAGAGAGGCAGGATTACCCTGTCTCTCGTGGGGTGATTCGTGTCCAAGTTGTCTAAACATCTCTAATTGTGCCCCTAGGGAGGCCTACCTCCCTGATGATCCCTACTGGAGGGCACGCATCTCTTCTGAGATGGACGAAGTAATAGAGAATTTGCAATCCCTGTACTTAAAGTATTTGATCAAAGCTGGTAAAATGCAAAGTGAATTTATTAGATCCTTAGTTCGCAAAGTCTGTTGCTACTTTAAGCCTACTTGATTCTTCGACTATACTTTCCTAATCGCTATATCGCACACTACTAATCGTCTAGTCGCGCATTGGTAATCGCCACATCGCACATTACTAATCGTCTAGTCGCGCATTAGTAATCACCACATCGCGCACTACTAATCGTCTAGTCGTACGTTTCTGATTCTGGTCATGCGTTTCTAAACACCCAAACGTACCGAAAGTGGGGAACGTCACTCTCTGGCAGGACAGTGCTGGTGAGCCCCAAACACCAGATTTCGAAGGCTTAACTTTTTCGTTTGCACGCCCCACCGGTATCGAACCAGTAATCTTTAGGATGGTACTGCCATATTAAACCGGCTGAGCTACAGAACACTTTCCTGAAACGTCATGCCGAGGCGTAACATTTACGACAGTACCTTTACTCGTCTCGACAGACCGTGGCGTTTTGATCAACTTCCATACCGAGAAAATACTTGAGTTTTTTCATATCCGTCATGTCAAAACGATCACCCAGCGCCTTATTTGTTGACTTGAGCAGCTCGTCGTTGTTGCTCGCGAGAACCAAATCGTCGACGCATAGTGCCACGAAAAGCATGTCTTGATTGGCTCGCTTGACGTAAATGCAGTGATCCGTTTCACATTTCTTAAAACTCAGTTCCAGCATAAACTTGTTGATGGTTTGGTTCCATATCCGTATGACTGCTTTAGACCGTAAAGGGGGAGCTTGAGCTGACAAACAAAGTCCGGGTGATCTTTATCGACTTGACCTTCTGGCTGCACCATGTAAATTTCTTCGTCCAGGAGTCCATTGCGAAACGCCGTCTTAACATCCATATGGTGTACCGACAAGCTAGACTTGGCTGCCAGGCTGAACAAAATCCTGATTGACGTGAACTTGGCCACGGGCGCAAAGGTCTCATCGTAGTTTATACCACGCTTTTAAAAAAACCTTTGGCCCCCAAGCGCGCTTTGAATCGCTCGACTACCCAGCCTGATTCTCCTTGTCTCGAAAGACCCATCGATTAACGATTGCTTTACGGCCTTTTGGTAGTAGTACGAGATTCCGGGTCTTGGTTTTGCGAAGAGATTCCATTTCTGAGTCACACGCTTCTTTCCACTTGACTTCGTCACTGAATTCCATCGCCGATTTGAACGTCGTTGGCAATTCTCCCATTGAATCCATGACGTAGACAGCCTCAAAGTCACGACGTTCTTGAGCCACAGCAGATGTCTCGACCAAACCTTGATCCCGACATAGTCGTTTTTCCTTTGAAATATCGACTGCTTCTTCCAGTGATCGTGCGCGTTAATGTCGCTTGCTGCCAGGTTCGACGTCTTTACCTTGCACGTTTTCTTCTCCTTCTCTGTTGGAACACGATGAGTCTTCATCCGTTAAACCAACTTCATCTTCTATAACTACTTCGGCTTAAACGTAGTCGCGTTTTCCACTATCAAAGACGTCTTCCATAAACTGTGCGTCGCGGCTGACCAGCACACGACCACTCTTGATCTCTTCGAATCGACATGCTTTCTCGTGATCTGCATATCCCATGAACCGACAGTGTATTAATCGAGCGTCGAGCTTGGACCGTTTTTCCTTCGGAACATGCACATACGCATGACACACGAACACCTTCAAATTCTCAAGCAAAGGTTTCTTCTCGGTCCAAGCTTGATATGGTGACCTGTCATGAAATTTAGCACGGGTTGGGCAGCGATTGCGCAAGAAGTTGGCAGTTATGACTGCTTCTCCCCAAAACGATTTCGCTAGCCCAGCATTTTCCATCATGCAGCGGGCGCTTTCCACCAATGTCCATTTCATCCTTTCGGCAACACCGTTCAGTTAAGGAGTGTACAGCGGCGTTAATTTCTGCACAATGCCACGGTCCACACACAGCTTGATCATCGCATAGGAGGTGTATTCGTCACCATTGTCACAACGAAGAAGCTTCACGCGCTTGCCAGTCTGGGTTTCCGCCCACGCGACAAATTCTGCAAATTTGGTCGCCACTTCAGACTTGTTCTTGAGTTGAAATGCCATACAGTAGTGTGAGTGTTCGTCGACAAATGTAACAAAATAACGTTTGCCACTGTAGGTACAGGTTTGCATGTGTCCACACACATCACTTTGAATGACCTCCAGCAACTTCTTTGCTTCTTCAGGAGACTTCGACACATAGCTCACTCGTGTTTTCTTGCCGAGTGCATACCCGCTGCAAGTCTCCCATTTGTTTACCGAGGCCAAGCAATGCCGGTTCCATAACCTTTCTTGACGATGGCGTCAAGTCCTCCGTGGCCGATGTGACCAAGCCGAAGATGCCAGAGATACGACCCGGTACCCCTTTTACAATCATTCAACTTGACACGTTTGCCTCGTTAGACGCTTCTGGCGTCATGCAGAGTTTGAAAATCCCTTTGCCTTCGCGAGCACCGAGCTTCGACTTGACACCTTTCGTCTCCGCGAAGCATCCGTTAGTTTCGAAGGTGCCTGGCCGACGTCCTTGGTGAATCTACCCACGGAGAACAGATTACGCGATAACATCGGGATTTGCCACACGCCCTGAGCACACCTTTCTTGGTACCGCGTGGCGTCTTCATTGAAATCATGATGTCGCCTTTTCCGATCTCTTCAACGACACCATCGTCTGCCAAGTGCACATCGACCGGATTGAAGACCTTGTAGTTCTTCACGAACTTCTTGGAGCTCGTCATGTGCTGCGTCGCACCCGAGTCGACCAGTTACACGTTACTCGACTTGGCGACTCAACACAAACCGAAAACAAATAGTCGCCAAGATCTTCATCTTGCACCACGTTCGCACGCTGGAATTGATGTCGTTCCGCGTCTTCTTGGATCCGCGAGGGGAACTCCGCGATCCAATGTCCTTGTTTCCCACACTTGTGGCACGCACCAGTCTTCTTTCCTGGTCGTTAGTTTCACTTGTTGTCTCTTGACATGAACGCTTGGTCTTGCCCATGCACGGATCCATCGACTCCGCCACCTTGCTCCTTGCACTTCTGGTCTTCATGCATCAGCCGAGACTGGCCAAAATAGTGATGACCAGGTCGTCTTCGCTGACCGGAGCACCAATCGCGTCAAGTTGCTCCGCCAGGGTCTTGAGCTTGTTGATGTGCTCTAGCACGTCATCACCTTCTCCCATCATTGTCGTGAAGAAACGGCGACAAAGAAAGAGCTTATTAGCCAAGCTCTTCTTCTCGTAGTGTCCCTCCAGACGCGACCATGCATCATACGCATTCTCCGCCAAGCGCACCAGTGGCAACTGCGAGTCCTCCATTGTGAGGCAGATGATCGCCAGTGCCTTACGTGACTTCTTTTTGAACTTTACTTGGTCCAATGTAGACACGCAGCGCTCAAGCTTCACCTCCCCACTCACGACATTCCACAGGTCTCGCTCCCCCAGCACCATCTGCATCTCGAACTTCCACGTATGGAAGTTTGTTCCGGAAAACTTGTTGATGCGGGCGGTTGTGATCGGCATGGCGTCCATGGAGAAAGCGTGGTCGAGGTCTTGGGCAGAGTCTGCAGGGTTTGGGCTCATAACCTAAGTAGTTGATCAAAGCTGGTAAAATGCAAAGTGAATATATTAGATCCTTAGTTCGCAAAGTCTGTTGCTACTTTAAGCCTACTTGATTCTTCGACTATACTTTCCTAATCGCTATATCGCACACTACTAATCGTCTAGTCGCGCATTGGTAATCGCCACATCGCACATTACTAATCGTCTAGTCGCGCATTAGTAATCACCACATCGCGCACTACTAATCGTCTAGTCGTACGTTTCTGATTCTGGTCATGCGTTTCTAAACACCCAAACGTACCGAAAGTGGGGAACGTCACTCTCTGGCAGGACAGTGCTGGTGAGCCCCAAACACCAGATTTCGAAGGCTTAACTTTTTCGTTTGCACGCCCCACCGGTATCGAACCAGTAATCTTTAGGATGGTACTGCCATATTAAACCGGCTGAGCTACAGAACACTTTCCTGAAACGTCATGCCGAGGCGTATCATTTACGACAGTACTCACGTTTTAGGAGGTCGATTTCCGACGTCCCTTCTTTGAATGCAGCGGGTGGGTCTCTTCAAACCGCTCGACGACCCAGGATGCCAATAATCAGCTGGACACGAGGCTCCCAGCTGTCCCACACCGGTGGATAGTCACGCCAGTGGACCTGGTAACTCGGCCGGACGCCATTCAAATCGCGGTGTTTCAAAACACGCTCCACTAGAAAGCGTTAACCACCGTTTGATTCGAGGAAAGGATTTAATTGTGGCGGGAACACCTGATCCGGCTCGAGGGTCGGATCAGCTTGATGTTCAAGAGCTGAACCGTGTATTGAAACAGTTGCAAGATGACCTGGCCCATGAACGGACTCGGCGTTATGAGCTCCATGATCTTGTAAGAGAAAATTTTACAATTCCTTAACGCACGATCGTTCGGACGATCGTGCCGCTGTTTCGTTCACACAACTTGAGAGCGAACGTTCGACTCGTTCTCTTCGTGACGAGCTGGCTGCAGCTCGTCGAGACGTCGATTAACTGCGTGAGCAGGTCGCTTCGCTAGTCGACTCGAATGGCTCGTTGAAACGGGACCACTCGAAGGTGGTATCGTATCTCGGCCGCGGAGGTGTTCTTTGCATCTCGAAACGGGCTAGTACTAACAGTACGGGCGGAGACGTCCACCGTAAATCATAGTATGCGTATTCATCTTACGGGGCAGTTCAATCATGTCTGCGTGGCTCATTCGGCGCAACACACGAAATGGAATGATATACTAGGGAAGCAAATTACTGCTGCCCACGTTTGTCACTGCGTGTTTCGGTAGATTGACTGAAAACAGTAAAACCAGGTCTCCTTTATCAAATGAAAGAACTTTTGTTCTTCCATGTTTGTCTGTGTCTCTTTTCCGTCTGTCTGTTGCGTCCGCAAAAGAATCTAGGACGAAGCGGTCAACTGCTTTGCGAGTCAGCAGAAATTCCTCTGCTGGCTTATACTTGTCAACAGCAGTGCGCTTCGTGTTCACTGCTGAAAGAACGTTGTCTCCACCAGTAAGGTCGTCATCGTTCTCACCGTGGCAGTCATTGGTGATGGTGAGTATACCAGCATCGTCGTCATCATCATTATCATCGTCGATGTCGATCGCATCGACATCGGCATCCATCAAGTCGATACCGTTGTCGACGGGTGATGAGCAAGAAACGGATCGATTTTTGCTCGAGCGATTTTACCCCCTTCATAAACTAGAGTCACACTCTAAGAAGGAGGGTAAACGTGGATGGCGTAGGCCATTCACGAAGAACAGTGTATGCATTGTCGACCCATGCACCGAGTTGTTGATGGCAAATTCCGCCGTCGGCAAGAACTCACTCCAACTCGTAAACGAGTGGACATAATTCCGAAGTATCTCTTCGAGGACGCGGTTGACGCGTTTTGTCTGACCATCTGTTTATGGATGGTCAGAAGTTGACATCGTTTAACGTGTTCTAAGTAAACGGAACACGGATTGCCAGAACTCCGCTGTAAAGCGGGGGTCCCTTTTAGACACGAGTTCACGGGGTAACCCGTGCCGTCGAAAGATAGTATCGATGAAGACACGCGCACAGCCCTGGGCTGTAAGTGAATCGGGTACTGCAACAAGATGCGCAATGTTGATGAACTGATCAACAAACACAAGAATACCAGTATTCTTGTGAACGTCGTTAAGAAACTCAAAGAAGAAGTCCATCGGTACGGACTGCAAACACTCTGCCGGAAGCGGTAGAGGCTGCAAGGGTGCGCGGGATAAAGGACTAGGCTTCACCAAATTGACGAATTTCACAAGCGCGAATGTATTTCCGCACAAACTCATACTGGCGGGGCCAGTAGACGTCACGACTTATCGTGATGTTGGTCTTTTCTATACCGCGATGCCCACTTGTTGGGCCATCGTGACACTAATGCATACTGCGCAATCGCAAATTATTATGAGCGGGAATGAAGACACGAGGTGTGTCGCTGTTGACTGCTGTGTAGTAAAGCATGCCATTACGAACCGAACACCATTCGGTTAAGGAGTGGTATTGAGACGACAAGCTTTTCAAAGCTTGACGGCCTGCATTTGACACGTTATCCATTAATCGCAGAAGAGACTCGTCTTCTGCGTATGCTTTTCGCACGTCATCGAGCAGATTCGACGACGGAACACTAACTGTTAGTGTCGCTACAGTGGGATCACCCCTACTGTTAAGTTAAGCAGTCGGCTCGAAATCGGGCCGACGCGAAAGAGCATCAGCGACGACAGTAAGTCGTCCTAGTTTGTACTCGACGGAGAAGTTGTACTCCGCGAAGAAAGACAGACACCTCGCCATTCGTTGAGAGAGGTGTGGGCTGTTTACGGCCGTGCGTAACGACGCATGGTCAGTTTAAAGCTGAAGGGCCTTTCTCCTAAGACATGTACCCGAAACTTAACCAGTGCATATTAAATGGTAAGGAGTTCCTTGTCATGCACCGGATAATTTGTCTCAACTGCTTGCAGCTGACGCGAGCGATAACAGAAGACACGCTCAACACCGTCTAAGTCTTACTGCATTAACGCGCAGCCGATTGCAAAATCGCTGGCGTCACAGACCACACAAAATGGTTTATCCTGATCTGTAATCGCCAACACAGGCGATTGCACCAAGCTTTTCTTGATACCTTCGAAGGAGGAGTGACGCTCAGCACTCCGTGACCACCTCTCATTTTTCTTAAACAGAAGAGAGAGATGTACTTTTATCTCGGCATAGTCGCGCGAGTACTTGTGCAAGGACGCCGCTAAGCCAAGGAACTTTAGAAGTCCTTTGAAGTCGACTGGCACGGTCCAGTCGCTGATCGCCTTGATCTTTTCCGGATCAGGGCGTGCGCCATGTGTACCCACGATGCAGCCAAGAAGTGGTATATCGTTCGCTGCGAATATACACTTCTTGACGTTCGAGAACAACTTCTGCTCTCGCATTATTGTAAGTACCCTCCGGAAGTGCATTCTATGAACCTTCACGTCCGCCTTTCCGTCCATATCCCAGCTGTGGACGAAGACATCATCAAAGTAACTCGGTGCAAAATCGCGCACCGATCGCGATAGATTTGCAACACATCTGTTGAATGTTGCAGGGGCGTTACTTATCCCCTGTGGCATCACTAGCCACTCACAGAGCATACCACTGGAGGTGCTCATTCATGTGTACGGGATGTCTCGTTAGCGCGTGAGGATCTAATGAATCCATCCATCAGATCCATGGAAGAGAAGAATGCATTTTTTTCATGCCATCTATGATGACGTCCTTCCTTGGCATCAGCGTTTGAGCCAGTACCGTTGCAGCGTTTGCTTTGTTGAACGCGTGCACTATCCGCCACCCTCCTGTGGCCTTTCACACACATAAGGTCGGAGAGCTGTGTGGAGATGTTGATTCTCTCACATGACCAGACGCTAAACGATTGGCAAAGAATTTGTCGATCGCTGTAACCTGTTCTCACAAAGCGGTGGCCACTGCTTCATGACACAGTACTATAGACCTAGATTTAAGTTCGATTTCATGCCGAGTGCCCTTGTCTCGAGGCAGCTCGCGTGGCACGGAATCAGGGAGAACAACCCTAAATTTCACCAATTTTTTACACAAAGGATTTGCCTTTAAATCCCCATAAGAGTGAGACGTGTATCGCTCAATCCGTGTCTTTTCATTGAGGACACTCTCGTCCATCGATGAGCTACAAAGAACCCGTTCGTTCTTAGCAAACACTTGTGCCGAACGATTATCGGCGACGTACCCGTCCTCTGTGACGAGTACGCAGATCTGCTTGATCTTTCACTACGCAGATCTCGCAAGAATCTTTTGAATTCTATCCGGGGAACCTTAATAAACTTCAAGCTGACTTCGGCGGCGTAACCAGATCAAGTGCATAAGCGCCTACCCTTGATCCGTCATACACCAAGACATTCCCCGTCCCGGTATTTTCCTGGGAAAACACATTCGCAGGTGGTTAGGGATCCACACCCTCAACATAACTCTCTCGGAAGTTATCACTCTCAGGAACGCTGGAACGTTCTTCCATTACGTGTACTATTATACTCACGTCCTCTTCTATCGTCTTTTTTTCAGTCGATCGGGCTTACTTTACGATCGAATCTCTGATAGTCGATCTCACTTGAACATTTTGCTTATCCTGAAAAAAAACTGATCTTTTTTCTCGAATGCACCCTTCGTGGTGTGCATCCGTATTCCAGTCCACTCGATCTCTTCGAGTTGTGAACCTTCGACGCATCCTGTGTCTTTACACAGGTGCCGGAAGCTGGTTCAACAGTGTAGTAGCCTTTTACACTGTGATCTTGTGCTACTGTACTAGCGACCGTACCACAAGTGAGGCCACTCGTAGTACATCCACACGCTTATGGACGCTCCAAAATGCTTGTGGACGCTCCAAGACGCTCATCAGATGGCCATCTGATGAACAAACGGCAGGCGTCTTCACGGATCGATGCTGACAACTGACCCATGGCTGATACTCTCTAAGCCATGGCAGAACAAGGATGACATCAAGTTTGTCCTTTAAATCTAGTACAATAAAGTCATCATCGTACTGCTTTCCTTCGAGCGTGTAGTGGATTTCTAATACACGTTTGTTCACTGCTACGAATGCGCCTGTAGCAAGGCACACCGTAATCCTCGTTGGAGGGAACTCTCGATCAACAAAGTTGAGCCTGCTATCTTCTAGCGACTGTCGCCAAATATAATTGATCGACGCCAAACAGTCAACTAGGGCGCGAAGTGACATTCCACTTGTCACTTCGATCTTCAAAGTGATTAGTGACACTTCATCACTAGGTGCAGTAACACACAGCGACTTTGTGGTGGGAGCAATCTTCGGCAAGAGTTCTGCAAATTCTTTTGACGTTGCTGGATCAGCAGGGCGCTCCGCTCCTACTGACCCTGTCCGTTTTTTGACAGTCCGACTTGCTGTCGCAACTTAGCGACCAGGTCGGACCCACGCCTTGGACCTATCCTTGGCAAACGGAGGTCATCACGTCCTGTCTTTGGATGTGACGCGGTGCTTGGGACACTCACTCATGAGCATAGTGTCCAATCTTCTAACAGCAGTGGCATCTTGCCGTTCGCTTGTGACTCAGAGAGAGAGAGTTCTCGCTCTCGATGGAACAGAGGTCCATTGGTTCTGGACCCCCTTTTTCCTGTCGTCTCGTCGGACAATAGTTTGACGAGTTAGCCTGAGACTGTCTCAGGCTGAAGTCTTCTTGTTTCGCACACGCTATCGCCCTTTCCAGCGTATGTAAGTCCTCTTGGAACATGTAGATCTTCCCCGGCCCATCTACAAGGCCGTAGATGAACACGTTGATGAGCGTGTGCTCACCAACAGGGTTTTCCATAACGCTGCTCGCAAGGTAGCGTCGGTGTCGTGCGTAAGCGTTCACGTCACGCTTATCTTGCTTTAGCCTCAAGAGTGCAGAGCGTGCTCTGAACTCGGATCTCGGCGGCTCAAACGTCTCTTTAAGCCGAGACTTCAAGATCTGAAACGACTCCAATACGTTTGGGTCGTGAAGCTTGAGCCCTAAGGCACAAGTATTTGCTCAACCCGTCAAATTTAATAGGGCGAAGGTGACTTGCATCTTGTAACCCTCGATGTGACGGGCCGTGATGGCGTCGCCTCATCCGACGAACCATCTGAAAAGGTAATCTTCATTCGGTTCCCTTGTACCTTGAGATATCAATCTTTTAGGTTTCGGGTCGACGCATGTGCGTCGGTCCGCCCATCGATTGATGAGAGCCTTGCTGCTGTAGCAAGGCTATCTTCTGTCGTTCGACGGCAAGTTTGCCATGTCGGAACATGTTGATAGCAGCATGTTGCTGGTTTCTGCTTAGAGACTCCAACATACCACTGATGGCGGGTTCGTCCATGAGCACACTCATGCGTCCGACTATCTCCCATTATGAGCTACACAGATGGGAGTAGCCTTCACGTGTGACGTGAAAGCTGTCGTCTTCTGCGTCCAACATGTTCATGTTGGATGGACATGAAGTAGTCGTTGGACGGACTACGAAGTGCTTCCAAACTAATTCATCGCATGACGACAACCTGCTCACCACTCATTGCGCGCGTCTATCCGCGATTGGTGGTAATCCATGGTTTATATATTTTATATCAACCAATCTTTGAGCATCGCATGAATATTATCCTAAAAGTGAATAATCTTACTTTAAAATTATCCACCTCGGATAACATTGGTAGAAAACTGTCATGCTCAACAATACCCTACTGACACCGTTTAATGTCAATGTAATGTAATGGGCTACCCCGATACATGAAGCAGCTACTTGTACGATGTATTTAAGCACCAGATTTTACGGGATAGAAACTATTTTTTGTGTTTGGCGTTGCAATCTCTATTCGGCATACCTACCTATTGCTCTTTTAACAAGTAAAATGGGTGCCTTTTGGGTTACAAACGAAAACAATCTTTACATTAAGGTCTCGTATAGTTATCATCGCATATCAGATGAGTGATAATACGCGACAGGAAATCATATTGTTGTTATATGTGTCTAAGAAGGAAATTATGTGCAGAGTTAGATCAACTTCTGTTGTTGAGTTGTACGCTATTATCGGATCAGACTAGCGTAGCTTTAGCTTGGACTTATCGTTTGATGCCCGGAGGCTGACCGAGATAGCATCTAACATTTCAACTGTTGTGCGTATTGATGCATATCTACAATTTTTCACCTTCATTCGGTGAGTAAAATGACGAAGAATTACACAAAAAAATGAATCGGAAAGAAAACGCAGTTGGGTTTGGGCGACGTTCTTTTCGCATGCGCAATGGTGATAATTAGACATTAAGAAGCAGCCTTTGTACATTAAACCACTAGTAAATTAATTTTAAGTAATGCAATCGGTCGTTTAGGCAGATATTTCTGTCTCACGCAGCATAAACTATATGTGACGCAGGAACTTTCGGTAAAAACTGCTAAGAGGCCGCATTTCATTCGCCAAGAGGTAAAATTGTCTTCAGCGTGCTTCCTTATTGCTTGACTATACACAAATCTCCACAGAATTGGTTTGGATCTACGAGTAGTGCTCAATTATGTCATACCGTTCGTACAGTATACGCTACTATATATTAAATATTTCCTTTTTTATTTACAAGTTATACAAATTTCGAAGGTAAATAAAAATTGCCCATTAATCGTGAAAGTGAGATTGCCCCAAATAACTGGAAATAAGAGAAGTGCATCTACGATGTACATTATACACTCTATTATATAGTCATGATAGCTCCCACACACAATTTCATTTATCATTTCTAGCCTATACGGTCTTGCTCAACGGCCTCCCTGCAGTGGCAGCCCCTGAAGGGAGCTACAGAAAGCTCTTCCGCAGGCGTCCTAATCCCTTAGTCACTAGTTTTGGGCGCAGGCAACAAAGTTAAGGTGTGTTACGCCTCAAATTTTATTCGCTGCGGCTTTACGCATCGACATTCAGTGCTGATGTATTCATTAAGATCACTTTTATTGTCATTGCCCTTGTTAATGCAATTTTATTCGTTGTTGTTGTTGTTGCATTTTTGTTCATTTTGGTTTTAGTCACCACATGCTGTAATGAATGCAGTCTGTTGTATAAATTTGATGCAGTCGGATCAAATACAGTACAAACATGAAAGTTTGGCTGCCGGTGAGATCCTTAACAGAAGGGTGTTTCTTCGTTCTAATGTACAGTACCAGTGTTCTAATGTACAGTCCTTGAGATCGCCCAGATAACTTCGGTGCTTATATCAATGATGCTTCCACTAGATGCAAAATTAAAGCAAAACATGTTGAGATTATTTTCCTCCTTGTTCGAATTGTGTCAAGGTGGGCAAATAAAATAGCGTGATTCTGCTGCCTTGAGTTTCGTCGTCTGCAGTGTTTCTCAATTGGCAACAATGGTCCAGAATAATACCAACTGAGGAATCACACAGTCACCCAAAATAAAGAAGACACGTCTGTGACAAATTACTATTAGATTTTTTGTGGTTTAATAGTTTATTCTTTCGTTCCACGTTGCTTAAGCCGCTATTGCGTATCTTTTTCAATGTATGGAATATGGTCGATTCTTATACGTTTGTCGCACTCTTTGGCAAGAATCACCATGAATCTGTTCCTTTGAACCTTATATCTCGTGTTGTGCAGTTCAAGGGAACAGTCTTACGCGTTGTTTCCAGTGTGACGACACATGAGACAACATCCCAACCTCGATCAGGTATGTGATCGGGAATTTCGTCCAGCACGTTCCGAGTTTATAAAATTCTAGAAGACAATTTTTGGCAAAGACGCTGTAGTAGATGTTGTACGGAACTTTTTACCGGTCGAAATCTTGTGCGCAAATTAACCCTCATTTTACATTATGCGCACCACCAACTTCTAAACCCATATTTTTTAAAATCATTTGTATCGTTCTTTTTAATTAAGAGCTAAAATGTTGTCGTCATCGCTATGAAAGACAATTTGGTTGTACAGGAACACGTACTCATAGGCGATGGACGCAAAGCCCTGTGGTAAAATAAGTTTTTTAGGCTCTGTAGCAATGAGGAGCACCGAATCCTGAAGATACAAGACTACAGACACTATTTTATCAGTTAAGATAGCACTTATTGAGAGATGAACGGAAATAGCCCCTTTTCTACTCTTGGTCCCAATCTTTATTTTCACTCACTCGCACTTTTTAAACAATATACTCAGCCACTGTGGCGTCACCGAGTTTCAGCAGCACTTCGACGTTTTTATCTCACATGGTGTCCTCTCTTAAGGTCCTTCGTAAGAACCTTCCACAGACATTACACTACCAACTACCTATATACTCCCAGGGTCTAGAATCCATCGCAATTTACACTCAGCACTTGAGTCATTCATTCCTCCCAATGTCACCAACGTCGTAGCACATTTCATCCAGAAGAATGTCGAAATCTTCTCAGTGTGTGCACGCACCAGCTCAAACAATTTCCTCATCTCTTTTTTTGCCTGTGAAATCCATTCAAACACGAATATTTTAGGTATCACGAACTCGAAATAAAGGCGTTATCATCAAGAGAGCTCGTTCTAAAGACGTACCCAGTGTGTGATCAGATTTCTCGCAAGAGCACAATATCTTTCTTATAATACAGAGCTCACCACCTTTCCCTTTTCAGAACAGAGACCTTCCGCCAGCACAAAAAGTCTCTATTACTACGTCCAGACTGGATATGGCTTGTTTTAGAGGGTCAATGTTATACGTAGACGAAGTCTGTCGTGGCATCGTCTTTTAGAAACGATGAGGAGTGTATAATGCCTTCCGTATTTTTCGACGCGGCGATTACGAGGCCGCATACACAAATTTCCAAGCTGCTTGCGTAATATGTGCTAACGTGCATTTAATTTGCGAACAAGGATTTCAGATAGTAAAGCCTAGTATCTTGGACAAGCCTCAAATGGCACTGGTATCGCTGTTTAGATCTTTTGAAGGCCGTAAGTAAAAAAAGTTTAGTTGATTTTCAAACTCAGTTTGAAGCTCCGAAGATAGTGCAAGTAAAAGATGAAGTGAATTTATTATCCATGTAAGCCCAATTCTCTACATATCCGACTTACCCGTTCATCATGAGTCACTTGCACCTCAAACTTCTGAAGACCTAATGACCTTAAACCGCTTCATCTTTAGCGATAACACCGCGCCGTGACCATCACAATGGAAGATGTTTTGAAAAATGCAGCAATTCCGGTGACGTTTTAAGAGAGTCCCAGAAAAATCCGCTGCAATACCGCCTTCCGAAAGTTTAGTCGCAGTGCCTTCAGGCACCGTAATACTAAATTGCCAACGGCTTGTAACGACTTTGATTGCATGCTTTATGCCGTTGACCCCGGCTTAAACGATGGCATCCCGTTTCATCATACTTTACTTAAGGCAAACATTAAGTACAAATATAATGATATAAAGGACATCTTATTTTCACAAAAATTAGCTACACGATTATTACTGTGCTGCAAAATCAATACACTGCTCATTGGACAATAAAGATAATCATATCAATGAATGAAGCCGAACCACTACAGAAGCCCGATATGATTGTAGAGAAGATAGTTACAGAACATGTGTATTTTTAAATTTAGTTAAATAAGTGTAAGTGAAGTTCGAGGCACCAATTTAGTCTGTATTCAGTGTAAGCAGCTTTTACTGTAACAGAACAAGCGACTGGTGTCCAGTTGCATCCGATAGCAATTTGAAGTCCGTCCAACCACTATGAACATGTTGGATAATGAAGAGGAAGACTTTCATATAACGTACGAGAGTTACTTCCATTTGAGTCAGATTGTATTCAATGTCATCGAACGAGTTCGACGATGAGGCAATAGGATGTAGGCGCAATTCTGTCCGATTTGGGTCCAGACGGGCAACACACAACCATCGCCATCTTCATCTAGAATAAACTTGGCGCTAAACGGGAGAAGGTAGCTTTGCTTCACCAACAATGGCATCAACAGATAGAGCTGTTAAGAGAACAGAGTGCTAAACAGCTCGATCTGTTAAGACAGCAGCAGGCTGCAGATACCGGGTCAATTCACACACGTCGACCCGAATCGCTGAAGATTGACATCTCCAAGTAAAAAGAAGCTAAAAATTTCTCTCGGTTAAGATGGTTCGTTAGACTGGATTAAGCCACAAGGGCTAGCTCAAGTCTTCGATGAGCAAATGCGGGTCGTATTGAATTAAAGAGCTTGGCAGGATGGGCGAAGACCTGGATCTTGGGTCATAAAACTATAAGATCCGTGTGTCTTTAGATTTAAAAAAACACCCACCCCTGACGTAGACACACGTTCAAACCTGCCTCAAGACGAGTTAAGGGCTCGCTCTGAACTCATAGAACTCAAACACGGCTTAAGTAACGTAGGGATGTAAATCCAGTATACACGTCATCTTACGAGTTTCATTACAGCAAATCTTTTGATTAAGAAACGTTTATCGCAGGGTACGTGCAGGGTCTCACGTACATTCCAGTAAAGTCCTTCTATCGGATGGAAATTCATACCTTGGAACTGGCATTAAAGATTGCAGAACAGGTCAATTTCACCGTTAAACAAGCTCACATGTGTCCAATTAATATCACTCTTTCAGTCGACCGTAAATTGACGCCCATATCCAATGGACCTCGTTTACGCTGATGGGCACAAGCTCTCGTGCTACTAGCTGAACAAATTGCAGAGATGCAATTAATGCTAAACGACAGAACATTATTATTATTAATGCAGTGCACCTTACGGAGTACCACATTCTGTAGGAAAAGACAATGCTAAGCAGCGAAGAAGGGTCCAAGGCGTGGTTCTGATGCTGTTGCGAAAATGCAACATCATAAAGGACGGTCAAATGAACGGTCAGAGTCATCAAGTACGATGCAATCTGCTAATCTAGCAACCTCAAGAAAATTTGAAGGGCGAGAATTTCTCCTAACACACAATCATTGTGTGTTTCTGCATCTAGTAATAAGGTTTTCCTTTTTACCAAAAACTAAGAAGTGGCCTAAGACATTTCACTACAAGCCCTGTCGATTCTATGTCGTCTAACGATATAATTTGACGCCAGTCGCTAAATAAAACCAATCCTAAACATTGAGCCAGAAATCCTCCAACGAAGGTGATGGCACGCATTGCGACAGACGCATACGTAACAGTGATAAAACAGATAAGAGTGACTACATATACACTTAAAGAAGTCGAATATGATGGTGAATTTGTCTATTAGACAAGGACGACATATTTGATGTTATTTATTTATAAATTACCGTAGCTCAGAATATACACGTCACAAGTTATCTGGCATCGGCAAAGTGCCGATATTCCTGCCGGCTGTTCATCAGATCTTCATCTGATTAACGTCTTGGAGCGTCCACCACTATGTGGATGTACAACGATTGAGTTCGATGGCCTCCCGTATAATTCGGTCGTTAGTGCGACTACAAAAGATGATAATATAAATAAGCGAGATCACATCATGAATCTTTTTGCGATAAAATTCCGGCGACGGCATAACAATGAAGGAAGCGCCAAGGCCCACCTCTCGAACAAGTCGAGCAGACCGGGGTTGGTTGATTCCGTTACTGAAAACACCTAAATCATGACCAACCGATTGCCACTAATGGTTTGCAAGACAATAAAAATAGGCTAAGACTCCTATGATGAAGGAATAACTCCTCAATATACTGCGATTAACTTTTCCGTGAGATAAAAGAGACATTAAATGCACTCTGAATGACAGATAATGCATGCGTAGTTAAAAATCAATCTGATCGCGCCTCCAAAGTTAACTTATAAGATCACACAGTTTCCCCTGCTATACTTAAAAAGTTTTGCGTGACAAAATCTTGCAGATGGGCGTACTCGTCATGAAAGATGAGTACGTCAACGATTCCAATCGGCAAATTATATGCAGAGTATGAAAGACTTACTAGCGAATCATCAATTGACGAGATTTTTCATAATGAGAAAATTCGGATTGAGCGAACACATTTTATTTGTGGTAACCGCTCAAAGAAAATCATTTTTACCATTGTTTGATGAAATTCAGAGATGCATTTCTAAAAGCAGTCCCGTGGGAGTAACCTAAGTACGAAGATACTCGTTAAGAAAATCTACCTGAAACCGGTTTCGAAGCACTGTATCATAATGAAATGGCCATTGCCTTGTAAACAAGTACTAGAAATCAACAAAATTCTTTGCAGATCTTTAATCAGCCGCTCGTATGCAGGAGTCCACATCTCTGCATAGCTATAATACCCTCTGTGTGCGGAAAGCCACAGGAGGGCGGCGTTAACAATACGCCTGAAACAAGCTGATTGCTGCAACTAAACCAAATCAGAAATCGGTACCAGGGGAAGATGTCATCATCGATAGTATGGCAAAGAGAAACTTTAATATATTAATGGATCTTTTGAATGGCATCGTTTGGATCCTTATAGCAAAAGTGAAGTTCCTTATTATGCAGTGAGCAACCCAAGCGGTATGTTTTAAAAGTGATTATATTTGCCACAAGGGCCAAATTTCGCTCTTGCCATATTCAAATGATGTTTATCGAATCTAATAAGATCCGTAAGAGAATTTGCGCCCAGTCTTTGATGATTTGTTCGTCCATAGCAAGGATATGTATGGAAAATCGGACGTGTAAGTGCATTGACGACACGTTTGGAATTTCTTACAATAATGCGCGATCATAAGTTGTACGCCAACCTCAAGAATCGTAAAATTGCTGCTAGCAGAATTGTACTTCTTGGTTGCATCGTGGGCAAGTATGGCGTTCGGTCCGGTCCCATGCATTAGAGATCAAGATCGTTACTGGATGTCCTTTTTTTACGAATGTCATGGATTGTGGCGCATTTTAGTATTATTCACGCCGAGATTGCTATTCATCTCTCTCGTTTTTTAAAAGAACAAGAAGTGCTTAAGAGGTGCCTATTGTTAGCTCCCTTATAGATGTAAAGCAAAGTTCGATTAGATCGACATAATTGGCAATTGCATTTAAAGAGAAGCCATTTGATGTGATCTGTGATACCAGTGACTTTGCAATCGGCTGTGCACAAAGTAGTACGACAAAGACGAGGCGGAACGTGTAGTCGGTCATCATTCACGCCAGCTGCAACTATCAGAACGCAATTGCCTCGCCCATGACGGGGGACTGTATTCGATGAATAAAGTGCTGATTAAATTCAGAGTCTAGCTGCTAGGTGGTAGACCTTATATCGACTGTTTACGGCCGTGCGTTAAGACGCGTGGTCCGTACAGTCGATGTAAGGTCTATCACAGCGGATGACAAGGGGGTCTTTATTCTTTTCGTAGTATAGCTTCTCCGTCGTGTACAAGCTAGGATTCCTAAGTTGCAGAATCACTCTCGCGTTGGCCCTAGTTCATACCGGCTGCGCCACCTGACACTGGGACGACCGCTTTTCTGGTGTTGACTTCAAGTTCCCCGTCATCACCATTTTTTGAAGAAATGTAAAACGTGAGTGACCCGTAGATGGTGCCTTTAACGCATCATCTTTTGCTTAAATCAGAGGGAGCCAAAAAAAAGTCTCCAGTACATCGATCTTACACAGATAGAATTACGCTTCGCAACAACTTACTTTAATACAAGAATTTAGTCGGTGACACGCCTCGCATCTTTGCACCAAACATTGGTGATATGCCATTGCATATCATGTATAAGTATCAAGAAGCACCCGTTGGTGAAAAGTGTGGTCGTAAGAAGGCCTATCTCAATTTGGGCCGCGACTTTTACTGGGTTCGCCAGTATCGCTCGTGTGCAAGTACGTTTGGTCCTGTGAGTATTGTAAACCAATTAAATTTATTTCCTTCCTTTGTACCCCGTTTCAGCCTCTGACTGTCTCGGCTGAGTGCTAGTATTACGTTATAATGGACGCCGTATCCAGAATCCCAGAAGATTTTTACGCGAATACTGCTATTCTTGTATTCGTTGTCAAATTCAGCATTGTGATACATCTGGTTGCTTTATTGAATCCATTACAGTGACGGTTTGTGATCTTGTCTTATCTGCACGGTCTTCCGCCTTCACGGGTTGCCTTGTGAGCTCGTGTATGTTCGGACAAGAAACGCCAGAACTCAAGAAACGCCAGAAGTCGGTCACGAAGAGGATGCTGTTCGTAACCGAGTTCTGGCGTTTCTTGTTCAAAACGCTCGTAAGTGCCCATAGATGCTCAGATATGACCACCACGAAACATGTAGTACAACAGAACGCGCCAATATTATTCTCGAAGTCATCCTTCGAAAGCACTTCCATTTTTTACTACTTGGATCAAATTTTAGCATGTGTTATTATTCGTCATCTCTAACTCGGTCCACGCGTTTACGGTGCACACACTGTTTGTTGTCAATGGCTTACGCCATCCGCGTCTGCCTATTTTTAGAGTGTGAATCTAGCTTTTGAAGGGAAGCACACACATTTGAGCGGACGTCAAACCGGCTTATAAATAATCAAGTGCTGACTATGATGCCACTACTTTCGACGGCGATGTTAGTCATATAGAATTTGGTGGAGAAGAGGAAAGCTATAGCGAGAATTATCTTATTACGATGTTGATCACATAAGAATCACACCTAGTGGACACGAAGACATACTTACTGAAGCCACAAGTGATCTTGCTGTAGTGCATTCAAAAGCACTCTATCTAAAGATAGCGAGTTGACAGATGAATTCATACTGGCTCGCAAAACATTGTCCGTTCTTAAAAGATTCACTCTCAGAGGTGGTAAATTGACAGAGAAATGCTGAAAATAGCGAAAGGGCAAATTTTATGTACGATAGTGAGAATGACTCAGTCCTACTATCTACAGTGAACTTACCTCAATACATAGTGACTACGTGGGTATTATTGTTACTACCAATTTCACCGGTACACTTTGGCGGGACCGCCGCCAAGGGAACGCATAGACGATTCAAATGCCACGTAAGATTTGCAAGAATCCTACGTTCTACGTCGGTCGCTTTAGGCTGTAGTTTTCAGTACGCGGCTTCTTCTGGCGAGAAATCCCATGCGCTCAAGCATTTACAACATATACTTGTGCCCGCGTTGCTGGCTCTCAGCCCGAGTCTAAAGCTCTGATAGAAACCGCGTTGTCGATAGATAAATTGAAGAGCATCCATCAGCTTTTTGCGAAGACATCTCTGTAATCGCACATTTACTAGCTGTTCAAAGGCCCGCTATTTTCTGAATTCCTCCTTATCAGCTCAGACAATTCACCTTGCCAAGTAAATACATGCGCCTGACCCCCTCACCTTGTTTGAGAGTTTCGCGCAACTTTACGTTACAAGTTCAAGCTAACTCACAGCATCATGTTGTACCTGTACATTTTCAGGTGATTATTTTCCTCCTTCACCTCATCCATTCTTTGATACTCGAGGTGGCCAACGTTTTCTCGTTGAACGCTTATTAATCTATCGCGAAATAAAAGGATGTCGGACGGGTCCTCTTCCGGTCATGCGACTATCCGCCCTTGGCGGATACTGTAAAGCTCGCTCACAGCTGATGGTGGATGTGTTGGCCTTGTTGAGCAACATAACAAGGCATATTCGACGCCAAATTAGGACCGAATAAAACCGAGGCTCAGCGCATTTGTAGGTATTTTGAAAATTATCCATCATCTCGTCCATAATCAACGAGACTCGAATCCTCCATTGGGAATCAATCATTAAATAACCTTTTTAAACTTGTGTCAAGTTGTTCTCATACCGTAAGGACGCATCACCCAGGACAGGCATGGTAGCCTGGCTCTCTCTCGATATTTGATGCAGTTTGTAAGGTGAAAATGAAAAAGCCTGCTTTCCAAACTTCTTGCGCAATAAGTTCATCTTGACAAGCCAGGCATCGCTTTCAATCTCCCCTACATGTGGAACAACGAGTTCCATGACTGTACCCACGAGACACCATAAAGTTAATGGCTCCCGCTGAACCCTCGATATTTAATGAGCACATCGATGTACAGTGGATACATCGATGTTCAATCACGCTCAGCGCAAAATTCACTAGCACTAGAGTCAATGCCACTAAGTCTTGATGAATCAGATCGTCTTATTCGATAACGTTGTCTTGCTGTGTCGGACAAAGCGATCCGAAACTTGGTGAGGACGCAACCACGCCTTTTCTTGGAAGCAAAGTGCAAGAATTCGCAATCGCTGAAACTTCGTGTGATGTCAAATAATGCACCGACACCATTACCAGCACGATCGTCTTGATTGTGACGCATTACGCAGCATCCCAGGTCAAACATCGAACTGAGCTTTGCCACCGTCTCGATTTCTCTCGATCTAAATACTCCGTCTTGTAGACAAAGCGTCAACTTGATGTTAAATTTAGAATATGTCATGACGCTTAGCGAGGTCCATAGTACTTCGCAATTTCGACCGTATCGAATCTGGCTTGGTCAATTTTGGGCCTTATCTCTTCAATCGTCTCCTTCGATTCTGTTTTAACATCCGACTCGCAGGGGTATCTAATCTCGAGCTCAAAATCTCCGATGTCACGCGGTTCATCAGCGCCTGAGCCTACAGCAGCGAATACAGCAGGATGAGCAGAGGAAGTAGCAGAATAGTTCTCGCATTCTACCGTCGAAACCTTTGTTGCTTCCGCGGCAGCAAAAAACGTTCTCATTGCTGCACTCTCGGCAGTTTTTACCACTCACCGCGTGAACTTGTTAAGCAGTCGATGTGATGGGTTAATAGTTGGAATGGACAAACAAGTGATATCCTGTCCCAGTGTCACTACTAAAAGTCAATCATCAATCATCCACCAATGTGACTGATAGCCAAGAAGGTTGATGTAACGGGTGAGTCTATTGCATGATACTTTACAGAAAGGTAACCATCAAGTATGTATGCTATTATTCTGTTGAGAGAGACTATCAACAAATGATGCCGAGCCAATACAGATGATCACCATAAGTAATTCGCCTAAATTTACGATGCGTTTTTTTCTTGAAACGTTGCTGTGGTGAAGTGCGCTCGAAGAACATAATGAACCCAGAGAATTTCAAGACAAAGGGACACGATGATTATCTTGAGGGAAGGACGCCTGGGAGAAAGTGTGTCGAATCTAGTCAGACCCTTGGGAAAGAGGAAATCGTAGAGCCAATGTAAAAAAGACAGTTGCTCGAGTACCGGATAAGTGTTACCTAAAGAAGATGACTACTAAACTTTATTGTTGAATCTTTTCCCAATATTAGGCCGCGTTTTTTAGGTGTGACCGCTGTCATTAAGGGTAAACTGCTGTCCATAAGGATGGACCGCTGCCCTTAAAGGCAGACCGCTGTCCCTCACTAAAAGTTCTGGTCCCTCGATACTAGAGCAGTTTCTATAATGGTATTGTTAATTCCCTTTCTAGTAGAACTAGACCCTCATTGGTACCCCTTAGTCTCTCATTGGATGACTGAGGTCCTTGAAGATCGGCTGCTCTTGACCTGTCACACAAAGAGATAGAGTATAAGAGCAGGATATAGTAAATAAGTTTAAGGATAGGACGATACTAAACACTACTTAATCTGGTGTCCACGTGGCATGACTTCGTCGTGCGTAATCTTTTTTGGTTATTGTACCCGCTTGTTCTCAAAAGGGGTTTTGTCCTTTACGTCGAAGACTGTAGCGAGTTAAGACTCAATTGCAGATAGAACTCAGGAAGTATTTGGCTTAATGGTTTGTCGAGTAGCATCACTCCTTATTTAAGATTCGCTATCGGAGGCAGTCTCCTTACTACATGGTCAGGGAGCATAGTAAAGACCAGGCGTTAAAATCCTCTGAGACAAGGAAAAGGATAGGAGCAACAAGCTACCTAAAATTCTTGGTTTTAAGTCCACTCTTGACTTGGTCAATCGTGTGGCCACCTACCGTCCCATCCAGTAAAGCATATTCACTTGGGGCCCAGATCTACATCTATCTGGACTGGAATATAATAATCTCCCTCCAAGTCGACCGAAGAGTGCAACCCGCCAACCGACGGGTATACAAGTAAATTCAAGATTCATACGCGGAGTCTGGGTACCCCTACTTGTAAGTCGGCAGTCCAGTGCAGTCAGTGTTTTTGGGGCTTAACACGCATTTTTGAAAACCCACTTCGCCACTTTTAACCCCCAGCTTTACGTTAATTTTTAACTGTTCAAATATTTTACCGTAATTTTTTCACTTTATATGCGCCTTCTATTAGGCAGGGCTGAGAAAAACTCAGGTCTCGAAGGTGTATTACAATCTCATTTACAGATAATAATAAACTAAATTCGAAAATTCTATGGGTGTCTTCAAGTTGGCGGCGTGTGGTTTTGTACCAATCAGACAGATTATTTGACCGAGCGTTAGCTCGATTAAATGAGTATATTATACGGGCAATTTTGGAACAGGTTGATCTTGTAGAAATTACCCAGCTAAACTGCATGTAAAATGATAAACATCGACACCACACCACGGAGTCAGTAGCTTTATCAACATAATTATTAAACAGGCGATGCTGGCTACAGCATAAAGCACTTGTTGCGTCTTTCTCGCTGACTGCTTTAGGCTGCCGAAATTCGAACTTAATGGGTAGAATCCCACTGACCGCGCCTCAAGCTGTTGTTTCTTGAGCGGCGTGCTTTTTCGAATCTTCGTTGCCTTGCGACTACGTTAAATTTTTTGGTTACCATAGCGGTACAATGAATTTGTGCCAATTTGAAATTATTTTGGCCAACTTCATGCAACACACGCGAACTCATAGTTTTAGTAAAGTGCAGCAATGTCAGCACACGCTTGTGAAAATGCTTCAGCTTATCTTCAAATTGCTGGTCGTGTCCATGTTTAGCGTGGTGCAGGGGCACGAACACAGACCTTATCCATGAAACTTATGTCAATTTTCTTCATGGGTACAGTGGCTTCGTCACCGTATGGTTTATCCACGTCATGTACCTTCTCGTAGAACAAACCATTCTTTGTACCACCTCATTGCAACAGCCCTTTACTGCAACACGTCATGCATTAAACACCAGATTTTAGTACGCATTAACTGACGTGGATAAGCGACGTTAAACCGGGATGGGCTTCATTTACAGCTTGCCCAAATGGTGCTGCAGAGTAGACGCAGTTGATGCCTCAGTCTCATAATTTAAGCGCTTGTGGCTTCACCGGACATCATTAATCTAGGATGACGTAAAAGCGAACGAGACCAGCAGACACATTTATCCTGACCGCCAATCAAGTTGCACGATGCATTCTGACGCACTACCATCTCAAAGACGTATTTAAGATTTCAAATGAAGTGACACGACGCGAGGCGGGCAGCTTCTTCATCTGCAGCTGTGGGAGCACTAGTGTTTATGTAGCTAATGTTCCGTAGATAGTTCCGTAAAGAATGTTGCATCACTTGAACACCGCTAAGGTTCGATCCATTAACGATGTCTTCAAAAATTCAAACATTCATGGCCCTCGAGACGGAATCGAATTCCGTTGGCTGTCAATACTGCACCGAACACGCCTACAGAGCACTATTGCCGCAATTAGATGGTCCAACAGTGCACGCGCAAGAACCACGAAAATTAGCCACTGTCAAATCGTTAAGAAGTGTAATTCCCCGATCTCTTGTCGTTTTAAATACTATATTCTTAGTTCGAAAATCCAAATACAAATAAAAATTGGCGGCGTACCATTGTTCCCATTGGAATCGCCTATGACCGATCCACTGTCTTACATGATGCTGTGACCGTGCTGCAAACTCCTGCATTACCCTTACCAATAGCCGCACGCATGAACAAATCACCGAGCACTGTCATAAGATTCGAGACTCGACTTGCACTTTTTAGCACAACTCATAGCCAATGAGTCATTTAAAAAGGATACAAAGATTTACATGGCCAGCTTAAAATGGATCTGCACTAAACTCTATCAAAAAAAATTCGAAAACAGACTTTTACAGAGCAACGCGCGATATTTTTTTAAACAGCGAAATCTCTATTGTGGTAAAGCCGATCCATATCGGGTTCAAAAAAAAATCCAGGTGATTTAGTTAAGTACATGGTGGTATAGGCTAAATTGCACGTAAGATGATAGCCAGCTATTTGGATTTTACCGTTGGGAGGACCCAGCAGGCTCAACCCCATCTAGTCCGCACGGTCCCAGACTGTAGCAATATCAAGGGACTGCGATCAAGGGAACGCGATCAGGGGACCGCGGTCTGGCGTGGGCCACGTGATATATAGGGATTGCAAATTCTTTCGGCATGGAGAAGACTTGGTTGTCAGTTCTGACATACGGAGTAGGCGTGGTTATAGAGTTGGGTTTTGGTTAATTCACATTAAACAAAGTTCAATTTTCTTCTAAAACATACGCGTCGTTCTTCTTCCGAGTTGGATATTTTATCCTCCCGACGTCAGAAAACTTCGACACGAAGGGCAGGAAGATCACTTCAGGAGCTATTTGGCCAGGAGTGCAAGGACCCTCAACACACCTCAACTGCGATCGGACGCAGGCAACCTTACTGGTTAAAGTACAAGATCGCGAGACGGCTCAAGTGTTCAGAAGGCTCACAACTCAAGTACCCATTTTTGTCACAAGGCGATCAAGGCTGATCGCGGCGACTTTAGGAGAGCGCCAACCAAAAAGACGCGATCGGGTAAGAAAAATACACCCTATCGACACCAATCTCTAAAGCAGTCAAAATCAACGTCGGGTCAAGTTCACTTATAAGAGTGCAACTCGCCCTACCGAGTGGTAAAAAGGTGGGTAGGAAACAAGTGCAAGAAGAATTGGAGTATACCTCCGTTATATGATTGTCTGGGCGCCAGTGGAGAGTCGGTACCCATTCATAAAGTGAGCGAACCCCGCTCCACCACATGATCTTGAATAGCTTTCGAGCAACCTCTGTACAGCCGACTGCATTATAAAACTCATGAGCAACGTGCGCATAAATGAATACGAACTCCTTAGATTGTTGAGCTGCAAAGACCTGCGGAAATTAATGATAGCAATGCGGCATTGAAAGCAAGCGACATGACGTAAATGCTGACACCCAAGTACTTGGCACATTCGAACCGAAACTAACATTTAGCAGTGGGTTCAGGAATACATTTGACAGCTCGATATAGCACTTCACACGGGCCACATCATTTTAAAAGAGATTATACAATTCATCTCTACCGATCAGCAGAAATGCGTGTCTAGGCGAAGAATGTTTTCCAGCAATGTAAATTTCGAACTTGTTTCTTCGCAATCATTTTAAATTGAAAGTAGTCTACAGCGTATTCGCCGAGTACAAACGGAACAAACAGATCCAGTAACCCACTGCATAAACTGTACATTATACTCGGTCGGGCTAACTGTATCCAGGGTATCAAAAAATTTCGGCTGCTGGCAGAAACGAGGCCATCACAGACCTCATCGAGATATCAGTGCATGACAAAAACCAAAGGAATAGGTCTGCTCTCTGTATGACCAACAAAACAATTTCCCCTTCAAACAACGTCCGTGATGCTGTAGGCCAGCGTGGACGACGACGCGTCATTTTCACGCATATAAGACCGAAACATGGTCACTGACAGAGTTGGCGACAATACTGCAGGCCAGTTTACGATGTTCATGAGCTCGTTGCGCTTCGTGTCATCATAAATGAAATTCCTGTAGATTTCATTAACATCGCCATTGTGCTTACGGATGATAATGAAGGGTAAAAAATCTTTTGTAAGCTCTCCAGCAGACACACAATTTTTATCTCCTGCTCTTTGTACTCAACTTCCTGACTCATATCCAAGTCAGAGGCGCTCTCGAGACCAACATTGACCAAAGCACGTGCCATTACATCATCGACAAATCTTTTGTAATTTCAAAACATCGTTGCAGCGATGATTAAGGTCTGTCGTTTAAAGCATTAAATGTTGTGGCAAACTCCTCAAAACATTCATAGCCACACATTTGATCGCCTTCTTACAAATTCTCGTTTTGCACAATCTCAGCTAAATATCACTGAACATCAGAATTAATTTAGTTGACTTGAGGTAGCCACCACAACATGTACCCAGCATTCGACGATAATGATCGATGAATGCCGATTACTGTCTTGAAAATGCTGCACAAAACTCGATACCGTTATCTAAAGAAGTAGCTGTTTAAATTATAATGTACTTTATAGTCTGCTTTATAAGCTTGCGTGACAGGCATTTATTCAGAAAAAAACGAAACTTCGTGACCGCCTATCGAGATTACTGTCCCCGCTTTGGTTGCTAGCATCACTCACGGCAGATCAACGCTCTTGGTTTCCCAAAAATTCGCAAGTGAAATGCAAATCATGTCTCTTCTTTGATAATTACACGGCGTGGATCGTATGTAAATCAGCTTCAGCTGCTGGAATTCTTGGACTTGAACACGTCCAATATTAGAAACAAAATCTAAAGAGCTCGTTAAAGCAGTTGATCGGGGCATTACGTCTTCGCTAGCTATATCTGCCGATTCTTGCGGCTTAGAGATTCCACGTTTTTCTCTTCTGGTGATATTGGATTACGGCAAGCTCAAAATTTGTGACCTTACCGGTCGAAATTTTTGCATTTATGACTCTTGGAGGTTCAGCACAAACTTTGAATGCTTGAAGAGCGATATTGCGCTATCTGTTTCTAATACGACAATTAAGGCTCCGAAAACCTGCCATGACTCTTCATCCGCTCAGGATCACGCACATCATCGAGTTGCGCCACAACACGTGCGACTATCTTTCTTCATCGGGTCTGGGCGGCATTTGAGTTCTCGGTCGACACCTTCTCGCAAGCTGTTATCCAGTCCACCACATGGTCAGGATTAAATAATTTGGGAGGCTGCAGCAGCCACCTATTTTTTTTATAGATTGCGACATGTGTCTAGCGGAAAAGAAATGTTCACAATGGTTTTGCGTTACCGACGTTCACAGACGTGTAAGACTATAAGTGAATATAAGATAAACATATTGTTTTATACCATTAAATCTCTAAAGCGTACCTTGGCAGCCTACGAAGGACCATCTCATCTACACCATTTTGAAATTGGTGTTTATTCCGCAGAAGGATTCGCGCCGGCCAGCTTCCGAGACCTTTCTTATGACGTCGATAAATACACTACCGAATTGCATGTCAAAAGGTGCTCGCTCTTTTGCGTATTGTTGCTCAATACGAGCCAGCTTTCCATCGAAATTTATCTTTACACATGTGTTGAAGGACAGAATATCGCCAGTCGAGGATAAAGCTTTTGTAGGGCAGCATGCGTGCTCCCCGCGCGAGACGTGGTGACATGTCCATAATGCTAATTGTTGCGGACAAAACAGGTCAAAAAAAATTTTTGTCGGATAAGGCCACGTTGTTGACATATCATGCGACCTACGGATGCGATATGTCACAGCCTTCGTGTTTTTTTTTATCAATCTTAGTAGTTCTCAATCCAATCTGTGACACCACGATGTTCCAGGCTCTTAGGAAACCCCTTTCAATCATCGCTAGTGGTGATGGACTTCTTGTACTTGAAAAAAATATTCTTTGATACATGCCAGCGGCAAAGCAAAGCTTTCACGTTCAGAAAGAATATGTCAATAACTCTCATCAATTCCAGCTTCAAGTATGTAAAATGGTCTTGATTAAAATTCTTACAGAATTTCAGTTAAACCTTCCGCACTTTTGTAGACGTATTTTGCGTCTCGTTCTGCTTGCATAAAGAAGTACGCCATAGTAAAGGTAGGTAGGTGCTGGTAAAACTCCGACGATAGCGAGGCTAGTACATACCTGTTGGTATTGTAAGTAGAGTCTTAATTCGATACTATCCCTGTACTATTTCTGGAACAAATCTCATTGGCCGATGGAGAAACTACAAAACGTGGTGTCAGTTTCTACCTTTTTTTTGCGTGCATAACAGCATTTTGAGCCTGAAGCAACAAGGTCATTAGGCAGTGACCGAAAAGGGGTTGTGCGTTGTGTCTTTACAGCGCAATCATTGTTACTGATGATGTAAATATCCTGAGCGGTGACATTTATCCGGATGTCGTTGAGCAGAGAGTTAAAAAGTACCAGGTTTGACACCAGCACTGGTCAATAGAAGAACTCTCTTTCAAGGCTCATCGTTCAAGGCTCATCGTTCAAGGCTCATCGTTCAATGTGTGACCACTCGGATGTGCAGATGCGTCATTAAAGGCTTCATAATTGTGCTTTTCTCTAACAACGTTGACTATCTAGTGCTAATCTATGCGTTATTGGCAGCCTTAACACGGCACCGAGTGCAACTACTAGCCCTTGTGCACTTGATCATTCTCGCTGCTAATTAATTCGTTAACAGAAACTGCCTTGTATTTAATTTGCTGTGAAAACCATACAAAGATGCGTTTAATTGCGCCATCTTTTCTGTTACCTTCCCTCTTGGTACGCTTGATGTTTAAGAAAAATCCTTGACTCCTTCATTTCCAATAAGTGCCTTACTGGCTTGCTCCAGCGTATCTCGTGTAGCTTTAGGAGGTGATGGCAGAGCCACATAAAATCAACTGAAAATGGGAATGCGCGCTTAAATAAATTCTTCAAAAGTTAAAAAATGACGTGTAAGCGAATAAACAATGGACGCGAATATAGTGTTAATTTGCTACCAGTATTAGCAAATGATGTTTTATTCTGACCATTCAAAAAATTGAATATGTAGTGATTACTATAATAAATTAGGGGTGCTGGTTGCTCAACGAGGTAATTGATGTTCCCCTTGTTTCTAGATATGCATAATACAAGAGTAAATCAGATTTAGTAATAAATATTTAACTTTACAAAATATGGTTCTACTTTTACCCTTTACTCATAAAAAAACCTTCCTTTTGCACGATACGTGTAAGCAAAGTATAAGGTACTAACAACCTTTGTGTTCAGTGTAAGCAGCTTGTACTGTGATAGTCGACTGGTGACCCGTTACACCGGCTACACATCGTATATATCAAAAAGATCATAAGCACTTCATGATACAAATTAGTACATGCACTCGCAAACCTTCGAACCATGCACTTGTCTGCAAAGGGTCAGCGCACAGGTGTTAGCACTCATAATGACGGTAAGTAGTACCCTTCGTCGAAACAAATCTTGCAGCAATCCTAGCATTAGTAGTTTGAGGCGTCCGTATTGTGACATGCAATTCTTCCTTTGAAACGCAAAAACGCTACGCTGGACTCGAGTCAACCCTTGACGCCTTTTTCTGTAAACAGTGGAAAAAGTTACGGAATCTCTGCGCTTTGGCGATCCATTATGCTGAAGTAGAGGATTTTGGTCCGCAGCGCCCGGCATCCTTCGTTTTTATATCAACTCCGTATTCATATAAAACGATAGTAGGTCGTGAACAGATCCTACCCGGGTCTTTACGGTATAAGCAAAGACCTTACAGGTTTGAGTTACATTTGCATTCTCCGCCGGAACAGATGATACCACGAAGCAGATTACTTTGCTGAATGCCAATCGCACGGTGGCATGTATACATGCAACTCCCACGACCGCATGCACGAATTGTTTTAGTAGACTGCATGATCTTTTTCCTGTGAAGGCTTGGTAACATACTCAACTTCGGTTGGATGCAACCGCCGTTAGTAATATTTATATGTAATTATACGAAATCATGACAAAATAGTCGCATGATTGGTGCTAGCTTAACCGCTGAACTTTGACAACAACAAAAATCTGGATAGTAGTACCCTTTTTAATGTTCTCTCTTGCACTTAACGCTACTACCATTGGTTTATTTTTAAAAGATCGCAATGTATCCGCAACTCAATCTAGTTTTTTCACTAAGCTCTTTCACGTCGGACATTTACTCTTTGACTAAACCTTTACATCTGGGCCTCATCGGTGCTAATGGCTTATTGAAGGCTCATTCGCAAACTCTTCATCACCGTATCATGCACATCCTCGACAAGAAACATTACTTGTTCATGCTCATCGGTATTTCTTCCTTGTTGTACCGTTTTTGTATGAACAAAAGATTCATGATTGTCGAGCACGTGAACGCGATTTTATGTATATTAGCATTTATAAACAAATCAAGGCAAGGTGGTTATCAGCTATGCGCCTCACTATTCGCCAAACGAAATGTAAAGGAGGAAGTGGTAAGTGTGACTTTTTTTGTACCAAATCATTTAAAATTTAGCCTAATTTGAAAAATTTAGCAGCTTCAAACGTCGGCATTGTACTTAGCATTACGGTGACTACATGAACCGTAGCTAAACCTAAAGATATAAAAATTATTCGGACGAGACCTGCTCTTGGAAAAATTGGGCGTATCATTAGTTATCTTTACGAATGTCCTGAAATGACCCAGCCGGATAAAAGTGAACCCAGCTGTTTAGCATGTGCCTAAATCTGTCACAAGACAATTTGTCATACTTAAAACTTTCGTAGCTTCATGATAGCCTGTATAAACGACACAGAAACTAAATTGCAAGGTTAACGCAAATCTGATCAGCTTAAAAATCTGCTTGATTATTAGTTAATCTGCAGTAACTCCTCGAGAAATCTCGTTGGATTGGTGGAGACGAATAAAATGAACAGGCGAGTAATGAGTTACGTAAATTTCCATTTTTTTAAAGCAGAAACCAAGTCCCTGATTCTTCAGACAGACCTCATATAATCATGTCCTAAGCTCCCCTTACATTGCGCATAGTCCCCAATTGTACCATCACAAGGCCAAGGAAGTAAAAAATTGCGAGGAGCATTCTGGCAAATTGGGCTTTCATAATCTAAAGAGTTTAGGTCACCCAGTATGCAATCCCTCTCATAACCGAGAAGCGCGCTGGCCTAGAATCGATGACCGATAACGACCTAACCCCCAAACGTCCGCAAATCGGTCACAATCCAAAGCTGGATAAATACCTGGCACTTTCGTGCGTGGCGCCGGCGTCCTGCTCGATGTATTAATAAAAAAAGGTAGCAAACGAGAAGATGAAGTATGACGATAATGAAGAGGTTGTGCAAATATTTTGGTACGGAACAAGTTCCTATGTTATTACAGAATATGGTCTTCTCTAAGTCCAGAGGAAAGAGCTTTTCCTTGCACCCAAGGCAGCATCCATATTATTCAATTAAATTGTAGATTTCTGGTATTGCCGCGATCTTGTAGTGAAGGTCAACACATTTTCATTCTCAACTTTTACGCCCCAAATTACACAGCTAAGCGCGAGAAAACCTTTGCAACCTGAGAAATTGAAACATGCAGCTCAACTAAACCAAACTATTACAAGATTATAATTGTGTAGAGAGCCCACACACGGAATTGTATGGTTCAACGGACACCCAATTGTCTTAAAAATTCTACACTGAGCATATGATTGAAGGAGACAAGGATGTGTGATACCCGGCTCTTTCGGAAACATCCATAAGGTGAGGAGCCAGCTGCGACTCAACACTTTTTACTTCAGATAAACGAGGCAGCCAGAAGTCTAGACCTATATTGCCCGTCGAAGAAGGCGTGTTGTCATTTGTATATGGAGCGACGGGTGCACGGATCGACAATCGGCACAGAGTAATGGGTGCGCAGCAACAGGGTCAGTGCGACGTTGCCAGATCGTGGTGGGTGAGATGCGACAGGGTTCGGATGACTACATAGTCGAATAGTCTAGGAGCGTTTTCAAGAGAAGATCTATGAGACCATGCCAAGCACCTGCAAGGGTAGTAGTGCGCACAAGTTATAGCCAAGTTGTAACGGGGCACCCTGAAGCTTGTACTGATGACAGTACAAGCTGCTTATTCTGACGACAGAATGAGGCAGTGCCTCGTACTTCACGTACACTGGTACGTGCAGAGGAAGACGGTAAGAAGAAGCGAGTACTTGGTTTAAGTAAAAGTATAACTATATTTATAATAGTTAATGTCTGCAATAAATCACTATTTATCTTCATCTAACTATGTCTAAATACAAATGTGTAAATCAGTTATCTGCTCACCACTCCTTGCGTGCGTCTGTCGTGGCGCGTCTTCGTTGGTTGATATAATGGCCTATATCAACCAATTAGTAACTACTCGTAAGTGCTACAGAATATTTGTCCTTATGACAATATTCTGAGAATATAACTCTTATAGTTATATTCTATTAACAATTTCTTATAAATTGTTATGTAACGATTCACCCCGTTACATCACCCCCCTAACCATCAGTCACTTTAGTGACTGATTGACTAAATGGATACTCGTCCCAAATCATTTAGGACAGGGTTTGCACTTGTTGGTCCGAGTCCACTTTCCAACATTTCATCGCATGGTTAACAACCCATGCGATGCGCGAGCAAGGCCGCCGAGAGCGTGTCCGCACGTCTCTGTGCGGACGCCGAAGCAGAAACAACAGCAACTGATGTCTCATCGGTTGCTGAAGCGACCCAGCCTGTGTCACTTGGTGATGCAGGCGCTGGTCATAAAGACACTCGTGTCTTCACAGAGTACGAGCTCGGTGTCTCGTACTCTCCTGATACGGATGACGGATCCGTATCGACGGCGATTGAATCTAAGCCGCCTGCCAAGCGTGGCATGGACGATGCTTTGCGTCGCAGCATCTTTGGTTCATCTGATGAGTCAGATGAACCATCGCCGAAGCGAAGGCGCTCGAGGTCGCAAGACTCGGGCGCTAATAGTGGTGTCGGTTCTCCTATGGACACCACTTCACAGCGAGGTGCCAGTACTTCTGTCGGCACATAGCAGGAAGAGCGGGACCGCAGTGTGTTGCGTCTCGCTCCCGAGAAGAAGGCATGGATGCCTCCTAAATCTGTCATGGATCACTTGTCGGTCACGGTGAGTGATCGGTATCGAACACGGTTGTTCGATATGTCAAGGATCCATCACCTTGACCCCAGCGCGAAAAACTATCGCGCTGAACACGAATTCTTCATCGATGCTTTCTTTAAACATCGATGGTACAGTGGGAATCACAAGCGTGATGGTCCCTCACTGCTTCAAGAGTGGAACGCTTACATCCATAACCTCGAGGATGTAGGTCGTGACGCTTGGAACGACAAACTTATCAGAGCTCGTGATAAGTTTGAGAAAAGAACCCCGACAGGTGCACGCTACAAGCTGCATCGTCTGTCAAGGGAGAAAGGATTACCCTGCCTCTCTTGGGGAGACTCGTGCCCATGTTGTGTGAACAACTCTGCACGAGCACCTAAGGAGGCTTACCTCCCTAATAGCCCGTGGTGGCGCGTACGTATCTCTAGTGAGATGTACGAAGGGATTGACAACTTGAAATCCCTTTACGACCGTGCCGGGAAGACTTTCTCCGGCGGTCCTTCTGCGGCACAGGATGTGCCGCGTCGTACTGCTCAACCAGACCCAGTACGTCGATCATCAGTTGGGAGCGGGGCTCCCAAGAATCCCAGGACGGGGGATAGCCGCGCCACCGGACGAGATAACTCGTCCGACGTCCGTTCAAGTCGCGGTGGTTCAACAGCTGCTCAACTAGATAGCGCTGACCACCGCGAGATTCCTCTAATGGAGGTGGAGGAGGAGGGAAGACGCTCTCCACACGATCGTGGGGATCCGTGTGCTCCCGAGAGCCTCTTTGATTGCGTAAAGCTTGCGTTACGCGGCGATCTCGAACATGAGCGGGACAGGCGTCTCCAAATGGCGGACACTGTCTCGAAGCATCGAGCTGAGTTTGCCTTTGCTCAGCTTGAGAACGAGAGAGCTCTGACATCTCTTCGTGACGAGCTAAGGGTATCTCGTGGGATTGTTGATCGGTCTCAGGATGAGATAACTGCTCTTCAGACCCTTGTCGATGACCACCATCGGGAGCACAAGGCTCTCTGCGAGATGCTTGAGCGCAAGGGCGTTCTTCATCGGAAGAAGCAGCGTACTGATGGTACGGCTTAAGCCGACCAACGTAAAACGTGGGATGCGTTCGCATCTTACGTGGCAACTCGATCGTGTATGCATTGCCTAGGTGGTGCAAAACACGAAATGGGCCGATGTACTTGGGTAGTTGTTTACTGCTACCCAAGTTAGTCACTACATGCTTTGGTAGATTAACCGTAGACAGTAGGACTAAGTCACATTTATTAAATAAAAGAGTGTTTGCCCTTCCATTCTTGTCAGCGTTTTGCTTTTGCTTATCCACCGCTTCGGCGATGGAGTCTTGCACAAAACGGACTACCGTTTTACGAGCCAGTATGAACTCGTCTGCTGACTCGTTAGATTCAGTGCGCTGTGAGTGCACTGCAGCAACATCAACCTTTTCTTCAGTGATGGCTTCCTCGCTCTCACTGGCATCATCTTCTTCGATATCGATGTTGTCTATATCGGCATCAAACGCAGTGACCTCTTCGTCAGAGCGTGATAAGCGTGAACCAAATCGTCTTTTGCTCGCGCGAGTCTCTCCCCCCCTTGGACCAGAGTTACACTCTAGTAAGGTGGGTACACGCGGATGGCGTAAGCCATTCACGTAAAACGGTGTATGTGTCGTGGACGCATGCACCGAGTTGTTAATGGCAAACTCTACCATTGTTAAGAAATCACTCCAACTCTTAAAGGGGTGTACGTATCCTCGAAGTATCTCTTCGAGGACACGATTGGCACTTTCCGTCTGACCATCTGACTCTGGATGATCAGATGTAGACATCTTCAAGCGCGTTCCGAGTGATTTGAACACGGAGCGCCAGAAATCAGCAGTGAATCGTGGATCTCTGTCTGATACGAGTTCACGGGGCAACCCATGAAGTCGGAAGATGGTGTCAATAAAGACACAAGCACAGCCACTTGCCATGATTGACTCTGGTACAGCCACAAGGTGTACCATTTGCTGAATCTGTCAACAAATACGAGAATACCCGTATTCCCGCGTGCGTCTTTGGGTAACCCGAAGACGAAATCCATTGAGATGGATTCCCAGTACTCAGCCGGAACCGGTAGAGGCTGTAAATGTGCACGCAGTGAAGGACTTGACTTCACTCGTTGACAGACTTCGCATGCGCGAACATACTTTCGCACAAACTGATACTGGCGGGGCCAGTAAAAGTCTCGACTCAGCGTGAGATATGTTTCTCCCGGCCACGATGTCCTCCTGTAGGAGCATCGTTATACTCGAACATGATCCGCAAACGCAGATCAGTATCATCTGGGATGACAACACGTGGTGTGGCACCAGGAACGGCTGTATAATGTAGTAAACCGTTGTGAGTTGTGTATCGATCTGATTCAGATCGATACGCAGACGACAATCGTTTCAACGATTCTCGAGATGGCTGTGAGAGGTGTGTCAACAACTTCACAATCTCACCATCTTAGGCGTATGCCCGCCTCACATCATCATGCAACGTTGAATATGAGACTGAGGACGTCATAACCGCAACAGTTACTGTAACGGGGCACCCTGAAGCTTGTACTGGTGACAGTACAAGCTACTTATTCTGATAACAGAATAAGGCGGTGCCTCGTAACTTCACGTACACTCGTACGTGCAGAGGAAGACGGTAAGAAGAAGCGAGTACTCGGTTAGAGTAAAAAGTAGAACTGTATTTATAATAGTTAATGTCTGCAATAAATCACTATTTATCTTCATCTAACTATGTCTAAATACAAATGTGTAAATCAGTTATCTGCTCACCACTCATTGCGTGCGTCTGTCGTGGCGCGTCTTCGTTGGTTGATATAATGGCCTATATCAACCAATTAGGAACTACTTGGAAGTGCTACAGAATATTGTCCTTATGACAATATTCTGAGAATATAACTCTTATAGTTATATTCTATTAACAATTTCTTATAAATTGTTATGTAACGATTCACCCCGTTACATCACCCCCCTAACCATCAGTCACTTTAGTGACTGATTGACTAAATGGATACTCGTCCCAAATCATTTGGGACGGGGTTTGCACTTGTTGGTCCGCGTCCACTTTCCAACATCTCATCGCATGGTAAACAAGCCCATGCGATGCGCGAGCTAAGGCCGCCAGAGAGCGCGTCTGCACGTCTCTGTGCGGACGCCGAAGCAGAAACTACAGCAACTGATGTCCCATCGGTTGCTGAATCGACTCAGCCTGTGTCACCTGGTGATGCAGGCGCTGGTCATGAAGACACTCGTGTCTTCACAGAGTACGAGCTCGGTGTCTCGTACTCTCCTGATACGGATGACGGATCCGTATCGACGGCGATTGAATCCAAGCCGCCTGCCAAGCGTGGCATGGACGATGCTTTGCGTCGCAGCATCTTTGGTTCATCTGATGAGTCAGATGAACCATCGCCAAGCGAAGGCGCTCGAGGTCGCGAGACTCGGGCGCTAATAGTGGTGTCGGTTCTCCTATGGACACCACTTCACAGCGAGTGCCAGTACTTCTGTCGGCACGTCGCAGGAAGAGCGGGACCGCAATGTGTTGCGTCTCGCTCCCGAGAAAGAAGGCATGGATGCCTCCTAAATCTGTCATGGATCACTTGTCGGTCACGGTGAGTGATCGGTATCAGACTACGGTTGTTCGATATGTCAAGGATCCATCACCTTGACCCCAGCGCGAAAAACTATCGCGCTGAACACGGAAATTCTTCATCGATGCTTTCTTTAAACATCGATGGTACAGTGGGAATCACAAGCGTGATGGTCCCTCACTGCTTCAAGAGTGGAACGCCTACATCCATAACCTCGAGGATGTAGGTCGTGACGCTTGGAACGACAAACTTATCAAAGCTCGTGATAAGTTTGAGAAAAGGAACCCCGACAGGTGCACGCTACAAGCTGCATCGTCTGTCAAGAGGAGAAAGGATTACCCTGCCTCTCTTGGGGAGACTCGTGCCCATGTTGTGTGAACAACTCTGCACGAGCACCTAAGGAGGCTTACCTCCCTAATAGCCCGTGGTGGCGCGTACGTATCTCTAGTGAGATGTACGAAGGGATTGACAACTTGAAATCCCTTTACGACCGTGCCGGGAAGACTTTCTCCGGCGGTCCTTCTGCGGCACAGGATGTGCCGCGTCGTACTGCTCAACCAGACCCAGTACGTCGATCATCAGTTGGGAGCGGGGCTCCCAAGAATCCCAGGACGGGGGATAGCCGCGCCACCGGACGAGGTAACTCGTCCGACGTCCGTTCACGTCGCGGTGGTTCAACAGCTGCTCTACTAGATAGCGCTGGCCACCGCGAGATTCCTCTAATGGAGGTGGAGGAGGAGGGAAGACGCTCTCCACACGATCGTGTGGATCCGTGTGTTCCCGAGAGCTTCTTTGATCGCGTAACGCAAGGGTTACGCGACGATCTCGAACATGAGCGGGATAGGCGTCTCCAGATGGTGGACACTGCCTCGAAGCATCGAGCTGAGTTTGCCTTTGCTCAGCTTGAGAACGAGAGAGCTCTGACATCTCTTCGTGACGAGCTAAGGGTAGCTCGTGGGATTGTTGATCGGTCTCAGGCTGAGATAACTGCTCTTCAGACCCTTGTTGATGCCCACCATCGGGAGCACAAGGCTCTCTGCGAGATGCTTGAGCGCAAGGGCGTTCTTCATCGGAAGAAGCAGCGTACTGATGGTACGGCTTAAGCCGACCAACGTAAAACGTGGGATGCGTTCGCATCTTACGTGGCAACTCAATCGTGTATGCATTGCCTAGGCGGTGCAATACACGAAATGGGCCGATGTACTTGGGTAGTTGTTTACTGCTACCCAAGTTAGTCACTACATGCTTTGGTAGATTAACCGTAGACAGTAGGACTAAGTCACATTTATTAAATAAAAGAGTGTTTGCCCTTCCATTCTTGTCAGCGTTTTGCTTTTGCTTATCCACCGCTTCGGCGATGGAGTCTTGCACAAAACGGACTACCGTTTCACGAGCCAGTATGAACTCGTCTGCTGACTCGTTAGCTTCAGTGTGCTGTGAGCGCACTGCAGCAACATCAACCTTTTCTTCAGTGAGGGCTTCCGCAGGGATCATTGTCTTCAGTGAGGGCTTCCGCACTCTCACTGGCATCATCTTCTTCGATATCGATGTTGTCGATATCGGCATCAAACGCAGTGACCTCTTCGTCAGAGCGTGATGAGCGTGAACCAAATCGGTCTTTTGCTCGCGCGAGTCTCTCCCCCCTTAGACCAGAGTTACACTCTAGTAAGGTGGGTACACGCGGATGGCGCAAGCCATTCACGTAAAACGGTGTATGTGTCGTGGACGCATGCACCGAGTTGTTGATGGCAAACTCTACCATTGGCAAGAAATCACTCCAACTCTTAAAGGGGTGTACGTATCCTCGAAGTATCTCTTCGAGGACACGATTGGCACTTTCCGTCTGACCATCTGACTCTGGATGATCAGATGTTGACATCTTCAAGCGCGTTCCGAGTGATTTGAACACGGAGCGCCAGAAATCAGCAGTGAATCGTGGATCTCTGTCTGATACGAGTTCACGGGGCAACCCATGAAGTCGGAAGATGGTGTCAATAAAGACACAAGCACAGCCACTTGCCATGATTGTCTCTGGTACAGCCACAAGGTGTACCATTTTGCTGAATCTGTCAACAAATACGAGAATACCCGTATTCCCGCGTGCGTCTTTGGGTAACCCGAAGACGAAATCCATTGAGATGGATTCCCAGTACTCAGCCGGAACCGGTAGAGGCTGTAAATGTGCACGCAGTGAAGGACTTGACTTCACTCGTTGACAGACTTCGCATGCGCGAACATACTTTCGCACAAACTGATACTGGCGGGGCCAGTAAAAGTCTCGACTCAGCGTGAGATATGTTTCTCCCGGCCACGATGTCCTCCTGTAGGAGCATCGTTTTACTCGAACATGATCCGCAAACGCAGATCAGTATCATCTGGGATGACAACACGTGGTGTGGCACCAGGAACGGCTGTATAATGTAGTAAACCGCTACGAGCAGTGTATCGATCTGATGCAGATCGATACGCAGACGACAATCGTTTCAACGATTCTCGAGATGGTTGGAAGAGGTGTGTCAACAACTTCACAATCTCACCATCTTAGGCGTATGCCCGCCTCACATCATCATGCAACGTTGAATATGAGACTGAGGACGTCATAACCGCAACAGTTACTGTCTCACTGTTGGGTTTCGCGACTGTTTCAAAGTCGGGACGACGTGAGAGTGCATCAGCGACGACGTTGAGTCGTCCTGGTTTGTACTCGACCGTAAAGTTGTATTCTGCAAAGAATGACAACCACCGCGCCATTCGTTGTGAAAGGTGCGGGCTGTTCACTGCCGTGCGTAATGACGCATGGTCAGTGTAAACAATGAAGGGTCTATCTCCTAATAGATAGACTCTGAACTTCGCGAGTGCATACTTCATGGCAAGGAGTTCCTTGTCATGCACTGGATAGTTCCGCTCAGCTGGTTGCAGCTGACGCGACTGATAGCAGACGACGCGTTCAACGCCTTCAAGATCGTACTGCATTAATGCACAGCCGATTGCGAAATCGCTGGCATCACAGACCACACGAAATGGCCTGTCCTGATCGGCTATTGCGAGGACTGGGGATTGTATCAAGCTCTGCTTGATACCATCAAAGGAGCGCTGACATTCAGCGTTCCATGACCACCTCTCGTTCTTTTTCAACAAACATGAGAGGTGTACAGTCATCTCGGCGTAATTGCGTGAATACTTATGCAAATACGCCGCTAGCCCAAGGAATTTTCGAAGACCTTTGACATCAACCGGCACAGGCCAGTCGGTGATCGCCTTGATCTTTTCGGGATCAGGACGTACACCGTTCTTACCAACGATGCACCCAAGAAGTGGTATTTCGCTTGCGGCAAATATACACTTCTTGAGGTTTGCATACAATTGATGCTTTCGCATGATTGTAAGAACCTGTCGGACGTGGTACCTGTGAACCTCAACGTCCGACTTTCCATCCATAGCTCGACTATGGATGAATACGTCATCGAAATAACTCGGCGCGAATTCGCGTACTGGTCTCAACAGATGTGTGTCACATCTGTTGAACGTGGCCTGGGCATTACTAAGCCCTTGTGGCATTACTAGCCATTCCCAGAGCATGCCGCTAGGCGTGCTAACTGCGGTATAGGGTATATCCCGTTCTCGCATAAGGATTTGATAGAATCCATCCATCAAATCTATGGACGAAAAGATGGTACTCTTTGACATACCATCAATGATTACGTCCTTCCTCGGTATCGGCGTCTGAGCCGGTACCGTTGCAGCATTCAATTTGTTAAATGCATGCACTATCCGCCACCCTCCTGTTGCTTTTTGCACACAGAAGGTCGGAGAGCTATGTGGGGAAGTTGATTCCCTCACATGGCCCGCAGCTAAACGATCGGCAAAGAACTTGTCGATCGCAAGTACTTGTTCACGAGGAAGTGGCCACTGCTTCATGAAACAGTACTTCAAGCTTGGTTTAAGCTCGACCTCGTGTCGAATACCTTTATCCTTCGGTAATTTGCACGGAACAGTTTCAGGGAATACATCCTTGAATTCAACCGAATCTTCATAGAGAGGATTTGTCTTGAGCAATTCCCACGATTGGGATTCATATCGCTCAACTCGTGTCTTTTCATCTAGGGCACTCTCGTCCATAGATGAACTACTGAGAACTCTCTCGTTCTCAGTAAACACTGTTGCTGACCTTATGTCGGCTACACACTCGTTGTCAGCGACGCGTACGCAGATCTGATTGACTTTGCCACTACGCAGATCACGCAAGAACCTTTTATGTTCGAGCGTTGGCAACTGAGTTATCTCCGAAGTCAACTTCGGAGGCGCAATCAGATCAAGTGTATAAGCGCCTACGCTTGATCCGTTATTGACTATGACATTCAATGTCTCTGTCATTTCCTGGGGACTTATTCCCTCAGTCTTCGAAGGACTTATTCCTTCGGCTTCCCGGGGACTTATTCACGCGGGTTTCGGGGAACTTATTTCCGCCGTATTTGTAATATCGGGACTTATTCCCTTAACTTCCTCTAGCTGGGGTTGCGCAAACACAGCGAGATCCTCTACAAAAGACTCTCCAGTCGATCTAGGATTATCGTTTCGCTTAACCTGAGCAATCGGTTGTGTCTCTTCTAGATGTTCCCTGCTAGGGATACATCTTTGTCCCGGTCCACTCGACTTATTCGAGTGGTGGACCTTCGGCGCAGCCTGTGTTTCCTCACAGCCGCTGGAACTTTGCTCCGAAGTGTAACCGTTTGTTACACTAAGGTTTTGTGCAGTCGTACTAACGACCGTACCACAAGTGAGGCCATAGCACTCACTCGTTGTACATCCACACGCTTGTGGACGCTCCAAAACGTTCATCAGATGGCCATCTGATGAACAAGCGGCAGGCATCGTTACTGTTCGATGTTGCCAGTTTACTCGTGGTTTATACCTTCTGTGCCACGGTATTCCAAGGATGACATCAAATTTGTCATCCAAATCCATTACGATAAAGCTATCGTCATACTGGGTATATTCTAGCGTATAGTGGATCTTCACTATACGCTTCATGACGGTTACAGATGCGCCTGTCGCAAGACGTACCGCCATCCTCGTAGGAGGTGTGTCACATTCACTGAACTTAAAGTGACCATCTTCTAGCGATTGGCGTCACACAAAATTGTTGGATGCCCCACAATCGACTAGAGCTCGAAGGGACAACTTATTTGTCACTTCGAGTTTTAAGGTAATGAGTGAGATCTCATTACCTAGAGCAGCAATGCACAACGTTTGTGTGTTGGGAGCAACTTTCATCAAGAGGCCTAAAAATTCTCTTGATGTTGCTGGACCAGTAGGGTGCTCCGCACCTACTGATCCTGTCCGTTTTTTGACGGTCCATCCCGTTGTTGCGTCTTTGCACCAACAGCGGACCCGCGTCCCTTCCCCTTTCTCATGGGTGGACGGTCACTACGCCCAGTGTTGCGAGACACTGGACGAGGGGCACTACACTCGTAAGCGTAGTGTCCTGTCTTCTGACATCTGTTGCATTTCTGCAACTTCTTGTAGTCTGTAGAGCGAGCCTTCTCGCTCTCTACATAACAGAGTTCCATCGGCTCTGGACCTCCGCTGTCATATCGTCTCGGTGTACGATATGATGTCGAGCTGGTGCGAGCCTGTCTCAGACTGAAGTCTTCCTATTCCGCAATGGAAATTGCTTGTTCTAGTGAATCTGGTTCAAGTCGGAACAGGTGAGTCTTGACGGGACCATCCGCAAGACCCTGCATGAACACCGAAACCAACCTGTGTTCATCAACCGAGTTGGAACTTATACAACTCGTGAGATGTCGTATATGTTGCGCGTAAGCGTGCACATCACGCTTACCCTGTTTGAGCTTCAAGAGTTCGGTTCGAGCTCTGAACTCAGCTCTAGGCGGTTCAAACGTTTGTCTGAGCCGCGACTTGAAGACTTCCAACGACCCAAACGCATATCGGTCGTGCAACTTGAGCCCCAGTGCCCAAGTCTTGGCACGTCCTGCCAGATTTGACTGGGCAAATGCAACTTGCATATCCCCGTCGTCGATGCGACGCGCCCTTATGGCGTCATCCAATTCGACGAACCATCTCAAGAGGGAGTCCTCTTCGACTCCCCTATACTTGGAGATGTCAATCTTCAAGGTCTCGGGTCGACGCGAATGCATCGACCCACCAGCAGCAGCCTGCTGCTGTCTGAACAGCTCAAACTGCTGAGCACCCTGTTCGCTCAACAACTCTGCTTGTTGAGAACCTTGTTGGTGAAGCAAGGCTACTTTCTCGCGTTCAGCGTCAAGTTCATTTTGAATGAACTTGGCGATAGTAGCATGTCGGGCATCTCTATTGAGAGCCTCTAGCATGACGCTAACAGCATGGATGCCCATGGTTGAACCCATCCGTTCAACCGCATTCCATTCGACATCGCTCAAATGGGAGTAGCCGTCACGCGTAGCGTGAAAGCTTTGGTCATCTTCATCATCCAACATATTCATGTTAGATGTGAACGTGGTCCTTGGACGGACTACGAAGTGCTACCAGGTGTAACGGGGCACCCTGAAGCTTGTACTGGTAACAGTACAAGCTACTTATTCTGATGACAGAATAAGGCGGTGCCTCGGAACTTCACGTACACTCGTACGTGCAGAGGAAGACGGTAGAAGAAGCGAGTACTTGGTTAAAGTAAAAAGTAGAACCGTATTTATAATAGTTAATGTCTGCAATAAATCACTATTTATGCTCATCTAACTATGTCTAAATACAAATGTGCATATCAACTATCTGTTCACCGCTCATTGCGTGCGTCTGTCGTGGCGCGTCTTCGTTGGTTGATATAATGGCCTATATCAACCAATAAGGAACTACTCGTAAGTGCTACAGAATATTTGCCCTTATGACAATATTCTGAGAATATAACTCTTATAGTTATATTCTATTAACAATTTCTGATAAATTGTTATGTAACGATTCACCCCGTTACACAAGTGCGCAGGTACTTGTAAATGTCGGTTCCAAAAATACGATCCCGTGCCAACGTCAATTGAGCAAACCAATGACTATGAATAGGCTCTAGCAGTTCTTTGGATATCTGCGCATTCACCTCCTCAATAACCTGATCATCATATAGTGGTACTAAATCTACTATACGAACGACCAGAATGATGCCGAGAGCATAATCAGCGGCGTTGTTCCGCTTCTTTAATAAAAATGAGTCAGCCAAATTGCATCTGGGAGCAACGAATGCAAGAAGCAGTAAAACAAGGGTGGGTCCTTTTCCTGCAATTCAGTCATGGGCATATTGCCGAGAGTGAATCTTGGTAAAAAGTGGTGAGAAAATGGTAAAGAAGAGATTCATTGAAATTTTGCAAAAACGAGGCAACGCACAAGCCGGAACTAGCAAACCGGCAAAAGTAGATATTTAAACAATTATTGAAAAAGATAAGGGAGAGTCATTTGGCTCGGCTTGGATTCGCCGGAGAAACGGCTCATGTATTCTGATAACGAGCGACTATTGCGGTCATTCGCGAAAGCTAATGTGCTATCTACCATCGTCGGTCTTCAATGAAACAAAGAGGCTGGCCACAAAGCCATTAACAACGATTTTTGCAAGGGTACTGCAGCGCGAATGTCTCCGGCACTGGTCGAATTCGACAACCAGATTCCTATAGAACTTGATTCTCATTTCCGATGGCAATTATCATTCCGCTTACTAGTTTTTTCGATTAGATGAAGCCATTGATTATCGTCCATTTTTTGTTACAAACAGTTTAATTTCGTTGCCAAGGTGCTGGCCACAAGGGTATAAACGGTATTACCCAAAGCAATCAGCGGCTCGCAACGAGTTTGTTAACAATAGCAGGATTTCGAACACTTACATGATGATGATGTCCCAAATTACAATCGAGATTGATCGATGAACAATGAAAGCCTGGGACAGCAGGTGAATATAATTGTTTCTGTTAGGTTTCCGAAAGTATTACGACACCGTGGACCAAAAAATTTTGTCCAAGACTTTACAACTCTCTGTGTTGGAAGACCCTTTGTACGACATAATTGAATGCATACACAAAAGCAAATTTACCAGCTTTGTAGTAAAAGGTTTGCATTTTAAGGCTCTCTCAATGATTTCTGGTATTCGCCAAGACCAACAGCTCGCACTACTTTATTTTCTGCTTGTGGGGAAGTGTCAGGGCTTGTGCTAAATAAGGACTCTAGCCTTTAAGGATTGCCTGCTACGGGACTGTTAGGGCATACATACCTTTATTGGCGTTTGACGACTTTTTTGACGACTCTAAGCTTTCCTAAGAGACTGCAGGGAAGATCTCACACGCTCTCCTTAGAGAGATAACTTCTGAGGCTTTTTCTGTCCTGCATGTTCAACCGGACACAATCGATTTCTTCTATCAGACAGATCTGTTAAAACTGAATGTTATAAGAAAGTTGCGGTCTTTGCACCAGGCACACAACTCGGTGCATGGGTTATGCGAATGGAATAGGCGATTCAGTGACCAGAAAGTAAGACCTCCGGAAAGTATGGATTCAACAACGACGAATCGCGGCAACACAAGTGGCACGTAGTATGAAGAATATGATTTTAATGATTGAAATCATCGTTCTTTTTTACTTGCTATGAAATGCAATCGTCTTATATATCCCTTGATGAGCGAAAGCTACTTTTCCCAGCTTATACAAGTAGTTCACATGAGCACATGCAACTGCTACAGTCAGTAATCACAGCAAAGTTAACTCTGGAGTTGCTAGTAAAGCCCATAGGTTGGCATCGACTTGATGATGTTTCAGTTGCAGTGAACACACAACAGATAAAGCATACGCTTTTAGAGCTGACTTAATGAAAGGACAAATACTTGATGCCTGAACATTATGAGCCTGCCGCAAACAAACAGGAGCATCCTCTTCGGTTGACATCTTCAGCTCAGGATCTTCGACGGACACTATCACGCCATGAACGCTCACCTGGTACGGAGTTAAAGCAGAAGCTAGCGAACCGATTGCCTCTACACCATAGTATTTGGACCAAGTCACATGAGGTGGCTTAACTCATTCGGCGGACCTACCTAACGGGCGTCAAGCTGGTTGTAGTTCGAAGACTTTTATCTGCCGTATTTATATCCCTTTTCACCAAGCTGTAAAGTAGTAAATGACGTGTCAAAAATACAGAAGTTTTGATCAGACCTTAGGTGGACGGAGAACCCTTAAATTCGATATTATCAGACCAGAGATGCTTTCCAGAAAATATATGACGGGATCGAAGACCGTACACTACAAGAAATACGTATGGCGCTAGCTTAGACTCCTAACTTTTACTCAGCATTCCCTGGCCTAATACTTAGGTCAAACCTATAAGGATGCACAATGAAGGTGGTGTGCAACAGCTATCTTACTAGCTTCTCCCGGTATACCCTTCGGACCAATAATGAGCTAAATCTAGCATTGCATCTTCGCCAGGCTCCGGAAGCTATACGTGGCACAATCTAAAGAGCGAAAACAAGAGCCGCCATGGAAGAAAAGCCACGGAGAAGAGTTTTTATATGTGCCGGGCCCGCCACATACAATTACATTGCATCAGGTGGAGGGTGGCATAAACTGGTTCTGTCAGGGAAAAATGTCAAAGCTCGACGTGAGTATCCTAAATTAAACATAGACATCACTTAACACGTTTCGGGCACAAAGCCTCTTATTTAAGGCGGACCCGCAGCATTGCCAGGTTCCGTGGTCCGCCTTGAATACATCGCCTGATCACATTATAACATCAGCGCTAAACGAAGGCAAGCCTTTCGGCGTTACGAAAAAGAGCGAGCGGGACCATGATGGGTATTGTTTACCGATAAAACGTATAACCAGTAGCGAAAAAAAGACAACGCGCAGCATTATGTCAATTCCTTAGAAAGCTCAAAAGCATAGTCATTTTATCACCGATTACTATTTTACAAGGATGTCGGGTCGCAACTCAGCGAATCATCTTGTATTATGATGGTTGGACCTCAAACAACAGCTGCAGAAAACAGCCAGACTGACGGGGCAGCGTTGAGATTGTGGCTCAATTGGTTTTGGACTGTGCGGGCGTAGCAGAAGTCTAGAATAAATTGGTAAGGCAGTTCACGGGAGACGTAGCCGCGTTTCAGTGAACAGAACAATTTTCCACCGCTTGTGCCAGCCTACATGTATACTGCATACCCTCTTACCGTTAAACCATCCAGGTGTACGGTTCCTGATAACGGGGAACGGCTTAAAGCATGTGGAAGAGGATTTGGCGTATTCTTGCAACGCTATGCCGAACCCAAATTTTGGCTGACAGTAATGCGATGCTCTATGAGGTAGAAGAAATTGCCAACCCTGGGAGCACACAAAATTATTAGGCTTCCTAAAATTTTTACCTGCGAGCAACAGCTAAAAGACGAATCGTCATTTTACGTCAGCCGTCAGTATAGAACTGCTGTATGCATTCGTTAAGTAACTGGAAAATGAACGTATAGTCTCACTATCATTTAAAGACGCCAGCCACTACCGGTCCTCCCTCTCGAACCTCTTGGCTCAGGACCATCCAGAAATTTTGTACGTAGTTACCTCAGTGCAGATAAAACGTTTAAATCTCCCAAACGAAGGCATGTTTGGTGTCATAAAGCCAAAAAAGCTTTTCCATCTGATTGGAGATTGTTTGCTTTGAGCTTAAAGATTACGTCAGATGAAAGAAACTGGTGTTTTTATTCAATAATATATATTTTGACTGATGTTGTACTATACAGATCATGATTTAGATGAACCCTAGGCATAATTCAGAGAAGACGGTTGTACATAAAGAGCTTAAGAATCTCAAAAAATAAGAAAGTCAAATCTGGCTAGTTTGCTAAAAACGATTTATAGTTTTTACATAATTTATCTCAATACCAGTCTACTTTTATTTTACATATAGGCATGGGATATTTATCCTTTCCTGGCTATACGTATGGTACTTCAGATATCAATCCGTATGGCTACCACCACTCACAGCACCCTAAATGCTTGACTTTACTAGTTTATCACACTCAGACAAATTTATCCATATTTAATTGTGCATGTTGTAACATGATTTGTTTTCATTCGCTTTTTTAAAAGTGGTCTTGTAGTCCCTCCATTTTGCTTACTTTGTAACGACTTGGCAACGTAAGGTAAAAAGTTAGCAGAAGATAGTTCTTGTTTTACCTTTACCTTGCCGCTACCTTTACCCGGATGATCTTTGGATGACTCTAACTATACCAATTTAACTAGGGGGTTACACAGCATTATGACCTTTTTGATTGATCGTAAAACCGTGGAGATGCAGATGTATGTAAATTATGACGACATCGCCGGCCTACAAAATTGTTAGTTTAGGTGGAATGGCGTTGGATCAACTCTTGTACTCCAGGTGGTAAAGCGAGCGCAAAACACTCTTGCGGTATCTAATCAGAGTTCACGTTTGGCATCATAAGCAGTAACATCAAATTCGTTGTGCAGCAATTGATAAACACATCTTCAGTCTTCCTAATTTCCTGTTTTGCCTCCATATTCTGAGCGACAGACTGCACGTCTTTGTCGCAATATGGTACGAGTTTGAATTCCACTTGCGCTCAATTCTCCGGAGCTTTGAATATACCTGACACCTTTTGATGAGTGCAGGCGTATGGTCATATTAAGTACAGACAACGACAGCAAAGGCCGAGTGCACGTAAATTCACGCCCGGCGGCGCTGTTGACGCGTTAGAATGTTGTTGATGGCTCCTGTAACGGGGTGAATCGTTACATAACAATTTATAAGAAATTGTTAATAGAATATAACTATAAGAGTTGTATTCACAGAATATTGTCATAAGGACAAATATTCTGTAGCACTTACGAGTAGTTCCTTATTGGTTGATATAGGCCATTATATCAACCAACGAAGACGCGCCACGACAGACGCACGCAATGAGCGGTGAACAGATAGTTGATATGCACATTTGTATTTAGACATAGTTAAATGAAGATAAATAGTGATTTATTGCAGACATTAACTATTATAAATACGGTTCTACTTTTTACTTTAACCAAGTACTCGCTTCTTCTTACCGTCTTCCTCTGCACGTACCAGTGTACGTGAAGTTCCGAGGCACCGCCTCATTCTGTCGTCAGAATAAGCAGCTTGTACTGTCATCAGTACAAGCTTCAGGGTGCCCTGTTACACCTGGTAGCACTTTGTGGTCCGTCCAAGGACCACGTTCACATCTAACGTGAATATGTTGGATGATGAAGATGACCAAAGCTTTCACGCTACGCGTGACGGCTACTCCCATTTGAGCGATGTCGAATGGGATGCGGTTGAACGAATGGGTTCGACCATGGGCATCCATGCTGTTAGCGTCATGCTAGAGGCTCTCAATAGAGATGCCCAACATGCTACTATCGCCAAGCTCATTCAAAATGAACTTGACGCCGAACGCGAGAAAGTAGCCTTGCTTCACCAACAAGGTTCTCAACAAGCAGAGTTGTTGAGCGAACAGGGTGCTCAGCAGTTTGAGCTGTTCAGACAGTAGCAGGCTGCTGCTGGTGGGTCGATGCACTCGCGTCGACCCGAGACCTTGAAGATTGACATCTCCAAGTATAGGGGAGTCGAAGGGGACTCTTTGTTAAGATAGTTCGTCGAATTGGATGACGCCATAAGGGCGCGTCGCATCGATGACGGGGATATGCAAGTTGCATTTGCCCAGTCAAATCTGGCAGGACGTGCCAAGACTTGGGCACTGGGGCTCAAGTTGCACGACCGATATGCGTTTGGGTCGTTGGAAGTCTTCAAGTCGCGGCTCAGACAAACGTTTGAACCGCCTAGAGCTGAGTTCAGAGCTCGAACCGAACTCTTGAAGCTCAAACAGGATAAGCGTGATGTGCACGCTTACGCGCAACATATACGACATCTCACGAGTTGTATAAGTTCCAACTCGGTTGATGAACACAGGTTGGTTTCGGTGTTCATGCAGGGTCTTGCGGATGGTCCCGTCAAGACTCACCTGTTCCGACTTGAACCAGATTCACTAGAACAAACAATTTCCATTGCGGAATAGGAAGACTTCAGTCTGAGACAGGCTCGCACCAGCTCGACATCATATCGTACACCGAGACGATATGACAGCGGAGGTCCAGAGCCGATGGAACTCTGTTATGTAGAGAGCGAGAAGGCTCGCTCTACAGACTACAAGAAGTTGCAGAAATGCAACAGATGTCAGAAGACAGGACACTACGCTTACGAGTGTAGTGCCCCTCGTCCAGTGTCTCGCAACACTGGGCGTAGTGACCGTCCACCCATGAGAAAGGGGAAGGGACGCGGGTCCGCTGTTGGTGCAAAGACGCAACAACGGGATGGACCGTCAAAAAACGGACAGGATCAGTAGGTGCGGAGCACCCTACTGGTCCAGCAACGTCAAGAGAATTTGTAGGCCTCTTGATGAAAGTTGCTCCCAACACACAAACGTTGTGCATTGCTGCTCTAGGTAATGAGATCTCACTCATTACCTTAAAACTCGAAGTGACAAATAAGTTGTCCCTTCGAGCTCTAGTCGATTGTGGGGCATCCAACAATTTTGTGTGACGCCAATCGCTAGAAGATGGTCACTTTAAGTTCAGTGAATGTGACACACCTCCTACGAGGATGGCGGTACGTCTTGCGACAGGCGCATCTGTAACCGTCATGAAGCGTATAGTGAAGATCCACTATACGCTAGAAGATACCCAATATGACAATGGCTTTATCGTATCGGATTTGGATGAAAAATTTGATGTCATCCTTGGAATACCGTGGCACAGAAGGTATAAACCACGAGTAAACTGGCAACATCGAACAGTAACGATGCCTGCCGCTTGTTCATCAGATGGCCATCTGATGAACGTTTTGGAGCGTCCACAAGCGTGTGGATGTACAACGAGTGAGTGCTATGGCCTCACTTGTGGTACGGTCGTTAGTACGACTGCACAAAACCTTAGTGTAACAAAAAGGTACACTTCGGAGCAAAGTTCCGGCGGCTGTGAGGAAACACAGGCTGCGCCGAAGGTCCACCGCTCGAATAAGTCGAGTGGACCGGAACAAAGATGTATCCCTAGCAGGGAACATCTAGAAGAGACACAACCGATTGCTCAGGTTAAGCGAAACGATAATCCTAGATCGACCGGAGAGTCTTTCGTAGAGGATCTCGCTGTGGTTGCGCAACCCCAGCTAGAGGAAGTTAAGGGAATAAGTCCCGATATTACAAATACGGCGGAAATAAGTTCCCCGAAACCCGCGTGAATAAGTCCCCGGGAAGCCGAAGGAATAAGTCCTTCGAAGACTGAGGGAATAAGTCCCCAGGAAATGACAGAGACATTGAATGTCATAGTCAATAACGGATCAAGCGTAGGCGCTTATACACTTGATCTGATTGCGCCTCCGAAGTTGACTTCGGAGATAACTCAGTTGCCAACGCTCGAACATAAAAGGTTCTTGCGTGATCTGCGTAGTGGCAAAGTCAATCAGATCTGCGTACGCGTCGCTGACAACGAGTGTGTAGCCGACATAAGGTCAGCAACAGTGTTTACTGAGAACGAGAGAGTTCTCAGTAGTTCATCTATGGACGAGAGTGCCCTAGATGAAAAGACACGAATTGAGCGATATGAGTCCCAATCATGGGAATCGCTCAAGGAAAATCCTCTCTATGAAGATTTGGTTGAATTCAAGGATGTATTCCCTGAAACTGTTCCGTGCAAATTACCGAAGGATAAAGGTATTCGACACGAAGTCGAGCTTAAACCAGGCTCGAAGTACTGTGTCATGAAGCAGTGGCCACTTCCTCGTGAACAAGTACTTGCGATCGACAAGTTCTTTGCCGATCGTTTAGCTGCGGGCCATGTGAGGGAATCAACTTCCCCACATAGCTCTCCGACCTTCTGTGTGCAAAAAGCAACAGGAGGGTGGCGGATAGTGCATGCATTTAACAAATTGAATGCTGCAACGGTACCGGCTCAGACGCCGATACCGAGGAAGGACGTAATCATTGATGGTATGTCAAAGAGTACCATCTTTTCGTCCATAGATTTGATGGATGGCTTCTATCAAATCCTTATGCGAGAACGGGATATACCCTATACCGCAGTTAGCACGCCTAGCGGCATGCTCTGGGGATGGCTAGTAATGCCAAAAGGGCTTAGTAATGCCCATGCCACGTTCAACAGATGTGTGTCACATCTGTTGAGACCAGTATGAGAATTCGGGCCGAGTTATTTCGATGACGTTTTCATTCATAGTCGGGCTATGTATGGAAAGCCGGATGTTGAGGTTCACAGGTACCACGTCCGACAGGTTCTTACAATCATGCGAAAGCATCAATTGTATGCAAACCTCAAGAAGTGTATATTTGCAGCAAGCGAAATACCGCTTCTTGGGTGCATCGTTGGTAAGAACGGTGTACGTCCTGATCCCGAAAAGATCAAGGCGATCACCGACTGGCCTGTGCCGGTTGATGTCAAAGGTCTTCGAAAATTCTTTGGGCTAGCGGCGTATTTGCATAAGTATTCACGCAATTACGCCGAGATGACTGTACACCTCTCTCGTTTGTTGAAAAAGAACGAGAGGTGGTCATGGAACGCTGAATGTCAGCGCTCCTTTGATGGTATCAAGCAGAGCTTGATACAATCCCCAGTCCTCGCAATAGCCGATCAGGACAGGCCATTTCGTGTGGTCTGTGATGCCAGCGATTTCGCAATCGGCTGTGCATTAATGCAGTACGATCTTGAATGCGTTGAACGCGTCGTCTGCTATCAGTCGCGTCAGCTGCAACCAGCTGAGCGGAACTATCCAGTGCATGACAAGGAACTCCTTGCCATGAAGTATGCACTCGCGAAGTTCAGATTCTATCTATTAGGAGATAGACCCTTCATTGTTTACACTGACCATGCGTCATTACGCACGGCAGTGAACAGCCCGCACCTTTCACAACGAATGGCGCGGTGGTTGTCATTCTTTGCAGAATACAACTTTACGGTCGAGTACAAACCAGGACGACTCAACGTCGTCGCTGATGCACTCTCACGTCGTCCCGACTTTGAAGCAGTCGCGAAACCCAACAGTGAGGCAGTCACTGTTGCGGTTATGACGTCCTCAGTCCCATCTACAACGTTGTATGATGATGTGAGGCGGGCATACGCCCAAGCTGGTGAGATAGTGAAGTTGTTGACACACCTCTTCCAACCATCTCGAGAATCGTTGAAACGATTGTCGTCTGCGTATCGATCTGCATCAGATCGATACACTGCTCGTAGCGGTTTACTGTATTATACAGCCGTTTCTGGTGACACACCACGTGTTGTCATTCCAGATGATACTGATCTGCGTTTGCGGATCATGTTCGAGTATCACGATGCTCCTACAGGAGGACATCGTGGCCGAGAGAAAACGTATCTCACGGTAAGTCGAGACTTTTACTGGCCCCGCCAGTATCAGTTTGTGCGAAAGTATGTTCGCGCATGCGAAGTCTGTCAACGAGTGAAGTCAAGTCCTTCACTGCGTGCACATTTACAGCCTCTACCGGTTCCGGCAGAGTGCTGGGAAATCATCTCAATGGATTTCGTCTTCGTGTTACCCAAAGACGCACGCGGGAATACGGGTATTCTCGTATTTGTTAACAGATTCAAGAAAATGGTACACCTTGTGGCTGTACCAGAGTCAATCACGGCAAGTGGCTGTGCTTGTGTCTTTATTGACACCATCTTCCGACTTCATGGGTTGCCCCGTGAACTCGTATCAGACAGAGATCCACGATTCACTGCTGATTTCTGGCGCTCCGTGTTCAAATCACTCGGAACGCGCTTGAAGATGTCTACATCTGATCATCCAGAGTCAGATGGTCAGACGGAAAGTGCCAATCGTGTCCTCGAAGAGATACTTCGAGGATACGTACACTCCTTTAAGAGTTAAAGTGAGTTTTTGCCAATGGTAGAGTTTGCCATTAACAACTCGGTGCATGCGTCCACGACACATACACCGTTTTACGTGAATGGCTTGCGCCATCCGCGTGTACCCACCTTACTAGAGTGTAACTCTGGTCCAAGGGGGGGAGAGACTCGCGCGAGCAAAAGACGATTTGGTTCACGCTTATCACGCTCTGACGAAGAGGTCACTGCGTTTGATGCCGATATAGACAACATCGATATCGAAGAAGATGATGCCAGTGAGAGCGAGGAAGCCATCACTGAAGAAAAGGTTGATGTTGCTGCAGTGCACTCACAGCGCACTGAATCTAACGAGTCAGCAGACGAGTTCATACTGGCTCGTAAAACGGTAGTCCGTTTTGTGCAAGACTCCATCGCCGAAGCGGTGGATAAGCAAAAGCAAAACGCTGACAAGAATGGAAGGGCAAACACTCTTTTATTTAATAAATGTGACTTAGTCCTACTGTCTACGGTTAATCTACCAAAGCATGTAGTGACTAACTTGGGTAGCAGTAAACTACTACCCAAGTACATCGGCCCATTTCGTGTTTTGCACCGCCTAGGCAATGCATACACGATCGAGTTACCACGTAAGATGCGAACGCATCCCACGTTTTACGTTGGTCGGCTTAAGCCGTACCATCATTACGCTGCTTCTTCCGATGAAGAATGCCCTTGCGCTCAAGCATCTCGCAGAGAGCCTTGTGCTCCCGATGGTGGGCATCGGCAAGGGTCTGAAGAGCAGTTATCTCATCCTGAGACCGATCAACAATCCCACGAGATACCCTTAGCTCGTCACGAAGAGATGTCAGAGCTCTCTCGTTCTCAAGCTGAGCAAAGGCAAACTCAGCTCGATGCTTCGAGACAGTGTCCGCCATTTGGAGACGCCTGTCCCGCTCATGTTCGAGATCGCCGCGTAACGCAAGCTTTACGCAATCAAAGAGGCTCTCGGGAGCACACGGATCCCCACGATCGTGTGGAGAGCGTCTTCCCTCCTCCTCCACCTCCATTAGAGGGCTCTCGCGGTGGTCAGCGCTATCTAGTTGAGCAACTGTTGAACCACCGCGACGTGAACGGACGTCGGACGAGTTATCTCGTCCGGTGGCGCGGCTATCCCCCGTCCTGGGATTCTTGGGAGCCCCGCTCCCAACGATGGTTGACGTACTGGGTTTGGTTGAGCAGTACGACGCGGCAAATCCTGTGCCGCAGAAGGACCGCCGGAGAAAGTCTTCCCGGCACGGTCGTAAAGGGATTTCAAGTTGTCAATCCCTTCGTACATCTCAGTGGAGATACGTACGCGCCACCACGGGCAAGTAAGGAGGTATGCCTCCTTAGGTGCTCGTGCAGAGTTGTTCACGCAATATGGGCACGAGTCTCCCCAGGAGAGACAATGTAACCCACTCTCCCTAGACAGACGATGCAGCTTATAGCGTGCACCTGTCGGGGTTCTTTTCTCAAACTTATCACGAGCTTTGATAAGTTTGTCGTTCCAAACGTCACGACCTACATCCTCGAGGTTATGGATGTAAGCGTTCCACTCTTGAAGCAGTGAGGGACCATCACGCTTGTGATTCCCACTGTACCATCGATGTTTAAAGAAAGCATCGATGATGAAATCATTCTCAGCGCGATAGTTTTTCGCGCTGGGGTCAAGGTGATGGATCCTTGACATATCGAACAACCGTGTTCGATACCGATCACTCATCGTGACCGACAAGTGATCCATGACAGATTTAGGAGGCATCCATGCCTTCTTCTCGGGAGCGAGACGCAACACACTGCGGTCCCGCTCTTCCTGCTATGTGCCGACAGAAGTACTGGCACCTCGCTGTGAAGTGGTGTCCATAGGAGAACCGACACCACTGTTAGCGCCCGAGCCTCGCGACCTCGAGCGCCTTCGCTTCGGCGATGGTTCATCTGATTAATCAGATGAACCAAAGATGCTGCTACGCATAGCATCATCCATGCCACGCTTGGCAGGCGGCTTGGATTCGATCGCCGTCGATACGGATCCATCTTCCGTATCAGGAGAGTATGAGACACCGAGCTCATACTCTGTGGAGACACGAGTGTCTTCATGCATCACCGAGTGACACAGGCTGGGTCGCTTCAGCAACCGATGAGACATCAGTTCCTGTGGTTTCTGCTTCGGCGTCCGCACAGAGACGTGCGGACACGCTCTCGGCGGCCTTGCTCGCGCATCGCATGGGCTTGTTAACCATGCGATGAAATGTTGGAAAGTGGACTCGGACCAACAAGTGCAAACCCTGTCCTAAATGATTTGGGACGAGTATCCATTTATTCAATCAGTCACTAAAGTGACTGATGGTTAGGGGGGGTGATGTAACGGGGTGAATCCATACATAACAATTTATAAGAAATTGTTAATAGAATATAACTACAAGAGTTATATTCACAGAATATTGTCATAAGGACAAATATTCTGTAGCACTTACGAGTAGTTACTAATTGGTTGATATAGGCCATTATATCAACCAACGAAGACGCGCCACGACAGACGCACGCAAGGAGTGGTGAGCAGATAACTGATTTACACATTTGTATTCAGACATAGTTAGATGAGCATAAATAGTGATTTATTGCAGACGTTAACTATTATAAATACAGTTCTTCTTTTTACTTAAACTAAGTACTCGCTTCTTCTTACCGTCTTCCTCTGCACGTACCAGTGTACGTGAAGTACGAGGCACCGCCTCATTCTGTCATCAAAATAAGTAGCTTGTACTGTTACCAGTACAAGCTTCAGGGTGCCCCGTTACAGCTCCGGCTTCCCGCAGTAGTCCTTCATCATCTATTAAAGGGTGGGTAGTGAGTCAATCCTGACCTTTTGACACGAAAGAACGTCGATGAGCCGAGAATTCTTGACGGCGCCGATTAAAAGACAATTCGTCGATTTTTTCGCTCGCGGAACCGCCCTCACGAGCAGGCTGATGTATCGATGCACACAGAGAGATAGTGCTGGCTTCTGTCTCGATCTTCGACTTCGATTTTTTTAAGGAGTAGAGGCGTTGCAGCGTGCAACGGAAAGTATTTACCCTGTGCTTGTGCTCCACCGGATCCGCCGCTTTGGTACTTGTAGATTCATCAACTGTAACGGGGCACCCTGAAGCTTGTACTGGTAACAGTACAAGCTACTTATTCTGATGACAGAATAAGGCGGTGCCTCGTAACTTCACGTACACTCGTACGTGCAGAGGAAGACGGTAAGAAGAAGCGAGTACTTGGTTAAAGTAAAAAGTAGAACCGTATTTATAATAGTTAATGTCTGCAATAAATCACTATTTATCTTCATCTAACTATGTCTAAATACAAATGTGTAAATCAGTTATCTGCTCACCACTCATTGCGTGCGTCTGTCGTGGCGCGTCTTCGTTGGTTGATATAATGGCCTATATCAACCAATCAGGAACTACTCGTAAGTGCTACAGAATATTTGTCCTTATGACAATATTCTGAGAATATAACTCTTATAGTTATATTCTATTAACAATTTCTTATAAATTGTTATGTATGGATTCACCCCGATACATCACCCCCCCCCTTAACCATCAGTCACTTTAGTGACTGATTGACTAAATGGATACTCGTCCCAAATCATTTGGGACAGGGTTTGCACTTGTTGGTCCGAGTCCACTTTCCAACATTTCATCGCATGGTTAACAAGCCCATGCGATGCGCGAGCAAGGCCGCCGAGAGCGCGTCTGCACGTCTCTGTGCGGACGCCGAAGCAGAAACAACAGCAACTGATGTCTCATCGGTTGCTGAAGCGACCCAGCCTGTGTCACTTGGTGATGCAGGCGCTGGTCATAAAGACACTCGTGTCTTCACAGAGTACGAGCTCGGTGTCTCGTACTCTCCTGATACGGATGACGGATCCGTATCGACGGCGATCGAATCCAAGCCGCCTGCCAAGCGTGGCATGGACGATGCTTTGCGTCGCAGCATCTTTGGTTCATCTGATGAGTCAGATGAACCATCGCCGAAGCGAAGGCGCTCGAGGTCGCAAGACTCGGGCGCTAATAGTGGTGTCGGTTCTCCTATGGACACCACTTCACAGCGAGGTGCCAGTACTTCTGTCGGCACATAGCAGGAAGAGCGGGACCGCAGTGTGTTGCGTCTCGCTCCCGAGAAGAAGGCATGGATGCCTCCTAAATCTGTCATGGATCACTTGTCGGTCACGATGAGTGATCGGTATCGAACACGGTTGTTCGATATGTCAAGGATCCATCACCTTGACCCCAGCGCGAAAAACTATCGCGCTGAACACGAATTCTTCATCGATGCTTTCTTTAAACATCGATGGTACAGTGGGAATCACAAGCGTGATGGTCCCTCACTGCTCCAAGAGTGGAACGCCTACATCCATAACCTCGAGGATGTAGGTCGTGACGCTTGGAACGACAAACTTATCAAAGCTCGTGATAAGTTTGAGAAAAGAACCCCGACAGGTGCACGCTACAAGCTGCATCGTCTGTCAAGGGAGAAAGGATTACCCTGCCTCTCTTGGGGAGACTCGTGCCCATGTTGTGTGAACAACTCTGCACGAGCACCTAAGGAGGCTTACCTCCCTAATAGCCCGTGGTGGCGCGTACGTATCTCTAGTGAGATGTACGAAGAGATTGACATCCTAAAATCCCTTTACGACCGTGCCGGGAAGACTTTCTCCGGCGGTCCTTCTGCGGCACAGGATGTGCCGCGTCGTACTGCTCAACCAGACCCAGTACGTCAACCATCGTTGGGAGCGGGGCTCCCAAGAATCCCAGGACGGGGGATAGCCGCGCCACCGGACGAGATAACTCGTCCGACGTCCGTTCACGTCGCGGTGGTTCAACAGCTGCTCAACTAGATAGCGCTGGCCACCGCGAGAGTTCTATAATGGAGGTGGAGGAGGAGGGAAGACGCTCTCCACACAATCGTGGGGAAGCGTGTGTTCCCGAGAGCTTCTTTGATCGCGTAACGCAAGGGTTACGCGGCGATCTCTAACATGAGCGGGACAGTCGTCTCCAACAGGCGGACGATGTCTCGAAGCATTGAGCTGAGTTTGCCTTTGCTCAGCTTGAGAACGAGAGATCTCTAACATCTCTTCGTGACGATCTAAGGGTAGCTCGTGGGATTGCTGATCGGTCTCGGGATGAGATAGCTGCTCTTCAGACCCTTGTTGATGCCCACCATCGGGAGCACAAGGCTCTCTGCGAGATGCTAGAGCGCAAGGGCGTTCTTCATCGGAAGAAGCAGCGAACTGATGGTACGGCTTAAGCCGACCAACGTAAAACGTTGGATGCGTTCGCATCTTACGTGGTAACTCGATCGTGTATGCATTGCCTAGGCGGTGCAATACACGAAATGGGCCAATGTACTTGGGTAGTTGTTTACTGCTACCCAAGTTAATCACTACATGCTTTGGTAGATTAACCGTAGACAGTAGGACTAAGTCACATTTATTAAATAAAAGAGTGTTTGCCCTTCCATTCTTGTCAGCGTTTTGCTTTTGCTTATCCACCGCTTCGGCGATGGAGTCTTGCACAAAACGGACTACCGTTTCACGAGCCAGTATGAACTCGTCTGCTGACTCGTTAGATTCAGTGCGCTGTGAGTGCACTGCAGCAACATCAACCTTTTCTTCAGTGAGGGCTTCCGCACTCTCACTGGGATCATCTTCTTCGATATCGATGTTATCGATATCGGCATCAAACGCAGTGACCTCTTCGTCAGAGCGTGATAAGCGTGAACCAAATCGTCTTTTGCTCGCGCGAGTCTCTCCCCCCCTTGGACCAGAGTTACACTCTAGTAAGGTGGGTACACGCGGATGGCGCAAGCCATTCACGTAAAACGGTGTATGTGTCGTGGACGCATGCACCGAGTTGTTGATGGCAATCTCTACCATTGGCAAAAACTCACTTTAACTCTTAAAGGAGTGTACGTATCCTCGAAGTATCTCTTCGAGGACACGATTGGCACGTTCCGTCTGACCATCTGACTCTGGATGATCAGATGTCGACATCTTCAAGCGCGTTCCGAGTGATTTGAACACGGAACGCCAGAAATCAGCAGTGAATCGTGGATCTCTGTCTGATACAAGTTCACGGGGCAACCCATGAAGTCGGAAGATGGTGTCAATAAAGACACAAGCACAGCCACTTGCCGTGATTGACTCTGGTACAGCCACAAGGTGTACCATTTTGCTGAATCTGTCAACAAATACGAGAATACCCGTATTCCCGCGTGCGTCTTTGGGTAACCCGAAGACGAAATCCATTGAGATGGATTCCCAGCACTCAGCCGGAACCGGTAGAGGCTGTAAATGTGCACGCAGTGAAGGACTTGACTTCACTCGTTGACAGACTTCGCATGCGCGAACATACTTTCGCACAAACTGATACTGGCGGGGCCAGTAAAAGTCTCGACTTACCGTGAGATATGCTTTCTCTCGGCCACGATGTCCTCCTATAGGAGCATCGTGATACTCGAACATGATCCGCAAACGCAGATCAGTATCATCTGGAATGACAACACGTGGTGTGTCACCAGAAACGGCTGTATAATACAGTAAACCGCTACGAGCAGTGTATCGATCTGATGCAGATCGATACGCAGACGACAATCGTTTCAACGATTCTCGAGATGGTTGGGAGAGATGTGTCAACAACTTCACTATCTCACCAGCTTGGGCGTATGCCCGCCTCACATCATCATGCAACGTTGTAGATGGGACTGAGGACGTCATAACCGCAACAGTGACTGTCTCACTGTTGGGTTTCGCGACTGTTTCAAATTCGGGACGACGTGAGAGTGCATCAGCGACGACATTAAGTCGTCCTGGTTTGTACTCGACCGTAAAGTTGTATTCTGCAAAGAATGACAACCACCGCGCCATTCGTTGTGAAAGGTGCGGGCTGTTCACTGCCGTGCGTAATGACGCATGGTCAGTGTAAACAATGAAGGGTCTATCTCCTAATAGATAGACTCTGAACTTCGCGAGTGCATACTTCATGGCAAGGAGTTCCTTGTCATGCACTGGATAGTTCCGCTCAGCTGGTTGCAGCTGACGCGACTGATAGCAGACGACGCGTTCAACGCGTTCAAGATCGTACTGCATTAATGCACAGCCGATTGCGAAATCGCTGGCATCACAGACCACACGAAATGGCCTGTCCTGATCGGCTATTGCGAGGACTGGGGATTGTATCAAGCTCTGCTTGATACCATCAAAGGAGCGCTGACATTCAGCGTTCCATGACCACCTCTCGTTCTTTTTCAACAAACGAGAGAGGTGTACAGTCATCTCGGCGTAATTGCGTGAATACTTATGCAAATACGCCGCTAGCCCAAAGAATTTTCGAAGACCTTTGACATCAACCGGCACAGGCCAGTCGGTGATCGCCTTGATCTTTTCGGGATCAGGACGTACACCGTTCTTACCAACGATGCACCCAAGAAGCGGTATTTCGCTTGCTGCAAATATACACTTCTTGAGGTTTGCATACAATTGATGCTTTCGCATGATTGTAAGAACCTGTCGGACGTGGTACCTGTGAACCTCAACATCCGGCTTTCCATACATAGCCCGACTATGAATGAATACGTCATCGAAATAACTCGGCGCGAATTCTCATACTGGTCTCAACAGATGTGACACACATCTGTTGAACGTGGCATGGGCATTACTAAGCCCTTTTGGCATTACTAGCCATCCCCAGAGCATGCCGCTAGGCGTGCTAACTGCGGTATAGGGTATATCCCGTTCTCGCATAAGGATTTGATAGAAGCCATCCATCAAATCTATGGACGAAAAGATGGTACTCTTTGACATACCATCAATGATTACGTCCTTCCTCGGTATCGGCGTCTGAGCCGGTACCGTTGCAGCATTCAATTTGTTAAATGCATGCAATATCCGCCACCCTCCTGTTGCTTTTTGCACACAGAAGGTCGGAGAGCTATGTGGGGAAGTTGATTCCCTCACATGGCCCGCAGCTAAACGATCGGCAAAGAACTTGTCGATCGCAAGTACTTGTTCACGAGGAAGTGGCCACTGCTTCATGAAACAGTACTTCAAGCTTGGTTTAAGCTCGACCTCGTGTCGAATACCTTTATCCTTCGGTAATTTGCACGGAACAGTTTCAGGGAATACATCCTTGAATTCAACCGAATCTTCATAGAGAGGATTTGTCTTGAGCGATTCCCATGATTGGGATTCATATCGCTCAACTCGTGTCTTTTCATCTAGGACACTCTCGTCCATAGATGAACTACTGAGAACTCTCTCGTTCTCAGTGAAAACTGTTGCTGACCTTATGTCGGTTACACACTCGTCGTCAGCGACGAGTATGCAGATCTGCTTGACTTTGCCACTACGCAGATCACGCAAGAACCTTTTATGTTCGAGCGTTGGCAACTGAGTGATCTCCGAAGTTAACTTCGGAGGCGCAATCAGATCAAGTGTATAAGCGCCTACGCTTGATCCGTTATTGACTATGACATTCAATGTCTCTGTCATTTCCTGGGGACTTATTCCCTCAGGCCTCGAAGGACTTATTCCTTCGGCTTCCCGGGGACTTATTCCCGCGGGTTTCGGGGAACTTATTTCCGCCGTATTTGTAATCTTGGGACTTATTCCCTTTACTTCCTCTAGCTGGGGTTGCGCAACCACAGCGAGATCCTCTACGAAAGACTCTCCAGTCGATCTAGGATTATCGTTTCGCTCAACCTGAGCGATCGATTGTTTCTCTTCTAGATGTTCCCCGCTGGGGATACATCTTTGTCCCAGTCCACCCGACGTATTCGAGTGGTGGACCTTCGGCGTAGCCTGTGTTTCCTCACAGCCGCCGGAACTTTGCTCCGAAGTGTAACCGTTTGGTACACTAAGGTTTTGTGCAGTCGTACTAACGACCGTACCACAAGTGAGGCCATCGCACTCACTCGTAGTACATCCACACGCTTGTGGACGCTCCAAAACGTTCATCAGATGGCCATCTGATGAACAAGCGGCAGGCATCGTTACTGTTCGATGTTGCCAGTTTACTCGTGGTTCGTACCTTCTGAGCCACGGTATTCCAAGGATGACATCAAATTTTTCATCCAAATCCAATACGATAAAGTCATCGTCATATTGGGTATCTTCTAGCGTATAGTGGATCTTCACTATACGCTTCATGACGGTTACGGATGCGCCTGTCGCAAGACGTACCGCCATCCTCGTAGGAGGTGTGTCACATTCACTGAATTTAAAGTGACCATCTTCTAGCGATTGGCGTCGCACAAAATTGTTGGACGCCCCACAATCGACTAGAGCTCGAAGGGACAACTTATTCGTCACTTCGAGTTTCAAGGTAATGAGTGAGACCTCATTACCTAGAGCAGCAACGCACAACGTTTGTGTGTTGGGAGCAACTTTCATCAAGAGGCCTACAAATTCTCTTGACGTTGCTAGACCAGTAGGGTGCTCCGCACCTACTGATCCTGTCCGTTTTTTGACGGTCCATCCCGTTGTTACGTCTTTGCACCAACTGCGGACCCTCGTCCCTGCCCCTTTCTCATGGGTGGACGGTCACTACGCCCAGTGTCGCGAGACACTGGACGAGGGGCACTACACTCGTAAGCGTAGTGTCCTGTCTTTTGACATCTGTTGCATCTCTGCAACTTCTTGTAGCCTGTAGAGCGAGCCTTCTCGCTCTCTACATAACAGAGTTCCATCGGCTCTGGACCTCCGTTGTCATATCGTCTCGGTTGACGATATGATGTCGAGCTGGCGCGAGCCTGTCTCAGACTGAAGTCTTCCTGCTCCGCAATGGAAATGGCTTGTTCTAGTGAATCTAGTTCAAGCCGGAACAGGTGAGTCTTGACGGGACCATCCGCAAGACCCTGCATGAACACCGAAACCAACGTGTGTTCATCCACCGGATTGGAACTTATACAACTCGTGAGATGTCGTATATGTTGGGCGTAAGCGTGCACATCACGCTTACCCTGTTTGAGCTTCAAGAGTTCGGTTCGAGCTCTGAACTCAGCTCTAGGCGGTTCAAACGTTTGTCTGAGCCGCGACTTGAAGACTTCCAACGACCCAAACGCATATGGGTCGTGCAACTTGAGCCCCAGTGCCCAAGTCTTGGCACGTCCTGCCAGATTTGACTGGGCAAATGCAACTTGCATATCCCCGTCGTCGATGCGACGCGCCCTTATGGCGTCATCCAATTCGACGAGCCATCTCAACAAAGAGTCCCCTTCGACCCCCTATACTTTGAGATGTCAATCTTCAAGGTCTCGGGTCGACGCGAGTGCATCGACCCACCAGCAGCAGCCTGCTACTGTCTGAACAGTTCAAACTGTTGAGCACCCTGTTCGCTCAACAACTCTGCTTGTTGAGAACCTTGTTGGTGAAGCAAGGCTACTTTCTCGCGTTCAGCGTCAAGTTCATTTTGAATGAGCTTGGCGATAGTAGCATGTTGGGCATCTCTATTGAGAGCCTCTAGCATGACGCTAACAGCATGGATGCCCATGGTCGAACCCATTCGTTCAACCGCATCCCATTCGACATCGCTCAAATGGGAGTAGCCGTCACGCGTAGCGTGAAAGCTTTGGTCATCTTCATCATCTAACATATTCATGTTAGATGTGAACGTGGTCCTTGGACGGACTACGAAGTGCTACCAGGTGTAACGGGGCACCCTGAAGCTTGTACTGATGACAGTACAAGCTGCTTATTCTGATGACAGAATAAGGCGGTGCCTCGTAACTTCACGTACGCTCGTACGTGCAGAGGAAGACGGTAAGAAGAAGCGAGTACTTGGTTAAAGTAAAAAGTAGAACTGTATTTATAATAGTTAATGTCTGCAATAAATCACTATTTATCTTCATCTAACTATGTCTAAATACAAATGTGTAAATCAGTTATCTGCTCACCACTCATTGCGTGCGTCTGTCGTGGCGCATCTTCGTTGGTTGATATAATGGCCTATATCAACCAATCAGGAACTACTCGTAAGTGCTACAGAATATTTGTCCTTATGACAATATTCTGAGAATATAACTCTTATAGTTATATTCTATTAACAATTTCTTATAAATTGTTATGTAACGATTCACCCCGTTACATCAACGCTATAATAATCGTTAGTTCATGCATAGCTTGATCTTGTACTGATTGGGCTTCTCCTTAAAGTCAGCCGTCGCCAGTTCCTTTGATCTCTAGCACTCTTTCCGCTTTTTTCTTAGTGCTTGACAAGCAGAAAGAGAGAGCGAAGTCGTCGCTAGGTCGATAGCCGGCTTGCGATCGGCCGCGAGGCGCACCATGAACCGTTGCGGAGTGCGTAGTAGCGTCAACACGACGATTATGGCGAGCCATTCAGAATTAGCTATAGCGTCTCGACCGGTTCTACCTGACCTGACCTATGATGCTTTCTAGAATATTTAGCCGCTTTTCCAGCCGCGTCAGAGCGTATTTCGTGTGTCGATTTTCAGTGCGTCGGAATGTACTGGTGCGTCGGCTTGCGGCTGGCAAGTACACATGCCTTAGACCCAGCGTTAACGGCTACCGTATGATCGTGCTGAGGTGGATCCTGACCAGCGCTTTTTACAGCGCCTCGGGGGGGGGCTCTGCAATCAACTTCAGACCCTTAACCACATCTATCCGGACGTAATGATGGGCGCAATGAACGTAATTTTCTTGCGCATCTGTTCGGGATCGATTAACGCGTTTGCCAGCTGAGACAGCCGCATGGCAGCATCCGTAGCGTCCGATACACTATTACTAGCGACGTTAATAAAGCGCATAACGACGTCCTTGTATGTGCGCTATAGGTAGCCGAACAGGGCCGTCCCAAAGCGTGGCCGACACCATCCCGCACTTGATGTAGAGGATCGTGGGTAGAACGCTTTTCGTCGTAAAAGCGGCGACGTCGACCCAGCGTGCGGTGTCAACATAAAAGCTTTGAGTTGAAGTTTAATCATCCGTTCAGCGTCAGTGAGATGGCGATTTTCAGATCAAGTGAAAAATTTCGCAAGCGCTAGCTCCACAATCTGGTGCAGCACGAAATTCTGACTCAGGATCGCCCTAGTAGCCGTGGCTCGCACCGGTTCGTTAGCAACAGGATGAAAAACGATTATCGTCAGCCACGCACGATGCTGACGACAACTTGATGACGAATTTTAGAATCGAATTCTTGTGCTTATGCCGAACGGCCTCTTAGATCACGATTCTGCGTTTCGTGAGCGTACAATTTGCCATGATAGAGATGTGTGAATCGGTGTAGAAGACGGGGTGTTGCTTTCGGTGATGCCACGCGCGGTCTTTAGATGTGCTTTCCATCCAGACGCATTGGTCGATCCCTTGTGTCACTTGCTACAGAGTATAAACCATCGCTTCTCATTTTTCACGGCGCTGTATCGGTCAGTCCAATCGCTTACACATTCCTAATGGCATTTAGGCCTCTATCGCTCGCGATCAAATTTGGACGGGGGAATGCCTGGACATGGGCGTCTACGTCATCGGCGCTACTGCCGGACAAAGAAAATGATGGAGGTCGGCGTCTTTGTGGTTCGTGCCGCGGGTTGTAAGTTTGGCGTCGTTATTGTCTCCGCCGCCGTAAGAGACCTCTACGAATATAAAGGCCATAAAAGGCAGTCGCGCGCGAAGACGTGTACCTTGACAATTGTTTAATTAATCTCTGCGCTCTGGGAGGGCAGTGCTCGGCGGTATTCCTTGGCGCATTCTCTGTCGAACTCCGTGGCTACGGGGCAACTCACAACTCGCGAAATGCTACACATAAGCCTTTGTAATAAAATTAGACATTGATTCGCCTGTAATTACCGGGTGATTGGGTAATGCGATCGCCTTTACCATTACGTCATCCACTACCTTACCTGTTGACCACCCTTCGCCCTTTACCACTGATTTTACCGTTTTACCGTGCAACAAAAGGTGCCCTAACTTTCCTTGCCAAGGCCTAGTCTTTGTCCTAAATCCAGCAATTTTTGTTTCATATTGTTGATCCGTTTTGTTAATATATAAATGTATATAAATATATATACATACATAAATTGAGGCTGAAAGGAAGGCCACGTACGATAATAATCGTATTACATTTGATTGCGAGCTCGAAGGGTGAAGCTATTAGTGACTGTGCGCAAGATGAACGCCATACTTTTTATAATTGTGTACATAAATGTGTTTGTGTAAATAACGCTAGGAGTACCATAAATTTTAGCACTAAGTTCAAATAAGGCTCTTACCTCTTCTATGTGTGAATTACGCCTGGTGTACCTTACACGTCGCACTAAGCGCGCTGTAGTATGTCCGTGAGCAAAGCTAGATGTACTCTACAAGTCGTTCTGAGAGCGATTTGGCCTGACCTCTCATATTATACATCTGCAATAGACGCTAGGCGCACCTTACATGTTGTATCAAGTGCATTTTGGCGCTCACCCTCTTCGTATACAAAAAAAACAGGTTTCCCTAGCACGTCGCACTAAGTGCAATCTTGTCCGTCACTCATCTCATGTGTAAGTATCACTAGATGTACCTTACACCTCTTACTAATTGCGATGTAGCATATTGTATCATTTTACGTGTGTCTGCAAATAAATGCTAGGTGCACCGTGCACGTCTTTATAAGTGCGAATAGCATTAGCCTTGTTTCCATCGATCAGCAGAAATTGTAAGCGAGCCCGAACGGTGAAGCTATTACTAAATGAGCGCAAGTTACTTAAATATTCAACTCTTGATTCGGTTTTACACTGAATAAATTATATCAAAGGACGAGCTTTAAAGCTTGCTCCTCTACCTTCATATCAGATAATAGGTAAAAAGTCATCGTAGAGGCAAATACGTGTGATTTAACCTAAAAAATGCGTCTATTTTTTAAAATGCAACATTGATCGATTAAGGGCGATTCAGAAATTCGGGTACAACAAATAGCGCTACTTTCCCTTATTAAGCAGTTGTTGCAAGCAAATGCTGAACGGCTGCGTTCTTTTTTTGGCTGGGGCATGCTTGGGAAAGGGCAAAAAGTCGTCGCCTGGTACGCATTGTTACGAAGCACCGTAACAACACACTGGATACCAATAATGCGTGCTATGTCTTTCTCACCACTCAGTATGCGCATCCATCGTTGATTGGACCGCTAGAGCTGGGTGAAATGATGACCCATATCAGCCAATCGGTGAGTGTTTCTAAATATTTCCCCTTTAAGGTAATATTCCTGAAAATTGCAAGACTTTACGATAATAATCTAACCAATAAGTATCAAGAATAAATTACATGCAACAGGCTCACCCCGTTTCCCGCATGATGTAAAATATTGTCACATTGATGGTATTTTTAAAATTAGAATATTAGTAATTGTCTCGCCAAAAGAGTTTTTTTGTGATTGCTCTCGCGTTTAGCTACGATGTACAAATTTAGAGATTTTATCAATGTAGTGTTAGTCAGTCGCTCCATATTAGTTACGAGCATGCTTGAAGAGGTATGTCAGGGTAGTCGAAACATCGGATATAGACTTCAAGCCTGTAAGTTAATCAGCTTCGGTCAGATTTTTGGCTGTAGAAATCAACTTGGACAGATCTAAGCGATTGAGAGGCAAGTAAGATAACTCAGGGCCAACAATGAAAGGCAGAAATTTTTATCACAGCGCGGTTCACTTCTTCTTTTTGGATAGCGATATGGCTATAGATCACAATTACCTCCTGTTCGGGGAAGTATTGTTGTTTAGCCTCTGCGCCTACTCCCGACACTATGGAAAGCTATCCGCAATATCACAAACACTAAGGTTTGCGTAGTCACGGCTCAACTACGATCAAAGACCTCCCGCGCTTAATTTACTATGTGAATTTGCCGTATGTAGAGACACACTGCATCAATTATATACGGTGTTAATATCCCGGTGATAGCAATGTAGCTGAAAATTACGTAAGAGCACGTCACTATCAAAATTTCCAAGCTATGTATAAAGTTCCATAGTAAGCGTTCGCGATCGCGCGGTGCATCATATTTAGTCGATCTATGACCGTTTAGCTAGATGGCGTCAAAAAGCGACATCTTGGTCGGTATGGAACGCTAACAGCAGAAGGGAAGACTGGAATAGGGTACAACCCTGTTTTCATCCCTATTGTCACCATGAGCTTTGAATGGGCAAGTGAGCAAATAGTGAAAGCAAATTAAGTATATGGAATCTATGGTTGACGAAGTCATGCGTGCTTCTAAGTTACTTCTTAATCGCCTGCCGAGATATTATAAGAAATAAGTCGGCCAAGTTAAAAAGAAACTTAGTTGTTTAGCATTTGCCTTGTTTATGCCCTCACACTTATCAATTGGTGGCTCAAACGCTTTGCGAATAACCTCGGCGTCATACTTTCACAAATGATGGTTTTCATCTGTTTATTTTTCGCTTGTGGCTACTAGAAAAATGCGTGACTAACCCTAGCCAAAAGAGCGCTGAACGAGCTTTAATCAGCGATGCCATTGCCAATCAAGCTATAAAAATGACTTGATCTTTGTTATTCTCTGAAAACGGACAACAAGTAACAAAGGGCATGTGATTTTTATCCCTTGGAAAACGCATAAACTTCCAATAGAAATGAAGCATAAGTTCTGAGCCAGCAACCATAGAATGAGCATTGTCGAGCGAAAATTGCATGAGTGTACAAGTTATGACTTATGAGGATATAAGGTATCCAGGGTGTGACTGAAATTGCCAAAACATGCTCGAGGATGAATCCTCCATTGGCGATACGTGGCAGGAAAGTGCGTGCTGTGCTCGTCTTTTACAGCGGAAAAGGCCAGCAAAGTGTCTTCGTGAATAAGCCACTTCATCCTGGAGGTGAATCAACATGGTGCAAGTACTCATTCATGCGGTACTAATGCTTTCCATCCTACCACTTGTTATAAGCTACAAAGACGAGAAGCTCGAGGAGTCGAACGGCACAAATTTGAATGCCAGCGATTACTGGAAACACGATCACCCGTATACGTATCGGCCACATTGGAAACGGTTACCGGAAGGTAAAATTGTACTGCTTAATGATTCGACTTGCAGCAGCTGCGCAGAATACCGTGAGTCGACTGAGAACAATACGTCATGGATCCCCAAATGGATGCTATCCACTGAGGATGGTCGAACTCTACGGAAAGATTTACCTCGGCTTTTGTTATACAACCTTGTGTCTCCAATGGATTACGGAAGCTCGTTACGATCCGGCAATGTGCGTCGCCGTCGCAACAAGGCGGTGCGCATGTTTCTAGCCGATAACTTAGCACTTCCGCTATTAAAGTCGCTCGGTCAAGTAGCTTGGAATCTCATTCAGACTCATTATGTTGATACGCTTGAAGACGAGATGTTCGTACAGCACTTAAAGATGATGAACGCTAGTGAGATGATTCAGGAGCTTAACCTTTCGCTTCCGGTAGAACCGATCGAAGGAATGGGCAGGAATGATATGTATCGGCAGAACACAACGCAGGTATACAAGCATGACGGAGCGAGTAAGCGAGCTCCGTTATATGCGCGGTACTCAACAGCTTTTGATCCATATGAAGGCTATTCGGATCGCTATTACACCCGGGACGATACTTTACCGCCACCCACATTCCCTGCAGACAGCTATCCGTGGCTTTGGTCTCCACATCTCGAATTGGCACGAATGATTTCGACACAGCTTTTGCGGTCAATCAATATGAACGATGACACAGATGAGGAGTTGAATGCCGAAGTACAGCTAGGCTCGTGCACGTCGAAGGGTAATGGAAGCGACACACGCTGTCGAAAACTTTCTCAACAAGCTAAGGTTTCGTCCAATGACGAGCTCAACGTTTCAAAACTTGCAAATGGCAGCACTCCTAATGAACTGACAAGAAAGCGTTTTCACACTGACGCAAGCACCGTGAGCGTAGACGACATATGTGCGCTGGATCAAATTTACATGCAGCTCCAGGAATACCACTTTGACACGGGTATACCTCGCCTAGCGATTCGCCCCAATGTATCACACTCGATATTTCCATCGCTGCAAGGTTTTCTTAGGACGTCGCTCGAGATTGCCAACGCTTCTACCCAATCCAGGTGCAGCACTTCTTACGACTCGAGCAAAGCTACGACGGTACAGTCACGATCTCTGGAGCAACGCACCAATGATGATGGTAATAACACTGGCAATGTGACCAACATTTATTCGAGAAGTGAAATCTATGCTGTACTCACGCACTTCTACACGTACCCTTCGGCTGACAACAAGATTATTGAGAGCTATGTCGACGAAGATACTCATGAATGCACCATGGAACGATTGTGTCTAGTATACTCTGGCGTGACGGTGTACACGCCGACACTGACATCGCCAGAGCTGCTTCGAACGTTTGCTAACCCGAGTATGACTCCCGCAACAAAAACAGCCGTGCGATTGAACATGCTACTGGAGATGATCCTGGTGGCCTTTGAAGCCGAGAAAAGAGCACTGCAGCACGGTCTGCAAGGTCCGTCCACCGTTTGCTACTCGAATCACGACCTTGATGTGGATGAATTTGCTGATGCTGTGCTGGGCACTTTCAACATGTCGATCAGCGCGAAGAGTAGCGATGCAGAGACTATCTCGCTGCACGTTTTCGAACATCACATGAATGAACGGGTACCCATCCTCGATGAGGTGGTTTCGTACTACGCAGATACGAACTACGACACACAAATGTACATGAAGGTCAAGCATACTACTATCATGCCAGAGAGTCTGGACGAAAGCGAGCTCGTCGTGCTGGTGAGCTCGCTGGAGAAGCAAATGAAAACCCTCGACCAATCGATCGTTTCATATGTGCAAACGCGAGCAGCAAACCCGTTGTACCAGGAGGTAGTTGATGCTACAATCCGAAGTGATGTTTACAACGGGAGCGAGTACACAATGGTTGGCTTTGGCTTCATCTTGCCAGCGACAAACGACCAGAACGTGCTATATTACGACATGAAACTGCCCGTTCCGTTTCACCTTCTTCTCCGACTGATCGTGCGTTTCCAAGAGAGTCGTTTGCTGTTGCCGCGTGAGTCTCGACACCTTTTAGTTTGCCTAGCGATGGCACACTACGACCTCTCCTTTTACCGCTGTCGCGCACCCGCGTCATCTGACGACTAAAACCAAGAGATACTGTAAGTTGCGCCATTTCCAACGTCGTATTGATCTTTCTACGATAGGACGCAATAGTTACAAAGCAGAAAACGAGTCATCTTGTCCCTACTATTCTTCTTCGGTTTTCTTTTGGCTGCTCATTCACCTTGTCTATCACATAGCTTATTTCGATGCATTGATTTGTCACGGAGACAAGAGCCGGTCCACCGGCGTTTTACAAACATAGACGAGCTGAGCCTTGCGGACACTACGAAAGTCTTGCCAGCTGTGATGTCGATAAAATCAATTGCCTCCTCATCCAGAATGTCCTCGTACCGTCATAGCTTTTGTCTCATGAGGTGAATACGTCCTTATTGGATAGATGAAAAGCCGAGACACAGATGAAGTCATTCCTGGTTTGCCGTGCTGCTTGCCACAGTCGATACGTTGTTATTAGTTGACTTCATTTGCGTCGATATGGTGCTCCATCCCCTGACTCGACGAGAAAAAGTTGTTCGTACCCACAAAACAGTCAGTTCAAATGGCTTCACGGCGTGTACAACTTCTTTGTGTCTCCAATCGGCTTCTCTGTTCGCAAACGGGGTGATCGCATTATGATGTACATCGAATCAGAGTCCGTCACGTGTGCTTCATCAAGTAGAGAAAGGGTCTCTCCTGAATGGTCATTTTCACAAACACGTGTTTATGGCGTACCTTTTTGTGTCGAAAGATTCAGAAGTCTGGGTACGACCGTAACAGGTTCCACGATGCACTCATCTGGTTTTCGACCGGTACACTAAAAATAGAGCGATATCTGTTGAACGCGAGCAAAGGGGTTTAGCGGACAATCTCTGCATTAAGTGCAGTTGGAAGAAAAAACACCGTTTAATACGATATACAAGCTCTGGAGCTCGTCCTTTAACATAGGTAATCCAGTTCAAAAACCGAGTCGAGTTACAAAACACTATACAACAGCAGTTACTGTGGAATGGTTATAGTGCTGTCAATGTCTGTATTTACCCAATATAGTATGGCCGGGGCAACACGATCGGCCTTTGCTTATGAGCGTTAAGCTTTTTCTTATGTGATCGTGTTCACCTTTAATCGATTTCATGCCAATCACATGCGTGCATCATAATATTGACCTAGCCATAGAATGATACATATCATGCTAGTCGACCAATAAAGGGGACAGGCTGGATTGTATTAAGTAAGAGTAAGGTATACACCTACCCGCGTTATTTTACAGACAGGCACACACACAGATAAGAACGATTTAAAAGTTCAGCATTCAACCTTGCGCCAACCTTGCTCACCAATAGATCCATCCTTCGGGCTCGCAGTAAACATTCAATCTCGAGCACCTTCAACGTCATTGACGGTGCCGTTGTAGAAAATGCTGTTGCAGAGGGAAGTGACAGGAAGGACGGAAATAACCTGGCAAAGGGTGGCTTGTCAGATCTTTTCATTAACGAACATGTAGTCTCGGTCAACGATAGCTACTTCAACTAGTAAAATCCGGTCTCAGGATAAAGTCCTCCTTTTCCGCTCTAAAAAAATTTAAGATCTAGAGTACCTAGTTTACGCGGAAAAACAGAGGGGGCTTATGGATTCTCCGCAACACCCTGTATGAAAACCGTAGTTTATGTGTGCACCTGGGTGGACATAAACGACTCACGAGGTGATGTATGTTGTGGCCAGGATTCTTTAGATTTCTGAAATGATTTCAAATCTACACTGGCGTCCAGACGATCGCCTAATGCAAAATTTACTCCGCAATTCTGCTCATTGTTTTTCTCCTCCTCTTCCGTTGTCTGTCGATCCGCACAATGTTGCATTCTTCAAGGTGAACTTAAATTTACGCTAAACTTGACCGTGTTTGGATAAGCGGCGACCGAGTGAAAAACTAAGCTCAATCGCTTTGATTCTCGATGCACTGAATTCTAGTTGTCCTGATCTCTTTGGTTTTTCCTCTTGTCTAATATGTCGATATTTAATCCGCTTGCCTTATGACCACTTGAGCCGTCCCGCGACATTTTACAGTCCTCTCTCGATTTAAGTATTCCTATCGAGGGTTACTTCCTGTTTTAGAGCTTACTGTACCGAACCAATATGAGTCACTTGGCTTTTTTTTACTGAATCTATCTAAGAGATCGAAGAAACCGAACACCAAAACAGCGCGCACTGATTAACAATTCCCTCCACCTCAAATGTACTTGCGGCAGTCTCGCATTGCCTGCCATTTTGAACAATCGCTTCAGTTCCGACTTACACATAACGACAAAGCGAAAAATATCACGATAGGGAAAATATCAGGTGCAGTTGAACATCAAAAGTACACCAGTCATCAAGTTGGCTCATATACAAGACTGAGTCGGATTCTTTCAACGGCAGCTGAACGGATTTGCCAGGCACCAGACAACGCGTTTCTAGCGATGGTCAGAATGCACACTCGAAAGGTGGTATTTTCAGCTTTTGAGGCTACGTCTCTCGCATTAAAGTCTATCGATGAAGCCAAAGCAATTCTCGGAGGTGAGCTTATACTAGACGAAGGTCATTCAATCTGATATGCTAAAGGGCTAACCGTTATTAATCTGCGGCTTTCGAATAAATGGCTGAACAAGTATAAGATTCAAGAAAGCTTTCAGCAGCACGATCTAAGCGGCGAGGCAGAATCAGTTGACAGCGCTCAATTTCAGTGAATCAGATGAAACTAAAAAAAAACTGGTTGGCCAGTATTTACGATTTGATGTATTACATTATATGAATTAGCTTTCTTCTATTGCCTACCTCCAAACAAAAAACTGGCAACGCGTCAAGCTTAACGGAATAAGTCGAAAAGCGCTGTATCACAGTCGCAATACGCTACAAAAAGAACGGCACCGAAAAGATACATCTCGTTGTTATTGGTAAGTCAAATCAATCACGAGCATATCGCCAAGGCTAAACCAAACATTGAAGTTGTATACTCAACAACCAGACTGCGTGGCAAAACACGTCAAGGGCTACTATGTGTCTTCGGCAACTTCGATTTAAGACGCACGGGAGGCGAGTGCTTCTACTGCTGGAAAACGCGTCGCGTCACTATGTTAGCCCTGAATTCTACAATTTCAAGCTTACATTCCTGCCACTAATAATGGCAGCACATCTAGACGCAAGTGAGTTTGGACGGATATTTTGTTGACTGATATTTTTTACGTCCTGTTTAAATAGTCATTTTTCATTTATTTAAGGCGCGGCATCGAAAGAGATTTTTCGAAGACTCCTGGATGCAATCCATACCAAAATCGATAAAATGTTAAAATTCCTGGAGGCTGTGCGCTTTGCTATATCGATCTGGGTAAAGGAACCCTAGTTAAAGATTAAAAGCTTCTTGAGCAAGTGTATTATCGTGGTGGCGGTAACGATGAACGATCTCACCCAACTACGCGACTAAAAGAAACGCATCGATCGATCTGTGGGGACTAGCTGACCATGATCATGAAGAATATGACTTGCGGCGTCAGTGTCGGTGAGTACATCGTTGCGGATGACGACAAGCCGTGTAAGTGCGACTCAAACGTAAAAGAGCGCGAGGCGATACAGAACGAAGATGATAGTGACAAGGTTTATGAGGTGACGATTGGGCCACATGAGGCTGTAGACTGTTGTCCCCGTCTTTCATCATTTCTTTTGCTATAGCACAACAGTGACGAGCTCAACGAGATGCTGGCTAGTATTACCGAGAGCGGTAGAAAGAAGTGCTCGATGTGAAAGACTCAGTGTATCATGGACGATTTTCTCAAATTGGGTTCATTTTGAATTTTAATATTAGAGAGTTCTAATTAAGGAACGAGACAAACACTCCACACAGTTTGGTCCGCTATATGGACGGACGACTGATACTAATTAATTTGTGATTTCCTTAATCTGGTTACAGCTAAAAAGCTATAAAGTTCGATTTTTACCTGGAGAGGATATCCAGGACACAACTTGTGCAAATAGGTGCTATTGGGGTCTCTGAAGACGTTAGGAATCCAATATTTCTGACCGGAAGGGGTGGCCTCTTTTTTTGAAGCAGACATATAACCTTTACTGTAACCCATTAAAAGCAGGTTCAGCTACCACGTATCTTCATTTTACGACAAATCCTCTTTTTTCCATGTGTTTTTATCATGTAAATCAACAGTTGCATCACCGAATCATGCTATGCCATCACACAGAAATCGGACGAAACTGTAGGTGATATATTTTATAAAGGTGGCTCGTGGACGGCTGATCATTAACGCCTTACCTTCGTATGTCGTTTAATGAAATCGACCAAATACCCAGAAATTTACCCCAAAGTGAACATTATACAGATAAATTCTATAGCATTATGCAATCTATTCTTGGTCATTTCCCCCTAGTCAGAATAGTTTCGGGTTTATCCAGAAACGCGATTGGTTGTTTCATATTTTCACTAGAACTCTTCTTCACTTTAACCTTCGTGAGGTAATAGAGCCCATATCGAGATTTATATTAGCTTGCGACGGCTCAATATTTTTATGACATATCCTTTAAGGCCCTTTACGATACGAAAGTATATAAGTTTTAAAGTATGGTTACTAACGCGCAAGCCTTGGGACATCTCACCAACCTCAACTCATCGCATGCTACTTACATTTTCTCAGCGACGACACGATGATCCCTTTGTAGTCTGTAGCCGGACGAACTGTTTTAATATATAAAATCACTTAAAAACTTGTAATAAAACCATAATCGATTTTAAGTTTCAGGCCAACACACACAAGTCAATCCGGACATTGCAGCCTTATCTTAATGTTGTCTCGTCATGTCGTACTATTAAGCACCCAAATGATCTGCCTCTGAGAACCTTACGAGTGGAGCAAAATTATATTTCTAATTCCGTATCAAATTTGATCTGGTGGACTTGGCGAACATCGCGCAGCATGCTGTGTGCCTTCGTCCAGAGCGGAGATCGGAGGTGTTTAATGATTCATCGACGTTAGTCGAACCCATAATTTCGACGACATTCCATTCGACTTCCCTACAAAAAGAGAATATGCAACGCGTAAATAAAGCTATCCCATACGTCAACAGCATAAATATGTTGAATGGTATATCCGTGGTCTTCAGACGGACCACAAAGTGCTGTATGCGTAATTTGCAGTAGAACTCTGGCTCTGAAAAAAATCATGCAATCTGCATTTATGACAGTGCGAGTTGGTGCCTTAAACTTCGCTTATACGTACGTGCAGAGAAAGGTTAGTATACAGAGTAGAGGTAATATGAACATGATAAATCTAGTACTGTAATCAATATTTATCTTGTGTCGATAAATCATTCTATGTCTTTCTTACAATATGTCTAAATACAAATTTGTAGTGTAGCTATCAGCTTACCACTCATTACGCACGTCTGTCGTGGTCTGGCATTATTGATTGATATTTTTGGCCCATAAAAACATTCGAGCATAGCATTGCCTATTGCAATAGACAACAAAATTTCCGAGATCGAGAGGTAAAGCTCTAAGTGACTATGCGCAAGCTGCATACCAATTTTTTAAATCGTGCTTATCGGTTTGTCTTTTTTTCTGTGCCCATTTGTCAGTAAATTACGCTAGGAGTACTATAAACGTCTTAATAAGTGCGAAGTAGTCGTTCATCTCCTGTGTATTACTCTGTCCCAATCATAAACGACTCACCACGCGTTCAGCTTGCATGTTTTGCCAGCCCGTATTTTTAAAAGAAAATACCACCAGCGCAAAAAGCTCATTCTAAAGCATTTCTGCAAGTTTATAGCTCAATGAACTGATGATACCGCAAAAATAGCAAAGCATGAGTATGATCGTCTTTCAGAGGTTCTAGATTCTCTTATGCAGCTGACTATATAGATGTTGGAATTCACTTAAGGAAGAAATTTCGCTTATTCAGAAAGCAGTATGAGAATTTGATTAACAGTTAAATACAAAAAATGCGGAAGTGATGCAAACAGAAGTAAGGCCATCATGGTATTTTGGCTGGATATGTCCGAAAATGGATAAAAATGGGATGATGTAAGCCAACAAAACACTCATTTTGTTCGTCATCAGTTATTGCTTAAAACTCAAATTGTCTATTCTTTACAAAGAATATAACCTTTGACAAACAAGCTCAGAAGCGATCGGCGGCGACGAGGGATGCGCTTCACGGGCAAAATGAATCATCTTAGCATGCGGCATCTGAAATGTATTCCATTTTCGTTTTATCAATTACCAATTAAGTATCCCACCTTCGTTCTCTCGACTACCATTTTCATCACATTTTGCAGCGTCAAGAAAGTCTCGTCGATTGTGTCCGCTGATGTTCCCTCGAACGCCCATTAACAGCATCTATCAGTGCTCCGGTCATGTGGATTTCTGTCTGGTACTGCATCGATGAAGAGAGTTTTATACTTCGAGGTCCGACACATTCAAGTCTGGGGGATCGTGGCCGCTGGCATAGTATCACGATGTTTCAGCTCTCTTCTTTCCCTGCATATAAGATGCCAGCACTGTTCTTCGATACTTACGGCCCTGCGTTGTCGAGTTTAACCTTGATTGTTGACAATCGGCCACCTTTACACATTTTGATAATCAACGTAAATTAGCACACATCGCGGAAATAAATAAAGTATTTAAAAAATACCTGGCCAAAGTTTTTTGATGGCTGGGAACAATTTCTCTTTAAGCAAGCGGACGTAGACGTTGCGCGTCATAGTGACGTTATGTATGACAAAAGGTTCAGCAATACGGTTAGCATAAGAACACTTCGCTGGTGCGGTAATGACGATAGGTCATGTGACGATCTTCCCGTCAAACTTAGCCTTCCTGTAAGAGTCGTACCGTGGCCGCATGACGGTGTCCAATAACATCACTCTGCTGATATATCACTTGTCGAGTAGAGCAATATGTTGAAACTTCATTTCTAGCAAGGTAACAACGAGTCTTTGCCTTGAAAAATTAACCCATTTCTCATCTACATGAACAAAATCACACATTTTTAAAAAGGCATTAGACCTATTCACAAGCATTAGTTCGTGTTAGCGATGTTGTTATCATTCAATAAAGTTCAAAATTTATCAGCGTTATCGTTACTTGAAGGTCTCTACAATTGGCTGAGGGAAAAACTGAGTCGCTTATGCTTGTGTATTGCCGTCAACGTTGGACTCGCGCGACAAAAGAAGCGGCTTAGGATGTCCGACTTCACGTAGCAGTGAAAAGTTTACTTCAAGATTCCAGTCTAGCTCTCTAGCGCACGCAATGGTTGCCTCTGGCAGAGAGAGACGGTCTATATAGCGGACGCCACCTCGATCGGAGACCAATTTTCTCGACGTGTGGCTGGTGGTATTTGGGTGATGAGAGCTTGAGAATGATGGAGCATGCACCAGATCTTCTACACGCACGAACGACGAAGCTGGAATTCCCCATTGTTGCTGTGAAAGTGTTTTGAGCAATTCTCCATGTGTCCGAATAATTTAACCCCCCCCCCGGCTACAAAGCGCTTCGCAGCGTGCACGTTTGGCGCGACCGGACTTCGAGGCATCGCGGATACTGAAAGTTCAAAAATGAGCGATCACTGCCAATACCTCAAAAAAGCTTGTCTGTGTTATAAAAGTTGCCAAACAAATTAGACCAAAAATAAAGTCGTTTTGATAGTTAGCCGTAGTTGTTCATGTAGCTCACATAAACTTTCAGTCTGCAAACATATGGGGTAAATTAATATGTGAATGAAGTCAGTCATACCTCACACGTCGCACTAAGCTCGACGTAGTATGTCACCTATTGTGTCGTGGATAACGCTTAGTGTACCTTACACGTCATACTAAGTGCGATGTAGAATGTCCTTCCTTTGCATGCGTCTGCAAATAAACGCTTGGTGTACCCTACACGTCGTACTAGGTGCAATGTAGATATTTTCCCTCCTCATCGATCAATAGGCAGTTTGCGAGCCCGAAGGGTGAAGCTATTACTAAATGAATTCAAGGTACATGGGAACGAAGAACTTTATCCAATAACGAGAACTTAATTATCAATTTCAAAGGGCAAGCTCCAGACCTTGCTCCTTTATCTTAGATAATTATCAACATTAATAAATTTGCATAGTTGCATGCACTGGTTTGTAAAAAGTGCACGTTTGACCTTGGAACCGATATTACTCGATTTTCTCAGGGTCGCCCTTTTACATTATAAACGGCCAATTGCAACACTCATATATAAGGAGTGTTGCAATCGGCTGTTTAAAATGTAGTTTTATACACTCATATATAAGGTCTTTATCCTTACATTAAAACTCCCCGTTATAAGATTTACCTCGCTTTGCCAACGTACATACGTGGATCAAAAGGGAATGTATATAAATGAAGGTATACATTCATTTCTCGGATCACTCATACCCTCGTAACTCATATAACTCATGCAAATTGTGTTCCACCATGCTCGTTTTATGGTCACTAACTCATAACTCTTAGCTCATAAGCATCAGAAATTTGTTAGGTTTCCGAAGGACAAAAATCATTCGAGAATACTCCTGTGCAACGCAAAAAAAATTTTCAACGGGGCATCCTTTGTTTGGGGTGCCACGAAACTTCACGTACACAAGTACATGCAGAGAAAGCTAATCTACTCATACAGCTAGTTTGAGTAAAGAGTAAAAAGAGAACTGTATTTAATATAGTGAAGCTATCAATATAACTTCAGTCTTTATCTAAATATATTAATCTACATTGTCGTGTGACGAATACCTGCTCACCACTCATTACGCGCGTCTAGCAGCGATTGGTGGTTGGTATGTCTTTATCAACCAACCTTTGAGCAGCGCATGGATATCATCCTACCAAGGGGATGATACTCCTTTTAAATTAACTATCTTGGGTAACATTGATAGGGATTGTCACGTTAGACAAACTCCCCTACTGACAATGTTTGGTGTCAATATCATGTAACGGGCTGCTCCGTTACAAAACTCCTGAATAAATAGCTTATTCGAGGGGAAGTAAGTGTCTGGGTGTACTTTGCTCGTGTTAATACACTTTTGTGAGCACTCGGTAGTGGCAGCCATACGGATGGAAATCTGTAGTACCATCTGCACTGGCTGTAAAGAACTACAGAGATCTGTATTCAAATAGGATCGGTAAGTAAACTGCTACTATACCTATAATTTTGTAACCCTTATAATTTTTATAGGATGATGTCAACTCTGACCTCCTCATTCTCGAGATCCTAAATCATTTTCTACGCAGCAGTCTAATCTAATTTATCTTTTGAATAGACCTGAATCATTTCTAGCGTTGTACAACATCAGCCAGTATTACAATTTCTTATAATTCAAATTTAAGTTTGAGTTTTTTTACTCAACTGTGGCCTCATAGCGAGCAATTACAGACTAAACCCTAGGCAGTAATGCATCCATGGTTTCTCATTTGCTGATCCACTCTCGCTGTAAATCCTGCTGCTGCGCAGCTTGTTTCTATACTACGGGCACTGCGAATATCCTCTGGATAACTTAATGGTATCATCAGGTAGGTTTAGGCGATGAAAACATCAAAGGCTTGACCTCGGTGATTTCTATAACAAAGTAAACATTCCTTGTTTGGCATTAAAGCACCCAAGTTGACAAGTCTTGCTCCTTTTCTTAATTGTGAGCGACTGTCGGGCGTTTGGCGGAAAATGCGTTACCCCTATTACATATTATTACAGTGCGGTAAATGATTATGAGAAAGGTATCGTTTCGTGTGATCTGAACTCCAAACTTGCTGAAAAAATTACAAGTTTGATAGCACACTCTGGCTCATTTTTATATTTTAGGCCTTGTGCTATCAAATTTTGAGCATTTGTGCATTGGTGACAGTACTCGGGACATGGATATATAAAATTTAAGAAGGGGAAACCGCATATTTACTAATTTTTCCTATACGAAAAACGAGAAAACCGTAAATTTACGTAGCTCGTAACTCGGCTAATTTAAAGAGTTTGTCTTTACCCAGCCTATGAGTTATCCGAGGAATGACTGGACGAATATAATAACTCCCGAAAATTGCTATTTGGACTGATAAAGTGAATTCGGTACGAGGTGAGGTGTAAAAATACCTTGTTTGGTGCGAGCAGTGCGGATATCGAGGGCACAAAAAGGTGTGCATTTAAGATAAAAAGAAAAGAGTGAGACTTTGTCATTCCGCTTTTATCCGTCCCAATATTTATCATGCAGCTAAACCAATGTGAATCACGTTTAGGGAACCGCATTGCGTCGCTGACAAATTGTCTCATCACGTTTGGTCTCTTTCTGCTCTATCTTTTGAGCATAATAGGGAAACAATTCAAATTTATCGGTTTTGTAGCAGTTTTGTCGAACCTACTCGGAGTCCAGCCACGCACATCAGATAGACTATTTTTCTGTGCCGATGCTCAAAGCGCAGTCAAGAGCGCCAGCCAACGCATCACTAGCGTCAATGAAGTCGACAATTACTGAGCAATCCATCGTACAGGCACTGCACGACATTTTGCCTTCAATGCACGCGGATACAGCAACGTTAAAAATGGTGATTGAGAAACTCGCAGTTCATTTCGACGTGGAGTTTTTGGACCTAAAAGCGCAATGGAGACCTCAGATCAAGGCGTTATTACCGGATCTGATCGGCCTTTGCGCCAGTTGGTGCGAAGATAAAAGTGATGGGGATCAGCTTGACGATGTCGAGGATGAAGAAGTGCTCGATTTGCGGCCGAGGAGGACGCGCGCCGTTACAAAGCGCCATCTAGTGGAGGATGAAGACGATGGCGGCGACGATAGTGAGGCAAGTGACTGCAGTGCAGGGGAAAGAGTTCAAGATCAAGGGAGCGACAATGATAGAGGTGAAGACAATGGTGCTTCTGTTGAAAGAAGAAAAGGAAGAGCGGTAAGCGTTCCGCGTGAAGCTCGACAGTTGCTGATTTTCCGAAATAGATTGTGTCGAGTATTGCTCATTTTCTATGGTGCCTCATTATGGGAGGGTGCAGTCAGACGGCAGCAGCAAAAGAAAGCAAGAGTGTCAGGGAGTTGCGCCAGCAGAGAAAAAGTCGAAGACAATTGCGCAGCCAGATTTTGCCGGTCTTGCTGCATTAAAAGAGCTTGGTCGCGCCGCGGGCGTTCTTAAGTACGTGTTGTCTTCATTTCCAGGACGGGTTTCGATCGATGTTGACGCATTCATTATCCAATGGAAATGACCAGCCCACGAATGTACAGAATGCTAAAGGATGCGGCATCAAGTACAGAGGCAGAAGGCGTTCTGCGTGACCGGTTGCACGATGCTGGTGTTACTTTTGCTGGCCCGTATCCTTCGAGCCGTGACATCAGCGCGGCCAAGAAGAAGCACGAGAAAGAGAAAGAGTTGGAGGGCATTGATACTAGCCTGATTATAGCGGAGGGACGACCGCGTCGTGGAGCGGCGCAACGCATCTCGTACAAAGAAGAGCGGATCAGCGGTGATGAAGAAGTAGAAGAGGAGGAGGACGATCGAGGGGATGACAACGTCAAGGAACATGCTCATGATGACGACTCTGCCGCATGTGACTCGGACTCGTCGGAGGCAACGTTTTGAATGGTGACTGTATACATGCATCTAGCTATATCCTGATAGTATCGATGAACCAGTAGAGATCGAGTGGTCTTTGGTTTTACAGGATACAGTCAAGTGTCAATTGTGAATGAACCGACACATTGGGAATGGAGGACTCCTGCGTCTTTGATCCTCGCTTTAATCTCATGTCACTCCCGTGAGCGAATGTCGATAGTGACGTCTGTACTAAAAACCGGGGGAGTCAACCTTGGCTATTGATTGGTGGTGGTGGTGCAGCGCAATGCCTCGACTGACCATTTGGTGCTCACTAGTTTCCAGAACCCGAACGTGGAGCAAGCAGCATGCCGTCGTACAGCCAGGAACCAGAAGACGCTCAGCGCGCCGCCAAGGCCCGCGGCTCGCACCTCCGCGTGCACTTTAAGCACTGTCGTGAGGTGTGCCACGCCATCAAGGGCATGCCGCTGAGCAAGTGTAAGAGCTTCCTGGAGGCCGTGCTCGAGTACAAGCAGGCGGTGCCGTTCACCAAATTCACGGGTGGATGCGGCCGTCACGCGCAGGGAAAGCTCCGTGGTGCTGCCGGCGACAAGTGCAAGTGGCCCCAGAAGGCCACGAAGATCATTTTGGACCTGGTGAAGAACGCCGAGGCTAACGCTGAGGTCAAGGGACTGGACACGGACCAGCTGTTCGTTTCGCACGCGCAAGCCAATGCCGCAATTAAGCAGCGTCGTCGTACTTACCGTGCGCACGGTCGCATTGGACCCTACATGTCCAACCCTGCCCACATTGAGCTCATCCTATCGGAGAAGCGCGCAAACGTTGCCAAGGCTGTGGAGGAGCCGAAGCCGGTCAAGGTATCGCGCAAACGTCAGGCCCAGCTGCGTCTGAAGTCGGGTGGTGGCGTCCCGGCCAACTAAGCTGCTTGTACGCACAGAGTATGTCTTGCCTGAAACACGAGCGTATTGGTCGAGCGCGAGCGACGTAGATGCAAGGGAAGGGGCAAAAGTATGGTAAACTTTTAATACAGCTTTGCTGAGAACGGGTTCTACTGATGTGATACAGTGTGTTGCCAAGAGATCATGCGCGTTCCCGATTCATCTATGTTCATGCGTCCGTCTCTTCCAGGTCGATTGAAATCTGCAGTCGGTGTGTACAGGTTCTGGCAGAGGCAGCTATGGCCGAATGTGTAGAAGTGGCGGGGGGGGCCAATATAGATTGATGATGTCAACAGTAGTGGTTAATTTCGCCGTGGATGCACCCAAACTGCTTCGGACTGATCTCGCGACACTGTAGGGAACACTGGAGACAATATGCGCGAGGCAATTAGTTGCGAAAGATACTGAAGAAGGTAAGCTGCTCTATTGTGTAGGCATGCTGTGACGATTAATAATATGTATCTGTATCCCGAATGACCATTTACCACATAGGTGCCTTACCTACCTCACGGACGTGACAACGTCTGGCACTCGCAGTTGACCTTTTGCAGGGATCCGCTTGGTCGAGGTGCAGGTGCCGTATCTGCCTTTGTATCTTTGGTGGCAAGAAGCTCCTTAATGTGCATCGCTCACTTCCAGAAGTATTATGTTCACTGGTGGCACAATATCCTTGCATCCTTCTTGTGTTCTATCTTGCAGGAATGAAGACGGGAACTTTGTCCTTGCAGCGGTTGCTGCATGACAAACACATGGGTAGAAACAAAGGTTTGATGTGCACGGTCATTGGAATATAGACAAGGAGAAGAAGCTGCTGCCATCATATCAAGGTGCTACTCGAGGTATCCAGAGGCAGCGTTTACGACAATGGAGGTTTGCCCAATCTTGGTCTATAACAAGCACATCAATGACCGCGATTGCTTCATCTTCTGGTCTGCTACGTGTTCAAACGTGCGAGAGACACCAAGAACAAGCCACATCTATAGTCGCGATTTCGGGTTCTTTCTTCACGCTGACAACCGCCCAAGCAGCCTTACTCTATGACACCACTGGCACCACATTCGATGTGTGTCAGCTGCCCCTCTCAGCACGTTTTAGGCTGGTACATATCCAACTGGTCGTCTGAAACAGCATCTAACACGCAGGACACGACCACGTCGCCTACATGTCTGTCAAATCTGCAGCCAGCGCGATCAAAAAGAAGCCAGATTTAGATTTCCCGCCGCAATCAAGACACTCGTAAAAGAACTGCTCGACGGAATCGTCCAATACTTGTGGTGCACATTTTAGTTTTGAAATCACCGTACCCATTGCTTGCGGAGTCTTTTCATCACTATGAGCAGCACCTTTTGGCAGTGCTATCGAGACATTTGTTCACATAAAATTCAACTTTGAATCGTAGCGCTTAATATTGCAATAATCAAAAGCGCTTCGATTGATTGGTTGAGCCAAATCTCCATCGTGGCACGAGTAGCTGCTTGGGCTGTCAACATGAAGCAGAAGAAGACGCAGAGCTCGTTGCTGAGTTTCTTCAGTCCTCCGTCATCACGTGGTGCATCGATTGCAGACAAGAAGCATGCGGCAATTGCCTCTACTACTGACGAAGGTAACCACCACTTGCTTCAGGTGACTGAGACAGGGACAAAGACTGAGGCGAAGGGCACGACGCGCAAGAAGATTGAGTTTTCGCCCAAGATCAAGACATTAAAGACGGCGATTGAGCCACAGGAAAGCAGCAAGAACGATCAGGATAGGAAACAAGTGGCCATACCTCTGGTTTCTAGTGGTGTCAAGCGCAAGGCGTACGAGGACTTCCTTGGTACGAGCTCGGAGGACGGAGACGACGACGACGAAGCGACCAATACACTTGACTCGACGAGCTGCCATCAGGAAAAGGAGAAGGAAGAAAAGGAGCTGTTGCTACTGGCAACGAAGAGACGTGCTGGACGTCTTGTAATTCGAGATGATGACGATGACGACGATAACTCGGACAAGGAGGAGCATGTGGCGTCAGCCTCGTATCGACGGAAGGTGAAGACCATCAGTCGCAACGTCGTGAGCAGTGAAGAGGAGTGGATGGAGCAAGATGATTTAGAGGAAGATGGCGGCGGAGACGAGTCCGAATTCAGTGGTGCGGAACACGGACCTTCCGACGACGGCGACGATATGGACGATTTCGTGATCGATGAGATAGACGAAGAGGTCTTACCATGTAAAAAGCGACGGAAGAGTGCCCCGGCAACGAGCAAATCGAAGAAAGTGGCAGTCAAGTCCTTTTTGTCCCCTCCGCCTGCGGCCAAAGCGAAATGGAACGCTGCGTCTATTCCAAATGCTGAGAAAGCTGCAGATAGCTCTGAGTTGCCTAGTTCCGTTGCGGGGGCTGGCAATCATATCCATGATTCTTTACCTTGGCTACACAAAGAACGACGTGATATTAATGGCAACGCACCAGACTCACCGGACTATGATCCGCGCACCCTCAAGGTACCACCAGAATTTTTGAAAAAAGAAACTCCAGCCATGGTGCAGTGGTGGGAAGTAAAAGCGACAAATATGGACACGGTGCTCTTTTTCAAGGTTGGCAAGTTCTATGAGCTGTTTCACATGGATGCCGATATTGGCTTTAAGGAGCTGAACCTGATCTACATGAAAGGTGAGAAAGCACACTCGGGCTTTCCAGAGATCGCATACTCAAAGATGTCGTCCCAACTTGTCGCGAAGGGATATCGCGTTGCTCGTGTTGAACAGACAGAAACTCCTGACATGTTGAAGATCCGAAACAGCACTTTGTCAAAAAAAGCCAAAGTTGTTCGTCGTGAGGTGTGCTCGCTGCTGTCCATCGGTACCAATACTGTCAGCTTCTTAGACGCTCCTATATCATCTCAAGATCAAGTGTCAAAGCACCTTCTCGTGCTGAAAGAGTTTTGCGACCCTACGCAGAAAATTGTGCGTTTCGGTCTATGCATGGTCGACTGTTCTACTGGCGCCTTCCAATTAGCCGAGTTCGATGACACAGAGCAGCGCGACCGTCTGAAGACGCTCTTCGCCCAATTTCATATCGTAGAAATTGTGACCGAGCGATTTAACGTGTCGGATGTCACTAAAATGGTGCTCAAGTACGCTGTACCAGCTGTGATTCGGTCAACATTGCGAGTGGGCAAAGAGTTTTGGGACGCATCGAAAACAGTTGATGAAATTGAGCGGGCTGGGTATTTTAAGGAGCACGGGTGGCCAGAAGATGTCCTTTGCTTCCTGGAAATGGACAAAGTAGTAAAACCTGAGGGTCGACTTGCGATCAGTGCTCTGGGAGGCTGTATCTGGCATTTGCGACGAAGTATAATCGATCGAGAGTTACTTTCACTCTGCAAGTTTAAACGGTACAAGCCTTCAGACGAGGAAGCGCGGGATGCACGCTTTGATACCGTAGCAATGTCTGCGGCGAAGGCTGAATTAAATCAGCAATATGTCGTTCTGGACTCACAGACAATCAAGAATCTAGAGGTGCTTTGTAACAGCTTTGATGGCTCGCGTTCAGGATCACTCATCGATATTATGGACAAGACCGTGACGAGCTTTGGCCGCCGCATGTTTCAAGAGTGGGTCCTGAAACCGTTGTGCAAGATATGTGATATTCAAGAGCGACTTAATGCGGTTGAAGAACTGGGCAATTGTAATGACGTGATGATGGAGATTCGCGAGCTCCTCCGCAAACTGCCTGATCTTGAACGTTTACTGTCCCGAATCCACGCACTTGGATCTGCGTACCGGTCAAAAGAACATCCAGACAGCCGTGCTATAATGTACGAATCTCAGCAGTACAACGTTCGCAAGATTAAAGACTTCCTCTCGGTGCTGAACGGATTCGATGCGGCCATGAATCTTGCCCTACAGTTGGGACCCCGTCTTTCTCAATCCACCTCGCCCATCCTTCGGGCTCTATTGAAAACGCACAAAATTGGTGATGATTCTGACCCGAACATTGGCTGTGGGCACTTCCCCGACCTCACAGAGAAGCTGGAGTTCTTCAAGCGCAGCTTTGACCAAGCTGCTGCAGAAAAGAGCGGTGAGATAGTACCCCAATCAGGCGTTGACTCGGAGTTCGACGCAGCTTGTGTTGAGATTGCTCAAGTTGAAGCCGAACTTGCGGAGTATCTCCACGAACAGCGTACAGCGCTGCGGTGTCGAGGTATTTCTTACTGGGGCAAGAAGAAAGAGGATCGCTATCAGTTGGAGGTCCCCGAAAGTGCACTGGAGAAGCAACCGAAAGAGTACGAGCTCAAGTCTCGCAAAAAAGGATACAAACGCTTTCATACACGAACCATTCGTGACCTGCTCAAACGCTTGGCTGCAGCGGAAGCCCAGAAAGAGGAGGCCCTGAAAGATCAGACACGCCGCATTTTTCACAAGTTCGATGAGGACTACAAGTACTGGATGAAGGCAGTGCAATGTCTTGCGGTACTAGATTGCCTCGTCAGTCTTGGATTACTCAGCAGCCAAAGCGAAGGATACACGAAGCCCGAAGTGGTCGTCGCGAGCTCTGCAAATGGAGGAACTCCCTTCATCCATATCAAGGAAGGCGTGCACCCTTGCGTTGCCGCGAGCTATGACAATGGCGGCTTCATTCCGAATGACGCGCACCTTGGTATCGAAGGGAAGGGCCAAATGATCCTTCTGAGTGGGCCGAATATGGGTGGGAAGTCTACGTTGCTGCGGCAAACCTGCGTGCTGACCCTCATGGCCCAAATCGGCAGCTTTGTTCCCGCCGCAACATGTCGCCTCAGTCCAGTGGATCGTATTTTCACTCGAATCGGTGCGTCCGACCGTATTCTTGCTGGCCAGAGTACTCTTTACGTCGAGTTGGCTGAGACCGCAACAATCCTGAATCACGCTACCAGACACTCGCTTGTTATCCTGGACGAGTTGGGACGTGGAACCTCGACGTTCGACGGCACTGCGATTGCCTACTCGGTTGTCGAGCACCTGCTGAGCGACATCCAGTGCCGCACAATGTTCGCGACGCACTATCACTCGCTGGTCGAAGAGTACGCAGACAACAGCAAGGTATCGCTCGGCCACATGGGCTGTATCGTGAACCCGGAGAACGATCGCAAGGTCACGTTCCTGTACAAGCTCGAGGACGGCGCGTGCCCCAAGAGCTACGGCATCAACGTTGCCATGTTGGCCAAGCTCCCGGACCAAGTGATCGAGTGTGCGGCCCAGAAATCAGCGCAGTTTGAGCGCTCGTTGCAGGCGACCAACGCGCATACGGAGCAAGAGATGGTCCAGCTGGCGCACGACGTACGGGCGGCATTCGCCCAAGGCGAAGCGGGCTTTGACCGCCTCGTCGACCTGTGGACTCGGTGCGTCGCTCGTTCCCACAAATGTAGCCATGTGACGTCGCGTCCATAGCCAAAAATAAGCGTCGCCCAAAATAAGACCCGTTTTTATCGACACGTCGTCGTCGTCATCGTCTTCCTCATTTTCCAGTCATGAAATCGCTCGTGGACCTCGCCGTGGCTGCCGTTGCGCGCTGGACGCCCGTGCAGGAGCTCCTCGTCTACGTCGAGTACCTGCCCACAGCCATCCGCGCCCAGCTCTTCCACCGGTTGTCCGACTTTCGGCTGCGTGAGATCGAGATCGCGTGGGAAGCAGCTGCCAAAGCAGGTGAAGTCCGAAAGGAACCGCGTGACGGGTTTGACCCGTTGGCTGGTGACAAGTTCCTGTTCGACCAAGAGACGCAGCGCGTGTGGGAGCGCCGGATGAAGGCAGCGTGGGTGGGCGACGAAACGATGATCTCTGTCGAGAACTCGGCTGCTGCACAGGAGCGTCGACGCAATTACCGGCTCGTGTTCTGGGAGCACCAGTTCCGCACGTTGCTCAAGCTGCGGGGACCAGAAGCTGTGGACGTCCTCGCTGACTACCAGAAGCTCTTTGTGGATGTCGTTGAGGTGCTCAAAGTGCACGGTCGAGAGGTCTGCGAAGACAACGTGCAGCTTATCTTGGCCCTGCGGCAGCTCCGGAGACTGGAAGTTCACCACCCGGAACAGCGACAAACTTGCTGGAAGACGATGGGACGGTTGCTGCAGGATCACCAGCAGCTGACGGAGCTAGGGTTCTTCCACGGCAAGCTAAGTGATGTGCAGATTGCACAACTTCACACGACGTTGGTGAAGCCAATGCCGACTTTGGAGACGTGTCTAGATACCAGGAAACTCACGACGCTGGAGGTAGTCTCGGTGAAGATGCGACCTGAAGGATATCGCCAGTTGGTGCGTCTAGTGACTGACATGCCGCACTTACGTCAGCTGAGGGTGAGCAACTCGATATCGGATTTTGACACGAAGTGGATGGTAGATGCAGCATTACAAGCCCCAAAACTGGAGCGGCTCTTCTTGGAGCACAACGAGCTGGATGACGGTGCGTTTATTAGCCTCGCAACGCTACGGCAGCCACTGGTGTTGCGCCACCTTCGTCTCAACGATAATGACGTGTCGTCTACGACGGTCGGGGCAATCTGTCGCGCGAGTATGGATGGCGTGCTGAATCTTGACCGTCTTGAGCTGGCAAACAATGTACAGATTGGCGACCCGGGTATACATGCACTGACACCTATGCTCGCCTCTCCTGACGTTAAGCCGGCCGTTGTGCTGACTCACCTGGACGTTCGTTCCTGCAATTTTGGCCTCGAAGGTGTCACCAATCTGCTGCTAGCTCTGGGCCAGAACAAGACAGTCACGCATTTGAATGTCGCTCACAACTTCTTCGACGTTGGGTTTGGCGATGTGCTTGCAGATTTTCTGTTGACCAATGACTGCGTCACACATTTACAAATGAATGGTGTTGGATTAGGGCTACCGGGAGTGTCTGTTAGGCTCTTGACAGCAGTGGAGAGCAACACCGCACTTACATCTCTTTCGGTAGGAGCGAATCGGCTGCGGAATGATGGCGCAATTGCACTCCTACGAGCACTCGCAAAGCGGGCCCAGACAAAGCCGTTCGCGCTTGTTGACCTGAGTGGAAACTTACTCACAGTGAGCGGTCTTGCGGGGATCGCAGACATCATGAGACAATCATCCTATACTGATGCCACACATGCCGACGTCACCGAACGAGACAAAGTGGTGTGGAGGAACCGAAAGCGTCGACGAGTCGACAGTTCCGATGGGAGCCAAGACTCCTCGAATCTGCACGGCATCGCAAAGATGCTCTTCAAAGAGTTCTGCCTGCTAAATAACGACTTTGCTGGTAACGACGAGCAAGAGATCGAAAGCGCGACGCTCATAGAGTCCATCCGACGACTTGTGGGCCATCTCAAGAGCAACGTGTGGGCAACACGACCCCAAGTGTACGATGACGAAGTGTAGATCATATCTGTTGAATCATGAAGCGCGCGAGACGCCCATCCGTATTCCCACAAGAAGCCAGCCATTATGAAATGCGCCCCTTCACAGATGACTGCTGCCATCAGCACAATTGTTGCTCGGCTTGGAGCCCAGCGAAGTGCGACCCCGAAGAGTCGAGTATGCTTGATAGCGGGTAGGTACTTCCCTGATCTTCTTGACTTGTGTAATGGCAGTCGGTGGTGGCGAATCCGTCGGCATTGTCATGATCGTGATCACCATCATCAGCGTCATGGAGCTCTCGTCTTCTCCGCCACTATCAAGATCCGATCCATCGTCGTCAGACAAATGCTACGTGTTTTGCGTACAGTTGACGCTTTTGGCAGAACTCTTTCTGATTCCCTGTCTTTGCCCCGTCGAGACGATTGTTTGGCTACCACAATCATGCGGACTTGGTGGCGCACATGGCTCGTTCATACATGAATGGTTCTCTGCATTGTCATGACCGCTATTTTTTGCTTCATCGAGGTTTGTCGTTGCATGGACGACTCCCGCCTCAAACATTGAGTAGCCGGCATGGAAACAACAACCAAATAGCATTACGCACATGCACCACTCAATGGATCGAGCGGCATTTTGTTGAGACCTCCAGTATCCAGGTCAGAAGACCCATCGTCTTTTTCGTCCCAGGTGCTCCCTGCGAGTTGACAAGAAAGGAGATGATGAGTCCATGAGAAAGAAGCGCAGCCAAATCGTCAAACGAACCTGAACTCGACTGCTTTTTAACGGTGCATGAACTCTGGATGTCAGCAGTATCCTCGTCACCTTTTTGTGGTGCTCGAGTGGGTGACCCAAACACAAGGTAGTCACTCCTGAACCTGATCACGGGTCGACTTCCTTGACAGCTTCATCCTCGTTTCTCTGGCCGAGGAAAAGCTGGAGATGCATGTGAAAAGCGGTCGAGTCACGTACGTTTTCGCCGCCGACGCGTAATTGCTTGATTGACATCGATGATCGGACGTCCAGTGCCAGGTATCAAATCCCTTCTGATGCGCCAATTTGCATCAGCACCGAGTACACCTTGCCATAAGGTTTACAAAGTACGCTAACAGACTGCCAACGGGGTACACATCGGACGCTCCTCAAACCGGATAAGACACATTGAGGTGTCTGAAAACGTATTGCAACGTGACGCCTGCAATGTAGGGTGCCAGTCAGTCGCCTACTCTCGAGTCCGGGATGTAATTCAGTCTGACTATCAACAAAAAACGCTATCCAGCACATAGGGAGATGCTAGCTCAAGGCGAAGGAGACTTTCGATACTCTACAGCATAAACGATGTAGTTCTTTGACATGGCCGGGATACATGATTGATGTGCTCCCAGTTTGACGTGGTGACTGGGCGTCCATGACAGAGCAAACAGCATTCACATCGACAGAATCGTTAGTCGGTCAACTTCAAAAGCCCAGCGCGATCAACATCCTCCTTCGAGTTTACTTCATTGATGGCAACACATGTGAACTAGCAAAGCACCGTACGAAAACGAGTACCTACACCAGGTAAAACATGGGCATCAGCGATTGCAATCGTCTCGCAAGTCTCCGCCTCGAGCACAAACTATTTTCCAACGCCTGAGATCTCAAACGTCATCACTGATGCCGCCGGAATCGCAGCGCTGAACGACTTGCCAGTCAGTTCGATCTTCGATGGCTTGTACCGCCCTCCCGATCCGCTCGTCTCTGTGGTCCAAGCACCGACCGGACCCGCCACCGACTTGAAACTTGACAGGTCGAATGTGATGTTCGTTACCGCGTCGGCTACATTCACCATGACCACCACCAGCACTTTGGATGCAGCATCGTACGCTACGACGGTTTGTTTGTTGTTCGTCGAGAGTATGGCCATGCCGGGGCGAATGTGGCGCGTGTATTGAGCAAGTACGTAGTACTTCATGTTCGGTGTACTAATTGTTCCTTCCGCTGGGTTCGACTGCACGAGCCCCCAACCTGCACCGTCCAGTGCTTGCCAATACACAAATGCCGACACGCCCATTTCATTGATGTCGAGCGCAATAGATTCGGCCATCTTGAGTCCGCTACCATCCGCCTCTCCGTACTCAGAATCCCACAACTTCTTCCCCGACTTTGTAATCAGCGTCTTTAACGGGCCTCGGTCTTTACCGCGGTAGGGACTCAAGCCTTCGTAGCCGTGCGTGTTCACCTTACCGAAAGTCGCCATCACATTTGGCGATGCCGACATAAAGGTGAGCGTCGATAACGCTAACGGAGGCGAGTTTTCGTCGGACGTTGCAATGACGACATTTTTCAGTCCAAATCGATTCAGGTGCTCCCGAAGGTGCAGCAAGACGCTGTTTTGCGTACTCAATGCAAAGTGACAACCTTCTTGCCCCCCTGGGAACGTCCACCACGGACTTGAAGGCTCATTGAAAGGTTCGACGTACGTAAAGCTGACGCCCCACTTTTCACTCGCTTCTTTCACCACGGTAGCCAGGTACAGTGCAAAGGTGTCGTGATTCCACGACTGCAAGTTGTCCTTCTTGCCGTCAGCTCCACCAGCAGTAGCATGGTTGTAGTTCATCCACCAAGGCGGCGCGTTGGAAAACGCCTCCGTGACATCCACACCGCGTTTCAGTGCCAACTTCAGCATCTGGCGTTGCTTTGCATCGGCAGTCCAGTCCCAACTCTTGCTCGTCGACACGTTACTCGCCCAGTCCACCCAAAACGTCTCGATGAACTTGAACGCCGGCATCTTTGGCGACTCGTTCATTGCGACCTTCGTGCCAGCGCTATCAAACGTGGTTTTACCGGACCCGCCAATGTTGTAGCGCACGATGTTGAGGCCCAAACCAGGGAGGCTGGGCGACCCCCCAGTCAGCGTGACGACGTCCTTGTGGGTGAAGAACAGGTCCGCAACGTCCTCCCGGTCTCCGAAAACATTAGCCCACCAGCAGAGAGACGTACCCCACCCCTCCCAGTTCTCAAGGAGGGTTGTCTTCGCATCGACTGTCACTGTGACGTGCCCCGAAAGCGTTTCAAACGAGATGCTGGTGGTCAATCCGACCAGCAAGGCCGAAGCTGCAAGTAACTGCATGATGTCCACCTGGTCGGTGTCAAAAGCCAGTGAATTGCAAAATGCTGAGAGAGTTCCTGGCATATTTTGCACCGCACCGGAATCAACGGGACAGTTCAATTGGCACAGCATGAAGTTCAACCTCGCTCGTCTTTACACTCGTGCAGCAGGAGCTAGTGTCCGTGAGGAAGCCAACGTTCTGCTTGTCTCACCATTTGGATTCATCCATAGTGAATCGAGGTACGAACAATTAGACGCCAGTGAGTGGCGCTGCTCTTTCCAGCGAAGAAGGTGGGCTTTGGCTTGCGAGCCGGAGTAATTGTACGGCTCTGTTACTCGTGCTGGTAGAGATTTGCTTTCTGGTGGGGGCTGGAGATAACTGGGCGACTGCGTGGATAAGAACTGGGCGGTCAGCAGTTTACACATCTCGATTCGGATCTTCGTCCGGTTCTACGCAGCAAGTCCGACACGCTTCCGCAACATTGAAGTGGCATGCGTGCGTCCAGGTATACGTATACAGTAGGAATGGGAGCCGCCGCACGACCCGAATGGCCATACCAGTTATTGCCGAAGAAAGATGTTGCAAATGTTGTCGTAGTAGCACCCGGACATGCGAGCAGGTTAAAAAAGGGACGGTTAGGCGATCGGTAAGTGCGCGAACAGACGATGAGTGGTGCACGATATTGCGATTACGAACGTGAAGTCGAAAGAATCCAGAAGGCTGAGAGTCTTTATTGCGAGCCCGAAGGGTGAAGCTGTTCGTGAGTGTGCGCAGTATTGAGTCCCGAATTTTTACATCAGACTTGTTCGTGTGTCTGTCTGTGAATAACGCGGTTAGGTGTTGCTCACCCGTACCAAGTGCGATCTAGCCCGTCCCCCCCTCCGAGGCGTATGCACACTTACGAAGTCACTCTTTGGCTCGGACACTGTTGAACACACGCACATGATTGGCTTAGAATCGTTAAAAGTGATTATGATCACATAGTCAAATGCTTGAAGCTTATCCACATTCTTTCCAACAGAAGCTACTCCTTGATCTGAGTTTAAATTTAAAGAAAAAGAGTATTATAAAGGGAAGGCGAAAAATAAAACTGATGGTAACGTCGTCAACTACAAATTACAGCCGAAGGACACTAAATTCACCGACATATGAGACAAATTAACGTGATGGGAATCCTCTTCCCAATCATGTGTGCGCGTTGGTGCGTTTGTGTGACTGATACTCTCTACGCGGTCACAATTAGTGACCTGATCAAAGAGTGACACTTGAAATACGTACATGCACATGAGAAGAGGACAGCCTACTTCGCACTTAGCACGACATGTAAGACACACCAAACGCTATCTACAGACGCGTTGACAAGACGCAATCCTTATGCTAAACGTGGTCATAAGATTCTTCATTATCTTGCAGGCGCCAGCATGTGTTTTGCTTGCGACAATCACCTCTTCGGACGTGAACCACGACCGCGGCATATTCTCTACCACTCATGCGCGTATCCAAACAAAGGTCTGCATTGACTCGCCAAAAGTGTTTCCACAAAAATCGTCGCGAGTTCCATTCCACTCGCACGCAGATCGTTTATTTCCATATAGGCTCTTGAGTAGTTGGCAACCTTATTTGGGTCGTTCTCATCTTCGTTTTTGTCTGGCTGCTGAATATTAAGATTATCTTCGATCTGTGGGAAGGAAATTTGCATCCACATCAACATGTTCTGCATGTAACGGGGCACCCTGAAGCTTGAACTGGTGACAGTACAAGCTACTTATTCTGACGACAGAATAAGGCGGTGCCGCGTAACTTCACGTGCACTCGTACGTGCAGAGGAAGACGGTAAGGAGAAGCGAGTACTTGGTTAAAGTAAAAAGTAGAACTGTATTTATAATAGTTAATGTCTGTTAATAAACCAGAGGAAGACGGTAAGGAGAAGCGAGTACTTGGTTAAAGTAAAAAGTAGAACTGTATTTATAATAGTTAATGTCTGTTAATAAACCACTGTTTATCCTCATCTAACTATGTCTGAATACAAATGTGTATATCAACTATCTGCTCACCACTCATTGCGTGCGTCTGTCGTGGCGCGTCTCCGTTGGTTGATATAGTGGTCTATATCAACTAATTAGGAACTACTCGTAAGTGCTGCAGAATACTGTCCTTATGACAATATTCTGAGAATATAACTCTTATAGTTATATTCTATTAACAATTTCTTATAAATTGTTATGTAACGATTCACCCCGTTACATCACCCCCCCCTTAACCATCGGTCACTTTAGTGACTGATTGACTAAATGGATACTCGTCCCAAATCATTTGGGACAGGGTTTGCACTTGTTGGTCCGAGTCCACAGTCCATTAATTTCTTCGCATGGTGAACAAGCCCATGCGGTGCGCGTCTGCACGTCTCCGTGCGGACGCCGAAGCAGAAACCGCTGCAACCGATGTGCCATCGGTTGCTGAAGCGTCTCAGTCTGTGTCACCTCGTGATGCAGACGCTCGTCATGAAGACACTCATGTCGTCACAGAGTATGAGCTCGATGTCTCATACTCTCCTGATACGAAAGAGGGATCTGTATCGAAGGCGGTTGAAGCCAAGCCGCCTGCCAAGCGTGGCATGGATGATGTAGCATCGTTGGTTCGTCTGACGAATCAGATGAACCATCGCCAAAGCGAAGGCGCTCGAGATCGCAAGACTCGGGCGCTCACAGTGGTGTCGGTTCTCCTATTGACACCACTTCGCAACGAGGTACCAGTACTTCTGTCGGCACGTCGCAAGAAGAGCGGGACCGCAACGTGTTGCGTCTCGCTCCCGAAAAGAAGGCATGGCTGCCTCCAAAATCAGTCATGGATCGCTTGTCGGCGACGACAAGTGATCGCTATCGAACACGATTATTCGATTCGTCAAGGATCCATCACCTTGATCCCAGTGCGAAAAACTATCACTCTGAGCATGAATTATTCATCGATGCTTTCGTTAAGCATCGATGGTACAGTGGGAATCACAAACGTGATGGTCCCTCACTGCTTCAAGCGTGTAACGCTTACATCCAGAACCTTGAGGATGTAGATCGTGACGTTTGGAACGACAAACTTATCAACGCTCGTGATAAGTTTGAGAAGAGAACCCCGATAGGCGCACGCTACAAGCTGCATCGTCTGTCTAAGGAGGGTGGGTTACCCAGTCTCTCCTGGGGAGACCTGTGCCCTTGTTGTGTGAACAACTCAGCGCACGCACCTAAGGAGGCCTACCTCCTTAATAGCCCGTGGTGGCGCGTACGTATCTCTACTGAGATGTACGAAGGGATTGAAAACCTGAAATCCCTTTACGACCGTGCCGGGAAGACTTTCTCCAGCGGTCCTTCTGCGGCACAGGATGTGCCGCGTCGTACTGCTCAACCAGACCCAGTACGTAAATCATTATTTGGGAGCGGGGCTTCCAACTATTCCAGGATGGGGGATAACCGCGCCACCGGACGAGGTAACTCGTCCGACGTCCGTTCACATCGCGGTGGTTCAACAGCTGCTCAACCAGATAGCGCTGGCCACCGCGAGAGTCCTCCAAAGGAGGTGGAGGAGGAGGGAAAACGCTCTCCAAACTATCGTGGGGGAGCGTGTGTCTCCGAGAGCTTCTTTGATCGCGTAACTCTTGCGCTACGCGACGACCTCGAGTATGAGCGGGACAGGCGTCTTCAACTGGCGGACACTGTCTCGAAGCATCGAGCTGAGTATGCTTTGCTCAGCTTGAGAACGAGAGAGCTTTGACATCTCTGCGTGACGAGCTAAGGGTAGCTCGCGTGGATATTGACCGGTCTCGGGCTGAGATAACTGCTCTTCAGACCCTTGTCGATGGCCACCATCGGGAGCACAAGGCTCTCTGTGAGATGCTTGAGCGCAAGGGCGTTCTTCATCGGAAGAAGCAGCGTACTGATGGTACGGCTTAAGCCGACCAACGTAAAACGTGGGATGCGTTCGCATCTTACGTGGCAGTTCGATCGTGTATGCGTTGCCTGGGCGATGCAATACACGAAATGGACCGATGTACTTGGGTATTAGTTTACTGCTACCCAAGTTAGTCACTACATGCTTTGGTAGGTTAACCGTAGACAGTAGGACTAAGTCACCTTTATTAAATAAAAGAGTGTTTTCCCTTCCATTCTTGTCAGCGTTTTGCTTTTGCTTATCCACCGCTTCGGCGATGGAGTCTTGCACAAAACGGACTACCGTTTCACGAGCCAGTATGAACTCATCTGATGACTCGTTAGCTTCAGTGCGCTGTGAGTGCACTGCAGCAACATCAATCGTTTCTTCAGTGAGGGCTTCCTCGCTCTCACTGGCATTATCTTCTTCGATATCGATGTTGTCGATATCGGCATCAAACGCAATGACCTCATCGTCAGAGCGTGATGAGCGTGAACCAAATCGTCTTTTGCTCGCGCGAGTCTCTCCCCCCCTTGTACCAGAGTTACACTCAAGTAAGGTGGGTACACGCGGATGGCGCAAGCCATTCACGTAAAACGGTGTATGTGTCGTGGACGCATGCACCGAGTTGTTAATGGCAAACTCTACCATTGACAAAAACTCACTCCAACTCTTAAAGGAGTGTACGTATCCTCGAAGTATCTCTTCGAGGACACGATTGGCTCGTTCCATCTGACCATCTGACTCTGGATGATCAGATGTCGACATCTTCAAGTGCGTTCCGAGTGATTTGAACACGGAGCGCCAGAAATCAGCAGTGAAGCGTGGATCTCTGTCTGATACGAGTTCACGGGGTAACCCATGAAGTCGGAAGATGGTGTCGATGAAGACACGAGCACAGCCACTTGCTGTGATTGACTCTGGTACAGCCACAAGGTGTACCATTTTGCTGAATCTGTCAACAAATACAAGAATACCCGCATTCCTGCGTGCGTCTTTGGGTAACCCGAAGACGAAATCCATTGAGATGGGTTCCCAGTACTCTGCCGGAACTATTAGAGGCTGTAAAGGTGCACGCAGTGAAGGACTTGACTTCACTCGTTGGCAGACTTCGCATGCGCGAACATACTTGCGCACGAACTGATACTGGCGGGGCCAGTGAAAGCAACGATTCACCGTGAGATATGTTTTCTCACGGCCATGATGTCCTCCTATAGGAGCATCGTGGTACTCGAACACGATCCGCAAACGCAGATCAGTATCATCTGGAATGACAACACGTGGTGTGTCACCAGTAACGGCTGTATAATACAGTAACCCGTTGCGAGTAGTGTATCGATCTGATGCAGATCGATACGCAGACGACAATCGTTTCAATGATTCTCGAGATGGCTGTGAGATATGTGCCAACAACTTCACAACCTCACCATCTTGGGCATACGCCCGCCTCACATCATCATGTAATGTTGAAGATGGTACTGAGGACGCCATAACCGCAACAGTGGCTGTCTCACTGTTGGGTTTCACGACTGGTTCAAAGTCGGGCCGACGTGAGAGTGCATCAGCGACGACATTAAGTCGTCCTGATTTGTACTCTACCGTAAAGTTGTATTCTGCAAAGAATGACAACCACCGCGCCATTCGTTGTGAAAGGTGCGGGCTGTTTACTGCTGTGCGTAACGATGCGTGGTCTGTGTAAACAATGAAGGGTCTGTCTCCTAATAGATAGACTCTGAACTTCGCGAGTGCATACTTCATGGCAAGGAGTTCCTTGTCATGCACTGGATAGTTTCGCTCAGCTGCTTGCAGCTGACGCTACTGATAGCAGACGACGCGTTCAACGCCTTCAAGATCGTACTGCATTAGTGCACAGCCGATTGCGAAATCGCTGGCATCACAGACCACATGAAATGGCCTGTCCTGATCGTCAATTGCTAAGACTGGGGATTGTATCAAGCTCTGCTTGATGCCATCAAAGGAGTGCTGACATTCAGCGTTCATAACCACCTCTCGTTCTTTTTTAACAAACGAGAGAGGTGTACAGTCATCTCGGCGAATTTGCGTGGATACTTGTGCAAATACGCCGCTAGCCCAAGGAATTTTCGAAGACCTTTGACACCAACTGGCACAGGCCAGTCGGTGATCGCCTTGATCTTTTTGGGATCAGGACGTACACCGTTCTTACCAACGATGCACCCAAGAAGTGGTATTTCGCTTGCTGCAAATATACACTTCTTGAGGTTCCCAAACAACTTTTGCACAAGTGTAATTACCTCCCGAACGTGGATTCTATGAACCTCCACGTCCGTCTTTCCATCCATAGCCCGACTATGGATGAATACGTCATCGAAATAACTCGGTGCGAAACCGCGCACCGATCGCAACAGACTTGTAACACATCTGTTAAACGTTGCGGGGGCGTTACTTAGCCCCTGTGGCATTACTAGCCACTCCCAGAGCATACCACTAGGCGTTCTCACTGCTGTGTAAGGGATATCCCGTTCTCGCATGAGGATCTGATAGAATCCATCCATCAGATCCATGGGTGAAGAGATGGTACTTTTTCCATACCATCTATGATGACATCCTTTCTTGGTATCGTCGTCTGAGCCGGTACCGTTGTAGCATTCAACTTGTCGAATGCGTGCACAATCCGACACCCTTCTGTTGATTTTCGCAGAAAAAAGGTCGGAGAGCTATGTGGGGATGTTGATTCCCTCACATGGCCCGCAGCTGAACGATCGGCAAAGAACTTGTCGATCGCAAGTACTTGTTCACGAGGTAGTGGCCACTGCTTCATGACACAGTACTTCGAGCCTAGTTTAAGCTCGACCTCGTGTCGAGTACCTTTATCCTTCGGTAACTCGCACGGAAAAGTTTCATGGAATACATCCTTGAATTCAACCAAATCTTCATAGAGAGGATTTACCTTGAGCGATTCCCACGATTGTCATATCGCTCAACTCTTGTCTTTTCATCGAGGACACTATCGTCCATTGATGAGCTACTGAGAACTCTGTCGTTCTCATTAAACACTGTTGCTGACCTTATGTCGGCTACACACTCGTCGTCAGCGACGAGTACGCAGATCTGCTTGACTTTGCCACTACGCAGATCACGCAAGAACTTTTTATGTTCGAGCATTGGCAACTGAGTGATCTCCGAAGTCAACTTCGGAGGCGCAATCAGATCAAGTGTATAAGCGCCTACACGTGATCCGTTATTGACTAGGACATTCAACGTCTCTGTCATTTCCTGGGGACTTATTCCCTCAGGCCTCAAAGGACTTATTCCTTCGGCTTCCCGGGGACTTATTCCCTCGGGGTTCGGGGAACTTATTCCCGCGGTATTTGTAATATCGGGACTTATTCCCATAATTTCCTCTAGCTGGGGTTGCGCAACCACAGCGAGATCCTCTACGAAAGACTCTCCAGTCAATCTAGGATTATCGCTTCGCATAACCTTAGAGATCGATTATTTCTCTTCTAGATGTCCCCCGCTAGGGATACATCTTTGTCCCGGTCCACTCGACTTATTCGAGCGGTGGACCTTCGGCGCAGCCTGTGTTTCCTCGCAGCCGCCGGAATCTTGCTCCGAATTGTAACCGTTTGTTACACTAAAGTTTCGTGCAGTCGTACTAACGACCGTACCACAAGTGAGGCCATCGCACTCACTCGTTGTACATCCACACGCTTGTGGACGCTCCAAGACTTTCATCAGATGGCCATCTGATGAACAAGCGGCAGGCATCGTTATTGTTCGATGTTGCCAGTTTACCCGTGGTCGTACCTTCTGAGCCACTGTATTCCAAGGATGACATCAAATTTGTCATCAAAATCCAATACGATAAAGTCATCGTCATATTGGGTATCTTCTAGCGTATAGTGAACCTTCACTATACGTTTCATGAAGGTTACGGATGCGCCTGTCGCAAGACGTACCGTCATCCTCGTAGGAGGTGTGTCACATTCACTGAACTTAAAGTGACCATCTTCTAGCGATTGGCGTTGCACAAAATTGTTGGACGCCCCACAATCGACTAGAGCTCGAAGGGACAATTTATTAGTCGCTTCGAGTTTCAAGGTAATGAGTGAGTCCTCATTACCTAGAGCAGCAACTCACAAGGTTTGTGTGTTGGGAGCAACCTCCGTCAAGAGGCCTGCAAATTCTCTTGACGTTGCTGGACCAGTAGGGTGCTCCGCACCTACTGATCCTGTCCATTTTTTGACGGTCCATCCCGTTGTTGCGTCTTTGCACCAACAGCGGACCCGCGTCCCTGCCCCTTTCTCATGGGTGGACGGTCACTATGCCCAGTGTTGCGAGACACTGGACGAGGGGCACTACACTCGTAAGCGTAGTGCCCTGTCTTTTGACATATGTTGCATTTCTGCAACTTCTTGTAGTCTGTAGATCGAGCCTTCTCGCTCTCTACATAACAGAGTTCCATCGGCTCTGGTCTTCCGCTGTCATATCGTCTCGGTGGACGATATGATGTCGAGCTGGCGCGATCCTGTCTTAGACTGAAGTCTTCCTGTTCCGCAATGGAAATGGCTTGTTCTAGTGAATCTAGTTCAAGTCGGAACAGGTGAGTCTTGACGGGACCATCCGCAAGACCCTGCATGAACACCGAAACAAACGTGGGTTCATCCACCGGATTGGAACTTATACAACTCGTGAGATGTCGTATAGTTGTGAGTAAGCTTGCACATCACGCTTACCCTGTTTGGGCTTCAAGAGTTCGGTTCGAGCTCTGGACTCAGCTCTCGGCGGTTCAAACATTTGTCTGAGCCGCGACTTGAAGACTTCCAACGACCCAAACGCATATGGGTTGTGCAACTTGAGCCCCAAAGCCCAAGTCTTGGCACGCCCTGCCAGATTTGATTGGTCAACTGCAACTTGCAAATCCCCGTCGTCGATGCGGCGCGCCCTTATGGCGTCGTCTAATTCGACGAACCATCTCAAGAGGGAGTCCTCTTTGACTCCCCTATACTTGGAGATGTCAATCGTCAAGGTCTCGGGTCGACGCGAGTGCATCGACCCACCAGCAGCAGCCTGCTGCTGTCTCAACAGTTCAAACTGTTGAGCACCCTGTTATCTCAACAACTCTGATTGTTGAGAACCTTGTTGGTGAAGCAAGGCTACTTTCTCGCGTTCAGCGTCAAGTTCATTTTGAATGAACTTGACGATAGTAGCATGTTGGGCATCTCTATCGAGAGCCTCTAGCATGACGCTAACAGCATGGATGCCCATGGTTGAACCCATCCGTTCAGCCGCATCCCATTCGACATCGCTCAAATGGGAGTAGCCGTCACGAGTATTGTGAAAGCTTTGGTCATCTTCATCATCTAATATATTCATGTTAGATGTGAACGTGGTCCTTGGAAGGACTACGAAGTGCTACCAGGTGTAATGGGGCACCCTGAAGCTCGTACTGATGACAGTACAAGCTACTTATTCTGACGACAGAATAAGGCGGTGCCGCGTAACTTCACGTACACTGGTACGTGCAGAGGAAGACGGTAAGGAGAAGCGAGTACTTGGTTAAAGTAAAAAGTAGAACTGTATTTATCATAGTTAATTTCTGTTAATAAACCACTGTTTATCCTCATCTAACTATGTCTGAATACAAATGTGTATATCAACTATCTGCTCACCACTCATTGCGTGCGTCTGTCGTGGCGCGTCTCCGTTGGTTGATATAGTGGTCTATATCAACTAATTAGGAACTACTCGTAAGTGCTGCAGAATATTGTCCTTATGACAATATTCTGTGAATATAACTCTTATAGTTATATTCTAATAACAATTTCTTATAAATTGTTATGAAACGGTGCACCCCCTTACATGAACGGTGGCCCAAGGATGCTGACAGGCGGTCCTGACCTCGTGATTTAAGTCCGACGTGTGGCTGAATGACGTGAGCTAGTATGCGGGGAACTGCATGGCAAGGACACCACCACCATTGTTCTAGGACACTATTACAACGGCTGCAGCAGGTCGTTGGTGATACTCTGGCGGAGTATATTGATCAGTGGAAGCGAATTTTGTGGATCCTGTGTTCCGTTTGTATCTCGACTCTTTGGATCCAGCGCAATCGGGTTGTTCACGAGCGGCAACAACTTTCACTCCCGTGAAGTGTCCAAGAGTTTTCCTTAACGGATTTAGGCAATTACGAGCGTTATCGGCAAGAGAGCGCGAAACGTTACATTCAAGGGTGCGAGGCATCAGGCTATGGCACTGTAAAGAGTTACTAGATGAGACCACAGCGAGTTCCAGAGCATCACATCGTGTGGTGAGCCACGTACAACCACCGGCCAACTCGACATTGGCGTTGCTAATCTGGATTAGGACATTCCAGAAGTCTTGTTCACATTAATACCGTGTGATAGACTGTCTGTTCTTCTCTCTCTTTAATCTCTTGCTCTCAATCATCGTACGCTCATCAGAGCAAAAAATCATCTGCAGGTTTTTTGTCCGCGATCATTGCACAAGAGCCAGGTGCCATATGTGTAGCGGAGCTACACAGCTCCTTAAGTCAGAGGAAGACTTAACGCTCTACGAGCAACTTAGTTCTAAAGAACTACGACTTTACGAGTCAACAAGCTTTACAGCTTCAGATCCCTGCTCCAGGGGGACCTAAAGATTCAGTGAATCGACAGCACTTAGTGCTCAAGAGTAGCTACCTCAAGGAGGTGTTGCTAACTCTTAGTGATCAGAGATCAACGATCAAGACGGCTCGCAAGCCACGTGTCTTTCAGATCAAAATGGGAACTGGTTTTATTTTTGGTTAACTCCTATAGAATATCTTAATCCTACTCAAAGATCTTTCGTATCTAATGGCTGACACTCGTCAGCCCCTACAAACCGATAAGATATTCTATATCACCTTCACAGAAGGGTGCCCTCAGGTGTGTAACACTCTGATACAAAGTACCATAATTTCGTGTAACCCCGTTACACCCTCCCCCACCAGACTGATGTTTGTCAAAACGTCAATCGAATCTTGTGTTCTTCAGCTAGAACAGTGCGCGTACGGTGAACCTCACGGTAACGTACGCTCTAGCACGATGTCCTCGTCACCGAATGAGTCAAAGGCTCTGTGTGACTACCTCGGAATAGAGGAGGAGGTCGACTATGGTAGCGAAGAGTGTCCGCACTGATACAGGGACAATGTCCAACTCACTGATGCCTGAGGCACAAACTTTGAACGCCCCCAATCCGTTCGCTGAACGTGGAGATGCGAGCGCACAACCAGCACAGCATGCAGTAACTGGGTCTGATGAAACTATCATCACAAAACCGCTCGATGAGCAACAACATTTGCTTGTTCAGCAAGAAGAAAACGCTCAGCGTCATGCACGAATGGTTGTAACGCTTGAACGCCAGCGTGACTATGTGTTCACCCCACCCAGTGTGGAGGAACGTCTACGTCAAGCGGCCGGCCAAACGTTGGCAACGTGGGTCATTGGCCATGGGCCCAAGACTCCTGAGGGGGTGGTGAGCTGCCAGGCACTTCGTAAGAGGTACCTGGAGCCGCACCTAACGACTCAAAGTCAATACAAGGCACGCCTTGACATGCAAGCACGTGGTGCACCGGTTCCACCGATCAAGGGCATACCCATTCTCTTGCTCGCAGGCGAAACAGCGAGTGAGGAAGACGATGCCTTCGTTCACTGGGTGCACTATTGCGTCGCCTCAGCAACATGTGTGCTCTAAGGGCTAGTGCCAGTGTGGCTGACGTGCGTCTTGAACGCAAGCTTCGGTATGATTATGCCAAGCTTAAGGCCAGAGGCCAATTGCGCAAGCGCACGCGCTATGCGTCGGCTACTAAGGTAGCCGCGAGCGCTGGTCAGTCGGTGGCCAGCAACCCGCCAACCCGCACCACTAGTGGTGGGGAACGGCCTCGGTCTCGAGATGACCATGGCCACGATGCTCAAACGCATCCAAAGCATATGGGCAGTCTTGCCGAAGGGATACCTCAAATTCCCATGAGTTTTCAGACTCAGGGTACCCACGCCACTTTACAAGATAATGGTATTGGCCCTGACGACGACGTCGTTTCATTAGTCTCTCGACATGAAATTGACGACACCCATGCTCATCGAGCAAAGTCGGTGGCGGCCGGTGTACCGGCATAGGTCCACGAGAAATTGGTTCTCGAAGTGAAGGGTCTTCAAAAGGCCTTGGGTAATTCCCAGTGCATGCTGGATGCGATGCAGAGCCGCCTTCAGGCGATGGAGCAAGCTCAAACTCGGAGCTCAGTTGGACTTGCTGATTCGCCTACAGCAATCCGGGGCAGTGCCCTTGTCGTCGGCGCAAGCGCCTCCAAGTTCACATGGGAAGGATCCCGGTACGGCTTAGGTAAGCCTACGTAGAACACTGGATGTGTGCGCAATTTGCGCGGAAGGTTTAGCGTATACGCAAGTCCCTTCTTGGCCGTGACCGTAAACGGTCCAATAAAGCGTGGACGCAACTTTGTATTAAAGACAGCAGACACTACATTTGTAGGTAGATTTTTAGCGTTGAGTAAAACTTTGTCTCCGACCTCATAATGTTCAATACAATTTCTGCCTTTGGTATCAGCTTGTTGGTTTTGGTTATTTTGACTGTCAGCCATTGCGTCACGCACGTGTCTTAGGACATTTAATCGCGTTGCGAGAAACTCGCCTACCGGTTTTTGAACGGTAGCAGGGCTGATACCAGCAAGCCTATCGGCAACCTCTCCCCCACCAAGCCCTGAATCACGTAGTGATAGCGTCAACGGAACGCGAGGGTGGGTGAGACCGTTTATATAGAACGGAGTAAAGCCTGTTGAGGCATGAACAGCGTTATTCAACACAAACTCAACAACAGGGAGCATTGAGCTCCAACGCCTAGGCATTTCAGCGCAAATACTGCGCAAAATGTCGTTGATGACGCGGTTAACACGCTCAGTTGACCGTCGGTCTGCGGATGATCCGCTGTGGACATGTCCAACCGAGTGCCAAGCACCTTGAAGATAGACTTCCAAAACTTCCCAGTGAAGCGGGGGTCTCTATCAGAGATAATTGCCACAGGCAAGCCATGTTGGCGAAACACACGGTCGATAAACAGCTTTGCTGTACCTTCAGCATCGATGCTATCCGGCACAGCCGCTAAGTGAGCCATCTTGCTCAATCGGTCAATAAAGACCACAATACCAGTGTCGCCTTCCGAATCTTTCGGTAGGCCAAACACAAAATTTATGCTCATGGACTCCCAACAACCAGTGGGTACTGGCAAACTAGCCAGTGGCGCCGCCGCATGTGCCGAGGGTTTAACCCGTTGACACGTTTCGCACGTACGCACATAGGTGCTCACCCACTTATAAGTTTGGGCCACCAATAACTTTGGCTTACCGAGCTATAAGTCTTCTCACGACCGAGATGACCACTTATAAGCAGTATCATGTGCCTCATAGAGGATTCGATACTTTAATTCCTCATCATGAGGTACAGCGATACGAGGCTTATCCTCAATATCCGTGCGATAGCACAACAGGCCATTATCGATGGAATATCGATGTAGCCTCGCACGCATACGTGCCGACAATTCTATGTCCGAGTCTTTGAACTCATCGCTCCCAAGAGCACGTAGCAAAGCTACACACTGATCATCCTTGGCATATGCCGCACGGATTAAGTCAGTGAACGACTACGACAGAGTCGTAACATGAGCAAGCTCATAGTCAGGTCGACACGATAGCGCATGAGCCAAAGCATTTTGCTTACCTGGCTTGTACTTCACCTCGAAGTTATATTCGGCAAAGAAGGAAAGCCAACGAGCCATTCTCTGTGAGAGATGAGGCGACTGTGTCGCAGTGCGTAATGACGCATGATCTGTATAGACCACAAACGGCTTTGAGCCAAGCAGATGTACTCTGAATTTGACTAGAGCGTACTTCATAGCAAGCAGCTCTTTGTCATGAACTGGACAGTTCTTTTCGGCAGCTTTCAGCTGCCGAGACTCGAATGCGATGACGCGTTCGCGTCCATCGACATCTGTTGTAACAGAGCACTGCCTATGGCAAAGTCAGATGCGTCGCAGACGACACTGAAAGGCCGATTAGGATCGGGCAAAGCCAATATTGGCGCATGAAGGAGACTCTCCTTAACTGCTTCAAACGCATCATGTTCGGTGTTACTCCAACACCAATCCACATCATTTTTAAGGAGATTGGACAATGGCCGAGCCATATCTGCGTAAATCACACTGTACTTCTGTAAGTAATTGGCAAGGCCAGGCCACTTACGCAAGTCCTTTTGGTTCTTGGGGACCGGCCAATCGACTATGGCTTTTACCTTAGCGGGATCCGCTCGAAGGCCTTGCTTCCCAATTAAGCACCCTAGCAAGGGAATCTTTTCTGCACCAAAGACGCACTTCGATGCATTCGCATACAGCTTATTCTTCCGCATACACCCGATCACCGCTCGTTAATGATCGATGTGGTAATCCACATCTGATCGCCCATTCATTGCACGACTATGGACAAAAATGTCATCAAAGTACGTTTGTGCATAGCCTCGATGAGGTCTAAATAGTTGCGTTACCAACCGGTTAAACGTAGCCGGGGCGTTAGATAGCCCCTTGTGGCATAACGAGCCACTCCCAGAGCATACCGCTCGGAGTACTCACCGCTGTTAGCGGAATATCACTTGCTCGCATGAGCAGTTGGTAATAACCATCGACTAAGTCGAGTGCACTGTACAATGTACATCCTGCCATATTGTTCTGAAGAACATCTTTTCTAGGAATAGACGTCTGCGCCGGTATAGTGGCTGCATTAAGCTTATTATATAAGCATGCGCAATACGCTACTTGCCATTTGGCTTTCTGACACAAAATGTCGGTGTTGAACGGGGAGATTCACTCTCACGAACCATTCCAGCCGCGTGCTTAGCACAAAAGAAATCGTCAATGACGTCACACTGTTCTTTAGGCAAAGGCCACTGCCGTGTTACGCAGTATTTAGTTCCAGGAACTAAGTCAATTTCATGACGTACACCTCTATCAGGAGGTAAGGCAGAAGGTGGGTTGTGACACACCACATCTTGAAATTCCTCAACTAAAGGATAGAACGGATCCAAAGGTTCTTTAAGGATCGAAGATCCACTTCGTGCACTAAGTTGCACCTTTGTATCCTCTAGGACAGACTCATCCATTAACGAGGAAGAGTTCAACTCAGTATCAGGTCTAATGACCACTAACTCGGATAACTCTCCTGCCTTTAAGGCCTAGCTAAAATCGCCATCAGACAATTCGTCTAGCTCACGAAGAGCGTCCACGGATGGAAGGGTTTCAAGGCAAACACTGCCATCAACCTGACCAGTCACTCCATTAACAAGTGTATATAGTGTAATACTATTATCACTATGTGACTGTGAGGACGCCTGGCGCTTAAAAATAGCTACCCGGCGTCTCGATCGTCTCTTCGAGAACTTACACCCCTTAAGGAACGGGACAATATTGTCCCCATAGTTACTACCAACCATAGTACGCTCTGTACGAGAGCTTTTGTCTTGACCGACATTCGGTGAAGTGTTACATAACTCGAACACTTCACCCAGTTTGATGCATGGTCGCGGCTGGGTGGACATTTTGAGAAGAAGATCTTATTGGATAAAAACGTGCCACTCCACGTGTATTATGCGGGCCTAGCCCCAAATTTAACGGCGTCTCGCCAATAAGGTCATTACCGACATTAGGTGTGGTGCCCTCACGGCCGTCCACACTATACGGCGTATCGCCAGCAGTATCATTACTGACAGTAGGTGTGGTGCCCTCACGGCCGCCCACACTATACGGCGTATCGCCAACAACGCCATTGCCGGCGTTAAGCGTGGTGCCCTCACGGCCGTCCACACTATACGGCGTGTCGCCAACAATATCATTATTGACATTAGGTGTGGTGCCCTCACGGCCGCCCACACTATATGGCGAATCACCAACAACGCCATTACCGACGTTAAGCGTGGTGCCTTCACGGCCGCCCACACTAAATGGCATATGGCCAAAAATGTCATTACCGATATTCAGTGCGGTGCTCTCACGGCCGACCGCACTCGGTGTAGTTTCACGTACCACCATACACACATCAAAGAAATTACATCCTTGATCACTCGGCCCTAGGCCAACCATGCTTTCAGCATGCAGTGACTCGTTATCACAACGAGTACCACTCAACGGAGTACGTGCCGTTTCACTAGTTTTAGACGAGCTAGGCTCGAAACTTATGTTTGTAACATTGGAGTTAGATAACTCAGACATTCCAATATTCAGCACATTGACATCTTCTGTCAAAGGCTCGCGCCAATATCGCTTCTGTTGCCTAGCGAAGGTGGGTTCATGACTCTCCAAAGCTTCGCTAGGAACATTGCGCGTAGCGCCTAAGGTCTTAGACCTCCAATCAATCTATGGCTCATAGCGCTCAAGCCAAGCCATACCTAGGATGAGATCATATCTCGAGTCCAAATCTAGGACAAGACAGCGCTCAATACTGTCAAAGTCTAAAAACTTTATACCTAAGTTCAATGGAACTTTAGGCACCGTTACGCGGCTTCCAGTCGCTAAACGAACCGTGATAGAATCGCCCTCATGCGCTGTAAGCGCCTCAGCATAACGCTGACTTCCATCAAGGGAACGGCGTCGAGCATAATTGCAAGACGGTCCAGAATCGATCAATATCGACCAAGGCTTTTCAAAGCCCTTAATTTTCGCCTCGGCGACCAACAAGCCAGACTTATATCCACGCACCATACCTGCAGGTACTCTTTGGGGCTAAGCCCTGCATTCCTTTACCTTCTAAAGGTGTAACAGAACATAGTTCTTCCCCAGTAGGGCGCCCCGCGCCTACTGGGTGTCGGCATTTCCCCGTGCCATGCCAGACTTCTGACTCGGGGTCGAGTGTTGGCTCGTAGCCTGGCGTTGCTTACGCAAAGGGCAACCAGGCCGCAAGTGTTTAGTGCTTCCGCACGTAAAGCACCGTCGTACGACGTGTTGCTGCTCAAAAGCTTGAAGCTCAGCTTCACCTCCATCTTCAGCATAGCTGAGATCCATCGGTTCCGGCCTATTATAGGCAACGGTACCCGAATAGTTTGCTCTCACAGAGCGAGGATTGTATCCATTCCAACCAAGTCTGGCCGACTTGAAGTTATGCTCAGCATTGAGAGCAATTCTCACAGCCTCTTCAAACGTAGAGGGGTGAACCCGAAAAACCTCGGTTCTGGCAATGCCAGTACGTAGACCTTCCATGAAGATAGTCACATGGACTGCTTCAGGCAGAGGGTCAGACTGCATTGCAGCCAAGGGCGGTCGCAGCTCTTGGACATAGTCCGATAATTCATTCTTACCCTGGCGGGTAGAAAGAAAGCGTGAACGCACGCGGTAAGCCTGGTTAGGTGGAAATAACACCTGTACCAATTGTGACTTGAGCGACTCCCATGTGGGAAACGCTATGTCCACCGACGTGCTACACGTCAAGGCCCATTCTCTAGCTCTACCATCGAGCTTCGAGATAGCCAGCGAGACCTGTTGATGGTCATGCGTGATCAGACCTGATCTCATGGCCATCTCGATCTCACGGATCCAGAGGATGAGGTTCTCACCTCCTTACCGGAGTAGTTTTTACTTCCACTCTAAGTGGACGAGGCTTATCCTCTTTGTCTGGTACAGACACGTAGCGTGTGGGCATAGCCGGCGCTATTTGGTCTTGGACCTGCCCTAAAAGGGTCGCTTCATACTGCATGAAGCTTTCAACACGTGCATTAAGCACTCCAAAACCTTGTGAAACAAGGAACTCCACGTACTCTGGACCCAAAGATGCGGTCAGCTTATCAAGCGCGACCTTTTGGGCCTCAGATACGGGAGTGGAGTTTTTCCATCCTCACAGAGGATCAGTCTTAAAGACTCAGGCGTAAATTGACTACTAGTGCTACCAAGTATAGCGGAGCTACACAGCTCCTTAAGTCAGAGGAAGACTTAACGCTCTACGAGCAACTTAGTTCTAAAGAACTAACGACTTTACGAGTCAACAAGCTTTACAGCTTCAGATCCCTGTTCCAGGGGGACCTAACGATTCAGTGAATCGACAGCACTTAGTGCTCACGAGTAGCTACCTCAAGGAGGTGTTGCTAACTCTTAGTGATCAGAGATCAACGATCAAGACGGCTCGCAAGCCACGTGTCTTTCAGATCAAAATGGGAACTGGTTTTATTTTTGGTTAACTCCTATAGAATATCTTAATCCTACTCAAAGATCTTTCGTATCTAATGGCTGACACTCGTCAGCCCCTACAAACCGATAAGATATTCTATATCACCTTCACAGAAGGGTGCCCTCAGGTGTGTAACACTCTGATACAAAGTACCATAATTTCGTGTAACCCCGTTACAATATGACTCGTGCGGTGCACTGTCTGCTATGAATCCTACTGTCTTCCAACAGCGATCGACGTGGAAGCCACCGAGCGTACACTCCCGTGTCTTGAGTTCTCTGTAAATCAACTTGCCATTTACGCAAGGCTGAGCTGCTCAGATAGTAGTACGGCTGGATTGTCAACAAACGGAGCGTGAGATACACTGGGAATTCCTGGGTGCTCGCTGGCTCCGGGTCCACCAGATCCTGGGTGTCTCTCGACCATTGATTCTCTACCGCCAACGAAATTGAAAGGACATGGAAAGCAAATAATTTAGTTGCTTTGTATTTTTACCGCTCCTGCTAAGACCTCCTGGCTGTCCATGCTATTTTTTACTCTCGTCCTTTTGGCTTCATTTTCCTCGCCGTACGCCGACGGCGTCTTTGGAGCGGCCGGTTCCCCGATGATAGGACGCCAAGAACCAGCTGCCCTAACTTTGACTGCCGAGCACGACGGCTTTCCTTCCGACGAACTACCGAGGTCCGGGGGACTGTTTGAGTGGCCAGCCACTTTGATCAAGTCGGTTGTGAGCTGCTTCAAGCCGCCGCGAAAGAAAGCGAGTAATGTCGAGGCAATTGAAGCGTTCAAAGAGTCACTAAATGGTGGTGAGCTTACGATCGCGGTGAAGCCGAGTGCCGCGATGCTGCAACTAATGACAAGGTCTGAGCGCGACACTGGAATCGTCATTGATTAAATTGGCACGAAAGACCCACGTGAAGTGGCCATATGGCTCTACGATCTGCGGAACGCTGCGGATTCATCGCTGAAAGCTTTTGGGGACAAGTGCTTGACGCTGCTGATATCCAAGTGGATTTTAGCCAAACTAACTTCTGCCGAAGTGTTTACGCTATTAAAGATAGACGTTGACTCCGCAAAATCTCTAATCGAAGGACATGAGTCGGCTTACGGCGTCCTGAAGGTCTTTTGCGAGGCCGTCGGAAAGGTCGAAGGCGCGAACTGGGGTAAATAACCTGTACTATCAAACCATCGTCCATCGCTACGGTGGATTGGACGCTTTCAAAGAGAAATTAAAAGCGATGGCAAAGGAAGGAGATGGAGCTACAGATGTATTTTTAATGCCCTTTCTCGTCAGCTATCGTCATCAAGCTGAATTTTGGTACTTTATTGTACAGACTCATTTTTATGCCTAAAAATCGACGAAAAACGTGATTTTGTACCGAAATGATCGCGCGTTTGACTACCGTGAAGTCAAAAATGATGCAAATCGTTTAAATCGAGCAGATTCGTAATCTCCGTAAAATTTCGCACCTTAGCGTAATTATTCGGATTGGCATAAACTTTTCGGACAAAATTTCAAATTTTGATGTGAAAATCAATAAAAAACATGAATTTTCATCACTTTTCAACATTTTTCGACTAAAACGTTAATAGCTTTTCTCCTGAAACTCTTTTTTCAATGTGACTGAATATTAGGTGTTCGGTACTGTTATTATACCTAGATCAATCGTTGTTTCGGGGAAATTCCCAAATTTCTCGCACAAACAACAAGACATTGCAAAAGCATTGCATAACACTCACAGCACATTGCACTTTCCTGTTACACTTCCATACTAAAGTCCACAACCCTTTTTTAAATATATTGATTAATAAGCTCATAATAAATTTTTATCAAAATACCATTTTCGATTTTAAGATCATAAAAATAAATTTCATATTTAGAAATGTACAAATTATATAAAAATTTAAATCTAAAAAATATAAGTAAAAAGCGCCAAATAGTCCACTAAAACTTAAAAAACCAGATAATATTTTAAAAAAAGTTGGTAGCAATTCAGCATCAATCATTTAATGCTGAATTTTTACCAACTTTCAGCATCAAATGATTGATGCTGAATTTTTACCAACTTATTTTAAAATATTACCTGCTCTATTTTAATCAAGAGCGAGCTCTCCACTCTCGGTGCGGAGTTCGAAAGACAAGCCGAAGGCACTAACATCTCACCGCGGTAGGTGGCTCGAACACGAAGCACGCGGTGACACGTCGAACTTGTATGGTAGCATAGATACGTCTACAGCTAATATAATGCAACACGAATGGAGTCCCCTTCATTCACTGCTGTCTTTAGACGCTTCCATTGCATTGTCAACACAGATGCATTATGTTCATCAGCTTCATTTGGACCTTTATTCCACCACGAGCTGTACGACAATCTCCATCATACTCTGTCGAACCACATCTCTAGCGACCGCCCACGACGACCTGGCGGTGAATAGAGTGCGTTCAACATGGAGTCCGCCAGGCACATCAGGAACGGGCGGAAGAAGCAGCCGACAGAAACATGGTCATGCGCGAAGAAGATGCGGTCTTGGGGGCGGGAGGTATGCTTGAAACGTTCGTGAGCGAAGCTCTTGCTAGCAGTCGAAGTTTGCGTTCCTGTTTAAAGTCTTTGTGATCTGCTCCAGACGCTCCGGCATCATAGGAGACACAACATGATGAGCTGATTCACCGTGACAGCGCCAGCAGGCACGGACATGCTCAAGGACTTGTGCGCTGACTAGTGCAAGTTGTTCTTCAATGCGTTGTGACGCTTGTTTGCTCTCGACCCGCTGGTTGAATAGCGCGTTGGAAGCGAAGCCAGCATGTACACGCATCCGTCACCGACTCCTCAACGGCATTCGACAAGTTGTGTATGACGTGACATAAACGTTGTGCACCGCACAAGCGGCTTCTGGTCCAACTCCTCGAGCAGGAACTACACAACTCCGGGCACCATCTCGTCACGGATGTACCAGTCGTGCAGCTCACAGATGTGGTCAAGTGTCCAGTGTCACGCACAAAGACGACGTCAAAGGCCATGCAGCTCATCAAGAAGCCAAGCGCCTGAGGCACAAGCGGAGCAATTTTGGCCGATTCAGGGCCATCCAGAATCAAGCCAAACACCATGATAGGTGGTCTGCATCAGACGCCACTCGTTCTATCAATGTTTGGCATGATGAACGTCACAGTGAGGTAGACACGGGCGTCGCCAATCACTTTGGTCACCAGGGCGGTCACATCGGAGCAGCTGTGGAGAGGCTCTACAGTCCTCGTTCCCGGTCGTAACCGAGAAGAGCCTCCCATCTCACCCGCATGACCAAATTCGCCAACACACGGGTGCTCAGATCCAAAGACTGTGTCACTTCGTAATCCTTTGGCATGAGGTAATCACGCTCTTCTTGTGCTTAAATTTCTCACTCAAGCACTCAAAACAAAGCCGTCGCAATCGTGAGGTAAACAAATGTAGACGGTAGCCACAGATGCCGCCCACGGTGGCCGTAATGATGCAATCGCAGTCCTACCCTCCAATGGCATCTTCTTCGGAACCGTCGCACAAGTGGCCAAACACTATAGCAAAGCGTCAGAAGCAACGTTTCGAGCAACACCAACAACTTCTTGCCAGTCAACTAGATGCTATCAGCATTGACCATCAGCTGGCGCTCGTGTCGTGATACGTTCTTGACAACTCCTCGCTTTCCAGCACCAAAGCCTCCGGTAGGATCTGCGCCACCAGAACTGCCGAGCCCGGGCGCACCACCCGGGACGTTGTTGCTACCCCACTTGTTAACCCCAAACGCCCCCTGCTGGTCTGCGAGTGGAAGCTTGGTCGGGTACGGAAATTCAGGCTTCTTGTACGCCTCAAAATTCAATCGGTTCGATTCGCCGCCATTGCGACGGTGGCCGTAGCTCTCGTCATCATCATCCGAGTCCTCAGGTGGATCATAAAGTGATGCTCCCTGAGCAACAGCCTTCTCAACAAAGCTCGTAAGAAAAGAGAGGTTGGGATCGACCTCAATATCTTCGCAACTCGCATCTTCGGGGAAGACTTCGTTCATCAGGGGAAAGTTTTTCGTAAACGCAAGATACTCGAAAAGCAGCGTTGCCGCAGGTCTGTGCTCCGACTGTTTTTGTACTTCTTCATCATAGCGTCGGCAACATCGATAGTATGTCCCATTCGAGCGGTGATCTTCGTCACGGCCGACAGTACGTAGCCATGCGTGGTGTCTTCTTGACTGAACGGACGATCAACCAGCTCTACGAGACGTTCACAGATCTCCTCTAGCTCCATAGCGTCCGACAAGTAGCCATACTCGCCAAGGACCCAGGACATGGTGCAGACCAATATGTCTGGCAGCACGGGGCGTTCCAACAATTCAAGGTACGTATCCACCGCGTCACGGCGCAGTTCCATATCCTGATCTTCATCTTCACCACTTCCTTCTGCGATCAAACGCAGCAGGTTGTGTGCCACCTCAGAGCGCACGAGGTCGCCACCCAGCTCAAATACATTCGTCATGGTCTGAATGTACCATGCGTTGCTTGGTGCGTAGCGTTCGGCACACTGCGTGATACGCGAGACGAGTTCCGTGCGGAGAAAAACGTCTGTAGCTTCGCGAAGAAACTGGGTGAGCTTGTCCGAAATGAATTCGACATTCACGGGATTTGTCATGCGATACAGCAGGTCTAGTGTCTTATGCTTCAGTGTTTGTTTCGTCAGGATCTTCAAGACAGTCGATAACGGCCATTTGATGCGCAGCGGCATACCGCGGGTGATCCTTCACGATCGCTGCAAGTCCCGTAACACCCAAATACTTCAGGTTATGGTTGTCACTCGAAATAAAACGAGAAATACTCGCAGCTGCCGCATCCAGCAGCATACTGTTCGGATAGATAGTCGTCACAGTCCGCACGCACTCGTAGATAATCGCGTACCCGACATTAATGCCAGTGTCAGCTCGACGCATGACAACGTGCAGCACTTCGTACATCCCCTCACTGGTTTGCTGATCCGCCTGACCCAGCAATGCCAAGATCTTCAAAAGACGAATCTGGATCCACGGTGCTGGAATGCGGTGATAGTCAAATTCTCGAGGCAGCCGGCGTTCGGTGATTTGCTTGAGAATGCTGACAAAACTGGGTACAAGATCCTTATGGTCCGTGGGCGTAGCTTCTGCCAGATCATGCAAAATACAGAGCGTCGTTCCCATGACACTCGGGTCACGATCACAGAGCGTGCGACGCAGAGCGACGCCAACGTCCATGACGGACTCGGGATTGAGCTGGTGGAAGCGGTGAATGGCCATCACAGCCTTCTTCCGAACGAGTTCGGCGTCGTGCCGCAGAAGATCGAGGATCATAGGCTGCACAGCTGGCACCATCTCGACCGTCACGAGTTTACACACAGCCATGAGCGCTGCACAGACTTCGAGGTGGTTGGAGCTCTGCAGATCGCGTTGCAATTGGTTGATAATCATAAACCGGAACTCGTGCGTGGGCGACAGGCACAAACTGCACGTGAGGTACCCCACCCGTTTCTGCATGAGGTTCGTGCTGGCCGTCATCTCGACGGCTTTGATGTAGCCAAAGGACGCGTCATGGCCCAGCATCTCCACGTACATGAGACGGATGAGGAACTCGCGCTTGCGTTTGTTCACGAGGCCACTGGACGTGCTGGAAGACGCCGTCACGTCGTTCAGCTTGCGCTTGAGGAGCGCCACCTCGTGAAGGATGATGCGGTCTTCCTCTTGCTTGGACTTGCTCTCGCCAATGGACTTGACCAGCTCAAAGAACTCCTTCGACAGGTGCCCGCCCGACATGATCGTGGCTCGGCTTCCCTTGTCTTGGCTTGTCTTGTGTTGGCTTGGCTTGTCTTGGCTTGGCTTGTTGCTGCTGCTGACGTGGACGGGCTCGTCAGGCTAATGGGGTGGACTGGTTTCGGAGTCAGCGAGTTGGATTGGACGCGTTTGGGTTTTAGTCCAGTCGCAGTGAGGTTTAGTCCAGTCGCAGTCGGTAGTTTGGTCCACACTTGTTTGTCAACCGGAATCAGTCCCCCGTTGTTGGGCCTACGACGTGGCATATTGACAGCATTCCTTATCATTGGCATATTGGCAGCATTCCATTCCTCTTTACTGGCATATTGACTGCCATCCTCTCAGCTGGCATATTGGCGGGTCAAAGTGCACGTTAACATGGTGGACGGAGTAGAACTCTCGGATTCCGTCGTGTGCTCCTATAGCGTCGCCCGCAACTTCGCTCCATCAGTACGACGTACCAGACCATAGTAAACGGATCAAATGTCGCTGTTAGCTGCACATTTGCTCATTGGTGGAGACTGGTGCTTTCTGCTGATGCACGCAGGTAGATGAAGTGGTGCCGAACCTGCAGGTCACGTCTCTGGATTTCCACCGCGACGGCGAACGCTGCGTCACGAGTCGCAGCGATGGAGTCATGTCCATGATCAATTGTCTGAGCGGCACGTACGAGGCGTGGGTTGGTATACTGGACGCGTGGCTGAACAGAACTGATCGTGGCTATGTGTTTGACCGGTTGCCAGCGTGGCGAAGACGATCTTGACCAAGCGATACGGCGTCGGCATTGTGCGCTTCACTCATCATCTCGACTGCGTCATCTTCTCATCTGCGAACACTGCCAATGACCGTACGGTCGTCTCTATTGCGGTATTGATTTACAAGTGGCATTCCTGACTTATAAGTGATAATGTTGTTGTTGTTGCTGTTGTTGCTGCTGCTGCGTTTTAATAGACCGGATACGATACCATTTATTTTTCGACAACAAGTTCCTTCGGTACTACACTGGTCACACGGACAGGTGCATATGATAGAATCGAATGAATGGTCCCCCCATGCAGGAGCGTACTAAGGTTGCACACCTGCAACCACCTGCATGATGACAGGGTCACGTCGCTCATGATGCATCCCACTGTGGATCAGTTTATTTCTGCTGGATTAGACGGCACGATTCGTTTATGGGACATTCGCAACTCTGACACTTCGGTGCGTCACGAGATGTACTCAACCTCTGAGCACCATGTGGTGAGAATATTGACGACAAATTGACTCGCATGTGTGTCTAGGCGATCATCCGGACCGACCACTTGCCGGTGTCGCACGTCTGCGCTGCGTATGACCAGGAGGGCGTGGTGTTTGGTGTGTACACGGACGACCACCTAATCCGCATGTACGATGCGAGGAACTACCAGGAAGGACCGTTCGCCAAGTTCTCGCTCTACGACGCATCAATTCTGGCGGTCGTTGAGCCATTCCTCGCTCAATCGCAGGTTCCGGACTTGAGCTTAACGAAGATGCATGCGCTCGACCTCAAATTCAGTCCGGATGGCAACCAACTGCTCGTTGCAACAAACCGTGGCATGTTCCTGCATCTGGATGCGTTTGAAGGCAAGCTGCTGCATCTATTCAAGGAGCATGGGCTCACTCAAAAGGAACGCGACGATCCTCTGCTCGGGTGCTGTTACTCCACTGACGGTGCATATGTAGTCACTGGAGCGGAGGATGGTCGAATGTTTTTGTACAAAAGCTCGACTGGCGAGCTTGTGCACGCATTTCCTCAAGGACACAACGGTCCGGTTGTAGACTTGCAGTGGAACCCAAAACGTCACCTTCTAGCGAGTGCGGGAGGCAACTCGACGGTTTTGTGGTCACCTACAGGGATCTGAGTGACGAAGACTGCAAGCGGGTTTAAATGACCAGCAAAGTGGAGCAACTGTCACGTCAGTCCAGCTTTAATCTCAACAGCAGCCAAAAACGATGCGGCATGACGTAATGGCTCGCACTTTGGCCAATTTGCAGTCGAGGAACTCCTCCTGCTCGCGCAATCGTGAAGCTCACGTCTTCGCGTTTGTTGACATAGAAGCGGTATGTCCCGTATTTTAAATCTTAAGAGAGCTTCTTGACGAAGACTTTACTAGAGTCTACCACGATGATGTGATGGTAACATCTATCTTTCTTACGCAGCAATCATAGACAGGCGCGATGCACCAGATGCGGAGAAGTCGTTGCAGCAAAGAGATTAAGACGGTAAGAAAGTATCATCGACGGTATTGGTAACGCTCCCGGAACCAAAGAACGCTCCGCAGAAGCTCTGACTGATGTCGTGTTTGGAACTGCAGTTCGCTGACAACGGCTGGAAGTTAAGCAAGAGGTATGTACGAAGGGCCCCTAACCCCGTATTGACGTAGAGTAAGCCGCCTCCACCATTCGAGTAAAGGTGCAGGCACTGGAATGGCTTTGTGGACGTTGAATTTGTCACTATTGTCATGAAAACATTTACATTAGGCAGCTTGGCCACAGATCACATTACCAGTAATCGGGAAGCGGCGTTCCGGGTAAGTGATTAGTTGCGAAATACAAACTCGGTCTTTCACTACCGCATCCAGCACCTGCTCTACGATCCCTTTATCGACTCTGTAACGGGGTTACACGGCGGTTATTGAACTGATTCTGTTGTGTGTCCACGCCAAGTAAAGATCGGTGGATCTGAATCGTAACGGGGCACCCTGAAGCTTGTACTGATGACAGTACAAGCTACTTATTCTGATGACAGTACAAGCTACTTATTCTGATGACAGAATAAGGCGGTGCCTCGTGACTTCACGTACACTCGTACGTGCAGAGGAAGACGGTAAGAAGAAGCGAGTACTTGGTTAAAGTAAAAAGTAGAACTGTATTTATAATAGTCAAAGTCTGTTAATAAACCACTATTTATCATCATCTAACTATGTCTGAATGCAAATGTGCATACCAACTATCTGCTCACCACTCATTGCGTGCGTCTGTCGTAGCGCGTCTTCGTTGGTTGATATAATGGCCTATATCAACCAATTAGGAACTACTCGTAAGTGCTACAGAATATTTGTCCTTATGATAATATTCTGAGAATATAACTCTGATAGTTATATTCTATTAACAATTTCTTATAAATTGTTATGTAACGATTCACCCCGTTACATCACCCCCCCTTAACCATCAGTCACTTTAGTGACTGATTGACTAAATGGATACTCGTTCCAAATCATTTGGGACATGGTTTGCACTTGTTGGTCCGAGTCCACTTTCCAACAATTCATCGCATGGTTAACAAGCCCATGCGATGCGCGAGCAAGGCCGCCGAGAGCGCGTCCGCACGTCTCTGTGCGGACGCCGAAGCAGTAACAACAGCAACTTATGTCTCATCGGTTGCTGAAGCGACTCAGCCTGTGTCGCTTGGTGATGCAGGCGCTGGTCATGAAGACACTCATGTCTTCACAGAGTACGAGCTCGGTGTCTCGTACTCTCCTGATACGGATGACGTATCGACGGCGATTGAATCTAAGCCGCCTGCCAAGCGTGGCATGGATGATGCTATGCGTCGTAGCATTTTTGGTTCATCTGATGAATCAGATGAACCATCGCCGAAGCGAAGGCGCTCGAGGTCGCGAGACTCGGGCGCTAACAGTGGTGTCAGTTCTCCTATTGACACCACTTCACAGCGAGGTGCCAGTACTTCTGTCGGCACATCGCAGGAAGAGCAGGAACGCAATGTGTTGCGTCTCGCTCCTGAGAAGAAGGCATGGATGCCTCCAAAATCCGTCATGGATCACTTGTCGGCGACGACGAGTGATCGTTATCGAACACAGTTGTTCGATTCGTCAAGGATCCATCACCTTGACCCCAGCGCGAAAGACTATCGCGCTGAACATGAATTCTTCATCGATGCTTTCTTCAAACATCGATGGTACAGTGGGAATCACAAACGTGATGGTCCCTCACTGCTTCAAGCGTGGAACGCCTACATCCATAACCTCGAGGATGTAGGTCGTGACGCTTGGAACGACAAACTTATCAAAGCTCGTGATAAGTTTGAAAAGCGAACCCCAACAGGTGCACGCTATAAGCTGCATCGTCTATCAAGGGAGAAAGGATTACCCTGCCTCTCTTGGGGAGACTCGTGCCCATGTTGTGTGAACAACTCTGCACGAGCACCTAAGGAGGCTTACCTCCTTACTAGCCCGTGGTGGCGCGTACGTATCTCTACAAAGATGTACGAAGGGATTGACAACCTAAAATCCCTTTACTACCGTGCCGGGAAGACTTTCTCCGGCGGTCCTTCTGCGGCACAGGATGTGCCGCGTCGTACTGCTCAACCAGACCCAGTACGTCGATCATCAGTTGGGAGCGGGGCTCCCAAGAATCCCAGGACGGGGGATAGCCGCGCCACCGGACGAGGTAACTCGTCCGACGTCCGTTCACGTCGCGGTGGTTCAACAGCTGCTCAACTAGATAGCGCTGGCCACCGCGAGAGTCCTCTAATGGAGGTGGAGGAGGAGGAAAGACGCTCTCCACACGATCATGTGGATCGGTGTGTTCCCGAGAGCTTCTTTGATCGCGTAACGCAAGGGTTACGCGACGATCTCGAACATGAGCGGAATAGGCGTCTCCAAATGGCGGACACTGCCTCGAAGCATCGAGCTGAGTTTGCCTTTGCTCAGCTTGAGAACGAGAGATCTCTGACATCTCTTCGTGACGAGCTAAGGGTAGCTCGTGGGATTGTTGATCGGTCTCGGGATGAGATAGCTGCTCTTCAGACCCTTGTTGATGCCCACCATCGGGAGCACAAGGCTCTCTGCGAGATGCTTGAGCGCAAGGGCGTTCTTCATCGGAAGAAGCAGCGTACTGGTGGTACGGCTTAAGCCGACCAACGTAAAACGTGGGATGCGTTCGCATCTTACGTGGTAACTCGATCGTGTATGCATTGCCTAGGCGGTGCAATGCACGAAATGGGCCAATGTACTTGGGTAGTAGTTTACTACTACCCAAGTTAGTCACTACATGCTTTGGTAGATTAACCGTAGACAGTAGGACTAAGTCACCCTTATTGAATAAAAGAGTGTTTGCCCTTCCATTCTTGTCAGCGTTTTTCTTTTGCCTATCCACCGCTTCGGCGATGGAATCTTGCACAAAACGGACTACCGTTTCACGAGCCAGTATGACCTCATCTGCTGGCTCGTTAGCTTCAGTGCGCTGTGAGTGCACTGCAGCAACATCAACCTTTTCTTCAGTGAGGGCTTCCGCACTCTCACTGGCATCATCTTCTTCGATATCGATGTTATCGATATCGGCATCAAACGCAATGACCTCTTCGTCAGAGCGTGATGAGCGTGAACCAAATCGGTTTTTGCTCGCGCGAGTCCCTCCCCCCTTAAACCAGAGTCACACTCTAGTAAGGTGGGTACTCGCGGATGGCGTAAGCCATTCACGTAAAACGGTGTATGTGTCGTGGACGCATGCACCGAGTTGTTAATGGCAAACTCTACCATTGGCAAGAACTCACTCCAACTCTTAAAGGAGTGTACGTATCCTCGAAGTATCTCTTCGAGGACACGATTGGCACGTTCCGTCTGACCATCTGACTCTGGATGATCAGATGTCGACATCTTCAAGCGTGTTCCGAGTGATTTGAACACGGAACGCCAGAAATCAGCAGTGAATCGTGGATCTCTGTCTGATACGAGTTTACGGGGCAACCCATGAAGTCGGAAGATGGTGTCAATAAAGACACAAGCACAGCCACTTGCCGTGATTGTCTCTGGTACAGCCACAAGGTGTACCATTTTGCTGAATCTGTCAACAAAGACGAGAATACCCGTATTCCCGCGTGCGTCTTTGGGTAACCCGAAGACGAAATCCATTGAGATGGATTCCCAGCACTCAGCCGGAACCGGTAGAGGCTGTAAAGGTGCACGCAGTGAAGGACTTGACTTCACTCGTTGACAGACTTCGCATGCGCGAATGTACTTGCGCACAAACTGATACTGGCGGGGCCAGTAAAAGTCTCGACTCACCGTGAGATATGTTTTCTCCCGGCCACGATGTCCTCCTATAGGAGCATCGTGATACTCGAACATGATCCGCAAACGCAGATCAGTATCATCTGGAATGACAACACGTGGTGTGTCACCAGAAACGGCTGTATAGTACAGTAACCCGTTGCGAGTAGTGTATCGATCTGATGCAGATCGATACGCAGGCGACAATCGTTTCAACGATTCTCGAGATGGTTGGGAGAGATGTGTCAACAACTTCACTATCTCACCATCTTGGGCGTATGCCCGCCTCACATCATCATACAACGTTGTAGATGGGACGGAGGACGTCATAACCGCAACAGTGACTGTCTCACTGTTGGGTTTCGCGACTGTTTCAAAGTCGGGACGACGTGAGAGTGCATCAGCGACGACATTAAGTCGTCCTGGTTTGTACTCAACCGTAAAGTTGTATTCCGCAAAGAATGACAACCACCGCGCCATTCGTTGCGAAAGGTGCGGGCTGTTCACTGCCGTGCGTAATGACGCATGGTCAGTATAAACAATGAAGGGTCTATCTCCTAATAGATAGACTCTGAACTTCGCGAGTGCATACTTCATGGCAAGGAGTTCCTTGTCATGCACTGGGTAGTTCCGCTCAGCTGGTTGCAGCTGACGCGACTGATAGCAGACGACGCGTTCAACGCCTTCAAGGTCGTACTGCATTAATGCACAGCCGATTGCGAAATCGCTGGCATCACAGACCACATGAAATGGCCTGTCCTGATCGGCAATTGCTAGGACTGGGGATTGTATCAAGCTCTTCTTGATACCCTCAAAGGAGCGCTGACATTCAGCGTTCCATAACCACCTCTCGTTCTTTTTCAACAAACGAGAGAGGTGCACAGTCATTTCGGCGTAATTGCGTGAATACTTGTGCAAATACGCCGCTAGCCCAAGGAATTTTCGAAGACCTTTGACATCAACCGGCACAGGCCAGTCGGTGATCGCCTTGATCTTTTCGGGATCAGGACGTACACCGTTCTTACCAACGATGCACCCAAGAAGTGGTATTTCGCTTGCTGCAAATATACACTTCTTGAGGTTTGCATACAATTGATGCTTTCGCATGATTGTAAGAACCTGTCGGACGTGGTACCTGTGAACCTCAACGTCCGACTTTCCATCCATAGCCCGACTATGGATGAATACGTCATCAAAATAACTCGGCGCGAATTCTCGTACTAGTCTCAACAGATGTGATACACATCTGTTGAACGTGGCAGGGGCATTACTAAGCCCTTGTGGCATTACTAGCCATTCCCAGAGCATGCCGCTAGGCGTGCTAACTGCGGTATAGGGTATATCCCGTTCTCGCATAAGGATTTGATAGAAGCCATCCATCAAATCCATGGACGAAAAGATGGTACTCTTTGACATACCATCAATGATTACGTCCTTCCTCGGTATCGGCGTCTGTGCCGGTACCGTTGCAGCATTCAACTTGTTAAATGCATGCACTATCCGCCACCCTCCTGTTGATTTTCGCACACAGAAGGTCGGAGAGCTATGTGGGGAAGTTGATTCCCTCACATGGCCCGCAGCTAAACGATCGGCAAAGAACTTGTCGATCGCAAGTACTTGTTCACGAGGCAGTGGCCACTGCTTCATGACACAGTACTTCGAGCCTGGTTTAAGCTCGACCTCGTGTCGAATACCTTTATCCTTCGGTAATTCGCACGGAACAGTTTCAGGGAATACATCCTTGAATTCAACCAAATCTTCATAGAGAGGATTTGTCTTGAGCGATTCCCACGATTGGGAGTCATATCGCTCAATTCGTGTCTTTTCATCTAGGACACTCTCGTCCATAGATGAACTACTGAGAACTCTCTCGTTCTCAGTAAACACTGTTGCTGACCTTATGTCGGTTACACACTCGTCGTCAGCGACGAGTACGCAGATCTGCTTGACTTTGCCACTACGCAGATCACGCAAGAACCTTTTATGTTCGAGCGTTGGCAACTGAGTGATCTCCGAAGTTAACTTCGGAGGCGCAATCAAATCAAGTGTATAAGCGCCTACACGTGATCCGTTATTGACTAGGACATTCAACGTCTCTGTCATTTCCTGGGGACTTATTCCCTCAGGCTTCGAAGGACTTATTCCTTCGGCTTCCCGGGGACTTATTCCCTCGGGGCTCGGGGAACTTATTCCCGCGGTATTTGTAATATCGGGACTTATTCCCTTTACTTCCTCTAGCTGTGGTTGCGCAACCACAGCGAGATCCTCTACGAAAGACTCTCCAGTCGATCTAGGATTATCGTTTCGCTTAACCTGAGCGATCGATTGTTTCTCTTCTAGATGTTCCCCGCTAGGGATACATCTTTGTCCCGGTCCACTCGACTTATTCGAGCGGTGGACCTTCGGCGCAGCCTGTGTTTCCTCGCAGCCGCCGGAATCTTGCTCCGAATTGTAACCGTTTGTTACACTAAAGTTTCGTGCAGTCGTACCAACGACCGTACCACAAGTGAGGCCATCGCATTAACTCGTTGTACATCCACACGCTTGTGGACGCTCCAAAACGTTCATCAGATGGCCATCTGATGAACAAGCGGCAGGCATCGTTACTGTTCGATGTTGCCAGTTTACCCGTGGTTCGTACCTTCTGAGCCACGGTATTCCAAGGATGACATCAAATTTGTCATCCAAATCCAATACGATAAAGTCATCGTCATATTGGGTATCTTCTAGCGTATCGTGGATCTTCACTATACGCTTCATGACGGTTACGGATGCGCCTGTCGCAAGACGTACCGTCATCCTCGTAGGAGGTGTGTCACATTCATTGAACTTAAAATGACCATCTTCTAGCGATTGGCGTCGCACAAAATTGTTGGACGCCCCACAATCGACTAGAGCTCGAAGGGACAACTTATTCGTCACTTCGAGTTTCAAGGTAATGAGTGAGTCCTTATTACCTAGAGCAGCAACGCACAACGTTTTTGCGTTGGGAGCAACCTTCATCAAGAGGCCTACAAATTCTCTTGACGTTGCTGGACCAGTAGGGTGCTCCGCACCTACTGATCCTGACCGTTTTTTGACGGTCCATCCCGTTGTTGCGTCTTTGCACCAACAGCGGACCCGCGTCCCTGCCCCTTTCTCATGGGTGGACGGTCACTACGCCCAGTGTTGCAAGACACTGGACGAGGGGCACTACACTCATAAGCGTAATGTCCTGTCTTTTGACATCTGTTGCATCTCTGCAACTTCTTGTAGCCTGTAGAGCGAGCCTTCTCGCTCTCTACATAGCAGAGTTCCATCGGCTCTGGACCTCCGTTGTCATATCGTCTCGGTTGACGATATGATGTCGAGCTGGCGCGAGCCTGTCTAAGAATGAAGTCTTCCTGTTCTGCAATAGAAATGGCTTGTTCTAGTGAATCTAGTTCAAGCCGGAACAGGTGAGTCTTGACGGGACCATCCGCAAGACCCTGCATGAACACCGAAACCAACGTATGTTCATCCACCGGGTTGGAACTTATACAACTCGTGAGATGTCGTATATGTTGCGCGTAAGCGTGCACATCACGCTTACCCTGCTTGAGCTTCAAGAGTTCGGTTCGAGCTCTGAACTCAGCTCTAGGCGGTTCAAACGTTTGTCTGAGCCGCGACTTGAAGACTTCCAACGACCCAAACGCATATGGGTCGTGCAACTTGAGCCCCAGTGCCCAAGTCTTGGCACGTCCTGCCAGATTTGACTGGGCAAATGCAACTTGCATATCCCCATCGTCGATGCGACGCGCCCTTATGGCGTCATCCAATTCGACGAACCATCTTAAGAGGGAGTCCTCTTTGACTCCCCTACACTTAGAGATGTCAATCTTCAAGGTTTCGGGTCGACGCGAGTGCATCGACCCACCAGCAGCAACCCTGCTGCTGTTTCAACAGTTCAAACTGTTGAGCACCCTGTTCTCTCAACAACTCTGATTGTTGAGAACCTTGTTGGTGAAGCAAGGCTACTTTCTCGCATTCTGCGTCAAGTTCGTTTTGAATGAACTTGGCGATAGTAGCATGTTGGGCATCTCTATTGAGAGCCTCTAGCATGACGCTAACAGCATGAATGCCCATGGTCGAACCCATCCGTTCAACCGCATCCCATTCGACATTTGTAACGGGGTGAATCGTTACATAACAATTTATAAGAAATTATTAATAGAATATAACTATAAGAGTTATATTCTCAGAATATTATCATAAGGACAAATATTCTGTAGCACTTACGAGTAGTTCCTAATTGGTTGATATAGGCCATTATATCAACCAACGAAGACGCGCCACGACAGACGCACGCAATGAGTGGTGAGCAGATAACTGATTTACACATTTGTATTTAGACATAGTTAGATGAAGATAAATAGTGATTTATTGCAGACATTAACTATTATAAATACAGTTCTACTTTTTACTTTAACCGAGTACTCGCTTCTTCTTACCGTCTTCCTCTACACGTACGAGTGTACGTGAAGTTCCTAGGCACCGCCTTATTCTGTCGTCAGAATAAGTAGCTTGTACTGTCATCAGTACAAGCTTCAGGGTGCCCCGTGACACCTGGTAGTACTTCGTAGTACGTCCAAGGACCACGTTCACATCTAACATGAATATGTTAGATGATGAAGATGACCAAAGCTTTCACGCTACGCGTGACGGCTACTGCCATTTGAGCGATGTCGAATGGGATACGGTTGAACGGATGGGTTCGACCATGGGCATCCATGCTGTTAGCGTCATGCTAGAGGCTCTCAATAGAGATGCCCAACATGCTACTATCGCCAAGTTCATTCAAAATGAACTTGACGCAGAACGCGAGAAAGTAGCCTTGCTTCACCAACAAGGTTCTCAACAATCAGAGTTGTTGAGAGAACAGGGTGCTCAACAGTTTGAACTGTTGAAACAGCAGCAGGGTTGCTGCTGGTGGGTCGATGCACTCGCGTCGACCCGAAACCTTGAAGATTGACATCTCTAAGTGTAGGGGAGTCAAAGAGGACTCCCTCTTAAGATGGTTCGTCGAATTGGATGACGCCATAAGGGCGCGTCGCATCGACGATGGGGATATGCAAGTTGCATTTGCCCAGTCAAATCTGGCAGGACGTGCCAAGACTTGGGCACTGGGGCTCAAGTTGCACGACCCATATGCGTTTGGGTCGTTAGAAGTCTTCAAGTCGCGGCTCAGACAAACGTTTGAACCGCCTAGAGCTGAGTTCAGAGCTCGAACCGAACTCTTGAAGCTCAAGCAGGGTAAGCGTGATGTGCAAGCTTACGCACAACTATACAACATCTCACGAGTTGTATAAGTTCCAACCCGGTGGATGAACATACGTTGGTTTCGGTGTTCATGCAGGGTCTTGCGGATGGTCCCGTCAAGACTCACCTGTTCCGGCTTGAACTAGATTCACTAGAACAAGCCATTTCTATTGCAGAACAGGAAGACTTCATTCTTAGACAGGCTCGCGCCAGCTCGACATCATATCGTCAACCGAGACGATATGACAACGGAGGTCCAGAGCCGATGGAACTCTGCTATGTAGGGAGCGAGAAGGCTCGCTCTACAGGCTACAAGAAGTTGCAGAGATGCAACAGATGTCAAAAGACAGGACACTACGCTTACGAGTGTAGTGCCCCTCGTCCAGTGTCTTGCAACACTGGGCGTAATGACCGTCCACTCATGAGAATGGGGCAGGGACGCGGGTACGCTGTTGGTGCAAAGACGCAACAACGGGATGGACCGTCAAAAAATGGACAGGATCAGTAGGTGCGGAGCATCCTACTGGTCCAGCAACGTCAAGAGAAGTTGCAGGCCTCTTGATGAAGGTTGCTCCCAACGCACAAACGTTGTGAGTTGCTGCTCTAGGTAATGAGATCTCACTCATTACCTTGAAACTCGAAGTGACTAATAAATTGTCCCTTCGAGCTCTAGTCGATTGTGGTGCGTCCAACAATTTTGTGCGACGCCAATCGCTAGAAGATGGTCATTTTAAGTTCAATGAATGTGACACACCTCCTACGAGGATGACGGTACGTCTTGCGACAGGCGCATCCGTAACCGTCATGAAGCGTATAGTGAAGATCCACGATACGCTAGAAGATACCCAATATGACGATGACTTTATCGTATTGGATTTAGATGACAAATTTGATGTCATCCTTGGAATACCGTGGCTCAGAAGGTACGAACCACGGGTAAACTGGCAACATCGAACAGTAACGATGCCTGCCGCTTGTTCATCAGATGACCATCTGATGAACGTTTTGGAGCGTCCACAAGCGTTTGGATGTACTACGAGTGAGTGCGATGGCCTCACTTGTGGTACGGTCGTTAGTACGACTGCACAAAACCTTAGTGTACCAAACGGTTACACTTCGGAGCAAAGTTCCGGCGGCTGTGAGGAAACACAGGCTGCGCCGAAGGTCCACCACTCGAATAAGTCGGGTGGACTGGGACAAAGATGTATCCCTAGCGGGGAACATCTAGAAGAGAAACAATCGATCGCTCAGGTTAAGCGAAACGATAATCCTAGATCGACTGGAGAGTCTTTCGTAGAGGATCTCGCTGTGGTTGCGCAACCACAGCTAGAGGAAGTAAAGGGAATAAGTCCCGATATTACAAATACGGCGGGAATAAGTTCCCCGAAACCCGAGGGAATAAGTCCCCGGGAAGCCGAAGGAATAAGTCCTTCGAAGCCTGAGGGAATAAGTCCCCAGGAAATGACAGAGACATTGAATGTCATAGTCAATAACGGATCAAGTGTAGGCGCTTATACACTTGATCTGATTGCGCCTCCGAAGTTGACTTCGGAGATCACTCAGTTGCCAACGCTCGAACATAAAAGGTTCTTGCGTGATCTGCGTAGTGGCAAAGTCAAGCAGATCTGCGTACTCGTCGCTGACGACGAGTGTGTAACCGACATAAGATCAGCAACAGTGTTTACTGAGAACGAGAGAGTTCTCAGTAGTTCATCTATGGACGAGAGTGTCCTAGATGAAAAGACACGAATTGAGCGATATGACTCCCAATCGTGGGAATCGCTCAAGACAAATCCTCTCTATGAAGATTTGGTTGAATTCAAGGATGTATTCCCTGAAACTGTTCCGTGCGAATTGCCGAAGGATAAAGGTATTCGACACGAGGTCGAGCTTAAACCAGGCTCGAAGTACTGTGTCATGAAGCAGTGGCCACTGCCTCGTGAACAAGTACTTGCGATCGACAAGTTCTTTGCCGATCGTTTAGCTGCGGGCCATGTGAGGGAATCAACTTCCCCACATAGCTCTCCGACCTTCTGTGTGCGAAAATCAACAGGAGGGTGGCGGATAGTGCATGCATTTAACAAGTTGAATGCTGCAACGGTACCGGCACAGACGCCGATACCGAGGAAGGACGTAATCATTGATGGTATGTCAAAGAGTACCATCTTTTCGTCCATGGATTTGATGGATGGCTTCTATCAAATCCTTATGCGAGAACGGGATATACCCTATACCGCAGTTAGCACGCCTAGCGGCATGCTCTGGGAATGGCTAGTAATGCCACAAGGGCTTAGTAATGCCCCTGCCACGTTCAACAGATGTGTATCACATCTGTTGAGACTAGTACGAGAATTCGCGCCGAGTTATTTTGATGACGTATTCATCCATAGTCGGGCTATGGATGGAAAGTCGGACGTTGAGGTTCACAGGTACCACGTCCGACAGGTTCTTACAATCATGCGAAAGCATCAATTGTATGCAAACCTCAAGAAGTGTATATTTGCAGCAAGCGAAATACCACTTCTTGGGTGCATCGTTGGTAAGAACGGTGTACGTCCTGATCCCGAAAAGATCAAGGCGATCACCGACTGGCCTGTGCCGGTTGATGTCAAAGGTCTTCGAAAATTCCTTGGGCTAGCGGCGTATTTGCACAAGTATTCACGCAATTACGCCGAAATGACTGTGCACCTCTCTCGTTTGTTGAAAAAGAACGAGAGGTGGTTATGGAACGCTGAATGTCAGCGCTCCTTTGAGGGTATCAAGAAGAGCTTGATACAATCCCCAGTCCTAGCAATTGCCGATCAGGACAGGCCATTTCATGTGGTCTGTGATGCCAGCGATTTCGCAATCGGCTGTGCATTAATGCAGTACGACCTTGAAGGCGTTGAACGCGTCGTCTGCTATCAGTCGCGTCAGCTGCAACCAGCTGAGCGGAACTACCCAGTGCATGACAAGGAACTCCTTGCCATGAAGTATGCACTCGCGAAGTTCAGAGTCTATCTATTAGGAGATAGACCCTTCATTGTTTATACTGACCATGCGTCATTACGCACGGCAGTGAACAGCCCGCACCTTTCGCAACGAATGGCGCGGTGGTTGTCATTCTTTGCGGAATACAACTTTACGGTTGAGTACAAACCAGGACGACTTAATGTCGTCGCTGATGCACTCTCACGTCGTCCCGACTTTGAAACAGTCGCAAAACCCAACAGTGAGACAGTCACTGTTGCGGTTATGACGTCCTCCGTCCCATCTACAACGTTGTATGATGATGTGAGGCGGGCATACGCCCAAGATGGTGAGATAGTGAAGTTGTTGACACATCTCTCCCAACCATCTCGAGAATCGTTGAAACGATTGTCGCCTGCGTATCGATCTGCATCAGATCGATACACTACTCGCAACGGGTTACTGTACTATACAGCCGTTTCTGGTGACACACCACGTGTTGTCATTCCAGATGATACTGATCTGCGTTTGCGGATCATGTTCGAGTATCACGATGCTCCTATAGGAGGACATCGTGGCCGGGAGAAAACATATCTCACGGTGAGTCGAGACTTTTACTGGCCCCGCCAGTATCAGTTTGTGCGCAAGTACATTCGCGCATGCGAAGTCTGTCAACGAGTGAAGTCAAGTCCTTCACTGCGTGCACCTTTACAGCCTCTACCGGTTCCGGCTGAGTGCTGGGAATCCATCTCAATGGATTTCGTCTTCGGGTTACCCAAAGACGCACGCGGGAATACGGGTATTCTCGTCTTTGTTGACAGATTCAGCAAAATGGTACACCTTGTGGCTGTACCAGAGACAATCACGGCAAGTGGCTGTGCTTGTGTCTTTATTGACACCATCTTCCGACTTCATGGGTTGCCCCGTGAACTCGTATCAGACAGAGATCCACGATTCACTGCTGATTTCTGGCGTTCCGTGTTCAAATCACTCGGAACACGCTTGAAGATGTCGACATGTGATCATCCAGAGTCAGATGGTCAGACGGAACGTGCCAATCGTGTCCTCGAAGAGATACTTCGAGGATACGTACACTCCTTTAAGAGTTGGAGTGAGTTCTTGCCAATGGTAGAGTTTGCCATTAACAACTCGGTGCATGCGTCCACGACACATACACCGTTTTACGTGAATGGCTTACGCCATCCGCAAGTACCCACCTTACTAGAGTGTGACTCTGGTTTAAGGGGGGAGGGACTCGCGCGAGCAAAAACCGATTTGGTTCACGCTCATCACGCTCTGACGAAGAGGTCATTGCGTTTGATGCCGATATCGATAACATCGATATCGAAGAAGATGATGCCAGTGAGAGTGCGGAAGCCCTCACTGAAGAAAAGGTTGATGTTGCTGCAGTGCACTCACAGCGCACTGAAGCTAACGAACCAGCAGATGAGTTCATACTGGCTCGTGAAACGGTAGTCCGTTTTGTGCAAGATTCCATCGCCGAAGCGGTGGATAGGCAAAAGAAAAACGCTGACAAGAATGGAAGGGCAAACACTCTTTTATTCAATAAGGGTGACTTAGTCCTACTGTCTACGGTTAATCTACCAAAGCATGTAGTGACTAACTTGGGTAGCAGTAAACTACTACCCAAGTACATTGGCCCATTTCGTGCATTGCACCGCCTAGGCAATGCATACACGATCGAGTTACCACGTAAGATGCGAACGCATCCCACGTTTTACGTTGGTCGGCTTAAGCCGTACCACCAGTACGCTGCTTCTTCCGATGAAGAACGCCCTTGCGCTCAAGCATCTCGCAGAGAGCCTTGTGCTCCCGATGGTGGGCATCAACAAGGGTCTGAAGAGCAGCTATCTCATCCCGAGACCGATCAACAATCCCACGAGCTACCCTTAGCTCGTCACGAAGAGATGTCAGAGCTCTCTCGTTCTCAAGCTGAGCAAAGGCAAACTCAGCTCGATGCTTCGAGGCAGTGTCCGCCATTTGGAGACGCCTATTCCGCTCATGTTCGAGATCGTCGCGTAACCCTTGCGTTACGCGATCAAAGAAGCTCTCGGGAACACACCGATCCACATGATCGTGTGGAGAGCGTCTTTCCTCCTCCTCCACCTCCATTAGAGGACTCCCGCGGTGGCCAGCGCTATCTTGTTGAGCAGCTGTTGAACCACCGCGACGTGAACGGACGTCGGACGAGTTATCTCGTCCGGTGGCGCGGCTATCCCCCGTCCTGGGATTCTTGGGAGCCCCGCTCCCAACTGATGATCGACGTACTGGGTCTGGTTGAGCAGTACGACGCGGCACATCCTGTGCCGCAGAAGGACCGCCGGAGAAAGTCTTCCCGGTACGGTAGTAAAGGGATTTTAGGTTGTCAATCCCTTCGTACATCTTTGTAGAGATACGTACGCGTCACCACGGGCTAGTAAGGAGGTAAGCCTCCTTAGGTGCTTGTGCAGAGTTGTTCACACAACATGGGCACGAGTCTCCCCAAGAGAGGCAGGGTAATCCTTTCTCCCTTGACAGACGATGCAGCTTATAGCGTGCACCTGTCGGGGTTCTCTTTTCAAACTTATCACGAGCTTTGATAAGTTTGTCGTTCCAAGCGTCACGACCTACATCCTCGAGGTTATGGATGTAGGCGTTCCACGCTTGAAGCAGTGAGGGACCATCACGTTTGTGATTCCCACTGTACCATCGATGTTTGAAGAAAGCATTGATGGAAGAATTCATGTTCAGCGCGATAGTTTTTCGCGCTGGGGTCAAGGTGATGGATCCTTGACGAATCGAACAATCGTGTTCGATAACGATCACTCGTCGTCGCCGACAAGTGATCCATGACGGATTTTGGAGGCATCCATGCCTTCTTCTCAGGAGCGAGACGCAACACATTGCGGTCCCGCTCTTCCTGCGATGTGCCGACAGAAGTACTGGCACCTCGCTGTGAAGTGGTGTCAATAGGAGAACTGACACCACTGTTAGCGCCCGAGTCTCGCGACCTCGAGCGCCTTCGCTTCGGCGATGGTTCATCTGATTCATCAGATGAACCAAAAATGCTACGACGCATAGCATCATCCATGCCACGCTTGGCAGGCGGCTTAGATTCAATCGCCGTCGATACGGATCCGTCATCCGTATCAGGAGAGTACGAGACACCGAGCTCGTACTCTGTGAAGACATGAGTGTCTTCATGACCAGCGCCTGCATCACCAGGTGACACAGGCTGAGTCGCTTCAGCAACCGATGAGACATCAGTTGCTGTGGTTTCTGCTTCGGCGTCCGCACAGAGACGTGCGGACGCGCTCTCGGCGGCCTTGCTCGCGCATCGCATGGGCTTGTTAACCATGCGATGAATTGTTGGAAAGTGGACTCGGACCAACAAGTGCAAACCATGTCCCAAATGATTTGGAACGAGTATCCATTTAGTCAATCAGTCACTAAAGTGACTGATGGTTAAGGGGGGGTGATGTAACGGGGTGAATCGTTACATAACAATTTATAAGAAATTGTTAATAGAATATAACTATAAGAGTTATATTCTCAGAATATTATCATAAGGACAAATATTCTGTAGCACTTACGAGTAGTTCCTAATTGGTTGATATAGGCCATTATATCAACCAACGAAGACGCGCCACGACAGACGCACGCAATGAGTGGTGAGCAGATAACTGATTTACACATTTGTATTTAGACATAGTTAGATGAAGATAAATAGTGATTTATTGCAGACATTAACTATTATAAATACAGTTCTACTTTTTACTTTAACCGAGTACTCGCTTCTTCTTACCGTCTTCCTCTGCACGTACGAGTGTACGTGAAGTCACGAGGCACCGCCTTATTCTGTCGTCAGAATAAGTAGCTTGTACTGTCATCAGTACAAGCTTCAGGGTGCCCCGTTGCACCCACTCTTAACTTTGCCCTTCTGCCAGTGTCATCCATCTTTCTTTTAGTCCGAGACGTCTAGTGTGTTATAAAACAACAACGTGCCACCTGGTCACGCATAAATAGGGTACCGTAAATTACAGTCATTCGATTTCCGATAAGGGTTAAAAATTTCAAACAGCTCCTCGTCTTCAGCTAAACAATAAGATACGTACCTGGTGGTAGAAAGTGCACAGAGTGGAGAAGCGGAACGCTTTCCAGCTTGAAGTGCAGAGGAACATCAGCTCGTCCTTGACGAGCCATCCTCGAACTGCTTCGTTACGCAGAAAGGCTGCTCGCGCTTGGTTCATTCGTGCTCAACGCGGGCTGAGAGCTGAATGGAATATTGAGAACCAAAAGCATTTGAGAGTGTGATCCTAGTTATTGCTGTCCGTTGCCTTATATCTCCTTTGCGTGTGTTTCTTTGAACCACTCCCAATGGTCGCGTCTTTTACGCATCACTCGCGTCCTTTCATGTTAACAGTTGCTTACTTTCACCTCAGTAGTCGCGGTGTTTCGACACTCCTTTACGGGTGGAAATCCTTACCAACTGAGCATTACAAGTCCGCGTAGCTCGCTGAGTCGCGGCGCTGGGAGGACCTTGGTCAGGATGTACGCACGCATACTCTTGGACTTGCAGGTCTGTAACTTGATCACTTTGTTCTTCTCTAGATCCTTAACAAACTTTTACCTCACGTCAATATGCTTGGCTCGACCAGACGTACCTCACTCTTGATCTGAGCTATCGCTGCTTGATTGTCGACGTGAAGTATTGAATCCGTTTTTATCATCACACCGATCTCTTTTAGTAGCTCCATGATGCCCACCATCTCAGCGGCAGTTTGAGAAGCCGCCACGAACTCAGCATCCATTGTAGATAGGGCCACGCAATTTTGTTTCTTGCGTAGCCAGCCCACAATCATGCCGCCCACCATTAACACGCCACCGCTCACTGATTTGCGGGTACTTTTGTCCGCTGCGTAATCAGCGTCGCTGAAAGCTTCGACAAGCACTCCTTCTACTTCCATCGAAGATGGGTCACCGCGCATCATGAACTTGAAATACTGGTACCCTTCAGGTACTTGGCTATCTTTTAACTAAGCACCAGTCACCTTCGCTCGACGTATGCGAACTTGGGTCGCTCGGTGTACTGCAAACGCTATATCGGGGCACGTGCACCGGGCGAACCACAGGAGATTACCCACCATCGACTGGGACATCTGAGCAGACGGTGTCTGTGCTGTGCCGCTTCCTCTCGACGGTAGTAGTGCGCTGTCTGCATCACCGTCTTCTCCATCTACTTCATCGATCGGCACTCTTACTGATGCCTACTTGGACAACCCAAACTTCTCGAGCATTTCTTCGATGACACATTCCTGGTCTAATTCCCAGCCGGATTCGACATCATAGTCAAAAACGATGCCAAGAAACTTGGCAACGGCGCCGAGATCCTTAAGCTCAACAACCTTCATGCCATTAAAGAACTCGTCAACCTTCTTTACACTGGTACCCGTAGCTAGTAAATCATCCACATATATGCCCACGAGTGTCTTGCCCTTGATATCCTCTTGAATGTATGAGCAGCTGTCCGTGTAGCCCTTGATATCCTCTTGATTGTAAAAGCAGCTGTCCGTGTAGCTCTGGCGAAAATTGAGCGACTTCAATATGTCGTGGAGCATCAAATTCCATCCCCTGCCTGATTGTTTCAGGCCGTACAAGCCTTTTTAAGTCTCATAGCGAGCTGTCTTTCATCCTTCACGCCGAGTTTTTCCATTAGCTTGGCGTCAATGTCCATTCTCTGCGGAATGTGAAGTAAAATCTTCAAACCTTCTTCCTTGTCGGCTTTCACGTAAGCACTTGGTACATTGCCGTGACGCGCATGCACGCCCCATATTCTTAACACCGCGAGAATTACCTTGCCAGATATTATCTCCATCATGGCCTAGAACGTGTAAGTACAATCGACTCCATACACTTGTTCATCTCTACGTGCCACTAACCTGGCTTTGTACCGCTCGATAGTTCCTTCAGCGTGCATCTTTAGCTTAAACACCCATTTATATGAAAAAACTTCCACTTACTATGAAGTAACTTGGCGTCAAGGGGCTTTTGTATCACTTCCCAAGTGTTATTGTGCTCCAATGCCTCTATTTCCGTTCGCGTTGCCTCTTCCCACAGCTTCACCCGCGATTATTTTATTGCATCGCGATAATTTTTTGATTCCTTGAGCAATACTGCACTCACTCGATTTACAGGGACGTGCTTGAAGCCCATTTTTCTCGTTCGCATGTGATTAAGTGTCTCGTCCTCTTTGGGAAATATCTCGACATCGCTGTCAGAATCAGTAGACTAAACTGAGTCTTTATCCACTTCTGAAATCCTTGTTTTATGAGATAAGCTCTTCTTTGATTTAGCTGAGGTCTTTTTAGGCTTTGCTAAGATCGGCTTTCGTTGCGGTAGATTTGTCTCCAGCTCCTTCCGCTTAGCGGCCTCATCTTGCTCTAGTGCAGCGCGTCGCAAATTAGGATCTTCATGCTCCAGCTGCACCTGTAGTTGCGCGTTCTGATTGCTGTTAAGCTTCTTAACGTTTTGTACGTGCTGCGTTGTGGCAGGTGGTAGACCCTGAAATCCTTTGATTCATCATTTTTTGCTGAGTATCTTTCCGACCTGTGATCTTAGCTTCCACGCTTTTTGCCAGGGTTTCTGTACACCGAGCAAGTACTGCCGAAAGTACCATATCCGACAAATTCGGTATATTCCCTGTCAAAATCTCGATCGGTGACATACGTTCCGTTTTTGCGCTGCAAGAGCTCCGATTTACAGCATGCGCCGCGTACTCAGCGGCATCGTCCCAAAAGTACAGCGGTAGACCACTCGCATACAGCATGCACCTTGTCATGTTAAGTATCGTCCTACGCATTCTTTCAGCTTTGCCGTTTGAAGCCTGGTTTTCGGCTACGCTTATTTGGCGTGTTACGCCAGCTAGATTGCGAAACGGGTCCATGTTGGCGTATTTTTATCACCATCTTTGCGCAACACATAAACGCGACAGCTGAATCTCTTCTCATAGTAAAGTTGAAAATTTCAAAACTTTTAGTTACTTCAACCTTGTTCTTCGCGACGAAAACACGTACGTAGTTATTCGAGTAGTCAACGAAATTGATCAGGTATCTGTTACCATGCCTGTCCTTTGGTGTCATCGGTCCCTTGAAAATACCACCGATAACCCCCAAATTTTTAATCGGTTCGTTTCTGCCCGATTTCTTCCTGGATTGTTTGTTTTTGCTTTGCTTGCCCTGCGCGCAAGTAAAGCACTTAAGCCAAGATCGATCCGTTAGTCGAATTCCCGATCCCGCCGAGTCGGCCATGCGTACAACAGTGTCGTAGGCCAGATGTCCGAGTCACTGATAGAGTTTCATAAGTGTTGTCTCCGTGATGGCATCGTCAACTTTGTCGTAACCTTGTTTCGCGGCAGAACTGACGCCTTGAGCTCGTTCATCTTTTGATGATTCGCACTTTACGTCAAGTTTCAAAAGGTTGTTGCGACAGAAGACCTTAAAAACCTTCAACATGTCCGCTTGACGCACCACGTAGCTGTGGTTGCCGTGTCTCTCGAGGTACACCCCGCGCTCTTCCTATGCACCTTAGCTGATGACATTGTCAGCTAGGTTTTCTGCATAATGAACCTTAGATAGGTCGACCATGACCTCTTTTACATCGATCACTGTTCTCAGCTCAGCTATGTCAACTCTAGTGCCTCGGACCATAGTGTCATTCGGCGCGCGACACGTATGATCACATGCCACTGCGTTCTTCAGCATCCTCGAGTCCTTAACGAGGTGCACGCTTGACTCACTGTCCAAATCCACGAAGTGGAGTCATCACAAGTGCTGGTACCAACGGCCAATGCGACTCTTTATGATGCCGGGCCGGCACCGCTCTTGTCCTTGGGGCAATTAGCTCTAATGTGCCGGGCGTCAACGCATCCATAACATGTTCGTGTGTCAGCAGTGCCAACTCGTGCGACGTAGCCCCCTCTACGTCCAACATGTTCCACTCGCCCATCGACGGTATATCGATCGCCTTGCCCATTACCCGAGCGTTCAGTACAACCGCCTCGAATTCTTTTCTTGCTAGTGCTGAACTCTATGTCAATCGAAAATGCAACCGATTCGGCGGCTTGCGCGAGATTGTCAACTCTCTGGGCGTTTAGCCTAGTCAACATTGCGATCTGGGTGTGCTCGGGAGCTGACTTGCACAAACACTCCAGCACACTCTGTTTCGAGTCACCCGACCTCTCTGCCACGTACGCCAAGTACTGATAGTGCTTGGGTCATGTCCTGTTGCAATCATTCTAGATCTTCATCATTTCGATCCCTTTTGTCGATGGGATCGGTGTCATGTATAGCATCAACATGCTGTTCATGACGTGCTCCAGAGCATTAGATACCGCCGTCCATACTAAAAGCCTCTTTACCTATAACTCAGAGCCAAGCCTTCCATCTTTATACTTAGCGCGAGAATTTTGAAGTCTTCCGGCCACACGCCTCCACTCATTAGTTTTGCCGCGCCAAGTCGCTGCAGAAAACGCATCCCCCATGAATTGAAGTCGGACCCATACCCAAGTGAGTCTCTTTTCCAGAGAACTTAGCGAAACTGATCCAGTCCGGGTCCCGAGGCTTCGGTGTTTTTAGTCCATGACCTCCTAGTGGCATGAATTGCTGTGCTGAGGTTGGCTGGTCCTTTTGTCGCGGCGGCGTGTAAGGCGGCAGCATGTGCGGGATCGCAGTCGGTGCAACAGGTGGCATCGGCTCGTCAAGAGATCCTCTTCTCACTCGACAGTCGCGCGCTCGGATGAAGTTCGTAAACGCACTTGAACCGCTAAACGAGTGTTCGGGGGTTGGCGTGGGCTTAGCTTCAGCCCGGCGCGTCAGCTGATCTTTCCTCTTAAGCTGGTTCGCCATGAACTGGGATTGCTGTTCTACCATATAGTCGAGGAGTCCTTTAAGTCGTTCTTTGCGCCCAGAGCTCACGTCAGAAGCTCACTCAAGCCATCTTGAGCCTTGGAGACAACCGAGGCACATAGCGCCTCCTCTCGCATCCCGGACGGGTCAGCAATCACGTTTAGTGCGGTTACGTTCGTCTCGGCGATGTCACGTGCCGGAGTGAACTGAGCGGAGGTAGAGTCAGTGCGCTTTGGGCATATAACCTGTTCAAAACGGGCTGAGAGCTAGATGGAATGTTAAAGCTAAATGTATATGAGAGTATGATCCTAGTTATCGCTGTCCGTTACCTTCAATCTCCTTTGCGTCAGTTTCTTTAAGTCGCTCTTAATAGTCGCGTCCTTAACGCATCAGTCGCGTCCTTTCATGTTAACAGTTGCGTCCTTTCGCCTCAGTAGTCGCGGTGTTTCAACAATTTGCCTTCTTGTATCCCTCTTATAGCTGGTGAAAAAAGTGTTCTATCCTTTGAATAAAAAGTGTCCTATTCTACGTACTTATGGTAAAAAGTGTCCTATTCTGTAAATTTTCTCTCCAATTTAATAGCGCCCATCTTTATGTGTTGCAAACATTTGTTTAATGGCGTTTAAAGCGATTTATGTTTGCTTGACCGATTGAATTCATTCTATTTCTAAACATATGAGCGAATTTAAAGATTATTGAAGGGTTTTGGCAATTAACGAAAGGATACTGGCTCGATAACGTTGACCTTACTAAAAGCAATTGGCGAGCCCCAGAGCTTGCTATCTTATCTTATCATTTGGTAATACTTATGCGTAGAAAGGCAAAAAAACATTTTTAGACAAACACTGTTATTTTTTTGAGTCGTCTCAAACTAGTTCCTTCAGTATCCCAGCCAGCACCTCCTATACAATCCCTCTATCGACTCTCTTTGACGCAGAAATAGAAGAGAACTTGTGAGACAGATGAGCTTGTAACATGCCGATGACAAGGCTGACAACAAATGTCGAAACAACGGAAATAAATGGAGAGCAAAGAGACCACAGCGCACATTTTGTGGACTGCCGAAACCCACAATGATTCTGGAACACTAAGTCCGACACCGGACACGTGAGAGTGCGGGTTGCGTGGTAGTGGTTCAGCGCATAAAGTTCTACACCAATCATCAAGCTTAATTTTATCACACCATGACGAGTTCTCTTGCGCTTGCAAAACTTGTTTCAAGATGACACGGATGCCGCAGGAACGAAAGCTAAGCGCATATGGATCGAATAAAGCCCCATGGTCAATGCATTTGCGCTCTCCGGACAAAACGCGGCCTGAACATCGAACTGCAGCACATAGAGCCAAGCTTCAGGCTGTCTAGCATAATTGATGCAAGAATCAAGAGGACGTCTGGCTTATACAATAGTTAACTCTGATACGCTGCCACGACCAGCGCTCACATCCGAGTACAGGCGGGACCTTTCCGCCATCTTGCATCAAACAACTTGTAAGACGACTGTGAAACTCTTCTTCTTGCTATACGACGACTCGAGTCGTATAAATGTCTCTTTTAAACGCACGACGTCTTCAGTCAATATTGCAAATTAAGCCGGGACTTTCGCCTAAAACGCGAAGTTTTATCCATACAAAATATAGCATCCAACCAATTACGACCAGGCAATAGTGCCATATCATGCATGAGGATAGGAGAATCGCTGCACGAGCGGGCCTAGGGTGAACGGAACAATGGAGACGCGATCCATATTGTAAGTTTGTATTGTGCGCTTGCTAACGTGTTTAAGATAGAGGAGCAAGATCTGTATATTTCCCTTTAGTGTAAGGAGTTCGATTCATAGAAATAAACAATTAAGATGCAAAACACTATACAACAGCAGCAGCCACTAAAAATGAGTATGACGCTCTTGATGTCCGCAAGGTAGGAGAGCAAGCTCTGGAGCTCGCCCTTTGATCTAAGTAATTCAGGTCATTGAAACGAATTAAGCAGAAAAAAGACCAAAGGACGACAGACACTGATGTAACGATGTGAATCGTTACATAACAATTTACAAGAAATTGTTATTAGAATATAACTATAAGAGTTATATTCTCAGAATATTGTCATAAGGACAAATATTCTGTAGCACTTACGAGTAGTTCCTAATTGGTTGATATAGGCCATTATATCAACCAACGAAGACGCGCCACGACAGACGCACGCAATGAGTGGTGAGCAGATAACTGATTTACACATTTGTATTTAGACATAGTTAGATGAAGATAAATAGTGATTTATTGCAGACATTAACTATTATAAATACAGTTCTACTTTTTACTTTAACCAAGTACTCGCTTCTTCTTACCGTCTTCCTCTGCACGTACCAGTGTACGTGAAGTCACGAGGCACCGCCTTATTCTGTCGTCAGAATAAGTAGCTTGTACTGTCATCAGTACAAGCTTCAGGGTGCCCCGTTACACCCACTCTTAACTTTGCCCTTCTGCCAGTGTCATCCATCTTTCTTTTAGTCCGAGACGTCTAGTGTGTTATAAAACAACAACGTGCCACCTGGTCACGCATAAATAGGGTACCGTAAATTACAGTCATTCGATTTCCGATAAGGGTTAAAAATTTCAAACAGCTCCTCGTCTTCAGCTAAACAATAAGATACGTACCTGGTGGTAGAAAGTGCACAGAGTGGAGAAGCGGAACGCTTTCCAGCTTGAAGTGCAGAGGAACATCAGCTCGTCCTTGACGAGCCATCCTCGAACTGCTTCGTTACGCAGAAAGGCTGCTCGCGCTTGGTTCATTCGTGCTCAACGCGGGCTGAGAGCTGAATGGAATATTGAGAACCAAAAGCATTTGAGAGTGTGATCCTAGTTATTGCTGTCCGTTGCCTTAGATCTCCTTTGCGTGTGTTTCTTTGAACCACTCCCAATGGTCGCGTCTTTTACGCATCACTCGCGTCCTTTCATGTTAACAGTTGCTTACTTTCACCTCAGTAGTCGCGGTGTTTCGACACTCCTTTACGGGTGGAAATCCTTACCAACTGAGCATTACAAGTCCGCGTAGCTCGCTGAGTCGCGGCGCTGGGAGGACCTTGGTCAGGATGTACGCACGCATACTCTTGGACTTGCAGGTCTGTAACTTGATCACTTTGTTCTTCTCTAGATCCTTAACAAACTTTTACCTCACGTCAATATGCTTGGCTCGACCAGACGTACCTCACTCTTGATCTGAGCTATCGCTGCTTGATTGTCGACGTGAAGTATTGAATCCGTTTTTATCATCACACCGATCTCTTTTAGTAGCTCCATGATGCCCACCATCTCAGCGGCAGTTTGAGAAGCCGCCACGAACTCAGCATCCATTGTAGATAGGGCCACGCAATTTTGTTTCTTGCGTAGCCAGCCCACAATCATGCCGCCCACCATTAACACGCCACCGCTCACTGATTTGCGGGTACTTTTGTCCGCTGCGTAATCAGCGTCGCTGAAAGCTTCGACAAGCACTCCTTCTACTTCCATCGAAGATGGTTCACCGCGCATTATGAACATAAATTACTGGTACCCTTCAAGTACATAGCTATCTTCTTAATTAAACGCCAGTCACCTTTGCTCAGCGCATGCGAACGTCGGGTCGCTCGGTGTACTGCAAACACGATATCGGGGCTCGTCCACCGGGCGAACCACAGGAGATTACCCACCATCGACTGGGACATCTGAGCAGACGGTGTCTGTGCTGTGCCGCTGCCTCCCGACGGTAGCAGTGCTTTGTCTGCATCGCCGTCTTCTCCATCTTCTCCACCGATCGGCACTCTCACTGTTGCTGATTTGGACAACCCAAACTTCTCCAGCAATTCTTCGATGACAAATTCCTGGTCTAATTCCCAGCCGGATTCGACATCATAGTCAAAAACGATGCCAAGAAACTTGGCAACGGCGCCGAGATCCTTAAGCTCAACAACCTTCATGCCATTAAAGAACTCGTCAACCTTCTTTACACTGGTACCCGTAGCTAGTAAATCATCCACATATATGCCCACGAGTGTCTTGCCCTTGATATCCTCTTGAATGTATGAGCAGCTGTCCGTGTAGCCCTTGATATCCTCTTGATTGTAAAAGCAGCTGTCCGTGTAGCTCTGGCGAAAATTGAGCGACTTCAAATTGTCGTGAAGCATCAAATTCCATCCCCTGCCTGATTTCTTTAGGCCGTACAAGCCTTTTTAAGTCTCATAGCGAGCTGTCTTTCATCCTTCACGCCGAGTTTTTCCATTAGCTTGGCGTCAATGTCCATTCTCTGCCGAATGTGAAGTAAAATTTCCATATCTTCTCACTTGTCGGCTTTGACGTAAGCACTTGGTACATTGCCGTGGCGCGCAGGCACGTTCCAGATTCTTAACACCGCGTGGATAACCTTGCCATATATCATCTACATCATGGCCTAGAACGTGTAAGTACAATCGACTCCATACACTTGTTCATCTCTACGTGCCACTAACCTGGCTTTGTACCGCTCGATAGTTCCTTCAGCGTGCATCTTTAGCTTAAACACCCATTTATATGAAAAAACTTCCACTTACTATGAAGTAACTTGGCGTCAAGGGGCTTTTGTATCACTTCCCAAGTGTTATTGTGCTCCAATGCCTCTATTTCCGTTCGCGTTGCCTCTTCCCACAGCTTCACCCGCGATTATTTTATTGCATCGCGATAATTTTTTGATTCCTTGAGCAATACTGCACTCACTCGATTTACAGGGACGTGCTTGAAGCCCATTTTTCTCGTTCGCATGTGATTAAGTGTCTCGTCCTCTTTGGGAAATATCTCGACATCGCTGTCAGAATCAGTAGACTAAACTGAGTCTTTATCCACTTCTGAAATCCTTGTTTTATGAGATAAGCTCTTCTTTGATTTAGCTGAGGTCTTTTTAGGCTTTGCTAAGATCGGCTTTCGTTGCGGTAGATTTGTCTCCAGCTCCTTCCGCTTAGCGGCCTCATCTTGCTCTAGTGCAGCGCGTCGCAAATTAGGATCTTCACGCTCCAGCTGCACCTGTAGTTGCGCGTTCTGATTGCTGTTAAGCTTCTTAACGTTTTGTACGTGCTGCGTTGTGGCAGGTGGTAGACCCTGAAATCCTTTGATTCATCATTTTTTGCTGAGTATCTTTCCGACCTGTGATCTTAGCTTCCACGCTTTTTTGCCAGGGTTTCTGTACACCGAGCAAGTACTGCCGAAAGTACCATATCCGACAAATTCGGTATATTCCCTGTCAAAATCTCGATCGGTGACATACGTTCCGTTTTTGCGCTGCAAGAGCTCCGATTTACAGCATGCGCCGCGTACTCAGCGGCATCGTCCCAAAAGTACAGCGGTAGACCACTCGCATACAGCATGCACCTTGTCATGTTAAGTATCGTCCTACGCATTCTTTCAGCTTTGCCGTTTGAAGCCTGGTTTTCGGCTACGCTTATTTGGCGTGTTACGCCAGCTAGATTGCGAAACGGGTCCATGTTGGCGTATTTTTATCACCATCTTTGCGCAACACATAAACGCGACAGCTGAATCTCTTCTCATAGTAAAGTTGAAAATTTCAAAACTTTTAGTTACTTCAACCTTGTTCTTCGCGACGAAAACACGTACGTAGTTATTCGAGTAGTCAACGAAATTGATCAGGTATCTGTTACCATGCCTGTCCTTTGGTGTCATCGGTCCCTTGAAAATACCACCGATAACCCCCCAAATTTTTAATCGGTTCGTTTCTGCCCGATTTCTTCCTGGATTGTTTGTTTTTGCTTTGCTTGCCCTGCGCGCAAGTAAAGCACTTAAGCCAAGATCGATCCGTTAGTCGAATTCCCGATCCCGCCGAGTCGGCCATGCGTACAACAGTGTCGTAGGCCAGATGTCCGAGTCACTGATAGAGTTTCATAAGTGTTGTCTCCGTGATGGCATCGTCAACTTTGTCGTAACCTTGTTTCGCGGCAGAACTGACGCCTTGAGCTCGTTCATCTTTTGATGATTCGCACTTTACGTCAAGTTTCAAAAGGTTGTTGCGACAGAAGACCTTAAAAACCTTCAACATGTCCGCTTGACGCACCACGTAACTGCAATTGCCGTGTCTTTCGAGGTACACCCCGCGCTCTTCCTATGCACCTTAGCTGATGACATTGTCAGCTAGGTTTTCTGCATAATGAACCTTAGATAGGTCGACCATGACCTCTTTTACATCGATCACTGTTCTCAGCTCAGCTATGTCAACTCTAGTGCCTCGGACCATAGTGTCATTCGGCGCGCGACACGTATGATCACATGCCACTGCGTTCTTCAGCATCCTCGAGTCCTTAACGAGGTGCACGCTTGACTCACTGTCCAAATCCACGAAGTGGAGTCATCACAAGTGCTGGTACCAACGGCCAATGCGACTCTTTATGATGCCGGGCCGGCACCGCTCTTGTCCTTGGGGCAATTAGCTCTAATGTGCCGGGCGTCAACGCATCCATAACATGTTCGTGTGTCAGCAGTGCCAACTCGTGCGACGTAGCCCCCTCTACGTCCAACATGTTCCACTCGCCCATCGACGGTATATCGATCGCCTTGCCCATTACCCGAGCGTTCAGTACAACCGCCTCGAATTCTTTTCTTGCTAGTGCTGAACTCTATGTCAATCGAAAATGCAACCGATTCGGCGGCTTGCGCGAGATTGTCAACTCTCTGGGCGTTTAGCCTAGTCAACATTGCGATCTGGGTGTGCTCGGGAGCTGACTTGCACAAACACTCCAGCACACTCTGTTTCGAGTAATGCGACCGCTCTACTACGTACACCAAGTACTGATAGTGCTTGAGCCACGTCCTGTTGCAATCATTCTAGATCTTCATCATTTCGATCCCTTTTGTCGATGGGATCGGTGTCATGTATAGCATCAACATGCTGTTCATGACGTGCTCCAGAGCATTAGATACCGCCGTCCATACTAAAAGCCTCTTTACCTATAACTCAGAGCCAAGCCTTCCATCTTTATACTTAGCGCGAGAATTTTGAAGTCTTCCGGCCACACGCCTCCACTCATTAGTTTTGCCGCGCCAAGTCGCTGCAGAAAACGCATCCCCCATGAATTGAAGTCGGACCCATACCCAAGTGAGTCTCTTTTCCAGAGAACTTAGCGAAACTGATCCAGTCCGGGTCCCGAGGCTTCGGTGTTTTTAGTCCATGACCTCCTAGTGGCATGAATTGCTGTGCTGAGGTTGGCTGGTCCTTTTGTCGCGGCGGCGTGTAAGGCGGCAGCATGTGCGGGATCGCAGTCGGTGCAACAGGTGGCATCGGCTCGTCAAGAGATCCTCTTCTCACTCGACAGTCGCGCGCTCGGATGAAGTTCGTAAACGCACTTGAACCGCTAAACGAGTGTTCGGGGGTTGGCGTGGGCTTAGCTTCAGCCCGGCGCGTCAGCTGATCTTTCCTCTTAAGCTGGTTCGCCATGAACTGGGATTGCTGTTCTACCATATAGTCGAGGAGTCCTTTAAGTCGTTCTTTGCGCCCAGAGCTCACGTCAGAAGCTCACTCAAGCCATCTTGAGCCTTGGAGACAACCGAGGCACATAGCGCCTCCTCTCGCATCCCGGACGGGTCAGCAATCACGTTTAGTGCGGTTACGTTCGTCTCGGCGATGTCACGTGCCGGAGTGAACTGAGCGGAGGTAGAGTCAGTGCGCTTTGGGCATATAACCTGTTCAAAACGGGCTGAGAGCTAGATGGAATGTTAAAGCTAAATGTATATGAGAGTATGATCCTAGTTATCGCTGTCCGTTACCTTCAATCTCCTTTGCGTCAGTTTCTTTAAGTCGCTCTTAATAGTCGCGTCCTTAACGCATCAGTCGCGTCCTTTCATGTTAACAGTTGCGTCCTTTCGCCTCAGTAGTCGCGGTGTTTCAACAATTTGCCTTCTTGTATCCCTCTTATAGCTGGTGAAAAAAGTGTTCTATCCTTTGAATAAAAAGTGTCCTATTCTACGTACTTATGGTAAAAAGTGTCCTATTCTGTAAATTTTCTCTCCAATTTAATAGCGCCCATCTTTATGTGTTGCAAACATTTGTTTAATGGCGTTTAAAGCGATTTATGTTTGCTTGACCGATTGAATTCATTCTATTTCTAAACATATGAGCGAATTTAAAGATTATTGAAGGGTTTTGGCAATTAACGAAAGGATACTGGCTCGATAACGTTGACCTTACTAAAAGCAATTGGCGAGCCCCAGAGCTTGCTATCTTATCTTATCATTTGGTAATACTTATGCGTAGAAAGGCAAAAAACCATTTTTAGACAAACACTGTTATTTTTTTGAGTCGTCTCAAACTAGTTCCTTCAGTATCCCAGCCAGCACCTCCTATACAATCCCTCTATCGACTCTCTTTGACGCAGAAATAGAAGAGAACTTGTGAGACAGATGAGCTTGTAACATGCCGATGACAAGGCTGACAACAAATGTCGAAACAACGGAAATAAATGGAGAGCAAAGAGACCACAGCGCACATTTTGTGGACTGCCGAAACCCACAATGATTCTGGAACACTAAGTCCGACACCGGACACGTGAGAGTGCGGGTTGCGTGGTAGTGGTTCAGCGCATAAAGTTCTACACCAATCATCAAGCTTAATTTTATCACACCATGACGAGTTCTCTTGCGCTTGCAAAACTTGTTTCAAGATGACACGGATGCCGCAGGAACGAAAGCTAAGCGCATATGGATCGAATAAAGCCCCATGGTCAATGCATTTGCGCTCTCCGGACAAAACGCGGCCTGAACATCGAACTGCAGCACATAGAGCCAAGCTTCAGGCTGTCTAGCATAATTGATGCAAGAATCAAGAGGACGTCTGGCTTATACAATAGTTAACTCTGATACGCTGCCACGACCAGCGCTCACATCCGAGTACAGGCGGGACCTTTCCGCCATCTTGCATCAAACAACTTGTAAGACGACTGTGAAACTCTTCTTCTTGCTATACGACGACTCGAGTCGTATAAATGTCTCTTTTTAAACGCACGACGTCTTCAGTCAATATTGCAAATTAAGCCGGGACTTTCGCCTAAAACGCGAAGTTTTATCCATACAAAATATAGCATCCAACCAATTACGACCAGGCAATAGTGCCATATCATGCATGAGGATAGGAGAATCGCTGCACGAGCGGGCCTAGGGTGAACGGAACAATGGAGACGCGATCCATATTGTAAGTTTGTATTGTGCGCTTGCTAACGTGTTTAAGATAGAGGAGCAAGATCTGTATATTTCCCTTTAGTGTAAGGAGTTCGATTCATAGAAATAAACAATTAAGATGCAAAACACTATACAACAGCAGCAGCCACTAAAAAATGAGTATGACGCTCTTGATGTCCGCAAGGTAGGAGAGCAAGCTCTGGAGCTCGCCCTTTGATCTAAGTAATTCAGGTCATTGAAACGAATTAAGCAGAAAAAAGACTAAAGGACGACAGACACTGATGTAACGATGTGAATCGTTACATAACAATTTACAAGAAATTGTTATTAGAATATAACTATAAGAGTTATATTCTCAGAATATTGTCATAAGGACAAATATTCTGCAGCACTTACGAGTAGTTCCTAATTGGTTGATATAGGCCATTATATCAACCAACGAAGACGCGCCACGACAGACGCACGCAATGAGTGGTGAGCAGATAACTGATTTACACATTTGTATTTAGACATAGTTAGATGAAGATAAATAGTGATTTATTGCAGACATTAACTATTATAAATACAGTTCTACTTTTTACTTTAACCGAGTACTCGCTTCTTCTTACCGTCTTCCTCTGCACGTACCATTGTACGTGAAGTTCCTAGGCACCGCCTTATTCTGTCGTCAGAATAAGTAGCTTGTACTGTCATCAGTACAAGCTTCAGGGTGCCCCGTGACACCTGGTAGTACTTCGTAGTACGTCCAAGGACCACGTTCACATCTAACATGAATATGTTAGATGATGAAGATGACCAAAGCTTTCACGCTACGCGTGACGGCTACTGCCATTTGAGCGATGTCGAATGGGATACGGTTGAACGGATGGGTTCAACCATGGGCATCCATGCTGTTAGCGTCATGCTAGAGGCTCTCAATAGAGATGCCCAACATGCTACTATCGCCAAGTTCATTCAAAATGAACTTGACGCAGAACGCGAGAAAGTAGCCTTGCTTCACCAACAAGGTTCTCAACAATCAGAGTTGTTGAGAGAACAGGGTGCTCAACAGTTTGAACTGTTGAGACAGCAGCAGGCTGCTGCTGGTGGGTCGATGCATTCGCGTCGACCCGAGACTTTAAAGATTGACATCTCTAAGTATAGGGGAGTCGAAGAGGACTCCCTCTTAAGATGGTTCGTCGAATTGGATGACGCCATAAGGGCGCGTCGCATCGACGATGGGGATATGCAAGTTGCATTTGCCCAGTCAAATCTGGCAGGACGTGCCAAGACTTGGGCACTGGGGCTCAAGTTGCACGACCCATATGCGTTTGGGTCGTTAGAAGTCTTCAAGTCGCGGCTCAGACAAACGTTTGAACCGCCTAGAGCTGAGTTCAGAGCTCGAACCGAACTCTTGAAGCTCAAGCAGGGTAAGCGTGATGTGCAAGCTTACGCACAACTATACAACATCTCACGAGTTGTATAAGTTCCAACCCGGTGGATGAACATACGTTGGTTTCGGTGTTCATGCAGGGTCTTGCGGATGGTCCCGTCAAGACTCACCTGTTCCGGCTTGAACTAGATTCACTAGAACAAGCCATTTCTATTGCAGAACAGGAAGACTTCATTCTTAGACAGGCTCGCGCCAGCTCGACATCATATCGTCAACCGAGACGATATGACAACGGAGGTACAGAGCCGATGGAACTCTGCTATGTAGGGAGCGAGAAGGCTCGCTCTACAGGCTACAAGAAGTTGCAGAAATGCAACAGATGTCAAAAGACAGGACACTACGCTTACGAGTGTAGTGCCCCTCGTCCAGTGTCTTGCAACACTGGGCGTAATGACCGTCCACTCATGAGAATGGGGCAGGGACGCGGGTACGCTGTTGGTGCAAAGACGCAACAACGGGATGGACCGTCAAAAAATGGACAGGATCAGTAGGTGCGGAGCATCCTACTTGTCCAGCAACGTCAAGAGAAGTTGCAGGCCTCTTGATGAAGGTTGCTCCCAACGCACAAACGTTGTGAGTTGCTGCTCTAGGTAATGAGATCTCACTCATTACCTTGAAACTCGAAGTGACTAATAAATTGTCCCTTCGAGCTCTAGTCGATTGTGGTGCGTCCAACAATTTTGTGCGACGCCAATCGCTAGAAGATGGTCATTTTAAGTTCAATGAATGTGACACACCTCCTACGAGGATGACGGTACGTCTTGCGACAGGCGCATCCGTAACCGTCATGAAGCGTATAGTGAAGATCCACGATACGCTAGAAGATACCCAATATGACGATGACTTTATCGTATTGGATTTAGATGACAAATTTGATGTCATCCTTGGAATACCGTGGCTCAGAAGGTACGAACCACGGGTAAACTGGCAACATCGAACAGTAACGATGCCTGCCGCTTGTTCATCAGATGGCCATCTGATGAACGTTTTGGAGCGTCCACAAGCGTTTGGATGTACTACGAGTGAGTGCGATGGCCTCACTTGTGGTACGGTCGTTAGTACGACTGCACAAAACCTTAGTGTACCAAACGGTTACACTTCGGAGCAAAGTTCCGGCGGCTTTGAGGAAACACAGGCTGCGCCGAAGGTCCACCACTCGAATAAGTCGGGTGGACTGGGACAAAGATGTATCCCTAGCGGGGAACATCTAGAAGAGAAACAATCGATCGCTCAGGTTAAGCGAAACGATAATCCTAGATCGACTGGAGAGTCTTTCGTAGAGGATCTCGCTGTGGGTGCGCAACCACAGCTAGAGGAAGTAAAGGGAATAAGTCCCGATATTACAAATACCGCGGGAATAAGTTCCCCGATCCCCGAGGGAATAAGTCCCCGGGAAGCCGAAGGAATAATTCCTTTGAGGCCTGAGGGAATAAGTCCCCAGGAAATGACAGAGACATTGAACGTCCTAGTCAATGACGGATCAAGTGTAGGCGCTTATACACTTGATTTGATTGCGCCTCCGAAGTTGACTTCAGAGATCACTCAGTTGCCAACGCTCGAACATAAAAGGTTCTTGCGTGATCTGCGTAGTGGCAAAGTCAAGCAGATCTGCGTACTCGTCGCTGACGACGAGTGTGTAACCGACATAAGGTCAGCAACAGTGTTTACTGAGAACGAGAGAGTTCTCAGTAGTTCATCTATGGACGAGAGTGTCCTAGATGAAAAGACACGAATTGAGCGATATGACTCCCAATCGTGGGAATCGCTCAAGACAAATCCTCTCTATGAAGATTTGGTTGAATTCAAGGATGTATTCCCTGAAACTGTTCCGTGCGAATTACCGAAGGATAAAGGTATTCGACACGAGGTCGAGCTTAAACCAGGCTCGAAGTACTGTGTCATGAAGCAGTGGCCACTGCCTCGTGAACAAGTACTTGCGATCGACAAGTTCTTTGCCGATCGTTTAGCTGCGGGCCATGTGAGGGAATCAACTTCCCCACATAGTTCTCCGACCTTCTGTGTGCGAAAATCAACAGGAGGGTGGCGGATAGTGCATGCATTTAACAAGTTGAATGCTGCAACGGTACCGGCTCAGACACCGATACCGAGGAAGGACGTAATCATTGATGGTATGTCAACGAGTACTATCTTTTCGTCCATGGATTTGATGGATGGCTTCTATCAGATCCTTATGCGAGAACGGGATACACCCTATACCGCAGTTAGCACGCCTAGCGGCATGCTCTGGGAATGGCTAGTTATGCCACAAGGGCTTAGTAATGCCCCTGCCACGTTCAACAGATGTGTATCACATCTGTTGAGACCAGTACGAGAATTCGCGCCGAGTTATTTCGATGACGTTTTCATCCATAGTCGGGCTATGGATGGAAATTCGGACGTTGAGGTTCACAGATACCACGTCCGACAGGTTCTTACAATCATGCGAAAGCATCAATTGTATGCAAACCTCAAGGAGTGTATATTTGCAGCAAGCGAAATACCACTTCTTGGATGCATCGTTGGAAAGAACGGTGTACGTCCTGATCCCGAAAAGATCAAGGCGATCACCGACTGGCCTGTGCCGGTCGATGTCAAAGGTCTTCGAAAATTCCTTGGGCTAGCGGCGTATTTGCACAAGTATTCACGCAATTACGCCGAGATGACTGTACACCTCTCTCGTCTGCTAAAAAAGAACGAGAGGTGGTTATGGAACGCTGAATGTCAGCGCTCCTTTGATGGTATCAAGCAGAGCTTGATACGATCCCCAGTCCTCGCAATAGCCGATCAGGACAGGCCATTTCATGTGGTCTGCGATACCAGCGATTTCGCAATCGGCTGTGCATTAATGCAGTACGATCTTGAAGGCGTTGAACGCATCGTCTACTATCAGTCGCGTCAGCTGCAACCAGCTGAGCGGAACTACCCAGTGCATGACAAGGAACTCCTTGCCATGAAGTATGCACTCGCGAAGTTCAGAGTCTATCTATTAGGAGATAGACCACTCATTGTTTACACAGACCATGCGTCGCTACGCACGGCAGTAAACAGCCCGCACCTTTCACAACGAATGGCGCGGCGGTTGTCATTCTTTGCAGAATACAACTTTACGGTAGAGTAAAAATCAGGACGACTTAATGCCGTCGCTGATGCACTCTCACGTCGGCTCGACTTTGAACCAGTCGTGAAACCCAACAGTGAGACAGCCACTGTTGCGGTTATAACGTCTTCAGTCCCATCTACAACGTTGTATGATGATGTGAGGCTGGCGTACGCCCAAGATGGTGAGATGGTAAAATTGTTGACACATCTCTCACGACCATCTCGAGAATCGTTGAAACGATTGTCGTCTGCGTATCGGATACACTAGTCGCAACGGTTTACTGTATTATACAGCCGTTACTGGTGACACACCACGTGTTGTCATTCCGGATGATACTGATCTGCGTTTGCGGATCATGTTCGAGTATCACGATGCTCCTATAAGAGGACATCGTGGCCGTGAGAAAACATATCTCATGGTGAGTCGAGACTTTTACTGGCCCCGCCAGTATCAGTTCGTGCGCAAGTACATTCGCGCATGCGAAGTCTGCCAACGAGTGAAGTCTAGTTCTTCACTGCGTGCACCTTTACAGCCTCTACCGGTTTCGGCAGAGTGCTGGGAATCCATCTCAATGAATTTTGTTATCGGGTTACCCGAAGACACACGCGGGAATACGGGTATTCTTGTATTTGTTGACAGATTCAGCAAAATGGTACACCTTGTGGCTGTACCAGAGTCAATCACGGCAAGTGGCTGTGCTTGTGTCTTTATCGATACCATCTTCCGACTTCATGGGTTGTCCCGAGAACTCGTATCAGACAGAGATCTACGCTTCACTGCTGATTTCTGGCGCTCCGTGTTCAAATCACTCGGAACGCGCTTGAAGATGTCGACATGTGATCATCCAGAGTCAGATGGTCAGACGGAACGTGCCAATCGTGTCCTCGAAGAGATACTTCGAGGATACGTACACTCCTTTAAGAGTTGGAGTGAGTTCTTGCCAATGGTAGAGTTTGCCATTAACAACTCGGTGCATGCGTCCACGACACATACACCGTTTTACGTGAATGGCTTACGCCATCCGCAAGTACCCACCTTACTAGAGTGGGACTCTGGTTTAAGGGGGGGAGGGACTCGCGCGAGCAAAAACCGATTTGGTTCACGCTCATCACGCTCTGACGAAGAGGTCATTGCGTTTGATGCCGATATAGACAACATCGATATCGAAGAAGATGATGCCAGTGAGATCGAGGAAGCCCTCACTGAAGAAAATATTGATGTCGCAGCAGTGCACTCACAGCGCACTGAAGCTTACGAGTCATCAGATGAGTTCATACTGGCTCGTGAAACGGTAGTCCGTTTTGTGCAAGATTCCATCGCCGAAGCGGTGGATAAGCAAAAGCAAAACGCTGACAAGAATGGAAGGGCAAACACTCTTTTATTTAATATAGGTGACTTAGTCCTACTGTCTACGGTTAATCTACCAAAGCGTGTAGTGACTAAATTGGGTAGTAGTAAACTTCTACCCAAGGGCATCGGTCCATTTCGTGTATCGCATCGCCAAGGCAACGCATACACGATCGAGTTGCCACGTAAGATACGAACGCATCCCAAGTTTTGAGTTGGTCGGCTTAAGCCGCACCATCAGTACGCTGCTTCTTCCGATGAAGAACGCCCTTGCGCTTAAGCATCTCACAGAGAGCCTTGTGCTCCCGATGGTGGATATCAACAAGGGTCTGAAGAGCAGTTATCTCAGTCCGAGACCGATCAATATCCACACGAGCTACCCTTAGCTCGTCATGCAGAGATGTCAAAGCTCTCTCGTTCTCAAGCTGAGCAAAAGCATACTCAGCTCGATGCTTCGAGGCAGTGTCCGCCAGTTGAGGACGCCTGTCCCACTCATACTCGAGGTCGCTGCGTAACACAAGAGTTACGCGATCGAAGAAGCTATCGGAGACACATGCTCCCACGAAATAGTTTGTAGAGCGTCTTTCCTCCTCCTCCACCTCCATTAGAGGACTCTCGCGGTGTCCAGCGCTATCTGGTAGAGCGGCTGTTGAACCACTGCGATGTGAACAGACGTCGGACGAGTTAACTCGTTCGGTGGCGCGTTTATCCCCCGTCCTGGTATACTTGGGAGCCCAGCTCCCAACTGATGATTGACGTACTGGGTCTGGTTGAGCAGTACGACGCGGCACATCCTGTGCCGCAGAAGGACCGCCGGAGAAAGTCTTCCCGGAACAGTCGTAAAGGGATTTCAGGTTGTCAGTAAAGTTGCTGGTCAAAGCTGGTAAAAAGCAAAATGAATATATTTATGTCCTCAGTTCACAAATTCTGTTGCTACTCCAAGCCTACTTGATTATTCGACTATACGTTCCTAATCGCTCTATCGCGCATTACTAATCGTCTGGTCGCACATTAGTAAGTGCCACATTGCACATTACTAATCGTCTAGTCGCGCATTACTAATCACCACATCGTGCATTACTAATCGTTTAGTCGTATGTTTCCAATTCTGGTCATGCGTTTTTAAACACCCAAACGTACCGAAAGTGGGGGACGTCACTGTCTGGCAGGACAGTGCTGGTGAACCCCAAACACCAGATCCCGAAGGCTTAACTTTTTTGTTTGCATGCCCCACCGGTATCGAACCAGTGAACTTTAAGATAATACTGCCATACCAAACCGGCTGAGCTACAGAACACTTTTCTGAAACGTCATGCCGACGAGTATCTTTTACAACACTCCCACTCGACTCGGCAGACCTTGGTGTCTTGATCCCCAGCATGCCCCGAAGATATTCGAACTGCGCAGCGGGGATCGGCTTTGTCATGAGGTCTGCTTTCATGTTCTTCGTAGCGCAGTACTGTAGCAACACTTGGCCGTCTGCAACCTTCTCGCACACGAAGTGATACCGGATATAGATATGCTTCGTTTTTTTTATGGGACTCGGGGTTCTTGGCCAACGCAATGGAGCCTTGGTCATCTTTATAGATCTTGACTGCTTCGTCGTTCTTCATTTCACCAATCTCACACAAAAATGCCTTGAGCCATACTGCTTCTTGTGTGGCTTCTGTCAACGCCATGTACTCGGCTTCCGTAGACGAAAGAGCCACTGTACGCTGTTTCTTGCTTCTCCAGCTGATACACCCATTTTTCATCGGGAACGCGTATCCACTTGTGCTTCGTCGAGTTTCCACATCACCAGCCCAGTCTGCATCTGAGTAGCCTTGAAGCTTGTCATTGCTTGTGGCTTGAAACTAAACCCTATGGGTTTGTGTGCCTTGGACGTACCTGAACACACTCTTGAGTGCTTGCCAATGTGTCGGACAAGGGTTCACTTCAAACTAGCTGAGCACTCCCACTGCAGCTGCGAGATCCGGGCGAGTCCCTACCATGAGGTACATCAGGCATCCAACAGCATTGCGATATGGAACATTTGCCATCGTGTCTTCGTGCTTGCATCCTCCTTCGCACATGGACCTTGTCAGCATTAGCCCGGGTCTTGTGGAGTCTTAACTGGATTGCTATGTTCCATGCCAAATTTCCCGTGGATATCCTTCGCGAATTTGGACTGACGAATCGAGATTGTGCCGACCGTAAAATCTTGATCAACTTCCATACCGAGAAAATACTTGAGGTTTCCCAGATCCGATTATGACAAAATGCAACTCCGTCCCAAATGATTTGAGACGAGTATCCATTCAGTCAATCAGTCACTAAAGTGACTGATGGTTAAGGGGTGAACCGTTACATAACAATTTATAAGAAATTGTTAATAGAATATAACTATAATAGTTGTGTTTTCAGAATATTGTCATAAGGACAAATATTCTGTAGCACTTACGAGTAGGTCCTAAGTGGTTGATATAGGCCATTATATCAACCAACGAAGACGCGCTACGACAGACGCACGCAATGAGTGGTGAGCAGATAGTTGGTATGCACATTTGCATTCAGACATAGTTAGATGATGATAAATAGTGGTTTATTAACAGACTTTGACTATTATAAATACAGTTCTACTTTTTACTTTAATCAAGTACTCGCTTCTCCTTATCGTCTTCCTCTGAACGTACGAGTGTACGTGAAGTTCCTAGGCACCGCTTTATTCTGTCGTCAGAATAAGTAGCTTGTACTGTCATCAGTACAAACTTGAGGGTGCCCCGTTACAGTGGCGACTTTTCAAACTGCCGCTGAGATGGTGGACATAATGGAGCTACTAAAAGAGATCGGTGTGATGATAAAAACGGATTCAATACTTCACGTCGACAATTAAGCAGAGATAGCTTAGATCAAGAGTGAGTTACGTCTGGTCGAGCCAAGCATATTGACGTGAGGTAAAAGTTTGTTAAGGATCTAGAGAAGAACAAAGTGATCAAGTTACAGACCTGCGAGTCCAAGAGTATGCGTGCGTACATCCTGACCAAGGTCCTCCCAGCGCCGCGACTCAGCGAGCTACGCGGACTTGTAATGCTCAGTTGGTAAGGATTTCCACCGGTAAAGGAGTGTCGAAACACCGCGACTACTGAGGTGAAAGGAAGCAACTGTTAACATGAAAGGACGCGAGTGATGCGTAAAAGACGCGACCATTGGGAGTGGTTCAAAGAAACACACGCAAAGGAGATATAAGGCAACAGACAGCAATAACTAGGATCACACTCTCAAATGCTTTTGGTTCTCGATATTCCATTCAGCTCTCAGCCCGCGTTGAGCACGAATGAACCAAGTGCGCGCAGCCTTTCTGCGTAACGAAGCAGTTCGAGGATGGCTCGTCAAGGAAGAGCTGATGTTCCTCTGCACTTCAAGCTGGAAAGCGTTCCGCTTCTCCACTCTGTGCACTTTCTACCACCAGGTACGTATCTTATTGTTTAGCTGAAGACGAGGAGCTGTTTGAAATTTTTAACCCTTATCGGAAATCGAATGACTGTAATTTACGGTACCCTATTTATGCGTGACCAGGTGGCACGTTGTTGTTTTATAACACACTAGACGTCTCGGACTACAAGAAAGATGGATGACACTGGCAGAAGGTGTAACGGGGTGAATCGTTACATAACAATTTATAAGAAATTGTTAATAGAATATAACTATAAGAGTTATATTCTCAGAATATTGTCATAAGGACAATATTCTGTAAGCACTTCCAAGTAGTTCCTAATTGGTTGATATAGGCCATTATATCAACCAACGAAGACGCGCCACGACAGACGCACGCAATGAGTGGTGAGCAGATAACTGATTTACACATTTGTATTTAGACATAGTTAGATGAAGATAAATAGTGATTTATTGCAGACATTAACTATTATAAATACAGTTCTACTTTTTACTCTAACCGAGTACTCGCTTCTTCTTACCGTCTTCCTCTGCACGTACGAGTGTACGTGAAGTTACGAGGCACCGCCTTATTCTGTTATCAGAATAAGTAGCTTGTACTGTCACCAGTACAAGCTTCAGGGTGCCCCGTTACACCTGGTAGCACTTCGTAGTCCGTCCAAGGACCGCGTTCACATCCAACATGAATATGTTGGATGATGAAGATGACCAAAGCTTTCACGCTACGCGTGACGGCTACTCCCATTTGAGCGATGTCGAATGGGATGCGGTTGAACGAATGGGTTCGACCATGGGCATCCATGCTGTTAGCGTCATGCTAGAGGCTCTCAATAGAGATGCCCAACATGCTACTATCGCCAAGTTCATTCAAAATGAACTTGACGCAGAACGCGAGAAAGTAGCCTTGCTTCACCAACAAGGTTCTCAACAAGCAGAGTTGTTGAGAGAACAAGGTGCTCAACAGTTTGAACTGTTGAGACAGCAGCAGGCTGCTGCTGGCGGGTCGATGCACTCGCGTCGGCCCGAGACTTTGAAGATTGACATCTCAAAGTATAGGGGGTCGAAGAAGACTCCCTCTTGAGATGGTTCGTCGAATTGGACGACGCTATAAGGGCGCGTCGCATCGACGACGGGGATATGCAAGTTGCATTTGCCCAGTCAAATCTGGCAGGACGTGCCAAGACTTGGGCACTGGGGCTCAAGCTGCACGACCCATATGCGTTTGGGTCGTTGGAAGTCTTCAAGTCGCGGCTCAGACAAACGTTTGAACCGCCTAGAGCTGAGTTCAGAGCTCGAACCGAACTCTTGAAGCTCAAGCAGGGTAAGCGTGATGTGCACGCTTACGCCCAACATATACGACATCTCACGAGTTGTATAAGTTCCAATCCGGTGGATGAACACACGTTGGTTTCGGTGTTCATGCAGGGTCTTGCGGATGGTCCCGTCAAGACTCACCTGTTCCGGCTTGAACTAGATTCACTAGAACAAGCCATTTCCATTGCGGAGCAGGAAGACTTCAGTCTGAGACAGGCTCGCGCCAGCTCGACATCATATCGTCAACCGAGACGATATGACAACGGAGGTCCAGAGCCGATGGAACTCTGTTATGTAGAGAGCGAGAAGGCTCGCTCTACAGGCTACAAGAAGTTGCAGAGATGCAACAGATGTCAAAAGACAGGACACTACGCTTACGAGTGTAGTGCCCCTCGTCCAGTGTCTCGCGACACTGGGCGTAGTGACCGTCCACCCATGAGAAAGGGGCAGGGACGAGGGTCCGCAGTTGGTGCAAAGACGCAACAACGGGATGGACCGTCAAAAAACGGACAGGATCAGTAGGTGCGGAGCACCCTACTGATCCAGCAACGTCAAGAGAATTTGTAGGCCTCTTGATGAAGGTTGCTCCCAACACACAGACATTGTGCGTTGCTGCTCTAGGTAATGAGATCTCACTCATTACCTTGAAACTCGAAGTGACGAATAAGTTGTCCCTTCGAGCTCTAGTCGATTGTGGGGCGTCCAACAATTTTGTGCGACGCCAATCGCTAGAAGATGGTCACTTTAAATTCAGTGAATGTGACACACCTCCTACGAGGATGATGGTACGTCTTGCGACAGGCGCATCCGTAATCAATATGAAGCGTATAGTGAAGATTCACTATACGCTAGAAGATACCCAATACGACGATGACTTTATCGTATTGGATTTGGATGACAAATTTGATGTCATCCTTGGAATACCGTGGCTCAGAAGGTACGAACCACGGGTAAACTGGCAACATCGAACAGTAACGATGCCTGCCGCTTGTTCATCAGATGGCCATCTGATGAACGTTTTGGAGCGTCCACAAGCGTGTGGATGTACTACGAGTGAGTGCGATGGCCTCACTTGTGGTACGGTCGTTAGTACGACTGCACAAAACCTTAGTGTACCAAACGGTTACACTTCGGAGCAAAGTTCCGGCGGCTGTGAGGAAACACAGGCTGCGCCGAAGGTCCACCACTCGAATAAGTCGGGTGGACTGGGACAAAGATGTATCCCTAGAGGGGAACATCTAGAAGAGAAACAATCGATCGCTCAGGTTAAGCGAAACGATAATCCTAGATCGACTGGAGAGTCTTTCGTAGAGGATCTCGCTGTGGTTGCGCAACCCCAGCTAGAGGAAGTAAAGGGAATAAGTCCCAAGATTACAAATACGGCGGAAATAAGTTCCCGAAACCCGCGGGAATAAGTCCCCGGGAAGACGAAGGAATAAGTCCTTCGAAGCCTGAGGGAATAAGTCCCCAGGAAATGACAGAGACATTGAATGTCATAGTCAATAACGGATCATGTGTAGGCGCTTATACACTTGATCTGATTGCGCCTCCGAAGTTAACTTCGGAGATCACTCAGTTGCCAACGCTCGAACATAAAAGGTTCTTGCGTGATCTGCGTAGTGGCAAAGTCAAGCAGATCTGCATACTCGTCGCTGACGACGAGTATGTAGCCGACATAAGGTCAGCAACAGTGTTTACTGAGAACGAGAGAGTTCTCAGTAGTTCATCTATGGACGAGAGTGTCCTAGATGAAAAGACACGAATTGAGCGATATGAGTCCCAATCATGGGAATCGCTCAAGGAAAACCCTCTCTATGAGGATTTGGTTGAATTCAAGGATGTATTCCCTGAAACTGTTCCGTGCGAATTACCGAAGGATAAAGGTATTCGACACGAAGTCGAGCTTAAACCAGGCTCGAAGTACTGTGTCATGAAGCAGTGGCCACTGCCTCGTGAACAAGTACTTGCGATCGACAAGTTCTTTGCCGATCGTTTAGCAGCGGGCCATGTGAGGGAATCAACTTCCCCCACATAGCTCTCCGACCTTCTGTGTGCGAAAAGCAACAGGAGGGTGGCGGATAGTGCACGCGTTCAACAAATTGAACGCTGCAACGGTACCGGCTCAGACGCCGATACCGAGGAAGGACGTAATCATTGATGGTATGTCAAAGAGTACCATCTTTTCGTCCATGGATTTGATGGATGGCTTCTATCAAATCCTAATGCGGGAACGGGATATACCCTATACCGCAGTTAGCACGCCTAGCGGCATGCTCTGGGAATGGCTAGTAATGCCACAAGGGCTCAGTAATGCCCCTGCCACGTTCAACAGATGTGTATCACATCTGTTGAGACCAGTACGAGAGTTCGCGCCGAGTTATTTCGATGACGTATTCATCCATAGTCGAGCTATGGATGGAAAGTCGGACGTTGAGGTTCACAGGTACCACGTCCGACAAGTTCTTACAATCATGCGAAAGCATCAATTGTATGCTAACCTCAAGAAGTGTATATTTGCAGCAAGCGAAATACCACTTCTTGGGTGCATCGTTGGTAAGAACGGTGTACGTCCTGATCCCGAAAAGATCAAGGCGATCACCGACTGGCCTGTGCCGGTCGATGTCAAAGGTCTTCGAAAATTCCTTGGCTAGCGGCGTATTTGCATAAGTATTCACGCAATTACGCCGAGATGACTGTACACCTCTCTCGTTTGTTGAAAAAGAACGAGAGGTGGTTATGGAACGCTGAATGTCAGCGCTCCTTTGAGGGTATCAAGCAGAGCTTGATACAATCCCCAGTCCTAGCAATAGCCGATCAGGACAGGCCATTTCATGTGGTCTGTGATGCCAGCGATTTCGCAATCGGCTGTGCATTAATGCAGTACGACCTTGAAGGCGTTGAACGCGTCGTCTGCTATCAGTCGCGTCAGCTGCAACCAGCTGAGCGGAACTATCCAGTGCATGACAAGGAACTCCTTGCCATGAAGTATGCACTAGCGAAGTTCAGAGTCTATCTATTAGGAGATAGACCCTTCGTTGTTTACACTGACCATGCGTCCTTACGCACGGCAGTGAACAGCCCGCACCTTTCACAACGAATGGCGCGGTGGTTGTCATTCTTTGCAGAATACAACTTTACGGTCGAGTACAAACCAGGACGACTTAATGTCGTCGCTGATGCACTCTCACGTCGTCCCGACTTTGAAACAGTCGCAAAACCCAACAGTGAGACAGTCACTGTTGCGGTTATGACGTCCTCAGTTCCATCTACAACGTTGTATGATGATGTGAGGCGGGCATACGCCCAAGATGGTGAGATAGTGAAGTTGTTGTCACATCTCTCCCAACCATCTCGAGAATCGTTGAAACGATTGTCGTCTGCGTATCGATCTGCATCAGATCGATACACTACTCGCAACGGTTTACTGTATTATACAGCCGTTTCTGGTGACACACCACGTGTTGTCATTCCAGATGATACTGATCTGCGTTTGCGGATCATGTTCGAGTATCACGATGCTCCTATAGGAGGACATCGTGGCCGAGAGAAAACATATCTCACGGTAAGTCGAGACTTTTACTGGCCCCGCCAGTATCAGTTTGTGCGAAAGTATGTTCGCGCATGCGAAGTCTGCCAACGAGTGAAGTCAAGTCCTTCACTGCGTGCACCTTTACAGCCTCTACCGGTTCCGGCTGAGTGCTGGGAATCCATCTCAATGGATTTCGTCTTCGGGTTACCCAAAGACGCACGCGGGAATACGGGTATTCTCGTCTTTGTTGACAGATTCAGCAAAATGGTACACCTTGTGGCTGTACCAGAGACAATCACGGCAAGTGGCTGTGCTTGTGTCTTTATTGACACCATCTTCCGACTTCATGGGTTGCCCCGTGAACTCGTTTCAGACAGAGATCCACGATTCACTGCTGATTTCTGGCGTTCCGTGTTCAAATCACTCGGAACGCGCTTGAAGATGTCAACATCTGATCATCCAGAGTCAGATGGTCAGACGGAACGTGCCAACCGTGTCCTCGAAGAGATACTTCGAGGATACGTACACTCCTTTAAAAGTTGGAGTGAGTTTTTGCCAATGGTAGAGTTTGCCATCAACAACTCGGTGCATGCGTCCACGACACATACACCGTTTTACGTGAATGGCTTGCGCCATCCGCGTGTACCCACCTTACTAGAGTGTAACTCTGGTTTAAGGGGGAGGGACTCGCGCGAGCAAAACCGATTTGGTTCACGCTCATCACGCTCTGACGAAGAAGTCATTGCGTTTGATGCCGATATCGATAACATCGATATCGAAGAAGATGATGCCAGTGAGAGTGCGGAAGCCCTCACTGAAGACAATGATCCCAGTGAGAGTGCGGAAGCCCTCACTGAAGAAAAGGTTGTTGTCGCTGCAGTGCGCTCACAGCACACTGAAGCTAACGAGTCATCAGATGAGTTCATACTGGCTCGTGAAACGGTAGTCCGTTTTGTGCAAGACTCCATCGCCGAAGCGGTGGATAAGCAAAAGCAAAACGCTGACAAGAATGGAAGGGCAAACACTCTTTTATTTAATAAAGGTGACTTAGTCCTACTGTCTACGGTTAATCTACCAAAACATGTAGTGACTAACTTGGGTAGCAGTAAACTACTACCCAAGTACATTGGCCCATTTCGTGTATTGCACCGCCTAGGCAATGCATACACGATCGAGTTACCACGTAAGATGCGAACGCATCCCACGTTTTACGTTGGTCGGCTTAAGCCGTACCATCAGTACGCTGCTTCTTCCGATGAAGAACGCCCTTGCGCTCAAGCATCTCGCAGAGAGCCTTGTGCTCCCGATGGTGGGCATCAACAAGGGTCTGAAGAGCAGTTATCTCAGCCCGAGACCGATCAACAATCCCACGAGCTACCCTTAGCTCGTCACGAAGAGATGTCAGAGATCTCTCGTTCTCAAGCTGAGCAAAGGCAAACTCAGCTCGATGCTTCGAGGCAGTGTCCACCATCTGGAGACGCCTATTCCGCTCATGCTCGAGATCGTCGCGTAACCCTTGCGTTACGCGATCAAAAAGCTCTCGGGAACACACCGATCCACATGATCGTGTGGAGAGCGTCTTTCCTCCTCCTCCACCTCCATTAGAGGACTCTCGCGGTGGCCAGCGCTATCTAGTTGAGCAGCTGTTGAACCACCGCGACGTAAACGGACGTCGGACGAGTTACCTCGTCCGGTGGCGCGGCTATCCCCCGTCCTGGGATTCTTGGGAGCCCCGCTCCCAATTGATGGTTGACGTACTGGGTCTGGTCGAGCAGTACGACGCGACACATCCTGTGCCGCAGAAGGACCGCCGGAGAAAGTCTTCCCGGCACGGTCGTAAAGGGATTTCAGGTTGTCAATCCCTTCGTACATCTCAGTAGAGACACGTACGCGCCACCACGGGCTGGTAAGGAGGTAAGCCTCCTTAGGTGCTCGTGCAGAGTTGTTCACACAACATGGGCACGAGTCTCCCCAAGAGAGGCAGGGTAATCCTTTCTCCCTTGACAGACGATGCAGCTTGTAGCGTGCACCTGTCGGGGTTCGCTTTTCAAACTTATCACGAGCTTTGATAAGTTTGTCGTTCCAAGCGTCACGACCTACATCCTCGAGGTTATGGATGTAGGCGTTCCACGCCTGAAGTAGTGAGGGACCATCACGTTTGTGATTCCCACTGTACCATCGATGTCTGAAGAAAGCATCGATGAAGAACTCATGTTCAGCGCGATAGTCTTTCGCGCTGGGGTCAAGGTGATGGATCCTTGACGAATCGAACAATCGTGTTCGATAACGATCACTCGTCGTCGCCGACAAGTGATCCATGACAGATTTAGGAGGCATCCATGCCTTCTTTTCTGGAGCGAGACGCAACACATTGCGGTCCCGCTCTTCCTGCGACGTGCCGACAGAAGTACTGGCACCTCGCTGTGAAGTGGTGTCCATTGGAGAAACGACACCACTATTAGCGCCCGAGTCTCGCGACCTCGAGCGCCTTCGCTTGGCGATGGTTCATCTGACTCATCAGATGAACCAAAGATGCTGCGACGCAAAGCATCGTCCATGCCACGCTTGGCAGGCGGCTTGGATTCAATTGCCGTCGATACGGATCCGTCATCCGTATCAGGAGAGTACGAGACACCGAGCTCGTACTCTGTGAAGACACGAGTGTCTTCATGACCAGCGCCTGCATCACCAGGTGATACAGGCTGAGTCGATTCAGCAACCGATGGGATATCAGTTGCTGTAGTTTCTGCTTCGGCGTCCGCACAGAGACGTGCAGACGCGCTCTCGGCGGCCTTGCTCGCGCATCGCATGGGCTTGTTTACCATGCGATGAGATGTTGGAAAGTGGACGCGGACCAACAAGTGCAAACCCCGTCCCAAATGATTTGGGACGAGTATCCATTTAGTCAATCAGTCACTAAAGTGACTGATGGTTAAGGGGGGGGTGATGTAACGGGGTGAATCGTTACATAACAATTTATAAGAAATTGTTAATAGAATATAACTATAAGAGTTATATTCTCAGAATATTGTCATAAGGACAATATTCTGTAAGCACTTCCAAGTAGTTCCTAATTGGTTGATATAGGCCATTATATCAACCAACGAAGACGCGCCACGACAGACGCACGCAATGAGTGGTGAGCAGATAACTGATTTACACATTTGTATTTAGACATAGTTAGATGAAGATAAATAGTGATTTATTGCAGACATTAACTATTATAAATACAGTTCTACTTTTTACTCTAACCGAGTACTCGCTTCTTCTTACCGTCTTCCTCTGCACGTACGAGTGTACGTGAAGTTACGAGGCACCGCCTTATTCTGTTATCAGAATAAGTAGCTTGTACTGTCACCAGTACAAGCTTCAGGGTGCCCCGTTACAGAAGGGCAAAGATAAGAGTGGTCGGCGTCGATAGTTCTTGTGTGGTTCTGCCACGTGGTTTGTGACCGTTACGTCATGCTGACGCCCGACCTGGTGTGTCACAATTGCAGCATCGTGGGACCCAGCAAATCTGGTGATCATCCGAGAGGTCATCATCTTGGGAAGTTATGTGCATTCTGCAGATATTTCCTAAAGTTGGTGCGTTTTTTGCAGTACGAAAAATTGGAGTGTCTTATGGATGACTTTCATGATGATACGGTTTTGCTGTTTCTGATGGGTTGCCGGTAGACGTTTCATCGGAAAATCTACTACATCGGGGATTCAACCAAGAACATTAATTTTGTTCCTACTTTGACGGGACGAAAAAAGGGGAGCGGGACGTCAAGTAGTGATACGTGTAAGCAACGGGAGCTACATTTTAAAATCGGCCGCTACCCGTTGCTACATAATTTGTGTCAACATATAATGCGTCAAAAAAACATTGAGAGGTGAATTAAACGATTACAATAAAGATTCTCCCGCCTTCTTCTTTTTACTTCCACCCCGTCCCCTCCCTCCTCCCCAGTGATCACAGATGAGCCTCTCGAGAAGATCTCCTAATGTGCCCAAGCTGTCCACATGTCTTGCAAGGTTTTCTAATCATCGCTTTCTGCAGAAAACCGCTTTCATTGCGTCTCTTAACAGGTCGTCCCCGGGGTCGAGATACCTATGGTGGTAAAAGTGGTGACAGATAGAGATTCGCAATTAAGACTAGAGCGTATGGACGGTTGTATGTTGCACGATAGGTGTCAGCGGTGTAGCATTTGTAGACTAGTGTAATTGAGGCCACCTTCACTTTCAATGCAAACGCACAGGCGTGGCGGCAAGGCATGGCATAAGGAAGCTCTGATGTTTTCCACAGGTGCAACTACCCATCGTACGATCCAGGGTTGGAAGGTTGATCACATATTGGTGATTTGATCCACCTACGACCGTTCCACAAATTTGTTCCGCCGGGAAGACGGTGCATATCTTAGCAGCTTTCAACTCCTCACCAAATGTCTTGATCACCAACGGCACCAACGGTGCACTCAACCAATTGCGGACTGCGCCCGTTTATAAAACTTCTCCATTTGGTGCCGATACACAGCTTCCAGCATCAGAAGAAAAGGTAAATCCCGCATCTGCTTCAGAAAAGAGTTTGCAATCTCCGCTAAATTTAAAGTGATATGTACGAAACGGTGAACGTCACAAGCGTATGTTGCCCATTAATTGTGCGGGATCACCGTTATGTAATCGGCAGCAAGAGGCTTGATCTTACGGATTTGATCGATGCACTTGTCGAAATCAGCTTTGTTGTTGGCGTAACGCATTTCCAGAAGAGTCTAATGTAGCAAAAACATATGGATCAGTGTCAATCATGAATTTCCATCATTCCCCAACAACGTGACTCGGATAGTACATACCTTTTGATGACAAATCCACGGTTAGTCTGAACGTTTGCAGCAATGTGATAGCAACAAAAGGCATTGAAAGCGTTCAAAAGGTTTTTTGCCTTTGAGTTTATTAGCCCTTTTTCACGGTCATTTACCACCGCACTTCCACGTTCGTTGATCCCAGGATGCGCATTACTAAAGCTAGTCGAAAACCAGTCCCACATCTCCTCACATTTATTTGGAAAAACCGCCCAACCCAAAATCACCAGATCATCCTGAACATCCATTAACACAGCCAAAAGAAGGATCTGGACAAAGCGGGTTTTGGTAAAAGTCCCATCAACAGCCACAAAGTAGAGAATGTGTTGAAAAGCGTATCGCGTTGCACCCGGAGCGATGAATAGACTATGGAATCGTTTTTCCATGCCGTTTTCGTTTGGGACTTGTTGTGCTTTGAGTTTCACAATGGTTTCGGGATCCCCACGAAGTAGACATTGAACATAGCCTTCCACTAGATTGTACTGCTCCCGTTGCGCATTGATTGTCTCAGCACACACTGCTTCCTTTGCTTGAGTGGTAGTGTACGGAATGTCGACACCAAGTTTTCGTATTAGAAACTTTTAAGCATCCATAATAAGAGCCTTGCTGTTCACTGTCATGCCTTCGCGAAGCTGCTTAACCAAAAATGTGGGCTCACGCTGGGATTCCCGAGATTTCTCAAGTGATCATTGGCATGAATGCTGATCGTGCACCTGAATGATACGATAATGTTCGGTTTCTTTGTGAATTGATATGCGGGCATATGCAGGACAATCGTCGCCTGATCACTTAAGGTAGACTCTGGTTTTGTTTCTGTCGGAGACTTTGTAGCTGACGTGATCTTTTTGCTGCCTGTGACCGAATGGCCATCATTGCTTCATCCATAGTTGCGAAAGATAGTCTTTTAAAGCTGGCACGTCGGGAGTGATGGTAGGTGACATTACGGTTAATTGAGGATCCTGTCAAAGAAGGAGGTTTGGAGCAATGAGAAGAGTGATCTCGAGGGAAGATGTCTCGAGGATTATCTTTCGAGACAGCGAGGGGGAACTGGAGGGGACTTCTTCGCATCGCTCGCGAGGCTCAGATCAAAAAGACTAAAAGTGTCCTATCCTGTGAATAAAAAAGTGTCCTATTCTACGAATTTTGATAAAAGTGTCCTATGTGTAATTTCTCTAAAATTAGAAGGGGTTTTGCGCTTGATCTATATAGGTGGCAACACTATGTTCATAGACTTATGTCGTATATTCTGTGGCTAACAGACGAGTAAATAGGATATTCCCAGATTCTTCTAGACGAGTAAAGCGTGATTCTTTTGGTATAATTCCGCGTGGGCACATAATAGTAACGTAAATAGACCGAATGTATCTTGATTTACGGGCTGCTATCTACGAAGGTAGACAAGTGGTCCTTAAATGAGATCAAGGGTAATGTGCTGGTATGTGCTAGATCATGACAAGGTCTTGCCATCACAAGATGAAGAATGAAGGTGGAAGTGTCATGAAATAATTTGTTAGACTTATGAGTCGTAAGTGATAAAAAAAGAGACTGGATTGCCAAACTTCACTTGGCCCGGAGCAAACACCTAGTGCTACGCCTGGCAGACGCAAGTCAGTGAGGTCAATTTCGTATCGCTAAGGGGTTTAACTAGGAGCAGGGTGAAACCATTATTTACGGCATCATAATTGTGCTTCCAATCCTTTTTGTACGTTTGGCTAATACAAAATAGCTTGTTGTTAAGCATGAGTTTCAGTCGCTGCCTTTACATCCTCCAACAATCGTTTGCAATCCGAGCGGTGGCCCAATACTATCAATAAAAGTCAACAATGAATAGACAAACCTGGTATAATTTTAGACGACAGCACACAAAAAGCGGACATGGGTGTGATAATAAAAAGATTTGAGCTTGGAAAAAATCCAGTCTAATTTTTATCTAATGAAATGCGACGTGCTCCGAGATTAATGTAAACTCATATAAATATTCGTGGGATGGTGGCTGATTTACGAAAGGGTGGTGGCTAAATAATGTTTCCCTATTAGTAAGACAGTTCGAATAACTGAAATAAGCTGAAAAAAGACTATAAGACGACAGACACTGAAGAATGTGTATGATGCTGTAAATGTTTGTATAAACCCAGTACATTCGGTTGCAACGCGATCGGCCTTTGCTTTTGAGCGTCCAGCATTTGCTTATATGATCATATTCACCTTTAATCGATTCTAAGCCAATCAGGTGCGTGTATCACAAAAGTGACTTTATCTAAGGGTGACTTTGGATATGCCTAAATACTCGTGAGGGGGACAGGCTAGGTCGCACTTAGTACGTAAAAGGTACACCAAGTCGCGTTATTTGAAGACACACACAGACAGACCGACAGATCAATGAGTAGAATTTAATGTTCGGCGTTCAATTTTGCGCACATTCACTACTAGTTTCGCCCTTCGAGCTCGCAACTATTCTTGATTACTTATGATAAGTGTGTATAATTGAAAGGCTGGGTCAACCTTCAAGATTGCACTGACCTCCAACACCACGATCAATATGACGAACCCACCCTCTATTTGCTCTGATGGTGCAGCTCCTGCAACAACGCGCAAGGGTACATGGCATACCCTGCGCGCACGTCATCTGCGGCCATATTGAAACACAATTAGCAATTCCAAGCTAGTTAATTTTCAAAGATATGGGCACGTATCATAGAGATCACACAAACAGTCTCAAATTAGGGGTACTTGGCGCATTGCCACCCTTCGGTATCCTAAAGACGCAAGCTTGCAAAAAGTTGTACCAGAACACTCGAAGCGCCAACCGTCGGGCTTCGAGCGAGCGACGAGGCAGATCGACGACAGAAAAGGAAGCCACTACCTTAAGAAGGTTACGACCTACGCCGTTACCCTTCTCGTGTCTTCATCAAGTCCGTGAAACCCAGCAAATGCTTACCTTTGTAAACATATTCCACATGCCGCTGCCGTCGTTACATATCATGGATACGCCGCCGACGTCAAATTTCAGTGTTTAACCCCCTCCCCGACGTCGGCCTTGCGGCTCGTCGCTATACCTTCAACATAGCGTAAGACTTGTAATGACATGCTCAGGCCCCTTCCATTTCCGTGCAAGTTATATGGCAACGCGCTGTACATTTCCTGCGTCGTTGCAGAAGACGTATCCTCCCAACTAGATTGCACAGCATGATCGATAGTCGTGGGTGCTTCTTTTTATGCGTCAATGCTGGTCAAGACACCGATTGTGTCTTGACCAGCATTGACGCATAAAGTGTACGATAGCTTACCCACACTTAGCGTACAACAATTAAGATTAATATATCGCCGGTCCAAAGCTTGAGTAGAAAGGCAAGGAATTATGTGTTAGGTAAACACTTTTTTGGAAATGATAGATACACATCTACCTTTTGATGCGTACACACCCACCCAAACTATGTAATCTAGCTATTTGCCACAAATTAAACCATAAATGCATAAAATATAAGTAACTGAACTAAACTGAACTGCAATCTAGACCACAACCAAGACCCCACTGCATAGAATTACATCACTTCACTTCAACGATCCCTCACAATGGACGCCACGCAAACGGCGCTCAAGATCAAGAACAAGGGCGACCTGTACTGTCGGTGCGCGGCCCTCACGTCCTCCTCACTCGTGGACCTGACGGTGGTGTACTATGGTGCAGTACACAGACGTGGAAGGCGACCGCTTGAAAGTTACGTTGCAGGCCGAGTACGAGGAGGCGTGTAACGTGCAGTCGCCAGATGCGGCCAGCGCCACGTCAGTGCGCTTTGAATCCGTGAGCCGCTAGTCCGTCAATTTCCAAGAGAATGTGGCGGCGCTGGTCCTCAAGGCCATAAAGAAGCTTGTGGAGATGCTGAATGTACCGATGAGCAAGGTTAAGCACGAGGGGTGGGCAGACAAGAAGCAGCAGACGGCGCAGACGGGGCTGGACCCGACAAACGAGGCGCTAAAGACGGTGTTCCAGGACGGCCGAAAAGCGGTGCAGGCAGAGCGTATCAGTATTCTGGAGCTGCCGGTTGACAAGCTCATGAAGGAGACGACGGAAGGTCTGAAGTGTACGGCCGAGGGCATTAGCGAGTTTGCCAAGGAGATGATGATCGAGACTAAGAATATGGTATCGGTCCAGGCGAACGTGGCATCTATCCGTAGACGGAGCAGCAGTCAACGGCCACTGTGGTTATCCAGGAGGCAAATGAGGCGCCGCTGGCGGCTACAAGCGACAGCGACAGCGAGTGGGGGCAGGTAATGGAACTGAAGTCGGCGTCTGTGGAGGAGACGACTGTAGTTGTCGATCCTGTGGTGGCCAGACCGGTTGTCGTCTGCTCCGGTCGTTGCTGCTCCGTCGAGGGATCAAATCAAGTGATCGGAAGAGCTTTATATGGGACGCAATATCTTTCCAGATGCAGAAACGAGCGAGGTTGTGGACCGTCTGGAGCAGTGCGACTGTAAGGTGCTGGTGATGGTGAATGCTTTGATGGAGAAGATGCAGGCGTTGGGTGGAGGACTTTGTCTGTTTCGATGTCGAGAGAGATGATGAAGCATAAAATTGTGTGTAGCGCAGAGGCGCTATTTGCAGCCAAGCGTCGAGGCAGCCCAGCAGACTTGGCAATCTCAATCGGAGCTTTTCAATTGTACCAGTAGCGCATGGGCAATACTCCTCGCCATGACAGGGACGGATCGGACGAACAAGACAATACGGACGACGAATCCCCGACATCATCATCGTCCATACAGCGCAATATCCTGATTTCAACCTTCTCCTGATAAAATGTTGCCGTGCTATTTAATCTAGTTAGACATATTCGATGTGTTTACGTGTCAACTTGTTGGCAATTTATAAATCTATACAGGTCGACTGGGTGTGTAGGTATCAATTACGATTCACAAATCCACACACTAACTAGTCAGTACTAGTTAAACAAGAGTAAGCGCCTTTACAAGGCTCTTAACAACACTCTACGCCTTTACAAGGCACTTGCGTCCAACGATGTAAAAGGGGAACTGGACATTATTGATTCTTTTGCTACGGCAATAAAGCCGAACAACCTTGTCAGACTTCTACATTACGATCCCATGACAGAAGTCTTGTCTCTTATCCTTACCCGATAAGATGCGGTATTCGTAAGTACAAGGCACCAATCCTGTACCATTCAGATCCACCGATCTTTACTTGGCGTGGACACACAACAGAATCAGTTCAATAACCGCCGTGTAACCCCGTTACAGAGTCGATAAAGGGATCGTAGAGGAGGTGCTGGATGTGATAGTGAAAGACCGAGTTTGTATTTCGCAACTGATCACTTATCCGAAACGCCGCTTCCCGATTACTGGTAATGTGATCTGTGGCCAAGCTGCCTAATGTAAATGTTTTCATGACAATAGTGACAAATTCAACGTCCACAAAGCCATTCCAGTGCCTGCACCTTTACTCGAATGGTGGAGGCGGCTTACTCTACGTCAATACGGGGTTAGGGGCCCTTCGTACATACCTCTTGCTTAACTTCCAGCCGTTGTCAGCGAACTGCAGTTCCAAACACGACATCAGTCAGAGCTTCTGCGGAGCGTTCTTTGGTTCCGGGAGCGTTACCAATACCGTCGATGATACTTTCTTACCGTCTTAATCTCTTTGCTGCAACGACTTCTCCGCATCTGGTGCATCGCGCCTGTCTATGATTGCTGCGTAAGAAAGATAGATGTTACCATCACATCATCGTGGTAGACTCTAGTAAAGTCTTCGTCAAGAAGCTCTCTTAAGATTTAAAATACCGGACATACCGCTTCTATGTCAACAAACGCGAAGACGTGAGCTTCACGATTGCGCGAGCAGGAGGAGTTCCTCGACTGCAAATTGGCCAAAGTGCGAGCCATTACGTCATGCCGCATCGTTTTTGGCTGCTGTTGAGATTAAAGCTGGACTGACGTGACAGTTGCTCCACTTTGCTGGTCATTTAAACCCGCTTGCAGTCTTCGTCACTCAGATTCCTGAAGCTGACCACAGCACCGTCGAGTTGCCTCCCGCACTCGCTAGAAGGTGACGTTTTGGGTTCCACTGCAAGTCTACAACCGGACCGTTGTGTCCTTGAGGAAATGCGTGCACAAGCTCGCCAGTCGAGCTTTTGTACAAAAACATTCGACCATCCTCCGCTCCAGTGACTACATATGCACCGTCAGTGGAGTAACAGCACCCGAGCAGAGGATCGTCGCGTTCCTTTTGAGTGAGCCCATGCTCCTTGAATAGATGCAGCAGCTTGCCTTCAAACGCATCCAGATGCAGGAACATGCCACGGTTTGTTGCAACGAGCAGTTGGTTGCCATCCGGACTGAATTTGAGGTCGAGCGCATGCATCTTCGTTAAGCTCAAGTCCGGAACCTGCGATTGAGCGAGGAATGGCTCAACGACCGCCAGAATTGATGCGTCGTAGAGCGAGAACTTGGCGAACGGTCCTTCCTGGTAGTTCCTCGCATCGTACATGCGGATTAGGTGGTCGTCCGTGTACACACCAAACACCACGCCCTCCTGGTCATACGCAGCGCAGACGTGCGACACCGGCAAGTGGTCGGTCCGGATGATCGCCTAGACACACATGCGAGTCAATTTGTCGTCAATATTCTCACCACATGGTGCTCAGAGGTTGAGTACATCTCGTGACGCACCGAAGTGTCAGAGTTGCGAATGTCCCATAAACGAATCGTGCCGTCTAATCCAGCAGAAATAAACTGATCCGCAGTGGGGTGCATCATGAGTGACGTGACTCTATCATCATGCAGGTGGTTGCAGGTGTGCAACCTTAGTACGCTCCTGCATGGGGGGACCATTCATTCGATTCTATCATATGCACCTGTCCGTGTGACCAGTATAGTAGCGAAGAAACTTGTTGTCAAAGAACGAATGATATCGTATCCGGTCTATTAAAACGCAGCAGCAGCAACAACAGCAACAACAACAACATTATCACTTATAAGTCAGGAATGCCACTTGTAAATCAATACCGCAATAGAGACGACCGTACGGTCATTGGCAGTGTTCGCAGATGAGAAGATGACGCAGTCGAGATGATGAGTGAAGCGCACAATGCCGACGCCGTATCGCTTGGTCAAGATCGTCTTCGCCACGCTGGCAACCGGTCAAACACATAGCCACGATCAGTTCTGTTCAGCCACGCGTCCAGTATACCAACCCACGCCTCGTACGTGCCGCTCAGACAATTGATCATGGACATGACTCCATCGCTGCGACTCGTGACGCAGCGTTCGCCGTCGCGGTGGAAATCCAGAGACGTGACCTGCAGGTTCGGCACCACTTCATCTACCTGCGTGCATCAGCAGAAAGCACCAGTCTCCACCAATGAGCAAATGTGCAGCTAACAGCGACATTTGATCCGTTTACTATGGTCTGGTACGTCGTACTGATGGAGCGAAGTTGCGGGCGACGCTGTAGGAGCACACGACGGAATCCGAGAGTTCTACTCCGTCCACCATGTTAACGTGCACTTTGACCCGCCAATATGCCAGCTGAGAGGATGGCAGTCAATATGCCAGTAAAAAGGAATGCTGCCAATATGCCAATGATAAGGAATGCTGTCAATATGCCACGTCGTAGGCCCAACAACGGGGGACTGATTCCGGTTGACAAACAAGTGTGGACCAAACTACCGACTGCGACTGGACTAAACCTCACTGCGACTGGACTAAAACCCAAACGCGTCCAATCCAACTCGCTGACTCCGAAACCAGTCCACCCCATTAGCCTGACGAGCCCGTCCACGTCAGCAGCAGCAACAAGCCAAGCCAAGACAAGCCAAGCCAACACAAGACAAGCCAAGACAAGGGAAGCCAAGCCACGATCATGTCGGGCGGGCACCTGTCGAAGGAGTTCTTTGAGCTGGTCAAGTCCATTGGCGAGAGCAAGTCCAAGCAAGAGGAAGACCGCATCATCCTTCACGAGGTGGCGCTCCTCAAGCGCAAGCTGAACGACGTGACGGCGTCTTCCAGCACATCCAGTGGCCTCGTGAACAAACGCAAGCGCGAGTTCCTCATCCGTCTCATGTACGTGGAGATGCTGGGCCATGACGCGTCCTTTGGCTACATCAAAGCCGTCGAGATGACGGCCAGCACGAACCTCATGCAGAAACGGGTGGGGTACCTCACGTGCAGCTTGTGCCTGTCGCCCACGCACGAGTTCCGGTTTATGATTATCAACCAATTGCAACGCGATCTGCAGAGCTCCAACCACCTCGAAGTCTGTGCAGCGCTCATGGCTGTGTGTAAACTCGTGACGGTCGAGATGGTGCCAGCTGTGCAGCCTATGATCCTCGATCTTCTGCGGCACGACGCCGAACTCGTTCGGAAGAAGGCTGTGATGGCCATTCACCGCTTCCACCAGCTCAATCCCGAGTCCGTCACGGACGTTGGCGTCGCTCTGCGTCGCACGCTCTGTGATCGTGACCCGAGTGTCATGGGAACGACGCTCTGTATTTTGCATGATCTGGCAGAAGCTACGCCCACGGACCATAAGGATCTTGTACCCAGTTTTGTCAGCATTCTCAAACAAATTACCGAACACCGGCTGCCTCGAGAATTTGACTATCACCGCATTCCAGCACCGTGGATCCAGATCCGTCTCTTGAAGATTTTGGCACTGCTGGGTCAAGCTGACCAGCAAACCAGTGAGGGCATGTACGAGGTGCTGCACGATGTCATGCGTCGTGCTGATACGGGCATTAATGTGGGATATGCTATTATCTACGAGTGTGTGCAGACTGTCACAACGATCTACCCGAATAGTACGCTGCTAGATGCTGCAGCTGCAAGCATTTCTCGTTTTATTTCGAGCGACAATCACAATCTAAAATACTTAGGTGTCACGGGACTTGCTGCTATCGTAAAGGACCACCCGCGTTACGCTGCAGCGCACCAAATGGCTGTTATTGACTGCCTTGAGGATCCAGATGAAACACTAAAGCGGAAGACGCTGGATTTGCTGTATCGCATGACAAATCCCGTGAATGTCGAATTCATTTCGGACAAGCTCACCCAGTTTCTTCGCGAAGCTACAGACGTTTTTCTCCGCACGGAACTCGTCTCGCGTATCACGCAGTGTGCCGAACGCTATGCACCAAAGCAACGCATGGTACATTCGGACCATGACGAATGTATTTGAGCTGGGTGGCGACCTCGTTCGCTCTGAGGTGGCACACAACCTGCTGCGTTTGATCGCAGAAGGAAGTGGTGAAGATGAAGATCAGGATATGGAACTGCGCCGTGACGCGGTGGATACGTACCTTGAATTGTTGGAACGCCCCGTGCTGCCCGATATTTTGGTCTGTACCATGGCTTGGGTCCTTGGCGAGTACGGGTATCTGTCTGACGCTATGGAGCTTGAGGAGATCTGTGAGCGCCTTGTGGAGCTTGTTGATCGCCCTTTTGAGCAGGAAGACACTACGCGTGGCTACGTACTCTCGGCTGTCACGAAGATAACGGCTCAAATGGGACACACCATTGATGTGGCTGACGCAATGATGAACAAGTACAAAAACAGTCGGAGCACAGACCTGCAGCAACGCTGCTTCGAGTATCTTGCGTTTACGAAAAACTTTTCTCTAATGAACGAGGTCTTCCCGGAAGACGCAAGCTGCGAAGACATTGAGGTCGATTCTAACCTTTCCTTTCTCACGAGCTTTGTCGAGAAGGCTGTTGCTCAGGGAGCACCCCTCTACGATCCACCTGAGGACTCAGATGATGAGGATGAAGGATACGGTAATCGCCGCAATGGCGGTGACTCGAACCGCCTCAATTTTGAGGCGTACAAGAAGCCTGAAATTCCGTACCCGACCAAGCTTCCACTCGCAGACCAGCAGGGGGCGTTTGGGGTTAACAAGTGGGGTAGCAACAACGTCCCGGGTGGTGCGCCCGGGCTCGGCAGTTCTAGTGGCCCAGATCCTACTGGGGGCTTTAGTGCTGGAAAGCGAGGAGTTGTCAAGAACGTCTGGGGCCCTATGGGTCTGACCACGCCCGACACCCTCGCACCTGCTCCACCTGGAGCTGGCATACCTGTGGCTACTGGACCACCCGATCCGTACAACCAAGGGGGGCAGGGTATCTATGGGGGACAAGGTGGCTATGGTACGCAGCCCGCCTTCGGCGGCCAGGGACCGTACGCGGCTCAGCCCTCCCAACAGCCACCGCAGCAAGAGTATGCTAGCCCAAGCAACTATGATAATGGCGATCCTTCGAGTGACGATGAAGCGAATGGCAACGTTGATGAGCGACAGATGTTGGCTTCGGCTATCTTTGGCGGTATTCCCGGTGCACCTGCTCCAATGCCTGGGTCTCGACGCGTCGGGTCGAATGCACGCTCCACAATCACGTCTAGCCGTCGGACTAGTCGTTCTTCGACGCGCCGTGCAACGAGCCGGGGCGAGCAACAGCAGCCACCTCTGGCCCAAGCTCCTATGGAGCAAGCTCCGCCTCCGCAACAACAGCGATCGAAGGTCGAGCTGGATTTGCTTGATATTTCATTTGGTACACCTGCAGCCACGGCAGGCCCAGTTGCGTTCCAGCAGCAGGCAATGCCGCCACTACAGCAGCAGCACCAGCAGCAGTCAATGCCACCGCTACAGCAGCACCATCAGCAGCAGTCGACGATAAATGCAGATCCGTTTGGGATGGGCTCTCCGCTTCCGCCCGCGCGTGTTTCCGAAGCTGCCTCGCCAGGTACCTCTGTCGACCCCTTCGACATGTCGGGCCTCAGCTCAAGCATGAATGGTACGTGTAGTGACGTGTGATGGATTAGTACTACTGATGGTCTGATAAACTGTATCTAAGCTACTGTTGAACTAGGGAGAAGCCCTGCGAATAGTCTGGACATGCTTGGCGGTAACAGCAGTAGCAGCAACACAGGCGCTTTCCTGTACAACGGCCGGCAGCTGGAGCCCTGGCAGATCACTACGCAGGACTTTGGTAGTCGCTGGGGCACGTGCCCATGCGAGAAGAAGACAAAGGTGAACCCAAGCGGCATTCGCACCCTTGAGGACTTTATGGGTCGCATGCACTTGTTCAAGGTGCACACTGTCGAAGCCATTCCGACAAGTACGTGTTACGAGTGATTATATTGTTATGATGTACCAGAGCTCTAACGTTTACTGTGATCCGTATTCTGACCCAGCAAACGAAGCGATTGCAGCTTGCCGTCTGATGAACTCAGAGCACGTCGGATTGATTCACGTGAAGGTCCGGAGTGGGGGCTTTGTGGACCTGACGGTTCGCACCGCTGACATGGACTTCACGGACCAGCTCTTGGACGCCACATCCCAGCGACTAAAATAAGTGATGGGTCGAGTCGAGGCCACGCATGGAGGAGAAAGAATACAGGGCAGAGACGGACGCCTGCATTACTGCCACATCCGATCGTAGACTCGTCATGCGATAATACGAATGCGTTCACCGCTTGCCATTCTGACAGAACCCTAAGTCTGTACGCGACGCCTTTGCGCACTACTAATAGGTAATGCTCGGTGCTCAAGTGAGAATTTGCGTGCTTCCCGCTCGACTTGCTCAGGTGATAACATGGATTGCGTCATGTCCGTCTACTGTTGTTGGCTCGAAAATCGTCTATGGTCGTCTTCTCGCGGTGCAAATGATTAGCACTGGACTGACTTACCACCCATGACATTGCTACAACTCGAAGATGGAATCAATCTGATTTGTAAGCCATCCATTCCATTCAGCATAGTCCAACAATTGCTAATGGGTCGGGTATGCTAAAGTACTTGCGAGCGCCCAGCAGAGGTCAACAGCACCATGCGAAGATCCCACGCTTCTACCGGATCAAGCCGAGAAAGAGCCCGTGTCGTCACCCTATTGTATGCTACATCAAAGGTCCCTCTCGTGTTTTGTTAATCCGTCAATAGTTGACCTCCTCGCGCGAAGCGGTGCGGCTGAAGCAAGAGCCAGTTCTGCTGTGGGACCATAAACTTGTCCAGCATGACCTGGACTTCCCTTCCAAAGTCGATACCAAAGGACAAGAAACAGGACAGTGGCCAGACGAGCCATCACAACAGAGTAGCTGTTCAGGAAGATAGTGTGTGCGATAGAAGCGACGCTGTAGGAGCTGCTTCCAGCCCAAGCGTCGAGGCAGCAGTAAAAAATTGCCAATCAATCAGTTTCTGTCACGTACACACCGCCGACTGCTTCGTACCGTGTGTCTTCCTTCTGCCTTCTTGCGAAAACAATTGAGCGAAGGACCATGCAGTCTCCACCCGCCGACTCTGCGGTAAAGACCCGCGCGCGGACTGTGAGCTCAGACCACGTCCGGCCTACCATCGTGCTGAACGTTCCAGGTGTCCGCTTGGCTGTGCTCCCCAGCACGAGTGACTCGCTGTTACATCTAGACATTGCCCTCAGCTCGGCTGCATCGCTCTTGCTCGCCACGTACATTGTGTGCGTGCTCGCGTGGAATGTCGTCTCGGTCGCTCTCGCAATGCTAGCACAGGCTGCAGCGCTCGCACTTATCAGTTTCTACACCTATACAGGCCTCGCTGTGTTGTCCATGGACACGGTCGAGTTGAACACTCGTCAAGTCGACGATACTTTCGAGCTGGAAACGAAGGAATCTCCAGCTACTGTGGTGGTAGCCCCAACGCTTCCGCTGCTATGCATTGACGGTGCCTCGAACTTGCTTAAACGCACTGGTGCCATCAAGTCGAATCCCGTGACCACTATCGCGAAAAAGGAGGTTCAAACACGCCTGACTGGACGTCACGTTCAGGCACGTGTGGACAGGACCCATCTGCTGGTCAACGTGGTGCCAGGCGATTCGCGCCGTCGTGTGGATATGGACCTGGCCAAGGCAAACATCCGGATCGGCAAGGCATTTGTGCAGACAACGCCTGGCACGCGTCAGGCGCGCGACATTTATGTCGTGCGTGTGGACTGCGGTGCGCAATCGGCTGCGGTGGAGAAGCATATGAACCCTGTGATTATGTGGGACGTGACGGCTACGTTTGAGGAATTCAAGCAACTCGAGCGCGACTTGCAGAAGGAACTCAAGGCCAAGAAACAGTCGCATGAAGCGAAGGTGCCTCATTTGTCCCGCGGGAAAATGTTTTTCGTCGAGCGCGAGCTCACGGTTACTGTGCTGGATGCTCGTCGAGTGCGTCTACAGGCGTTCATTGATGTCGTGCGCTCTGACCCGGTGCTATCGACCATGGGGTGTTTGCGCAAATTCTGCCAAGCTTACTAAGCAGCAGTTCCTAGCACAAGATGCTATTGGAAAAGAGGAGCATGGGATGTTTCCAGCTATTGGAGAATGAATTCATTGGCGGTGGAGACAAGAGGGGGGAGGGTAGGAATGGGAGGAGGAACTGGAGCTTCAGTTGCATGTGCGAGTGTGGATGGATGGATGGATGGGTGTATCCATCATGCAAATTGAGCTCCTATGGCTGTTGCTAGAGACTGTTGGCATGGAAAACAGAGGGCGGTTCTGTCGAAGCGACGTAGACAGTAGTACAGTGTAGTAGTGTCTCTGAATTATAAACGTGGTTTGACTCGGCGATTTGGCAGTTCGTTCGTGCGAAGAGTTACGCTTGCGTCGACTGGTAGGAAAGATCAAGAGCCTGTGAGCTGCATGAAGAAAGAACGTTTCGGCTGCAAGTCTAGCGCTTACTTCACGAGTAGTGCACCACAATGCACTATCACGATTGGCTGAAATTGAGACCCACCCACCCACCCACACGAGCAACACCTTGATCTGATCCGCTTTGGTCAATTGACAAGCAATTATCGCGCAGACCTGACGCGACGTCTGTTTGACGCTTCACGCCCACGATTCGGTGCTTTTAATCGGCTACTTCACAGCTGAGATGCAAGCGAGGACCGTGAGACGAAATGTCCTCTTGTCTTTGATGGTCATTGCAATGATAGAGTTCAATTGGAACCCAGTTACTGCACTGGAGGCCGTTCCAGAACGAGTGATACGAAGAGCTACTGGACGTGGTGGAGAGAGCGACGCTATTGGCTGGAGGCTTCTGATGCCGATTACGGACGATGTTTTCTCGAACGGCCCTGGCAATGACGACTTCAATTGTGCGGTGGTAGATGCTGAACTGCACGCTATAACGGTTCAATCGGGAGCTATGAACTGAGAGAGGTTGATTTTGTGGCATAGATGACAGGATCTACAGAGAACAGAGAGATAAGCACGGCCATGAACATTCCTCGCACGCTGTAATCATTGGCGTCAGTATCGGTGCAGGATTGCTATTGGTTACGGTCTGCTTGACATGGAAAGCTTGCATGGAGTGGTGTCTGAGCTCCACCCGGCGAACACGTCATCGAGCTTTTATTGAGCGATCGTAAGTCTTTCATTTCGCTCGTTTGCTAGATTGATGCAGGCTGTTGATCCGCTGGTGAGGTTGTGGATGCTATGGATGGATGTAGAAACGATGGCTGGAAATGCGAAGTCTGCTATCACGCAAACGATTCATCCCAGACGAGCTGTGTCTTGTGCGGAGCTACAACGGAAGGTTGGATTGAAAGATAGTAATGTGAAGGAAATCGGACGACGATACCTGCGCTTACTTGTAATGTGTTGTTGTCTGGTCTGTTGCAGAGATCAAGGTGATGTTCAGTCAGAAACAAAACGATAGTGCAAGGGCACCACTGGATATTTCACTAAACGAAACTAGCGCGCGCTCCGTTTCGAACTACATATCCATGACTTCCCCTCGCTCGGCTTTGACGCAGGGCCAATCCCCGTTTTCGAGTGGAGGTGCAACTGACCGCCAATTAGTTGCGCGTGAGCGTCACCAGTGGAAGCGCTGTGTTGGGAGGCGTCACGTTCGCTGGGTATGTTTTTTACTGCAATCTGAAACTCGGTATGTGTTGTGCATTGACGTGCTCATTTGGTTTCAAAGGTGTACATTCTGTTTGAAGCACTTCCGGAGAAGAAGGCGTTGAATAGTACCATCATAAAAGAACGCGATTTCCGGGAATGGCAAAAGCGGCAACCTCGGCGACCGCGCGAACTATATGAGATATCATTGTCTTCCGATAGCTGTACAGATAGCAACGGACGGACAGTTTCTTGCTTAAGCCCCAGTGCTGCGTTCGTACGGGAAGAGTCGCCGACTGAAAGTAGCGCGGTTGGCTGGTGCCTTGCCGAGAATTTCTCCGTGCCCTCGCGTCCATACTCCCGGTTAATGATGGTAAGTACAGCAAACGATCGGTCGCTGACTTGAATTGTGCCGGTAGTCGCTCACCGTTTCAAATGATGCCGTGATATTTGGCGTTCCAGCGCATCGCGACCTTGACGTTTTCTGAAAAAGCACAGTGGTTTTACCGATACTCGCTCAAGTTGTCGTCTTCGCTTGTTGGTGGCTTCTATGTTATTCGTACGTGTACAGTCAACTCTGTATGTCTTATGTGTTTCAACTTGCTTACACATTGTCGTGGTTGCACAGGTGTTCAGCGCGACAGAGTGCTGGAGCAGTCGATTGCCCTATTTTCGACAGCGCCTCGTGCAACTCTGCATCGTCGCCTTCGAGTTGATTTTATGAATGAAGTCGGTGTGGACGGTGGTGGTATTTTGCGGGAATGGCTGCATCTAGTTTGTAGTCAGCTTTTTACAGGAGATTTGGGGCTGTTTTCACTCACTAGTTCGGCTACGCACCAAGGGTACTGGATCAATCGAACGGCTACAGAAAAGACCGCGGAGGAGTTGCAGGTATACTGTTGGCGCGGTGTATGCTCTAATCTGTATGGCTGGATATCTCACCTGAGTATGCTTTGTTTTGCATTAGACGTATGTTTTCTTTGGAAAATTGCTAGGAAAGATTCTGATGGAAGGCCTACTCCTGAACGTTCGGCTCTCGATTCCGTTGTTGAAACACATTCTCGGTGTACCGGTTAAGCTATCTGACTTGTACCTCCTGGACGAAACAGTGCATTCCAGTGTGATGTGGATTCTCGGAAACGACAACACCGCTGCATTGGACTTGAACTTCACGATTGAGGGTGCTGAACTCGTTCGGAGCGGCACTGACGTGTCTTTGCATGATGGAAATAAGCAGCTTTACGTCACGAAAGTTGTGAAGTACTATCTGTTTGATAGCGTTCGAGTGGAAATCTCAAAGATCATGGAGGGTCTTCGAAGCATCATCAGCGATACGGTGCTTCACGTATTTGACTTCAAAGAGCTCGACTTATTACTCTCGGGGTTACCGCAGATCGATATCGACGACTGGAGACAACACACAGAAATTCGGTTTTATGAGCAGAGCAGCCACGAACTTTTAGTGATCGAATGGTTCTGGGAAATCCTTGAGTCTTTCACACAAGACCAACGAGGGCGATTACTACAGTATGTTACTGGCTCCAGTGGGGTTCCAGTGGAGGGGTTCCAGGTGCGCTAGGTTACACGTAAATGCTGGTTGTAGGCGGAATCTAATTCCCTGAACACCATGTTGTGCATGTAGGGTCTAACTGGCATGGACGGCGAAATCCGTTTCTTCACCATCCAGCTCGGGAACGACGTTTCAACCGTGTACACGGTACTGCCGCACGCTAGCACTTGTTTGAACAGGTAGGCGCGGGCTCGGTCGCATTTGTAAGAGCATGGCTGACTTTGATCCTTTTCTTACAGACTAGATATACCGCTTTATCCTTCAAAAGCAGAGCTTGAGCAGAATTTGTCCATGGTATATATGATGTATCCGTCTATTTTATACCTTTGTCAATTAGTGAACTAATACGGTACTCTGGCGTTCTTGCTGTCTACAGGTAATAGAAATGGACGTTACAGGGTTTAGTAGTCGCTGAGCGGTACCGTGCTAATCAAATTGTAGAACCGCCCATCAAGCTTTCAGCTTCGTCTACCGGCTCGGTAATTACTGCCTTGGCAACAGTCTCTTCTGATCAACGAGGAATTGGTCAGCACTTTCGACGACACTTCGTTCTCTTTTCGTGTCGCAATGGGAAGCGATGTCGTGTCGCTGGAGTCAGATTTGTGCGGGTTCGCATCATGGCGCAACAGTATGTGAGTGGTTGGCAGCCAACACTTCTTCTCGTCGCATTTTTTGCACCGCCCGATACGAGCCCGAAGTCAACAGCTAAGATTTGGATTAGCTCCATAATTGGTAAGAACTCGGGATTACTCTATCGATTGCTTGCTGTACACGAACAAACAAACAAACGTGCGAGCTGCCGCTCCCCCAGATTACAACGTGTTTACACGGTACTGAGCTCACGGTAATAAACAAGCAACACACTGAAGCAAGAGGACAATTCGACGTACCGGATTTTGTACAAGTCAACCATAACACGAGAGTTTGGTGTAACGTCACGGAAAAGTCTGGGGAAAGCTCCTAAGTGCGGCTCGCATTTAGAGCATCTCCAGGCGTGAGTAAAACCTAACTTTTGTGCACCAGCTAAAGACCAGTGATTGACTACCGAAAACCCCGATAAACCGAGCTTTTAAATAGTGTCAATAGCATTTCCGGTTAAAGCACATTCATAAACCCGTTTACGAGCTCCATAAATATGTCGGGACCGAAAAATCGTCTCGACAAATTTGTTGTTTCATAATATGAGAAATTACACAGAATCGGACACTTTTTATCGAGAATTCGTAGAACAGGACACTTTCTATTCACAAGATAGGACACTTTTTAGTCTTTTTGATCTGAGCCTCGCGAGCGACGCAAGGAAGTCCCCTAAAAATCCCTCTTGCAGTCTCGAAAGATAATCCTCGAGACATCTTCCCTCGAGATCACTCTTTTCTTCTCATTGCTCCAAACCTCCTTCTTTTACAGGATCCTCAATTAACTGTAATGTCACCTACCATCACTCCTGACATGCCAGCTTTAAAAGGACTATCCTTCGCAACTATGGATGAAGCAATGATGGCAATTCGATCACAGGCAGCAAAAGGTCACGTCAGCTACAAAGTCTCCGACAGAAACAAAACCAGAGTCTACCTTAAGTGCCCAGGCGACGATTGTCCTGCAAATGCCCGCATATCATTTCACAAAGAAACCGAACATTATCGTATCATCCAGGTGCAAGATCAGCATTCATGCCAATGATCGCTTAAAAAATCTCGGGGATCTCAGCGTGAGCCCACATTTTGGTAAAGCAGCTTCGCAAAGGTATGACAGTAAACAGCAAGGCTCTTATTATGGATGCTTAAAAGTTTCTAATACGAAAACTTGGTGTCGACATCCGTACACTACCACTCACAAAGCAAAGGAAGCAGTGTGTGTGGTGGAGTGGGGTTCGCTCATTTTTTTGAGGCGACTTCGACTATCCACTGGCGCCCAGACGACCGACTAACGGAGGGGGTACTCCGATTCCGCTTGCACTTGTTTCCTCCTCACCTTGTGTACCCGTCGGCAGAGCGAGTTGCACTCTTCTAGGTGGACTCGACGAGATGCTAAACTTGACCGTTGTAGAGATTGGTGCTGATCGGGTGGAAAATCCTCACCCGATCGCGTGTACTGAGTTGGCGCTCTCCTAGCGTCGCCGTGATTTGCCCTGATCACCTTGTGCCAAAATGTGTACTTGAGTCGCGAGCCTTTCTGGCCACTTGAGCCGTCTCGCGATCTTGTACATCAACCGATACGGTTGGCTGCGTCCGGTCGCAGTAGGGGTGTGTTGAGATTCCTAGCACTCCTGGCCAAATAGCTCCAGGAGTGATCGTTCTATCCTTGATGTCGAGATCCTCAGACGTAGGGAGGCCAAAATATCCAACCCGGGACAAGATCGACGCGAATGCGTTTAGAAGCAAATTGAACTCTGTTTAATGTTAACCAATCAGACCCACACACCTTACTCCTATAACTCAGAAAATCAGATGCCACGCGTCGCCTCTACAGATCGCCCCTTGTATCTATGCGGCACAGACCTGACACACCAACCGTCTGATCGCATCAGGGCATGGTCCACGCCAGATCGCGGTCCCTTGATCGCGGTCCCCTGATCGCGGTCCCTTGATCGCGGTCCCTCAATCGCGGTCCCCTGATCGCGGTCCCTTGATCGCGGTTCTGAACCGTTCTGACCGGATGAGATATTTCCGTGAATGATCCCAACGGTCCCATCCATATGATTGGTCCTCGTCCCACGATCATTCTGCCGGTACCCACTCCATACTGAGGCATACGTTTGAGGTTTTACGACACCGATCTTGATCGACTTTACCACAATCGCCCCCTGCACAAATAGCCGATCTGCAACATCTGGCTCGCTTGTGCACGTTTTAGTCACCACTTTCCGTTTATCCTCTCGTTGCCTTCCATGGTTTCCCCGTCGTCCACGCCCAGCTTGCCACCAACTAGTTGTGCGCCATATCCCTCGGTGATGATGCAATCTGGTCCCGCACCTTCAGTCGGTGTTGACATTTCGCCACGCGAACACCCGACTGGCCCCGATTCCACTACCGTCGCGGTTGAAGGTTCCTCGGTGAGCGGAGGTCCATTCGGCCCTGCTTTGGGACTCGATGCTGCTGAGGACCTCGCTTCAAGTACGGAACCGATCGGCTCCACGCTGACGCCTGATGTTCTTGACAGTTCTGCTGCAAGTGACGAGCCGATTGGGGTCGGAGAATCTGCTAAAACCACTGATTTGATGAGCTCCGCGTTGACGCTTGATGTCGTCGACAATTTTGCTGCAAGTGGCGACCCTATTGGGGCTATCCCGTTGCCGACCACTCGAGTTGAAACACCAATAGTTGATGAAATGATCGCGGTTGGTATGATCGCTGGACTTTATCAGCGGATCGCATCCCAGCAGGATCTTGTGAATAGCTATCGCGATCTGGAGCAAGCGTTGCGGGAGCAAACTCGAAGTGGTGATCGACTAAAACGGGAACTCCGTTCTCTTACCGAGTCGGCCTCTCCTTTTGTGATCTTCGCCCAAGCTCGTCGTGATCGCTCTCGTCTGGATTTGAAAAATGCACACGCTGAAGACGCTTTGCTTCAGGAGACAATTTGCGCCGGGAATTGCTACGAGCAGCAAATTAGCGACCTAAAGTCGAAACTTCTAAAATCGACGTAATCACTTCATACGTTTAAAGAGCGTCAAGATCTCAAGCTGGATTCCTTGCGACGACGCATGGATGAGGGAACACTCTATTTCAAGCCGCACTCTTGAAGGCCAAATAAAAGAGAACTGAGTACAAGGCAGACTGTACTAAGGCTCAGACCACGGTTCGCCACCTGCATGCTGCTCTTGCCGCTGTATCAGTGGAGCGCGATCAACTTCGGGATGATCTGGCTGAGTTGGAAGCTGAGTATGACCGATCGCGCTCCTTGCTCTCCGATCGTGACGATCGGGTGGGTCTGCTTCAAGCTACTATCTCGGGTTTGGAGGTAGAGCGCGATCAGGTGTTAAGCGATCACGACGTTCTTCGAACGAGCTTTGCTGCGCTCGTTACCGGCCCCAGTTTACATTCCTCGTCCCGTCCCGTTGAGACGGCCCCATCTACAAGTGCTCGTGTCAAACGCGCTAGCACTTCCGCTCTAACTCCTCCACCGCGGACCAAGAGAGCCAGAATCGAGGCTACCTCGCAGTCGGTCGTCAAGATGACACCCAAGACTCATTCTCCGACTGCGTCCGGTATCGTCTCCAAGCCTTATCCGCCATGTAAAACCCCGAAGAACAACCCTACCCAATCCCCCACAGTTCCACACGATCTCAAGCAAAACTTACGCCCAAGACTCCCGCTTCCCGGACCTGGTGTTCGAAAAGGCAAAGGCAGAGCGCGCAGTCCTACGCCTGCTCCAGCTATCTCGGATGATAACGATTCATCGGATGCTGGGCCTCGAACCTTGGCTGCACTCTCCCTATCACGCTCTTCTTCACGGCGTATAAATTTCGTTGGGTAATTTGACGACTCCGTCTTCTACGTTACCAGAGTTGATCGTAGTGGATGCCTCCAGCCCGGATGTGGATTCCTAAGCCTCCCCAGTTGCCGCTTCCCTTAGGCCAAAACCCAAGGTTTCCAAGGTCGACTTGTTTGGCGCAGCTTCTAGCAGTTCGTAGGGTCCGATCAGCGTTACGGAAGACGTCCGAGCCCCAGCCAATAATCTGTTGTCTTCGGCCGAGTACAGTGATGTTCCCAAGACTAAGGTGCCCCGCGATCAGTGGAGACCCGGGTATCACTGTCGCGTACCAAAATCTTCTGTTCAAGTTTCACCTTGGTCTGCGCGCCGGGTGAGCTGGATTAGCGTGTTGAAATTGGATTTGGAGTTCTTCTATCGCCATCTCGCCAGGCCCAAGCATTACCATTTTTCAGCCTCTCCTGCTGTGTCGAAAGCACCTCCCATGTCTGAGTGGTCTCCCCACTTAATTTCTTCGGCGCGGGTTGCCGCGCTTTATCGCCAGGAGCCCTGGAAATCTTTGCGCGTGAAGATTACGCCCATATCTTTCCAACCCGTTGGGTGATTCGAGCAGTTGCTGGACGTATACCACTCTTTCGGAGAGCGCTATATCCAGACGTTGTGGGAATCAACCCATACCTTCCCCATTTCTTCCGCCGATCGGGTTAAAGATCCTGGGCTGGCGTTATTATGCAATCAGCGCAAACAGCGGCGATCGCGATCCAGACTTTCTTGGAAAACCGTACTCAAGTTCATACTCCAAGGAATGGTAGAAGGCCATTGCAACTTGGACATTCTGCTGGACCCGGTTTTCTTGCACCTACCTCGCTTACATGAGAAGCGGTTCTGGTACCCCGGGTTGGGGACTGGGAAGACTAACACTCCCAACCTGGCTTCCGCTTTGTCGCTGACGAACTCTGCTGAGCCATGGCGTAATTCAATCGCGAATCACCCAGGCATGTCAATCTCTCGCCTATCCGGTAAGTTCTTCGCCCCGTAGTCTATCGAGTTAATCACATTTCGTGTATCAATTTCATTTCTTCATACTGTCTATAATCTTGATCTCTCCGGAAATGTCTTCTACTTCAGGCCTCTTGGGCCGCGATCGTGCTTCGATTGCTACACATTCTTACAAACATACCTTCCTCCTTCATACACCACCTCCTGGTGTAACTTTCCCCACCGTACGACCATGTGCAACCTCCTTGCACACTTACACACCCCATCCACCTCTATCTGGTCTAGACTCCTGGCTCTTCTTCGTGCGTTTGCATCAATTCGAACCTATTTCGACTTATCCGATCACGATCGAATTCTTGTAAGATAGCGCCATAATTCAAGTCTGCTTCATCCACCCATGATGGATCGATATTACATTTTCATTGAACCAGAAATTGACGGTGTACTCATCCGTAACGCGTCTTTCGACCCGATCGGACGTCCACAATCTTTGTCACCTCGAATTCACCATCATCCAAATCGCCTTCCCAGCTATCTTCTGGTGGTAAAGCTTCGTCGAAATCGACCCGATCGGACTCATCTACTTTCAGTTGACTTTGAGGCCGCTCTGGGAACATCATCACTGGCTTCAGCTTGGACACATGTACTATTAAGAACAACCTATAAGGTGTGCCTGCGATATCCAATTTTACTGCATGATCTCCGATTTTTTTCATTACTCGAAAGGGTTCGTGCCACATATGGGCTAACTTTACGAGCATACCCATCCTTCACGCGATCCAAATACAACCACACTTGTGCCCCTTGATCGATCTCTAGCAGATTTCGGTCGTCATTGTGACGATCCGATCGGTCCTGGATAGCGATCTTTAACCGATCGTTCACGATTGCTCTTGCCTGTTGATACTGACGCTGCATGTTATATCTCCATTTTCTTGGATATCGATCGCGAGGTTTGACACTTCCCATTGGTAATGCCGCTTCCAACGTCGATCAGGGGTCCCAGCCATGGATCAGATAAAATGGTGTCTCTCCGCGGACTCGATCTTGTGCGGTATTAATTGCATAGGTTAATCTTTCTGCATACTCATCCCAATCTCTCTGGTTTTCGTCAGCAAGATACATCTTAATCGATCGCGTTAGAGTTTGAACCATACGTTCCGTTCGCTTGAGGTCGATACGCCATTGTGGCTCGTTGCTTCTGTCCCGCGATCTTGTTGAAAGCTCGAAAGAAGTCAGACATAAATCCTGGCTTCCGATCATGAGGGATGATTGCACTCGCACCTAATCTTCGAAATACGCCTTCTTCATAGTTCTCTGCAATCGTCTGTGCAGTTCGGGAAGTTCTCGTAACCCGAGAACAGATCGATCCACAACAGCAACTCAGTATTCCCCTTAAACGATCGCGGTAAAGATAGGATATGATCCATTGCCAGAATTTGGAATGGGTACGTCGCTTGCAAGTTGCCTGGAGATCCACCCCGATCTTGCGGGCGACCTTTGCCGGTTTCACAATCAATACATTCGCCAACATAGCGTTGCACGCTCCGGTATAATTTTCGCCAATGGAAATTCGCCCTGATCCGATGGTATGTACGGCCTACCCCTTGGTGCCGACCCTCTAGACTAGTATGGTAATGGTGTAGGACGTCTTGTTGCAGCAACTCTGAATTACTAGACGAATTGACTCTCCACGATCTTCGCTCTTTGATGCCACCCTGGGGAGGAAAAAGAGCAGTCCACTTTGGTCGACTTCGTAGTCTGGTGAGATTAGTGCGCAAATCTTTGCGTCGCTAGCACTCAGCGTTGCTATATCCCCGATCAGATATGTATTCAAGTCCGATATCCAACTTTCCTCATTTTGCGCCTGGTTTATACGCTGATCTGGACTTGTTGTACAATTTTTTCTTGTCAAACTGTCTGGGGGCATCGTCTTCGCGTCGTTGATCGCGTGATCGCGGCTACCTTGACTCGGTGGTGAGTCTGTTTTGGTATCAGTAGTTCATTTAACCGATTAAGGGTCACGAGATTGTCTCGTTCTTGGTCTGATACTGCGACATTTCCTTTCTCCTGACGTAACGCTTCGCTCGCTAGTCGATCAGCACTCTGGTTCCAGTCCCGTTTCACATGTAGCAATTCGTATTTTGGCCACAATCGGAATTTCTCCATTGCCTTATGTTTCAAAAGTTGTAGACCTGGTGCTTTACAGTCGATTTTTTCTCGCATCTGTCTTTTTACCAAGTTCGAGTCACCACAAAAGATCACCCGACCTCTGATCTGATCGGACAGTGAATCCAGACCCAGCAACAGCCCACGATATTCAGCCTCGTTTACCGTCAAATCTTCCGCAAATTCTGAAGTAGCCACCATTATCGTCCATTAAGGCAACTTCCATATTATTGCACTGTAAGCGACACCTTTCTTCTTTACCCTAGCCGATCCATCGAAATTGACCACCAGGACACTTTCGTCTACTTCGACTGTGGGTGGTGGCATACAAATGTTTTTCCGTGGTTGTTTCCTTGGAGCGATCGCGATCGGCACTTCATCTGCATCCTTTCGAGGTGTTATACTTGCAGCCAGCGTACCTAGCACTTCGTCTTCGCCTTTTTCGCACCATCTCATATCTAACGTCCAGTTCGATAGTATCGCCGCCCATCTCCCTAGTCTTCCGTTAAGACCCGACGACTGCAATAGCCAAGCCAACGTCGAGTATCTCGTAAGCACCATAATCTCCCGCGAAACCAACATCACATAACAAATGTCTAACATTCGGAGGAGGGCTAGCACTTCTTTCTCAATAATTCCGTAATTGACTTCGTTGGATTTCAGCGTGCGACTAGAAAAAATGACAGGCAATACGTGCCGTCATACTCTTGAAGCAATGCGGCTGATACTGTCCACTTACTGGCGTACACCACAATCACCGGCGCTCGATCTGGATCGAAATGTCTTAAGATCGGTGTTTCAGCAATTTTGCCCTTTAGCAAGTAAAAAGCCATCATTCCTTTCTTCCATCGACTTCCATCTCCAGAATCTAGATCGCCCCCTGCTTTCCGGTCCAGAACGCCTCTTTTTTTGGTCCAGATTGTCGCAGGACTCATTTCGCGAATCGTGATCACGATCGGGTTCACTGTTGGATACCATTATCCGAACTTCTTTATCTTGGCTGATCTCGTGAAAATCTGCTTCCCGTAGCTCGTAGAGCACGGACGCATATTTAGCGAAGTCTTTGATAAAACGACTGTAGTAATTTAGGCTTCCCAAGAATGATTGCATTGATCGCAGAGTTTGAAGGAAGGGAATATATGCAATTGAGTTTAAATCCTTGGGGTGGTCTTCCAACCCTTTGTGTGAAACTTAAGGCCTAGATAGTCGACCTTACAGCGCCCCCAGAAACTCTTTGCCACACTGATCGATAGGTTTCATCGGTCACACACTTCTAGCAATCGTTCCACCTTTTCATGCAGGGATGACCAGGATTCAGCAGGAATCAAGATATCATCGATACAGGACTTCGGCCTAAAACTGATGGTCTTGGATCTGTGTCCGGCACTCCGTCAGTGAACACATCAGTTGGTGTCGACGATGGTAATGCATGCGAGTTAGGTGTTGGGTCGATCTTGAGATAACCATATAGTGCATTGTTGATAAGTCGTTGGTATATCTGGAAAGCGTTTTTTAGCCCAAAAGGCATTCGCAACCATTCAAACAAACCCGACGGCGTGATAAATGCAGAAATGGATCTTGCTCGTTCCGTCATTTCCACTACATAAAAACCACTCGCCAAATCTAGCGAACAATATTACATCGCTTTATCCAAGTCTTGTAATAATTCGCTGATTAGTGGCATGGGGTTTATCATCAATCTTGTCAACTGATTCACCCTCCTGTAATCGATGCACAGCCGTATGTCCTCCCCACTTTTCTTGATAGTCACCACGATCGGAGAAGCCCAAGGTGAAATGGACGGTTGAATGATCTTGGCTGATAATAATCCCTCGATCAGGTCCGCCAATTTTTCTCGATATTTAGGTGCCATCGGCCGTACTCTTTGCGCGCTTGGTTTGGCACCTCCAACATCAATGTCACATACTGCTCCACGCGCAGCTGGAGGCAAGGCGTTCCCTTTGCCTATGAGTAAGTGGCGATTCTTCCAAATCAGTTGCCTCAGCTTCTCCTGATCTTCTGTCAGCGGTACACCTGGATCGCCAACCTGGATGTCATCTATAGCCACTTCCTTTGTGGGCGCAATTATTTCTGGCAAGAGTGCCATATGTTGGTCCACATCTTCCACAAATAAATCACCACTATCGTGGCGATAAGACACCGATTTTGTTTGAGTCTCGTCTGTCACGTATCCCTCTAGATTGAGTAATGTAGCATTCTGTATCGTTTGATCTGACAATTCGAGCTCTTGATCGTCTCCGACCGGGTGATCATCTCCGATCGCGATCTCTTGTGCTCATCTGATTACGTCGTCCGAGTGTTCCTGTGACCGATAGCCCTCTTCTGCCTTCACTGCGGTATTGGCCACGGCAGGTGCCTCTAGTGATCGCTGCTCGTCGCTGTCTGGGCGATCCTCTTTCACGATCTGGCGTTCTGTGACATCCGTCATCTTTGCTTGTGAAGCTAGCAGATCTGATCGGCTTCCCTCCATATCCCTTCCTTGTTTATCTCTGTGGGTCAGAATCTTCTTTGGGATGGGGTATGACGGGTGATTCACTAAAGGCCTCGAATACTCGATCGGATGTTCCTTGGTTGATTTCGTTGTAGCTTCAAACGCCAGAGTCTGCCATTCATTATACCGGCGTGATCCAACTGATACATAGCCCGGCGATCGGGGTATCATGTCCGTTATCATCCACCACAATAAAGGCATATCGTGATTGATAATCACCTGCTGATCGACGATGTTGGCCAGTATCAATTACTTGATCAGGCCCGGTCCATTATTCACCGTTGGCACCCATATTTATCCCGTCTCACCCATAGTTTGGACTTAGGGAAACCTGCTCCAATCCTCATCTCCGTGGATTATCCAGCAGGAATTACTAAATGTTGGTCTGGGATAACGATCGGTTGCATGTTTACCCCATACGGAGGCCTGCGCCCTGCCAAGTGAATTTTAACCTCATCTGGCAAACAAAGCGTACCGTCCGCCAGATCTAACCGTATTCCCGCTAACACCATAAAGTCCATACCTAAAATCGCTTCTCGGCCCACTTGATCACTCACCCAAGCGCCATAATAATACATTAGCGTTCCGTTTAATGTGATCTTGATTTTGGTGCGTCCTTCCGTCATGTAGGCATTCTCCTCGTTTCCCACACATTTCTGTCTCTAACTGTCATCAATCACACATCCCACCTTACGAGCAAAGGTGGCGTTTATGATTGAGACTTCGGCTCGAGAATCGAATAGCATGGTGGTCTTCTTGTTATTAATTTTACCCACCGCTTTAGCCTGTCTAAACCATTTTCCTGGCGTGCGATATTTCCAATATCCTCTCGATTCCCCCGGCGCTTGATCGAGTTCCATTTTAACGGGAGATCGTGAATGTTCATCCACCTTTTTTACACTTGAAATATCACACAACCGATGGTGTTCCAAATCACATGTATTAGTGGTCGGGTCGATCCGATTGTTACTCCCTTGATCGATCCTGCCATTCTCCACAAATGCATATATGCATAGCCTAGAACGATCGTCTCGTGCCAGATTCTATCCTGGCAAGCGTCCTAGTTTAACATCTCTTCTGCCTTGTTCGGTAGTAGTCCTGCGTGCTTGGTTGGGACGTACCACTTGCGGATCAGGTTGTAGAGCTCTTCCATGAAACATTGGCCGCACTCGTGAACTTCCCCACAAGCGGAACACGGATGTCGACATTTTTCCGAGGGGTGCCCATTTCGGCCACACTTCTGACAGGTCAATCTTTTCCAGTATCCGCGATCGTCATGTCTTTTCGAGCCGCACTGTGTGCAGGCTTTCGCAACTCCGCCCCGATCGCGATCATCATCTCGGTCTGTCTTTCGCGATCTGTCTCGTTGATCCCCTGGGTCTGCAGCCTTATCAGTGATAGTCGTCACACAAACCTTACGGCGAAAATTTCTTCATCTGCATCGTCCGAACTTGAGTCTGAGTCGCTTTCCTCACTTTATGCACGAATGGATTTCACCATCCGTGGTGTCTTCGAATATACTTGGTCTGGCGTCGTAGCCGATCGCGATCGGTACTTGTTCGAGTCAGTCGGATCCTTATTCTGTCGAAAAATCATACGCTGATAAGCGCGTAGAGTTTCTTCCATCGTGTTAGCATCATGCACTCGCAATAGGGTCAGTTGCTTCGCCAAATCTCGATCATCTAAAGTGTCAGTGAAGTGTTCTACATGCTCACGTTGGCTTTCTGGCGATCCATCTCTGAACGCCACTTTTCTCGCATTCCTGCTACATTCAACCAGTCCTAGTATTCCAACGGGGTTTCATTTGGTCTCTTCCCCGCGTGGTTGTATTGTATCTGCTGACATTCCATATGTTCCATATCTGACCATGAAGCCTTCCGACAACGACTTCCAATCATCGCGGGTCGATCGGCTCAGCTGGCTGTGTCAATTTCGGGCAGGTCCTGTGAGCAGGTCTCAAAATACCATACATTTCTCGTCGTCTAGAGCCTGATCGCGTAGAAAGGCAGTCTTTATCTTGTTAGACCAACCTCTAGCACGTTCTTCGTCTTGATCACGTCCTAAAAATTCTTTCAGATCGGCCATCGCCGACAATTTAATCCTTTGCACGCTGAAACCTCCTGTCGGGGCGGTTCCTGCAGTTGCCACTTGTGGTCGTCTTAGATCATATGGTCCCTGTGATCTGACTCATGTTCTCCCGGTCGATCGCGGTGTGAGTCTACTGACTCCATTTCGACGTCTGGGACGATCGGGTAGTTAGCTCCTTGTTCTTCGCGATCGCGAATGAATTTGTCCATGGCGGCCTTAAATAAGTTTGCAACTGGCTTGGCTCCACCTTGTTTGCATTCTGCAAAGCCGGAATTTGAGTCGATCGTATTCCGTTGTTTGCCGGGTCGAGCCTGTATTTAAGCATTGCTGCCCCTGTCGGTCCCAGAGACATCCGCTGCATCCCAAACGACTCTTCTGAGTCCATATCTGATTCTGCCGAAGCATAGCATGACGATCCCGTGTATTCCTCTTTCACGATGCGGTTGGTTGACTCTCTCCTTAGGCTCAGGTGTCCTTCTTCACTCTTGATTCGCTGGCTCAAATGTCCTTTTTCTCCCTCGATCCGTTGGCTCATAGGGTTGTGAGACCCTGTCAGTGGAGTTAGCTTTTCGCATAGTCGATGTCCTGCTTTGATCACCCGATCGTGATTAAATTTTAAGAGCGTTTGTGCGTCGAAAGCTCCAGCTGTAAATCCAGCGTCTCTTAGCAGCGGAATAAGCCGATGCAATGTCTCCAACTGATTCGAGGTCACTTTCGGTGGCAATACTGGACCTTGGATCGATCCGACCAGCTTAGGTTTCAGCACCTTTAGGACTAGGTCTTCTGCAAGAATTTTCTTCAGTTGTTGCCAATAGAATTCCCAGGTGTTCTGTTTCAATTGCCAGCCTTCTAATTCCACATCCTGAACTTCTGCCTTGTTCTCTTGCTTGTTTCGATGTGGCTCTGCCGTCTTCGTCTTTGAACGGGCCAACTTAGGAGTGTGTTTCTTCGCCTTTGGTTGGGCGGTAGTTTTGGATGAAGATCTTTCAGGTTTTACTGGAGGATTTCCATCTGGCAGATCATGCTTTGCAGCACGATCCGCGGTGGTCCCCGAAGGGGCCTCAGGAGGGGGTTGATGTTTTTCTTCCAGATCAGCTTGGTGATTTTCCTCTTTGACTTTCTTGTCATCATAGCCCCTACCAAAACTACGATGATCTTGGGATCCATTCTCTTCGCGCGTCTGTGGCGATCCATAATCCGCTGACGCTCCAAGCCCAGGTTCAGTTTTGATCTTAACGTCTCCATCTCGGGACTCACGGTAAAATCTCGAGTCACCAGAAGATCCGGGCACGCGCACTATTGTGGTGGAGTGGGGTTCGCTCATTTTTTTAGGCGACTTCGACTCTCCACTGGCGCCCAGACGACCGACTAACGGAGGGGGTACTCCGATTTCGCTTGCACTTGTTTCCTCCTCACCTTGTGTACCCGTCGGCAGGGCGGGTTGCACTCTTCTAGGTGGACTCGACGAGATGCTAAACTTGACCGTTGTAGAGATTGGTGCTGATCGGGTGGAAAATCCTCACCCGATCGCGTGTTCTGGGTTGGCGCTCTCCTAGAGTCGCCGTGATCTGCCCTGATCACCTTGTGCCAAAATGTGTACTTGAGTCGCGAGCCTTTCTGGCCACTTGAGCCGTCTCGCGATCTTGTACTTCAACCGATACGGTTGGCTGCGTCCGATCGCAGTATGGGTGTGTTGAGAGTCCTAGCACTCCTGGCCAAAAAGCTCCAGGAGTGATCGTTCTATCCTTGATGTCGAGATTCTCAGACGTAGGGAGGCCAAAATATCCAACCCGGGACAAGATCGACGCGAATGCGTTTAGAAGCAAATTGAACTCTGTTTAATGTTAACCAATCAGATCCACACACCTTGCTCCTATAACTCAGAAAATCAGATGCCACGCGTCGCCTCTACAGATCGCCCCTTGTATCTATGCGGCACAGACCTGACGCATCAACCGTCTTTTCGCATCAGGCATGGTCCACGCCAGATCGCGGTCCCCTGATCGAGGTCCCTTGATCGCGGTTCAAAACCGTTCTGACCGGATGAGATATTTCCGTGAACGATCCCAACGGTGCTATCCAAATGATCGGTCCTCGTCCCACGATCATTCCGCCGGTACCCACTCCATACTGAGGCATAAGATTGAGGTTTTACGACACCGATCTTGATCGACTTTACCACATGTGCTGAGACAACCAATGCGCAACGGAAGCAGTACAATCTAGTGAAAGGCTATGTTCAATGTCTACTTCGTGAGTACCCTGAAACCTTTGTGAAATATAAAACACAACAAGTTCCAAACGAAAACGGCATGGAAAAACGATATCATCGTCTAATCATCGCTCCGGGTGCAACGAGATACGCTTTTCAACACATTCTCTACTTTGTGGCTGTTGATGGGACTTTTACCAAAACCCGCTTTGTCCAGATCCTTCTTTTGGCTGTGTCAATGGACGTTCAGGATGATCTGGTGATTTTGGGTTGGGCGGTTTTTCCAAATAAATGTGAGGAGACGTGGGACTGGTTTTTGACTAGCTTTAGTAATGCGCATCCTGGGATCAACGAACGTGGAAGTGCGGTGGTAAATGACCGTGAAAAAGGGCTAATAAACTCAAAGGCCAAAAAAATTTCGAGCTCTTTCAATGCCTTTTGTTGCTACCACATTGCTGCAAACGTTCAGACTAAACATGGATTTGTCATCAAAAGGTATGTACTATCCGAGTCACGTTGTTGGGGAATGATGGACATTCATGATTGACACTGATCCGTATGTTTTTGCTACATTAGACTCTTCTGGAAATGCGTCTACGCCAACAACATAGCTGATTTCGATAGATGCATCGATCCAAGCCGTAAAATCAAGCCTCTTGCTGCCGATTACATAACGGAGATCCCGCACAATCAATGGGCAACATACGCTTGTGACGTTCACCGTTTCGTACATGTCACTTTAAATTTAGCGGAGATTGCAAACTCTTTTCTGAAGCAGATGCGGGATTTACCTTTTCTTCTGATGCTGGACGCTGTCCATCGCCACCAAATGGAGTTGTTTCATAAACCGGCGCAGTCCGCAATTGGTTGAGCTGCACCGTTGGTGCCGTTGGATATGAAGAGATTTGGTGATGAGTTGAAAGCTGCTAAGATGTACACCGTCTTCCTGGCGGATCAAACTTGTGGAACGGTCGTAGGTGGATCAAATCACCAAGAATTGATCAACCTTCCAACTCCGGATCGTCCGATCGGTAGTTGCACCTGTGGAAAAGATCAGAGCTTTCTTATGCCATGCCTTGCCGCCTGTGGGTTTGCACTGAAAGTGAAGGTGGCCCCAATTACACTAGTCGACCAATGCTACACCGCTGACACCTATCGTGCAACACACAACCGTCCATGCGCTCTAGTATTAATTGTGAATCTCTCTCTGTCACCACTTTTACCACCAGAGGTATCTCGACCCCAGGACGACCTGTTAAGATACGCAAGGAAAGCGGTTATCAGCAGAAAGCGATGAAAGGAAACCTTGCAAGACATGTGGACAGCTTGGGCACATTAGGAGATCTTCTCGAGAGGCTCAGCTGTGATCACTGGGGAGGAGGAGACGGAACGGGAAGAAATTATATAAACGAAGAAGGCGGGCGAGAATCTTTATTGCAATTGTTTACTTCACCTCTCAATGTTTTTTTACGCATTATGTGTTGACACAAATTATGTAGCAACGGGTAGCGGCCGATTTTAAACTGTAGCTCCCGTTGCTTACACGTGTCAGTACTTGACGTCCCCCTCCCCTTTTTTGTCCCGTCAAATTAGTGAACAAGGACAATGTTCTTGGTTAAATCCCCGATGTAGTAGATTTTCCGATGAAACGTCTACAAGCAACCCATCAGAAACAGCAAAACCGTATCATCATGAAAGTCATCCATAACACACTCGCATTTTTCGTACTGCAAAAAACGCACCAACTTTAGGAAATATCTGCAGAATGCACATAACTTCCCAAGATGATGACCTCTCGGCTGATCACCAGATTTGCTCGGTCCTCAAGATGCTGCAATTGTGACACACCTGGTCGGGCGTCAGCATGACGTAACAGTCACAAACCACGTGGCAGAATCACACAAGAACAATCGACGCACCCGCCCACTCTTGTCTTTGGCCTTCTGCCATGTTCATCCATCTTTCTTGTAGTCCGAGACCTCTAGTGTGTTTCTAAACAACAACGTGCCTTTGACCACGCAAAAAATAGGGTACCAGAAATTACAGTCAGTAGATATCCGATAAGGGTTAAAATATTTCAAACAGCTCCTTGTTTTCAGTTAAACAATAAGAGACGTACCTGGTGGACGAAAGTGCACTGAGTGGAGCAGCGGGACGCTTTCCAGCTTGAAGTGCAGCAAGAGGAACACCAGCTCGTCTTTGATGAGCCATCGCCGAACTGCTTCGTTACTTAGAAAGGGTGCGCGCGCTTGATTCATTCGCCGTCTTGTACCCCTCTAATCGCTGGTGAAAAGAGAACCCTATCCTGTGAAATAAAAAAAGTGTCCTGATCTACGAATTTCCGATAGAAAGTGTCCTATTCTGTGTATTTCTCTATAAATATATACTTCAACATAAAACAAATCACTTACAAAAGTATACACGCACCAGGGTTCACCCACCGTCGTGTCCGGAGAGTGTTTCCAAGCTTAAAACACGGCGATGGACAATTTGAATCTTTTTTTTCGGTACCTGATTTCCGGATCCAGTCGGAACTGGGTCTTAAGTCTGTCTTTTCGATTTGCCACTCCCTTTTTGTCATGACTCAAATGAGTGACTAAGTCGCAGAGGTCAATTGATATCTATTCAGCTAACTGAATAAACCTTGCACTGCTGACAGTGCAAGGGTGTGTGCGTCCGACTACCTCACGTAAACGTAAGTGCAGAGGTAGATTGCTCTACGGTGTGAGAGTACCCTTTAAATCTATAGAGTAGAACTGTATTTAGTATATTTAATCCCTTTTAATCAATCGTTATTTGACTTAAATCAACTATGTTTAAACGCAATTGTGGTGGAGTGGCGATCGTTTATTTTATGAGGCGAACCCGAATCTCCACTAGTGCCCAGACGACGACTATTAGAGTGAGTAATCCGTTTACGTGTCTCGTATTTCCTTCCTCATCTTGTTCAACCGTCAGTAGGTCGGGCTCGACTTTTCTCGTTGGACTCGTGCCGAGGAAAATTTATCCGTCTTTAAAAATTTGGTTTGCGATCGCGCAGAAACCTTCATACGATCACGGGTATGCTTGTAGGTTACTTACGTAGGCTACTCAGATATAAACGAGATCGCTTTGTTCACGATGCGGGTGCTTAATACTCGAAACTTTTGAACACTTGATCCGTCTCGCGATTTTGCGACTTGTCATTTACTTTTTTGCTGTGTCCAATTCCAGTTGAGGGTAAGGTGAGAATTCCTGACGGCAGCCAATCATCTGGGGATATAACTTGATTTTAGTACAGGCGACTTTCTTGACGTCGGGAGGCCAATATTCTAGACCCGGAAGAGAAGTCAACACGTAAACTTCGAAGCAAATAGAATTCTGTTTTTAGTCAACCAACCAAAAGCTTAAAAATCTAGTATGCATGTCTGTAAGGCAGGATATGCTGCCACGAGCTCTCTACATTCCTTTGATCGTTCCTTCGCATAGTGGTCCACTTTCAGATAGATCATTGATCTCCTTGACCCATCATCGATCTCCTTAACCAATCGTCGATCTCCCTGACTGATTACCGATCGCCTAAGCTGGTCGTCGATCACTCTCTAGGACCGTGATCCCTGCCGACGTGTCGGTCATTTTTCCGACTTCGAATACCTCATGCGTTCCCGATCTTGGTAGCTTAACTCGATCTTGGCAACTTGATATACGATCCCGTTGACACGATTATTGATTGCGTTATTGCAATAAATTTTCTCTCGGTGTCATCGTATTTGATCTTATTATTGCGACGTTCTGTCTCGGTATTGCGCAGATTAACAGCCAATCAATTTTTCTCAACGAATTGTTGCGGTTTGAGAATACTCCGCCCAAAGTCGCCCTGATTGCGTCAATACGATTTACCACACAAACCTGTATTGCAACTATCTGTGAACCACTCATTGCATGCCTTCGTCGTGGCTCAAATTTTTTGGTTAATATCTTGGTCCTATATCAGTCACTGAGCAGTGTGTTACATCTGCAAAGCAAAATTATCTATTCGGGTAATATTGTGAGAATATCGTGTTCGTCCTAAAAAAATGTTCCTACTAAATAATTACCTTTGTTTACTGCCATTTAATGGAGGCACCCCATTACATCACCCTCCCTTACCCATTTGTCACATTAGTGACTAATTGATGATTGAGTAACTTTTCTGAGTGGACCTAAAAGGGAAGCACTAGCTGGCCTATCCATCCATTCTTCATTCTCATCGCATGGTTAACCAGTCCATGCGGTGTAGAGCCAAAGCTGCTGAGAACGCAGCGATGAGGCTCCGTTGCACTGTCGCGGGGGGGGGGACAAAATCACCCGAAGAATCTGACGCAGGTTCGCCGGCTGCTTTACGGCTCAGTCTGCAGCAGTATCTGCTACAGGCGCACGCGGTGATGCAACGCGTTACATCGGACATCATGAGCCCGAGCTCATATACTCTGGTGAGTCTGGCGGTTACTCCGACTCGAAAGAACCGAAAGTTAAGGATGAGCCAGAGTTGTCTGAACCGGAGCCGACTGAGTCGGCTTCCCGAAGCGTTTTAAGTCTTGCAGAGCGTTGTTATATCTTCGGATCATCCGACGATTTAGAACCTCCGTCTCCAAAAAGGATTCGTTTGACTAAAAGCTAAAAAGGCGGTGGATCTGGCTACTGGGAAGATCGAGGCGGTGATGCAATCATGCATTAGAGTCCGGCTGATCGGGGATGATCATGATGTGGGTACTTCTGTTGACACAAGTAAACACCTCGTCTGTCTGGCACAACGAGTGATCGTTATCGAAAAAGATTAATGGATTTATTTAGGCTAAAATTTTTTGATCCTAGTGCCCGTAGCTTGAACACTCAAAATTATCTCTTCATCCATGCGTTCATTAAGCATCGATGTTACAGTAAGAATTAAAAGCGTGATGATCCTTCGTTGATTCAGGATTGGAACGCTTTCATCCACAACATTAATTGGGAGTGATGCCTAGCTAGACAATATATTGCTTAATCGGAATCGGTTTGAGAAGCGGACCTCTACCGCTGCACGTTTCAAACTACATCAATTATCAAGAAAAATCGGGCTGTTATGCCTCTCTCGGGGTGATACGTGCCAAATATGTGTGAATAACTTGGTACGAGCTCTAAAGGAAGCCTACTCATGACTGACCCCTGGTGGAGGTTACCTGTCACTCAAGTACGTATGAGGGTATAGCTAGCTTGTGGTTCCTCTACAAGCGCACTGGGCATTCGTTACCCGATAGACCTTGTTCAACATCGTATGTGCCTTGTCATACTGCTCGACAAGTCCCAAAACATCAACCAGCAGTTTAGAGCGAGGCTCAAGTATCTACCGAGGGTAAACACCCGCGCCACCGGACGAGTTACTTGTGCGACGTCCCTTTAAATTGCGGTGGTTCAACAAGCGTTTCACGAGGAAACGTTAAATACCGCGCGCATTAATCAATAAAAATAGGCGGAGAAGGAAACAAATTATCAGAAGATTTTGCAGTTTTAGTCTGATACTGTGAGTAAGCTTGAGCGCGTAACGTGTGAGTTGCGCGAGGACGTCGAAGACGTAAGAGGCATATGTGTATTTCTATTTCTCGGCAACTTGAACCTTCTATCCTCGGAATCGGAGAAAGATCGATCAGATTTTCCTTTTGCTCAGCTTGATAATGGGCGGGCACGTCGTTCTCTTCGCGAAGAGCTCATGGAAGATCTTCAGGATATCTTTCGGTTTTGCGGGTAAATATCCGAACTTTAGACGTGGGCTAATAGTCTACCCCGCGAGCACAAGCATACCGTGGAGATGCTTGAGCGCAAGGGATTTCTTCACCGGTAGAAGTCGTGTACTAGTGATACGGCCTTAGGCGACCGACGTAAAACGTATGATGCGTGCGTATTCTATGTGGATGTTAATCGTGTATGCGTTACCTAAGCGGTGCAGCACACGAAATGGACCGATCAACTTGGATAGTAACCTACTACTACCCACGTTAGTCACTATGTGTCGAGGTAGGTTCACCGTCGAAAGTGAGACTAAACTACCTTCATCATATGAATGAACATCTTCTCTTCCACTCTTGTCAGCGTTTCTCTTTTGTCGGTCCACCGCTTTTACAATAAATTCGTGCACAAAACGGACAACTGTTTCGCAAGCCAGTGATACATCTGCCGACTTGCTGTCTTTGTCTACAGTGCACTTTGAACACACTGTAGCAAGATCAGTGACCTGGTTTGTGACAGCACCCTCGCTCTTACTTTCTTTTTTTCGCCGATGTCGATCACATCGGCGTCATACGTAGTAACTTCGTGGTCAGTACGTGATGAGTGAGAGCCGATATGTCGTTCACTTTAATGATCCCCCCCTCAAGCTAGACTTACACTCTAAATGGGTGGGTAGGAGTGGATGGCGCAAGCAATTCATGTAAAATGGTGTATGCTTCGTCGATGCATGTACCGAGTTGATGATGGCGAATGCCACCATTGGCAAGAATTTGCTCCAGTTCGTAAAGACTGGACACATCCCCAGATTAATTCCTCAAAAACGCGTTTAGCAAGTTCTGTGTGACCGTATGTTTCAGAGCTGCCAGATGTCGACATCTGAAGGCGCATTCTGAGTTTTTGAACACGGATCACCAGAATTAACAGTGAACCGTGGGTTTCGATTGAAGACGAGTTCACGAGGTAATCCATAAAGACGAAAAATCGCGTCAATAATATCACGAGCACATGATGGTGCATTGATTATATCATGGACATCGAATTGGTGTACTATTGTACTGAATCGATCCACGAACACAGGAATACCGGTTTTCTTGGGTGGGTCTGTGGGTATCCAAAAACAAAGTCCACTGCGACATATTTTTAGCATTCTGCCCGAATGGGCAAGGGTAGCAATGGCGCACGAAGTGAAAGACCAGACTTCGCTTGATTTCATATTTCGAATGCGCGGACGTAATGCGCACGAGCTGATACTGGCGGGGACATTAAAAGTCGCGACTGACGGTGAGATGTGTCGTCTCTCGATCATAATATCCACTTGTAGGTGCATCGTGGTACTCATACATGATTCGCAGTCGCAGGTCACCATGGTCCGGTACGACGACGCGATGTGTGTCGCCGGCAACGGCTGAATACTTCGGTTTACAATTGTGGACTGTATGTGTATCCATGGATGATTCATAGGCTGGGGGCAAAATTCTGAGAGACTGACAGGGTGGTTGCGAGAGATGATCTTTTTTAAACACACACCATCGCCGGATCGCTCGTTTGTGTGTGTCTTCGAATAAAGTTGATGAAGGGCCACTCGACGTCAACACCGCGACTGTGGTCGGACCAAAGTTGGTAGCACAGCCGGTTCAAAATAAGGCCGGCGTGACAGAGCATCAACAACGAAATACAGTCGTCCCGGCTTGTATTTTTTGGAGAAGTTATACGCAGCGAATAACGACAGTCACCTCGCTATTAGTTAAGAGAGGTGTGGACTGTTAACAGCCTTATATGTACGCATGATCCTACTAAACGTTGAATGGTCTATCACCTAGGAGGTAGACACGTAATTTCGCCAAAGCACACTTCAAGGCAAGGAGCCTTTGTCATGTGCGGGGTATTTACGTGCAGCCGGTTGCATCTGAAGTGACTGTTAGCAGACGACACGCTCAGCGCCTTTCTGAGATATACTGCATTCGTGTACATCCGGTGGCAAAATCACTTGCATCGCAGACCACATGAATTGGTCTGTCTTTGTCTGCAATTGACACAACCAGCGATCGTATCAAGCTTTCCTTGATACCTTCGAAAGAGAGCTTAAAATCATCACTTCATGAACAATTTTCGCTCTTTTTGAAAAGACAAGAGAGATGAATAGTCACCTCAGCGTAATTGTGAGATTATTTGTGCAAATACGTCGCTAGGCCAAGGAGCTTTCGAATCCCTTTTACGTCTGTAGGCACCGGCCAGTAAGTGATCTCCTTTATCTTTTCCGGATCAGGCCGGACATCGTGCTTATATACAATGCATCAAAGAAGTAGCACTATGCTAGCAGCAAATATGCACTTCTTGAGGTTGGAATACGACTTGTGCTCACGCATCAGTGTAAGAAACTTTCGAATGTCAGTCAGTGCACTCCGTATTAGAATTGTGTGTCCATAACCTGGCTATGGAAGAACAATTCTTCCACTACAGATTATGTATGTCGTGCCTAGAAAAGAATTCGTTTGACAATGAAGACGTATGGATGAGCGTGTTGTCCTGCTGAAACATGAAGCTTTGACCGGATGCGCGATGTGCAACAAAAGCGGAGAATATGCTATTGTGGAGATGAAACTCATTATGTTGCTTCCCACCAAAATGGACAGCACAGTTTTTATAACTCCGCTAAACTTACCTCAATCCCAAAACGGACCCTAAGCCGATCTAATGACGGTTCGTGTGCCTGATAGGTACACGCATGTCTCAGTAGATATGCTTTGTGTCGTCTTTTTGTAGATGTTTACTTGACGTGGAAATAAATGCATTTATGCATTATGAAGTACCAGAATTTCCCCTGACCAGGCAAGTTGACAATCTTTGTGGTCCGTGGAAAGCCCGAATGTGGTATAAAATTGCGAGTGCGACAAAACCACTTCAAACATCTGGAGGAAACACCGAGCAATGCGCACTGACCTTTAAGCCTGAGCTGCTGACTCAGCTATAATAATGAGAGCTCTACCCTCCCTGCACATCGGCCTTCTCGTGGCTTGTTGGCATTCACGACCATTCACCACACAATATACTCCGTCACGTGAAAATGCATTGCAAGCGCAATAGATAGCACTGGTATACCATGTCATTCAGCCCCATTTTTGACCACGCTCCTCGTCAGAGAGCGCTTTCTCTTTGCATGTTTTTTACAATGCCGGTTTAAAAACTTCGCGTACTTGATATTTGTATACTCGTCTCTGTCGTATATTTTGGCCGGATGACGATATAATTATTCGTGTGCGAGTTATATCACCAATGCAGATAATGTAGTCTTGAAAATACACATGGGTATGTGACCGTGTTTGTGCATAACGTATATAAAAAGCAGCGCTTGATTCGTACTTGTTGTAGAATTGTGAGGGCAAAGTGTGTGACCGTATATTTGTGGTCTAGATTGTACACCGTCGGGTGGCCCCAATCCAAATCATTTTTTTCGTTACCATAAGGGTCATCTCGTTGACAATAGCATCCCGAATTTTCGGGTTATCAAGTCTACAAACAAAATTCGAAGCATGTGCGTCAAACTATCCAGATAAACGCGCGTGTTGAATTGTATAACTAGAATATCAAACAGAAGGGAGAGCGAGAGAGATCGCGACGGTCTATTAATACGTTAATTTGTCCAAAAAATTTGTAAGCTCCTGAGCCAGGAAATGTGTACCGGATCTGGTTAGTGTCTCGTGACTTTCCTCCGTAGTGTTCCAAAACATACTCGAAATTATATGGTAAAGAGGTCGAACCCTTATGCAATGCCGCCCCTTGAATAACTGTATCCACCCCTCTATGTTTACTTTTTTCCATCGCTGTAAGATGCCGGATCTCAACTTCCCGATATCCAGAGATAATTTGCGGATCCAAACTTCTCGCCCTCTTTATTTTTTTTATTACGATCAATCTGTGAGTGATGCAGTCATTTGCTGCTCATTAAAAACCAAATACTATCCCAGGCGAAAACCGCGGCTTCTACGTCATCTTGGAATAGTTTCGTTCACCGAAGCCGCAGTCTGAAAGGTGTCGAAGGAGCTTGACGGTTCGCGCTCCCGAGAAAACACGGGTCACCTTACGAACGCTCATCGATTTCCCTTGTTCGGTGCCTTATTAGTTTTTTCAACAAGCACGTGCTTTCGGGCATTTCCAAAATGAAATAGGTGCTATCTTTATAAACCCTATGGCACCGCGAAATAGGCCGACAAATCTTGTCCAGGTGACTCAACTTATAATAGAGGTGGAGTTGGTTAATAGCGACCCGATAGAAAGCCCAGACCTAATAATTAGTAGGAACAGGTGCGTGACACATCAGCGCAGGTCGTGCGCTGATATGCTGCGGCCCGCTGCCACGATCGGTACTGAAGACCGTACCCAAACGCTCAATAAACGGTTTCAACGCTCCAGCAAGCTGACATTTGTGAAGGCCAACCGCTGAACAAAAACCTTCATCCAAATTCAACAGTTCACGAAGTTGTCATCTACCTCCCACAAAAACCTCTGGTGTCTGGGATGCGCGTAAAACACCACGCCATGTCGTCGGATGTGGTGAATTCACGCTAAACATTCAGCATCCAAGTCCACAGCAAGCTTTGGGAGGTAGGTAATGAAAAACCCCATAAAACCATCGGCACCTTGTCAAATTTGGACTTGCTCGTCGACTAGGCCGCAAGGAACCCATCTGTCGCCAGAATTGTGGCCCCTTCTCTACGTGGACCAGTCGTACCCGAACCGAAACGGAGGCTCATGGCGAAGCCTCAAAGGAGAGTCTAGCGTGAGTTTAGTCCGGACGCAGAAACGAGAAGACACCAGCAGGATCACCGTGGCCCAACGCCGTAACTTGAAATGCGAGTGGGATGCCGATTACCGTTCCGCCATTGAGATGTGAAATAAGAACTCAGTCGGCCCTGTTCTTCGAATGTGTAAGGCCAGTATAGGGCATGCAACAATTTGGTTTTATATGGATCGATGAAACAGTGGCCACGGTCGTCTCTTATGAGTGGATTTCGTCACCAGTCCAGCTTCCCCCAAAATCGGTGGAGCGCGGTCGTTTGAGGATTAATGAACGCAGATATTTCGAGAAAAGCAGACGCATAAGATAAAACTAGATCCTCTATTCCCACCAAATATTTGAGACGGTAATTAAGGTCAAAGCGTGTCTACTCCCTCAATCCCGCAAGCTTTTAGAACGTTCGGCCACATTCACTACGAGTAGGTCAAGATCCCGCACAAAGTGATTTTTCGATGTCTTGACCAAACATGCTTCCCAACCTCCAAGCCGAGGCTATTCAAACAGTACCAATCCAGAAGTTGTCGGCATCCCGATAGGCCCAAAATCGCCAAAAGTCAAAACTTGTCTTAGGTTTGCGTGAGCCACTGCAGAGCGTGTTTAGTACGCTGCATTCTAATGGCAACCTCAACCAATTCCAGCCCAACACCACAGCTTTTTTGGACCTGTAGATTAAACCTGGAAAAATCTTGTGTCTAACGGCCTCCGTAATTGTCGCGTGCGACCGAAGAATTATTTGTACAATTTGCTCACGTCCTGACGCGTCCATTTCGGGATGTCGACTTTACTGCCGCCGTTGACAGGATGGACGGGATGATAATTAGGTTGAGAATAAGCACCCGATTTTCCGCACTGGTCGCAATCGTCAAAGCCATGAACAACCACCGTTTTTGTAGCCTTAAGATTCTAAGCGCCCAGTTTCGATGCTGCAAGTCGATGGTCCCAACCGCGTAGACCAAAACCATACGATGTTCTTGATTAGAGGACCGGTACGCCCCATTATTCCGTAGAACTCAGCCCCGTACTCAAAACAATAGCTTCTCTTTTCCGAATACAATACTCTCCCGGACAGGGCACCTAAACGGGAAACAAGTCCCTGCGCCAAATTGAGTTGACCTGCGTTTTTGAAGATATCCTCGAAAAAATCGTCGATAGGCGCTAGAACATATGCGTTGCCCCCGCTACCCCTGAGATAGAAAGGTCTTTCAAGGTGGGCGATTAATGGAAATCAAGGCCTTAATACTTCACGACGAGGAGGAAAGGCAGTGAGGCAAGCTATCATCTTTACCGAATTTTCGATACCACCGAGAACAATTTGGACTTGCATTATCGACAACAAATGAAGCCGTGGTTACTGTATGTAGCCGACAGATAAGCTGAATCTATCGTGTGTCGAATTAAAATTCTGTAGAGCCGCGTAAAGAATTTTTTAACAGTGTCGTATGCCTTACAAAGGCCAGCAAAAGAATGACCCGGCTTTAGTGGGCTTCCATTGATTCGTCCATAGTAGCCGTATCAAGCTGCAATAAGATCATCATCACGAATCTTAACATATTTCTGTGGTTCGCGAAGCCTTGCTGTCAATTTTCAATAAGCTTGGGTAGGACGCATTGAGGTGGTGTTACCAGCCCCTTGGCAAAGAGTTTGAAGCGTAAGTAAAGTGATGAAATAGGCCGATAATCCATCGCATTAACAAAATCGCCTTTTCTCTAAAAATAAATGATAAGGGCTTCAAGAAAAGAGGGCGTGGGCCATCTCCTGCCTATCTTCCATTGCTGACCCGAACAAGCACTGCTACAAGAAAAGATGACGTGTCTTTACAGAATTGATTGTTCAGATCTATCCGGACCCGCTAATTTTGGACGGTTTGACCGGCGATCGCCTAGAGAATGTCCGCATCCTTTTTTCCGTCTAAAAGGCCTGAATTGTCCTCCGTTGAAAAGACACGCTCGGTTGTAATTGTAACGATGAGTTTAAAGGCCTCTGCTAATCTGTCTAGAGGTTTGCCGCGATGGACATTCCCGAGAACAGTGGACCATACTGGTGCAAATTTATCTGCGATAGTCAGATTGCATTTAAATGCCGACCGATGCTGCTGCAAAATCGTCGTGAAATTACAATTGCGTTCCCAGTAGGAAATCTGCGCAAAAGTGAACGCTGGCAATCTGTAGACCGGACGAGTATTTTAACTATGGCGCTCGAGGTGCTCCTGTCTCAGTTTTTCCATGTTAGCAAGTATACTTCGTGAAAAAATTTTGCAATTACCGCTGAGAACGTCAAACAAATTTTTGCTAGAGCCTTACCCGGCAATGCTTGACCCGCTCAATGGCCCGACGAAAACAGCGTTTACATTTGTTCACCTAAATATACTAATTTGCTGTTGTGAAAGCCTGACCAATGGCCATGCCGTCCATTTTTTCAACTAAAATAGTAATTTTGAGGTCAGGATGTGATGCTGAAATGGGATACATCACCGCACATTGACGAGCACGCCGTCGAGGCCTGCGCTGTTCACGCAAGCCGAGAATTACCTCCTGATGATCCGACGTATTTGATGGGATACGCTCCCCCTACTACTGGACACTGTCTTCCCGTGTGTCAGGGACATAGAATAGGTCAGCAAGACTGGCGAGTTTAGCTGCCCAGTAGGTCAATGGTCTTCAAAGTCGTCCAAATCGGCGTCAGCTGCATATTCGCGCAATATTCTCGCATGTGCTAAGCCAGTCGTATCGATAACGGCGTCGAGGCTGGACTTCTTCATCGGTTGGCACGGCGATGCCCATATCGATCAATGAGGGGGCTGTACACAGTTGAAGTCGCCAGTGATAATTGTGGTGAACGGGTCCAAATTCTAGAAGAGTAAATCCGTGAAAACAATCTACAATTTAAAATTAATGTAGGTGCGGACAGATCGACGAGGACGACTTCACCAATTGAGACGGATACTGCCCTGATATTCCAGCGTTGCGGATGCCGAAATTTAGCGGTTACGGCATACTAGGGTGCAAAGAGAACAGCCACGCCAGAGTGCTGCGAGGATCCCCGCTCTATTACGACAGAGTAGGAGCACTCGGAGTGAGATGTTGACCCCACAATCGACTCCGTGATGCGCTAAGCATAGCCGCCTCATCGGCTGTGAACACGTGAGTTTCCTGTATGCAACACGCCAGCGGTCGTTAAAGATGCGCCTATCGGTGTCCAGTCGCCATCCAACCGGACCGAGCACTCTCTTATAAGCCTTTCATTATTTGGGGAATGTAGATAGTGTCACACTTCTGTCGCTGATGCCAAATTTTCGAAGACGGCTAAGAGTCGACCATTTTCAAACCAAGCGTTAACGACCGTAGGCGTCCGCTGCATCAAGTGAAGAGTTTTGCAGAAGGTAAGATGTGGGATTCGTTGAGCTTCCCTTAGTATTCAGGAAGGAAATGTTGTTACACAAGAGCTAACGCAGTGACTAGAAATTGAACAGGCGTTCTCCAGTTCAACAGTTAGTCACCCCTTCGGGATAAGCCCGCTGATGTTGACTGTGTTTCCGAAACAAGCGGACGTGTTAACGCAGTTTCTAGGGACGGAGAATTGGTTTTTTAGCGACCCCGGTCAAAGCCATTATCTCCTGGTCAAACAATGCAATAAAGAGTAGATGATGGCTGAGGAGGACCCGGCGTTGTGGGTCACACAGCCGTACGATATCGTTCTTGCATTTTGAACAGCCCGGAGTTTGCTATTATCATATCCATATTCCATCAGAGAGGCTAGTGTAACGGGGCGCCCTTTGTTTGGGGTGCCGCGAAACTTCACGTACACTAGTACGTGCAGAGGAAGCTATCTACTTTAACGACTCAGCTGAGTAAAGGAAAAAAAGAGAATGTATTGAATATAGTTAAGCTATCAATAGATGCAGCGGAGCTACACAGCTCCTTAAGTCAGAGGAAGACTTAACGCTCTACGAGCAACTTAGTTCTAAAGAACTAACGACTTTACGAGTCAACAAGCTTTATAGCTTCAGATCCCTGTTCCAGGGGACCTAACGATTCAGTGAATCGACAGCACTTAGTGCTCAAGAGTAGCTACCTCAAGGAGGTGTCGCTAACTCTTAGTGATCAGAGATCAACGATCAAGACGGCTCGCAAGCCACGTGTCTTTCAGATCAAAATGGGAACTGATTTTATTTTTGTTAAAGCCTATAGAATATCTTAATCCTACTCAAAGATCTTTCGTATCTAATGGCTGACACTCGTCAGCCCCTACAAACCGATAAGATATTATATATCACCTTCACAGAAGCGAACCCTCAGGTGTGTAACACCTCTGGTACAAAGTACCATGATTTCGTGCAACCCCGTTACACCCTCCCCCCACCAGACTGACGTTTGCCAAAACGTCAATCGAACTCGTGTTCTCAGCGAGAACAGTGCGCGTACGGTGAACCTCACGGTAACGTACGCTCCAGCACGATGTCCTCATCACCAAACGAGTCAAAGGCTCTGTGTGACTACCTCGGAATAGAGGAAGAGGTGGACTATGGTAGCGATACCAGTGTCCGCGGTGACACAGGGACAACGTCCGGCTCACTGATGCCTGAGGCACAACTTTCGAACACCCCAAATCCGTTCGCTGAACGTGGAGGTGCGAGCGCGCCGTCAGCGCAGCATGCAGCATCTGGTTCTGATGAGACTATCATCGCGAACCCGCTCGATGAGCAACAACAACTGCTTATTCAAAAGGAAGAAAACGCTCAGCGTTATGCACAGATGACTGCAACCCTTGAACGCCAGCGTGACTATGTGTTCACCCCACCCAGTGTGGAGGAACGTCTGCGTCAAGCGGCCGGCCAAACATTGGCAACGTGGGTTATTGGCCATGGGCCTAAGACTCCTGAGGAGGTGGTGAGCTGCCAGGCACTTCGTGAGAGGTACCTGGAGCCGCACCTAACGACTCAAAGTCAATACAAGGCACGCCTTGACATGCAAGCACGTGGTGCACCAGTTCCACCGATGAAGGGTATACCCATTCTCCTGCTCGCAGGCGAAACAGCGAGTGAAGAAGACGATGTCTTTGTTCACTGGGTGCACTATGTGCGTCGCCTCAGCAACATTTTTGCTCTAAGGGCGAGTGCCCATGCGGCGGATGTGCGTCTCGAACGCAAGCTTCGGTATGATTATGCCAAGCTTAAGGCCAGAGGCCAATTGCGCAAGCGCACGCGCTATGCTTCGGCTACTAAGTTAGCCGCGAGTGCTGGTCAGTCTGTGACCAACAACCCGCCAACCCGCACCACTAGTGGTGGTGAACGGCCTCGGCCTCGAGATGACCATGGCCACGATGCTCAAAAGCCTCCAAAGCATATGGGCAGTCTTGCCGAAGGGGTACCTCAAATTCCCATGAGTTTTCAGACTCAGGGTACCCACGCCACTTTATCAGATACTGGTATTGGCCCTGACGACGACGTCGTTTCAGTAGTCTCTCGACATGGAATTGACGACACCCATGCTCATCGAGCAAAGTCGGTGGCGGCCGGTGTACCGGTGGAGGCCCACGAGAAATTGGTTCTCGAAGCGAAGGGTCTTCAAGAGGCCTTGTGTAAGTCCCAGTGCATGCTGGATGCGATGCAACGCCGCCTTCAGGCGATGGAGCAAGCTCAAACTCGGAGCGAGGCTCAGTTGGACTTGCTGATTCGTCTACAGCAATCCGGGGCAGTGCCCTTGTCGTCGGCGCAAGCGCCTCCAAGTTCACATGGGAAGGATCCCGGTACGGCTTAAGTAAGCCTACGTAGAACACTGGATGTGTGCGCAATTTGCGCGGGAGGTTAAGCGTATACGCAAGTCCCTTCTTGGCCGTGACCGTAAACGGTCCAATAAAGCGTGGATGCAACTTTGTCTTAAAGACAGCAGACACTACATTTGTAGGTAGATTTTTAGCATTGAGTAGTACTTGGTCTCCGACCTCATAACGTTCAATACAATTTCTGCCTTTGGCATCAGCTTGTTGTTTTTGGGTATCTTGGCTATCAGCCATTGCGTCACGCACATGTCTTAAGACATTTAATCGCGTTGCGAGAAACTCGCCGACCTGTTTTTGAACAGTAGCAGGGCTGATATCAGCAAGCCGATCGGCAACCTCTCCCCCACCAAGCCCTGATTCACGTAGTGATAGCGTTAACGGAACGCGAGGGTGAGTGAGACCGTTTATATAGAACGGAGTAAAGCCTGTTGAGGCATGAACAGCGTTATTCAACGCAAACTCAACAACAGGGAGCATTGAGCTCCAACGCCTAGGCGTATCAGCGCAAATACTGCGCAAAATGTCGTTGATGACGCGGTTTACACGCTCAGTTTGACCGTCGGTCTGCGGATGATCCGCTGTGGACATGTCCAACCGAGTGCCAAGCACCTTGAAGATAGACTTCCAAAACTTCCCAGTGAAGCGGGGGTCTCTATCAGAGATAATTGCCACAGGCAAGCCATGTTGGCGAAACACACGGTCGATAAACAGCTTTGCTGTACCTTCCGCATCAATGCTATCCGGCACAGCCGCTAAGTGAGCCATCTTGCTCAATCGGTCAACAAAGACCACAATACCAGTGTTGCCTTCCGAATCTTTCGGTAGGCCAAACACAAAATCCATGCTCATGGACTCCCAACAACCACTGGGTACAGGCAAACTAGCCAGCGGCGCCGCCGCATGTGCCGAGGGTTTTACCCGTTGACACGTTTCGCACGTACGCACATAGGTGCGCACCCACTTATAAAGTTTGGGCCACCAATAACTTTGGCTCACCGAGCTATAAGTTTTCTCACGACCGAGATGACCACTTAAAGCAGTATCATGTGCCTCATAGAGGATCCGATACTTTAATTCCTCATCATGAGGTACTACGATACGAGGGTTGTCCTCAATATCCGTGCGATAGCACAACAGGCCATTATCAATGGAATATCGATGTAGCCTCGCACGTAAACGTGCCGACAATTCTATGTCCGAGTCTTTAAACTCATTGCTCCCAAGAGCTCGTAGCAAAGCTACACACTGATCGTCCTTGGCATATGCCGCACGAATTAAGTCAGGGACTGACGACGACAGGGTCGTAACATGAGCAAGCTCATAGTCAGGTCGACGCGATAGCGCATCAGCCAAAGCGTTTTGCTTACCTGGCTTGTACTTCACCTCGAAGTTATATTCGGCAAAGAAAGAAATCCAACGAGCCATTCTCTGTGAGAGGTGAGGCGACTGTGTCGCAGTGCGCAATGACGCATGATCGGTATAGATCACAAATGGCTTCGAGCCAAGCAGATGGACTCTGAATTTGACAAGAGCGTACTTCATAGCAAGTAGCTCTTTGTCATGAACAGGATAGTTCTTTTCAGCAGCTTTCAGCTGTCGAGATTCAAATGCGATGACGCGTTCGCGTCCGTCGACATCTGTTTGTAACAGAGCACTGCCTATGGCAAAGTCAGATGCGTCACAGACGACACTGAAAGGCCGACCAGAATCGGGCAAAGCCAATATTGGCGCATGAAGGAGACTCTCCTTAACTGCTTTAAAAGCATTATGTTCGGTGTTACCCCAACACCAACCCACCTCCTTTTTAAGGAGATTGGACAATGGCCGAGCCATATCTGCGTAATTTGCACTGTACTTATGCAAGTAATTGGCAAGGCCAAGCCACTTACGCAAGTCCTTTTGGTTCTTGGGGACTGGCCAATCGACTATGGCTTTTACCTTAGCGGGATCCGCTCGAAGGCCTCGCTTTCCAATGAAGCACCCTAGAAAGGAAATCTCTTCTCTTCCAAAGATGCACTTCGATGCGTTCGCATACAGCTTATTCGTTCGCATGCACTCGAGCACAGCTCGTAAATGATCAATGTGGTTATCCACATCTGATCGCCCATTCATTGCACGACTATGGACAAAAATGTCATCAAAGTACGTTTGTGCATAGCCTCGATGAGGTCTGAATAGTTGCGTTACCAACCGGTTAAATGTAGCCGGGGCGTTAGATAGCCCTTGCGGCATAACGAGCCACTCCCAAAGCATACCGCTCGGAGTACTCACCGCTGTTAGCGGAATATCGCTTGCTCGCATGAGCAGTTGGTAATAACCATCGACTAAGTCGAGTGCACTGTACAGTGTACATCCCGTCATATTGTTCTGAAGAACATCCTTTCTAGGAATAGGCGTCTGCGCCGGTATAGTGGCTGCATTAAGCTTATTGTAAGCATGCACAATACGCCACTTGCCATTTGGCTTTTTGACACAAAATGTCGGTGTTGAATGGGGAGATTTACTCTCACGAACCATTCCAGCCGCGTGCTTAGCACGAAAGAAATCGTCAATGACGTCGCACTGTTCTTTAGGCAAAGGCCACTGCCGTGTTACACAGTATTTAGTTCCAGGAACCAAGTCAATCTCATGACGTACACCTCTATCGGGAGGTAAGGCAGAAGGTGGGTTGTGACACACCACATCTTGAAATTCCTTGACTAAAGGATAGAACGGATCCAAAGGATCTTTAAGGATCGAAGATCCACTTCGTGCACTAAGTGCCGCCTTTGTATCCTCTAGGACAGACTCATCCATTAACGAGGAAGAATTCAACTCAGTATCAGGTCTAATGACCGCTAACTCGGATAACTCTCCCGCCTTCAAGGCCTGGCTAAACTCGCCATCAGACATTTCGTCTAGCTCACACAGAGCGTCCACAGATGGAAGGGTTTCGAGGCTCACGTTGCCATTAACCTGACCAGTCACTCCATTAACAAGTGTATATAGTGTATTGCTAATCTCACGATGTGACTGTGAGGACGCCTGGCGCTTTACAGCTGCTACTCGGCGTCTCGATTGTCTCTTCGAGACCTTACTCCCCTTAGGGGTCGGGACAATATTATCCCCATGGTTACTACCAACCATGGTACGCTCTACACGAGAGCTTTTGTCTTGACCGACATTAGGTGTGGTGCCCTCACGGCCGTCCACACTATACGGCGTATCGCCAACAGTGTCATTACAGACATTAGGTGTGGTGCCCTTACGGCCGCCCACACTATACGGCGTATCGCCAACAATGTCATTACATAGGTGTGGGGACATTAGGTGTGGTGCCCTCACGGCCGCCCACACCATATGGCGAATCGCCAACAACGCCATTACCGGCGTTAAGCGTGGTGCCCTCACGGCCGTCCACTCTATACGGCGTATCGCCAACAATATCATTACTGACATTAGGTGTGGTGCCCTCACGGCCGCCCACACAACATGGCGAATCGCCAACAACGTCATTACCGGCGTTAAGCGTGGTGACCTCACGGCCGTCCACTCTATACGGCGTATCGCCAACAATGTCATTACCGACATTCAGTACGGTGCTCTCACGGCCGACCGCACTCGGTGTAATTTCACGTGCCACCATACACACATCAAAGGAATCACGTCCTTGATCACTCGGCCCTAGGCCAACCATGCTTTCAGCATGCAGTGACTCGTTATCACAACGAGTACCACTCAACGGAGTACGTGCCGTTTCACTAGTTTTAGACGAGCTAGGCTCGAAACTTATGTTTTTAACATTGGAGTTAGATAACTCGGACATTCCAATATCCAGCACATTGACATCTTCTGTCAAAGGCTCGCGCCAATAGCGCTTCTGCTGCCTAGCAAAGGTGGGTTCATGACTCTCCAAAGCTTCGCTAGGAACATTGCGCGTAGCGCCTAAGGTCTTAGACCTCCAATCAATCCATGGCTCATGGCGCTCAAGCCAAGCCATACCTAGGATGAGATCATATCTCGAGTCCAAATCTAGGACAAGACAGCGCTCAATACTGTCAAAGTCTAAAAACTTTATACCTAAGTTCAATGGAACTTTAGGCACCGTTACGCGACTTCCAGTCGCTAAACGAACCGTGATAGAATCACCCTCATGCGCTGTAAGCGCCTCAGCATAACGCTGACTTCCCTCAAGGGAACGGCGTCGAGCATAATTGCAAGACGCTCCAGAATCGATCAATATCGACCAAGGCTTCTCGAAGCCCTTAATTTCCGCCTCAGCGACCAACAAGCCAGACTTGTATCCACGCACCATACCCGTAGGTATGGTACTCTTTGGGGCTAAGCCCTGCATTCCTTTACCTTCTAAAGGTGTAACAGAACATAGTTCTTCCCCAGTAGGGCGCCCCGCGCCTACTGGGTGTCGGCATTTCCCCGTGCCATGCCAGACTTCTGACTCGGGGTCGAGTGTTGGCTCGTAGTCTGGCGTTGCTTACGCAAAGGGCAACCAGGCCGCAAGTGTTTAGTGCTTCCGCACATAAAGCATCGTCTTAAAACGTGTTGCTGCTCAGCAGCTTGAAGCTCAGCTTCACCTCCATCTTCAGCATAGCTGAGATCCATCGGTTCCGGCCTATTATAGGCAGTGGTACCCGAATAGTTTGCTCTCACAGAGCGAGGATTGTATCCATTCCAACCAAGTCTGGCCGACTTGAAATTATGCTCAGCATTAAGAGCAATTCTCACAGCCTCTTCAAACGTAGAGGGGTGAACCCGAAAAACCTCGGTTCTGGCAATGCCAGTACGTAGACCTTCCATGAAGATAGTCACATGGACTGCTTCAGGCAGAGGGTCAGACTGCATTGCAGCCATGAGCGTTCGCAGCTCTTGGACATAGTCCGATAATTCATTCTTACCCTGGCGGGTAGAAAGAAAGCGTGAGCGCACGCGGTAAGCCTGGTTAGGTGGAGAAAACATTTGTACCAATTGTGACTTGAGCGACTCCCATGTGGGAAACGCTATGTCCATCGACGTGCTACACGTCAAGGCCCATTCTCTAGCTCTACCATCGAGCTTCGAGATAGCCAGCGAGACCTGTTGATGGTCAAGCGTGATCAGGCCTGATCTCATGGCCATCTCGATCTCACGGATCCAGAGGATGAGGTTCTCGCCCTCCTTACCGGAGTAGTTTTTTACTTCCACTCTAAGTGGACGAGGCTTATCCTCTTCGTCTGGTACAGACACGTAGCGTGTAGGCATAGCCGACGCTATTTGGTCTTGGACCTGCCCTAAAAGGGTCGCTTCATACTGCATGAAGCTTTCAACACGTGCATTAAGCACTTCAGGACCTTGTGAAACAAGGAACTCCACGTACTCTGGACCCAAAGATGCTGTCAGCTTATCAAGCGCGACCTTTTGGGCCTCAGATAGGGGAGTGATGTTTTCCATCCTCACAGAAAATCAGTCTTAAAGACTCAGGCGTAGATTGACTACAAGTGCTACCAAGTGCAGCGGAGCTACACAGCTCCTTAAGTCAGAGGAAGACTTAACGCTCTACGAGCAACTTAGTTCTAAAGAACTAACGACTTTACGAGTCAACAAGCTTTATAGCTTCAGATCCCTGTTCCAGGGGACCTAACGATTCAGTGAATCGACAGCACTTAGTGCTCAAGAGTAGCTACCTCAAGGAGGTGTCGCTAACTCTTAGTGATCAGAGATCAACGATCAAGACGGCTCGCAAGCCACGTGTCTTTCAGATCAAAATGGGAACTGATTTTATTTTTGTTAAAGCCTATAGAATATCTTAATCCTACTCAAAGATCTTTCGTATCTAATGGCTGACACTCGTCAGCCCTACAAACCGATAAGATATTATATATCACCTTCACAGAAGCGAACCCTCAGGTGTGTAACACCTCTGGTACAAAGTACCATGATTTCGTGCAACCCCGTTACAATAGAACTTTAATCGTTATCTAACTACATTAAACTACGCCGTCGTATGACGACAACCTGCTCACCACTCATTGCGCGCGTCTAGAAGCGATTGGTGGTAATCTATGGTCGATATGTCTTGTATCAACCAATCTTGGAGCAGCGCATGTATATTATTTATAAAGGATAATATTCCTTCAATATTATCCATTTCGGATACTATTGGTAGGTTGCTGTCATGCAAGAATATTCCTATTGACACCGTTTGGTGTCAATATCATGTAACGGGCTACCCCGTTACATCGCCCCCCCCCTCATCCATTTATCACTTATCGATTGAATTTAATTGATTGGGACAGGGTGACCACCGTTGGATCACTCTGGTAAAGAGGAGCACTTGTTGGTCGAATTCCAACTAATTTGTCAATTCATCGCACGGTTTCAAAGCCCATGCGGTGCGCTGCTGAAGCATCCAGGAAGGCGGTTGCACGCATGCGTGCAGCCGAAGAGAGTTCCTTCTTGCTTCATCAGCAGGTTATCATTCGCCTGCTGTTGCGATCCAGCAACAGGCGGTGCTTGTTGTGAACAGTCCCCGTGGTGAGTCACCACGTGCGACAGGTACATCCGCTGCGTCTGCAGCGGGTACCGCGAAACGTTATCTAGATGAATCTTAAATAGAGGTCATCTATTTTGGCGAGTCGGATGATGTATCCGACTCGAAGGCGACACCCCACGCCTCCGAACCATTTGGGGCGGACACTGGAAGAGCCAGGTTGACTGAATCTGGTGAGCGTGGCGGCATCATGCTCGAGATCTTCCAAATGAGCGTATGTTCTGACGAATCCTCGCCTCACCGAAGTCCATCCGACGATAGGACGCGTGGTGATGTCCCTACGCATCACCACGAGATAAGCAAATCAAAAGATCGAGTTGCCTCTGGTGCCAGTGCTCGTGCTGATACCAAGAAGAGGCCAGGGACCGAAATGTCCTGCGTCACGCTCCTCAAGTGGAGTCTCCGTGGATGCCGTCATCCAGAGAGTTGGACCGGTTGGCCGGCATCACTACCGAACGGGTTCGAATCACGTTGTTCGATTGCAGAAAGATTTGCCCACCTGATTCCAGCATGGAAACTGTCCGTGCTGAGGAAGAGTTCTTCATCGATGTGTTTTTTAGACATCGGTGGTACAATGGCAGCCGTGTTCGAGACGGTAAAGCCTTGGTGCAAGGATGGAATGATCTCATCCATAACATCGAGTGAATTGTCCGTGAAGCCTGGCTCGGTAAACTTGATGCAGCTTGTATCAAATTTGGAAAACGTAACTCAGCGGATGAACGTTTCCCCGACTAACAAGAGGGGCAGGATTGCCTTGTCTCTCGTGGGGTGATTCGTGTCCAGGCTGCCTGGACAATTAGAACCGTGTCCCTAGGGAGGCCTACCTCCCTAATTATCCCTACTGGAGGGCGCGCATCTCATCTGAGATGGCCAAAGGGATTGACACTTTGCAATTCCTGAACTCGCGTTCGGGGAGGTTGTGTCCGACGGCCCTTCTTCGAACGCAGCAGTTGGGTCTAGTCATATTTCTCTACGCGACCCGGAACATCAACAATCAGCTGGGCACGAAGCTCCCAGCTGTCCCAGGCCGGTGGATAGCCACGCCAGCGAACGAGGTAACCCTTCCGGACGCCATTCACGTCGCGGTGGTTCAAGATATGCTCTACCAGAAAGCGTTGACCACCGATTGAGTCCACCAAAGTATGTGGTGCTGGAGGAACACCTGATCCAGCTCGCGGGCCGGACCAGCTTGATGTTCAAGAGCTGAACCGTGTAACGGAACAGTTGCAAGATGACCTGGCTCATGAACGGACTCGGTGTTATGAGCTCCAGGATCTTGTAAGGGATGATTACAAGTCCTTAATGAACGATCGTTCGGACGATCATGCCGCTTTTGCGTTCGCACAACTTGAGAACGAACGTTCGACTCGTTCTCTTCTTGATGAGATGGCTGAAGCTTTTCAGAAAATCGATCAGCTGCGTGAACAGGTAGCTATGCTAGTTGAACAGACTGGCTCGTCGAAACGGGACCACTCGAAGGTGGTCTCGGCTCTTGACCGCGGAGGTGTTCTTCGCCTCTCGAAACGGGGTTGTACTGATAGTCTAGGCGGAGACGTCCAACTTAAACGTAAGATGCGTTCGAATTGAACTGGGAATTTCAATCCTTTACGCGTTGCCCATGCGGCGCAATACAAGAAATAGACCGATTTGCTTGGGTAAAAAATTACTTCTGCCCACGTTTGTCACTGCTTGTTTTGGTAGATTTGCTGTTGGCAGTACGACTAAGTGTTCCTTCATTAAATGAAAGAACATTAGCTCTTCCAAGTTTGTCTGCTTTTCTTTCTGTCCGTCTGTTGCATCTGCAATAGAGTATTGAACGAAGCGGAAAACCGCTTCGCGAGTCAGCAGAAATATCTCTGCTGATTCATCCTTGTCAACAGCAGCGCGCTTCGTGTGCACTGCTGAAAGAACGTTGTCTTCATCAGTGAGGATGTCATCGTCCTCACTGTGGCAGTCATTGGCGATGCTGAATATACCAGCATTATCGTCATCATCATCACCGATATCGATAGCATCGACATCGGCATCCATCACGTCGACAGCATTGTCGACGGTTGATGAGCAAGGACCAGATCGGTTTTTGTTCGATCGAGTCCACTACCCCCCTTAAACTAGAGTCAAGCTCTAAGAAGGCGGGTAAACGTGGATGGCGTAGGCCATTTACGAAGAAAGGTGTATGCGCTGTCAACGCATGCGCCGAGTTGTTGATGGCTAATTCCGCCATTGGCAAGAACTCACTCCAACTCGTTAACGAGTGGACATACCCTCATGGTATCTCTTCGAGGACGCGATCGACGCGTTCGGTCTGACCATCTTTTTACGGATGATCAGAAGTTGACATCGTCAAACGTGTTCCAAGTGAACGGAACACGGATTGCCAAAACTCCTCTGTGTAGCGGGGGTCTCGATCTTACACGAGTCCACGGGGTAACCCGTGTCGCAGGAAGATAGTATCGAATAAGACACCAGCACAGCCCTGTGCTGTGATTGACTCCGGTACAGCAACAAGATGTACCATCTTGCTGAACCGGTCAATACACACAATAATCCCAGTATTCTTGTGAACGTCTTTGGGGGACCCATAGACGAAGTCCATCGATACGGACTGCCAACACTCTGCCGGAATCGGTAGAAGCTGCAAGTGTGCGCGGGATGACGGACTAAGCTTCACCCGTTGGCAAACTGCACAAGCGCGATTGTATTTGCGCACAAAATCATACTGGCGGGGCCAGTAGAATTTACGACTCACCGTGAGGTAAGTCTTTCTCTACCGCGATGCCCACTTGTTGGGGAATCGTGACACACATGCATGATGCGCAGTCGAAGATCATTATGAGCGGGAACGACGACACGAGTTGTATCACCCTTGACTGCTGTATAGTACAGTAGTCCATCACGAACCGAATTCCTTTTGATTGAAGAGCGGTATTGAGACGTCATATCTTGTCAAAGCTTGACTGAATGGATTATTCAACGTTATCCATCAATCGCAGAAGAGAATCATCTTCTGCGTATGACTTCCGCACGTCGTCGAGCATATTCGACGACGGAACACTCACTGTTAGTGTCGCTACAGTGAGATCACCCCTACTGTTGTATTGAGCAGTCGGATCGAAATCGGGCTAACGCGAAAGAGAATCAGAGACGATATAAAGCCGTCCTGGTTTATACTCGACGGCGAAGTTGTACTCTACGAAGAAAGACGACTATCTCGCCATTCGTTGCAAGAGATGTGGACTGTTTATGGCCGTGCATGATGAAGCATGGTCGGTTTAGACGATGAAGGGCCTATCTCCTAAGAGGTATACCCAAAAATTGGCTAGTGCATATTTCATGCAAGGAGTTCCTTGTCATGAACCGGATACTTTCACTCAGCTGCTTGCAGCTGAAGAGATTGATAGCAGACCACGCGCTCAACACCGTCTGATTCCTATTGCATAAATGCGCAGTCGATTGCAAAATCGCTGGCGTCACAGACCACATGGAATGGTCTATCCTGGTCTGTAATCGCCAACACAGGCGATTGCACCAAGCTGTTCTTGATACTTTTAAAAGAGTGCTGACACTCAGCGCTTCAAGACCACCTCTCGTTTTTCTTTAGTAGACGAGAGAGATGTACGGTCATTCCGGCATAGTTGCGCGAGTATTTGTGCAAGTACGCTGCCAAGCCAAGGAACTTTCGAAGTCCCTTGACGTCGACTGGCACAGGCCAGTCGCTAGTCGCTTTGATCTTTTTGGATCAGGGTGTACACCGTTTTTACCCACGATGCAGCCAAGAAGTGGCATTTCGTTCGCTGCGAATATACACTTCTTGAGGTCCGCGAACAACTTGTGCTCTCGCATTAGAGTAAGAACCTTCCGGACGTGGATTCTTTAAAACCTCCACGCCCGTCTTTCCATCCATAGCCCGGCTATGGACGAGGACGTCGTCAAAGTAATTCGATGCAAAATCTCGCACCGATCACAACAGATCGTGACACATCTGTTGAACGTTGTAAGGGCGTTAATTAGTCCCTGTGGCATCACTAGACACTCCCAGAGCATACCACCGGGGGTGCTCACTGCTGTGTAAGGGAATACCCGTTCACGCATGAGGATCTGATAGAATACATCCATCAGATCCATGGACGAAAAGATGGTACTCTTTGCCATAGCATCAATGATGACGTCCTTCCTTGGTATCGGCTTCAGATCCGGTACTGTTGCAGCGTTTAATTTGTCGAATGCGTGCACTATCCGCCACCCTCCTATGACCTTTCGCACACAGAAGGTAGGAGAGCTGTGTGGGGATGTTGATTCCCTCACATGAACAGCCGCTAAGGGATCAGCGCATAATTTTTCGATCGCTTGACCTGTTCACAAAGCGGTGGCCACTGCTTCATGACACTGTACTTCGAACCGGGTTTCAGTTCGATATCATGCCGAGTGCCTTTGTCTTTAGGCAGCTCGCATGGTACGGATATAGGTAGAACGTCCCTGAATTCAAACAAGTCCTTTTATGAAGGATTGGTCTTCAAAGACTCATAAGATTGATACGTGTACCGCTCAATCCGGGTCTTCTCATGAAGAACACTCTCGTCCATCGATGAGTTACGTAGAACCCGTTCGTTCTCACTTAACACTTGTGCCGACCGAATATCGGCAACGTACTCGCCCTCTACGACAAGTACGCAGATCTCGCAAGAATCTTTTAGATTCTAGCAATGACAACTTGACTACATCCGAAGCTGACTTTATAGGTGTAACCAGATCAAGTGTATAAGCGCCTACACTTGATCCGTCATTCACCAAGTCATTCAATGTCTCGGCGCTTTCCTGGGAAAACACAGCCGCAGGTGGTTGGGAACTTACACCCTCAACATAACTCTCTCGGGAGTTATCACTCTCAGAAACGCTGGAACTTTCTTCCAATACATGTTCTGAATGTGGATGTACTACCACAGTCACGTCCTCTTCGATCGACTCTCTTTCAGTAGATCGTGTTTGCTTCAAGATCGACTATTTTAGTCGATCTCGCTTTAACAGGTTGTTCATCCTGAACAACACTCATCTCTCTTCTTGGATGCACCCTACTTGGTGGGCATCTATGTTCCATTCCACCCGATCTTTTTGAGTGGTGAACCTCGGCGAATCCTGTGTCTCTACACAGGTGCCGGAAGCTGGTTACACAGTCTAGTGGCCTTCTACACTGTGATCTCGTGTAATCGTACTAACGACCATACCACAAGTGAGGCCATAGCACTTACTCGTATTACATCCACACGCTTGTGGACGCTCCAAGACGTTCATTAGATGGCCATCCGATGAACAAACGGCAGGCATCTTCACGGATCGATGCTGCCAGCTAACCCATGGCTGATACTTTCATAGCCATGGCAGACCAAGGATGACATCAAATTTGTCATCCAAATCTAGTACGATAAAGTCATCATCGTACTGATTCCTGCTAGCGTGTAGTGGATTCCCACTACACGTTTGTTCACTTTTACGGATGCGCCTGTAGAAAGGCACACCGTCATCCTCGTTGGAGGGAACTCTCGCTCAACATAGTTGAGCCTTCGAAATTCTAGCGACTGGCGTCGAATAAAACTGTTCGACGCCCCACAGTCAACCAGGGCGCGAAGTGACATTCCACTTGTCACTTCGATCTTCAAAGTGATAAGGGACACCTCATCACTAGGGGCAGTAACACACAGCGACTGTGTGTTGGGAGCAATCTTCGTCAAGAGTCCTGCAAATTCTCTTGACGTTGCTGGATCAGCAGGGTGCTCGTCCCTTACTGACCCTGACCGTTTTTTTGGCTGTCCGACTTGCTGTCGCGGTCTATCAACATGGTCGAATCCGTGCCTTGGACTTTTCTTTGGCCAACGGCGGTTATCACGTCCTGTCTTTGGACGTGTCGCAGTGCTCGGGACACTACACTCATGAGCGTAGCGTCTGATCTTCTGACAGCGATAGCATCTTGCCGATCGCTTGTGACTCGTATAGCGAGAGTTCTCGCTCTCGATGTAACCGAGGTCCATTGGTTCAGACCTCCTGTTTCCTGTCGTCTTGTCGGACGATATTTTCGAAGAGTTAGCCTGAGACTGTCTCAGGCTAAATTCCTCCTGTTCCGCATAAGCTCCTTACCTTTTCCAGCGTGTGGAGGTCCTCTCGAAACATGTAGGTCTTTCCCGGTCCATTTAAAAGACCGTGGATGAACACATTGATGAGCGTGTGCTCATCAACAGGGTTTTCCGTGGTGCTACTCGCAAGGTAGCGTAGGTGTTGTGCGTAAGTGTGCACATCACGCTTGACTTGCTTGGGCCTCAGGAGTGCAGAGCGTAGTCTGAACTCGGCTCTTGGCGGCTCAAACGTGTCTTTAAGCCGAGAATTCAAGATCCCTAACGACCCAAACACGTTTGGGTCGTGAAGCTCGAGCTCTGAGGCCCAAGCCTTTTCTCGTCCTGTCAAATTTGACACGGCGAAGATGACTTGCATCTCGTCACCCTTGATGTGACGGGCCTTAATGGAATCGTCTAACTCGACGAACCATCTCAAAAAGGAATCTTCATCGGTTCCCTTGTACCTTGAGAAATCTATCTTCGAGGTTTCGGGTCGACGCATGTGCGTCGGCTCGCTTATCGACTGATAAGAGCTTGCTGTTGTAGCAGGTCTATCTTCTGTCTTTCGACAGCAGGTTCTTCGTGTAGGAACCTGTTGATAGCGGCATGACGTTGATCTCTGCTTCGAGACTCCAACATGCCACTGATGGCGTATCCACCCATGAGCACACTCACGCGGCCGACTACCTCCCATTCTGAGTCACTCAGATGGGAGTAGCCATTACGTGTGACGTGAAAGCCGTCGAATTCAACGTCCAACATGAACATGTTGTTCAATATGAACATGTTGGACGTACACTAAGTAGTCGTTGGACGGACTACAAGTGCTACCAGGTGTAACGGGGCACCCTTTGTTTGGGGTGCTACGAAATTTCACGCACACTAGTACGTGCAGAGGAAGCTAATCTACTTTAACTGCTAGTTTAATCAACGGTAAAAAGAGAACTGTATTGAATATAGTTAAGCTATCAATATAGCTTTAATCTTTATCTAACATATTAAACTACGTCGTCGTATGACGACAACCTGCTCACCACTCATTGCGCGCGTCTAGAAGCGATTGGTGGTAATCTATGGTCGATATGTCTTGTGTCAACCAATCTTGGAGCAGCGCATGTATATTATCCATTTCGGATACTATTGGTAGGATGTTGCCACGCTAGACAATATTCCCATTGACACCGTTTGGTGTCAATGTCATTTAACGGGCTACCCCGTTACACTGGTCGGATGCTTGTTCCAGGCTCGGAAGTTTTCGACATATTGTACAGAATTCTATGCTAATTGACCACATAGAAAGTCTCCTCATCTGCGAATTACAGCGCTACACAGAGGGTGAACCACAGTTATTCATGACATTATCGTTTAATAAGAAGTAGACGGAATACTTAATCTGCAGTCGCCACGTGTAGCAAACGCGCGGTGCTATCCGACGACTGCAGAACATTGTCAAAATTGAACGGAAAGGATCAAAAATAGTCGATGCAGAATTAGAGTTGTTAGCCCTCACATACACAGTCCCTCGTACCTGTGACGATTATAGTGTGCGTCACACGATTCGTACTTGGTGTGGCAGAGCACAACACTAGGTCCTCGTGAAAACCAAAACACAATGGCCGCAACGACGGCGACAGACGGGAAGGACGCGGCGACTGCTGCAGGCCACAGCAAAGGCCGGAGACGCAGTGTGGAGACTGATGAGGCGCAGAGGAGACGCGTCATCGCTGCAGCCAGTGGGACGTCTGAAGAACGCGCGCGCTACGAGCTCGAGCGCAAGAAAGTCGCCAAGTACAAAGAGGACAAACTCAAGGCGCGTCGGGACCACACGCGCATGATCTTGGAGAGCCACGCGCAGGCGAAACGTCGTGCGCTCTTGGGCAAACAGTCGGAGTTCCTGGCGACGCTCGAGTTCCGCAATACGCTGCCAGACATTCCGTTTGACACGAAGTTTGTCAAGTATCCGCACGAATCGGAACGGTGCGGTCATTACACGTGCACTCATGCTGCAACTTATGTTGCGATGTATACATATGTGTATACAGATGTTTTCGTAGAGAGAGAGAGAGAGGTAGAAACACGAAGTGACGGCTGTGGATCATTGTGATGCTCTGTGTTGTGTTTGCTGATAGACTTATCAAGTACAAGCCCAATGCGCTGGAGATGGATTATACCTACGAGATCCATGAAGAAGCGAATCTTGGAATGACAATTGATCTCATTGATCCAGTCAAGTATGAAGGTGTGGGGAAGTAGCTGGTACACGGTGGATCCTTGTTGTTAAGGCTAATGGTAACGGGACGTTCTTGTGTTGTGCTATGCTACTTTGTAGCTCCGACGGAACCTGAGCCACTTGAGGTTGGTGACGAGCAGGCTCTGATGATGCGGGAAGACCATGGCGGTACCAAGGGTCGATCGAAAGTGCGTCCGACCGTCTCATGGCTGCGACGCACGGAGTACATGGGCAACGATCTGTACGACTCGGTGCACAAATTCAAAAGTGAAGCAGAGATCCAGAATGCACTACGCGAAGGCACGGAAAACGCGTTGGCCGAGGTGGTCTCGGTCTCACTGGAGGATCGTGCCGAAGCTTCTTTTCGTGATATCAACGACTCGGGATTGCTCGTGCACCCCCACGACCCGAAGAAACAAGTCGCAAAAGTGTGGGACGTCTTTCCGGATCAGCTCTTGTCTGCTAACAAGTACGCGATCCTGGTAAGTTTGTGATACGCCTGCATTGTGTTCTGGCGAGGCTGTAGTTAAACTCGATTTGCTCTTGGTTCGTCGTCTGCAGTCATACGATATGCTACCCTCCGAAGATTTCAAGAATAAGGGAATGTCGTGCCGTGAAGAACGCGCTTTGCTGTGTGGAGTGAATAAGAAAATCCAAGCTGGTAATGAGCTTATCCAGGGCTCTGTTCTATTGCCCAACGCGTCTGCAGGAGAGGAGGTAAAGCTTTGCTGTAGCAATAGCAACCATGTGGCGAAAACTGATTGAAACTTTGTTCTGCTCTACTGTAGGACAGCAGCGATCGCGACAAATTTTCGTACCTTCGAGAGTATCTCATGGCTGTGGAATCGCTCGATAGCGTACGTTGGCGCAGCTATCGTTGTTTGAGAGGACTGTTCTCACCGCTGTTATTTCTGCACTCGGTACCTCTATTAGCGAGAGACGCAGCATGTCGTATTCGTACTGGACCCCGAGTCTAATCAGTTTACATACAGTGATGTGTTGAACCGCATCCAGCTACGAAAGACAAAGGTGCGCGCAGCTGCTGCTACTGTCGCAACTCGTGTGTGCAGCTAATCTAACAGAACCCTTTTTGTGAGTGCAGATGAGTGGCGAGGAAAAGCGCCGCGATGGAGTTGTCGTCTATCGCCGGGATTACTCTGAAGGCGAAAATGATCGTCGTGCGCGGATTCTCTTCCACTGCGGAGGGGTCTATGATGAACAGCTTGATGACGATGAGAGCGTGCGTGAATACAAGCGCCAACGAACGGGAGATAAACATACGCCGCCCCCCTCTGACGACGAAGATACGGAGGCTCGTACACCACCTGGGAGTCCGACTAAGAAGTCGAGCAGCCCTGGCCGCGAGAATGGTGACGATGGTAGTCCCGAGCCGCGCAACGGCGGCAGTGGCAGCCCCGTGATCAGCGATAGCGACAGCGAATAGCTTGATAAGACGGCGTTACCTCACAGAGATAGCTACCACGTTGCACGTAACCGTCGGTTCCAGACGGGGACATGCGCAGTTTGGCTGAATCAAAGGAGGATGAGCTATATAACACGGCCGTTTTTTAGCTACCTGCATACGTGAGCAACTCAATCTACTAGCTTGTCACTAATGATGAACCTTACCCTGTGTTCTGGTTTCTGCAAACTGCAACAGCACCAATAATGCCAGAGTCATACCCTGCGCTTGACTTCTCGATCGCAACCTAGCAGTTCAACATCAAGGAAACGAAATGTAAAGATGAACTGAAGTGATCGTCAAGAAGTGCAAGTCAGACGCACAGGATTAGCAAGTTTTGTCCAGGTGTGTGTCTCGCATAGTCACAACGAATCTGATTAATACAAGTTTCACCGGCTTCGGAGATCCCTCCGGACAGCACTAAATTCTTCAATTAGGAGCAATCGCGGAAGCCCCACGTCAGTACATCACAATGCAGTATTCATGCCATGATGATTCACGTCACGTTACCTTTCGATCCAACATCCGGCAAAATGCAACGCAGACAAAACCCAGTTAGTCTGCAGCCTAGTTTAGATCACACCAAAAAGCGGTAAGCAGCTGTAAGTCTGACTTGCTCGTACATGCACATCTACTTCGTCGATGACGTGCTTGCATAGTTTATCGCCCCGAGCAGCGTGTTCAACCACGATTTCGGCGTGTATATCTTCCACAGGAAAGCTCGACAAGGTTGAGACTCGACCTACTTGTAACAAGGACAGTCAGTCTACTTAGTTCGTAGAAATAACTGATTCTAACGAGCAAGCAAGTAGTTCGGACGAACCAGCACGCAAATGTTCTTGAGCTTGCATTATCAAAGCACAAGCTGGGCTGTAGGCTTCAAGGCATCCACGTTGAGAGCAACCACACTATCTTCCAATGCGCTCGACAATCTACCAGCGGAACGATACAAATAGTTAGCCATGACCGTCGACTCGAAAAAGCAAAACAAGCCTTTGGCACCATAGGTCTCCTTTCGATTGCATTGCTGCCACCCCATACAGGTTGACCGTTTACAACGACACCAAAGTCTACGCCCATTCCAAGCGCTTCAATACGTTTCAATAATCAGGCCACAAGTGCCTTCGTCAACAACCTTATAGTCGGTCGCCAGTAAAACTTCTCTGGAACAACCACGTACTAAGCATGATACAGTACTCAATTCCGCCCTTGGCCGCACCCACCTATTGTTCCGCCACAATTGCGGTGTCCGCGTCATTGCAGACAGCGACCTTTCACCCAACATCCTCACTGCCTCCTTTAGCTCCACAATCACGATCCTGACTTGCCTCGTTGCATTTCACTGGACCACGCACCGGTCTCCCAAGTGTCTCAGTGAACAATTGCTGGAGCGACACATCCAACCAAGACGGGAGGTTGGCTCCAGCATGAACGACACCACCAGCTCTCAGGACACCAGGGCAACCCACGCCAAGCTTCGAACAAGTCTGGCCACATCAGAAACACTGTGCATTGGAGATGACTTGTCTGCCACATACCTCATAGCGTTTGCTAATCCCAAGAGACAGCAGGACCCGCCATCTAGAGCACATTGTGGAGCACAAGAACCGCACGGTCCACAACGTCCTGAGGTTCGTGGTGATCGGGGTCATATTTCTCCTGCTTGCGGGAAACAATGGATCCGCTGGATGTTACAATACCCACTTTGACAACCATTCCACCAGTGTCTACGCCCGTACACATAACGGCAGTGGTCACGAAGTGGTCTTGTCTCTCTCTGGTAAACAAATCGGACCACAAAATCGATTCAGGACAGCGCCTTTATTGCTATAATTGAAAAGTGAAGGACAGTGCTCCCTATCGTAAAGTTTCCCTATAAACTAATAACTATCTCTATTTGATACGATTGGACGTCCATTAAGGTCGTGATATGGTTGTTCTATGGTCGCTAATTTATAAATTCATAGCCATGAAGCGAAATACAAGTGTATAGATGAAGAATTTGTGCCAAATGTGGAACAGCAAACCTATCCGAAACAAGCATCGAGAGTGGTTTGTGTGCAAACAAACTTTGTTCACGTGCAAGCGTTGGTACCGGATTACAATTTTGTAGCATCGATGCTTGTCTGTAACGCGAGCAAAGGACAAGCACCGCTTGTACTCATATACTAAGCTTCCAATCTGACAAAGAAAATAAAATAACAAGTGTTGATGAGTTTCTAAAATCGCATGTCATGATCGATTACCTCTGGGTTTTGGCTACTAATATGTGCAGTGCAGGTAGTTCATGGTTGTGTTATCATTAATCAAGATTCGAGCTTACTTATCACGAAGTGCGTGTCATACAAAAGTATGACGTCACGACTTGTCGTCATAGAACGACATCATTAAAGCTCCTTTGATTAATCCAAGTACGCTGTAAAGATATCGTCTTATTAAAGCACGCGTTTGATCGTTTGCCTTTTAGCTAATGATCATTTTGGTTTTGTTCTAATGGTTCAAAGATAAATTAGTCTTACCATTGCAACTTAGATGAAACGTGAGTGCCGCAAGACGGAAAAATGCGGTTATTTTACATTACAGCAAAGTTCTTCCATCGGTGAGGAAGTCTTAGGACACCTAAGTAGACCTCGCTGCACTCGAGGGAAGACAGTAAACTGGTTTAATGCAGGTGCCCGTAGGCTTGTATGCGAAAGATAGGGGATGGCAGCAATGGGGGGTTCTTTGCATGTACGATATGGCTCCCACGCTTGCCGAAGTTGCTGTACTACCACCATTTTCGAAAATTAGGCTCACTCATAATCATATTTGGCTGCGACTTTTTCATCCAGAATTCTTCAAACATAATTTGTACCTCTGAAACGAGATGCTCATTCCAATCCACGACGCATTCTGAGCTTCTGATTGCAGTGAACATACCCAGAAACATGATACTTTCTCGTACGCTTCAACTAATGATGCTTAGAACAAACTTATTGGCGGCCAGTTGTAGCATCTACTTGATCAAGATGATAGTTCGCCGACGGAAACCGAGCAAGCGGAAGTTATGAAAATGTTGTTGAAAACGGAGTGCGCGCAAGCTTTGACAAGTGGTGTAGCCAGAAATGCATTTGCACCACCGTTTTGGTGTTGGATAGACATTATCTTGTTGTTTTAACGCAAAAGACCAAAAATTATTACAATCAAGCGCAGGTGCCGTAGTCCGATTTTGTATGCCGCGAATTCTTTTGATCTAACCTTCTGTTGTAGCTTGACAAACATACAGATCGTCTGATACGAATCGTTTCATTGATAGCAGAGTTCGCATCTCCAGCTATCGTGTCCACACACCATTTATGGCATTCACAACCTCACCTGCAGATCAACAACATGCGATACTCCATTAATTACCCAAAATAAAGACGTATTCTTTATAAATTCTCGATTATGTGTTCGCCGATTGGAGCTCATACACCACTCCATGCAAGCTTTTTATGCCAAGCAGACCGTATCACTAGCAACCCAGCACCGGTATCAATGGCGATTGGTAACAGTGTACGAGGAATCGTCATGGACATAGATGTATGTATCTTTAACCGATAGATACTTTATCTTTCATCATATACACACTTGACTTGGTACATATCTCACAACAAACGGGTAGAATTTACAATTAATGTACCCCATAATCCACTGTCAAGCGCGATTATGTTCCAATGTCGATAATTTCCATAAAGTATTCGCATGCGATCACGAAGATCAATGATTCCCTGTCCTCAATAAGGCTACACAAATATATGTTTGTAACACACATATATTACACAGAGTACATCAAACTTCAGAATCCATCGTCGATCATGCCACCACGCTTTTCTCTCCGACACGGATTGAAGAACTTATCATCATGAAAAATGTTATTGATGTCGACGATTATGCCAGCAGCGATCATAGCCAGTAGAATATCATTATTAAGACGTCTATTGGCGGATTTATGACATACTGTTTTAAGTTGACACTAGTCAGCGAACATCTGTTATATGCTACGGCGAATTTTGCAAATGGAAAAGATTACCGCACCCATTTGGTATCGGGTCATTGATTCGGTGGTTTGTTTTGGTCTTTGAGAATTTGACTTTGTAACCAACTTTAATTCTAATGATGCAATTTTAACTGGATAAACTTACCATTGTTCAGATTTTTTGTGCGCATTTGTGGTTGCGATTGCTAGAAGACGAGTCTACAAAGAGAAATGTCAGAGAGTAAAGCGCATAACTAAATGTCGATACAGCCTATATTCGACGGACATTTTTATTGCAGTAACCTTATTGAGGGTCATTTTACTTTCTCGGACGTGCGTATGCATATTATATATTGAGCGTGTCTTTAATATTGCCGAAATGCCTCCTTTAGCATCATGGTAGATGCATTCTCGGTAAAAATGACCAGAGACCTTGTCAGAGGTGTGCACAACACGATTATGTACATACTGGTTTGCTAATGATGCGGCGAATAACGATGTAGTCAGTAAATACGATAACGACGACAAAAATGACGCCGACGCCATCAATGCAACCGACTTTGAGGTCACTGACATCAAATTACAGCGAATGAAAGGCATTGATACATGACTAATTGACGATGAAGGACTCTTTCACAGGCTCTATCGTGAATATAAAGCAATATGACACGCATTAATGATACATGGAATATTTATGTACGCCTCAAACAAGTACTGTGTGCTCCTCAAGAATGTTATTACGTTCACAAAGTCAACTATTCACTACTAATTCTTCGGTTTGATTGATCGCTGCTCTCTGGTTCGCCTGCATTACCTTGTCTTTCGCAGCTCGTCACCCATCAGCAATTTTTTTTATCACAACCTCCTTAAATGTGTTGAAAATTAAAAAATGGCAGTTTATCGAAATCAACGGGAAACGTTAATCTCCCCTCAGTTTTCGGGTTAGATCCCCTCAATTTGATGCAACGCTACATGATTGGCTAATTATGAGTCGAGAATAGAGTGGGAAATTTCACTTTAGTTAGATTTAAAAAGTCTTTCTTGTCGTAATCATGTACAAATGAACCTTTTTGGCGCAAGAACGTCATGTGGTAAATGGCATTGTTGGCGTTCCAGTGTCAGTAAGCGACGATTAAACTCAAAAGATGAAAGTAAGTAAGTGAGTGAGTATCAAGCCATTTTGTGAAACTAAAGTATGCAACTATCAGTACCACTGATGCAATAAACACGTAGAATATACGAAGATGATGAGGCCGTTGCATTAAAATGGGTCACAATGCGCAATAACGTGGAAATTGAATTAACACCTACAGAACTTAACGGTCCCCCTTCATAGATCGAAAACAACTTTGACTGTTTTACCCAGTACGGGTCATTTAACTTTGCAGGCACCGTCACTCGTGCGTTACCAAAACAGACGCTTACTAACGCGAGCATGCAGATTCCTCGGCTTCATTGGCAGCACCAGCAGCAGGATTATCGTAAAGTAGTATCTCGCTTGTGGCGGTGCCTTGACATCTTTGCAATAACAGAGGCTTCCGCATGCGCGCTTGCCAAAATCTCCCTGTGCACAGTCATCTTAATGCCCTCGTCCATGCTCTTTTCGGACCTACATTGCAAATTAACAGATCCGGGACAGCACAGGAAAATGGGAAGCTATACAGTAACAAACTGGACAAACAATATAACACGCATCGCGTGCACGTGACACCAACGATCCGAATACATTTCAAATGAAAAAAAGAACGTAGCGGTCTTACCATCTACTCGCACAGAAAATTGCATGAAAACGTGATGGGAATTGCTTGGTGTTGTTGAGACGTCTACCTATACAATCTAACTAGCGATTGGGAGCATCTATGGACATAAATTCTCGAGTCCGCAAACTTTCAGGCAAAGCTTGACAGAATCTTGCGCTAAAGAACGCATAAGTACGATTGCGAATCATAATTGAAGTAGATAAAATTTATGTTTACAAATTGGTCATTGTGATGTTTACCCTTTAGGTATGTCTAAAAATGAGCCAAATATGTAGCGTTTATTTGAACTAAAGGGATTTTACCAGAAAACTGAGTGGAGATTCATGGTTCCCAAATTAAAATTTGTATCATCACAATTCGATTGGACATGACTGATTCAGATCAGAGTATCATATTTTGATTGGCTTAAATAATCCGCCAATGCAATGACCGTCGTGTAACCGGTGCGCTTAATCGTCCCCTGAGCATTTTTAAAGACAATTTGCTATGATGTTATCGTGTTGTATGCAAGTCACGGAGAAAACGGGAACAAGAGGAAATTAATGCTCGACAAAAGCTCCAGCGATACCTTGCAGGCCGTTGCTGTGGACCATATAAGGGATAACTTTGCATCATTTAGCGATAGGATGCGAGCCGATTGATCTAGCTCGACACCAGTCGACACTCAGCGGTGTGATCAGCACCTGTTGTACAAATTTAGCGATTCTAAGTCGCTCGGAAGTCTCCGATCCGGTCCCCCGGGTCGGTCTTACCCATTGCCATGGCTAGCTTCTTTCGAATGTAGAATATAGTAAGTGCACAAGAAAGGCTTGTAGGTACCGAATACGACATACAACTAGACACCCTGATATAATATATCATATGCATTTACCGCCAGCAATTTTGACACAGTCTAACGCATGCAGACACTCATCAAGAGACATATCAAGGAGTAACGCTAACAGAACACCTTTGTATGCAAAACAAATTCATCATTCTTAGCGCTAGTTAAAACGTAAAACAGCGGACATTATTGATTACCCTCATCGCATGGCCGCAGAACAATGTCTTCACCTTTCTTCGCCTCACTGATCGATTCCATGTCTTTAGGTGAACTGTGTTGCAGCTATTGCACATGCATAATCAGCTGTCATCTTTCCTTTCTCTATCCTTCCTTTTGAACACATCAACAATGGCAGCAAGTTGCTTCATCACACTACGGTAATTACACCAAACACCTCACAACCCCTAGACTATCCACGATACAACTATCGGAAGTGGGTGCGTGATTTAGAACTTGTCTCTATCTTCAGGACTTGTGGTACTTGTATCATCAGTGAAATTTAGAGCTTGGTCCTCAATCTCATATTTGGTACACACCCAAACGACTCTTCAGCGAGTATGGCCAATATCAGTCTGTAGAGTGTTTTTGTTACGTCAGGGACCAAAAGCGACGAGTGCATCGCTCGATTGTTTCGTCAAATACTCGCACAAAATGAAACGATGACACGGCGTCGAAGAGATGGTCGGTCCTAAGTAATAAGGCTGTTGCAACATGATGAGAGTTTTAGCTTGGGCACTGAATCCGTTGTGTTAGTGATCATCGATTACAGATAAGGTGGGGATAGCATACAACTGAGTCTCTACATATTATGTAGTTTGTTAATTGTAAAAATACAAAATGTTTTCGACAGCTGTGAGGTTTGAACTCACGCGGGTTGCCCCAATGGATTTCAAGTCCATCGCCTTAACCACTCGGCCAAGCTGTCCATACAGTACCCATCTGACAAATATTAATTAAAATATTAAACGCAGCGTTTTAACAAAACCATGTGCGAATAAATCCTACCATGGTCCATTTTAATGCACCTTCACGTGAATGGATGAATCATGACAAGTGCTTTATCACACACCCGCAGAACCACCCGCCGGATGTGCTCCGTGCACCATTCAGCAATAGTATCCTCTTCCATGCTCAAGTCGGTGAATACCAAGACGAATACTATAATTGGAACAAGAGCATTCTCTATGATATCGACCGAATAGCTTGCAAGTTGCTCTTGTTCCGACTGAAGTATCTAGCAGAGGGATCACATTATCATAACACTCCACTACTAGTATATATCCATGTACTGATCCACGCAGGAGGGCAGGTAGGTGCGTTGCCAGCATGTGTGATACCTGGTGTCAACGAGTCGCATCCACAGCACCAACATTTGTGTGGCACGACAATCGTCTTTTTCGGTCTTTTAGCAACAATCAGTTTAGTTGTTGTACTTACGCGAACGACAGATCGATGGCAATAATGACAGATCAAAATCGCTGATAAAAGTGAGCTCGTGCGCTGCAGCTACCAATGTTGACGCGTGCTCAAGTTGCGTGGCTGACATTCGTTTTAGTGTTTATTTAGACCAGCGAAGCTCAGATTTCAGCACCGCAAAGCAGCACAAAGCATAGCTGCCTGGGTGCTGTAGCTTGTCGTGACGCGAACAAAACGGACAGATTATTTATCCAGAACGATGTAAGTATGTCGAGATTCGTATCGAGGGTCACATGGAGTACCGTCTTTTGTCATCGTATGTTACAGACGCTTGGTTTGCTATACAAACGGCTTCTTGTAGTAAGCTACCCTGATGGATCGAACGACGCAATCATGATAGGCTCCACCTGCAGCAAGACAGACAGCACCTGCCTCCTCGTACAAAGACATTCCTTGATGCCTGAGACTGCATCATAGCTAACTTCTAGCGTATATTCCTTGACTAGCATCGTCGTCGTTGATATCATTCAGTAGAGTAAACGTTTTGATTAAAAGGATCATCAGTCGCATTTGATATATGCAAAACCTGTACTGAATGGGGACTTGGGTGATGTATCCGCATTTTTGTCATTTTTTGCTGTAGACGAATGACCTGGGCGTCGCACGACTTCGTTTCGAAAACTGTGGCTCGTCTAGTCAATCAGATGCACTGTGCTGGATCCATGACGGACCGGTACATTTGGTCTCGACACTTGAGCACGAGCCGTGCATACCCAAAATGATACCTCGCAACAGCCTTCTACCTCTCCACTTGACGTCAAGCATCTGCAGCTTCCATCGTCTATACTACTGCAGAATGCATGCTGAACGATTAATCCTGTCGATCGACTCCTGACAAGATATCGTTGTCCTAGCGGAACAAAGGGAGTCTTTGCTGCGTAGAGCTCCGACTCGTATTTTCATCGTTGGGACACGTGCCGTTCATTGTGCAGATCTCGTAGTTATTACTCTGTATGATCAGCCGGCTTCTGCTACAAACAAGTCGTCGTCTTCACCGCTTCGATTGGAGTCAGAACGGCGATAGAGTAGATAGAGCTTGGAATATAAGGCGTCTAAAGCGTCTAGTGATAGTGCAGCTCTAAGCCTGTGTCCGTCTTAGTTCCAAGGTAAGGCGGTAGCAAAGTTGTAAGTCAGTGGTGCTAAGGTCCAAGCAACTGGTGCGTTCACTTGCACTATCGTCAAACCCAAAGCAGTGTGAATAGTACGTGCAGCAACAAGGAGCTGTCCTACATGAATCGAAGGGGACCATGATTGTCTCTCAGTGTTACCATTGTACCACAAAAATCGTTAAACTGCTTCTTAGAAGGCGTTGATGTGTCTTGTAGACACGACGCTGTCGATTCCAAACGACAGAAAAACAGATCCGCGTTTGCCTTGCAGTCAACTCTTTTGTCTCCTTTTGCTACCGTATAACTCGGCAGTAGATGCTTCTTGGCTGCACCGTCTAAGAGTCTTGCAAGGCACTTTCAACCTTGGTTTTATTTCACCCACACCGGTTTTTCGAGACGCGTTAGGACTCCTCTACAATGCAGCGCTTGGCTTTGCTGTAACTAATGTGCCGATAGAGAATTCGTGCTATGTCGTACGCACTACCTAGCAGCGCAGTCCACGGCCACGGGCGATGCACAATCCACTGGTATTAATACACCTACTGCACCATGTGAAATTACAGCGCTCGTCGGAGGTAGTGCACCTGGCCTTATCACTATTGTTAGAGCAGCTAAGCGCCAGTACGATCTTTCGTCTGACAGCTCAGTCGCCTGCTGACAGATAGCAGCGTCTCTGTGTTGGGCTGTAACACTGGTGGTTGCGAGAAGGCAGTCGCGGTGTTCTGTGTTTGCTTACATCGGTACTGTGGGGACTTGTGTTTCCACGGGCGACCATAATGTGAAGACAACCAGTCACTCATGGCCTCGAGACGTGACGACGATTAAACCGATTGCGTTAAAACACGCAACTGGGACTGTTGTCGTCCTGAAAGACGGGACAGATGCATTTGACAACAGCTTGTTCTTCTTTCCTAATCGGCGAGTCGGTAGAAGGTACAAACGTAGCTCCTTTGCCACAAAAAGGGCGCGACTCATCGCTCACTAGGGTACTAGAGGCAGTATACTGACTTCTTGCCACGTGACGACAAGATTCGTCCAGGTGTCTCTTCTCAAACGTACGACATCTTCTGGAATCATTTATTGTTACCAAGCGAACTGGACCTTCCGCCAAAGATGCGACGTATGATCCCGCACAATGCTCAACGATCGGAAAACTACGGCCATGCAAATTATCAGGCAACGGCGCCATGCTATGCATGATGATCGTCAGATTGCTGCACGAGCGAGCCTGAGTCGATGACTAGTGGACTCACAGCTGGTGTGCGCTTGCTGCCATGCATGCAACGTAAAGTGCTGCTCTAGTCGATCCACCGCAACACACGACTGCATTTGTGCATTTGTGCGTAAGGTGGACCCCGTATATTGTACTCCTCGTGAATTGACGCGCCATCTAGCCCTCTCTGAGCTTCTCAATGAAGGAGTCGGGCTGCAGGACCTGTGTCAACATCCGGTGCGTGAGGTGCGGATTTACTCTGATCACGGTGGCTTCCGGGTCCAACAAATCCTGGATGCATCGATATTTTATTCCGTGCCAGCTCCATACCAAATGTGCACTGACGAAGTACCCGCGCCCCATCCCGTGATGCTTATAGTATCGAGCTAGCATAGAATGAGAATGCAGGAAGGAGAAGGATCGTGTCATTGCAAACGGCGGGGTGATCAAACTGACCGAGAGAGTCGGGCGGTGATCAGTAGCTGTAATAGATAGTCTGAACGTCTTTATTACGAGAAGAAGCAGTGTCGCGATCGCTTGTTTTTTTACATGGATGTGCGCAAGACTCTCGGCGCGGGCCTCTAGAGTAAGACAAAGCACAGTGTAGGGCGGAACATGACACCCCCACCCTTCATCCCATTTCATCCTGGTACAAGTCTATGTTTCAGGCGCTCTTACTGCATCGCCTCTCTACACTGCAGAAGATAGGACATGCGTTTGCTAGAGACAGCTACAACGAGAGAGCGACCGCGACCACGGTCACTCTCCCTTGCGTGCACGTTGATGATGTAGAACGTGAGGTACCACCATCTGTGGTGGCGGGTCCCAAAGACCCCTGACGCCTCCTATTGATCCAGAGCGTGTAGTCGCCAAAGCTGTGACACATGTCGTGAGGACACTACCAGCCGTGGTGTCTACCCCTAACGACCGCTCACACAGCCCGATAGATTCGTACGATAAGCTAGTCGCTCCAGTAAAAGGGGCCCCGCGGCTCAGCTGCTTCTGGTCCAACAAAGAATGCCCCGCGGCTCAGCTGCTTCTGGTCCAACAAAGAATGTACGATAAGCTAGTCGCTCCAGTAAAAGGGGCCCCGCGGCTCAGATGCTTCTGGTCCAACAAAGAATGCCGCCGGAAAGGATCGTCCAGTGCGACCGATTTCAAACTTGTTGTTCCACAGTATCGCATGAGATTTATACAGAATACGCAGGTCGTCATGCGTCGATCAGGTGCATTTCCAAACAACCTGCGATATCGTATCGCTGGGCTTCCTGTCGGAAGCTCAATGGATTATGCACATCAGGCTTGACGAGTTACCCACACGTCGTTCGATCCAGTCTTTGACGCACTATCAGGGTTGTGAGTCCAACAGATCCTGGCCGATCAAAGCACCAATAGCTGCAAAGGGGTCCCGACGGCATGACAAGAACATACGCCATGTAAAAGATTCGGTTCTCTTTACAACGGCTCCTATTTGAACATAGTCGATGCAGCAAAGAAGAGAGCGTTTGTTGTCAGTCCTCGTCACTCCATATTTTCATCGCTCCTGTCAAGACCTCACTCAATACGCATGCGCGTCTTCACCTATGCCCTTGTGGCTTCATCTGCTCTTCTGGCACATGCTGACAGCGAGTCGGCGGCTGCGGACCCCTCGACGGCAAGACACCAGGATCCAGCTATCGCTCCCATGACTGCCCATCACAACGGCGCCCCTGCTAGCTCGTCGTTAAGGTCTCAAGACTTAACTGAAGATGAAACGGTCGGAGCGGGGGAAGCACGCGGATGGCTAAGCGCGGCTGCTGCGGCGTTCGAGCTCAAACATTTACAGGCGGGGCTCAGCGTTGGGGCTATGGAAAGCACTGCAATGGAAACGATGCTACAACAGATGCGAACCTTCGATACCATTCCCATATGCGAATTCAATCAGGCTGACGAGTGTCGAGCGGCACTAGCGCTCATGAATGTGTATAAAAATGGTTCTCCGCACGATAAAAAACTCGCGGAGAGACACCTATTCGGAATGATATTCCAGTGGGAAACTAGGGGTCTCACTCTCGCTGAATTAAAGAACGAGGTGCTGGAGGCGGGGCATATTGCAGGTACGCACGAAGACACAGTAAAGCATTACATGGTCTTCGCCTTGCTGAAGTTATATAGTGAGGTCATCGAGTCCGGTGAACCTGCTATTGGGTTCTACCAAAACGTTCTAAAGGATTATGGTAACCCTGAGGAATTTTACTGGCGATTACGCAACTGACGTACGCCTGGTAGCAGAAGTCTAAAAATACACTTATTTCCTTTTTTTTATTACCTGGCCGTTACACTTAGTTACCTCTGTGACAGATTACCGCCCTGTTCAGTGCCACGCTTTACATACTGCCCTGTTTGGTAGATACAGTAGAGCCTCCGTAAATTATTATTCTCCAAGTTAATAAACTCCCTTGCTTCAATAAAAATGTTGAGACCTATGTCGGGCCCGGACCGAATGTTAAATTACTCTCTTAATTTTATTACTAAAGCCAGAGAATTTTTCGTCATAAATATTGGGCTACTGCCGAAGGACCCCTGCAAGAAATTATCCAGAGTTTGTTGTTTGAGGGATTTTCGCCGAAGATTTCCCACTTCAAAGTGGAGTTGTCGTATCGGACACTCCCTTCCGGGTCAATGCCCCAGCTGTCAGATTTGGTTGTTATAGTGGGTGATTTGTGTATTTACACTAGGCTCTAATAAGTTATTTGTTTGGTCAGCGCTGGATACAGAAATATCTTAATTCTAGATTCGTCAAGCCACCGACGAGGCCCCCGGCGGGGGGCCGAAACGCGTCTGGTGTGCGTTTTAATATAGCAGTATTTTTTCATGACATTTCTTTGATCTACAACAATTGAATCAGCCCCGAGAACTCCTCTCCAGTCTCTTGCTGTAACTAGAGAGTCTTGAGCTCTGCAAGCATTGATGCAGCGTTCCGAATAGGGACGGGTGGTGCGGCCACGCTATCGTCCTGCTTGCTAACACGTGTAGCAAGCACCCTTCACTTCAACCCTATCCCCCTTAATTCTGCAATTTAATAATTCCCTATTTAGTCAAAATGTGACGGTCCCAGCCATATTAAATATGGCTATTTATATAAAATATGGCTGGGACCGCCACATTTTGACTAAATAGCTGTACCGACCGGGAGGCGCGGGTTCAAGCCCTGGTGAGCGCAGCGCACCCGCCTAGGTACGAATCTAAACCGCACCACCGACTGGTCTGAAAGGAGACGCAGCCGGTAGAATAGGTGAAGCAAGTGTGCAAAAGGTACGCCATCGAGTCGTAAATCCTGTAAGGTACTGATAGCAGGATTCTAGGCAGTTGAGGAACAATATGTGAAACTTCCCCGGATAGAAATGAACCTACCCAGCCGTATTAAATAAGGGAGACTCTACTGTCGTCGGTTGGGACGTGGAACCTAATTGCATGGCTACATTCTGCCATGTGACACTTGCATCCAGATGTTTTGGACGGAGTTGGAAGCTGGTCCTGACGATCAGGACTAGAAAACCCAATTATTTTTGGCGGAGGTAATCAGATTTTTAGTTTAAAGCATTGAAGCCCAATTTTAGAGCAAATAAAACCACTGTTTTTTTGGCCCGATGAGCGGGCGTCACTGGAATGATTTACTGCCAGAATCATCATCACCGTCGTGCACGTAGTCATGGAAGATTGCCAAGTTTGCTTCCTGAAGTCACTTTGTCATCCCGCCTTAGGTTGATGTAGTTTCTTAACCTGAGTGAATGCCGCCGCATTGATTATCTCGATCCACTGAATACCAATGGTCTGCAGTCGTGCTTCATCGAATGAGTCGCGGGGATCGTCGTCTACAGGAAAAGTAAACATGGCGTCCTCTAGCTGTAAGTGATTTCACTTCGGCAGTCCACTTCTGATACATTACAAGAGTTGAGGTGTATCTTGGCGCTTTCGCTCTTCATACGGTGATTCACCAGAGCTTTTTAGTGCATGCATTCGGTACTCTTGGCATTTCGTGGAGACGCATCATCAATCAACCAGTTCCAGACTACGCTAGCAGAGCGACCACGTTTCCATTCTGGCGCCCGAACTCGCATTTCGATATCGTCGTCAACGACCATTATGAAGTCCAACTTGGTGACCTGCGCGTCTCGCTTCTAAAGGTCGAGAACGTGTCGTTGAAGTTATCGACACGCTCGTCAAACTGGCTCGGAGAATACGACAATTGCAACACAGTAGTAAGTACGGACAGAGGATGCTAATATTGCTAGTATACTGGTGATACACTTTATCTTATGCTTCCTTGCAGTTGTGGGGATCGGCGGCCGGTCGGATCGTGCGTGAGTCACACGATAATCGGGGAATATAACCGAATAAAACCTGATATTGGAAGACTACAGACTGTCGGGTTTTGATTAGAAACCGTAAGAACCCGATTGAAAAAACACTTAGAATAATCTGGAGTCCAGATCATTCCCATTCATTTTCACAGGAGATTTTTGCTGCAATTGATGGTGCTTACCCAACACTACAGGTAAGCACTCTCCTGCAGTAGAAGTCGTGTAAATCAAGGTCAAAATAAGAAACCGTGCTTATTGATGGTCGTAAAAATCATGTAGCCATCGATCGAGGGTCTTACTGACCACGCTTTTGTGTTGAATGACATGGAACCCGTCTACAAATACATCGTCGTACACCGAATTAGCACGAGCCTAACGAACCCACTGGTGGTCATTTGTCACGACGATGTGCAAGACAAAGACAGAAGAGAAGACATAGTATCTCTATCGGCAGGCGCTAGGGACATGTACAGATGAAGACACCGCCATCGCGCTGCACATGATATCCGGTTCGAGATACCGTCGATTTTACCATGCACTACACTAGACCATTTTCCAATTCGGATCTCATCCATGCACTCGCCGTTCCATGCGCCTGACAACAGGTCACTTTGCACAAATGCAACATACTCATTAACTCGCCATTAGTAAACAATCGAGCGGTAGTAAAACGATGGCATTCGTTAACATCCTGCAAATGCACTTCTCTACAAACCACCTCACGCTGGTGGACGGTTGGCTCAATTGGCGCTCACCGTGACCGCAGGATGTGGCCGAATTCCTGCCCGTCTGTGAAGATTCTGTCGACAACGTCGCGCATGTATTCGAGACGCACGAGCGTAGCGCAGATGTAGCATTTTCTGCTGCTAGTTCTCTCTAAGACAGATGCCACTCGAGCAGCACCATGACTTCTTAAAAGACAGCTCGATACTGACAAACTTCGGACGCAAACTGGATCCAGATTGTGCGTGCCTTGTGTATGCTCGTCATACTTGACGCTGCGTCTCGGCCTTCGCTGTTACCTACAGCCTCGCCTCGTCCCATCCGTATATCGCTACCGTTGTAGTCATTTCGGTAGAAGGAATTCTACGATAACTAACGTCATGCTTTTCTGCTGCACCACGTGCGAGTGTGCCGCGACACCATTCATTACTGGACGTGACGTGTCGCTGGAAGTGCTGAACGATTCCTCGTGGATTAGAGGAGACTGTCACGACAGATCTGGCCCGTGGCTGGCAGTGGAGCTTGAGTCTTGGAGAGTAAAATGGAGAATCTATATCTACTTGGAGGGAAATTAGGTAGGCTGGACTGGTGGAAACAAAAGGAACCTAGCCTGGTGCATTCGTCTTTGCAATCATCGCCTGGTGCAATCACCGTCTGTTCACGCAGGTCATTCACGATACCATCTATGTCAGTCGGCAAAGCAGATACCACCGAATCAATACACGAATGCTCGCCCATAACCGACATTAGCGTGTGATCGGGTGCACCTGTATGATCCCTCAACATGAACAGCAGTGGAGATGGTAATATACTGTAGCAATCGCCCTCGTTGGTCTTGTACAAAAGACTCGAGGACACTCGAGGATTTCCTAAAACTCGTTGATCAATAAAAAGTTCGTGGCTGGTCTGCTCATAAGACTAAATCTTCGTGAGTTGTCTCCTGTCGTCGACATCGATCGGTGGTAACCCGACAGCAACAAGTTGATCACGTAAAGTTGAGCACGGTATCGCTGATTCGACTACGAACGCCCTCCATGATCTTCGAAACGTCTACTCGTACGCTGTCAAGCAGATAGTAGTGCACCACTTTTGCGACGTAAAGCTGCTTCTTTCCGTCATGCAAAGACACGTCAGTGCCGCTTCAAATGAGTTCAGTGCCCTCAATCGTGCAGCCCAAGCCCAATGCAGCGGTGCTGTCGTTTCCAAAAATCTTCATCACATAGGAGAACACTGTTTCATTCAGCAGGTACAAGTCGAGCAGCTCGACACTGCTTCACCAAGAATGTGTTTTGACAACGGAATCGAGAGCCGACCTTCCAGCAGAATCTTTCCTGATAGTTTCCGAAGAGAACATACGTCTGATACAATACAAAGCACACGCAGGTAAGATTCCAACCATCCAGATTGAAGCCTACACCGCGTCGACAGTATATCTGCAACTCCTTTGCAGTTTTATTTGCAGCCGTTCGATTGATCCAGTGTCCTTGGTGTGCAGCCGAACAAGCGAGTGACAACAGCCCTGTATCCACCATAAATAACTGACTACGAGTTAGATGCAGCCATTCCCGCACAACGTCTCCACCGCCCACGCCGAAGTCGTTGATAAAATCAACTTGAAGGCGACGATGCAGAGTTCTCCAGGGGCTGCCAAGAAAAAAGGTCCATCGATTGCTTCAGCACTTTATCGCGTTGATAGCCTGCGCAACCACGACACAACTAAAGGAGAAAAATACCGATAAGCCAAACACAACAAAGGGGGGAAGTGATTACGTTAGTCCAACTTTAAACTCACGGCAGCGAAGAGCGATGCGGAAGTGACGTGAAGGCTCACGCTTTAGTTAAGTGTAAGCAGGGAACTACTGGTCACACCATCTTGCAACCCTGTCTTTGCCGTTCATTTTGCGAGGACGTTGTGTCCCGTATCTTAAATCTGAAGAGTGCTCGCTGATGAAGCCTTTCATAGACCCTACAACGGTGATGCGATGCTGGCACACGTCTCTCCTCTCGCCGAGCAATGTAGACAACCACGATGGAGGATAGATGGAGAAGCTGTTGCAGTAGCAGATTGAGACGCTAAGAAAGTCATCGACTGCGTCAGGAACGCTCCTGAAACCAGAGAACACCCCACAGAAGCACTAACTTATCTAATGTTTAGGAACTGCATTAAGCTGACGACAACCAAATTGCTAGCACTATAGATGTGCACAAGACGTACAGCTGGATTGACGTTGAGAAAGACGCCTCTGTCATTCGTTGGGGGCACGTGCAGGGACTGGAATGGGCTATGGACGTCGTATTGCCACTTTGTGATGGAAACGTTCATTTCAGGCAGCTTGGTCGCATCTATTGAGGTCACATTCTGATTAATCAGGGACTCGACCCTTTCTGTTAAGCAGATAGTTGCGAAAGAAAAATCGATCCTTCAATATGCAACTATCCTGTGTCACTCCATCTACTCTTTGACTCAAAACCACGAACCTCACGCGAACTCGATTGTGTCGTAGCACCACGCACGATACATTCAGAATAATGCGAGAACTTTGGCAGCTTGATGATGTGTTTACGATACAACCTAACAATGACTTTGGAATTCGCTTCCTTCGAAGCCGTGCAAAATCGGCGCTGTTTGTGTGGAATGGGACGGTGGTATCGCACGATTTTCAACGCTGCGCTTCTTGTGCGCTCGGCATACGCAATCGGTACGACGTTACGAAAATGTCGATGCTAAATCAGATGCAACAAGGGTTGAATTCTAAAACTAGTACCACGGGATATCGACAATCGTGGGGCTTGATAGCTAAGCTCAGCTGATGCTAATGATGGTGCGATGTCGAAACCAAATTGAATTCGCGTCTGTACAAACAACCTGGCTACGTGTGTTGCTCCGTCTGTCTCAACCCTCACTGTTTCCTTCAGCTATTGTCCCTGACCGAGTCCTGTCATCTATTTGGTGGACCTAGTACCCGCTTGACGTACCATCTGTGCATGACACGAATTGATGTGAAGCGGCGTGGTTTCGCGCGGCGCCCACTTGAGATTATAGCAACAAGATGCGGGAGTAAATTTGCAACCTTTACTGGTTCTGGCCCTTGCATCTTCAAGCTGTACTAGTCGATGCGTGGTATGCGGCAGCTCATTGATCGGGCTTTTTGCCACGTCTTATGACCTCCTTTTAGCTCTTCTTCAGTCTCCCATTCTACCAGAACGGATCACCGATTAAGACATTGGACTTCTCAGCGTTAGTGATGTCCGACGACACTTCAGATACAAAAATTGCTTCGGTCTGGCCGCCCATTTGGAGAACCTAGTGGCACTTTACTTGTGCTTGGTATCCTTTTGCTCCAACGATGAAGTATGAAGCACTTAATAGACATGCAAATCATTCGACAAATCAACCTCTTGCGATCCAGGATGGACGGTCTTCACGATGTAGCAAGCGAACAAAGCGTCGTGCCAGCTTGCTTGTCTCCGCACAAGTCGACCGTAGACGTTGTGAATCAGTCCACCACATATCGAATACGTATTGATGTGCGACATGACGCACATGAGTGATGATGAGCTCTAGCCATGACAATGAAGAAGTTGACGTTTTCAAGATTAAGCCACGTCCTGTCCATTCGATCCTCCTCAATAGCGCATGGTTATGTAGGTGAAAAATGACGACACACATTCGACGTAGTAACATAAAGCATAATGTGAGCCGCACAGCTAGTACTTTGTAAGCGTAAGCGCTGGAATGATAAATGACTTTGCTGCATTACTACTAACTGCAACTACGACATGGGTGTAGTACACCAGCGAACAGAACCAAGTCGGTCATGTTGGGAAAGAACCAACATTTCGCAGTGATGTACGAGGACTTCAGCTGATCGCACCTGTAGATTCTAACGCTGTCGAATTGTTCCGAGTATCCGCCCAAACAAAATCGGCTTTGCAACAACAGTTTGCACTGAAGTTTGTGCAGAAGATTCTTGTTCCGACGTCTATAGGCGAAGGTAATACCAAATCTGCATATGGCGAAAGTCGAGGTTATCGGTGGCTACTTTCTGTGTGCTTGTTTGTTGCAGAGATATCCAAGAGCTAAACATAGTGTCGGAGCTTGTTCCTTCGCTAAATTTGCACATAAAGCAGTCAGAAATGCGATGACGATACCTGTTAGCGTTTACTTGATTCGTGTATCACACAGACATCAGGTTCCTATTCAGCTTTCCATTTTCTTTCACAGAAAGCTCTATTTCTAATCGAAGTTACCCAAACGGTATCGATCCATTGTATCGAGGGATAAAATATCGCTAAGAATTCCGGTGTAGGTGATAAATCGGCCTTGAATTAGCCTACAGCTGACCAAAGTCTCAGTTTTGATTCCGCGTTATTTGCACCAATCAGATTGACGATCGTATTTCTCTGCCTTCGAGCGAGCTATAACTCCGAGCAAACCCTTTCGTCTTCAAGATGTCTCTGGCAAACCACTCGGACGCGTCTCCCTTCTCGCTGCTACGCCAAACTGCCACGGCCTCGTCAATGCAGTGGACCGACACGATTCTCTGGTTATTCCTCGCTGTCTTCTTGATCGTATCGTCCCTTTTCTGCTTCAGTTACCGTCACTGCTGCCGATTTCTACCACGACGACCGAATGAGGCAATGAGGCCACGCGACATGGAGGAGCCACTATTGGGAGCGCTCAGCCAGAACCAAATGCCACCACTTGTCCGCCATTCGCTTGCTCGCGAGTTTGAACCGTCGGCGCCTCCATTGTGCTGGGAACTGGAGCAACGTGGATCCTCTTCATGACGAGCCAGCGACTCGTTTGGAATTCGGGGGAGAAATGCCGGACGTTCCGGCGTTGATTTGCTGCATGTGCTCGGGATTCGGGATCAATCCAATGGTGCCAGACCTCGTGGAGATCGACGTGTACAGGTTCGATTCGTAACGCCTAATTCGGGGTACTGGCTGCTGTGGATCCACCCTCATTAGCACGCGCTGATCTACTGGACACGTCGACTGCTGGAGTCATTGTCGCCTTCTCCTCTTTTGTCTCTTCTTCGTCCGAGCCCAAGATCATTTGGAGCACGCTCCGGTTCTGCTCCAGTTCTTGTTGTTGCAGTGACGGCACAGCAGCAGTGCTCGCCTTGATCTCATGTCGGTGCATTGAAAAAAGCTGGGCAAGGTTTTGACATGTGAGAGAATGCAATTCATAAACTTCAGCAATGGCGATGCGACGTACCTCGCGCAAAAGCTGGTACAACGAATTCACTTCGAGCCCCATGGCAATTGTAATCCCCTTTGCGTGCTTTGTCGAGTCCAGCTCTATAGACACTGCCTGGATACCAAACGACGCCGTTTCGATAACGTTCAGGACGTCATCGAAAGGGATGATCGCTGTGTGCGCGAACATGGGCACCATGGTCCGATATATTAAGTTTCTACAAGCACAATCATTATCCACGATCCACGACGAACCAGACGCGCACATTGTGCAAACGTCAGCCTTGCGGGTACAGATAATGTGAGTCTTTCTTTCTTACCCATACGTTACGTGAAGGGTGACGGGAATGCCATTGATCACGCAAGAGGTCTCGTAAAGAAGCACACTATTTCTGCTGGCGATTGATAGATGCCACCATGACCACGGTTAGTCTACTGTCGATTCAGCGCAAACATGCGAGTGCGTCGTGAGTAACGTACCGGTTGTCATCGGCAGATTCATTAAGGTATGAGACTTGGGCATCTCTCCTGTCATATCCACCAGACACAATCAGTTGGAGTCAGCTGAACATCGCGAATCTTGCGATTGACAAACTCACGCCTCCACGATCGCCCGGATCGCACGAGCCCGCAAGCTTTGCGCAGCTTCCACCCGTGCAGTAACCTGTCGTCGTTTCTCTTCGATTTTCGCTCGTAGTCGTATCTCACAGTCTTCTTTGCACGCCAATCGCAGTTTTTGCACCATCTCGGAAATAGCTTCGCCATAGATTTTGTCCTGTGCCGCTGGTGTTGCCCGACACTTTGACATGGAGGGATTTTTGAGCTTTATCTCGTGCGGCAAAGGCGCCAACCCTTCTTTCCGATCGGATACGTTCTCTTTTATTGACAGATCTTGAGTACCGGCAACAATCACGCTCTCGCTCTCCTTCAAGCACGCGTCATTTGTAACCGTGCCCACCAGCCTAATCGCGCACTTCTTCAAGGTCGGTTCAAGCAGACCGATTAGCTGAGCGCAAGCGAATTCTTGGTCATACGCATAGGATTCCAGGGGAATGCATAGATCCTTCATATTTGTCTTCATTTCACTAGAAACACAATCATAGCACCTCAGCTGCATCAGCGTACCCAAGCATGTACCACATACACGAGACGCACCTGCTGAACGCTTTCTTCAAGTCTTCAACGTACCCTTCATCCAGCTCAGCTGTTTGCACTGCAAGAAAGGACCCAACCACCCAAAACCGTGAATATAAACTCACTCGTTATGTACCAGCTCCATCTCAGCAGCAGCAAAGCCAATAGCCGCTACCTGAATCCATCGAATTTTCCGGCGTCGACATGTACAAATGACTCATCGGTAGACACTGACTAAGCAGTGTCGACTGAAAGGCTCCTAGTAGTTGGTCGAGAGCGTACTTGTGCGAATCCTTGGCATCTCGAGCAGTCCACAACCTGCTGCTTCCTGTTGGCATCATGCCACCCAGCAGCTTGTTCTCGTTCATGACCAACGTACAGATATCAATCACCCGAAGCTTGGACGACGAGACGCCAACGCGTACGTAAACATTGAGAAATGTAGCCATATTGGCCATTCCATGGGCCATCGATTCGTGCACCACGCGCTTGCGGAACAGCACCGACTCGGCGTCTTCTTCAGCGATTAACAGTCCTTTACTGATGCAGACAGTAGCAAGGAGCTCTTTAATGACCTCCCAGGAGCGATCGGGACGGATATGGACCTCTAGAATCGTCCAGTGGCTCGGATCTTTTTCCACTGGCAAGCGCGTGAGCCACAGCGGCATCGCTCCCTTGTCTTCCAGAGCTGCGGCTACGTCCAGGAAGGTGAAGTCCGGATGGTCCTTGACAGCGCTCCTGGCGTCCTGCTCCATTGGATCTGCGTCCCGCACCATCTTGTTCAGGCCGAACTCGTCTTCCTCGTTCATTTTGGTGATTTAGTTCGTTCTAATGTTCGTGTCTGGTTGATTTAGAAGAAGAAGAAGAAGCAAGAGTGGCTAATTAAGAAGAAGTAAGCGACACAGATCTAGATTGAGTCGACTGTTTTATGACCTGTTTTGATCAACATTGTGTGAGTGGAGGCGATTGGTTATCAGTTAGTTTATGACTGGCAGAAATGACTGAACTATGGAAAGCGCGGCGTCTTGGTCTAAAGCTGGACAAAGAGGTCAGAAGACTGCGTCCGTCGTGGACGATTCTGTGTCTTATTCGTGAGGTTTTTTGTCGGGATCATCAGTCTGATGCAGTTGCATGTTGCGTAGATCCAACAGCTACAGGTTACGCTGAGTGAACTGGATACGGTGAGACCGAAAAAGGTGCGACATGTGTGTATTTGCGATACTTGGTGATTGTATGCGGAAACTTGGTAATGAAGTGTGGGTATCGATAGTAGACCACCTACATCAAACGAGCCAACGTTTTCTTCTTGGAACAAAGAGATGCTATCGTCCAGACCAAAAAGAGTGAGCGACGTGCATTGGATGTCGTCGTTTTAATCAGTGGGTAACTAGAACTTCTTATTTATGATGTGCAGACGAGCTGAAAGACAAGGAAAAGATGCGGTATGATGTTGGACTGGAGCTCCGTAACTTGCACTAGTGCACAACAATGGTTACACTGCCTGACTTTTGGCGACGTCTGGTCAATCAGACCTGAATTTAGGTAAAGTCTTGTCGGTCCAAACAGTAATGATGGACATCTCTGCTTTGTCAATTTGAAAAACAAATAAACAGGTTAACGGGACGAGCGTCTTTGAGCAAGTAGTTGAAACCAATGATACAGGTAGTCACGAAAACGAAGCATACTCTGTCGATGCCATCACAGCCAGTTGACCAAGCGAGGTGATGTTTAATCAACTGGCACGTTTACCAACGTGCAGTGCAGCGTGTATACATCTCTAGGTTATGTAGCAGTGCATCTCGCGGCATGACCTCTCATGTTCCATCATGTCGCAAGAAGAGTGTCGCTGGTAGAGGACGCGCGGTGGCGCAGCCATCGTTTCACAGATGAGTTAGCGAGGGACTTGTGCATGGCCGAGAGGAAGTCGGCATCCACGTGAGCGATCACTAACTCGCGCACTTCTTTCGCGAGCAGCTCTCGTTCCTTCTGTAGCACCGCGATCTGGTCGGCATGTGCCGTACTGCTAAAGAGGAAGTAGACGTTCTCGACGATGGAACGGCTCTCTTCCAGCATGCGAATGTGCGAGTAAAGAAGCAGCGGTAATGCCACTGCCAACGTGTACACAAACGAAGCTCCAAACATATACCAAGTTGCAAGGAGAAGTACGAGCCAATGCAGGGGCACCAAAACACTGCACATATTGCATGTCAGTTCAGTAATGTACTCATCCGAGAGGAAGCAAAGCAGAAGTCTACGCACCCGGCAGCAAAAATCTTCAACATCGATTTGGATTCTACAAATCCCGCGCGACTGTTGATCTTCGTTCCTGTTGACCAGCAAGAACGATATCCCATCGGTAAATCTCAGTTCAAATTCATCAAGCACAAAAAGCACGACTTACCGATAAAGTAATAGGGGAAGTATAGCAAAAAGCCGGGTAGCGCTAGAGACAGCAGCACAAGCAGATAAAGAGCTCGTCCCAGAAAAAGCAGCACAAGTGATTGTTCCTTCGGAACTGACATCTTCAACTCTTGGTCCTTTAGTCGCAGCTTTTCCAACTGCTCTTTGTATCGCAACACCTTAGCTCGAATCGTGCCCATTCGCTCCACGTGTTCATCATCCTGTGGCTCTTTCTCCAGCATGTCGATTATATGCTGCGTCAAGCGAAGTTCATTCATGGCATCGATGGCACCAGGTGTACTCAAATACAAACGCCGCATCATGCGAGCTGCATCAATGGTGCTAAACTCGGACGCGTTTAGCGTCACGCCATGCATGCACTTTTCCAGCTCGAGCGTCAGGCGCTTTACTTCACTGTGTTCATTCTTCTCAAACTCGTCGCTGTGCACCATAGCAGGCGTGATGGTCATACACGGGCCAAACTCGAGCGTCATCTGGCTCCGAAAGCGGTCCTTATTAAAGTAATTGAGTCCAACCGGAACGATCGGAATCGGCTGGTCATAGTGCTTGACAAACCCCGTGGCCACCCGCATGACCCCTGTCCGCAGTGACAGCATCTTAGGTGCAGTATACGACGTCCCTTCAGGGAAGAGCACCATGACATTCCCGCCCGCAAGCACTCGCCACGTGTGCTCGAACATGGCACGATTGGCAGCTTCCAGCTCCTCCGGACTCTTGTCCGAGTCCACGTCCGCCAGCGTCGCCTCTGCACGTCGTGGACGATACACTGGCACTGCTCCTAGTGTCCTGAGCACGAGCGCTGCAATCGCATTACGGAAGAGCGATCCCTTGGCCCAGACGTACGGACTGCGGCCGAGTGTAGCCACTTCCGTCATCACGAGCACAGCGTCGACGAGCATATTCGGGTGGTTAGGGCACAAGATCACGGGTCCCTCTCGTGGAAAGTGGTTGAGACCGTAGAGAGCGATCCGGCGGAAGTACGTGTGCAGCAGCAGGCGCAAGAAGAGCACCGTGAGCGCGTAGCCCTGGATGGCGACGACCAGCGCCAGCGCCACGAGCGCTAGAGCGAGCCACAGCAGTGCCGAGACCATGCGATGGACGTGGAGATTGAGTCCGCCGTGCGATTGGCGTGAGCAGCTCGATGGTCGCAATCGTGAGGTCTCATTGAATGGCATAAACTTGCGATACAGCATACTGAATGAACGGAACGCCGGTCTCTCGGTTGTCATGGTCCAGACTTGCGTCGATTTGTGTGTGGGACACATCAATCCAGGTGCACTGCACGCATTAATAGGAATGACCTTTTCGCTTGGAACTTCAGTTTCGAACGTGGTTTTAGCGATTATGGAATGGAAGTTGTGACGATTTATACCGTCGAGGTAACAAATGACGCGACAGTCGGAAAAAGAGTGACGCTCTTCGCGACAATGGCGGACCAAAGTGTCAACGGGCATGCGGACAGAATAGGCGGCGATGACAGTGCCTGCTCCGCTTCGTAACGGGACTATAGCGTTCGGCAGCCGTCCTTGCGAAACGCTCATCTTGCTACGCCGGCATGTCAAGTCCACAGCAGCAACAGCGGCATCTGCAGCAACAGCAGGACCAGCACGTTGGGACGGCTGCTTGCTTGTCTGCTCTGCTGTTCCAAATGATCAATAGCGTGCGACGATTGTCCATGCGCGACATCGTGGGACATGCGTTGACTAATACTGACGTGGCGGCTGCAGCTGTTTTTGGATTTCGTCCGAATATTCGCTCGCTCTTATGAGCGCTTGCTTCAGCATGAGTGATGCGTAATCAGGCCCACCATCTAGTTGTCGTTTCACCTGCCGTTAGTTACGATTGTCCTTCTGCCCTCGTCAGTTCATTCTCAAATAGCATACCATCGCGATATGACTCCACACCATACTAAATCACAGTCGACCGACGACCGACAGTACAGTGGGATCTGATACAATACAATTCGACTCAGCAACGGGGTGTTGCCAACCTACACATACATCCACAGATATTACATCCATACAACCATGCATACATACATCCATACATACATCCATACATACAGATCAACACTCGTCCTCTCCATCGGTTGGACGACTGAAACCAGTAGTCGTCGTACAAGAGAAGAAGACATTTCTCCACTCGTGCGACTTTTGATCGACGGTCCGTACGTGCGTCGAACAATAAGGTTTCAGGGCCCGAGCGTGCGTTGCGTGCATGTCTTGACGTCAGACAGGCGGCGAGACCAGGCAGTAACGCCGCATGTGTAGCTCGACGTGAGTGCTGTCGCGACGCAGAAAAAGGCCGACTCGCCGATCGCAAGGCGAGTGGCCAGTCCGCACATCGTCACACACGAATCCAGCGCCTTCCAACCAACCGGACGAACGCCAGTGTCGGAGTTTCCAGTCGCCTCCAGTGCCTCCCACGTTGTTCCCCTCAGCCAAAGTCCCTTGAGCCGTCATCACCACAGTCACAACCACAGCTCGTTGGTCGCTCCACTCGGGTATTCATTCACCCCCTCCCTTGACATCGCTCAGTGTGTGGGAATTGCTCACTTGACAAACGGACGTCATCCTTCTGGACCCCCTCGATCATCACCACCATGACCAACAGCTTCCAGACGGGAGTGCAAGTGTTTATCCCCGCGGCGCTGAATCGACCCACGCACACGCTCTACAGTATCTGCATGTTGGTGCAGCCAACGAATCAGGAGTGGACCGTCAACCGCCGCTACTCGCAGTTCCTGCAGCTCCGGAAGGACATTCAGCACACATTAGCTGCCCAGAGCGCCTCGTGTGCAAACTGTGCGAGCTTCAGTCGTGCACTCAGCCACTTTCGCTTTCCAAGCAAGTCGCTTTTGCGGACGAATTCCGTCGTCCGCCATCGCGTCTCATCGTTGCAAGACTTCCTCAAGCTGGTGGTAGGACGCGTGTACAACGACGTCCCCAAGTGCAGCACGTGCGGCCACGAGATTCAGAGGATGACGCGGCCGTTCCTCATTCGAGGAGCACAGCCGATCAATGGATCCATTCTGTCCAAGATCAACAAGTCCCTGTCGCTGGACTCCTATGCTTTAGTAGACCAGCCAGTGGTGCCCGTGCCGGATCCGACGCCGCCTCTTTCCCTCACGATTGCGGGCAGGGAACTCTTTAGCGCCAGTAAATCGTCCAGCAAACCCATTTTCACACATAGTCCGAGCTCACGTGGCAAGTCCAGCTTCTCGCACAGCAAGGTCAAGCTCAGCACTGCATCGGATGGTGCATCTACCCAGCCGAACGAGTCGGAAGATCCTATCATGGATTACTCAGACAGCGATGAGGATGGCTATTGCTATGGCAAGAAGTACGACGATCAGCTGTGCTACGATGAAGGGGTGCCTCTTGAAGATGCCATGAAACAGGTCGTGTTGCCTGATGGAGCTCGTGCAACGTGTGAAGAAGTTGTTGTCCGACTCACGACGATGTGGGCCGCGTACCATCTTGACGAGGCCCTTTCATCGTTACCACCCGAGCGGCTTTCACAACAAGCCAATTTTATCGCGATAGACGAGAAGGAGTACGCGTTTTGATGGTGTGCTGCATTGTCCTCCATCTCGAAGGGCAGCTGCTAGCTGGAATTGCCGGCGTTGTGCAAACTTATAATGAAGCAGTCCGAATGTCAAAATATCACCGCAGCCAACAGACGGAGATTACCGTGTTCTGCCCAATACTGAACATCACTGCAGGCGGCAGCATACAAGCTGCTGCATTTCGTTTCCACACACACGTTTTGGACTTTACAGCGCTCCGAGAACTTCTATAGCTTTTCAGGATCAGCGATACCCGTGGCAACTACAGAAACGCGCACTTTACCGTCCAGCGAGTCGTCAAACGTCGAACCGAAGATTATGTTGGCGTGTGGATCATCGAGCTCTCGTGTTACACGTTCTGCAGCTTCGTCAACCTCAAATAGTGTCAGATCGGAGCCTCCAGTGATGTTTACAATCATGCCCTTGGCGTCCTGCAAGTCACACGAAAAAAGGACGTTAGACGATGCAGCTCGAGTGTCATTGATACAGCAAGAAGCGACTACCTTGATTGAAATGTCCCCCAGAAGAGGATTTGCCAGCGCGTCATCTGCAGCACGCAAAGCTCTGTTATCGACAGCAAACAGAACTGGTCATTAGCTGGTTGTACAGAAATGGCTTAGAATTGTAAAGCTCACAAACCTGTTTTCTCCGTCAGCCTCTCCGCTCCCCATCATGGCGTTCCCCATATTTTGCATCACCTACAGCGAAGTCAGTGGGATACCACATTAGACGACGACTAGTCATAACTATAACATCATTGATAACATCTGAAGCTGCTTACCGACTGTACGTCAGCAAAGTCAAGATTGATAAGTCCTGGCATCACCATCAGGTCCGAGATGTTCTTGACACCGTCCAGTAGCACATTGTCCGCCATTCTACACAATAGATGGAGCTTACTTGAAGTTGTCCTACTACTCGGAGACAACAGACCAATTCACGTACCGAAATGCGTCCATCAATGACGTACGTTCGTCCGACATGTTGAACAGGTTCTGGTTTGGGATCACAAGCATCGTGTCTACACTATCCTTCAGCTCAGCAAGACCCTGCGCCGCGAGCTTTGCGCGATTGTTGCCTTCGAATCGAAACGGCTGCGACCAAAAGAGTACGCCGTTAAGCACAGCAGAGCACAGCCCCAAACAAACTATTCTATGGGTCAGACATACCTTTGTGACGACGGCTACCGTGAGAATACCAGCATCCAAGGCCGCCTGAGCAATAACGGGTGCGGCACCAGTTCCAGTGCCACCGCCCATGCCTGCAGTGACAAACATCTATCGACACAAAAGTGCAACAAAAAAGACCGACATCCTTTACCGCCGCTCTAACAGTTTTGTTCGCTTCAGCACGGGTTGTCAACGCAGCGTACCATGTTTGCACCCTGAGTGCGTTCTAGTATCTCATCAATCGCTGCCTCGGCTGCCTCCCGTCTACCATAATAAACACGTTATCAAAACCATTACAGCAACGTTAGAAACAACCTGCCTCTCTAGATCTCGCTACTGATCGTCTACAACACCCGACTCTCACCCAACTTCAGGGTTAGCACCACAGCCCAGTCCTCCAGTCAACTCTGGAGCCATTTGAACGCGGTTCTCAGTCAGTGTCGTGCGCAAGTGCTGCGCGTCCGTATTGCAAACAAGGAAATCGACACCCTGCAAACCGCGCGCGATCATGTTGTTCACTGCCCCTCGATCCCATCATCAAGCACCACGAATGAATCACCCACGACATCTGTCACACTTCCAGCATTGTACCCACTCACCAGCGTTGCCTCCAGCCCCTCCGACACCAACCACCACTATTTTGGGTGCAAAACCCGACAAGTCCGTCACAGGATGGTCCTGTGTGAGCCACAGCGGCTGAGAAGAGCTTCCCGCAGGCGGCACGAGCTTCTTCTTCGTCTCCTCTGGTCCTTCCGTAACCGGAATGTCCTTCATTAGCACTGCACGCTCATCCTCAACGGCTTTCGTGTCGTCCTCTGCTTTTTTAAAGCCCTAGAAGAATTAGTGGACAATCAGGTACAAGTCAGACGTTACTTTGGGTGGTTTAGTATGGGACACGCGTGCAGGATCCACTACCATGCGCAATGCAGCAGCTGCGGCGTCCGTTGCTTTTGTTGACAACGAGAGCCGCTGAGCAGTACCGTAAGAGCTACGAGACGCACGCCACAGCGCGGCTTTCGTCCGGGCACTCGCCATTGGAATTGGGTCGCTGGGAACCAGCGAGCAAGACAAAGAGACCAAATTTAGTCCATTTTGGTCGCGTTGCTATTTTAATTTCAGCGATGCAGGCGAGCAAAATAGTCCCGATTTGTTGTAGCTTTTTTGTAATTTACTGTGGTAAAGTGTAGCCATGTCCGACGTAGGTCTGTAGCCGATCGATCGCTGATGTGTCTTCGTCCGTGCATGCACTATAGCGTATCTGCACCTGTGCCATGGACATCCACTCGTCAATTGCGCATCGGCGTTACGCATTCTCTCGACGTCTCTTGGCTTCAGCTCCTACTCGACTAAGCTTCTTGCTCTCCGTCTTCTTCTGGCCGCGATGCTTCTGCTTATCCCAGCGCGACATTTTCAAGGAATCGCGACACCCAGCACCACCTTCCCAATGGCAAGAGGTTGACTTCTTACTAGCCACGTCGTTGCCGCACGAACACACCTTGACGGAGCTCGATTGTTCTTTCGAACACAAGCCGCAAATCATGCGACTTGCGAATTTTCCCAGATTGGCCTCCGGACAGTCACTCGAGTCGTGGCAAACGTCACACGGGAACGCTTTTCCGCAGCACTGGAATCGAAACCAGCGCTGCGAGTGCTTGTAATGGTCACACGTTCCATTACGAGGCAACGGCTGTCCGAGCACAAGCACTTCTGCGGGTTGCCTGGGTCCTTTCGTTCCCTTCGCGATCTTTGGAGCAGCGTCGGTACTCTGCTGCATGGATGTACTCTTTACCGGCGCTGCAATAAACCGTTTGGCCATTACAGCAAGTTTGACGTGGCAGGAGAAACAGGCTTGCTCTGATCGCTGTTGCGGCCTTACTCTCGCAAGTAACGTCTCGCATCCACACTCCAAGCACGTGGCTAGCACATCGCTGGGGAGAACGTCGACGATACTGCAATTCTCCGTGTCCACGTACGCAAGCACATTGCTCATCGAGTGCGCAAACACTGGCCGCATAGACACGTGATGGAGCACACTGCACCGTGGACACCACTTCTGAAGTTCTGCGGCGTCCAGTCGAAGAGATGCATCGAACTTCAAGGGACAGTTACCACATTGAATCTGGCACACCAGGTCATGCACGACGAGAGTGCCCACTTCGTGCAAGAATAAATCTTCAAAGCAAATACGCGTGCCCTTTACTTCAGGTTCCGTCGAGATTGGCACGCGTTTCTCAGCTGGAACGATCTTCGAGTTGTCGACGTATTCCCCGTTTTCACTTGACTCTGCTGTTCTTTCACCGGTGTCCATCTTTTCAGCAGTAGCAACGGGGTCCACGCCACGACGAACGAGTTCGCACAGTGCCTTAAAGCGGTCAATGCATTCATTCAGGGATCGACCGTTGACCTCATCCGCTATGCTTACCCACCGTTCCTTCTTATCCATGGATGCTGGATACTTCTTCAGCGCCAGATCAAGCTCCCGCTGCTGTGCTTCTGACCACTCATCGCTGCTTACGCCGTTGTCCTCGACACTTTGTTTGTTGTAGCCTGGCGAGTCCTGTTTTACTCTTGTGCCTGCTTGGCTGTCCTTCAATCCGGTACCACCTTCATTCAAAACAACTACACAAGCCCGCGGCATGCTTTCCAACTTCTCCTTCTGACTCTTCTGTTTCGTTTCAGCACTCTTTAGCTCATGAGAGAACTCACAAGTGTCTCCATCACGGCATCCCTTCTGTGCAAAAAACCTGCATCTACGCGTTCGAGTTTTTGTTGTTGTTGCAGGTGTTTCTGACACAGGTTTTGGCAACTCATCCGACAAGGCCTGACTAACGTCCCCGACGACCGACACTCCAACAGTGTCAAGACCTTCACCCACCTGTTTTAGCCGTTTCTTGTGTGAGAAATTGCACCTTTCGCCCTCTCTGCAATTGCCTCTTGCAAAAAAGCGACAGGCTCGCGGATGTCGCGTTCCTTTCACTTTCTTCTCACTCGACACTAGCTCCTTCACTTCAACCACCAATGTCTCCAGCTCACGGCTCGAATCATCAGCTACTGCCGGTACTTCCACTCCCTCTTCCTCCTCAAATGGCGCAATGATCTGCCAAAAGCGATTGTCCATCCACGTCAGCAGCTTCCGCATCGAGAAGCCACCGCACAGCTCCGTAGCCCGAGCGTTCATCGCTGCATTCAACGCATCCACTTGATCTCCCGATAGTCGACTACTCCACTGCGAAAAATCCACTCGAACTGCTTCCATTGGGTAGTTCTCAGGTACCGTCATCAGCAGTTCCACTTGACCCTTCAGTCGCGTTGGCAGCTCTGGCGCTGACAGACTGAGGAAGAGACGCACGCCGCGTGTTCCACCCGTCGTCCCTGCTGCAGCGTCCTCTTCGGCCAGCTGCAAGTGGTAGCGACGTTCCAGTGCCATCCACTCCTGCTTGGCAGCGTCCGTCTTGCTCGCAAGCGCTTCTTGCCAGCTCTGGTCAGTCATGAGCCAATTCACGAATGGGAGACGAGTAGCGCACGCGAGCAGCTACGAATGAATCAATTTGATTGGCCGAAAAGATATCGGTCGTTCTGTTCAGACGGAACGGTCCGGGAACTGTCGATCTAGGGTTTCTAAAAACGACTAGAAAACAGACGAACGTGTATACCGTATACGACATCTCGAACTATGTGGAACGTGCGTCTGCGAGGGCCTCGAGGGAAGCAGATGGTGCTGACGATCGACCCAAGTGCGCGTTTCAAGACGTTCGCAGGTACGTGGTATACAGTATACACCTCTAACTGGTTATGAGCGTACGTGCATCCCTCTTTATCGCACTTATCGGACCTGTGTATACTTTTCAGATCTCGCTGCCAATGATTTGGGGCTGAAAGCTACGGACCAACTGACGTGTACGTGCGTTGGGTTACTGGCGCTTGAATGGGTTCATTTCGAGCTCAGTTGGTGTGTGATTTGTGTGTGTGTGCTTTGTGCTTTGTGCAGTCCGAAGGGGATTTCCACCTCGAGTTATTGACGTGGACGGCTCAGCGCTTGTGAAGGACGTCGTGGTGAACAACGATACGATTGTAGTGGACACGAGCTCTACTGCAGTGGCCGCTGGACGAGGTGTTTCTGTACCGGTAACGACGAAAACGAAGCGAGTGGATGCAAAGAAGAAAGTTGCAGGAAAAGCACCGACGGGTGGCGCACAGACGCTCAAGCGGCCGGTGAGTGGAACGAAAAAGACGCCTTCGAGGTGGAAAGTCGCAGGTACGGGGCACCAACTTGGGACGTCGTTGGACGATGAATCATCTGCTACTGTGGAGACGGAACGAGACGATGAACGGGACGACGAGCGACAACGGACATACCGGCGCATTCGAGCGATTAATCTCACTTCGAAAGAGGACGTGGAGACGAGTCTAGTTAATGCTGTGAGTGGCCAGTCCAACGATCGGAAAGCAAAGTTCTTTCGTGCTGCCACGAAGAATGCGGTGGAGCATCAGTATGAACTGACGCTAGCTACTGCGAGGCTGAACGCAGCGTTGGGTCACAATTTTGAAATCGAAGAGCTGGCAACAAGTCGACGTGCCGATGGCAGCGCGGCTACATTGCGTGTGCGTTTCAAGGAGACAGCACGCAAGTGGAAGAAAGAGACTGTGGATCTGCTTCAGAAGGACGAACTGCAGGCAATTGTGAAGTATGTGTTGCTATCGGGCGGTGAGACTGGGCGTGAGATGCTGAAGCCGTTTAACATGGCACAAGTATCCACCAGGGTTTTTTGGAGCATTGCACGTTTGTATGATGGAGACGTGGCTGTTGGCTTAGCTGACCTTGTGCCGGATGAAGACTGGTCATTTTTAGACATTCGTACACGGTACGTTATGCTGTGCTATTGCTTACGGCGTGGTTGAGTTTAATCGTGCGATGGCTCTTGATAGACTGATGTCCGCGAAGGCTATGGAAGCAAAAGTACGAAGTGCCGATCATGTATTTGCTGCTATGCGTTAGATACACGGACGAATGACCCTGTGCTGTGTGTGTACTCTTGGCTGCTCTCATCCAGGCGAACGAAGAGTACTATACCTCGTGGAAGCAAAGCCGTGCCAAGGAAAATGGATCGACTTCTCAGCAGCCGGAGAGAAAGCAGGGAACAAAAAGAAGCAGACCTGGTTTAGCTGATGAGCAGAAGTCAGAAGTGGGCAAAATCGACCCGGATGTTGACAAGGAGGTCAAGCGAGAGGCTGCGGAATCGAAGTGTGCTCAGACAATCTCAGCTCTCTCGGAGAAGGAAGCAACTCCTGGCACTCTGCGGAGTGCAGCAGCACAAGCAGCGCTATCTCGATATGATCGAAGCTCGCAGACAAGCGCCGCTGTAGCTGCGTTTCTCAACGAGGAGGGCCCCACTGAAGAATGCTCGAGGAAGCAAGTTGTGGCCGAGGACGGAAAGGAAATGGTGTCTGAGGACGAGGTGGAAGAAGCTATCACGGTGTACTGTGACTCTTGTCGAAAAGCGCGCATTCTTTCTCCTGGCGAGGCAGGCAAGGTAAAGCTTGACAACGATCCTTGGAGCTGCTCCTATTTAGCAAAGATCGGACGTCGTGGCGGATGTGACGAGGTCGACGATGAAGTAGCTCAACTCACCGGCGCTTCGATTGCAACATGGCTCCAAAAGGTGGCTGTCACAACCCGGCAAGAGTTAGCAGACACCTCTGTGGATAGCGCTATGCATTCTCTCGTGAATCCGTCCGACCCGTCAGCTCAGGTAGTGCGGGAAAAGCTCGAAAAGCTGATCGACGAGGTGAGAGAACATCGCGTGTTCGATGTGCTTTGATCGTGAAATTTGACCTGGGGTTGTGCATGTGCACGTTTGTTAGGCGCGTCTCGACGAGATCAATGACTGGATGGCGGAACTTGTCGGCGGAACGGATTTGGTGCAACGTCTCGAGACCCAAAAGCTCGGCACCCCGGCCGATCTTGTTGCAACACCGAGTGACTTAGTCCTTGAAGCTGCTAGCAACACACATACAATCAACATGTCAATCGATATAGTCAGCTCCTGGCAAACGCGGGCTCAGAAGTTGGTGGACGAGCACCCGTGGCTGGCAGACTGGCGGACGTTGTAGAATGTGAGGTCGCGAGTTCTCAAGATCAAAATGAGCTTTATTTTCGAGTTCATTTCTGTCTTCTTCGACACGCCACAGGAGGGAGATGAGCAGCAGTGCGTGGACTCAATTTGACGAACTTACTGTAGCGCAACTCGTCCGCTCCTCGTATCACTTCATGTTCCGGCAAACTAAAGCCACATCTTCGTTCTTCGGCTCCATCGTCCCCTCCCACTCCACGTCTTAACTTCACCAAGTGTGAATTGCTAACTTGCTCACCACTCACTTAGTCAATCTTAATCGAGCTGTAGATCTTGCGCGTAAACCAGAGACAAGCAAAGTAGCCGATCGTTCCCGTAAGGAAGAAGAACGTCACTGAAATCAGGAACATATAGCCGAAGTACAAAATACCGGAAACGAACGCCGTAATGTTCAGCTTCGTGAAGAAGTAGAGGAACGAGTACAGGAACAAATACACGGCCGCAGACCCCGAAGTAAGGAACGAGCGCCACCACCAGCGATAGTCCTCGGCGCATAGCTGGAAGTAACACATCACGACCGTCACCTCTGCGCATGTTGCTACCAGGATCAGCAGCACAATAAACAGAAAGCCGAAGACGTAGTAAATCTGGTGCAACCATAGCGCCGACATGATGAAGAACAGCTCAATGAACACGGCGCCGAACGGCAAGATACCGCCCACCAGGATACTGAAAGGAGAGGACAAATACCACACTTGCTCCGGGATCTGGCGGGCAATCTGATTCGTACGCACAGGATGCTCAATTGCAGCAGCCTTGAAGCCAAAGTAGCTGCCGAGGAACACGAGCGGCACCGAAATGCCAAACCACAAGACCAACAGAGCGAACAGCGTTCCAAAAGGAACTGCCTGCGATGATGCCTTGCCCCACAGCACCAAGTTTAGCAAGAAGAATACGGTGAAGAGCAGGCCCGGGTACATCACAGCCGTAAGAATGGTGTTTGTCTTCCAGTCCTTGCCGCTGAACATCTTGTACGTACGTGACGAGTAGTAGCCAGCAAAGCTACCCATGAATACAAAAAGCAACAGCAGCGTCGTCAGCAGCGAACCGCGATTAGCCGGGGACAGTAGACCCAGCAGCGCGACAACCATCGTGGAAGCACTCATGCAGCACACCTGCACCCCCGTTCCAACAACCACGGAAAATAGCATCGGCGAAAGCTGTGGCGGACGAAACACATCGCCGTGTACAAGCTTCCACCCTGACTCTTCCTGTGCTTCCTCAGTGGTTTGCACCTCATTATAGCGAGAAATGTCACGATGAAGCGTGCGCAACATGATCATAGCAATCATGCCAGTCAAAAACAGCACAATCATGAGCGAGTTAATGATGGAAAACCAGTGGATCTGGTCGTTCGAGCTCTTGCTGCTAATAATGCGGTCCCAGCGCTCTTCCCAGACAATGTCCGACTTGACAAACTGCACGTCGTACGTGTAGAGCACCGTCGTCTCTCCATCTGGACTCAAGTATTGGTAATTGCCCTGCGACACTTCTTCGATATTGACAAACTTGCCACACGTGTCCGAGTCGAGTTCCTGTCCCGGCATGGGTTCATTCTCGTATCGATGTTTAATGGACGTTGGCACGACTTCAAAGCCCACGACGCGCCACTTGGGGGCATCGCCGTTCTCTTCCGCGTACGGATCGGCATTGACCGAGATAATGATCCGGACGTGGTTGTACAGCAAGTAGTTGCCGTCTTCATCCACTTCTCCAACCGGGAAGCCGCGCTTGAGCGAGCCAGCTTGCTGCGTGTCCGTTGGATCCCGGTAGAGCACCGGGAGGTTGTCCACGACCCACTGCACGTAGTACTCGTCCTTGATCATGTCAATAAAGAGCTGCGACTGCGCGGCCGTGTACGTCATGGGCTTGCACAGCACTTGACAGAGGGCGTCCTTCTCCATGTGCATCTGATAGAGCGACTCCATGATCGCGTCGCCGGCCATGATCTCGCCGAGATTCTCCTGCTCTTCGTGGATCCTCGAGGGCTGACAGAAGGGGAGGTAGTAGTACTCGTAGGGCACCAGCGTCTTGGTGGACGTGATCTTGTTCACGTTGAGCCGCACCGTCTCGCCCAGCGCCCAGGATTCGGGCGCAACGCCTGGGACGTAGAACGCCGCGTGTGCGTGGGGGAGAGCCACGAACGCGGCGAGGGTTATGGATGCGAGACGCTTCATGTTTGGGGGAGGAGAGAGGGGGAGGGAGCTGCTTGAGGATGGTGCCTTCAGTCAGTCAGTCAGTTAGTCAGTTAGTCCGTCCGTGAGTCCGTCAGTTAATCTACCGATGCGTCAGTCAGCCCGGGGTGGTGGTTTGCGGTTTGTGGCCGCCACGAAGCCGATTGGTTTTAGAAAGGTATAACCTGAGAGAAACGGTGGAGAAAGGGGATAGAAATGCCTGTAGGACTTGATGTGGACAAGGGAGGGGATTGGTTGTGTGGTGTGGAGTACCTTAATGAAGGTGTGGTGTGGTCGCTTTTTTGTGTAGAGACACTCGCGATAACTTGCTGTTTCGAAACTATCGACTCGCATACTTGAAATTGCTGCAAACTATACACGACAACATACGACGCGTTCCTGTCTTTTGCATCCTCTTGTAGCAGTGGCATGCTAACAACTTGTTATCTAAGACGTTAGTGATCACGGAATCCGTGAAGCCACTTGCAAAAGAAGTCTATCGTACGCCGTCTAGCCATTGTCAATCATTCAATACGAAAGAATACGTCTTGACGTACGTCGTGCCCGACTTGAATCAGTCGCAGATCCGATCGCTGACAGTGTTGCAGTGACTTTCCCGCGATTTGTACCACATTTCGCAAGGCAGAACGTGACTGCCATTGTATGGCTGGACAGACCATCGGTAGCATCTGCAACAGCGCATGCGAAATAGTTGAGACCCATAACCAATGCAAGTAATTTGGACTTGCACAAGAATGGTATCTACAGATGAGTTCGCTGTTCCTGTCCACGACACTCTACCTCAGCATGTGCTCCTAATCATGAATGCGCTAATAAGCTGAAAGATGTCCATCAGAAACATCAGGGCATCAAAAACCTCTTACTTAGACTAAGTGAATCATCTGCAAGACACATGCCTCCCTCCTCGAGCGCCCCGCTGCGCCTCCCTAAGTCCAATATTCCCATTACTACTGTCATTTTTGACGTTTCAACGCCACAAATATTTGTCTTTGCTCAAGTCGCAGGAAGTGCTAATGGCTCATGGCTCCGAGTCGGTCGTGTCCGAAGCGCTGCGCCAACTGTACAACCCGCTGAGCTCACCCCGCACGCGAGAACGTGCCGATACGCTACTGCAGCAGGTCCAGCGCTCGCCCAGTGCTGCGCAGGCCGCGTTGGCCGTGCTGCAAGCGCCACTCGTTGACACGGAAGATGTCGAGCACAATGCGTTTGTGCGTATCAGACGCGCGTTCTCAGCGTCCACGATGTACGGGACAGTGGCCTCTTTCAGTACGGACAATGCAGGCGACTGGACGTCGGTGGATCAAGACGCACCTCAGCACGAGAGAGACGATAAGCACTTCAAAGTGATGGCGCTTGATGTCTGGAATGTGCTGACTGGGCTCAATGGGACCAAGGAGGAGTTGCAGGTTCAGACGCATCTGGCCCTCACGGTTGCCGTCCTTTTGTTGCGGATCCTTGAGCCTCAAGGGGACAATATAATGGCTCGTGCAGTGGAATCGCTGGTTGAAAACCAACAGTATCCAGTCTGTGATGGTGTCACGACTGCGCTGACAAACTTTGCGGTGTTGCTGACACTAAAAGTTCTTCCGGAAGAAGTGAAAAATAAACGCGTCCACTTTACCTCAGCTAAGCGTGGACAGTGCAACGACATGGTGACGGAGTGCGCCCCGCACGTGGTTCAAACGATTCTTCCATCCATTGCGGCTGCTATTGATGCAAGTGGAGAGCAAGAACAATTGCGCGGTCTGTTGCTACAAACTGTGGCAAGCTGGATGGACCATGGCACTGTGGTCCCAGCAGTGCTCATTGAAAATGGTTTGCTCGACCGCTCGTTTCGTGAAACACTCGTGCCAGCTACTTCAGTATACGCCTTTCAGGTTGTACGAGAAGTAGTGTACGCGTGTCGTCACGGAGAACACGTAGAGCTGATGGAGATTGTGATGCGCAAATTTGTAGAGCTTGGAAAGCATATTCAAGAGCGTATCGCGGGATCCGAAAATAGCGTGGCTTTTTGCCTTGTCGACAGCGCAAGAGCAATGTCAGAATGCGGACAAGCCTTCATCATGTATTTTGTGGACTGCACCCAGGATGTGCAATCTGGGTCTTTGGTGTATGAATTTCTCGACACGATTCTGGTTTTCACGTCTTCAAATAATCTTGACGTCTCTAATGAGACGATCGATTTCTGGATTCATTTTCGCACGTATGTATCGGGCAAGCACGAACAGCACATGTGCATATTTGAGCCGTTCATTTCACGCTTGTTGACCATTCTGATTGAGCGGACCCAGTATCCCGAGGGGTTTAAGTATTTCTCGGAAGCTGACAAAGAGCGCTATCATTTGTACCGAAGCGAAGTGCGCAACGTTTTTCGCGCACTCGCCACGGTCACAGTTGCCAGCGAAGACGAGTTTATTGTTGATGCTATTCACGCGATCTTCCGACAGTACGAAGCTGCTGACTCGAGTAAACTTTTACCATCAAATGTACGTACAATCTGCGCGACCAGTAGAGTAGATGTCTGTGGTATTGACAACGCACTTTATCACGACTGGTTATCTTGGGTGACATGTAGTGGTGGCAGCGCACCGAAGTATACGTGCACGCGCTTAGCGCACTCTCAAAGTCGATTCGCGAGGAAGACACGTCGCTCGTTCCAAGGCTGTTTGAATGCTTGTCGCGAAAGGAGCCGTCTCACTACGCACTCGTACGCACCATCACCATATTTCTTGGTGTGACGAGCCACTGGTTTGCTCGACACCCTGAGTACCTGTCGACATTCGCGTTTCAGATCATCTCCAATAGCTTCGAGCTTACTGAGAATGATGTCGAATTTCCGACTAGTCAGCGTGACACAGAAGATCACGTTGGGGCTGTGGCGCTGTGTAAACTGACGCTTCGATGTGGTTCACACTTTTTCAATCCGCTGTGGATCGACGCACTGGTGCACCTGTACCGCTCAAACTTGGCGGCATTAGGCGGGTTGACGTGTGAACGGTTGATGGGCAATAGCGCAAGACTTGTCGTGGACTCAATCTGCAATATCCTCGCCACAGTATCATATGAGAATGCCCTCCCTGTAGTGGACGAACTCAGTGCTATCATGTTCGCCGACCTTGCAGCGCGTTACAGTCAGCTAACTGTGGTCCCAGTAGATTTCTTGTGTGAGATATTTGACCACCTGCTCGTGCTAGCCACCAGGGTCCCGATGCAGGTAGACCGAGAGACTTCACATCCTGTTCTCTGTGTGCTGCAAAAACAATGGGGAGTTTTGGAGACCATTGTGTGCGTACACGGCTGCTGTGAAAAAGTGACTGAGCGATTCTGTGCACTTCTCGTCGGTGTCTTCGAGTCTTTACGATCCCAAGCGCTGGAGCTAGCATCTGCAATCATGCCAGCGTTGGTGGAACAATTATCACGGAGTCATGATGGCAGTTATCTTGGTGTGATACGAAGCATCTTTGGTTGCGCTGGGAATGACGAGGCTACAGCGGTAAGCCTGACACGCGTGATGATCATAACGAGTGAGAGCTCTATGAACAAGATTGCGGCAGACGGCAGTGTTGATAAAAACCCTGGACTCACTATAGCGCTGTTGTCGTTAGTGGCGACTTGCGCCACATACCACCCGTTGATCCTGGTCCAGTCGAATCAGCTGGAGGGTGCGCTGGCACTGGCTTTACATGCACTCAAGTCGCTAAATCCTGAAGTCGAAGCGGCAGCTCTCAACTTTCTACTCGAGTTGGGCTCGTTGTACGGCCAGATCCGTCGTACTCCAGACCACCTGCTTCAGGGTTCTGAGTTCACAGGCAAGATGCTTCTTCACCAGCACATCCAGACACTGTTGTTTGATAAAGATGTTCAGTACCACGTACTCATAGCTCTGTTTGTTGCCGGGGCTCGGGGTACGCCGCCCAACTCGGTTGGAAAGATAGCGGAGGTTGTTCAGTCTTGCTGGGTCCATTTCGGACGACTACGAGCTGAAGCGCTTATCCATCGCCTTCTATTCGACACGAATTTTGCAGGATCGCGAGTTAGTGAGCGCGCTCGAACCGATTTCCTCGACCTCGTATCCACTCCTGCATGCATCGAAGACTCGCGTAAATTCAAGCGCGTACTGAAGACATTCTGCGACCACCTCAGGCGCAAGCTTATTACTCATAGTGCGAACAGAAATGTGATCGCTTCGTAAAAAGACGCTGCACTGAACTGCTCAGCTGTTAATACTGCACCGAGTCGAGCTGAACATGCGATTATCAGTCCCTTAGGCTTCGATGCAGCACGACGTCACGTCATCTCAAGACTTGTTCTAGCAGCCTATGTTTCTACAAAAACGGGTTGCCCACGTCCGTCCAAGCCGTCGTATTCTTCTCCGTGACACAAGTGACCAAGTGTCCGCTGGGAGGACGCGCATCATGGGAAGCAGTCGACCATTCGTAGATCTTTTGCGCGATATCCTCCACCTGGTGTTTCCATCCCGTGCGCACGTAAGGTCCACAGTCGTATAAGCGATCAGTGACATTCTACATTGTTTCGTCCCGACCCCGTACCTTGGTCCAGCTGGAATAGTCAGCGTCGGCCATAAACTGACGGTTCATTGGCGTATCGATTGTCGTCGGCAGGACACCCAGTACTGACGCATTCTCAGGCAGCTCCGTCCTGTCACAAGCATCCCACGTTACACAATAACAGCACGATCAAAGCACACACGTGTGAACGAACGTGTGTACTCATTGAACCTGGAGCATCCAACAGACTCACACGGCACTAGCGACCAAATGATGCGTCGCCACTTTGCTCGCTCCGTACGATACCATGCCAGGTGTCGCCTTGAGTGCTGCAGTGGCCCCAGTCAGAACGAGTAAGCCTCCAGGCACGAGCAAGTGACTTGCCAAGTACGTCGCTATGAAAGAAGGAGACGAGAAGAAAGACAGAAGCCATCGTCATTGAGCGTTGCAACCAGAACCAAGATAGGCATTAAGGTCTCTCTCGCCGAGCACAGTTCATCATCTCACCTAAGAAAGCCGACTCGAGATTCTTGGCAGTCATGTCCGATAGATTGGCCAGCGAGCTTGCATCACGGATGCTGCCTCCTGCCCAGCCTCCTGCCGTACACACGACAGAGTTCACATTGCCATATCTGTGTACCCACACCAAGTCAGCACAATCTCAAGCAATGTATACATCGTCCCTGTGTAACCTGCTGAATATAACAATACAATAACACAATCCAATGCAATACAACACAATTATACAATACCTGCTGGAGATCTCCTGCAGCGTCTGCTTTGCCTCCTTGAGCACGTTTTGCTTTGGTAGGAGCTCGCTATGTTCCGCCTCTTCGTTCGCTGCAAAGCCTACTGAAGTGACGCCCCATGACGCACAGGCAAAGCGGTGAACGACGCCACGACCAAGGGCGCCAGCACCCCCAATAACGAGTACCTTGCTGGACATGATGCAGCAAATTGGACAGTCACTATCGAGAGACTTTTCCTCTCGACAGTGACATCTGATAATTGATTCGTGACACGACAGGAGCAATGATGACAATCGACTAGATATTTTACAATTTTACTGTAATATTTGAAGACGCGCTAACGGATTCCTAATAGTTGACACCTAACGAGCGAATCTCTCTGTTCAATCTCCTCTGCCTGTCTGCTTGTGCTGTGTGTGTGCGATCATCAGTCTAGGCAAACTTCTCTGAGTGAAAGTCGAAAACCGTGCCGTTCACACCCGAAGATGAAAACCGTTTGCAAGTGTTGTCCAAGATCTCCTCGAGCATGTGCGGACCGCAGTAGAACACACCGACTTCCTCGCCTGGATGATTGGCTCGAGCCTGGGCAAACACCTTGTCCCAGTCGGGGCGGCCAAAGTGCGTGAGCTGCTTCGTGCTCAGTCCTGACACAAAGTCCCTGCCAGTCTGTTTGTGCACAAACTCCTGAAACATCTTCAGCTGCGACGTATTCTCGCTGCCCTTCAATGTGCTCAAGTACTGGTGAGTCTCAATCACGTTGTCCTTGTCCATCTCCGAGATCTGGTTCATCGTCTCTTCAAACCAGCTCAGAGACTCCTGGCCACGAGTTACCCAGTGGAAATACAGCTTCTGGATCTTGAACAAGCCCGGGTGTCGGACGTGGCTGCAGTTCCGACAGCGATTGTCTTCCCACAAGTGCACTACGTCTTTCAAGATGGAAGCGAACGGGGTGACACCAATGCCACCACCAACACAAATGACGGTCTTGTAGCGGTGATAATCCTGAGTCGGAGCACCCACCGGCCCATCCAAATAAATGTCCGGGTACACCGCCTTCCGTTCGTGACAACCCGAGATGACGCGTGACAAAGCTTGTGTCCAGTCACCACAAGCACGGATGTGGACGCTGATGTAGTTGTCCCCGGGGGCCGACGAAATAGTGAACGGGTGCCACTCATGCGGAGAGATCAGTGGGCAATTGACGAACATGTACATGCCAGGACGATACTCGAAACGGCGGGGCTTCTCCATGAACAAAGCAACGGTGCCATCCAGCTCCATGGCTTCTATGATACGCACTGGCGCAGCAAACAATTTGGCGTAGCGGAAACGACGCTCGACCAGGTAGATCAGAAACGGAGGAGTGATCCACATGTACGAAGAGCTGCGAGCGAGCCATGATGCAGCGCCATGGACCGCCAGTACGACCAAGAAGGGTCCAAAGAGCATGTGTGAATACCAAAAAAGGTTGAAGTTGCCCTGACGGAACTTGGGAATCGCGGCCAATGGAAACGAAATGCAAGTGATCAGGAGCAGGATCACGCCCGTCCATATTGGAAGCGACTGAATCATCATAGTGAACGGGGGAAGCTTGCCGTCAATGAATACGTGACGCGTAGCGAAGATCGAGTGTGCCACTTCTTCCGGCGTCGCAACTACAAACAGGTTGACCTCATTAAACACGTGGGCGACCGTGTGAATGAGGCCGGCAATCAGCAGCACAGAACCCGCAATCTTGTGAAATGCGATACTGTCGTCGAACGGGATGTAGCGCCACAGAAACCGACTTCGCTTCATGACTTGTGTGATGGAACGGCACATGGGGAGCAGAACGAACACACAGTTCAGCATGGCAACCTGGGCGTTGGCACGTGCAATGCGCAAGCCCCACCCGATGGCAGGATCCACTCCACACGAGAACCACTTGATCCAGAAAGCGAAGTTGTTCAGGAGAATGTACACAAAGAGCCACCACATCCGGAGTTTGTTGGCGCAATACCAGGCGCCCAACTTGCTTTTCGGAGCTAGAGGAGCCGTGTACTTGGTTTCCGACTTGCGGAGATTGTAGGAATCGTTAATGTAAGGCGCAAACACGCTGCAGAACTGCTCAAATGTCATGGCCTCGTCTTTGACTTGAGCTTTGCTGAACATGAGCTTCGCCACCGACTTAAAGTCCGTGCCAACCACGTTCAAACGGGCTTCCGAGAAATTCGACTCCAGTAGCTGAACAATCTGGTCCTCGACCACATAGCCGGTGTTTTCCGGATCAAGCGTCTCAAACATAAATCGCAGCTTCTCTTCAGCGCCAACTTCGAGTTCCATGACAGCGTCAATGAGAATAGCAGTGCCATTAATCGTGCCGTCATTTGTAGCGTAGCCATCATACTCGCTCTCATCGACTTCAAATGCCTTGGAGAAAGTCTTGCGCTTAATACAGCCGTCTTTCGACGTGAGGCTGCTCATCACATCGCGTAGTGCGTACAACTTCTCCATGGGCGTGTACATGGGATCGTTCTTGTCATTGACGCCGCAGTTGTTCATACTGATAGCCACATTGTACTTCTGCTCAAAAGTGCAGTTGCCAAGTACCGGCACCGACCCGATGTCACTCCCTGGCTGCGGTCCGTAGCAAGGGCCACCCATTGACGATAGCATCGACGACATGCTGGATCCTCGAGCGAGACTCTGGCGCACCGTCGACGATCGGAGCATGGCCTGGACGTCTACGCGACGTCGTCGGTTGCCTGGACTGTTCCTGCAATTGGCACTCAGTCGAGCTGGGCCACGTCCAATTAGGTGAGTAGTAGTCGAGTCCATGGTCATGAATTGATTGCTGTCCGTGAAGTTGGACGTCCTAGATAGGGGAGGGGGAGGGGGCGACACCGACGGCGCTGCCATTGCGTAGGCAAGTGCCGAGCCAGTAGTTGACTCCGGCGTGATTGTACACGCTGTCAACGGCTTGTGGTGACCGGAAGGGAGCGACGGCGTCGAGATATCGACAAACGGCTGCGCGTTATGACCAGGCGTGAGCTTGAGGTCGTCAGCTTGTCGACGCTGTCGGCCTGTAGATTGGCGCTGCCCTTGGTCCGCATGGTCCCGGCTCATGGTTCGTCCACGCACCACGTGGGACTCGGGAGGATGGCGGGAAAGAAAGCAAAGTGTGCTCGCTTTACGGACGTCTTTGGTCCGAAAACCGCTCACTGGTCTCTCGGAGTTTAGCCGCACGATTTTCAGACTCAGCCGCGTCGTCAGTGGCGTTCGATTCCTTCCTTCGCAAGTCATTCGAACCAACCCGCTGGAAACCGCTTCCAGCTGGCATTACTGCCGCTTGTCGCGTTTCCAGCTGGTTCGGGCGAAACCTGATCCCGGGATCCACCAAGATGTTGACGCGAATGAATCGATTGCTGCTGGACTTGGGGCTTGAGAATTTTTTTGCAAACAACTGGATAGTTGTATGCAGGACTGGATTCAAAAGGGGAAAAGATGCCGAGCGGATGATCATCGATCTCTTGGAGTTTGTCGTCGAAACTGACTCTACTTCGTAAAGCCTGTTTCTGGACTGGAGCTTGTCTTTTCACCGGTACTGCCGGGACGTTGTGGCGCAAGAGTCCGGGCAGTCTGCCTGGGATACGAGATGCAGCACATGGCCGAGCCACTTTGTCTACTGTGGATAAAGCAGTGCGACTGATGGTCATGAGGGAGCGGCCGGCCGATCAGAATTCTGGTCGTTAATGGGAGGTGCGTGTCAGTTTCTCACGCGAATAGCGGTGCATGACAAAAACGGTGAGAGGTCGCCCGATTGCTGCAGGCGACGGTAAGCTCGACACTAAAGTCAGGGGACAAGGAGTTTGCGGCATTGCGAAGCAAGTCTGTTTCTTGATATCCATCGAGTGGCCAGCTCGACTGACCATAGCGCCGTCCCGACATTCGGTCTCTTGATCGATTTGTGGTATATCACGTTTCCATCATCCCCTGTCAGTAGCAGCTTGTGCATGCGAAAAACATGCAGCGCTATTGTTGACGGTAGCGCGTGTCGTTGTCGCACGACGCCTACCCTCAACAGGTGCGAAAGCACGCACGCTAAAACGATGGTTTCAACATTGGGTACGAACGGCAACAGCTTACCAAGCTCTGTCTCGTCATTGATCTATTCAGGGCGCACGAGCTGAAGCACGTCAGCGTGCGTTTTACTACACCACTGTTGCCATTCATTTACCCAGGACACCATCCGAATCGAAGCGAACGACTCGAGAGCGCAAGATGAAATTCGAGACTTAGTTTGGACCAACATCGGTGTCCACTATTTGCTCGGCACAAGGAGGTTTGCTAGTGGTCATCTTAGTACGACCGGGTTTGAGGTCGCAATCGCTACATTTGTACGTCCATTTGGACCGTTTGTCACGCTGACAGCACCGTCGTCGTCAATACGTTGACTTCACTGATCACGCAAGTCGGTTACACCGCAAGGGTGCACCCATTCGCTGCAGTATTGTTGGGAGGTCGACGTAAGTTGTCGAGACAGTAAGCCAAGCGACCTTGACTCTGCTTGACTAAACTGTACGATCGCAAGCCGGTGTGAGAATGAGCTCAAGGTGTCATGTGGACTAGCTCAGAATGGTTTGGCATAAGCGGTGTTGTGTCGTGTGACCCACACATAAAGAAATACGGGAAACTGATAGGCGTATTATTGAACTCAATACGCCAAGCGGTAATATCGTACCTTATCGATTACAGTTCGATAGTATTTAGGAAGCTATTTGTCTCCCCTAAGTAGTGCCCCCTCAGTTTGATATAAAGCTACATGATTGGCTGATTATGAGTCACGAACAGAGGGAACGACATCACATCTGCTAGATTTAAAAAGTCATTTTTGTAGTAATCGCATACAACGGAACCTTTTTTGCGCTCAAATGTCGTGTGGTGGACGTCATTGTCGGCGTTCCAGTCAAAGTAAGCGATATCGGTATCGGAGCACTCTTTGTTTGGGGTGCCGCGAAACTTCACGTACACTAGTACGTGAGAGGAAGCTAACTTACTCAAACAGCTCGTTTAAGTAAAAGGTTAAAAAAAGAACTGTATTTAATATCGTTAAGCTATCAATATAACTTTAATCTTTATCTAACTGTATTAAACTACGTCGTCGTATGACGACAACCTGCTCACCACTCATTGCGCGCGCCCAGCAGCAATTGGTGGCAATCTATGGTTGACATGTCTTTTATCAACCAGTCTTGGAGCAGCGCGTACATACTATCCTAAAAGTGGGTAATATTCCTTCAATATTATCCATCTCGGATAATACTGGCAGGAGATTGTCATGCCAGACAATCTCTCTATTGACACCGTTTGGTGTCAATCTCATGTAATGGGCTACCCCGGTACATCACCCCTCTTAACCATCAATTACTCGTTGATTGATATAAATTGATTGAGACAGGGTGACCACCGTTGAATCACTCTGGGATAGGGAGGACTTGTTGGTCAAATTCCCATTCATTTGCCAATTTAACGCATGGTTTCAAAGTCCATGCGATGTGCTGTCGAAGCAGCAAGAAGGGCGGCTGCACGCATGCTTGCGGCCGTGAGAGTACCTTTCACACCTCAGCAGCAGGTGATTCGTCGCCTGCTGCTATGAATCCTCCACGTGGTGAGTCACCACGTGCGACAGGTACATCCGTTGCGTCTGCAGCGGGTATCTCGAGTCGTAATCAAGACGAGTCTGAGATAGAGCTCATCTATTCTGGCGAGCCAGATGCATCATCCGACTCGAAGGCGACTCCTCACGACTCGGGATCATCCGGGGCCGACACTGCAAGAGCCAGGTTGACTGGCTCTGGGGGAGGTGCGGCATCATGTCCGAGATCTTCGGACCGAGCGATTCTTCCGATGTATCCTCGCCTCGTGCAAGTCTATCCGACGATAGGACGCGTGGTGATGGTGTTGATGTCCCTATGCATCACCTCGAGAGAAGCAACTCGAGAGATCGAGCTGCCACTGGTGTCAGTGCTCGTGCTGACACCAATCAAGAGGCCAGGGACCGAAATGTCCTGCGTTACGCTCCCCAAGTGGAGTCTCCGTGGATGTCGCCATCCAGAGAGCTGGACCGATTGGCTGGCATGACCACCGAACGGGCCGAATCCCGTTGTTCGACTGTAGGAGGGTCTGCCCACCTGATTCCAGCACGGAAACTATCCGTGCTGAGGAAGAATTCTCCACCGATGCGTTTTTCAAACATCGGTGGTACAATGGCATCCGTGTTCGAGACGGTAAAGCCTTGGTGCAAGGATGGAATGCCCTCATCCATAACATCGAGTGCATTGGCCGTGAGGCCTGGCTCGATCAACTTGATGCAGCTCGCAGTAGGTTTGATAAGCGCAACCCAGTCGGGGCGCGATACAAGCTGCACTTGCTGTCAAGAGAGGCAGGATAACCCTGTCTCTCGTGGGGTGAATTGTGACCAGGTTGCCTGGAAAACTCGAACCGTGCCCCTAGGGAGGCCTACCTACCTGATGATCCCTACTGGAGGGCGCGCATCTCTTTCAAGATGGCCAAAGGGATTGACACTTGCAATCTCTGTACTCGCGTTCGGGGAGGCCGTTTTCCGACGGCCATTCTTCGAACGAAGCGGGTGTGTCTCGTCATAATGCTCGACGAGACCAAGGACATCAACAATCAGCTGGGCACGAGGCTCCTAGCTGTCCCACGCCAGCGGACGAGTTAACTCGTCCGGACGCCATTCACGTCGCGGTGGTTCAAGATAAGCTCCACCGGAAAGCGTTGACCACCGCCAGAATCCACCAAAGGATGTGGTGGCGGCGGGAACACCTGATCCGGCTCGAGGGTCGGATCAGCTTGATATTCAGGAACTGCACCGTGTAACGGAACAGTTACACGATGACCTGGCTCACGAACGGACTCGGCTTTATGGGCTTGAGGATGTTGTAAGGGATGAATACGATTCCTTAGCGCACGATCATTCGGACGATAGTGTCGCTTTTGCGTTCACGCAACTTGAGAACGAACGTTCGACTCTTTCTCTTCGTGACGAACTAACTGCAGCTCGTCAGGACATCGCGTAACTGCGTGAGCAGGTCGCTTCGCTAGTCGACCAGACTGGCTCGTTGAAACGGGACCACTCGAAGGTGGTCTCGACCGTGGAGTTGTTCTTCGCATCTTGAAACGGGCTCTTAATGGTAGTACGGGCGGATACGACCAATGTAAAACGTAGGATGCGTGCGCATCTTACGGGGCAGTTCAATCGTGTATGCGTTGCCCATTCTACGTAACACACTAAATGGACCGATGTAAACTGGGCAGTAATTTTCTGCTGCCAAGTTTGTCACTGCGTGTTTCGGTAAGTTTACGGTTAACAGTAAGACTAAATCTCCTTCATTTAATGAAAGAACACTTGCTCTTCCATGTTTATCTGCATATCTTTTCTGCTTATCTAACGTGTCCGGAAAAGATCTTGAACGAAGCGGACAACTGCTTCGCGAGTCAGCAGAAATTCTTCTGCTGATTCATCCTTTTCAACAGCAGTACGCTTCGTGTGCACTGCTGAAAGAACGTTGTCTTCACTAGTGTGGGCGTCATCGTCCTCACTGTGGCAGTCGTTGGCGATTCTGAATATACCAGCATCATCGTCATCATCTTTATCGGTGCCAATGTGATCGACATCGGCATCCATCACGTCGACACCATTGTCGACGGGTGATGAGCAAGAACCAGATCGGTTTTTGGTCGAGCGAGTCCACCACCCTCCTTAAACTAGAGTCACACTCTAAGAAGGCGGGTAAACGTGGATGGCATAGGCCATTCGCGAAGAACGGTGTATGCGTTGTCGACGCACACACCAAGTTGTTGATAGCGAATTCCACCATCGGCAAGAACTCACTCCAACTCGTAAACGTGTGGACATATCTTCGAAGTATCTCTTGAGGACGCAGTTAACGCGTTCCGTCTGATCATCGGTTTCTGGATGTCAGAAGTCGACATCGTCGAACGTGTTCCAAGTGAAAGGAACACGGAGTGCCAGAACTCCGCTGTGAAGCGGGGGTCTCTATCGGACACGAGATCACGGGGCAACCCATGAAGTCGAAAGATAGTATCGATGAAGACACGGTCACAGCCCTGGGCTGTGATTGACTCCGGTACAGCAACAAGATGTACCATCTTGCTGAACCGATCAACAAACACAAGAATACCAGTATTCTTGTGAACTTCTTTGGGAAACCCAAAGACGAAGTCCATCGATACGGACTGCCAACACTCTGCCGGAATCGATAGAGGCTGCAAGGGTGAGCGGGATGAAGGACTAGGCTTCATCCTTTGACAAAATTTGCAAGTGCGAATGTTTGCGCACACACTCATACTGGCGGGGCCAGTAGAAGTCACGACTCACCATGGGGTAAGTCTTTTCTCTACCGCGATGCCCACTTGTCGGGGCATCGTGACACTTATGCATGATGCGCAATCGCAAATCATTATGAGCCAGAACGACGACACGAGGTGTGTCGCCGTTGACTGCTGTATAGTACAGCAGTCCATCACGAACAGAATACCGTTCGGTTGAAGAGCGGTATTGAGACGACAAGCTTTTCAAAGCTTGATTACACGGATCGGATACGTAATCCATCAATCGCAGAAGATACTCATCTTTTGCGTATGATTATCGCACGTCGTCGAGCACATTCGACGACGGAACACTCACTGTGAGTGTCGCTACAGTGGGATCACCCCCACTGTTGTGTTGAGCAGTCGGCTCGAAATCGGGCCGACGTGAAAGAGCATCAGCGATGACATTAAGTCGTCCTGGTTTGTACTCGACGGAGAAGTACTCCGAGAAGAAGGACAGCCACCTCTTCATTCGTTGCGAGAGGTGTGGACTGTTTACAGCCGTTCGTAACGACGCATGGTCGGTATAAACGATGAAAGGCCTATCTCCTAAAGATATACCCGAAACTTAGTTAGTGCATATTTCATGGCAAGGTTTTCCTTGTCATGAACCGGATAAATACGCTCAGCTGCTTGCAGCTGACGTGATTGATAACAGACGACGCACTCAACGCCGTCTGAGTCGTACTGCATTAACACGTAGCTAATTTCAACATAGCTGGCGTCACAGAACAAATGGAATGGTCTGTCCTGGTCTGCAATCGCCAACACAGGCGATTGTATCAAGCTTTTCTTGATGCCTTCAAAAGAGTGCTGACACTCAGCGCTCCATGACTACCTCTCTTTTTTCTTTGACCGACGAGAGATATGTACGGTCATCTCGGCGTAATTGCGCGAGTACTTGTGCAAGTACGCCGCTAAGCCAAGGAGCTTTCGAAGTTCCTTGACGTCGACTGGAGCGGGCCAGTCGCCAATCGCCTAGATCGTTTCCAGATCAGGGCGCACACCGTTTTTAGCCACGATGCAGTCAAAAGAAGTGGTATTTCGTTCGCTGCGAATATACACTTCTTGAGGCTTGCAAACAGCTTATGCTCTCGCGTTAGTGTAAGAACCTTCCGGACGTGAATTCTATGGATCTCCACGTCCGTCTTTCCATCCATAGCCCGGCTGTGGACGAAAACATCGTCAAAGTAACTCGATGCGAAGTTTTGGACCGATCACAACAGATTCGTAACAAATCTGTTGAACGTTGCGGGGGCGTTACTTAGCCCCTGTGGCATTACTAGCCACTCCCAGAGCATACCACTAGGGGTGCTCACTACTATGTAAGGGATCTCCCGCTCACGCATGAGGATCTGATAGAATCCACCCATCAGATCCATGGACGAAAAAATGGTACTTTTTGCCATACCATCAATGATGACGTCCTTCCTTGGTATCGGCGTTTGAGCCGATACCGTTGCAGCGTTCAATTTGTTGAACGCGAGCACTATCCGCCACCCTCCTGCGGCCATTCGCACACAGAAGGTCGGAGAGCTGTGTGGGGATGTTGATGCCTTCACATGACCAGCATCTAAGCGATCGGCAAAGAGTTTGTCGATCTCTGTGACCCGTTCACGAGGCAATGGCCACTGATTCATGACACAGTATTTCGAACCGTGGTTCAGTTCGATCTCATGCCGAGTGCGTTTGTCCTTGGTCAGCTCGCATGGCACGGATTCAGGGAGATCATCCCTGAATTCAACCCAATCCTTATACAAAGGACTTGTCTTCAAATACTCACAAAATTGAGACGTGTATCGCTTAATCCGAGTCTTCTCATTGAGGACACTATCGTCCATCGATGAGCTACTGAGAACCCGTTCTCTTTTAGCAAACACTTGTGCCGACCGAATATCGGCGACGTACTCGTCCTCTGTGACGAGTACGCAGATCTGTTTGATCACGTCACTACGCAGATCTTGCAAGAATCTTTTAGATTCTAGCGTTGGCAACTTGACTACCTCCGAAGCTGACTTCGGGGGCGTAACCAGATCAAGTATATAACAGCCTTTCCTTTGATCCGTCATTAGCTTAGACATTCACTGTCTCGGTGATTTCCTGGGAAAAGACATTCGCAGGTGGTTGGGGATCCACAAACTTAACATAAATTTCTCGGGTGTTATCACTCTCAGGAACACTGGAACTTTCTTCCATTACGTGTACTGACTGTAGGTGTAATACCCGTCACGTCCTCTTCTATCGACTCTCTGAAACTCGATCGGGCTTGCTCTACGACCGACTCTGTGATTGTTGATCTCGCTTTAATGTGCTGTTCATCCTGAACAACACTCACCTCTCTTCTCGGATGCAACCTTCTTGGTGTGCATCCGTGTTCCAGTCCACTAGATCTCTTCTAGTAGTGAGCCTTCGGCGCAGCCTGTGTCTCTACACAGGCGCCGGAAGATGGTACCACAGTGTAGTGGCCTTCTACACTGTGATCTTGTGCAACCGTACTAACGATCGTACCACAAGTGAGGCCATCGCACTCACTCGTAGTACATCCACACGCTTTTGAACGCTCCAAGACGTTCATCAGATGGCCATCTGATGAACAAGCGGCAGGCATCTTCACGGATCGATTTTGCCAGCTAACCCATGGCTGGTGCTTTCAGAGCCATAACAGACCAAGGATGACGACAAACGTATCATCCCAATCCAGTACGATAAAGTCATCATCGTATTGCTTTCCTTCTAGCGTGTAGTGGATTCCCACTGCACGTTTGTTCACTGTTACGGATGCGCCTGTAGCAACGCATACCGTCATCCTCGTTGGAGGGAACTCACACGCAACATAGTTGAGTCGACTCTCCTTTAGCGACTGGCGTCGATTAAAACTTTTCGATGCCCCACAGCCAACTAGGTCGCGAAGTGACATTCCACTTGTCACTTCGATCTTCAAAGCAATAACAGACACCTCATCACCAGGGGCAGTAACACACAGCGACGGTGTGTGATAAGCAATCTTCGTCAAGAGTCCTGCAAATTCTGTTGACGTTGCTGAAACAGCAGGGTGCTCCGCCCCTACTGACCCTGTCCGTTTTTGGCAGTCCGACTTAATATCGCGGTTTAGGACATGGTCGGACCCGCGCCTTGGAACTTTACTCGGCCAAAAGCGGTCATCACGTTCTGTCTTTGGACGTGATACGGTGCTTGGGACAATACACTCACGGGCATAGTGCCCAATCTTCTGACAGCTATGGCATCTTGCCGTTCGCGTATGACCCAGAGAGCGAGAGTTATCGCTCTCGGTGTAACAGAGGTATATAGGTTCAAGATCTCTGGTTCGTTTCGTCTCGTCAGACGATAGTTTGAAAAGTTAGCCTGAGACTGTCACAGGCTGCAGTCTTCTTTCTCTGCATACGCTATCGCCCTTTCAAGCGTATGGGGGTCTTCTCGGAACATGTAGGTCTTCACCGGCCATCTAAAAGGCCGTAGATGAACACGTTGATGAGCGTGTGCTCATCAACACGGTTTTTCGTGACGCTACTCGCAAGGTAGCGTAGGTGTTGTGCGTAAGCGTGCACATCACGCTTACCTTGCTTTAGCCTCAAGAGTGCAGAGCGTGCTCTAAACTCGGCTCGTGGCGAATCAATGGTGTCTTTGAGCCGAGAATTCAAGATCCCTAACGACTCAAACACGTTTGGGTCGTAAAGCTTGAGCCCTAAGGTCCAAGTCTTTGCTCGTCCTGTCAAATTTGACAGGGCGAAGGTGACTTGCATCTCGTCACCCTCGATGTTACGGGCCCTGGTGGCGTCGTCGAACTCGACGAACCATCTCAAAAGTGAATCTTCATCGGTTCCCTTGTACCTTGAGATATCAATCTTCAAGTTTTCGGGTCGACGCATGTTCTTCGGCCCTCCCATCGACTGATGAGAGCCTTGCTGTTGTAGCAAGACTATCTTCTGTCTTTTGACGGCAAGTTCTTCTTGCAGGAACTTGATGATAGCAGCATGTTGCTGGTCTCTGCCTAGAGGTTTCAACATACCACTGATGGCGGGTTCTCCCATGAACACATACATGCGGCCGACTGCCTCCCATTCTGAGTCACTCAGATGGGAGTAGCCTTCATGTGTGACGTGAAAGCTGTCGTCATCTAAGTCCATCATGTTCATGTTAAACGGAAACTAAGCAGCCGTTGGACGGACTACAAAGTGATACCGTGTGTAACGGGGCACCCTTTGTTTGGGTGCCGCGAAACTTTACGTACACTAGTACGTGCAGAGGAAGCTAATTTACTCAAACAAATAGTTTGAGCAAAGGTAGGAAGAGAAATGCATTCAATATCGTTAAGCTATCAATAAAGCTTCAATCTTTATCTAACTATATTAGCCTGCATTGTCGTATGACAACAACCTGCTCACCCCTCATCACGCGCGTCTAGCAGCGATTGGTGGTAACCTTGGTTGATATGTCTTTATCTACCAATCTTTGAGCAGCGCATGAATGTTATCCTACAGAGGGGATAGTATTCCTTCAATTTTATCTATCTCGGATAATGTTGGTAGGGAATTATCATGCCCGACAATCTCCCTATTGATACCATTTAACGTCAATATCATGTAGCGGGCTACCCTGTCACAACACTTCTAAATCAAAAGATGTGAGTGAGTAAATGAGTGAGTGTAAAGCCATCATATCGAACCAAAGCAAGAAACACTGAGCATCACTGATGCATGTAGTCGTTACAAATTGCGAAGAAGATGCGGCTTTTGTCTGAGAATGGGTCACAATGCAGACCAATCTGAAAGCTTAATCGAACCGGCACTTACAGAACTTATCGGACCCTTTTTATAGATAAAAAAAATTGACTGCATTGCTTTGTGCAATTTTAATAATTTTTTAAACACTATCGCTCGTCCCTTACTGAAATAAACCCTTAATTACACAATCATTTAGTTTCTTGGCTTCATTAACAGCACCAGCAACTGGATTATCGTTAATAAGTACCTCGCTTGTTGCGGTGCCTTAACATCTTCGTGATAACAGGGGCGTCCGTTTTAGCTACGCATACGCGCTTGTCAAAAGCTTCATGTAATCGACCATCTTCATGTCCTCCTGCATCTCTAATGCGAACATACATTGCACATTCACAGACCCGGAACAGCATGCAAAATACAAATCTACACAGTAACGAACTGGACAATACTTATAACACGCGTAGCATGCACGCGACACGAACGATTCGAATGCGCGTAAATAAGGAATAAAATAGAAAGTAGCAGCCTTTCCAATCACTAGCGCAGAAGCCGTTGCATGTAAGTGTGTTGGGGATTGATTGTTGCTGTAGAGGCGTCGAACTTGAAAAAATACTGAACGATTGAGAGCATCGTCGGTCGTACAAGCTTCGAGTCCACAAACGTTCTAGACGAAGCTTGACAGAATCCTGCGCTAAAGAACACATAAGAACGGTTGCGAAACGTACTGATTAGGTCGAACGGATGTTTAAAATCCGATTATAGTGATGTAATATCCTCAAGGCATGTCTACAAATTAGCCAATCATGTAGCCTCATATCAAACTGAGGGGATTTTACCAGAAAAACGAGGGGAGGATAACGATGCCCAGTATCGATAACAATAGGTATTTTAAGGACGTCGTGTTCTGGTGCGGTAACAAAAGAAGGAGCTATAGTAGGATTAATCGATTAGGTAAATAAATGGTAGGGTATACACGTAGATGGGGTTTATTATCGCTCTAAATTAAGAAGATTAATTCAGTTCCCCTTTTGGTCATTTAGGACACGCGTCTTGTTTAGACGTCTTTAAAGTAAGAGTCTAGAGCTTTAATCAGGAAAGTGCTCTTTCGGGCCGCCTAATTTCTTGGAGTCGATGTTCCCCCTACCAGGACTAGAAGCTTGCGAGCTTGTTTGGGTACTTGGAGATAAATTATATAAAGTCTGTAAAAGGATTTGAGACCCTTTAAGTTTATATTCGTTTAGTATAATACACTAAGAGACTCTACGAGTCCATAAGTCTTCTCTGATGAAGGAGTAAGGGTAGCCCGCTGCACATGGTGCTTTGTCGCGGTCTGGTGCAACCTTCTGCAAGCTTGAGTCTTCAGAATTTGGTAAGGTGTCAGTGTACGAAGATCTTTGAGTCGAGGGTATTCGTGGTATCTTCAAAGTTTTTGTTTACTTATAAAATGAGCTTACATAAATTTGTTTATTACTTTTGAATGATTTCATATGACGTGCGCACAGGGTATGCCATGTAATCTCGTGTGATGTTGCAGGAGCTGCACAATCAAAGGAGAGAAAGGATGGGCTTATAATGTATGACTTGCATAGAAAGGCAAGCGAAATGGTTGATAAGGCCTTTCTCTTACCCACGTTCAATATACAACAATCAAGCCTAATCTAGGGCGGTACACATCGTGCGTGGAAAGGCAAAAGCTAAGTTTTTAAACAATAACCTGGGCGGGGCTAATCCGTACTATATATATCGCCGTTCGGTACTACAAACTCTTTGAACGGACAATTATTAAACCAAAAGTTTAATTTACCGGTTCTATGATTTACATAGAAGTTCAATGGTGCAGGAAATGTAGATCTTCCTCTGACTAATTCTACTTCCCTGTAATTAGCTTTATCTGAATCATAAAATGTAGATGACCACACCAACATTATTGCTATATCCACTGCTTCAAATTGACCACGAATGATACTGAAAAGTCTCGATCTGACCTAGAGCGTACCATACCAAGCATTAATCTCGTTTACATCGATAAATCGACCATCAGACCCAATTTCTCGCTAGCGTTCAACCGAGAGGGAAGTAACAAAACTGAAGACGTAGATAATTAAAAAAAATAAAGACGGCTCATCTTCTCACAATTTCGTATCACATACTGACTTCGACAGAAACGTTGCTGCATGTATCGAGTCACTCGATAGATTTCAATTTAGTGTATGAAGGTGTATACGTATCAATGTTAGGATCTCGTTCCACGGCCACCTCAAACAGTAAGGCACCGCAACTTCCCTTGTCAAGCACAAACATGAAATTGTAATCAGAATTGAAGAACGGAAACAAGTTCAAACAGCCTCCCGCATTGAATCTTTCTTTATGCACACACCTAGACATCTATTGAGGATCCCTTCACTATCAAGCGTAACAAGGTGCTGCGTCCGTCCACACCATATCACACTTGTTGATCGCGTACGTGAATGTGCCTTGGGCAATTTGATCTTAGACATCTATTTATACCGCGGGTCCATGATCTGTTGGAGTTCAGATTGTGGGAGAAGTAAGACATTATTAAGAGTTTCATCACGGTCACCGCGTCAGTTTACGATCTAAGAAACAGTATTAGCATCAATATAACTATTCAACACCTAGTGTAACGGGGCACCCTTTGTTTGGGTGCCGCGAAACATCATGTACACTAGCACGTGCAGAGGAAGCTAATTTACTCAAACAAATAGTTTGAGCAAAGGTAGGAAGAGAAATGCATTCAATATCGTTAAGCTATCAATAAAGCTTCAATCTTTATCTAACTATATTAACCTGCATTGTCGTATGACAACAACCTGCTCACCCCTCATCACGCGCCTCTAGCAGCGATTGGTGGTAACCTTGGTTGATATGTCTTTATCTACCAATCTTTGAGCAGCGCATAAATGTTATCCTACAGAGGGGATAGTATTCCTTCAATTTTATCTATCTCGGATAATGTTGGTAGGGAATTGTCATGCCCGACAATCTCCCTATTGATACCATTTAACGTCAATATCATGTAACGGGCTACCCCGAACCTAGAATGAATCTTGCGAGTGCTTTGCGCGAAAGTATGACCTTACAAGACTTTGAAATTACTAGGCGTTGGATGTTTTGATTGTGCGGTGGAGTGGGCTCCCAAAACTGTGTGCTGAGACCCTAAATTTCCTACCATACCGGACCGCTGACTAACAAAGGAATTATTCCGACATCTTGTATGAATCTTCTTTCACCTTGTGTACCCGTAGACTGGCGAACCGCACTCGTTGGAACACTAGGGTGAGGATGTAGATGTCGGCTTTAAAAAAAGGTCTACCACGGGGATCGAAGTGGATATTCTTCGCTCGGTATGCTAATATGTGGCCCCTAGATCGACTTAGTTAAGTGTGCAAATTTAACTGATTTAATTTAGATCTTGTTTTCCCTTTCCTTTTCCTTTGTTGTATCAGTAGTGTTAGTTACCTGGCATTTACTTTGCTTTTGCACCCTTAAGTGGGAGAGGCCGTTTCCGACAGTAGATCTTTTAAGGGAATGCTACTCAAGACGATCCTACGGGCCAATTGTCTCCTGGATCTCTTTACACACTTTGTTCTTGCCACGTGACTATCTTGAACGAAGGGACGAATCATAAAACAACTCGTAGCAGGCTAATCGACATAAAAAGCTCCTATAGGCACGACGAAGTCGTGCTCCGTGGATCGCACTATAAATAGTGTTTAGTATCGTGTTTTTTACTTTTTTACTCAATCCTTTCTAATGCCAAGATTACACATTTTAAACAAGCAGGAGTAGATTGACCTTAAAAATTTTAGTTACTTGATGAGGTTCCAGGTAGGCCAATGAGTGACCGAGGTCTACCGAAAAGAGACCATATCCACCAATGAAAAAGAATGGTCGACTTTGAGGGACAAACGTATAACGATGAGACACCAGGTCAATCTTCAAGATGTGGCGTACGGTTTTGACCTAGTGCACGAAGAGAATTAACAGGTCAGAAATTGGCTTTGCCAGGTGTTTGGCAAGACGAATACTCAGTCATCACCAGCCCCCACTTTCCCTCGGAAGGGAAGGGGAAGCCCACAGTGCTCAATGATTTGAGGGACTGCGGCTTGGATGCTGATGTCCCGTCGGGTTCCGCGACCGAACAGTAACGTACGGGAGGCATTGCTACCAAACCTTGCGATTGTGAGCGAGTCATCGAAGTTGCCTCTTCTCGAGATTTACCATATCAGTCTCTGCACCAGCTGGTCCGTTAATTCAGTCTGCGGTACACGAAGGGATGGGGATACGGCCGTAAATCGAACCGAAAAGGTATGCCATTCTTCACACTTGGCCATGCGTTCTCCTGGGACGATTCGTTGACGAGTTACGAAATCTGAAAGGTCACCAATAGCGCCTTCCTTGACGGTGGTGACAACTAAGGACATATTTGAGGCCCTCTTCGCCAACATTAAGACATATCGGGATCCAGGTTACATTCATGTTTGGAGGGCGACTGTAAAGGGGCACTGGTCACTGGTTCTGCTTTAGTACTAGTGCACCTACACTGACAACAATGTAGGAAGTGCCGCGCGTCACTTCACGTACACCGTACGTACAGAAGAAGGCTAGCTAATAAACGAAGTGTTCACTAGGATAAGAAAGTAAAGCTTTATAATGTATAATCAAGTTCTAATAACATGCACCTATGTTTGGAGCTAACTTAATGATAATTAACTACAAAAGTGTATGCTGAACTCTTTATCACCACTCATTGCGCGCGTCCATAACTAATTGGACCTCTAAAGCTGACTGATATGATGACCCATATCAACCGATCCGTGAGTGATCTGAAATTAATCCCTTATGGCAATATTCATGAACATTATTAACCTTCACAATAAAATTTCTTAATAATTAGCATCGGATGTTAAATAAATGTAACATGCTCATCCCGAATACAGTTGTACACAGTTTGCAATTTAATCAGTTCGTTGAACTGGATTTTTTTTGTCTTAGGGTAAACTTTGGAGCTTGTTTCCCTATCCTATGTATAAATCGGCGCTAATGAGTAGATTTTCGACAACAGATCGAACTGTATGAATTTATAACGGCGTTGATCTTATAAAATAGCCGTGAGATTGTCGACTCGGCTGTGTCTGCGAGTTACTCTTGATTGTTCAGAAAGTGTCGAGATAATAACCTATGTCCGGTAACTTTCCCTATATGCGAATGATGTCTATCGCTGCGACGTGCAACTGGAAAACCCCACAATCTGGGTCTTCATGCGAGCGTAAAAGTTTTGTTGTTTGATAGCGTCGTGTAGTCTATTTATAGCCACGTGTTCAGTGTGGAAAATATCTTATACAGTATTACTTTAAGACGACATGTCATTGATCGAAAACGTTACACAAACGATAACTAACCACGTTTGTCTTTGTTTCTTAAACGTACTTGTTTAAGCATGTACGAGTCGTCCCACTGTTTGGTATACTTACAGTAGCAGGCGCAAAATGCTGATTGTGGTCAGCGCCACACCGTAGCTGGGATTTCCAGTTCTGTGATGCTTGGAACGCACTTACATTGGCTGCATACAGTGCACTAAACTTTACACGGGCTATCTACTGCTGTGATGCGTAGCACGCGCTTTTCGTTCATCGGCCGTAGATAGCGCGCTACTCTTTACGTGTGGGCGATCCACTTCTGTGCGGCGTCGCATAAAGTTACCAATAATCGACCACAAACAGCGCTACTTTGTACATGGGTAATCTACCTCCGTCATCTGTAACACCACAAATATTGCCGGATATATAAATGCCTGGGATCCACCATTCTCATTAATTCTGAGTGGTCTTTAAAGAGTACAGAGTCAGCACTTCGTCAGAATACAGATTTCTTTTTATGGTATGATGTGTATTGTATAGCAAGTTTGAAAAGAAATATTAACTTATGAGGAAGCGCTGACTCGCATTTACAAAACTGTTCCCGGTTTTTCGGTAGGTCTCTATGAGACACCCCACAATTGGCTTTATCGTTCGTGCGTGGGTACATCAGCGGTTGGACACATATTCGAGTCTAGGGTTCCAGCGTAATATCGTACTTGATGAATCCATCTCACCAAGGTTTTTACTCCAACGACACTGCGTCCCCCTCCATGTTATACCCTTAATTTCGTGCATGTAAAATAGAGGATGGGATACACGAGAATCACTTGCACTCTGCTTAAGTATCTCATGTGTAAAACAAGCTTAGAAAGAATTCATAAACTGATGGTCTTTGACCCTTACACCTGTTACAGGTGTAGATTTAAGGCCAAAAGATTTGCATGACTACGTAGTTTTCATTCGCACTTATTGATCGTTGTGATTTCAAATTAAACAACCCTCTCCTCCTGGTTAAATAGATTTAATATGAACGACAGATGTATTTGTCTGATACGAGCAAGTAGTGAAAATTATATACTCAGGATTAACATATTCTACATGAGAACAAGACCTTTATTAGACACACCACCTCATTTTTGATTGTAAAATAACGATACCTAACAACTTTTGATATAGCCGATCGTCTTTCCGAGCGAAAAAATAAAAGAACATGCATAAAATTTATAACCAATCGGGACTTTGACAAACCTTTATTTTTCCCACATCTTCTGTTCTCAAAAACTACACGCTACGTGTGAATCATGCGTGCTTCACTAGCTTGTCATTTCTTACAGCTTGGACGGACTTTTAAGGATCAAATTTACTGACTGACAACGGTATACGATGCCCGTTGTGCGGTGGGAGAGCTAACAAATCCGGACGGCCGTGTCATCAACGTGAAATGGAATCGGGTGTGACAAAAGAATCATGTAGGTAGCAAAATAGTCTCCTATAATCAGTGAACATTTTGTAAATTACGAATGTGGCTGGAAGTAAAGAATTTTGACCTTTGGCGGCTGGTCCAACTTCGTAATCCAGGACTGAAATCAGTCCTGTCAGATATGATGAAATCGAACACAGCGTTGTATTGAAAGGTAACGGAAGTTATGATAGCGTAACCAGCACCATCAAACAATGAATCTACAGCCAGAATCTGCGGTCGTTGGTTCTGTACTGGCTTGGCAGTGCAAGCGCCCTCCAGTTTCCGCTGAGCGCACAGTATCGTATTTGCGCATGTGAATTACAAATTGAATCCTTTGTAACATGGACGATGGGACAGCTGCAAAAAAGGAGCAAAATGCGAGGACCTATTGCCATAAAGCGTAATAATAAGCACAATCTGCGCACGCACCCCGTTTAGCAGCGCACAGGGCCCGAATTAAACTCATTGAAAAGACGTTAGCCTTTACAAACAAATTGCCATCGCCACGCACTTCAGCTATCGATAAATGCACATCACCGATTGAGTTTTTAAAAGGTACCTGAGCAGACTAAAGCATGCCTATGCAATCTTCAAGTCGTTTAACAAACACGCAGAAGTTGTAGTCCAAAATAGAGGTGGGTGAAAGGAACGATGTAAAAATCAATAATCGACCAGAGGCTTCAAACTTTTAGCTTAATGCATGGGATTGACGTTCGGCAGCTAGAAACGGAAGGGTTGGTAGCAGTACCTAAAACAAATAGCAGGAATTTATTCAAAAATTGGATGTAATTGACTTCAATACAAATGATATTAGTATGTAGAGTTGATCCTACGAACTAGGACTATTTCAGACACTTGCAATTGTACAACCCTTCAAGATTGAATCGATAAAAAATACATACTGCACTCAATGCGCATTTCGTCCTAGTCGTGGTGCGTAGCACGTTCCTAAGCAAAGTGGATACAGAGGAGCGTGCCGCGCTTAACATATTTCATATTGTATCTTGCATGCTCTTTAGCATTCTGGGAACTATCGTAAGAGTGTAACACCTTCGTAGATTTTTAAACGAGCGACGATGTCTGTTACCACGTGCAATTTCGGAACTGTGTTCAGCACGCAACAAATTGCAGAAATTATTACGCAATTCTGACCTCGAACGTTCTGCGTAATTCATTTTCTCTCAGCAATGCGGCTTTTGTTCATCGTGCAATTCTTTTGTCAGAGGACGCAGCAAAAACATCATTTTTCTAAAAGCCACACCAAAAAGTAATCATGCGGACTGAATTTTTTTGTATACAAGTCTGCTCGCAAATTTATTCCCCCATTTAGATCCTTCGCGGGTGTGAATCTGATCGAATCCCTCACACCGACGCGAAGGCATTTGTCCAGCCCGAACCTATCACACTATCCGAAAAGGCGGGTGTCAGAATTGAGACAACTCGCCTCGTTACTTACGGATGTCAAATCGTACCCTGCAGTGAACGAGTTGGGTAAGACTAGTGGCGGTCCTTAGCCTTTGGGATCTTACAATGGCAATCTTAAAGGCTCTGGGCACGGATCTCAAGTCTACAAGCGTTCAGCTTTAGTCAATGATAAATAAGCCATTGTGTTCAAGTACTATCTCCCCAAGTATTAACCTCGTGGAAGCGTTACCTTTCGGAATAGCTGGGAGTTTGCTGTCATCTGGATCAACAGACCTGAAGATCAAGAGAAGACCGTAGCTGTGGCATGTTGCATTTCCGCTTTCGAAGACACCAAACGCACAGTAACCAGTGCAAGCAAATTGGACGGGGCGAGAGTCAAACTTCTATACTATCTGAATAAGGATAACGATTTATACTTGGAGACAACTGATGGAGGAGGTGTTGAAACTCGACACTAGATCATGTGGGAGCAGTTGGCAAAGAAGGCCCGTACTGCTTAAAATGAGATTGCATGAAACGGTCGGCATTTGTGCCCTGTAACGGGGCACCGGTCGCTTGTACTGTCACAGTGCAAGCTACTTACACTGAACAAAGAGTAAGTAGGTGCCTCGAGACTTCACGTACACGCGTCGTGCAGAGGAAGGTTTCAACACGAGAAAAGGGTAGAGCTGTATTCAGTCAAGTTCATCTCCTGTCAATAAATCTTATTTATTCTCCATTTAACTATATTCTGAATACGAACATGTACTGTAGCTATCTACTCACCACTCATTGCGTTCTTCTGTCGTAGCTCGGTTCAATTGGATGGTATCCTTAATCTTTATCGACCAATGAGCAGTGTATTACTTCCGCAACACACTATTACTTATTCAGCCAATATTGTGAGAATCTTCTGTGTGTCCTAGCAGAAAATTCGTACTTGATGTTTACCTTGTGTAAACTATCACGTAACGGAGGTACCCCGTTACGTCTCCCTTTATTAACTGTTAATCATGTTATTGACATATGGATATACGATCGACTCCAATGAGTGACTTTAAGTAAGGGAAGCACTTGTTGGTCAATTCCAATATACCTTCGTTTCCCCGCATGGTTAACAAGTCCATGCAGTGTGGAGAAAAAGCTGCTAGAAACGCAGCGATGAGATCGCGATCCGCAGCGGCGGATACGGCAAACGCCGTAAACGAGGTGGGAGGCAACGTGCTTGCTTCTTCTAATTTCTGCTTACGCGGTGATGTGCCGCGTGTCTTCGAAGATTACTACCTCGAGTTTATATACCCTAATGAGTCGAATGTAGACAAAGAGTCGACAAAGGCTGCTACAAAGACAGATCCAAAGCGATGGCGAAAGAGCCGAGCAAGTCTGTTGTGCGAAGCGCCATGAGCCGCGCTAATCGTCGTGACTTCTTCGGAGCGTCCGACTCGTCGGACGATTCATTTCCAAGGTGAAGTCGGTCGTATAAGAATAATCAAGACGCCGGCAAGAGCTAGATGAACTCTTATGTCAGTGACGCAGTAATGCGTCACAACCAAGACGACCTTGCTAAACGTAGTGTCGGTACTTTTTGACACCACGCGGGAAGCCAGAGTTTGTGACGTTTTGCGCGTTTCTTCAGAGAAGAAATCGTTGTGCCTACTCAGCGAGTGGTAAATCGCTTCTCCGACACTTTAGGCGGTCTTATCGAATAATAAAAGTCGATTTATCAAGGCTTCATGGAATTGACATTCGAGCGAGTGACTTTCGTACTGAGAATAATTTCTAGATCATTTTAATATTCAAATATCGATGGTACAGCGAGAACTATAAACGTGATGGTGCCATGCTGATGCAGGTTGGAATGCATTCATTTAAATTTTTAAAGAATTTGGAATCGATGCCTAGCATAACAAGTTGACCCTGGCAAGCAATCTACATGAGGAGCGAGCTTCTACCGATGCATGTTACAAAATGCATCGGTTATCGAGATAGGCTGGGCTACCAATACTCTCCTGGGGTAATGCGGTCCGATGTTAGATGAGCAAATTGGCATGACGTCCACAAAATATTTACTTAATGACCGATCCCTGATCGAGGGCTCGCGTCATGTCGGAGATTTTCGAGGAAAAAGCTAAATTTAAGCCCTCTACAAACGCACTGGGCGCTCGTTCTCCGATGGACCTTCTTTGGAATAGAATACACCTTTTCTTACTTCCCGACAAGTCTCAACGCGTCCATCATCAGTTGCAAGCAAGGTTCTCAACTATCCGTCGAGAAAGGATATCCGCCACCGGACGAGGTAACTCGTTCGATGTCCTTCGCATCGCATTGTATCAATAGTTGCTCCATTAAAAAGAGTTGGACACCATTATTATTATTCCATGGATGAGTCGGAGGAAGATACACATCCTACGTTGGATTTGCGAGGACAACTGATGATGTGGGCCATCTCGACTGTGTAACATGTGAGTCGCGCGAGGAACTCGTAAACGAGCGAAGCAGGTGTCTGGATTTGCTTGAAAATGTGAAACGTCTGATCTCAAACCAGGAGAAGGACAGGAAGTTGCGTCCCTTTACCCATCTGGCGAATCCAAGAAAATCGCATTCTCTCCGCAACGAGTGGATGGATTCTCGTCATGGTACCTCGCGACATCGCGGGGAGACATCGTACTTAAGACGCGGTATGAGAGCCAGAATCGTGAGCACAAGTATCTGTTGGAGATGCTTGAGCGCAAGGGTTTTATTCACCGCAAGAAGCCCGGTACTGATAGTACGGCCTAAGGTGACAGACGTAGAATGTAGAATGCGTGCGCATCTTGCGTGGCAGTTCAATCGTGCATGCACTGCCTAAGCGGCGCGGCACACGAAATTGACGGATGAACTTGGGTAGTAAATGCTACCCTTTACGTTAGTCACTATGTGTCATGGTAAATTTACTGTAGATAGTAGGAATAAGTCGCCTCTACTGAATAAAAGAACATTTATTCTTTCATTCTTGTCCGCGTTTCGTTTTTGTCGATCAACCGCCTCTGCGAGAGAATCTTTTACAAAACGGACAACCATTTCGCGAGCCATTATGCATTCACCTGCTGACTCTCTCTCTAGAAATACAGTGTTCTGAGAGCATACCGTAGCAAGTTCACTTGTCTTCTCTGTGAGTGTGTCTCAGGACGCACTAGCGTGATGCTGATTTCATCAGTATTGTGGCCTTTAAGAGCACGTTCTCTCTCACTTTCGTCTTCTTCACCATAGCCTGTATAAGGCATTGATGTCTAACGTGATGACTGCATTTTTAACACGTGATGAGTGAGAGACGGATTGACGGTCGCTCGAATGAGGCCCTTCCCCCCTTTTCGAGATTCACACTTTAATAAATTTGGGAGGACGCGGATGGCGTAAGCCATTCACGAAGAACGGCGCGTGCGTCGTCGACGCATGAATTGATTTGTTGATAATAAAATCCACCATCAGCGGTAATTCTCTCCTATTCGTAATTTAGTGGGCGAACTCTAAAATGATGTCCTTGTAGACAAGATTGGCGCATTCGGTCTCACCATCAATTTTAGGATGATTAGACGTGGACATCTTTAAGCGCATTTTGAGATTTTTAAACGCCAGGACTCAGCTGTGAATTGCAGGTCTCGATCGGACACGAGTTCTCAAGGTACCCTATGAAGGCGAAAGACCGTGTCGATAAAGTAACGGTCACAAGCCGATGCGTTGAACGATCCGTGTGCATAAAATATATGTAGCATCTTGCTAAACCTGTCAAAGAACCCCAGAATACAATATTATTGTGATAGTCTGCAGAAAACCCGAAGACAAATTCCATTGAGACGGAATACCAGCACATACCCCGGAAGACCTGAGAATGAAGCGCGGCTCGAAGAGAAGTACTGGATTGAACCCGTTGATGGATCATACAAGCCCGAACGTACTTGCGCACGAGCTGATACTGGCGGGGCCAGCAAAAGTCACGGCTAACTATGAGAAATTTTTTTAACGACCACGATTATCACTAAAAAATTTGTCGTAATACTCGTACATGATCCTCAAATGCATATCACCATAATCAGGTACGACGACACGAGGTGTGTCGCCGGCATCAGCCAAACCTTGGAGTGAGCCGTTGCGAATTGTGTTTCTATCTGTAGAAAATCAATATACCGACGGTAATTGTTTGAGGCTAATTCCGGATAAGTGCGAGAGATGATACATCGATCGCACCATTCCCGGATCATACGCCTTTCTTGTGCCTTCCAAAAAATGTTGACGACAGGACACTCGAAATCAGGTCCGCGACAGTGGTCGGGCCAATGTCAGGTGTATCGACCGGCTCGAAGCCGGGCTGCCACGAGAGCGCGTCAGTGACGACGTTAAGTCGTCTCGACTTTTACTCAACGAAACGGCTATACTACACAAAAAATGACAGCCACTCTCCATCCGCTACAAGTCGCACGGAGTGTTTACGGCCGTGCGTCAAGACACGTGTTCCGTGTAAACGATGATGGGTCGGTTAAGTCCTAAGTAGATCTACCTAGCAGATAGATTTAGGACTTAGCCGGCTCGTACTTCATGGTAAGTCGTTTCTTTTTATGCACTGGGTAATTGAGTTTTGCTGGTTGCATCTGGATTGACCGGTGACAGACGACACGCCTAGCATCGTCTGCATCGTACTGCATTAATGCAGCTGATTTAAAAAAAGAAAGTTGCTGGCATCACAGACCACATGGAATGGCCTGTCTTGTTACCCAATTGCTAAATTGGTGAAATTATCAAGCAATGGTTCACCTTCAAAAGAGCGCTGGCAGTCGGCGCTCCATTCCCACTTCCACATCTTTTTCTATAAGCGAGAGAGATGAACAGTCATCTTGGCTTAGTTGCGTGCTTATTTGTGCAAATACGCCGCTAATCTAAGGAACCGTCAAAGTTTTTTAAAATTTGTAGGCAACGGACGATTGCCGTGCGATAGTCGCAATCTTTTCGGGATCGGGCCGAATGCCATGCTTGCCCACAACACAACCAAGAAGTGGCTTTCGATAGCCGCAAATATACACTTCTTAAGGTTGGAGAAAGCTTATGAGCGCGCATTAGTGTAAAACCTTTCCGGAAGTGGAGTCGCTGCACTTCCGCATCCGTCTGTCCACGCATATCCCGGCTATGGACGAATAAATATAAAAAAGTGGGCGCGAACTTTACGTATGCCAATAAATTCGTTACAAATCTGCTAAATCTGAAAGGGGCATTACTTAGCTCTTTTTGCATTACTAACCGCTTCTAAAGCATACTGATTGGGGTGCTCACTGCAAAATAGGTAATGTTACTTGTGCGCACAAGAATCTGATTGAACGCATCTATTAAATCTATGCATGAAACGATGGTAATTCTAGCCACACCATATGTGTTGACATCTTTTCTTGGTATTGGTGTTTGAGCCGGTACAGTGACAGCACTCAACTTGTTGAAGGAGTGTACTAATTGCCACCCTCCTGTGGCCTTTTCGTATAGAAGGTCGGAGAGCTATGTGAAGAGGTGGACTCCATCACATGGCCGACTGCTAAGCGATATGTAATGAATTTGTCCAAAGCTAGTACTTGTTCACAAGGCAGTGGCTATTAATTCATGACACAGTACTTCAAAACCAGTTTCAGGTCGATTTTGTGACGAGTAATTTGTCCTTAGGTAACTCGCACGGGACTGCTTCTGAATGCACATCCTTTAATTCTATCACAGCATCGTAGAAATGATTTTTGTTTACGATTTTCACGATTAAGACGAATTTCGCTCAATCCAAGTCTTCTCATAGAGGACACTCTCGTCCAATGATGAGCTACTGAGAACAACGTCGATCGATTATGACTGATTCACTCATCCTCCGCGACGAGTACGCAGATCTGCTTGACTTTGTCACTATGAGGATACCGCAAAAATCTCTTTGTTTTAGCGGGGGGGGGCTATGTGATCTTCAAATTAAATTTTGAAGGCGCGATCAGATTAAGCGTATGGATACCTATGCTTGATCCGTCATTAACTAGGACATTCAATGTCTCTGTCATCTTATAAGATCTTATTTCCACTATTTGTCGGGAACTCATTCTCGCAAATCTAGCCTCTTGGGCTATTCCATTACCCTATTGACCATGATTGGCAATTGGTTGGTCATAATCTGGGTGTTGTCGAGTGATACAGCAACCTTGCCCGGGTCCGCTCCAAATGTTCGAGAGGTAAGCCTTCGGTGCTTCTTGCATTGTAACGCATTAGCCGTAATTATGATCCGCAATACAATGGTCAGTCATATAGTGATCTTGTGCAGTTGTATACGCGATCGAATAAAAAGTGAGGCCACCGCACTCACTCGTACTACATCCACATGGTGGTGGACGATTCAAAACGTTCATCAGATGGGCTTCTGGTGAACAAGCGGCGGGCATATCGACACTTCGTCGATGCCAGCTATATTTTGGCTTGTACCTTCGGGCCAATGTAAATCGAGTTAATATTAAATTTGTCCCTCAAGTCCAAGACGATGAAGTCAACATCGTATTGGACTTCTTACAGTGTAGATGAATTTCCTACTAAATACGTCATCACTGATGCGAATGCGCCTGCAGCCAAGCGTACCGTAATCCTAGCTGGAGGGATCTCTCGCTCGATGTATTTGCGCTTGCTATTGTCTAGCGGTTGGCGCCGTACAAAATTATTCGACACCCCATAATCGACTAGAGCTTGTATTGACATTTCCTTCGCCAATTCGATCTTTAAGTTAATGAAGGAAACCTCATCACCAGATGCACTAATATATATTGATTGCGTGTTGGAAAAATTATTGTCAAGAAGCCTGTAAATTCACTTCACAATGCTGGATAGTACGGTGCTCCACAACTACTGACCCTGACCGGTTTTTGGTCGTCCGTTTGGGTGCTGCATTTTCGCATCAGCTTCGGACCGACGCCTCGAACCCTTCTTGGCTGCCTGACGGTCACTGTTCCTTGCGGAACGTGGCACCGCGTTCGAGGCACCACATTCGTATGAATATTCCCTGGATATGACACCTATTGCATGCCTGCAATTTCTTATGTATTGTAGCGCTAAAGCTCTCTCTCTCAGCTTAACAAAGGTCCATCGGTTCTGGGACTCCGCTTTCCTGTCGCCTCGGGCAATGATAGGAGTTAATGCTCAAGTGAGCTTGTTGGACGCTGAAAAATCTTGCTCCGCAATTCGGATTGCATCTTACAGGGTATCGAATTTCAACCGAAAGAGATAGTTCCTGACTGTATTGTCTATGAGACGCTGCATAAACAACGTGACCAACGTTTGTCCATTCAGCGGATTAGACGTGATAATACTCTAAGGATGACGTATGTACGGAATTTACGAGTTTACAACTAATTTGCCTTGTATAAATTTTAGAAGTTCATAGCGAGCCCTGAACTCATCTCGCGGTAGTTCGAACGTTTGCCTAAGCACGAACTTGAATAATTTTAACGACTCAAAGAAAAATGGTCGTGTCAATTGTGGCCCAGAGCCCACGTCTTTGCAGCTTTGCCAAGTTCGATTAGGAAAAACCATCTACATTTGCTTATCGACGATGCGGCGAGCCTTTATGGTACCTCTAGTTCCACGAACTGTCTCAACATAGAATCTTCATCGGCTCTCCTGTACTTTAAGGTCTCAACCTATCAGTCTCTGGTCGCCTTGAGTGCATTAATCGGTGGTAGCAGCCTGCTTCTATCTCGACAACTTGAGTTTTTGATCTCACTGTTCTCTCAACAGATCTGTCTGTTGTGACCCTTGTTGATGAAGCACGATTACTTTTTCCGCTCGACGTCAAGTCTTTCCGTAATGAACTTGGCGATGGTGGCTTCTTGCCCGTCTGGCTTAAAGCGGACAGCATTGAGCATACAGCTTCTTGCCCTACCGTCCAACTCAAGCATTCAACAGCATCCCATTCATTTTGAAATAATCGGGAGTAGCTCTCGTGCATTAAACTGAAGTCTTTCGCATCATCACCCAAACTTCATATTCGTTGGACGGACTAAAAATTGCTATCAGGCGTAACGGGGCACCGGTCGCTTTTACTGTCACAGTGCAAGCTACTTACACTGAACAAAGAGTAAGTAGGTGCCTCGAGACTTCACGTACACGCGTCGTGCAGAGGAAGGTTTCAACACGAGAAAAGGGTAGAGCTGTATTCAGTCAAGTTCATCTCCTGTCAATAAATCTTATTTATTCTCCATTTAACTATATTCTGAATACGAACATGTACTGTAGCTATCTACTCACCACTCATTGCGTTCTTCTGTCGTAGCTCGGTTCAATTGGATGGTATCCTTAATCTTTATCGACCAATGAGCAGTGTATTACTTCCGCAACACACTATTACTTATTCAGCCAATATTGTGAGAATCTTCTGTGTGTCCTAGCAGAAAATTCGTACTTGATGTTTACCTTGTGTAAACTATCACGTAACGTAGCCACACCGTTACATGCCCCATAACTATTGCATACTTTTCTACCGAATTAAAAGCTGCTTGGCCTTTTGACGAATCAGAATCGGAGTGATATCGTGAATGCTATTCATATCGCTGCATGCAATAAGCATGCCAGATTTTCGCCTAATATGCGGGGTTCTTCTAGGAAGTATTCAATGTGATCACATGATAGACAGGGTAGCGTTACTTTACATGGCCACATAACTTTTGCAATAAAATCATGTGCTGTTTGTTCATTTGAAATTTTAACTCTAGTCTTTTGCGACCGTAGCAACGTCGACTTGCAGCTTCTTTGCAGCATACAACGAAAGGATTGCTCATGTGTGGGTTGCTTCCCAAACACGAAAATGATTTCGGCCAGGAATGGATGGTGTGTCCATGTATAAAATCTGCTGGCTATCAGGTAGACTCCTTACACTCTTATTTTGGTTTTCTAGGCGCTATGTTCACGCACATTGAGTCCAAACAGCTTCTTCACATATCAGCAGAAACGTAACATACGTCGATGAATAACCCTTCGTCGTGCTGAAGTGATTAGAGCATCCCTCATATGACTCATTCGGCTATGAGTGATGCCTCACAACGAGCCAAACGGTGCCAGCTTTATATGATTGTATCAAGCAGACATTGCGATCCACAACGATTCCACGTTGTTAGCCGATGCAGCGGCACAGGACTCGGGTCGCGTCAACTTTTAGAAATACTCGGCACCCGACGTTTCATTAGTAGAAGTGCCATGTGAGCAAGTGGTTAATGTTCTTTGATGAAGTTTGGAATCAGTGTAGAGATAGGTGTGGTTCGTGGTCACGAACGACGATAAAATTGACAAGCTGAACAGCGTGCATACTCCCGCAACAACAAAGGCAAGTCCAACCAAGCATCAACTACACCAGGTCAGTAGATACGATTCAACACTAGCAATTGCTCGAAAGTTCGGATCGTGGTCACCATCATCGGACATGTGGTTAGCAACCCCATGAGCACAAAACCATTGTTTATGCTCGTAGGCGGATGGCTTGCATCCTCCTGAGTTGCAGGTCTTCGATTAGCGCTGGTTGCATTGTATGAAAACAATCACTGTTTCGGTTCCAGCTGATTTCGCAGAAACAGTGCGCACTAAATGTGGCATCACCGGTAGCTCGCAGCTTGATGCGCTAACGCCATACATCACTTTGGGTACGCTGCAGCAGACGTTAAATTCAACGCACTAATTTGACAACCATATGCTGCTTAAAATGATGCCAGAATAAGGAAAGACGTGATGATGCGCCTTTACTCGTACGCGGGGAAGTGAGCGTCCAACCGATATTAGTTGACCTGATCAAGTGACCGTTTAATTGACCTAGTTGCTTATCTGAAAGTGACCAAGAGTGAGTGACCCCTGAATTAATACTACTGTAACGCATAGCTACTTCCGGTTCCTTATAAAATAGATTCAATAGCTCTGTACCGTTGTGTCTAGTCAGCAGCACGTTGACGAATACTCTCGGTCACCTAAGACAGTCCTCTCAGTCCGCTAAAAAGAGCAGGAATAGCGAACTTTAAAAGATAAGGAATCATTTATATAGTACTTTATATAAAATTCAACATTTTATAAATAAAAGCACGTATTTTACAAATGACTACCACAAGATAGAGTCTGGACTCCCAGCCGTAGAACGAGCAGAGAGCCAGAGCCGCACTGCAATAGCGACAAGTGCACAAATATTTTCTTTCGTCATTCTACAGTTACAGCGACATAACCGCGCAGCCTACCCCTTTACGCGGTCGCCTCATCGACTCTTCACGTGCATAGCAAGGTCTGTTGTGTGTAGGCAAAAGTCTTTTCGCAGCTGAGACTTCCAATACAACTGCAGTCTCTATTGCACTGCATACCACCCGCACCAGTCCACCTTTCAACCGAAGCTCATGCGCAATCCCGTAGCCGCTACTGCGTCTCACGTTGATGGCCGCCCCTTTGTACGCCTCATAGCGATGCTACTGCTCTTAACGTCGACCTGCATTTGCTACGTCAACGCAGCGGGTGAGGCCCATGCCACACGAGTGCGTCTCGTCAACATCTACCCGCACAACGTCAGTGCGTTCACGGAAGGGCTCGTGTTCGACAACGGTGCACTCATTGAGTCCACAGGGATCAGTGGCGGCTCCTATATCCGCAAGTACAGAGTTTCGGATCTTAGTGCCGATTATTTTGAGGCAGGGGCCACAGAGAGCGTGCCAGTATTGCAGGAGTTCCGCTTCGACGACGCCAGTTTTGGCGAAGGCGTGGCTGTTTTAGGGGACAAGCTGTTTGCCTTGACGTACCAGGAGGAGAAGGTGCTAGTGTTGTCACGCGATGATTTCGAGCTGCTTGGTGAGTTCCCAATCAAGACATCCACGAAGGAAGGCTGGGGACTCACCACTGACGGAGAGTTCCTCATCGCCAGCGATGGCTCTGCGAACATCATGTTTTTTGATCCGACGGACGGTTTCAAGCTGCACCACAGCATCAAGGTTCAGAAGGATGGCGAACTTGTGTCGAATGTGAATGAGCTGGAGTTTGTGGAGGGAGAATTGCTTGCCAATGTGTGGCTCAAGAACTATATTCTGCGCATTAATATTACGACTGGAGACGTGCTGGAGAAGATCAACTTGCGCCCGATGCGCGAGATGGTGACTAATATCCATAGCAAGGCTATGGACGACTCTCCATACAAGAAGGACGCCGTTATGAATGGAATCGCTTTCGACCCCGAGACGAGGCACATATTCGTGACCGGGAAGCTCTGGGACTCCATGTTTGAGCTCGAGCTGTCGTATTTGAAGAAACGCTAGCCATGTCACCGTTCCATTGATCGATACATTTGTTAGAACAAGTAACAGGCAAGGCACTACTGCTCAAGTACATGCAATCATAAAAAGCAGAAGGCACCAACAGTTAGATCGAAGAACATGAACATCTAGCAAGAAGACAGGTAGGCAACATGAGGACACGAAGTGTTAACAAGTATCACTTCACAAGCATCGGCTTGCACTACTTTCTGAGACCAAACGAACCTAGTGGCACAACTTTATAATGGAAGCAATTTCCTTTTGTACTTGCTGAATTCCCAAAGACCAGGTGCCGATAATACACCAACTCTGGTTTACTTGCGACAAAGTTCGACGCGCGATTCCACAAGTCAGTCGGGACAAATAACATGCGCGTGCGATGTTGTAGTCATTCTCGATAGCCACTTTGCACAAATGAATACTGCTCTCTCCTCTTTACCTCCGGCCGTCACTGGATCACCAACATCACGTCGTCTCTGTGGTGTGTGTAAAAGCATAGCTTTGCGTATGGAATGAGGTGGCTGGTCAACTTCATTGCGGTCAAGACACTGTCGACCCAGTCTCTTGCCGGTAAAGCGCATTACTCAGAAGTGACGCAAGAGAGACAACAACCGGTGTTGAGCTTGTTTAGGTGTAGACCCTAGACCAGGGCAACATCGAGGTGCTCTGGCACCAAACAATCAACCAGGCATGTACCGAGCACCAAAGTAGTGATACAGCTATCGCGTACGTTAGACGTTTACGTACACGACTGCAAATGACAATGTTGTGGCTGCGCAACCGTGCCGCCTAACTAAGTCGGTGCGCGAAGAAGTAGTGGACACGATCTGTGCATTAGAAAAGTACAGACAGAGTGACAGCAACTGTTGCTCTATGTGGAAAGCCAATGCAATAGTGCACTGTCTGGCGAACACACGAAGAGCTGCAAGAGGATCTATTTGTCCTAACAACTTGTAATGGTCACTTGAAGAAGTCACAAATGAAGTACACGGCTTCTTCGGTAATCCATTCGAATGATACCTCAGCGGAGACCAGAGTAACGTATCGATGTCATGGTGATTGCGAGCCCGAAGGGTGAAGCTATTTAGTGACTATGCCGCGTGATTTACAGGCACACACCGACAGATATGTACGGTTTAAAGAGTTGGATGCCGAACCCTTTGAATCGTACTTATCTGTCTGTGTGTCTGTACGGCTAGGTGTAGCTTACACGTTCCAAGTGTGATCTAGCCTGTCCCCTCTCACAGGTATACAGGCGTATCCAAAGTCACTCTTTGGCTAGGTCACTATTGTGAGGCACGCACGTGATTGGCTTCAAATCGACCAAAGGTAAACACGGTCACATTAGCAAATGCTGCACGCTCATAAGCGAAGGCTGATGGCGCTGCCCAAGTATGCTGAACTGGGTTAATACAGACATTAAGAGCATCATTCCTTCTTCAGCGACTGCTGCTATTGTCTATGTTAATTCATGATGCGTCTTGGTCTGCACTAGTGCAGAGGTAGTTAAAAGTAAAAGTAAAACAATTTCAGCATTGACTATTCTACTTAGTCAATGCTACGACATGCACCTGAACTGCAATGCAACTTGACCATGTATCGGTCTGATGGCATTCGTCCTTCCTTCCCATATCATACGGTGTTCCCACGTCGCAGCTGTGTCATCTTTTTCCAACGGTCAGATCGCCACCTCGCTCACCCATCCGTCGAGTTATTGACCTATCTCTCTATCCAATCTACCCGATCGCCTCACTGTGGTCCCACATGTCACCATTTTTTAACCACTGGCCAATCAGGTGAGACCGTACGTGGTACAGATAACTCACATTTAGAGAGCGCGATTGGTCCATAAAATTTCGCTGTGTCCTCAAGATCGAAATTAACTTAAAGAACACTACTTAGTTTCTGTTGGAAAATGATCGAATAAAATCTCTTTAGGAATATTCTAAAGGAATTGGATAATTGGAATAAGTTTCTAGGAAAGTAAGATATGAAGAAATATGTAGAAATCTAAGTAATTCAACGTATAAAACATCAGTTCCATTGTTGCGTGCTATTAAATAAGTGCTGTTAGTTTCAGTATGGACCACCAAGCTTACTCTTTTGAGAAATGATCGGTGATTTTCTGCTGGTGCATGCTCTGTTGAAGCTGTTGGCGGCATTTCTCGGTCAGCAGTTGCATCCCCACAATATCAATCTTGTGTGCAATATCGATCTTGTGTGCGAATAGGTACGTAGACAATTGTATTGCAGCATTCAGCGCGTCGCGATGAATGAAGATGGGACTTTTGTGTCCTTCGCTGTCGTCATCACGCGAAAATGGCTCAGACGTGGCAGTTGCGTCGAGGTCTAGTTCCCGTTCTTCCAAGTTGTTGTCACACTCCAGATAGTCGTCTGCATCCACTCCATCAGATAAGGATAGTTTGTCGATTAGATTAGCCAGGATTGAGAGATCATTGGGACGGACCGGCTCATCTTGCCTACGGAGCACTGCCGCCATAACTCCCGACACGATTCCTGTGTGGATCAAACAGTGTCGAATAGTTTTAGGGCGCACCTCAGCCCACGATTTTACCACCATGCGGATTGCGCTGAGAACGTCGAGCTTCTTGTCCTCCGTCCCTGCCGTCACCATGTCCAGTAGCCACTGCACGAATCGGGCCTTGTACTTGAGCTTTAAGTTGCGAATGATGCCCGCGTCCATCGGCTGCAAATGGGAGGTGGCATTTGGCGGAAGGAAGTGAATGTGTACGTTTGAGAGCTCCAAATTGACATGTGAGGTCGCGTTGTCGAGCAGCAGAAGAACTTCTCGCCCACACATTTTGAGATTGAATGCTTTCAACCAATTTGCAAAGATGCCGCCAGTCATCTATGCCTTTGCATTTGCATGGAAGTGGACGGGTAGCTTGGAAACGTCGATGGCGTTTAAGCAACGGGGGTAGAGGGAATTGTTAATCACGATAGCGTCCAGTTTCTCAGTCCCATCCCCATTAGAGTATAACCCTATCGAAATGCGCAACTTATCTTTCTTCTTGCCACTCAAAGGCATCGTTGCCAGAGCCCGCGAAGGCATCATGTGTAACGGGGCACCCTGAAGCTTGTACTGGCGACAGTACAAGCTACTTATTCTGATGACAGAATAAGGCGGTGCCTCGTAACTTCACGTACACTCGTACGTGCAGAGGAAGACGGTAAGAAGAAGCGAGTACTTGGTTAAAGTAAAAAGTAGAACTGTATTTATCATAGTTAATGTCTGCAATAAATCACTATTTATCTTCATCTAACTATGTCTAAATACAAATGTGTAAATCAACTATCTGCTCACCACTCATTGCGTGCGTCTGTCGTGGCGCGTCTTCGTTGGTTGATATAATTGCCTATATCAACCAATTAGGAACTACTCGTATATGCTACAGAATATTTGTCCTTATGACAATATTCTGTGAATATAACTCTTATAGTTATATTATATTAACAATTTCTTTTAAATAGTTATGTAACGATGCACCCCGTTGCATCACTCCCCCCTTAACCATCAGTCACTTTAGTGACTGATTGACTAAATGGATACTCGTCCCAAATCATTTGGGGCAGGGTTTGCACTTGTTGGTCCGAGTCCACTTCCCAACAATTCATCGCATGGTTAACAAGCCCATGCGATGCGCGAGCAAGGCCGCCGAGAGCGCTTCTGCACGCCTCTGTGCGGACGCCGAAGCAGAAACCGCAGCAACTGATGTCTCATCGGTTGCTGAAGCGACTCAGCCTGTGTCACCTGGTGATGCAGGCGCTAGTCATGAAGACACTCATGTCTTCACAGAGTATGAGCTCGGTGTCTCATACTCTCCTGATACGGATGACGGATCCGTATCGATGGCGATTGAAACCAAGCCGCCTGCCAAGCGTGGCATGGACGATGCTATGCGTCGCAGCATCTTTGATTCATCTGATGAAACAGATGAACCATCGCCGAAGCGAAGGCGCTCGAGGTCGCGAGACTCGGGCTCTAACAGTGGTGTCGGTTCTCCTATGGACACCACTTCGCAACAAGGTGCCGGTCCTTCTGTCGGCACATCGCAGGAAGAGCGGGACCGCAATGTCTTGCGTCTCGCTCCCGAGAAGAAGGCATGGATGCCTCCTAAATCCGTCATGGATCACTTGTCGGCGACGACGAGTGATCGTTATCGAACACGATTGTTCGATTCGTCAAGGATCCATCACCTTGACCCCAGCGCGGAGAACTATCGCGCTGAACATGAATTCTTCATCGATGCTTTCTTTAGGCAACGATGGTACAGTGGGAATCACAAGCGTGATGGTCCATCCCTGCTTCAGGCGTGGAACGCCTACATCCATAACCTTGAGGATGTAGGTCGTGACGCTTGGAACGACAAACTTATCAAAGCTCGTGATACGTTTGAAAAGCGAACCCCGACAGGTGCACGCTACAAGCTGCATCGTCTGTCAAGGGAGAAAGGATTACCCTGCCTCTCTTGGGGAGACTCGTGCCCATGTTGTGTGAACAACTCTGCACGAGCACCTAAGGAGGCTTACCTCCTTACCAGCCCGTGGTGGCGCGTACATATCTCTACTGAGATGTACGAAGGGATTGACAACCTGAAATCTATTTACGACCGTGCCGGGTAGACTTTCTCCGGCGGTCCTTCTGCGGCACAGGATGTGCCGCGTCGTACTGCTCAACCAGACCCAGTACGTCGATCATCAGTTGGGAGCGAGGCTCCCAAGTATCCCAGGACGGGGGATAGCCGCGCCACCGGACGAGATAACTCGTCCGACGTCCGTTCACGTCGCGGTGGCTCACCAGCTGCTCAACTAGATAGCGCTGGCCACCGCGAGAGTCCTCTAATGGAGGTGGAGGAGGAGGAAAGACGCTCTCCACACGATCATGGGGATCCGTGTGTTCCCGAGGGCTTCTTTGATCGCGTAACGCAAGGGTTACGCGACGATCTCGAACATGAGCGGAATAGGCGTCTCCAAATGGCGGACACTGTCTTGAAGCATCGAGCTGAGTTTGCCTTTGCTCAGCTTGAGAACGAGAGATCTCTGACATCTCTTTGTGACGAGCTAAGGGTAGCTAGTGGGATTGTTGATCGGTCTCGGGATGAGATAACTGCTCTTCAGACCCTTGTTGATATCCACCATCGGGAGCACAAGGCTCTCTGCGAGATGCTTGAGCGCAAGGGCGTTCTTCATCGGAAGAAGCAGCGCACTGATGGTACGGCTTAAGCCGACCAACGTACAACGTGGGATGCGTTCGCATCTTACGTGGCTGTTCGATCGTGTATACGTTGCCTAGGCGGTGCAATACACGAAATGGGCCGATGTACTTGGGTAGTAGTTTAATGCTACCCAAGTTAGTCACTACATGCTTTAATAGATTAACCGTAGACAGTAGGACTAAGTCACCTTTATTAAATAAAAAGTGTTTGCCCTTCCATTCTTGTCAGCGTTTTGCTTTTGCTTGTCCACCGCTTCGGCGATGGAGTCTTGCACAAAATGACTACCGTTGCACGAGCCAGTATGAACTCATCTGATGACTCGTCAGCTTCAGTGTGCTGTGAGCGCACTGCAGCAACATCAACCTTTTCTTCAGTGAGGGCTTCCGCACTCTCACTGGCATCATCTTCTTCAGTGAGGGATTCCGCACTCTCACTGGCATCATCTTCTTCGATATCGATGTTATCGATATCGGCATCAAACTCAATGACCTCTTCGTCAGAGCGTGATGAGCGTGAACCAATTCGGTTTTTGCTCGCGCGAGTCCCCCCCCCTTAAACCAGAGTTATACTCTAGTAAGGTGGGTACACGCGGATGGCGCAAGCCATTCACGTAAAACGGTGTGTGTGTCGTGGACGCATGCACCGATTTGTTAATGGCAAACTTTACCATTGGCAAAAACTCACTCCAACTCTTAAAGGAGTGTACGTATCCTCGAAGTATCTCTTCAAGGACACGATTGGCACGTTCCGTCTGACCATCTGACTCTGAATGATCAGATGTAGACATCTTCAAGCGCGTTCCGAGTGATTTGAACACGGAACGCCACAAATCAGCAGTGAATCGTGGATCTCTGTCTGATACGAGTTCACGGGGCAACCCATGAAGTCGGAAGATGGTGTCGATAAAGACACAAGCACAGCCACTTGCTGTGATTGTCTCTGGTACAGCCACGAGGTGTACCATTTTTCTGAATCTGTCAACAAATACGAGAATACCCGTATTCCCGCGTGCGTCTTTGGGTAACCCGAAGACAAAATCCATTGAGATGGATTCCCAGCACTCTGCCGGAACTGGAAGAGGCTGTAAAGGTGCAAGCAGTGAAAGACTTGACTTCACTCGTTGACAGACTTCGCATGCGCGGACGTACTTTCGCACAAACTGATACTGGCGGGGCCAGTAAACGTCTCGACTCACCGTGAGATATGTTTTCTCTCGGCCACGATGTCCTTCTATAGGAGCATTGTGATGCTCGAACATGATCCGCAAACGCAGATCAGTATCATCTGGAATGAAAACACGTGGTGTGTCACCAGTAACGGCTGTATAATACAGTAAACCGTTACGAGTAGTGTATCGATCTGATGCAGATCGATACGCAGACGACAATCGTTTCAACGATTCTCGAGATGGTTGGGAGAGATGTGACAACAACTTCACAATCTCACCATCTTGGGCGTATGCCCGCCTCACATCATCATACAACGTTGTAGATGGGACTGAGGACGTCATAACCGCAACAGTGACTGTCTCACTGTTGGGTTTCGCGACTGTTTCAAAGTCGGGACGACGTGAGAGTGCACCAGCGACGACATTAAGCCGTCCTGGTTTGTACTCGTCCGTAAAGTTGTATTCTGCAAAGAATGACAACCACCGCGCCATTCGTTGTGAAAGGTGCGGGCTGTTCACTGCCGTGCGTAATGACACATGGTCAGTGTAAACAACGAAGGGTCTATCTCCTAATAGATAGACTCTGAACTTCGCGAGTGCATACTTCATGGCAAGGAGTTCCTTGTCATGCACTGGATAGTTCCGCTCAGCTGGTTGCAGCTGACGCGACTGATAGCAGACGACGCGTTCAACGCCTTCAAGATCGTACTGCATTAATGCACAGCCGATTGCAAAATCGCTGGCATCACAGACCACATGAAATGGCCTGTCCTGATCGGCTATTGCTAGGACTGGGGATTGTATCAAGCTCTGCTTGATACCATCAAAGGAGCGCTGACATTCAGCGTTACATAACCACCTCTCGTTCTATTTCAACAAACGAGAGAGGTGTACAGTCATCTCGGCGTAATTGCGTGAATACTTGTGCAAATACGCCGCTAGCCCAAGGAATTTTCGAAGACCTTTGACATCGACCGGCACAGGCCAGCGGTGATCGCCTTGATCTTTTCGGGATCAGGACGTACACCGTTCTTACCAACGATGCATCCAAAAAGTGGTATTTCGCTTGCTGCAAATATACACTTCTTGAGGTTTGCATACAATTGATGCTTTCGCATGATTGTAAGAACCTGTCGGACGTGGTACCTGTGAACCTCAATGTCCGACTTTCCATCCATAGCTCGACTATGGATGAATACGTCATTGAAATAACTCGGCGCGAATTCTCGTACTGGTCTCAACAGATGTGATACACATCTGTTGAACGTGGCAGGGGCATTACTAAGCCCTTGTGGCATTACTAGCCATTCCCATAGCATGCCGCTAGGCGTGCTAACTGCGGTATAGGGTATATCCCGTTCTCGCATAAGGATTTGATAGAAGCCATCCATCAAATCCATGGACGAAAAGATGGTGCTCTTTGACATACCATCAATGATTACGTCCTTCCTCGGTATCGGCGTCTGAGCCGGTACCGTTGCAGCATTGAACTTGTTAAATGCATGCACTATCCGCCACCCTCCTGTTGATTTTCGCACACAGAAGGTCGGAGAGCTATGTGGGGAAGTTGATTCCCTCACATGGCCCGCAGCTAAACGATCGGCAAAGAACTTGTCGATCGCAAGTACTTGTTCACGAGGCAGTGGCCACTGCTTCATGACACAGTACTTCGAGCCTGGTTTAAGCTCGACCTCGTGTAGAATACTTTTATCCTTCGGTAATTCGCACGGAACAGTTTCAGGGAATACATCCTTGAATTCAACCAAATCTTCGTAGAGAGGATTTGTCTTGAGCGATTCCCACGATTGGGAGTCATATCGCTCAATTCGTGTCTTTTCATCTAGGACACTCTCGTCCATAGATGAACTACTGAGAACTCTCTCGTTCTCAGTAAACACTGTTGCTGACCTTATGTCGGTTACACACTCGTCGTCAGCGACGAGTACGCAGATCTGCTTGACTTTGCCACTACGCAGATCACGCAAGAACCTTTTATGGTCGAGCGTTGGCAACTGAGTGATCCCCGAAGTCAACTTTGGAGGCGCAATCAGATCAAGTGTATAAGCGCCTACACTTGATCCGTTATTGACTATGACATTCAATGTCTCTGTCATTTCCTGGGGACTTATTCCCTCAGGCCTCGAAGGACTTATTCCTTCGGCTTCCCGGGGAATTATTCCCGCGGGTTTCGGGGAACTTATTTCCGCCGTATTTGTAATCTTTGGACTTATTCCCTTAACTTCCTCTTGCTGGGATTGCGCAACCGCAGCGAGATCCTCTACGAAAGACTCTCCAGTCGATCTAGGATTGTCGTTTCGCTTAACCTGAGCGGGAGCGATCGATTGTTTCTCTTCTAGATGTTCCCCGCTAGGGATACATCTTTGTCCCAGTCCACCCGACTTATTCGAGTGGTGGACCTTCGGCGCAGCCTGTGTTTCCTCACAGCCGCCGGAACTTTGCTTCGAAGTGTAACCGTTTGGTACATTAAGGTTTCGTGCAGTCGTACGAACGACCGTACCACAAGTGAGGCCATCGCACTCACTCGTAGTACATCCACACGCTTGTGGACGCTCCAAAACGTTCATCAGATGGCCATCTGATGAACAAGCGGCAGGCATCGTTACTGTTCGATGTTGCCAGTTTACCCGTGGTTCGTACCTTCTGAGCCACGGTATTCCAAGGATGACATCAAATTTGTCATCCAAATTCAATACGATAAAGTCATCGTCATATTGGGTATCTTCTAGCGTATAGTGAATCTTCACTATACGCTTCATGACGGTTACGGATGGGCCTGTCGCAAGACGTACCGTCATCCTCGCAGGAGGTGTGTCACATTCACTGAACTTAAAGTGACCATCTTCTAGCGATTGGCGTCGCACAAAATTGTTGGACGCCCCACAATCGACTAGAGCTCGAAGGGACAACTTTTTTGTCACTTCGAGTTTCAAGGTAATGAGTGAGATCTCATTACCTAGAGCAGCAACGCACAATGTTTGTGTGTTGGGAGCAACCTTCATCAAGAGGCCTACAAATTCTCTTGATGTTGCTGTACCAGTAGGGTGCTCCGCACCTACTGATCCTGTCCGTTTTTTGACGGTCCATCCCGTTGTTGCGTCTTTGCACCAACAGCGGACCCTCGTCCCTGCCCCTTTCTCATGGGTGGACGGTCACTACGCCCAGTGTCGCGAGACACTGGACGAGGGGCACTACACTCGTAAGCGTAGTGTCCTGTCTTTTGACATCTGTTGCATTTCTGCAACTTCTTGTAGTCTGTAGAGCGAGCCTTCTCGCTCTCTACATAACAGAGTTCCATCGGCTCTGGACCTCCGTTGTCATATCGTCTCGGTTGACGATATGATGTCGAGCTGGCGCGAGCCTGTCTCAGACTGAAGTCTTCCTGCTCCGCATGGAAATGGCTTGTTCTAGTGAATCTAGTTCAAGCCGGAACAGGTGAGTCTTGACGGGACCATCCGCAAGACCCTGCATGAACACCGAAACCAACGTGTGTTCATCCACCGGATTGGAACTCATACAACTCGTAAGATGTCGTATATGTTGCGCGTAAGCGTGCATATCACGCTTACCCTGCTTGAGCTTCAAGAGTTCGGTTCGAGCTCTGAACTCATCTCTAGGCTTCAAACGTTTGTCTGAGTCACGACTTGAAGACTTCTAACGACCCAAACGCATATGGGTCGTGCAGCTTGAGCCCCAGTGCCCAAGTCTTGGCAAGTCCTGCCAGATTTGACTGGGCAAATGCAACTTGCATATCCCCGTCGTCGATGCGACGCGCCCTTATGGCGTCATCCAATTCGACGAACCATCTCAAGAGGGAGTCCTCTTCGACTCCCCTATACTTGGAGATGTCAATCTTCAAGGTTTCGGATCGACGCGAGTGCATCGACCCGCCAGCAGCAGCCTGCTGCTGTCTCAACAGTTCAAACTGTTGAGCACCCTGTTCTCTCAACAACTCTGCTTGTTGAGAACCTTGTTGGTGAATCAAGGCTACTTTATCGCGTTCTGCGTCAAGTTCATTTTGAATGAACTTGGCGATAGTAGCATGTTGGGCATCTCTATTGAGAGCCTCTAGCATGACGCTAACAGCATGGATGCCCATGGTCGAACCCATTCGTTCAACCGCATCCCATTCGACATCGCTCAAATGGGAGTAGCCGGCACGCGTAGCGTGAAAGCTTTGGTCATCTTCATCATCTAACATATTCATGTTAGATGTGAACGTGGTCCTTGGACGGACTACGAAGTGCTACCAGGTGTAACGGGGCACCCTGAAGCTTGTACTGGTGACAGTACAAGCTACTTATTCTGATGACAGAATAAGGCGGTGCCTCGTAACTTCACGTACACTCGTACGTGCAGAGGAAGACGGTAAGAAGAAGCGAGTACTTGGTTAAAGTAAAAAGTAGAACTGTATTTATCATAGTTAATGTCTGCAATAAATCACTATTTATCTTCATCTAACTATGTCTAAATACAAATGTGTAAATCAACTATCTGCTCACCACTCATTGCGTGCGTCTGTCGTGGCGCGTCTTCGTTGGTTGATATAATTGCCTATATCAACCAATTAGGAACTACTCGTATATGCTACAGAATATTTGTCCTTATGACAATATTCTGAGAATATAGCTCTTATAGTTATATTCTATTAACAATTTCTTTTAAATAGTTATGTAACCATTCACCCCGTAACATCATGCGATAAAATTGACCGGTTTCATCCATATTGAAAACATCGCACGCCGCGTAGCCATTGAGAAGGGTCCGGAGTTCCTGGCGCCGCTGGTGAAGGGTCTCTAGCTCGACTGAGGCCGCCTCGCCATGCAGTCGGTAAGACTTGATGCCGTGTCGGGCTTTGAACCTCGACACCCGCGAAAGCGAGAGCGTCGTCGTTACACCTGCGTCCTCGAGCAGTTGATTGGCCTTCTTGTGGAGGATGAAGTCGGTCAACGTGACTTTACTTTGAGTGTCGAGCACGAAATGGAACAGCGCTTTCTCCACCTCGGCATGTCTGCCCTTCTGCTGCCGTTTGGCTCTCGGATTGAGGGTGACAGGAATATCCTCGCTCAGAATCCTGCTGATCATGGACCGTGTAACACGGACTCCAAATTCTCCCAGCGCCTATCGACAGAGACCGGCTTGCGTGAGTCCAGGGTTTTCTCGCTGGTGTGTCTGTGGAGCTCTCTTCTGGACGAAGGAAAGGTGCGTTCGGGGCGCCATTCGTACGTCGTGTTTGTCTGCAGAGGTGCTCGAAAAATTGCGAATTGTCCTTGCGTGGGGAGAATGGGACGGGTGGCGGGCGTCACTACGTTCTTTTGTCCAATAGCTGTGCGATAGAAATATACACTTAAAATTTGCATGTGTTTTTTGTCCAGTAAAATGCGGTTTATAAACTGTGTTGGTCCTTTAACCGTGGTCCCTCTAACTGTGAGCTATCTGGATATCCCTTGAACCTTGAAACCTGTCAAACATAATAGTTGCTAACAGTTTAGTGTTTGCACCAAAGGGCGAGCTCCCGAACTTGTTCCTCGATCTTATCCTGCTGTGGGTGTTTACCGTCAATGTCGGAAGCTTGCAAAAAGTCTTCGAATCCGATGTAGCCATCTTGGTCAGAGGTGTCATCTCTGCATCCACGAATATTGTGTGTGATACACCATCTACAAAATCACCCTCGAAGCGCAATGGCGCTACGTCTCCGTCAGCTCCAGGTGATCCATCGCCACGGCGACCGCGCCCCATTGGTCAACATCTTCCAGGGAAGCAACAAGGTTCAACTGGAGAAAGACGAGGCGCAACTATGGGATCGTCGTCTGCCTATGCCGCTGCAACGCGCCCGACTTGGTTCCAGATTCAGCGTCCAGTCAAGCGCTGACACTTCAAGTTCGTTCCTCCAGCAGCGGCCTTTTGGGTACTTAACGACTCGAGGGATTGAGCAGATGACAATGCGTGGCCAGTGGCTGGTGAGATGCAGGCTACGGTCAGCTATAACGGCTGTTTGTATCGACAGTTGTGAGCTAAAGATGAGGTTGACGCTCATGTGACAGAGACAATTATGCGTGGACGAGGAGCTACAGCTGGATGCAGTGACAACCGAGCAGCTGCAGGTTTACAGCAGTGCTTATACACGGACCCAGCTCAGTGTTCAGGCACTGCTGGACGGTATGCTGAGTGACCATTGTCAATCCATTCCTTCCGTTCGAGTTCTCCCACCGGAAGAAGACATCATCAACAGTGCGTTCGTCACATGTAATTTGACGGGTGACCTTCGCCGGACACTGATCGTTGACGATGCATGTGTTCTGGCTTAATCGTTGCAGCATATGCTATCTTTCCGGAGATTAAGAAGCTGAAAGCGGATTTAGAACGCGACGATGCTCAATTTGCAGCGCGTGAGCATGAGATGGCACCGATCAAGTACGAGTTGATGCGACTCTTCCCAGCTGTGCACTCGGGTCAAGTACCTTTCAACTGGCTCAATGCTGCCGACTATTTTGTCTGCCGACACGCTCATCAGGCCCCCTACATCCCAGGCACCGAATTACATGCCGATGTCACTGAAAGGCACCTCGAGTTCCGTTTCCACCAGGTAGGGGATAGCGGACTGCTTGAGAGTGTGTCGGACTTCTGACGAGTTCTCGTTGCGTATCAGTTTTACTCTCATCGACCGATTTTGAAGCTTGTGGCTGGGCGCCTGATGCACAATGTGCTATTGGAGGTACGTCAACATGCGATCTCGGACACCATGCGTGAGCTCGGCTAAGTGTTTTCTTTCGACACTGGAGATGCAAAAAGCTCTGTGGGACCACCGCGAGAGCAAAACGATTGTGGTTTATAGCGGACACGATGTGTCGCTGCTATCGGTCCTCCGAACATTGGACGCCGACGTCGCGAACAACAGTGAGTATTGGCCTGAATATTCTTCAACTCTTGCACTCGAGCTTTTGGAGAACGACCGCGGAAAGTTCTTCACTCGTGCTCGACTAAATGGTGACATCCTGGCGATGCGCGAGGCACCAGACGGTCTCTGTTCCACCGATCGCTTTCGTGACGTGGTCTTAGACCACATTGGGTAGAACAATTGGCCTCACTTACAACAGCATGTCGTAATCGACTCACCAAGACCACAAAAAGAGACTGACGAGCAAAGAGATGAGATTTCTTCTACTATCACAAGTTAAGCCAGCAGCTCGGCCACTTGCAGAGCACGCTTGTAACGTCGCCGAGCGAGCTTGATACTGAGCATTTTTTCCTGTTCTCCCGCCGCTGCGTTTTCTTCCTCTTTCGACGGAACGCCAATGTCAATGATACTTTGCGCTTTATCTGCCACACGCTGCACAAGATTGTCAGATGCAGTCCACCTTCCACAAACCGTCAAAGCTGCAAACCTCGCGTGCAGCGCCTTGGATTCCGTCCAGATACTGCAGCACAACAGCAAACATGGACTTGGGTACAACGTCTGCCTCATACATCCAGTGCAGAATCCACTGTTGCTTGATTTTCTACATTGCCGTGAGGAAAACAACACACGACAATAAGCCAATGTCCTCGTCATCCTCAGCTTCTCTCTCCTCACAACAAGACGTACTTTGAACTTCCATGGCAGCTCGTCATCGGACTTTGGTTCGTCACGTTTCTGCCACTGCTCGAGATAGTAATTCGCCTGTTGGATTGCGTCCGGTGATCGATCGGACTTACCGCCACCTTCGTTCGTCTCCCCAGCTTCTTTCGTCGTGATGACACGTGCACGTTTCTTAGGTACGACTTTATCGCCATTGTCATCGAACTTGACGTGCGTCTTCGCCGGCTCTTTCTTGGTCTTGAGGGACTTCAGCTTTCCACGCTGCTTCTTGGATGGCTTGGGCACGGGCATGATGACATGCACACACGCACTCGAACTGGATGGACTGGACCTGGCCACCCAAAAGTTCCTGCGACGTGTGCAGCTGATACGATATCCCACGATCCCAGGCTATCTGCTGATTGGCGAGATATGGATCTAAGCGTGATTCTGATTCGTGAATAGTCGCTGGCACGACCCGTGCTTGATTTACAACATCTGGGCGTAACTTCTGGTACAACTCTATCCGTTCGTACAGATTTGGGTAAATAAAAGCCACACGAAATGATCTGGTTGAACCAGAAGTTCCAGAAGCCCCAGTTGCGAGAACAACGCCTGTCAGAACCTTGTTTAAGCTCGCCTCTTGTGCTGCTATGTTTTGCTCCTTGCAAAAAAACGTGCGCCAAAGTAATGGGGCGTCCTGCTATACTTTGCGCAGTGCTGACGCGATAATTTTACTGCCTTTGCCAAAATGCTCAAAATGAAAGTCTGACTTGTGTTCTGCAAGTCAGACTTTCGTTATGAGCGTCAAAGTTGTTGATTTGCGCACCTCAAAGTGATGTTCACGCAGATTGCATCCTCAACCTCAGCGCCGGCACTTCGCCGTGCTGTTAAACATATTCATGTAGATCTCCAGCGAGTGACCTGAGTCCACTTTGGTTACGTAAACACGAATGCAAGGTGCCATTGTATCATTTCACTGCGTCTTCGCACTGCCAGCTCTACCATGAGTGACGGACGGTATCTATCCCCCAGAAGCGCAAGCACACAGGTTTCCCCACATGGCGGGCTACAGGAAGTGGGTCTTGCGGAGATCCTGGTACTTCTTATATCCAACAGCCACAACACCGGCCATGATGATAACGACGACGAAAAACGGCGTCTTCCAACCCCCAGACTTGGCAGCCGTTTCCTTCACAGTTTCTTCCAGCTGCGTGACCACTTGGCCGCGAACCGAAGCCACCGTGCTGTCCACACGCTCGATGACTTTTCCATTTGTCCAGGCCTCAAGCTCCGCAATTTGCTTCTCATCTTCCGCTTCTTGTTCTTTTAGTTTCTGGATCGTGTTTTCAGTCGACTCCTTCAGTGCAGTAAACTGGTACTCGAACTCTTCCAGCAACTGGGTGTACTTGCGCTTGATCAACTTCACCTTGCCGTCAATATCCCCGCTGACCAATGTAGCTTCGAGACTCTTGTCTGCAGCGCTGCGATGCTTCTCGTCTTCCTCGGCAACTAGCGAGTCAATCACGTCACTAGAATTGCAGAAACAAGCGGTCAGTCTTGGTCCTCGCAAAACAAAACCCTCACCTCGATATAGCACACAGCAGACAAACCGACTTACTCGTAGACATTCAAGGCAATGACGTCGTGGTTGTCTGCCAGACCGCCAGTCGACGCCGAGATGCCAATGTAGGCGTCGTGCATCCAGTCATCCCCAATGTTAAGACGTTGACTGTAGCACTTGACCCAAGTGCCCGAGGCGTCGGCATCAATGAGGATCGCCACCTGCTGATCCGCCTGTGTGTACATGATCTTAGCACGCGACATGTTGAGCGACGGGCTAAACGCCGCATTCTTCTCATGGTACCGGATTCCAGGGGCCATGCAGCCGACCTTGTCAGCCTCATTGAGCTCGTCCAGCGTCTTCGTGCCGTCGTTCTCATAGAACGCCACGTCCTTGTGGCCACCACTGTGTTCTTGGTTGACAAACGTGTCAAAGACGACACCAATGCCCTTGAACTCGCCAATGAAACCGTGGTTGTCCCCCTGTACATACTCGCTCGAGGTCGTCACCCAGAGCGCGAGACCGTCGCCGAACCAAGCTTTGGCCTGGCCACTGATCCGGAACGTCAGCACAGCCGCAAACTCCTTGACGCCGAGCTTCTGCTTCCCCCAAATGTGGCCGCGCTTCTGTTGACGGTCCGGTGTGAGCCGTGCAAAGTGGCGGTTCACAGCCACGTCGCCGCCGTACACGAACTCGTCCCCAATCTGGCGATGACCTTCGCCGTTGATGGTATCGAAAGGTTTCCCGAAGGACACGGCGTCAATGCGCTTGGCATAGGCAGGGGACCACTGCCAAGCTGCGAAGAGAGTTGCCACGCATAGCAATGGACCAAAAAGGCTGGTCATGGGTGGTCTGCGAGGTCGATACTCACACTGATTAGACGGTATCTGCTGCTACGTGGCCAAGTGGAACGTATGGAGGTACTGGGGGTATGTGGGTAAGTACGATTGAGCTCGACCGGGTGGAGGATCAGTTTGGACTTACAAATTTGGAGCGAAGTGAAGCCGGTTTCATCGTTCCGAGCTTAATTTCTAGGTCGATCAAGAATGGGAGCCGATAGCCGCCTTTTTCACTATTCGCGCACCTTTTCCTCCATCACTTTACCTACCTTATTCGACTATAGAGTCTTCTGATTGGATTGATTAAGAAGGGTAATGCTCTCGTAACTATTTAGCTTTCTCGTTTTCAATGATCGAACGGTAGATCTGAATATTCTGACGCATGACTATGGCGATATTTGCAGAGAGCCGGTAGAGCCATACGCCCTATTAAAATGTGGAGCAAGCTCTGAAGCTCGTTCTTTGATGTAGGTAATTCAGTCCATAGACTGAATCAAGTTCTATATATTCATGTATCCAAATTAAGAGGTTGGCGACGAGGAAATGAGTAGGGGGGTGTGTTTTGTCAATGAGAGTGCTGGAGGATTGTGTGAATCAAAGCGATTAGTTGATATCGTTAGTTTTTCGAAACTGACGAATACGAAAGTAAAGAGAAACGAGTATGATCCTGCTCGGTCACACCAAAAACTACAAAGTGCGGCCTACAACATGTAATAAACAAAGGAAAATAAGAAAATGTTCCATTTACTCACGAAAATAAAAGTGCCCAGATAATTGGAAAATAAAAACAATGCCCTGATTTCAGTATACCTATGTCGAAAATGGTACATTCAGATCGACCCCGCATAAATTTGATTGAGATGATAGACTTACATAAAATACAGGGCTATAACGTCAAAACAAATATAAATATAAGCGCGTTGTCGTCCAAAATTATGCAAATTTCATCGATTAGACTATACTTGATGCATCATCGCACGTTTCTCCAAGTTGTATACCTACAGAGGAAGGATTCTAAATGCATGGAAAAGACTAAATAAAAGCCAAACAGATAGAATGGATTCATAAAGGGTAATGATTAAATCAAACTTCTTTGTTAAAGCTAGCTAAGGAGACGGAATGGAGATGCCTTCTCACAATTGCACCAACAACAGCAGCGTCAGCTGCAGCGTGCACAGAACGATTACAAGGAGTAGATGCAGTAACAGCAGTGGCAGCAGTAGGAGCTGTAGAAGCAGTGATAGCAGCACCTTACTCTACAATAAACAGCATAAACGCAACAATCATTAAGATTAAGCGGCAGTACCATCAATACCAAGCAAGAACCTACTGCAACAACAGTAGCAGCGTCAGCGTACCTTCAGTAGCAGCAGTAACAATAAAAACGGGTGCAGCTGTAACAGCAATAACAATAATAACATTTGAAATAAAATGGACAAGAATCTAGTCAATTACACCAATGAAAAATCAGCAGCACAGGTAGCCTGTATGTAAGACCGCGGACGATGAAGGAAAAAGTGTCACGTGCTCTGCATCACCGTCCGCGGCAAAACCTCGTCCGGGGCTGATCCTATAGAGTGGCGGTCGAGATCGACAGAAAATTACTAATGAGATAAGACTGGCGACGTAAGTATTTACGTGAACCACTTTAACATGTGTATACCAGGATGTTGAGCATTTTTATTTTTGTGAATAAACGGGACTTTTCTTTTTAATAAACAAATGACAAAGAGAAATATATTATTTTAGCTCATTAAGCAGCTTCAAGAATCTATGACCATGTTCTCTTACTTTATTAGTATATCAAATACCTCGGATGTAAACCTCTTCACATATACTGATTGCAGAAGGTGCTCGACTTTCGCCGCCCCTGTGTGTCTAGCATTTGTTAACTTCATAAGCCCTTGGTCCGCCCTATATTTTGATCCGATCACGTGTGGATATTTGTGCGTGTATGAATGCTACATAGTTCATAGTCGCAATTCATGACCTAACCAGAGAGTGCCATCCAAAATGTCAATTGAACAATAACGGATGAAAAAATGCTGCATCACATTTAGTACGACATGAACGGTACACCTCGCGTTTGTTTACAAACATATACGCAGGACTCGGCAAGGTACGATACAAGCTTACCGGGTAACAGTATTTGCTCTACCTTTAATTTACCACTACCTTTAATCGGATAGTCTATGGTTACCTCCACATTTACCTTACTTTACCTTTTTACCCAGGTTTTTTATCCGGCAAAGAAACGTTTGAATGATCGGTAAAACCGTGTAGCTGAAGCTGTATTGATGTTATGACGACATCGCCGGCCTATCAGAGCTCACATTGGCCTCAATTGCTGTATTGGCGAATCGGTTGTGCAGCAACTGGAAAACCCCATCTTCAAGGATCTGCTCGTCACAGTTTTCCTGTTCCACCTAGAGCTGCTGGACGCCGGACTGCACGAGTGCGTCTGCTTGCGATCAATTTACCGGCACTTTTGGGATAACGACATCATCTATGAGCCCAGAAAACATATATATGTTGATATATTTACATAAAAAAAGAAGGAAGCACCATCTGTAGGCACATTACATACTGACTACCCATTATTTACATATCGCAGAATATTTTACACACTCATGCGAAATGTAAATAATGGATTGTTTGTAGTTGTCGACGCGGTTCTGGGCGTCGGCGTCGCTGTCGTCTCCGCCACCGCTGGAGCTCTCTATGAATAAACAGGCTTAGAGACTTGGTCGCGCGCGACGATGTGTACTTTGACTTCGATGGATTGTTTTCTGCGCTCTGGAAGATAATAATTTAGTTGAACTTTGTTGCGCACTCCGCTTGGACATTCATGGACATGGACAATTCACAGCTTGAAAAATGCTAAAAAGAGGCCATTGTGTCAGACTTTTACATTAATATACCTGTTTTACCGAGTAATCGAGTAATTGTGTCGGCTTTACCATTACTCTACCCGCTTTCCTTACCCGTTGACTACTCTTCGCCCTTCACTACTGATTTATCGTTTTACCTGGAACGAAGGGTACCTTACTTACCTTGCCGAGGCCTACACATATCTAGAAAAAGACCACATCTCACTTAGTATGAGATGTACGGTTTATCAAGCATTACTTACAGTTACTCAGACATACATACAGACAGAAAGATAAGCAAGATAATAGAAGCTCTGCATTCGCCTTGCAGACGGTCACTTATAATTTCACTCTTCGGGTTCGAAATTTGTTTTACGTTAATTGATTTAACGAATCGCGTACGCGCAGCACAATAGTGACCTGGCCAAAGAGTGAATTTGAAAATGCCTATAGATCGACGAGAAGGCAGGCTGTGTCATTCTCAATACGACGTGTAAAGTACACCTAGCTCATTAGCTGACAGACGGAAAAGTACGAATTTATAGGATCAGCATTTACCTTGTAACTTCACCCTTCTGGTTCGCAAATCTTAATAAATCTCTCTTAAATCACCTACTTTTCAGAAATGCCACAACCACTATATCTGAAAAAGGCCCGTTTGCCGCGTTTTATTTTCTGTGGAAAGACGCCATCTCCTCGTAATTTATCAGGAAGTCCCTCTACCCACGCTCCCTTATCGGTATAGCCTCACCCCTGTGAATTTGAAACATATTCTTTCTTCTGCCGGTACACACTTTTCGCGCAATATTTACGCTGTATGCTATACTCGGTCCTCGTCACGGAGCTTGCTTCTCACCCGATTAACATATATGAGACTTAGGAGGCAGCAGAGGAGGTGGTAAAACGATGCGGGGCATAAAGGTGCACGAAGGCCGATAATAAGGGGTGCTGGACATGTGTTTAAAAGTATTCCGCTACAAATCTATACAAATTTAGAAGGCTTCGCTATTTTCGGCTGAATGTTGGGTTGCGTTATGCGTTCTCCGCATATGGTTCAGAGTTAGGGTCTTGACAGGTAAACATGGAGAATTGTTGTTGGAGACGTTATTCAGCCACCACCCACTAATAATTCATGAGTTCATTTACGACAGTATATGCATGCACTACAAGTATATACTGCCAACAATGTGAATTATCTAGATTTTTTATGAGGGTACATCTCTCATGACTTGGCGCCAAAGGCGACACACTTGCCACATCCTTCCATACATTTCGGTTGGTGGACAGTTATGCGCATGTCTGATAGTTGCCACTCGTCTCTAGTTAACTATTCGTGCAACAGGGAGGAATGTCAAAAATACCAGAACAAGGACTGCGACTTGACGGGTTGTGAAAAGCGAAGAAGCCTGGATAAAGAAGAATTTAAAGGTGAAGAGTAGTACATGAAGTTAGATTACTTTTATATTACTGAAGTATATTGTGGTGCAGAAACATCGTGATGTTGCCAAAATGAAACAAATAGTGGCGTTCAAAAAAATAAATAAAGAGTGCAATTAGCCATCTATGTCTTGATGGAAAAATTTCGTGATTGAGCTACTACTTTTGATGCGACAATCTTGCCCTGATTTAGTGCGTCATGATCACTAGCCAGGCATCGGCCAAACCTCCTCTTTTTACCTGGATCACGGTCATTGACTTCTCCACACTTCGACTTGATCCGCATTATCTTAGGCCTACCCTTTGTAGCTACTAAACACGATTTTAAATGCGAACGGGAAAATGATCGGGATCAACTTCGACTCTCTTTGATCACATCGTCGCCGTGTCGAAAATTATAATATTAAACAATCATGAAGTTGGGCAATTTCCACGATAGCCACATCTTTTTTCGAAGTCCACTTCCAAGCTCCAATTTAATCGATTTCGTAATACTTCTTTTTTCATCATTAACTGGCAAGTCATAACATCTACAGAGTATAAAAATGTGCTTTTGAGACAAATATTAACATGGATATGAACGGGATAGAATCACGTTAAAACTTCTCAACGAACGTAAGTTCTCCACAGCTGCTGGTTAATGATTGCCTTTGAGATCATAGACATCAACTTTATGCGGTGTAGAATCGCACATGTCACACGTCGCATTTCGCGTCGGACACAATGTGATTTAAAGCAAGGTGCATTTGTTTCTCGACTTTCTAAACGCGTACCTTGAGTACACAGAATGCGCAGAGCAAAAAGTAATGACTTTGCTAATGACCTTGCGATCGTAATTGACTTCCAACCTGGCAAGCCACCGCGCTGCAACTAAAGCTTCATATTGTTTTACAAACTGCGTGAGTTTTATTTGGTCCCAGTCAATAAGTGCACGGTATGTCGAGATTTAATTTAGACCGTTGTGTTGTAATTTATGCCACCGTAAAAAAGCATCGCGAGTAGCATGTCATCCATTTTCTCTAACTTGGTATAGCCTATGCGAATGCACTTTCAGCTACAGATTTTACGCAGATAGAAGATATCGCCTTTAACACTCTATCTCCAGACAGCTGTTAGTCTACTAGGGTGTAGTAAATGTTCTTAAGACATGGCTTAAATCGTTCATTACCAAAAGAGAGGTGAATTTCTTCTCAAAATTACGAGCGATGGGCCACGTAAAAGATAATGATTAGCAGTTGGAAAATCGTGCTCGCTTTCCTAATTTATAGCTGCATATTGGTTTGCTAGAATCGTCAGCGATGGTCGTCTAATCGCCGCAAGAAAATTATGAGAATGCTTTGAGTGTCTCATGTTAAATTCAAGTACAACCAAATTAAATCGTCATCCGATTGTTGTCGTACCGATCGAAAGAAACAGAAAGAAAAGCAAATGATTGATGCTGTAAGTCTTGTCGAACATAGCGTCATACCCAAAATAATTATATTTTACGTGCCACACCACTGATCCAATTGCGTTAGTCAAACGGCCCTTGTTATCGGTGGTGCGCTCGACAAAGACTCAGATATTCAAAAGCCCTGCTTCCAAAGTATTCGATTAGGTGGAAGGCATCATGTTAAAACTTCTCAAGTGTGTATTTGCGAATGTCAGCGCAATATAAATAGATGCCGCGCTTTTTAAAAATCTTAGGTATTGAACGATGGTGTCAATCGAAATTTCTTGAGATAGAGAACATTATCTTAGGTCGTCATCAACTTTATTGAATGCTGGTAAGAGCTGCACCATGCTAAGTTAAGCAAAAGGTGATTGCGGCTATGTTGCTAGCCGATACATTTTTAATTCTTGCTTCTAGGATACATCCTGACCGACAACTTCGAAGAACAGCCAATTCTTTGACTGCTTTTGGTCTAAAAAATTGGTTCCTACGGAGACACATACCACTCTGCATGCAGTTTCGGCTTCAGAACCGATCCAAAAAGAGTGTGGAAATGACTGGATCAATCACGACACTGTGCAAACGATTTCTTGGCAGGACCCAGTGACACCCTCCGAGAAGGCGGCCGCTAAATTCCAGCCATCGCTCCTCGTTTCTTACGAATGTTGGTCGTACCCGCGGTGAACGCATTGGGTCAGACTAACGACGGTCTCAAGCCTTCATGACGCTCTATTAGCAAGTACAAGGGATCTAAACTGGGTGATCATGTTTACGCGCGTTCAGGTTGGTACGAGGACTCACGGGGCATTATGTACGCGTGATACGCGCCAAAAGACGGTTGTAACCACCGTCATGACTGGGAGTATGTTGTTCTTTGGACCGACAACCCTAAAGACCCTGAGGCGAAGGTTCTAGCGGTGACGACAAAGGGCTTGAACGGTCTGAAAAAATGATAGGACCTGGGGATAAGTTTGGGGTCAGATCGAGTGTAAAACTCGAGTATGGTTCCTTTGGTAGATACCATGGCATCAAATTGACTCGCGAGGAGGGTGGAAAACTACAGGCGCTATTCACGTGGGAGCAGCTGCCAGACATTGCTTGGTGTGCGCCCAATCAAGCCAAATGGAACGGAGCCAAAGTGTTTCCCTCTGAGTGATGCCGTGTTTGAGAAGCATCTGAAAGAAGCTTGGTCTTTTGACGGATGCGTTGATGCGACTCGGTCAACGTACCTCGCATGACTTGCATATAGAGCACGCTCGTTGTTTTCTTCAGCTGGCATCTGCCCTTCTGCTGCAGGCGTCTAAGTACAATATTGTTGCTGTAGTTACATCGAAGATGGAGTAGCGCTTCATTTCATGAGTAAATGACTTTTTGTAATTGACATTTTGTTGTGGATGATCTTTACCCGAGGACTCCCACGGAGGTGTCACAGCTGGAGATGGTGTTGATCTGCACTTTCTAAGCAACGCACATATGAGGCAATACATTGCACAAGTGTGGAGTGAGCCCAAGCACGAGCAGGTTTCCGTCGACGGCGGTACAGCGTTCAAACGTAAGATCAAGCGACTATCGATTAGGCTCACAAATTGGTTTTTGTGGTCTTCCTGGTGCTGGGTTTGTACATTTGGAGTCCGATTGGCTGTACAAGACATCGGCAACTGGAACATGCTTAGATGTATGATGCTTGCGTTACGTAGGACATGTTGGGGCAAGTGTTAAATCCCTCACCAATATTTTGCTAATTCTACTCCGTCTCCGACTTCTGCTGTTCGGTCCTACAACTTCCCAAACGCTACCTCGTTCATATGCTCTGTGAGGCAGACGGTTCATAAGCGATTCAAAGCATAGCCACTGCAGGCTAAGCCACTGCAGAGCCAAATGTGGTACGAAATGTGACTGTTTCACTCACTCCGCAAATGGCAATGCAAGTTAGTACAAGTACCCGGCACGCTACCGTTCATTGCAACTTTACAAATAGGGGGATTAGTGCAGTGATCTGTGCGCTTCGAGCCCACAAACCACGGTCCTACTGCATGATAGACCGAACAGCATCTGTGCCCCAGAACAACGAAGGCAAGATAAAACCGAGCAGCAAATGCGTCAGATCAGTATGTTGGATTCATGATCAATCGCATTCCTTCTCAGCACGGATCGGGGTTGCCATCACCGGACGTGTGATTTTGGCGACTGTAAGCCACTCGACCAGTTTTTCTGCTCCGTTGCTTGCTCTATCTCCGGTGACGCTGTCGTGATAACCCTGCAGCTTACATTGTATAAAAAGTAATGGAGTTCTGTGCTGCTGCTTTCAGATCGATACGCGGATCACCGAAAGTGACATCGTCGGTAGCTCGGAGCTTGATGTGCCTATGACAAAGGTCACATTCTAGTGTAGTAAAGTCTTCACCAACTCGATTTAGATGCGCTCTTACAGCTGACACTTCAATGCACTAGAGTTGACAGCAGTACGGTATCTCATGATGGTGACTGGGAGCATTCGAAAGCCTCGTGCTAATGTGCTAAAGCTATGTCTCGCACCGCGGGTCGTGTTGGTTTGCAAGAAGGTCCGCGTTGCAGTTGACATAGCGACAAACACATCACATGCTCAACAACTTGAAGTACGAGCAATGAAAGCTATGGTTCCGATATGCCTGTTTGCTTTGCTTTGTCTACTTTCGGCATGCAGCTTGCTGACTCGTATGCTCGCATTTTGATCGCCACATAGTTGCGTGTATGTCTCTTGCACATATCGGATCACTGAAGAAACTAGACAAAATGGACGCTCTGCCGCCAAGTCGCTCCATCTCCGACCATCCTGGCGCGCTATGATTGGTTGATCCGTACGAAGCGTGGTCAACCCACCCCGACTCATCACAACCAGCTGACTCGATCAGATCCGGTAAAGGGTCGAAACGACACGAATGGAGCTCGCTCGCAGCTCCTCCAGCACGTCAGTGGACGGGCAGTTTGCTCCTCCGCCTCACCCGTCGAAGCGCCAGCCACCATCAGCCAGCATCGAGACGGCGCACAGCGACACGATCTACGACATTCAGCTCGATTACTACGGCAAGCGCCTGGCCACGTGCTCGTCCGACAGAACGTTGCGCGTGTACGACGTGTCCCGGACCTTCGCAGACGGCACTGGAGACAGCCACGAGTCTCTGACAGCCGCAAACAGCACTGACCACGTTCAAGAACCGACGCCGCTGCACCTTCTGCAACATGTGGTGCGTCTGGCCGACGACTCGGTCGCTCCTATCCACCGAGTGGCGTGGGCGCACCCCAAGTTTGGAGCAGTGCTGGCTCTGGCAGCTCAAGACGGAAACGTGTACATTTATCGGGAAGAGCTGGTGCAACAGGGGGCTGCTGGAACTGCTAACGTGACCGAGTGGCGTCTACAGCACGTGCACGAGTTCCACTCGCTGGCAGTGCTGAGTGTCGCGTGGGCGCCGTACGAGTACGGGCTGAGTCTCGCCACTGCCTCGGCCGATGGACACGTGTCGTTCCTTACCCGGATGCGGGAGGGGTGGGAGATCACGTCGAGCTTTCGCAATTCGGAGGAAGGCATGGGATGCACGGCGGTCAGCTGGGCACCTTACAACTCGCTCGGCTCGCATGGACCTCACGGGCCGATCCAGCGCGTGGTTACTGGATCGTGCAATCAGGCGGTTACCATATGGCATCTTGTCGTCGCCCCTCAAGAAGGGGAGCTCTCTGGCAGTTGTCACTGGGAAATCGAAACCACTCCTTTGTATGGCCACAACGACTGGGTTCGCGACGTGGCGTGGGCACCAAACGTCGGTTTACCTGCCAATGTGATTGCGTCTGGATCCGATGATCATACGGTGCGTGTTTGGACTCAGGACGAGGCCGGTGGAGAATGGTCGTCCCACGTGGTGCACACCTTTTGTGCGCCAGTGTACCGGATAAGTTGGTCACTCACAGGCTCGGTGCTCAGCGTCGCGGCTGGTGATGACGAGGTTACTGTTTGGAAGCAGCAGAAGAATCATGAATGGACACGCATTTCTTCTGTAACTGGTCAGGGCGCAGCCACTATCTCGGGCAGCTAGTTACTTACTTGACGCAGGGGCGCGCAGATGATTATCGTTGCCCCACGGCATCAAGTGTTTTTGTTGTAGATTCAATTCTACTGCGTAGATGTCCATTGCCATCACTTTCTCCTCTATTATAAGCTGATGTTGTAGCCGTAGATACACCAATTTGCATGTTACGATGTATTGTAGATGCGCATAGCGTGGGATGCGACGTCTAGCAGCTGGAAATGCTCACTAGCGCCATCCACAAGCTTTTTGTCGGCCTCAGCAATGCGCAGACAGATCGTCGCCTTTTGCGCATCACTGATCTTCTCGAGCGCGAGTACGTCGTCGTTCAGCTGCCGCAAAATTGTCAGCACTGGGTATCCTGCTAGCAAAATGCTGGTAATGTCGGCCTTCATCTTGTCAAAGCTGTTTGAAGCAACAGAAGCCCAAAACTGCTGCAGCAGCTCAGGCGGAGCAAGTCCAGCTACCGCAACGACGTCACCTTCCGACAACTCGTCATCCCCGCAGAGCTGTTTGGCACTCTGGAGGTAATTAATCGCCTTTCGCAAGTCACCGTTGGAGCACTCGAGCAGCGACTCAAGCACCGAATCCGACACACGCACGTGTTCTTCTGTCGCGATATAGCGCACACGAGTCGTCATCGAGACTTTCTCTAACGGAGCAAAGCGGAACTTGGCACATCGCGAGGCCACGGGCTCGATGATACGACTCACGTAGTTGCAAATAAGACAAAAACGCGTGACCTTTGAGTAATTCTCCATCATGCGACGCAAAGCCGACTGAGCGTCCCCTGTCATCGAGTCGGCCTCGTCTAGCACAATGATCTTAAAAGGGGGGAGGCCGCTGGCGGTACTAATGGCTCCTTGAGCGAAGCTTTTGACCTTTTCCCGCACCACTTTAATGCCCCGGTCGTCGGACGCGTTCAGCTCTAAGAAGCGACCATTCCTGCGAAAATCCGAGCCAAAGAGTTGGCGCCCCACAGCTACAATCGTGGACGTCTTTCCAGTGCCTGGAGGTCCATAGAAAAGCAAGTGGGGCAGCTGCCCATTAGCGATAGATGTCTTTAGTGTGGCCACGACGTGTTTCTGATGGGAGATCTCGTCCACATTCTTGGGTCGACTGGAGGCGAGCAACCGAGACATTAGTAGGCATGTGGTCGAGTGAGTAAGTACGAGACAAAGAGGGAGAGCGTAGTTCAAAGCACTTACTATTTCTCCACCCAGGGCAGCACGGGAGCGGGTGCGGGGGCCTTCGACGTCGACGTGGTGCTAAACATGAGCGACGATTTCCAGAAGTGGTGATTGCTTGGATGCTGCCGTTTGAAGGTGGCGTCGTACTTAACGAGGTCTCGGGAGATCAAAAGGGTGTGGATATTACTTACGATGCATTAAGTACGATTATTGTACCCAAAAGCTACAAAAGATAAACGATTTTTGTGTAGAGAAAAAAAGATGGAGATTTGTAGGGAAATAAAGTACATCAACGGCATGCATAAACAAAAGTGTTAAATATGAAAGTTAATCGGCAGTGCTATTTCGACCATGACTTCCTATCAAGCTTTATAGCTGACATAAAACCAGACCGTAAAACAGCGGCCTATAGGTATTCCGTATTCGACAATTAGGTATTCGACTACTAGTGTCAGCAGGCTGTTTGCATTTGCATCATCAACGATCGACTTTAATACAGGAACATCATCAACAACTACGCTCTCAGTGCGACGAAAGAGGTCTTATTTGACAAATCGTAATGGCAAACCGATCCGAAAGGACACGAGCTGATGAACAGATTGTGATCGCGTCAGTCGATATAATTAGAGTAATAAAAATAACAAATAGAAGCGTTAAACACAACGTATATCAATATCAAATAAATAGCCTCGGTGAACACATTTCCTATAGGTTTGCCGAGGATATTAGATACTGGATTATGGAGCTGAAGTACATCAGGAATAACACGATTAATTTCGCCAAATAAAACAAAATCATTAAACGCAAGCTATGGAAATTAAAATAGATTATCGTTATTCTACCCTTTGTTTTCTAGTAAAATTCCCTCAGTTCGATACAACGCTACATGATTGGCTATTTTATCGACATGCATTGAGGATATAACATCAGAATAATGGTTTAAAAATATCTTCTGGACCTTCTTCATCGTGGTTCGCAATCGTTCTTGTGTGCTCTTTATCGCAAAACAACGTCAAGCTTTGCCTAAACGATTGCGGATTAGAAGCTTTTACGTCCGCAGATGCTGTCAACCGCTAGTTTTCTGTTAAAGGTAGACGATTAACAACAGCAAGCAGTGTCCATCACGTTTTCGAGCGAAGGCATAGCGGAGCTACCCCAGCTCTAAAGTCAGAGGAAGACTTATGGGTTAAGCCAGAGGCTTATAGCTAACAGCCATTTAGTTCTACGGAACTAATATATCAAGTTAAAGAGTCGGCTAGTTCTACGGAACTCGGGTGGACTCTATGAGCTATTAGCTAAGACTAGTGTAGTTCTAAAGAACTACACGCCCAATATGCAAAGGGGAATACCAGAGTCTAAGGACTCGCTAACACACGACAGTTCTACGGAGCTGTCAAGCGCAATGTGCGAAAGGGGGAAGACTATGGACTTCTGCTCAAAATGAGAGCAGAGTTTATTTAGATTTTATATCAAGGAAAATCCTACTTTAAGTAACCTATTCTACTAAACTAGAACTGATTCAAATATTGATATTCGAACCTAGTGGATGGTTGGCACATCACTCAGTCATCAAATGATGACGGTACAAAGTACTTCCACGGTAATTACCGTAACTCAGAGAATAACGACTGATCGGTATTCTTTAATGATGTGTAATCTGAGGCCACACCTGTCTTCCATATCACATATGGGAGGTCTTCAACCGATTTAGCCAATGGCTAGTGTGACCCCGTTACACCCTCCCCCACCAGACTGACGTCACCACAGAACGTCACTCGACTTCTTTCCTCATTGAGTGTTACTTTGTGACTTGTCATCATGGACCGACAAAGACACCTAACGGTTTACGAGGCTTAAGCCGAGTTCCTTGGTGTTGAGGAAGTGAACGATAGCAATGGAATTGATGCCGCCACTCATGGGAAGGAGTAATCCGAACCTAGCTCATCTGTGCGTAACCGTATCTCACATCCGGCACTACATCCGTTCCCTGAACTAAGTGTCGCGACTGCGCTAACAGCGCTAGGTGCGATGCCTAGCGTGGACCCGTCCATCATCAGTAACCCACTTGTGGAGGTACAACAACGCATACTCGACCAGGCGGAAGACGCACGGCGCAAGGCAGAAATTCTGACCACATTTACAGCGACGACGTGAATACGCACTTACTCCCGCCTGATGTGGGAGAACGCATCCGTCAAACAGCTGGCCATTTTATGGCAGGGTGGGCCATTGGACTCGAGGCAAACACTCTTACCGAAGTCGAATGCCGTAAGGCTCTTCGGGAAAGGTATTTGGAACCTACTGTGATGACCTTAAGTGAGCATCGAGAAAGACTCCAGAAGCAGGCCAAAGGAACACCGGTTCCACCTGTAATGGTTATACCCGTTTATATGCCTAAGGGTGAGGACGACGTCTCAGAGGATAATGCGTTCATACGCCGGGTACATGGCGTTCAACGCCTCAGTAGTATGATACCTCTGATGCAGTGCCAGTTTGGAAGACGTTCGTCTAGAGTGAAAACTTTGCTACGACTTCGCGAAGCTAAAGGCCAAAGGCCGACTGAGGGGAATGTCTCATTACGGCTATGCTTCGGCTGCTCCTGCAGCCGCGATTTCACGTCAGTTTTTTTACACAAACCTGCCCGCTCCCACTCTGACTAGTGAGAAGCGTGGTGCTCGTCGAGAAGGGCCTCATCGTGGTGCTCAAAAACGTTCACGGCGTATGGCAGTCTTGCCAGAGTAATAACTCATACTTCCATAAGTTCTCCGACTCGGGATACTTACGTCACTTCACCAGGTAGTGGTAGTGAACATGACGACAACTTCATTGGAGAAACTTCTCAACATGGCACTGGAGGTTCCCATGCCTATCAGGCACCGCTGTTGGCGGTTTGTTTATCGGCTGAGAGCCACTCGAATCGGTCGAAAGATGTCAGTAGCCTTCGTGAGACTTTAGGTCAATTCCAGCATGCTCTTAACGAAGCGCAGTCTCGTCTAGCGATGCTTAAAGGCGATCACGCTCGTCTTCATAAGACGGAGACACGTCTGACTAGTGTTGAAGCACAGCTTGATCTCTTGATCCGGATGCAGCATCCTGTGGCAACGCCAATGTACGCTGTGCCAGCGCCCTCGAGTCAATGAGGGACGGATCCCGGTATGAATTAAGCATGCCGACATAAAAAACGGGGTGAGTACGCAATTTGCGTGGTAAGCTGAGCGTAGACTCAGGGCCCTTCTTGGCCACGCCCGTAAAAGCTCCAACAAAGCGCGGACGCAACTTCGTCTTGAAGACAGCAGACACTGTATTCGTAGGTAGGTCTTTAACATTAAGTACAACTTGGTCATCGACCTCATAACTCTCAGTACAACCTCTTCCAGCTCTATCTGCTCGTAGTTTTTGTTTATCGTGGCTTTCTTCCAGTACGTCCCGCATATGTCGTAAGACATTAAACCTTGTTGCAAGGAACTCGACAACCTGTGTTTAAACAGTGGCGGGCTGACAAAAGCGTTCCTATAAGCGATTTCCCCCCACCAAGCCCTGACTCAAGGGATGGTAGCGTTAACAGAACGCGGGGGGGGAGGGGTAGACCGTTTACATAGAGCGGCGAATAACCAGTCGAGGCATGAAACGAGTTAATCATAGCAAATTCGATTTAGTTGGGGCATGGAGCTCCAATGATGAGGCGTATAAGCGCACACGCTACGTAAAATATCACCGATAACGCGTTTAACACGCTCGTTTTGACCATCGGTCTACGGATGATTCGCTGTGGCATGTCCAATCTGGTGCCCAGCACCTTAAATACAGGCTTCCACATTTTTTTGGTAAAGCGAAGAACACTTTCACAACAATTTCCACGGGAAGACCATGTTGACAAAAGACCCGATCGAAAAACAGCTGTGCTGTACGTTCACCATCGACTGATTTAGCACAGCCGCTGAATGAGCCATCTTGATCATACGGTCAGCGAAGACCACTAAACCAGTGTTGCTGCCAAATCTTTCGGTAGGCCAAACACAAAGTCCATACTGATGGGCTCCCAACACCCATTGGGAACAAATAAACTCCCTAAAGGTGCAGTCGCGTGAGTGCAAAATTTTAACACGCTGAAACGTTTCACACGTATGTGCTCACTCATAAATACAACTGATGCCACAAACAAATAGGCGAACCGAGTCAAATATCTTTTCTCGACCGAGATGACCGCTCAAAACTGCATCATGCGCCTCAAAGAGGATACGATACTTCAGTTCCTCGTCATGAGGTATCACGATGCGCGTAGTATCCGCCGCATCCGTGCTATAGCACAAAAGACCATGATCGAACGAATATCGATATAGCCCTGCGCGTAATCTTGCCGACAACTCATTTTCCGAGTTTTTGAATTTATCACAACCTATTGCGTGTAACAACGCGACACACTAATCATCCTTGGCATAAGCCGCACGGATTAAAAAGGGACAGAAGATGACAGAATCATAACATGAGCAAGCTCATGATCCGGCCTGCGTGATAACATATCGGCCAAAGCATTTGCTTCCCTGGTTTATACTTCACCTCGAAGTTATACTCAGAGAAGAATGAAAGCCATCGGGACATACGTTGCGAGAGATGAGGCGACTGGGTCGCAGTGCCCAACGACGCATAATTTGTGTAGATTACAAACAGCTTGGAGCCAAGTAGATGTACTCTGAACTTTACAAGAGCATACTTCATTGCAAGTAACTCTTTGTCATGAACTGGATAGTTCTTTTTAGCAGCTTTTATCTGGCGAGACTCATACGCAATGACGAGCTCAAGCCTATCGACATCAATTTGCAAAAATGCACTGCCAACGGCAAAATCGGATGCGTCACAGACGACAGTGAAGGTCGCTCCGGGTCAGGCAAAGCCAAAATTGGAGCATAAAGGAGATTGATCTTAACAGCTTGAAAAGATTGAGACTGAATTGAGTCCCAACACCAAACCGCGTCCTTTTTAAGGAGGTTGGTTAATGGCCTTGCCATGTCAGCACAGTTTGAACTATACTTGTGTAAATGATTGGCTAAAGCAAGTCATGTACGCAAGTCTTTTGGTTTTTTTGGACTGAATCAACCAATCCACAATGGATCTAACCTTAGCATGATCTGCTCGTAGTCCGCGCTTTCCAATAAAGTACCCTAAAACAGGAAATTATTCTGCACCAAAATGCATTTAGATGCATTTGCATTCAACTTGTTTGTGCGCATGCACCCGAGCACTGCTCGTAAATGGTCAATGTGATTCTATCACATCTGACCTTCCTTGTTCTGCACGGCTACTGAAAAAATGTCATCAAAAGAGCTTTGTGCATATCCTCTATGAGACCGGAACAACTGCGTCACGAGACATGTAAAGGTTTCGGGGGGCATAAAGAATTCCCTAAGACATAACAAGCCACTCCCAAATCATGATGATCGGCGTGCTAACCGCTGTGAGCGGGATATCACTCGCTCGCACAAGCAATTAATCATACTCATCGACCAAGACGAGTGCACTGAACATGGTACATTCTACCATAGTTTTCTGAAGAACATCCTTTCTAGGAACAGGTGTCTCTGCTGGTAAATTGCATGCGCTAAGCTTATTGTAAGCGTGCACAATACGCCACTTACCATTGGGCTTTCTGAAACAAAATGTCGGTGTCGAGTGAGGAGACTTGCTCTCACGCACCATGCCAGCCGCTTGATTTGCACGAAAGAACTGTTCAATGACGTCACACTGATCCTTAGACAATGGCCATTGACGTGTAACACTATATTGGTCCAAGGGACCAGGTAAAGCTCATGACGTACACCTCTGTCGGGAGTTAGAGTGGATGGTGGATCATGATACACCACATCCTGACATTTCCTAACCAGAGAGTAGATAGGATCCGAAGGTTTCTTCAAAATGGCAGATACACTGCGAGCACTGAGTGCAACTTAAGTGTCCTCAAGATCTGTCTTATCCAAAAGGGACGACGAGTTCAACTCAAAATCAGGTCTAAGGACCACCTTATCGGACAAAGCACCAGTCTTTAAGGCTCGATGAAATTCGTCTACATACATTTCGTCTGGATCTAGCAGAGCGTTAATTGATGGGAGGGCCTCGAGGCCAACTTCTCCATCAATTGCACCCGACACCCCATTGACTAGCGTGTACAGCTGTTCACTAAGTGCCCTTCGTCTTCATGGCCGAAGCCCTTCTTTTCACAGCCGCCATCTGGCGTCGCGGTCGTGTACAGTGACTGAATACTTTAACGTGTTAGGATCATCCGGTTCCACGAGTTAAAATTATCTTCAAATTCAACCTTCTCTCTCCGAGAGCCAATGTCATTTTCTACATTAAGTGTGGTGCCCTCAAGGCCGAACTCACTCTGTGGACACTTATTTACTATCTTCGAATCAGGTGATCATGGCTCTGGATGCCTTAGTGCTTCGCCAACAATGTCATCACTGACATTAAGTGGGGTGTCATCACGGCCGACCTCACTCTGTGGATTTATACGTTCCACTACGCTCGCATCTGTTGAAAATAGCTCTTGATGCCTTGGCGCATCGCCAAGAATGTCATTCTCGACACTTAGTGGGGTGCCATCACGGCCGACCTCACTCTATGGATGTTTACGTACCACTCCACCCGCATCTGTTGATAATAGCTCTTGATGCCTTGGCGCATCGCCAATGATGCATCACTGAAATTAAGTGGGGTGCCATCACGGCCGACCTCACTCTGTCGATGTTTACGTGCCGCTCCACGCGCATCTATTAGGCATAGCTCTTAATGCCTTGGCGCATCGCCAGCAATGTCATTACCAACATTTAGTAGAATGCCATCGCGGACGACCTCACTCTGTGGATGTTTACGTGCCACTGCACATGCATCACAGGGATCACACCCAGGATGACTCGGCTCTAGGCCATCAATGCTACTAGCATTTAGTAATTCACTATTACCAGTGTCACTAAATGAGTACGTGCCGATCACTATTGTTAATGACATCAGAGTCAATAAACTTAGACAATCCGATGTCCAGTACACTAACTCCGTCGGTGGCGCGCGCCAATAGCTCTTTTGTTGCCTAGCAAAGGCGGGTTTATGACTCTGGAAAGCTTCTCTAGGAACATTGCTCGTTGCGCCTAAATTCTTTGACCTCCGATCAACCCATGGCTAATGGCGTGCAAGCCAAGCCATACCAAGGATGAGATCATATCTCGAGTCCAAATCCAGGACCGGACAATGTTCGATACTGTTGAAATCTATAAATTTCACACCTAAGTTCAATGAAACTTTAGGTACGGTGACACGAGTACCTGTCGCTAAGCGAACAGTGATAACATCACACTCATGCGCTTTCAGCGCCTCAGCATATTGCTGACATCCCTCTAGGATAGGCGTCGAGCAAATTGTCCCTAACCGATAGCCAATATAAATTGACGACGGCTCTACAAATCCCTAAATCTTAGGCGAGTCAATTAACAAGTCTGGATTATACTCACGTCTCGTGGTAACCTTCACGAGTCTGTCTGGGGATAGCCCCTCTATCTCTACCACATAGAGATTCGGCAGAGCCTAGTACTTACCCAGTAGGGAGCCTCGCGCCTACTGGGAGATGACAATTTCCCAAACCGTACCCACTTTCGGGTCAGGAGGCGGATTGCGGCTCGGCCGAATTTGAAGCGGCTTCCGCAGTGTGCACTGAGGGCGCTAGTGCCTGGTGCTCCCGCACATGTAACATGTACGTATATTACGTTGCTGTTCAACAGGTTAAACCTCGGCTTCTTCTTCTTTAGCATGGCTGAGATCCATAGGCTTAACCCACCAAGTGATCTTTATGCGTGCCCATGAGTACCATAGTGGGTGGCCATAAAGTTGAACTCAGAGTTCAACGCTATGTCTACAGCCTCTTTAAACGTTAAGGGATGGACGCGGAAGACTTTCGTCTTCGCGATCCCCGTACGAAGGCCCTCCATACAAATGGTGACAGGGACTTGCTCTGGAAGAGTCTCCAACTGCATAGCAGCTATGAGAGTTCGCAACTCTTGGACAAAGTCCGATAATTCTCACTTTTCTTGCCTGGCGGCTAGAAATCGAGAGCGAACACGATATGCTTGATTCGGTGGCGCGAACAACCGAGACATCTCTCGTTTAAGCGAATTATTTAAGGGAAACGAAGCGCTCATTGACGTATCACAGGTAAGATCCCATTCTTTGGCTTTATTATCGAGCTTAGAAATGGCTAGGCCAACTTTCTGTCGCTTCGATTGAAGCAAGGCGGCTTCAATAGCCATATCGATTTCTCGGATCCAGAGGAGGAGATTTTCCCCCTCTTTCCCCTCGAAAGTCCTAAAGCTAAGGGTGAGCGGACGAGTCTTTGACTCACTGTCAGGTACTGGAATGTTCCGTGTAGTCATTGCTGAGGATAAATGGTCATGGACCAGCTCGATCAGCGTGGCGTTAAACTGCTTGAACGCATCAAGGCTTACATTGAGCACTTCTGGGCCTTGGTCCAGAATGTGATAGATCAGCTCTAAGCTTACCGAGAGCGAGACCTTGAGCCTCGGAGATGTAGCCAAGACTGTCCATCTCTTACAGAGGATCAGCTGAAAAGAGATTACATTGAAGGATTGACTACAAGTGCTGCCAACTGTAGCGCAGCTACCCCAGCTCTAAAGTCAGAGGAAGACTTATGGGTTAAGCCAGAGGCTTATAGCTAACAGCCATTTAGTTCTACGGAACTAATATATCAAGTTAAAGAGTCGGCTAGTTCTACGGAACTCGGGTGGACTCTATGAGCTATTAGCTAAGACTAGTGTAGTTCTAAAGAACTACACGCCCAATATGCAAAGGGGAATACCAGAGTCTAAGGACTCGCTAACACACGACAGTTCTACGGAGCTGTCAAGCGCAATGTTCGAAAGGGGGAAGACTATGGACTTCTGCTCAAAATGAGAGCAGAGTTTATTTAGATTTTATATCAAGGAAAATCCTACTTTAAGTAACCTATTCTACTAAACTAGAACTGATTCAAATATTGATATTCGAACCTAGCTGATGGTTGGCACATCACTCAGTCATCAAATGATGACGGTACAAAGTACTTCCACGGCAATTACCGTAACTCAGAGAATAACGACTGATCGGTATTCTTTAATGATGTGTAATCTGAGGCCACACCTGTCTTCCATATCACATATGGGAGGTCTTCAACCAATTTAGCCAAGGGCTAGTTTGACTCTGTTACAAAAACGCTTTTACGTCCGCAGATGCTATCAATCGCTTATTGTGTATTTATGATAGACGCCTTCACAACAACAAGCAATCTCTACAACGTACTTAAGCGGAACTTTCCGCGCTAGTGATTTGTATGACTGCTACTTTCTTTTTTTCTCTATTTATGCGAATACGGATCGTTCGTGTCGCGTGCAAGCGATGCGTGTTTAACAATTTGTCCTGTTTGTTACGATAAAACTTTCTATTCGACTGTGCTCTTTCGGATTGTTTATGTGCAATATATGTCTGCATAATGGCATGCAGGATGACATTGAGAAGGTGGCGCTTAAGGAGCGTAAGACAAGCGTGCATGCATGAACCCTATTATTACAAAAAAGTTAAGGCACTGCAACAAGTACGATACTACCTAAAGATACTCCAGTACATTGTGCTCATAATGAGGCTGAGGAAATTGCGTGCTCTTGCAAGTAGGCGTCCATTTCAGTAATGCACGAGTGATAGTGCCTAAAAGTTTGTGGAGTCGTACTGAGAAATGAAGTCAGAGATATTCTGATCTATAAATTGGGTCCTATAAGTTTTATTGGTGCTGGTGCTGTTCGTATAAACTTTACGTTGTTGTGCATTGTCACCCACCCAATTGTAATGGCCGCAGCATTTCCACAAATTCTACATGTTTATTGCATAAGTGATGCTATCGTTGCTTGATTTTGTTTGGTATTGAATTTATACTCACTTGCTTACTCACATCTAATAATTCGAGAACATCACAAACTAGGCTGAAATGCCGCCGCCAATGATGTCCACCTCACGACATTTTTGCGCAAAAAAGGTTTATGTGTGTATGATTACGAGATAAATGAATTTTAAATTGCAACTGATGCAATATAGTTCCCTCTATACGTAATTCATAATTAGTTGATCATGTAGCATTTTATTTAATTTAAGGGGCATTACCAGCCAAATGAGGGGTTGCTGGCGGTTCGGATTAAACATTCACCTGATAAAATATAGTCGCGTCAAAAACCTTATCCAGGACCACTTACTCCATGTTTAATATAATATAACCAAAATTAGCAGAATAAAAGCCTTAGAGACCGGTGATTCAAGTCCTTTTCTACTTTTTGTAAAATTGGCGCAGGTTGTGCCTCGGGCTTAGAAAAACTTAGAATTCTTAGGTATTTGCTGGGGTTATAGTCTTATCAAAGGCTCGTTGTGATTCTTGGATACCTTACTACTTTAATGAACAATTAACTCTAATGAGGGGACGAGTGCCCTCAGTCTTAAAGATATTCTTGACGCAAAATAGGAGAAAAAGGAATGAAAAGAAGGAGCTGCAGTAAAGAAGGAGGCAATTGAAAAAAGATTGATCAAGTGCTAGCAATTTCCGATCTCACTTAGTTCCTACAACCTTGCACTATCTGTCATGAAAAAGTCACTGTTATACGTCCAAAGGTGGTATAGTCGATCCGGATCAAGCATGTAAAACCTCGACTTCCAGCTGAGTATGAAGTAATATGTAGTAGAAAACTTGTGAGACGATAGCCGTAAACATAGATATCAACGTTAGATGAACCAGCTAGCAGAAACCCTTTCATTGGCACCGTCCTAGACTTTAAAGAAAAAATCGGGGCCATTAAAAGAAACCGTAACAAGCGACCGCAATTTGGGGACCGTAGTCAGAGGACCGCGATCTGGTGTGAGCCACGTGCTATAGAAGGATTTCGAATCTTTTTGGCATAGAGACGAAACATGGATGTTAATTTTGGAATTTGGTGTCCGCGTAGTAATTATTTCTCCTTCAGTTAAGATAACAATAAAGAGAGCTCAATTTGCGTTTAAAAAACAACTGTGTCGTTCTTTCTTCGGGTACATAATTTTGGCCTATCGACGTCAAAAAAGGTTAACCCCCTAAATGGGAGATCACCCCTGGATCTTTAAGGCTAGGAATGCAAGAACTTTTAGCAACTATCAATTGCAATCGGACGCAGGCCACCTTACTAGTTAAAGTACAATAACGCGAGACGGCTCAAGTTATCAGAAGTCTCGCGACTCGACTACTCAATTTTTAACACAGGCCGATCAAGGCGGATCCAGGCGACTCTGGTAGAACGCCAACCAAGAACACGCGATCGTTTGAGGAAAATCTACCCGATCAACACCAATCTCTACAATGGTCTAGTTTCGCATTAAGTCAAGTCCACCTAAAAGATTTCAGCCCGCCCTAACTACGGATACACAAGATGAGAAAGTATGTAATGCAAGCGGAATTGGTTAATTCCTCCGTAAGTCGGTCGTCTGGGCGTTAATGGAGAGTTAAGAAACTCCAAAAAAAATATGCAAACCCAACTTTACGAACAAGCAACTCCGCATCCTACAGAACGATGTTCGAAGCAAAAAAGCCACACAAACCAGCGATAATGCTCGGCTCGAGTAGGTTTTCTTCACCACATTTGGTACAATTGTTTATCCGAAACCCTTTTTTATTGCTGCACAAATTTTAATTATGTCTCCAACTTAGCGACCACACTACAGCCATATAACGAACTTGGTGGACGTCCAGTCCTATAAAAGTAGCGGAGGTTAGTAATTATCGGAAGAAAGAATACTAGAGGAAGAACAGTCTGCTGTAAATTTTTAAAGATATTGCTATATTTTTTCCTTTTTTACCTTAGATTCACACCCTTCCTTTAAAATCTTATATATACAAAGTACGCATCGCTGTTGGATAAAGACAAGTACTCTCTCTGCCACTTGGCTACGGGCGACATCTTGCGCGCTGCTGTAGCTGCTGGCACCGACATGGGCAAAAAGGTCAAAGCCGCGATGGAGTCGGGCCCACTTGCGACCGATGAGATTGTGGTCGGTATCATTAAAGACGCTATCAGGAGTTCGGAATGCCGTCGTGGCTTAATTCTTGAAGACTTTTCACGAACGATCGTGCAGGCCATAAAGGTGAGAACAAGAGGAGATACACACGAGTGTCCATATTGCAATGCAGCGGCTGACCATAGTTTCTTCTTTTTGTATGTGGTGCTATGCATCTCGACGAGATTTTGATAAAGAAAAACACCTTGGTGGGATGCTGTGGTGATGATTGACGTGCCGGACAAAATGCTAATCGAAAGTATTGCAGGTCAACGCGTGCACTTGTTAGTGGCCGCAGTAACCATGTCAAGTTTGCTCCTCCGAATGTGGACGGTAAGGACGACATTACGGGCGAGCCGTTGTATCAGCGCAAGGACGACACTGAAGCCACGCTTGGTTCGCGTCTGAAGGATTTTTACAAGCAGATGCAGCCCGTGATTGACTTTTACCGTGAGCAGGGCAAACTGGTGGAAGTTAATCCTCACAAGGAAATGCATCAGGTGACGGAGCAGATCCGTAAGAGCCTCGGCTTGGATTAGCGTACAGCATGCTTTGTTTCGTCCCCCTGACTGCTTGAAGATATTAGAGCATGTTTCACGGACAGCCTGTCAGTTTGCTACCCTCAACCTATTGAGCATATGTTCTTTCAATCGTCACTAAATAGCCTTGGCCACGTGCGAACGTCTGCATAGTATCCATAAGTTGATCCCGACTGGCATACGCAACCTCGGGAGGAGGAAGCATGTTATTGCGTGGTGCCCTATCATTAAACGCTGGAGGAGCTAGACCCCAGGCGTGAGTAGTGTCTTAGGTATTTCTTACGTATTACTTGCCAATTAACGGCCTAGATTATCGAGTAATACCGTTATTAAAAACAAATCTTAAAATGAAATGGAATTTAATATATAATATTTGATGGAAGGGTGTGAATTTAAGGATAAGGGGTGTGAATTTTGCAATCCCTTTTTATTAGAACAAATTTTCGACCGAGTCTTTGCACAATTAAATCATACAAAGCGTCAGTTGGACAAGTAATGCCTAAAACGATAGGGGCGCTATAGACAAGAGAGTTCTCTGCTCCCTCTTGATTTTATTCGTCGTATACATTGGCTGTACACTATTAGTGGACTGCCAAAGAGCATTAGCTGTTATCAAACAGAAGGGATTTTGCCGTAATCACAAGCCATCGTAGAAATTTTTAAGTGACGGTGATTGACACTTGGAACTACATGCTACTCTTAGAAATAGCAATATCCTGACAACAACAAATATTATGAACAATATCGCAGTGCTTCTTTAAGAAATCACTCAATCGCCGCGCATTTTTCTGTTGAACCTAAATTTTTACCTAAACATACTGTGGTTACCCGAAAATAAACACAGCTAAAAATCATTTGTTTGTTGCTCCCCAATACACAGACATTTTTGCTGAACCTTTTTCAATTTTATTTATTATTATCATCGTTTCGTTTTATCACTTCTTCTTTGATATATAATAGATGATAGAGAATTTACATTTAAAAAGCCGTAATAGCTGTGAACAGAGGTGGACACAGAGACATATAGAGGAATTCGAGCGCGAGATCATAACATAAGCAGCACATAGAATAGTTTGATTTAAAGAGATCTAAAAGCGCAAGTTCGCCATCATGGCCGAATGTGATGCGTTTGGTGACAAGAAATGTAGCGGGTCACTGATCTCTTGCTGTCACGGTACACTTTCCTTAATCTGACTGCGAGGTATACAATTGCCTCGGAATCTCACGTATACGTATCGTTCATAGGAAGGTTGCAATACAATAAAAGGTAAATTAGAACTGTATCTAGAATAGCCAATACCCTATTAAAATTACTTAAAAACTTGAATCATGCCCGTAACGAATTTGTATTGTGACGATCTGCTCAACACTTATTGCGTTCTTCTTTCTTGTCCCGGCTCTTCTGGGTAAAGTCAACGTCCTTTATCAACAAATGAATAGTAAATGGATTCTGAATCTCAAGATTGCCGTTCATGATGATATTTAAATAATTTGATGTCCTCCTTCGCCACAATACTCACACTTCAGAATTTGCAATTTGTAAAATACCATATAATGGACTCACCCCGCTACGCAAGCCCCTCCAACTTAACCATCAGTCACTTTGAAGACTGTTTTTAAATTGGTTGATAATCAGAGTATATTTAAGACAGGTAAGCACGTTTGGTCTTTTTTATTCAATTACTAATCTGATTGCAGAAATATTAATTCCATGCGATGCGCGGCCAAATTAGCAGGAGTGATGCAATGAAACTCCGTTTTAAATTCGCAGAAGGAGTGAAGACCATCAATGCAGCGATCGGCAACTTTCCTGCTGCTATTGCCACTCATGCAGAAACAGTTGCTGCTTTGAGCGTCTTGGGAAAGAGATACTCATCGTTTTCTTTGCTACGATTTAATAGAAGATCGTCATGATATTTCTAGTGTCACGGGACCCACCACCTTTAAGCTTCGGAGTAGGCTGAGACTCAGCACCGCGATAATATGTATCTTTTGGAGATAGTTGAGCGCAAGGGATATATTTATCTAATGGAAGATTTTAATGGAAATACGACCTAATGCAAGATACGTAGAACGTAAAATGATTGCGCCTTTTACGCTGCAGTTTAATCTTCTAGGCGTTGTCTAAGCGGCGCAGCACACAAATGAACTAATTTACTTAAGTAGCAACACGGTTTACTACTACTCACGTTAGTCACAAGGTGATAAGGTAGGTTTATCTTAGATAGAGGTGCTAGTCAACCTTATTAGATAAAAAACAATCTCGCTTCCGTTCTTGTCAGCGCTTTGCTTTTGACTATCCACCGCTCTCTGCGGTTGAGTATTGTACGGAACGGGAAACCGATTCGTGAGGCAGTATCAATCATCTAATGACTAGCTGTCATCAGCTACAGTGCTCTTGGAGTGTATTGCAGCAAAATCAATTATTGCTTCAGAAACTGTGTCTTCGAACGCATTGGGCGTGATGCTGATTTAATCAGCATATTTCTCATTTTCTTCTTCTACTTTTTGTTCACGAAAGTCGTTTTAATTAACATCGGTGTTGACCATAGAGACCTCACTATCAGCAAGAGACGAGTAAGCGCCGGATTGCCGTTCGATTCAAAAAATTCACCCCCTAAACTAAATTCACACTTCAGTAGGTAGGTGGTCGCAGATGGTATCTGCCATTAACGAAGAATGGTGTATGTTTCGTTAATGCGTGTAACAAGTTGTTAATGGCGAATCACGCCGTCGACAAAAATTCACCTCAATTTTTAGAAAAACGGAATTACCCTTGAAGGGTCTTTTCGTGAACACGGTTGGCGCGTTCCACATACCGATCCGTTTAAGGGTTGTCAGAAGTGTTTATTTTTTGGCGCGTTTCGAGTGTTTTCAACAAGAAGCGCCAAGACTCAGCTGTAATTGGACACATCAATTGTAGAGCCCATAAAAGCGAAAGGATAAGTCAATAAAGACGCGAGCACAATAAGTGCGATGATCGATTCAATTTTTAGCGACCAGGGTATCATCTAAATTAATATGTAGTGAGCGCAAAATAGCAGTATTCTTGTGTTTATTGGCTGGGAAACCGAAGACGATGCTTATTGCAGCTGATTACCAGCACTTATCCAGGAAAGGCAGAGGCTGCAATGGAGCGCTAACGGGAGGACTTGACTTTACCCGTTTACAGACCTCGCGCGAGCTAACGAAATTTCGCACGAACTGATGACAGCGACATCAGTAAAATTCTTAGCTCGCCGTGATATATTATTTTTACAACCACGTTGTCCGTCAACAGGAGTGTTATAGCATGCACACATGATCCGCAACCTTAGATTATCCTGATTGAGTAATACAATATGAGGTAAGTCACTGGTAACAGCCGAATATTTGTTTGAGCCGCATGCAGAACTGTAAATACATCTTTTGATTGTCCAAACTTCCAACAGCTGGTATAGAATCTTTTAACATGTTTGCGAAATGTGCATTTTCATACTCACAAATTCCGTACCTTGTCTTTCGTGTGTCTTCCAGTGAGTAAGGGTTCGAAGGTACACTAAAGTTCGATACCGCAACGGCAACCTCTCCACTGTAGAGTTTCGCAGCCAGTAGGAATTCAGGCCGGTGCGAGAGTGGGGAAAGAAAAATCATGAAGTCTTTCTGGCTTATTCTTAACGAATTATTATTATGCTTTACGAAGAATGAAAACCACCGCGCCGTAAGTTGCGAGAGGTGTAAACTATGTAGGGCTGCGCATAAGGATGCATTGTCCGTGTAGAAAAAAAACGTTTTGCTGTCAAGCAGAATACCCTGAACTTCACCAACGCGTGCTTCATGGAAAAATGATTCTTACAATGGACGGGGTTGTTGCACCCAGCTGTTGAAGCGAAAATCGAGCGATAGCATACGACGTTTCAGCACCGTCTGCATATTACTGCATTTATACACAGGCGCTTGTAAAGTCTCTGGCATGACAGACTACTAAAAATGGCCTTTTTAGCTCCGCAATTGACGAATTTAAATATAGTATCAAGCTTTTCATGATAAATTCGAAGGAGTGCTGATATCCGGCGCTACATATCCACTTTTCGATATTTTTCAAAGTACCATACAAATGAACATTTGTATCGATGACTGGTGTGAGTATTTATGCAAATACGCCGCCTAGGAAAACTAAATCTGAAGCCCTTTTACATCGTTAGGCACCTGCCAATTTATAATTCCCCCTATTTTCTGGGCTTGTACTGTGCTTTTTTTCTCACGATGTACTCAAGTAGTCAGATTTTATTTTCGCTAGCATATATACCCCACTTGAGGTTAATATACAAGTTGTGCTTGTTTATAAGCGTAAAAATCTTTTGGACGTGGAGTCGGTGCACATCTACATATTTATGTCCGTATACAGCTTTGCTACGGACGAACACATCGTCAAAGTAAATCTGTGCAAAATCTCGGACCGATCGCAATAGTTCGCTTACACGTATGTTGAAGGTAGCATGGGCAATTCTCAGTCCCTGTGGCGTTAATATCCACTACCAGAGCATACCACTGGGAGTGCTCACAGCAGTGTGCGGGATGGCCCGTTCACGCACGAGGATCTGATAGAAGCCATCCATCAAATCATGGACGAAAAGATGGTACTTTTTGACGTTCCATCAATGATGACGTCCTTCCTTGGTACGGCGTCTGATCCGGCACCGTTGCAGCGTTCAATTTGTTAAACGTGTGCACTATCCGCCACCCTCCTGTGGCCTTTCGCACACAGAAGGTCGGAGAGCCATGTGGGGATGTTGATTCCCTCACATGACCAGCCGCTAAGCTATCGGCAAAGAATTTGTCGATCGCTGTGACCTGTTCAAGAGGCAGTGCCACTGCTTCATGACAAAGTACTTCGCACCGGGTTTCAGCTCGATCTCATGCCGGGTACCTTTGTCCTTGGGCAGCTTGCATATACGGATTCCGGGAAAACATCTCTAAATTCTACCAAATTCTTTTGCAAAGGATATGTCTATAAAGACTCACCAGATTAAGACGTGTATCGCTTAATCCGGGTCATCTCATCGAATACCCTCTCGTCTATCGATGAGCTACCGAGAACCCGTCCGTTCTCAGAAAATACTTGTGCCAACCGAATATCGGCGACATACTCGTACTCTGTGACGAGTACGAGGATCTGCTTCATCTTGTCACTACGCAGATCTTGCAAGAAACTTTTAGATTCTAGCGTTGACAGCTGATTGATCTCCGGAGTCGACGTTGGAAGCGCAATCAGATCAAGTGTATAATGACTACTCTTGACCCGTCATTAATCAAGACGTTCAATGTCTCGACTTTTTACGGGGAACCCTTTTTTAATTAATTCTAATGACTTGCTTACCTAGGCCGACGAGGTCTTGTTGCTTCATGATAAAAGGTTAAGGATTTTCTTTCAAGAACGTTAATACCTTTTCCCTCGACGTGTTTCGGCTGTGATTGCGCTACCACAGTTTATTCCTGTACGATCGACTGTCCAGACAATTTAGGATCATCGCGTTGCCATGTTTGGGCAAACAGTAAAATTTGTTTTAGATGTTGCCCACAATACTTGTGCCTATGTCTCGGTCTACATGAATTGTACAAGTGGTGGAGCTTCGGCGCTTCTTGTGCATCTGCACTGCAGCTTAAGCTTTCTCCACAGAATAATCTTGTGCATTCAAGTAAAAAACCGACCACAAGTGATGGCATTAAACACAATCGCATTTAACTCACACGCTTGTGGACGCTCTAAGAAATTCATCAGATGGAAACCCGATGACCGAGTGGTAGGCATTTCACGGTTCGATGATGAAAGCTACCCTTGTTTTGTACTTTCATTATATAGGGTAACCCTAGGGTGACATCAAATTTGCCATCCAAATCAAGTTCGATTAAATCATCATCTTACCGCAAGTCTTATAAAATGTAGTAAAGTCCCACTACACGTTTTATCACTGCTATCGATGCACCTGCTGCTAGGCGCACCGTCATCATCGTTTTAGGGATTTCGCAATAAACATCACTTAAGCTTATAATCCTAAAGCTACTGATGATGAACAAAGTTGTTCAACGCCCATCAGTCAGTTAAGAGACGGAGTGACATTCACTTTGTCACTTCAAAGTTCAAGGGTATGAGGAAAGCCCACAACCGTAAGCAGAGATACACAAGCTTTGTGTGTATGGAGCAACTCCCATTACAATGTATGCATATTCGTCGTATAGGGTTGCTCTATCAGCAAGGCCCTCCACACCTAATGTCCCCGACCGTGTTGGACGGTCCGCCACGTTGTTGCAACTTCGCAGAAGCGTCGGAACGTACCCGATGCCCTTCTTTGCAGAAGGTAAATCACTTCGTTCAGTGTTACAAGACACTGAAACTAAGCGTAGACACCACACTCTTAGGCGTATTGTCCTGACTTCTGATAGCAATTGCAGTTCTATGTTTGCTTATTGTTCACACAGAGAGGTCTCTCGCTCTCTACACAACAGAGGTCTATGGGTTTTAGGCCTCTGACTAGTTGTGTTGTATTAGTGGACGAAATAGAAGTGAACTAGCATAATCCTGTCCCAAGCTTAAGTCTTTCTGTTCCGCAACTGAGATAGCTTCTTCTAGCGCATCCAATTTTAGGTGGAACAAGTGGGGCTTAACTGGACATCCGCAAGAACCTGTGTGAACGTCGTTAACATGTTTCAAAATGAAAGGGTTGGCCATAATTACAATATGCAAGGAGTCGTTGATTTGGGCGTAATCGTGCATATCACACTTATCTTGATAGAGTTTTAAAAGTTTGATCGAGTCCGGAACTTGGCTTGTGGTATTTTAAACGTTTGTCTGAACCGAGTCTCGAAGACGTATAAAATTCAAACGCGCATGGATTGTGCAAATCGAGACTTTGCGCCCAAATTTAGCACGTCCTACCAAGTTCGGCTGAGAAAATGCAACTTTTATTTGGTTGTCAAAGAAGTGTAGATCCCGTATGGCGTCGTCTTATCTGATGAAACATCCCAACAAAAGGTCTTCGTCTTCTCCCCCGTACTCCGAGATGTCAATCTTTGTGGTTTCTGGTCGGCGATATTAGTCGCCCCGGGAACGGCAATTTGCGCCTGCTGTTGTCTTAACAGTTCGATCTGTTGTGCATCTTGTAATCATAATAGTTCAGATTTTGAGCACCTCTTTTTTATCAACAACCCTGTCTGTTGGGCACCTTGCGAGTGAAGCAAGGTCACTTATTCCCGTGACTCGTCAAGTTTATGTTGTACGAGCTTGGTGGAGGCAGGATGCTGCTCATCATAGTCCAGTGCGGACAGCATGACACAGACGGCATGTTCGACAACGGTCGTACCCAGTCGTTTGACTACAATTCATTCTTTGCCTCTTAATTAGGAGCAGCTTTCACGCGCGGTATAAAAGTTGTCGCTGTCATCATCCAATATGTAACGGGGCACCCTGAAGCTTGTACTGGTGACAGTAAAAGCTACTTATTCTGATGTCAGAATAAGGCGGTTCTTCGGAACTTCACGTACACTCGTACGTGCAGAGGAAGACGGTAAGAAGAAGCAAGTACTTGGTTCAAGTAAAAAGTAGAACTGTGTTAATCATTGTTAATGTAACGCGGAGAATCGTTGCATAACAATTTATAAGAAATTGTTAATATAATATAACTATAAGAGTTATATTCTCAGAATATTGTCATAAGGACAAATATTCTGTAGCACTTACGGGTAGTTCCTAATTGGTTGATATAGGCCATTATATCAACCAACGAAGACGCGCCACGACAGACGCACGCAATGGTTGGCGAGCAGATAACTGATTTACACATTTGTATTTAGGCGTAGTTAGATGAAGATAAATAGTGATTTATTGCAGACATTAACTATACAAAATACAGTTCTACTTTTTACTTAAACCAAGTACTCGCTTCTTCTTACCGTCTTCCTCTGCACGTACGAGTGTACGTGAAGTTACGAGGCACCGCCTTATTCTGTCATCAGAATAAGTAGCTTGTACTGTCACCAGTACAAGCTTCAGGGTGCCCCGTTACACCTGGTAGCACTTCGTAGTCCGTCCGAGGACCATGTTCACATCTAACATGAATATGTTAGATGATGAAGATGACCAAAGCTTTCACGCTACGCGTGCCGGCTACTCCCATTTGAGCGATGTCGAATGGGATGCGGTTGAACGAATGGGTTCAACCATGGGCATCCATGCTGTTAGCGTCATGCTAGATGCTCTCAATAGAGATGCCCAACATGCTACTATCGCCAAGTTCATTCAACATGAACTTGACGCTGAACGCGAGAGAGTAGCCTTGCTTCACCAACAAGGCTCTCAACAATCAGAGTTATTGAGAGAACAGGGTGTTCAACAGTTTTGAACTGTTGAGACAGCAGCAGGCTGCTGCTGGTGGGTCGATGCACTCGCGTCGACCCGAAACCTTGAAGATTGACATCTCCAAGTATAGGGGAGTCGAAGAAGACTCCCTCTTGAGATGGTTCGTCGAATTGGATGACGCCATAAGGGCGCGTCGCATCGACGACGGGGATATGCAAGTTGCATTTGCCCGATCAAATCTGGCAGGACGTGCCAAGACTTGGGCACTGGGGCTCAAGTTGCACGACCCATATGCGTTTGGGTCGTTGGAAATCTTCAAGTCGCGGCTCAGACAAACGTTTGAACCGCCTAGAGCTGAGTTCAGAGCTCGAACCGAACTCTTGAAGCTCAAGCAGGGTAAGCGTGATGTGCACGCTTACGCGCAACATATACGACATCTCACGAGTTGTATAAGTTCCAATCCGGTGGATGAACACACGTTGGTTTCGGTGTTCATGCAGGGTCTTGCGGATGGTCCCGTCAAGACTCCCCTGTTCCGGCTTGAACTAAATTCACTAGAACAAGCCATTTCCATTGCGGAACAGGAAGACTTCAGTCTGAGACAGGCTCGCGCCAGCTCGACATCATATCGTCAACCAAGACGATATGACAACGGAGGTCCAGAGCCGATGGAACTCTGTTATGTAGAGAGCGAGAAGGCTCGCTCTACAGACTACTGGAAGTTGCAGAGATGCAACAGATGTCAAAAGACAGGACACTACGCTTACGAGTGTAGTGCCCCTCGTCCAGTGTCTCGCAACACTGGGTGTAGTGACCGTCCACCCATGAGAAAGGGGCAGGGACGAGGGTCCGCTGTTGGTGCAAAGACGCAACAACGGGATGGACCGTCAAAAAACGGACAGGATCAGTAGGTGCGGAGCACCCTACTGGTACAGCAACATCAAGAGAATTTGTAGGCCTCTTGATGAAGGTTGCTCCCAACACACAAACATTGTGCGTTGCTGCTCTAGGTAATGAGATCTCACTCATTACCTTGAAACTCGAAGTGACAAATAAGTTGTCCCTTCGAGCTCTAGTCGATTGTGGGGCGTCCAACAATTTTGTGCGACGCCAATCGCTAGAAGATGGTCACTTTAAGTTCAGTGAATGTGACACACCTCCTACGAGGATGACGGTACGCCTTGCGACAGGCGCATCCGTAACCGTCATGAAGCGTAAAGTGAAGATCCACTATACGCTAGAAGATACCCAATGTGATGATGACTTTATCGCATTGGATTTGGATGACAAATTTGATGTCATCCTTGGAATACCGTGGCTCAGAAGGTACGAACCACGGGTAAACTGGCAACATCGAACAGTAACGATGCCTGCCGCTTGTTCATCAGATGGCCATCTGATGAACGTTTTGGAGCGTCCACAATCGTGTGGATGTACTACGAGTGAGTGCGATGGCCTCACTTGTGGTACGGTCGTTCGTACGACTGCACAAAACCTTAGTGTAACAAACGGTTACACTTCGGAGCAAAGTTCCGGCGGCTGTGAGGAAACACAGGCTGCGCCGAAGGTCCACCACTCGAATAAATCGAGTGGATCGGGACAAAGATGTATCCCTAGCGGGGAACATCTAGAAGAGAAACAATCGATCGCTCAGGTTAAGCGAAACGATAATCCTAGATCGACTGGAGAGTCTTTCGTAGAGGATTTCGCTGTGTTTGCGCAACCCCAGCTAGAGGAAGTAAAGGGAATAAGTCCCAAGATTACAAATACGGCGGAAATACGTTCCCCGAAACCCGCGGGAATAAGTCCCAGGGAAGCCGAAGGAATAAGTCCTTCGAAGCCTGAGGGAATAAGTCCCCAGGAAATGACAGAGACATTGAATGTCCTAGTCAATAACGGATCAAGTGTAGGCGCTTATACACTTGATCTGATTGCGCCTCCGATATTGACTTCGGAGATTACTCAGTTGCCAACGCTTAAACATAAAAGGTTCTTGCGTGATCTGCGTAGTGGCAAAGTCAAGCAGATCTGCGTACTTGTCGCTGACGACGAGTGCGTAGCCTACATAAGGTCAGAAACAGTGTTCACTGAGAACGAAAGAGTTCTCAGTAGTTCATCGATGGACGAGAGTGTCTTAGATGAAAAGACACGAATTGAGCGATATGACTCCCAATCATGGGAATCGCTAAAGACAAATCCTCTCTATAAAGATTTGGTTGAATTCAAGAATGTATTCCCTGAAACTGTTCCGTGCGAATTACCGAAGGATAAAGGTATTCGACACGAGGTCGAGCTTAAACCAGGCTCGAAGTACTGTGTCATGAAGCAGTGGCCACTGCCTCGTGAACAAGTACTTGCGATCGACAAGTTCTTTGCCGATCGTTTTGCTGCGGGCCATGTGAGGGAATCAACTTCCCCACATAGCTCTCCGACCTTCTGTGTGCGAAAAGCAACAGGAGGGTGGCGGATAGTGCACGCGTTCAACAAATTGAACGCTGCAACGGTACCGGCTCAGACGCCGATACCGAGGAAGGACGTAATCATTGATGGTATGTCAAAGAGTACCATCTTTTCGTCCATGGATTTGATGGATGGATTCTATCAAATCCTTATGCGAGAACGGGATATACCCTATACCGCAGTTAGCACGCCTAGCGGCATGCTCTGGGAATGGCTAGTAATGCCACAAGGGCTTAGTAATGCCCCTGCCACGTTCAACAGATGTGTATCACATCTGTTGAGACCAGTACGAGAATTCGCGCCGAGTTATTTCGATGACGTATTCATCCATAGTCGAGCTATGGATGGAGAGTCGGACGTTGAGGTTCACAGGTACCACGTCCGACAGGTTCTTACAATCATGCGAAAGCATCAATTGTATGCAAACCTCAAGAAGTGTATATTTGCCGCAAGCGAAATACCACTTCTTGGGTGCATCGTTGGTAAGAACGGTGTACGTCCTGATCCGAAAAGATCAAGGTGACCACCGACTGGCCTGTGCCACTTAATGTCAAAGGTCTTCGAAAATTCCTTGGGCTAGCGGCGTATTTGCATAAGTATTCACGCAATTACGCCGAGATGACTGTGCACCTCTCTCGTTTGTTGAAAAAGAACGAGAGGTGGTTATGGAACGCTGAATGTCAGCGCTCCTTTGATGGTATCAAGCAGAGCTTGATACAATCCCCAGTCCTAGCAATAGCCGATCAGGACAGGCCATTTCATGTGGTCTGTGGTGCCAGCGTTTTCGCAATCGGCTGTGCATTAATGCAGTACGATCTTGAAGGCGTTGAACGCGTCGTCTGCTATCAGTCGCGTCAGCTGCAACCAGCTGAGCGGAACTATCCAGTGCATGACAAGGAACTCCTTGCCATGAAGTATGCACTCGCGAAGTTCAGAGTCTATCTATTAGGAGATAGACCCTTCATTGTTTACACTGACCATGCGTCATTACGCACGGCAGTGAACAGCCCGCACCTTACACAACAAATGGCGCGGTGGTTGTCATTCTTTGCAGAATACAACTTTACGGACGAGTACAAACCAGGACGACTTAATGTCGTCGCTGATGCACTCTCACGTCGTCCCGACTTTGAAACAGTCGCGAAACCCAACAGTGAGACAGTCACTGTTGCGGTTATGACGTCCTCAGTCCCATCTACAACGTTGTATGATGATGTGAGGCGGGCATACGCCCAAGATGGTGAGATTGTGAAGTTGTTGATACATCTCTCCCAACCATCTCGAGAATCGTTGAATCGATTGTCGTCTGCGTATCGATCTGCATCAGATCGATACACTACTCGTAACGGTTTACTGTTTTATACAGCCGTTTCTGGTGACACACCACGCGTTGTCATTCCAGATGATACTGATCTGCGTTTGCGGATCATGTTCGAGTATCACGATGCTCCTATAGGAGGACATCGTGGCCGAGAGAAAACATATCTCACGGTGAGTCGAGACGTTTACTGGCCCCGCCAGTATCAGTTTGTGCGAAAGTATGTTCGCGCATGCGAAGTCTGCCAACGAGTGAAGTCAAGTCCTTCACTGCGTGCACCTTTACAGCCTCTACCGGTTCCGGCTGAGTGCTGGGAATCCATCTCAATGGATTTCGTCTTCGGGTTACCCAAAGACACACGCGGGAATACGGGTATTCTCGTATTTGTTGACAGATTCAGCAAAATGGTACACCTTGTGGCTGTACCAGAGTCAATCACGGCAAGTGGCTGTGCTTGTGTCTTTATCGACACCATCTTCCGACTTCATGGGTTGCCCCGTGAACTCGTATCAGACAGAGATCCACGATTCACTGCTGATTTCTGGCGTTCCGTGTTCAAATCACTCGGAACGCGCTTGAAGATGTTGACATCTGATCATCCAAAGTCAGATGGTCAGACGGAATGTGCCAATCGTGTCCTTGAAGAGATACTTCGAGGATACGTACACTCCTTTAAGAGTTGGAGTGAGTTTTTGCCCATGGTAGAGTTTGCCATCAACAACTCGGTGCATGCGTCCACGACACATACACCGTTTTACGTGAATGGCTTGCGCCATCCGCGTGTACCCACCTTACTAGAGTGTAACTCTGGTTTAAGGGGGGGGTCTCGCGCGAGCAAAAACCGATTTGGTTCACGCTCATCACGCTCTGACGAAGAGTTCATTGCGTTTTATGCCGATATCGATAACATCGATATCGAAGGAGATGATGCCAGTGAGAGTGCGGGAGCCCTCACTGAAGAAAAGATTGCCGTTTCTGCAGTGCGCTCACAGCGCACTGAAGCTAACGAGTCATCAGATGAGTTCATACTGGCCCGTGAAACGGTAGTCCGTTTTGTGCAAGACTCCATCGCCGAAGCGGTGGATAAGCAAAAGCAAAACGCTGATAAGAATGGAAGGGCAAACACTCTTTTATTTAATAAAGGCGACTTAGTCCTACTGTCTACGGTTAATCTACCAAAGCATGTAGTGACTAACTTGGGTAGCAGTAAACTACTACCCAAGTACATCGGCCCATTTCGTGTATTGCACCGCCTGGGCAATGCACACACGATCGAGTTACCACGTAAGATGCGAACGCATCCCACGTTTTACGTTGGTCGGCTTAAGCCGTACCATCAGTACGCTGCTTCTTCCGATGAAGAACGCCCTTGCGCTCAAGCATCTCGCAGAGAGCCTTGTGCTCCCGATGGTGGGCATCAACAAGGGTCTGAAGAGCAGCTATCTCATCCCGAGACCCATCAACAATCGTACGAGCTACCCTTAGCTCGTCACGAAGAGATGTCAGAGCTCTCTCGTTCTCAAACTGAGCAAAGGTAAACTCAGCTCGATGCTTCGAGGCAGTGTCCGCCATTTGAAGACGCCTGTCCCGCTCATGTTCGAGATCGTCGCGTAACCCTTGCGTTACCCGATCAAAGAAGCTCTCGGGAACACATGCTTCCCCACGATTGTGTGGAGAGCGTCTTTCCTCCTCCTCCACCTCCATTAGAGGACTCTCGCGGTGGTCAGCGCTATCTAGTTGAGCAGCTGTTGAACCACCGCGACGTGAACGGACGTCGGACGAGTTATCTCGTCCTGTGGCGCGGCTATACCCCGTCCTGGGATACTTGGGAGCCCCGCTCCCAACTGATGATTGACGTACTGGGTCTGGTTGAGCAGTCCGACGCGGCACATCATGTGACGCAGATAGAACGCCGGAGAAAGTCTTCCCGGCACGGTCGTAAAGGGATTTCAGGCTGTCAATCCTTTCGTACATCTCACTAGAGATACGTACGCGCCACCACGGGCTATTAGGGAGGTAAGCCTCCTTAGGTGCTCGTGCAGAGTTGTTCACACAACACGGGCACGAGTCTCCCCAAGAGAGGCAGGGTAATCCTTTCTCCCTTGACAGACGATGCAGCTTGTAGCGTGCACCTGTCGGGGTTCGCTTTTCAAACTTATCACGAGCTTTGATAAGTTTGTCGTTCCAATCGTCACGACCTACATCCTCAAGGTTATGGATGTAAGCGTTCCACGCTTGAAGCAGTGAGGGACCATCACGCTTGTGATTCCCACTGTACCATCGATGTCTAAAGAAAGCATCGATGAAGAATTCATGTTCAGCGCGATAGTTTTTCGCGCTGGGGTCAAGGTGATGGACCCTTGACGAATCGAACAATCGTGTTCGATAACGATCACTCGTCGTCGCCGACAAGTGATCCATGACAGATTTGGGAGGTATCCATGCCTCCTTCTCAGGAGCGAGACGCAAGACATTGCGGTCCCGATCTTCCTGCGATGTGCCGACAGAAGGACCGGCACCTTGTTGCGAAGTGGTGTCCATAGGAGAACCGACACCACTATTAGCGCCCGAGTCTCGCGACCTCGAGCGCCTTCGCTTCGGCGATGGTTCATCAGATTCATCAGATGAACCAAAGATGCTGCGACGCATCGCATCATCCATGCCACGCTTGGCAGGCGGCTTGGATTCGATCGCCGTCGATACGGATCCGTCTTCCGTATCAGGAGAGTATGAGACACCGAGCTCATACTCTGTGAAGACATGAGTGTCTTCATGACCAGCGCCTGCATCACCAAGTGACACAGGCTGAGTCGCTTCAGCAACCTATGAGACATCAGTTGCTGTGGTTTCTGCTTCGGCGTCCGCACAGAGACGTGCGGACGCGCTTTTGGCGGCCTTGTTCGCGCATCGCATGGGCTTGTTAACCATGCGGTGAGATGTTGGAAAGTGGACGCGGACCAACAAGTGCAAACCCTATCCCAAATGATTTGGGACGAGTATCCATTTAGTCAATCAGTCACTAAAGTGACTGATGGTTAAGGGGGGAGTGATGCAACGGGGTGCATCGTTACATAACAATTTACATGAAATTGTTAATAGAATATAACTATAAGAGTTATATTCACAGAATATTGTCATAAGGACAAATATTCTGTAGCACTTACGAGTAGTTCCTAATTGGTTGATATAGGCCATTATATCAACCAACGAAGACGCGCCACGACAGACGCACGCAATGAGTGGTGAGCAGATAACTGATTTACACATTTGTATTTAGACATAGTTAGATGAAGATAATAGTGATTTATTAACAGACATTAACTATTATAAATACAGTTCTACTTTTTACTTTAACCAAGTACTCGCTTCTTCTTACCGTCTTCCTCTGCACGTACGAGTGTACGTGAAGTTACGAGGCACCGCCTTATTCTGTCATCAGAATAAGTAGCTTTTACTGTCATCAGTACAAGCTTCAGGGCGCCCCGTTACAGTTAATGTCTGGTAATAAATCACTATTTATCCTCATCTAACTATGTCTGAATACAAATGTGCATATCAACTATCTGCTCACCACTCATTGCGTGCGTCTGTCGTGGCACGTCTTCGTTGGTTGATATACTGGCCTATATCAACCAATTAGGAACTACTCGTAAGTGCTACAGAATATTTGTCCTTATGACAATATTCTGAGAATATAACTCTTATAGTTATATTATATTAACAATTTCATGTAAATTGTTATGTAACGATGCACTACGTTACACAATATGTTCATCTTGTAAACAGGGGTTGCGATCCTATGACGTACTACAAAGTGCTTCCAGGTGTGATGGGGCACCGTGTACCCAAATCGATAGCATTTTAATCAGCTCGCACTTACACAGTGCAAGAAGGTGCCCCGACACTTTACGTACACTTACGTGCAGAGGAAGGTAAGTCTACTAGGTCGGAGAAGAAGGTGAGAATAAAATATACACTGAATTCAAAATTGATGGTAGTCTTCTGACAAACTCTGTCTGTTTACCTATCACAGCTAAGTTTAAGCCTGTGAGCTAGCGATATGCTAGCCACCTATTGCGCGCGTTTATCACTGATTGGACAACTTAAAAGGCTGATTTGTTGGCAAAAAACCAGCCAATGAGCAAGCTTTTAAATATTGCCGATTCAGGTGATATTATCGACACTTAAGATAATATTCTAATTAAAAAAAGGTATGTTATTTACATGTAACAAGCCCACCCCGTTGCAAGTCTACGCATTGCTGAGGCCGACAAAAAGCTTGTGGATGGCGCTAGTGAGCATTTCCAGCTGCTAGACGTTGCATCCCACGCTGTGCGCATCTACAATACATCGTAAAATGCAAGTTGGTGTATCTACGGCTACAACATCAGCTTAGAATAGAGGAGAAAGTGATGGCAATGGACATCTACGCAATAGAATCGAATCTACAACAAAAACACTTGATGCCGTGGGGCAGCGCTAACCATCTGCGCGCCCCCGCGTCAAGTAAGTAACTAGCTGCCCGAGATAGTGGCTGCGCCCTGACCAGTTACAGAAGAAATGCGTGTCCATTCATGATTCTTCTGCTGCTTCCAAACAGTAACCTCGTCATCACCAGCCGCGACGCTGAGCACCGAGCCTGTGAGTGACCAACTTATCCGGTACATTGGCGCACAAAAGGTGTGCACCACGTGGGACGACCATTCTCCACCGGCCTCGTCCTGAGTCCAAACACGCACCGTATGATCATCGGATCCAGACGCAATCACATTGGCAGGTAAACCGACGTTTGGTGCCCACGCCACGTCGCGAACCCAGTCGTTGTGGCCATACAAAGGAGTGGTTTCGATTTCCCAGTGACAACTGCCAGAGAGCTCCCCTTCTTGAGGGGCGACGACAAGATGCCATATGGTAACCGCCTGATTGCACGATCCAGTAACCACGCGCTGGATCGGCCCGTGAGGTCCATGCGAGCCGAGCGAGTTGTAAGGTGCCCAGCTAACCGCTGTGCATCCCATGCCTTCCTCCGAATTGCGAAAGCTCGACGTGATCTCCCACCCCTCCCGCATCCGGGTAAGGAACGACACGTGTCCATCGGCCGAGGCAGTGGCGAGACTCAGCCCGTACTCGTACGGCGCCCACGCGACACTCAGCACTGCCAGCGAGTGGAACTCGTGCACGTGCTGTAGACGCCACTCGGTCACGTTAGCAGTTCCAGCAGCCCCCTGTTGCACCAGCTCTTCCCGATAAATGTACACGTTTCCGTCTTGAGCTGCCAGAGCCAGCACTGCTCCAAACTTGGGGTGCGCCCACGCCACTCGGTGGATAGGAGCGACCGAGTCGTCGGCCAGACGCACCACATGTTGCAGAAGGTGCAGCGGCGTCGGTTCTTGAACGTGGTCAGTGCTGTTTGCGGCTGTCAGAGACTCGTGGCTGTCTCCAGTGCCGTCTGCGAAGGTCCGGGACACGTCGTACACGCGCAACGTTCTGTCGGACGAGCACGTGGCCAGGCGCTTGCCGTAGTAATCGAGCTGAATGTCGTAGATCGTGTCGCTGTGCGCCGTCTCGATGCTGGCTGATGGTGGCTGGCGCTTCGACGGGTGAGGCGGAGGAGCAAACTGCCCGTCCACTGACGTGCTGGAGGAGCTGCGAGCGAGCTCCATTCGTGTCGTTTCGACCCTTTACCGGATCTGATCGAGTCAGCTGGTTGTGATGAGTCGGGGTGGGTTGAACACGCTTCGTACGGATGAACCAATCATAGCGCGCCAGGATGGTCGGAGATGGAGCGACTTGGCGTCAGAGCATCTATTTTGTCTAGTTTCTTCAGTGATCCGATATGTGCAAGAGACGTACACGCAACTATGTGGCGATCAAAATGCGAGCATACGAGTCAGCAAGCTGCATGCCGAAAGTAGACAAAGCAAAGCAAACAGGCATATCGGAACCATAGCTTTCATTGCTCGTACTTCAAGTTGTTGAGCATGTGATGTGTTTGTCGCTATGCCAACTGCAACGCGGACCTTCTTGCAAACCAACACGACCCGTGATGCGAGACAAGAGCGTTAGCGCACTAGCACGAGGCTTTCGAATGCTCCCAGTCACCATCATGAGATACCGTACTGCTGTCAACTCTAGTGCATTGAAGTGTCAGCTGTAAGAGCGCATCTAAATCGAGTTGGTGAAGACTTTACTACACTAGAATGTGACCTTTGTCATAGGCACATCAAGCTCCGAGCTACCGACGATGTCACTTTCGGTGATCCGCGTATCGATCTGAAAGCAGCAGCACAGAACTCCATTACTTTTTATACAATGTAAGCTGCAGGGTTATCACGACAGCGTCACCGGAGATAGAGCAAGCAACGGAGCAGAAAAACAAGTCGGGTGGCTTACAGTCGCCAAGATCACACGCCCGGTGATGGCAACTCTGAACCGTGCTGAGAAGGAATGCGATTGATCATGAATCCAACATACTGATCTGACGCATTTGCTGCTCGGTTTTATCTTGCCTTCGTTGTTCTGGGACACAGATGTTGTTCGGTCTATCATGCAGTAGGACCGTGGTTTGTGGGCTCGAAGCGCACAGATCACTGCACTGATCCCCCTATTTGTAAAGTTGCAATGAACGCTAGCTTGCCCGGTACTTGTACTAACTTACATTGCCATTTGCGGAGTGAGTGAAACAATCATATTTTGTACCACATTTAGCTCTGCAGTGGCTTAGTCTGCAGTGGCCAAGCTTTGAATCGCTGAAGAACCTTCTGCCTCACAGAGCACATAAACGAGGTAGCATTTGGCAAGTTGTAGGACCGAACAGCAGAGGTCGAAGACGGAGCAGAAAAAGCAAAATGTTGGTGAGGGATCTAACACTTGTCCAACATGTCCTACGTAATGCGAGCATCATACATCTAAGCATGTTCCAGTTGCCGATGTCTTGTATAGCCAATCCGACTCCAAATTTACAGACCCAGCACCAGGAAGACCACAAAAACCAATTTGTGAGCCCAATCGATAGTCGCTTGATCTTACGTTTGAACGCTGTACCGCCGTCGACGGAAACCTGCTCGTGCTTGGGCTCACTCCACACTTGTGCAATGTATTGCCTCGATGTGCGCTGCTTAGAAAGTGCAGATCAACACCATCACCAGCTGAGACACCTCAGTGGGAGTCCTCGGGTAAAGATCATCCACAACAAAAAGTCAACTACAAATTTGACTCATGAAATGAAGCGCTACTCCGTCTTCAATGTAACTACAGCAACAATATTGTACTTAGACGCCCGCAGTAGAAGCGCAGATGCCACAAAAAGAAAACAACGAGCGTGCTCTCACAAGCAAGTAAAGATTTTACAAGATATTAATTTAGGACTTGAGTGCCTGGATCAGGTTATATGGGATAAAGATATTCTATAAAGTCGAACGCAAGTTAAGTCCAGTTCCCCTTCTTATCTTTTCTAAGACACGTGCCTTGCGAGGCATCTCTGATCGTAGATCATTAAGAGTTAGCAACACCTCCCTGAGGTAGCTACTCTTGATCACTAAGTGCTGTAAATTCACTGAATTATTAGGTCTACTAGAACAGGGACCTTAAGCTTTACGGCTATTTACTCATAGAGTCTGGTTCTTTAACACTAATATCGCTCATTGACCACTAAGTCTTCCTCTAGATATAGGAGCTGTGTAGCTCCGCTACACTTGGTAGCATTACTAGCCAATCGAGGCATGTGTCTTTTTTGTATGGATTGAAACTTAACTCCCCTCTTTATGGCCCGAAAGGCCATTCTTAAATAAGCTGACCGCATCTTTGGTCCATAGCATGTAAAAATCCATGTATCGCAGGACAAGGAGGTGCTGACAGCACGTTTGTAAGGCCTTTTTAGTATGACGCGTCCCTTCTAAGAAACTACAAGATCAGATGGAGCAGATTATACCTACACGCTTTGTGTATGTTTCAGACGACGAGGCCATGCCTCGTTTAAGAAAAAAAGCAAAAACTACTCATGAAAGGAGGGCTAAAACCTTTTTTCCGGATCCGTGTGTTGAGATGGCCGGTAGATCATGCCTGATCTAGATTGATCATTAACAAGTCTTGCTAGATATTTAAAAGCTCGATAAAAGAGAAAGAGAATGGTCCTTGACGTGTATCACGTCGATCGACTAAGTTTTTCCCTTACGGAAGTTGCTTAAGTAACAATTGGTACAGGTGTTTGCACCACCTTCATTGAGCATATCGCGTGCGCTTTTGTTTTGTAATTAATCCGTCAGGTTAAGAATGAGTGAACGGACTATGTCTGTAACGGGGCACCCTGAAGCTTGTACTGGTGACAGTAAAAGCTACTTATTCTGATGACAGAATAAGGCGGTGCCTCGTAACTTCACGTACACTCGTACGTGCAGAGGAAGACGGTAAGAAGAAGCGAGTACTTGGTTAAAGTAAAAAGTAGAACTGTATTTATAATAGTTAATGTCTGTTAATAAATCACTATTTATCTTCATCTAACTACGCCTAAATACAAATGTGTAAATCAGTTATCTGCTCACCACTCATTGCGTGCGTCTGTCGTGGCGCGTCTTCGTTGGTTGATATAATGGCCTATATCAACCAATTAGGAACTACTTGTAAGTGCTACAGAATATTTGTCCTTATGACAATATTCTGAGAATATAACTCTTATAGTTATATTCTATTAACAATTTCATGTAAATTGTTATGTAACGATTCACCCCGTTACATCACCCCCCCCCTTAACCATCAGTCACTTTAGTGACTGATTGACTAAATGGATACTCGTCCCAAATCATTTGGGACAGGGTTTGCACTTGTTGGTCCGCGTCCACTTTCCAACATCTCATCGCATGGTTAACAAGCCCATGCGATGCGCGAACAAGGCCGCCGAGAGCGCTTCTGCACGCCTCTGTGCGGACGCCGAAGCAGAAACCACAGCAACTGATGTCTCATCGGTTGTTGAAGCGACCCAGCCTGTGTCACTTGGTGACGCAGGCGCTGGTCATGAAGACACTCATGTCTTCACAGAGTACGAGCTCGGTGTCTCATACTCTCCTGATACGGAAGACGGATCCGTATCGACGGCGATTGAATCTAAGCCGCCTGCCAAGCGTGGCATGGATGATGCGATGCGTCGCAGCATCTTTGGTTCATCTGATGAATCTGATGAACCATCGCCGAAGCGAAGGCGCTCGAGGTCGCGAGACTCGGGCGCTAATAGTGGTGTCGGTTCTCCTATGGACACCACTTCGCAACAAGGTGCCGGTCCTTCTGTCGGCACATCGCAGGAAGATCGGGACCGCAATGTCTTGCGTCTCGCTCCTGAGAAGAAGGCATAGATGCCTCCTAAATCAGTCATGGATTACTTGTCGGCGACGACGAGTGATCGTTATCGAACACGATTGTTCGATTCGTCAAGGGTCCATCACCTTGACCCCAGCGCGAAAAACTATCGCGCTGAACATGAATTCTTCATCGATGCTTTCTTTAGACATCGATGGTACAGTGGGAATCACAAACGTGATGGTCCCTCACTACTTCAAGCGTGGAACGCCTACATCCATAACCTCGAGGATGTAGGTCGTGACGCTTGGAACGACAAACTTATCAAAGCTCGTGATAAGTTTGAAAAGCGAACCCCGACAGGTGCACGCTACAAGCTGCATCGTCTGTCAAGGGAGAAAGGATTACCCTGCCTCTCTTGGGGAGACTCGTGCCCGTGTTGTGTGAACAACTCTGCACGAGCACCTAAGGAGGCTTACCTCCCTAATAGCCCGTGGTGGCGCGTACGTATCTCTAGTGAGATGTACGAAAGGATTGACAGCCTGAAATCCCTTTACGACCGTGCCGGGAAGACTTTCTCCGGCGTTCTATCTGCGTCACATGATGTGCCGCGTCGCACTGCTCAACCAGACCCAGTACGTCAATCATCAGTTGGGAGCGGGGCTCCCAAGAATCCCAGGACGGGGGATAGCCGCGCCACAGGACGAGATAACTCGTCCGACGTCCGTTCACGTCGCGGTGGTTCAACAGCTGCTCAACTAGATAGCGCTGACCACCGCGAGATTCCTCTAATGGAGGTGGAGGAGGAGGAAAGACGCTCTCCACACAATCGTGGGGAAGCATGTGTTCCCGAGAGCTTCTTTGATCGGGTAACGCAAGGGTTACGCGACGATCTCGAACATGAGCGGGACAGGCGTCTTCAAATGGCGGACACTGCCTCGAAGCATCGAGCTGAGTTTACCTTTGCTCAGTTTGAGAACGAGAGAGCTCTGACATCTCTTCGTGACGAGCTAAGGGTAGCTCGTACGATTGTTGATGGGTCTCGGGATGAGATAGCTGCTCTTCAGACCCTTGTTGATGCCCACCATCGGGAGCACAAGGCTCTCTGCGAGATGCTTGAGCGCAAGGGCGTTCTTCATCGGAAGAAGCAGCGTACTAATGGTACGGCTTAAGCCGACCAACGTAAAACGTGGGATGCGTTCGCATCTTACGTGGTAACTCGATCGTGTATGCATTGCCTAGGCGGTGCAATACACGAAATGGGACGATGTACTTGGGTAGTAGTTTACTGCTACCCAAGTTAGTCACTACATGCTTTGGTAGATTAACCGTAGACAGTAGGACTAAGTCGCCTTTATTAAATAAAAGAGTGTTTGCCCTTCCATTCTTATCAGCGTTTTGCTTTTGCTTATCCACCGCTTCGGCGATGGAGTCTTGCACAAAACGGACTACCGTTTCACGGGCCAGTATGAACTCATCTGATGACTCGTTAGCTTCAGTGCGCTGTGAGCGCACTGCAGAAACGGCAATCTTTTCTTCAGTGAGGGCTCCCGCACTCTCACTGGCATCATCTCCTTCGATATCGATGTTATCGATATCGGCATAAAACGCAATGAACTCTTCGTCAGAGCGTGATGAGCGTGAACCAAATCGGTTTTTGCTCGCGCGAGACCCCCCCCTTAAACCAGAGTTACACTCTAGTAAGGTGGGTACACGCGGATGGCGCAAGCCATTCACGTAAAACGGTGTATGTGTCGTGGACGCATGCACCGAGTTGTTGATGGCAAACTCTACCATGGGCAAAAACTCACTCCAACTCTTAAAGGAGTGTACGTATCCTCGAAGTATCTCTTCAAGGACACGATTGGCACATTCCGTCTGACCATCTGACTTTGGATGATCAGATGTCAACATCTTCAAGCGCGTTCCGAGTGATTTGAACACGGAACGCCAGAAATCAGCAGTGAATCGTGGATCTCTGTCTGATACGAGTTCACGGGGCAACCCATGAAGTCGGAAGATGGTGTCGATAAAGACACAAGCACAGCCACTTGCCGTGATTGACTCTGGTACAGCCACAAGGTGTACCATTTTGCTGAATCTGTCAACAAATACGAGAATACCCGTATTCCCGCGTGTGTCTTTGGGTAACCCGAAGACGAAATCCATTGAGATGGATTCCCAGCACTCAGCCGGAACCGGTAGAGGCTGTAAAGGTGCACGCAGTGAAGGACTTGACTTCACTCGTTGGCAGACTTCGCATGCGCGAACATACTTTCGCACAAACTGATACTGGCGGGGCCAGTAAACGTCTCGACTCACCGTGAGATATGTTTTCTCTCGGCCACGATGTCCTCCTATAGGAGCATCGTGATACTCGAACATGATCCGCAAACGCAGATCAGTATCATCTGGAATGACAACGCGTGGTGTGTCACCAGAAACGGCTGTATAAAACAGTAAACCGTTACGAGTAGTGTATCGATCTGATGCAGATCGATACGCAGACGACAATCGGTTCAACGATTCTCGAGATGGTTGGGAGAGATGTATCAACAACTTCACAATCTCACCATCTTGGGCGTATGCCCGCCTCACATCATCATACAACGTTGTAGATGGGACTGAGGACGTCATAACCGCAACAGTGACTGTCTCACTGTTGGGTTTCGCGACTGTTTCAAAGTCGGGACGACGTGAGAGTGCATCAGCGACGACATTAAGTCGTCCTGGTTTGTACTCGTCCGTAAAGTTGTATTCTGCAAAGAATGACAACCACCGCGCCATTTGTTGTGTAAGGTGCGGGCTGTTCACTGCCGTGCGTAATGACGCATGGTCAGTGTAAACAATGAAGGGTCTATCTCCTAATAGATAGACTCTGAACTTCGCGAGTGCATACTTCATGGCAAGGAGTTCCTTGTCATGCACTGGATAGTTCCGCTCAGCTGGTTGCAGCTGACGCGACTGATTGCAGACGACGCGTTCAACGCCTTCAAGATCGTACTGCATTAATGCACAGCCGATTGCGAAAACGCTGGCACCACAGACCACATGAAATGGCCTGTCCTGATCGGCTATTGCTAGGACTGGGGATTGTATCAAGCTCTGCTTGATACCATCAAAGGAGCGCTGACATTCAGCGTTCCATAACCACCTCTCGTTCTTTTTCAACAAACGAGAGAGGTGCACAGTCATCTCGGCGTAATTGCGTGAATACTTATGCAAATACGCCGCTCGCCCCCAGGAATTTTCGAAGACCTTTGACATTAAGTGGCACAGGCCAGTCGGTGGTCACCTTGATCTTTTCGGATAAGGACGCCCCCCCTTCTCACCAAAAATGCACCCAAGAAGTGGTATTTCGCTTGCGGCAAATATACACTTCTTGAGGTTTGCATACAATTGATGCTTTCGCATGATTGTAAGAACCTGTCGGACGTGGTACCTGTGAACCTCAACGTCCGACTCTCCATCCATAGCTCGACTATGGATGAATACGTCATCGAAATAACTCGGCGCGAATTCTCGTACTGGTCTCAACAGATGTGATACACATCTGTTGAACGTGGCAGGGGCATTACTAAGCCCTTGTGGCATTACTAGCCATTCCCAGAGCATGCCGCTAGGCGTGCTAACTGCGGTATAGGGTATATCCCGTTCTCGCATAAGGATTTGATAGAATCCATCCATCAAATCCATGGACGAAAAGATGGTACTCTTTGACATACCATCAATGATTACGTCCTTCCTCGGTATCGGCGTCTGAGCCGGTACCGTTGCAGCGTTCAATTTGTTGAACGCGTGCACTATCCGCCACCCTCCTGTTGCTTTTCGCACACAGAAGGTCGGAGAGCTATGTGGGGAAGTTGATTCCCTCACATGGCCCGCAGCAAAACGATCGGCAAAGAACTTGTCGATCGCAAGTACTTGTTCACGAGGCAGTGGCCACTGCTTCATGACACAGTACTTCGAGCCTGGTTTAAGCTCGACCTCGTGTCGAATACCTTTATCCTTCGGTAATTCGCACGGAACAGTTTCAGGGAATACATTCTTGAATTCAACCAAATCTTTATAGAGAGGATTTGTCTTTAGCGATTCCCATGATTGGGAGTCATATCGCTCAATTCGTGTCTTTTCATCTAAGACACTCTCGTCCATCGATGAACTACTGAGAACTCTTTCGTTCTCAGTGAACACTGTTTCTGACCTTATGTAGGCTACGCACTCGTCGTCAGCGACAAGTACGCAGATCTGCTTGACTTTGCCACTACGCAGATCACGCAAGAACCTTTTATGTTTAAGCGTTGGCAACTGAGTAATCTCCGAAGTCAATATCGGAGGCGCAATCAGATCAAGTGTATAAGCGCCTACACTTGATCCGTTATTGACTAGGACATTCAATGTCTCTGTCATTTCCTGGGGACTTATTCCCTCAGGCTTCGAAGGACTTATTCCTTCGGCTTCCCTGGGACTTATTCCCGCGGGTTTCGGGGAACGTATTTCCGCCGTATTTGTAATCTTGGGACTTATTCCTTAACTTCTTCTAGCTGGGGTTGCGCAAACACAGCGAAATCCTCTACGAAAGACTCTCCAGTCGATCTAGGATTATCGTTTCGCTTAACCTGAGCGATCGATTGTTTCTCTTCTAGATGTTTTCCGCTAGGGATACATCTTTGTCCCGATCCACTCGATTTATTCGAGTGGTGGACCTTCGGCGCAGCCTGTGTTTCCTCACAGCCGCCGGAACTTTGCTCCGAAGTGTAACCGTTTGTTACACTAAGGTTTTGTGCAGTCGTACTAACGACCGTACCACAAGTGAGGCCATCGCACTCACTCGTAGTACATCCACACGCTTGTGGACGCTCCAAAACGTTCATCAGATGGTCATCTGATGAACAAGCGACAGGCATCGTTACTGTTCGATGTTGCCAGTTTACCCGTGGTTCGTACCTTCTGAGCCACGGTATTCCAAGGATGACATCAAATTTGTCATCCAAATTCAATACGATAAAGTCATCGTCATATTGGGTATCTTCTAGCGTATAGTGAATCTTCACTATACGCTTCATGACGGTTACGGATGCGCCTGTCGCAAGGCGTACCGTCATCCTCGTAGGAGGTGTGTCACATTCACTGAACTTAAAGTGACCATCTTCTAGCGATTGGCGTCGCAAAAAATTGTTGGACGCCCCACAATCGACTAGAGCTCGAAGGGACAACTTATTTGTCACTTCGAGTTTCAAGGTAATGAGTGAGATCTCATTACCTAGAGCAGCAACGCACAATGTTTGTGTGTTGGGAGCAACCTTCATCAAGAGGCCTACAAATTCTCTTGATGTTGCTGTACCAGTAGGGTGCTCCGCACCTACTGATCCTGTCCGTTTTTTGACGGTCCATCCCGTTGTTGCGTCTTTGCACCAACAGCGGACCCTCGTCCCTGCCCCTTTCTCATGGGTGGACGGTCACTACGCCCAGTGTCGCGAGACACTGGACGAGGGGCACTACACTCGTAAGCGTAGTGTCCTGTCTTTTGACATCTGTTGCATCTCTGCAGCTTCTTGTAGCCTGTAGAGCGAGCCTTCTTGCTCTCTACATAACAGAGTTCCATCGGCTCTGGACCTCCGTTGTCATATCGTCTCGGTTGACGATATGATGTCGAGCTGGCGCGAGCCTGTCTCAGACTGAAGTCTTCCTGTTCCGCAATGGAAATGGCTTGTTCTAGTGAATTTAGTTCAAGCCGGAACAGGGGAGTCTTGACGGGACCATCCGCAAGACCCTGCATGAACACCGAAACCAACGTGTGTTCATCCACCGGATTGGAACTTATACAACTCGTGAGATGTCGTATATGTTGAGCGTAAGCGTGTACATCACGCTTACCCTGCTTGAGCTTCAAGAGTTCGGTTCGAGCTCTGAACTCAGCTCTAGGCGGTTCAAACGTTTGTCTGAGCCGCGACTTGAAGACTTCCAACGACCCAAACGCATATGGGTCGTGCAACTTGAGCCCCAGTGCCCAAGTCTTGGCACGTCCTGCCAGATTTGACTGGGCAAATGCAACTTGCATATCCCCGTCGTCGATGCGACGCGCCCTTATGGCGTCATCCAATTCGACGAACCATCTCAAGAGGGAGTCTTCTTCGACTCCCCTATACTTGGAGATGTCAATCTTCAAGGTTTCGGGTCGACGCGAGTGCATCGACCCACCAGCAGCAGCCTGCTGCTGTCTCAACAGTTCAAACTGTTGAGCACCCTGATCTCTCAACAACTCTGCTTGTTGAGAACCTTGTTGGTGAAGCAAGGCTACTTTCTTGCGTTCAGCGTCAAGTTCATTTTGAATGAACTTGGCGATAGTAGCATGTTGGGCATCTCTATTGAGAGCCTCTAGCATGACGCTAACAGCATGGATGCCCATGGTCGAACCCATTCGTTCAACCGCATCCCATTCGACATCGCTCAAATGGGAGTAGCCGTCACGCGTAGCGTGAAAGCTTTGGTCATCTTCATCATCCAACATATTCATGTTGGATGTGAACGTGGTCCTCGGACGGACTACGAAGTGCTACCAGGTGTAACGGGGCACCCTGAAGCTTGTACTGGTGACAGTACAAGCTACTTATTCTGATGACAGAATAAGGCGGTGCCTCGTAACTTCACGTACACTCGTACGTGCAGAGGAAGACGGTAAGAAGAAGCGAGTACTTGGTTTAAGTAAAAAGTAGAACTGTATTTTGTATAGTTAATGTCTGCAATAAATCACTATTTATCTTCATCTAACTACGCCTAAATACAAATGTGTAAATCAGTTATCTGCTCGCCAACCATTGCGTGCGTCTGTCGTGGCGCGTCTTCGTTGGTTGATATAATGGCCTATATCAACCAATCAGGAACTACTCGTAAGTGCTACAGAATATTTGTCCTTATGACAATATTCTGAGAATATAACTCTTATAGTTATATTCTATTAACAATTTCTTGTAAATTGTTATGTAACGATTCACCCCGTTACAATGTCCAAGAGCTGAGAACTATCATGGCTGCTATGCGGTCTGACCCTCTGTCTGAGGCAGTCCATGTGACTGTATTAATTAAAGGGTCTGTTTAGCGGAGCTACCACAGCTCTAAAGTCAGAGGGAGACTTTACAGATTAAGCCAGATGCTTACAGCTAATAGCCAATTAGTTCTAAGGAAGTACACACTTTTAAGGAAAGAGTCGGCTAGTTTACGGAACTTAGCGCGGGCTCAATGAGTTTTAAGCCAAGACTACTGTAGTTTTACGAAAACTACACGCACAATGTGCGAAAGGGGAATACCGGAGTCTAATGACTCGTTAGCCCACGACAGTTCTAAAAAAATTGTCAAACGCAAGGTGCGAAAGGGGATAGTCCACGGACTTCTGCTCAAAATGAGAACTGAGTTTATTCAGATTTTATATCAAGGAAAATCCTGCTCTGAATGTTGTTGAAGATGCGCTTCGTCCAGCGAGCGACGAACAAAAGGTACAGTCTGGAGATTACTAGTGCGCCTATATGATGAGTAATGTGTATATAGTAAATTGATCATACGCTCACATGAGTAATACCAGTAGTGTGGATTACTCATGTGGGACTATCTGATGAGTAATTTGTAAAAAGTAAAATACTCATGCGAGAAAATACGATCAGTAATGCGCGATATAGCGATTACGAACGTGTAGTCGAAGAATCCAGTAGGCTTTTAGTAGCAACAAGTTTGTGAACTAAGGACCTATATATATTCATTTTGCATTTTGCCAATAACTGAGCACTTTACCTTTTAATACCAACTACCCTATATTCTACTAAACGTGAACCAATACAAATATTAGCATTCAAACTAAGTAGATGGTTTACACATCACTCAGTCACCAAATGATGTAGTACTTCACGGATTACCGTAACTCAGAGAATACCGACTAATCAGTATTCTATAATAATGAAAAATCCGAGGCCACACTTGTCTCCCATATTGCACATGGGAGGTCTTCAACTGATTAAGCCAATGGCTAGAATGACCCTGATACAGTCTCCGTACTGACGTAACCAGAACCGAGGTCTTCCTGGGCCGGTCGAGCTCGCGTCGCTCATCCGGTCATCCTCTTTGGTCTCCTCGACCTCGGCTTCCACAGGCTCGCTTGCGCGCCCGTCGGTTTCACCTCCACGATCCACAAGCGTCGCGGCTTCCGGACCGCTGGGTTCACTGGAGTCGCCCGGTTGGATGGACGGAATTGGCGGGGACTGCGGAGGTCGCATACGCTCCCCTCCAACAACCTCCCCCATCTCGACATCCCCCTCCCTGGCATCTCCAGTGTTCCCGCTTTCCGGTTGCTTGGCGCTCATTCGTGACTTGTTCTCGACTTGGCAGATTTGTTTATGAGCTCCCGCCAGCCACCGATTTTTCGGTCACTTCACGGTTACTTCTTCCCGCTACTTCACGGTTACTTCTTCCCGCTACTTCAACCCCTTCCGTGATGGACTGTCTACATGGTATTTTCCACCCATGGTAGTGACTGCGGAGGTCGCCTTGGCTCCCCTCCTACAACCGCCACCATGGTGTAGATTTCCCTCTGTATCCTTTATCCAAGTCACTTTTCTGGGTGTAGGCGGGATTCGAACCCGCAATCGACATCGTGGATCCTACGGACATTCCCCCTGCACCAGGTGCGCGATTACTTTTTCTACGACCCTAATTTTTTAAGGTTGTTTCAACCTTGTCATCTCGTCCTATCCCCGATAGGCTAGTTGGTATCTCACTTCACTTTACTATTCCATACTACACTCAAGTAATAAAAACATTATTTCACCAGAACCGAGGTCTTTCTGGTTCGCTTCTCGATATTCGAAGAGGCTGTGAAAATTGGTCTTAATGCTGAGCATAAATTCAAGTCAACCAGACTTGGATGGAAAGGGTACAAACTAGCTTTACAAGATCAAACACCACGAGTACTTTGGCCGTTGATATCCCGGATCCGATGGATTTCAGCTATGCTGAGGATAAAGATAAAGTTACACGTTAAGATGACGGACTGCATCGTCTTGAACAAGAAAATTATACGTGCGGAAGCACTAAACACTTGCAGCCTGAATTTCCTTTGCGTAAACAGCGACAGTATATGATTCAGCACTCTACCCCGAGACAAAAGTCTGGCATGGCCTAGGGAAACGTCAACACCCAGTAGACGCGAAGCGCCCTACTGGGGTAGACTTAGGTTCTGTAACATCTTATGAGGTAAAGTTGAACAGGGCTTAGCCCTAACGAGATCCATAACTGCTGGTTAAATTTTATACCAAGTCTGGCTTGTTGGTCGCTGAGGCGAAAGATAACGGCTTCAAGAACATTAAGTCAATTTTTATTGATTCTGGGGCGTCTTGCAATTACGCTCGAATTCGTTCCCTTAAAGGAAGCCAGTGTTATACTAAAGCGCTAACAGCACATAAAGGCAATATCATTACGGTTCGTTTAGCGACTTCGAGTCGTGTTGCTGTACCAAAAATACGTTGAACTTAGGTTTAAAGTTTGAATTTTGATAGCGTTGGACGCTGCCTTGTCCCTGATTTGACTTCGAGATTTGATCTCATCTAAAGTGTGAATTGGCTTATACATTGTGAGCCATGGACTATTTGGAGATTGCAGACCTTAAGCGCTACGCGCAACTTCTATAGAAGATTCAGAGAGTTATTAACCCACCTATTCTAAGCAACAAAATTAGTACTGGTGCGAGCTTCGGAACGAAGATATCAATGTGTTGGTCTTTAATATGTCTGACTAAACTAACTTCAACTTTGAAAACATGAATTTCGAGCTTAGCTCGTTGAGTATCACTATTACGGCACGTTCTACTTTGAGTGTTGTTCTTTTTAATAACGTGTCACTGCATGCTGAAAACATAGTTGGTTCTAGGTCCGAGTAACACAAATGCGATTCTTTTGATGTGTTTGTGTGCGGTGGATCGTGAAAATGCGTTTAGTGCGGTTGGACGTGAAAGCACCGCGTTTGATGTCGGTAATGACATTGTTGGCGACACTTTATAAGTTCAGGGCTACGCCCGTATATTTTGAGTGGAGTGGCACGTATAAATTCACTGGGTGAATCGTCTAAGTTACTTACCACTTCAACGTACATCGATCAAGACATCAGATCTCGTACTGAGCAAACTAGTACTAGTGATTATCATGGGGAAAATAATTTTCCCGGTCTAAAAGGGGTGAAAGGTCTCATAATAGAGACGACCTGGACGCCAGATGGCAATTGTACTTCGCCATGAGTCTGAGTAGTTACGTAGTGCGTTAGTGAATCACTATATAAATTTATCAATAGATTGAGTGGACAGGTTAATGGCAATGTTGGCCTGGAAACCCTTCCATCTTCAGGTACCTTTAGTGTGCTAAAACACATGTCTGATGAAGAATTTATCCAGGCCTTGAAGGCAGTAGATTTATCCGAATAAGTGGTGATTAGATATTAATTTTACGTTGAACTCGTCCTCGTTAATAAATGAGTTGGTTATATAGGAAACCAAGATGACACTAGTGCCCGGAGTGAATCTCTGATTCTTAAAAGGCTTATAAATTTATTCTATTTTTATTTAAGAAAATTCAAGATGTGGTATGTCACGACTCAACATCTGTCTTACTTCCTGATAGAGGTGTACATCATGAAATTGACCTGGTTCCTGGAACTAAGTGCTTTTAACATGGCATTGTTCTGCACCAACGGAACAGTGTGACATCACTTATGATTCCTTTCGCACAAATCACGCGGCTGGAATGGTGCGTGAGAGTAAATTTTGGCCTTTTACAACGACTTTTTTCTCAGGAAGCCAAATAGTAAGTGGTGCATTGTTCTTGCTCAAAACAAGCTTAATGCTGCCACTATCACGGCTTAAATACCAATTCACAGAAAGGATGCTCCTAAGAACAATATGGTGGGATGTACATTGAAAAGTGCGTTCAACTTAGTGGTGCGCTAGTTATTACCAGATGCTCATGCGAGCTAGTGAAATTCTGATAACAGCAATTGGTACACCGAACGAGTATGCTCTGAGAGTGGACCGTTATGCCACAAGGGCTGTAAAATACCACGACTTATTTATATCGTCTGGTGACGAAACTATTTAAACCTCTTCGAGGCTGTGCTATTTACATACGTAGTTTGATGACATATTTGTCCATGATCGTGAAACAAACGGTCGATCTGATGTGGATAATCGCATTGATCACTTACGACCGGTGCTCGAGCTTATGCACACTAATGAGTAGTATAAAAGTTATTCAAGCGCATCTTTGGTGCAAAAGATATTCCCTTTCTGAGATGATTTAATGGGAAGCGACGCCTTAAAGCGGACGCCGCTAAGGTGAGGGTCTTAGTCGGTTGGTCAGTTCCTATCAATTAAAAGGAATTGCATAAGTTGGCTTGGCCTTGAAATTTACATTTATAAGAATAGCGTGAATTACGCATATATGACGTAGCCATTACACAATCTCCTTGAGGAGGATATGGATAGGTGCTAATGTAACACCGCACACAATGCTTTAAGCAGTTAAGAAAAGTCTCCTTTAAGCGCCGATAATGGATTGCCCGATCCTGAGTGCCCTTTTTAGTGTTGTCTGTGACGCATCTGACCTTGCTATGGGCAGTGCTTGTTATAAATAGATGTCGATGGACGCGAAACCCTCATTGTATTTAAAGATAGATTGCTCAAAGCTGCTAAAAAGAACTATTCATCACCAAAAGGGCCACTTGCTATGAGGTGACCTCAGTCAAACTCATAGTACAGCTGCTTGGATCAAAGCCGTTTGTGATCTATACCGATCATGCGTCATTGCGCACTGCGACGTGGTCGCTGCATCTATCAGAGAATGGCTCGTTGACTTTCAATCTTTGCCAAAAATATACTAGAATTAAAATATATAGGCCAGAGAATAAAAATGATTTAGCTGATGCGCAATCATGCTGACCTGACTATGAGCTTGCTCACGTCACTACGCTGTCATTGTCAGTCACTGACTTAATCCGTGCGGCTTATGACGAGGATGAACAATGCGTAGCTTTTGCTAATAGATCTTGGGAGCGATGAGTTTAAAGACTCGAATTTCATTGTCGGCACGTTTACGTGCAAGGCTACATCGATATACTATCGACTATGGACTGTTGTGGTATCGCACGAATATTAAGATTAATTCTCGTATCGCTGTCCCTCATGATAAAGAAAAAATATCACGTCCACTTTGAGGCGCTTGATACCGCTTTAAGTGGTCATCTTGGTCGTGAGAAGCCTTTAAGCTCATTTAGTTAGGCTTTTATTAGCCAAAAATATACAAGTGGGTAAGCACCTATGCGCGTTCGTGTGAAACGTGTCAACGGATTAAACCCTTGGCACATGAGGCGGTGCCGCTGGCTAGTCTACCTGTACCATTTGGGTTTTGAGAGTTTATCAGTGTGGACTTTGTGTTTGTCCTACCGAACGATTCGGAAGGCAACACTGGTACTGTGGTCTTCGTTGACCGTTTGAGCAAGATGGCTCATTTAGCGGCTGTGCCGGATAAGATCGATGCTGAAGGCACGGCAAAGCTGTTCATCGATCGTGTGTTTCGACAACATATTTTGCCTGTGGCAATGGCAATGTCTCTGATAGAGATCCCCGCTTCACTAATAGGTTTTGGAGGCTATCTTCAATGAGCTCGGCACCCGATTGGACGTGTCCACGGTGGATTATCCGCAGACCGATAGTTAAACTGAACGTGTTAATCGCGTCATCAATGAAATTTGGGGAAGTGTTTGCGCTGATACGCCTATGCACTGAAGTTGCATGCTCTTTGCTGTTGAGTTTTTGCGTTGAACAAAACTGTTCAAACACTTATAGGCTATACTACGTTCTGCGTAAGCAGTCTCACCCATCCTCGCGTTCCGTTAACGCAACAACTATGTGGTTCAGGGCTTTTTGGGGGAAAGGTTGCCAATAGGATTGCAGACGTCAGCCCTGCTACTGTTTAAAACAAGGGTTAGCGAGTTTCTCGCAAGAATAAAGAATGTCTTACGACATGTGCGTGACTCAATGTCTAAAAGCCAATCCCAAGAAGAGCAACAATCCGATGCTAAAATGCAGAGGTTGTATTAAACGTAATTAGGTTAGAGGCCACTCACTACTTAATGCTAAAATTCTACCTACAAATGTAGTGTCTGCTGTCTTCAAGACTACGTTGCGTCCGCACTTCATTGTACCATCCACGGTCGTTTCTAGGAAGGTACTAGCGTATAAGCTCAACCTTTAACGCAAATTTCGCACACAACCCGTGTTCAACGTTAACGTTTCAAGCTAAACCCAAAAATCGTCCCAGGTGAACTTGGAGGCGCTTGCGTTGCGGACTTTGGTCTTGCCATCGGCTCCTGAATTGAACCAGGAGGTCAAGCTGGGTCTCGATTCGGGTGTGGCCCGACCAACGTCTGTACGCGAGCTTGTGTAGCGTTGAGCGGGCTATTGGTATTATTAAATGTATCATGGAGACCACTTAGCTCTAGAAGTACCTTCTCATGATCCTCTTTCGGTACACCGACCTCCATCGACGCTGCTCGAGAGCAAGGGAACCGCCATTTCTATGTAAACCGACTTTTAAAACGACGTCTTCCTCATGGCCAATACCAGCATCTGGTGAACTGGCTTAAATTTCGAAGTCGGAGAACTTTTACGAGCATAAAATTTCCCTTAGGCAAGATTTCTCCTACGATGTGGAAGTTTTTGAACATCGTGACCAGTGCCATCTCAAGGCCGAGGCCGTTTCCCAACACTAGTGCTGCGGGATGGCGGTTTAGTGGTCACTTTCTGAACGGCATTTGTGGCTACCGTAGTAGCCGAAGCATAGTGCGTGCAATAGCGCACTTTTTCTTTGGCCTTAAGCTTGGCAAAATCATATCGAAGCTTGCGTTCGAGATGCACATCGGCCACATTGACACTAGCTCTTAGCGCGTACATGCAGCTGAGGCGACTAGTGCGTTGCACCTAGCTAATGAAGTCTTTGTATTCTTCGTCCGTTTTATTTCCTGAGAATAAGAGACTGAATGTTACCGTGAACCTTGAAACCGTTGCACCACGTGCTTGCATCTCAAGGCGTGCCTTGTACTGACTTTGTGTTGTCCGATATGGCTCAAGGTACCTCTTACGAAGTGTTTGGCCACTTGATCCTACCTCGGGAGAAGTAGCTTTATAAATGATGGTAGATGTTGTCAACGTTTGGCAAGTCGTTCGACGATAAAGTTTCCTCTACAATAATCACAATGAACACATAGCCACGCTAGTTCGCAAAAGCTCGTGAAAATGTGTGCATGGCGCCGGGCACTTTCTTTCTCGTTGTAAAATCAAACGTTGCCGCTCATCGAGCGAGTTGGTGATGTCTGCATCACCCGTAACGGGTGTTGAATGCGGCGCCAATGGCGCATTCGTATCATCACGTTCAAAAAAGACTCAGTGTGGAAGGATGTGGTACCTTAGGCACGGTAGTATCGGACGTTGTCCTTGCACCACCCGGGGATACGAGTAGCGCTACTATAGTCCACTGCTTTCTCCATTTCGAGGTATGAACCAAACTTTTTTGACTCGTTAAACGATGAGGACATGGTGCTAAATATATGCATTACCGTGAGGTTATCCGCAAGCGAACTGACCTCGTTTAGGAACAAAATTCGATCGACGTTTGCAAAATTTTTGGCTGTTGGGAAGGATGTAAATGGTTACACATCGTAGGATAGCTCCACCCTGTGGCCTTAACACACGTGATAATAAATCACTGAAATAGATATCGAATATCTAATCGGGTTTTTGGGGCTGACGGGTGTCAGCCACAAGATAGAAAGTTCTTACAAGATACTGGGGAAAGGACGTGAGTGCCTGGATCAGGTTATATGGGATAAAGATATTCTATAAAGTCGAACGCAAATAAAGTCCAGTTCCCCTTCTAATCTTTTCCAAGACACGTGCCTTGCGAGGCATCTCTGATCGTAGATCATTAAGAGTTAGTAACACCTCCCTGAGGTAGCTACTCTTGATCACTAAGTGCTGTAAATTCACTGAATTATTAGGTCTACTAGAACAGGGACCTTAAGCTTTACGGCTATTTACTCATAGAGTCTGGTTCTTTAACACTAATATCGCTCATTGACCACTAAGTCTTCCTCTAGATATAGGAGCTGTGTAGCTCCACTAAAATTTCATGCGGCCTCAAAGCGCTACATTGAGATGACTTGGCTTGTGTAAAAGGAAAGACTTGTCGCTGTCTTCCTTCGTGACAAGCGCCACTATAGCCGCGTTATGACATCACTTGTGGAGAGTGCTCATGCTGCTCCTGAGAACTAAATTGTATAGTCAACAAGTTAAATGTATGATAAATTGATTGTTCTCACTAGGTTTTTTCTGACACTTCATTTGTTACAAATAATCTAATTTTGTTGAATTTAGCAGCTTGCCTTTCTTGAAAAGATCAGCTTGCTGTTGTTACAAAGCAAGATGCAAATCACGCGTCATAGTAAACATGCAGCTTGTTCCGATGTTCTCATAGGAGATGGAGAAAAACAATGTAGCAGGCCTGCATAATGCGCATCGGTCGTACTGACAATGGTTTGAAGCTGATGGAATTTGTCAAGGTATGTAGGCTTCGACAATTACTCAAGTACGAGCTGAAATATACTGCTTACACTTACTGTTAGTCTTGTTTATGTCTAAGGTGAACCATCTTTGTGCCCATGCTGTCTGTCATCGAGCTGTACCATTTCATTAAATTTTTTATGATAAACGGAGTTGACTAGTCCAGCCAACGCCTATGGATGGCGAGGCTAAGACCATTCCAGTATCTGTTTCGACAGCATTATGGAGGATCGTATATGAGTATACAGATGCTCCGAACTGTCTCAAATGCATACTACTTAAATATAGTTGGCAGTACCGGATTCCGTCATTTGCGATTCTGTGAAAATGCAGACGTGTGGTCGACTAAGGGGTAATATAACGGCGACTTGAAGCAATATAGCATGCGATTGCTGCTTTAAATGCTTCAGTGCAGCTACGAAGATGTCGGATCTGCCAAGCAACAATCGTTGCTGGATCAGTGGGGTGCTTCGCAGCTATTGAACCGACCGTTTTAAATAATGCTAATTACGTTGTTGCGTATTCGCAACAGCGTCAGACCCACGCATTGGACCCTTTTTAGCCGCTTGATGGTTGCTGTTTCCTGCGGTTTCTGATACCGCGTTCGGGAGTCTGTTTTCGTATGCATAATTACCTGTCTTTTGACATCCAATGCATTTCTATCTTTATTAAAGTTAGTAATGCAAGAGCTTTTAATATCACCGTGACATAGGTCTATTTATTCTGGGCCTCCACTTTCCTGTCGCATCGTGGGACGATTGGAATTTTAATTCACGCAGACTAATTTTGTGCTGAGATCCTTCTGTTCCGCAAAAGGTTAACCTCTTCCAGGGCATCAAATTGAAACAGTTAGATCTTGACTGTACTGTACTTGAGACCTTGCATGAACAGCATAATTAACCTTTGTTCATTTGTCAAATTTTCGTAAGGCAACTTGTAAGGTGAAGTGTGTACGGTATGTATGAGTGTGCATAACGTTTACCTAATTGAGTAGCAGAAGTTCAAAGAGAGCTTTGATCTCAGCTCGTGGCCTTTCAAACGTTTGCTTAACGCGAGATTTGAAGACCTCTAACTATCCGAAGACACGGGGGTCGTGTAGCGTGAAGCCTGATGCCCACTTCTTTGCACGTCCTGCCAGGTTAATAGATCAATCGTAATCTTCATGTGCTCATCAATTACAAGACGAGCTCTAATGACATCATCCAGATCCATATAACATATAAACGGAGAGGCATCATCAGGTTCCTTTAGTTGGAGATGTCAATCTTCAGTGTTTAAGCCGACGTGTGTGTGTCATCCTATTAGCAGTGGCCTGCTGCTGTCTCAAAAGCTCGAGTTTTTAAGCTGTTGAGGCAGATTCAAAGCTCCTTCTGTCAATAACCTTGTGAGTGGAGAAATTCTATTTTTCCTGTTTAGTGTGAAGTTCATTCTGGATGATTTTGGTAATGATAGCATGTTTCCGTCTAGTCCCAGAGCGAACAGCATTGCGCCAACGGCTTCTTTCCCTTTTGTCGAACCTTTACACTCGAAGGCCTTTGTTTTGGCATCATTGGGAGTAGCTTTCATACGTAGTACAAAAGTTATCCCCTTCATGTCCTACTATGTTCATGGTCGTTGAGCGGATTTTTTATTTATGCTACCAGGTGTCACGGGGCACGTATAGCTTGTACTGTGATAGTACAAGCTACTTACGCTATATACAGAGTAGTCAGGTGCCTCGGAACTTCAAGTAACTAGAGTCACAGAGGAAGTTCTTAATTCAAGGTAAGGGTAAGAAGAGAACTGTACTTACTGCAGTTTATCTTCTGTTTGTAAAAATTACCTAGTCTTCTTTTACCTTTGCCTGAAAACAAACCTGTATTTTAATCACCTACCCACCACTCCTTGCGTTCTTCTGTCGTGAAACAGTTTTATCGGTTGATAGTACTGGCGTTTATCAACCAATGAACAGTGAATCTGCATCACAATATTTCAGGTCCTGATAATAATATTATAAAAAGATTTTATTCCAACATAATGTTCATACTTGAAGTTACCATGTGCTGAATATCGTGTAACGAAGTCACACGTTACACGTTCACCTTCGCGTGATGGATATCATTATTCTTAGCACAATCCATATGAGAATGATTCTACTTACCTTCACATCTCACAACGAAGAAACTGGTAATATAGAAATCGGCCAGTCGACAATTACTTCTCGATTCGAGCTTTTAAGATTTTTATAACTCCATATCAGGTAGATCTAGAATTGTTTTCATAAGTAGCATACGTTCATTTTGTAATGTTCTGCTTTACACTTGTTTACCATAAAAAGTTATTGTCATTGTTTGATGCAGCTTGACCTGTGCTGCGCTTGTTCCGAACGCTTCATCGACAGGCGTTTGAAATTTAAATGTACAATAGAACCTGTCTTATGTAATACTGTTTAATGTAATAACTGGCCTTGGGTAATATTCTTTTCTGGTCCCGACTTGGGACCCATGCTAATTTAAATAAACCCCCCTAAACTGATACTTGATAGCAAAAGGCTGGTCCCAAAAAATTTGTAAACTAGTATTTACTGCATAAAGTACTTTGAAATTGAATGCAAAGCAGTTATTGGGCCTTTAAAAAAATGTTATATGGGCTTCTGCACCAGTTGGTTAGTCGTGATCTTCCCAATATTGTCCTTCATTTGCTGGAGGCTTATGGGGAAGTCCTGGCTCAGGTCTGGCTGCTGCAATCAAAAGTTTATAGGCGTCTGCGTGGCATCGAGTGCCTAAGATGACATGACACGAGGAAGCTCTTCCTTGTCATCGTCATGTTCCTCCACTTGACCAGATCGTAGGTGCTCAGTGTAACGGGGTGAATCGTTACATAACAATTTATAAGAAATTGTTAATAGAATATAACTATAAGAGTTATATTCTCAGAATATTGTCATAAGGACAATATCCTGTAGCACTTCCAAGTAGTTCCTAATTGGTTGATATAGGCCATTATATCAACCAACGAAGACGCGCCACGACAGACGCACGCAATGAGTGGTGAGCAGATAACTGATTTACACATTTGTATTTAGACATAGTTAGATGAAGATAAATAGTGATTTATTGCAGACATTAACTATTATAAATACAGTTCTACTTTTTACTCTAACCGAGTACTCGCTTCTTCTTACCGTCTTCCTCTGCACGTACGAGTGTACGTGAAGTTACGAGGCACCGCCTTATTCTGTTATCAGAATAAGTAGCTTGTACTGTCACCAGTACAAGCTTCAGGGTGCCCCGTTACACCTGGTAGCACTTCGTAGTCCGTCCAAGGACCGCGTTCACATCCAACATGAATATGTTGGATGATGAAGATGACCAAAGCTTTCACGCTACGCGTGACGGCTACTCCCATTTGAGCGATGTCGAATGGGATGCGGTTGAACGAATGGGTTCGACCATGGGCATCCATGCTGTTAGCGTCATGCTAGAGGCTCTCAATAGAGACGCCCAACATGCTACTATCGCCAAGTTCATCCAAAATGAACTTGACGCTGAACGCGAGAAAGTAGCCTTGCTTCACCAACAAGGTTCTCAACAAGCAGAGTTGTTGAGAGAACAAGGTGCTCAACAGTTTGAACTGTTGAGACAGCAGCAGGCTGCTGCTGGCGGGTCGATGCACTCGCGTCGGCCCGAGACTTTGAAGATTGACATCTCAAAGTATAGAGGGGTCGAAGAAGACTCCCTCTTGAGATGGTTCGTCGAATTGGATGACGCCATAAGGGCGCGTCGCATCGACGACGGGGATATGCAAGTTGCATTTGCCCAGTCAAATCTGGCAGGACGTGCCAAGACTTGGGCACTGGGGCTCAAGCTGCACGACCCATACGCGTTTGGGTCGTTGGAAGTCTTCAAGTCGCGGCTCAGACAAACGTTTGAACCGCCTAGAGCTGAGTTCAGAGCTCGAACCGAACTCTTGAAGCTCAAGCAGGGTAAGCGTGATGTGCACGCTTACGCTCAACATATACGACATCTCACGAGTTGTATAAGTTCCAATCCGGTGGATGAACACACGTTGGTTTCGGTGTTCATGCAGGGTCTTGCGGATGGCCCCGTCAAGACTCACCTGTTCCGGCTTGAACTAGATTCACTAGAACAAGCCATTTCCATTGCGGAGCAGGAAGACTTCAGTCTGAGACAGGCTCGCGCCAGCTCGACATCATATCGTCAACCGAGACGATATGACAACGGAGGTCCAGAGCCGATGGAACTCTGTTATGTAGAGAGCGAGAAGGTTCGCTCTACAGGCTACAAGAAGTTGCAGAGATGCAACAGATGTCAGAAGACAGGACACTACGCTTACGAGTGTAGTGCCCCTCGTCCAGTGTCTCGCGACACTGGGCGTAGTGACCGTCCACCCATGAGAAAGGGGCAGGGACGAGGGTCCGCAGTTGGTGCAAAGACGCAACAACGGGATGGACCGTCAAAAAACGGACAGGATCAGTAGGTGCGGAGCACCCTACTGATCCAGCAACGTCAAGAGAATTTGTAGGCCTCTTGATGAAGGTTGCTCCCAACACACAGACATTGTGCGTTGCTGCTCTAGGTAATGAGATCTCACTCATTACCTTGAAACTCGAAGTGACGAATAAGTTGTCCCTTCGAGCTCTAGTCGATTGTGGGGCGTCCAACAATTTTGTGCGACGCCAATCGCTAGAAGATGGTCACTTTAAATTCAGTGAATGTGACACACCTCCTACGAGGATGACGGTACGTCTTGCGACAGGCGCATCCGTAACCGTCATGAAGCGTATAGTGAAGATTCACTATACGCTAGAAGATACCCAATATGACGATGACTTTATCGTATTGGATTTGGATGACAAATTTGATGTCATCCTTGGAATACCGTGGCTCAGAAGGTACGAACCACGGGTAAACTGGCAACATCGGACAGTAACGATGCCTGCCGCTTGTTCATCAGATGGCCATCTGATGAACGTTTTGGAGCGTCCACAAGCGTGTGGATGTACTACGAGTGAGTGCGATGGCCTCACTTGTGGTACGGTCGTTAGTACGACTGCACAAAACCTTAGTGTACCAAACGGTTACACTTCGGAGCAAAGTTCCGGCGGCTGTGAGGAAACACAGGCTGCGCCGAAGGTCCACCACTCGAATAAGTCGGGTGGACTGGGACAAAGATGTATCCCTAGAGGGGAACATCTAGAAGAGAAACAATCGATCGCTCAGGTTAAGCGAAACGATAATCCTAGATCGACTGGAGAGTCTTTCGTAGAGGATCTCGCTGTGGTTGCGCAACCCCAGCTAGAGGAAGTAAAGGGAATAAGTCCCAAGAATACAAATGTGTAAATCAGTTATCTGCTCACCACTCATTGCGTGCGTCTGTCGTGGCGCGTCTTCGTTGGTTGATATAATGGCCTATATCAACCAATTAGGAACTACTTGGAAGTGCTACAGGATATTGTCCTTATGACAATATTCTGAGAATATAACTCTTATAGTTATATTCTATTAACAATTTCTTATAAATTGTTATGTAACGATTCACCCCGTTACATCACCCCCCCCTTAACCATCAGTCACCTTAGTGACTGATTGACTAAATGGATACTCGTCCCAAATCATTTGGGACGGGGTTTGCACTTGTTGGTCCGCGTCCACTTTCCAACATCTCATCGCATGGTAAACAAGCCCATGCGATGCGCGAGCAAGGCCGCCGAGAGCGCGTCTGCACGTCTCTGTGCGGACGCCGAAGCAGAAACTACAGCAACTGATATCCCATCGGTTGCTGAATCGACTCAGCCTGTATCACCTGGTGATGCAGGCGCTGGTCATGAAGACACTCGTGTCTTCACAGAGTACGAGCTCGGTGTCTCGTACTCTCCTGATACGGATGACGGATCCGTATCGACGGCAATTGAATCCAAGCCGCCTGCCAAGCGTGGCATGGACGATGCTTTGCGTCGCAGCATCTTTGGTTCATCTGATGAGTCAGATGAACCATCGCCGAAGCGAAGGCGCTCGAGGTCGCGAGACTCGGGCGCTAATAGTGGTGTCGTTTCTCCAATGGACACCACTTCACAGCGAGGTGCCAGTACTTCTGTCGGCACGTCGCAGGAAGAGCGGGACCGCAATGTGTTGCGTCTCGCTCCAGAAAAGAAGGCATGGATGCCTCCTAAATCTGTCATGGATCACTTGTCGGCGACGACGAGTGATCGTTATCGAACACGATTGTTCGATTCGTCGAGGATTCATCACCTTGACCCCAGCGCGAAAGACTATCGCGCTGAACATGAGTTCTTCATCGATGCTTTCTTCAGACACCGATGGTACAGTGGGAATCACAAACGTGATGGTCCCTCACTACTTCAGGCGTGGAACGCCTACATCCATAATCTCGAGGATGTAGGTCGTGACGCTTGGAACGACAAACTTATCAAAGCTCGTGATAAGTTTGAAAAGCGAACCCCGACAGGTGCGCGCTACAAGCTGCATCGTCTGTCAAGGGAGAAAGGATTACCCTGCCTCTCTTGGGGAGACTCGTGCCCATGTTGTGTGAACAACTCTGCACGAGCACCTAAGGAGGCTTACCTCCTTACCAGCCCGTGGTGGCGCGTACGTGTCTCTACTGAGATGTACGAAGGGATTGACAACCTGAAATCCCTTTACGACCGTGCCGGGAAGACTTTCTCCGGCGATCCTTCTGCGGCACAGGATGTGTCGCGTCGTACTGCTCGACCAGACCCAGTACGTCAACCATCAATTGGGAGCGGGGCTCCCAAGAATCCCAGGACGGGGGATAGCCGCGCCACCGGACGAGGTAACTCGTCCAACGTCCGTTCACGTCGCGGTGGTTCAACAGCTGCTCTACTAGATAGCGCTGGCCACCGCGAGAGTCCTCTAATGGAGGGGGGGAGGGACTCGCACGAGCAAAAACCGATTTGGTTCACGCTCATCACGCTCTGACGAAGAAGTCATTGCGTTTGATGCCGATATCGATAACATCGATATCGAAGAAGATGATGCCAGTGAGAGTGCGGAAGCCCTCACTGAAGACAATGATCCCAGTGAGAGTGCGGAAGCCCTCACTGAAGAAAAGGTTGTTGTCGCTGCAGTGCGCTCACAGCACACTGAAGCTAACGAGTCATCAGATGAGTTCATACTGGCTCGTGAAACGGTAGTCCGTTTTGTGCAAGACTCCATCGCCGAAGCGGTGGATAAGCAAAAGCAAAACGCTGACAAGAATGGAAGGGCAAACACTCTTTTATTTAATAAAGGTGACTTAGTCCTACTGTCTACGGTTAATCTACCAAAACATGTAGTGACTAACTTGGGTAGCAGTAAACTACTACCCAAGTACATTGGCCCATTTCGTGTATTGCACCGCCTAGGCAATGCATACACGATCGAGTTACCACGTAAGATGCGAACGCATCCCACGTTTTACGTTGGTCGGCTTAAGCCGTACCATCAGTACGCTGCTTCTTCCGATGAAGAACGCCCTTGCGCTCAAGCATCTCGCAGAGAGCCTTGTGCTCCCTGATGGTGGGCATCAACAAGGGTCTGAAGAGCAGTTATCTCAGCCCGAGACCGATCAACAATCCCACGAGCTACCCTTAGCTCGTCACGAAGAGATGTCAGAGATCTCTCGTTCTCAAGCTGAGCAAAGGCAAACTCAGCTCGATGCTTCGAGGCAGTGTCCACCATCTGGAGACGCCTATTCCGCTCATGCTCGAGATCGTCGCGTAACCCTTGCGTTACGCGATCAAAGAAGCTCTCGGGAACACACCGATCCACATGATCGTGTGGAGAGCGTCTTTCCTCCTCCTCCACCTCCATTAGAGGACTCTCGCGGTGGCCAGCGCTATCTAGTAGAGCAGCTGTTGAACCACCGCGACGTGAACGGACGTCGGACGAGTTACCTCGTCCGGTGGCGCGGCTATCCCCCGTCCTGGGATTCTTGGGAGCCCCGCTCCCAATTGATAATCGACGTACTGGGTCTGGTTGAGCAGTACGACGCGACACATCCTGTGCCGCAGAAGGACCGCCGGAGAAAGTCTTCCCGGCACGGTCGTAAAGGGATTTCAGGTTGTCAATCCCTTCGTACATCTCAGTAGAGACACGTACGCGCCACCACGGGCTGGTAAGGAGGTAAGCCTCCTTAGGTGCTCGTGCAGAGTTGTTCACACAACATGGGCACGAGTCTCCCCAAGAGAGGCAGGGTAATCCTTTCTCCCTTGACAGACGATGCAGCTTGTAGCGCGCACCTGTCGGGGTTCGCTTTTCAAACTTATCACGAGCTTTGATAAGTTTGTCGTTCCAAGCGTCACGACCTACATCCTCGAGATTATGGATGTAGGCGTTCCACGCTTGAAGTAGTGAGGGACCATCACGTTTGTGATTCCCACTGTACCATCGGTGTCTGAAGAAAGCATCGATGAAGAACTCATGTTCAGCGCGATAGTCTTTCGCGCTGGGGTCAAGGTGATGAATCCTCGACGAATCGAACAATCGTGTTCGATAACGATCACTCGTCGTCGCCGACAAGTGATCCATGACAGATTTAGGAGGCATCCATGCCCTTCTTTTCTGGAGCGAGACGCAACACATTGCGGTCCCGCTCTTCCTGCGACGTGCCGACAGAAGTACTGGCACCTCGCTGTGAAGTGGTGTCCATTGGAGAAACGACACCACTATTAGCGCCCGAGTCTCGCGACCTCGAGCGCCTTCGCTTCGGCGATGGTTCATCTGACTCATCAGATGAACCAAAGATGCTGCGACGCAAAGCATCGTCCATGCCACGCTTGGCAGGCGGCTTGGATTCAATTGCCGTCGATACGGATCCGTCATCCGTATCAGGAGAGTACGAGACACCGAGCTCGTACTCTGTGAAGACACGAGTGTCTTCATGACCAGCGCCTGCATCACCAGGTGATACAGGCTGAGTCGATTCAGCAACCGATGGGATATCAGTTGCTGTAGTTTCTGCTTCGGCGTCCGCACAGAGACGTGCAGACGCGCTCTCGGCGGCCTTGCTCGCGCATCGCATGGGCTTGTTTACCATGCGATGAGATGTTGGAAAGTGGACGCGGACCAACAAGTGCAAACCCCGTCCCAAATGATTTGGGACGAGTATCCATTTAGTCAATCAGTCACTAAGGTGACTGATGGTTAAGGGGGGGGTGATGTAACGGGGTGAATCGTTACATAACAATTTATAAGAAATTGTTAATAGAATATAACTATAAGAGTTATATTCTCAGAATATTGTCATAAGGACAATATCCTGTAGCACTTCCAAGTAGTTCCTAATTGGTTGATATAGGCCATTATATCAACCAACGAAGACGCGCCACGACAGACGCACGCAATGAGTGGTGAGCAGATAACTGATTTACACATTTGTATTTAGACATAGTTAGATGAAGATAAATAGTGATTTATTGCAGACATTAACTATTATAAATACAGTTCTACTTTTTACTCTAACCGAGTACTCGCTTCTTCTTACCGTCTTCCTCTGCACGTACGAGTGTACGTGAAGTTACGAGGCACCGCCTTATTCTGTTATCAGAATAAGTAGCTTGTACTGTCACCAGTACAAGCTTCAGGGTGCCCCGTTACACTCAGCAATGATCTCATTTTCATCTGGTGTAAAGACGACCTCCTCCTCAGCAGGGTAGTTAAAAAGGACTCTGATGTCCATTGGGTTCTGGTACCGCAACTGACGGATTTGCAATTGCAGATCTTCGATGGTCTCATTTGTCGACCAGCTGCTGTGCAGTAACTCTAGGGGTTCCCAAAGCAACCGATCGAATCTTGCAGTGAAGGCAGCAATCTGAAATTGTTTCGGCCTTGACATCTGAGTTCAAAGCTCAACCGCCATTCGAATGGCCTGGAAAACATTAATCCTCTCCGGATCTTCCACATTTTGCTCGAGGCGCTGAAGGAGCAAGCAATTGAAGCGCCTGCAATGTTAGGCCTTCAAATCCTGATGATGCCTGCGTCGCACGGCTGAGGTTTCAAAGTCGTAGTGGGTGAAAGGTTAAAACCGTGGTGTTGCGCAACCGGATACCTATAGGAAGTTGAGCAAGCGGTAAATGCGCACTGCAGTTTTCGATGATTAGAAGAACTTACGTCCGGCCATGCGAGCATCAAATGATTTCAGCAACTCGGTGAAGATGGCTTGTGTCATTTATGTTTTGCTGTTTTTTTGGTACTTGCAGCTGATGGTGTCAAGGTTGATATTTTTGAACCAACGCAGACTTTTCAACTTTCCTATGACAAGGAGCGGCAGCTTGTCACTACATTGCCATTGCAGCACACAGCCAAAGGTGGTACGCTCTTTGTTTGTTTGCGGCCTTTTAGGTGCTTGTTACCAGCGAATTATCTGCCTGTGAATAAATTTACGTAAGCACAAAGTGTGACAAAATGTTGCAAACAAGACCAATTGCCAAAATAAACCTGCAGCCGGTAGAATAGCCCGGTTTCATCCAAGTTGTAGATATCTTTCCACTCGTACATATGCAGCGTCTCCCGGATGTCAGGGAGTGATTCCTCGATGAGTGTCTTGTCAACAGAACCACTCTCTCCAAAACAACAAAAGGACTTGATTCCATGCTAGTCTTTCTATGATTCCAGCCAGCCATTCGAGAACTCGAACACATCATGAATAGGATAGAGGTGGTCAAGAAATGGGCTGCTTTCTGTTTGATAAGGTCCCCGCTCACGTTGACGCGATCCTGATGGCTAAGGAACCACGCAACGAGAACAGATTCCATCTGAGGATACTTGACAGTCCTTTGACGTTTTGCTTTAAGATTGCTGTGTCGTCGGCATTCGCTAAGATTGTGGTTTTTCTTTTGTGAAGGCCTGAGTTTGTGGGCTGACTGACTTTCACCTTGTACCTCTGTTCTAGCTACTGGATGAGCCCCATTTAGCTGAGCTAAGGATTCTTATCATGGCGCTCACACAAAGCAATGCGTATCGTGTCCGTCATTGACGTGTACTTTGTGCCTTTCGGAGGCCTATTGGAGGGAGAAAAGTTGGAGGATGGCGGAAGACTCCCTTTTTATATAAGTGGTGGTTGTCTTGGGGTGGCGGCTGCAGCAAGAAATAAAAATGTAAAAATGCCGATGGCACCATTTTTCCCACTTGAAAAAAATCCTTAAATAATCTGTCCCTGCCCAAAGTAATAACCTATGTAAAGTAATACTTAGACCTCGTTTCTAACGATATTTCTTTAGACGGGTTCTACTGCAATTGACTTTTAAGATATCGTCAAAATTAGTGACCATTTGCGTTCGGCAGTCGCGCACAAAACGCCCGATTATGTATTTTGAGTACTGGCTGCTTCGCCTGCTGCTTATTAGCCTTTCCCTGTCTGTGCTTTGGACCCTCCCTAATACTACCCAACTCACCAACAAGTCGCTCATTTTTCACTGAAGAAGCGGACCGAGTCATCTTCAATCATCTCTGCCATATGCTCGGACTCACGAGTTTTGCTCGGGGAGGAGTGCTGGAACATCGATTTCTGTCGGCTATGTACTAGTCTATGGAGCCAAAGATATCCCTTTGTTCGTAATGAGCCTTCGTCTACATCACTGCTCATGATCAAGTGAAGAACGGGTGGCAAGCAACAATACGGCTGGTATATCTATCTAGCTGGTCGTTTCAATTGAACTTTACATCTACCCCGTATGAGACCAGAGGATGTAGCACTCGAACGCATGGATTCTAACCCTTTTTCGTTCTCGCTTTTAACTTCTCCTTCAGTAAACACCTTGATCTACTCCATCGCTATGCTACCGTCGACTTCCAGAATACCTTCTGCTGACACCGTGCTCCGACGAGTCCTGTGTAACGCGAGCATCATACGTTAAGCAGATGCTCCACTCTATCTACCTATTTCTTAACGGCCGATCGGACTCACCGCACGCAAACCTGGCGCCAGAAAGACCCCAACTTGTCCAGTCTAACGGAAACTCAGCAGATCCTACACACGACGCGCGGTACCGCCGTCAACGAAAATTTGCTGGCGCTAGAACTAAACATTTACTTGTGCAATGTGTTGCCTCGATGCGCGCTCTCAGAAACTGCAGGCCATCGTTATTTCTGTCATCGACTCTTTTGTAAGAGTGCCAGCGCCACAAGCTATACTGAGTACACAAAAGTCACTGCAAAATTTATTCATTCGTGAGACGCGGCGCTACGTTGTCTACCACGCAATCAGGGACATCAGCAACATTTTATGTAAACGCTCGCAGCAGAAGCGCAGATATCAGGTGAAAACGAACATGCCATTCGGATGCAGTCATGCGAGACGTATTCAACGGATTGCTTCGATGCGCCCATCAAAAGGCCAAGCTTTTCCTAAATGATCCGGAAACACAGCATCACTCAGAGGCATCACCTTGCCTTCGTTCCATGTGGCATTATTGAGCGCACACCGAGCAATGTCTGGCAGCTGCTCCCACGTGATCAACGTCTGGAGCTTACCGCCTTCCTTGCTAGTCAATGCGATGGCGTGCCTCTCACCCACGAAATCGTACTCGAGTTTGACACTTGACCCGACCCTAAACTCAGCCCCAGGTGCTATCGTTTTGATCCGACCGTGAGCGGCTATCGTTGTCACCGCCAAAAGCTCCGCATTCGGGTCTTCCGGATTGCCGGTCCAAAGGACAACATACTCCCAGTCATGACGGTGGCCATTGCCGTCTTTCGGTTCGTACCACGCGTACATAATGCCCCATGAGTCCTCGTACCAACCTGAACGCGCGTAAACTTGATCCCCCAGTCCAGATCCCTTGCACTTGCCATCAGAGCGTCCTGAAGGCTGGAGACCGCTGTTAGTCTGACCCAAAACGTTCACCGCGGGGTATGGATGACATCCGTGAACAACGAGGAGCGTTGGCTGGAATTTAGCGGCAGCCTTCGCGGAAAAAGTCACGGGATCTTGTTGGGGAAGCGATTGCACAGCGTCGTGCTTGATCCAATCATTTCCGCACTGTTTTGGGTACGGCTCTGGGTTCGGCTCTGAAGCCGAAACTGCGAGCAGAGCGGCATACATGAGAACGCTAGTCCTCATACTTGCTTGTCCTTGTGTCTCCTGGCGAGAGAATTGCTGAATGGACAAAAGCCGATGTGCAGCAGGAATAGGCAGCAAAACGTGCGATTGCGTAGCGTCTGTGATCCTCTTTCATGATGTGTAGCGGCGTGCTCTTGTGGTTTCGATTTTACGGTTTATCAGCATTTTGGTCCCTCCCTTACAATTCACGTACTATGTAACCTGCTCTTTGCTGTGGACCGCATAGAGCATGCTACAAATCCAGTAGTGCTTCGCCCATGTACAGTCGAATCTGCGTGAGCTGCTACTACACCTGCACTGGTAGCCTGTCGAAACTGATTAATACTTCCAGTTTGACGAGGACTTGTCCCTCTCATCTGCGGCAGGGTGTCCATCTGCGGTCCTGTGTATCCTCCTGCTCCAGCCAGAACAGTTCTAAGCACCTAAATCGCCCGCTAAGCCCTAGCAGCCGCACCAGTGAAAGCACCTCACTGTCGTCTGCATCTATAGCGACTTATTTAATCACCCATGTGATAGAGTGCTCTTAAATGACCTCGCCGGTGTCTGCTGGTATGTGACGACCGCCTGATCTTGATACTAAACAAAATTTGGATGCCCTTCGGATTGTTGCGGCACAACCGCCGATCAGAAACCCAGTTGTTCCTCAACAGAAACTAAAAAACGATGATTCTGACCTAGACTGTGGGCCGGACTACGAATTCTGCAGGGATGAAGCAGATGACGATGATCGTGAGTGCGACCTCATTCGTCCATACCGATACTGCAAGCCTGATAATGAATAGGAAATTAGTCTATTTCATTCAAGTCTTGGCGTTGCTGCGAAAGGTACATCCGAGGTTAATAATATTGATTTAGTTGTGGTGCGGTATCAGAATGAATGTCGTGTAGCCCGCCACAGCCAAAAATTATGGTTGATGTGCAGTGCTGTGGATTCGTATCCTTCGTGAACTAATTTAGACCTTTAGTTTTGAGGAAATCTGTTAATCCAGTCCTTCTCGATAGTGCAGCAGTTCGACAGAGCCACAAAGAGGGTGCTACTCATCACAAAGAAGCTGCGACGCGCAAAGCGCTACGAGCAAGCGGACGATTGCGCCTGCAATCACAATTATGCTTGTCCATGCATTAAGCACAAACACGGACAGCAACAGCATGGTCGCCACAAAAAGCTAAACAAAGTAAAGAGTTATGATGCAATATAAAACCTATATCAGAGTGCGCTGCATCCGGAGCTTCTCCCAATGCGATTTTGTGTCCTTTACAGTCTGATGGCGTAGCTTCATGAGTGTGTAAGCACACGCTGCATAGAAGAACATGAGGTTCGATCTCTTCACGTTTGCAATGTACTTCGAGCTTAACGCTGCCATCACTGGGGTTATTCGTAGTCTCAGACATTGCCAAGCGATTGGGTATGCTAGGTCAGCCCTTGTTGCGATGTATACACGACGCTTTGCTAGCTCTCATGTTGTCGCTTGCTTCATACATAAGCAGGTAGGTCTCTTCACTCGAACTTAACGGTCAGGCAAGGAATGCGTCTGACGACCTTCAGCTGATGACTTCAACCAGTATTCAATGCCAGTGATGTGCTACCTCGACAGCGCAATGATCCCAAACTGCGGTTCAGTCCGTATGCGGTTGACTATGACGATAGGTCAACTCCAGAACGAGCTTTTGTTGTGAGCTGAAGTGGTTGGTGGATACTTCTCGCCGTGTCTTTGTCAACCTACCAGCAGCCTTGTTGTCGAAACAATGTTTGCTGTCAATGGACCTAGCGGGCCTACCTCCCGTAACGAGCGGCGCGCAAAGAGCGGCCGAGAACAAGAGGAAGAGGAGACGATCAGGAAGATTGACGCCGCGAAAAAGCGCGAGCAGTTTTTCCAGGCAAAGCGCGCGCTACCTGACAAACGCAAAGAAGGTGCACGCACGAAGTTGTACTCGACAACGTTAGAGTCTCGTTTCACATACGCTGCTCATGTTACTACAGGCCCGGAAAATCCAGTGAAGTCTGTGTGTGCGTCCGATATTTTCACGGTGTGCGGCAGCTGATTGAGCCTATGCAATGCTTCGGTACAACGAGAGTGACTTGTTGTCTGTCTACAGGGTTGTCGGATCGTGTTTAATGGCCGCACGGGCAAAGTGTCTTCGTACGTTACGGACACGATCGATGTTCGTGTACGAAATCATTCACACTCGTATCTCTTGTCTATTGTTGCACAGGTACAACTTGGCAAAGTTGGTGCAGGAGCATGGTGGCAACGTCGCGTACGTGCGGACTTTTGCTCGACTTCCCACTCACACGTCAGTAGCTGACGCTCGATCCGTAGGTCTGCATTGACGGCAACACGCGTTACTCACATGGTCGGTTCCAATCTGAACGGGTCCAAGGCGGACAAAGTGCTTAAGGTATGCTTACGTTTTACTCGATTGACAGCACGTTGCTGACCGGCTGGACACTTCTCTGATGATACAGAGCGCGAGCAGGCTCAAGTTCGTGACGCCAGGTATTCTTCTCCTACGCTGTCGGTGACTGACAGGTTATCGCTCTCATCTCATTGACGATTTCGGCTGACACAGAGTGGATCTTGCAGTCTGTCAAGCTCAAGAAACGCCAACCTGAGTTTGATTTCCTCGTCTACAAGGACAACCTCACGCTCTGTACCATGTTTTCGCGAACTGCGTCATCACCCAAGTGAACAATTTCACGGCATTCTGCTACTGCAAGTGTTTGTTTGCCTGCAGACGGGTAACATTCCTCCGAATCGAGCTTCCTCCCACGCACGAGGAACTCAGATAGCCACAACAACGGAACGCAATCAATTCGCACTTGTAAACGAGAAAAATATACCATGTATGGGGTCAAAACTATCCAGGGTGACACATGTTCACTCCTTTCAGCCAATACCGCTAAGCATGCATGACCGAGGACAAGAGCGCACATCCGATCTGATGCTCCATTCCAGACCCATCAAAACCTCAAATAGCCTCCACACCCGCGTCGCACCAGTGTTTACTCTTATCCTGTGCAGAACCTCGTCGATGCGCAGATGATCCCAGCGCTATAAAGCTGCGGCTGGCCCAACTACTGTACGCACCAGGCGAGGGGGCAAGACAACACGGCTTAACAGCACTTTGACCCTCCGTTGGAAGGCACCTGCTGGCCGGGTGTCAGCTTGACGCCGGCCTTGGGAGCCACGGGAGCGTTGGCCATGCGCTTCTTGATCTGGGCAGCCATCATCATGAAGGCTTTTTCGACGTTGGCTGCGTTCTTTGCACTAGTCTCGAGAAACTCAATCCCCAGACTCTCGGCAAACTCCTTGGCGGCATCCGTGCTCACCACCCGCTTGGCCGTCAAATCACTCTTGTTGCCCACCAGCAACTTGTTCACGTTCTCGCAAGCATATCTGCAGCCACATCAATCAACACTCATGAGTCCATGACCGTCCGAAAAAAGACTGACAATGAGCCGTCGAGCTCTATCAACGCACCGATCAATCTCGTGCAGCCACTGCTTAACATTGTTGAACGACTCTTGGTCCGTCACATCGTAGACCACAATAATGCCGTGGGCACCGCGGTAGTAACTGCTAGTAATCGTGCGGAACCGCTCTTGTCCGGCTGTGTCCCACTGTGCATGACAAACCATCTACCGTCAGTTCTGCACTTGTAAAACTGACTACAAACAACAGCTGGCGTACAATCTGAAGCTTTATGGTCTTGCCATCCAGCTCAATAGTGCGGATTTTCTGCACACGACCACAATCAACAACACCTCGTCAGACTATACATCCTCCTGCAGGTCGCCAAAGCGCCCCGTTTGCCAACCAAACCAGGCAGCGCTCCAAAGTCGTCGCCACTCACAAAGTCCACGCCGATCGTCGAAATGTAGCTCTCCGTGTACGTGTCGTCAGCAAAGCGAAGCAGCAGACACGACTTGCCGACGCCAGAGTCGCCAATCAGCAGCAGCTTGAACAGGTAGTCACTGTGCGTCATCGAAAACCACCCACACAGCAGCAGCCATTAGATCTGCAGCTCCACTCATTGCCACACTCGGTCCTGTACGCACTATTCCGGGTTCATCGTGAGCGATTATGAGGGGGAGGAGAAGCGGCGCGTGAAGGTGCAGAAGCTGAGGCAGAACAGAGAATCGTTAATCGTCATGACTGCTGCAGCTGGTCCCACTCGACTCTTCTGCAGAGGCAGAGAGAGCGGAGGGGTAGGGGACGCGTCAAGTCGGTGACTACTCACAATGAGAGGGCGCGCGTTCTGAGCGTTCTTTAGGTTGTGAGTGAGCGAGAGGAAGAGAAGAATGTGGGGGGATATGGACGGTTGGGGTCGTCTTCGGCGGCAGGTGATTGGCCAGAATGTCCCGAGCGATTCGGCGACCAGTTGGAGGCTTTTCATTGGTTATTAGGTGCCAAGGGTTCTTGAGCACGGATCCAATCATATTCGAAGCTGCTCGACAATTGATCGTGTGGCCAACACAATCGAGCATTCGAATCGTCCTACTTTTTACAACGAAAAGATCACGACGTCTTGCGATTGCTCGCCGATACGAAAGCCGAGCTGAAACTCTCACGTTCCGACGAATAGACAACAGCTGAAGCGTCGATAGGGCAATTTGTCATACTCACACCGGGACCGAAACTTGACTCAGAGTAGTGCTGGGGGTGTCTTGGTTGCAGGTGCAAATGTTAAATTGGTATTGTACACGGCGTAAGCCAGCGGCTACTGGGTGCAGCAATGGCTCGTTAGGACGCGAAGTCGACAAGTTTTTGTGTCCTGACGAGAAAAAGACACTGTGTCGGCAATATCAGTCCTTTTTTAATGCTGGAGCACGATGGTGTTAGTGTGAACGTCCAGTCGACGATCCTGCTTGTTCAACTTCGCCTGAGTCCGCGCTGACATCCAGAAAGACATTCCGGCTAAATACAAAAGCATTTTATGACCAATTTGCTCGATTTGTTCTCGAAGACGTTCGTCCCAAACAATCCGTCCCTAAAGTTATTTAATAAACACTTTTCCAAACAATCCGCCCAAAAAAGCAGAAACAAAAATCAGTTGTGTACGCAACATGAAATACCCGAAGAAAAGACGGCGGATTCGTCTCAGGGGTCGGGGTACCTCGCCGTTGTTCCGCCTTTCGACTCCCCCCCAACACAAAAGGAAAAGGCGCCAGCTGCGAAGACCCGTGAGTGACAGGAAGAAGGCGAGTAGGTGGTTCACAGCCGCTCTCTGCCAGGGAGTAGCGAGTGCCCAGTAGGGGTGTCGTCCACATGAATGGAGAGCGCCAACAGCACACGCAGCTCTTGATCAGACGTCCACAACGAAGTCGCAGTTGAGCTAATGGACGCTCGATGTTGTGACTTGTGTAGACGTGATCGATCTCTCTCTCTCTCTCTCTCGCTCATCTCCGTCGTGACCATGAGCTCGTTCAAGAAGGAGCACCCGTTTGGTACGTGGGTCGCTTCCCCTCAGCTTGGCACTGAGCGTGGAAGGACAGAGCGCTGACGATGTGTTCTTGGGGGTTCCAGAGAAGCGCCAGGCTGAAGCGCAGCGCATTCGCTCCAAGTATCCCGACCGCATTCCCGTGCGTGGCTATTTCCTTTGTATCTATAGATGATGGAATGAGTGGAGAGGTCCTTGTTGTTGGATTGGCTCTCTCACATTGCTGTGGGTGGGCATGTGTCTGTGGTCTCTATCGCTGTGTCTTTGTAGGTGATTTGTGAGAAAGCGGACCGCAGTGACATCCCAGACATTGACAAGAAGAAGTACTTGGTGCCGGCCGATCTGACTGTCGGTCAGTTCGTGTACGTGATCCGGAAACGCATTAAATTGAGCCCGGAGAAGGCCATTTTCATCTTCATTAACAACGTGCTCCCGCCCACCGGTACGAACTGGATACAGGTGTCGGTCTCTTGTGTGTTTACTGTAGTTTACTTACTCAAGTTGAAATGTGTGCATCTTGAATTGTACAGCTGCGTTGATGTCGAACATTTACGAAGAGCAGAAAGACGTGGACGGCTTCCTCTACATCACCTACAGCGGCGAAAACACTTTCGGCCAATAGGCCGAACGTGGTGTCGATGTACGGGACCTGGATTCTCGCGGGTCGTCCGTCGTTGCTGTCGTGAGTTGTGAAACCTGGTGCTCTCTTATGGCAGGAGGTGCAGCGTTCATGCAGCTTTAGGTATCGATCAAGACGTCGTCTTGAAGTTGGATGGGAAAAGATGAGGTGGGCGTGGATGAAAGCTGATCGGCCGGCGACGCTTGCTCCGAACAGCTTTGGTGTGTGCGGTTCATTCTTTTATGCTGGCGATGTGGATATATGTTAGGAAACAAAACAGAGAAAAATGCATGACCTTCGCCTATTTTCGTTCGTGCTCCCATTGTTACTGTCGTAGTACGATGTTTAATGACGGTGTTCCTCGCCACGTTGAAACTGCAGCATCTGCAGACCCTGACCAACGACAACAACATCGTCCGCCGTTCCAGCTAGAGCTTGCCGAACTGCGAGGTCGGCAATGTCGGCACACTCCGAGAACGCGGCACCTTGCCACTCAAGCTCAAACCCATTTTCGTTGCGCTGAATATTCCACTTGCTCACTCGTTGGTCGTAGCCGGCTGCAAAAATGACTTGAGCATTTACACACGAAACTGCTTTTATAGCTGAACCGCTCGCATTTACCATCCGGGTTTTGGAAAGCAGTTGGCACGATGGAAAGCGCAGCTGATGTAAGTTTAAATTCTGGTCATCTCCACCGCTGACGATTGTTACGTCCAGGCTTCCCTCTTCGGCACTTCTTGCACAGGAGACAAGGTCCATGCAGTTTGTGCCCATATCGTGTGCCAAGTAGTTACCACTTGGACGTAGCTCACTAATCAGCGGCTCTAGCTTTTCACGAAGCTGTTCCACGTCAGAATGGGATCGAACAAGCAACGACCCAATCTTCTGCAGCAGCAACGTCAAATCCCACAGTGTCACCAAACCATCCGTGGAGCCAACTGCTAGGCCTGCAATCATCGCGTCGGCTTCACCTTCCTGAAATCCTACGCAAGACAAAATTGGTTTTCTCGAGGCTGAATGGCAGTCACCGAGCTCGAAAAGTCCAGCATTATTCACGTCTAGCAAAAGCAGTTGAGTGGATCCTTCGGAGTTGCAAGCCGTCACAAGTCGGTAATTTTCCGAGTTGCGAGGAATCGGGAACGTAGTAAGCCCAAGGATACGATGATCCTGCGCTGCTCCTGCACGTTCCTGGCCACAAATATGACGAAGTAGATTGTCGTCACCAGAAACTAGCCATACATTCAGGCGCTGCTTGCCTCCGCCCGAGAGCACGATGTGTTCCTCAACGCCATCAATTTTTATGCGAGGATACGTGGTGAGCGCCCTCACAATTGTGGTGTGGGCAATCCCTGAAGCTACGCCGCACCAGCGCAAGTGTTCGTGCTTCTCGTGGTCATGTTGAGTGCGGCGGCGACGATGCAGCATTAAGCTGTTGTCTTCTGCTGCAGTAACTAAGCGTTCTTTTCCGAGAAAAGATACACAAGTCGTCATGCGACTATGATGATGATCATGCAGAGAGCATCTGGAGAAAAAAGAAGAAGTTCCTGAAGAATCGTGCGCATCCAGAAGCGTAGAGTGCACCTTGATATCAACGTGCTGCTTTTCCGTTGTTCGAGGCGTGAATACAAGTGTATGAGAGGGAACGGCGTGCTGACATCCATCACCACGAGTGTAAAGGGCATGGGGGCGGCGCCAACCACCACATTCCACCTCGAAGATACAATACTGCGCGGACGCGTTGTACAGAATAGCGCATGACGCCTGGAAACCAAAGACCATAAGGTCATGTTGCGGCACGCCGTCGGTAGATGCCATTTGCCTCCACCAGAGCTGCTTGACTGTGGAGATTCCTTTGATGGATTCACGGCCCAACTGTTCAATTGTCAGCGCCCCACTCGATCTAGTATCGTCTTCTAATGCATAAGAGCAAATGTGTCCGTCATGGCCACCAGATAGCATCGTGAGATGGCAATTTTGAGCATTACTAAGTAAAAGCGATGCCACCAACTCACGTCCGTGGACGCTTTTGAGCATGTGAGCAGGGGATTTGGCCGCATCAACATCGTAGTCGATGCTACTCGGAGCATACGGACGATGAAAAAGATAGACGTTACCATGCCCGTCGCCTCCCACGATATTCCTGACCTTGGCTGATCGATCTACCACCAAGATTGACGAGATTGAGCTCTGTGTCGGGATTTTATATACAGCCACGAGACTTATTGCAACGGACACGGATGCCATGTCATTGCATGCCTGCCTAATGACAGGCTTCCACTCGACGAGGGCGCCACCAGCACTACTAATGAAGAGAGCATCCTCTTGGTCCCACCAAATTTTCATAACACGAGTGTTTGCTTGTGAAGTCCATGCATGCAACAGATTGCCCGTAGATGCCTCAACAATACACACACGCCCCGTTACTTCGCCAAGTAACAAGAAGCGTCCAGAGAAATCGATTGAAAATGCCGACAATCCACCAGTGCGTGTTTGAATGAAATCACTCCCACTTGGAGGGACAACAAAAGCAAGTTTTGCTGTAAGTGATATTAGATTCAGGCAAAAAATCTCACCGCGCTCGGAGGCTACAAATGCAGTCTCACCATCGTCGACCGTGCTCAACACAATGTTTCTTACACTGTAAGATGATGGACCACCCTTCTTTTCGGTCGATATTATAGGAACACGAATAGTTCTACACACTTCACTCGTCTCCGGCGCGTCAAAAGAAGACATGAGCTGACGTGCAACATTCCAGAGTTTTACCGCACCATCACCACCTCCTGTGACAATCAGCTCTTGTGACGGGTGAACAGCTACACGCCACACATGCCTGCCCACGTGACCCCGCAACGTGGCTACACAATGACCGTTCAAATTCCAGAGCTTGGCAAATCCATCTTCGCTTGCTGTTACCACACCACATTGCCAGAAAGTGACGTCCCAAATACGTGCCGAATGGCCCCAGGCCCGGAACACTGGCAAGTACGCACTCTGCAACAATTCAGCTCGACTTGATATCCTGGACATGTGCAGTTGCTCGACCTTGGCGTTTCTATTGTTCGACCACAACTGCACAGTACGATCGTCCGAGACCGAGGCCAGAAAGTGGGCATCAGACGACCACGCCAACTTGAAAAGCACGCCCTCGTGAGCATGCAACCGTTGCACCGGTGCAACAGCAGTGTCAGTATTCTCAAGTCCATAATCCATTGGATTCCACAACAGAATGTGCTGATAGACTGTTCCCGAAGCAACAATGAGCTCGTCCAACGAGCGGCCGTAGAACGCCAACGCGTACAAAATGCAGCGCTCAGTACACTGCACGCTGAGAAGGACATCGCGACTAGTGGGGTCCCATATTTGCACCAAATTGTGAGCAAGTCCAACCGCAACCAATAAATTCTTCTTCTTCCCTGATGTACCCAAATCATCCGTCAACAAGTGAGCATCGAACACCCAGTCGCTGAATACTTTTGGGTTTCCAAGTGTCACGAGCTCCTTAATCTTTTGAGCTGCTTCACAACTTTGTGGTAGGTTTGTAAAGCACGATACACGCTTCTGACCGAAAAAGACGCCAGCAAATGACTCTGAAGTGGCGCGAGGAAGTCGGACGATGTCGCAGCCGTGGAGAATACCGCGAGGCAAGACAATGTGCTGACCTTGTAGCTCACCAGAAGAGACAGAGTAGAGAAAGACCGTCGGACCGACGCCTACGTAAATCAGAGACCCATCGGAAGAAAAGGACAGGAGCGTCACTGCGCCCACGAACTCCTGCTTCTTGTGGAGCGCCATTCAAGTGTCGAATGACAAGCATGCGGTATACCGCTGATGGAACCGGTATAAAGGGTTCCTGTCAGCACCGTAGCAAATTACTCGCATCGTAGCAAATTACTGGCACCATAAGTAATTAACGTGCTACTAATTTATAGAGGTTTGTGGACGCGTGAATTTTTGTAATTTGCATCGTGACGACTCTCTTGATAGCAATACGGCACAATTAAAGTATTTTTTTTGGCTGAGCCGAATATCGGCTTCGAGCAGAGTCAATATTTCGCTGTACTTTGGAGGTGTTTTTACCAGTATCTACAATGTCGTAAATCGAGATTCCTTCAGCTCTATAAAAAACATCTGCTGAGTTTAGTAGTCGATGCGAGTTTTTCCAGTGCTTGAATCCAATGGCAAAGATTTTGCCATCCTGCGTACACAATTAAGAATGTATTTCTTCATCATGACCCGATATAACCGATCGGTAATCACCATTTTGCTGGCACCAACACTATTGTAGAAGCTGTGATTCGCTGAATCCTTGTCGTGCGCCGTAGTTTTAGGAGCTGTGGACAATGTATTCATGTATGTCGCCATTCCAGCACATGAATCACAGCTTGAAACATGCTTCATTTGGGCCATCCACTGGGTTTAGGCTCCCTACTTGTTTTAAGCACCCGTTTATTTTTTTACGATTCCCCTTTGTTATTCGATGAAGCACATGCGAACGCTACGTGCATGCTCAAAGGAATTCGTGCGGCCATAGCCGAACGGATCGTTTGTCCGAAAGAGATTGTAAGTCGTCGGCTTCCATGTATATCAGTTCCACCGTGAGCGTTTAGCTCGAGACATACAGGTCGACATGCGATACGCAAGCAACAGAGGCCGGTGTCGAGGGTACGTACAGACCTCTGCTGCCAGGTGGAATGATGGAAACAGATGATCAGTTACACCGTTATTTGCGACTTCGAGGGTGCCACCCCTTCTGGTTCTGCGGATAGTAGGGTCCACGAGGAGCATCTTTCCAGTTTGAGAGTATTTTCTGATCCGTCCACCGCTTCTCTATTTTTGTACTTGCAACACACACGTTGGCCACGACCCGTCTGATAAGTACACTAGCCTTTCAACCGCTTCATAGGAAGTACCTCGACGCCAATGCAATCCGTCGAACTTGCACGCACGTAGCTAGCGATCTACAGCAGCGTCACCTTAGTAACCGTAAAGGAGTTTCCATCTGCTCTTGCTTGTAGCCGTATCGCGAATCGCGACTATCCCCGGCTCTGTCCCATTACGAAGCCACATTGGATAAGTCGCTTGTGCATCCGAAATGGCCCTCTCCATTCAATTGGATTCGATCCCAACTCCTCGTTCAGTCTCCACTTTCACTGTCGCGTTCTTGCCTTGGAGCCTGTCACCATCTGGTACGCAGTCTGACTCCTGGGCGAAAAACACGCGTGCATAAATGGGCACGCACGCACCCCTCGATCGGCACCTCCACAAACCAACGACGAGCTCCACTCTCTCGTGCCTTCCGTCCGCCACCGCAGGTCGTTGTCTCTTTTCCGACTAAACCGGGGAACCCGAACGCACGTCTCCGTTGCGTCTGTACCATCCCTTTGACCGAAAGTGACCATGTCCGCCGCCAGTCCTAGACCTGTTGACTCGAGTCTGGCCGCCATTGTCCGAAAAAGCCGAAGCGCGAGTGACGTGTCGCCCACGAGCGCATTTGACTTGGCGGTTGATCCGAATCATTCAAAGCGAGAAGGAGGAGGTCCTCTAGATCGTGTCTCGGTTCAGAGCGACGATCCAGTGGGAGCTGCAGCTGAACTAGAAGAAGGGGCGAAGGAGGACACGGAGCGTTTCAAGGAACGAGCGACGGGAGAGGACATTGTCGAGGCGGCGGCAGGGGAGCTGAAGGAGGAGAAGTGTACGGACTACCTTAAGACGGAGGACAGGCCAGAGATGCTGGCCGGAACGCCTTGTGACGACTCGGGGAAAGAGGAGAAGGAAGCGGTCAATCAGCAGCAGCAAGAGCCTTTAGCCCGGCTTGCAACTGCGAGAAGTGCCGAGTCGAGGTGTGTTTCGCGACGCCCGTTTGTCCCGTTGGCATCCAGGAGCTGGCGCGTGCGAGCGATGGAGTCCAATTCGCAGATTACGCGTCTGATGAAGGCCGCGCTGCTTCAGACGCTGGTGCATGCTATCCGTACTGGATCAGTGGAAGGGGTGAAGGTTGCAATTGAGCGTGGAGTGCAGGTGCAGTATCTGGACAGTCGCCAGCGCAACCTCGTCATGCTGGCAACCAAGTGTGACACCGATGCTCGTCTGCGCATTGCAATTATTTTGCTGGACGCTGGCTGTGATATGAACCACAAAGATCTGCTAGGCTGGAGCTGCCTGCACTACGCTTGGTACGCTCGAGAAACCTATTCGTTTTGAGTACTGAAGATTAACGACCATCCATGGATGTGGGCTTTGACCGTTTTGTCATTATAGTGCAAGCGGCGCTAGCGATGTGGCCACCGAGCTCGTTCGTCGTGGAGCTCGCGTCGAGTTTAATCCGTACGGCTATGGTCCTGAAGACTTTAACATCCCCAAGGTGGCACGTGCAAAGAGTCTGTTGCAGCACACGGAGCAGCTTCAGCATGAGCAAAATGTGTGTGCTGCGTGGGCGTACTTTCGTCGTCAGGCAGAGAAGTCGAACTTCAGCGTAAAGTGCAAATCGGTGAGCAGATGGTAATAGCTGGTCGTACGGAAGTAGTATGGAGACTGATGTACTTGCGTTTGGTTGTCTGCTTGTCTGTAGAACTGTGATATTGGCAAGCCTTTAAAGATCACGTTCCAAGCTCCTGCAGGACATAGTCTCCTGGACCGTATCCGCGTGGTTGACATGAACTCGGATGTGGCTCTTTGGCTGCAGGTCTCCAAGACCTTTAGTATTCCCGCCGGTGACGTGGGCTCGATCACATTAGATGTCGAGACGCTGGATCGCCCGTCGCTGTATCGTATTGTGTACGAGAAATACGAGCCGATGCCCACCCATCAGCAGCAACCAGCAGACTTGGGCGCTGACAGTAAATTGTGCGTCAAAAATCTCGATACGGGAGCGACACTGTCGATGGGCAGCGTCAATACGTTGGTGTTAAAGGAGCTCAAGAGCTCTCGATCATCGAAGAGTTCAACAAAGCTGTCGAGTTCATCCAGGTGCGCTCATGTCAAGGTGTTTCTTGACCGGTATGGAGTACTGACAAGCACCGTGTGGTGTTCACTATAGACCAGCGCCCAAATCGGACACAGCTGCGACCATGGTGCGACGAGGATCGACAACGTACGTCTTTTACTTAGCTAAGCCGTGCTGCGTAGCACGCATTGTTGATAGGTAACTTATTTTTGTTGTCCATGGTAACAGTCGAGCACGCGAGATCACTCAAAGAGTGTGCGAAGCAACCGTAGAGGAAGACGATGGTGGAGAAGAAGCCAAAGATGCTGACTTCTCAGCCGGTGACACGCTTACAGCGCAGGTGGTCGCGGAGCACCCAGCGTTGACGAGCATTACGGGTGTATACAAAATCGTGGCCATGGGGGCTGTCAGCGTTTCAACGAGGAGAACTGCCAAGGCGAATGAATATGAGATCTCTATCCGTGACAAGGGCCCACTTGGTCTTCAGTTGGTACGGATGTCATCTATGCTGCCCGCAAAGCCTCACGCGTCATTGCATCTGATGATCGTTGTTGTTTCGCGTGTGCAGGCGCCAAAAATCGATGGTTCGAAGAGATCCCCGCGTCTTATTGTACGACGCAGCCAAGGCCAAACGGCGGCCGTGAATCCAGGTGATTGTCTTGTTGCAATAGGTAACGCGAACATTGAGCACGCTGGTCTCAAGCACACGCTGTGGGCACTGAACGACGCAAAGCGGCCGCTCGTCCTTCGCTTTCGACGCGGAAATGCGAAGGAGAAAAGGAGTTTGTTTACGGCCGGTCTGCTTAAGTTTACAGGACCTCATAGACATCCCGTTATTGCGGTGTAGTCAGTCGGCTGGGTGCAGCTTTTCGTTCCGCTGATGAATTTGCACTTCTTGATGGGGTTGGCCCATCAATAATGCGAATCGATTTGAAAGTCCGCTCGCTCTACAAAAACAGTCCATCCTGTACATAACAATGTAAGCTCGTCGGCTCACAGTGGCGAAGCTTTACTGCGCTACAACATGGGATGTCCTCTGTCTACATGACAATATCCAAAAGTCCTGTTTCGGCTAGCACATCGTGTGCATAATGCTCCGGGTTTTGTTGACACGTCAATAACATGCAGCGGATGTGTCTGCCCATAATAAACAGAAGTCAGACACCTCATAATTCTGCAAAGAGCGCAAAAGAAACTCACCCTAAAGTGTTCAATCAAGTCATCTGGACGCACGTGCATATGAGCCTCTGTCTCGGGATCAAACACGGTCGCAGGATCTGCAACAGCAATCGCGTGAGAAGTAGTAAGTATCTGAAGATGTCGCTTAAGCTGGGGCAAAAGGTCTCTTACATTGCTTGCCGTCACCGCGCCAAAGGTACCAAGCTTGCGCTTCCCACCACGCTGGTTCCAGACATCCTGCGTTTTTATACTATTCGTTCAGTGACATCGAAACAACACCGTTAATATTAGCATGGCAGCCCGCCGACGCCAAAGAAAGAAATTACGAGACGTAGCAACTTACGGCGATCGCTAGCCAGGACCCAGGCCGTAACGTGCTCGCCCACGACTTCACGTGCGTTACAAAATCAAACGGTGCTTTCTTTGGCGTATACTTCTTTGCCAGTCGCCACTCACCGCCTCTTCCGTTACTGCGCCGCTGAAGCCAAGGGGTATGCCCATGGAACGTCCACGTGTTCGGCAGTATACTACAATATGGTTCGTTTGGATCGACATCGATAACGCCAAACGCCCAATGCGGGGACTCCTGCCGCATTGCGCCGGTTTTGTAGCCAGTATAATACACAAAGATCTTGTGGACACACGTCATTTGTTTGTGCATGAATTGCGACCACGACTCGGTCGTCGTAGGTCTCTCCTGCTTGAGCAGTTTGTGTAGTGGCGCCTCAGCGAGAAACTCCTCCATCATCCGCTTGGCCATGAGGTCCACGTCCCGTCTAAACTTCTTGTTAATCTATCACATACATAACCACAACTCACGTCAACAACAACATCAACAACACGCGGCCGAATTCCACCAGCTCGACAAGCTCCTCGTGTCTGCACGCACCGTTCCAAGTCGACCGAGCGCACGAGGTGCTAGAAACGCTGCGATGCGCACCTTCAGCTCCAGAGACAGTTGCTGGATGTTGCTCACTCTCTGGTACTTGCGCTTCGTGACTTGGGCCACGATGACCGCTGGCCGGCGCTCACCCGCTCGACGTCTCTTGCCTTGCGCGACAATATCCGTCAGTGTCTTCTGGAAAAAGGCGCTCTGGATGCGCAGCTCACAGGAGCAGGTCGCACGGCCGTTACAGCGGCGCGTGTGTCGCAGCCGCGAGGCATCGACGACGACTGTGAGCGTCGCGGCAGAGCTCAAGACCTTGGCCATCGCGATGTGCGCCGGTGCAGTGCTGGCGAAAGAGGTAAATACCGGTATTTATTTACATCCATCTGTCGCTCGATAGCCCTTGAATATCAGCTATGACAAACATCGTATCTCGAAACGGATCATCGAGTTGCACGTATGGTGCTCATGCAACGGCTGCTGCAACATGCTGGGACAATTCACAGATGAGCACAATATGATGCTTGCATAAATTCCACTTTAATGTTTGAATCTGATTCATCGTAGAAGAAATATCATTGATATTTTACGGAATGTACAGTGCGCATCACCTATAATCTCGACCATTATCCGATCTCCATCACTCAGCCGCTCGTCACCCCATACTTCTTATAACACAAATCTAAGACCATAGATGGCTGGAGTATGCTACTTGCTGCACTCCAAAAGTCTCGAATTTAGATTTGACAAATTTTTCGCGAAGTCATAGGACCCTAAAGCTCCGAGAATTATATATTAACCTTGGCTTGCGGCGAGGCAGATTTGGCCGCCCAAAAAATCCTTCTGTTGATTTTTTTTGGTTTTTTTCATTTTCCCATTATTTAAAAAAGTCAATTTGCAGCAGCTATAACGTTCACATCCATCAAAATTGAAGTTGAGACCTTATGGTGCGACCGATACTTCATTACGGCGTATTCGGCGGCCTTCCCGGTCAGGTTCTTCCGATACACGCCATGTACCGAACACACTTTCGAGCATGGCGGCGGATGGTAGTGAGAGAGACGAATGCCAGGGATTTTGGGACCATCTGCTCAAGGCCTTTAAAAGTGTAATCGCAATATTTCTGAGCATGGCGTTTTGATTCTCCCCAGAACATTTCGATGAAGTTCAGCTCGCAATGGAACTTAGGGCAAAAATGATGTGATGGCCGGCTGCAACGATAGTCTCTTCCTGAAGCCCTTTTTGCCTCTTGAAATTAGGCTGATTCTAGATGTCACTGCGGGCGCAGCAACTGTCGGTGTACGCGCATTTGTTGCGGCAATCCAAACGAAGATTCTGCGTCCACAGATTCCGTTCTTGCAAAACAGCCTTTATTCCCTTTGGTTTCCCAGCGGGAGGGTGGTCGTCAAGAAACACCATAGGTTGGCTGTTCTATCAGGAAGCACCAATCTCCCACTGCTGGTTGCTTTCCTTCAGGTCCAAGATTCAAGCGTGATGCGACCACAGCATCGGCCGCAAAGGCCGCATGGCTAGTCGCATTGTCAAAGGCAATAAAGATCCTTGAAACCAGGAAACTGCGCGTTGAAGATAAGAATGGCGACGTCCCTAAACTGCCTATAGAGGTGCTTAGCAGTCCGCCAACCATCATGATTTATTCCGGGATGCATTATAATGAAAGCCTCCTTTGCAACATGGGGATGCGCGGCTTGCTTGTCTGCGCTTAACGCGAGGCGACCACCTATAATGCAAGTTGTGATGTCAGTGCAAAGGTTCATGTACAAGTTTGAGGCAATACTCCATAATATACACCAACGTCAGTTGGAGGGGTGGACCCCTGGTGTAGTGGCGCAGTAAGCTGACTTCCAAGTCGCTGATTGCGGGTTCGAACCCCCCCCGGGGGCCGAAACCGGAATTAGTAACGGGTGAACAGCTGAATAACCATGCCTTCCACCAACAAACCATCTGGGAGATGCCGTAAAAAGTATAATGTGACGAATTCAACCAACGTCAGTTGGAGATTCGCTAACATTTTTGGACCTTCCTGCGCTCTTTTAGCGAATCAGCTGTTATCTTTCAGGAAGCCACAACTTTTTGTTGCCGTCGTGCGCAGCAAACGTGCTTATATCGTGCGCCTTCTGTCCACACCGCAACATCCATTTCAGGCCCTCCAAACATAGGTATGAAGGGTTCAAATTCTTCCATTTGCTGCTGAAAACTCTTGCCGATATGCAACCACGTCTGCATGCTCGTCCCCATTAACGTACATACCCTTTTTCACTTCTGAGTATTGCAGGCCAAGGACTTTTAGCCAACGAGTGGCTGTATTGACATAAATGGAAGAATCGGGATCATCCTTCGAAGGATTTCTTCAATGACACGTTTGACGAAATTGATTAATTCAACGTGTTTGTTCATGCAAAGATAGCGTCGCACCTCATCATTGACATCTTCGTCCTTGAGCAAGTTGTGGTTCTGAAGTGTTTTCCTTGCTTGCTTTCAGGAATTTTTCCGGCATCGAGGCAATCCCGTGCCCAAGCACGACGCATCACGGCAAATGACGACCTTTGCCGTTTACCGTTGCAATTGTGAGCGACGCTGCAATTTAATGGGTATATGAAGTGCAATTAGTACAATAATCGCGAGAAATCAATGTAATGCAGAGCAGACAGTGCTTAACCATATCTTCCATCCATTAAGCACAAGTCTGAAATATCCTTCAATTAAAGCAAAGCGTACGCACATAACTTATTTCGGTGGTTTCTTCGCCTTGCTATGCCTTTCGATTGCCTCAGTGAGCTTGCTAGTAGAGTGAAGCGGATCTTCGTCGTCTGATGACCATTCGTGATCGTCACCACCACTGGCAGGTTGTGCCTGAGCCTGTGCTGGGGTCTTCGCCGACACAATAGAAAGTACGATCGTTCGCGACGCAATTGCCACCTTCCTCTGTTTAGCACGCTTACGGCGTTGGGTCCTTGGGGCGTCGCCAATATACCGCATAGATCGGTTACTGCGGGCAACCTCAACCAACTCTTCAATTTTGTCAAGGATACCCGCCGTTTCCGCCGCCGTGAACTTCTCGAATTCAAGCTCAAGATCATCTTCCTCTTCACTCTTACTTTCCGCCTCCTGATTTTGATCCCCTTAATGTCTTCCACATCCTTAATCTCACTTTTCAACTCTTGAGCGCATTTTCCTTCATGTCCGTCCTCCACTTTGTCACTGTTGGCTGTGGATTTTGCTTGCCTAGCTTCATCCCTAATCTCTTCCAGAACAGACCTCATATGCTGCAAATGCCGCTGCCGTTTGTTGCGGCGCAGCAATTTTTTGTCGTTAACTGATTCAATACTTTTATTGGTGGTGGAAAGTGCAAAAGAGGTGATTGTTGTCGGCAGTGCGATGGAAGCGTTGTAAAAGGCGTTTTCACTTGCAGGAAACGAAAAATAAATTTTAAATTTGGCCAACGAAAAAATAGTTAGAGGTTATAGGTGGTGAGCACTGTAGGACTTTGGCGAGGTGCTGGATGGCTGCAGCAAGCCTTTGCACGCTATGTAGTTCACTTTGGCAGCCTATGTCATGTTATGCAGTCTGTGTATTGATGCGCAATTGCAGAAGCGTTTTCTTTATATTCCGAACGGGTTGCTGGAAAACACCGGGCTGTACTCCTGGTTCCTAACGGTGCCTCAGACATTACTATAGAGGCGTGTGTGTGCAGCCTTGGACACTGAATGTAACGGGAACCGGAGCAACACACTGGCCAACCAGTGTGGATCTACTTTCATCTACAACAGTGTAAGTGGTGCCTCGCTACCTCCGTAAAGTACGAAGAGGAACGTAAATCAACTAGGAACTGACTAGTTGCTGGTAAATGCAAAACCGTATGAAAAATAAGGGAAACAAAAAATACCCCATCGAATTACGAAAAACAGGCATATGTATTTGAAGAAAAAAATGCCGCATGCCCTAGAATACTTCTAATATAGTGGTAAACATAAAAACACACGTCGCCAGTCATTTATCCTTAGTGATTTTGCTCTCGATCTTGACCGCCGCTCTGTAGGAGCAGCCCTGGACGGGGTTCTGCGCACACGCGGACGGCGATGGATAGACATGGCACGTGTTCTTATCATCGTCCGCGTTCTTACACACAGACTACCTGTGCTGCTGTTACCATAACTGATGTGATTGGTTTGGTTCTTGTTGTCATTGTTTCTAATGTTATTATCGCTATTTCTGTTACGGTTGCACCCGATTTAATTTTTACTGCTGGTACTGCAGGTACGCTGATGTTGATGTAATAGTTGCAGTAGGTGCTCTCTTGCGATTCATGGTACTGCCTCTTAGGCTAAATTGTAGTTGTGTTTTAATGCTATCTTTGTAGACTGAGAATCTGCTGCTACTTCTCTTGCTGCTTCTACTGCAGGTACGCTGACGATGCTGCTAATGGTTAAATTGTGGGAATTTAGCGGAGGTACCTAGCGCTCTTTAGCAGAGGAAGTCTTGGACTCAAAGAGTCTCTTAGTTATAACAAATTAACTTCGACGTAAAGTAGTTCAAGCGTACAAGCTCAACAATCCATGTTCCGAAGAGATACCGTTTCACAGAATCACACGCTTACTAGTAACTACTAGTTAAACAAGAGTAAACGCCTTGACAAAGCTAATGCTCTGAACAACACACTACGCCTTGAATAGGCAATAGTGTCCAACGATTCAAAAGGGGAACTGAACTTTTTTTATTCTTGAACTAGGGTACCAAAACCCTAAAACCTTGTCGGACTGACTTCTACACTGCGATCCTATGACGGAAGTCTTATCCCTACCCTATAAGGTGCGGTATTACCGTAAGTACGTGGTACCAATATTGTACCACTCAGATCCCCCGATCTCTACTTGGTGTGGACACACAGCAAAACCGGTTTAATAACCGCGTGTAACCTCGTTACACCCCACCACCACACTGTCGACACCCTTGTGTCAACAATTATTCTACTGCGCTTTGAGGTCTCAGAGCTCTGGTCCTTGATCATCGTACTCATAACACACCTTAAATGACTGAGTCAAAGCCTTCGCCTGACACCCTTAAATAATTTTTCAAAGAGGTCATAATGGACTGTGAGAGTACACCGCTGCGTCGAGTAGCTAAGGCCATTCTCAAGCCACGCCACCGGCGCGTAAAAACACGCGCATCGCGGCGAATCCATTTGTGGAATGCGACGAGGTACCTTCACTAATAGCTCAGCGTGCATTCGGCGACCCTGCGTCGGGTGTAATAAACAACACTCTCGATGAAGACCAAGCACTACACCTTCAGTCGGTCGATGACCGCAGGCGCCAAGCACAAATTGTAGCCACAGCCAATGCTCACAGTGGCTACCGCTTCACTCCACTTACTGTAGATAAGCGTATTCGTCAGACTGCCGGACAGTTACTCGCAACATGGATTAAGGGACCCAAGGCTGTCACAGCCACAGCAATAGCGGAGATGGGGGCTCTCAGAGAGATGTACTTGGGGGTTGAACGTATGAACAATCAAGTGTGCGTACAAGCTGAATTTGCAAGCTCAAGGTACATCAGTGTCCGCCATGCAAACGATCCCCATCGTCTCTTCCCTGGTGAGACAGAGGCGAGCCATGATGTCATCTTCACGCGTTGGGCTCACCGAACGCGTCTTCTGCCAAGCCTGAGAGATCTCCAAGAGAGCGCTTCACTTGCCGACGATTGGCTAAATCGGAAGATACGTTTTGATTTCGCTATACAGAATTTTAAAGGCTAACCGCGCTCGTCTTATCGCATTAGCCATGCTGCGGCATCTACGGACTCGCTCACCAGCGCACCTGCTGCAGCTGCAACCCCCTTCACTCCCACACCGACTCGTGGGAAAAGATACGGTTCGACTGACCCTGAAGACGACGTTCAAACGCTTCAACGACACACGGACAATTCTGCCACAGTGGCACTTCATATTTCCATGAGTTCTCAGACTCCGTGCACCCTCGCCACTGTACCATGAACTGGTACTGACCGTTGCGACGACGTCGCTGCAGGAGACCGTCAACATGGCACTGTTCATCCCTTTGCTCGTCAACAAGATCAGGCGATGGTCGGTGAACTCGACGCGTCGTCGACGAGTTAGTGCACGACGTGCTCGGTCTGCGTGACCGAATGGCGCGTCTTGAAGGTCAAACGGATCGTCTCTTAAGGATTCCTCGACTTGTGGCATCGACTCCTTCGGCGCAAGCGTCTCGTGATCCACCAGCGACCGATCAAGATCAGGCTTAAGCAAGTAGACGTAAATCACTGGGTGTGTTCGCTTTTTGCGTGGATGGCTGAGCGTATACGCTAGGCCCTTCTTAGCCACAACTTTAGACTGACCGATTACGCGAGGTCGCAACCTGGTCTTACAGACCGCTGACACCACCTCAGTAGGTAAATTTCCAGCATCAAGTACGACTACGTCTCCAACTTCATAGTCCTCGATAAACTTTTTTCTTTTTTCATCAGCTTGTTCCTTCTGTTTGTCGTAGATATCAGCCATTGCGTCATGTAAATTTAGTACGACATTTAATTGTGTGGCAAAAAATCGCTCACCTTTTTCTAAACAGTATTAGGGCTGACATCAGCAAACCGATTGGCTATTCCTCCCCCACTAAGCCCAGAACCACGTAGTGGTAGCGTTAAAGGAACGCGTGGGAAAGAGAGACCATTTGCGTAGAATGGAGTAAATTCTGTAGATGCATTCACAGCTTTGTTAAAAGCAAACTCGACCGCGAAGATCATAGAGCTTCAACGCCTAGGCTCATCAGCACAAACACTGCGCAAAATGTCACTAATGATACGGTGACACGGTAACACGGTCAGTATGATCGGTCTGCGGATGATCCACTGTGGACATGTCCAACCTGGCGATTAGCACCTTGAAGATGGAAGTACAAAAGTTTCTAGTAAAACGTGGATCGCGATCCAAGACAAGTGCCACAGGCAAACCGTGTTGACAAAATACACGGTTGATACACAGCTGTGCTGTACCTTCAGTATCGATGGAATCAGGCACACCTGATAAATAAGCCATCTAGCTTAAACGGTCAGCAAAGACCAAAATAACCAGTGTTGCCGTCCAGATTCTTCGGTAGGCCAAACACAAAATCAATACTGATGGAATCCCAACACCCAGTGGGTACAGGCAAACTAGCAAGCGGTGAAACCGCATGTTCTGAGAGTTTGACCCGTTGACACGGTTTATATGTAAATACATATGTACTCACCCATTTGTACAACTAGGGTCACCAATACGTCAGATTAAATGAGATATAAGTCTTCTCACGGCCGAGACGGCCGCTCAAAGCAGTGTCATGTGCCTAAAAGAGGATAAGATCCTTAAGTCCTCATCATGAAAAACAACGATGCTAGGCACATCCTCAACACCTAAGAAATAGCACAACAACTAACCATCGATGACATATCGATGTAGGCTCGCACGTAAATGTGCCGAAAATTGGATGTTCGGGTCTTCAGGCTCCTCTCTTTCGAGAGCATGTAGCAATAATACATATTGCGCATCACGTGCATAATATCCACAATGTATGACGACATAGTCGTAACATGAGCAAGCTCATAATTATGTCTGCGTGACAACGCATCATTCAAAGCGTTTTGCTTGCCCGGCTTATACCTTGCCTCGGAGTTGTGTTCATCCAATAATAAAAGCCAACGAGCCATATGCTGTGAGAGGTGAGGCAACTGTGTTGCAGTGCATAACAACGCATGATCTGTGAAAATTTCAAAATGCTTTAGGCCAAGTAGGTGGACATTGAACTTAACAAGAGAATGTTTTTTTGCGAGTAGATATATGTTATGAACTGGATAGTTCTTCTCTGAAGTCTTTAGCTGACTAGACTCATACGCAATGACGCGCTCATGTCCATCGAAATCTGCCTGCAATGACGCACAACAAATAGAAAAAAATGACGCGTCACAGACGACACTAAAAGGCCACACAGGGTCAGAAAAAGCCAAAATTGAAGCATGAAGTAGACTGTTCTTTAAAGCTGTAAAAGCTTGAGCATGGACTGCGTCCCAACACGAAGTGTATCCTTCTTGAGGAGGTTGGTTAATGGCCTTTCCATAGCAGCGTGGTTTTCACTGTAGTTGTGCAAGTAATTAGCAAGGCCGATCCATTTACGCAAGTCGTTTTGGTTCAAAGTAACCAGCCAGTCAACATTGACTTTACCTTAGCAGGATCCGCTCGAAGGCCACACTTTACAATGAAGCACCCGAGAAAAGGAATATCTTCAGCACCGTTATTGCGTTTCGATGTATTTTCATTCAGCTTGTTTGCATGCATGCACTCGAGCAATGCTCGTAAATGGTCAATGTGATAGTCTAAATATGACCTACCAAGGTATGCACGGCTATGGACAACGGTATCATTAAACTAGCTTTGTGAATATCGTTGGTGAGATTGGAAAAATTGCGTCACGAGACGATTTAACGTTGAAGGGGCATCAGATAGTCCTTGGGGCGTATCAAGCCACTCCCAAAGAATACCGCTTGATTTGTTAACCGCTGTGAGCGGAATAACGTTCGCTTGCATAAACAATTGATGATACCCATCGATCAAGTCGAGTGCACTGAAGATGGCACATTCAACCATAGCGTTCTGAAGGTCATCCATTCCAGGGATATGTGTCCTGCTGGTATAGTTGCTGCGTTAAGCTTATTGCAAGCATGCACAATTCGCCACTTTCCATTTGGCTTCCTGACTCAAAATGGCGGTGTCGAGTACGGAGACTTTCTCTTACGCCCCATGCCAGCAGCGTGCTTTGCACAAACGAACTCGTCAATGACGTCACACTGCTCCTTTTAACAGGGAATTGCCTTGTCACACAGTATTTGGTTCCAGGAACCAGATTAAAATCATGACGTACGCCTCAATGAGAAGGTAGAGTAAAAGGTGGATCGTGACACCCCACATCCTAAAACTTCTTTACCTAAGGATACAATGGGTTCTTAGGATCATTTAAGCTTGACGAATCACTTCTTGGACTCTGTGCCGCCTTTGTGTCTTCCAAGACATCCTCATCAAGAAGTGACGACGAGTTCAAATCACAACTGGATCTACTGAACACTACTTCAGATGAGTCACCTGACTTCAAGATCAGGCCAAACTCATCGACCGACATTTCGTCTAGCTTCAACAGAGCATTCAGTGAGGGTAGAGTATCAAGACTCACTGACCCATCCACATCACCGGTCACTCCGTTCACGAGTGAATATAGCTGCTCGCTAGTATCACTCAGTAACGTAACAGACGCCTTGCGTTGCATAGCAGCAATCTAGATTCCTTGATTTCTCTGTGAGAAGACTGAATGTCTTAAAGAGACTGTAACTTTCTCGTTCTCAACGTTGATGGCATCATCATCCTTAACTTGCTCTATACAAGAGCCGGTGTCATTACCGACACCCGTGTAATCAATGTCCCCAATTTAGTATGACCTCTAACCTTAAGTTGCTATTTACCAGAGATAATGTCTTTACCGACATTCGGTACTATACCAGTCCCAAGGTGACGGAGTGCGTCAACCTTAATTTGCTCAGTATCAGGGCCGTTTTTACTACCGACATATGGGACTACACTGTCCTTAAGGTGAACAACATTAAACTTAATCTGATCTATGTCAGATCCGATGTCATTACTTATATCTAGTAATGAGTCAATTCCTTTGATATCACCACCTAGTGGGTAATTATTTGCCAAACCACGCTCATCAACGGGGCTTCGCCCTTGATGACTATTTATTTCACCAATAATGTCCTTACTGACATTAAGAGTGTCGCAATAACGGCCAGCATTATTCAGTGGGTACTAACGTGCCACCCCACGCTCATCAGATGGGTTCAATTCATGATGACTTGACTCTAGGCCAACAATACATTCAGAATTTAGTGACTCGTTATCACAACGATTATTACTCGACGTAGTACGTGCTGTTTCACTAATATTAATTGAGCTTGGCTCGTAATTAATGCTTTTGGCATCTTCCAGCTTAATGTGTTCGGCCATCCCGTTGTCCAGCACACTGACTGTCTCAGTCCGTGGCTCGCGCCAAAAGCGTTAATTTTTCCTAGCAGAGATGGGCTAATGGTCCTCCAAACCCCCCTAGGAACGGTGCGCGCGCGTTGCGCCTAAGTTGTTTGACCTCCAATCAAGAAATGGCTCAAGAAGTTCTAGCCAAGCCATGCCAAGGATGAGAATGTAACTCTTTTTCGAGTCAAGGACTAGACAGCGGTCGAAACTGTCAAAGTCCGAAAACTTGACACCTAAGTTCACAGAAACTTTGCGCACAGTGAATAATGCACCTGGTGCCAAGCGCTGTTGCCAAGCGAATAGTGATAGTCTCATTACGTCGCGCTTTAGCGCCTCAGCATATTGCTGACTTCCTTTAGGGGAACAAAGTAGGACGTGGTTTCCCGACGCCCCGGATTCGATCAATATCGACCATGGCTTGGCAAAGCCTTTATTGTTGCTTTCGCAACTAACAAACCTGGCTTGTACGCATGCTTCGTGACATTGTGCACGAAGTCACTTGGGGCTAGTCTCTGTTCTTCATCACCTTCCAGATGTACAACAGAGTCTAAATCCTCTCCAGCACGGCACCCCGCGCCTACTGGGACTTGACGTTTTCCCGCGCCTTACCAACTCTTTGGTTATCGATGGGAGGTCGGCTCGAATGAGCCTATATGGTCTTTTTTAAAGGACAATTGAAGCAGAGATATTTGGTGCTTTTGCACATAAAACATATACGGATGTTCGAACGCTGTTCAATAGCGTAAAGCTCTGCTTCTCCGTCTCTCTCAGCTAGTCTAATATCATATGTTCTGCCCGATACACGGGATGAGCAGTGCGCGACGAATTCGATTGAATTCCACAAGTTCCGTAGCGGGCAGCTTTAAGATTGAACTGTGCGTTTAACGCTATGTCCACTGCACCCTCAAATGTTGAGGGTTGAGCACGAAACATTTCTGTTCTGGCAATTCCAGTCAGAGACCCTTATAAAAATTATTTACCAAAATCGTCTCAGATAAAGGGGCAAATTGCATAGCAGCAATGAGATTTCGCAATCCTGAACATAATCGACAGATTCCTTTTTACCCTAATGGGTTTACAGGAAGCGTGATTACACGCGATAGGCCTGATTAGTCAGGGCAAACACCCGCAATAGTTGCTGTTTCAGCATGTCGTAGATTGAAATAGTCTATACTCTCGAGGTGCCAGAAGTGAAGTCCCAAACCCTGGCTCGCCAATCCAACTTTGATAGGACCAGGCCTACCTTCGGCTGCTCTGACCGCAGCAAGGCCGGAATGACATCAACCTCCATCTCTTGAACCCACAAAAGAAGATTTCTACCTCTTTCCCATAGAAAGTTTTGACACTTAAGACCAGAGGACGATTCCTTCACTCAGTGTCCTGTATTGGAACAATTCAAGTGGGTATGTCATATGCCAAATGGTCATGGACCTCCCCGATCAACGTGGACTCAAAGTTCGAGATGGCCTCGAGACGTGTACGAAGTGTGTCCAGGCCTTGCACCACTGTAAGAGCCAATTGATCGTGCTAAATTATCGCCATGAGCTCCTCAAGCAAGATCTGCTGGGCCTCAGAGAGGTTCATGGCCGTCTCCATCCTCGCAGAAGATTCAGTCTATAAAAACTCAGGTGTTGATTGACTACAAGTGCTACCAAGTGTAGCGGATCTACCTAGCGCTCCTTAGCAGGGGAAGTCTTAGACTCAAAGAGTCTCTTAGTTATAACAAATTAACTTCGACGTAAAGTAGTTCAAGCGTACAAGCTCAACAATCCATGTTCCGAAGAGATAAACACACTACGCCTTGAACAGGCAATAGTGTCCAACGATTCAAAAGGGGAACTGAACTTTCTTTATTCTTGAACTAGGGTACCAAAACCCTAAAACCTTGTCGGACTGACTTCTACACTGCGATCCTATGACGGAAGTCTTATCCCTACCCTATAAGGTGCGGTATTACCGTAAGTACGTGGTACCAATATTGTACCACTCAGATCCCCCGATCTCTACTCGGTGTGGACACACAGCAAAACCGGTTTAATAACCGCGTGAAACCTCGTTACAGTGTAGGCATTTTGTTCCGTATCATTAGAAAATTTTGTTAAATATATTTCATCGTAGGGAAGCATTTGTTAGTTACCGTTAGCCATACCCCAAAAAATTTTTGATCGGCTATATCTCACCGTTTTAATTGGCTACAGAGAGGTTAGGGTTAAAGACGCTTACCTTCAAATTGCAACCTTCCCCGTTACAACAACTCCATCGAAATGAACACCCCTCCTCCCCATTTCGCAATTGCACATGCCTCTCTTGCTGAGGCTCAAGCCTCTGTATAGGCCTGTACGACATCATAGGATATGTAAATGCTGCCAACTTTGTTCAAAAATGGTATAATTCTACTTCTAGATTCTCTGCTAGTTCTACATCAATTTTTAAAACTGTGCGGAATGTACGTGCATTTTGCCCTGGCTGGGAACACCGTCCACAGCGTCGACAAGGTGCAGGATTAGCAGATGATCTGCAATATCAAACGGCTTACGGCAAGCGGCGTTTTGAACTTGTCGGCCGGCCTCGCGTCTCTTCTTGCACAGGATTTATGACAACAAAAACGTTTGAGGTTGCAAGCACAAGCTCAAGAAGCATGCACTTACTGTAACGGGGTGAATCGTTACATAACAATTTATAAGAAATTGTTAATAGAATATAACTATAAGAGTTATATTCTCAGAATATTGTCATAAGGACAAATATTCTGTAGCACTTACGAATAGTTCCTGATTGGTTGATATAGGCCATTATATCAACCAACGAAGACGCGCCACGACAGACGCACGCAATGAGTGGTGAGCAGATAACTGATTTACACATTTGTATTTAGACATAGTTAGATGAAGATAAATAGTGATTTATTGCAGACATTAACTATACTAAATACAGTTCTAGTTTTTACTTTAACCAAGTACTCGCTTCTTCTTACCGTCTTCCTCTGCACGTACGAGTGTACGTGAAGTTACGAGGCGCGGCCTTATTCTGTCATCAGAATAAGTAGCTTGTACTGTCACCAGTACAAGCTTCAGGGTGCCCCGTTACATCTGGTAGCACTTCGTAGTCCGTCCAAGGACCGCGTTCACATCCAACATGAATATGTTGGATGATGAAGATGACCAAAGCTTTCACGCTACGCGTGACGGCTACTCCCATTCGAGCGATGTCGAATGGGATGCGGTTGAACGAATGGGTTCGACCATGGGCATCCATGCTGTTAGCGTCATGCTAGAGGCTCTCAATAGAGATGCCCAACATGCTACTATCGCCAAGTTCATTAAAAATGAACTTGACGCTGAACGCGAGAAAGTAGCCTTGCTTCACCAACAAGGTTCTCAACAAGCAGAGTTGTTGAGAGAACAAGGTGCTCAACAGTTTGAACTGTTGAGACAGCAGCAGGCTGCTGCTGGTGGGTCGATGCACTCGCGTCGACCCGAAACCTTGAAGATTGACATCTCCAAGTATAGGGGAGTCGAAGAAGACTCCCTCTTGAGATGGTTCGTCGAACTGGATGACGCCATAAGGGCGCGTCGCATCGACGACGGGGATATGCAAGTTGCATTTGCCCAGTCAAATCTGGCGGGACGTGCCAAGACTTGGGCACGGGGGCTCAAGTTGCACGACCCATATGCGTTTGGGTCGTTAGAAGTCTTCAAGTCGCGGCTCAGACAAACGTTTGAACCGCCTAGAGCTGAGTTCAGGGCTCGAACCGAACTCTTGAAGCTCAAACAGGGTAAGCGTGATGTGCACGCTTACGCCCAACATATACGACATCTTACGAGTTGTATAAGTTCCAATCCGGTGGATGAACACACGTTGGTTTCGGTGTTCATGCAGGGTCTTGCGGATGGCCCCGTCAAGACTCACCTGTTCCGGCTTGAACTAGATTCACTAGAACAAGCCATTTCCATTGCGGAGCAGGAAGACTTCAGTCTGAGACAGGCTCGCGCCAGCTCGACATCATATCGTCAACCGAGATGATATGACAACGGAGGTCCAGAGCCGATGGAACTCTGTTATGTAGAGAGCGAGAAGGCTCGCTCTACAGGCTACAAGAAGTTGCAGAGATGCAACAGATGTCAAAAGACAGGACACTACGCTTACGAGTGTAGTGCCCCTCGTCCAGTGTCTCGCGACACTGGGCGTAGTGACCGTCCACCCATGAGATAGGGGCAGGGACGAGGGTCCGCTGTTGGTGCAAAGACGCAACAACGGGATGGACCGTCAAAAAACGGACAGGATCAGTAGGTGCGGAGCACCCTACTGATCCAGCAACGTCAAGAGAATTTGTAGGCCTCTTGATGAAGGTTGCTCCCAACACACAAACGTTGTGCGTTGCTGCTTTAGGTAATGAGGTCTCACCCATTACCTTGAAACTCGAAGTGACGAATAAGTTGTCCCTTCGAGCTCTAGTCGATTGTGGGGCGTCCAACAATTTTGTGCGACGCCAATCGCTAGAAGATGGTCACTTCAATTACAGTGAATGTGACACACCTCCTACGAGGATGACGGTACGTCTTGCGACAGGCGCATCCGTAACCGTCATGAAGCGTATAGTGAAGATCCACTATACGCTAGAAGATACCCAATATGACGATGACTTTATCGTATTGGATTTGGATGACAAATTTGATGTCATCCTTGGAATACCGTGGCTCAGAAGGTACGAACCACGAGTAAACTGGCAACATCGGACAGTAACGATGCCTGCCGCTTGTTCATCAGATGGCCATCTGATGAACGTTTTGGAGCGTCCACAAGCGTGTGGATGTACTACGAGTGAGTGCGATGGCCTCACTTGTGGTAAGGTCGTTAGTACGACTGCACAAAACCTTAGTGTACCAAACGGTTACACTTCGGAGCAAAGTTCCGGCGGCTGTGAGGAAACACAGGCTGCGCCGAAGGTCCACCACTCGAATAAGTCGGGTGGACTGGGACAAAGATGTATCCCTAGCGGGGAACATCTAGAAGAGAAACAATCGATCGCTCAGGTTAAGCGAAACGATAATCCTAGATCGACTGGAGAGTCTTTCGTAGAGGATCTCGCTGTAGTTGCGCAACCCCAGCTAGAGGAAGTAAAGGGAATAAGTCCCAAGATTACAAATACGGCGGAAATAAGTTCCCCGAAACCCGCGGGAATAAGTCCCCGGGAAGACGAAGGAATAAGTCCTTCGAGGCCTGAGGGAATAACTCCCCAGGAAATGACAGAGACATTGAATGTCATAGTCAATAACGGATCAAGTGTAGGCGCTTATACACTTGATCTGATTGCGCCTCCGAAGTTAACTTCGGAGATCACTCAGTTGCCAACGCTCGAACATAAAAGGTTCTTGCGTGATCTGCGTAGTGGCAAAGTCAAGCAGATCTGCGTACTCGTCGCTGACGACGAGTGTGTAACCGACATAAGGTCAGCAACAGTGTTCACTGAGAACGAGAGAGTTCTCAGTAGTTCATCTATGGACGAGAGTGTCCTAGATGAAAAGACACGTATTGAGCGATATGACTCCCAATCGTGGGAATCGCTCAAGAAAAATCCTCTCTATGAAGATTTGGTTGAATTCAAGGATGTATTCCCTGAAACTGTTCCGTGCGAATTACCGAAGGATAAAGGTATTCGACACGAGGTCGAGCTTAAACCAGGCTCGAAGTACTGTGTCATGAAGCAGTGGCCACTGCCTCGTGAACAAGTACTTGCGATCGACAAGTTCTTTGCCGATCGTTTAGCTGCGGGCCATGTGAGGGAATCAACTTCCCCACATAGCTCTCCGACCTTCTGTGTGCGAAAAGCAACAGGAGGGTGGCGGATAGTGCATGCGTTTAACAAGTTGAATGCTGCAACGGTACCGGCTCAGACGCCGATACCGAGGAAGGACGTAATCATTGATGGTATGTCAAAGAGTACCATCTTTTCGTCCATGGATTTGATGGATGGCTTCTATCAAATCCTTATGCGAGAACGGGATATACCCTATACCGCAGTTAGCACGCCTAGCGGCATGCTCTGGGAATGGCTAGTAATGCCACAAGGGCTTAGTAATGCCCCTGCCACGTTCAACAGGTGTGTATCACATCTGTTGAGACCAGTACGAGAATTCGCGCCGAGTTATTTCGATGACGTATTCATCCATAGTCGGGCTATGGATGGAAAGTCGGATGTTGAGGTTCACAGGTACCACGTCCGACAGGTTCTTACAATCATGCGAAAGCATCAATTGTATGCCAACCTCAAGAATTGTATATTTGCAGCAAGCGAAATACTACTTCTTGGGTGCATCGTTGGTAAGAACGGTGTACGTCCTGATCCCGAAAAGATCAAGGCGATCACCGACTGGCCTGTGCCGGTTGATGTCAAAGGTCTTCGAAAATTCCTTGGGCTAGCGGCGTATTTGCATAAGTATTCACGCAATTACGCCGAGATGACTGTGTACCTCTCTCGTTTATTGAAAAAGAACGAGAGGTGGTTATGGAACGCTGAATGTCAACGCTCCTTTGAGGGTATCAAGCAGAGCTTGATACAATCCTCAGTCCTAGCAATAGCCGATCAGGACAGGCCATTTCATGTGGTCTGGGATGCCAGCGATTTCGCAATCGGCTGTGCATTAATGCAGTACGATCTTGAAGGCGTTGAACGCGTCGTCTGCTATCAGTCGCGTCAGCTGCAACCAGCTGAGCGGAACTATCCAGTGCATGACAAGGAACTCCTTGCCATGAAGTATGCACTCGCGAAGTTCAGAGTCTATCTATTAGGAGATAGACCCTTCATTGTTTACACTGACCATGCGTCATTACGCACGGCAGTGAACAGCCCGCACCTTTCAAAACGAATGGCGCGGTGGTTGTCATTCTTTGCGGAATACAACTTTACGGTCGAGTACAAACCAGGACGACTTAATGTCGTCGCTGATGCACTCTCACGTCGTCCCGACTTTGAAACAGTCGTGAAACCCAACAGTGAGACAGTCACTGTTGCGGTTATGACGTCCTCAGTCCCATCTACAACGTTGTATGATGATGTGAGGCGGGCATACGCCCAAGATGGTGAGATAGTGAAGTTGTTGACACGTCTCTCCCAACCATCTCGAGAATCGTTGAAACGATTGTCGTCTGCGTATCGATCTGCATCAGATCGATACACTACTCGTAACGGTTTACTGTACTATACAGCCGTTTCTGGTGACACACCACGTGTTGTCATTCCAGATGATACTGATCTGCGTTTGCGGATCATGTTCGAGTATCACGATGCTCCTATAGGAGGACATCGTGGCCGAGAGAAAACATATCTCACGGTAAGTCGAGACTTTTACTGGCCCCGCCAGTATCAGTTTGTACGAAAGTATGTTCGCGCATGCGAAGTCTGTCAACGAGTGAAGTCAAGTCCTTCACTGCGTGCACCTTTACAGCCTCTACCGGTTCCGGCTGAGTGCTGGGAATCCATCTCAATGGATTTCGTCTTCGGGTTACCCAAAGACGCACGCGGGAATACGGGTATTCTCGTATTTGTTGACAGATTCAGCAAAATGGTACACCTTGTGGCTGTACCAGAGACAATCACGGCAAGTGGCTGTGCTTGTGTCTTTATTGACACCATCTTCCGACTTCATGGGTTGCCCCGTGAACTCGTATCAGACAGAGATCCACGATTCACTGCTGATTTCTGGCGTTCCGTGTTCAAATCACTCGGAACGCGCTTGAAGATGTCAACATCTGATCATCCAGAGTCAGATGGTCAGACGGAACGTGCCAATCGTGTCCTTGAAGAGATACTTCGAGGATACGTACACTCCTTTAAAAGTTGGAGTGAGTTTTTGCCAATGGTAGAGTTTGCCATCAACAACTCGGTGCATGCGTCCACGACACATACACCGTTTTACGTGAATGGCTTGCGCCATCCGCGTGTACCCACCTTACTAGAGTGTAACTCTGGTTTAAGGGGGGAGGGACTCGCGCGAGCAAAAACCGATTTGGTTCACGCTCATCACGCTCTGACGAAGAGGTCATTGCGTTTGATGCCGATATCGATAACATCGATATCGAAGAAGATGATGCCAGTGAGAGTGCGGAAGCCCTCACTGAAGAAGATGATCCCAGTGAGAGTGCGGAAGCCCTCACTGAAGAAAAGGTTGATGTTGCTGCAGTGCGCTCACAGCACACTGAAGCTAACGAGTCATCAGATGAGTTCATACTGGCTCGTGAAACGGTAGTCCGTTTTGTGCAAGACTCCATCGCCGAAGCGGTGGATAAGCAAAAGCAAAACGCTGACAAGAATGGAAGGGCAAACACTCTTTTATTTAATAAAGGTGACTTAGTCCTACTGTCTACGGTTAATCTACCAAAGCATGTAGTGACTAACTTGGGTAGCAGTAAACTACTACCCAAGTACATTGGCCCATTTCGTGTATTGCACCGCCTAGGCAATGCATACACGATCGAGTTACCACGTAAGATGCGAACGCATCCCACGTTTTACGTTGGTCGGCTTAAGCCGTACCATCAGTACGCTGCTTCTTCCGATGAAGAATGCCCTTGCGCTCAAGCATCTCGCAGAGAGCCTTGTGCTCCCGATGGTGGGCATCAACAAGGGTCTGAAGAGCAGCTATCTCATCCCGAGACCGATCAGCAATCCCACGAGCTACCCTTAGCTCGTCACGAAGAGATGTCAGAGATCTCTCGTTCTCGAGCTGAGCAAAGGCAAACTCAGCTCGATGCTTCGAGGCAGTGTCCGCCATTTGGAGACGCCTATTCCGCTCATGTTCGAGATCGTCGCGTAACCCATGCGTTACGCGATCAAAGAAGCTCTCGGGTACACACGGATCCCCATGATCGTGTGGAGAGCGTCTTTCCTCCTCCTCCACCTCCATTAGAGGACTCTCGCGGTGGCCAGCGCTATCTAGTTGAGCAGCTGTTGAACCACCGCGACGTGAACGGACGTCGGACGAGTTATCTCGTCCGGTGGCGCGGCTATCCCCCGTCCTGGGATAATTGGGAGCCCCGCTCCCAACTGATGATTGACGTACTGGGTCTGGTTGAGCAGTACGACGCGGCACATCCTGTGCCCCAGAAGGACCGCCGGAGAAAGTCTTCCCGGCACGGTCGTAAAGGGATTTCAGGTTGTCAATTCCTTCGTACATCTCACTAGAGATACGTACGCGCCACCACGGGCTATTTGGGAGGTAAGCCTCCTTAGGTGCTCGTGCAGAGTTGTTCACACAACATGGGCACGAGTCTCCCCAAGAGAGGCAGGGTAATCCTTTCTCCCTTGACAGACGATGCAGCTTGTAGCGTGCACCTGTCGGGGTTCGCTTTTCAAACTTATCACGAGCTTTGATAAGTTTGTCGTTCCAAGCGTCACGACCTACATCCTCAAGGTTATGGATGTAGGCGTTCCACGCTTGAAGTAGTGAGGGACCATCACGTTTGTGATTCCCACTGTACCATCGATGTCTAAAGAAAGCATCGATGAAGAATTCATGTTCAGCGCGATAGTTTTTCGCGCTGGGGTCAAGGTGATGGACCCTTGACGAATCGAACAATCGTGTTCGATAACGATCACTCGTCGTCGCCGACAAGTGATCCATGACTGATTTAGGAGGCATCCATGCCTTCTTCTCAGGAGCGAGACGCAACACATTGCGGTCCCGCTCTTCCTGCGACGTGCCGACAGAAGTACTGGCACCTCGCTGTGAAGTGGTGTCCATAGGAGAACCGACACCACTATTAGCGCCCGAGTCTCGCGACCTCGAGCGCCTTCGCTTCGGCGATGGTTCATCTGATTCATCAGATGAACCAAAGATGCTGCGACGCATCGCATCGTCCATGCCACGCTTGGCAGGCGGCTTAGATTCAATCGCCGTGGATACGGATCCGTCATCCGTATCATGAGAGTACGAGACACCGAGCTCGTACTCTGTGAAGACATGAGTGTCTTCATGACCAGCGCCTGCATCACCAAGCGACACAGGCTGAGTCGCTTCAGCAACCGATGAGACATCAGTTGCTGTGGTTTCTGCTTCGGCGTCCTCACAGAGACGTGCGGACGCGCTCTCGGCGGCCTTGCTCGCGCATCGCATGGGCTTGTTAACCATGCGATGAGATGTTGGAAAGTGGACGCGGACCAACAAGTGCAAACCCTGTCCCAAATGATTTGGGACGAGTATCCATTTAGTCAATCAGTCACTAAAGTGACTGATGGTTAAGGGGGGGGTGATGTAACGGAGTGAATCATTACATAACAATTTATAAGACATTGTTAATAGAATATAACTATAAGAGTTATATTCTCAGAATATTGTCATAAGGACAAATATTCTGTAGCACTTACGAATAGTTCCTGATTGGTTGATATAGGCCATTATATCAACCAACGAAGACGCGCCACGACAGACGCACGCAATGAGTGGTGAGCAGATAACTGATTTACACATTTGTATTTAGACATAGTTAGATGAAGATAAATAGTGATTTATTGCAGACATTAACTATACTAAATACAGTTCTAGTTTTTACTTTAACCAAGTACTCGCTTCTTCTTACCGTCTTCCTCTGCACGTACGAATGTACGTGAAGTTACGAGGCACCGCCTTATTCTGTCATCAGAATAAGTAGCTTGTACTGTCACCAGTACAAGCTTCAGGGTGCCCCGTTACACTTACGATAGCCTTCATAATCATGAGGTCATCTGCAAATGTTTTTTAACGCTGTCTCCTAAACGGAAGATCAACATCTGCAACATTTGGCGGCGGTGGCTGCAACAACTACTAGTGATAGTTGAAGGCATTGAAGGTTAGCGGTATTATTGGCAGGCTGCGGCTGCAGCGGCGCATCTCGTGTTGGCATGGATACCCCATTGTTGATCTGTAAAGTCCAAGACACTTGTTGCTTAACTCTTCATTTTGCTTCTGCAAATGTAGTAGGTGGTATGCGCCGCGCAGTGCATGTACAGGAATCGCTCCCATCATATGTGAAAAAAGCCGTCCAAATTACAGTTTGACCATTACCCGCTCTGCTGCATTTTGCTGAATGATTGCATCCAGCTGACGTTCACATGCGAGCAAAACTGCGCCACCCACTGCCAGTAGTTGACCTGAAATGTACTCATCTGTCAGCAACAGCATGGACATCCTGTGACTTAATTGAAAGATACGCATACCTGTTGATGTACCAAACATTTTTTAATTGAGTTCTGCATGTCCGCTCTCCACACGTGACATCGGGGCGTGTCCATAAGGTATTTTTAACCGCGTAAGAATGCTTACAAAAGCTCTCCTTGTACACCAGCAAGGGGCCATTGCAGTAGCGCAAGATGTAGGGCACTATGCTCCAGCTCACGATGGACAAGGTCTGTGTAGTGAAATGATGCCATCATCATTTAAATTAGGCAAAGAATGCATACAGTACATCAAGAGGCTTAGTTTGGCATGTAGTTGTGCACTAAGGACCTAATGACCTTCACTCTTTGTTTTGCGAGCTCGGACACTACATCTGGTAGCACTTGTTAAACACGCGAACTCAATTCTATCTCCGAACCTGAACTCGCCTGATTTACTCTGAGCCTGCCGACTCGACTACGATCCCTTCCCTAAAGTTGCTCCTGACACCGAACGGTCAAGTGACCTAGGTGCACCGATTGCATAGCCATGAGCGAGCCCTCAAACGCGGAGCTTATGCAGAGCATGCTTGCCATGATAGCACAACAGCAAGATATGATGCCGAAGCAACGACGCTCAAGGATCTTCGACTTAGTGCAGTGAAGGCGCCGCGCTACATTGGACACGTGATAAAGTGGAATATCGCTGTTGCTCGTCTCTAAGTCAAGATATTAACGTCGCCTACAACTTTTAGCGGTCATGTTTGGCGTGGGTTTTCAAGATGTACATAACAATTTCGTCGACCAGAACGAACTCCAAATGAGCGCTATGACGAGCCACAACCGGAGCCGATATAGATTGACAATGTGCAAGTAGTGTCACGAGATGAGTGTTTTGAGAGCAACTTGTGCTTCGATTGCAAGAAGCCAGGACATCGACTCGCGGAGTGCCCGACCAGACCACGAAACCGAACAGTATCGAGACTGCGCGCGTGTGAGCATGATCAAAAATGTGCAAGATGCAAGTACGCATGCTGATGAAACCATTGTGCTTGGTCAATTCACGGTCAACACCTCACAAGTCGATGGGATCAGCAATAAGCCTCAGTTTTTGCGAAAAACGGTGCGCATTGATAGTATCCCAGTAACGATCTTGTTAGACTGTGGAGCATCTGCGAATGTTATTCGACCAGGCTCGCTGCTCAGGTTCTCCGCTCACAAAGAGGCCAATTGAAGAGGTTTGATGGGTATCTTACGTCACCGGCTGAGCTATCGACGGTTATAGTTACAGTACACACCGAGGGAGGCGAATTTTTGGACATGATCTTTACGGAGACCCAACTGGACGCCGAGCAGGATGTAATTTTTGGCCTTCCCTAGTTTCAAGAGTATTTCCAGCTAGTCGAATGGACATCAGGTCGATTTCTGCTACCTAAGTATCCCCACAGCAGGGACTGAGAACGCCCAGAGTAGGTGAAGAGAACCCTGGACGACAAGATCTTCAGATCATGTTATCATCCATGCAGATCATACGTGCGCAGTAACAATTACGCGGAGCTATTTTTGGTCAAGATTGCTTCTAATTTGTTGGACGACAATGTTCCGGATTGGCTTTGTGACCTTGTACATGAGCACGCCGACATTTTCCCAGCAGAGCTACCCGACGGACAACCAGCGGCACGTGCGGTGCAGTTTTACGTAGAAATGAAACCAGGTGCACTTCCCAGTGCAAGAGCGCCGTTTCGTCTGTCCAAGACCGAGCAGGAAGCACTCAATAAATTTGTTGCGGACAATCTGGCGAAAGGCTGGATAGAAGTGTCAAATTCACCATGGGTTTCCAACATGTTTGGTTATTCAAAGAAAGACCACATCACGGGGCACGCTCCAACACGCGGCGAGTGGCTGCGGTCGGGCGACAGCTTGCAGCCGATCCGCTGGGTCATCGATTAATGCTATGTGAATAGCCAGACCGAGATTCCCAAAATTTCTCTCCCTCACATCGAAGAATTATTTGACAGAATGTCAGGATGCGTAGTGTTCATGGTTATTGACATGGCTCAAGGCTACCACCAGATATTGGTAAACAGCTCAAGTCGCCAGCATACGGCATTTTGGACTCATAAGGACACTTACCAGTGGTGCGTCGCACCGATGGGCTTGGCAGGAATATCAGATGTTTGGTCCCGGCTTATGCGGGAGTTGTTTGATAAGTTCGATTTCGTGGTGGTCTATCTTGATGACATCTGTATCTTCTCCAAAACGAATGCCAATTACACAATTTATTTAGGCCAGGTATCTCAAGGCTTCAACGTGAAAAACTGTATGCTCACCGCGACAACTGTTCTTTTGGAAAGGACAGTGTGCATTTTCTTGGCCACACTGTTTTAAAACATGGATTGAGCGTAGACAAGCGTAAGACGTCGGCAATCGCGACAATGGCCCGCCCAACCACGCGCAAATAGCTGCTGATTTTTAGGTCTCGCCGGACACTATGGGTGCTTTGTTTGTGACTTTGCTAAGATGGAACTTCCATTAAGCAAGCTGGTCAAGAAGGACGTATCTTGTGTCTGGTCACAAGATCAAGATGAAGCTTTTCAACAATTAAAAGTCGCGCTCCAACAAGCGCCCGTCCTTCAGCTACCGGATTTCACTACCCTGTTTATTGTAACTACGGACGCTTCGGGCTTGTGCACGTGTGGCGTATTGTCACAGCTTACATGTGGTAAAACCATCCTATTGCGTTTTTTCGAAAAAGTTTGGCATTCACGAACAAGGGTGGCCGACGCACGAACAAGAATTACTGGCTATCAAGACAGCACTCGCAAAATGGCGTCATTGTTTGCATGGTAGGTCGTTTGATATCTATACGGATAATAATGATTGCCGTTGGGTGCTCCATCATCCAAACGCCTCGCCTAAAAAAACGCGCATGCTGACCTTTTTCTCTCAGTTAAATTTCACGCTACATCACGTTAAGGGTACTTCTAACGTTGTCGCCGATGCACTGTCGCGTCCCAGCATTGTTTTTCCTGCGGATGAGAGCAGCAAAACTCACGTACCCCCCGTTCATGATTGTAGTCGCTCATGCGCTCATCACGACGCCCATCTTCAACGTCATGGTCTTCATATGGCGGTCATCTGCTTGCTCTCACGACCTGACACGAACCTTCTATTCGATGTGCGGGACTTTGCGGTGGTGGAAAAGGTGCACCAAATTGGTGTGCCTCAGCGGCAACAGCGAACAATTCAAGGTCAGGTCCGGCACATCGAGCTTGTAATTTCCAGTATCCATATCTCGTCGGCATTGAAGAAGGCATTCATTAAAGGATACAACATGGACAGTAAATTCTCAGAGGCGTTGCACAAGACTCACGACAAGTACGTTTTGGATACTGGATTGCTATACCTGAGGACGAGTCACGCCGTTAAGAGGCTGTGCGTTCCTGCAGAAGATAGGCTTATTGCCACCCTACTCCGTGAGCATCACGATGGGAGCACCTCAGCACATCCCGGGGTGCGTCGCACGCAACTAAAGATTGCGCAATGGTACTACTGGCCTCACTTGGAAAAGGATGTGCGAGAGTACGTACAAAGCTGCGGTACATGCACACGATGGAAGACGAGAACTCTTAAGAAAAACGGTAATCTTATGCTGATTCCAGTTTCAGCAGAGTGCTGGGAAGTGGTTTCGATAAATTTTGTAACAGGCTTACTGGTGTCGAGAGTATTCGATGCTATATTGACAGTGAGTGGTCGACAAGCTGTAGAAGCGACCCCGGTATGCACCTACGCACACGAACACGGATGCGCCAAAAGCGCAAACCGTTTTTCTAATGTCGCTGTGCGCCATCACGGACTTCCTAAGATCAGAGTCAGTGATCGTGATCCAAAGTTCACATCAAACTTTTGGAAGTCGCTAATGGCTATAATGGGTACCAAGCTTTTAATGACGACAGCCCTCCGCGTGCAAGGTGACGGCCAGAATGTAAGACGGAATTAACTATCATAAGACGCGCTGCGCTGCATAATTTCTTACCATGGCGATGACTGGGTGACACATCTTGGTACCATTTAATTTGCTCACGCAACCTTAGTGAGCAAGTCCACACAGAATTCGCCTCTTGAAATCGACACAGGGCGGCAGGTTAGCAATGCGATTTTTATAGGGTTTGCTGTTGCAGGAAAAGCGCTTATTGTAGCTGAGTACGCGAAATTTTGCAGACAAAAGGCAAAAAATTGTGAAGCTGGCCCAAACCAACTAATTCAAGGCTCAAAAGAAACAAAAAGACGACTACGACCGAAGCGCAGCAATGTGACATTTGAGACGGGAGACGTGGTAATTCTTGATGCAAGACAACTCAAGTTACGTCACCACGATATAGAGATTGTAACCAACAAAATTAAAGCTGTTGGCGAAGAAGATTGGCCCTTTCTAAATTAAAACTATGATCAACGACAACGTGGCCAACTTGTACTGGCGCGACGTCTCCTCAAGCTGCACCCAAGTTTCTACATCGAATTGCTGATCCACTACGTCTTAAACCCAACGAGATTTAGCGGTCGGCCGGTCCCAAAAGCAGTGCCAGTAATACTGGATGAAGAAACCGGCAATGAGCTGCACATTTTAGAAACGCTGGTCAAGAAAGGTGTTTACAAGAAAAAGAATGAGTGGCTCGTTAAATGGCACGGACTTACGGCGCACAAGAGTACCTGGGAGAAAGAACGAAACATTCGGCATGTGGCGCATTGGCAAGACCTACTTCAAGACTTTAATTAATCCAACGCGAAATGCTCTCGGGGAGGATGTAGGGCACTATGCTTCAGCTCACGATGGACAAGGTCTGTGTAGTAAAATGATTCCATCATCATTTAAATTAGGCAAAGAATGCATACAGTATATCAAGAGGCTTAAAATTAGCATGTTGTTGTGAACTAAGGACCTAATGAACTTCACTCTTTGTTTTGCGAGCTCGGACACTACACAAGACGTGGGCTGGGATCTCTCCCTCATCCATTGCCTGGAAATTCTGGATTTGGTGACGACTGTTTGAATTAATCACATTTAGTATGCCTTCTGGAAAAGGAAGACAAAATTCTACCTTAAGTTGTTCGTGGTAACTTTCAATAGTTGTATCACTGATCAGAGCGTTCCATGCCTTCATATATTACTCCCATGCTTCTGCTGTGGAAACTGCTTATTGTGCCTGGCGAGGATTTATTTTGTTGATATGACAACTTCACAGCAGCACGTTGGCAGTGGGAAATTTGTCATCAAGCTCACCCATGAGCGCAAGACCACGATCAATAACGAAGGTGACATTGTTTGCAGAAAGGTTTCCTTCTTCAAACACATCCCGAAGTTGTACGACAGTACTTTACAGCTGTCTTTCTTTGCATATATCATTATGCAAAGTTAAAGGTCTGGTGGGAATATGTGACACCAACAACATGGAACAAAGGAATTCCAAACTTGTTTGTCTTGAATGTTGCATCTAGTAGCCACACTTCACCGACAGAAAACATTAGGCAAATATCACGGAAGGAGGTGATACTAATCAGCATATGAGTGAGCTTCTGATTACTGTCAATCTGTGAAAAGTGGTGTGCACCATCACCAAAACTGTCCAGCAGAGCTGAAATGACTGAGCAGCCGTTGAGAATCCTGTCCACTTCCTTATTATTATTGTAGCGAACATCCAGGCCTGTCATTATAACGCCTTTGTTCTGTCGAATTGAGTTATAGATACGGCTGTTTGAAATAAGTGCACATAAAAACACCGATACACTTTAGTTTTGTTCTGGTGTGAGCCTGACAGTGCGTCCCTGCGGATGGTGCCCGGACGCGCAAACGCCTCAGGGTTGTGTTCAGCGTTGGTAACTTCAACAAGCCATTGGTTTTCTTGATTGCGCATTTTGGCATTGGATGATAGTTACTGCTCCGACTTGGCCTTATACGCTCGCCTGGGCCACTGCGCGCATCAGGAGCTTTTGATTGTGAGCACTGATAGTATACCACCTTAACATCATTTTCCTTACTGTTGCCAACCCTCTTGGTACGTTTGACAACGATGAAAATTCCTGTGATGTTGCATGGACCGTTAGAGCAGATTAAGCCTCAGCAAGAGAGGTACGTGTACTTGCGAAGGAGGGTTAAGGGTGTTCGTTTTGATAGATTTGTTGTAAAAATAGGGTTGCAATATGAAGGTGAGTGGCTTGTGGGTGTTGAGATTCTTAAAGTTTCGTTCATTCTCTTTGACCAATTAGAAGGACAATTCTCTACACATCACCTCTAGTTGTATCTTATCAGAACGGTAGATCACAGCCATTTAAAAAAATTGCGGGGGAGGGATAGTTAACGTTTGGGTGATGGATAAGTTACGCTTTCCTTAATCAAATTGCTACTTTTAGTGAATCTATCCTATCTGTTTGGCTATTATGTTTTTCCATGCATTTGGACTTCTCCCTCATTAGGCAAATATCTTGTAGAAATATGTGATAATGAATTAATTATAGTCTAACTGAAGAATTTACATTATATAAAACGATAACGTGCTTTATTATTTGTCCTGACATTGTGGTCCGGCATTTATGTATATCTATCATATCGGTCATGTTTATACGAAGTCGATCCGATAATGCTGTCTAAACTTGCAACGTCGACAAAGCTATAAATAAAGGTGACATTCAAGGTATTACGAAAGTTGGACATATAGTCGCATCATTGGTGATGGAGAAATGTATGCTGGTGTAAGAATGCCTGTGCTATCGAAGAAATTCACCAGCGCTTTGATGACTCCAAATCACAACAAATGGACATGGAGATTTCAAAGGCAATGACAAGACACAAAAGACATTTGGACAGGAGTGAAGTGTTCAAACACTCCGCATATTGTCATAGTTCAACACCACTAATAGAATCTGCATTGACAAGTATAATGATAGAGTAAATTCTCTATCTAAACCCAAGAAAATACTAGATTAGATGATAAGTTCTGTTCTGTATGCGTCATGTAGTAAATGCACTTATACGTTAAATGCATTTAACTTCGTCGTAAAAGTTATGCGGTTATGGCCTAATTGATTGCACATACCATGTTTATCTGGTTTAGAGCTGGTCGATCTTCTCAGCCGCTTGATGCGAAGAGATTCTATCCTTCTTTGGGCTTCCTCTTTTTTTAAATGGATGGAGAGTTGCACACACTTCTTGTAAAGGAATCCTTGAGCACGATCGGCAGTAGATTAATTTTGTTTACATAGAACAACCATTTAAAATTTCGATGTTTTCCATGAGTCGTGAAAAAAATCGATCATGGATGTCATTTTACAGGAACGATTCAGTGCATGTAGTGCGTTTACGCAAGGTAAGCCAACGTCTTCGAAGCAAGTGCACGATCATCGTACAAATCTACTAAAAATGAACTGAAAAATCGCCATGTGGTTTCTTACCCCTGGTCAAATTGCGACGATAAAGCTTGATTTCAAGCACACATCAACTTTACACAGATATTGTGCAGTTACCAATTTATTGACTTTGCGAGACGCATAGAGATATTGTACTTTCCGCCTTTTTATTTTCTGTTCGTTGCCAGCCCATCTGCAAGCTACGTAGTGCTCAATCTCCAGCAAACATTCGATGACAGGAAGACTGCGGATTTATTTCAACGCGCCATGTCCGAACTCCACATTTTTCGATGTCAAGGTGATGAATATTGAACACGGCGAATATGCTGTCGATCGTTTTTCACGACCCACATCCTGAAGCCACAAGAGCGCAGTGTTATCCAGAACAGCAATTTTAGCTGCTACTTTTTTGAATTCCAGCTTCGCTCGGGAGCGGACCAGAATCCACGCCAAACCTTTCAGGACTTTGGACTTGTAGTTTTGTTAAGATTTTTCATTAAATGCCTGAAGCAAAATGTGTTGAACGTCTGGTGCCATGATCCGCATAGCTTTCTTATACTCTTGTACTTATCTGATATCGCAAATGAGGGAGTCGGATTGGTGAGGAATAAAAAGAATTTTTAAAAATCAGCTCCAAATTTTCTCAATCCCCATCATTGCACCTTTATTAAATGATTCGAATTTCATTCTTTCCATCTTGGAAGCACGCACAAGAAAATTCCACAGACTTAAGTCTTCAAGAAAGTACTTTTTAAGGATATTTTTCGCTCGGGGTACTTCCCAAATGCTTGTGTTCCCTCTAAGAAAATTACACTCAGTCGCTTGAATTCGTTTTAATCCAAATAAAGTAACCTTGTGACTTCGATTCTTCAATTTTGCGATGTAGGACGTAAGCAAACTGTATTGCTCAGTATCAACTCCTAGAAAATTTCACCTTCATTCTGTCGAGAGCGTTGACACATTTCATGTAATTGGCAAGAATTCCTTTGATCCTTAAAATCCACTCGAGTTATAACAGGAGTCACCTTCCGGTCGAAGGCCATAGCCATCTCTCTTGTTGTAGAATTCATAGGAATTTGTTTAGCTGTCGCACACCGTTTAGATTCCTTGGTAGTTTCGAAATCCGACAAGATCATGGTAAAAAAGTTGTGGTTAGCCGACTGTGTGCGAGAACGCAAATTGTGTAGAAAACAATTATCTTGTGTGCACTGGGCTTTGTAGCGTCGAACGTCACTCTTTAAAACGCGAAACAGACGGTTGTATCTTCTATTGAATTCAGGGATGGCCTGGGTTATGTAAACTTTACTAGAGTAGCCCTTATCATCATAAAGGTGCAAGGTAGGTTCTGCTCGTCGTCGCTTTCCATTGATGGAGTGTCAAGCCCTAGATATATCTATAATCTGTACAGTACTAGACCCGCAGAGGCAACCCCTAATAAATACAGCTACTAATGGTAAATAAGAAAGATTCGGCAATATTTTGCACTACGGGTTATCGATATACCGTAAGACTTGTAGCTGGTAGATCCATTTGTTGTATTTATCTAATTGAATGCCCTCATCATTTTCTGCTAATAAGTCCAGCGAAAATACCTTCTCGCGATGCACCAACAACAGCATTGTCAGCGTACCTGCAGTAGAAGCAGCAGGAGAAGTAGCAGCAGATTCTCAGTCTACAAAGATAGCATTAAAGCACAACTACAATTTAGCCTAAGCGGCAGTACCATGAATCGTAAGAGAGCACCTACTGCAACTATAGCATCAACATCAGCGTACCTGCAGTACCAGCAGTAAAAATTAAATCGGGTGCAACCGTAACAGAAATAGCGATAATAACATTAGAAACAATGACAACAAGAATCAAACCAATCACATCAGTTATGGTAACAGCAGCACAGGTAGTCTGTGTGTAAGAACGCGGACGATGATAAGAACACGTGCCATGTCTATCCATCGCCGTCCGCGCGTGCGCAGAACCCCGTCCAGGGCTGCTCCTATAGATCGGCGGTCAAGATCGAGAGCAAAATTACTAAGGATAAATGACTGGCGACGTGTGTTTTTATTCGTAACACTTTATCATGCGTATACTAATGAATGGGGCCTTTTTTAATTTTTTGTGCTCAGGGGGACATTTCCACCCCCCCCAACTATGTTCAAGTCCTAATCTTTAAGCTTTTTGCTAGTCCTAGCCTAATTATGTTTAATGTCGAGAAAGTATGCTAACGATTTGCCTACAACTAACTACGCGCGTACATCGTTAATAAGACCGCTAGAGCTGGCTAATAGGATGACCCATATCAGCCAATAGGTGAGATTTTCAAAAATTATACTCCTCAAGGTAACATTTATGGGCATCATTAACCATAAAGATGATGCTCGTTTCTACAAGAATCGAGATTAGTTGCATGTAACATGCCTCTTGTTACACCACACCCCATTAAACAGCAGTAGCTCAGTCACAATCATGCTGATGTGGTCGCCATTAGACCACATCAAGGACAGGGAGCACTTGCTTTGGTCCAATCTAATATTTTCGAATCTTCATCGCATCTTGAGCAAGACCATGCGATACGCAGCGAAATATGCTAAGAAGGCAGCTGCGCGTGTGAACGCAGCTTCGTTTGAACATGCTCAGACTCTCGCGGCAGGAAATGCTGCAGCTCTTCCTGCAGCACCAGTTTCTGCAAAGGCACGTGGTATGTCATAAGGTTCTAATGATGGTGGCTGCTAAGTTTGGCTTATCTATTCGGGGAGTCGGACGGTGCGTCCGAACCGAAGAAGACATCAAGGTCGCCCGAGTCTGTAGGGGCAGACTATTACGAGCCTATTAATAGGGCTCGAGCGGACAGTAAGACTCATGGTTACGAAAAAATTATGTTTAGTTCGGAGGATGAGCATGCTGACTACTCCCTCGCGCCTGCTACTGCGCATTATCCATCTATAGAATGCAGTAATGATTTGAACCTTCGTGGTGAAAAATTAGAGTGGTTCCATGACTTCTGTTGGGACCACGCAGGAAGCGCTAGACGTCAATGTGCATCGCCTAGACCCTATATACAAGCTTTAGGTAATACTGGAAAGGATTTAAAAAAGTTGTCTGGAGAGGCAAGTCTTCATCGCCATTATTTGATATAGGATAGTTGCTTGGTTTCGACATCAGTGCTAGTAACTTGCGAGCTGAAGAGGACTTTATCTCGATGCTTCTCTGAAGCATCATTTGTATGGTGATACCGAATCTCGTTGCTCAGGCGTGGGACTTATACTTAATGTGCAGCACATTTGTAGCGAATCTTTGCTTCAGATACACAACACAGCTCGTGTAAGGTATAAGAAGCGAGCCTTAACTGGTGCGAAAGCCAGGTTGCACAAGTAGTCTCGTGATGCAGGATGTTCATGCCTCACTGGGGCGACAAATCACTTTTTTTTTATCCGACAACACTCAACGCATCCAAAGAAAAATGTACACTATTTCTTTGCCATAGGGTAGAACGAACATGTCTTCTGAGATGCGGGATAAGAATCATAATTTGAAATCTCATTAACGAGACATGGGTGCGTGCTCTACGGTGTCACTTCTGATCCATCGGATGTGTCTTGTCGTACTGTCGGATGAGCCATTCAACGTTAATCGTCATCGGCTAATAACAAGATAACTCGTTCACAGCCCCTTCACGTATCGGTGGTTCAAGATAAGCTCCACGTGAAAGCTTTGACCACCGTGCAAGTCCGCTAACGGCTGTGATGGGGGCGGGAAGATGCCCAAAGTCCAAATGGTTTGTTGTAGTTGCAGGCGGAGGTTGGGGGTCTCAAGCTAGGCTTACAAGATATGTGAGATCGCACTGAAAAAGAGGGACAGAATCATCTCTCTAGAGACGTGGGTGGAACGCATCCACCTCTATCGATCAGTCGACCGATCGGAGTTAGCCTTCTGCACACTGGAGAACGAGCGGAAGCGTCAAGCCTTTCGCGACGAAGTGTCTGACCATCGTCCCCAGCATAATCCTTTACAGAGCCAAATCAAGAAACTGACTCGGGTATAAAACTTCTCTTGGAAATTATTGAGCGTGGCGGTTGGATTCGCTTGAAGAAAAGGGACCTCGTGCTGATAATCAAGCGGGAACTACCGACTTAAAAGGTAGGACGCGTACGCATCCTGCTAGGCAACTCGATCGTTTACCCATTGCCTTTGCGATGTAGTTCACAAAACGAGCCAACTAAAGTGGGTAGTAGTTTACTACAACCCATATTAGTTACTACGTTCTCAGGTAAGTTTACCCCAGACAGTAGAACGAAGTTTCCGCGCTAAACAGAAGAACTTTTGCGCTTTCATGTTTGGCAGCGGTTTAATTATGAGATTATCCCGCGTTAGCAATGGAGTCTTTCACAAAACGGACCACTGATATTCGTGCCAGAACAAATTTTCTGCTGACTCAGTTTGATTTGTTGCAGTGCGCCTTGTGCGTACCGCTAATAGGTCTTCATCTAATTTTGCAAAGATGTTTTCATCCTCGATGGTGTAGTTGTTGGCGATGCTGAAAATTCCAGCACCGTCATCCTCATCAAGGTACGCAATAGAATTGTTACCATCATCTGGATCAGCAATAGTGTCGTCACCATTTCTGACGGCATCTTCTTCCATATCGATTAGATCGACATCGGCAAATTTCGCGTCGTCGAGTAGCTCGACAAGTGATGAGCAAGAGCCAAAAAGGTTTTTTATGAGAATTCTCCCTTGAATTATAGTTACACTAGAAATGGGTCGGTAGGCGTAAATTGTTTAAGCCGTTCCCGTTCAATGGTGTATCTGTTGTCGACGCATGCACGAAGTTGTTCATTGCAAACTACACAACCAGCAAAAGTTCGCTCTTATCTGTACAGGAGCTGGGCGTATCCTCGAATTATCTCTTCGAAGACGCGATTGAATCGTTCTGTCCGTCCATCAGTCTTGAGGTAGTTGGAAGTAGACATAGCCAGACTTGTTTCGAGGGATTGATACACGGATTGCCAAAATGCCGCCGTGAACCGAGGATCTCGATGCGAGACTAGTTTATGGGCATACCATGAAGGCGGGATACGTTTCAATGAAGACACAGGCATAGCCCTGTGCTGTGATTGCATTATTCGCTGCAGCAAGATGTACCATCTTGCTAAATCGGTCTTTGAACACAAGAATAGAAATGTTTCCCTATAAGCGTCTTCGAGAGAAACGAAGACGAACTCCATTGAGACGGACTTCCAGCACTCTGCCGGAATCGGTAGAGGCTGTAGTAGCGCGCGGGATGAAGGAACGAGCTTCACTCATTGGCATACTTCACAAGCACGAATGTGATTGCGCAAGATCCGATGCTGGCGAGGCCATCAGAAGTCGAGACTTACCTCGAGATAAATCTTTCCACGCCCAAGATGCCCACTAGGTGATGCATCATGGCAATCTTACAAGATGCGCAAGAGAAAAAAATTATGAGTGGGGACGAAGACACGAGGTGTGTCGCCAGCAATGGCGGTATAATACAGCAGCCCATAATGTATTTCGCATCGATTTGCTGCATATTGATACAAGGCTGGTAAACCTGTAAGATTTGAGAGATGGAGTCACAAGATGATCCATTCGTCGCAGAAGAGCCTATCCTTCTGCGTAGTTCTTTTTCCTGTCTATAAGCAGTGATGACGACGGATCACTAATGACTAGTGGTGCAAAAGGGTATCAACCCACTGAAGGAATGCGCAGCCGACACTTAACCGGATCGGCAATGCGAAAAAAAAATTAAGTCGTCCGAGTGTTTAGTCCAGGGAGAGTTATAATCCGCAAGAACGACATCTGACTTGCCATCCTTTGCGAGAGTTGCGGGCTTTTCATGGCCTCGCTTGGTGACGCATGGTCCTTACAGAATATAAAAGGCTTAATCTATAAGAAGACAGACGCAAAACTCCAACAGCACAAACTTGATGGTAAGAAGTTTCTTGTCATGCTCTAAATGATTACGCTCAGGTGCTTGCAGATGACGCGACTGATAGCAGATGGAGCGCACTGCTCCGTCTGTATTGTACTGCATAAACACGCAGCCAGAGGCAAAATTTTTAGGCGTCACAGACCACAAGAAATGGCCTGTCTTGCTCTGCAATTACCCAGATTGCCAATGGCATTAAGCTCTGCTTTATACCTGTAAAGGAACATTGAAAGTCAGCGTTCCAGGACCACTTCTTACTTCTAGTAAAAGAAGCGAAAGGTGAAAGGTCATCTCGGCGTATTTGCGCCATTACTTAGGTAAGTACACCGCTGGAGCAAGAAATTTTGTAAGTATCTTGACGTCGAATGGCATGTCGGTAATGGTATGGTTTTTTTTATCAGGGAGTGTGCTTTGATTACTTGAGATGCACCCAAGAAAAGGTATTGAGCTGGCAGCAGATATTTGCTTCTTGAGGTTGACAGACCGTTTATGCTCGCGCATAAATTTAGAAAACTAAATAGCGTTTATTTTATAGACATTTACATTTAGTATTTTTGCCCGTATCTCGGCCATGGATAAAGACTTCGTCGAAGCAACTTGATGCAAAAGCCTCGCACTGGTCTCAACAGATCTGTAACACATCCGTTGAACGTGGCTGGGGATTTTCTGAGCCCTTGTGGATTTGCTTGCCACTTCCACAGCTACCGCTGGGGATACTCGCTGTTGTGCACGGGATGTCCTGTTGGCGCATTGTGATACTATAGAAGACATCCATCAGATCCATACATGTAAAGGTGGTGCTTTTTGCTATACCATCTATGAGAACGACCTTCCTCCGTATCGGCTTTTGAGCCAATACCGTTGCAGCATTCAACTTGTTGAGTGCGTGCATATACCCATCATCCTGTGGCCCTGCGCACAGAAAAGGTCAAAGATTTATGTGGGGATGTTGGTTCCCTCACATGATGCGTGCAAAAGAATTGCAAAAAAAATTGTCGATCACAAGTGCTTGATAATGAGGCAGTGTCCGCTGCTTCATGACACAGTACTTCTAGCCCAGTTTGAGCTCGATTTCATGTCGATTGCCCTAATTTTTAGGCAACTCGGGTGCGCGGATTCAGGGAACACGTCCTTGATATAGATCTAATCCGTATGTAAGGATTGCCTGTAGCTACTCCTAAGACTAAGAGGTATAACGATCAATCCGAGTCTTCTCATCGAGGACAATTTCGTCCATCAATGATTTGCTGAGAACCCGTTAGTTCTCGTCAAATGATACTGCCAACCGAATGTCGGTGACTTACTCTTCTCTGTGACAAGTACACAGATCTTCTTGACCTTTCCACTATACATATATCGCAAGAGCCGTTTCGGTTATAGCGTTGGAAGCTGAGTGATCTCAATAGTCAGCTTCGCAGGCAAGACTAGATTAAGTGTATAACCGCTTACCCTTTTTTACCCGTTATTCATTGAGACATTCAACGTCTCGGTTTCTTCCTCGAAATCTCTTTCCACAGGCTGATAAGGACTTGTTTCCTTCGGTTGATGAGGTCCCGTTACATGACCAATATATACTAAAAAGTTTCTATCTTAAGTACACAGGGACTTATTCCCTCATCGTTTTTAGCTATGGTTGCGCTACCGCAGGTAAGTCCTATAAAAAAGACTCTCCAGCCGATCTAGGAACATCGTGTTGCCATGTGTGGGCAACTAATTTTTTTACTCGGAAGTCGTCCGCTAGGCGTGCAACTATGTCCCGATCTATATGATTTCACATAGCCGCCGGCAGCTTCCTCCACGGTAAGTTTAGTTGTCACACTGTGATCTTGTGCAGTAGTACTATGACCGTACCGCAAGTGAGGCCATCGCTATTAGTTGAAGTACATCTACACGCTTCTGGAAGCTCCTAGACGTTCACCAGATAGACATCCGATGAAAAACTGACAGGCATTGTACGGTTTGATGCTGCCAGTTAACCCTTTGCTCGTTTCTTCTGAGCTTAAGCAACTCTAGAATGACACCAAATTGTCATTAAAAATAAGTACGATGAATTTACCATTGTACTGCAAAAATCTTTAGATGTGTAGGGAAATCCCACTACACGTTTATTACTGATATCGATAGGCCTGTTGCTGGGCGCACCGTAAGGTTCGTCGAAGGGGTATCGCGCCTAGAGTATTGTAGGCCTAACAAGTTTGAGCCTACAATACTCTAGCGACTGGCGAGGAGTTAATTTGTTCAACACCCCTCAGTCAACTTAAGACACAAAGTGACAATTCTTGGCCACTTTAATTTAAAGGTGATGAGGAGTGCCTCATAAACAAGTGCTGAGTCGCACAAGAATTTTGAGTTTGAAGCAACTTTCATCCAGAGGTTTGCAAATTCCATTGAGTTTGCTCGATGAGTAGGGCGACCCGCTCCTCTAACCTTGACCGTTATGTACAGTCCTCTACGCTGTTGTGGCTTCGCAAAAGCGTCTAGCACGTGTTCGTTGCCCCTCTTGGCAGAAGTTCGATCATTTCGCTCAGTGTTTTAAGACGCTGAGCGTGACGCACTACACTCGTAGGCACAGTGTCCTAAATTATGACAGCAATTGCACGCAATCGCTTCTACTTAAAGAGCGAGCTCTCCAGCTCTTGACACTGCAGAGAAACAAATTGTTTAAACGTCGCCCGCAACTCGTCTCGAAAGACGATGGGGGGGGTCGGATAGTTTGATCCTGTCTTACACTAACGTACTCCTGTACAGCAGTTGTAATCGCTTCCTCGTGCTACACCAACTCGATCTTGAAAAGGAAGTTACCCACAGAACCATATGTATGGCCCCTCGGGCATATCATGATTAACAAGAATTCGCTTACAGGGTTCGCTACCATGCAACTTAAAAAGGTAGGAAACGTGCTGCAAGTAAGTGTAAGCGTCAAGCTTACCTTGTTCTATATTTGTAAGCTCTGAAGGAGTCCTGAACTCAGATCATGGCGGCTTAAACGTTTGATGGGCAAAGTCGTAAAGACCGCCAGCAATCCAAACACGTTCGGATTGTTCAATTGAGGATTCAGTGCCCAAGTTCTAGCACGCCCTGACAGATTCAATTTTGCATACGAAACTTGCAGTCCTCATCGTCGATGTTGCAAGCCTTCATGGAATCGTCCACTCCGAGGAACCGTTTTAACAGGGAGTCTTCCTCGACTCCCCGGAACTTGGAGACTTATAACGTATGAGTCTCGCGTCGAAGCTCACTTGCCACTGCTACAGAAGCAGACTGAGACTGTGGATGTCTTAGGAGATCAATTGGATGGAGACCGTGCTGACGCAGTAGAGTCACTTTAGCTCGCGCCGCGTTATGTTACCGTTAAATGAACTTGGCAATTACAGAATGCTGCTGGTCCATATCCCTTGAATATAGTAGAGACCACACAGCTTTTAATTTGTTCAATCTCACTCGTTCGACCGCACTACATTGAACATTACTCAAATAGGAGCATTGTTACGGTTACCGTTAAAGGTGTCGTCGCCTTCATCGTATTACGAGTTTATGTTGAACGGGTTTTGTAATCCGTTCAAAGACTACAAATTGATACCAGGTGTAAAGGGGCGCCGGAGCAACACACTAGACAACTAGTGTGGAGCTACTCTCACCAACATCAGCGTGTGTGGTGCCTCGATACCTCGGTAATAAGGCGTAGGAAGGGAATGCAAACGGGAAACGGACTAGTTGCTGGTAAAGGTTAAACTGTATTTAGTATAACTAATTCCTGGTCATCAATGTAACGGGAACACCTTATTCAGCAAACGGAATATGTTTTGCATTGCTGACCGTAAAAGTGTGTGCGCGTCCGCCCTATCTTACGTACACGCACGCGCAGCGGAAAATTAATACACAGAGTGCGAGTACTCAGCAAAGGTAAATATTTAGAGCTTTATTCAGTATGCTTCATCCATTGTATGCATCTTTTTTTGACTTCGTTTACTTCCGCTTTTATAAAAACAAGCATTACAACTCTGCGCACCACTCATTGCGTGCTTCTGTCCTGGCTAGACTTTTTTGGTTGATATCTCGATCTTATATGCACCAATGAGCAATGTGTTACATCTGCGAGGCAATAATTTCTAGTACTGTGAAAATAATGTGTCTGTCTTAACACAATTTTCATACTTGATAATTACCTTACGTGAACTATCCTGTAACGGAGGCACCCCGTTACAATTTGTTAATGTTTTTGTCCTAGATTAATTATATTTCAGTACAAAAACATAGGCTTAAATTGTGCTCACCACTTATTGCACAGTCCATCGTTGTTTGGACCGCTAGAGCTGGCTGATATGATGTCCCATATCATCCAATCGATGAGTGTTTATAAATATTACCCCTCAAGGTAATATCCACGAACATTATCAACTTTATGACAACATTCCAAGCAACAAGTATTAAGGTCAATTACATGTAGCAGGCTCACCCCGTTACATCATCAATTTAATCTTTGGGACACGCCCTTTGTGAAACAGCGATGTCTTACGCATTGATCATCGACGACGTGTCTCACGACTAAACAGTTCATTGCGAGGCCAAGGGGTGAAGCTATCAGTGGTATAGCACAAGGTACGTATATATGTAAAATAAATAAGTTCATGTGAACTGAATTACTTTAGTCAAAGGGCGAAATCTAGAGCTTGCTCCCTTCTCTTGAATGAATTCTCAGAGCCGAGATATATCGTCAATTCTACCAATCAGAATGCGTAAATTAAGTAAGTTACGGTAACATATAAGGGTGATGGACGAGAACTTGGTGGGGGTAAGTGTTTCACCCAGATCATTTTAAAATGCAAATAGAGTCTCCCTTATTTAATATAGCTGGCATCCCCAAATTTTAATTTAATTTGGGAATTATTAAATAGTAGAGTTAGGAGGGAAAGGGTTGAAGCGAAGGGTGCTACACGTGTTCGCAAGGAGGGTGACTGAATAGCCGTATCGCCCGTCCCGATTCTTAATGCTGCATTAAAGCTTGCAGAGCCAAAGGCTTTATGGTTGCAGCAGGAGACTGGAGAGGTTTTTCCGAGGATAATCTAGAAGAGGCAGGATCAGGTGGTAAATTAATTATCAAAATTCCCTCAAGCAACAAGCTTGAAATTTTTTGTAGTGGTCCTACCGGCAGTAGTTTAATATTTGAAGGGCGGAAATTTCTTTGGCTTTAAAATGTAAATCAAGATAATTTTCTAATATTTGGCCTGGGCCTTTCATGGGACTCGAACATCTTTATCAAGTAAGGAAGATTATTAACTTAGAGTATACTAAATTACGGAGACTAACTGCATATCGTAGAGCTTACAGGCGGTTGCTGGTATCGCTGCATCGAATAACAACGTGGCAGCACCGAAGGTCATAAGTTCCACTCTGTAGTGCAGCATACTACGAGGAAGTGTTTCAAAAATTATGAAAATGTTGCCGAGGAAAAGGTCTTTGCTAGGGATGTGTCACGTTTGCTCAAACTAGTCCAGCGTGACACTAGGACCATACATCAGAGCGTGGACCAGGGGTGTCAATTTGAAAAGAAGCCGTTCAGGCTCACCGTACACATTCATAGTGCATTGGAAACAAAGACACAGCAAGCGGGATTGATCCGATAGCCTGCAGCATCTATGTTGGTTTTTGCGCGATTCCGCACGATAGACCTGAACCTCTCGTGCTTGAGCAGCAACTTGCACGTGTGCTACTTGCTATACGCAGCTCAATAGCTGTAGACCGAAGTCACTACAGGTCTTTAGGATTGAAAGCCAGAAGATCACGAGATCACCCAAAAAACGACGACAAATTTCAATGTAAAGCGATTTTGTCATGTAATGTAACGCTACTCGATCAGCTATGAAATTACGGCAGCAAGGTTGCACCATAGCGTTCGGAGAGAAACCACACATGCCAGGACAAAAATGGCAGGCGCGCTGGATGCAGCACTGCGAACTGCGTTAGCCGGATCACTAAATCACATGCCAAGTCTTCTCCAAAATGGAATGGAACTCGTCATCGACTAACGGCATCTTGAAATCGGTGCCCCACGTGGTGCAATTAAGCGCATTGCGCGCTTCGTCCGTCAGCTGCTCCCACATGATCAATGGGAGGGTGCGACCACCGTTCCCTGAGGTCACCTCCAGTGTGAGATCATCACCACCCAAGGCGAGTTTGACGCGGTCACCGTCCATTTCGTAAGGCTCAAATTTTGATTTTTGGGATAGCCCGCAGCGATAATTCATCAACACCAGGACGTCAATCTTCTCCGCTTCTTTAAGGTGGTTCATCCAGAAAAGGGCAATGTTCCAGTCGTGGCGAGCATTATGAAGCTTTCCTTGGATTTTCGGCGAATAGAATGCAAACATGAAAGCCCACTTTGTGTTGTACTGGGTTGCACGTCCGTAGACTTGGGAGCCATGCCTGGATCCCCTGCAATTGCCATCGTCAGGTCCCGTAGGTTTGAGACCTTCACTCAGTTGACCTCGATAATTCACTGCAGGATACGGCGCGCATCCTTTACCGACGAAGATCGTCGGATTGAGTCTCACGGCAGTCTTCTCGACCTCTGTCACGGGGTCCTGCTGATCAAACGCCTCCACTCTGTTGTGACCAAGCGTGTCTTTCCCACACTCCTGTGGGCTCGCAGCAGGGGCCAAAGCTGCGAGCAGTAAGGCGTACAAGAAAGCGCCAGTCCTCATGGTTGTTCTGTACTGCCGTGACTCCGAGCAGGAGAAAAGCACAATGAACAAAAGCACCATCGCCGAGCGAAAACAAACCCCCCAAAAATGCTGATTACGTGGTGCATGTATTTCTCTTCGGTCATATGCTGCATGCTCTATGCAGTCCGATCTTATGGATGACAGCCGGTGTTGTCCCTCCTTTACAATTCCACGGATGGGGTCGCGCTGTCTCTGTAGCTCATGTGGTCGTGAAGAGCACGCTACACATCGCAGAAGTGGATCACACATTTCAAGTGACGCACGGACGCTAACAGCAAGGAGTAGATTGCATCTGCGACTGTGAGAGTACGAATTTGTACACAACAGACTCCTGTGCGAATGCCAAGATACAAGAGTTGCGTGTACAAGATTGCACGGAAGATCGACAAAAAGGTGGTGATTCTTTTAGCGTGATGCGTGTCCAAGTGCCACCTTCACGGTTTGGACCAAGTCTTTCATCCATATAGAGTTTTTCCAAGCCGCAAGTCGCGACGGGAATCTCGGCCCACGAACGAATGCTCAACGGCCCCGATTACTGGTTCCACACGAGGTTGACCAATCACGGACAAATCGCAGCTGCGTGCGGAGACAATCGTCCAGTAGTAGTTATTCTGTCATAACCTCCCAGCGAAACACACCGTTCCATCGGTCGTGGCTGCATCCGTCCGGCAGTGTCAATTGACGGTCGCAATGATTGACAATGTCAGTAGGACAGAAGAGGAAGACTTTTAATACACTAACTTTTTTGCCAGGATACACTAGCTTGTTTTTTTTCTTTGCCCGTTCCAAACTGTGCCGGCAATTCATTAGACCTGATTATTGTATTGCCAATAGTGGTTAAGCGACCGGCCGTAGTTTTCGACCGTTTCTTCGTCAATGACCCCTCATCATTCTTACTATGATGTTGAGCCCTCTCACCTTCCTCCTCTGGCATGGCAGCTACTGTTGTTAAGGACGATATTTTGCTGTTCCATTTGGATCTGCGGTAAAGTTTACCAGCACGGCCATTCGGCAGTTAGAAGAAAGCCGTTTACACCGCCGAGAAAATGCCATTAGTGCAACGGAATGCCGCGAAAGTGCATGTACACTAGTACTTGCTGAGGTACACTAGTACTTGCTGAGGCAGATAATCGATTCAAACAGCTAGTTTGAGTAAAGATAAAAACAGAAATGTATTTAATATAGTTAAGCTATCATTATAATTTTAATCTTTATCTAACTATATCAATCTACATTGTCGTCTGACGAAAACCTGCTCACCACTAATTATGCGTGCCTAGCAGCGATTGGTGATAGTCTTGGATGGTATGTCTTTATCAACCGATTTTTGAGCAGCACATGAACATTATCCAAAGGGTGTAGAATTCCTTCAATATAACCCACCTCGGATAATATTGGCAGGCGATTGTCACGCCAGACAATCTCCCTATTGACACCGTTTGGTGTTAATATCATGCAACAAATTACCCTGTTACATCACCCCCCTAGATATTAACTACCCGTTAATTAATTTGAATTAACTAAGACAGGGTGATCACCGTTAGATCACTCTGGAAAAGGCAGCACTTGTTGATCAAATTTCAACTCACACGCCGATTCATTGCATGGTGTAAAGTCCATGCGATGTGCTGCCGACAGCATGCAAAGGATCACTTGCTGATGAAGCAAGAGAAGAACTCTCTTCGGATGCACGCATGCGTGCGAGCGCCTTTCTGGATGCTTCGGCAACACATCGCGTGGAGCACATGTTGGTCAAATTTCAACTCATTTGCCAATTCATCGCATAATGTCAAAGTATACGCGATGTGATGCGTCTGCAGCGGGTGCTGTGACTCGCAGTGTGGATGGAATGAGCCAGGAATAGAGCTCGTCTATTCTGGCGAGTCGGATGATGCGTCCGAATCGAAGGCGGCGCCTCCTGCCTCCGGATCATCCAGGACGGACACTCTCAAAGCCAGTTTGACTGGCTCTAATTAACACGACGCTATCATGGCTGAGGTCTTCGGACCGAGCGAACCGTCTGATGGATCCTCGTCTCACGCAAGTTCATCTGAACTAGAACGCGTAATGATGGTGGTGACGCACATATATGTCACCACGGGTGAAGCAACTCATGGGATCGAGCAGATGCTGGTGTCAGCGCTCATGCTGACACCATCAAAAGTCAGGAGACCGCAATGTCCTGCGCCATGCTCCTCAAGTGAAGTCTTCTTGGATGCCATCATCCAAGGAGGTGGATCGAGTGGCCGGTATGAACACCGAACGGGATCGAATCACGTTGATCGACTGTAGGAGAGTATGTATTCCTAATTCCATCACGGGTACTACCTGTAACGAGGGACAGTTCTTCACCGATGTGTTCTACAAGCATCGGTGGTACAAAGACAACAGTGGCAGAAACGGTAAGGCCTTGGTGCAGGGATGAAATGCCTTCTTCATTACATCGAGTGTATTGGCCGTGAGGCCTGGCTCGGTAGACTTGATGCTGCTCGCATCAGGTTTAACAACGTAACCTAGCTGTTGTAAAATACAAGTTGCACCGACTGTCAAGATCGGCAGGACTACCCTGTCTCTCGTGGGGTGATTCGTGTCCAGGTTGCTTGGACAATGCGAATCGAGCACCTAAGAAATATTCCCTTCCTAGTGTTCCCTACTGGAGGGCGCGCATCTCTTCTGGGATGGCCGAAGTAAATAAAACTTTGCAATCCAAATACTCGCGTTCGGGGAGGTCGTTTTCCGCCGCCCCTATTTTGCACGCAGCGAACGGGTCTCGTCATATTGCTCGACGAGACCCAGAACATTAACGATCAGCTGTGAGCGAGGTTTCCAGTTGTCTTATGCCGGTGGGTAGCCACGCCAGCGAAAGAGGTAACTCGTCCAGACGCCATTCATGTAGCGGCGGTTCAAAATACGCTCCACTAGGAAGCGTTGACCACCGATAGAATCCATCATATGGGTGGTGAAGGCGGGAATACCTTATATGATTCGAGGGTCGGATCAGCTTGATCTTCAGAAATTAAATTGTGCAATCGATCAGTTACAAGACGACCTGGCTCATGAACGGACTCGGAGTTATGAGCTCCATGATCTTGTAAAGGATGATTACAATTACCTAATGCACGATCGTTCTAAAGATCGTGCCGCGTTTACGTTTGCACAACTTGATAACGAAGGTTCGATTCGTTCTCTTCGTGAAGAGCTGACTGCAGCTCTATAGGACATCTCTCAACTGCGTGAGCAGGTCGCTTCGCTAGTCGACCAGACTGTCTCCTCGAAACGGGATCACTCGAAGTTGGTCTTGGCCCTTGATCGCGGAGGTGTGCTTCGCCTCTCGAAACTAGATTGTATTAATAGTACGGGCGGAGATGTCCGAAATAAATCGTAGGATGTGTACGCATTCTACGAGACACTTCAATCGTGCATGCGTGCCCGTCTGGCGCAACACACGAAGTTGGCCGATATACCTGGGCAGTAATCTACTGCTGCCCACGTTAGTCACTACGTGTTTTGATGTATTTACTGTGGACAGCAATACTAAACTCCTTCATCAAATTTAAGAATATTTGATCTTTCATGCTTCTCTTCGTATCTTTTGTTTCTGTCTATTGCATCTGCAATAAAGTCTTGAACGAAGCGGGCAACCGCTTCGCGAGTCAGCAGAAATCCCTCTGCTGATTCATCCTTGTCAACGGCCGTGCGCTTCGTGTAAACTGCTGAAAGAACGTTGTTTTCACCAGTGAGGGCGTCCACGTCCTCGCTGTAGCATTCATTGACGATGCTGAATATACCAGCATCGTCGTCATCATCATCATCGATGTCGATGTGATCAACGTCGGCATCCATCATGTCGACACTATTGTCGTCGTGTGATGAGCAATAACCAGAACCGTTTTTATTCGAGCGAGTCTACCCCTCTTGTAAACAAGATTCACACTCTAAGAAGGCAGGTAAACGTGGATAGCGTATGTCATTCGGGTAGAACGGTGTATTTGTTGTCGATGCATGCACCGAGTTTGTGATGACGAAACTCGTCATCGGCAAGGATTACTTCAACTCGTAAACGAGTGGACGTACCCTCGAAGTATCTCTTCAAGGACGCGGTTGACGATTCTATCTGACCATCTATTGCAAGATGGTCAGAAGTTGACATCTTTAACCGTATTCTATGTGAACGGAACACGGATTGCCAGAACTCTGCTGTGAAGCAGGGGTACGCATAAGACACGAGCTCATAGGGTAACCGATGGAGTCGGAAGATAGTATCGATGACGACACGCGCACAGCCCTGGGCTGTGATAGACTCCTGTACAGCAACACGATGTACTATGTTGCTGAACCGATCAGCAAACACAAGAATACCAGTATTCTGGTGAGCGTCTTTGGGAAACCTAAAGACGAAGTCCATCGATACGGACTGCCAACACTCTGCCGGAATCGGTAGAGGCTGAAAGGGTGCACGGACGAAGGACTCGTCCTCACCCGTTGGAAAACTTGGCAAATACGGAAGTATCTGCGCAATAACTCGTAATGGCGCGGCCAGTAGAAGTCACGACTTACCATGAGGTAAGTCTTTTCTTTACCGCGATATCCAGTCGCTGGGGTATCGTGACATCACACATAATGCGCAGTCGCAAACAATTATGAGCAAGAACGACGACACGAGGTGTGTCGCAATTGGCTGCTGTACAGTACAGCAGTTCATTACGAACCGAATGTAGTTCGGTTGAGGAGCGGTATAGAGACGTCAAGCATTTCAAGGCTTGTATGCATGGATTTAATACGTAATTCATCAATCGCAGAAGAGACTCGTGGCAAAGCGGTCACAAGAAAATTTACCGTTCAGTCGGGATCGTCTCAAGAAATGAGCGATCCCTACTCCACCACAGACTCATTTCTGCGTATGCCTTCTTCACGTCGTCGAGCAGACTCAACAACGGAACAGGCACTGATAGTATTGAAACAGTGGGATCACCCCTACAGTTGAGTTGCGCAGTAAGCAAGAAATCGGGCCGACGAGAAGAGCGTCATAGACGAACATTAAGTCGTCCTGGTTTATACTCGACGGAGAAGTTGTACTCCGCGAAGAAAGACAGACACCTCGCCATTCGTTTCGAGAGATGTGGAATGTTGACGGCCGTGCGCAGCGACGCATGGTCGGTATAAACGATGAAAGGCCTATCTCCTAAGAGATACACCCGAAACTTAGCCAGTGCATATTATATGGCAAGTAGTTCCTTGTCATACACTGGGTAGTTACACTTAGCTGCCTGCAGCTGACGCGATTGATAACAGAAGACGCGCCCAACGCCGTCTGAGTCATACTGCATTAACGCGCAGCCTATTGCAAAATCGCTGGCGTCACAGACTACGTGGAATGGTCTTTCTTGGTCTGCAATCGCCATCACAGGCGATTCTACCAAGCTTTTCTAGATACCTTCAAAGGACTGCTGACACTCAGAACTCCATGACCAACTCTTGTTTTTCATTATCAAACAAGAGAGATGAACGGTCATATCGGCGTAGTTGCGCAAATACTTGTGCAAGTACGCCGCCAAACCAAGGAACTTTCGAAGTCCCTTGACGTCGACTGGCACAGGCCAGTCGCTAATCGCCTCGATCTATTCCGAACCAGGGCGTACACCGTTTTTATCCACGATGCGGTCAAGAAGTGGTATTTCGTTTGCTGCGAAGATACACTTCTTGAGGTTCGCAAGCAACTTATGCTCTCGCATAAGTGTAAGAACCTTCCGGACGTGGATTACATGAACCCCCACATCCAACTTTCTATCCATATCCTTTCTATGGACCAAGACATCGTCGAAGTAACTCGGTGAAAAATCGCGCACCGATCACAACAGATTCGTAACACATCTTAAAAACGTTGCGGGGGCGTTACTTAGCCCCTGTGGCATCACTAGCCACTCCCAGAGCATACCACTGGGGGTGCTCACTGCTGTGTACGGGATATCCTGATCACGCATGAGGATCTGATAAAAGTCATTCATCAGATCCATGGACAGAAAGATGGTACTCTTTGACACACCATCGATAATAACGTCGTTCTTCGTTAGCGGCTTTTAGAGATGGTACAGTTGCAGCATTTAACAAGTTAACATTATGTACTATCCACCTTCCTGCGGCCTTGCGCAAACAGAAGGTAACAGAGGTAGGTCAAGATGTTGTTTCTCTCGCATGGCACGCTGCAAAGCGATCGGTAAAGAAATTGTCGATCGCTAGTACTTGATCAAAAGGCAGTGGCCTCTGCTTCATGACACAGTATTTCTAGCCCTTTTTAAGCTCGATTTCCTGTCGAGTGCCTTTGGCCTTAGGCAATTTGCATGGTTCGTTTTCCGGTAACACGTCCGTGAATTCGATCAAAACTGTGTGTTAGGATTTGCCTCAAGCGAATCACGAAAGTAAGATGTTTGTCGTTCAATCCAAGTCTTTTCATCAGGGACACTTTCTTCTATCGATGAGCTACTGAGAACCCGTTCTTTTTCAGTAAACACTTGTGTCGACTGAGTATCGGCAACGTACTCGTCCTCTGCGACGAGTACGCAGATATGCTCGATCCTATCACTACGCAGATCTTGCAAAAATCTTTTACATTCAAGCGGTGACAACTCGATTACCTCCAAAGACTACTTCGGAGGTGTAACCAGAATAAGTGTATGAGCGCCTACACTTAATCCGTTATTCATTAAGACATTCACTTCTCGGCGCTTTCCTGTGAAAACCCATCCTCAGGTAGTTGGGGAAACACACCCTTATCATAACCTTCTCGAGAGTTACCACTCTCAGGAACGCTGGAACTTTCGATTAATACGTGTTCTGACAGTGGATGCACTTCCACAGTCATATTCTCTTCGATCGAATCTCTTGCAGTCAACCGTGTTTGCTTTACGATCGACTCTCTGATAGTCGATCTCGCTTCAACGTGATGTTCATACTGAACACCACTTGTATATCTTCTTCTCGGATGCACCCTTCTTGGTATGCATCCGTGTTCTAGTTTACTCGATCTCTTCGAGTGCTTACCCTTCGGCGCAGCCTGTCTCTTTACACAGGTGCCGGAAGCTGGTTTCACAGTGTAGTGGCCTTCTACACTGTAAACTCGTGCATTGTACGTACGACAGTACCACAGCTGAGGACATCGCTTTCACTCGTAGTACATCCACACGCTTGCGAACGCTCCAAGTCGTTCATCAGGTGCCCATCTGATGAACAAACAGCAGGCATCTTCACCGATCGATGCTACTAGCTGATCCATGGCTCGCATTTTCTGAGCCATGGCAGACTGAGGATGACATCAAATTTTGTCATTGAAATCCAGTACGATGAAGTCATCATCGTAATGCTTTGCTTCACGCGTGTAGTGGATTCCCACTACACGTTTGTTCGCTGTTATAGATGCGCCTGTAGCAAAGCACACCGTCATCCTCGTTGAAGTGAACTCTCGCTCGACATAGTTGAGCCTACTTTCCCCTAGCGACTGGCGTCGAATAAAACGGTTCGACTGCCCCACAGTCAACTAGGGCGCGAAGTGACATTCCACTTGTCACTTCGATCTTCAAAGTGATGAGGTGTCCCTCATCACTAGGGGCAGTAACACACAGTGACTACGTGTTGGAAGCAATCTTCGTCAAGAGTCCTGCAAATTCTCTTGACGTTGCTGGATCAGCAGAGTGCTCCGCCCCTACTGAACCTGACCGTTTTTTACGGTCCGACTTGTTGTCGCGGTTTAGCGACATGATCGGACCCGCACCTTGGACCTCTCTTTTTCCAACGGTGAGTATCAGGTCCTGGCTTTGGGCGTGATGCGGTGTTGAGACACTACACTCATGAGCGTAGTCCCCAGATCGTCTGATAGCGGCGGCATCCTTGCCGATCGCTTGTGAACAGAGAGTGAGTGTTATCGCACTCGATATAACGTAGGTCCATTGGTTCGGGACCTCTTGTTTCTTGTCGTCTGGTCGGACGATAGATTGACGAGTTAGCCTGAGACTGTCTCAGACTGAAGTCTTCTTGTTCCACATTCTCTATCGCCTTTTCCAGCGTATGAAAGTCCTCTTGAAATATGTAGGTCTTCACCGGTCCATCTACAAGGCCGTAGATGAAAACGTTGATGAGTGTGTGCTCATCGACAGGGTTTTCTGTAACGCTACTCGCAAGGTAGCGTTGGTGCTGTGCGTAAGCGTGCACGTCACGCTTACCGTGCTTGAGCCTCAAGAGTGCAGAGCGTGATCTGAACTTGGCTCGTGGTGGCTCAGACGTTTCTTTGAGTCGAAAATTCAAGACCTCTAACGACTCAAACACGTTTGGGTCGTGAAGCTTGAGCCCTAAGGCCTAAGTCTTTGCTCGTCATGTGAAAGTTGACAGAGCGAAGGTGACTTGCGTCTCGTCACCCTTGATGTGAAGGGCCCTAATGGCGTCGTCGAACTCCACGAACCATCTCAAAAGGGAATCTTCATCGGTTCCCTTGTACCTTGAGATATCAATCTTCAAGGTTTCGGGTCGACGCATGTGCGTCGGCCCGCCCATCGACTGATGAGAGCCTTGCTGTTGCAGCAAGGCTATTTTCTGTCTTTCGACGGCAAGTTCCCCTTGTAGGAACTTGTTGATAGCAGCATGTTGCTGGTCTCTGCTTAGAGACTCCAACATACCACTGATCGCGGGTTCGCCCATGAGCACACTCATGCGGCCAACTACCTCCCATTCTGAGTCACTCGGATGGGAGTAGCCTTCAAGTGTGACGTGAAAGCTGTCGTCTTCTACGTCCAACATGTTCATGTTGGACGGGCACTGAGTAGTCGTTGGACGGAATACAAAGTGCTACCATGTGATACGGGGTACCCTTTGTATGAGTGCCACGAAACTTCGCGTACACTAGTACATGCAGAGGAAGCTAATCTACTTGAACGACTCGGTCAAATAGAGGTAAAAAAAGAGAACTGTATTTTACATAGTTAAGGTATCAACATAACTGTAATCTTTATCTAACTATATTAAACTACGCCATCGTATGACGACATCCTGCTCACCACTCATTGCGCGCGTCTAGCAGCGATTGGTGGTAACCTTGGTTGATATGTCATTATCAAGCAATCTTGGAGCAGCGCATGAATGTTTCCAAAAGCATATAATATTCCTTCGATATCATCTATCTTGGATAATATTGGTAGAATATTGTCATGCTAGACAATCTCCCTATTGACACCGTTTGGTGTCAATATCATGTAACGGGCTACCCCGTTACAATCATAGTTTGAACTATGGTTGCTACTTTGGATGCTTTAGTGCAGCTTTTAAGATGTTGTATCTGCAAAAAGGGGCCTTAGTGCCCGCATCAGTCATCAACCAGCAGCAACAGCAGTATTTTTTGCTTCACAAATGCTTTCACCGTCGACAGTAAATTTTAAAGTCTGATATTTGCAGAGCCCTTTGAGGCCAACATAAGCCGCCAGCTGCGCAAGTTTCTGAGGGATGAAAGGATGTTCAATGTGGTTAAATAAATAAACAATGATATACCTGGAAGTGCTAGGTAATTGGTTGGAGAGTGCTGAATAATTTTTTTTGCCTATCGAACAATCAGAAGCTCTACTTTAAGGGAATAGGGCTGATAAAAAGGTGGTATCTGAGTAACGAACACTTTTAATGATTCGGATATGCTTTACCAGTGCTAATTGTGACATGTTAGTACTGTTGCATGGATTAGTCGGTACTATTAAGTATTCCTAAAAATTGCAGCAAGATGGAGTTGAAGAGTTAAATAGATATTGACAGCACGCACAAAAATCCGATTTGATCGAAAAGTTAACTCACTTCAGTATGCCTGTCATAGTGTGAAGATATAAAATGCTCTGTATTGAAACTTACAATATGGACTTCAACATTTTTTTTAATCTGCATCCGCCAGTACTTGACATGCGGCCCTCTTAAGGTCACAGCTGGTACCACACACCCTAAAAAATTTTTTGACATGGTACAAAACTATGTGTTGCATTCTTATTGTGAGCCTGAAGGATGAAGCAACCGTTGACTGTGCACAAGACGAATGCCAAACTTTTTAAATCATACTAATCTGTCTGTATGTCCGTAGTTACACATCTAGGTGTACCTTACACGTACTAAGTGCAATATCATTTGTCTCCTCATAGGTTTAGGTATATTCTGAGTCACTCTTTGGCTGGGTCACTATTGTGCAGCTTGTACGTGAGTGGCCAAAAATCGGTCAAAAGTAAATGTGACCACTAAACAAATGCTAGACGATCATAAGTAAAGGCCGAGTGTGTTGCTTAAGCCAACTGTACTAGGTCAATGAATACATTAACGTCATCATACTCCTTTTTCAGTGACTGCAACTATTGTATAGTGTTTTGCAACTTGATTCAGTTGTCCGAACTGGATTATGGACATTCCGGTTTGGAGAACTGAATCAAGCTCAAAGGGCGAGCTCCAGAGCCTTCCCCCTTCATCCTATCATTTCGAGCCCGAAGGTAAAATCCACAAGTGATTGTACACAAGGTGATGCCAATCTGTTTAATTCGTACTTTTCTATGTGTGAGCGTTTGCGTCTGTCTGTAAAAAAGCTAAGATAATTATGCACGTCACACTTTTCCGAATTATCCTTTTACCGCCTGTAAAAAAAATTAACGCCTCGTGTACCTTACTCGTCCCACTAAGTGCGATATAGTGTGTCCGTGAGTAACGCTTGATGTATTTTGTGTCTCTTATAAAGTGCGACGTAGCACCTCCCCTCATCCATGTGGATCTGAAATAAATACGCTTGGTGTACCCTACACGCCGTCCTAAGTGTGATGCGAGTTTTTATAAATAAAAAGAGAACAACTGACTTGACACGACGCCGGTTTGGAACTGACTTTCATTTTTAACATGCAAGTCCTACTTTCCTACCCTACAGGCCTTCGTGAAATTCTGCCGGGGACAAGTCCAATCCGGGACAATGCTTGCAATCCAACTTAAACTCTGAATTCTGCATACTTGAAGATAGCCAACTTTCACCCACATTCAGCCACTATCGTCCAATTTTCTATTAGAATGCAACTTTCATCCAACTGGTTATTTCAATATTACCCCTCTTAATTTTTCCAAGCGCATTATAGCAGGCTAGAGTGAAAGGATTTTCGTGACAGAGCACAAGGCGATCGAGTATACAGAACTTGGTTCATTATCGAACTGAATTGCATGTATCAAAGGGCGATCTTCGGAGCTTATTCTGCTATCTTATATAAAGAAACAAAATGTGCAATAAAAGGGAGCCGCTAATAAGCCTTTCCTTATCGCTAACGAACCTCCACATCCACACATAAAATATGTAATTGGATTTAACCCCCCCCCCAATTTTTAAATTGTTTTGTTGAACCCTTTAGGAATCATGTCAAGCTATCTCACGTTCCTACTGTATCTTAACCCCGACCTCCCTATTTAAAAAGCAACACGGAAGGCCATAACCTTATCGCAGGAGAGCTTTTTGTATCTGTTGACAACGCATGTCATGCGCTTGACGAGTGACACTGCCGGAAGGCTATGCCACAAAAATTAAATAGCAACATATGGTGAAAACAGCAAGGAAAGTGAGGTTAAAGCAGTGAATCTGCAATGCTCAAGCAAAACGCTGTCCACAACAGGCGATTCACTAAGATTGTCATATTATTGCATTCAAGCACAACTAGAGGTCGAGCAGCATACAACATGTTTATTATGTTTTCACGATCGTCTTTAGCCCTTAATGCGGAAAACGATCTAAATACGTGTGAACCATAATCTAAGTGCCGTGGTCGGAGCTTTTTGGGGTGGTGCTCTCAACGGTTAATAATATGCGGTGTAGAGCGGAATGGTATTCACCTTAACCAAGCCAATATGAGCCTTTATTTTAAGTGCTCTTACCCGTCCTAGGGGCTGCTCTATGTGGAACTGCGGATATTACTGGCTCAGTCTCGACTATAAAAATTTAGTCATCAGATAATTTGACAACTTAGGATAATTTTGAATTTATATCATTTGATGTATGGGCGGGGTGAAGGCTCGTGAGCGAAAAATGAAAACTAATCAGCGGCTTCCAAAAGAAAATTATCGATTTAACTAGCTCAAATTAGTTTTACAAACTAACGCTGCCCTACTGCGTCAATCGACGCTGCTGCACAGGCGTTTTCATCGTGGGGATAGACGCTGCTGCACAGGCGTTTTCATCGTGGGGATAGACACTGCTGCACGATCGTACGGCCGACGCTGCTGAATAGTATCCTGGCTCGAGTGACACCATCGAACGTTGTGCAAGTCGATCGACACTGCCGGACGGATGCAGCCACGACCGATGGAACGGTGTAATTCGCTAGCGAGAGTATGTCACTATCACTACAGCTGGACGATTGTCTCCTCCACACGCACCTGCGATTGGTCCATGATTGGTCAACTCCGTGTGGAACCAGTAATCGGGGCCGTTGAGCATTCGTTCGTGGGCCGAGATTCCCGTCGCGACTTGCGGCTTGGAAAAACTCTATATGGATGAAAGTCTTGGTCCAAACCGTGAAGATGGCACTTGGATACGCATCACGCTAAAAGAATCACCACCTTTTTGTCGATCTTCCGTGCAATCTTGTACACGCAACTCTTGTATCTTGGCATTCGCACAGGAGTCTGTTGTGTACAAATTCGTACTCTCACAGTCGCAGATGCAATCTACTCCTTGCTGTTAGCGTCCGTGCGTCACTTGAAATGTGTGATCCACTTCTGCGATGTGTAGCGTGCTCTTCACGACCACATGAGCTATAGAGACCGCGCGACCCCATCCATGGAATTGTAAAGGAGGGACGACACCGGCTGTCATCCATAAGATCGGACTGCATAGAGCATGCAGCATATGACCGAAGAGAAATACATGCACCACGTAATCAGCATTTTTGGGGGGTTTGTTTTCGCTCGGCGATGGTGCTTTTGTTCATTGTGCTTTTCTCCTGCTCGGAGTCACGGCAGTACAGAACAACCATGAGGACTGGCGCTTTCTTGTACGCCTTACTGCTCGCAGCTTTGGCCCCTGCTGCGAGCCCACAGGAGTGTGGGAAAGACACGCTTGGTCACGACGAAGTGAAGGCGTTTAAACAGCCTTCGCCTGTGACAGAGGCCGAGAGGGTTGCCCTCAGATTTAATCCAACGATCCTTGTTGGTGAAGGATGCATGCCGTATCCTGCAGTGAATTACCGGGGCCAGGTGAGTGAAGGTCTCAAGCCTTCGGGGCGTCAAAATGGCAAGTGCAAGGGATCCGGGCATGGCTCTCAAGTCTACGGGCGTGCGACCGAGTTTGACGGTAAATATGCTCTGATGTACGCGTACTACTCACCCAAAAAGATGGTGGAGCGCTCACGGAACGATCGCGCCTCGCCCGAGCAAGGATACGACCATCGTCACGCCTGGGACCATTGTGTCGTCTGGCTCCCCAGTCGTAACTCTTCGACGATTCTGGCGGTGTCGGGCGTCATCAATAGTGCGGTGTTTATCAAGCCTTCAGAAATGGACGGGGACCGCATCAAACTTGCGTTCGAGGAGACAAAAGGGTGGGATATCTACTTGCAGATTACTAGTAAAGAAGGCGGCCACACCCTTCCCCTGATCATGTGGGAGCAGATGACTGAAGCTGCCCGCTGTTCACTCAGTGAGACGGATTGGGGCGTCAGAGCAGGAGTTATGCCTTTAGGTAACCGCGTGTTCCAAGACCAGTTGGCACGCGATAACCCTTTTAAGAAAGATAAGTGAGCTGGAGCACGCAGTCCGCAATGCTGCATTCAGCATGCCTGCCAATTTCGGCTGGCATGCGTGCTTCCTTTCCAAACGATATGGTGCAAGGTTGCTGCTGGAATAACGTTGTAGATATAGTAGCGTTTCATTACATGACTGAAAAGTTTTGCCACTCAAAATTGCTGTTGTTAGTAAATTTTATGACGTTGTGACTTTGAACTATAATGACCTGTAGTGACGTCGGTCTGCAGTTTTTAAGCTGCGTACAGCAAGTCGACCCTTTACACACGTGCGGGTTGCTGCTCAAGCACGAGTAATTCACGTCTACAAATATCGTGCTATATGGCATATATGCTACTTCCTGTCGGAGACACCCCGCTTAATGTTTCTTCGTTTCTTGAGCACTGAGCCCAAACAATCTCTTTAAAATTGGCACCCTTGCTTCGTGTTCCGATGTTTATGATCCTCTCGTCACGCCAAAATTGCTGGACTGTTGACCACTCCTTACGCAGCGATTCCTCTTCGATGGTTTGTGGAGACGACTTTTCGAGTGCTGTCCCTTTTTTAAATGCACCTACGCTGTAGAAGTTACGAAGTTTTCCTCAGTGCTGCTGTGTTGTTCCCCATGCGGAGGCTCATGCCGTGGACAGCAAACTTTTCAAAATTCTCTAAAACGGCAATGGTAGCCGTAGAGATATCTAGCAAGCAAGTACTTCTGCTGCAATTGGTAGCGTAATCAAGGGAAAGATAGCGTGGATAATGGTCACGAAGCACAGTATTGCTGTATGGCAGACTTGAACAGTGCTTAGATCCGAAACGAAGAACGGATTGTCAATCGAGCAGTAAATACATCAGATCGGTAGCGTGGACCCAAGACAATTTACCCTCCTCGATGACTAGGGTCGCGGGAACCACCATCACACGTGTGATGTTAACGAACAAAAACATCCGACCAATAGTTTAGGTGGGTGGCGGTTTTTGTCTCTCGGTTTCGCTCATGTAGTTTCCCTGCAACTTTGTAGAGCTGTAGTATTCTGTGCTGCTGCTCTTTCGTAGATGCTGAGTAAAGAAGGTGGCTTATCGATATCTGGTAGCTCCATGCGCCTACGGCAGACACCATAGCAAACGCGTCGCACACAGTTTAATCTTCAATGCGATAAAGTTGACAAATATATGCTGCCTCACTTATGTTGCGAGCTAGCAGGTTGAGCAGAAGGCTCCTCTTTTGGAAGCGGATGGTGTGCAAGTGCCCATTGTGAGGTCAGAGCTTCCATTGGTAGCAGCTAATACTGTCGGTAAGTGGACCATCGGGTCCAGGGGGTGGACCGGATTGCTTGGGATATACTGATCGAGAACCGCCATAACGTCAATACGTACCTCACATCAGGTCATGTAGATGTTCCCGTCATGAAGAACAAATGATTAAACACCGACTCGTAACTCGCAGGTCCGGGAGTGGCCCGTGAAACGTATCGCACTCCTCTCTTCGCAACGAGTTAACAATTTACAGAGTTCTGAGACGATGCTTTAACGGGATTGGCAAGACGCAAAGTGGATAAATGGTGACATCTAGTTCCAAGAGAGCGCAGCCGCGATGCTAGCCTCACGAGCTGAAAAATAGGTAAAAGGCTCGTCACCGGAACGATGTGTGTTGAATGGTGTCGGTTTGCGTACTCGATACGAAGCGATAACTACAATCTCCAAGCGCGGAGCCATTTGTTGTTATTTCTTGAATGTGCACGGCAATCTGGCGGCTCACCCACGATGACGTGCTCTGGTGAAGAGTGGACCGTCCAGACACAATCATCTTATTGCCATGAGAACACGCTGATCCATTCTCTTACCTTCGAACGCGGCGTCGAAACATTGTGCCAGACACTGCTATGTAGTTTTCTCAGCTGCTGTACGCGTCAACAAGTGCAGCCTTTCTTGGAGCGATCGGCATCAGAGTGCACTCCACCATACAAACTTGCTGGTTGATGCGCGGTGGAGACATCTCGAAAGCCGACGGTACACTTGAGCACGAACCGAGTGGGATGCATTCTATGGCTGACTGCCATTGTAACGGGGTTAGAAGAAGTTGGGTTCCTGGTACCCTGTGTCTTAGACACACAGATGACATCCCACTGAAAGAGATATCGAATGTCTTATCGGTTTGTAGGGGCTGACTGGTGCCAACTACTAGATAGGAGAGATCTTAGTTGAACTAACTTAGGTTAAGATATTCTATAGGTGTAAATGTAAGTAAATTTCAGTTCCCCTTTTGATCTTAAAGACACGTACCTTGCGAGGCGTCTTTGGTCCTTGATCGCTGATCACTAAGAGTTAGCAACACCTCCCTGAGGTAGCTAGTTACTCTTGAGCATTACGTGCTGTCGATACATTCAATCGGTTGGGCCCCTGGAACAAGGACCATAAGCTTTACGCTTGTTGACTCACTGTGTCTAGTTCCTTAGAGCTAAGTTGCTCGTTGAGCGTTAAGTCTTCCTCTTACTAAAGGAGCTGTGTAGCTCCGCTACACTTGGTAGCACTCGTAGTCAATCTACGCCTGAGTCTGTTTAGACTGATCCTATGTGAGGATAGAAAACCCCACTACTCTCTCTGAGGCTTAAAAGGTCGCGCTTGATAAGCTGACCGCATCTTTGGGTCCAGAGTACGCGGAGTTTCTTGTCTCACAAGGCCCTGAGGTGCTAAATGCACATGTTGAAGGCTTCATGCAGTATGAAGCGACCCTTCTAGGGCAGGTCAAAGACCAAGTAGCGTCGACTATGCCTACACGCTATGTGTCTTAGATAGATGAAGAGGCTAGGCCTCGTCCACTTAGATTGGAAGTTAAAACTATTCTGGCAAGGAGGGTGAAAATTCATACTATGGATCCGTCAGATTGAGATGGCCATGATATCAGGCCTGATCAAGGTTAACCATCAACAGGTCTCGCTGGCTATCTCAAAGCTCCATGGAAGAGTTAGAGAATGGGCTTTGACGTGTAGCGCGTCGGTCGACTTAGCGTTTCCTACATGAAATTCGCTAAAGTCACAACTCGTACAGGTCTTCTTACCACCTAACCAAGCTTACCGCGTGCGTTCACGCTTCTTGTCTAATTGTCAGGATAAGAATGAGTCATCGGACTATGTTCATGATTTTGATCTCATATGGCTGCAACGCAGTCTGACCCTTTTCACGAGACAGCTCATGTGACTATCTTCATGAAAGGTCTTCGTACGGCTTTGCCATTACCAAGTTTCTCGGGTTCATCACTCTACGTTCGAAGAGGCCGTGATGACTGCTCTAAATGCTGAGCATAACTACAAGTCGGCCAGGCTTGGCTGTAATGGGTACACCCTAGCTCTGCGAGAGCAGACTCCACGAGTGGCCCGGCACTTAAAAGGCCGGAACCGGTGGATCTCAGCTATGCTGAAGATTGATGGTGAAGTTGAACTTCAAGCTGCTGAGCAGAAACGCGTCGTACGACAATATTTTACGTGCGGAGGCACTAACACTTGCGGCCTGGTTGCCCTTAACGTAAAAAGCGTCAGGCTACAAGCTAGCACTCCACCCCGAGCCAGAAGTTTGGCATGGCACGGGGAAGTGCCGCCGCCTAGTAGGCGCGGGGCTCCCTACTAGGGAAGAACTGGAATCTGTTACACATTTAGGAGGTAAAGTTAAATAGAGCTTAGCCCCAAAGAGCTCCGTACCTATAGTTATGAAGCGTGGGTATAAGTCCGGCTTGTTACTCGCCGAGGCGAAAATAAAGGGCTCTAAGATGCCTAGGTCGATTTTGATCGACTCTGGAGCGTCTTGCAATTATGCTCGACGTCCATCTTTTGAGGGAACTCAGCGTTGTGCTAAGGCGCTCACAGCGCATGAGGGTAATTCTATCACGGCTCGTTTAACGACTGGAAGTCGTGTTACTGTGTCTAAAGTTCCATTGAACTTAGGTATACAATTTTTAGACTTTGACAGAATTTAACGCTGTCTTTTCCTTAATTTGGACTCGAGATGTGATCTCTCCTTGGTATGGCTTGGCTTGAACACCATGAGTCATGGATTGATTGGAGTTATAAGACCTTAGGCGCCACTCGCAAACTCCTAGCAAAGTTTTAGAGAGTCGTGAACCCACCTTCGCTAGGCAACAGAAGCACTACTGGTGCGAGCCTTTGACAGAAGATGTCAATGTGCTGGAAATTGAATTGCCTGTTTTTTTTACTCCAATGTTGTAAACATAGATTTCGAGCGTAGCATATTAGATATCGATGATACGGAACGTACTCCGTTAAGTGGTGATCGTTGTGATATCGAGTCTCTGCATGCTAAAAGCATGGTTGGCCTAGGGCCAGATTATCAAGGATGTAATTCCTTTGATGTGTGTGAGGTGGCACGTGAGTATTTACCGAGTGTGGACGGCCGTGATGGCACCACACTTAATGTCGGTAATGGCATTGTTGGCGAAACGCCGTTCAAATCAGGAATAGGCCCGCATAATGTACGTGGATTGGGACATGAAAATCCACTGGGTGAAGAGTTCGTGTAATGTAACACTTTACCAAATGTCGGTCAAGACATCGGCTCTCGTAAAGAGCGTACTACTTTTACAAGTAGTAGAGGGGGCAGTATTGTCCCGACCCCTATGAGGTGCGAGGTCTATAAGAGACGACTTGGACGTCAGGTGGCAACTGTTAAGCGCCAGGAGTCCACACAGTCACTGGGTGATAATAGATAAGCTATATACGCTTATGAATGGGATGACTGGTCAGGTTGATAGCAATGTTAGCCTTGTAACCCTTCCATCTTTGGATGCTTTGTGCGAAATGTCTGACGGCGAGTTTAGACAGGCCGTACAGGCAGGAGATTTATCCAAATAAGTGGTCATTAGACCCGATGTTAAGTTGAACTCGTCCTCATTAATGCCACAAGGGCCGTCTAAAACCCCGGCTATTTGTAAGAGTCTAGTGAAGCAATTGTATAGACCTCATCTAGGTTACGCACAAACGTACTTTGACGACAGCTTTGTCCATAGTCGTGCAATATATGGTCGATCAGATGTGGATACCACATTTATCATTTACAAGCGGTGCTCGAGTGCATGCGCACGAACAAATTGTACGCTAACGCGTCTAAGTGTATCTTTGCAGAAGAGATTCCCTTTATAGGGTGCTTTGTTGGGAAGCTATGCCTTCGAGCGGACCCCGCAAAGGTAAAGGCCATAGTCGACTGGCCAGTTCCTAAGAACCAAAATGACTTACGCAAGTGGCTTGGCCTTGCCAATTACTTGCACAAGTATAGTGCCAATTACGCAGACATGGCCAGGCCATTATCAAATCTCCTAAAAAGGATGTGGATTGGTGTTAGGGTCCATACCGAGCACGATGCTTTTAAACGCGGTTAAGGAGAGTATCCTTCATGCGCCAATTTTGGCTTTGCCCGATCCTGATCGGCCCTACAGTCTAGTTTGTGACACATCTGACTTTGCCATCGGCAGTGCTCTGTTACAAACAGATGGTGATGGACGTAAGCGCGTCATTGCATTTAAGTCGGGCCAACTTGAAGCTGCTGAAAAGAACTATCCAGTTCATGACAAAGAGCTGCTTGCTATAAAGTATGCTCTAGTCAAATTTAGAGTACATCTGCTTGACTCGAAGCCTTTTGTGATCTATTCAGATCATGCGTCATTGCGCACTGCGACACAGTCGCCACATCTCTCTCAAAAGTAGCTCGTTAGCTTTTCTTCCTTGCTGTATATAACTTCGAGGTGAAGTATAAGCCAGATAAGAAAAAAGCCTTAGCTTATGCGCTATCGCGCCGACCTAACTATGAGCTTGCTCATGTTACGACACTGTCGTCATCGGTCCCTGACTTAATCCGTACGGCTTATGCTAAGGACGAACAGTGTGTAGCTTTGCTACGGGCTCTTTGAAGCGATGAGTTCAAAGACTCGGACATAACTTTATCGGCACGTTTACGTGCGAGGCTACATCTATTTTATATCGACAATGGCCTGTTGTGCTATCGCACGAATATTGAGGATACCCCTCGTGTTGCTATCCCTCTTGATAAGGAGTTGAAGCATCGAATCCTCTATAAGGCACGTGATACCGCTTTAAGTGGTCATCTCGGTCGTGAAAAGACCTATGTCTCAGTGGGCCAGGCTTATTGATGGCCCAAGATATAAAAATGGGTGAGCCTCCATGTGCGTACATGCGAAACGTGTCAACGTTTCAAACCCTCAGCGCATGTGGCTGCGCCGCTGGCTAATCTGCCTGTACCCACTATATGTTGGGAGTCCATTAGTACAAACTTTGTGTTTGGCCTGCCGAAAGATTCGAAAGGCAACACTGGTATTTTGGTCTTTGTTGACCATTTGAGCAAGATGACTCATTTAGCGGTTGTGCCGGACACGATTAATGCTGAAGGCACAGCAAAGCTTTTAATGATCGTTTTTTGTCAACACGGTTTGCCTGTGGCAAATGTCTCGGATCGTGATCCACGTTTCACTGTAGAGATTTGGACTTCCATCTCCAAGGTACACTGTAGAGATTTGGACTTCCATCTCCAACGCAGTACCAGCGGGTACGTGTTTGTGCGCAATAACGGACACCAAATTGGACATGTCCACGGCGGATCTACCGCAGACCGATGGTCAAACTGAGCGTATTTAGCGCGTCATTAATGACAATTTGCGCAGTGGTTGCGCTGATAAGCCACGGCGTTCAGGCTCAATGATCCCGGTGGTCGTGTTTGCGTAGGACAACGCTGTTTATATGTCTGCAAGATTTACTCTTTTCTACGTGAATGGACTCACTCACCCACGCTTTCCGTTATCCTTACCACTCTATGGCTCAGGGTTTGCTGGAGGAGGAATAGCCGATCGGCTTGCTGCATTCGGCCCTGCTAATGTTTAAAAACAGGTAGGAGAGTTTCTCGCAACGCGATTGAATGTCTTACGACATGTCTTGAAGATAACGTTGCGTTCGCGCTTCATCAGACAGTTCACGGTCACCGCCAAGAAGGGACTTGCGTGTGCGCTCAACCTTCCACGAAAATGCGTGGACACCCAGTTTTCTATGTAGGATTACTTTAGCCGTACCAGGATCCTTTCCATTAGAACTTTAAGCCGCTGGCGCCGAAGACGAGGGCGGTGGCTCGGATTGCTGCAAGCGAATCAGCAAGTTTAACTGAGCCTCGCTCCGAGTTTGAGCATGCTCCATCGCCTGAAGGCGGCTCTTCATCGCATCCAGCATGCATTGGGTCTTCTCCAGGGTCTCTTGAAGACCCTTCACTTCGAGAACCAATTTCTTGTGGACTGCCACCGGTACACCGGCCGCCACCGACGCTGCTCGATGAGCACGGGTGTCGTCAATTTCATGTCGAGAGACTAATGAAACGATGTCGTCCTCATAACCACTACCAGTATCTGGTAAAGTGGTGTGGGTACCCTTAGTCTTAGAACTCATGGGAACACTAGGTACCCCTACGGCTAGTTGCCCTTATGCTTTGTATTTTTTTACATCGTAGCCAAATATATCATGAGACCGAGGCCGTTTCTCACCACTAGTGGTGTGGGTTGGTGAATTGGTGGTCATAGTTCGACCAGCACTCGCGGCTACAGTAGTAGCCGAAGCACATCGCGTGGGATTACACAATTGGCCTCGGGCCGTAATCTTGGCATATTCATGCCGAAACTTGCGTTTGAGACGCACATCAGCCACTTTGGCATTAGCTCTCAGAGCAGACATACTGCTAAGGCAACGTATGCGGTGCACCCCGCGGACGAAAGCATTGTCTTCTTTTCTCTCTGTTTCACCTGCAGACAAGAGAATGGGTATACCCTTAATCGTGGGACCGGTGCACCACGTGCTTGCAGATCAAGGCGTGCCTTGTATTGACCTAGATTCGTTAAGTGAGGCTCCAGGTACCTCTTGCTAAGTTCCTGTCCGCTCGCCACATCCCCGGGAGACTTAGGCCTGTGGCTAATGATTCGCGTTGCCAATGTTCGGCCGGTCGTTTGAAGATAGCGTTCCTACGCTGGTTGGAATGAATACATAGCCACGTTGGTGCTCGATAGGTGCGACCATCTGCGCATGGCACCGAGTGCTTTCTCCGCTTTGAATGATTGTTTGTAGTTGCTCATCAAGCGGGTTCTTGATAATGATTTAATCCGAACTGGGGATTGAGCGCGGCGCCAATGGCGAGTTCTCATCATCACGTTTAGGGAACGGACAGGGGGCAGGACGAGGTTGTACCTCAGAAATGGGTGTTTTGGACATTGCCCTGCATCACTCGGGGCACTGGCATCTCTACCATAGTCCAAAACCTCCCTTTTTTTAAGGTAACCACTGAGAGTCTTTGACTCGTTAGGTGATGAGGACATCGTGTAAGAAGCTTCAAGCTACCGTAATGAGCCGCAAGTGCACTGAACTCCGTAATAGAAACAAAGTTGGATGAGAACGTTCGGTTGGGACGAAGCCCGATCGGGACGAGGTCCGATCGGGACAAGGCTCGATTGACAATTCGATAAACGTCAGTCTGGTGGAAGAGGTGTAAAGGGGGTACACGCAGTTGGTTTCCTGGCACCCTGTGTCTTAGACACACAGATGACATCCCACTGAAAGAGATATCGAATGTCTCATCGGATTGTAGGGGCTGACTGGTGCCAACCAATAGATAGGAGAGATCTTAGTTGAACTAACTTAGGTTAAGATATTCTATAGGTGTAAATGTAAGTAAATTTCAGTTCCCCTTTTGATCTTAAAGACACGTGCCTTGCGAGGCGTCTTTGGTCCTTGATCGCTGATCACTAAGAGTTAGCAACACCTCCCTGAGGTAGCTAGTTACTCTTGAGCATTACGTGCTGTCGATACATTCAATCGGTTGGGCCCCTGGAACAAGGACCATAAGCTTTACGCTTGTTGACTCACTGTGTATAGTTCCTTAGAACTAAGTTGCTCGTTGAGCGTTAAGTCTTCCTCTGACTTAAGGAGCTGTGTAGCTCTGCTACATCCTTCGTGCCCAGAATCCTGGTCACGCTGTGCTTCTTGTGGCTCCAACCCAGCCGTACCGGTCGTTTGATGATAGACCTTTCGTGCAACGCCTTAGTAACTTATATCCAGCCAAGACGGACTTTGACTTCCAGTCGGTTCTAAGTCAGCTTTGCCTTGATTGAGTCACGTATTGGGGCCAGATACGGCTGACCGAGTTTAATCTGGCGATGCAGATTATTGCTTCCAGTATCTACAAACATCCACTGAAATTAAGTACTATACTCCGGCGGTCAGCATCGGCAACCCCTACTCGCTTTGGCTTCAATGGGACGGCCCGATTTTGGCGGCATGAGTGCTCTCTCTTATTTTGAAGCGCCAATTAACTGAGGACCTCCCTGTCGACCTTCGACAAACAATTGACTTCCTACGGGAAAGGACTACCGAAGTGATACCCCTAGTTAAGGCTTCTCTCTAGTGAGGCTTGGTATATTCGTGGATACTCAAGTACGTCAATGGTTTGAGTACTGTAACGTTATTGACCCTTGAATATTTCTCAAAAAATTTAGATGTCGTGGGACTTCAAGAGATCCGCTTCACAGGAAGGAAGATCTTTAAGCGGGCAAGGTGACTCCGCTTACTACTTCCCAACAAAATCTAAGTTTTTGGTCATAAAACAGAATGGAATCCTTCACCGGTCTAGCGGGTGTGAGTCTTCTCATCACGCCTTCTTGTCCGTTTTGCAACCTTTAAGACTTCATTATCCGCTATGCAAGCTCTCCGAATTTTGTTTAAAGGTATTTGCTGGTGCGTGGCACAATTGATTCGGTTGCTACCTGCATTCATACAGTTTATGCACCCGTTCAGCCAGTGCAACGTCCGCTCTCCTTCAATAACCTCCCATGCTATTTCGAGACCGAGGCTCACCATCAAGGTAAGGGAAATTTTAACATGGTCCTTTCCAGTCAACTTGACCAGGATAGCTCGCAAGACTGGGCTCGTCGATAAGGTCGTGACGAATCGATCGACTGAATAACAAGTTAAAGATTGGTCGAATTATGGCGACATAAAAATTTCGATGGTAGAAATTTACAACCCCCACTGGTCACTTAAGGATTTACTATTTCTTTGTGGATCATTTTCTATTTCGCTCGGAATAAAAATACGTTTTTCACGGTTTCGATCCAAAATATGGGTAAGGCGACCATATAGGTCTATCTCTTCTTCTTGGTTCGACTTGTATTATGCCCAGGCAAAGGGCCTTTTGGAAATGCACAACTTGGTTTATTTGACTCCCTAATGCTCATAACTATTTAAAAGATTCAATTTTTACCACTCGCCGAATGGTACATTCCTGTAATTTGGACGTAGAGCCCCGGGTGCCTTCTTGATGAGCTTAAACGGAAGGACTCTATCTTTCTTCAAAAACTTTTATAACCTAATATAAAGGCTTTAAAGAACAATTTTAGACCTTCACCTCAAAACCAACCGACTTCAGCACCAGCACGCGCTGAACTCGACGGTGGACTTAACGACCGAACTCTTTCGAGTTAAAGCTTCCCTTAACGGTGAATTAGGGGTATTCGCTTATTTTGCATCCAGTCAAAAATTCGCCTCCGACCTCTAATCTAATAGGCGTAGCTCGAACTCTATCTTTCAAACACCCCGAGTACCCCACAAGACGCCCATTCCTGTACTTTAGATCAAAGATCTGAAGCCAACCTGTGCCTCCTATAAAACATTTTCGTCTGGCATCAACTGTTCGCCGTCTAGGAAGTTTGGTCACGCGAAACCCGTTTCGTTTCGCATGGGACTCTCCCGGCTATTGCAGCACACAACCACGCGGTCGACGCCGGCGAATTGGGATAACTTGAAGAGCCTCTTCTCAGCTAATTAATTTTCCTGGGCTTTTATACACACGGCTTCTGGAAAGACGCCAGGTCTGGATGGCTTTCATCTGGACTGTTATCGTGCCGATTTCCCCCTCAAGCCGTACATTGGAGATAATTTACGCTGCTTAGGTTTTCAAGGGAAAATGATAAAGAACTTATGGCGGGCTCAAATATCGCTGCTTTACAAAGATGAGCATCGTAAAATGCTGAAACATTATTGCCCTACTTCACTCCTCAATGTCGACACCAAACTGGGACTTAAAATTTTGGCGCACAAATTTGGTCGATTTTTAGGCTCTCTTCTTACTCTGACTAATATTGGCTCGTTCCGGGGCGCGAAATTCGCCACGCGCCCAAATTCGTTTTAAAGCCCTAAGCCAACTCCGTTCGAATACCTACTCGCACGCGGGGGATGTACTACTAGACTTCTCTAAGGCTTTCGATAGCGTCGTCTAGGACGGTTTGGATACAGTTTAAATACACTATGTCTTTAATAGAAACTTTCGGCGTTGGAACAAGTCTTTTTTTTCCTATGGCATCGGCCTACCTTATGTTTCGTGGGCGCCCAGTATCTCTGTTCGAACCAAGAGTCCGGGTCCGCTAAGACAAACCTCTCTCACCAGCGCGATTTGTGTTCTTTTTTGAGCCCTTACTCAGCTTTTTCGATTCAAGCTTCAAGGCCTGGATATACAGTGTGGAACTTCGTTTCACTCGGTCATCAGTTTCGCAGTTGATTGCACCGAATCTTTTATGGCCTCCGTCATACCAAGGCCTTTCTCGGTTTTGTGGAGGAAATCTGTTCGGCGACGGGCATAAGACTAAATAAGACTAAGACTGTGGTGCTGCCATTTCGTCCCTGTTCTGCTTTTATAAGCCTTTAAGCCTTGATCTGGGTCGCTTAGGGGTTAAAGTTGTCGGTAACTCCGGGAGGACCAAGCTTCCTAGGATATATATTGTCTCTCGATTGACAAACGGCGATCGCCTTTGACACCTCGTAGTTAAGGCTCAAGCGCGTTGTTAACTATAGGGTATACGGGCAAGCACTCTTCGCGGCCAAGTGATAATTTTACAGCAAGTCATTTTACTCATTCTATGGTATTCAGCCAGCGTCTTCCATGTCCCAGCGACTGAATTTTAGAATCCGATTAACACGCTCATTCGCGCTATGTCTGCAAGAACAAGTCGAAATTTGCCTTGTCGAAAGACCGGTGAATTATACCCCAAGGTCACGGCGGTTTAAGTCTCACTCCAATCAGTGACCAGGTCCACACTTTGCAGCTTCATACTATGCAAGGTTAACCTGGCCGCCAATAACCCCGCTGCTACTGGTGTGCCTACCTAGCACAGCCTCTTATTCTGCTTTTAAACAAGCCATTTCTTCTTGGGGTCACGACTTTTTTATACTGTACGCGCCGGTATCAACCAGTCTGGACTACGCTATTCTGTTCAGGACTAAATAATGGTCTCCAGTTGACGCCTGTTGGCACACCATTCCTTTTGTATGAGATTCTTGCTTTCAGAAGAAACTGGTGCGGCTGCAGTCTAACTTCGACAAGGTTACAACTTCGATGTTCCATAATGTGGACATTTCTAACAGTTTAAGTGTCCGCAACTTGATCGGCCAACCATGGCGACCAGAATTATATACCTTATTGGCGGCTCAAGGCATTTTCGACTAAGCGATTTGTATCGAGTCTGCAAACATTCGGTAACTAGCAATACCTAACACTTTTATCTCGGGACCTACACCCTGGCCGTAATACTGGCGTTGGGTCGTGCTCCAATTTCTTCTGGCTTGCATCAATGACCTGTATTCCCTTTGCGGGATTTCATTATTCGACCTCTTACAACCTCCAAGTGCTTCAGTGCCTCTTACAACTGGGTTTGTGACGCCTTTGTGTTGACTGGCCTTAGTGTGGCTCGAATTCGGTCTATTATACCAAAGCGAGTTACACGGTACTGCCATTAGCGCGCCTTGGATTGATCACGGACCCGTCACCTACAATGTGGAGTGAAAACCTGATAATGTTAGCCATTTACTTCCACCTTATGCTGATCTGCTATTTTGACATCAACACATGCGCTTTACCTTGGATATCGGTAAACACATCTTTTTTGTCCCACTACAATATGTCATCACGATTATGGGGCTATAGAAACGGCGCCCCATCTATTTGGTTCTGGGACTTCGACGCCAAAATTTAAGAAAATGGTTCGCTATTTTTCAGCCACCATATGTCTCGCCTCTCGATTGGAGATCTATGCTTCTATTGAATATCGAACCAACACCACGGTCACGTACGAGTTAAGGCTACGTTGTTTTCTATGTGTCCCGGACAATCATCCTTCGCTTTAATCGAGTGCATCGTAATAACAATCGCTTCCAAGACCATACCGCCGCCCTTATCGACATTCAAGCCCAAATTATCGCAATGGCAACTCTCCATACTGATTGGTTCTGTCAAGACTTATTGATTCGAAACTTGAGCCATTCCAGTTGAATCTTGCGACAACTACGAGCATTGTTGGGGACTTTACCGCTTCAGAAATTTCGAACCCAAGATTTCCATATGGAAGCCAATCGTCCAGATTCGGACCAAAGCATAAATTGCCTATACGGGTCGTCGCACTCGCGACTACATTAAGGGCCTTTTTCGTTATAACATCGGGATGTTCTACTCTATTGAGTGCGCACCCTATTCCGTTACGGTTTCGGCGCTCTTTACGACTAAGGCTGGATCGATTTTCTCGCTTACTGCATTGAGTTTTCCTATTCGACTCAATTTGTAATACATTTTAAGGGTATTCGCTTCGACCGTTCATTGTTGGCTTTTCCCTTTGCCTTGGCTTATGGTTTGGCTTATTGTCTTAGGCTTCTATCCTTGCCTTTTACTCTTGCGAGTCTTTGGCTTTCGCCATAATCAATGCCTTTACCTTTACCCTTGCGTATACATCTTTCACTTTACTTTGGGGCCTTTTCCTTTACCCTTGCGGGTATTTGGATTCGATTCAACTTTAGGCCCTTGCTCCTTTGCTTCGCTGATTAATTTGTTAACTGCGAAGTTTGTCGTGAGCGCTCAGTAAATGATGTTAGGGATGAATTATTAAAATCAAAAATGAGTCATGTTTTGTGTGTTATCTCTTATCTTCTGTGCATTTATATCGTCGCTTGCTGTCTTATCCTTTGCGTCTCCTTCTCGCTGGCCACCCATTTAGTATACCTATTGTTGGTCATTGTCGCGTTCCCTTTCTCTCTGATGTGTGCCGAACAGTCTTGGATTGTACAACATTCATAAAAGTGGAGGACGTCACTGCCTGGCAGGAAAGTACTAGTGAACCCCATCACAACAGCACCCGAAGACTTAACTTATCTGCTGAACCTAGGCCTCAAGCCCAGGACCTCTGATATGCCTCAACCAAGGTCTACCACTTAAGCTACAGCACTGTTGCACCTAAGTGTACTTCATAAATTATATCTGATTGTAATTTTTAAGCACAACTCGTAAAACACATATTCACGCAAGCATACAAACTTCCATGTACTAAAAAAAAAACCGCATCACCTAATACCAACACGATTCCCTTAGTGATCGTATTGGATTGCTATTGCGCCTGTTTTGGGGTCACGGACACTTCATGTTAAGATACTTGATACACAGGCTTTTAAGGGGATCGAGTTCGTACTACATGTTTGATTTTAAATCCCCAGATTGTTACCTTTACAGTACTATTACCGGCTACGTCCTATGGGGTATTTCAGTTTGATTGCCAAGCCTGCTTTGCAACGAGCATAGATTGTGGACAATATTTTCTGTACAAGGGTTAAGTAACTACTATCTCACTATAGCACCTAAGTGTTTACTGCCAGCCTCCAGAGTATGGTCGCATGCTAAAACAAAGTCAAATTCGCACCCTGTGGGACTCATATCCCCGCCGATTTACCACTATTATGTGTTCATTCACGTCTGCACCAAACCACACCCGAACGAAGAAAAAAGAACCGGGGATTCAAAATTATCAGGTATACTTGACATTTGTGTAATCAAACTCAAGTTAGGACATTAAGGATTTTCAGTCTTCGCTTATGATTTAAGCCGGTATAAAGTCTCACGCAATGTAAACTTTAGTTTAATATCGTGTGTTGCTACTCTCAGTTTACTCATTTGCCCCCTCCGCTGCAAATGATTTACCTTTCATTTGAATTTTCAGAAAATTGTCGAAACTTCGATGGAGAGCCTATTGTAAGATGAAGTGTTACGATGATCACATCTCTTCCATGTTTGTCTGCAATTCTTTTCTGTTTAACGGACAACCGCTCCACGAGTCAGCTAAAGTTTCCCTGCTTAATCGTCCTTGTCAACAGCAGTGCGCTTCGTGTGCACTTCTGAAAGGACGTTGTCTTTACCAATGAGGGCGTCATCGTCCTCACTGTGGCAGTCGTTGGCGATGCTGAACATACCAGCATCATCTTCATCGGTGTGGATGCAATCGACATCGACATCCATCGCGTCGAAATCATTGTCGACGGGTGATGAGCAAGAACCAGATCGGTGTTTAGTTTGAGCCATTCCCCCCCTGGAAACTAGAGTCACAGTTTAAGAAGGCGGGTAAACGTGGATGGTGTAGGCCATTCACGAAGAACGGTGTATGCGTTGTCGACGCGTGCACCGAGTTGTTGATGGCAGATTCCGCCATCGACAAGAATTCACTTCAACTCGTAAACGAGTGGACGTACCCTCGAAGTATTTCTTCGAGGAAGCGATTGGCGCGTTTTGTTATAGCGTCTGTTCAGGATGGTCAGAAGTAGATATCTTCAACCGTGCTCCAAGTGAACGGAACACGGATTGCCAGAACTCCGCTGTGAAGCGGAGGTTTCTATCAGACACGAGTTCACGGGGTAACCCATGGAGTCGGAAGATAGTATCGATGAAAACACGCGCACAGCCCTGGGCTGTGATCGATTGCGGTACCGAAACAAGGTGTACAATCTTGCTGAACCGATCAACAAGCACAAGAATACCTGTATTCTTGTGAGCGTCTTTGGGAAACAAAAATACGAGGTCCATCAATAGGGACTGCCATCCCTCTGCTAAAATTGGTAGAGGCTGCAAGGATGCACGGATGAAGACTAAGCTTCATCTCTGGAAAAAATTTCAAGCAAGGATTTACTCGCGCACGGACTCATACTTGCGGGGCCAGTAGAAGTCACGACTTATTTTGAAATACGTCTTTTCTCTACCGTGATGCCCACTTGTTGGGGCACCGTGACACTCATACATAAAGCGCAATCGCAAATCATCATGAGCGGGACGACGACACGAGGTGTGTCTCCGTTGACTGCTGTACAGTACAGCAGTCCATCACGATCCGAATACCGTAAGGTTAAAGTGCGGTATTGAGACATCAAGCTTTTCAAGCTTGAATGCATGGATTGGATACGTAATCCATCAATTGCAGAAGAGACGCATCTTCGGCGTATGCTTTTCGCACACCTTCGAGTAGATTCGATGACGGAACGATCACTGTTAGTGTAGCGACAGTGGGATCACCCTTACTATCGGGTTGAGCAGATGGCTTAAAATCGGGCCTACGTGAAAGAGCATCAGCAACGACATTAAGTCGTCCTGGTTTACACTCGACGGAGAAGTTGTACATCGCGAAGAAAGACAGCCTCCTCGCCATTCGTTGCGAGAGATGTGGAATTTTTATGGCCGTGCGCAACGATGCATGGTCGGTATAAACGATGAAGGGCCTATCTCCTAAGAGGTATACCCGAAACTTAGCCGGTGCATATTTCATGACAAGGAGTTCCTTTTCATGCAACGAATAATTACTCTCAGCTGCCTGCAGCTGACGCGATTAATAACAGACGACGCGCTCAACGCCGTCTGGGTCGTACTGCATAAACGCGCAGCCAATTGCGAAATCGCTGGCGTCACCGACCATGTGGAATGGTCTTTCTTGGTCTGCAATCGCCAACACAGGCGATTGTATCAATCTTTTCTTGATACCTTCGAAGAAGTGCTGACACTCAGCACTCCATGACTACATCTCATTTTTCTTTAACAGGCGAGAGAGATTTACGGTCATCTCGGCGTATTTATGCGCGAGTATTTGTGCAAGTACGCCGCCAAGCCAAGGAACTTTCAAAGTCCGTTGATGTCGACTGGCATAGATCAGTCGCTAACCGCCTTGATCTTTTATGGATCGGGGCGTACACCATTTCTACCCACGATGCAGCCAAGAAGTGATATTTTGTTTGCTGCGACGATACACCTCTTGAGGTTTGCGAACAACTTATACTCTCGCATATGTGCAAGAAACTTCCGGACGTGGATTTTTGAACCTCCACATTCGTCTTTCACTTTATATCCTTGCTGTGGACGAAGACATCATCAAAGTAATTCGGCGCAAAATCTCGCACCGATCACAACAGATTTGTAACACATCTGTTAAACGTTGCGAGGGCGTTACTTAGCCCCTGTGGCATCACTAGCCAGTTCAAGAGCATACAGCTGGGGGTGCTAACTGCTGTGTACGGGATGTCCCGTTCACGCATGATGGTCTGACATAATCCATCCATCAGATCCATGCACGAAAATATGGTACTTTTTGCCATAACATCTATGATGACGTCCTTTCTTGGTATCGGCGTTTGAGCCGGTACCGTTGCAGCGTTCAATTTGTCGAACGCGTGCACTATCCGCCACCCTCCTGTGGACTTTCGCACACAGAAGTTCGGAGAGCTGTGTGGGAATGTTGATTCCCTCACATTACCAGCCGCTAATCGATCGGCAAAGAATTCGTCGATCTCTGTGACCTGTTCACAAGGTAGTGGACACTGCTTCATGACACAGTACTTCGAACCGGGTTTCAGTTCGATTCCATGCCGAGTGCCTTTTTTGCCCTTAGGAAACTCGCATGAAAAGGATTCAGGGAAACTATCTCTGCATTCGACCAAATCCTTGTACAAAGGATTTGTCTTCAAAGAATACCAAGATTGAGACTTGTATCGCTCAATCCGGGTCTTCTCATCGAGGACACTCTCGTCCATCGATGAGCTACTGAGAACCCGTCCGTTCTCATCAAACACTTGTGCCGGCCGAATATTGGCGACGTAGTCGTCCTCTGTGACGAGTACGCTGATATGCTTGATCTTGTCACTACGCAGATCTCGCAAGGATCTTTTAGATTCTAGCGTTGGCAACTTGGTTACCTCCGAAGCTGACTTTGGAGGTGTAACCAGATCAGGTGTAGAAGTGCCTACACTTGATCTGTCATTCACCAAGACATTCACTGTATCGGTGATTTCCTGGGAAAAAACATCCGCAGGTGGTTAGGGATCCACACCCTCAACATAACTCTCTTGGGAGTTATTGCTCTCAGGAACGCTGGAACTTTCTTCCAATGTGTACTGACTGTGGTTGTACTACCACAGTCGCGTCCTCTTCGATCGAATCTCTTTCAGTCGATCAGGCTTGCTCAACGATCGACTCGCTGATAGTCGATCTCGCTTCAACGTGTTGTTCATCCTGAACAACACTGACCTCTATTCTTGAATGCACCCTTCTTGGTGTGCATCCGCGTTCCAGTCCACTCGATCTCTTCGAGTGGTGAACCTTTGGCGCATCATGTGTCTCTACACAGGTGCCGAAAGCTGGTTCCACAGTGTAGTGGGATTCTACACTGTGATCTTGTGCAGTCATACTAACGACCGTACCACAAGTGAGGTCATTGCACTCACTCTTAGTACATCCACACGCTTGTGGACGCTCCAAGACGTTCATCAGATGGCCGTCCGATGAACAACGGCAGGCATCTTCACGGATCGATGCTGCCAGCTAACCCATGGCTGGTACTTTCTAAGCCAAGGCAGACCAAGGATGACATCAAATTGGTCATCCAAATCCAATACGATAAAGTCGTCATCGTACTGCTTTCCTTCTAGCGTGTAGTGGATTCCCACTACACGTTTGTTCACTGCTACGGATGCGCGTGTAGCAAGGCACACCGTCATCCTTGTTGGAGGGAACTCTCGCTCAACATAGTTGAGTCTACTATCCTCTAGCGACTGGCGTCGAATAAAACGGTTCGATGCCCCACAGTCAACTAGGGCGCGAAGTGACATTCCACTTGTCACTTCGATTTTTAAAGTGATGAGGTGTCCCTCATCACTAGGGGCAGTAGCATACAGCGACTGCGCGTTGGGAGCAATCTTCGTCAAGAGTCCAGCAAATTCTCTTGACGTTGCTAGATCAGCAGGGTGCTCCGCGCCTACTGACCCTGACCGTTTTTTTTGACGGTCCAACTTGCTGTCGCGGCTTAGTGACATGGTTGGACTCGCGGCTTGGACTTTTCCTTGGCCAACTGTGGTCATCTCGTCCTGTCTTTGGACGTGTTGCGGTGCTTAAGACACTAGACTCATTAGCGTAGGGTCCGATCTTCTGACAGCGATAGCATCTTGCCGTTCGCTTGTGACTCAGAGATCGATTGTTCTCGCTCTCGATATGACAGACGTCCATCAGTTCAGAGACCTCCTGTTTCCCGCCGTCTTGTCCGACGATAGATTGACGAGTTAGCCTGAGACTGTCTCAGACTGAAGTCTTCTTGTTCCACATTCGCTATCACCTTTTCCAGCATATGAAAGTCGTCTTGAAATATGTAGGTCTTCACCGGTCCATCTACAAGGCCGTAGATGAAAACGTTGATGAGTGTGTGCTCATCGACAGGGTTTTCTGTAACGCTACTCGCAAGGTAGCGTTGGTGCTGTGCGTAAGCGTGCACGTCACGCTTACCGTGCTTGAGCCTCAAGAGTGCAGAGCGTGATCTGAACTTGGCTCGTGGTGGCTCAGACGTTTCTTTGAGTCGAAAATTCAAGACCTCTAACGACTCAAACACGTTTGGGTCGTGAAGCTTGAGCCCTAAGGCCTAAGTCTTTGCTCGTCATGTGAAAGTTGACAGAGCGAAGGTGACTTGCGTCTCGTCACCCTTGATGTGAAGGGCCCTGATGGCGTCGTCGAACTCCACGAACCATCTCAAAAGGGAATCTTCATCGGTTCCCTGGTACCTTGAAATATCAATCTTCAAGGTTTCGGGTCGACGCATGTGCGTCGGCCCGCCCATCGACTGATGAGAGCCTTGCTGTTGCAGCAAGGCTATCTTCTGTCTTTCGACGGCAATTTTCCCTTGTAGGAACTTGTTGATAGCAGAATGCTGCTGGTCTCTTCTGAAAGAATCCAACATACCACTGATCGCGGGTTCGCCCATGAGCACACTCATGCGGCCAACTACCTCCCATTCTGAGTCACTCGGATGGGAGTAGCCTTCACGTGTGACGTGAAAGCTGTCGTCTTCTACGTCCAACATGTTCATGTTGGACGGGCACTAAGTAGTCGTTGGACGGTCTACGAAGTGCTACCGGGTGTAACGGGACACCCTTTGCTTGGGGTGCCACGGAACTTCACGTACAATAGTACCTGCAGAGGAAGCTATTCTTCTTGAACGACCCGGTCAAGTAACGGTAAAAAGAGAACCGTATTTAATATAGTTAAGCTATCAGTATAACTTCAGTCTGTATTGAACCATATTAATCTACAGTGTTGTATGACGACAAACTGCTCACCACTCATTGCGCGCGTCTAGCAGCGATTGCTGGCAATCTTTGGTTGATGTGTTTCATATTACCCACTCTGTGAGCAGCGCATGAACATTATCCTAAAAGAGGATACTAATCCTTCAAATTTATCCTTCTCGGATACAATTATTAATAGGGAATTGTCACGCTGGACAATCTTCCTATTGACAGCGTTTGGTGTCGTTGTCATGAAACGGGCAAGGTTGTTTTAACTATTTACATCCTATGTTGTAACGGAAAAAAACTAGAGAAGACAGGTAATCTATTATAAGAGGTTGTTTAGACAGACCTAGTGAGCACGTTCTTCGCAAATTAAGAGTCGCATGGAAAGTACTACGACGCGGATTGTCGAAAAAGGTGGCTACAGTGGGTAGTCTACGTAAAGTGGCGTAATTCCAAAAAGAAGACTACAAATAATTGAAGTAAATGTTCAAGTAAAATGTAATATGCGTCTAGCCCAGGTGTTTCACACGAATATTCCGGATTACAGACGACGTGGTCCATGGGACGGGCTAAACGCTGCCTCCGAACACTAAATTTTAACTGATGAAGCAGCCACTAAAAAAGGTATAAGTGTGTCCAATAAGGTGATTCGTGTGCAACTGCTGAACACAGATGGTCACGACCGTTATCAGTAGCTTTTCATCAGCTACGGGCAATTTGCACACGCTTGACGACAACGTGTCCAGATTGATGCAGCAGAAGTCAAGCTGCATAGGACAATGATAATGACGAATCTATCTAATTCAACTGTAGAATGGAACATTAAAATGAATAGAAAGACACTTTAAAAGCTTGAAGTAAAAAGTAAGTTTCGACCATTGTAAATGTTGGTCAACAGTTTATTTGCTGCGAGGTGCAAAAGTGGGGCTGCATCGTTCTCATATGGATCGTTGAGAACAATGATATCCATCACGCGAAGGTGATCAGGTTTGCCGAGACTGGTGCGACGCAGACTTAGTGGTTGCGATCGAGAATTTCCGAGCAATACCCTCTACCATCCGATCATCGTTCTTGTTATCTTGATATTTGTTGTCAATGTCCTCAATTTTGTGGTTGTTTTGTCGTCACCTTTGTCGTCGCGACAAGTGTTGTCACGTTAGTTGTCGTTTTCGCAGTCGTCGACGTCCCCATCACAATCCGCCGTACAATTTGTATCTCCAACTTGCCATCACTAAGATCTTAGGTAAGACACATACATTCTGTGTGCGTACGTCCACGTCATCTTAATTAGTCATAAGTGTATGCGTGCTCTCTACCTCTCGTAAATTTTGACGCTAGACGGAGAGGTCTCACGATACGACGGAGTACCGATCTTCGAAGCGTAATTTAAAGACAATCTTCTATTTAGCTATGCAAACAATGAGCATTAATTTGGAGATTTTGAAGAAATAACAAATTCAAATAAGTCAGGAAAAGATTGATGAAAAAAACAATAAGATTAACTTGGGCCCGATCGCTCAATTATTCACATTTACAGAGAGCGTCAAGCTTGTCCAAAGATACGATAACCATCGATCGGGGTGAAGAAACGTGCGACCTAAAATTCGGTTTAACGACGTGGGTGATCCGAGGTGCTATGAGCTCAGGTAGGTCATCTAACGGGCTACCCTGTTACTTGGTATTGACACCAACCGCTGTCAATAGGAAGATTGTCCAGCGTGACAATTCCCTATTAATAATTGTATCCGAGAAGGATAAATTTGAAGGATTAGTATCCTCTTTTAGGATAATGTTCATGCGCTGCTCACAGAGTGGGTAATATGAAACACATCAACCAAAGATTGCCAGCAATCGCTGCTAGACGCGCGCAATGAGTGGTGAGCAGTTTGTCGTCATACAACACTGTAGATTAATATGGTTCAATACAGACTGAAGTTATACTGATAGCTTAACTATATTAAATACGGTTCTCTTTTTACCGTTACTTGACCGGGTCGTTCAAGAAGAATAGCTTCCTCTGCAGGTACTATTGTACGTGAAGTTCCGTGGCACCCCAAGCAAAGGGTGTCCCGTTACACCCGGTAGCACTTCGTAGACCGTCCAACGACTACTTAGTGCCCGTCCAACATGAACATGTTGGACGTAGAAGACGACAGCTTTCACGTCACACGTGAAGGCTACTCCCATCCGAGTGACTCAGAATGGGAGGTAGTAGGCTGCATGAGTGTACTCATGGACAAACTCACCATCAGTGGCGTGTTGGATTCTTTCAGAAGAGACCAGCAGCATTCTGCTATCAACAAGTTCCTACAAGGGGAAATTGCCGTCGAAAGACAGAAGATAGCCTTGCTGCAACAGCAAGGCTCTCATCAGTCGATGGGCGGGCCGACGCACATGCGTCGACCCGAAACCTTGAAGATTGATATTTCAAGGTACCAGGGAACCGATGAAGATTCCCTTTTGAGATGGTTCGTGGAGTTCGACGACGCCATTAGGGCCCTTCACATCAAGGGTGACGAGACGCAAGTCACCTTCGCTCTGTCAACTTTCACATGACGAGCAAAGACTTAGGCCTTAGGGCTCAAGCTTCACGACCCAAACGTGTTTGAGTCGTTAGAGGTCTTGAATTTTCGACTCAAAGAAACGTCTGAGCCACCACGAGCCAAGTTCAGATCACGCTCTGCACTCTTGAGGCTCAAGCACGGTAAGCGTGACGTGCACGCTTACGCACAGCACCAACGCTACCTTGCGAGTAGCGTTACAGAAAACCCTGTCGATGAGCACACACTCATCAACGTTTTCATCTACGGCCTTGTAGATGGACCGGTGAAGACCTACATATTTCAAGACGACTTTCATATGCTGGAAAAGGTGATAGCGAATGTGGAACAAGAAGACTTCAGTCTGAGACAGTCTCAGGCTAACTCGTCAATCTATCGTCGGACAAGACGGCGGGAAACAGGAGGTCTCTGAACTGATGGACGTCTGTCATATCGAGAGCGAGAACAATCGATCTCTGAGTCACAAGCGAACGGCAAGATGCTATCGCTGTCAGAAGATCGGACCCTACGCTAATGAGTCTAGTGTCTTAAGCACCGCAACACGTCCAAAGACAGGACGAGATGACCACAGTTGGCCAAGGAAAAGTCCAAGCCGCGAGTCCAACCATGTCACTAAGCCGCGACAGCAAGTTGGACCGTCAAAAAAAACGGTCAGGGTCAGTAGGCGCGGAGCACCCTGCTGATCCAGCAACGTCAAGAGAATTTGCTGGACTCTTGACGAAGATTGCTCCCAACGCGCAGTCGCTGTATGCTACTGCCCCTAGTGATGAGGGACACCTCATCACTTTAAAAATCGAAGTGACAAGTGGAATGTCACTTCGCGCCCTAGTTGACTGTGGGGCATCGAACCGTTTTATTCGACGCCAGTCGCTAGAGGATAGTAGACTCAACTATGTTGAGCGAGAGTTCCCTCCAACAAGGATGACGGTGTGCCTTGCTACACGCGCATCCGTAGCAGTGAACAAACGTGTAGTGGGAATCCACTACACGCTAGAAGGAAAGCAGTACGATGACGACTTTATCGTATTGGATTTGGATGACCAATTTGATGTCATCCTTGGTCTGCCTTGGCTTAGAAAGTACCAGCCATGGGTTAGCTGGCAGCATCGATCCGTGAAGATGCCTGCCGTTGTTCATCGGACGGCCATCTGATGAACGTCTTGGAGCGTCCACAAGCGTGTGGATGTACTAAGAGTGAGTGCAATGACCTCACTTGTGGTACGGTCGTTAGTATGACTGCACAAGATCACAGTGTAGAATCCCACTACACTGTGGAACCAGCTTTCGGCACCTGTGTAGAGACACATGATGCGCCAAAGGTTCACCACTCGAAGAGATCGAGTGGACTGGAACGCGGATGCACACCAAGAAGGGTGCATTCAAGAATAGAGGTCAGTGTTGTTCAGGATGAACAACACGTTGAAGCGAGATCGACTATCAGCGAGTCGATCGTTGAGCAAGCCTGATCGACTGAAAGAGATTCGATCGAAGAGGACGTGACTGTGGTAGTACAACCACAGTCAGTACACATTGGAAGAAAGTTCCAGCGTTCCTGAGAGCAATAACTCCCAAGAGAGTTATGTTGAGGGTGTGGATCCCTAACCACCTGCGGATGTTTTTTCCCAGGAAATCACCGATACAGTGAATGTCTTGGTGAATGACAGATCAAGTGTAGGCACTTCTACACCTGATCTGGTTACACCTCCAAAGTCAGCTTCGGAGGTAACCAAGTTGCCAACGCTAGAATCTAAAAGATCCTTGCGAGATCTGCGTAGTGACAAGATCAAGCATATCAGCGTACTCGTCACAGAGGACGACTACGTCGCCAATATTCGGCCGGCACAAGTGTTTGATGAGAACGGACGGGTTCTCAGTAGCTCATCGATGGACGAGAGTGTCCTCGATGAGAAGACCCGGATTGAGCGATACAAGTCTCAATCTTGGTATTCTTTGAAGACAAATCCTTTGTACAAGGATTTGGTCGAATGCAGAGATAGTTTCCCTGAATCCTTTTCATGCGAGTTTCCTAAGGGCAAAAAAGGCACTCGGCATGGAATCGAACTGAAACCCGGTTCGAAGTACTGTGTCATGAAGCAGTGTCCACTACCTTGTGAACAGGTCACAGAGATCGACGAATTCTTTGCCGATCGATTAGCGGCTGGTCATGTGAGGGAATCAACATTCCCACACAGCTCTCCGAACTTCTGTGTGCGAAAGTCCACAGGAGGGTGGCGGATAGTGCACGCGTTCGACAAATTGAACGCTGCAACGGTACCGGCTCAAACGCCGATACCAAGAAAGGACGTCATCATCGATGTTATGGCAAAAAGTACCATATTTTCGTGCATGGATCTGATGGATGGATTATGTCAGACCATCATGCGTGAACGGGACATCCCGTACACAGCAGTTAGCACCCCCAGCTGTATGCTCTTGAACTGGCTAGTGATGCCACAGGGGCTAAGTAACGCCCTCGCAACGTTTAACAGATGTGTTACAAATCTGTTGTGATCGGTGCGAGATTTTGCGCCGAATTACTTTGATGATGTCTTCGTCCACAGCAAGGATATAAAGTGAAAGACGAATGTGGAGGTTCAAAAATCCACGTCCGGAAGTTTCTTGCACATATGCGAGAGTATAAGTTGTTCGCAAACCTCAAGAGGTGTATCGTCGCAGCAAACAAAATATCACTTCTTGGCTGCATCGTGGGTAGAAATGGTGTACGCCCCGATCCATAAAAGATCAAGGCGGTTAGCGACTGATCTATGCCAGTCGACATCAACGGACTTTGAAAGTTCCTTGGCTTGGCGGCGTACTTGCACAAATACTCGCGCAACTACGCCGAGATGACCGTAAATCTCTCTCGCCTGTTAAAGAAAAATGAGATGTAGTCATGGAGTGCTGAGTGTCAGCACTTCTTCGAAGGTATCAAGAAAAGATTGATACAATCGCCTGTGTTGGCGATTGCAGACCAAGAAAGACCATTCCACATGGTCGGTGACGCCAGCGATTTCGCAATTGGCTGCGCGTTTATGCAGTACGACCCAGACGGCGTTGAGCGCGTCGTCTGTTATTAATCGCGTCAGCTGCAGGCAGCTGAGAGTAATTATTCGTTGCATGAAAAGGAACTCCTTGTCATGAAATATGCACCGGCTAAGTTTCGGGTATACCTCTTAGGAGATAGGCCCTTCATCGTTTATACCGACCATGCATCGTTGCGCACGGCCATAAAAATTCCACATCTCTCGCAACGAATGGCGAGGAGGCTGTCTTTCTTCGCGATGTACAACTTCTCCGTCGAGTGTAAACCAGGACGACTTAATGTCGTTGCTGATGCTCTTTCACGTAGGCCCGATTTTAAGCCATCTGCTCAACCCGATAGTAAGGGTGATCCCACTGTCGCTACACTAACAGTGATCGTTCCGTCATCGAATCTACTCGAAGGTGTGCGAAAAGCATACGCCGAAGATGCGTCTCTTCTGCAATTGATGGATTACGTATCCAATCCATGCATTCAAGCTTGAAAAGCTTGATGTCTCAATACCGCACTTTAACCTTACGGTATTCGGATCGTGATGGACTGCTGTACTGTACAGCAGTCAACGGAGACACACCTCGTGTCGTCGTCCCGCTCATGATGATTTGCGATTGCGCTTTATGTATGAGTGTCACGGTGCCCCAACAAGTGGGCATCACGGTAGAGAAAAGACGTATTTCAAAATAAGTCGTGACTTCTACTGGCCCCGCAAGTATGAGTCCGTGCGCGAGTAAATCCTTGCTTGAAATTTTTTTCCAGAGATGAAGCTTAGTCTTCATCCGTGCATCCTTGCAGCCTCTACCAATTTTAGCAGAGGGATGGCAGTCCCTATTGATGGACCTCGTATTTTTGTTTCCCAAAGACGCTCACAAGAATACAGGTATTCTTGTGCTTGTTGATCGGTTCAGCAAGATTGTACACCTTGTTTCGGTACCGCAATCGATCACAGCCCAGGGCTGTGCGCGTGTTTTCATCGATACTATCTTCCGACTCCATGGGTTACCCCGTGAACTCGTGTCTGATAGAAACCTCCGCTTCACAGCGGAGTTCTGGCAATCCGTGTTCCGTTCACTTGGAGCACGGTTGAAGATATCTACTTCTGACCATCCTGAACAGACGCTATAACAAAACGCGCCAATCGCTTCCTCGAAGAAATACTTCGAGGGTACGTCCACTCGTTTACGAGTTGAAGTGAATTCTTGTCGATGGCGGAATCTGCCATCAACAACTCGGTGCACGCGTCGACAACGCATACACCGTTCTTCGTGAATGGCCTACACCATCCACGTTTACTCGCCTTCTTAAACTGTGACTCTAGTTTCCAGGGGGGGAATGGTTCAAACTAAACACCGATCTGGTTCTTGCTCATCACCCGTCGACAATGATTTCGAAGTGATGGATGTCGATGTCGATTGCATCCACACCGATGAAGATGATGAAGATGATGCTGGTATGTTCAGCATCGCCAACGACTGCCACAGTGAGGAAGATGACGCCCTCATTGGTAAAGACAACGTCCTTTCAGAAGTGCACACGAAGCGCACTGCTGTTGACAAGGATGAATCAGCATAGGAATTTCTGCTGACTCGCGGAGCGGTTGTCCGCTTCGTTCAAGACTCTATTGCCGATGCATTAGACAGACAGAAGAGAAACGCAGACAAACATGAAAGAGCACGTGTTCTTTCGTTTAATGAAGCAGATTTGGTTTTACTGTCAGCAGTAAAGATACCGAAACACGCAGTGATAAACGTGGACAGCAGTATACTACTGCCCAGGTGCATCGGTCCATTTCGCGTGTTGCGCCAAATGGGCAACGCATACACGATTGAACTGCCCCTTAAAATGCGTACACATCCTACGTTTTACGTCGGTCGTCTCTGCCCGTACTATCAGTACAAGCTTGTTTCGGGATGAGAAGAACACCTCCGCGGTCGAGAGCCGAGACCACCTTCGAGTGGTCCCGTTTCAATGAGCCAGTCTGGTTGACTAGCGAAGCGACCTGTTTACGCAGTTCAGCGATGTCTCAGCGAGATACAGCCAGCTCGTCACGAAGAGAACGAGTCGAACGTTCGTTCTCAAGCTGCGCGAACGCAAAAGCGGCACGATCGTCCGAACGATCGTGCGTTAGGGAATTGTAATTATCCCCTACAAGATCTTCAAGCACACAACGCCGAGTTCGTCATGAGCCAGGTCATCTTGTAACTGTTCCATTACGCGTCTCAGCTCTTGAGCATCAAGTTGATCCGACCCTCGAGCCGGATCAGGTGTTCCCGCCGCCACCGCATCCTTTGGTGGATTCTGGCAGTTGTCAACGATTTCTGGTGGAGCACATCTTGAACCACCGCGAGGTGAATGGCGTCCGGACGAGTTACCTCGTCCGCTGGTGTGGCTATCCACCGGCGTGGGAAAGCTGGGAGCCTTGTGCCCAGCTCATTGTTGATGTCCTTGGTCTCTTCGAGCAGTACGACGAGACCCACCCGCTGCGTTTGAAGAAGGGCCGTCGGAAAAAGACCTCCCCGAACGCGAGTACAGGGATTGCAAGGTGTCAATCCCTTCAGCCATCTCAGAAGAGATGTGCGCCCTCCATTAAGGATCATTAGGTAGGAAGGCCTCCCTGGGAGCACGGTTCGAATTGTCCAGGCAACCTGTACACGAATCGCCCCACGAGAGACAAGGTAATCCTGTCTCTCTTGACAGTCGGTGTAACTTTTATCGTACACCGACTAGGTTACGCTTTTCAAACCTGATGCAAGCTGCATCAAGTTTACCGAGCCAGGCCTCACGGCCAATGCACTCGATGTTGAGGATGATGGCATTCCATCCTTGCACCAAGGCTTTACCGTCACGACCGCGGTTGCCATTCTACCACCGATATTTAAAAAGAGCATCGGTGAAGAACTCTTCCTCAGCTTGTATAGTTTTCATGCTGGAATCAGGTGGGCAAAATTTCCTGCAATCGAACAACAAGATTCGATCCCGTTCGGAGGTTGGACCGGTTGACCGGCCGGTGTTGCACGGTCGTGCCGGTCAACCGGTCCAACTCTCTGGATGGCGGCACCCAAGGGAACTCCACTTGAGGAGCGTGGCGCAGGACAATTCGATCTCTGGCCTCTTGATTAATGCCAGCATGAGCACTGGCACCAGCGTTACCCCTATATCTTGAGTTACTTCGCTCGTGGTGATGCATAGGTGCAGCACCACCGTCACCACGCGTCCTGTCGTCTGATGGACTTGCGTGAGGCGAGGATTCGTTGGAACAACAGCTCGATCCGAAGATATCGAGCATGATGCTGCCACGTCTCCCGAAGCAAGTCAACCTGGCTGTTACAGTGTCCGCCCCGGGTGATCCAGAGGCGTGACGGGTCGCATTCAAGTCGCATGCATTAACTGACTCGCATGAATAGAAAACCATTATTTAGGACTCATCTTGGCTGCGATTCGCGGTGCCCTCTGCAGAAGTAGCGGATGTATCTGTCGCACGTGGTGAATCACCAGGTAGACTGTTCACAATAGGCACCGCCTGTTACTGAGTCGCAGCAGCAGGCAAAGCATCACATGCTGCCTAACATGCTGCTGAAGCAAGAATTTTTTTTCTTCGGCTGCACGCATGCGTGCAACCGCTTTTCTTGCTGCTTCGGCAGCACATCGCATGGACTTTGGCACCATGCGATGAATTGGCAAATGAGTCGGAATTCGACCAACAAGTGCTCCTTTTCCTAAAGTAATCCAATGGTGGTCACCCAGTCCCAATCATTCTAATTCAATCAACGGGTGATTGATGGTTAAGGGGGTTGGTGATGTAACGGGGTAGCCCGCTACATGATATTGACACTAAACGGTGTAAATAGGGAGACTGTCTAGCATGACAATTCCCTACCAATAATTTTATCCGAGATGGATAATGTTGAAGGATTAGTATCCGCTTTTAGGATAATGTTCATGCACTACTCGCAGAGTGGTAATAAAGACATATCAACCAAAAACTGCCAGTAATCACTGCTAGACGCGCGCAATGAGTGGTGAGCAGGTGGTCGTCATACGACGGCGTAGTTTAGATAAGATTAAAGATATATTGATAGCTTAACTTTATGAAATACAGTTCTCTTTTTACTCTTTGCTTGACCGAGTCGTTAGAGTAGAATAGCTTCCTCAGCACGTACTAGTGTACGTGAAGTTTCGCGGCACCCCAGACAAAGGGTGCCTGTAACGGGGTGAATCATTACATAACAATTTATAAGAAATTGTTAATAGAATATAACTATAAGAGTTATATTCTCAGAATATTGTCATAAGGACAAATATTCTGTAGCACTTACGAGTAGTTCCTAATTGGTTGATATAGGCCATTATATCAACCAACGAAGACGCGCCACGACAGACGCACGCAATGAGTGGTGAGCAGATAACTGATTTACACATTTGTATTTAGACATAGTTAGATGAAGATAAATAGTGATTTATTGTAGACATTAACTATTATAAATACAGTTCTACTTTTTACTTTAACCAAGTACTCGCTTCTTCTTACCGTCTTCCTCTGCACGTACGAGTGTACGTGAAGTTACGAGGCACCGCCTTATTCTGTTATCAGAATAAGTAGCTTGTACTGTCACCAGTACAAGCTTCAGGGTGCCCCGTTACAGTGCCTTGTTACATTGCTCAACTGCTTTCGAGCCGCCGTGCCCGTCGAAATTGCGTTAACTTGAATACCAGCATCTGTCGCCCTTACAACGTTCACGCTGATTCTTCGATCGGACTGTGGCCTATGCCAAAAATATGCTCAGCACAGTAGTTGTTATGTCTCATTAACGGCCATACCATCATGCGTAGTACTCCGATGTGCAATGGCTCAATACCACATGAGCTGAATATCTGTATTAGATTTCACAATTCGTTGACGCTTCCTCACTTCATGTTGTACCACAACGCCTATCCGATTCACTAATGGAGCCAACGGCGGGCAGCGGTGACGATCGTCATTTCAGACCACGACTCACGTCCCAGAAGTAGTAATAAGCCACTTGTGTCGAAGTTACGCTGTTCAATATATTTGTAAACTACACGACGACAAAACTTACGCTCGCGACATGGCATCCAACACACGACAGTGCTCCTCGCATCGCCAAAGTGCTTTCCACGTGACGCTGAGCTCTACCAATATGGTACACCATGGCACATGTCGATTATCCCACGCAGGCACTACTTTTTGTGTATGGACGATGAGTGAAATCGTAGAGCACGACTCAAATGCACTTCTTATGTGCAATGATGTACAGGAGGATACAAAGAGAGGAGAGGTAGTCGATTAAAGAAGGACCTTGGATCCTCCCGTCCTCACTTTACATGAGCCACGTCGTCTATGATCCGGAATATTCGGGTGAAACACCTGGGCTACTGAGAGCCTGTTACATGTTACTTATGCAATTTACTTCAATGATTTGTTGTCTCCTCTTTGTGACCCGTCAACTTTACATTGGCTATCCATTTTAGCCACCAATTTGCGACAATCAGCTTTGCAGAACGTTCCATGCGATGCCACCATATGCAAAGAGCGTGTTCACTCCACGTGGGCAACGTCATATGGGGCCCGGAATATTCGGGTCAAACATCTGGGCTACTGAGAGCCTGTTACACGGTACTTGAGCGGTTCACTTCAATGATTTTTAGTCTCCTCTTTGCGACTCGTCGAATATACATTGGCTATCCGTTGTAGCCACCTTTTTGCGACAATCAGCTTCGCAGAACGTTCCATGTAACGCCACGAAATGCACGACTTTACATGAGGAACCGTAGCCAGCCGTTTCCAATTCCACGAATTGCAAAGAGCGTGCTATGCTCCACGCACTGATGATCCATGGCTGTGTTCGGCTCCCTGCCCTTTACGTTTCCGAGATGTGAGACATGCTGTTTGCTAAATTCCTAGAAAACATGCTATATCCGCCACCTTTTTTGACGCGCTCTTTGCAGCTCATGGCAGTGCAGCAACGTGCTGCATTTGTGTTCTGTATAGTCCGGTGTTTGTAGCACGCTCATCACTGCTCGTGGAGTCGTGAGGGGTGTGCTGGCACATTCTAGATGCGGAGTCCCTATAGTAGTCAATCAAATAGATGGAGAGGGGTTACTTTCCTGAAGCAATAAAGCTGCTGTTCATTGTGCAATTCTTCCGCTTCCAGACACAGCGACAGAAAACCATGAAGACAAGTGCCTTCCTGTGTGCCACCCTGCTCACGGCCTTGCCCCTAGCGAAGTCGTTTCAATGTGTAGTGGTCCGTGCTCCTCACAACCACATACAACCGTATTGTAACGGGGTTAATCGTTACATAGCAATTTATAAGAAATTGTTAATAGAATATAACTATAAGAGTTATATTCTCAGAATAGTGTCATAAGGACAAATATTCTGTAGCACTTACGAGTAGTTCCTAATTGGTTGATATAGGCCATTATATCAACCAACGAAGACGCGCCACGACAGACGCACGCAATGAGTGGTGAGCAGATAACTGATTTACACATTTGTATTTAGACATAGTTAGATGAAGATAAATAGTGATTTATTGCAGACATTGACTATTATAAATACAGTTCTACTTTTTACTCTAACCGAGTACTCGCTTCTTCTTACCGTCTTCCTCTGCACGTACGAGTGTACGTGAAGTTACGAGGCACCGCCTTATTCTGTTATCTGAATAAGTAGCTTGTACTGTCACCAGTACAAGCTTCAGGGTGCCCCGTTACACCTGGTAGCACTTTGTAGTCCGTCCAAGGACCATGTTCACATCCAACATGAATATGTTGGATGATGAAGATGACCAAAGCTTTCACGCTACGCGTGACGGCTACTCCCATTTGAGCGATGTCGAATGGGATGCGGTTGAACGAATGGGTTCAACCATGGGCATCATGTTGTTAGCGTCATGCTAGAGGTTCTCAATATAGATGCCCAACATGCTACTATCGCCAAGTTCATTCAAATTGAACTTGACGCAGAACGCGAGAAAGTGGCCTTGCTTCACCAACAAGGTTCTCAACAAGCAGAGTTGTTGAGAGAACAGGGTGCTCAACAGTTTGAACTGTTGAGACAGCAGCAGGCTGCTGCTGGTGGGTCGATGCACTCGCGTCGACCCGAAACCTTGAAGATTGACATCTCCAAGTATAGGGGAGTCGAAGAAGACTCCCTCTTGAGATGGTTCGTCAAATTGGATGACGCCATAAGGGCGCGTCGCATCGACGACGGGGATATGCAAGTTGCATTTGCCCAGTCAAATCTGGCAGGACGTGCCAAGACTTGGGCACTGGGGCTCAAGTTGCACGACCCATATGCGTTTGGGTCGTTGGAAGTCTTCAAGTCGCGGCTCAGACAAACGTTTGAACCGCCTAGAGCTGAGTTCAGGGCTCGAACCGAACTCTTGAAGCTCAAACAGGGTAAGCGTGATGTGCACGCTTACGCCCAACATATACGACATCTCACGAGTTGTATAAGTTCCAATCCGGTGGATGAACACACGTTGGTTTCGGTGTTCATGCAGGGTCTTGCGGATGGTCCCGTCAAGACTCACCTGTTCCGGCTTGAACTAGATTCACTAGAACAAGCCATTTCCATTGCGGAGCAGGAAGACTTCAGTCTGAGACAGGCTCGCGCCAGCTCGACATCATATCGTCAACCGAGACGATATGGCAACGGAGGTCCAGAGCCGATGGAACTCTGCTTTGTAGAGAGCGAGAAGGCTCACTCTACAGACTACAAGAAGTTGCAGAGATGCAACAGATGTCAAAAGAAAGGACACTACGCTTACGAGTGTAGTGCCCCTCGTCCAGTGTCTCGCAACACTGGGCGTAGTGACCGTCCACCCATGAGAAAGGGGCAGGGACGCGGGTCCGCTGTTGGTGCAAAGACGCAACCACGGGATGGACCGTCAAAAGAAGGACAGGATCAGTAGGTGCGGAGCACCCTACTGATCCAGCAACGTCAAGAGAATTTGTAGGCCTCTTGATGAAGGTTGCTCCCAACACACAAACGTTGTGCGTTGCTGCTCTAGGTAATGAGGTCTCACTCATTACCTTGAAACTCGAAGTGACGAATAAGTTGTCCCTTCAAGCTCTAGTCGATTGTGGGGCGTCCAACAATTTTGTGCGACGCCAATCGCTAGAAGATGGTCACTTCAATTACAGTGAATGTGACACACCTCCTACGAGGATGACGGTACGTCTTGCGACAGGCGCATCCGTAACCGTCATGAAGCGTATAGTGAAGATCCACTATACGCTAGAAGATACCCAATATGATGATGACTTTATCGTATTGGATTTGGATGACAAATTTGATGTCATCCTTGGAATACCGTGGCTCAGAAGGTACGAACCACGAGTAAACTGGCAACATCGAACAGTAACGATGCCTGCCGCTTGTTCATCATATGGCCATCTGATGAACGTTTTGGAGCGTCCACAAGCGTGTGGATGTACTACGAGTGAGTGCGATGGCCACACTTGTGGTACGGTCGTTAGTACGACTGCACAAAACCTTAGTGTACCAAATGGTTACACTTCGGAGCAAAGTTCCGGCGGCTGTGAGGAAACACAGGCTGCGCAGAAGGTCCACCACTCGAATAAGTCGGGTGGACTGGGACAAAGATGTATCCCTAGCGGGGAACATCTAGAAGAGAAACTATCGATCGCTCAGGTTAAGCGAAACGATAATCCTAGATCGACTGGAGAGTTTTTCGTAGAGGATCTCGCTGTGATTGCGCAACCCCAGCTAGAGGAAGTATAGGGAATAAGTCCCAAGATTACAAACACGGCGGAAATAAGTTCCCCGAAACCCGCGGGAATAAGTCCCCGGGAAGCCGAAGGAGTAAGTCCTTCGAAGCCTGAGGGAATAAGTCCCCAGGAAATGACAGAGACATTGAATGTCATAGTCAATAACGGATCAAGTGCAGGCGCTTATACACTTGATCTGATTGCGCCTCCGAAGTTTACTTCTGAGATCACTCAGTTGCCAACGCTCGAACATAAAAGGTTCTTGTGTGATCTGCGTAGTGGCAAAGCCAAGTAGATATGCATACTCGTCGCTGACGACGAGTGTGTAGCCGACATAAGGTCAGCAACAGTGTTCACTGAGAACGAGAGAGTTCTCAGTAGTTCATCTATGGACGAGAGTGTCCTAGATGAAAAGACACGAATTGAGCGATATGACTCCCAATCATGGGAATCGCTCAAGAAAAATCCTCTCTATGAAGATTTGGTTGAATTCAAGGATGTATTCCCTGAAACTGTTCCGTGCGAATTACCGAAGGATAAAGGTATTCGACACGAGGTCGAGCTCAAACCAGGCTCGAAGTACTGTGTCATGAAGCAGTGGCCACTGCCTCGTGAACAAGTACTTGCGATCGACAAGTTCTTTGCCGATCGTTTAGCTGCGGGCCATGTGAGGGAATCAACTTCCCCACATAGCTCTCCGACCTTCTGTGTGCGAAAAGCAACAGGAGGGTGGCGGATAGTGCATGCATTTAACAAGTTGAATGCTGCAACGGTACCGGCTCAGACGCCGATACCGAGGAAGGACGTAATCATTGATGGTATGTCAAAGAGTACCATCTTTTCGTCCATGGATTTGATGGATGGCTTCTATCAAATCCTTATGCGAGAACGGGATATACCCTATACCGCAGTTAGCACGCCTAGCGGCATGCTCTGGGAATGGCTAGTAATGCCACAAGGGCTTAGTAATGCCCCTGCCACGTTCAACATATGTGTATCACATCTGTTGAGACCAGTACGAGAATTCGCGCCGAGTTATTTCGATGACGTATTCATCCATAGTCGGGCTATGGATGGAAAGTCGGATGTTGAGGTTCACAGGTACCACGTCCGACAGGTTCTTACAATCATGTGAAAGCATCAATTGTATGCCAACCTCAAGAATTGTATATTTGCAGCAAGCGAAATACTACTTCTTGGGTGCATCGTTGGTAAGAACGGTGTACGTACTGATCCCGAAAAGATCAAGGCGATCACCGACTGGCCTGTGCCGGTTGATGTCAAAGGTCTTCGAAAATTCCTTGGGCTAGCGGCGTATTTGCACAAGTATTCATGCAATTACGCCGAGATGACTGTACACCTCTCTCGTTTTTTGAAAAAGAACGAGAGGCGGTTATGGAACGCTGAATGTCAGCGCTCCTTTGAGGGTATCAAGCAGAGCTTGATACAATCCCCAGTCCTAGCAATAGCCGATCAGGACAGGCCATTTCATGTGGCCTAGGATGCCAGCGATTTCGCAATCGGCTGTGCATTAATGCAGTACGATCTTGAAGGCGTTGAACGCGTCGTCTGCTATCAGTCGCGTCAGCTGCAACCAGCTGAGCGGAACTATCCAGTGCATGACAAGGAACTCCTTGCCATGAAGTATGCACTCGCGAAGTTCAGAGTCTATCTATTAGGAGATAGACCCTTCATTGTTTACACTGACCATGCGTCATTACGCACGGCAGTGAACAGCCCGCACCTTTTACAACGAATGGCGCGGTGGTTGTCATTCTTTGCGAATACAACTTTACGGTCGAGTACAAACCAGGACGACTCAATGTCGTCGCTGATGCACTCTCACGTCGTCTTGACTTTGAAACAGTCGCGAAACCCAACAGTGAGACAGTCACTGTTGCGGTTATGACGTCTACCATACCATCTTTAAACGTCACATGATGATGTGAGGCGGGCGTACGCCCAAGATAATGAGATTGTGAAGTTGTTGACACATCTCTCCCAACCATCTCGAGAATCGTTGAAACGATTGTCGCCTGCGTATCAATCTGCATCAGATCGATAAGCCACTCGTACCGGTTTACTGTATTAAACAGCCGTTACTGGTGACACACCACGTGTTGTCATTCCAGATGATACTGATCTGCGTTTTCGGATCATGTTCGAGTATCACGATGCTCCTATAGGAGGACATCGTGGCCGAGAGAAAACATATCTCACGGTGAGTCGAGACTTTTACTGGCCCCGCCAGTATCAGTTTGTGCGAAAGTATGTTCGCGCATGCGAAGTCTGCCAACGAGTGAAGTCAAGTCCTTCACTGCGTGCACCATTACAGCCTCTACCGGTTCCGGCTGAGTGCTGGGAATCCATCTCAATGGATTTCGTCTTCGGGTTACCTAAAGACGCACGCGGGAATACGGGTATTCTCGTATTTGTTGACAGATTCAGCAAAATGGTACACCTTGTGGCTGTACCAGAGACAATCACGGCAAGTGGCTGTGCTTGTGTCTTTATCGACACCATCTTCCGACTTCATGGGTTGCCCCGTGAACTCGTATCAGACAGAGATCCGCGATTCACTGCTGATTTCTGGCGTTCCGTGTTCAAATTACTCGGAACGCGCTTGAAGATGTCGACATCGGATCATCCAGAGTCAGATGGTCCGACGGAACGGGCCAATCGTGTCCTCTAAGAGACACTTCGAGGATACGTACACTCCTTTACGAGTTGGAGTGAGTTCTTGCCAATGGTAGAGTTTGCCATTAACAACTCGGTGCATGCGTCCACGACACATACACCGTTTCACGTGAATGGCTTACGCCATCCGCGTGTACCCACCTTACTAGAGTGCAACTCTGGTTTAAGGGGGGGAGGGACTCGCGCGAGCAAAAACCGATTTGGTTCACGCTCATCACGCTCTGACGAAGAGGTCATTGCGTGCGATGCCGACATCGATAACATCGATATCGAAGAAGATGATGCCAGTGAGAGTGCGGAAGCCCTCACTGAAGAAAAGGTTGATGTTGCTGCAGTGCACTCACAGCGCACTGAAGCTAACGAGTCATCAGCTGAGTTCATACTGGCTCGTGAAACGGTAGTCCGTTTTTTGCAAGACTCCATCGCCGAAGCGGTGGATAAGCAAAAGCAAAACGCTGACAAGAATGGAAGGGAAAACACCCTTTTATTTAATAAAGGTGACTTAGTCCTACTGTCTACGGTTAATCTACCAAAGCATGTAGTGACTAACTTGGGTAGCATTAAACTACTACCCAAGTACATCGGCCCATTTCGTGTATTGCACCGCCTAGGCAACGTATACACGATCGAACAGCCACGTAAGATGCGAACGCATCCCACGTTGTACGTTGGTCGGCTTAAGCCGTACCATCAGTGCGCTGCTTCTTCCGATGAAGAACGCCCTTGCGCTCAAGCATCTCGCAGAGAGCCTTGTGCTCCCGATGGTGGATATCAACAAGGGTCTGAAGAGCAGTTATCTCATCCCGAGACCGATCAACAATCCCACGAGCTACCCTTAGCTCGTCACAAAGAGATGTCAGAGATCTCTCGTTCTCAAGCTGAGCAAAGGCAAACTCAGCTCGATGCTTCGAGGCAGTGTCCGCCATTTGGAGACGCCTATTCCGCTCATGTTCGAGATCGTCGCGTAACCCTTGCGTTACGCGATCAAAGAAGCTCTCGGGAACACACCGATCCACATGATCGTGTGGAGAGCGTCTTTCCTCCTCCTCCACCTCCATTAGAGGACTCTCGCGGTGGCCAGCGCTATCTGAGTGAGCGGCTGTTAAACCACCACGACGTGAACGGACGTCGGACGAGTTATCTCGTCCGATGGCGCGGCTATCCCCCGTCCTGGGATTCTTGGGAGCCCCGCTCCCAACTGATGATTGACGTTCTGGGTCTGGTCGAGCAGTACGACGCGGCACATCCTGTGCCGCAGAAGGACCGCCGGAGAAAGTCTTCCCGGCACGGTCGTAAAGGGTTTCAGGTTGTCAATCCCTTCGTACATCTCAGTAGAGACACGTACGCGCCACCACGGGCTGGTAAGGAGGTAAGCCTCCTTAGGTGCTCGTGCAGAGTTGTTCACACAACATGGGCACGAGTCTCCCCATGAGAGGCAGGGTAATCCTTTCTCCCTTGACAGACAATGCAGCTTGTAGCGTGCACCTGTCGGGGTTCGCTTTTCAAACTTATCACGAGCTTTGATAAGTTTGTCGTTCCAAGCGTCACGACCTACATCCTCGAGGTTATGGATGTAGGCGTTCCACGCTTGAAGTAGTGAGGGACCATCACGTTTGTGATTCCCACTGTACCATCGATGTCTAAAGAAAGCATCGATGAAGAATTCATGTTCAGCGCGATAGTTTTTCGCGCTGGGGTCAAGGTGATGGATCCTTGACGAATCGAACAATCGTGTTCGATAACGATCACTCGTCGTCGCCGACAAGTGATCCATGACAGATTTAGGAGGCATCCATGCCTTCTTCTCGGGAGCGAGACGCAAGACATTGCGGTCCCGCTCTTCCTGCGATGTGCTGACAAAAGTACTGGCACCTCGCTGTGAAGTGGTGTCCATAGGAGAACCGACACCACTATTAGCGCCCGAGTCTCGCGACCTCGAGCGCCTTCGCTTCGGCGATGGTTCATCTGATTCATCAGATGAACCAAAGATGCTGCGACGCAAAGCATCGTCCACGCCACGCTTGGCAGGCGGCTTAGATTCAATCGCCGTCGATACGGATCCATCATCCGTATCAGGAGAGTACGAGACACCGAGCTCATACTCTGTGAAGACACGAGTGTCTTCATGACCAGCGCGTGCATCACCAAGTGACACAGGCTGGGTCGCTTCAGCAACCGATGAGACATCAGTTGCTGTTGTTTCTGCTTCGGCGTCCGCAAAGAGACGTGCGGACGCGCTCTCGGCGGCCTTGCTCGCGCATCGCATGGGCTTGTTAACCATGCGATGAGATGTTGGAAAGTGGACGCGGACCAACAAGTGCAAACCCTGTCCCAAATGATTTGGGACGAGTATCCATTTAGTCAATCAGTCACTAAAGTGACTGATGGTTAAGGGGGGGTGATGTAACGGGGTGAATCGTTACATAACAATTTATAAGAAATTGTTAATAGAATATAACTATAAGAGTTTTATTCTCAGAATATTGTCATAAGGACAAATATTCTGTAGCACTTACGGGTAGTTCCTAATTGGTTGATATAGGCCATTATATCAACCAACGAAGACGCGCCACGACAGACGCACGCAATGAGTGGTGAGCAGATAACTGATTTACACATTTGTATTTAGGCGTAGTTAGATGAGGATAAACAGTGGTTTATTAACAGACATTAACTATGATAAATACAGTTCTACTTTTTACTTTAACCAAGTACTCGCTTCTTCTTACCGTCTTCCTCTGCACGTACGAGTGTACGTGAAGTTACGAGGCACCGCCTTATTCTGTCATCAGAATAAGTTGCTTGTACTGTCACCAGTACAAGCTTCAGGGTGCCCCGTTACAATGACAAACGAGCTAAGGAAACAATTACCTTTAAGTTAATCTAAAATGAGAGGGCGAAATAGATTCTTTTTAATGCGAGGAAATAGGGTGCCTGAGTGTGAAGTCCGAAGACGACTAGTATTGCGTGAGCCGTAGGAACGCCAAGTCGTTGAACTAAAGAGCCTCAAGCAGGTTAGCGGATCGGACGTCTCCACACGACCTAAAAATAAGTAACACTACGCAGCGATTTTGAGGAATTGGAGAAAGAAGGGGTACAAGAAGATGCCAAGATCAAATCGACCGGTGGTCCATTACTGGAAAAAAAATGACCACGCCCCACGACGCGTGAACCGTCCAAACCGACTAATCTCCCGGGCGCTTTCATATTTCGTAAGGAACGGGTTTACGCGCGTTTGCTCATTACAATTCCACATTTATGGGGTCGCTTTCAAAAGCACTTATGAATGGTGGTTTTTTTAAAACCGAACTTAGAGCGCGGCCAACTTAGCTATAAGCCTACAGATCGGAAAGATACGGACGGCAGGGTTGGACGGCCTTAAACACATTAAAAAAATTAGAAGTGGCTGAGATACAAAACCACTTAAAGGGAGAGTCCAATTTACCGTCGGGTGGACAGATTCATTTAAGGCATTTCTAGACGGCCGACTAGTTTGCTTGGACTCATCGCCACGATGCTCCACGAGCTGATCATATTCAATAGCCAAGGCGCCACTTCCGCAGTAATAAAGATTTCAATCACATGAGCTAGGGATCAAAACCATAATTATAAGCGCGTGTACAAGTGCCGAGTCCGGATCAGTAGCATCTACGGCTATCGATGTGTCCTTCTTTCATGGACCAACACAGTTTTAAAGCGTGAAGATATGAACATCTCCCGCTTTAGTAAAGTGTTCGAGGTAGCAGCAGATCCCGTGTTTGTAGCAGCAGTTGACGCGGCAACCGGATGACTCGCAGGATGAGTCAGCGACTTGACGACCAGGTGAACGGTGAGCTTGGTCGGAGACAGAGGGACCTAGTATCTGATATCTTAGTGAGGCGGCGACCGGATTAATGCGACTTGGATAAGTTCTCCCACACCATCCCGCTTTCCCCACTCAGGACGTCATCAAAAGTATTCATCAAAACCGGATAAGACGACCTGCCCAAATTTTCCGAGTGACGCAACAAGGGCCGGATTGGCCGATAAGTGAAGTGTCGAAGCAATCAGCGATAAGGCAAAAGATCGGGTGGATGTCTAAAGTGGATGCTTGCCCGAGGTTTTGGAGGATGGAGGCACCCCGAGATGAAACTTTTAATTGCACTCAGTCCCTCAGGCTGGGCAGATACTTGAGAAGGGTCAGGTCTTTATTAAGAGCATTGTAGGCGTCAACGTAATCCACCTCGGCCGCGACGAGATACTAATACATTTGTCTATGCAGATAATCTAACATCGCCAATTTAAACTGTGAACGCTGGCGGAGTTAAACCATCAGACTGGATAGGTTTCGCAGCTCCTTTTAGAGTTGTTACAATCGGTCCGCCAAACAATCGAAGAAGGGAAAATCCAACGCAATCCGGCGTTTGTAAGCCTACATACGGCGTTTATGTGCCTCCACGACATCCTGAAATTGTGCAAAGTCTGGTGTACGGAGCGAGAGTCGGATGACGTAGCATATGAACTCACGTCACGGTGGCCAATGGAGTGATAAAAACCGGGTCGCCAGTCGTAGAGACTATCACGGCGTCTGATTTGACGGTCGCGGCGGCCAACGAAGTGTAAACAATCGGTCGCCAGTCGAGGCGGACTACGGGGCGGAGGCAACGAATAAATTTTCTTAATGGCTGCTTCGACTGACTTCGAAGACACAGGCGCCATATAGAGCCCTCAACGACCAGCGGACTAGTAACGAATGAGGTCTGGTCTTCACAAGCGCAGACGTAATTGATGGAGAAACTACCAAGGGTGCAGTAACAACCGTGATCGACGGGTCAACCACTGGCTGGGAATTGACCGAGGATGGTTCTTCGAAAAATAGGTCCAACTAAGTTAAAGGCATGGCTTAAACAACACCGATCATACACAGATGTACCGACAACGATTAAGCCGGGCAACTGAAGAAATAGTGTACACTATAATGGATCCGTCTACCATCATGACGAAAGGAAAGGGGGATAGCCATAGGGAAAGGGTGCCTGGGAAAGAAGGGGTCACAAAAGTAATTAGACCCTCAAGTAGGAGGAAACCGCAGAACCACGTAAGGAGAAGACCCTTTCCCAAGCTCTGTTTAAGCGGTAACGAAAGAAGACAAACACAAACCCTCATAGCTGAACCCTGCCCTCAAAGGTAGACAACGTTCCTTAAAGTAAACCATGGTGTTCCATTAAGTACCCATCCCTTCATCGGTAGGCCTGGTTCCCTCGTCACTTGACCTGATCCATCATTTGTAGACTATGGTGCCTCAAAAGGAGCACAGGGTATCAAGCTTTGCTACTTCCAAGCAACTACATATCGATCCAGAACTCTAGGCAAGGATAGTAAAAAGCAGCTAAAGAATCGGAAGATTTCATACAATATCTAGTTTTTAATTCACGTGCCACAACTTCGTTATGTATTAAGGGACTTGGTAATTCCAGCCGCCTTTTCAGCGAAAGAGAGAATTTGAACCCACCGTCGAAGACAGCTGCGAGTTAAGATTCGATTACAGATAGAGCCCAGAAATTGTATGGCTCGTGGATTCTTCGAGTAGCAAGAAAAATTTAGGACCCGCTAACGAAAGCGGTCCCCCCCCCCAACTAGAGGTTTGTGATAAAGTAAGGCCAGGAGGCAAACATCCAAAAACAACATAGGAAAGGCTCGAAACGACAAGCTAACTGAAGAGCTTAATTATGAGTTCACTCTCGAATAAGTCGATCGAGTAAATGCTTACTGGCCCACCAAGTGAAGCATATCCACTTTGGGCCCAGGTATATCCCTCTCAAGACCGGAACGACGTCACCTACTTCCAAGTCTACTGAAAAGTGCAACCTGCCAGTTGTAGCGTACACAAGGTGAGTCAAGGTCTATTTTTACGCGTAATAGTGGTAGCCTTTCGTGAGTTGGCAGTACAGCGCAGTGAGGTTTTTGTTTTATAGATCAACGTGCAATTTTTAGAATGCACACTACCACAAATACAAGGAAAGATGTCATCATTGATGGTGTGGATAAATAATATCATCTTTCCTGGATGGATCATATGGACTAATAACCTTAGATCCCAATGCGCGAACGGGACGTTCCATATACTGAATTGATTATTTCAAGTGGTATGCTTTCGAAGTATCCAATTCAATTACAACGATCAAGTAGTGATCCTGCTAAATTTACCAGATGTGAGACAAGTATGTTGAGACCTGCACAAGTAATTTACATCACATCTTTTTCAACGATGTTTCGTCAACAGCCGGGCTACGGACAGACACACGGATGTGGAAGTATACCAACTACATATTTGAAAGTTTATCACACTTGTGCGCGAGAAGGTTGAACGCCAACCGCAACTAGGTTACATTGCTGCAAGCAAAATTCCACACTAACTGCATCGTAGTTAAACATGGCATCTGGTCCAATCTGAAATTTTAAAAGGCGATCGCTTTATGGCCAGTGCTCACAGATGGCAAGGGGTTTCGAAAGCTCCTTGGCCTAGCGGTTTGTTCTAACTAAACTCGCAAAATAACGCCGATATTACTGTTCATCCCTATCATCTCATGTTAAGAACAAGAAATTGGTATGGTTTGCCGGTTCCTGGAGCTCTTTCAAAGTATCAAAAATAGTTTGATACAATCGCTAATTGTGGCAATTGCAGCCCAAGACAGGTCATTCTAAATGGTCTGTGAAACAAGGAACTTTGCAGTCGGCTTTGCATTAGTGAAGTACGACATAGACAATGCGGGACGTGTCGTCTTCTACAAGTCATGTCAGATGCGACCAGGTGAACGTAACTACCCCACCTATGACAAGGAACCAATTTCCATGAAGCACGCGCTGGCAAAGCCTCAATATCTTTCCGCTAGTCGATACCACCTTCAATGGAAGTACGGATAATGCGTCTTTACGCACGGCAGTAACCAGTCCACAATCCTTGCATCGGATGCCAAGGTCGCAATAATCATTCGCGGAGCATAACGTCTTCATAGAGGATACGCCAAAACAACCTAATCTCGTTGCTGATGCACTTTCGCGCCGGCCCGATTTCGAACCTGCTGCTCAACCTAATACTGATGTGACCACTAATGCATACTAAAAATTTAAATTTACCGCTGTCAACCTTTTTGTAATACATACGGAAGACGTATGGAAAGGATATGTTGCATTTATTATATCCTCTTGTAGCCCCCTCCCCTCAATCCCCGAACCAGTTACTGATTTTTTTACTCCTCAGCAGATAAAAATGCAGCTTTTAACTACTTACCGGAAAGTGGCGGCACGTCTCGTGTCGTCGTAACAAAATATGATATTCTAAGATTGCATATCATGCATGAATGCCGCGACTTATTTGCGTGTGGGCAATGTGGTTGAAAGATGGCGTATCCCACCTTGAGCCGCGACTTTTTTTGTTTGCCCGCCAGTACTCGTTCGTGTGCAATTAAGTGTTGTCGTGCAAGGTCTGTCAACGCGTCTAGTCTAGTCCATGTTTTCGCTCTTTTATTTATCCTCTGACCGTTTTGCTGGAATAATAGGAAACCGTTATAATGAAATGAGTCTTCGGATTCCTCGCAGATCTCCATAAAATTAAATGTAAATTACGTGTGCAATGAAAGCTTCCGCAAGATGCTAGATCCAGTGGCTGTACTCAAATTAATCAACAAATTATTTCGCGTTTTTTGTGTCTATATCAACACGGTCTTTTGCCTGCATGCTTTGCCTCGTGAACTCGTGTCTGACAGAGGCCTGCGGCTTATAGCTATGTTCTGGCGTAATTTAGGTAACACTCGGAACGTGCTTAAAGATATTCACATCTGACCACTTTAAAAAGGTGATCGGATAGAACTCCCCAATAATCTCCTTGATGAAATCTTACGGCCATACGCTCATTCTTCTACAAATCGGAGCAAATTTTCGCCGTTAGTGAAATTTTCCATCAACCACTCAACGCATGCTTCTACGGCGCATACGTCATTTTTTGTGAATGACTTGCGACATTCGTGTGTGACCACCTTTTTATTTTTTTGACTTCGTAAAAGTTAAGATGACATTATCTAAAGGAATGTTTATCTTGTTATAGCTCAATACGAGCTGACCATTAGGTCACCACGCTCGACGCCGATGTCGATCGCGTCGACTTCAGTGAAGTTTAGGAAAGTAAGATCGAGGATGATCATGCTATCTACAAACCTGATCGAATCAGAAATACGCCCAGAGAGTGCGAGATACACTTACTGTGGCAACAACTGGTCATCCCGCAGTATTCTTTAGAGCAATGTAGATAACGACAGCGACCCATCTAACTTATTGATAGGGGCTCGCAAAGAGGTTGTCGGTTTTGTACTAGACTTAATGCTGAAGCGGTGAATAATAAGAGAGACATTGACTAGAATAAGATGGGAATAATTCTTATACTCAAAAGAGTGACTTTTTTGGTAGCGAGTGATGATGCGGAGACTTGTGCATAATGTATACTGCATTTCAGCACTAGTGATAAAGTTCGTTGGCACGTATATGTTGTGGGCTATTTGGGTATGACGAAGTAACGGATTGGCTCAGTCGTTTGGAAAGGTGGATTACACGCGGTGAGTGCGGGTTCGAAACACTCCATGTACAAGTTAATTGTGACTGACACTCACGACCGGTGATCGGGGTTCACCAGAGCTGGGATCCACCCGCAGTTACGTCTCCCACCCACGCAGTCGTTTACATACTGCATATGACACAGCAGAGTTTTTTAGAAAGGTATTTACGAGACGTAATTATGCAGTGATAGGTAAAGCAGAAAGCGGTAAAGACAGGGCACGAAATAGGTGGCTGGGAGCCACCGGCTACTACTAGCCATTCGTTTTATAGCTAGGAACAATTTGAATACAACTCACTTTCCGGTTTTCATCCCCGGCCGTAAGCCGTATTCTTCTCAGCATCAGCTCCGCAACCTAGTTAAATACTAACTTTTATCACTTTCTGCGGTCATCTACATTTACGAATGGTCCTAACGTGGAAAGTGACAAATTTCTCCCCGATTTAATCCCTCTTATTTGTGAGATACGCCACCAATCAACGCATAAACGTTTGACTGAAATTTAAGATCGGCAGACATCCTGCGTATAGGTCAGTAGCTTCCGTCCGTACTACTAATACGAAAAAATCCTAACGTAATAAAAATAATTACGGCTCAAGAATTTATGCAATACATTTTTGTTCGCCGTATGGACTTACAGCTTTCGTTTGATGTTCTGATATCTCATTGAAAGCCGAGATATGCACTTCCGAGCCATACCGCCTCGTCACGACAAAACTGCTGGGTCTACTTAGATGAAGCTGGGGGAAATTAGACTCTGAACTAAACTTCTCCTCATCCGATCTTAAAGAGGTAGCAATTTAACCAAATCCAGACACCCGCCTCTCTTGTGTTCGAGGTCCTCGCGCAACTCGAACATTACGCGGTCAAAAGTACTCCCAGTATTCGTATGGATATGCGAATCTGTCGGAGGATGTGTTTTCTCCTCATCTTTATCGTCAGGATATGAGCGCGGTAGAAGAAAGTTTCTTAAGGAACGCCTATCAAACTAACGCGATGTGAAAGTAGTTTGGACTAGCTACCTCTTCTGGTGTGCGGCTATTCACCCACGGTGGGTCGCTCGCAACTGATATTGGATGTATGAGGCGTGCAACAGAAGTAAAATCGTAAATAATCCCAGCACGTTTGCATAGGTATTGTAAATTAGAAATTCCCTTATATATCTGGAAAATGATGCTTACCCTTCACCAGAGGTCGTTCATAATGTAAGCGTTCTGCAAAGCTCGTCCCCAATTGTTTTTTTTACAGCATTGGCACCGATAACCTTTGAAAATGAATGGCAACACACCCTATCTGAACAATCGATGCAGCTTGAAACTTGCATTAGTAGACGTCCGCTCCTCAAGCGTATTGAGAGATAAGGTCAGTTTATCAAACCAGACACCACGTCCAATTCCCGCAATATTAAAAATGAGCAAGTTGTATGCCTGGATCAGCGAGGCTCATCGCGTTTCTAGCTCTACTTCACCATCAATGTTTGAAGAACACCTCGATGCAGAAATCATGTCGGGTGCGAGAGTTGATCTAACTAAGTTAAAAACCATGGAGGCTTGATGAAGCGAACAGTCTTATTCAATTTAGATCAATTAACGTGTCTTATATGCGATCCAACACTCGCTGAGGGGGTAGCCACGGCTTAGTCGTCAGAGCAACGTGAAATATGTCACGATCTTGTGCATTTGCATGTTCTCAATAGAAGTACCGACACCGTGTCAAGCACAGTTGTCGTCATCATGAAGTATCGATGAATCGTTGTCGTCATCATGAAGCATCGATAAATCATCGTCTTCATCTTTGCGGTGACCTGAGACGCCGCCTGGAGCTCTGTAGAATTAACTACTCCATCTGTGATACGGTTTGTTCCAATCTTTAAACGATCTGAAGACGTAATGACGATCAACTAGATTTATAGAGCTTGTGGTGCCACCTTAGAAAGTTCTGGCTCTCTTAAATCTGCTGTTATTATCGAGTCGTTGTTGACATCCGACTCGCTGGAGTATGTAAGCTAAAGCTGATAATTTTCAATGATACGCGGTACATCATCACATGAGCCTAAAACAGCAACTGACACAGGCCGAGCGGCAGAAGCAGCAGACGAGTTAGAAAGATAGAGATCAAATTTGAATTTTTAGTTAGAACTAACGTTACTTTCTCACAATAATATTTGTTGGCTTGACGAGTAATACTAGGTTGCAAGAAGTAAAAAAATAATACACTGTTCATCGTTTAGCTATTTCGATAATACCAATTAATAAAGCTGAGCCAAGACAGAAGTATACACTTTGTGGTGAGCAGAAAATTACAACACGGGTTTGTATTAAGGCAAAATTAAATGAAGACTAAATAGGATTTATAGCAACGAAATATCGCCTATAATAAGTTCAGAACTACTTTTACCCTTAACTCGTATCAAACCCTCTCCTCTGCACGTTGTGCGGACGTTATATTGCAAATTACCTGCTCACCCTGCGTTCATAGTAACAAGCTGTACGGTGTCAGTTCAAGAAATCGATTCCCGTTACATTTACATATTGGCTAAATTGACCCAGACGAATTAAATATATGAACCCTGCCGCTTAGCAAGTGCCCCTAAATCCAAGAAAGTTTGAAAAATGTTGTTTGCCCAACGAAAAAGTACTAAGAGAGGTGTTAAAAGTTGTCGGAGGGTGCGGATATCGAGTTTATCAGGATACATATAGATATTTGTCAAGCGACTCTAATTTTGGCGAAGGGTGTGATCCAAGGAAATGAGTGAGAATAAATCAGTTCTCGATATTAGTTTGTCAATGTAAGCTACAATTTTCATCATTTTTAATAAATTATAAAGTACGTTAGGATCTTGATGGAAGCATAGTAAAAGTAACAAGTGTGTATTAACTTCAAGTCGTGCATAGGAAGACATCCGCCCACAGCATCAGGTCCAGCTTGTTTTAGTACGAAAGTGATGCGATTTCGTAACTTGCTCACGGCCTATCGTGCAATGTGTCACACCTCGTCTCTTTAGGACGAGGTTCACGTTACCTGAGTGGGAAACGTTATCATTACTCTTGGGTCCTTCGCACGATGAACATTGAAATATCAATGAAAGGATACTTTTTGACTGAGTTATGTGCGGAAGTCCAACGTAAAATGGGGCACCGGAGCAACACACTGGACTACCAGAGTGAAGCTACTCTCACCGAAAGCAGAGTGAGCGGAGCATCGCTACCTTTGTAAATTACGCATAGGACGGGAAAGCAATTAGGAACTGACAAGTCGCTGGTAAAAGGAAAACTGCGTTAATTATAATTAAGTCCTGATTTCTTCACCTATGCTTTTGTCCTAGCTTAATAACATGGATCTACAAAAAAGGATATCAAAGTCTTGCTCAACGCTCATTGCAAGCTTCCATCGAGGATTTGACCTCCAGGGCTGGCTGGAACGATGGCCCATATCAGCCAATCGGTGAATACTTCGGAGTGATACCCCTTATGGTGATATTCGTGATTGTTGTTGTTTATCTTGATGCTAAGATTCTAATTAAAAAGTGTAGAGGGTAAATTGAGTGTAACAGGATCATCCCGTTTAGTTAATTATGTAATGGAGTAATTTTTAATGACAATTTCGCTCAGCGATCTAAATATTGATGAGATTATCATCCAAAATTTTTAACATTGTGTGGTATTTATTCGGCTCTTTTACATTCTTCTTTTTGTCTTTATAATTTACGTTGAGACTGCTTTTGGGCCAGAATCTTGACTCAATTTATGTCCTCCGTCGCTTTCATCAGCACTGTCCTTTTTCATTTCGTCTAACAACCCTCTTTCGTTCTGACCTTCTTTTTGCTTCATCTGCTGTTAATTAGGTTTTGGATTAGTGCGATTTGTCTAGCTGCAAGTGGTCTTCGTATACGTTTTTTCTCCCTGTTGGCTTATTCGTTTTCTGGTTGCACAAGAATAGCCATTGCGTCCGATTTATTTGCAGAGTGGTGATTGGAGTCCAAAATTTCTTAAATGTAGATGCAATTTATGTGCTACAAACATACAATTTAGGCTTAGCAAACTTGCCGTGATAGTTGCGCTATCGCCACCATCAACGGTATAAGCAGCAAAAGGTGGCCGCTACTTTACCGGTCGATGACCATCAGAACGAATTAATTTGATTGAGTTTGCGAGGGTGTTTGAATCGAGAACAGGGTAGATGTCCACTTGATTTGACTAAATAGATTTTACTTTCAGATGTGTTTATTTGACACGAATAAGGGATTAAAACTGAGAAAAAATTAAGATAACCCGACAATTTCATTTGTGATTATATGTATTTGTATAGCTCTTCCAAAATATAATGAAGCCTCTATTGAGCCTTCAGTTTCGCGGATCATCCTTTACCCCATTCATAAGTCAAGTTGTACATTTTAAACCCCAAAGTTATCAAATTGTTTGATTTGCTTTTATGCTTCTAATTTCAAAAATTTTACAGTCGATACTGAGCTAGTCAAATTCGCAGCTCTGCATTGAGCAGCCCCTAATACAGGTGACATCACTCGAGACATAGACTCGCACCGGCTTATTTAAGATAAACGCCATCTTGCCCTACGCTACGTCTCTCTTACCATTAAGACGAGTACCCCAAAAAGCTCCGACGACGGCACTTCGTTTTTATTTCAAACGTATTCGTACCATATGGTATATTAACGTGTCTTTAGACGATCATAAAAAGACAAAACACCTTTTGTGAGCTACTCACACTCAAATTTCCTAAATTGCTATAAAATAACTTATTGAATGAATCGCATTGTTGTGCATAGCCCTGCATGTAACGGGGCACTCCCTTACCAGATGACTGGAAAGCCTTGTGGTACCTAAACAAAGGCTACGTGCTCTTTACGTCACGTACACGAGGTGTGAGAAAGTGCAGCGAAGTAAACACAACGAAGAGGTCTGTTTAGGGGAAAGTAGGACTGTATTCAATATTACTAGTTACTTAAATAAGTTACCTTTCTCTTGATTTAACAATATTAAACGACAATCTCTTATGGTGGTTTTTCGCTCACCACCGATTGCGCGCGTTCCGTAGCGAATAGTAAATAATTTGGTTGACGTTGACACTACAACAACCAAAAGTGGAGCACCCCAGTATTTTACCTTGGGGGGTTATATTCCGCGACACAACCTCTTGGCGGGTAATGTTGATCGAAAATTATTTAAAATAGATAAGATTCAGGATCGATATATTTGTATCATTTTTATATAACGGGCTTACCCGGTTACACTGCTTGAAAATTGCATGCTCACTCCTATTGTTTTACTGTCTTTACTGTTACCACCCTTTGTTTTCCGAATACTTGTTGTGACTTAGCCTTCCGGCATATTGTTAGAAGTTAAAGTTGACAGTCCGCTAATTTTGGACAAGTTGAAGAAGCAGATGAAAACTAAGATCAATGTAGAACATTATAATGAGTGGATAAGAGAGAAGCAGAATGAAAAAAGCTATCTAACCAACAATGTCAGATCCCTTTTACCACAGTGCTGTCGACAACTTATCTCTGCCTAGCTCGATGGCTAACGAACACAGGTCACCTCGTTAAGCGCCTGACTGTAACGGGGCCTTCTATGCTTGGGGTGCCACGAAACTTCACGTACACTTGTACGTGCAGAGGAAGCTATTCTACTCAAACGGCTCGTTTGAGTAAAGATGAAAAGAGAGATGTACTACGTAGAGTTAAACTATCACTATCACTTTAATCTTTATCTAACTATATCAATCCACATTTTCGTATGACGACAACCTGCTCACCACTCATTGCGCGCGTCTAGCGGTGATTGGTAGTAATCTTGGTCGATTGACTTTTATAAATTAATCTTTGAGCAGCGCTTAGATATTATCCTGAGGGATAACATTTCTTCAATACTACCTATCTCAGACAGTATTGGCAGAAGATTGTCACGACAGACAATCTTAATATTGAAACCGTTTGGTGTCAATATCATGTAACGGGCTACCCCGTTACTGACCGACTTCTTCTATAGAAGAAAACAGCTCTCCTGTGATCTTTCTGGTCGAGGCCTTCCATGTTACATTTAATAAGGGAGGTTAGAGGTACATACAGTAGTCGAAATGAGAAAAATGGACTTTATTTAAAAGGTAAAACCAAACAGTTTGGAATTTTATGGTCTTATAAATCCAGTGACTTCTTTAATGTATGGGGTGTAGGCTCATTACCGAAAACTAAAGGCTTGTAAGCTGCTCCCACATTAAAACGAAGATTATAAATATATCCGAAATAATTATGTCTTTAAAAAAAAATTGTCAAATACTTGCTTGCTTTGGCTCGACTGTATTATCATTAATCCTTTTGAGGTTAAAAAGGTTGTACGCCGTAGCTGCTGCCACTGCATCATTTAATAATGTTGAAATACTAACGATTTCAACTTGAGCTTCATTGGTGCAGATCGACGAGTCGGCGTTTGGCAAGGAGTAAGACGGATGAATAACTGTAGGAGTTTAAACAATGGCAGAGACTCTTGCTTCAGCAGATCTGTCGCGGTGCGAGGAATACACGTCAACGCATGTGCATTCTTCGCACCGCGACAGATCTGGTCCATATCTATTGATTTTCGTGAGGATCGTAGTAGGACTCATGATATGCACAAACTCTGCATCTAGAAGACAAATCAATAAATGCGACTAAGTACAACCCGATAGTATAGCGCACATGTTCTTGAGCTCGCCTCGCATAGTTCAATGGACTTCCTTGCTATGTACTATTTTCACGTTATAGATCACTGTCATCACCGCCCACGACCGTTCAAAAGGAGTCATAACGTCTCAGATGAAAAAAAAAATCGTAAATTTGAAATGCGAACGATATGCAGTCATGCAAATTCGAAATGCGAACGATATGCAGTCAGCGCTATCCTGTCTACAATACAGTTGCAGCGTTAAACGGGCAACGAAACGTTCGTAGCAGAAGCGCAGACGCCAGGTGAAGATTGACATGTGCAGCAAAGGCTCACTTCGATGGATCAATAGTCAATGTCCTTAAAACTGTCCTCGAAACTGTCGCCGAAACTGTCGCCGAAACTGTCGCCGAAACTGTCCTCGCTGCCTTCACTGTCCTCGCTGCCTTCACTGTCCTTGCTGTCTTCACTGTCTTCGCTGCCTTCTTTGATTTTGCGTGGTCTCTTCCCGAAAGCAGAACGCAATGTCGAACGGAAAACGGAATCGGCCAGGGGCATCAGCCTGTGTTTGTTCCATTCAGCATTGTTGAGCGCGCATCGAGACGCTTTGGTCATCTGGTTCCACAGGATCAAGGGTTGAAATCCGCCATCGTTTCCGGACAACGCGATGTAGTGCCTGTCGCCGTGGTCTCTGTAATCGAGTCTGACCGTGTCCCCGACCCGGTTTTCAGATTTCAGTTCGTCCGTTCTCTTCGGCCCTTCTCTGCCCATCGTCGTCACCCCCAGGATTTCCGACTCATCGTCGTCAAGGTCGTTGAGCCAAATGGTCGCCCACTCCCAGTCGTAACGATGGCCAACTGTGCCCCTGACCGAGTCTTTCGGGAAGAACCACGCGTAGACGATACCAATTTGACCCCCCTCCTTCCCGACACGCGCATAGACTTGACCGCCCAGAAAAGGTTGCCCGCAGTCGCCATCATCATCCCCCGTCGCCTTGAGACCATGGCTGGTTCTTCCCTGAGCATCCACCGCGGCATACGCGTCACATCCGTGAGAAATGTGGAGCGATGGTTGGTATCGTAGGGCGGCCCCCGCGGACTTGGACGTATTCTTTGCCTCAGGATACGGTTGTATGTGGTTGTGAGGAGCACGGACCACTACACATTGAAACGACTTCGCTAGGGGCAAGGCCGTGAGCAGGGTGGCACACAGGAAGGCACTTGTCTTCATGGTTGTCTGTCGCTGTGTCTGGAAGCGGAAGAATTGCACAATGAACAGCAGCTTTATTGCTTCAGGAAAGTAACCCCTCTCCATCTATTTGATTGACTACTATAGGGACTCCGCATCTAGAATGTGCCAGCACACCCCTCACGACTCCACGAACAGTGAAGAGCGTGCTACAAACACCGGACTATACAGAACACAAATGCAGCACGTTGCTGCACTGCCATGAGTTGCAAAGAGCGCGTCAAAAAAGGTGGCGGATATAGCATGTTTTCTAGGAATTCAGCAAGCAGCATGTCTCGCATCTCGGAAACGTATAGAACAGGGAGCCGAACACAGCCATGGATCATCAGTGCGTAGAGCATAGCACGCTCTTTGCAATTCGTGGAATTGGAAAGAGCTGGCTACGGCGGACACCCCATGTAAAGTGTGTGCTATCTTGGAGTCGCACGGAACGTTCTGCGAAGCTGATTGTCGCAAAAAGGTGGCTACAATGGATAGCCTATGTAAAGTCGTTGAATCACAAAGAGGAGACTACAAATCATTGAAGTGAACCGCTCAAGTACCGTGTAACAGGCTCTCAGTAGCCCAGATGTTTGACCCGAATATTCCGGGCCCCATATGACGTTGCCCATGTGGAGTGAACACGCTTTTTGCATATGGTGGCGTCGCATGGAACGTTCTGCGAAGCTGATTGTCGCAGAAAGGTGGCTACAATGGATAGCCTATGTAAAGTCGACGAGTCGCAAAGAGGAGACTACAAATCATTGAAGTGAACCGCTCAAGGAAATGTAACAGGCTCTCAGTAGCCCAGATGTTTGACCCGAATATTCCGGGCCCCATATGACGTTGCCCATGTGGAGTGAACACGCTTTTTGCATATGGTGGCGTCGCATGGAACGGTCTGCGAAGCTGATTGTCGCAAATAGGTGGCTACTATGGATAGCCAATGTAAAGTTGACGTGTCGCAGAGAGGAGACAACAAATCATTGAAGTGAACTGCAAACGTAACATGTAACAGGCTCTCAGTAGCCCAGGTGTAACGGGGTGAATCGTTACATTACAATTTATAAGAAATTGTTAATAGAATATAACTATAAGAGTTATATTCTCAGAATATTGTCATAAGGACAAATATTCTGTAGAACTTACGAGTAGTTCCTAATTGGTTGATATAGGCCATTATATCAACCAACGAAGACGCGCCACGACGGACGCACGCAATGAGTGGTGATGTAACGGGGTGAATCGTTACATAACAATTTATAAGAAATTGTTAATAGAATATAACTATAAGAGTTATATTCTCAGAATATTGTCATAAGGACAATATTCTGTAGCACTTCCAAGTAGTTCCTAATTGGTTGATATAGGCCATTATATCAACCAACGAAGACGCGCCACGACAGACGCACGCAATGAGTGGTGAGCAGATAACTGATTTACACATTTGTATTTAGACATAGTTAGATGAAGATAAATAGTGATTTATTGCAGACATTAACTATTATAAATACAGTTCTACCTTTTTACTCTAACCGAGTACTCGCTTCTTCTTACCGTCTTCCTCTGCACGTACGAGTGTACGTGAAGTTACGAGGCACCGCCTTATTCTGTCATCAGAATAAGTAGCTTGTACTGTCACCAGTACAAGCTTCAGGGTGCCCCGTTACACCTGGTAGCACTTCGTAGTCCGTCCAAGGACCACGTTCACATCCAACATGAATATGTTGGATGATGAAGATGACCAAAGCTTTCACGCTACGCGTGACGGCTACTCCCATTTGAGCGATGTCGAATGGGATGCGGTTGAACGAATGGGTTCGACCATGGGCATCCATGCTGTTAGCGTCATGCTAGAGGCTCTCAATAGAGATGCCCAACATGCTACTATCGCCAAGTTCATTCAAAATGAACTTGACGCAGAACGCGAGAAAGTAGCCTTGCTTCACCAACAAGGTTCTCAACAAGCAGAGTTGTTGAGAGAACAAGGTGCTCAACAGTTTGAACTGTTGAGACAGCAGCAGGCTGCTGCTGGCGGGTCGATGCACTCGCGTCGGCCCGAGACTTTGAAGATTGACATCTCAAAGTATAGGGGGTCGAAGAAGACTCCCTCTTGAGATGGTTCGTCGAATTGGATGACGCCATAAGGGCGCGTCGCATCGACGACGGGGATATGCAAGTTGCATTTGCCCAATCAAATCTGGCAGGACGTGCCAAGACTTGGGCACTGGGGCTCAAGTTGCACGACCCATATGCGTTTGGGTCGTTGGAAGTCTTCAAGTCGCGGCTCAGACAAACGTTTGAACCGCCTAGAGCTGAGTTCAGAGCTCGAACCGAACTCTTGAAGCTCAAGCAGGGTAAGCGTGATGTGCACGCTTACGCGCAACATATACGACATCTCACGAGTTGTATAAGTTCCAATCCGGTGGATGAACACACGTTGGTTTCGGTGTTCATGCAGGGTCTTGCGGATGGTCCCGTCAAGACTCACCTGTTCCGGCTTGAACTAGATTCACTAGAACAAGCCATTTCAATTGCGGAGCAGGAAGACTTCAGTCTGAGACAGGCTCGCGCCAGCTCGACATCATATCGTCAACCGAGACGATATGACAACGGAGGTCCAGAGCCGATGGAACTCTGTTATGTAGAGAGCGAGAAGGCTCGCTCTACAGGCTACAAGAAGTTGCAGAGATGCAACAGATGTCAAAAGAAAGGACACTACGCTTACGAGTGTAGTGCCCCTCGTCCAGTGTCTCGCAACACTGGGCGTAGTGACCGTCCACCCATGAGAAAGGGGCAGGGACGCGGGTCCGCTGTTGGTGCAAAGACGCAACAACGGGATGGACCGTCAAAAAAAGGACAGGATCAGTAGGTGCGGAGCACCCTACTGATCCAGCAACGTCAAGAGAATTTGTAGGCCTCTTGATGAAGGTTGCTCCCAACACACAAACCTTGTGCGTTGCTGCTCTAGGTAATGAGGTCTCACTCATTACCTTGAAACTCGAAGTGACGAATAAGTTGTCCCTTCGAGCTCTAGTCGATTGTGGGGCGTCCAACAATTTTGTGCGACGCCAATCGCTAGAAGATGGTCACTTCAAATTCAGTGAATGTGACACACCTCCTACGAGGATGACGGTACGTCTTGCAACAGGCGCATCCGTAACCGTCATGAAGCGTATAGTGAAGATTCACTATACGCTAGAAGATACCCAATATGATGATGACTTTATCGTATTGGATTTGGATGACAAATTTGATGTCATCCTTGGAATACCGTGGCTCAGAAGGTACGAACCACGGGTAAACTGGCAACATCGAACAGTAACGATGCCTGCCGCTTGTTCATCAGATGACCATCTGATGAACGTTTTGGAGCGTCCACAAGCGTTTGGATGTACTACGAGTGAGTGCGATGGCCTCGCTTGTGGTACGGTCGTTAGTACGACTGCACAAAACCTTAGTGTAACAAACGGTTACACTTCGGAGCAAAGTTCCGGCGGCTGTGAGGAAACACAGGCTGCGCCGAAGGTCCACCACTCGAATAAGTCGGGTGGACTGGGACAAAGATGTATCCCTAGCGGGGAACATCTAGAAGAGAAACAATCGATCGCTCAGGTTAAGCGAAACGATAATCCTAGATCGACTGGAGAGTTTTTCGTAGAGGATCTCGCTGTGGTTGCGCAACCCCAGCTAGAGGAAGTAAAGGGAATAAGTCCCAAGATTACAAACACGGCGGAAATAAGTTCCCCGAAACCCGCGGGAATAAGTCCCCGGGAAGCCGAAGGAGTAAGTCCTGCGAGGCCTGAGGGAATAAGTCCCCAGGAAATGACAGAGACATTAAATGTCATAGTCAATAACGGATCAAGTGTAGGCGCTTATACACTTGATCTGATTGCGCCTCCGAAGTTAACTTCGGAGATCACTCAGTTGCCAACGCTCGAACATAAAAGATTCTTGCGTGATCTGCGTAGTGGCAAAGTCAAGCAGATCTGCATACTCGTCGCTGAAGACGAGTGTGTAGCCGACATAAGGTCAGCAACAGTGTTCACTGAGAACGAGAGAGTTCTCAGTAGTTCATCTATGGACGAGAGTGTCCTAGATGAAAAGACACGAATTGAGCGATATGACTCCCAATCATGGGAATCGCTCAAGAAAAATCCTCTCTATGAAGATTTGGTTGAATTCAAGGATGTATTCCCTGAAACTGTTCCGTGCGAATTACCGAAGGATAAAGGTATTCGACACGAGGTCGAGCTTAAACCAGGCTCGAAGTACTGTGTCATGAAGCAGTGGCCACTGCCTCGTGAACAAGTACTTGCGATCGACAAGTTCTTTGCCGATCGTTTAGCTGCGGGCCATGTGAGGGGAATCAACTTCCCCACATAGCTCTCCGACCTTCTGTGTGCGAAAAGCAACAGGAGGGTGGCGGATAGTGCATGCATTTAACAAGTTGAATGCTGCAACGGTACCGGCTCAGACGCCGATACCGAGGAAGGACGTAATCATTGATGGTATGTCAAAGAGTACCATCTTTTCGTCCATGGATTTGATGGATGGCTTCTATCAAATCCTTATGCGGGAACGGGATATACCCTATACTGCAGTTAGCACGCCTAGCGGCATGCTCTGGGAATGGCTAGTAATGCCACAAGGGCTCAGTAATGCCCCTGCCACGTTCAACATATGTGTATCACATCTGTTGAGACCAGTACGAGAATTCGCACCGAGTTATTTCGATGACGTACTCATCCATAGTCGGGCTATGGATGGAAAGTCGGATGTTGAGGTTCACAGGTACCACGTCCGACAGGTTCTTACAATCATGCGAAAGCATCAATTGTATGCCAACCTCAAGAATTGTATATTTGCAGCAAGCGAAATACTACTTCTTGGGTGCATCGTTGGTAAAAACGGTGTACGTCCTGATCCCAAAAAGATCAAGGCGATCACCGACTGGCCTGTGCCGGTTGATGTCAAAGGTCTTCGAAAATTCCTTGGCCTAGCGGCGTATTTGCATAAGTATTCACGCAATTACGCCGAGATGACTGTGCACCTCTCTCGTTTGTTGAAAAAGAATGAGAGGTGGTTATGGAACGCTGAATGTCAGCGCTCCTTTGATGGTATCAAGCAGAGCTTGATACAATCCCCCAGTCCTAGCAATAGCCGATCAGGACAGGCCATTTCATGTGGTCTGTGATGCCAGCGATTTCGCAATCGGCTGTGCATTAATGCAGTACGATCTTGAAGGCGTTGAACGCGTCGTCTGCTATCAGTCGCGTCAGCTGCAACCAGCTGAGTGGAACTATCCAGTGCATGACAAGGAACTCCTTGCCATGAAGTATGCACTCGCGAAGTTCAGAGTCTATCTATTAAAAGATAGACTCTTCATTGTTTACACTGACCATGTGTCGTTACGCACGGCAGTGAACAGCCCGCACCTTTTACAACGAATGGCGCGGTGGTTGTCATTCTTTGCGAATACAACTTTACGGTCGAGTACAAACCAGGACGACTCAATGTCGTCGCTGATGCACTCTCACGTCGTCCCGACTTTGAAACAGTCGCGAAACCCAACAGTGAGACAGTCACTGTTGCGGTTATGACGTCCTCAGTCCCATCTACAACGTTGTATGATGATGTGAGGCGGGCATACGCCCAAGATGGTGAGATAGTGAAGTTGTTGACACATCTCTCCCAACCATCCCGAGAATCGTTGAAACGATTGTCGTCTGCGTATCGATCTGCATCAGATCGATACACTACTCGTAACGGTTTACTGTATTATACAGCCGTTTCTGGTGACACACCACTTGATGTCATTCCAGATGATACTGATCTGCTTTTGCGAATCATTTTCGAGTATCACGATGCTCCTATAAAAGACATCGTGGCCGTGAGAAAACAAATCTCACGGTGAGTCAAGACTTTTACTGGCCCCGCCAGTATCAGTTTGTGCGAAAGTATGTTCGCGCATGCGAAGTCTGCCAACGAGTGAAGTCAATTCCTTCACTGCGTGCACGATTACAGCCTCTACCGGTTCCGGCTGAGTGCTGGGAATCCATCTCAATGGATTTCGTCTTCGGGTTACCTAAAGACGCACGCGGGAATACGGGTATTCTCGTATTTGTTGACAGATTCAGCAAAATGGTACACCTTGTGGCTGTACCAGAGACAATCACGGCAAGTGGCTGTGCTTGTGTCTTTATTGACACCATCCTTCGACTTTATGGGTTGCCCCGTGAACTCGTATCAGACAGAGATCCGCGATTCACTGCTGATTTCTGGCGTTCCGTGTTCAAATCACTCGGAACGCGCTTGAAGATGTCAACATCTGATCATCCAGAGTTAGATGGTCAGACGGAACGTGCCAATCGTGTCCTTGAAGAGATACTTCGAGGATACGTACACTCCTTTAAGAGTTGGAGTGAGTTTTTGCCAATGGTAGAGTTTGCCATCAACAACTCGGTGCATGCGTCCACGACACATACACCGTTTCACGTGAATGGCTTGCGCCATCCGCGTGTACCCACCTTACTAGAGTGTAGCTCTGGTTTAAGGGGGGGAGGGACTCGCGCGAGCAAAAACCGATTTGGTTCACGCTCGTCACGCTCTGACGAAGAAGTCATTGCGTTTGATGCCGATATCGATAACATCGATATTGAAGAAGATGATGCCAGTGAGAGTGCGGAAGCCCTCACTGAAGAAGATGATCCCAGTGAGAGTGCGGAAGCCCTCACTGAAGAAAAGGTTGATGTTGCTGCAGTGCGCTCACAGCGCACTGAAGCTAACGAGTCATCAGATGAGTTCATACTGGCTCGTGAAACGGTAGTCCGTTTTGTGCAAGACTCCATCGCCGAAGCGGTGGATAAGCAAAAGCAAAACGCTGATAAGAATGGAAGGGAAAACACCCTTTTATTTAATAAAGGTGACTTAGTCCTACTGTCTACGGTTAATCTACCAAAACATGTAGTGACTAACTTGGGTAGCATTAAACTACTACCCAAGTACATCGGCCCTTTTCGTGTATTGCACCGCCTAGGCAATGCATACACGATCGAGTTCCCACGTAAGATGCGAACGCATCCCACGTTTTACGTTGGTCGGCTTAAGCCGTACCATCAGTGCGCTGCTTCTTCCGATGAAGAACGCCCTTGCGCTCAAGCATCTCGCAGAGAGCCTTGTGCTCCCGATGGTGGGCATCAACAAGGGTCTGAAGAGCAGTTATCTCAGCCCGAGACCGATCAACAATCCCACGAGCTACCCTTAGCTCGTCACGAAGAGATGTCAGAGATCTCTCGTTCTCAAGCTGAGCAAAGGCAAACTCAGCTCGATGCTTCGAGGCAGTGTCCGCCATTTGGAGACGCCTATTCCGCTCATGTTCGAGATCGTCGCGTAACCCTTGCGTTACGCGATCAAAGAGCTCTCGGGAACACACCGATCCACATGATCGTGTGGAGAGCGTCTTTCCTCCTCCTCCACCTCCATTAGAGGACTCTCGCGGTGGCCAGCGCTATCTGAGTGAGCGGCTGTTAAACCACCACGACGTGAACGGACGTCGGACGAGTTATCTCGTCCGATGGCGCGGCTATCCCCCGTCCTGGGATTCTTGGGAGCCCCGCTCCCAACTGATGATTGACGTTCTGGGTCTGGTCGAGCAGTACGACGCGGCACATCCTGTGCCGCAGAAGGACCGCCGGAGAAAGTCTTCCCGGCACGGTCGTAAAGGGTTTCAGGTTGTCAATCCCTTCGTACATCTCAGTAGAGACACGTACGCGCCACCACGGGCTGGTAAGGAGGTAAGCCTCCTTAGGTGCTCGTGCAGAGTTGTTCACACAACATGGGCACGAGTCTCCCCATGAGAGGCAGGGTAATCCTTTCTCCCTTGACAGACAATGCAGCTTGTAGCGTGCACCTGTCGGGGTTCGCTTTTCAAACTTATCACGAGCTTTGATAAGTTTGTCGTTCCAAGCGTCACGACCTACATCCTCGAGGTTATGGATGTAGGCGTTCCACGCTTGAAGTAGTGAGGGACCATCACGTTTGTGATTCCCACTGTACCATCGATGTCTAAAGAAAGCATCGATGAAGAATTCATGTTCAGCGCGATAGTTTTTCGCGCTGGGGTCAAGGTGATGGATCCTTGACGAATCGAACAATCGTGTTCGATAACGATCACTCGTCGTCGCCGACAAGTGATCCATGACAGATTTAGGAGGCATCCATGCCTTCTTCTCGGGAGCGAGACGCAAGACATTGCGGTCCCGCTCTTCCTGCGATGTGCTGACAAAAGTACTGGCACCTCGCTGTGAAGTGGTGTCCATAGGAGAACCGACACCACTATTAGCGCCCGAGTCTCGCGACCTCGAGCGCCTTCGCTTCGGCGATGGTTCATCTGATGAATCAGATGAACCAAAGATGCTGCGACGCAAAGCATCGTCCATGCCACGCTTGGCAGGCGGCTTAGATTCAATCGCCGTCGATACGGATCCATCATCCGTATCAGGAGAGTACGAGACACCGAGCTCGTACTCTGTGAAGACACGAGTGTCTTCATGACCAGCGCGTGCATCACCAAGTGACACAGGCTGGGTCGCTTCAGCAACCGATGAGACATCAGTTGCTGTTGTTTCTGCTTCGGCGTCCGCACAGAGACGTGCAGACGCGCTCTCGGCGGCCTTGTTCGCGCATCGCATGGACTTGTTAACCATGCGATGAAACTGATGGAGTGTGGACTCAGACCAACAAGTGCAAGCCCTGTCCCAAATGATTTGGGACGAGTATCCATTGAGTCAATCAGTCACTAAAGTGACTGATGGTTAGGGGGGGGGTGATGTAACGGGGTGAACCGTTACATAACAATTTATTAGAAATTGTTAATAGAATGTAGCTATAAGAGTTATATTCACAGAATATTGTCATAAGGACAAATATTCTGTAGCACTTACGAGTAGTTCCTAATTGGTTGATAAAGGCCATTATATCAACCAACGAAGACGCGCCACGACAGACGCACGCAATGAGTGATGAGCAGATAGTTGATTTACACATTTGTATTCAGACATAGTTAGATGAGGATAAACAGTAGTTTATTTATTGCAGACATTAACTATTATAAATACACTTCTAGTTTTTACTTTAACCAAGTACTCACTTCTCCTTACCGTCTTCCTCTGCACGTACCAGTGTACGTGAAGTTACGAGGCACCGCCTTATTCTGTCATCAGAATAAGTAGCTTGTACTGTCACCAGTACAAGCTTCAGGGTGCCCCGTTACACCAGGTGTTTCACCCGAATATTCCGGATCATAGACGACGTGGCTTATGTAAAGTGAGGACGGGAGGATCCAAGGTCCTTCTTTGATAGACTACCTCTTCTCTCTTTGTAACCTCCTGTACATCATTGCACATAAGAAGTGCATTTGAGTCGTGCTTTACAATTTCGCTCATCGTCCATACACAAAAAGTAGTGCCCGCTTGGGGTAATCGACATGTGCCATGGTCTACCATAATTGTAACGGGGCACCCTGAAGCTTGTACTGGTGACAGTACAAGTTACTTATTCTGATGACAGAATAAGGCGGTTAGTCGGAACTTCAAGTACACTGGTACGTGCAGAGGAAGACGGTAAGGAGAAGTGAGTACTTGGTTAAAGTAAAAAGTAGAAGTGTATTTATAATAGTTAATGTCTGCAATAAATAAACTACTGTTTATCCTCATCTAACTATGTCTGAATACAAATGTGTAAATCAACTATCTGCTCATCACTCATTGCGTGCGTCTGTCGTGGCGCGTCTTCGTTGGTTGATATAATGGCCTTTATCAACCAATTAGGAACTACTCGTAAGTGCTACAGAATATTTGTCCTTATGACAATATTCTGTGAATATAACTCTTATAGCTACATTCTATTAACAATTTCTAATAAATTGTTATGTAACGGTTCACCCCGTTACATCACCCCCCCTTAACCATCAGTCACTTTAGTGACTGATTGACTCAATGGATACTCGTCCCAAATCATTTGGGACAGGGCTTGCACTTGTTGGTCTGAGTCCACACTCCATCAGTTTCATCGCATGGTTAACAAGTCCATGCGATGCGCGAACAAGGCCGCCGAGAGCGCGTCTGCACGTCTCTGTGCGGACGCCGAAGCAGAAACAACAGCAACTGATGTCTCATCGGTTGCTGAAGCGACCCAGCCTGTGTCACTTGGTGATGCACGCGCTGGTCATGAAGACACTCGTGTCTTCACAGAGTACGAGCTCGGTGTCTCGTACTCTCCTGATACGGATGATGGATCCGTATCGACGGCGATTGAATCTAAGCCGCCTGCCAAGCGTGGCATGGACGATGCTTTGCGTCGCAGCATCTTTGGTTCATCTGATTCATCAGATGAACCATCGCCGAAGCGAAGGCGCTCGAGGTCGCGAGACTCGGGCGCTAATAGTGGTGTCGGTTCTCCTATGGACACCACTTCACAGCGAGGTGCCAGTACTTCTGTCAGCACATCGCAGGAAGAGCGGGACCGCAATGTCTTGCGTCTCGCTCCCGAGAAGAAGGCATGGATGCCTCCTAAATCTGTCATGGATCACTTGTCGGCGACGACGAGTGATCGTTATCGAACACGATTGTTCGATTCGTCAAGGATCCATCACCTTGACCCCAGCGCGAAAAACTATCGCGCTGAACATGAATTCTTCATCGATGCTTTCTTTAGACATCGATGGTACAGTGGGAATCACAAACGTGATGGTCCCTCACTACTTCAAGCGTGGAACGCCTACATCCATAACCTCGAGGATGTAGGTCGTGACGCTTGGAACGACAAACTTATCAAAGCTCGTGATAAGTTTGAAAAGCGAACCCCGACAGGTGCACGCTACAAGCTGCATTGTCTGTCAAGGGAGAAAGGATTACCCTGCCTCTCATGGGGAGACTCGTGCCCATGTTGTGTGAACAACTCTGCACGAGCACCTAAGGAGGCTTACCTCCTTACCAGCCCGTGGTGGCGCGTACGTGTCTCTACTGAGATGTACGAAGGGATTGACAACCTGAAACCCTTTACGACCGTGCCGGGAAGACTTTCTCCGGCGGTCCTTCTGCGGCACAGGATGTGCCGCGTCGTACTGCTCGACCAGACCCAGAACGTCAATCATCAGTTGGGAGCGGGGCTCCCAAGAATCCCAGGACGGGGGATAGCCGCGCCATCGGACGAGATAACTCGTCCGACGTCCGTTCACGTCGTGGTGGTTTAACAGCCGCTCACTCAGATAGCGCTGGCCACCGCGAGAGTCCTCCAATGGAGATGGAGGAGGAGGAAAGACGCTCTCCACACGATCATGTGGATCGGTGTGTTCCCGAGAGCCTCTTTGATCGCGTAACTCTTTCGTTGCGCGGTGACCTCGAGCATGAGCAGGACAGGCGTCTCCAAATGGCGGACACTGTCTTGAAGCATCGAGCTGAGTTTGCCTTTGCTCAGCTTGAGAACGAGAGAGCTTTGATATCTCTGCGTAGCGAGCTAAGGTTTGCTCGTGGGATTGTTGATCGGTCTCGGGCTGAGATAACTGCTCTTCAGACCCTTGTTGATATCCACCACCGGGAGCACAAGGCTCTCTGCGAGATGCTTGAGCGCAAGGGCGTTCTTCATCGGAAGAAGCAGCGTACTGATGGTACGGCTTAAGCCGACCAACGTAAAACGTGGGATGCGTTCGCATCTTACGTGGCAGTTCGATCGTGTATACGTTGCCTAGGCGGTGCAATACACGAAATGGGCCGATGTACTTGGGTAGTAGTTTAATGCTACCCAAGTTAGTCACTACATGCTTTGGTAGATTAACCGTAGACAGTAGGACTAAGTCACCTTTATTAAATAAAAGAGTGTTTGCCCTTCCATTCTTATCAGCGTTTTGCTTTTGCTTATCCACCGCTTCGGCGATGGAGTCTTGCACAAAACGGACTACCGTTTCACGAGCCAGTATGAACTCATCTGATGACTCGTTAGCTTCAGTGCGCTGTGAGTGCACTGCAGCAACATCAACCTTTTCTTCAGTGAGGGCTTCCGCACTCTCACTGGGATCATCTTCTTCAGTGAGGGCTTCCGCACTCTCACTGGCATCATCTTCTTCAATATCGATGTTATCGATATCGGCATCAAACGCAATGACTTCTTCGTCAGAGCGTGATGAGCGTGAACCAAATCGGTTTTTGCTCGCGCGAGTCCCTCCCCCCCTTAAACCAGAGTTACACTCTAATAAGGTGGGTACACGCGGATGGCGCAAGCCATTCACGTAAAACGGTGTATGTGTCGTGGACGCATGCACCGAGTTGTTAATGGCAAACTCTACCATTGGCAAGAACTCACTCCAACTCGTAAAGGAGTGTACGTATCCTCGAAGTGTCTCTTAGAGGACACGATTGGCCCGTTCCGTCGGACCATCTGACTCTGGATGATCCGATGTCGACATCTTCAAGCGCGTTCCGAGTAATTTGAACAAGGAACGCCAGAAATCAGCAGTGAATCGTGGATCTCTGTCTGATACGAGTTCACGGGGCAACCCATGAAGTCGGAAGATGGTGTCGATAAAGACACAAGCACAGCCACTTGCCGTGATTGTCTCTGGTACAGCCACAAGGTGTACCATTTTGCTGAATCTGTCAACAAATACGAGAATACCCGTATTCCCGCGTGCGTCTTTAGGTAACCCGAAGACGAAATCCATTGAGATGGATTCCCAGCACTCAGCCGGAACCGGTAGAGGCTGTAATCGTGCACGCAGTGAAGGAATTGACTTCACTCGTTGGCAGACTTCGCATGCGCGAACATACTTTCGCACAAACTGATACTGGCGGGGCCAGTAAAAGTCTTGACTCACCGTGAGATTTGTTTTCTCACGGCCACGATGTCTTTTATAGGAGCATCGTGATACTCGAAAATGATTCGCAAAAGCAGATCAGTATCATCTGGAATGACATCAAGTGGTGTGTCACCAGAAACGGCTGTATAATACAGTAAACCGTTACGAGTAGTGTATCGATCTGATGCAGATCGATACGCAGACGACAATCGTTTCAACGATTCTCGGGATGGTTGGGAGAGATGTGTCAACAACTTCACTATCTCACCATCTTGGGCGTATGCCCGCCTCACATCATCATACAACGTTGTAGATGGGACTGAGGACGTCATAACCGCAACAGTGACTGTCTCACTGTTGGGTTTCGCGACTGTTTCAAAGTCGGGACGACGTGAGAGTGCATCAGCAACGACATTAAGTCGTCCTGGTTTGTACTCGACCGTAAAGTTGTATTCTACAAAGAATGACAACCACCACGCCGTTCGTTGTGAAAGGTGCGGGCTGTTTACTGCCGTGCGTAACGACACATGGTCAGTGTAAACAATGAAGAGTCTATCTTTTAATAGATAGACTCTGAACTTCGCGAGTGCATACTTCATGGCAAGGAGTTCCTTGTCATGCACTGGATAGTTCCACTCAGCTGGTTGCAGCTGACGCGACTGATAGCAGACGACGCGTTCAACGCCTTCAAGATCGTACTGCATTAATGCACAGCCGATTGCGAAATCGCTGGCATCACAGACCACATGAAATGGCCTGTCCTGATCGGCTATTGCTAGGACTGGGGGATTGTATCAAGCTCTGCTTGATACCATCAAAGGAGCGCTGACATTCAGCGTTCCATAACCACCTCTCATTCTTTTTCAACAAACGAGAGAGGTGCACAGTCATCTCGGCGTAATTGCGTGAATACTTATGCAAATACGCCGCTAGGCCAAGGAATTTTCGAAGACCTTTGACATCAACCGGCACAGGCCAGTCGGTGATCGCCTTGATCTTTTTGGGATCAGGACGTACACCGTTTTTACCAACGATGCACCCAAGAAGTAGTATTTCGCTTGCTGCAAATATACAATTCTTGAGGTTGGCATACAATTGATGCTTTCGCATGATTGTAAGAACCTGTCGGACGTGGTACCTGTGAACCTCAACATCCGACTTTCCATCCATAGCTCGACTATGGATGAGTACGTCATCGAAATAACTCGGTGCGAATTCTCGTACTGGTCTCAACAGATGTGATACACATATGTTGAACGTGGCAGGGGCATTACTGAGCCCTTGTGGCATTACTAGCCATTCCCAGAGCATGCCGCTAGGCGTGCTAACTGCAGTATAGGGTATATCCCGTTCCCGCATAAGGATTTGATAGAAGCCATCCATCAAATCCATGGACGAAAAGATGGTACTCTTTGACATACCATCAATGATTACGTCCTTCCTCGGTATCGGCGTCTGAGCCGGTACCGTTGCAGCATTCAACTTGTTAAATGCATGCACTGTCGGCTACACACTCGTCGTCAGCGACGAGTATGCATATCTGCTTGGCTTTGCCACTACGCAGATCACACAAGAACCTTCTATGTTCGAGCGTTGGCAACTGAGTGATCTCAGAAGTAAACTTCGGAGGCGCAATCAGATCAAGTGTATAAGCGCCTACACTTGATCCGTTATTGACTATGACATTCAATGTCTCTGTCATTTCCTGGGGACTTATTCCCTCAGGCCTCGCAGGACTTACTCCTTCGACTTTCCGGGGACTTATTCCCGCGGGTTTCGTGGACCTTATTTCCGCCGTATTTGTAATATCGGGACTTATTCCCTTAACTTCGTCTAGCTGGGGTTGCGCAACCACAGCGAGATCCTCTACGAAAGACTCTTCAGTCGATCTAGGATTATCGTTTCGCTTAACCTGAGCGATAGATTGCTTCTCTTCTAGATGTTCCCCGCTGGGGATACATCTCTGTACCGGTCTACTCGACTTATTCGAGTGGTGGACCTTCGGCGCAGCCTGTGTTTCCTCACAGCCGCCGGAACTTTGCTCCGAAGTGTAACCGTTTGTTACACTAAGGTTTTGTGCAGTCGTACTAACGACCGTACCACAAGTGAGGCCATTGCACTCACTCGTAGTACATCCACACGCTCGTGGACGCTCCAAAACGTTCATCAGATGGCCATCTGATGAACAAGCGGCAGGCATCGTTACTGTCCGATGTTGCCAGTTTACCTGTGGTTCGTACCTTCTGAGCCACGGTATTCCAAGGATGACATCAAATTTGTCGTCCAAATCCAATACGATAAAGTCATCGTCATACTGGATATCTTCTAGCGTATAGTGGATCTTCACTATACGCTTCATGACGGTTACGGATGCGCCTGTCGCAAGACGTACCGTCATCCTCGTAGGAGGTGTGTCACATTCACGGAACATAAAGTGACCATCTTCTAGCGATTGGCGTCGCACAAAATTGTTGGACGCCCCACAATCGACTAGAGCTCGAAGGGACAACTTATTTGTCACTTCGAGTTTCAAGATAATGAGTGAGATCTCATTACCTAGAGCAGCAACGCACAACGTTTGTGTGTTGGGAGCAACCTTCATCAAGAGGCCTACAAATTCTCTTGACGTTGCTGGATCAGTAGGGTGCTCCGCACCTACTGATCCTGTCCTTTTTTTGACGGTCCATCCCGTTGTTGCGTCTTTGCACCAACAGCGGACCCGCGTCCCTGCCCCTTTCTCATGGGTGGACGGTCACTACGCCCAGTGTTGCGAGACACTGGACGAGGGGCACTACACTCGTAAGCGTAGTGTCCTGTCTTCTGACATCTGTTGCATCTCTGCAACTTCTTGTAGTCTGTAGAGCGAGCCTTCTCGCTCTCTACATAACAGAGTTCCATCGGCTCTGGACCTCCGCTGTCATATCGTCTCGGTTGACGATATGATGTCGAGCTGGCGCGAGCCTGTCTCAGACTGAAGTATTCCTGCTCCGCAATGGAAACGGCTTGTTCTAGTGAATCTAGTTCAAGCCGGAACAGGTGAGTCTTGACGGGACCATCCGCAAGACCCTGCATGAACACCGAAACCAACGTGTGTTCATCCACCGGATTGGAACTTATACAACTCGTGAGATGTCGTATATGTTGCGCGTAAGCGTGCACATCACGCTTACCTTGTTTGAGCTTCAAGAGTTCAGTTCGAGCTCTGAACTCAGCTCTAGGCGGTTCAAACGTTTGTCTGAGCCGCGACTTGAAGACTTCCAACGACCCAAACGCATATGGGTCGTGCAACTTGAGCCCCAGTGCCCAAGTCTTGGCACGTCCTGCCAGATTTGACTGGGCAAATGCAACTTGCACATCCCCGTCGTCGATGCGACGCGCCCTTATGGCGTCATCCAATTCGACGAACCATCTCAAGAGGGAGTCCTCTTCGACTCTTCTATACTTGGAGATGTCAATCTTCAAGGTTTCGGGTCGACGCGAGTGCATCGACCCGCCAGCAGCAGCCTGCTGCTGTCTCAACAGTTCAAACTGTTGAGCACCCTGTTCTCTCAACATCTCTGATTGTTGAGAACCTTGTTGGTGAAGCAAGGCTACTTTCTCGCGTTCAGCGCCAAGTTCATTTTGAATGAACTTGGCGATAGTAGCATATTGGGCATCTCTAATGAGAGCCTCTAGCATGACACTAACAGCATGGATGCCCATGGTTGAACCCATCCGTTCAACCGCATCCCATTCGACATCGCTCAAATGGGATTAGCCGTCACGCGTAGCGTGAAAGCTTTGGTCATCTTCATCATCCAACATATTCATGTTGGATGTGAACGTGGTCCTTGGACGGACTACGAAGTGCTACCAGGTGAAACGGGGCACCCTGAAGCTTGTACTGGTGACAGTACAAGCTACTTATTCTGATGACAGAAAAAGGCGGTGCCTCGTAACTTCACGTACACTCGTACGTGCAGAGGAAGGCGGTAAGAAGAAGCGAGTACTTAGTTTAAGTAAAAGGTAGAACTGTAACGGGGCACCCTGAAGCTTGTACTGGTGACAGTACGAGCTACTTATTCTGATGACCGAATAAGGCGGTGCCTCGTAACTTCACGTACACTCGTACGTGCAGAGGAAGACGGTAAGAAGAAGCGAGTACTTAGTTTAAGTAAAAGGTAGAACTGTAACGGGGCACCCTGAAGCTTGTACTGGTGACAGTACAAGCTACTTATTCTGATGACCGAATAAGGCGGTGCCTCGTAACTTCACGTACACTCGTACGTGCAGAGGAAGACGGTAAGAAGAAGCGAGTACTTGGTTAAAGTAAAAAGTAGAAGTGTATTTATAATAGTTAATGTCTGCAATAAATCACTATTTATCTTCATCTAACTATGTCTGAATACAAATGTGTAAATCAGTTATCTGCTCACCACTCATTGCGTGCGTCCGTCGTGGCGCGTCTTCGTTGGTTGATATAATGGCCTATATCAACCAATTAGGAACTACTAGTAAGTGCTACAGAATATTTGTCCTTATGACAATATTCTGAGAATATAACTCTTAAAGTTATATTCTATTAACAATTTCTTGTAAATTGTTATGTAACGATTCACCCCGTTACAAGAACTGTATTTATAATAGTTAGTGTCTGTAAATAAATCACTGTTTATCCTCATCTAACTATGTCTGAATACAAATGTGCATATCAACTATCTGCTCACGACTCATTGCGTGCGTCTGTCGTGGCGCGTCTTCGTTGGTTGATATAATGGCCTATATCAACCAATTAGGAACTACTAGTAAGTGCTGCAGAATATTTGTCCTTATGACAATATTCTGAGAATATAACTCTGATAGTCATATTCTATTAACAATTTCTTATAAATTGTTATGTAACGGTTCACCCCGTTACACTCTTGCTTCACCAGATCTGTCGCGGTGCGAGGAATGCACGTCAACGCATGTGCATTCTTCGCACCGCGACAGATCTGGTCCATATCTATTGATTTTCGTGAGGATCGTAGTAGGACTCATGATATGCACAAACTCTGCATCTAGAAGACAAATCAATAAATGCGACTAAGTACAACCCGATAGTATAGCGCACATGTTCTTGAGCTCGCCTCGCATAGTTCAATGGACTTCCTTGCTATGTGCTATTTTCACGTTATAGATCACTGTCATCACCGCCCACGACCGTTCAAAAGGAGTCATAACGTCTCAGATGAAAAAAAAATCGTAAATTTGAAATGCGAACGATATGCAGTCATGCAAATTCGAAATGCGAACGATATGCAGTCAGCGCTATCCTGTCTACAATACAGTTGCAGCGTTAAACGGGCAACGAAACGTTCGTAGCAGAAGCGCAGACGCCAGGTGAAGACTGACATGTGCAGCAAAGGCTCACTTCGATGGATCAATAGTCAATGTCCTTGAAACTGTCCTCGAAACTGTCGCCGAAACTGTCCTCAGTCTTCGCTGTCTTCGCTGTCTGGGCTTTCTTTGATTTTGCGTGGTCTTTTCCCGAAAGCAATACGCAATGTCGAACGGAAAACGGAATCGGCCAGGGGCATCAGCCTGCCTTTGTTCCATTTAACAGTGTTGAGCGCGCATCGAGACGCTTTGGTCATCTGGTTCCACAGGATCAAGGGTTGAAATCCGCCATCGTTTCCGGACAACGCGATGTAGTGCCTGTCGCCGTGGTCTCTGTAATCGAGTCTGACCGTGTCCCCGACCCGGTTTTCAGATTTCAGTTCGTCCGTTCTCTTCGGCCCTTCTCTGCCCATCGTCGTCACCCCCAGGATTTCCGACTCATCGTCGTCAAGGTCGTTGAGCCAAATGGTCGCCCACTCCCAGTCGTAACGATGGCCAACTGTGCCCCTGACCGAGTCTTTCGGGAAGAACCACGCGTAGACGATACCAATTTGACCCCCCTCCTTCCCGACACGCGCATAGACTTGACCGCCCAGAAAAGGTTGCCCGCAGTCGCCATCATCATCTCCCGTCGCCTTGAGACCATGGCTGGTTCTTCCCTGAGCATCCACCGCGGCATACGCGTCACATCCGTGAGAAATGTGGAGCGATGGTTGGTATCGTAGGGCGGCCCTCGCGGACTTGGACGTATTCTTTGCCTCAGGATACGGTACTATTTGGTCGTGGCGAACACGGACCTCTACACATTGAAACGACTTCGCTAGGGGCAAGGCCGTGAGCAGGGTGGCACACAGGAAGGCACTTGTCTTCATGGTTGTCTGTCGCTGTGTCTGGAAGCGGAAGAATTGCACAATGAACAGCAGCTTTATTGCTTCAGGAAAGTAACCCCTCTCCATCTAGTTGATTGACTACTATAGGGACTCCGCATCCAGAATGTGCCAGCACACCCCTCACGACTCCACGAACAGTGAAGAGCGTGCTACAAACACCGGACTATACAGAACACAAATGCAGCACGTTGCTGCACTGCCATGAGTTGCAAAGAGCGCGTCAAAAAAGGTGGCGGATATAGCATGTTTTCTAGGAATTCAGCAAGCAGCATGTCTCACAATTCGAAAACGTTGAGGGCAGGGAGCCGAACACAGCCATGGATCATCAGTGCGTAGAGCATAGCACGCTCTTTGCAATTCGTGGAATTGGAAAGAGCTGGCTACGGCGGACACCCCATGTAAAGTGTGTGCTATGTTGGAGTCGCACGGAACGTTCTGCGAAGCTGATTGTCGCAAAAAGGTGGCTACAATGGATAGCCTATGTAAAGTCGTTGAATCACAAAGAGGAGACTACAAATCATTGAAGTGAACCGCTCAAGGAAATGTAACAGGCTCTCAGTAGCCCAGATGTTTGACCCGAATATTCCGGATCATAGACGACGTGGCTCATGTAAAGTGAGGACGGGAGGATCCAACATCCTTCTTTGATAGACTACCTCTCCTCTCTTTGTATCCTCCTGTACGTCATTACACATAAGAAGTGCATTTGAGTCGTGCTCTACGATTTCGCTCATCGTCCATACACAAAAAGTAGTGCCCGCGTGGGGTAATCGACATGTGCCATGGCATACCATAATGTTAGAGCTTAGCGTCACGTGGAAAGCACTTTGGTGATGCGAGGAGCACTGTCGTGTGTTGGATGTCATGTCGTGGGCGTAAGTTTTGTCGTCGTGTAGATAATAAATATACTGAACAGCGTAACTTCGACACAAGTGGCTTATTACTACTTCTAGGACGTGAGTCGTGGTGTGAAATGGCGATCGTCACTGCTGCCCGCCGTTGACTCCAGTAGTGAATCGGATAGGTGTTGTGGTACAACATGAAGTGAGGAAGCGTCAGCGAATTGTGCGATCTAATACAGATATTCAGCTCATGTGGTACTGAGCCATTGCACATCGGGGTACTACGCATGATGGTATGGCCGTTGATGAGACATAACAACTACTGTGCTGAGCACATCTTCGTACAGGCCACAGTCCGATCGAAGACCGCAGCATGAACGTTGTAAGGGCGAAAGATGCTGGTATTCGAATTAACGCGATTTCGATGGGCACGGCGGCTTGAAAGTAGTTGAGCAAGGGGAAGCAAACTATTTATCGTAAGAAAAGGTGTACTAAATATGGCCGGTATTCTTCCTTCACCACTGTTCGTCACTTTGTCAGGAGATATTTGTTTGCATTATCGCTAATAGCTCTAGTGATGAGGCCCATGCATTTGCCCGTAGCGCCGGTACCCGCTCTGACGAATAAGTACAGCAGTCTATCTTTCCTTTTGCTCCCAGAATATGCATGTCAAAAACCTATTGTAACGCAATGTCGTGCGCCGTCACCGTGCTGTACTATCACGAGGTGCTTTTGTCGCTAATTTGCGTGACTGTACATGCTGTGCTAGGAAAGGAGTACAAGGAGACTCTAGAACTACAGGCAATCAAGGCGTCAGCTGATCATTCGCGGGACAATTCGCACGAGACCAAGTTGATAATTGGGCGCTCGCGCAATCCCACGCGTTCGCACAATCGGAACGCTATACTGTATCATTAGTGGCATCTATCGTGATGCATGTCCCCACGCGGACAGTGAGTCTGTGTTCGAACGATGAGTAAAAATTGCAGAGTGCGCCTTATAAGCACTATTTACATACCAGGTTGTACCATAGAGAGGTAGTCTACCAAAAGAGGATGTTTAGACAGTCCTAGTGTAACGGGGTGAATCGTTACATAACAATTTATAAGAAATTGTTAGTAGAATATGACTATCAGAGTTATATTCTCAGAATATTGTCATAAGGACAAATATTCTGCAGCACTTACTAGTAGTTCCTAATTGGTTGATATAGGCCATTATATCAACCAACGAAGACGCGCCACGACAGACGCACGCAATGAGTGGTGAGCAGGTAGTTGATATGCACATTTGTATTCAGACATAGTTAGATGAAGATAAATAGTGATTTATTGCAGACATTAACTATGATAAATACAGTTCTACTTTTTACTTCAACCAAGTACTCGCTTCTTCTTACCGTCTTCCTCAGCACGTACGAGTGTACGTGAAGTTACGAGGCACCGCCTTATTCTGTCATTAGAATAAGTAGCTTGTACTGTCACCAGTACAAGCTTCATAGTGCCCCATTACACCTAGTGAGCGCGTTCTTCGCAGATCAAGAGTCGCATGAAAAGTACTACGAAGCGGATTGTCCAAAAAGGTGGTTACAGTGGATAGTCTACGTAAAGTGGTGTAATTACAAAGATAAGACTATAAATCACTGAAGTGAACCGCTCAAGTAACATGTACTATGCTCCTAGCCCAGGTGTTACACACGAATATTCCGGATTACAGACGACGTGGTCCACAGGAGGGGCTGAACCGCTGCCTCTGAAAACTAATTTTTAACTGGTGAAGTAGCCACTAAAAAAGGCATTAGTCTGTCCAATAAGGCGATTTATGCGCGACCGCTAAACACATATGGTCACGGCTTTGAACGGTAGTTTTTCATCAACTTCAGGCAATTTGCAAACGCTTGACAACAATGTGTTCGGATCGATATAGCAGCAGAAGTCAAGCTGCATAGGACAATGATAGTGGCGAATCGAGCGAATGCAACTGTAGAATGGAACATTAAACATGAATAGAAAGACACTTAAAAACTTGAAGTAAGAAAGGAAGTTTCGACCGCCGTAAATCTAGATCAACAGTTTATTTGCTGCGAGATGCGAAAGCGGAGCTGCATTGTTCCTTCCTGGATTACGTTGAAAATGATATCCATCACGCGAAGGTGATCCGGTTTTCTGAGACTAATGCGACACAGACTTGGTGGGTGTAATCGTGAATTTACGAGCAAAACCCTCTACCGTCCGATCATCGTTCTTGGTATCTTGATCTTCTTTGTCAATGTCCTCATTCAGTGTTCGTTTTGTCGTTATCTTTTTCGTTGCGGTAAGTGTAGTCACGTTCGTTGTCGTTTTCGTAGTCGTCGACGTCCCCATCACAATCTGCGGTACCCCTTGTATCTCCAATTCGCCATCACAAAGTTTTTTGGTAACCCGCATACATTCTGTGAGTGTACATCCACGTCATAGTAACTAATCATGCATGTATGTGTGTTCTCTACATATCGTACATTTTGACGCTAGACGGAGTGGTCTCACGATACGATGGAGTAACGGTCTTCGAAGCATAATTCAAGGATGTTTTGCTATTTAGTATGGAAACAAGGAACATCAATTTGGAGGGTTCAGAGGATTTACAAGCTCAAATAAGTCTGGAAGGAATCGAAGAAAATAAATAACAATATGATTAACTTGGTCCCGATCGCTCAGTTATTCACATTATTGAGAGCGTCAAGCCCCTCCATAAATACGATTACCAATTGATCGGGGTGCCGGAACGTTCAACCCGAGAACCGATTCAACGACGTGGGTGCTCTGAGGAGTTATGAGCTAGGGTAGTTCACGTAACGGGCTACCCCGTTACATAATTTTGACATCAAACGGTGTCTATAAAAAGGTTGTCTGTCGTGACAATCTTCTGCCAATAGTGACTGAGATAGGTAGTATTGAAGGAATGTTATCCCTCAGGATAAATTTCAATCGCTGCTCAAAGGTTGGTAGATGTAAGACATTTTAACCAAGATTACTACCAATCACCGCTAGATGCGCGCAATGAGTGGTGAGCAGGTTGTCGTCATACGACAATGTAGATTAATAAAGTCAGACGAAGACTGAAGTTATATTGATAGCTTAACTACATGTAGTACAGCTCTCTTTTTATATTTACTTAAACGAACCGTTTGAGTGGAATAGCTTCCTCTGCACGTACGAGTGTATGTGAAGGTTCGTGGCACCCAGACAAAGGGTGCCCCGTTACAACTGGTAGCACTTCGTAGTCCGTCCAACGACTACTTAGTGTCCGTCCAACATGAACATGTTAAACGTAGAAGACGACAGCTTTCACGCCACCCGTGATGGCTACTCCCATCTGATTGACTAAAAATGGGAGGTAGTCGGCCGGATAAGTGTGCTCATGGGCGAACCCGCCATCAGTGGTATGTTGGAGTCTCTAAGCAGAGACCAGTCAAATGCTGCTATCAACAAGTTCCTACAAGGGGAACTTGCCATCGAAAGACAAAATATAGCCTTTCTGCATCAGCAAGGCTCTCATCAGTCGATGGGCGGGCCGACGCACATGTGTCGACCCGAAACTTTGAAGATTGATATCTCAAGGTACAAGGGAACCGATGAAGATTTCCTTTTAATATGGTTCGTCGAGTTAGACGATGCCATCAGGGCCCGTCACATCGAGGGTGACGAGATGCAAGTCACCTTTGCCCTATCAAATTTGACGGGACGAGCAAAGACTTAGGCCTTAGGGCTCAAGCTTCACGATACAATTGGGTTTGATTCGTTGGAGATCTTGAAGTCTTGGCTTACAAAAACGTTTGAGTCGCCGAGACCCGAGCCCAGAGCACGCTCTGCATTCTTGAGGCTCAAGCATGGTAATCGTGATATGTAATGGGGCTTTCTTTGTTTGGGTGCCACGAAACTTCACGTACATTAGTACGTGCAGAGGAAGCTAATCAACCCAATGACTAAGCTGAGTGAAGGGGGAGAGAGAGATCTGTATTTAACATAGTTAAGCTATCAAAGTAGCTTTAGACTAAATCTTGCTATATTAAACTACGTCGTCGTATGACTACAACCTTCTCACCACTCACTGCGCGCGTCTAGCAGCGATCGGCAGTAAGCTATGGTTGATGTGTCTTTTATCAACCAATCTTTGAGCAGCGCATGCATATCACCCTAAAAGGGGACAGTCTTCCTTTAGTTTTATCTATCTCGGATAGTATTGGTAGGACATTGTCATGCTAGACAATATTCCTATTGACACCGTTTGGTGTCAATATCATGTAACAGGCAACCCCATTACACATGTGGTAAGATGCGTGTTTTATAATATTAGAAGACATCTGGAAGTGTGGCGAAGGCAAGCTAACCACTTAAAGTAGATCACAGAGGCTCGATGGGAAAAATTGCTGAATACAAGGGTGAGTTCTTTACATCATCTTGTTTATTAATAGCTGGCCCAGTTAAGGTAAATTGAACCCAACTAAGACGAAAAGCTAGGTACTTAAGATAAGTCCAAGGAATAGAAGGCATACATGGAGTCGTTTTTGAATGCATTTGAATATGCATTCGAAGATCCGGTAGTGAAAAATAGCGTAGCAAGAAGTTCAATGATTCGTGTGCAAAGTACGGAATTTTACACCCAACCAGTGCAAATTACTCGCCCAAGCAAATTTTCTTTCATAAATAAAACAATCATTCGCTTGCCGAAATGGCGCGTTAAATGCTGTACTGAAAACGTTTGCTGAAAGAATGGTACAGTGAAGCGATTGTGACGGCTACATACACACAGAACCTTCTACCAAATTTGGCGCTTCATTGTTCAACACCTAACGAAAATGTGTAATGTTGAATCGTCGCTTGGACGCATGCGTCTTTTGGACCGCGTGGATGCGTGTATGTAGACTCCTCAAGCAAATAAGTTTAATATCAAAGCCCTTTGTTGCATCTTTATGGGTTGTGCTGGAAAAAAATAAAGCCTCTTGTGCTGTGGATTATAGCACTCAAATTTTGGTGTTGCCTCGGACAATTGAACTCATTGAATGTCTAAATGCGGCGTATGCTCCATCACACAACCCTCGTTGTGATCTTATGGAAACCCTTTGCTTCGATGATGATGATGATGGTAAAAATATCAAGCAACAAACTGAAAGCGATCGTACGGAAGTAGACGACACGAACAATTTTGATGATGGTACATCGGACCAAGAGATGGATGCATTTTCCGATTTTATTATCATCTCGCCTAAAGCTTACACTATGGTAGGCAAATTCTGATATTGCACTTCGTTCATCTCCGACTGACGCTACTGATAATAACGATACGTAGTTGGATATACAACATACTCACGCACCTACCGTTCACTGTCGTGACTGTGATCGAAAGTACTAAGGAAGAAGTATCGGCTGGTTTTGGTGGTCAATTTGTGGTGCTGTCTACAGAATTTTGATTGGTGCTGCAGTGTCAGGTGAGTCTTCATATTTGCCTCCGTAGCCGAGTATCGTGTAGTTTAGTGGAGACCTCGTGATTAGGTACTAGGAGAAGATCAATTATTCTAATCTCGACACTTCTGAGCCGGGTCCTAAGCGGCTCAGGCTCACTGATGAATTCGATACTGCATGCTAGTTGTAGAGATGATCTCGATTGTACTAGGAGACTATTGCAACCCTACCCAAAGTTTTTTTTAAGAATTCCATTGAAGAAGGCTCAAAAGTCATTTCTCGAATCACAGATGGGATGCATTACAATGTCCACATGGGGACCGAGTTGTTATGTTCAAGTGGGTGTTTATGATAAAACGAGATGCTGCTGGAAATTTAGTTCACTGCAAAGTACGTCATATAAAATAAGGGCTTCGTCAAGTTTACGCTGCGGATCAATGGGAAACATATCTTCCGGTCGCAAGGCTCAATTCAGTGCGGTCTTTTTTTTGCTAAACATGACATGATAGCTGCGAAGTAGGCTGCATGGTCTTGAGCAAGAGGCTGCTATTTGATACAAACGATTTAAAAGGTGTCGAAAGCTTTAATATTCAAGCCAGGCACTGCTGATCCGTTTTTTTTGTCACCAATGGATGACAAGAATATGATGTACATTGTGCTCTGCGTCGATGGCCTACTAGTTAGTCATACGAGCAAAGTAGAAGATACCAAGATCAAGTCGGCACTCTTGAAGTACATCATGCTCTATTATCTCGGTGATGATCCTTTAGTGCTCGGCTTTAAGGTGAATTACAAATGGGGTCGTGGATCTTTTTTAAAATTTACAGTCGCAGATTATCAAGCAACTTGTTGGACGGATGGGTTAGTATTCAACATTTTAAAGCCGCTTCAGGAATTTTTTTGTCAGAAACTGAGTGAATTTACCGGTGGTTAACAGACAGAGAGAAAGAAGTGTCGTGAATTGATTGGTTCCATTAAATTTATTTACATCTGGTGCGTCATGTCCTGACATCAGTATGTTAATTTGTATATCTTTTGGAGTAGCTTGAGTCGCTGACACAAGCATACGTTAATGCTGTAGTGAGTGTGATTCCATAACTAAAGTGGAAACATAGGCGATGAATATGCTACAAACTTGGTGGCGAAACGTGATTCGTGCCCCTTTTTTTCGTGCGAATGGGTGTAGCGATTATCATCGTGTCAGTTTGCGTCGATATTGCTATGACTCTGTGCGCTGTGTTGTGATACGTATACAACTTGAAGCCGTTGGAACATCTCAATATTGGTAACCATTAGTTGAATCAAGGTACATGGACCAAGGAACATCTGAAGATCTCAAGGATGGTAACCGTTGGTTGAATTAAGGGACATGGGCCAAGGCAGATATTAGAACGGGACGAGTCGACGAAGAAACGAGTCAACAAACGAAGGTGGCAGTTCGCAGGTTAGATGCAACCGCGTGCACGAAAAGCTCAGTCAAAAAAGTGCGAGGTGCAACGCAAAAGTTCCCACACTCAGAGGGAGCTAATCTAGGGAAATATATCTTTGTGAGTCAAGGTATCTACTTATAGGGTTATCCTTTGGTCAGGAGCACAATGCTAGCTGGAAGTTTGACGCAACACAGAGATTGCCACACGCTGCTCTTGTAATTTAAGGTCCTGAGAGGAAAAATACTGTTTCTCTTTTCTCTGTAGAGGCCGATTATATAGCTTTATCTCTTGCAGCTTGAAAAATGGTGTGGCTCTGTCATTTATCTATATAGTGGGTGTAAACCAGTGACCTAATATTGTCATGAACTTCGAAAATTAAGACGCGATATCGATATCAGAACATGCTGATGAACATTTTTAAGACAATAATGTTGATCTGCTCTATCAATTTCTGCAAGATGCAGTTCAGAATAGTGTGATCCAGATGCATTAAGTGTCTTCTGATACAAAAGGTGCGGACTTCATAACAAAGTCACTTCCTATGGCGCAGTTCATCAAACTAGTAAAGCTAAGTGATGTTCTTGAAAAGATAGCGATATGCCATTAATGGGGAGTGTAATGGATACTAATTAACGTCTTCTATAAAAGCAATTGCTGCGTCTTATCCAGTATTGAAGATTCTGTCATGTATTTTTTTTCTAAAGAGGTTCTAATAGATTCGAGCAACGGTCAGAGAATGGTGCTAGCGTGTTGTGCATATTTTTACATTGTTTGATAAGCCAAATTTGCTTGTGTCTATATCGTATGATCAAGTCTCTGGCCAAGCCTCTGAATTTACACAATTTAACAAAAACCGACCTTTATAACCAGCAAGAAATAAGTGTATTCAGATGAAGCACCTGTATCAACAACAGTTATGTAAATTTATAATGTTCTCATACGTTGATGATGCAATATGCATCACACAGCGTCCTTTAACGATACGCGGTAAGATACCTACTTTATCTGCTGCTGGTCGAAAGATCTTCTTGGCTGTAATATTGTCCATAGATTAATTTGAATTCTTTGAGTACTCCGGCGACTGTGTAGGAGACGTCAACATCTTTCCATATAACTGAACGTGTCTCTTCTTATGCAAAGTAAATTCCATAAAATCTACAGTTGGGTTTTACAGCATTTTCGGCAGTGGTGTCCTGGCCAACCTCAATTCTTGTACTTAATACGCTAAAAGAACTAAGAGCGATGCTCTGCGCGTCGTAACTCAATAGCAATGATGCACCAACAGGCCTACCGCGACCGTTTATCAGCCCCTAATTCATGCACGATATGGGTAGCACCGGTAAATAGACGGCTAAATCTTTCCTTCAGTATCCGACTGCATTGTCTATCATCTACGCTTGACCAGTGTAACGCAGTATGTATTTTTTCAGGATTTAATGGCTGCACCAACCACCAGTCCTTGTCAAAAAGATTTACAGACAGCGGTAGGCATCGAGCAGAGAATTTATGTTAGGTAGGGTAGCGTCCTAAATTTTCACAGGCGCTAAAAAGTCTGTAGAAAATATTTATATAGTTTGGTTTTTTATGTAATCGTACAACGTTAACTACACATAAACAAATTTCGACGAAGCAGGAAGTTCCTATTGCCATCGACGTTTTTGTAAAATAGACGCATGTATTCGCGTAATGCTGCGCACAGGCCAGATTCCAAAATCTTGCCCACGCTTCAATTAATATACTAATAAATTGCATGTTGACCTTCGCCCTCCCTATCAAAATCATCATGAAACGTTTTTGAATAGATTACACATCGACTAGCTAATGTAAAAGTTTGGGGGAGCATACACGCTTTCCTCGCAAAATGTCTTAACATGACTAGATGTGCACCAGCATCGAGTACTCTTTTCAAGGTGAAATCAACCGTGTCAATCGCGCGCATTAATGTCATCTCTTGATCTAGTACAAGCTATACTGATAACAACACCCATTTTCCAGAATTTCCTGGTGTAACTTCTGCATAGACCAAACATACTTTGCCTACTCTTTTGGGTGCATCAAGAAATCCCGAGTGAATACTTTGCTGGTTCTGATGACGTTGACGATGCTTGTCTTGTATGCAAGATTAAAAATCCAAACTAATATGGCAGCGCGAGTGGTGAAAAGTTACTTGACCGTCAGAGAAATATGAAAAGATTTTTCAGTTTACATCCTGCTTTTTCGCGTACGGTGTATTATTTCATGAAAATTAAGACCATCCCAATTAATTAAAGAGGCGTTCTACTTTGTATCTTTTCATCACGATCAGCGTTACAGGTGCTGTTAACATTCCAAGCGGTAACACACATGCTGATTCATCCAGGGAGAGAAGCAACAACAACGTTTTCAAGTATGACACCAGCACCACTTGATGAAATACTGATTCTCGAGCCTATTATCCAAAAGCTCTACCTCATATGAAAATATTTAAAACATCAACCAATTTTATGTCCGGCTCATGAACAGCAGTGACTGGCTTGAGCTTTTTTCTACGAAATCCGTGCAGTCATAACATTGACGGTACCATTTGTCGTGTTTCCAACTTCTTTGTGAAGCTTGATCGTTATCTCCTTCAATTGCTGCAATTTTGGTAACAATTAAGTATCTTGCTCTCGTAAGCAAATTGTAAATGTGGTAGCAATGCAATTTGGAAACGGCTGAATAGTTGGGGTTTGAGTTGGAGTTGGAAAAAGCAAAAATGACTTGTATGCACGACGTGTAGATTAGATATTATCAATTAGACTGGCGGTTATAGTAATTGTAATAAAACGCTTTATTTAGACCAATTAAAAACCTTAAAATCAAATAATTAATGCATATTCTATAGGGTGGTGGGTGGTTATTCTAAAACCCGGTGGTTGGTCAACAGACCCATCACTAATTGATCGGTACGCCATTGATCTCATTTATAGTCGAAGATTAGAACTGGCAGGATCATCCTCCTCTTCATTTCATGTTTGTTTTTGTAAATGTGAAAATCTCATGATGTATGCTGATATTTGTCGTTGCTCATATCAACATTCATCGATGATGTAGCTAAAAAATGTCTTAAGTTGAACTTCTCGAGAAAAATTGCCAACCGATAGATCCCTCCAAACATCACTTACACTTTTGCTTACCGTGGGCAAAAGATTCTATGAGATCAAAGTAAACGGGGGGGGGGCTTCTCATCACCGCGTGTACCACGTTGGACAGCGCAGCATGAAATCCAAAAGGAGTTAATAGACGCCAGACGACCCAAGGCGTCATGAACGTCATATCAACACGATCAACCTGCACCACGAACAAATCTTCGCTGAATTGGGGTCAACTGCGACGGTTGGTGAAATCGATTTGGTGTCATGTTGTGCAAACCGAATATCAGTTAATCTGATAGCATTTTGTATTATCCAATCATCCAGCGGAACAATACACTATCGACTATAATTATTAATTAATTAGTTATCATCTACTGTAAAAGGTCTTTTAAGTACGTATCCGTTTCTGATGCATTAACATCGGAACGATAGATATTAGCATTTTAGATAAGTTAGCAGCTTATTAAGGGTTAAATACGCGGAGGAGGTGTATTCTCGCTTCAAAGAAACAAATTTAGGCCCTCGTTTGGTCAAGATACTTGTTGAGTTGTATTTTAGTCCATAGTAAACAGCCTTTTCGCACTTATCTCATCTATCTCGTTTAGTTCCTTAAACCAATACTCACACTATAATATAGCAGATCAAGATCAGGAGATTAAATTTGTTGGCTCCCAGCTAAGTACGAAGTGTAACCCGGTGACAAATTGTGGGACAATGGCTGCTGGCATTGACGCCACCATTGGAGGACTCGACGAAAATAAACCATCTATTAGTGCTTTTCCAGACCGTGGAAAGAAGATGGAGGTAGATGTGTACGAAACACACCACGGTGAACGGGGACGAAAGTAGGGACCACGGTCAGGAGCCAGGCTTAAGTACTAAGATCCGGCGTGGATCCCGATTTGGTAAAATTGCAAAGCCATTTGGCAGGGAGGCGACATGAAGCAGCATACTTTATCCTACGGGTTAGGCATGATCACAGTTTAGCCTTTGGTTGGTTAACGTTAAGCAAAAATTTAATCGCCTTTTAACAACAAACGTATTGTTCTTCTTCCGGGAAGGATATTTGGCATCCCGACGTCAGAGATCCTCGACATTGCTCTCTAAAAGATTACGCCTGAAGCTATTCATCCAGGAGTGCAGGGACTTTCAAAACATCTCAACTGCGTTATGACGCAGGCAGCCTTAGAGTGTAACCGAGATTGCGAGACGGCTCCAGGGAACAAAACCTTGCGGCTTAAGTATCCTGTTCTTGGCGCAAGGCGATCAAGGGTGATCGCGGCGATTCTGGGAAATCGATGGCCAAAACACGTGATCTTGTGAGAAATTTCCACCCGATAGACATCAATCGCTTTGACGGTTAAGTTCAGCATAGATTCAAATACACCGAGAAGAGCGCAGTCCGCCCTACCGACATGTACATGAGGTGAGGAAGGAAAAATGCAAGCGATTTCGCCTCATTAAGGGAACAAATTCTACTTCTCCATTGAATCTTACACTATTTTCTAGACAATTCAATTTAATTCCAATAAATTGTTTCAAGACGATCTGATCTAAACTCATTCAGTTACCACAAAGATACTGATAAAAATTGATTTTACCTTTGACGAGGGATTTGGGATAGCTTCAATTGACTTGGTAGTACTTGTATTAATTTACACCTGATGGTATCGATTTAATCATCCTCTGTAAGGATGAAAGCAAAAACCAGCCACTACGAGGCTCGACGTTTAGCGATTCAAAAATATAGAGCACGAATGGGGGCGATCAAGTGAAAAAACTCGTTGCTTTAGCCCCGGACATGCTAAATTGAACTCTTGATGCTTTCCCAAATCTATTTTTACGTTTATTAGGCAGATCCATGACCATTTGTCATATTCTATGCACACTCGAAATCTCCCAGTACTGGACTGAGTTCTAAAGGCTTGCAATCTTATCTAATGTAATATAAATATAGAGAAAGCAAAATGACGATCTTCTTAAACAGATGAGAGAAGTGAAATGGCCATGAATCGGTCATACAAGATTGGAGCAACCGCAAGTTAAACTGGACGTTTCAAAGTTTATCTGTCGAGGGAGGGAGCAATCCCTAACGTGAATCACGCCTTAGGGTGAGTATTTGTCACACGTAATCTGCTTTGACATTAGTTATTTCGAGCACTTTGTCCGGCCTAATCATTTATATTGCGTGAGCTCTTGCTTCTTGGCTGCCCTTCAAGACATGAAAAAATTGTTCTACTGTGACAAAAAGTTTAAGTTTCGACCATGCCATGTTTCTTTTTTCTTTATTAAAAATGCCCCAATAAACTCATTTATTGGAGGAGTTTTGCACAATTGTAAATGAGCCTCTTTAGGCATTAAATCATAGTGCAATCGCTGCTCACTTAGCTGCAGAAAACCAGGTCAAGGATTAAAAGTTTTTATGAATTGAGGCGCATGTATGTCCAACTTTAAAATCGTCTTAAGCTCGTTATCCTTAATTAGGACTCGAAAAATGATCTAATTCTTGCTACGGCCTGACTCGTAGGCCGTTGGACATGTATGCATTGAAGGTCTAAGAACTCTGGAACAACGCGCAATTTTTCAGCGGAGCTGTGGAGATAAATGAATGTACGTCTAGAAAGAAATAAAAGCGTTATTAGCGGGAGCCATTGACTGATTGTGTCAGTATGCTGGAGAGTGGAAAGCTAAGCTTGTTGATTTAATTGATGTCAAAGATACGAGCATCGAGCCAAGGCTGTTACTGTTAGCTAAACGGCACGTTTTCAATGAGTGATATTGTTTGTGATGAAGATCCATGGATTCTGCAAGCATTGTTGACCATTTGACAAGCCATAAACAAATCCGATGATCGTGGAGTGGCCAGTATATACCCACTAAGTGACCCTGGCTGTGATAGCGATTTACTGATTGTCGATGGTGGAATTGCTGATGGAACGCCGAGGTATCCATAGCTGGGATTAAAGGATGTGCTTGAGTCAGCAGGTTTTCACGAATGTTGAGTTCGAAGTAAGTGACTCGCTACAAGAAGTAGGTCACTACAACTGTTCTTGTTTATTGCAAGTTAAGGCTGATGGAGATACCAAACTTGTAGACACTGAAATCTTGACCTCTCCGTGGTTGTCAGATTCAAGTAAAGTGGCTATGGTGATGTAAAAAATTATGCTAAGTCACAGGGCGATAGTGGAAATCAGCAAAGTGTACTTGTCATTATATTGACTAGTTTCTCTGATGTCGAGGTTAGCATTGAGGCTATAACATCTTTGGCTGCTCTATTAGAACTTGCCGAACAGTCTTTAAATGTTTTAGATAGTGTCAAAGACAAATGACCTTTCAAAGGTGGAGCTTGATTCATCCGATACAATAATAACTTATGTGTTCTTACAAATAAAGCTGTATTCGAAGAGATGTGGGCGGCACTTAGTGCACGTAGTAGATCTTCAACATAAAAAAACCCTTAAGATCCTTTCTATTGTTTTGTCAAGGAACATAAAACGCAGTGTGTCACAATTTACCATCGTTTCTATAACAACAAATAGATTTACGTCATGAAATTGACTTGATTGCTAAAACTGATTGTTATGTACAACAGTGTACCTTAATAAATTGACAGCAGTTGTCATTAAAGATTTTCTTCCACGCAAAACTCGAGGCACGTTTAGTAAGTGAGGGTGAATTTTCGCACTCCAGAAAGTAGTGTATTATACACGAGGATAACAAAAAGCTCAATAGGACCATTTCTTCGCAAGTAACACCCATTCCTCGAAAGGATGCTCGCTTAATCGATTTGGCTGGCAGTAACATGTACGGTGCACTTAACTTAGTTGATGCGCAATATCATTTAATCATGCTTAAAAGATACCGCTAAAATCAATGAGTGTTACGAACGGTAGGATCTAGAAGATGCTGATTATGCCTCAAAGGCTATTCGATCCTACGGATACATTTAATCGTCTGGTGTCACAAACTTTTCGAACCCAAAGGGGTTTATCCACAGACGAGTACCCCGATGCGGGTAAACGTTGGTAGTGGTAGACTCATAACGTATTGTCTGTAGTCGCGCGGAATAGTTACAATTGGATTTGAACAGTTGGCCTAACATTCATGATCATTAATTGATTGAATGCATCCAAATAAATTTTGTATTGATATTTTAATTACGTTTGGATGCAGAGATGTTTTTTTTTGGAATACCTACCGTCCGTGCGTTTCTATGTATTACATAAGATGGACCTTACACAATTGTACCAAGTGTAACGTAGTCGGTTTTTTTAAATTAATAAAAATATACAATACAAGTGCATCTCCGTGGCTAATCCACCAGTTGCTATTGCTTACAAGTTTTAGCTACATACGAACCAAAAACCGACCGTGGATGGTTTAAAATCAACCAAGAGAAGAAATAGGGCTCTCAAACCATTTTTTGACACTAAGAAGCAGTAAAATTAATTGCACCTCCGTCAAAATATTAATGTTAAGAGCTTTTTATCCAACGATTTTGGCAAATCAAATTCGATAGAACTTATGGTCACATTTTACGTCGGTAGTAGAAGGTGCTTCTGCGATTTTGTAACGTTTAGATATATCAGCGGGCCGGCCAGGACCACTCTCATCTCAATTACCTTAGACTCGAATCTTTACACCTTGATGCCATCAACTATGTAACAAGCCCACAATAACAAACAACTACCAGTATGTTTGTTATTGAATAGGTAGACATCCGTTGGAAAAAAGCACGATTTATTATCTCACGCTGCTGGTTCCCCCGCTGAAAATCAAAATGCTATTTATCTTTTGAAAAACATTGCGGTATCCGATGTAAGTCGCAGATCTAGCTTCGGCCGTCCAGTGTGCTTAATAATGTTCTGCACTCTCACATTAGTGTAGCAGATCTCCTCTGATTAACGTGGACAAGGTAGTATCGTCGTCCGTGTTGTCGCATACCTACTGCTGCATCGGCGGCTTTACAAACCCCAGATTTTGGAGCGGCAAATTAGAAAATCCTTTATACTGATGCAGATATCTAACTAATTCACCATTCAATTTTTCTCACACTATTTAGATGTACATTAAACTGGCAGTGTGTTATGGTTTGTTGCTTCAGTGTCTCCAATTACGGAGCAGAGAGAAAGACCAAATTATGCACGATTGTACCTTAAGCCTCTTTAGACCGTGCATCTAGACAATCATACAAGCGTATGCACGTTTGTGTCAAGATATATAAAACACGTTTCGACACGTAAGGGGACCGGGTGGTATGTTCTAAATCCTCAACAAAAGTTCAGGGTGCGAACCTATAGTTTGTCAATGCTCCGTAATGATCTACCCTTTGCTCTGATAAATTTATTATATTGATCATGTACTTTGTCCGTGGGCGTTTCTGGAATACAGCTGAAAAGAGATAAGGAAAAAGGCTATGCCAAAATATGGGCAAGATCACAATAACTTTGCACTAAGAACGTGAGGTGTGGTGGAATGAGGAGATGAGTAGATTGGGGGGGGTATTTTTGGTTTTGCACTGCATTGACTCCCTTATTTATCACCAACATAGGTAGAACCTGTTCTGCAATATAGTTATATAATTTTTTGGTATTTAATGGTCATTTTGTAAGCATGGGGTTTCTACCTACTCGGTCCCTACACTTAAACACACAGCGTAATACCCATCGGAAAAATGGGATGACTACATCGCTTAGTACGACGTGCAAGGCTTACCTAGCGTTATTTACAGACAATTAAATGGATAGAAAGCAGGGTATGAAAACTTCGGCATTAATTTGCGCACAGTAATGTAAGATTCACCCTTCAGATTCACAATAATTATTCATTTGGATCGCTCGTAGTAGCAGATACATCCCAGTTGCCAATATATTCCGGTAACTAAGCGCCATTGGTTTATAAGACTCCTCAAGGCTAAGACCCCGTTATTTGCTTAGGAATCCATGCGTATCTGGGAGCCGTCTCTAGAAAGAATGTACAGACTACAGCCACTTGAGGGCAACCCTATGCCACTTGTCTAGTCGTAAAGTGGGTAACTGCAAGTATCAACGAGGCCAGTGTAAAGAGACACATTTCATTCAGCTAACTGAATCAGACTTGGAGGTACGACCTTGCAAGAGTATGTGTCCGACTACCTAACGTATATTCGTGCAGAGGAAGATTGCTAAACGGAGTAAGAGTACTCAGTATAGGTAAAAAGTAAAACCGTATCTAGTATAGTTAACCTATATTAGAAAAATCCCTATTTGACTTCGTTTATCTGTGACGACATACAAAGACTGTATCTACCTGTACAACACTCATATCGTGCTTTAGTCGTTAATATACTTTATTGGTTGATATCTCAATCCTACATCAACCAATGAGCAGTGTAATACATCCGCGAAGCAATAATATCTTAACGATAATATTGCAAGAAAAATATGTTTGTCCTAAGATTATAACTTTACTTGATAAATATCCCATGGAAATCATCATGTAAAGGAGGCACTCCGTTACATCACTCCCAATCCTTAAACATCAGTCATATAAGTGACTGATTTATAAGTGAGTGCCAATATTTTAGTGATTCTGGGACATGGAAGCACTTGTTGGCCAGTCTATCTAATTTCCGTTATCAACGCATGGTTATCAAGTCTATGCGGTGTGTAGCCAAAGCTGATGGGAAAGTCGCCGTGAGACCTCACTTCAAGGCTACAGGGGAGACATGACCACCGAAAGCAGCTGACGTAATTTCGTCTACTGCTTCCACGACTCATACTACTACAGGCGCACGCGGATATGCACCGCGTGGCATCGGAGATTATAAGCTCGATTTATATGCTCTGGTGAGTCCGGCGATGAGACCAACTCGAAGGAGGAAAAGTCAAGGGTGAGACAGGATTTTTAAATCAGAGCCACTCGGTTGGATTCTCGAATTCCGTTAAGCCTCGCAGAGTGATGTGATCACGCAACAGATTCCAGGTGATCGGGATTGAAAAATCTTGCGTGTTGCTCCTGTGAAAAAAGCTGTGGCTTACTCTTTATTTAGTGTAAGCTCGTCTGCCTGACACGGCAATCGACCTGTTAAGAATCGGTGATGCGACATGTGCGTTATGGAATGGACGTGCGTCAGGATAAGCGTGTTCATGTAGTTGCTCTAAGTAGTATTACACGTATAGGACAATATTGTGTGATGTTTTTACATCACGCTATAGCTCAAGTGGGTTAGTGTGGCAGAACTATACCAAAGGTCACCGGTCGATCCCGGCAGCGAAAGTTAAACCTTCGGGTCCTGGTGTTTGGGGTTCACCAGCACTGTCCTGCCAGGCAGTGACGTCCCCCACTTTTGTCACCGGAAAGAAAACCGTTTTCTGGGAAAGGAACATGAAAAAGGAAGAACTGTTTATGGGAAAGGAACACGAGAAAGGACATTGTCTGATTTGATAAACGGTTGGAAAGAAGGACGGACCAGAAAAGATGATTGGCAACGGTAGGAACGTGATTCAACGCATAACATAATTCACTTTTGATTTTGCTGCTTCGATCAACAAGTCTTCTTCACTCAAACGCTCTGCTTACATTTAACATGACCGCCATCAAAAAGTAGTGTCGATTCATCAGAGCTTCACAAGCTAAATTTTAGTGTGAGTAACTTTCGTAGTTAACTTCACTTCTTCATCAATGCGTTCTTCAAGCATCGATGGTACAATGGGAATTACAAGCGTGATGGTCTATCGTTTATTCAGGCATGGAACCCTTGAACCACAATGTCTGTGAGTTTTGGGCGTGATGCCTGGCTTAAGAAGCATTTGCTAATCGATTTTGGTTTGAGAAGAGGACCTTGACTGGAGCACGTTTTAAACTGCATCGATTGTCAAGAGAGGCCAGGATACAATGCCTTTTTAAGCGATACGTGTCAAAGTTGTGTGGATAATATGGCACGAGCTCTCAATGAATGACCCGTGGTGAAGAGTACATGTCACTCAAAAAGGTTTACAATAAATTTGCTAAAAATTCAATCACTCTCCAAGCGCGCTGGGCTTTCGTTCCCAGACGTGGCTTCTTCGGTATTGGATGCACCTTGTCATGGCCCAATTATCATTCAGCAGTTAAGAGCGATGCTTACAAATTTCTGCCGAGGGTGGATACCCGCGCCACCGGAAGCGGTTACTCGTCTGACATCCCTGCACAGCACAACGGTTCTACAAGCGTTAAACGAGAAAGCTTCGGTTTCCGCGCGCATCTATCATTTGATAGGGCGGGGTAGAGAACAATTTCTTAAACACAATTGCAGGTCCAGTCTGATACTTTAAGTAAGCTCGAGCGCGTAAAGTGTGAGTTGTGCGAGGACTTCAAGCACGAGAGAGGCAGGGGTTCTGAGCATGGTCGACAAGGTGATCCGTTTTTCCTTGTAACGGGCGGGAGATCAATCATTTTTTGTTTTTGCATACGTTAAGAATAAGAGGCACAGCGTTCTCTTCGTTAAGAGCTAGTGGAATCTCGTCCGTATATTTCTCGGCTTCGCGGGGAGGCATCCGAACTTCGGACGAGGTCCAATTGTCAGCACTGCGAGCATAAGTATCTTTTGATGACGCTTAAGCGTAAGAGAATTCTTTATCGAAAAAGTATATCACACTGATGATACGGCCTTGAATTTATGATGTGTGCGCATCCTACGTGGCACATCAATCAAGAATGCGTTGCCTAACGGCGAAGCACGCGAAATTAACCGATTAATTTGGGTAGTGACTTGTTACTTCCCATGTTAGTCACCATTTGTCGGAAAAAAATTACCCTGGATATAGTACCAGGTCACCTAGATTGATTAAAAGAACATTTGCCCTTACATTCTTAGCAGCGTTCTTTTTGTCGGTACACCGCTTCTGCAACGGAACCTACCTTAATACGGACAACCGTTTTCCGATCAAGTATGAATTCACCTGCTGACGCACTGTCTTTAGCTACTGTGTGATTAGAGCACACTCCGGCAAAAGCAGTAAATTGGAAAGTTAAAGCATCCTTGATCTTCTTTTCGTCTTCTTCATCAAAGTCGATGTTATCCACATCGGCTTCATACGTAATGACCTCATGGTCAGAAGGTGACGAGTGAGAGCCTATTTAGAGCTCACTCAAATGATTTTTTTCTCAGGTAGAGTTGAACTCAAAAAGTGGGTTGGCATGAATGGCGCAATCCATTTACGTAGAACGGTGTATGTTTTGTCGACGCAAGACCCAAGTTATTGATGGCGAATCTCAGCATTGGCAAGAGTTAGCTCCAATTCGTGAAATAATTAACGTATTCCCGAAGGATTTTCTCACTTACGCGGTTGGTAGGTGATATCCGGCCATCTGTTACAGGGTACTTAGAGATAAGCATCCGAAGGTGTTCCGAGTGATTTAACTAAGGACCGCCGTAATGCAGCAGGTGATCGTGGTTCTCAATTACAGATGAGCTCAGGAGTCAACCTAAGAACATCAATGTTTGTGTCCTGAAATAAAATGGACTTGCCGATGCATTGATAGATTTATTTACAGCGACCGGGTGTACCATTATACTGAATCTACTAACAGACACACAAATACCTATAATCTCGAGTTATTCTGCGGGGAATCCAACGAAATGTCCATTATGATAGATTACTATCGTTTTGCCGTAGTGGGCAAGGGTTTCAATGGCACACAAAGTGAAGGAAAAGACTTCACTCGTTGACATACTTCGCAAGCGTGGAAGTACTTAAGCACGAACGGATACTGGCGGGAACAGTAAAAGCTGTGTTTATTAGTGAAGTACGTCTTCTCGCGATAACGAGATTCAAAAAGAGGGGTGTGTAAAGCGGATCAAAGCAATCGAGGGCAATTATTGGGTGTAGTGATCTCAAACGCGATTATTAATTGAGAAGGATCGAATGAATGTTTAGCTGCGGAATACTAAAACCGAATATCGCAACCTCAAGATCGATAACCACGATACCGAGAGCGAGTATCACATTAACGCGATCAAATATCAGATCAACGGGATCTAATATCAAGTTGTCAAGATTGAGTCAAATACCACGATCGGGAAAGCATGAGGTGTACAAAGTCGGGAAGATGACCTACACATGGGCAGGGATCACGGTCCTAAATAGTTATCGAAAAATAAAGACCGACGACGGACCACAAAAGAATCAACCAAGGAGATCGATGATCGAGGACATCGATGACCACCCAAGGAGATCGAAGGTCGGGGAGATCGACGATCGGTCATGAATATCGAAGATCACACAAAGGTATTGACGATCACTCAAGGAGATCTATGATCGCCCAAGGAGATTGATGATCTATCTGAAGTGGACCATGTATGTGAAGGAACGACCAAAAGAATGTAGAAGGCACGTGGCAGTAAATCCTGGCGTATAGACAGGCATAGTCGTAGTTTTAGCTTTCGGCGGGTTAACATTAGACATGCATTATATTATTTTCTAAGTACACGTGTTGACTCCTCTTTCGGGCTAAAATATAGGCCCCGACGTCAAGATTGTCCCGCTTTTTGAAACCAATTGATACCTTCAAATAAACGGCTGGACATCAACAATTCTTACCTCTTACCAACTTCGATTGGAAGCAGAAAGATCGCAAAGGACAAGGCGCAAGACTGCGAGACGGCTAAAATTATCAGAGTGCTCGCGTATCAAGCATCCACATAGTGTGCAAGGCAATCTCGTTGAGATCTGGGTAGCTTGCATCAAGTAACCTAATAGTCGTATCGTGATCGTGTAAGGGTTTCCGTGCGATCACAATGAGCGTGTCCGGATCTTCTATTGACTCGTGATTCACCGTGAGTACCTGATTGAAGATGAGAAGTTCAAGATTAAAACTGTAATGGAAGTGTATAAGCCAGAGGTATAGCCTCAGACGCATGAGCTAAAAAAGATCCCCAAATTGTCACGATCGATGATTTGATTCGAAAGAGAAACCTTGACCCCCTTCTGAGATCCCTTCGGGGACCACCGCGGATCGTGCTGCAAAGCACGATCTGCTGGGTGAAAATCCATAATATAGAACTGATCAAAAATTTTACAAGATCACTTAGGCAACGTAGAAGAAGAAGATTGTAAAAACAGATCGATCGAAGAAAGAAGAAACCAGATTGAATCAATTCGATCGCAGTCTGCATACGATCGATCAATCGATCAAGTTCATGAAGGTAACATGAAGATAGAAGGCTGGCATCCGGATTAATTGGCGCAGGGATACACTGAAAGGAGACCAGAAATCTTCTCTCAAGCAATCCTATTCTTCTGATATTGAAGACCACGCTATTAAAAGAGATTTGAGGTCCGGTATCTCTACCGAAGTTGGCAACTCACCCGATGGACGAGATGACCGCAATCATCCAAATACTGCATGACGCTGGGTACGTCGCTAGAGTTTTGGATGCGAACAAACCACTGGAGACGGATCAAGATCAGTTAATCCAAGCGTGATAATCGCTCTATAACAAGTTGACCACCCTGAAGGTAAGTGCGAATACACTTTGAGCCGTTGCTACGATCGCCGACGTTCCGAGAGGATATCATACCGAATCTTCGAAGTACGCCTCGGTTGACTTTTATTAGGATTCAAATGATTAGGTCAGTATTCAGCGGGTGTCTCTAGGCCCAATTGAAGTGGCATATCTATCCGATCGAGTAAAGACGATAACAATTATATTGCGATCGACTATCACTTCACTAAAAGAGAGATTACTCTATCGATACAGGGAAGTTTGTTGGACATACATCGATTTGGTCGTAGAAAATTTTTAAGACCAAGGGAAACGAGCGTATAAAGCGATCTACTTCGGTCAAAGGATCGAGCTGGAAAGAGTCCGACAAACATATTTTTGGATGTTGATATGGACTTGGTGTAATAACATCTCAGTCTATCTGAATTTTTCGATTTCGAAGATGCCTATCCAGGGTGTCGGGGCAAGAAGATCAGCAACGTGCGATAGTAGCCACCACAGAGACGTTGCAAACCGGTAGTGGCATTCTATATCACATTCGAGTGTCAGCGATGAAGGAGATAAAGGAATTCAGTGGCAAAGATCGAGACGAAGATTTGGCCAAAAATTGCAACAGCAAGGTCAAGTCGGCGCTCTTGCGCAATTAAGAGCCAGATGAAGATAAGTTTTTATTGTCTTCGGTGATCTGTTGACGGGACCCGCGCAAAACGGGTACAACTAACTGCATCAATCTACACGGCACAAGTGGAAACGATTGCTAAGAAAATTTATAGCACAGTATGTTGGGCAAAGTGTTGGCCAGAAAGTATACCCTCGTGCGGAAGCGAATCAATGAAACCCCGCAAGAGTACATGCATCGCCTAAATGTCGCGGCCTAGAATGCCAGGATCGCGGCTAAAGAAGAACGTCTGGCTACAGTGGCCACGCGTCGTCAACACGTGAACTATTTAGTTGCTATGCTGGACGGTCGCGATCTGGCAAAAAAGCAATTCTTACTGCGATTAATGGATTTTTTGATGAGATAAAAGAAGCTTTCTGTACTTACCACCGGATCTAAAATCTTGAGATGAAATGTTAATGGGATCAAACAATATTCCTTCGGCGAGCAATTGCACCTGCAAATCCGATGGAGTCAAGACGACTCGGGCGGTGCGAGCAATCCGCGAGGAAGTCGAGAGCAGCATATTGGAATCGGAGCTGATTGGAGTTAAAGAAGAAGTGGATCGTCGTTGTATTTGTGTAAAAATTACACATAATCAAAAACAATCGAAAAAGGATTATCGCACTTGATAGAAGAACGACAATGGAGTAGAGGGACGCGATCTGAGTATACAATGGAATGATTGCACCCATTGTGGATTTACCAGACACGAACATCGAGAGTGCCGGAAAAAATTGACGGGACAAAAAAGTGGTCACAAAGAACACCTTTTTGAAAAAAAATTCTTTGTGTTTGCAGCCTCTCAAGAGATATAGATGAGAGTGGTAAGTGTCTAATAAAAGACATTTTTCGATTTGGCTTAAAAGTGTTACGTGTCTACAAAGCATGCCGAAATGTTTCCGCTTGAGGTAAAGGAGATGTTAAACTGGAACGCTCGCCAGTTAAAAATCTGGCACGAGCCGAGCGTTGTAGGCTTTGCGTTATTATGCGTTCGTCGAAGGACCACGCAGATATTAAAATGTTAACGACCAGATCGATCCTGACGCTACTATACATAAAGTTATACATCGGTACCATCAAATGGTTTTTGTGAAAAAAGCGAATGATCACGCCCGATTGCCTGTGAGGATGGAGCTCGATCTCGCACCTGGAGAATTGAGCGGGTATCGAAATACCCTCCCCCCCGGTAATTGTTTCGAGCAAGCACAAGCGATGGGCAAAATCAAAAATGATAAAGACACGATGCTGTTTGATTCCGGCGCTGAAGTGTCAATCCCCATCACTACAGTTGCTCATAAGGAAGCATGTGTGATCGACGACAGTCAAACACAGTAGTGCGTCTGAACTGAAAAGAAACATACCCATCGCACGGACGGACGAAGATCCGTACCTTAAAAGAATCCTTTTTATATTTTTTTGACGTTTAGGTAGGTGGTCAAGTCGAAAAAGAAGTCATATAGACTATGGATTTCATGGATCCGAAGGGCATCCGTTCGGACTTGGCCGACGTAACATGATGTTTACCTGACGAGGTGCGAATTGGCTTGGCTAGACGGAGGTCAGCTTATCAACCGACCATCCAGGCGATAATTTTAAATGTTCAGAATGTGGTTATACCGGTTAACAGATCGACAGAAGTACGTATTGGGTTCGTCTCACCTATGGCTAAGCTTTCGGTGAGGCGAGACGTGGCGTGGATGACGGCAATTATTAGTAGGCGAGGCCAGATCAAGAATTGGCAGCTCACAAACCTCGATGATCATAAAAACATTTATAAATTCTGGAGCTTCATTGGCTTAATGGATGGCATCGGATATAATACCTCGATCACCGGAGTATCTATCGATCGGGACACGGCTGTGTGAAGAATGGCAAACGCTAGCGTTTGATGCGAATTTGGAACAAGAGGAAAGGATAGTGGAGTAGTATGCAGGGCCGTTGGTATATCATCCAGTTTTTTGCAATGCGTACTCGAATTTTTCTCCGCCAAACGACAGAAAGATTGGGGACTAGCATGTCGCAACCTGACCAAAAAATGACCGACGGAAGTAAATAAAGGCCAAATATGAACGGAGTCACTAAAAGAGAAAGGACCAACAATCAAAGAACGTGTTCTACGATCTACACAATCAAGGAGACCGTAGACGCCAATATGGTAAGAGATCATCCTAGTGAGGCGATCGAAGGCATGAAGGTGATTTTGGTGGAAGACATCAGATATGGGGCTGCTGATTCTTTAACAAAACGGTCAAGCCATCAATCAGACGCAAAAGCAACTGAAGATGGTGAGCTCCAGGAACAGGCTGATCGAGTGGTCGAGGACTAGAAGTGGTAAAGATCGACAGACCTGCGGAAAAGTAGAAGACCGTGAGACCTCCAATGGTGATCGATGTGATCGGAACCAGGTTTTTTTTTAACAAGTTAGAGATTGACCAACACTGACGAAATACAAATTGAGCGAAATTGAAGATAACAGGTATTAAAGGTCAGATCCATCCCATGAACATCCCAGCCATCATCCTGACTGGGACCTAGAGCAAAGATTGTAATTTGCACAACCAGGCCGACCGACGGGAAAAAGTGGGCAATATAAAGACCGACAATGAAACATAGAGTAATAAGTTAACGCCAACACCGAGGTATTACCATGATAGCGGCGAGTTGAAGAGGCGGATTTGCAGGTGGCAGTTCTTTTGAAGTGGTAACGCCCACACAAGAAATAACGATTGACGATATTCAAGGAGACGATCTCCACACTCCAAGAAACGAGGGTCAAGAAAGTTGCGCCGAGTAATTTGGAAGAGACTACATCTATCTATTATAAGGGCAACGCCCTACCTCCTGCGGAGCGTGGGTCAGTTTGTGATATCGACGTGGGAGAAGCTAACCAGATAGGGCAACGGGTCCGAATGGTAGCATCAAGATTCCGAAAAAAACTTGCAGACCTAATCAAGCAAATCGTTGTTGGACAAGATCATTTGACCATCTACACCACCGTAGGCGTCTTCCATAGTGGTAACTTAAAAAAAACGGAGAAGATATAACGCTATGTATTGATTACATGCAGGTGAGCCGTCTGACTATGTTGATGGTGTATCTGATGCCACTGATCAGCTAACTATTGAAAATCATGAATAAAGCTATGTATTACTACTCTATGGACATGGAGAGTGGTTTTTAGGCGATGAAACGACGGAGAGATCAAGGGCGATCTCCGCCTTTATTACAATCTCAAGAAGTTTCAAGCGCTTAAGGATGCATTTTGAGTTGAAAAAATGCTCCACGCATTTACCAACGTTAAATCGATGATACCATGTACGAATAATTTTAAAATCGTCGATCCATCCCACATCGACCACGGCGGGATCGCCGTAGTTGATCGACACTTCACTAAAGGTACTTATACACTTATCCAAAACCTTAAGTGTTGGATCAAAAATTTTAATGTTGATGACAAATCAAAACCAGCTACGTCGTGGAAGTTCCTGTCTGAGAGAGTGGACAGATTATTGGAGGTGTGAGATAGTTTGAATTTGTCCATCAAATTGGCCAAAAATGTTTTGGTAACGTCACGAGGTTGAATACCTTAGACACCAAATCTTGCTTTTAGATGTGGAATCCAATCAGAGAGATCTGGTATATATGTTGAACTTAATGTTCCCTCGGATGCTGCAAGCGATGCAGTCGTTTTTGTGAAGTCTCAATTATTATAATAGATTCTTCGAAGACCTTGCCGTTTACGCATCAGTACTGTACGAACTGCGTAAAACAGATTTCCATGAGATTGATCGCGTGAGTGAAGCTCAAAAAAAATTATGCTGTAAGACGTAATGCCATTCGCAAAGGGAGTGCAAGGGACGATCGCTAATTGTACACTAAAACTGAGATCGAGATCAATTGTTACCCAATTGCAGGGGACGAATGCGATCTGTACTCAAAATCGGAGATCGATGTCGATCAGTACCAAATCGTGAGGGCGATCGAGATCCTAAGTTCAGGAATTGATAAGAAAAGGCGATGATCACAATTTACGTTGCTAAAGGCTAAGATAGCCACAACTCAGATATCAAAGCATTTCGATCCCGATCGATCGCCTGTGATCGTGGTGTACGCTGGCAAGTGGGCTGTATCGCCTGTTTTGCGTCAAGATGTTTTGTGTTGTCCTGTCACTTTATCGAATCGTACGATGTATCCAAACGAGTTCAGCTACGGGCGGCGCAGAAAGAAGTGTTATCTCTCCTCTGGATTCTCTATATCTGCTAAATCTGCTGGTATACGGTGAGACTTAAGTTCTTGCACAATATTCGACACTAGCATGGTTCTTACAATGTCAGGGGTTCAACAGAAGGTTGGCAATATGGTCTGCCTTCCTATCGAATAGGACGTTAGATATCAGGCGATCTGACTTGGGAGAAGATGAACGAATCGGCATGCTTGCAGCACGTATAGCACCTCGTGAAGAAGTAGATGAAGTATTAATTGCGATCGTCCTTAGGAAGTAGCCAAGGCAGACGATAAGCATGCCACCTCCTACAGGAGGTGTGAACAAAAATTTATCAGAACCCAGTTTAGGTGGATTAGTCAGGGTGAAAAGAAAGAGCGGAGCATACAGCGCGATTTAATGGAAACTGCTAAAATTGGACGATTGTGGCTGCTGATTATATCTTTACCCCTTCTCTATCCGTAAATTAAGCATAATACCAAGGGCTGTTTCTTGGTCTTGATCTGCTTGCTAATAAGGCGATGGACGGATGCTTATCTGAGAAAATTCGAATGCGGTGATCCGTCAAGTGCGAGGAGAAATGGATTGTGAGGTGCCGGGACTGCAGATGCTAAGGCATAAAGCTGTAGGGAAATTAGAGATTTGGCCCCTCTCACAAGCTCTTGTTCAAAAAGCGGAAATAAATTAGAGTGCAGATAGACTGTAGAGTGAAGCTTCACGGCAAGAGAAAGAGGCAGTTTTGATTTCCAATCACAGAGCGGCAGGACCAATTTAATCTAAATCGAAAATAAACAAATTGCTACTGTTAGAAAAAGTTGACCGTGCGGTCAAAGTAATGGCTATCACATTAGCAGACCAGAGATGACAATTTCAGCCCAGCTTTTACAGCAAGATGTTGTTCAGAAGATAATAATTGGTAGTACTTAGCAATTACAAGGCGTAAAAAGTGAAACATCCAGTCTGAAGATATGATTGGCTGGAGACGTGGCCAAAGTAATTGGCAGCTTAAGCTAAGGTTTGCACCCTGATTGCACCGGAAAATAGAAATAGACCAAAGCAGGCTGCTTTTGTCGGTCTGAAATGGGCCACTAAAGCTGAGGACCGTATTTAACTGGCTCGTAAGGTGGTTCCAAAGAAGCTAAAGTGAGATTGCTCGCACCACTACCACACGACTTTAGAAGATGGCCAATAATGAATCTGCCGTACGTATCAACGAATTAGAGGGATACTTTTTACTGGCTTGGGTCGTGTGTTAAAGTATTTAGCGGTATGAGGATAGTGTGTTGATTGTGAAACAGGTAAAAGACGAACGATAGATCGAAAAATGTTATCTGGTAATACGCAATTGACGTACCCTTTTCAGTTATGGGCTATAGATCAAATCCTTCGTTGCCATGATCCTTGAAGAAAGCTTCGAGATGTTGCTGTAAGCCGGTTTGCTCTCAGGATATGTGATTGCAAATGCAACCTCGTTTGGATTTCTCCAGACGATCGCAGAGAATTACGAGGAGTTCGTGTTAAAATGATCCTGTGCAAGTAAGGCGGTACGCCATGGTTGCGAGCCGAAATCTATTTCTGTTTTTCTGAAGCGTATCATCGTATCGTGGGACAAAAACAACGGGTCTCTGTGGTGTACAGACCGCAAGCTAATGGTACAGTCGATCTCAAGGTGCAGACGCTGACTCAATCAGTCAAGATGCATGTCATGGATGAAAATCAAAAGGACTGGGACGAATATGCGGAACGGTTGACCTATGCGATGAACACTGATCAAGATCGAATTTGAGGAGATACGCCATTCTAAGTGATTCATGGATGGGACCCAATATCGACCTTGAAAGCAATTTAACCGTTGGAAAGTACCAATCTTTGGGATCGAGATGCCCAAAGATGAAGGTATGGTATTCATCACCAGCATCAACGTGATCGTGCAGTAGTGAATAAACGATTGGACGTTGTAATCAGAGGTCGAGTTGAGTAACATAATGGAGGGCCGCGAGTTTGGCTAAATATGGACCCAGTCAAGGAAGGATATGCTTACAAGCTAGACCATATGTGGCATGGACATTTTCGAGTGACCGAGAAATGCGGCGATCACGCCGTAAAGTTGGATATCGCGTGCACGCCGTACCGATAATTTCCGACAGTTCACGTGCCTCAGCTGGAGCTAGTTTGCGCATTCCTAGAACGCCCAACGGGTGGGTTGAATGTGGATGAAGCGAGTCGGTTTCCTTTGATGAAGCACTCCTGTATTAAGATAGTGGGGGGTTGTCTCGACGTGGACGAGTTTGAAGTCGAAAAGATGATCGATGTGCGATAAGAAAGGAAGACGAGATATGGCCGAGTACACAAGCCGTATTTGATACTATGTAAGGAGTACAGCTACCCGACTAAATTTGATGAAGCCGATCTAGAACCCAACGAGCAAAGCGTGTGCCAGTCTAACTACCATAAGAGTGCGCGTGCCCGGATTCGAACCAGGGATTTCACCGCCACAAGGTGAGGTACTGACCACTATACTACACACGCCTGGAGAAGCAGGGTATCGATCCCTATACCTCTCGCATGCTAAGCGAGCGCTCTACCATTTGAGCTACATCCCCCGATGACCACTGTTTCCCGCCAGCAAACTAATCTAGATAGTGGAGCTATGTTGCTGGATTTTGTTCGAAATCAGATGAGCTTCAATTGTTTTAGGGTGCTGTAATCGCACAAAGGAGAATCCAGAAAATAGTGATGGATGGAGAGCTTGAGTGGATTGATCTTTGCATGGAAGTAAAGGATAGCTATAGGTACAAAAAGGTCTTACATGGAGATGGACTGGTAATTCTGCAGATTGAGTACGAGGATTGCAGACCTGGTAGTGCGATTGAGATGAAAAGACACAAAAACGATGAAAGAAACACGAATTATGGGAGCGATCGAATAGGAATGAGAATCAGTAAATTGGGAGATCAGATCATGGAAGAGACCAGTGTATAAGTCGCGGTCCAAGATATTACCAACCAAGAGTAGAAAAAACGACCCAGGATGGGATGCGATTGAAAAAAACTAATTCCTTCAATGATCGGTAGCGTGATCGATCGACAAGGCCGTGTTAGGTTGGCTATTTTGGTATGCCGCAAGGATAGGCCGAGATTTCACACTCTAACCTTATTCGGACGGGGAAGAGCCTGAAGCTTCCGGTGGACCTGGGCAGGTAATCGACTGAACACCAGAGGCGTTTATGAAGAACGACGCACACAAGCAAAACTACGGAGATGGAGATTACAACTGAAGAATTACACAGATACACCAACAATAGATGTCTGTCATCAGCACAGAGGACAGCTGTGGTAACGCGATTGAAGCAAAAGGGGATGATAGTTGGGTGGAGTGATCTCAAACTGCGATGGTCCATTAGATACAGATTGCTGTTTAGCTGCAAAAAGGAGTGAATTGTAAAAATTAAGTTTGACGAGACCCCACACCGCTCCGCCCACTGTGCTGTACCGCCGACTGTCGGAGGGGGTTTCCCGATGCCGCTTATGGACCTTGACCCACCTAGTGTACCCGTCGGCTTGTCAGGTTCACTCTTAGAAGGACTTGGTTGTGATGTGGACTTCGGCCTTGATGGAGGTTGACCTGGGGGCCCGAGCGGATATGCTTCAGTCGGCGTCAATTTAGACGGCCAATCGATCGATTTGGTCAAGAGTGGTCTTATAAACATTTGTCTCCAGGCGCTGGTAGCGCCCGTCCTTCACTTGTGTCAGGGGTGTTAACCGCCTGGCCTTAACGTGTCTTCTCTATTACCCTTAGGGTATGGAGACCGCTTCCTATAGCGGGCTTGGGTTGGGGGTAATACTCTACGAACCCACAGGCCAGTACACTTCCTGGGGTTCTAATTACACTTGGGTCTTACTGACAACTGTCTATTCGACGGGTGGGCCAAATAGATCCCTGCCCCGGAACAAGTCGGTAGACTTACAATTTTCTTAGCGCACGACACGTCGTGCTACTTCGGTCGCAAATTGAGTGGTCTTTAATGTTGTCTAATCCTCTAAACTCTTTTAACATATCTTTGCCTTGCACTTAGGCTCGCAATGATGAGTGACCAGGATCCACCAGACCTTGAGGGGCTAGTTCGGCCGATAAGTGGCCAGGTCGGCCTACAAAGAACCGAGGTTCACCATAGGCGACCAGGCAGACCGACGAGTGGTTTAAGAATGATTCACATCGGTACCGTTTAACTGGTGCTGTCAATCGGTGTGGCCTTGTTAGTGGTAACCTTAACAACCCGTCACGGTCGGACCCAACGGCCACTCTTTCCTTGTAACTTTTAGGTCTCTGGTCCCTTTTCCGGCCGCGAGGTTTCATGTCCGTTAAGCTAGTTGACCTATAGGTCCATCATTTTCGAAACGTCTCTTCACCACTGCCTTCCCTAGCATTTTCTCAACCGTACAGCGGTTCGAGTAAGATAATGTCTTCACCATGCCATTTCCGTAAGCTCCGCCTTCTCCTGTGGCCCAGATCTTGCCACTGTCTTACCTCTTTGCTTGCAGCCATGTCTTCATCGGGATCCGATTCACCATCTGAAAATCCAGTTCCGACTCCTTTGACACCACCTGCAACCTCGGCAGAGGTCTCTGCCCAGGCAGACGTAGTCGCAGCATCGCCTGTAATCTGCAGTTCTTCAGATTCGTCATCGTTGGTGAGCGCAGGAGAGGTCACCGTGACCACGCGGTCGACTTCGCCACCGGTGGAGTCGGCCCCAGTCACCTTCGGTGTGGGGTCGCCTTTATTCGTGACAGCTGTCCGTGTCGCTCCAAATGATTTCTATATGATCCCACCGAAGGATCCCTTCGACGACCGTCCTCCCATGAGCGTATCATTCGATGATGTGGTGGCGTTGTCTTGCCGTGTCAAGGCCTGTGAGGGTCGATTTTCCCCGATGTCTGCGTCACCACATTACTGGTCGCTCCGATGTGAGCACTTGCAACGGTAGTTAGGTTACTACAGATCTCTCGTGTCGCATCTTCGCGAGAAGCTGCAGCATGAGATGGTGATGACCTACCACTGGCTACAGCAAGTCAAACTTCAAAATAGTCGGATGCCCCTCCTCGTTGCAGAGCTCAGTCACTCTGATTTCTCGGGCGAACATCTAACGGTTAGCTCTAGTGTCGCTTAAGGGACGGCACAATACTCGACTATAGGCGATCGACCCCCTGTTCATGCCGCCAATAAGCGGTCTTTGCGGAAGTCTTTTCGTACCTCAGCCCAACCGGCATAGCGGGTGGAGATGAGCGCTTCCGGACGTTCCGATGGTGAAGAAGCCAGTTGCCAAGCATTTTGGGGAAGCTGCGTCGACGATCTTCCCGACAACTTCTGATGTAAGTCTCAGTTCCGATAGCGAACGGATCCGGGCTGACATGGTGAGATCTCATTTGTCCCGTCGTCGGCTGAAGACTGCGCCTATGCCTTTATCTTCGGCTACAAATCCCATGCCGAAAGCTTCTACCCCACAGTCTCTTGCCTAGATCTTGTCCGGCTCGTCCAAGTCCGAGACCGAGCTGTCACATCTGAAAGAGGGTGACCACCCAGCGGCTTGCAGTTACGTTGTGTCAGCCAGTGAGCACCTGCTCCCGCAAGAGGTCACGATTCTGGGGAGACTAAGGCAAGGGTCTTCCAGCCAGAGAAGTGGCGCCTTGGTCGTTCATTCTGATAATTTCCTGGTTGCTCGTTACCATGACGCCGGGTGACCTTACCGAACAATTGGAGTTGCCTTGGGGTTGGTTCGGCCTGCCGGGTGAGAATCTCGATCGGCCATTATATTGAAATTATTCGCAGGTCACTCCCCCCGTGGTCAGGAGCCTGATGGCCGCGAAACCTTGATTGGCTGCCAAGGTCCCTCTTCCTCCTGTTTCGTTCAAGGTGGTCAGCTGATTTGTTGACCTGGCTGAAGCGTACACGACATTTGAGACCGAACATTCTTAAGCGCCTTGAGAGGCTACCTACTGCCTCTATAACTCGATTTATCGGGGCCAAACTAGCTCCTTCTTCACCGCACACTACAGCGCCCAGAAGGAACAGCAAAGTAGGGCGTCTTTGGCGTGGCGTGGGATCGTTGGTCAGATCTTCGCAGGGAAAGCCGCTCATCGATGTGACATCGACATCTTTTGGACCCCTTCTTTCGGCACTTTTTTCGCCCTCGCCGCGTTGTTGATTGGTTCCCTGGGTGTGAAGAGGGGTCGGTGCTGGTCAACCTGTTGACCGCTCTCATCTCTCGGACCTTATGTGGCCATGGATTTCCCAGTACATACTCACCTCTGAGCCCCACCCAGGAACCAAGGTCGCTCGCCTTCAGAACAAATTAGTTCCTCCTTCGTAGAAGTAATTGCTTAAAAAACAAATAGTATAATCTGATTTACATCCACATTGTCCGCTCGTTTGCAAAATCCACTATGCCATGTCCTTTCCTTTGTCAGCCAGCGTTGCACTACCTTACTTAGCCATCAAAAGTTGTGGCCAACTCTAGATAAACTACGGTACGCCTAAGGATATATTTAGTCACTCCAATTAAGTCATGGCCGACTTCCACATAACTTTCGTCGGTCTCAAAACTTTGCTCGCTCACGGAGGTCGTGGCCGATCTACAGACGACCAGGCCAATCAACGGGTGACCGGTCTTCTTCTTCATGAATAGTCTTCGTGACTCAACATCCTCTCTAAACGGTTATAGTATATCACGTTGCGTTCAAACTATCGAAAAAAGCTTCATAATTCGAGTCCACTTTGTCGACCAATAAAGGGTCTGCGTGACCCTTCCAACGAATCAAGAACTCACGCCGTTGCTGACCGTAGCGCGTCTTCTTGCTGACACGGCTTTCCAAGATCTCTTCCACTTCGTATCCGCCTTCCTCCAGCTCGCGCGCCCAGCTATCATCCGGCAACAAGCGTTCGTCAAAGTCTATTCTGTAGACCTCGTCCACCGTCAGCCGGTCACCTGGGCGATTAAAGAACTCCCTGATCCTTTTCAGCTTGGAGATGGACGATCGGGAGAGATATGTCCTTCGTATCTCTTACCTCCAACCTTGCAGCATATTCATCGACCAGCTCCATAACTCGGAACGGACCATGCGGAGATGAGCCAAAATATTTGCGTACCCTTCCTTCACACGATTTAAGTAGAACCACACTTGGACACCTGGCCGAATCTTGTGACCGACCACACGTTCACTATAAGTCATCACCTGGGCTAGACAGGCCAAGTGCAAATGTTCGTTCACATGTTCCCTTGCATGCTGGTAGTGACCCTGGATGTGATACATCCATCTTCGAGCTCCATCCCCTTGAAATTTGGTGTTCACCACTGGCAACGTTGCTTCCAGGGTGGTTCTGGCGTCCCGCCCGTGGGCCAAATAGAACGGTGTCTTTTTTCGAAACCTATCGTGTGCATTGTTCAGTGCAAATATTAGTCGTTCTGAGTATTCGCCCCAATCTTGCTGTGCCACATCTGAAACATACATTTGATAGACCATATCAAGGTTTAAACCATTCTTTCCGCGGTTCTGTTCGCCGGGGGTCTTCAAGGCACCTTTGCCTGTTGACGCTTAACCACCATGCGATTGAACGCTCGAAAGAAGTCCGAGATGAAACTGGGTTCTCGGTCATGGCAGATCACTTCGCTGGTCTCAAAACGCCGAAAAACGCATTCATCATACCCTTCGGCTACCGTCTGAGCAGTTCTCGAAGCACTTTCCTTGGCCATCACATACCCCGTGACTAAGTCGACCCTGATCAACAGTTCGGTATCTCCCTTATGTGAATTAAGAAATGAGGAACCATGGTCCACTGATATGATTTGAAAGGGGTAGGTCACCTTGACATTGCCTGGGGTTGTCCCTTAAAAGATAGCCCCCCCTTTCCGTCTTGCAATCTTTACATAAGTCCACATACCGCTGCACATTTCGAAACAAACCTCTCCAACGGCAATATCGGCGAATCCGATAGTAGGTGCGATAGGTGCGGATGACCGCCTTCTAGAGTGGCGTGGTAGGGATGTAACACAGCGGTCTAGAAGAAGTCGGAGATGTCTGGTCGGGCGGTCAAATCTCGGCCGCCCTCTTCGGTCTTGTTGGCGGGACAGTACACCAGTAATCCTTCTGTACTGATCTCATAATGTCCGGCAATTTTGCTGCATGACTGTGCCAATTCTGACTATAGGCCGCCTAGGTCCCCTTTCAAAAAGTCCTTATATCCATTATCCAGCTCTCTTCCTCTTGAGATATCCGGATCCATTCCATTCGCAGCTTTTATGTCACATCTCCTTTCATCGTTTCTCCGGATATTCTGATGGGTGGCTTCGATGGGGTCACTGCTAATACTCGAGTCGTTAGATCCTGGTCTTCGGGGACCAGCAGCTCTGGGAGTTGTCTGATCAGTTTCAACCCTGGATACTGTTCTCTCGATACTGACTAGAACCCTCCTTTTCTGTGTAATGCTTTAATAGCCAGCTGCCGCACTCTGGTTCCTATCGCGCTTTACGTGGATTATCGCGCGGGAAGTCCACAACTGAAGCTTGCTCAGAGCTCTGGCACGCAATGGAGACAGCCCTGACGCCTTGCACTCGGTTTCTCCGCTTGTCTTCCGGACAACCAGATTGGAGTCTCCACAGCTAGTATGTCGCCGTCGTTTTGAAGGTTCTCACAACTTGAAACCCAGCAACGTGCCTTCATACCTGACTTCATTCACCGTAAATTACTTGAGATATTTGAAGGCAGCGCTTACTACCTACCACGTTGGCAGGCTCCATACGACGGTGCTACAAGTTTCATCTCCTTGATTCACACGAGCCGATCCATCCAAATTCAGTACCGTCAGATCTTCGCCTTTTTCCACAATAGGCGTACGTAAGTCAATCTTCTGCTTCGCCTGTTTCTTAGGTGCGTTGGCCGTTAGAATCGATTCTACACTCTCGCAGGGGGTAATATGGGCTGCTAACGCCCCCAGAAACTGGTCTTCGACTTTCTTGCACTTCACAATCTCTAATGTCCACTGAGACAAGAGAGCGGCCCAATTTTTTAAGCTCTCCTGCAATTTAAAAATTTGATCAGTCAGGCCAACGTCGAGTGTATCGTTAATACTCTTAGAGGTCGGGTGACCAGCATCGTAAAATAAGTTTTTAATATACGCAACAACGCCAGACCTTCTTTTTCTACGGTACGGTAGCTCACTCGTTGGCTTTGCTTTCCGGCTCGCGAAGGACACTGGCATAACTAGGCCGTCACAGCCCTGCACCAACGACGCTGAAATGACCCATTCGCTCGCATCGACGATGATCAACGTTTCTCTCGATGGGTCCACATGCCGCAAAATAGGTGCTGTAGTAATCTTGTTCTTGAACATACCAAAAGCCACTTGAACCCGAGAACTTTTCTCTTCTTCCTCACCCGCTTTCACTGAGTGGTGGCCAAATTTTATCTTGCATCGCCACGCGTGGAAGTTCACCTCTTTAAACTCGTATATTATCGACGCAAAGATAGAATAATCCTCGATTGAAATTCTGTAGTCATTCAGACTTCCAAGGAACGACTGCATAGCCTTGAGAGTTGTTGGTAGAGGTAGGCCGACTAATGCTTAGAGTTCATCTGGGTGGGCTTTCAATCCTTCTCTGGATAATCAGTGGCCAAGGTAGTCGACCCTTCGACATCCCCATGAACTATTGAACGCCCTAATTGACAAATTCCAGTATCGCATACGTCCAACAACCGTTTCACCTTTTTGCATAACGGGTCCCAGGATTCAGCGGGTGTAAGTGTGTCATCTATGTCGGGCCTGACTCTGTGTCTGGTTCCCCCGACGCAAAAAAGTCTTCCGCCTCATCCAACCTGGTCCCTGGAGGTGTATATTTATACTTTATGACTCGATGTACAAAAGTCGCTGGAAGATCTGTGTTCCGAATGGCATCCGGAGTCATTCGAAAAGTCCCAACAGTGTGACAAAGGCTGAAATTAGCCTTTTCCTCTCCGTCGTGCTGACCACTTAAAAACCATTTGCCATGTGGAGAGAGCAGTACCACAAATGCACTATCCAATTCTTTTAGTAGCTTGTTAATCAGGGTACTGAGGTAGACCATGAGTTGAGTCAATTCGTTCACCAACTGGTAGTCAATGCACAACCTGGTGTCTACCCCGTTCTTCTTCACGGTGATCACTATTGGGCTGGCCCACGGCGAAATAGACAGTTGATTGATCTTCGCTGACAGCAGACCCTTTAGTAGGCCGGCCAACTTTTCTTTGAACGGAGGGACTACCTTTCGCACGCTCTGTGCAATCATTCTTACATTTCTTACGGCGATGGCGCATGTGACCTCGCGAGCGGCTGGTGGTAGGGCTTTGCCTTTTCTTAATAACTGATGTCACTGCTTCCATTTGATTTGCTTCAATCGACCCACCTCTTCAGACATGTTTCCATCCGAATCAGGGATATGTGCGTCTTTCAACTTGATGCCTTTCGGCAAAGATTATGCTTCTGGTGTTACTGCCCATACTTGGCTTATTTACTCGGCCCAGAGTTCCCTGTTCTCGAAGGTGCACAATTGGTCATCGGCATGTGCTAGGTCTTCGTTTTTCCTTCTAAATTTAGGGACACCGGCCTTCGTAGACAAAGTGACCATGGATTTCATCGGACGAGTGATGAAGGCTGTTAGAGATTGGGCTACGGCGGCCGCTTCTTCGCATGTTGGGAATCCTTGCACTGGCAGCTGTTGGGGAGAATAGTTCATCAGCGAGAGATCCTTTTTAGTAGCTGTAGAATATGTAATTGGGTGTCTTACTGGTGCTTGTCCACTAATGGCACCCCCGTCTTCCTTCATCAGGTCCAACTGATGGTTGTCCTGGTTGGTGGTGGCTTCATATGCCAAATTCACCACTCAACGTATCTTCGAGAGACCACAGTATGGAATCCTAGTGTCCTCGGAATTTGAGTCTTCGCCAACAGCGTGCCAATCCTGGTATCGTCATGTAGCCTTAACAAGTGTGTGCTGACACCGTTCACCTTAAAGAATTGACGTCGGCCTACCCCTTTGATCACCGTAATGACCCATTGTTCTTCTCTTTAGACCCATAGTACACTCTGCTCCGAGGTTGATTCTTTCAGGGATACTTTCACACATCCTTCAACAGGTAATTGTGCGAATCGGCCCAGCTTCACGTCGGTCACTCTGCCACCGTGAAGCGTTCGTTAACCGACCAGCTGTATACGATCTTCATTTGGGAAACAGAGTGCTCTACTCCCTAGGTTTAATTAGATACAAGCGGGGACCATGAAGTCCATCCGCAAAACTGCATCTTGGCCTTCCATCGGCCCGAACCATACCTCAAAAATTACCGAGTTCTCGTTCAGGGTAATCTTTACATGAGTGCGTCCTTATGTGGTACATTTTGATTCCGCAATGCCGACACGTTCTTGTCTTGCAATATCGTCAAGCTGGCAGCCTACCTTAATAGCAAAGGCGATCTCCAAAATGGATATCTCAGCACCAGTATTACAGCAAATTTGTGCAATCTTTATTGACTTTTCCAGAGGCCTTGGCCTGCTTGAACCACTTCGAAGGAGAATGTTTTTTCATTGCCCCTGGATTCATTTTGTAGTAGGTCCAATTCCATCATTTTAGATCTTCGATCAAAGTTATTAGGGTCATTAAGACAAGCAACATGAAGCACAGGGTAGCTTCCGATCTTCGATATATCCCAAATTTTCTTAGCTGCAGTATCTTTCTTGAACCCTTTTCCTCTGTGGTACCTATATCTTCTTTAAAGCGCTTCTCCACGTGCCGAGCGTTCTATTTAATCAGCTTCTCCGCCTACTCCAGCAACATCCCAGCGTGCTTGGTCGATGTGCCATTGATCAAGTTAAAAAAATCTTCCATCTGACACTTCCCAGCATTGTGGGTCTTTCCACTCCTTTGCACACAAACAAACAACTATCCGTTGCGTGACCCCTTTTCATATAGCGGTCACACGTGAGTCGCTTCTGGCAATTCGAATTTTCATGCTTTGGAGATCCACAATGAGCGCACTTCTAGTGTTGAGTGGCTGGTGACGGGAGAGGTTCACCGTCACCTTTCTAGTGTCGGCCTCCCGAGTAGGTCGGCCTCCCGGATAGGTCGGCCTCTTGGGGTTATTCACACCTGAGTCCCTCTACCCTTTCATCGCCATCAAGTGAATTCGCCTCAGGTCACCTTCTTTACTTGAGCCGTCCGATCCTAAATCGTATGAGCTCGACTGTCCCAAGGTCGCCCAAACTACATGTACCATTTGGCGGTTTACTTCTCTCGGTCGGTCGGGTGGTACGGGTGCCTTTGTCGATTAATCCAAATAATACCTTGCCTCGTCGCGCTTTCGTCCTCTGCCTATATTTAGTACTTTTTCCAATTTGTCCACATTTGCCGGGTAATATCGGGAGCTGGTCTGCCAGTTTCGGGTCGTCCAAAGTCTTGATGTAGTGCTCGACATGTTGCTTTTGTATCTTGGTTGGTCCGTCCTTATTCTGGATCTTCTCCCTGATTCCATACACGTTGGTCGTTATATTGAATCATCTGACCTCTTTTTCGCGTGGTAGTATAGGTGAGCAACTGGCACTCACAACCCGCAGAACTGCATCTGGAACTCTTGTAAGAGATCCTTCCAGCTTGATCGAGCCAAGCGACACAGTTGGCGAAACCGGTTCTGAGATGTCCAGTTAGCAATCCACCAAAGACAAGACACTTTTGACCATCGGGCGCTTGATCTCTTGTGAACGCAGTTTTCCCCCTGGTCACCCAACTACAAGCTCGGTCCACGTCTTGATCTCTTCCGTGGAAATTTTTGAGGCCCAATGTCGATGCAAGTTTAGTGCGAGAGACCATGTTGTGCATTTTTCCTACTGTAGCTGTCGTTGAAGCTTGAGTTCAGATTCTCAGTGCTTGTTGAGCCTCTGTTTCCGGCTGCCTTTGTGCCTCTGCGGTCGCCCTTCCATCTCGGCATCCTTGTTGTAACTGACGTTCCTGTAGAAATCGTACCATCGCTGCGTCTAAGTGTGTCTGCAAGTTACCTTCCTTGTCGTTAGGCACATCCCCGTCAGCATCTTCGTGACGTGGCCGTGCAGAGTTTCGGTAACGACCGTGCTGTATTCCCATTGGTTGAAGATTTACTTTAGCCTTCTATTGAATGTTTAAGTGGACACATTTCCCCGTTTTGTGAACATACTGTTTGTTTTCTTCGCCCCTAGTACAAGCCTGGAGCCTCGCTGCTCCTGCCAGTCCCAGTGGCATCCGGATGCACTGGCCAGAAGCAGACGAACCGGGTGACGACCGCTCATCCGAGTCTTGGATACCTGGCGGGAAAGTCGGTGGTGAGGAACGGCGCATCACCTTCGGGTTGTCGAGCTGTGGACGTGTTAAAGTTTGGGTATAGAATTTTTGGAACTTCAACCCGTTGTCGCAAGGCGGCGTCGGTATTGGTTGCGCTGGTGGTACGTTGTTGAGTCTCTTTGTGGTCCCAACCAGAATCGCCAATCGCCTGTGCAACTTCTCTAACATGCTCTTGATGCTGTGGAAACCTAGGTCGAACGAATTTTTGGCTCGAGTATTCCTCCAGCCATATTTGCATCACAGAGGAGGGTTACCAGCGCAGTGGCCGCCTTGGTGACTGTCCGGAGGCACAGTGAGGGTGACACCGGCCCCCTAGCTGTTAAAGCAGCTGGAGTTTTAGGGTTTTCGCGATGGGTTCGCTTGCCAAGATTGTGTCCAGCTTGCGTCGGTGGTAGGCAATCGATACTGCATCGTCTGACCAGACTGGCGGCCCTGCATGGGCAGAACCGAACGGCTTGGGCAGGGTCGACCGACTTGGCGTCCGCTGGCGTCTTCGTCTTCGTGTGTTTCGGCTTGGACTAAGCATTTAGTTTTTTTTTTGTGACGGGGACCATAGCTTATCAGATTGCGTCGTCGGCCGATGAATCGACTCGGTCGATGTGCCTGGGTGTCGGTACCCATAGAATTTTGGTGACCCCGGCGCTTTCATCCTGGTTTTTTTCGGCTTGGACTTGGCGACCGTAGGGGTCTATTGTTTTGCGAATCGTAACCGTTCGGGATTACCGTCGGTTGATAGTTCACTGGGGCATGATAAGTATCATGACCGAAGACGTCCTCAACGAGGAACCAGGGAGGGCGTTTGGGTTTTTCTTTTAAACTCTTAGCCTACCTTGACCATGTCTACTGGACCCCTCCCAAGGTCCGGTCGGCTCTTCGACTCAATGTTTTTAACTTCCTGTGTCACTTGCGTTTGGTCTTTAAGTGGTTCTGCGGTCATCGGTTCTATCGTGACATTTGTAGTCTTCTTCATCGTGGGAATCGCGGTGAGTTCCCGCGACTTCCGAAGATCTGGCACGCGCATTTTTGTGGTAATGTGGGTTGTCGAAACGGTTTGATAAGACCCCACACCGCTCCGCTCACTGTGCTGTACCGCCGACTGTCGGAGGGGGTTTCCCGATGCCGCTTATGGACCTTGACCCACCTAGTGTACCCGTCGGCTTGTCAGGTTCACTCTTAGAAGGACTTGGTGGTGATGTGGACTTCGGCCTTGATGGAGGTTGACCTGGGGGCCCGAGCGGATATGCTTCAGTCGGCGTCCAATTTAGGCGGCCAATCGATCGATTTGGTCAAGAGTAGTCTTATAAACATTTGTCTCAGGCGCTGGTAGCGCCCGTCCTTCACTTGTGTCAGGGGTGTTAACCGCCTGGCCTTAACGTGTCTTCTCTATTACCCTTAGGGTATGGAGACCGCTTCCTATAGCGGGCTTGGGTTGGGGGTAATACTCTACGAACCCACAGGCCAGTACACTTCCTGGGGTTCTACTTACACTTGGGTCTTACTGACAACTGTCTATTCGACGGGTGGGCCAAATAGATCCCTGCCCCGGAACAAGTCGATAGACTTACAATTTTCTTAGCGCACGACACGTCGTGCTACTTAGGTCGCAAATTGAGTGGTCTTTAATGTTGTCTAATCCTCTAAACTCTTTTAACATATCTTTGCCTTGCACTTAGGCTCGCAATGATGAGTGACCAGGATCCACCAGACCTTGAGGGGCTAGTTCGGCCGATAAGTGGCCAGGTCGGCCTACAAAGAACCGAGGTTCACCATAGGCGACCAGGCAGACCGACGAGTGGTTTAAGAATGATTCACATCGGTACCGTTTAACTGGTGCTGTCAATCGGTGTGGCCTTGTTAGTGGTAACCTTAACAACCCGTCACGGTTGGACCCAACGGCCACTCTTTCCTTGTAACTTTTAGGTCTCTGGTCCCTTTCTCGGCCGCAAGGTCTTACGTCCATCCGGTTCCTTGACTATCAAGTACATCGTATCCTAAACGTCGCTTCTAACAGCTGTGTAATACTAAGACCGAATATCGAAGCATTAAGATTGAATACCACGATACCGAGAGTGAGTATCGCATTACCTCGATCAAAAATCATAGCAACGGGATCCAATACAAAGTTGCCAAGACTGAGTCTAGATACCAAGATCGGGAACGCAGGAGGTGTTAAATGTCGGGAAGATGACCTTCAAATTGGCAGGCATCAGAGTTCTTTAGAGTTATCTAAACCAGAGATTGACGATGGAACACAAAATGGTCGAACCAGGAAATTGATGATCGAGGACATCGGCGACCATCTAAGGACTTCGACGATCGTTCAAGGAGATCAACTATCACCCGAGAAAATCGACGATCGGTCTTGGAGATTGTCAATCGGTCACTGATATAGGCGATCGGTCAAGGAAATCGATGATCGCCCTTGGAGATCAGCGATCATTCAAGGATATCTATGATCGCCCAAAGAGATCAGCGATTACTCTAGGAGATATAAGATCGCCCAAGGAGATCAGCGATCACTTAAGGAGATCGATGATCTATCTGAAGTGGACCATGTGTGTGAAGGAACGACCAAAAGAATGTAGAAGGCACGTGGCAGTAAATCCTGGCGTATAGACAGGCATAGTCGTAGTTTTAGCTTTCGGCGGGTTAACATTTAGACATGCATTATATTATTTTCTAAGTACACGTGTTGACTCCTCTTTCGGGCTAAAATATAGGCCCCGACGTCAAGATTGTCCCGCTATTTGAAACCAATTGATACCTTCAAATAAACGGCTGGACATCAACAATTCTTACCTCTTACCAACTTCGATTGGAAGCAGAAAGATCGCAAAGGACAAGGCGCAAGACTGCGAGACGGCTAAAATTATCAGAGTGCTCGCGTATCAAGCATCCACATAGTGTGCAAGGCAATTTCGTTGAGATCTGGGTAGCTTGCATCAAGTAGCCTAAAAGTCGAATCGTGATCGCGTGAAGGCTTCCGCACGCTCACAAACCCCATTCTTGACACGGTCGAATTTTTCTCGACACTAGTCCAACGAGAAGAGTGCAGACCGCCATAGTGACAGGTACACAAGGTGAGGAAAAGAAAACAAGGCAAGGGAACGGAGTACCCTGTCCATTAGTCGGTCATCTAGGCACCAGTGGAGAGTCGGTTTCGCCTAAAAAAAAGGGATCGCCTCTTCACCACATGGGCATTGTGTGTTTCATACATCAGGAGCAGTCGCAGGTCACCATTGTTCGGTTCAGCGACAGTAGACGTCTCGTCGGCAACGGCTGAATATTTTAGTAATTCATCGTGTAGTGTGTATCTATCCACACACAATAGATTTATAAGGGGCAACCCTTTTAAAGATTGACGGGATGGTTGCGAGAGATGATCCATCAAGCGCACCATAGCCGGATCGTACACCTTGCGTGTGTCTTTGAAAAAGGTTGACGACGGGACACGCGACGTCAGCAACACGACAGTTTTTGGACTAGTGTCGGATTGCGCAGCCGTTTGAAAGTGGGACGACACCACAGAGTATCAGTGATGACATTCAGTCTTCGAGGCTTAAATTCCCAGTTTAATTAATACTTCGCAAAGGACGACAGTCACCTCGCCATTAAGTGAGACAAGTGTGGACTGTTAACCGCCGTGCGTAAGGAATCATAGTCCGTGAAAACGATGTATAGTCTATCGCCGAGCAGGTGTATCCTAAACTTCGCAAATACCTCATTGCAAGGAGTTGCTTGTCACGGACCGAGTAGTCACGTTCGGCCGGTTGCAGCTGACGTGACTGATAGCAGGCAATACGCTTAGTACCATAGGCATCATACTGCATCAGCGCACATATAGAAAAAAACTGGTATCGTAGACCACATGAAACGTTCTGTCTTGATCTGCAATTACTAAAATGGGCGAGCGTATCAGCTTTGCTTGGTACAACAAAAGAAGAGTTGGTAATCAGCACCCCATGCCCACTTCTCGTTCTTCTTAATCAAGAGATAGAGATGGACAGTCATATCGCTGTAATATGCATGTATTTTTGCAATTGCGCCACTAGACCAACGAACTCGCGAAGTCCTTTTATGTCGGTCGGCACCGGCCAGTCCGTGATCGCCTTGATCATTTTTGAATCGGGCCGGACGCCGTGCTTACCTACGATGCATCTAAGAAGTGGTATTTGCTAGCAGCGATATACACTTATTGAGGTGGGCATACAACTTATGTTCACGAGTCAGTATAAGAGTCTTTTAAACGTGGAGTCGATGGAATTCCACAATCGTCTTTCCATCCATATTCCGACCATGAAAAAACAGACCATCGAAATAACTAGATGCACATTCTCTCACGGATCTCAACAGATTCGCAACTCATCTGCTGAACTTATTAGGGGAATTACTTAATCCCTGTGGCATCACTAGCCACTCCCAGAGAGATTTATGCCGCGCGGTCCTTCAGATCACCCTGGGGTGAACTGCGAGTACTCTGACTTAGTTTGAACTCCTTACAGGACCCGCACCCCTCATTACACTATGGGGCTTTTCGGCTTGTAGGGCCTCCGGACGGCACCGGCCACCCATTGGTGGTTGCTCGTCTACATTATTAGCCTATCTCCGGCGCCCTGTAATCGAATCCCCAGCGGGTATCGATCCAGGTGCCTCCCGGTCCCAGCTCCAGTGGTCTACCACTCGGCCACACTAGCCACTCCCACAGCATACCGCTTGGGGTGCACACCAATGTGTACGGTGTGCCCTTTTCACGCATACGAATCTGATATAACCCTTCCATCAGACTCATCGATAAAAATGTGGTACTCTTTGCCATACCATCTATTATGACATCCTTACTTGGCATCAATGTTTGAGCGGCACAGTTGCAGCATTCAACATGTTGAAGCCATATACTATTCGTTATTTTTCTGTAGTCTTTTGTTCACAGAAGGTCTAGGAAGTATGTGGGGAAGTAGACTTTCTAATAGCCCACCGCCAAGAGATCGGCAAAGACTTTGTCAATCACTGGTACTTTTTCACGATGCAGTGACCACTACTTCATGACACACTGCTTTGAGCCTGGTTTCAGGTCAATCTTATGATAAGCACCATTATCCCTAGTAGGTCGCGCTGCACTTTATTTTGGGACACAACTCTGAATTCCGGCAAATTGTTGTCAGCAGGATTTGTCTTGAGCGATTCCGACTATTAGGATGTACATCGCTCAATCCGAATCCTCTCATCAAGTACTTTCTCTCGTCCATTGATAAGATGCTAAAAACCCTTTCATTCTCAGCGAATATTATTGCCGATCGAATATCAGTTGCGTTCTCGTCTTCCGCAACAAGTACGCAAAAATGCTTGACTTTGCCACCATGCAGATCACGCAAAAACCCCTTCTGTTCGAGCGTGGGCAGTTAATTGATAGCTGAAGTTGTCTTTGGAGGTGCTACCAAGTTAATTTTTTTAATTGCCTGTACTGAATCCTTCATTGACCAGAACATTATATGTCTCTATAATCTCCTGATAACTTATTATCACATTTGGGTGCAGACTTAATATTACCTCTTGGGCTAAATAATCACATGAAACGGGTGTAATCGCTCCCTCGGAATCCTTTGACGGTGGCTGCACTACCGCAGCCAGGTCTTTTAAGGGGGAAGTCCAATCGCACTAAGATTATCGTATTGCCAATCATCGGCAATCGATTAGTCACTTGGGTAATGTCGCTCGGGTGTTATACATTTTGGAGGACACCCCTTAACCAGATCACTCAACTTATTCGGGTAGTGGGCCTTCGGCGAGATATGTGTCTCAATGCAGTCGCCGAATTTTGGATCCACGGTGTCGATCAGCCACGACATGGCCATTTACGCTCGTACTAACGACCGAAACACACGCGAGGTCATCGCACTCGCTCGTAGTACACCTAGATGTTAGAAGAAGCTTCATAGAGTTTCTCGTATAATCATTTGGTGAACAAGTGACATGTGTATCGACTGTTTGTCGACGCCATTGACTTTTGGTTCGTAATTTCTGGACCTCGGCATTTCAAGTATAACATCAAATTGTCATTGAAGTCCGGTGTGATGAAGTCATCATTGTATTCGACTTTAATCAGTGAATAGGTAATACTCACTACACGTTTTATCACTGTTACGAAGGCACCTGTTGAAAGCCCACCGTCATCCTCGTTAATAGGATCTCGCGCTCGGTAAATTTGGGCTCGCTGTTGTCCAGCTATTCAAGTTGTACAGAAATGCTCGACTCCCCACAACCGGCTAGGGCTTGAAAAGACACACTTCGTGTCACTTCGAGTTTCAAGGTAATGAGGAAGACCTCATTATCAGAAGCAGCAACACATTGATTGAGTGTTGAGAGCAAATTTCGTCAAGACGCCTGCCAACTCACTTGACGTTGCTTGATCAGTAGGGTGCTCCGCACCTACTGACTCTGAAGGGTTTTGGTCGTCTGTTACGGCGTTGCGTTTTCGAAACAGCGTCGTACACACGCCTTGGATGCTTTGTGGTTACTGTTTTCTGCGACACATGGTATCGCGTTCGCGTCACTGCATTCGAATGCATAATGTCCTGTCTTCATAAATCTATTGCATGTTTGCAATTTCTTTTATTTGTTAGCACGAGAGCTTTCGCTATCCGTGTGACAGAAGTCCATTTGTTCTAGGCCTCCATTTTCCTGTCGTCTCAAAGGACGATGGGAACACGAATTCGCGTGAGCTTGTTTCACGCTGAAGTCCTCCTGTTCCGCAACCAACATGGAATTTTCTAGGGTGTTGAAGTCCAATCGGAACAGGTACGTTTTGACGAGACAATCAGTTAGACTCTGCATGAACAACGTGATCAAAGTTTGTTGGATCAGTGGGTCGACTGTAATGCAATTGGTAAGGAGACGTATGTGCTGAATGCACCAGTGTACGTCACGTATACCTTGATTGATTCTCAAAATTTTATAACGAGCCCTGAATTCTACTCGCGGTAGCTCTAAAGTATGTATAAGCAGGGACTTGAAGACTTCCAACGACCCAAAGACTAGGGGTTAATAATTTTAGGCCCAAATCCCACGTCTTTGCACGCCCTGCCAAGTTGAATTGAGCAAATAAGACCGGCATTTGTTCATCAATTTTGTGGTGAGCCTTTAAGGCATCGTCTAGTTTCCCGAATATTTTAACAGCAAGTCTTCATCGGCTTCCTTGTACTTTGAGATGTCATTCTTAAGGGATTCGGGTCGACGTGTTTACGTCGACCCGGGTAGCAGTGGCCTGCTGCTGCCTCAACAGTTCAAACGTTTGAGCACTATGTTATCTCAACAGCTCCATATATTGGGAAACTTATTGGTGAAGCAAGGTTACCTTTTCCCGCTCGACGTCTAGTTCATTCTAAATGAACTTGGCGATGGTGGCGTGCTGTTGGTATGGCCGCAGGGCGGATAGATTGCGCCAACGGCTTCTTGCCCTATCGTCGAGCTCAAACGTTCGACAGCATCCCATTCAATTTGACTTAAATGGAAGGAGATTTCATGCATGGAATGAAAATAATCCCCCTCATTATCCAACATGTTCATGGTCGTTGAACGGACCACAAGTGCTACCAGGTGTAACGATGCCACCTTATTCAGCAAGTTGAATGCACCTTGCACTACTGACAGTGCGACGGTGTGTGCGTCCCACTACCTCACGTATATACGTGCAGAGGAAGATTGCTAAACGGGTTAAGATTACTCGGCATAGGTAAAAAGTAGAACCGTATGTAGTATAGTTAATCCTTTTTAAAAATCCCTATTTGACTTCATTTAACCATGTCTACATGCAGAGATGTATTGTAACTATCTGCCTACTACTCAATGTGCGCTTCTGCGTGGATAGACTTTCTTGGTTGATATTTTGAACCTTTATTTACCAATAAGCAGTGTGTTACATCCGCGCAGCAATGCTATCTTATAGTATAACATTGTAAGAAGATTGTGTTTGTTCTAATACAATAACTTTACTTGATAAATAATCAATGTAAATTATCCTGCAACGGAGGCACTCCGTTACAACAAGAGTCTACGGTCAGAGCTGGTTTAACACCTGATCATTTCGGTGATTACACCGACTGTAACGGGGCACCCTTTGTTTGGGGTGCCACGAAACTTCACGTACACTAGTACGTGCAGAGGAATCTAATCTTCTTAAACGACTCGTTTAAGTAAAGGTAGAATGAGAACTGTGTTTAATACAGTTAAGCTATCAATGTAACTTTAATCTTTATCGAACTATATTAAACTACGTTGTCGTATGACGACAACCTGCTCACCACTCATTGCGCGCGTCTAGCAGCGTTTGGTGGCAATGTACGGTTGACATGTCTTATATCAACCAACCTTGGAGCAGCGCATGAATATTATCTAAAGGGAATAATACTCCTTCAAAAATAACTATCTCGGATAATAGTGGTAGGATACTGTCATGCTACACAATATCCCTATTGACACCGTTTGATGTCAACTTCATGTAACGGGCTACCCCGTTACATCCCCCCCTTTTTAACCATCAACCACCCGTTAAATGAATCAGAATCGATTGGGACAGGGTGACCACCGTTGAATCACTCTGGGAAAGGGAGCAACTGTTGGTCAAATCCGATCATTTGCCAATCCAACGCATGGGTTTAAAAAATAAGCTAGTTTTGCTACTGTAGCAGCAAGAAAAGCGGCTGCACGTATGCTTGCAGCCGCGGAGAGTGCCTCTCACACCTCAGCAGCAGGTGATTCTTCGCCTGCTGCTGTGAATCGTCCACGTGGTGAGTCACCACGCGCAACAGGTACATCCGCTGTGTCTGCAACGGGTACTACAAGTCGTAATCAAGATGAGTCTGAAATAGAGCTCATCTATTCTGGCGAGTTGGATGATGTATTCAACTCGAGGCGACACCTCACGCCTCCGGGTCACCTGTGGCGGACACTGCAAGAGCCAGGTTGACTGGCTCTGGTCAACGTGGCGGTATCATGTCCAAGATCTTCGGATTGAGCGATTATTCCAACAAATCTCCGCTTCACGCGAGTCCATCCAACGATAGGACGCGTGGGAATGGTAATAATGCACCTTTACATCACCGCGGCGAAGCAACTCGCGGGATCGGGGTGTCACTGGTGTCAGCGCTCACGCTGGCACCAATCAAGAGGCCAAGGACCAAAATGTTCTGCGCCACGCTCCTCAAATGGGTCCCTTTGAATGCCTTCATCCAGAGAGTTGGACCGGTTGGCCGGCATGACTACTGAACAGGATCGAATTCCGTTGTTCGACTGTAGGAGGGTCTGTCTTTCTAATTACAGCACGGAAACTATCCGTGCTGAGGAAGAATGCTTCATCGGTGTGTTTTTAAAAAATCGGTGGTACAATGGCAGCCGTGTTCTAGACGGTAAAGCCTTGGCGCACGAATGAAATGCCCTCATCCATAACATTGATTGCATTGGCCGTGATGACTGGCTCGGTAAACTTGATGCAGCTCGCATCAGGTTTGAGAAACGCAACCCAGTTGGGGTGCGATACAAGTTGCACCGGCTTTTAAGAGAGGCGGGATTACCCTGTCTCTCGTGGGGTGATTCGTGTCCAGGTTGACTGGACAACTCGAACCGTGCCCCTAGGGAGGCCTTCCTCCCTAATGATCCCTACTGGAGGGCGCGCATCTCTTCCGAGATGGCCGAAGGGATTGACACTTTGGAATCCCTGTACTCGCGTTCGGGGAGGTCGTTTTCCGACGGCCCTTCTTCAAACGCAGCGGGTGGGTATCGTCGTACTGCTCGACGAGACCAATCACATCAACGAGTAGCTGGGCACGAGGCTCCCATCTGTCCCACGCCAGCGGACAGGGTAACACGTCCGGACGCCATTCACATCACGGTGATTCAAAATACGCTCCACTAGAAAGCGTTGACCAACGCTTGAGTCCACCAACGGATGTGGTGCTGGCGGGAACACCTGATCCGGCTCGAGGGCCCGATCAGCTTGATGTTCAGGAGCTGAACCGTGTGACGGAGCAGTTGCAAGATGACCTCGCTCACAAACTGACTCGGCGTTATGAGATTTAGGATCTTGTAAAGGATAATTACAATTTTCTATTGCACGATCGTTCGGACGATCGTACCGCTTTTGCGTTCGCGCAACTTGAGAACGAACGTTCTATTCGTTTTCTTTGTGACGAGCTGACTCCAGCTCGTCGAGAGATTGCTTAATTGCATGAGCAGGTCGCTTCGCTAGTCGGACAGACTGGATTGTTGAAACAGGACCACGCGAAGGTGGTCTCGGCTCTTGACCGTGGAGGTGTTCTTCGCATCTCGAAACGGGCTTGTACTGATAGTGCGGGCGGAGACGGCCAAAGTAAAACGTAGGATGCGTACGCATCTTACAGGGCAGTTCAATCGTGTATGCGTAGCTCATTCGGCGCAACACACGAATTGTACAGATACACTTGGACAGTAATTTATTGCTGCCCACGTTTTTCACTGCGTGTTTCGGTAAGTTTACTGTATACAGTAAAACAAGGTCTTATAAACCAAACGAAAGAACATTTGCTCCTCCATGTTTGTCTGCGTTTCGTCTCTGTCTGTCCAGTGCATCTGCAAAAGAGTCTTGGACGAAGCAAACAACTGCTTCTCGAGTCATCAGAAATACCTCTGCTGATTCATCCTTGTCAACAGCAGTGCGCTTCGTGTGCACTGCTAAGAACGTTGTCTTCACCAGTGAGGGTTTCATCGTCCTCACTTTGGCGGTCATTGGCGATGCTGAATATGCCAGCATCGTCGTCATCGTCATCATCGATATCTATCCCATCGACATCGGCATCCATCACGTCGTCACCGTTGTCAAATTGTGATGCGAAAGTAGCAGATCGATTTTGTGCTCGACCGAGTACAACCCCCATTCAACTAGAGTCACACTCTAAGAAGGCGGATAAACGTGCATGGTATAATGAAGTGGTCAAAGGCAATTCTGACCAATCGCCTTGATCACCTCGTAAGTGCAGGGGGACCGGTCATGACGGCCTTGGGACTGACCGCTACAGAAATCCCCAACGATAAGCTGGACGGTTTGAAAGTCATCAGTGGCGGTCATAGATCATGACCACTGGTTAGGGTTTCGACGAATGACTGACCGGTCATGATTAGTCATTCTTCGATCAGTGGTCATAATCATGATGAGTGACCAGTGGTCACGGTCATTATGGGTGGCCAGTAGTCATGGTCACGATGGGTAACCAGTGGTCATGGTCACGATGGTGACTAGTAGTCACTTGTCACGATGGGTAACCAGTGGTCATGGTCAAGATGGGTGACAAGTGGTCATGGTCACGACGGGTGACCAGTGGTCATGGTCACGATGGGTGACAAGTGGTCACAGTCATGATGGGTGACAAGTGGTCACGGTCATGATGGGTAACCAGTGTTCATGGTCAAGATGGGTGACCAGTGGTCACGGTCATGATGGGTGAAAAGTGGTCACGGTCAAGATGGGTGACAAGTGGTCACGGTCATGATGGGTGACAAGTGGTCACGGTCATGATGGGTGACCAGTGGTCACTGTCACGATGGGTGACTAGTGGTCATGGTCACGATGGGTGACCAGTGGTCATAGTCACTGCAAGATGACCAGCGGTCATGCTGGCAGTTAAGGTGGTTTATTTTAAGCACAGGGAATGGGTGATGGCAGGCAAGCAACGTAACAGAGAACTGAGTTAAAGAGAAGTGTAACCGTAGTTTTAGCCCCTAGCAGGTTAACAACGAACAGTATTGATTTTCCTACAAAAGACACGCCTCAGCCTTCCTCCGGGCTGAAATAATAGTGGCCACCCGACATACAAGGTTTACTGTCTGCGTGTTTACTCAAGGTTTTTCCCTAGATTGCTTGGCTAGGGACAAGAATACTCATTCAAGTTAGCCCGCGATCGGACGCGGCAAGCATACAAGGAAAGGTCTTCAGACGGCTCAAGTGATCAGAAGGACAAGGTGATTAGGTAGTCAGAAGAACAAGGGAGATCAAGTATCCACATTTGGGCATGGCGACCTCAAGGAAGGTCAGACAACTCTAGGAGAGTGCCACCAGTAACCGTTGGTCGTGTGAAGAAATACCACGCAACAACACCCCACCTATTCTCAACTCGGTCAAGACAAGACATCGACATCAAGACGCCTAGAAGAGTGCAACCGTCCGATGACGGGTACACAAGGTGAGAAGGAACGAGACACGACACAAGGTCCGGAGTACCCTCTCTGTTAGTCGGTCATCCGAGCGCAAGTGGGGAGTCAGGATCGCTACGTAAATGAGCGAATCTCACTCCACCACGATGGTGCGCGTGCCCGGATCTTCTGGTGCCTCGGGATTTTACCGTGAATCCCGGAGCGAAGATGTCAAGTTCAAGGTAAAACGGGGACGCAAGTGTCAGCGAAGAAGGGATCGTCGCAGACACGATATTATAAAGGACCCTTGGCCCGGCAGAGTTTTGGGAGGGGCTCGAAACGAATCGAAATTCAAAGAGGAAGATCGCCAAGGTGATCCCGAAGAAGAAAAACCTCTTTTCCCTCCTGAGGTCACTTTGGGGACCACCGCGGATCGTATTGCAAAGTACGACCCGCTAGTGGAAACACGTCCAGCCAAAGCAGGACACGTTTCGTCTCAAAACAAAACCACACAAAAAAAACAAGAAAAAAGATTGAAGACTACGGCTCCTAAGGATGTACGCCTGACTCCGAGGGTGATGATCAAGAAATAAGCAGGGCAGCAGAGGTCAAGATGGAAGGTTGGCTATCGATCAGTTGCAACATCGTTTGCACTACATCCAGCTTCAAGCGTTGCTATCTACGGAGCCAGTGCTGACCATCTTGGAACCGGAGCTGATCGAACCGCTTCGGGGACCAACATCGACTCCACCAGCAGCCACTAGCAAAGTGGAAGCAGTGCAACGTCTCATTCAACTGCTATACGGCGCGGGATTTGTGCCGGGGGAGTTTGACGCGCAGGTTCTGCGTGACTGCGACCTTGATCAAGTGACCACGGCCAGCCGATCACTGTCCAAAGCGCTAGTCCCAATAATCGGCAACTATGACTCCGCTGATAGCGAGCTCACGACCAGTATCATGGTCAAAGAGGAAGACGGTTCACCAGCGGCGTCGTCACATTACGCTTCAGCGGAGTCGATTGCGGACGATAGCGACGGCTTGTAAATATAGCGAATGTCGTTAGGACCTTTCGGTGCAGCACTTTTACGTGACCGCCACGAGCAACCGACTCCAGCCACCGGACCCTTGAGACTAACTACAGAGCCAGTCGATGCTTCGGATGAGCCCGACCAGATACAAATCTACTTTGCAAAGGCCATGGAAAAGTTCATGCGAGACCAAAAGTGACGGCCGCCACATTCTGAGTTGACCAGTCGCCCCAACCCCAACCACAATGTGTTCGGGGTAGGTATGCCAGACACGGACATGGAATCGGCTGACTCGCATGGTAGTCGCGGTAACACATTTGACCCTGACGACCTCAACATTGACGGCGTCCCGTCGACCTCAATTGTCTACTACGGAAGCCATCATGTGAGAAGTATTTGCTACGCAGCGGATTCGCATGTCTGCGATCGACGATCTAAAGGAGTTCTCAGTCCGCGCTCACGATGATGACCGCGCTCGAAGCTGGGTGCAAAGGTCAATTTAGCTTTCTTGCGTGACCAAGCCCCCGGATCGGAGAAATGCTTGGTTTTTAGAGATTTTCTAATAGGCCCAGCACGAAACCAGTACTCCCAGCTAAGCCGATCGACACGCAATAGGTGGAAAAACTTGCTGGAGAATTCTCTTATACAATACTGTTGAAGCGGCATATCTGCTGGTCGCCAGTATTATCACGTGTACAAGCGTGCCGATGAAACTCCTCGAGAATACCTCTATTGATTGAACGTTGCTGGGAGCGAGCAGAATTCCACGTGAAGGACGGGAGCGTCGCTGATCGCCGAGAACACGTGGAATACTATATCGAGACACTGGATGACCACGATCTCGCAAATGAATTGACCTTGCTGCTTTTGGACGACGTGGATACGCTGGAGTTAACGCTACACACATATAAACGTATGCAAAAGCGCAAAGGCATTCTCCCGATCAGTACAGGCAAGTTCCGCTCACGATCAGCGTCGCCATACTCTCCGAGTCCATCCAAATTGGCTCAAGCTGTGCGTGCAATCCACATGGGGGGCGAGAGCAGTTCGTCGGGATCAGATATAAGCAGTGCGGAACCAGACGAAGAACAACGACGTGTTTACAGCGTCACTGAAGCCGACCATTTAAAGGACCGGGGAAGTTATCGTCCGACCAAGCCAAGATCGACCGACCGTGACCGTGATCACGAGCATGCAGAAGGGCACAAGTCGTGCACTCATTGTAAATTCAAAAGACATACTGAGAGGGTATGCTGAAAACGCCTGACTTGTCAGAAATGCGGGCGCCGAGTTCACCCCTCCGACAAGTGATTCTGCACGTGCCGACCACACACGCCGGAAGGCTTCCTCCCGACACTGAGAAGATGTTTAACCAGGACGCTCGCCAGGTTAGAACCTGATATGAGCCGAGCGTTCTAGACTATGCATATATGCATTCATTGATAAAGGAGGGGTTTATAACAGTGTGAATTGCCTGACCGGCCGGACTTTCAGTTCATGAGATTTGGACTCTAGTTCTTTTCCATTAATTGCAAGTTTGCAGGGACCGGATGAATACGCACGATCAACTGCAAAGATGTAACTCAAGTTGTCTCCTGGCGAATCACGTGTTTACTGGAAGTACCATACTCCAAACAGGTGGGTCAGGCAAGCAAAGGCGGAAGGGAAAATCAACAGTGAGAAGGCCACCCTATTGTTTGACTCGGGAGCTGAAGTCTCAATCATCGACACCACCTTTGCTCGTAAGGTTGGCTGTGTCATAGATGAAAGTCAGAAGCAAGAATGCGTGGGTATTGGAGAAAATTCACACATGGCAGAAGGCCGCACAAAGGTGAAGATCACGCTGAATGGCTCATTGGTTTAATACTTTGATGTATGGGTGGGTAACCAAGTGGGACAAGAAGCAATTCTAGGGATGGATTTCATGGTGCCGGCTGAAGTATGCCTTGACCTGGCAGACGGAATAGTGTGCTTGCCGGACAAAGTCAGAATTCAAGTGGAAGGTAGGAGATCACCTTATGGGGCGAAGATACAACGAATTGCGGCGGATGAGAAGTATTTGGCGATATCTGTGGGTGACTCAGTGGAGGTCAATGTTGGTCGGGGACCACTACAGTCAAAATTGTGGTTAGCGCACCACGCACATTGATAACCCACGGCTTTGACCGGACCCGGAAGACTTACGTACCTCCGCCTAACCAACCTAACCGATCAAGAGATAATTATCCGACAGGGGACGCCGTTCGGGCGATGGATGCTGGCGGACATGATACCACGGTCACCCGGGTATGTGTCGGTAGGGTCACATCTTAACCAGGAGTGGCAAACACTTGCATACGAAGCTTTTACAGATAGAGATGAAGCAGAAGAAGTACCGGAAGCAGAAGGACCGTTAGTCGAACGCCAGTCTTACCCAGCGCCGACGCAAATTCTAAAATTACCCTCACAGGATATGGTAGAGATGACCGCGGGGAGAGAGGAAGCGGAATGGGAAAGCAATGTGCTAACATGTGACCAGGTAGATGACCAGGAGGATCAAAAAGGACCACAACCAGAACGATCACCAGTAGCTACTAACAAGATCACCACACGTGATTCGGGTTGTAATTCGGTACATGATCGGCAGGAACGGTCAAGTTTAGCATCTTGTCGAGTCCACCTAGAAGAGTGCAACCCGCCCTGCCGACGGGTACACAAAGTGCGGAGGAAGCAAGTGTAAGACACACGATCCGGACTACCCCTCCGTTAATAGGTCGTCTGGGCGCCAGTGGAGAGTCGGGATCGCCTCAAAAAATGATAGAACCCCACTCCACCACAATGGTGCGTGTGCACGGATCTTCTGGTGACTCGAGATTTCACCGTGAGTCCCGAGATGAAGATGTTAAGATCAAGACTGAACCTGAGATTGGAGCGTCAGCGGAATATGGATCGCCACAGACGCGCGAAGAGAAAGGATCCCAAGATCAACGTAGTTTGGGGAGGGGATATGGTGACAAGAAAGTCAAAGAGGAAGATCACCAAGCTGATCTAGAAGAAAACCTCAACCCCCTCCTGAGGTCCCTTCGGGCACCACCGTGGATCGTGCTGCAAAGCTCGATCTTCCAGATGGAAACTTCACAGTAAAAACTGAAAGATCTTCATTTAAAACTACCGCCCAACCAAAGGCGAAGAAACACACTCCTAGGTTGGCCTGTTTAAAGACGAAGACGGCAAAGCCACATCGAAACAAGCAACAGATCAAAGCAGAAGGTCATGATGTGGAATCAGAAGGCTGGCAATTGGAACGGATCACCTGGGAATTCCATTGGCAACAACTAAAGAAACTTCTTGCCGAAGACCCAGTCCTAAAGGTGCTGACACCTAAGCTGATCAGGTCGATCTAAGGTCCAGTATCGCCACGGAAAGTGACCTCGAATCAGTTGGAGGCATTGCATCGGCTTATTTAGCTGCTAAGAGACACTGGATTTACAGCTAGAGCTTTCGACGCACAAATGATATTCGAATTTAATCACAATTGGGTGATCAAAGCAGGACAGCTACTATTCGAAAAGCAAACTCCACTGACAGGGTCTCACAACACTATAAGCCAACGGATCAAGAGTGAAGAGGGACATCTGAGCCAGCAAATCAAGAGTGAAGAAGGACACCTGAGCCAGCGAGTCTGAGCCAGCGAGTCTAGAGAGAGGAAGAACACCTGAGCCAAGTAAGAGATACAACCTACCGCAAGGTGAAAGAGGAATGCACGGGGTCGTCACGCTATGCCTCGGCAGAATCAGATATAGACTCAGACGAGTCATTTAAGATTCAGCGGATGTCGCTGGGACCGACAGGGGCAGCAATGCTTAAAAACAGGCTCGACCTGGCTAACAGTGGAATACGATCGACTCAAATTCCGCCTTCACATAATGCAAACACGGTGGAGCCAAGCCAGTTTCAAACATGTTTTAAGGCCGCCATGGACAAATTCATTCGCGATCGCGAAAACCAAGGAGCTGACTACCCGATCGTCCCAGATGTCGAAATGTAGTCAGTCGACTCATACCGCTATCGACCGGGAGAACATGAGTCAGATCGCAGGGGACCATATGATCTAAGACGACCACAAGTGGCAACTGCAGGAACCGCCCCTACGGGAGGTTTCAGCGCACAGAAGATCAGATTGTCGGCGATGGCCGATCTGAAAGAATTTTCAGGACGTGATCAAGACGAAGAACTTGCTAGAGGGTTGGTTTAAAAAGATGAAGACTGCCTTTATACGCGATCGGGATCCAGACGACGAGAAATTTCTGGTACTCGAAGACCTGCTCAAAGGACCTGCCCAAAATTGTTACAGCCGGTTGAGCCGATCGACCCACGATGAATGGAAGTCGTTGTCGGAACGGTTCATGGTCCGATATGGGGGATATGGAATGTCATCAAGAAGACAATACTAACACGCGCGGAAGAGACCGAATGAAACCCCGTTGGAATACTTGGACCAGTTGAATGTAGCAGGAATGCGAGCAAAAGTGGTGTCTAGAGATGGAGCGCCAGCAAGCCGACGTGAGCATGTACAACACTTCATTGACACTTTGGAAAATCGAGAGTTGGCGAAGCACTGACTCTATTGCGAGTGCATGATGCTAACACGATAGAAAAAACTCTACGCGCTTATCAGCGTACGAGTTTTCGACAGAAAAAGGATCCGACTGACTCGAACAAGTACCGATCGCGATCGGCTACGACGCCAGCCGAAGTACATTTGAAGACACCACGAATGGTGAAGGCCATTCGTGCAGAAAGTGAGAAAAGCGACTCAGGCTCAAGTTCGGACAATGCAGACGAAGAAGATTTTCACCGTAAGGTTCATGTGACGACTATCACTGATCAGGCTGCAGACCCAGGGGATCAACGAGACAGGTCGCGAAAGACAGACCGAGATGATGATCGCGATTGGGGCGGATTTGCGAAAGCCTGCACACACTGCGGCTCGAAATGACATGACGATCGCGGATGCTGGAAAAGATTGACTTGTCAGAAGTGTGGCCGAAAAGGGCACCCCTCGGACAAATGTCTACATGTGTGTTCCGCTTTTGGGGAAGTTCACGAGAGCGGCCAATGTCCCATGGAAGATTTCTACAACCTGATCCGCAAGTGGTACGTCCCAACGAAGCACGCAGGAAAACTACCGACCAAGGCAGAAGAGATGTCAAACTAGGACGCTCGCCAGGATGGAATCTGGCACGAGCCGAGCGTTCTAGGCTATGCATATATGCATTGGTGGAGCAGGGCAGGATCGATCAAGGGAGTAACAATCGGATCGACCCGACCGCTAATACATGCGATTTGGAAACCATCGTTTGTGTGATATTTCAAGTGTAAAAAAGGTGGATGAACATTCACGATCTCCCGTTAAGATGGAACTCGATCTAGCGCCGGGGGAAGTGAGAGGATATTGGAACTGTCACACGCCAGGAAAATAATTTAAACAGGCTAAAGCAATGGGTAAAATCAAATAACGAGAAGGCCACCATGCTATTTGATTCTGGAGCCGAAGTCTTAATCGTAGACGTCACCTTTGCTCGTAAGGCGGGTTGTGTGATTGATGACAGCCAGAGACAGGAATGTGTGGGAATCGGGGAGAATCTCTACATGACGGAAGGACACACCAAAATCAAGATCACATGAAACGGGACGCTGGTGTATTACTTAGACGTTTGGGTGGGCGATCAAGTGGGCCAAGAAGCAATTTTAGGTATCGACTTTATGGTGCCAGCGGGAATACAGTTAAATCTGGCGGACGGTACGCTTTGCTTGCCAGATGAGGTGAAAAATCACTTGGCAGGGCGAAGGCCTCCGTGTGGGGTAAATATACAACCGATTTATATCCCAGACCGACTTATTGTAATTCCTGCTGGAGAATCCACGGAGGTGAAGATTGATCAAGGTTCCCTAAGTCCAAATTATGGGTGAGACGGGATAAAAAATGGGTGCCGTTGCCGACGGTGAATACCGGACCGGGCCAGATCAATACTTGATACTTACCAACATCGTCGATCAGCGGGTACTTCTCAATCACGATATCCCTTTAGGGTGGTGGATGATGACGAACATGATACCCCGGTCGCCGATCTATGTATCAGTTGGATCACGCCGGTATAATGAATGGCAGACTCTGGCGTTTAAAGCTACAACGGAATCAACCAAGGAACACCCGATCAAGTATTCGAGGCACTTAGTGAATCACCCGTCATACCCCATCTTCAAAAAGATTCTGACCCACAGAGATAAACAAGGAAGGAATCTGGAGGGAAGCCGATCCGATATGCTAGATCCACAAAGTAAAGATGACGGATGTCATAGAACGCCAGATCGTGAAAGAGGATCGCCCCGACAGCGACGAGAAGCGATCACTAGAGGCACCTGCCGATGGTCAATACCGCAGTGAAGGCAGAAGAGGGCTTTCGGTCACAGGAACACTCGGACGACGTAATCCGACAAGCCCAAGAGATCGCGATCGGCGATGATCACCCGGTCTGAGACGATCAAGAGCTCGAATTGTCAGATCAAAAGATACAGAATGCTACAGTACTGAATCTCGAGGGGGTCGTGACAGACGAAACTCAAACGAAATTGGTGGCTTATCGCCACGAAAGTGGTGATTTATGTGCGGAAGATGTGGACCAACATATGGCACTCTTGCCAGAAATAATTGCGCCCACAAAAAAAGTAGCTATAGATGACATCCAGGTTGGCGATCCAGGTGTCCCGCTGACAGACGATCAGGAGAAGCTGAGGCGACTGATTTAATAGAATCGACATTTACGCATAGGCAAAGGTAACTCCTTGCCTCCAGCCGTGCGTGGAGCAGTATGTGACACTGATGTTGGAGGTGCCAAACCGATCGCGCAAAGAGTACGGCCAGTGGTACCTAAGTGTCGAAAAAAATTGGCGGACCTGATCAAGGGATTATTATCAGCCAAGATCATTCAACCGTCCATTTCGCCTTGGGCTTCTCTGATCGTGGTGATTATCAAGAAAAATGGGAGGACATAAGGCTGTGCATCGATTACAGGAGGGTGAATTAGTTGACAAGATTGATGATATACCCCATGCCACTAATAAGCGAATTATCACAAGACTTGGATCCATCAATGTGGTATTGTTCGCTAGATATGGCGAGTGGTTTTTGGGTAGTGGAAATGAAGGAACGAGCAAGAGCTATTTCTGCATTCATCACGCCGTCGGGTTTGTTTGATTGGTTGCAAATTCCTTTTGGGCTGAAAAACGCTCCCCAGATATACCTACGACTTATCGACAATGCACTACATGGTTATCTTAAGATCAACCCAATACCTAACTAGCATGCAGTACCATCTTCGACACCAACCGATGTGTTCACTGACGGAGTGCCGGACACAGATTCAAGACCATCAGTTTTAGGCCGAAGGTCCTATATCGATGACATCTTAATACCTGCTGAATCCTGGTCATTTCTGTATGAAAAGGTGGAACGATTGCTAGAGATGTGTGACTAATGGAACCTATCGATCAGTGTGGCAAAGAGTTTCTGGGGGCGCTGTAAGGTCGACTATCTAGGCCACCAAGTTTCACACAAATAGTTGGAAGCCCACCTCAAGGATTTAAACTCAATTGCGGATATTACCTTCCCTCGAACTCTGCGATCAATTCAATCATTCTTGGGAAGCCTAAATTACTACAGTCGTTTTATCCAAGACTTCGCTATATCTGCTTTCCGTGGCTCGTACGAGCCACGGAAAGCAGATTTCCACGAGATCAGCCAAGATAAAGAAGTTCGGATAATGATTTCCAACAATGAACTAAATCGTGATCACGATTCGCGAAATGAGTCTGGCGACGATCTGGACCGAAAAACAGGGGGTGATCTGGACAGGAAAACAGGGGGCAATCTAGATTCTGGAAATGGAAGTCGATGGAAGGAAGCGGTGATGGCTTTTAGCTTGCTAAAGGGCAGAACTGCTGAAACACCGATCTTAAGACATTTCGATCCAGATCGAGCACCGGTGATTGTGGTGTACGCCAGTAAGTGGACAGTATCAGCCGCATTGCTTCAAGAGTATGACGGCACGTATTGGCCTGTCATTTTTTCTAGTCGCACGCTGAAATCCAACGAAGTCAATTACGGAATTATTGAGAAAGAAGTGCTAGCCCTCCTCCGAATGTTAGACATTTGTTATGCGATGTTGGTTTCGCTGGAGATCATGGTGCTTACGAGATACTCGACGTTGGCTTGGCTATTGCAGTCGTCGGGTCTTAACGGAAGACTAGGGATATGGGCGGCGTTACTATCGAACTGGACGTTAGATACCAGACGGTGCTAAAAAGGCGAAGACGAAGTGCTAGGTACGCTGGCTGCAAGTATAACACCTCGAAAGGATGTAAATGAAGTGCTGATCGCGATCGCTCCAAGGAAACAACCACGTAAAACATTAGTATGCCACCACCCACAGTCGAAGTAGATGAAAGTGTCCTGGTGGTCAGTTTCGATGGATCGGCTAGAGTAAAAAAGAAAGGTGGCGCTTGCAGCGCAATAATATGGAAGTTTCCCGAATGGACGATCGTGGTGGCTACTTCAGAATTTGCGGAAGATTTGACGGTAAACGAGGATAACTATCGTGGGCTGTTGCTGGGTCTGGAGTCACTGTCCGATCAGATCAGAGGTCGGGTGATGTTTTGTGGTGACTCGAACTTGGTAATAAGACAGACGCGAGTTGAAATCGACTGTAAAGCACCAGGTCTACAACTTTTGGAACATAAGGCAATGGAGAAACTCCGATCGTGGCCAAAACACGAATTACTACATGTGAAACGGAACTGGAACCAGGGTGCTGATCGACTAGCGAGCGAGGCGTTACGTCAAAAGAAAGGAAATGTCGCAGTATCAGACCAATAACGAGACGATCTCGTGACCCTTAATCGGTAAAATGAACTACTGATACCAAAACAGACTAACCACACATTCAAGGTAGCCGCGATCACGCGATCAACGACGCGAAGACGATTCCCCCAGACAGTTTTACAAGAATAAATTGTACAACAAGTCCGGATCGAACGTATAAACCAGGCGCGAAATGAGGAAAGTTGGACATCGGACTTAAAGACATTTCTAATCGATAATGTAGCCACGCTGAGTGCTTGAGACGCAAAGATTTGCGCCCTAATCTCACCAGACTGTGAAGTCGACTAAAGTGAACTGCTATTTTTGTGCCCCAGGGTGGCAACAAAGAGCGAATATCGTGGAGAGTCAATTCGTCTGGTAATTCCAGAGTTGCTGCAACAAGACGTCCTACACCATTACCATAATAGTCTGGAGGGTGGGCACCAAGTGGTAGGCCGTACATGCCATCGGATCAGGGCGAATTTCCATTGGCGAGGATTGTAACGGAGCGTGCAACGCTATGTTGGCGAATGTATTGATTGTGAAACCGGCAAAGGTCGCCCGCAAGATCGGGGTGGATCTCCAGGCAACTTGCAAGCGACGTACCCATTCCGAATTTTGGCAATGGATCATAACCTATCTTTACCGCGATCGTTTAAGGAGGATACTGAGTTGCTGTTGTGGGTCAATCTGTTCTCGGGTTACGTGATCGCAAAAGCGAGTTCTTCCCGAACTGCACAGACGATTGCAGAGAACTATGAAGAAGGCGTATTTCGAAGATTTGGTGCGAGTGAAATTATCCCTCATGATCGGGAGCCAGGATTTATGTCTGACTTCTTTCGAGCTTTCAACAAGATCGCGGGACAGAAGCAACGAGCCACAATGGCGCATCGACCACAAGTGAACGGAACCGCAGAACGTATGGTTCAAACTCCAACGCGATCGATTAAGATGTACGTCGCTGTCGAAAACCAGAGATATCGGGATGAATATGCAGAAAAATTAACCTATGCGATTAATGCCGCACAAGATCGTGTCCGCGGAGAGACACCATTTTATCTGATCCATGGCTGGGACCCCTGATCGACGTTGGAAGCGGCATTGCCTATGGGAATTGTCAAACCTCGCGATCGAGGTCCAAGAAGATAAAGAAACAGCATACAGCGTCAGTCTCAACAGGCAAGAGCAATCGTGAACGATCGGTTAAAGATCGCTATCCAGTACCGATCGGATCGTCACATTGACGACCGAAATCTGCTAGAGATCGATCAAGGGGCACAAGTGTGGTTGTATTTGGATCGCGTGAAGGATGGATATGCTCGGAAGTTAGCCCATATGTGGCACAGACCCTTTCAAGTAATTGAAAAATGCGGAGATAATGCAGTAAAATTGGATATCGCAGGCACACTTTATAGGTTGTTCCCGATAGTACATGTGTCCAAGCTAAAGCCAGTGAAGATGTTCCCAGAGCGGCCTCAAATTTAACCGAAGGTAGATGAGTCCGATCGAGTCGATTTCGACGAAGCCTTACTACCAGAAGATAGCTGGGAAGGCGAGTTGGATGATGGTGAATTCGAGGTGACAAAGATTGTGGACGTCCGATCGGGTCGAAAGACGCATTACGGACGAGTACACCGTCTATTTCTGGCTCAATGGAAAGGTAATAGTGATCCATCATGGGGGGATGAAGCAGACTTGAATTGTGGCGCTCTGTTACAAGAATTTGATCGCGATCGGATAAGTCGAAATAGGTTCGAAGTGATGCAAACGCACGAAGAAGAGCCAGGAGTCTAGACCAGATCGAGGTGGATGGGGTGTGTAAGTGTGCAAGGAGGTTGCACATGGTCTTACGGTGGGAAAAGCTACACCAGGAGGCGGTGTTTGAAGGAGGAAGTTATGTTTGTAAGTATGTGTAGCGATCGAAGCACGATTGCGGCCCAAGAGGCCTGAAAAAAAGGAGAAGAAATTTCCAGAGAGATCAAGATTAAAGACAGTGAAAAAGGAAATTGAAATACGAAATGTGTTGAACTCGATAAACTACGGGGTGAAGAACTTACTGGACAGGCGAGAGATTGACATGCCTCGGTGATTCGCGATCGAAGTCCGGTACTGATTAAGCCATGGCTAAGCAGAGTTCGTCAACGATAAAGCGGAAGCCAGGTTGGGAATGTTAGTCTTCCCAGTCCCCGACCCTGGGTACCAGAACTGCATCTCATATAAGCGAGGTAGGTGCAAGAAAACCGGGTCCAGCAGAACGTCCAAGTGGTAATGGCCTTCTACCATTCCATGGAGTATGAACTTGAGTACGGTATTCGAAGGAGGTCCAGATCGCGATCGCCGCTGTTTGCGCAGATGGCAAAATAACGCCAGCCCAGAATCTTTAACCCGATCGGCGGAAGAAATGGGCAAGGTATGGGTTGATTCCCACAACGTCTGGATACAGCGTTCTTCGTAAGAGTGGTATAGGTCCAGCAACCGCTCGAACCACCCAACGGGCTGGAAAGATATGGGCGCAATCTTCACGCGCAAAGATTTTCAAGGCTCCTGGCGATAAAGCGCGGCAACCCGCGCCGAAGAAATCAAGTGGGGAGAACACTCAGACATGGGAGGTGCTTTCGATACAGCAGGAGAGGCTGGAAAGGGGTAATGCTTGGGCCTGGCGAGATGGCGATAGAAGAACTCCAAATCCAATTCCAACACGCTAATCCAGCTCACCCGGCGCGCAGATCAAGGTGAAACTTGAACAGAAGATTTTGGTACGCGACAATGATACCCGGGTATCCACTGTTCGTGGGGCACCTTAGTCTTGGGAAGATCTTTGTACTCGGCCGAAGACAACAGATTATTGGCTGTGGCTTGGACGTCTTCCTTAACGCTCATCGGACCCTCCGAACTGCTAGAAGATTCGCCAAACAAGCCGACCTTGGAAACCATGGGGATTGGCATTAGGGAAGCGTCAACTGGTGAGGCGGGGGGATCCCCATCCGGGCTGGAGGTATTCACTACGATCAACTCTGGTAACGTAGAAGACGGAGTCGTCGGATTACCCAACGGGACTTTACGCCGTGAAGAAGAGCATGATCGGGAGAGTGCAGCCAAGGTTCGAGGCCCAGCATTCGATGAATCGTCATCATCCGAGCTAGCTGGAGCAGGCGTCGGATTGCGCGCTCTGCCTTTGCCTTTTCGAAAACCAGGTCCGGGAAGAGCGGGAGTCTTGGGCATAAGTTTTTCTTGAGATCGTGTGGAACTGTGGGAAGATCGGGAAGGGTTGTTCTTCGGGGTTTAACACGGCGGAAAAGGCTCGGCGACGATACCGGACGCAGTCAGAGAATGAGTTTTGGGTGTCATCTTGACGACCGACTGCTAGGTAGCCTCGATTCTGGCTCTCTTGGTCCGCAGGAGGAGGAGTTAGAGCGGAAGTAATAGGGCGTTTGACACGAGCACTCGTAGATGGGACCGTCTTAACTGGACGGGACGAGGAAAGTAAACTGGGGACGGTAACGAGCACGGCAATGCTCGTTCGAAGAACGTCGCGATCGCACCACACCTGATCGCGCTCTAGCTCCAAACTTGTGATAGTAGCTTGAAGCAGACCCACCCGATCGTCACGATCGGAGAGCACGGGGCGCAATCAGTCATATTCAGCTTCCCACTCAGCCAGATTATCCCGATATTGACTGCGCTCCACTGATACAGAGGCAAGAGCAGCATGCAGGTGGCGAACCGTGGTCTGAGCCTTGATACAGTCTGCCTTGTACCTGGCTCTCTTAGATTTGGCCTCCAAGAGTGCGGCTTGAAATCGAGCGTTTTCTTCATCTATGTGCCGTCGCAAGGAAGCCAGCTCGAGGTCATGACGTTCTTTAAACGTATGAAGTGATCGGGTCGTTTTCAGAAGTTTTGACTTTAGGTCGCTAACTTGCTGCTCGTAGCAATCCCCCGCGCGAATTGTCTCCTGAAGCAAGGCGACTTCAGCGAGTGCATTTTTCAAATCCAGACGAAAGCGGTCACAACGAGTTTGAGCGAAGATCACAAAAGGAGAGGCCGACTTGGTAAGAGAACGGAGTTCCCGTTCTAGTCGATCACCCCTCCGAGTTTGCTCCCGCAACGCTTGCTCCAGATCGCGATAGCTATCCACAAGATCCTGTTGGGATGCGATCCGCTGATAAAGTCCAGCGATCATACCAACCGCGGTCGTTACATCAACTATAGGTGTTTCAACTCGAGTGATAGGCAACGGAATAGCCCCAATAGGGCCGCCACTTGCAGCAAAATTGTCGACGACATCAAGCGTCAACGCAAAGCTCTGTGGAATAGTGGTTGTAGCAGATTCTCCGACCTCAATTGGCTCGTCACTTGCAGCAGAACTGTCAAGGACATTAGGCGTCAACGTGTAGCCGATCGTTTCCGTACTTGAAGCGAGGTCCTCAGCAACATCGAGTCCCGAAGCAGGGCCGATAGGACCTCCGCTCACCGAGGTACCTTCAACCGCGTCTTTAGTGGAATCTAGGCCAGTTAGGTAATCGCGTGGCTAAATGTCAACACCGGCCGAAGATGCGGGACCAGATTGCGTCATCATCGAGGGAGATGGCGCACAAGTAGTAGGTGGCAAGCTGGGCTTGGACAACGGGGAAACCATGGAAGGGAACGGGAGGATAAAACGAAAAGTGGTCACTGAACGTGCACAAGCGAGCCAGATATTGCAGACAGGATATTTGTGCAGGGGGCGATTGTGGTAAAGTCGATCAAGATCGGTGTCGTAAAACCTCAAACAAATGCCTAAGTACGGAGTGGGAACCGGCGGAAGGATCGTGGGACGAGGGCAAATCACATGGATGGCACCGTTGGGATTATTCACGGAAGTATCTCATCCAGTCAGAACGGTTCTGAACGGTGATATGGACCGCGATCAGGCAACCGCGATCAAGGGACCGCGATCTGGCGTGGACCATGCCCTGATGCGATCACACGGTTGGTGTCTCAGGTCTGTGCCACATAGGTAAAAGGGGTGATCTGTAGAGGCGACGCGTGGCATCTGATTTTCCGAGTTATATGGGTAAGGTGTGAGGGTCTGATTGGTTAGCATTAAACAGAATTCAATTTGCTTCTAAACACATTCGTGTCGATCTTCTCCCTGGATGGATATTTTGGCCTCCCGACGTCTGAGAATCTCGACATCAAGGATAGAACGATCACTCCTGGAGCTATTTGGCCAGGAGTGCTACGACTCTCAACACACCTCTACTGCGATCGGACGCAGCCAACCGTATCGGTTGAAGTACAAGATCGCGAGACGGCTCAAGTGGCGAGAAAGGCTCGCGGCTCAGGTGCACATTTTGGCACAAGATGATCAGGGCAGAATACGGCGACTCTAGGATAGCGCCAACCCAGAACACGCGATCGGGTGAAGATTTTCCACCCGATCAGCATCAATCTATACAATGGTCACGTTTAGCATCTCGTCGAGTCCACCTAGAAGAGTGCAACCCGCCCTGCCGACGGGTACACAAGGTGAGGAGGAAAAAAGTGCAAGCGGAATCGGAGTACCCCCTCCGTTAGTCGGTCGTCTGGGTGCCAGTGGAGAGTCGGGATCGCCTCAAAAAATGAGCGAACCCCACTCCACCACAAGAGGCTGGTGGGCAGCTGTGACATTGATGGATGGTCATGACCAACCGAATACAGAAGGGTCTAATGGCGAACATACAAGCGGTCATCGTTGGGAAAAAGCTATGATCGCGTTCACAATGCTGAAAGCAAAAGTTGCCCAGACCCCGGTGCCGGTTTTGACCCTGACCGTCGGCCAGTGATAGTGGTAGTTGCCAGCAAATGGGCGATATCCGCAGCTTTGTTGCAAGAACACGACGGAGTGAATTGGCTGTTATGTTCACAAGTCGAACGTTAAAATTAAATGAAATCAACTACGGTGTGGTGGAGAAAGAAGTCCTGGCCCTGCTCTGGATATTAGATTTTGTTACACACTACTAGTATCTCGGGACCTTAAGGTGCTTACACGGTATTCAACTCTGGCCTGGTGGATGCAATCATCGGGCCTTAACGGGAGACTTGGAAATTGGGCAGATTTACTGTCAACCTGGACTCTGGAGATTAACCGATGCAACGAAGGGGAGGACAAATTATTGGCACTCTTGCCGCAAGTATCACACCACGGGAGAATGCAGATGATATGCTGATCGCGATATCGCCCCGGAAGCAACCGAGACAGATTATCAGTATGCCGCCCCCTACGGTCCGCCGCGAAGAATCGCTTCTTGTCGTCAGCTTTGATGGAGCAGCCCTAATCAAGATTAAAGGGGGTGCCTACAGTGCGATAATATGGAAGCTTCCCGAGTGGACTGTAGTATCGGCTGCGTCGCGATTCGACACTGGGTAGACCGTGCACGAAGCAGAGTACCATGGGTTGCTGCTGAGTTGCGAGCTGTTGGCCAAGCAGACAAGGGGACGAGTGGACATTTGTGGGGATTCCAACCTGTTCATCAGGCAAATGAGGGGTGCAATTTTTTTGCAAGGCACCGGGACTGCTGTTACAACGTCTCAAGGCCCTAGGTCAACTGCGATCATGGCCTACTCATGAACTCTTATTTGTTAAGCGCGATTGGGATCAAAGTGCCGATAGATTGGCTAGCTCCGCTTTAAAGCTGGAAAAGGCATGGTCAGACTAACGATTCAGGATTGTCATGATTTACAAGCGATGAACCGACTGGACGAGATATTAGTACCAGCGACCAACAATCAAGTGGCCAGGATAACGGCGATCACACGATCAGCCATACGGAGGCGTGAAGTGCCCACGATTATGCAAGAGGAAATAATACAGCAGATGCGACTGGAGCGCATAAAGCAAGCACAAGATGAAGAAAGTTGAATCGCCAACCTTAAACTTTGCCTAGTTGGGGATGTTACCGAATTGGATACTAAGGAATCAAAAGCAAGTGAAATTTTTGCCCCAGATTACGTGGTGGATGAAGGTGGATTGTTTAATTTTTGCCCACGAGCGGCAGCAAACCCCAGTGACCGCGCGGATCTCGCCCATTTGGTGGTTCCAGAATTACAGCAAGATGATGTCCTGCACCACTACCATGCAAGTTTGGAAGGTGGTCACCAAGGGGTAGGCCAAACGTAACACCGCGTGCTATCTCACTTTCATTGTAGAGGCTTCTTTAGAAGCGTGCAGCAGTATGTGGGGAAGTGAGTAGACTGCGAAACCGGGAAATTATGTCCGATCCTACAAGGCGAATCCCTGAGGAATTTATAGGCCACGTACCCGTTCCAGATCATTGCAATGGATCATATCTCCTCGTCACCCAAGTCATTTAAAGGGAATACCGAACTGTTGCTTTGGGTGGATTTGTTTTCTGGCTACGTGATCGCTAAAGCTAGCTCGATAAGAACGGCCTAGACGATCGCGGAAGGGTATGAAGAATGTGTCTTCCGGGTTTTTGGGGCAAGTTAATCTATTCGTCACAACCGCGAACCCGAGTTCATGTCGGATTTCTTTCGCGCGTATAACCGCATCGCTGGTCAGAAACAACGTGCCACAATGGCGTATCTGCCTCAAGCCAATGGTACAGCTGAACGTATGGTCCAACATTGACCAGTGCACTAAAGATGTATGTCACGGATGTGAATCAACACAATTGGGACGAATAAGCTGAACGCCTGACCTTCGCCATCAATACGGCCCATGACGGAGTACGAGGTGATACCCCATTCTATCTTATCCATGGTTGGGATACGCGATCAACGCTGGAAGCGACCTTGCCGTTGGGATGTACAAAAATACGTGATTGGGATCCCCGGAAATGGCGCTATCACCTTTAGGGACAATATCAATGAGCCCGCGCTACGACGAATGACCGACTGAATGACGCCATTCAAGACCGAGCTGACCAACACAGCGTTGATCAAGGACCAAATGGAATCAGCCGCGGTAGCCAAGTATGTCTATATTTGGATCGAGTGGAGGAGGGATATGCCAGGAAGCTGGCTCACATGTGGCACGGCCCGTTTCGGGTGATCGAGAAGTGCGGGGAACATGCAGTGCGGTTGGAGGTGAAAGGAATCTTATACCGCTTATCCCCACTCGTTCAAGTATACAAGCTGAAGCTAGTACGGATTTTACCTGATCGACCTGCTGCGCGGCTGGAGGTGGAAGAAAAAGAGCGTGTTGATTTTGACGAAGCTCTGCTTTCAGAGGACATCTGGGAAAACGATCTAGTTGAAGGAGAATACGAGGTGGATAGTATCCGAGATGTGAGAACAGGACGAAAGAATCGGTACGGAAGAGTACACCGACAGTTCTTGGTCCGATGGAAGGGTCATAAGGATGAGACTTGGGTGAATGAGGCAAACCTCAATTGTGGTGCTTTATTTCAAGAGTTTGAACTTGATCGAGCTAGGCAAAACCGTTTCGAAGTGATGCAAGTACAAGAGGAAGAATCCAGATGTTAGGGTGACCAGGGACGGTGACCGCGGCCTTGAAGCATGGGTACTGTATGGTCTGTGAAAGTACGAGGGATGATCCACGTGAACCGTGAATGTGAAGAAGTGATGTGGTCAACTAACATGGTGATCATACAGTTACGATGACCAAGAGCGGTGACCGCGGTCACAAAACACTGTGACCGCCTGGTCTGTGAAAGGAGGAGGAATGACTACGAAAGCGACAGATGTAAAGGAGTTGCGTGGTCAACCAAAGATGTGTACACAGAAGCAAAAAAAACATGGTGAACAGAATTCAGCAGAAGTGAATTTAATAAGCAGCAATTGGTGGTCATGACTGTGAACATAAACGTCATGGACTCTCATGCTGGAGACGACCTTACACTGCGCTACAAAATTGGTTCGGAGACGGTCGATGGACGAGACTGGGTGGTCAGCAATGGCTGCCCGATATTGATTGCGCCAGGCGTCAGCAGAATCCGCAAGGAGTAAGGCTGAGGCCAGATTCGGGATGTTGGTCTGTCGACAGCCAAACCCTGGATACCACCAACATTTATCAAACCGTCCTGGAAAATGCAGGAAGAAGGGGTCCAACAGGATGTCGAGATCACACTGACCCCCGACCAACCCCTCCAAAACGATCCGGAGCACAGCCTTCCACCGGGGGCTGGACCGGGAACGCCGACGACGCCTTTCTTCATAGAAGACGCTCAATCCAGGGTCTTTCGCGCGACTTGGACCCACGATGATTGGGAGCACATGAGTAGACTCACATGACGCCTGGCGATGATGGGCTTCAAACTCACGATACGCGGTCATTAAAGCTTGGAACCATCCAGTCGGGCGGTATGACACAGGCGCAAAAGGCCTATCCAAGACGTCCCAAGGTTTCTGGCTGTACAAAGCAGCAATCTGGGCGGAGGTCACTAGCCGCGGGGACCACTGAGCTTCAGTTGGCGGACGCAGGGAACCGTCCGGAACGGGGAACAGGTAGTGCTTGGGCCAGAAGTAGTGGTGGAACAAGAGGTCCAAGTCTAGGTGACTTACAGTGACCAAGCCCAAGCGATAGGATAACCACGGCGAAAACTGGCCAGGGTCATAAGTTGCACGAGTGCGATACCCAGGTATCCACTAATCGCGCGAGGACCGCACGGGGGGTAAAGCCTTGAAGGCGGTCGGGGATAAGAGCTTGTTTACTGGGGCATGATCGTAGCTTGGTACATTCACCATCCCATCGGACTCGTCGGACGCCCTGGGTGGCTCTGCGGTCGAAGGTAACGCAGCGCTGGGCGGCGACCGGGAGAAGGCCGATGAAGTACGAGTATCACGTCTTGGCGAAGCAGGACGAGTCGCGGGTGTACGACTGGCTGGATCGATCTCGATCGGTGTGACAGCCAACCCATCAGCAGATCTTGTGGTCGAGGCAGAAGACCGCCGTCGAACGGAAGAACGTGAACGTGACAGTGCGATGAGCATGACCTCGTCAGCGGATACTACGGAGCCTTCGCTATCCCGAGGATGAGATGCGGAGGGGAAAAGAGCTCGTGTTTGCGTCTGTGACCGCCGAGTCATTACAGACAATGGCGTGGTCACGGTCTTGGGCTTGGACGATTTTCTGGTCGCACATGCTGGAATCTTGGGGACGTCGAGGCGAGGGCGAGGCGCCTGCCGGGACTTGGGATGAGCGGATACCGATCGTGAATGGGTAGTTGGGCCGGCGGGCCCTGCGATTGTAGAGGAAGGGCTGGCAGACGAATCGGGTCCGATCGCAATGCGAGGATGACCGGATAAATTGAAGCGGATCGCTGTTGGGTCACATGGTCTACGGGTGCGACCACGGCAGATGGGAACCTAGAAGCCGAACTCGAGGTGACTGTAACGCGCGCACGTTTTTTCGGGGGTGGCGCAGGATAGGCCGCTGACTGCTCTCTCTGCCGCTTATCATAGGAGAGCCCCACCGATGGCGGAAGCCCCATAACGAAGTTGACCAGATGGTTGAGCTTAGCCTGGCGGTCGCGAGTAAGCAGATCCCGTTCTGCTCGCAACAGTGCTAGCTCCTCGATATGAGCAGCATGGGAGGAGCGCAAACGGTGAAGCTCTTGGTGGCTTGAAGCGCGCTCCGTTTTCAGTAGGTCAAGCTCCCGACCACGATGTGCAAAGCTGCGAGCAAGCGCATCGAAACCGATCCGCACCGTGGAGCAACACGCTGCTCACTTTCCGCTACCGCTCGCCGTAAGTATACACATTCCTTAGCTAAATGGTCAACCTCGGTCGTGTCCACGTCATGCGCTTGGTCACTTCTACGTCAGAATCGGCAGAAGAGGCATCGTCCGCCGGGGCGTCATCAGATCCGACCAAAAAGCGAACAGGGTCGGCTAGGTGGTCAGCCGGAGCGGGGCTGGCTTGGTCAGGCTCGGCAGTGTCCAAGTTACGCACTGGGTCGCTTTCCACTTCAGCATCGGCAGGATCAGCATCGGCAGAAGAAGCATCGTCCGCCGGGGCTTCATCATATCCGACCGAAAAGCCAACAGGGTCGGCGAGGTGGTCAGCCGGAGCGGGGCCGGCTTGGTCAGGCTCGGTCGCGTCTGGTTCAAGGCCAGTGTAATCTTCGTCATCAGGAGCAGGAGTGGTCGACCGCAGCGGAGTCAGCTGAGGAGACGTTGAACCCGAAGGCACGGGTTGTTCAACGGCCGGGTGAGATGGAGGCGACACTTCCGGCAATGATTAGGGGAAGGCAGATCAAAATGTGCTCAGCCAGATCGGCACCGGCTGCCGACTAAAAGAGCAGGTGACGAGTGTGGTGAAGTGGTCAAAGGAAATCCTGATTAATCGCCTTGATCACCTCGTAAGTGCAGGGGGACCGGTCATGACGGCCTTGGGACTGACCGCTACAGAATTCCCCAACGATAAGCTGGACGGTTTGCAAGTCATCAGTGGCGGTCACAGATTATGACCACTGGTTAGGGTTTCGACGAATGACTGACCGGTCATGGTCAGTCATTCGTAGACCAGTGGTCATAATCATGATGAGTGACCAGTGGTCACGGTCATGATGGGTGGCCAGTAGTCATGGTCACGATGGGTAACCAGTGGTCATGGTCACGTTGGGTGACCAGTGGTCATGATCACGTTGGGTAACCAGTGGTCACGGTCAAGATGGGTGACAAGTGGTCACGGTCACGATGAGTGAGTGACCAGTGGTCACGGTCACGATGGGTGAACAGTGGTCACTGTCACGATGGGTGACCAGTGGTCATGGTCACGATGGGCGACCAGTGGTCATGGTTACTGCAAGATGACCAGCGGTCATGCTGGAAGTTAAGGTGGTTTATTTCAAGCACAGGGAATTGGTGGTGGCCGGCAAGCAACGTAACAGAGAACTGAGATAAAGAGAAGTGTAACCGTAGTTTTAGCCCCTAGCAGGTTAACAACGAACAGTATTGATTTTCCTACAAGAGACACGCCTCAGCCTTCCTCCGGGCTGGAATACTAGTGGCCACCCGACGTACAAGGTTTACTGTCTGCGTGTTTACTCAAGGTTTTTCCCTAGATTGCTTGGCTAGGGACAAGAATACTCATTCAAGTTAGCCCGCGATCGGACGCGGCAAGCATACAAGGAAAGGTCTTCAGACGGCTCAAGTGATCAGAAGGACAAGGTGATTAGGTAGTCAGAAGAACAAGGGAGATCAAGTATCCACATTTGGGCATGGCGACCGCAAGGAAGGTCAGACAACTCTAGGAGAGTGCCACCAGTAACCGTTGGTCGTGTGAAGAAATACCACGCAACAACACCCCACCTATTCTCAACTCGGTCAAGACAAGACATCGACATCGAGACGCCTAGAAGAGTGCAACCGTCCGATGACGGGTACACAAGGTGAGAAGGAACGAGACAAGACACGCGGTCCGGAGTACCCTCTCTGTTAGTCGGTCGTCCGAGCGCAAGTGGGGAGTCAGGATCGCTACGTAAATGAGCGAATCTCACTCCACCACTATGGCGTAGGCCATTCACAAAGAAAGGTGTATGCGTTGTCGACGCATGCACTAAGTAGTTGATGGCGAATTCCGCGATCGGCAAGAACTCACTCCAACTCGTAAACGGGTGGACTTACCCTCGAAGTATCTCTTCGAGGACGCGGTCGACGCGTTCCACCTGACCATCTGTTTCTGGATGATCAAAATTCAACATCGTCAAACTTGTTCCGAGTGAACGGAACACGGATTTCTAGAACTCCGCCGTAAAGCGGGGGTCTTTATCAGACACGAGTTCACGGAGTGACCCGTGAAGTCGGAAGATAGTATCGATGAAGACACGGCACAGCCCAGGGCTGTGATTGACTCCAGTACAGCAACAAGATAAACTATCTTGCTGAACCGGTCAACAAAAACAAGAGTATCAGTATTCTTGTGAACGTCTTTGGGAAACCCGAAGACGAAGTCCATCGATACGGACTGCCAACGCTCTGCCGGAATCGGGAGAGGGTGCAAGTGTGCGCGGGATGAAGGACTAGGCTTCAACCGTTGACAAACTTTGCAAGCGCGAATGTGTTTGCACACAAACTCATACTGGCGGGGCCAGTAGAAGTCACGACTAACCATAAGGTAAGTCTTTTCTCTACCACGATGCCCACTTGTTAGGGCACCGTGACACTCATGCATGAGCGCAATCGCAAATCATGGTGAGCCGGACCGACGACACGAGGTGTGTCGCCGTTGACTGCTGTAAAGTACAGCAGTCCATCACGGACAGAATACCGCTCGGTTGAAGAGCGTTATTGAGACAAATAGCTTTTCAAAGCTTGACCGCACGGATTGGATACGTAATCCATTAACCTTAGAGGAGACCCATCTTCTGCGTATGCTCTTCGCACGTCGTCGAGAAGATTCAACGACGGAACACTCACTGTTAGTGTCACGACAGTGGGATCACCCCATTAACGTCGTCGCTGATGCTCTTTCGCGTCGGCCCGACGCGAAAGAGCATCAGCGACGACGTTGATTCGTCCTGGTTTTTACCCGACGGAGAAGTTGTACTCCGCGAAGAAAGACATCCACCTGGCCTATCGTTGCGAGAATTGTGGACTGTTTAAGGCCGTGTGTAATGACGCATGGTCAGTATAAACGATGAAGGGCCTATCTCCAAACAGATATACCCGAAAATTAGCCATTTCATATTTCATGGCAAGGAATTCCTTGTCATGCACTAGGTAATTTCGCTCAGCTGCTTGCAGCTGGCGCGATTGATAACAGACGACGCGCTCAACGCCGTCTGATTCGTACTGCATTAACGCGCAGCCGATCGCAAAATCGCTGGCGTCACAGACCACATGGAATGGCCTATCTTGGTCTACAATCGCCAACACAGGCGATTGTGCCAAGCTTTGATACCTCCAAAGGAGTGCTGACACTCAGCGCTCCATGACCACCTCTCGTTTTTCTTTAGCAGGCGAAAGAGATGTACGGTAATCTCGGCATAGTTGCGCGAGTATTTGTGGAGGTACGCCACCAAGCCAGGGAACTTTCGAAGTCCCTTGACGTCGACTAGCACAGGCCAGTCGCTACTCATCTTGATCTTTTCCGGATCAGGGCCTACAACGTTTTTTACCCACGATGCAGCCAAGAATTGGTATCTAGTTCGCTGCGAATATGTACTTCATGAGGTTCGCGAAAAACTAATGCTCACGCATAAGTGTAAGAACCTTCTGGACGTGGATTCTGTGAGCCTCCACGTCCGTCTTTCCATACAAAGCCCGGCTATGGACGAAAGGTATCGTCAAAGCAATTCGGTGCAAAATCTTGCATCAATCGCAACAGGTTCGTAATACATCTGTTAAACGTTGCGGGGGCGTTACTTAGCCCCTGTGTCATCACTAGCCACTCCCAGAGCATACCATTGGGGGTGCTCACTGCTGTGTACGGGATGTCATGTTTACGCATAAGGATCGGGGGATCTGATAGAATCCATCCATCAGATACATGCACGAAAAGATGGTACTTTTTGACATACCATCAATGATGACGTCCTTTCTTGGTAATCGGAGTCTGAGACGGTACCGTTACAGCGTTTAATTTGTTAAACGTGTGCACTATCCACCACCCTCCTGTGGCCTTTCGCACACAGAAGGTCAGACAGCTGTGTGGGGATGTTGAATCCCACGCATGACCAGCCGCTAAACTATCGGCAAAGAATTTGTCGATCGCTATGACCTGTTCACGAGGCAGTGGCCACTGCTTCATGACACAGTACTTAGAACCAGTTTTTAGTTCGATCTCATTCCGAGTTCCTTTGTCCTTATGCAGCTCGCATGGCACGGATTCAGGAAAAACATCCCTGCATTCTACCAAATCCTTATACAAAGGATTTGTCTTTAGAGACTCCCAAAATTGAGACGTGTATCGATCAATCCGAGTCTTCTCTTTGAGGGCACTCTCGTCCATCGATGAGCTACTGAGAACCCGTTCGTTCTCAGCAAACACTTGTGCCGACCGAATATCGGCGGCGTACTCGTCCTCTGTGACGAGTAAACAGATCTGCTTGATCTTGTCACTACGCAGATCTCGCAAGAATCTTTTAGATTCTAGCGTTGGCAAATTGACTACCTCCGAAGCTGACTTCGGGAGCGTAACCAGATCAAGTGTATAAGCGCCTACACTTGATCCGTTATTCATCAAGACATTCACTGACTCGGTGATTTCCTGGAAAAACACATCCGCAGGTGGTTAGGGATCCATACCCTCAACATAACTCTCTCGGGAGTTATTGATCTCAGGAATGCTGGAACGTTCTTTCGTAACGTGTCTTATCACGGTCTCGTCCTCTTCGATCGACTCTCTTTCAGTCGATCGGGCTTGCTCTACGATCGACTCTCTGATAGTCGATCTCGCTTCAACGTGTTGTTCATCCTGAACAACACTGACCTCTATTCTTGAATGCACCCTTCTTGGTGTGCATCCGCGTTCCAGTCCACTCGATCTCTTCGAGTGGTGAACCTTCGGCGCAGCCTGTGTCTCTACACAAGTTCCGGAAGCTGATTCCACAGTGTAGTGGCCTTCTACACTGTGATCTTGTGCAGTCATACTAACGACCGTACAACAAGTGAGACCATCGCACTCACTCGTAGTACAATCACACGCTTTTGGACGCTCCAAGACGTTTATCAGATGGCCATACGATGAGTAAACGACAGGCAACTTCACGGGTCGATGCTGCCAGCTGATCCATGGATGGTATTTTCTAAGCCATGGCAGAACAAGGATAACATCAAATTTGTCATCCAAACCTAGTACGATTAAGTCAACATCGTACTGCTTTCTTTCTAGCGTGTAGTGTATTCCCACTACACGTTTGTTCACTGTTACGGACGCGCCTGTAGCAAGGCACACCGTAATACTCGTTGGAGGGAACTCTCGCTCAACATAGTCAAGCCTACTATCCCTTCGAGACTGGCGTCGGATAAAACTGTTTGACTCCCCACAGTCAACTAGGGCGCGAAGTGACGTTCCACTCGTCACTTCGATCTTCAAATTGATGAGGGACATATCATCACTAGGGGCAGAAACACGCAGCGACTGTGTGTTGGGGGCAATCTTCTTCAAGAATCCTGCAGATTCTCTTGATGTTGCTGGATCCGCAGGGTGCTCCGCCCCTACTGACCCTGACCGTTTTTTGATGGTCCGACTTGCCGTCGCGGCTCAGCCACATGGTCGGACCCACGCCTTGGACCTATACTTGGCCAACGGTGGTCATCACGTCCTTTCTTTGGTCGTGTTGTGGTGCTTGGAACACTACGCTCATGAGCATAGTGTCCAATCTTCTTAAAACGGTGGCATCTTGCCGTTCGCTTGTGACTCAGAGAGCGAGAGTTCTCGCTCTCGATGTAACAGAGGTCCATTGGTTCTGGACCTAGTTTCCTGTCGTCTCGTCGGACGATAGTTTGACGAGTTAGCCTGAGACTGTCTCAGGATGAAGTCTTCTTGTTCCGCATACGCTATCGCCTTTTCCAGAGTATGAAAGTCCACTCGGAACATTTAGGTATTCACCAGCCCATCTACAAGGCCGTAGATGAACACGTTGATGAGCGTGTGCTCTTCAACAGAGTAATCCGTGATGCTACTCGCAAGGTAGAGCAGGTGTTGTGCGTAAGCGTGCACGTCACGCTTTCCTTGCTTTAGCCTCAAGAGTGCAGAGCGTGCTCTGAGGCTCAAACGTCTCTTTGAGCCGAGACTTCAATATCTGCAACGACTCAAACACGTTTGGGTCGTGAATCTTGAGCCCTAAGGCCCAATTCTTTGCTCGTCCCGTCAAATTTGACAGGGCGAAGGTGACTTGCATCTCGTCACCCTCGATGTGACGGGCCCTGATGGCGTCGTCTAACTCCATGAACCATCTCAACAGGAAGTCTTCGTCGGTTCCCTTGTACCTTGAGATATCAATCTTCAACGTTTCGGGTCGACGCATGTGCGTCGGCCCGCCCATCTACTGATGAGAGCCTTGCTGATGCAGAAAGGCTATCTCTCTGTCTTTCGACGGCAAGTTCCCCTCGTAGGAACTTGTTGATAGCAGCATGTTGCTGATCTCTGCTTAGAGACTCCAACATACCACTGATGGCGGGTTCGCCCATGAGCACACTCACGCGGCTGACTACCTCCCATTCTGAGTCACTCAGATGGGAGTAGCCTTCACGTGTGACGTGAAATCTGTCGTCTTCTACGTCCAACATGTTCATGTTGGACGGACACTAAGTAGTCGTCCAACGAACTACGAAGTGCTACCAGGTGTAACGGGGCAACCTTTGTTTGGGGTGCCACGAAACTTCACGTACACTAGTACGTGCAGAGGAAGCTAAACTACTTGAACGACTCGTTTAAGTAAAGGTAAAAAGAGAACTGTGTTTAATATAGTTAAGCTATCAATGTAACTTTAATCTTTATCGAACTATATTAAACTACGTCGTCGTATGACGACAACCTGCTCACCACTCATTGCGCGCGTCTAGCAGCGTTTGGTGGCAATGTACGGTTGACATGTCTTATATCAACCAACCTTGGAGCAGCGCATGAATATTATCTAAAGGGAATAATACTCCTTCAAAAATAACTATCTCGGATAATATTGGTAGGATATTGTCATGCTACACAATATTCCTATTGACACCGTTTGATGTCAACTTCATGTAACGGGCTACCCCGTTACGCTGACGAGATCCGTACCACCACCATCAGCATCAGCATCCATCTCGCTTACGAGCTAATCGAGTCGGCAAATGTCAAAAATTCTGGCAAGGTTACAACAGATCCACTATTACGTAGGTCACCACAGTAAGGAAAAACCTGGTCGTAGTCACTGCGCCAACACCACCTTCTCGCACTAAAAAAGGTCATCCGCACTTGCTCATTCATCCGCTCAAATAGTCGCTGTTGTGCGTGCAATGTGAGCCTAGTAGTATCTTGCACATAAAGCCAAGAATATAAGACCCACTTAGAACACCCGAGCGGTAATGCGTGCTGCTATGCTCGAATCACCTGCCAAGACAAGAATGTTTTCGCAGCCCCAGCGGTCCAACTGTAACTGATGCAGCTATAAAACTACGAGTTGCAGCTTACTGTAGCATAGGCTCATAATCGGGAATGATCGTCGATTGCTGAGACTGACGTGTTCACGATATTCCTGGAGCGTAGTTGGGCCCGCGTATCTTTAGTTGCAGCAGCACCAAAGAACATTACTGAAGAGAGCGAGATCGTTACTTTAAATAGTGTGAACGGCCTTGTTTCGCGTGCCAGGGTCGAGATTGAGAGTCGAACGAGTTACCGCAAACGCAGTCGTTGCTTTCTACTGCGGCTGTCATCAAGAAACTTGTGCGGTTCACGAGGTGTGCAGATACTTCGAATGCTTAAAGGTACCATAGTTGTAGGACACCGATGCCGTCATGGAAATAGCTCGTCGTATCATAAAGCATGTAGTTGAGTGTGAATGTCTGAGATGGTATTAAAGCGTCTCGACAGATGTGGATTCTCTCTTTGAGTCAATCTTCCTGTCGCGTCCTGTCTCGTCCCGGAGGAATTAATGAACTCTTCTTCGCCGCCTCCCATTCGCTCACTTTCAAATTGATTAAGCAACGCCAAGAAGCTAAGCAATTGATCACCCTGCCGCGCTTATCGCTAGAGAATAGTTGCCGGACAGCCCAAAAGCTGGCTGGGTCAGTGATGCAGTTGATGGAGAACATGGCTGCGACTGGATTGGGGGCAGACGTGCCTATTCTTACAGCCTCAGTCCATACACCGGAGCTTGCTGAAAGCCCCAGGAGTGATGACGACGAAGACGAAGTCAAGCGCGACTACATGGCGGTCGATGACGACGAAAGTGAAGCCAATTGCGGCTCCACTTGGTCCACCGTAGAAGCGCTTGCAGGTGGCAGTGAATCTTGCGAGAAGCATAGCACACAAAAGGAAATGTACTGCACAGGTGACGCACCAGAATTAGCGAAACAAGAGCTGTGTGCCAGCATTTCGACCCGATCCGTCGATTCGGGCACATCGGCCACTGAGTTGTACAAGGTAGACAGCATAAGCTGTAATAGCTCGTCAAGACGACTGTGTCTTGAATGGCACTCGTGCGGCGACCCTGAAGAAGCGCATGTATTATCTGACTTTCCACATCAGGACGAAACAGTCTTGGCAGCTGCAGTTACCACATCGGCGGCTACAATTGATTGTACAACTGCATTGACACGGGAATCTGCAGCTACTCAGTCTACGAGTGATTTTGGTGAAAGTACTAGCAGCTGCATATCGTCGGATGGCAGCCAAGTATCTGGTCAAGGGGAGGAGATGCAACCGACGGAGTTCACACAACGCCCAAGAGGTAGCATCTCTCATTGTGAAGAAATGAATGGTGTCGCAAACGAAGAGTCGACGGCCGTGGCAAAAGATGAGCAGCCTGAGAAGAAAGATGTACTCATCCATACAGTAAACTCCACGGAGAATGAGCTCGAAGATGATCAAACCGTCGAGATTTCGTCGGGTGAGGGCAATGTACGTGAATATGAAAACCTTGGAAATAGTGCGCAAAGTGACGGTCGAGAGCCGCCACAGGAATCTCGAATGGTACGGGCAGCTTTGCGGGTTTCTACAGAACGTTTAGTTGGGAGCGAGGCCAAGTCCGAGTCTTTGGAGACCATCAAAGCTGCGGTTACTTCGAAGCGGAAAGAAAGCTCCGAATTGCAAGGTGATTTTGCCAAGAGCGATATTTGTGACGAGCATGTTTCCTCTGCTTGTACATCAACTCCAGCCCATTCACCTCAATGGTCAACACATGCAAGTAAGAAGAAGAGAAAGAAATCGCCGTCTCAGCCGGAACATACACGATCACGATCTCTGCGCCGGTCACCCCGAGTAAAGACAAAGCCGCCGGAGCTTACGCGCTTGGAAAGAAAACGTATGGCAAACCCTGTCGTGTTGACGCACCTCGACCGCCAATATGGGAACAGCGCTTCATCCCCAGCACCTTCAGGTATGGTTTGTAAGTCTGGTGGAGCTCAGGTTACGGCATCGAGAGGTGAAGCTGCAATACATCTTGAGAAGTGTCGATCCTTTGGACGAAAGGTATCGCAACTCGATGAAGCCGATGATGTCGAAGACAAGGCACCGGCGTCGCCATCGGCACCCTCAACGGTGCAGGCCGTTAAAACGGAGTCCGGTTGTGATGAGCCAGGTGTGGCTTACGCACTGGTAGATCTCATGGGAACGAAGGCGTTGGCAGCAAAGCTGAAACGATCGTTCCAGAGTGCTACGTTTTCAGGACATGCGCCGGTTTCTCGTTTTCAGCACTTGATTGGAGACGACGTCACTGGATTGCGGCACCTAAATGTGTACCGATTGCTGGACGCTGTAAACCAGTTGGATGGCCCTATATTGCAACTGCACCTAAGATGGCCGGGCGTTCGGCGTACTACTGGACAGGACCAGGTGGACCCCGTATCAAAGCAAAAGCTCGGTGCTTGGAAAGCTCCTGCCTTCGCTTTCCTACACCTCGGAGTGTGGCTGATCAATTCATTGCACCGTTGGCGAAAGAGTTAGGGCTTGAGTATTCAATGCACCAACACACTGCCACTTTGACGAGCTGCCCTCTTGCAGGAGCTGTGCTGGACTGGCGATTTCATCAAGCCGAGACTGTGGTGTTCCAGCTTCGTGGTAGATCAATCTGGAGAACAAAGATGGGCCAAGTAGAGCATCCGCGTCGATGCTTTCACCCACAGTCTTGGCTCTGGGACGATATGATTCACATTGCCAAAGTTCACCGGATGGCCACGGTGGACAGGACCTCGTTGGGGTTTCTTGCGACACCAGATGAAGATCTGAACGTCTTCAAAGAACATGGAGAAGAAGTGGCTGCTAATCAACAAGATTATGTACTGAAACCTGGTTCGGTTGCTTATCTTCCTGCAGGTGCGTGGTTTAACGTTGAGACAAAGGGACCGGGCGCGTTGTGGATCGAGATTCAACTGTCATCCATGACTTACGAAGAATTGGCGCTGACAGCGCTTAAACATATTGCCCTGGGCGATAAGCGCTGGCGGACGGGTGTGCAGTTGTATCCTGGCAACCGAGGCCAGCTCAAGACAACTCGGCACTATATGGGAGAATGCGTCGTGTCTCTTTGCGGTGATATGTCGAAGCTTGAGGGTGGAGATTTATTGCCCGAGTATCTTGGGACGGAGGACATGCACGAGCTTATTGCTCGTGGTTTGATTCACGACACGAGCATATCTCGTGCGACAAGGAGTATTGAAGTGGATTTGACGAATCCAAAGTTCAAGCTGAAACACGAGAAAGTGTTCAAAAATGCCACTTACAGGGTCAACCCGGTCGCGGTACTCATGAGCGAAGCGGAAATTCCATGTTTCACCGTTGGCGACGGAACTGGAGCATGTCACTGCCAACGATTCTGCTTCCGAAAGGAAGTATCACGCCCTGAGGAGGACTCCAAAACCAAGGTCAAAACGAAAAGAGGCACTCGACGCGCTCACGCACCGTGATAAATGCACGTACGTTCTCGACGAGCTGTTTGGAAATTCTGGATTTCATTCACAATTGCATGTCACGTTTCGGTGTTCCGAAGAGCAATCTCGAATGGTAGAATGGCTCCGCTGTCGAGGTTCAGAGCCTTTTCATCTGAACGAGTTCAGTTGTTCGGACTTCGTGCCCCGCCAGCGCACGAGCTCGGCCCGACATGAAGAGAATGGAAGGAAGTTGCTGCGATTCTTCTGCTTCGTCGGGTATATTACTCGACTGAAGTCGCCATAGCAGAAGGTGGAAAAACTCTACATTTAGGCTACGGATTTACCGATGGATTTCTTCGGTGGTGGTCTCAGAGAGGATACGAAATCGACTTTCATGGAGCACTGCTAGCTACAGTGCGCATACTCTTCAAGTCGACTTGTATGTAGCCCGTTTGAAGCAAGCCAATTTGTAGTCAGCTGATTGATTTTCCTTGTAACTAACGTCGGTTTTCGAACGTGGAAGCTTTGTAAATTAACGTCCTGTGGTTAGCTAGTATTGCAGGGTAGTATGAGTAATCCTGAAACTACCGATCGAGGTCAGGATGTCGAGTTATCCTAAAGTACTCGCTTTCGATTGCGTGAAATTTTTCGTAGTGTTGCAGCGTAGCATTTATCGACCGAAAATGAATGTTGTAGAAACTTATTCAACACGAATCTTTTCGAAGTTTAGCAGCACCTACAATATCAAAAGTCGACTGCTAATAATCGACAACAAAAATCAAACCGGCGGTGCTGTGAGGTGAGGTTGCGATGTGGTATAGCAAATACATAGAATGCTAAGCGTGAGTATGCTTGATAAACGACCGGATAATGATTTCGATGCATGGCTTTGATAGCTGGTATTGCAGATAGTATCGGTCGTCCTGAAAGCATACCGATTAAAAGGCGAAAATATCGTGTTATTTTGAAATACTACACAGCGTTGCAACATAGCACTTGCCCGACGAAGAAATGAATGTTATAGGATACCTTAACGACGAGACTATTCCGTACTTTGAAATTTACTATTCCGTACTGCAAACGCCGTCAAACGTTTTTACGAGCAGCTAATTAGCTTAATAGTTAACATTTATCTAAATTATGCTATCTGTAGAAGGTCAGAAGGTGCGGAGATCAAGAGCTTCCATTAACTGGATTCAGTGCTGAGCCTTAGGGACGGGTTGAACATCTCCAACTGGAAGATCACCATTTCCAAATCTATCTCTGGAGCACCAAGTGTTGCTGACTCGTCTAGCTGCACGTGGCGTGACGGCACCTACACCCGATAGTGTACCAAAGCTAGCGTTTAGCACACAAGCGAGCTGCTACTTCCTAAATACAATTCTGACTTGATCATGCAGCGATTCCAGTCAATGTACTGGCGAACACCATTGTACAACTTGACTTGGTGTTGGCTCGCACTTATCCTGGCCATCACCTTCGGCCTCGTGCTTGTCAACGCCGACTACACAACGTATCAAGGGCTGAAATCAGCCTTGGGTATCATTTCATGACAACACTGTTTCGAGGATACGTGAGTTACGTTGCTAGTCTATCCTCCACCATGCGGGAACGAGCCGTCTACTACCGCGAGTGCGATGCGTAGACGTACGACACTCTCTGGTACTTTCTCGGCATCACGTTCGTCGAGATCCCCTACGTCTTTGGCAGCAATCTCCTCTTCACCATTGTTCTCTTTCCTCTCCTCGGCATCTGGTCCTTCAACACGGCTGTGCTCTACTGACTCAACATCTCCCTCTCCGTGCTCATGCAGACGCTCCTGGGCCAGCCGCTCGTCTACTCGCTGTCCAGCGGCGAAGTCGTTGCCGTTGTGGGCGTCCTCATTAACGTCATTTTCCTGCTTTTTGCTGGGTTCAACCCGCCTGTTGCTGTCATCCCGGACCGTTACCGATGGCTGTATGACGTCACTTTACAGCGCTATTTCCTTTCGATCCTCGTCTCGCTCGTGTTCGGCAACTGTCCTGAAGATCCGGTGCATGATGAGGATACGAGGGGTACACCAACATGCGGTCAGAACTTGCGTGTTGACCCCTATGGAATGCACCGCCGTCAGTGGGTTACACGACGGTCAAGCACTACCTGGCAATGGAAGACTTTTGATCTCCGCACCTCTGACCTCCTAGATATAGCATAAACAGATAAATTTGACTGTTAAGCTGATTAGCTGTTTGTAGAAACGTTTGACGGCGTTTGCAGCACAGAATAGTAAAATTCAAAGCACGGATTAGCCTCGCCTGATACCTTTGTCAATCTCTGTTTTTTAAATACGAATCTGTTTGAAGTTCAGCAGCACTTACAACGACAAAAGTCGACAGCAAAATCGGTAACAAAAAATCGAGTCGGCTGTGCTGTCACCAGATTGATCAGATCGTTGCCGCATGCTTGCATCATCATTGACGTATTAACAAAAACGAAATTGGTCCTCCTCATCCAATTAAAAACCCTGTCACTCTCGTTTTGTGCCAAAGCTTGAAGGCTGACACAAAACGCCCAGCAGAAAAACACTTTATGTAAGCCGGTAACCCCACGTCTAAAAAGCAGTTTCACTGCCATCGTACTTGATCAAAACCCCTCATCAACTCAAGGACTTTGGTACCATACAAACGCCAGGTTCCGTCGATACCTCCAACAAAACACACACGCACAAACACTCTGCGCCCCATTTCGCGGGTTTGGACCGCAGCACGAACAGCGAGAAGAAAGCAGCGCGCACTCGTCACTACTGCGAGCCATTGGCCGCCTGCCGCCGTCTCTCTCTCTCTCTATCTCTGGACCCTATCTATCACTAGTGCATTTACGCAACGCGTCCATGGACACAAGCGCTTCGAAGCACGGTACGCTGTCTGCAAAACTGCATGAAGAGCGAAATGAATGGTCGAGATCATCGTCTCGGTCGTCCATGTCTCTTCTCTTGCGTCTTGTTTTCTCGCGTGCATTGCGACATGTGTGGCCTGGAGTAGCAGAACGTGACGGGGATTGAGCTGATTGTTAATGCGTGTCGCAGTCGCTGCGTTGGCCAGGAAACAAGAAGGACTGCTCCAAGGGATTACAGGGTCGCCTGAGTCTATACAGCACGAGGCGAAGGCGCTTGAGCCCGAGGCCAGTCCCGTCACGAATGCGGTGCGTGAGGTGACTGTGGTGTCAGAGAAGACGGAGAAGCAGGAGCTGACGAAGAACAGTCAGGACGATGGCAAGCGCCGTCAACGACGCACGGGCGTGAAGAAGGTGAAGTATGTGCAAGAGGACGATGTGTCGGAAGAAGAAGAGGTTCTGCTTGCGGACAAGAAGAAACGGGCGCAGCAGCTGGACTGCCAGCTGAGAGCAGTACGTTGGTGACGTGGACGTGACGTACGCGTGTGAGTGTGTGTGTTGATGCACTGACGGGTTATTGTTTTTTGTATGTGTGTACTCTCTTGTGTGAATAGGATGTTGGCTACCCACGATTGGACCAAATTGTCGGGCGACGCATAAACGAGTCGACAGGACTTGTGGAATATTTGTGCAAGTTTCTCGGTCGCTCGTATTTGCACCTGTACTGGCTCACGTTTGATGAGGTGGATCTCTTTATCCCAGAAGGGTATCAAAAGTTCCACCGCGTGCAAGTGTACGATCGAAAGCTGAGACGGGAGGGATATCAACCGCTGGATGAAGTCGATGACCTGGAGGCAAACAAACTGACAGTAGAAAGGATCTTGAGCCACAAAGTGGACCCAGCCAGCCATTTGGATGAACAGATTGAAAAGCGCCGACGGCAGTTGCGGTACGAGCCGAGGTTTCCCCGTGTGACAGACTATTTTTTTATGGATAAGACTGACGCGATTCCTGAGCGCATGCTGGGCATTGTGACAAAGTTGATGAAAGAACCGGGTGGTGATATCTTTGAGCACCCCGTTGATGTTGAAGAGGTCCCCGACTATCTTAACTTCATCCCGAATCCTATCGACCTGGGGACGATATTGACGCGAATCGGTCGCGAGAGTTACTATATCGGCCCATCCGCCGTGTCTTTGTTTGCTTCAGATGTGCGACTGGTGTTCCACAACTGCAAGACGTACAATGCAGAAGGATCTGCCATCTGGTGCACTGCAAATGAGCTTTTACGCTGCCTTGAAAAGTGGCTGTACGATTGGATTCTCTCTCCAACGGCTTGGCTGAAGCTCTCGTCCACAGGAACCACAGAAAAAGAGCTAAGCTTGTACAAAGAGTTTCGTGCGGAAGCCGAGAGTTTTTATGATGTGTGGGCGCCTTGGCAGGTCGGCTGTTGCGTGTGCGGGAGCAACGACCATAGTGAGGAGCTACTGTTGTGCGATCAATGCGATGGTGAGGTTCACATGCGCTGTGCTACCCCAGCAATCGCGGAATTACCAGACGGGGAGTGGTTTTGCGGGTATTGTCGAATACGTGCAAAATTTAGTGAGAGAATGAATGAGGCAAAGCAGAAAGTCACTAACAGCACAGTAAAGACCATTGGGACGGGGGCCTCCGCTGAAACATCTGGTGTCGCTGTGCCTTTGACTTCGAATACCACAACAGCTTCCTCGTCTAACATGAAACCAGCCACCTCATTGGTGCAAACGCCGAGAATTCTCATGGAACGCGCAGACGGTGAGGGCAAAGTAAACAAGAAGACGTCAAAACGCAGTCTCAAAGGTAGCAGTGCGACAAAGAGCTTGGCGCCCATCAGCGTGAAAGATCGTGCTGCTACATTTTTCTTGGTCAAGTGGGTTGGCATGTCGGTCCGCTTCTCAACTTGGGAACGCCCCGAAGATATTGGTGACGATGAACAGATTCACAGGTATTTTAAGTTTAGCCGTGTGCCCAGTGCAAAAGAGATCAGTGAGACTACGTGTCAGTTGCCTTGCTGTGCCAAGAGACACCAGTACGCGCTAGCAAGTAGCACAAACGGGGCGAAATGCTGTGTGAAAGACCGCTTTTGTACTCTGGGATTTAGCCACGAAGGAGATTGTAGCCGTAGTATCAAAGTGTTGGGAGGGGCCTACGGGAGCAGCTCGTATCGACGTTTACACATGGCAGAGCAAGTGAAGGCACAACTGTTTGCCTTCCATTGCTTGCTAAACAATCACACGCCCGACAGAGACGTGCTCAAACAGTGTGGCGTTTACACGAACGCATATGTCACCACAAAACAACACCTGGCACCCATGGTTGTGAAAGAGGACGACGACGAGGACTACTCAGACGGAGACGGAGTGTCATCTGATGATGATGCAGACTTTGATGCCGAGCATGAATATTTGAATCGGGCTGCTCTTTATCCGGGGATCCTCACCGTTGATAGTGAGGGTGACGATGACGACGACGAAAGTAGAAGTCGCAAGAAGAAAATCGGGGAAGAAGTTGGAGAAGTTCTTAGCTGTCTGGTCGAGCACGTTGCGCTTGGATACCCGACCGACCTCGAGCCAGTCAGTGCCGAATGTCGGTTCGACTCGACATATCCAGCGACAGCTTTCAATGAGCTTCTAGCCTTTTCGGAGTTTTGTGTCATGCTAGGTCGATCCCCTTTTGGTCTAGGTATGCGTCTTGGAATCAGCAGTACCAGTAGTGTATCAGTTTTGGGATTCCAAATTCTGGCAAATGGTATGATGGGTCCTGCGCAGGCGTCTGGGGCTATTTCGATCGGTGATGTGCTGGTCGCAGTGAACAACGTCTCGGTGGCCGGTCTTTCGTTTCAAGACGTCGTGGGGTTAATCAGTGCGTCCCCCAACCAAATTCTTTTCCACTTCCACTCTCCGCGACCTGCGTTTATGTACCCTCCATACTGCCAAGCAAAACAAGTTACAAAGATGCGCTTGGAAATGGTTCCGGTCGATGCAGCTCCAGAATATTCCAATTTCGCAGACTTTAGTTATAACAAGTACAAACGGATGCTCAAAGTTGGAGTAGCAGGCTCAGGCGTGGCACCATCAGCTTTGACGAAGACATTGCTGCAGCATTCCAACTACATCGCGCCAAACGGTCCCATGCAACATTTGTATGCGGGAGTCGTGGACAACAGTATTGATCCGCACGAACATTTTGCGAGCTTGCTTCCAGAGAGGAGCAGTTCATTTAAAAGGTCGACCGAACGGCAAGATTGGTGGTGCACGTAAGCATGGAGACGGGAATGAATTCGTGCCTTACGAACAGTCGCCGACATACAAAGGCGGTCGCACGCTGCGTACTTATCAAGTGGAAGGTCTCAACTGGATGGTATCGTGTATCAAAGCCCAGCGCTCCTGCATACTGGCAGATGAGATGGGACTGGGAAAGACGGTCCAGATTGTGTCACTGATTGAGCACATGAAGTCAGAAGAGTCCATTCGTGGTCCGTATCTAATTGTTGTACCGCTTTCTACGATTCAGCACTGGCGTCGTGAAATTGAGAGCTGGACGGATCTCAACGTCTGCGTTTACCACGACATTGGTGACCGCACTACTAAATTTACTGCAAAGGATATGCGTGCGGTCATTCGAGATCAAGAATGGTATTACCCAGGTTTGGGGAATTCCATTTTCAAGTTCCACATTTTGCTGACTACGTTTGAGACCATTCTGGCTGATTTTGAAGAGTTCGAGCACATTCACTGGCGATTAGTTGTGGTTGATGAGGCACATCGACTGAAGGGTGCTGGATCACGGGTACTGAAGATGATGCGCGTGCTCCACGTGGATCGGAAGGTGTTGCTGACGGGAACACCATTACAGAACAACACACAAGAGCTCTGGGTGTTGCTGAATTATCTAGAACCGGTCAAGTTTGCAAGTTTGGACGAGTTTAACAAGAATTTTGGAAAGCTGCATTCGCAGGAGCAGGTTGTACGGCTTCAGCTGCTGCTGTCGCCGTACATTCTGCGTCGAGTGAAGGAGGATGTTGAAAAAAGCATTCCGCCAAAGGAAGAGACGATCATCTCTGTCGAATTGACGACGCTGCAAAAGCAGTACTATAGAGCCATCTACGACAAAAATAAAAGCTTCCTGTATCGTGGTACGAAAAACGGTTTGCCAACGCTGAACAACATTCAGCTGCAACTGCGAAAGTGCTGCAACCACCCTTTCCTTATCAAAGGTGTTGAAGAGAGGGAGCTGGACGAACTTGGCAGCAATCCAACATCAGCCCAAGTGATGGAAAAGACGATCGAATGTTCTGGTAAAATGATGCTCGTGTCCAAACTGATTCCAAAGCTTAAGCGGGATGGGCACAAGATTTTGATATTTAGCCAGTTTCTGAAGCAGCTCGACTTGCTCGAGCGCTATTGCGATGCCAACTCTTTGTGTATGAACGTTTGGACGGTTCTACTGGTGGTAGCATGCGTCAGAGCGCGATCGACCGTTTTTCTCGACCACACTCAAAGTCTTTTGTATTTTTGCTTAGTACGAAAGCTGGCGGTGTGGGCATTAATCTCATTGCAGCCGATACAGTAATTATTTTTGACAGCGATTGGAATCCGATGAACGATTTGCAAGCCCAGTCTCGTTGCCACCGCATTGGCCAGAAGAAGAGTGTGCAGATTTACCGTCTGGTGACACGGAACACGTACGAAAGCGAAATGTTCGATCGCGCATCACGAAAGCTTGGTCTTGAGCACGCCGTGTTAGGTACAGCGTCATTCAATGAGAACTCGCAGATTACAAAGCCATCAGCGGAGCAACTTGTAGAGCTGCTCAAGCGCGGGGCGTATGCGCTGATGAAAGACGATGATACAGCGTCCAAAGAGTTTGCTGAGCGAGATATTGAGACTATTCTGAAGGAAAACGCTCGTGTTCTGGTCGTGGGTGGTGGCTCCAACGCTAGCAAGGGCGCGGACGATAATGCGAGTGGTTTGACAACACCGATGCATCGAAAGTCGCCAACGGGCTCTTACAAGCGTAAGTCGCTTGGTGGGATGGCGGTAGACCGTTCATCGTTTGTTGCCGAGGGATCCACAGGCGAGTTGTCCGTGGATGATCCAAATTTCTGGGAGAAGGTACTTCCAGGGGCTGTCTCGGTGGAAATGCTGAGTTTGAAACTCGAAGATGGCAGTGCGATGAACTCGCGTCAGTCGAAGATCAAGTTCATTGGCAATTTGGATATTGCCTTGTCTAGCTTGGTTGCCGAGATGAGCTCGAGCCACAATCCCGACGATGATCGGGTTGGTGGTCGAGATATCCAACACGAATATGATATTGCGATTCAAGTGCTGAGCACCGTGAGCTCAAAATACCATGATGAGTTTTCCAACGAACAAATTGATCTCGTGAAAGAATACTTGACACAACTAGAAAAATCGCGCGTACGAAGCTGCCGTCTAGCTCCGTCCCGAGCAAACATGTACCAAGACGAGGAGTTCGACACCCCAAAGAAGAAGAAACGGCGTAGGAGAAGCACTCCAACAGGCGGCAGGATCGCAAGCAGTGAGGATGAGGCGTACGGTGGTACCCCCGTGAAAAAGAGAGGCGGTAAACATCGTCCCGCAAAACGTATGGGAGCTGTGCGCACAAAGTCGACAGCTGCTTTTCCTCAAGTGGGCGTCGGTAACGACAGTGACGATTTGTGTACTCTTTGCGGCGACGGCGGGTTAATATTGCTTTGTGATGGCCCATGCCATCGCTCGTTTCATCTTGAGTGTGTGGGTATGGACAATGAGCCGAATGACGAGCAGTGGTTGTGCCCAGATTGTGCTGAGGGACGTCATATGTGCTTAATCTGCAAGCAGGTCGGCGAAATGGGCGTCGAGTTTGGTGTCAACCAATGTTCAGTAGCCAAGTGCGGCAGGTTTTACCATAAAGGTTGTCTCGCCAAGAACTCGCGCGTCGAGTGGGTGGGTAAGAAGCGATTCCGTTGTCCAAGTCACTTTTGCCATACCTGCTTGCAGGGTAGTAGGACGACTACTGCTACCAAGCGCAAGAAGAAGGACGACAATCAAACCGGTGTCGTGAGCTGCATCCATTGCTCACAAGCCTTCCACCCGGAGTGCATTATGTCTTCAGAGAAGTTTATTCGACTTTCCAAGAACCTCATGATTTGCGCCAATCATTTGAACGGGAAAAAGTCACCAGCCACTGCTAGTCCTATTACTGGACCGAAAGCGGTGAACCGTCGTGTTGCTGATACGACACTGACTGCTGCGGCAGCACTGCAGCAGCTGAAAGCTCCGCAGGCCCTTTCTTTCGATAAATACGAAGTCCAAGAAGTGGGAACGTCAGACGGTAAGCGCAAACGCGCGTCGTCCGCCAACAGAGTCAGCTCAAGCGCGTTGAAGAGAAAGAGATCGTCGACGCCGTTGGAGAAAGCTGGTGCAAAACTACCTAAAGCAAGGGTGTGTGGGTTGTGCCACCGCGGCAACGTCATGGGAGGTGGTGATAGCCAAGGATTGCCATCCCGACCTCTCGACGACGAAGGAGCGCGTACTGGCACTGCAGGTGCAAGCGTAGACTCAGCGGGGACTACGACTACAGATACAGCCCTCGAGGGGCCTTTTATCGAAGCTCCAGTTCGTGTCAAACAGGCCGACAAGTCGAACGAGACGGTGTACGTGCACTTGAACTGTGCCATGCACTCGCCAGAGGTGTACGTGAAGGCCGATGGGCTCATTATGAATCTGCCCAAAGCCATCAAACGCGGACGACAGCTCAAGTGTACCGGTTGTCATCGATTTGGTGCCACAGTGGGCTGCATTGTCGCCAAGTGTCGGCATAACTATCATTTGCGCTGCGCGGTGGAAAGCGGCGGGGAGATTGACAGCTCCACGTACGCCCTACACTGCAAGGTTCACGCAGCTGCGCAGAAGGAACCGACGCGTGTCTGTGTTTGCGAGAGCAACGAGGAGGAGGATCCGCCGCTCGCGTTAATGTGCTCCACGTGCAGCACGAAGTTTCACCCCAAGTGCATCAACATGTCGGCTCGTCAAGCAGCTCGCAAGGCGAAGACATGGGTTTGCAGCGCTTGTGACGGCTCAGCCGCGGCAAAGCCAATGACGCCAACTCACGTGCCTGTCCGGTGCAAGCTCAATGCAGCAGCTCCGTCAAAGAAACTAGCAAGAAGAAGCAAGTCCAGCTTAAGTACGAAAAACTCGTCGACGGTAGCGACAAAGAAGAGGAGCAGCAGTAGCAGTAGTACCAAGGCTCAAAAGGTCGATGGCAGCGACTCGCCGAAGCGCAAGAAGCTGACGAAGGATCGCGTGAGCAAAATATCACGGACGAAGTCACGAGCAGCGACGACGAGCAACAGAACTCACGGATTGTCGCCTCACAAGGAGGAGACGGACTTGGACAGCGGTGTCATCACAGACGAGTAGCAAAAGAAAGGAAAAAGAACTCGATTAGTTGGTCAAGTAATGCAACTTGCAACGATAGACGAGACTGTATCCTGACTTGCACTCGCGAGTCCATTATGCGCCACGGTGATTGGCTGCAATGGCAAAAGTGTCAAGTCTTCCGTTGCCGTGGGAAAAAAGCCAGAACTCGGCTGACTTCTCTTTGTGATCCATTCGCCACTTACCACTTGCTCGTTGCACTTGCCACAGACAGTCGTCACCAGCACTGAAATGTTGCCGAAGATCAGAAATTTCTGTTATAACATCTTCGGGCAACTTTTTGACACGCCGCCCTGTAGGTGCTGCTGCAATTGCGCATTATCAGGTGCAAAACGCAACACTTTGGGCGACTTGCTGCAATGTGTGACTGTACTGTAGTAATGCGGTCAACCCCATGGGCGACTTGTAGAATATAGACTGCTGTCATGTGACGCGCGTACTCGTCTCCAGCTGGCAGCAACCACAGACGATCGATCTTTCGACCAGCAAGCTAAAGCTATAACATGATCGAGCTCGGGGTTGTCGGCATCCCAACGGAAGAGTTGCCAGATCAGACGAAAGAAAGAGGCCAAATGGGAAACTCGCGTCCATGTTTACTGTCGAGGCCTTTCGGTTTCGCGTCCGCACGTCGAACCCGCTTTCGTTCAATCGGGGGACTTAACTACCAGTGTCGCTGACACCGGTAACCGTTCGTTGCACTTTTGCATTGCTCCATGTAAACGAACGTTGCAGTCTGCCCGAAAAAACAAAAACCGGGGACCATATGGCGAAAGTCGGCGGTCGCATTGCTGAGACAGTAGAAAAGGAAAGAGGCAGTTGACGTGTGCCATTTTTCATAGGGTATCTGCACGGCAACATTGCAGTTACATCGACCACAAAGAGGCAATGAAGGTTAGGCCACGTCTGTGTTTCCGTGTTACACGCACATGGCGCAACCGTCTGGGTCACCATGTTTTGCTCCACATGGGCGATAGAAGAAGCAGTCGGCCGTGACCGAACTCGATGGTCGAAACAAAAGGCAGTCCAAGTGCGCAAGTCGCCCGTGTAGCTTCTTTCCCACTGCCTTCGGCCACGTTCTTCCATCCAATGGCAACTTCGAGCGGAACCGGTCGTTTCCCTTTCCTTTTTCCATGTGTCGAGAGCGAAGAGGGGCGGGCTCCTCGTCACGTCGTCACATCACGTCACGTCACGTCACGCCACGAACCGCTCCGCCTCTCAACCGACTACTAGCAACTTGCCGTCTTTTGTTCGCCCGTTGCTGTTGCTTAGTTCACTCACTCACTGGTCGGTCGGTCGGTCGGTCGGCACAATCGCACTTCCGTTCGGTTTCACGTCGTTCGACCTCCCCACTTGTGAATTGGCTTCCGAAACGCCAATAGACAGACAAAGTGACCAAGTGACTGACTGATAGACAGACAGACAGACACTGATCGACACAGTTCGACACTCACTCACACTCACTCGACGTGACTTGACTCTGTCCATTGTCCAAAGTGCGCCCTCTCCAGCACCCACACGCTCACACGTTACAGAAGCACAGAAGACACTCACTCACACGCACTCTAGCAACACCCGAAACATCAACAACACCACTACCGCCACCACAGCAGCAGCAATGCCCGTGTCGATCTCCTTCTACCACAGCAAACGCGGCGACAGCAGCGCCACCGCGAGCTCGTCGTACCAGAGCGTCGCCCTGCACGAGGCAGCCGCCGCCAAGCCGCCCCCGACAGTGCTGCCGTGCGAGTTCTACCGCAACATCTGGGGTCCCAGTGACGAAGAGGACGCGGCGCTGCGCCGTCGCGCTCGCTCCAATAAGAGCGCGAGTCGCTCGTCCACCTCGACGTCGTCTCGGAAGTACAAGAAGCGCGTGGCCACTGGTCCGCTCGTGGACATTGCGCAGGTGGCGCACGTGGTCACGACCATGTCGGACTTCCGAGCCGAGTACGACGACGATGACGACGTGAAGACAGTGCCACGCGTGAACCTCTGGGACGACGGCAGTCTCACGGTGATCGACGCTGCTGCTAATTCGCGCAGCCAGAGCGAGGTTGACTCGGTGGCTTGCGAGCCCGAGTCGCAAGGGACTCGCCCGCAGTCGTCCAGTGGCCGTAGCAGTCGCGCCAATCGCATCACGGAAGTCAGTTGCGAAGACAGCGACGAGGAGCTCAGTAGCTTGGGGTCGTCGGTATTGAACCGCCATTGGCCCGGACAGCTCCAGCGCGTGAACACGCCCGAGGTCGTGCGGCCCAGTGCGGGGAAGCACGCAGCAAGTAGTAATATGCGACAAGACAGTGGCAAGAAGCAGGAGCAGCAGCTCACGATGAACAGCACGCCGGTCCCGCCGCCGTCGTCCCACAACGGCAGCGTCGTCTTTAGTGACGTCTTCTCGGAGCAGCAGGACTGGACGTGGAGCGCCAAGTTTCTCCTGGGCATCCACGAGCCCATTCGACACGCGCTGTTTGTGATGGACCGGTTCTTGGAGCAGTCGCAGAGTCAGGCGAAACCGGACGCGGCCGAGACGTTGGCGCTGGAGACGCACGTGGCCGAGTTCTTTGTGTGGTTCAAGACGTACTTTGTCGAGTATTTGCAGTGCCAGCACGACGTCAAAGTGACGGTGCTGCTGCCGCTGCTGAACTTGCCCGTGTCGACGAAGCAGCAAATTATGGACGTGTACCAGGACATTTCGCAGCTACTGGCGCAGATCCAGCAACTCGAGCGCGCTTTGTGTGTAAGTGGCGCGTGCAGTGCATCGTCGTGGCTCTTGCGGCTTCAGGTGCTGCAGACGGAGATTCGACAGCTGAACCGGACGCTGCATACGACGTTGAATATGGAGGAGACGACGTTGAATGCTGCAATGGGCGCGGCGTTCACCGAGAGCGCGTTCCATAGCCACATTATGCCGCGTATCTTTCGCGCTATTCGAGCCAAGCGCGTTGTCGTGCCGTGGATTGTCGAGCGCAGCAAGATCTGGGGCGGCGAAACGGAACAGCTCAGTATCAAAGACATGCTGCCGTTCTCTGCGAAGTTCATGTACCGCAAGATTTGGCGGCCGTACTTTATGAGCAACGTCGCTGTGGCGATGAACAATCTCAACGAGTTTGTCAGCTCTTCGAGTCCGAGCAGCAGTGTCAGCAGCTCCTCGACGTATTGCAGTGAACGCCACGGCGAGATGTGCTCGATCATGTGAAATCGCGTCACAAAGAGAGGGTGTCGAAGTCTTTCATTTGATGTGAGGGGAAAGTGAGCGTTGCACCTATTTATGAAAAGTTCGGGCTACATGAACACTACGCTTGAACGTGGTGTCGTGGCATGCCCCACGCTAGCAGGACGAAAGTCAGTCCATCATCTTAATACATGACACTTGCTGTCTTTTTAATCGCTTACGAGTCGGATGAAGTTGGGTGAGGTGTTGTTCAACTTGTCTCCGAGTCAGCACGCGAAATCAACTCGTGCTTTGTAAGTCGAAAAACAGTCGTGGGACCAAAGCTCAGATCGTTGCACGACACTTGTTCCAAAGTGCATCTCAAGTCGCACATTGCAGTCGATAAAGTGCGTGCACTCGACAAGGCTGAAGATAGTAGCACAACAGCCGACGACGGCGTTCGAGGATCCTCGATACGCAAGTGTCGGGAGTAAGATGTTCAACATGCAAGACACACGGACAGAAACTTGAGCAGTGCTGTCGGTATGAACGAAATCTGGACCAGCTTTAGTGCTTTAGAGTGTAAAAGTTTAGAGCTAAAGGACTGGCGCACTCCTGTCTGCAGATGCCGGACATCTAGTAAGCAAATGGTCGAAATATAGCAGGGTCTTGACAGTCCGACTTCTTCGTCACAAGCGGTCACGATTGTCGTATCATTGCCACAGTGGATGTGTGCGCGGCTTGACTCCAGCACGCACCAGCACGCGCACAGCTGCTTTTTCGACGCGTTGCAGCTGTCTGTTTACAACACTCTCACTCTCCAGTGTAAATTGCTCTGTCCGAATCGTCAAAAGGCCTGTTCAGCGTCCGACAAGTGGAAAAACCGGTGAGAAAAGATGCCACGCACAATAGTCTGTTCCAATTGAACCAAATCTCACCATGAAGGTTGCCAAACAGCACGTCCGTCGAGTACCGGTCGCCAATCATCACCAGTGTCGCTGGATCGACGTCACCAAAGTGTTTTTTCACAAACGCAATGCCTCCGGGTTTCTAAGATGGCAAAACACACGACTATCAGTGATCCGTCCTGGATGCAGAAACGTGTCCCAAAGCACTGACTCCCCCTCAAAAACCTTTTCATTATGACGCAGCACAGCAACATGCAGCCTTGCTTCAATTTCCTTGGCTTCCTCTCCGTCCTGGTCATCCGATGACCCAGCCGAGTTGGAGAAAATCACAACACTCGCGTCTCCAAAAACTCGTCGACAATCAGCTACAGAGGACTTGAGATGCCCCGCAATGTGCAACTCGTGCGGCGCCGTCAACGTATTGTCTTTGTCAAAAATCACGCCACGAAACCCTCGGTCTCGAAGCGTCTGAAACGGCACTTGCGTCACATCTAAGTCCAATTTTGTGGCGACAGAAACGCACACATGTCAACTTTATGACCGCTATCCTCATCCTCATTCTTATTGCCAACAACAAGACCAATAATGGGGCGGCAAAGAACCAACAGCTGATCCAAGACACTGAATCGCAACTATTGTATGACAATCGAAAGGAGCACACAATATATCGACAGCACGTATTCCTTGCCTTTCACAGCGAGTTGGGGCAGAAGAAGGTGCGGCTGGTGTGTTAAAACGCGGCAAAACTCAATGACGCCATGAAAATTGAGACCTTTCATGTGACTGACCGAGACCGACCGACCAGCCGTCGCTTCCCGTCTTTCTACCTTTTGGCGACTCGAACTTCAGGATGAAGTAGCACTAAGTGCTCTGAGTTTCCACCAATCACAAGACGAAACCGGATCGACAGCCACTGACGAGCTCAGAAATACTCGCTCGCCGTCGCCCTCAAGACGTCGGAGCAAGTCTCGTATCGCGTCGTCAAGGGCCTCGTCTGGCCCTGCGGTTGTCCTCGTTCACCTCGGCGCCGAATCATTTGCTCGGTGGTGTTCACGTGCCATTTCTTTCTGCTTCAAACAGGCGCGAACAGACTCAAAAATGACCGGGAACCTGCAGGACACGCACGTCCTGAGCCACGAGGAGGACAAGGACGCGCTTCCCGCGAACGCTGGCGACGATTCGTCATCTTCCAGCTCGGGTTCGGGCTCGTCGTCGTCTTCGTCGTCCTCTGATTCGGAGTCGGACGAGGAAGCGGAGACGGGGGACGCTGCTGGAGCCAGAGATGGCGCTCCAGCTGGCGGTAGTCACAGCCGTGCTGATGGTTTCAGTGGTACCTCTGGTGGTCCTTCGTTGTCCGCCCCTCGTGCTCATGGCATGGCAGCTACTGCCAAAACGATGAACGTCAACTCGACACGGGCAGCAGCGAGGTTTAAAGCGTCGGAGACCGAGTCGATGATGCCGCTGGGGACGCGCAAGCGAGACCGACGGACAATTGAGGAGATCCAGAGAGATTTACGGGATAAGAGGAAGAAACCTGCAGGGACACTAAGTGCGAGGTCGAGTCCGCCACCGCCAAGGGGTTCACCCATACGATCTCCGGAAGCTGAAGCGGCAGTAGACAGTGGAGCGCCAATGGCTGTAGGTGGACCAATCGGTCAGTTTGGCACGGCAGGCCGTCTGTCTATCAAGAGGAAGCCCGTGTCGGCCCATGATCGATTGGCGATGAAACTGAATGGCCGCAAAAGGACGGGTGCTAAGAAGCCGACCAAGCTGGCTGCTCCAAGCGGGACCATGCCACCAGTGCTAGTAATGACGAGTAAACCGATGATCAAACCGATGGCTGCCACGACAACAGCGGTGACTACTGAAAATAGCAGCAGCAGTGAGCATGGAGGTGATACCGGAGGCGATGGATACAATAGCAGTGTTAGCAGGTCACCGCAGGCAGCTGTGGACGGCAAGGTAGTGCGTGCAGTGCTGCGTGCGATGCTGCGCTATGGAGACCTGACCGATGTGGGCCTTTATCCAACAGCTACCACCTTTGCTGACGAGTACAAAATGCCGAGCTTCGTTGAGCGGGCGACTTTGCAGACAATTACAAACGTTTCTACCGATCGTCTGCACGCTCTTGCACATGAAGTCGCGCAAAAAGCTAAGGAGGCAGTTGAGGCGCGGCCACCACACGACAACATTAAAATTGCTGACGTCGAGGCGAGATCAACACATATTATCGAGCGCCTTTACGAAAATTTAAAACTCCGCATTGCTGTTCAGCGTGCGTTGCGCGTCGCCGGATGTTCGTCGGGCAACGCACATGCCAATGCGCAAGGCGCGTACGTGTTGGTCGCGAAACAAAGTGATCTTTCTATTCTGGGCGTGAACACACGGGACTTGCTCAACTGGACCTGGGCAGAAAAGGACTACGACTGGTCACAGCGTAAGGATGCAGCGCTGTTACTTGGTGTCTACGTGCACGGATTCGGTGGCTGGGAAGACATTTTAAACGACGACTTGCTCCATTTTCAGGGCCAACGAGCTTTGAAAGGCGAGCGCTTGAAGAAGCGAGCCGAGAACTTACTAAAGCGACTGCCACCGCCCGATTTTGACGCTGGCGATCCGCGCATCGTGCAGCTAGCTAGCTCCTTTGGTCCGGGGGGCACGAACTCGAGCCAGTCATTAGGTGCACAATTTAGCGCAATCATACAGAGTGGATCTATCGCTGGGGTGACCGCATCGGTCCCTGCGGCTTCAACGTCTGGATGTGGTCGAATGGTGCGTGCAGCGGAACGATTCGCTGCACGGCAACAGAACGGCGAAAAAACAGCGAGTCGGCACCCTGTTGCATCCAGTAATGGTTCAGCGATGCCGAATGGTCAAACAGTGGATGGTGGGCGACAGCACAACGCAGTGGCCACGAAAGCAACTGCCGAATCTGACTTGGTTGATCACAAACCCGAAGACGGCGAAATTGGCGGTGTATCACCGACTCATCCGACGGTGCTACGACACAAGAGACGGTCATCCTCTGTTGACATTCGAAATCAGACCTCATCCCGCAAGAGACAGCGAAAAGATAATACTGAGAGCTCAAGTAAGAATGATAAACTGAAGAAGGGGCATCGACGGCGTGACCGTCATAAGTCGCGAACTCACCCACAGTCTACCTCGGTGGTATCAGGTCCGGTTGTAGAAGTAGGACCGTTGCCGCTGCTCTCGGTCGATGCGTGTTTTGAAAAGTGGAAACCAAACAAGAAGTTACAGGAGATCCGGCTGGTGCTGAAAAAGATGAAGATAATGGCCGAGTGGTCACGCAACCAGAATGATGAGACGGTAGTGGAGAAGGTATTCAAGTATGTGAGCACAATTGGGGAAGCGATCGATCGGATTGTGACGCAGCATCAAGACACGGTTGAAGTGGATTTGCCATCTCGCGAAGCTGATGAACTCTGCACGTCTTTGTGGACGTATGCTGCGGGATTTACGCCGTTCACGCCACTGGGCTTTGAGCGTCTGTATGACGATATGTGCGCGGATGCTGATGCTCTCGTTGCAGCCAAGTCATGACGCCCGCACAAAAGTTATGTGTGATGGCGAAGGCAGCGCATATGCAGAAAATAATTTGGGGACGACAAAGTTATCAACAAAGTGACCGCATCCAGACCGTGGACGGCAGCACGTAGCAATACCTGTGACTTGCGCATTAACTTGATGTCTCGATTAGAACGGTCTCCAAGAGCTTTCAGTCGCATTAGAGCGTACACGGGTTGCCATGTGCTGCAGTGCTGGAAGAGGTCTCCTGGCAAACATTGCATGGGCGGCAGGTGATGTTGCAGAGGCGGAAAAGCTGGTGCGGATAGCGAAACTTGAAGCAAAGCTTTGTGCTGTGTTTTTTGGTAGGTATGTATGAGTGCGAGGGCTTTGCGAAATAAAGCGTCTCGATCTCGCGGCTTAGTAGTTTGTCTATGGAGACCTCTGACCGAACTGCCTTGTCGTTCGTTGTGAAGAATATGCGGTGTCTGGCACGCACTATAAGCGCCTCTTGCAGGGATCAATGTAAACGATAATGAGCGCAATAACACACTGCTGGCCGAGAGCAGCTTCGATCACCAGACTAGACAATTTCTACGCACGCTTCCCCGCTCCAAGCCTAGTCAGCAAGTTTCGGTCTTCAAATGCCTCAGGGTGAATAAAGTAGTGGTGATCACGAGCCTGAAACGACACCATGGGGTGCATCGACTGCTTCGGCGGTGACACGTCGGACAGTCGGAACGAGTTCTGCGTCAATTGAGCAAACAGAGTTACTGTCTCGACCGTTACCACCGGATCGTCTGTCGCCTCGCTCGTTGACGTCGAGCAACTGTCAGCCACCTCCGGGCTTGCTAGCCACATTTTCATGACGTACGGCTTGAACAGGTAGTGAAACAACGACGTCGTGCCGAGCCCGAACATCATGATCGTTCCACACATGGCCCACTTCCCTCAACAGCAACAAACAAACAAACAAACGACCGAAACAAACAACGGACAGCCCCGTCCCAGAAACCATCAGTTTCACTGCTGCTCTCTCCATATCGTGCACGTACATGATCACTCACCTTGCCGATTGCTGAGGTGTCCTGCTCGCTCACTAGACAAAGCACGGGCATGCCAATAGACGTGAGGGTGCAACTCGTGACGGACACGGCTTTCATGAGACGCACGGCTCGCGACATTGGCGCCTGATACACATGTTTGCCTATCAACTTCAAATCGGATTGGACTCCTCTTTCTTCTCCATTCGTGGTCTTTTGAGCGTCGTCGTCATGATACGGAGACGTACTCAAGCAGGAAACACCAACTGGCGCACGGAACTCAGCGGGGTGACGGCTACAATGGTCGTGTGCGAGTCGTTGGAACGCCGTTGCACAGACAGAACGACTGGTACTGCTGGTAGATGCATCAAGGAAGTGAAGAGACGATGGGCGTGTCACCGGGCGACGCACTGTGTAGCGCAATAGTCGCAAAGACGACATCGGTTTTCGTGTGGAGCTGCTGACAATTGAATGGCTACAATAATAGTACGAATCGTACTTAGCGGACGGCCATTAAGTACGGCCGTGACGCACTGAGTGACGGACTGACTGAACTTTTGGTGTTACAAGCAAAACTGGGAACAGCCAAGCTTCTGTTCCCGTGACATGCAGGACCGTACAGTAGGTACTTGCCGCTTGAGTCACTGCTAGGAAAAGGCCAGCTGGCTATCAAGCATCGACCAGGACCGTGCGGTCTGGATTGACCTGTATTTGCGAGAGGGGCGAGTCTTTCTCCGTACGGGACGCTGCTTCCAATGATGCGATCACTTTGCCCCTGGCGCTGTGCAATAGCAACTTGAAGTTCACTTGAGCAAGGTTCGAAAAACCTCGTCTATGCACCTGACGCGTTTCCTGCTGTTTTCACGGAAGTCAGAGGGTCGGTGCGTGTCCCGTCCTTGTCGCTAGCTTCAAGAAAGACGCCGCGTGTTTATATGCGAGTCAATTTCCTCCTTCATACAGCAAGTTTACCCTCGACCAGTTTCGACGGAAAAAATACGGAACCTTCGACCGCGTTGACAAAAGCCCTTGTCGGCGTTGTAGAGTACTACTGGTCTTTGGACAAAGAACCTCCTCGCGCATCAGCTACTTGATGCAACATTGACTTTCGACGGCACCTGGCCCGGCTGGCCTCCTTTTTTTCGCGTCGGCCGATGTTTGTTTGTTTCGCCAATAGTAGAGGAAGTCTGTAAAGGGGCGTGTCCACACTCGTTTTTGCTCGATTTGACCAGCCGGCTCTGCAATTCGCACCTGCACGCGACCTTCACGTGTAAAGTAGGAAAAGACCATCACCATCATCATCGTCATCATCGCCGTCTCGATTCTTCGTAGCCTCACGCACGAACAGGGGTTTTGTCCAATAAGTGCCGGTAAGAACAACCCAGTCACACACATTAAATAGCTTGAGCCCATCTCGCCCATAGGACCTCCCACGCTACTCACAGCTCAGCAGGGTGAAGTGATACCACTTCGTCTCACTGAATTCCACCGACGTCTTGACCATTCGATCGCTCGTTTTCACGGGAACAGGATCGTCGAAAGCATTGCGGTCGTTTTTTCTACGAGTCGGTCAGCAGATTCCTCCTTTTTGTGGGCCAAAGAATGCAGCGACGACAGCGAGAGAATAGCGACTTCATGAGCGGGGACGCACCTCGACGTGCGCTGATAAACTCGTTCGCAACAACCTCAGCGCCTTATCAGCGTCACCATGAACGATCGTCGACCTATTTACAGGTGCCTATGACAGACTTTTCCGTCCGTAGTTACAACCAGCTGCAGCTGCATCCAGGACGCGATTGGCAGACCCCAATGGGGATGGAGCCGCCAACCTACAAGAAACAGGGATGTTATAGCACCACCGTGGATTTGGGAGGGATGGTGGGTGTTGAAGTTCCAGGTTTGCTTCGAGGTGGCAACGAAGCAGCAACACGTGTCTCCTTGTCGGAAGCAGTGTCGGAGATGAACATGGCTAGTGCTGATGTCAACGTACTCCACAATGCGAGTTCAGGGTCGACAAAAGCTTTGGTAGTGAACGATGTTAGGGACCTCCTTTCGAGTACAGCAACGGATGTGTCATCTTCACTTGCTCTTACAACGGACAAGCAAGCGACGTTACCATCGACCGTAACAGTCGATTCGACAACCAGTGTCGTGGTAGATGCAGCATACACGCAACAGAGCCAACCAAGGGACCCAGCATTGACAACCGAGAAAATTCCCACACACAGAAAAATGAGATGCAAGTTCCCTGACTGTCCCAACCGCGCTCGAGTTTCCCAGCACTTTGGGAATTTCTGCAATCGACACGTGATTGTCGCCCCTTGTGGGTTTCCTGGTTGTCGGGACAAGGCTGTGGAGTATGCTGCTATGTGTATGAAACACCTGAATCTGGGCAAAGACGCACTCAACAAAGTGTTGAATACCCGCACGCAGAACGTACCCGTGTGTCGAACAGACGGGTGCTTTAAGAATGATCAAGGCAGAGGATACTGCCGTGGCCATGAAAACTTAATGATGGCGACTGGACGCTTGCCTTTGCACATCAGTAAGCGCCGTCTTAACAGTGCGTACACCATGTGCAGCTATCCCGAGTGTACAAAGCATTCTCAGCGGCGTCACTTGTGCCGGACCCATGGAAACCTCTTGATTAAGCAAGCCCAAGGACTGGCGAACCAACCTGGAGCCACTGAAAGTTTTGAAGACATTTTAGCCAAGATCGAAAAGGATATGCGTCGATGCACGCAGGAAAACTGCATGAAAAATTCGCAGCGAGATCGACTGTGCAGTACACACTATAACGAGAAGCAGAACCTGCAAATGAATGGTGCGACACCGGTTACTTCTGGCGCGGCGATAGTACGTAGGGAAAAGGGTGGGCCGAGTTGGCGAGTGGGTGCTGAAGACAGCACTGTCCAATCTGCCGGACGGACTGAATGCCAGAAATTAGATTGCGACGTTCTCCCGTATGCGATGGAGCCGTCTGTGGAGTATCTAAACGAAGTTCAGAACCTAATTCCTGGTCGAAAAAGACGTAGTGGTGACCCATTTTTATCTAGGGTTTCTGCAGGAATTGTCGTGGGGAGTGACGATTGTGCACAAAGACAAGCAGTACTTGCAAGTACTCGAGGCACGACTTGCATGAACGCAATGTGCAACCGGGAAAGCCATGGTTGTGACTACTGTGATGAATGCCAGAGACTGTTTTCATTTGTTGTGGTACCGACGCATGAAACCCTAGCTGGTTCATCGGGATACCCGTGTAAGATTGCAGCTGGTGGCGGGGCACCATTTGAAGGAAATGCCTTGCGTCGTCGTGCAGCAAACTGTGGGCAAGAACCCGTCTCTGGTGGGTTATGTGCGTCGCATTGTCGAACATCCGGGATAGGCTCGATGTTAGTGGATCAGGTGAACGTGAACGTCCAAATGCTGGGACAATCGTGGGCATTGGCAGAGACGACAGCGACCGCTGCACAAGAAGTCAACCAAATGAATCCGACACCATCCGGTAGGACAAAGAAATACTACTGCAAAATTAATGGCTGTGGTAAGCAAGCTCAACGGCAACGCTTTTGTAAGCGTCACTATCGTCTTCACGCGAGCGTCCCACCCGAGAGGTCCGAGCCCGAAACCAACCCCAGCAGTTGCGTTACTGGGCCTCAACACTCAGTCTTCTCTCGACCAACCATAGCCTGTCATTTTCTCGGATGTTCGCAACTCGCTCGCTCCGGCACGTCGCTGTGCTTGGCACATGCCGAAGCGACTTTTTGCTGGCAGCCTGGATGCGAAAACATAGTGGAACGCGGCCGCTTCTGTGGGTTTCACGAATTCCGCAAACAGTGTGCTTACGAAGGCTGCATGTTCAGCTCCGAACAGCACGAAAGTGGCTGCCTACATCACTCGCATGCTCCGAAATGCCGTCACGACTTTTGCGACAAATTTACCATCGGGTCAGAGATGTGCCGGGTGCACCAGAGAAGTTGCCAGGACTTTCCGTGTGTCCTGTGCCGGCTCCACGCGCTTTCTCCGAACGGATTTGAGACAGGCGTCGACGCAGGTATTGACAATGGAATCGGTACATTGTAAAAGTGGTTTTTTCACGGACGTCAAAGGGAACGCCTGAAATTGTGGTAAAGCTCCGTTTCGCCGTGTATTACGGCTGAAACTGTGTGTGTGCAGTAGTGGTACTTAGCAATCTCGTATAGGGTTGCTAAAATGTGTTGTTCATTGACTCGTTTGCTTGGTCAATTGGCCCCTCATGTCCATAAGACGCTAAGCGTACGAAACTGATGTAAGACAGTAGTGGACTTGCAAGTTCGTGTGCGTTTCACACAGTCCCATGGTTTTGTAAGCCCAGAAAAAACGATACCGGATCTCAGATCACAACAGCACTGCTTTCACGACGCCATTTCCAACACTCGAGTGCAGCCATCAAAGAGATGCTGCCCTTTCTGGGTCCATGTATTTTCTACAACGCATAAACTACATCGACCCCAAAACTTGCCTTGCGTGTCAAAACCGGTTCGTTTTACCGGTTTTCCACGCGCCCAGCCGTTCTCAAGGTCGTCTTCGCTATTGCGCACTAAGGTCCTAATGGAGCGCGTGTACTCGGCGTTTTTCACGTCCGAGCGACGTCCCGAGGCGCGGGAGCTCACGGCAGCAGCCCTCGCACTTCATAACGAGAGCCAAGATAAGCCCTCGGACGTACCGCAGCGCGTGTGTTCGAGCGACCGCGACCGTCGACGTCGTGATGGGGACAAGAGACAGGCGGAATCGGTTACCGAAATTCTGCGACATGCGACCGCCGGCCGCCAAGAGCTCCACAATGTGACGACCGACTGGAAACAGCTTTTTCCAAAGGATCTTGAAGCCGCGGGTCAAGCAGCAGCCCGAGCTTTTGTCTTGGCGTACGGAGCCAAAGCGTTCACTGCTGTGCTGCTGGCGTCACGCAAGTGGAGCAGTCTCGAGTATGGCTACGCCGACGCAGCGAGGCTCTTGTTGAGGCGCGATACGCTCCGATTTGGGGCTTTTTTCGGGACGTTAGTGGGGACGTTTCGCATCACGGAACTTGCAGCACGAGCAGCTCGAGGTGGACGGAAAGATGCAGTGAATTTGGCTATTGCAGGTGCAGTCTCTGGCTCGGCCTTGTTGCTGGATTCCCCTGCGAGACGGAAGACTGTGTCGCTGTACATGTTTGTACGCATGGTGGACGTCGTGTGTCGCCACTTGACGTCCATTGGTGTCTTGCCGACGTGGCGGTACTCGTCGGAGATGCTTTTTGCCATGAGCAATGCGGCCATCATGTATGCTTTCGTGGTGGACCCGAGTTTGTTACCTGAGGCGAGTCTTTTTTTGCTTTTTCCTTGCCCTCTTTTGCTGCTGTCGATAGCGTCGTCGTTGTAGTGGTTGTTGTCGATGGATGCGACTGACGTTACGACATTTCGCACGCATTTCTGTGTTGTTTGCTTTGGCAGAACTATTACCAATGGATCTGTCGGATTGGCGCTGTCACTCATCATGGCTTGGATTACACTTTGCGTCAGCGTATGCGTGGTCAGCTAGACGCCCGTGGAAAGCCGTTGCCATTTCGTCTGTGCCAACCTCACTATCACATGTACGCTCATCACGGTCTTGCAAAGTCAGGTGACTGCATGTAATTACTTTGGTAACGGTGTGCACCGTGCGTTGCATGTGAATTGCCTTGCAGGGAGTCCTGTGTGACGCACGCAGCCAAGGAATGGATCAACGGCTTGGGGAGGTCGATGCAGGTCTACCTCCCTGTACATTTTCTTCCCGCTATGATTTTTCGCTTTCAGCAGCTCCGAGGCGCTCCAGCTTGCACAACCGCTCGCATCTCCTACGCAGCACTGTGCTCTTCGGCGTTTCTTACGTCGTATCAGGTTCGAGTGTGGTGCGACAAGAATTAGCACATAAGTGCACTAACACAAATGTGCGTTTGCTCGTTCAGACGGTGGCGAAGTTGGTGATTTGCATGGCTCGCAGTACTTTACACCGAGACGAAACTACCACCATGCTGGCTGCTGGAGTGAGTACATTGATCTCGCTGTGCGTTATGTGCAAGTCTGTGGGTCCTAACGCAGACATATTCATGTAAATCCTATCAGGTTGCGACGGGCGGCGCTTTGTTCTTTGAGCACACCAAGCGCCGTTTCGAGCTCATGCTGTACTGCCTGCCACGCGCAATCGACATTGTGTGGCAAGTATTGAAGCGTCGAGGTATTGTGCGCTATGTGAAGCACAGTGAAGTGGTCATGTTTTGCGTCTCGATGTCGCTGATCATGTCAAGCCCGGCACGCTATTTTAAGCCAACGTACCTTCAGATTCTACGATTTATATTCGGCGGCGACATTATTTGAAATGCTGGTTTGAATCAAGAGGAATGCAGTCAAATTAAACCAGTGGCGGGCTAATGGTTCGCATATAATTGACTTTTCCGTAGAAAAATGCGTCACGCCTACACCACCAAGTCGTTCAGGATAAACAAATCGAGCATCTGCTTCGCCTCCGCAGGTTTACTTGCAGGTACGAGGTGCCCTGCTCCCTTCACGGTAACATACTTGATCCCCTCGAACAGCTCCACAAAGCCACCCGTTTGGTTTGTGTCCTTCTCCGCATAAGTCCAAGCCGAGCGAGGAGCCAGGCGGGGCAGACCCAGCGATTCCACTGCCCAGAGCCCACCCATAGCATTGCACATTAAATCTGCGTCACCGTGATAGATCACACCCTCCAGTCCAGCGTCAAGTAGTTGGCGCCACAACTTCGTGACTTCAAAGTTGAATGAAAGTGTGTACTTCAACGTCAGAGAATGCTGAAACAACGAACGATCAAGGCCGAAAACCACGCTGAACAGATCCAGTGAGGCAGTAGTAAGTGCGTTGCCACTCCAATACGCGAGTGCTGGGTCAGCGTGCAGTGCATCACGGACCTCGACCAAGTTGAAGTACGCTTCAATGTGCTTTGTATCAAGACACATCTCGATCGTGTTGCCAACTGGGTGCGGAAGTTTACCTGGAGTCGGCGGGATTGAGGTTCGATTCACGAGACGCTGGATATCCTCCTCGACTGAGCCAGCGCACGATCCGAATACGTCGTAGATGTTGATGCGGTCATGAACGAGTGTCGTGATCACGTCCGCTAAAGCAGCTGTGCAATCCGGGCTAGCACGACCAATACCTGGTACTAGAGCGCTCTTTTCGTATTCATGGAGGTTCGAGCAGACTGATCGGATGTTCCGGTACTTTTCCGTGCTGAGAAGCCCATGATAGTATGCGAACATGGTGGTCGCCAATCCCGAGTACTCATTCACCCCGTTGCCCACCGCATACTTTTTCAAATTAATACGTTCCGATGATTGTGTAGCTGCTGTGTTCCCTTTTAGAATGGCCAACGCCGTCGTCGGCACATAGACCCCGCCATAGCTTTCCCCAGCGATGACGAAGTCATTTTCTTGGAGCCAAGGAAATTTTCCAAAGAACTTGTGCAATGCGTCGTATAGGTCTTGCGCTTGAGAGAGATCGTCAGCTTCGTACACTCCGCTGATGTTGTAGCTAAATCCGACGCCCACTGGAGACTCTACACACAACAGATTGGCTCGCTCGTTCCACGCAAAGTTGTTCACTCGGAGAGTTTTCCCATCTTCATTGACCAGCAGCGGCCCGTTCTCCGAGAAGCAGCCAAGGAGCGAGCTCGCCCCTGGTCCCCCGTTGAGCCACAACAGCACTGGGTCCGTCCGAGACGTGGCACTCTGCGACTCGGCCAGAAAGTAAAAGGCTTGGCCTCCATTTTCCAGTGGCAAATAGCCCGAGAACAGCCGTCCCGTGTACGTGCTGGGTTTGCCAACAAGCGTCAAGACCTCGTCGGAAGAGCCCGTAAAGTGCTCGCTCGACGCGTTCACTGCTCTTGAGTCGATCGAGTCTTCGACTAGAGTGGTATCAGCCATTGTTCCGTCCGTACAAAGGCGATTTTCCGTCTGCAGTGAGCGGTGAAGCGATACCATGAGATTTCCTACAGCGACGAACAGGAGACACGAGACGCCGTAGCGGATCAAAAAACGACGACTCGAGGTGGACAGCAAACCGTGTGAGGATCTTGTGGGTGGCGGCGGCTGACTGGCCAAGCGTTGTCCACCCGCGAGTGGCGTCGTCTCGCTCATCGGATCGAGGTGTAGATCCTTTTTTACTCAGACGCTGGAGTGGAAGGGAGAGAAAGAGCAGTTATAGCAGTGGTCAAGTCAATGGCGATGGTTAAATGTTCGAACAGGCTCTTTTATTACGCTCCGTAATCAAGCCGTTATGTAAACAAGGGAACGCACGGAACAGCAACTGTCCACCGACTATTTATGGATGCCATGAATAAGATTGCGTAGAAAACGCTCTGTTTGTTCCGTAGCAAGAATCTGTCCCGTGAAGAACTCGAACGAGTATCCGTATTCCAAGTTTATCCATTGAAGCGGCTGCAACGAGTCGCATGCCGGTTATTATAACCGGTTATGATGTGTGGTGGACATAAGGACTAATTTAAAGAGTCCTTAGATTCACTCCCTTTTTGGATAGATTCACTCTATTTTGATTAGATTTATATTTTAACCCGTAAGGCAAACACACGAAACAATAATTCTGATTGGTCTATACTATGTGTGACACATTTCAGTTTTCTATTCGTACCCTCACCCGTATGCACCACGAATCCCGCGATATAAATGGGATTGACCGATAGCCAAGCTGCCACTGCAATTATCACGGAATTGAGTCACAGGGATGCGAATTGGACGGCGTAAATAGCGGGGTTGCGGGGATCTTTCGCGCTAAGGGTAAAAGTTTAAATTTTGAGTAAAGGAATTCTAAAGCGGCGTCTAACTTTAGAAATGGCTTAATCTCCTTTTCTGTCTAATGGAAAAGACTTTATGACTAAAATTGGTCTTTTACAAGACCTAGGTTGCGGTCAGATAATTAAGGCCAGGAATACGTGAGATGATCGAGGCCAGGGTGACATCAGTTGAATGAAGCCAGGAAGCTGTCGAAGATTGAAGACTGGACGATATCGATTGTTTACAGGGCTGGACGATATTTACGATAAAAACGAGGAACTCATCAGATGATAAGGTCAAGACGGTCACGTGCGGCTCCGAGCGGCGTTAGACAAACATAGGAGCAGCATCAACAGGTCAAACTGTACAAGAAGAAGATGACAGTGGTGAAGATGGTTGATAAGAGCAGGGGTTATCAAATCTTAAGAAAGTAACGCCGAAGATGTGGATAAATACATGTGTCATACACGATTTAATCTGAATAAATAACACTTGCTTCTTTAAAAGCCAAACAGTAATTGTAACGGGACAGCCCGCTACATGAAATTGACACCAAACGGTGTCAATAGGAATATTGTCTAGCATGACAATAGTTTACCAATGTTATCCGAGATGGATAATATTGAAGGAACTTTATCCCCTTTTAGGATAATATTCATGCGCTGCTCCAAGATTGGTTGATTTTCGACATATCAACCATAGATTGCCACCAATCGCTGCTGGATGCGCGCAATGAGTGGTGAGCGGGTTGTCGTCATACGATGACATAATTTAATATAGTTAGATAAAGATTAAAGTTATATTGATAGATTAACTATATTAAATACAGTTCTCTTTTTACCCTTACTTAAACGAGTCGTTTAAGTAGATCAGCTTCCTCTGCACGTACTAATGTGCGTGAAGTTTCGTGCCATCCCAAATAAAAGGTGCCCGTTACACCTGGTAGCACTTTGCAGTCCGTCCAACGCCTACTTAGTGTCCGTCCAACATGAACATGTTGGACGTAGAAGACGACAGCTTTCCCGTCACACATGAAGGCTACTCCCATCTGAGTAAATCAGAATTGGAGGTAGTCGGCCGCATGAGTGTGCTCATGGGCGAACCTGCCATCAGTGGTATGTTAAAGGCTCCAAGCAGAGACCAGCAACATGCTGCTATTAACAAGTTCCTACAAGGCGAACTTGCTGTCGAACGACAGAAGATCGCCTTGCTACAGCAGCAAGGCTCTCATCAGTCGATGGGCGGGCTGACTCACACGCATCGACCCGAAACCTTGAAGATAGGTATATCAAAGTACAAGGGAACCGATGAAGATTCCCTTTTGAGATGGTTCGTCGAGTTAGACGATGCCATCAGGGCCCATCACATCGAGTGTGACGAGATGCAAGTCACCCTCGCCCTGTCAAATTTGACGAGACGAGCCAAGACTTGGGCCTTAGGGCTCAAGTTTCACGACCCAAACGTGTTTGAGTCGTTGGAGATCTTAAAGTCTCGTCTCAAAGATACGTTTGAGCCGCCGAGAGCCGAGTTCAGAGCAGGCTCTGCACTCCTGAGGCTTAGCAAGGTAAGCGTGATGTGCACGCTTACGCACAGCACCTACTCTACCTTGCGAGTAGCGTTACGGAAAATCCTGTTGATGAGCACACGCTCATCAACGTGTTCATTAATGGCCTTGTGTGGATGGGCCGGTGAAGACCTACATGTTCCAAGAGGACTTCCATACGCTGGAAAAGGCGATAGCGTATGCGGAACAAGAAGACTTCAGCCTGAGACAGTCTCAGGCTAACTCGTCAAACTATCGTCCGACGAGACGGCAGGAAACAGTAGGTCCAGAACCAATAGACCTCTGTTATGTCGAGAGCGAGAACTCTCGCTCTACGTCACAAGCGAACGGCAAGATGCCATCGCTGTCAGAAGATTGGACACTACGCTCATGATTGTAGTGTCCCGAGCACTGCAACACGTCCAAAGACAGGATGTGATGACCACCGTTGGCCAGGGAAAGGTCCGAGGCATAGACACGACCAGGTCGCTAAGCCGCGACAGCAAGTCGGACCGTCAAAAGACGGTCAGGGTCAGTGGGGGCGGAGCACCCTGCTGATCCAGCAACGTCAAGAGAATTTGCAGGACTCTTGACGAAGATTGCTCCCAATACACAATCGCTGTGTTACTGCCCTTAGTGATGAGAAGTCTCTCATCACTTTGAAGATCGAAGTGACAAGTGGAATGTCACTTCGCGCCCTAGTTGACCGTGGGGCGTCGAACAGTTTTATTCGAAGCCATTCGCTAGGGGACAGTAGGCTCAACTATGTTGAGCAAGCGTTCCTTCCAACGAGGATGACGGTGTGCCTTGCTACAGGCGCATCCGTAACAGTGAACAAACGTGTAGTGGGAATCCACTACACGCTAGAAGGAAAGCAGTACGATGATGACTTTATCGTATTAGATTTGGATGACAAATTTGATGTCATCCTTGGCCTGCCATGGCTTAGAAAGTACCAGCCATGGTTTAGCTGGCAGCATCGATCCGTGAAGATGCCTGCCGTTTTTTCATCGGATGTCCATCTGATGAACGTCTTGGAGCGTCCACAAGCGTGTGGATGTACTACGAGTGAGTGCGATGGACTCACTTGTGCTATGGTCGATAGTACGATTGCACAAGATCACATTGTAGAAGACCACTACACTGTGGAACCAGCTTCCGGCACCTGTGCAGAGACACAGGGTGCGCCGAAGGTTCACCACTCGAAGAGATCGAGTGGACTGGAATGCGGATGCACACCAAGAAGGGTGCATCCAAGAAGAGAGACTAGTGTTGTTCAGGATAAACAACACGTTGAAGCAAGATCGACTGTCAGAGAGTCGATCGTAGAGCAAGTCCGATCGACTGAAAGTCGATCGAAGAGGACGTGACCGTGATAGTACAAGTAATGGAAGAAAAATCCAGCGTTCCTGAGATTGATGACTCCCGAGAGAGTTATGTTGAGGGTGTGTATCCCCAACCACCTGCGGATGTGTATTCCCAGAAAATCACCGAGTCAGTAAATGTCTTGGTAAATGAAGGATCAAGTGTAGGCGCTTATACACTTAATCTGGTTACACCCCCGAAGTAAGCTTAGGAGGAAGTCAAGTTGCCAACGCTAGAATCTAAGCGATTCTTTCGAGATCTGCGTAGTGACAAGATCAAGTAGATCTGCGTAGTCATCACAGAGGACGAGTACGTCGCCGATGTTCGGTCGGCACAAGTGTTTGCTGAGAACGAACGGGTTCTCAGTAGCTCATCAATAGATGAGAGTGTCCTCGATGAGAAGACTCGGATTGAGCGATACACGTCTCAATTTTGGGAGTCTGTGAAGACAAATCCTTTGTACAAGAATTTGGTAGAATGCAGGGATGTTTTTCCTGAATCCGTGCCATGCGAGCTGCATAAGGACAAAGGAACTCGGCATGAGATCGAACTAAAAACTGGTTCTAAGTACTGTGTCATGAAGCAGTGGCCACTGCCTCGTGAACAGGTCATAGCGATCGACAAATTCTTTGCCGATAGTTTAGCGGCTGGTCATGCGTGGGATTCAACATTCCCACACAGCTGTCTGACCTTCTGTGTGCGAAAGGCCACAGGAGGGTGGTGGATAGTGCACGCGTTTAACAAATTAAACGCTGTAACGGTACCGTCTCGGACTCCGATTACCAAGAAAGGACGTCATCATTTATGGTATGTCAAAAAGTACCATCTTTCCGTGCATGTATCTGATGGATGGATTCTATCAGATCCCCCGATCCTCATGCGTAAACAGGACATCCCGTACACAGCAGTGAGCACCCCCAGTGGTATGCTTTGGGAGTGGCTAGTGATGACACAGGGGCTAAGTAACGCCCCCGCAAAGTTTAATAGATGTGCCACGAACCTGTTGCGATTGATGCGAGATTTTGCACCGAATTGCTTTGACGATGTCTTCGTCCATAGCCGGGCTATGTATGGAAAGACGGACGTGGAGGCTCACAGAATTTACGTCCAGAAGGTTCTTACACTTATGCGTGAGCATTAGTTGTTCGCGAACCTTAAGAAGTACATATTCGCAGCGAACTAGATACCAATTCTTGGCTGCATCGTGGGTAAAAACGGTGACGCCCTGATCCGGAAAAGATCAAGATGAGTAGCGACTGGCCTGTGCCAGTCGACGTCAAGGGACTTCGAAAGTTCCCTGGCTTGGTAGCGTACCTGCACAAATACTCGCGCAACTATGCCAAGATTACCGTACGTCTCTCTCGCCTGCTAAAGAAAAACGAGAGGTGGTCATGGAGCGCTGAGTGTCAGCACTCCTTTGGAGGTATCAAAGCTTGGCACAATCGCCTGTGTTGTCGTTTGTAGACCAGGATAGGCCATTCCATGTGTTCTGTGACACCAGCGATTTTGCGATCGGCTGCGCGTTATTGCAGTACAACTCAGACGGCGTTAAGCGCGTCGTCTGTTATCAATCGCGTCAGCTGCAACCAGATGAGCTAAATTATCCGGTGCATGACAAGGAACTCCTTGCCATGAAATATGCACCGGCCAAGTTTCGGGTATATCTCTCAGGAGATAGTCCCTTCAGCGTTAATACTGACCATGCGTCGTTACGCACGGCCGTAAACAGTCCACACCTCTCGCAACGAATGGCGAGGTGGCTGTCTTTCTTCGCGGAGTACAACTTCTCCGTCGATTCTAAACTAGGACGACTTAATGTCGTCGCTTATGCTCTTTCACGTCGGACCGATTCGAGCCGACTGCGCAACTTAACAGTAGGGGTGATCCCATTGTAGCAACACTTACAGTGAGTGTTTCTTCGTCGAATCTGCTCGATGACGTGCAAAAAGCATACACAGAAGATGAGTCTTGTCTGCGGTTGATGGATTACGTATCTAGTTTGTGTAATTAAGCTTTGAAAAGCTTGTCGTCTCAATACCTCTCTTCAAACGAACGGTATTCTGTTCGTTGTGGACTGCTGTACTATCCAGCAGTCAACGACGACACACCTCGTGTCGTCGTTCCGGCCTATAATGATTTTCTATTGCGCATCATGTATGAGTGTCACGATGCCCCGACAAGTGGGCATCGCGGTAGAGAATAGACTTGCCTCATGGTGAGTCGTGACTTCTACTGGCCCCGCCAGTATGAGTTTTTGCGCAAATACAATCGCGCTTGCTAAGTTTGAAAGCAGGTGAAGCCTATTCCTTCATCCCACTTAGGATTACCTGTTAGAGGACAACGTCACCCTTGTAGCCTCTTCCGATTCCGGCAGAGTGTTGGCAGTCCAGATCGATGGACTTCGTCTTCGGGTTTCCCAAAGACATTCACAAGAATACTTGTATTCTTGTGTTTGTTGATCAGTTCATCAGGATGGTAAACCTTGTTGCTATATCGAAGTCTTTCATATCCCAGGGCTGAGCTTGTGTCTTCATCGATACTTTCTTCCGACTTCACGGGTTACCCCATGAGCCCGTGCCTGAAAGGAACCCCCGCCTTACAGCGGAGTTCTGGCAATCCGTGTTCCGTTCACTTGGAACACGTTTAACGATGTCGACTTCTGACCATGCAGAAACAGATGCTCAGACGAAACGCGTCAACTGTGTCCTCGAATGGATACTTCGAGTGTATGTCCACTCGTTTACGAGTTGGAGTGAGTTCTTGCCGATGGCAGAGTTCGCCATCAACAACTCGGTGCATGCGTCGACAACCCGTACACTGTTCTTCGTGAATGGCCTACGCCATCCACGTTTACCCGCCTTATTAGAGTGTGACTCTAGTTTAAGGGGGGGGTGGACTCGCTCGAACAAAAACCGATCTGGTTCTTGCTCATCACCCGTCGACAATGGTGTCGACGTGATGGATGCCGATGTCGATGCGATCGACATCGATGATGATGATGACGACGATGCTGGTACATTCAGCATCTCCAACGACTGCTAAAGTGAGAACGATGACACCCTCACTGGTGAAGACAACGTTCTATCAGCAGTAACATGAAGCGCACTGCTGTTGACAAGGATGAACCAGCAGATGAATTTCTGCTGACTCGCGAGGCGGTTGTCCGCTTCTTTCAAGACTCTGTTGCAGATGCACTAGACAGATAGAAGAGAAACGCAGACAAACATGGAAGAGTAAATGTTCTTTCATTTGATGAAGGAGACTTAGTTTTACTGTCTACAGTAAACTTACCGAAACACGCAGTGACAAACGTGGGCAGCAGTAAATTACTGCCCAAGTACATCGGTCCGTTTTGTGTGTTGCGCCGAACGGGCAACACATACACGATTGAACTGCCCCGTAAGATGCGAATGCATCCTACGTTTTACGTTGGACGTCTCCGCCCGTACTATCAGTACGAGCCCGTTTCGAGATGCAAAGAACACCTCCGCGGTCGAGAGCCGAGACCACCTTCGAGTGGTCCCGTTTCAACTAGCCATTCTGGTCGACTAGCAAAGCGACCTGTTCACGCAGTTCAGCGATGTCTCGACGAGCTACTGCCAGCTCGTCACGAATAGAAGAGTCGGACGTTCGTTCTCAAGTTGCGCGAACGAAAAAGCAGTACGATCGTCCGAACGATCTTGCGTTAGTGAACTGTAATTAATCCTTATAAGATCCTCAAGCCCATAACGACGAGTCCGTTCGTGAGCCAGGTCATCTTGTAACTGTTCCGTTGCACGGTTCAGCTCTTGAACATCAAGCTGATCCGACCCTCGAGCCGGATCAGGTGTTCCCGCCGCTACCACATCCTTTGGTGGACTCAAGCGGTGGTCAACGCTTTCTGGTGGAGCGTATTTTGAACCACCGCGATGTGAATGGCGTCCGGACGAGTTACCTCGTCCGCTGGCGTGGCTATTTACCGGCGTGAGATAGCTGGGAGCCTCGTGCCCAGCTGATTGCTGATGTCATTGGTCTCGTCGAGCAGTACGACGAGACCCCCCGCTGCGTTCGAAGAAGGGCCGTCGGAAAATGACCTCCTTGAGCGCGAGTACAAGGATTGCAAGGTGTCAATCCCTTCGGCCATATCGGAAGAGATGCGCGCCCTCCAGTAGGTATCATTAGGGAGGAAGGCCTCCCTGGTGGCACGGTTCGAGCTGTCCAGGCAACCTGGACACGAATCACCCCACGAGAGACAGGGTAATCCTGCCTCTTTTGAAAGCCGGTGCAACTTGTATCGCGCCCCGACTGGGTTGCATTTCTCAAACCCGACGCGAGCTGTATCAATTTGGCGAGCCAGGCCTCACGGCCAATACACTCGATGTTGTGGATGAGGTCATTCCATCCTTGCACCAAGACTTTGCCGTCTCGAACACGGCTACCATTATACCACCGATGTTTAAAGAACGAATCGGTGAAGAATTCTTCCTCAGCACGGATAGTCTCCGTGCTGGAATCAGGTGGACTGCTCCTCCAGCACTCGAACAACGGGATTTGATCCCGTTCGGTAGTCATGCCGGCCAACCGGTCCAACTCCCTGGATGGCGGCATCCACAGAGACTCCACTTGGGGAGCGTGCACAGGACATTTCGGTCCATGGCCTCTTGATTGGTGCCAGCATGAGCACTGGCACCAGTGTTACCCCGATCCCTCGAATTTCTTCGTCGTGGTGACGTATAGATGCATCACCACCATCCCCGCGCGTCCTATCGTTGGATGGACTTGCGTGAGGTGGAGATTCGTCGGAGTAATCACTCGATCCGAAGATCTCGGACATGATACCGCCGCGTTGACCAGGTCCAGTCAACCTGGCTCTTGCATTGTCCGCCCCGGGTGATCCGGAGGCGTGGGGTGTCGCCTTCGAGTCGAATGCATCATAAGACTCGCCAGAATAGATGAGCTCTATCTCAGACTCATTTTGATTACGACTCGTGGTACCCGCTGTAAACTTAACGGATGTACCTGTCGCACGTGGTGACTCACCACGTGGACAAATCACAACAACAGGCGACGAATCACCTGCTGCTGAGGTGTAAGAGGCACTTTCCAAGGCTGCATGCATGCGTGCAGTCGCCCTTCTTGCTGCTAAAGTAACAACTCGCGTGGTTTTCGAAACCATGCGTTCGATTGGCAAATGAATGGGGTTTGATTAACAAGTGCTCCCTTTCCCAGAGTGATTTAACGGTGGTCACCCTGTCCCAATCAATTCTAATTCAAACAACGGGTGATTGATTGTTAAGGGGGGGTGATGTAATGGGGTAGCCCGTTACATGAAGTTGACACCAAACGGTGTCAATAGAAATATTGTCTAGCATGACACCAACCTACCAATGTTATCCGAGATGGATAATATTGAAGGAACTTTATCCCCTTTTAGGATAATATTCATGCGCTGCTCCAAGATTGGTTGATTTTCGACATATCAACCATAGATTGCCACCAATCGCTGCTGGATGCGCGCAATGAGTGGTGAACGGGTTGTCGTCATACGATGACATAGTTTAATATAGTTAGATAAAGATTAAAGTTATATTGATAGATTAACTATATTAAATACAGTTCTCTTTTTACCCTTACTTGAACGAGTCGTTCAAGTAGATTAGCTTCCCCTACGCGTACTAATGTACGTGAAGTTTTGTGGCACCCAGACAAAGGGTGCCCCGTTTCATTACGAGCGTCGTGCAATTGCTTCAAATTCGCCTTTGATCGATTGTATTTCTATCACGCGCATGTGTCACAATTGAGAATCAGCCAAAAAGTCACTCAAATTATGCCCACATACCGATGAGGGGGGTGCATAGATGTGTATGTACGATTGCAGTAAAGACTGACTGCGTTCTTTGAGTGTACTGTACTGTTTCAATACAAACATCAACATCACCATACTCATTGCTCAGTGACTGCTTTAGTATAGTTACCCGCAACTTAATTCAACCCTCCGGACTGAATAACTTATATTTAAGGACAAGCCTTAGAGCTTGCTTTCCTGTCTTAAAGTAAACTCGCAGTAATTAGTGGTGCTTCAGATGTTTAAGGACAACACACCCGCTATTTCAACCTGAGTTTTCTCTACGGCACCTAGCTTGCATCCTTTTTCCCTTTGCATGTATGTACTGACGAAATGCAGTGTTCATACACTAGCATAGCATCAGTTCACTCTGTCACGATGAATATCCGCGTGACCGCAATCAAGGGCTTAGCTATTTCAGAGGGTCAGAAGTACCAGCTATTGCCTGTGAATGGTAATTACAATAGGTTGTGCCCTTCAGCAAAGCACGATGTCTGTGTATGTGTGCCACGTTATCTTGAGTACACTAAGACGTGGGGCATCTTTTTATTTTCCCTATAAAATACGATCGCGGTCACCCCCCTCGCGGCCAGATCACCATTGAAACGATGGTGTCGCCAACCCTCTAATCTCGACGGAGTATGGGGCAATTTAATCCGACAGCACAACCTACAGAGAACCATTTCTATATAAAACCTCATTCTTTCTGTATTGCAACAAATTATTCAATGGGCAATGCACACATTAGCCAACAAGGCACGGACCAAGCTTTAATTTATGTACGAACGCAATTGTATTGACAATAGTGGAGTTCCTAGCCAGAACATCTACAAGCCAGACAGACAGAACCCTTCATGCCAAGTAGCGAGCGATACATCGACGTCTTTATAGCCGTCTGTTTAGCCAGGTGGGAGGCGGGAGACGTCAACCTCTTCATCGTCAAGCTCGTCCAAAAGCGTGCGTGTGGCGCCTTCAAACGTCGACAAATGGCCCAGTTTATCAGTCACACTTGTACTGCGGGCCATTGCAATAACCCCACTGCGGTGGATCTCCGTGATGCCCAGCGGCTTCAGCAGGTTCAAAAAGGCCTCGATCCGTCTAGGAGTTCCAGCCAGTTGCACCATAACCTGGTGCGGTCGCACGTCGATGATCTTGGCCTCAAACAAGTTGGCTAGCTCCACAACTTCTGCACGAGACCCCGCCTCTGCACGCAGAACAGCAACATCAAAACACTTGACTCAAGTCTCCAGCAAATTCCAGTGATACTGCACGTCAGTCACGCACCAGCCGTCGACACCTTTGCCAGCATCAAGTCACGCTCGACGAAGCTCTTTTCGGACTGGTTCCCACCGCTGAGGATATTCACCACTGCCACGTACACGACGTCCTCCAGCTGCTGCTTCATCTACAACAAGCCAACCCACAACAGGGACCACACTTCAATTTCACTTGTTTCTCCACCTCGTAATCTCTACTTCTGCTGTTCATACATTGATCGCACTCTGAGCAGTGCCATTAATGACCACCGTCATGCGGGAGAGCTCCTCAACCTCCGTGCGCCCCACCACCAGACTGTCAATATTGTACCCTTCATCGACACAGCAGATCGAAGTGAAAAAAGAACCGTCAATTGTGTTCATTCTTCGTACATTGTCCCATACATTATTGCCAACGTTCAGTCTGTACCCACCTCGAGCAGCAAAGAGGTTGGCGATCTCAGCCAGACAACCTGGTTGGTTGACCACTAACGCAGCAATAACGTGGCGCTCCGTCTGTTTCGCGGCTCGAAAAGCGCGGGAGAAGCTCTTCGGGTAAGTACGAGATGGCGGGAAAGCGGCCGCAGCTCGCGGGAGGACGCAACGAGCCAATGGGGCGATAGATCGCCGCAGCATCTCGTCACTTGTGGTACCTGCGAATCAAAGTGGCTGTGCGAGGGTTTCTATGGGGAAATGCGTGGTGCCTGCGCAAACGTTCGAGTAAGTACGAAAGCGGGCAGAAAAGACGCGTGGCTCGGGCGGAGGGTGCGGTGACGCACAGCTGGTCATCTCACGTCTGGTCCGGTGGACGATCCCGAAAAATGAAGTTTGTACCGCTTTTTGTAAGCTCGTTACTAAGCCTTGATATGGAACAACGTGTACTTGACGTTGACGTCATGACTCTGGCAGGAAGCCCGTTCGTGGTCGCTCACCATAAGAAAGTAGCACATCTCGGAGGAGATCCATTCTTTGGGTCATGTAGTAGTGGGCTCGATGAAGGAAGTACGCGATCGGATCCCGGAATGTGCATGTGGGATATCAGTTGCGCTGGAACTGTGCTTACGACTGGGAACGTACTTGTCGACGACTACATACAGTTGTTCCTCGCTGATGCCGATATGGCCTAACGCGACAGAAGACTGCGCGCTTGGGTTGCTGGTTACAACCTGTGCGGTTGTAGGTCTGTTGGATTGCAACTCATGAGAAGGGACAGGTGCAATCAAGTGTGACGTTGGACGACATTTCGCCGGACGTTATAGGCATTTGACATCACCATCGAGTCCCTGATCGCAGATGAACGCAGTCCGAAGCCGACATGGTAATCAGTGCGATCGATTCTGCTGACCTGGGCGTAACTCTGCGCAGAAAATGCTGGAATGGCCGCTCGACGCGCTTTTTGGTTGCTCGAACCGGTTTCAGCTATACAGACACTATCAGCTTGACGATGCTACGTTGCAAGCAGGGCGGTCGAGTACTGGTTGATGATCATGTAGGACGTGAACCCCTTTGCGGGATTGTCCATGACACATGCGGCTCAGAGCACCGGGCTTCCGCCTTACTTTCGCTGCGACAACACTCGATTCTAGCTGTACCGTGGGTGCTCAGGCGAAGAGGCCGTGCCTCTATTTGTTTTCTATAAACTTCCAGCTAGCAATCGAAGGTGAGTTGCTAAAGGTGTTCAAGGGGTTGGAGGAACTCGTGCCTGGATCAAGCAGACATGTTGTGCTCGTCTTTGCGCCAAAGATCGGAGCTACCGAAAGCTACAAGCCGTTGGCCGTGGTTTTATCAGCAGATCAATGCTGACAAGTCGTGGTCTCGTAGTTGCCAGTTTCATCCGACACCTGATAACGCAAGCGCCACGTTGACAGGACGACACAGTGGCGAACGATACATCCAGGCTTGAAACCATTTTCGTGGCCACTGATCATCAGACTGACCAGAACTGGCACTCGAGCATGACCACAGTTCTCGCTCAAGCGTTTCGTTTCGCGTGACCAGAATGTTAAGTGAGTGGCGAACGCATGGTCGCCAGTCGTGTCGCAGTGCAGGGGCCCCGTGACCTCCCGTGTCGTGCTGTCTCACTCGCAACAAACCGCAGCAAGACATCGAAATACTGGCTGCAGTTGAACTTCCCGAGAGTCGGATGATCCGTCGCACCTCATTCAGATGCGTACGATAAAGGCACACACGACGTGCGAGCAACTCACTTTTGACGCCTGTGGAAAGATCAATCCCTCACCACTCGGTCCATTCATACAGCGAGCCAAAGTACCATCCACAGCATTCCGGTTCAATACTGAAACACAGCAGCAAAGTCGCCAAAGAAAAGCAGAAGGACGAAACGCTGGGCAACGGGCGCGGAAAGACGCAGGAAGTCCGGTGGAATCCCGGCAGAAAAAGACAGACCGACTGGCAGACGGTCCCGCCGAATCTCGAGCGACTTTTGACGACAAGGAAGGACGTCTCTGGACGCTTAAAGCAGAGCTGGTCATTACACAGCCGCAGACTCGCACTTCCCAATCGTCGGCGTCATTGCAAGATGCCGCCACCACCATCAGCCGATCGCACTTTGCTCGAAGCGAGCAGCAATTCCACCACTGGGTACGCGGAAGCGCAGCTCGTCGTGCTCCTTCTGAGCATCGTCGTCGTGGCGGTGGCGCTGCTCTCGTACTTTGTCGTCGCTCCTGAGTACGAAAAGCACTTGGACAAACAGTACGCGGCTCTTGTGCGTGCGGCTTCGGAGCGGCAATTGCAGCTGCAGAAGGCGCACGAGCTGTTTGCAAGGAGTCGATTGCGCAAGCACAAGTCGCTCGGTGCGTGGGATATGGAGTCTGGCTCGAGCGACGACGATGGACGACGTCAGTTTTGCAGTGCCCAGCGACGCCACTCGTACCTGCGGCCGTCACCAGCTGATATGGCACGAGACGGGATCAGTATGGCCGCTCAGATCATTGCACGGCGAGAACGCAACGCTCGTCGACGCAAGAGCGAGAGTGACGCGCTCAAACAAGCCAATATCCAGCGAGCCGAGATGTTGCGTCGGCGGGTGCTGCTGAGGAAGCTCGAAGAGGAAATTGCGGGCGCTGTCAAGGCGAACGAAGAGGCTCAGGCAGCTGCGACGTCGGAGAGTTTGAAGACTGGGCGTGGCAGCGGCTCGGGACGAGCGTCGAACAATACACTGGACCTGAGCGATGACCAGCTCAAGATGTTGCAGGACCACCCAGCAGACTGCGTCAAGGAGCTCACGGTGCTTGCTCGAGCACAGTCTCAGCAGATTACGCCCTCACCTGCAGCAGTTAATGATGCAGACGATGATGCTACACGAGCGAGGAGTCTGATGACGATGGAGACTGGACCGGATCTGCACGAAGTGAAGCAAGCGTTGCACGTGCTGCACAACGTGCTGAGCTTTTACTTGTCGGTGGACCACCGAGACATGACCAAGCTCACGGTGTTTTGCAACTCGCTCCTGCAGCACGACGGTCTCAATCGTCTACGTGCGTTCGAAGGATGCCGCGACAAAGACGTTCGAGCGCTGTCCAACTCGATCATTGAGAAAGCCGTGCCTGCGATTTGGCACTGAGAAGACCACAGTCTTTACCTCCCTATCTATCTATACCCGTCCCACATCATCATCATCATCAACACCTGTTGTGCCATTAGTCCGCGCGTTCATTGTCACACGCGCGACGCTTTCCATTCATGAAATATCACGAAACTCTTGTACTTTACTCGCATGACACTGGACTTATTTGTGCTGGAAAGACGCTGCAATGCCTTGCAACGAGCTCGCGAGTATCGTCCTCAGCACGAGTCGAGAGATCGATCCGCCACAGAGCAAGACACTGCCAAAGGTCGACGGCGTGAGCTTGGAGCTCCACAGAATGAGCGTCTTGGGCTGCAAAGGAGGTGCTGAAGTATCCGCCACGAACTGCACGAGCGCCACATGGTCACACAGCAGCAGTGGACCGCTCTTTTCGATACAGTAGCGTACACTAGGGATCCGGTCCGATTTATCGGGCAGTCCCACCGAGAGAATCCGCTCTTGGACTCCAAACGGGACAAGACGACGGTGGCCAACGAGGCCGCGGCCGTCTCCAGCCTTCAGCGTCAACCCGCGTCCAGTCCACTCCATGCGGATCCACGCATCATACGCCTCGTCTACTGAAGCGTGCACCAGTTGCGACACGACGAGCTCCTGTCCGTCGCTATCCGTATACGCTTCGAACGCGGTGGCATCGACGTACCGATGTGCCATCTTGAAGGAAGATTGGGGAATGAGCGGAACGTAGGTTGATGATTGGTCAAAATGAAGATCCAGCCACTTCAACGTCGAGAGCTCACTAAATGGGTACAGAAAAGCACATGTCAACGATGGACGACGACATCGTCCTGTTGTCAACAACGTCTTTTCTATACACCCGACTGAAGTAACACCTGTCGCTTGTCACAACGCCACGATAGGATCGGTCGTACACCGAAGAGCGCGTGTCAAACATGACGTCAATTCGCTTCCCATAGCAAGTTACTGTCAATACATAGAGCATGTCACGAATGGGTCTTCTTCTTCTTCTTCTTCTCTTGTCCGGCGTTGACTATTCCGAGTAGCGATTCGCCTTTGCAGCAGCACTTGCCGCCAACTCTTTTAACGCCGTCCGCAATACCGAGCGGAGCAAGAGCTTGGTGAATCCCCCACAACAGAGCAGGTATCCAATTGCACTTGGCTCCATCTTTAGGGACCAGATCACGAGCGTCGCTGGTGTACTCTTTGGAGAGGCAGCAACGTCGACAAACTGCACAAACGCGAGGTGGTTCTGGATCGGGAACAGGCCAAACTTACGGATCTTGTAGCAGATGGACGGGATCTTGAACCGGTCGCGTTCAGCTGCTGCAAGACTTGGCCGTCCATCGTTGCTGTCGATATGGCCGTCAATCGGTAATCCAGCTGAGAGGATCTCTTCTTCGATACCCAATGGGGCGCCACGTACGTGGCCGACGTAGCCTCGACCTTGACCTTCATGCAGCTCCACGCCACCTGCGAGCCAGACTTGCTCCAGCCACGCGTCAAACACTTGAGAAGGCGGACCAACGACACACTCGGATACCACGAGTTCGTGGCCCTTGTGCTGCTCGTACGCTTTGTACGCCTGTGCGTCCACATACCGCGTGGGATCCAAGAGCTTGTCGTGCATGATCGCTGGTGGTCTGCTATTGATTGGCCAATAGAGAGGAAAAGATCTGCAGCGTGCGTGTCAACGCTCGTCGTTAGAGCTTGGATTCGAGCTAAAGATAGGTGAGTGACCGACCACCTGCGAAAAACGAGAGGGGCGACGGTTGACTGGGACTTGCTTGAGCTCGATTCAAGTGATTGACTTGCTACTGATCTAACGGCTACTGATCGACTTGCTGCGATGACTCGTCTCGGTATGACTGACTTGTTGCGTATTCAACTAATAACTTCTACATCGGCTCCTTGAGGGCATTGCGCTGGCGGCTGGCGTAAATGGCGCCAACGAGTGTGAGGATCCCCGTGGTCAGGCCAACTGCACTGCCGAGTATGATCCAGCTTTCCGGAGTCATGCCTACAAAGTAGACCCTGCCCCCGCCATCGACTGTCGTCTGTGCGGGACCAACGGTGGCTCCAGTGGGCATCACGGCGAAAACACTGAGCCCGCAATTGATCTTCGAGTCCATGGCCAGTCTCAGAAAGCCCTTCTCGCCCCAGCTTGCCCCGTACGAGTTCTTGATGATCCAGTAGTCCGTCGTGCCATCGGACCCGTAGCCGACCAAGACAACCGCGTGGTTGATCTCGGCACTCGACGCAAAGCTGCCATCATTGGGACAAGCGTAAATGCCACCCTTGTACGCGTCGAAAGACCCACCCGAGTTGATAGCGACGGAAACTGGCTGTCGCTGAAGCGCCAACTTCAGCAGCTCCCTCGAGTCACTGCTCTCTTTGCACGAAGGCCCCACGACTTGTTCCCAACCCGATATGCTCGCAGCAGCGTTGTCCGTTGACGAGCTGTTGCATACATCAGCAACAGCAGCAGAAGATGCTTTGGACGGCGTCTCCAGCTCATTGTAAGGCAAGCTCAACTGACTCAGCAGCGACCACTTCAACTGTGCTGCGTCCGCAAAAGCAGCGTGGGTCATGCCTCCATTACACGCATCGTTCCTTGAGCCCCAGATCATCTGGCTCTGCAGCCAACTCGCTCCATCGACGCCGCCTTCAGCCCAGCAATAGTCAAACGTCGCGGTCATCACCCTCGAGCTGCAGTCCAAGAACTGCTGCGGTGAGAGCGACTGCGGCTTTGTCCCTGCATTCACCGCCACGGCTGTCTCGATACTATCGGCGGCAGCAAAAGCCCAGCAGCTCCCACATTGGTTCTGACTCTTGACATCCGTGCAGATACTTTCGTGACGAGAGTTATCAGGTGAACACCAATTCAACGTCTCACGATATTCGGGCGTCGAAGTGGCAAAACGTTGCGGACGTTCCGTCAGTCGCCGCTGCTGTTGCCGCTGAGCAGCTTCATGTTCCTGCTGGACAAAGTCAACAGGCGACAAGCTCCGGTCGCCTTCATGGTACAAGTGTCGACTATTGACGCCCATAGCGTACGAAAAGGCCCAATTGTGCTTCATTGCGTGCTTGCGCACGGTTTCCAGATACTCCACGTGCTCTTCCATCCGGCGTCGATACGCGCTCGGCCCTTCGTGGATCCTTTCGTCTTGCAGAAAGTGAGTCACCATCACGTCCGAAGTCACTGCAACGCCATCTCGATCGGTCCATCGACACTGCACGTCGTCACAGCTCTGGAGGGTACCGAACGTCAACTGGTTGTCCAGCGCTTGAATCGTCACGGACGGAATTGCAGCGACGGTCACGAAAACGAACCATTTCGACCATACGGAAGACCTCGTCGCTGTCGTTATCATCCTGATCGTCAGTCAACCTCCTGTCGACTTGTTGTTGTTAGTACTAGACGGGAGACTAGTTGAAGACTGCGACTGACAGTCGAAAGAGCCTTCCTGGCGTCCTGGACGACCTTCGTGCGATTGCACCGCGGCGGTCAACAATACAAACGTCAAGTTCAAACCACATGCCACGACGGACATGGTGTCCCATTATCCGATCCCCGATTGTCGAAGATTGGGTGAGGTGAGCCACCTTTGTCGAGGTGAAAAGCATCGCATGCCTGCGATGCTTTTGCGGCCAGCAAAGTCCAGTCCGTCGAGCCGTTTCGGGGTTCGAGTAACGGCTGTCTCTGTTTAGCAGCCAGAGAAATGCCTGCTACCGATTTCAGATGCGTGGGAGCTCGTCCGAGTTGCTCTGGTCTGCTCGCTCATGGACGGAACAACTTCGATGGAAGAAACGACAAACACCAGCTCTTTACGCGGCGACTAGCGCTCGTTCATAATGCATTGCACTCCCATTAAACACCACATCGTACGGCCTAGCTCCCAGTCTAGCCGCCGTTCGTAGGCGTGCAGACTGCTGTGTACATGGCCGAGTGTTGCTGGCGGAGAAGTTTCAATTTCCGGTTCGACACTCCCACGCCAATCGCTGTCGTGATCAGTGTGAAAGCGGTAGCCGCAGCGGCGACAGCGATCCACGCTGACTCACTCAACCCTACAAAGATCTTGTCTCCACCGCTATCAATCACAGTGCTTGCCTGAGCGCCTGCCCTGGCACCCGTCGGAATAACAGGGAAGACATTCAAACCGCAATTGATCTTCGCATCTGCCACAAGCTTCATGAACCCATTGTCACCCCACGAGCTGCCGTACGAGTTCTTGAGGATCCAGTAATCACCGTACGTGCTATCGGTGCCGTAGCCAACAAGAAGCAGTGCGTGGTTCAGGTCGTTTTTCGACGCCATCTCACCGTTGTTTGGACACGTGTAGAACCCGCCACTGTACTCTCCGAATCCGCCGTTTGAAGTGATGGCGACCGCAATGGGTTGTCTCTCCACTGCCGCTCGAAGCAGCAACGTGCAATTACTGGACACCGAGCAGTCAATGCCCACGATCTGTTCCCAGCCAGTGATACTCGCCGCTGCTTCTTCTGCAGGGACATTACACGCCGACGACATATTGGATGCCAAGAAGCTCCCGGGATTCGAGTCATCGTACGGCATCGTCAGCTCTGTCACGAGTCCCCAGCCGCGCTGAGCCGCGTCCATAAACGCCGCGTGCGTCATCCCGCCATTGCATCCGTCGTTTTGCGACTCCCACTTGATCTGCGTCTGCATCCAACTGGCACCAGGCACGCCATTGTCCGAGGCCCAGCAGTAGTCAAACGTCTGCGTGGTTTGCAGCGTACTGCACATGAGAAACTGCTGCGGCGACAACGACACGGCTGCAGACGTGTTTTCTGCAATCACGACCGCGGTTTCAATGGCATCCGCCGCCACGAACGACCAGCAGCTTCCACAGGTCTTTTGGCTCTTCACCGGTGAGCACACCGAGTGCCCCTGTGAGTTCGAAGAGTCACACCAGTTCCAGTACGACGAGCTGCCGGCCCCCAAAGCGTTGGAGCTACTGGGAGGCGGCACCGGAAGACCCGAGCTATTGGTCGCAACCTGGAGACGGCGAGACACGGCCACAGCCTGCACTTCCTGCTGGACAAACTGCTCGGGCGTCAAGTCGCGGCGTGGCGTCAGCACCAAGTGCCGCTCGTGCACGCCCATGTCATAGGACCACTCGAGTCCAGCCTGATTGGCCTGCATCGTCACGTCTGCGTACACACCACATTGACACAAAATAGCACACCCACAAATGTCAGTGCGGCGACCTGGTTTTCGTGTCGCGTGGCTGTTCGCTCCACCTTCGGCTCACCTTCGAGGTACGTCATATGGTGCTCTAAATTACGGCGACTGAACTCTTTTGCACTGGTGGCGTGAACGCCGTAACGCGTTAGAAACTGGTCCCGCAGCGTCCGCGGGTCGACAAGTTGACCGTTCTCGCCGGCCCAGAGACACGGCGAGGCCACAGAGCGAGCGGGAGGGCAGCGAAGGAGCGTCCCGAATGGTCGGTCCGTGGTTTCGATGGCGGTCGTGGCAGCGATGGCCACGCACAGAGCGACGACAGCGACGTGGACGTGCATGGGCTTGTTGATGACGAGGCGGCAGGTCGAGTTGTCTGCTTCTTGGAGAAGAGGAGAAGGAGTCGAGTTGACGGGTCCGTTTGTCGACTCTATTGGTCCAAAGAAGGGACATTAGCCACGAGTCACACGTGATTTGTCGCGGATGTTCTGGAAAGACGCGGCGGCCATGGAGCTTGATGATGATGATGATGATGGCGAGAGATGATGTGCAGCTGCGACATGTACGACCTGGGCAAAAATCCACACCCATATGGGCGCGTTTCTGTACAGCAGATTCTATTGCAAGAGGGTTGGTTACGCAAGAGCTGTTTGCGTCATCTGGTGAGCGAGAAAAAGATGGAGGGAAAAGACGGCTGTTTACGCGACGAGTTGACGAATAAGGGGGGGGGGAGGGAGGGTAAACCCATTGTGATTAATTACGGACGTTTCATCACGTTATCGGCATTTCCGTGTGCTCCACACTCCATAGTTGTATCTATAGTTGTATCAATTTAGGAAGCTACGCTGATGAAGTGGATCAGGATCCTCCTACTTACCTAACGGGCCGCCGTCTGCTGGCCATTTCTTCGTGCTGCGTACATGACCAGCTTCTGTTTGCGGATCGAACTCATTTTGCGCTGCGAGACGAGCAGGCCAACGGCTGTAGCCATGACTGTGAAAATAGTCGTGGCAACTGCGACAGCAATCCAGGAAGACGGACTCAACCCAACAAACACCTTCGCCCCGCCACTGTCAATGCTCGTCGACGCTGCAACACCAGCCGAGGCACCTGTTGGAATGACAGGGAAGATATTGAGCCCGCAATTCACCTTGGAGTCGGCAACAAGCTTCATAAAGCCGCTTGCACCCCATGCACTGCCATAGGAATTCTTCAATATCCAGTAGTCGCCTTCCACGGCATCCGTGCCATATCCCACCAGCACAAGCGCGTGGTTCACGTCGTCCTTTGATGCCAAGTTCCCATTGTTCGGACAGCTATAGAACCCACCAGCGTACTCGCCAAACGGGTCTTCCGAATTGATCGCAACGGCAATCGGCTGTCGTTCCACCGCCGACCGGAGCAACGTATTGCAGTTGCTCGACGTCGTGCAGTCCACGCCAACAATCTGCTCCCAGCCCGTGATACTCGCCGCCGTTTCATTCGTGCTCACCGCACAGACGGACGAGGCATTATTAGCCGACAAGAGACTCGGAACGGAGTCATCGTATGGCATCGTGAGCTCCGTCATGAGTCCCCATTTGTTCTGCGCGGCATCAATAAACGCACCGTGCGTCATGCCGCCATTACAGCCATTGTTCTGCGACTCCCACTTGATCTCTGTCTCCATCCACGTCGCACTGTCGACGCCATTGTCCGTCGCCCAGCAGTAGGCAAACGTCTGCGTCGTAGCCAACGTGCTGCACGTCAAAAACTGCTGCGGCGAGAGCGAGACCGCTGCCGACGCCTTTTCGGCAATCACGACCGCTGTTTCAATGGCATCAGCCGCTGCAAAAGCCCAGCAGCTGCCGCAATTTTGCTGACTCTTGACCGACGAGCACACGCTGTAGCCAAAGGAATTATTAGCGTCGCACCAGTTCCAGTACTTGGCAGCAGCAGCAGCTGAGGAGGAGGAAGAGGAGGAGCTGCTGCTGGTGGTGGTATTGACCTCGGCAATGAGACGACGACGAGGGAGACGGGACTGTGCGGCTTGGAGCTCTTGAGCCACGAGCTCTTGAGGCGAGAGACGGCGACGAGGCGACGACGTCAAGTGCCGCTGGGACACGCCCAAGTGGTAGGGGAACGCGTGGCCCGCGGTCTTGGCGAGCATGTGGACGTCTTCGACGTACGTCATGTGGCTCTGGAGGTTGCGGCTGTAGGCGGCGGCTTCGGGTTCGCTAACGTGGCGGGCGGAGACGAGACGGCGCTGGACGAGCAGGTCATGGAGGGCGGACGAGGGCACGACTTGGTCGTTCTCGCCCATCCAGAGACACGGCGACGCGTCGGAGCGGACGATGGGGCAGTCGACGAGGGACCCGAGGGAGCGAGCGGTGGACGGGGGGCTGGCGGAGGCTGCGGGGAGGAGGAGGAGGAGAGGGAGGAAGCGCATGGAGACGTGGGTCGGTCGGTCGCGTTGACGATGTTGTTGTTTGGTGATTTATTGTGGATAAGATGTATTAGAACAGAGAGTCTATTTGCTATTTGGTGATTGATGAAAAGAGAGAAAGAGAGGGGGAGGGATGATATTTAGAGAAAGAGAGAGAGAGAGTCAGTTTGGTGGAGTTTTCACTAGTCGGTTTCGCTTTGCGTCTTATTGTGGGGATAGTCGTCGTTTTGTGGCCCGAGTGGGTGGAGGACGGACGGGGTTTTGTTGTCTCGTTGTGGTGTTTAGTCTCCTGTTTGCCTCGCTTTGTCTCGACAGTTGATGAGAGAGTGGACTCGTACAATGCTTGGAAAAGAATGCCAGCTTTGCTTTTTATAGGAGGATGGCTGGACTGTGTGGGAGGCCGAGAGGCCAGACGAAGGAATTAAAGCTTGTTACGGCGTCTACAGCTGATACGATGGAGCAAGACGTTACCGTTGGTTCTTCGCTTGGATACAAATGACGTGCTCGATAAACGCTGGCAGAAGCTGGTAGAAATGATCTTAGATCGATACGCATGATATCTAAATGACTTTGCGAGTTGACAACCATTAGCTAAGCGGTAATGTACGCAGAGCTGTGAGCATTACAGCTGACGCATTGTGGTAAAGAACCTGCCACGACGGACAGGGTGCACAGCATTACAGCACAAGTTTGTTCTGTTGTGCGTTTGCAAAGACGCTGCAGTACTGCCGTCGAGCAACGGTAACGCTATCATGTGTGATGGGTATGCAGCTCACGACGACACACATGGCGATAGAGCAGGCGGCCTTTCACGAACGGCAGCGTCGTGTGAAAAACAGCAAGAGTAGTCGATCCAACGTACAATGGTGAGTGATCAAGTTGCTACTATTGCAACAATGCTGATTACGTGAGGTAAGACGCGAGCACCGATAGCGTTGAACTGCTTCCTGGACACAATTGCGTGATGGCACCGCGTTCAGTACGAACAATAGTCTAGTCTATTGTCCGTAAGATGTGGACGCTATAGGACTGTGGGTGCATTCATTCAAAGCAAAGGTCTAAGCCAAGTACTTGGCGGTAAATGTAACGAAGCGGTCTTGCGACACGGTATCTACCCCACTGAGTCATAAGACATCCCCAACAAAACCGAAGACTCGAAGCTTAAAGCGGCTGGAGACGGTTACAAGACGATCATCTTGTACTTCAAAGAATTGGTCAGTGAGTGAACTCAGTGTCAATGCGACTTTACGCAAGTTTGTGTGCAAGACCTGATTTGAATCGGATACAATGATCGAAGTCCTTCCGCACTTGGCAGCAAACCTTTGACTTTCAGTCGCCTCTATTTTCCAGTAAAACCTATTTATCTCAACTCCTTCCATAATTGGATATTCCTCGAATGTCCGTCTCCAAACATATCCGGATATTCTAGCTGAATTGTACATAGTCCATAGGTTCGCACCGAACGTGACCTCTCACTCGTGGGTACGAGACATGGCATAACTGGGAAACACCAGACGCCTTGACGCAAAGACCTCGAGCAACTGCACCAACCACCGTGCAAACTGTCGTGATGGCGAAAGTGGTATGTGGCCGGCATCTTCCACACTCATGCTGTGATGCTTTACAGTCGACCTTCCATCTACCTTCCAGAACTGGCCAGAACCCGAAACTAAATCTGCAGCCCTCCGTTAGATCAGATCTTGCATCGTCCTCGTGTTGTGCATGCATGCATGCCCTCTGCCTTTGCTTGCTACCCGAGTAGTTTGCCAGCCCTGTCTACGCAAATGATGTCGCCAAGTAGCTGTGACAAGCATCGTAGACATTTGACAAAGCTGACATCTTTGATCTATCTAGCCTCTACTGAAGAGATGACAGAAGTCTGAGGTTTCGCAGCATGCCGCGGCCGAGATGAGACTTCTACAGGACTGCGCACGCGAAATCCAGTATGGCTGCGCCAAATGTAATCATCAGTCATGCTCCGTTGCCTTTGTACCCACCAGTATGCGCACAAGACATCGGTGTTACACGATCCACCAATACATCGATAGTGCACTTGGCAAGCACGGCGAATCCTGTCGACCCACCCAAACAAACTCGAGGTGATGGCAATTGTAGATCCCGTGGTCCACAACTTGGTTGAACTGCGCACACTACGATCGCAAAATAATGCTCGGATCTCATCGGCTCGCGCGAAGGCTGCCGTGTCTGCAGCTGTGAATAGACAGACGCAGAAATGCAGCAGAAACGGACCCCAGGCCGTCAGAACGGAGATGCATGCGTTTGCGTCTCTTCTGCGACGAGAAGATTCGGTGCCCCATTACCAGGCAAAGGCACTACCGATCTACTTGGCGGGTTCACAGTCTCTGATTGACGACGGCCTCTGCGGCTTCGTTCAGTCCAGGCTCTTGTCTACTGCACCACTGGTCCCGCTGGACGCCGTGAAAAAAAGAGCACCGTCCAAGTGGTTTGTATCCATCCTCCCTCGACTCACGTGGCAAGGATCGTGGCACCTCACAATAGAGTGACAGACCAAAGCGACACAGTGCTCACTACAAGTTGCAAGAGCATGATGCAGCCTTCAATAGTCTAAATGAATGAACCGCCTCGGCAAATATAATGAATCTCGCCCGCTTGCTGCAGCTGTCGTCCGTTCATGTCTCATAACGATGCGTTCATCGCTGTACAAAACCGAGTCCGTTTCGCTGCTCGAGGCCAGTATTTAAAGTCACTTTCAGTATGCAAATCCAACTGCGTCTGTCTCTTCGTCTCGGGTTCCTTAGTCTGCAAAAAAGGGACTCGATTATGAGTAAGAGAGCGAGCGAGGGGTCATGGCAACCAACGATAAAGAGACTCCCGCCGCTCTCGACCCAACGACAATGGCAGGCCACGTCGTCGTAAACGAAGAGGAGGTTCCCGTCCAAATGAAGCCAACAGTCGAGTCGCAATGGACGCGCTTTCTCGCTGGGGGAGTCGCATCCGCCACTGCTGAGCTCCTGACGCTGCCAATTGACATCACCAAAGTGCGGCTGCAGACACAGAGCTCGGGCCCGATTACAGGCACCAAGTCAGTCGTGCAGTACAACGGCATGGTCCATGCTGCACAGACCATGATCCGACACGAAGGCTTTGGCGCGCTCTGGAACGGAGCGATGCCTGCACTGCTGCGTCAAGTGTCGTACACGAGCATCTGCATGGCACTCTACGAACCACTGCGCAACGTCTTTGGAGCGAATGCCGCGGACTCGAGTGGAAATGGTGAAGTGCCGTATGTCAACAAGTTCTTGGCTGGGGGCTGCGCTGGCGCCATTGGGATCAGTCTCGCCAATCCGTACGCTTACTGATAGCGACACGAGCTCTTGGATCGAACATCGGATTGACTCGAAATTGACTCATTGCTTCTGCTGTGTGTAGTGTGGATGTGATCAAGGTGCGCATGCAAGCGAGTCGTTCCGGCAGGATGTACCACGGCATTACGGATGCGTTCCGCACGATCTACCAGCGAGAAGGTCTTCGGGGCTTCCTCCGTGGCATGCCGCCCAATATCCAGCGTGGGTTCATCGTGAATGCTGCCGAGCTGAGCACGTACGATCACACCAAAGAGCTACTGGTCTCGTCTGGACTGCTTCACGAGGGCGGACTCGCCCATACGAGCGCCAGCTGTGTGGCAGGATTTGCCGGTGCGACTGCGTCCAATCCGTACGTGGCGTTTCTTCCAGTGCTGCTTGATTTGCTCTGTCAGAACAAGTGAGTGGACGATTGACCCATTTCTTTCGGTGTTGATGCATCTGCAGGATCGACGTCGTCAAGACACGGTTAATGAGCCAGCCAACGGACGCAAATGGCAGGGGGCTCCAATATGAAGGCATGCGGGACTGTATTCGGAAGACGTTTCGCGAAGGAGGTGTAAGCGCCTTTTATAAAGGCTTTGCACCCAACTGGATGCGGAAAGCGCCTTGGTGTATCGTCTTCTTTGTCACGTACGAGAAATACCGAGCGATTCTAGTCCCAGACGACGATGAGCTGTAGGCTTCGTCAATTGCCTCGGCTGGTAAGCGCTCTCGTTAATCAGAATCAGACGCCGTTTTACCATAAATCATTCGCAGTCACACAAGAGAGACAGAGCAACACTCAACCCGCGTGTTCACCACGATTGTCTTTACACAACAGAAACGGTCCCTCCGCACGACGATAAATAAGAATACACTATCCTTCCAGGCGCGATTTCTAGCAGGACCAGTCAAACACGTACGTACGTACGTCCCTCAGAGCTTCATCTTCGCTCCTTCATTCTGTCGGCAAGACGCTGGTAATCTCCACACGTCCGCAGCGTCCACCACTCTCCTAATCGAGCGGCTTGGCATTCAACTCCTTCCTCGTTCCAATCCTTCAGACTCGAGCACAAAAAGCTCCTTCCGCTCAGCACTTGAGCGCTTCGAAGTTGTGCATGTGCATGTACCACGTCGAGCGTGGCGGCGTGAGGTAATGCAAGAGCGACGCGCCCGGCGGCAAACTCGCGACCAACTTGTCGCGCAAGTCAATGTACTCGTCGGTGTGCACCACGCCAATCTTCTTGTTATCGGTCGGAATAGAAAACTGGCCGCTCTTAGGCAGCATCACAATTGGCAGCCGCTCAACCACGCGGTCCTCAGCGGACCATCTGCTGCGTGAAATCACGTGCACGTTCAGCGTGGAAAACGATCCATTCATGAACCGATTGGAGATCGTGCTCTCGACTGAAGGCTCTTGCACCTCTTCTTCTTCTTCTTCTTCCGAGTAATAATAAGCTGGACACGTCCGTCGACGACACGAATTGTAGACGCTGCTCGTGTTGCTCTTTGTAAAGAGCGAGCGACGGAAACGGTCGCGCTCCTGGCGTCGACTCTCGAGCATCTCTTCGCGCGACATGCGCTGCTGACTAGCGCTTTCGGTAGCGCTAGTCGGTCCTATAGGGACGGTACTACTGCCGGTAAAGCTCGCATTGCTGCTGCTACTGCTGATGCTACTGCTGCGGTTCGAGCGATTGAGCGCGTCCAGGAGGTTCTGGAGCGCGACAAACGTCTCGTCCACTTCCTCGTCTTCAGCTGAGGAGCTCGGATTGTCGTATCCTTGCGACTTGCGACGGCCCTTGAGCGACGACTTCTTCTTGGCCGGTCGCTCGTCAATGACCATGTCGCTTTCGGTCTGATTCCGCATTCTTTGTCGTCTGCGGGTCATGTTTGTGCGGGCTGCAGTCACTCCGTCAATTGATCAGCCAGTCAGTCACCTGTTGCTGTCACCTGCACCGGTCGAAATCGATTATGAGGCGATGGAGACGGATGGTTTATTGTCGGAAAATGGATATCGAGTTTGGAGAGGTTTGCATCGTGATTGGCGCATATTCGATTTAATCCTCCTGTTGGTCAGTAAAAAAAGGGACCGATGAGATCGTATGCTTGGATGGGACAAATGACTGATCTCGCCGCGTAGGTGGGGGCACCTCTTTGTGTGAACGTTGTGTGCACCGACCGACCGCGCACGCCACCCGCCTGTATCCAGGTCGATAAAGACGCCACATTTTGTTGTTGTTGTGTGGACCACTTTGTGACCGATCGAGCGATCGATCGCTTGAGTATAGACGAGTCTGCTGGGGGAGGGGCCAAGAGGAGAAGGACTAGGGTTGAAGTCGCTGCCCTTCTGTTGCTCGCTGGGCCACCTCCAGTTAGCCGACAACCAGAGGACAAGCTCAGGTCGGAGCGACCGACAGGCCGCTCCATTGCAGTCGCGGCCGTTGGACTTGCCATAGAGTAGTCAAGTTGTGCCGTTTTTCGATGCGTCCAGCCACGGCAACATCCACGTTGACCAGTGCGCATGTCGCACGTCTATTTTTGTCGCGCCTCGTCTGACTCAGTCACCCAGCAGCAGAAGCAGAAGCGGCAGCAGGACAATAGTGCGCGAGGGCTCGGCTCTTGGTAAAGTCGGATAAAGAAAAGGCAGCCAACGGGTCTTTTATAGGTGTCACCCATCTGCAACATCTGCTGCGCGGGCTCAGCCATGAGCTGCGACTGTCGACGCGCACACCACAGAACGAACCCATTGGGGGTGGGGACATTCTTTGCCCATAGTTCCACGGATTCGGCTCGGTTCTGCACCGGCTTAACACATCGCGCGCCATATTACACGCAGCGCCTTCGCCAACGCCAAGATCCTCCCTATTCCCTCGACCGGTGGAGCTCAGTCGCACACTCGGCACCAATGCAGCTAGTGCCGATCGAGAACAGAAGACCGCTGCGATCATCGACGCCCTCGATCGGATCGATGATATCCTTTCTGTTTTACTGAGCCTCGCTCCAGTGCCGAAACGTCCTCTGTGCCTTTTCTTCTATTCTGAACCATCCGATCACGTGCTTTGTTCATTGTTATCAGAAGAACGTATGCGTCGTTGACACCTGCACATTTGAGTAGATACTGTTGCATAGTGTTCATTCGAAAGACGTGGGGCACTAAATCATACAAAGACGAAGAGAATACACAAATCGAACTCGTGGTCGTTTCTCTCTCACTACAAAAGGCGGATTAGGAAAATAGATCCACGCGAATCTGAATGCATAAACAGCTGGAAGAGCGCTACTGCTCGTGGAAGTGAGCACTATGTCAGGACAATTGGTTGCTACTCTTCCTACGCTTTTTATCAGGACGCAGATGACACAGCACAACAAGATGCACGATTCTGTCGAAGCGACTGAGCATTCGATCGACCATCCGATGTTGGCAACACCTACAAGGGCATCGTACATCGATGCAAGAAAGTATGAAGAAACTGAGTCTGGAATCTTCCGCCCGTGGTCCTGTCGTGATTGTGGCTACCTGGACATCGAACAAGTCCGGACGCACGTGTGCGCACGACGTCAAACTCAAACGATGCGTTACTGGTGGATCAGACGAGAAGCAACGTATAGGAAAGTCGCGAGCTGGAACATGCTGGACTGATTTTCGTCCAGCTCCCTACGTCGAGCCGCGATCCCTTCGACGTCGATCGATGCGGAACCACTTCGCTCGAAGCGCTGGATTTTGCTCGAGGATGAAATGACAATCAGGCTACAACAGGAAAAAGCTTGATTGTAGGAGACTTTCCCTCCAGTTGTACAGTCGTGTAATGTGATTGCAGTCATTGAGAAGACGGAGGCACGATCACATGTGCAGGACGGAAGCAGCGGCGGTCAATGACTTGCTCGCAACCCGAAGGAACGACCGAAAATGAATGTAGAGAGACAATTCGCACGGATACTATCTGCAGACTCGACACCTTCTGTATGACGATGTCGAGTCCTCCATTGTAAATGATTAGGCGCACCAAACAACTCGCACCGTCTCCACAACTGCTTCTCAGTGGATCCAGAGTTGCTCTTGCCATCCCGACTGACCGTCTGGCTCTATTCGGGACCCCGGTCGACGTCGTCGACAAGAAGCAGACGTTATGCGGTGTTCAATCTAGGTCTGGCACGAGTCAACGGGTCAGTCAATCGACTTGGCATCGTTTGCAGCATTCGAAGTCGAATGTACACAGGAGCGACGACGACTTGTCGTTCAACTGTTTCACCCATTGATAGAATCGGCCGTAGCTATCGTTTGCGCAGACAGCACCACTATAATTATTGCCACCGCACAGGGTAAAAAGCCTCATACAAGAGCAGAAAAAAGAAACAAAGCAGGCACTTGAACAAGGTCAAACTTATCCGGAAAACCACACATACACACGCAGGGCCTTTTAGTTTCCTTCCCTCCCAGTTCGCTTGCACTAGCTTTCCGTCCCACGCGTCCCTGACCGTCCGTAGCTACAGAATCACGGGATTCTCACCCACTTGGTCGACAAACTCGTGCTGGTCGTCCATAAAGATCTTGAGCTTCTTGTCTTGCAGCGCCCGCATGCGGTTCCGAGGCAGCATCCCAAACACGGCCTTGCGTAGCACTTCTTCCGGCTTGCGCTCAAAGAGCTCCTTGGCCGTGCGCTGCTTGAGCCCGCCCGGGTGGCCCGTGTGCCAGCGATATAACTTACTGTTCCACTTGTTGCCCGTGAGCACAATGTCCTTGGCATTGATGACCACCACGTAGTCCCCGCAGTCCACGTTGGGCGCGTACGTGGGCTTGTGCTTGCCACGTAGAATGGGCGCCAGCTGGGACGCCAAGCGACCCAAGACTTGTCCCTTGGCGTCCACCACGTGCCACGCCACTTTCGAAGCCAGTGCGATCTTGCTCATGACGGATATCACAAGCACCCAGCCACACACACGCACACACTCGGTCAGTCAGTCAGTCGGTCGGTCGGTCAGTCGCTCGACACAAAAACACAAGTTTCGACGCGGATGGAGACCACTCGTTCAGTGATCGTCCCGTGGTGTGGAAAGTTCGAAAAAAGCAGCCACAAACAAGTGCTTTGTTCAATACGCACATCGAAGCATTTCGTATCAATTCTAACAAGTTCATGGTCTAAATGTGCTCCAAATCTGATCAAGTGCTTCTTTAGACGCGTGCCAATATCTCACGAAACACTGGTCGAAACCCAATTCAATTTTACACTTTACTGACACCCACGTTTTGAAATTACTGACAACCCACGGCTCGGAATTACTGACAACTCCCGCTCTACAAGCCGCGCAGCTATGGGCCGCTACACGACGATGCAGACGTTCAGCGACCAGGACGCACAGGGCGCCGCCGTGCCGTACACTGCCGCCGCCACCACGTCTTCCCCCGCATCTTTAGACGCGAGCTCTGCCGTCTCGAGCGACGCTAAAAAAGACGGTGGGCTCCGTATCAAACGTGTCGAGAATGTCTCTGGCAGTGGCGCTGGCGCCGGTAGCGGGGAGTTCCACACGTATCGCGCTGCCCGAAGACGGTACGAAGCGCTGATGGTGGTGTCAATATGGCCACACGTTGTGGTGGATGTTTTTTGACACGTGGTGTCAATAACTGGCTAGGGTTGTATTTTTGACAAGCGGGGTGGTTTGTATTTTTGACACGAACATGGGGCTCGTTTTTGACATGTAGGGAACTCGAGCGTGTAGCCGCCATGGAGCAGCGGTACAAGCAGAACAAGGCCCAGCAGGAGTTTGAGGCCGTGCGCAAGCGCAACGCCGAGGAGTTCCAGGCCCAAGCTCGGAAACGCGCGGCCAAGCGGCGACGACGCAAAGAACGAGTCCACGCCGTCGCTGTGGCGCGTGGTACTGACGAGACAGAGACGGGCGCAGACGAGGAGAAGAGAGCGGAGATGCAGCTGCCAGTGGTGCTGCCGGAGACGCCGGGCGGCGTGCCGGAGATTGTGAATGACGGACGTTTTCTGGAAACGATGCTGGCGTTGCAGAGAAACAAGGAGAAGGAAGTGGAAGAAGAAGAAGAGACGAGGACGAGGTAGAGCGATGGGCGGCGGGAGCTGAGAGGCGGTGACTGGTGGGTGCTTTTTGCTGGGCCCTTTTGTGCGGATGGTGGTGGCTCGACTTGTGTGGACGGACGTCTGTCTTGGCTTGAGTTGGACGAGCGTAGAGGAAGTGTTGATGACTGACTGACTGACTGGCTGCTTGTTTGTTTTTTAGTTGTGGGCCAAGCTCGACGTCGTGGTGCTCTTGCAGTTGGTTGTCTAAGAGAAGTGTACAGTTAGTTGGCAAAGGATGGAGACGGCATGGGGGATACTGTACTGGCCTCGGAACGTGTTCAAGTTGTGCCGCAGATGTATGTGGAAGATGGTTCTTGCGTCAGTGGAGAGGTCTCGAACCTCTGGATGTGCGTACGATAAATGCAGTGTGCAGTTGCGTTTTGCTGGCGAGCAGAAGGAGTCGTCCTATCACTCGCTGTACGTGCGACGTCGAGCGAGCGCTCGGCAGTGATAGGAAATGTCGGACCTGAATGACAGTCAGCAGGCTCTCCTTGATTGTCGTACCAGAGTCTTCTTCCACTGTTCTTTGGTCACGCAGCAAGACTGTGTCGCTTCCAAGATGTAACCTGCAGTCAGCATTCGTCCTGACCGCGGACTGGACTTGGGTCGCTAGAACGATCGATGTGACTTAGAAGCCCATACTTTCATCAGTGCTATGACCGGACTCCATAACAAGCTGCTCGTGGCGCTTTTCACGTGAAATGGATGCAGAGAATTGTGGGAAGCCAGCGCCGTGTGGCTCAAGCAAGATGCTGCTTACCCTGCGAAACGAGCTGCGTCCATGCATGCGTGTTGCCCAGCAACCACTATAACGTCATGGATCGGAAGAAATGGCGTTGATCACTTCGACCTTCTTCGATTCGGGAGCAGCGAAGATTCATATCGTGACACATTCATCCACTGCATTCGCGCAGCAGCGTTCCCACGAACCGGCCACAGCACTCCCCGCTTCCAGATCGAGCATGCAAGAGGACAGGAGACATTGCGCTTTGGAATCGTCAGTGACGTGATGTCTCGTCACTCCCGTCCCCTTAAGAACTGCCCGATACATGTCGCGCCAGCCGTCTATCTCCATTGTGTCAACCATCCTGAACAAGTCAAATCAGGACGGCATATCACGTCCGTTCCTCGCAGCAGCAGATACCCTGGACCTAGCACGTACACACCCTTCCAGCGGTAAAATAAACCGTGTTCATCAAGATACCTGCGTTTACTTCACCAAAGCTGCAAGTAGCAAACACATTCGCACATCGCCATTGCATTAGCAGCGGATTAGCGACTGCAGCTTATCGAAATCCTTCGACACCACCACTAGACAAGCCAAGACGGTCCTTGTCTAGTTGTTAAACTTGAAGAATATAATGTCGCCGTCCTGGACCTCGTACTTCTTGCCCTGCTGCTTGAGCTTGCCAGCTTTCTTGACCGCCTCTTCGGTTCCCACTACAAAACGATCGACAACAGCACACACACATCGCGTCAGCTCGGTCCCTGCACCAGTTTAGTCTCTGCAAATACTCAATCCCTCGTCGCACTTACGCTCTTTCAAGTCGGTAAACGCCTGCACTTCGGCCATGATGAAGCCCTTCTCAAAGTCCGTATGGATCACACCTGCAGCTTGAGGTGCCATTCGACCTTTGCGGATCGTCCAGCCACGCACTTCATCCTTGCCAGCCGTGAAAAAGTGGATCAAACCAAGTGCCTGGTATCCCATGCGGAGCACACGGTTAAGCACTGACTTGTGCGTCGGGTTCTCCTTCGTGTACGTTTCGAGCTGACCCGCAGCCTCGAGGTCGAGCAACTCGAGCTCAAACTCGCAACTGAGCGGCACCACGGGCTCGTTGCCACCGCGTTCCTTGACATACTCGGCAATCTGAGGCAAGTACTTGTTGCTCTTGCGCAAGTAGTCGCGCTTGCTCACGTTGATCAGGTAGACCACGGGCTTGGCCGTCAACAGCTGCATCGTGTTGAGGATCTCCACCTCCTGGGCTGACCACGTGCCAAACGACACGTCTTTGCCCGCCTCGAGCCACTCCTGGATCTTGCACAGCGCCTCGTACTCGAGCTTCTTCTCCTTGCCACCAAGGCCACGCTCAGCGAGTTTCTTCACACCAACCGCCTCTTTTTTCACGCGCTCAATGTCCTTGAGACGCAGCTCTTCCTGGATGATCTTCATGTCACGCACAGGGTCCACATTGCCCTCGACGTGCGTCACTTCCGTCGAGTCAAAGGCTCGCACCATGTGGTAAATGGCGTCCACGGCCTGGATGTGCGACAAAAAGGCATTGCCAAGACCTGCACCTTCTGCGGCGCCTCGGACGAGGCCAGCAATGTCCGTGATCGAGATCACGGGCGGCACGACGCTCGTGGGCTGGTACTTGTCCACGAGCCAATTGAAGCGCTGGTCGGGGAGAGGGACGACCGCGTCGTTCGGATCGATCGTGCAGAACGGGAAGTTCTCGGCGGGGATGTGGAGCTTGGACAGGCAGTTGAAGAACGTGCTCTTGCCGACGTTTGGGACGCCGGCGATCCCGATCTTGACGTTGTTGCCAGGACGACCTAAATAGGTGCGTGTAGGCTACGAACAGGAGGAAAGAAGAGGAATACAAGACACACACACACACGGATAGTGGATAGTTAGTTGGTTGGTATGGATAGATACAGAGACAGAGAGAGAGAGAGAACGAAGAGAGATACAGCCAAGCGAGCAAGTACCTCTTCCGTCTTCTTCCCTTTTGGCGGCATCTTTTGGCTTGACGGACTGATAAATGACTGGTGCTCGTGAGCCGAAAACGGTGCGGAACCCTATCCACGATGAACGAAGAGCTCCAAATAGGCGCTGGGAGGTTAATTCGTAACATAGAAAAGCCTTTTGGTCCACATCGAGACACTAGTTGACCCAAATGCAGAGCTAGAAACGTGTGTAGCTTGCTGTTGTTGGATTGGAATTAAACATGTAGGTGCTGCCGTGGTGTGCACACTGCAGGATCCAACGAGAGCTGCAGTCACTGTGCTACTATAGCGTATCTGCCGTCGCTTGGCTACTGCCGTCAGCTCGCACTTGTTCCGCCAACTTGTTGGTTTCTAACCACAAAAAGCAGACACGTCGCACATGTTAGACGTGCAAGATGCCAACAGATGCGATTGAGAGCAATCAAATGTACAGCAGCGAGACACGTACCAGCTTTCTTCTTCGCCGCTGCAACACCGAGGGCGATAAACACCACCAACATGACGCCCAAGAACACGCCGACGCCGACAAAAATCATGTGAGGAGCCGAGGTCGAGCTGCTCAGCGTCGCGCACGAGGTAATGTCCCGCACACTACAATCAGTGCCAGTGTAGCACGACAGACAGCTGCACGACTTGGTGCCATTCGACTCCTTGCACTGCCCGTTGCCACCGCAGTCTGTCGTCGTCTCACAGGTACCTCCGCCGCTCACAACTTCATACGTGCCGCAAATGTCTTCCTGAGTGGTACCGAGGCTACTACTCAAGGCCACGTCACAAGTACTGCCATCGTCTCCGCAAACCACGCCTTCACGACTCGAACAAATCCACGAGTCGGTGCTGGAAAGCTTCAAGTTACTCGCAGTGCAGCTGCTCACAATCCAGCCGTACTGAGACGCGATCTTGTTCGAAGGCTGTGTCTTCGTTTCCAACGTAGGCGTCCACGAGCACGTGGTGCCGTCAGTCCATTCTGCATCGTCCTTGTAGCCCGAGTACTTAGCAAACTGAGCCTTCAAATTCGTGTAATCCACCAAGGGCTTTGAGCTAGGCGTCGAGAGAAAGTCCGTGCTGCCGCCTGCTCATGAACGACACAAGTATCAGTCACTGAATCCATGCAAGCGAACGCAAAGCCTCATCTGCTTGCATGCACACAACTTACCCGTAAACATCGGGAACAGCGAATCTTTGCCAAGCTTCGCCTCGCCATACGAATAGGCCAACCCTCCAGACCACACCGCCGAAAACTGTTTGGTCTTGGAAGGCTCTTCGTACATGTAAGGGACCATGCCCCACGTACGAGGAGTCGAGGCCGACGTTTTACAACCGTACTCGCCAAACGCAACGACGACCGGAATGCCTTGTGCCATATCAATGTAGCGCTTGTACGCCTCGTCGAACGTCGAATCCGGGCACCACCGGTACTCGTTGATCAAGTAGATATCAATGCTCTTTGCCATCATGCCGTTCCTCATCTCGTCGCCGCACAAGAGTCCCTGGACCTTAATCACATGGTAATCATCGGCGTTCGAGACCTTGTCCGTGCTACTGTCCGCAGCCGCGTAAGCAAGCGGCAAAATGCGCAACCGCTTGCCATTCACCGTCATCCAAGTCTTGAGATCAGCCACGTACGCCTTAACACAAGAAGCGGACGTCAAGTCCATTTGCATGATCTCGTTGGCCACGACAACGCCCAGCGTATTGTCATATTGAGCAAAGTTCTTAATGATCTTCTTGCCATACTCAAGTAATAGAGCTGGATAGCACGTCTCTGTCTGGTCCACCGTCTTTGCCCCATCACCGGCCGAGACTTTCCCGGTACAGCTCAGTTTCTTGGTGATCGTCGAATACCGGTATTTACCGTAATACACGTCGTTGTCCGGTGAGGCCGATACCATCACGTAGACGCCAAGGTTGGCCATGTCCGCCATGAACTTCACGTACGACGCCTCGGGGTTGATGTTGTACAGCCGCAAGGTATTGTACTTGAGCCCGGCGAGGTTTTCTTCGATCGTAGCCTTCGAGTACTTGTCATAGTACTCGTCACTCACGGCGTACTCGTACGTCAACTAGACCAAACCAAAACCAAACGAAACCACCACACAAAATACCGGTATCGCACGGTATACCACACACCACAAAGTAAGAGCCCGCGCAATCAGTACAGACGACCCTATCATTCAAGCACACGGCCAAACCGCTCGCTCAATCGTCATCACGCACGCCTTTGATGAAAAACCGCTCGCCCGTCTTGGCGTTGTAGAGCTTGTGACCACGGACGATGATGACGCCATCGACGGGAGCGCCAGCGGCAAGCGAAGATCTCGAGTGGAGCAGCGACGCGAGCGCTGTCAGAAGCCCAAGCAGCACGCGGCTGTGGCCACGCATGAGGTCGTCGTCGACGGAGCTCGCTCGGTCGGTCGGTCGGTCGGTCGGTCAGTCACGTCCTTGTTGTGTGCGAGGCGACCGGGTGAGAGCGGAACCGACTTTTCGAGTCGGTGGGAGGCTTCGCGACTGCTGATAAGAAGAGCGAGTGCTGTCGAGGGGACGGCGACCGGCTAAACTGATTTGTATAAAGTGTTGCAGGATTCGAGGCGTGCTTTTTTGTTGTGAAAGGGACGCAATGGTAAAATTGTGTCTTTGCCTGTGCGTGGGTTTTTTGTACGTGGGTTTTTTGTGCGTGGGTTTTTGTGCGTCTTGCGAATCGAATGGAATGAAATTGGTACTACTATTCGGTTTTGAGGCAAACAAATTGTGCGCGGTTGTGGTCTGGGGGGATAGAGTTAGTGAGAGGTCAGAAAACGGTCGACATACTGGAGGTTTGTAAATTTGGGTGTGGCTGTTGGATGCTTGATGGGTTTGTCGACCATCTGCCATCGGAGTTCACATATTGTCGTCCACTGCCTCGATTGCTATCGGTTAGAAAAACAGAAGACTGCGTCAAAAATAGACTAGTGCATTGCGAAGGCGGTTGTTTCGGGCGGATTTCGAGCGATCTTGACCTATCTTACTCACCACAAACGTGATGCAAAGCTCGACTTTGTGCTCTGATCCACTCGGCACTGTTTGAAGTGCTATACATTTCGTTGTCAACTAACTGGGAATGGACTGATAAGGCGTGAGGTGACCGCAGTGTGCTACCTGGTTTACGTTTGATCCTCTGATCGTGAACCGATACCAGGCAACTGACTCGGCCTGCTGCACAAGTTTGGACGATGTGTACGCCCCTGTTCATCGAAATCGTCAATCGTCACTTTTTCGGTCTTAATGGAATTGTGTCGAAAGCCGGGTGTTGTGCCGTTAGCGTCTATCTCCACGGCTTTGATTGTATTGACCGGTAGCCATGCGTCTTCGTTTTTTGGACTTTATATTGCAAGTTGAGTACTGAGGGTTTCAGCACGTATCGGTGTTTAGAAACCTGCACTCGGGTTTGTTCAGCTAGGCCGGCAGTTGTCGACAGTCTTTATCCTTCGAGGCCTTCGTCGATTTCATTCAGCACACTACCAGACAATGACCGAGTCTATTTTAACAAAGGCCCAAGACACCCTACTGTGCTTACCGAATTTGTTACGGATACAGAAGCTCTGAAGCACTGCTCCTACTTTATCCTTGTACGTACTCTGCCAAGTCTTACAGCTTACCTACCGTGTGACGGTCATACCATCTCATACTTTGAGCGAACGAATTGCAAAAGTTACTACCGATCAATAAATGTGCTGTAATTGAAATTGGCGTACTCCATGCGCTTTATCGTCACCTCCACTTGGTATTCTGCTGGCATCAGCTTCATTCACATAATGCGAAAACCAACAGCCGGAACTGTTGTCACCTGTAAATTATATTTAGTCAGTATCCGTTGGACAGTACTATTCGAGTGCAGACTTGCCTACAGCTTTGTCGAGCAAAAATGAGTGAAAAATGCAGAGCTAAGACGTACAAAAACAAAGGCCACGACCTTCATGTTTCAGCCATCAAGTCAGATGGGTCTCGCACTACACATATAAACGCATGCGACATCGGCAGCGATTATCGTTCGACGTCGCGCTCCATCAGTAATTAACGGGATAGCTCGGACAAGTTTTGTTAATGCCCACGATGGGATCAAAGAATGCTGAATCGGGTCAAGCAACTTCCACTATGCACTAGACTCGGAACGCCTTACGATAGCACGTCTTCAAAGAGACCGGAGCTTGAACGGAAACTGTGCAGCCCACCGAAGAGTCCAATACTAGAGAACACGATTCCACGCGAGCATGGACATGACGAAGTTGGGCATCTCGCCCAAGTCGACTGACCTCCAGTTTTGTTGCTGCCTGGTCTAGAAAGCCTGACTTCTGACCTCACCAACTTTTGATCTTCGACCACGCCTTCTCGATAGCACTCGAGACTGTTGACGTGGCGTATGCATGGACTTAGTATGGTTATCGAGTCTTGAAAAACCCAACCGAGCCGACATATTGTATCCAAAACTACAGGTTCACTGCCGCACGGACAACTTGAGTGTCCAGCAAAATGCATGACCGACTTTCGATCGCATTTCGTAGCAATCGTCATTGTCCACAAAATCGTTTTCCTTCGCACGTACCCTCTTCATTTCTACCCATCACCGAAGCTAGCCAAAATATGACCGATACATGTCAGAGGCGCAATCTTGGAGAAACTGCGCGTGCTTCGTGGCCACCAACCCCTTAATCGATTCTTCCTCATCCCCGAGAGCACCATATAACGTGCCGAGGACACCAGGCCCTACATCGTCACTCTCCCAGCACTTGACTAATGCAGCCGCCAAATTCACGCTTGCATTTGCAAGCAGTCTTCGCCACTCTGCTACATAATTTGTGGCCAGATGTTCTTGCGTCTTCAGAAATACTCGACTCTCCAGTGACAACATCACCTGTTCATGGCAACCTTGATCTGTGGTTGCTAAAATTGCAGCCACCGCCTTGCACTCATCGTCGTACTTCCTAGCAATACCTGCCCCAGACGGAGACCGGAAAGCCAAAAGGCGCTCTTCGCATTGCTGCACAACCAGTTCCTCCAGCATGACCCGAGCGTAATATGGCACCATGCGTTTATCCGCCACGAGCTGCTCTCGCATGCCATTCCACCAGTAGTTGACAGCTATAGTAAACCCGTCCGATTCTACACTATGCCACCATCCTTCTGGGATCACAAGTGCGTCTACAACAGAAACGAGTAACGCGTTACACGTAATGGACAAAGTCACCGCTACGACATCAGAAGCACTGCACCTCCAGCTGTGATAGTAAACTGCTGTGCCAACGCCTCCGAAAAGCGTGCGTGTTTTGCAAGATCCGGCTGGACGACATCAACTTGACTATGATTTACCGACTTGCTGTGCACAGGGAATGGGTACAGCTTTGCCGTCTCTGACGGAGCATACAGCGTAACAACCTTTCTCCCATATAAAACCACCAGGACATTGTGGTACGCGTCATAATGCAGTGCAGTCCGGCTAGGTCGCACCGTCATCCACAAATTGACTTGAATGAGCTCTTCGTCACAAAGACAGGCAGGTCTAGAGCGACACACTCGTGTTACAACAGCGAATCATCAAAACCTCCCAGCCAACGCAGTAAGCACATGCGTACATGCAGACGTCATTTCTGACAGCAGGCAAGGTGGCCTTCGTGCCTACTTCACTGGAATTCAGTACTGCAATTGGACACTGGGCCAAGTAAAAGTCCAGCTCCTCCACCGTCTGTAGCCAGTGCGAGTGCTTTGTAAAAGCAGCTTGAAAGTAGTCGATAAAGTCTCCAAATCTCAACTCGATGCTCTGTCGCGCACTGTCATTGCCGCAGTAGCAGCCACTCGATCGCGGTTTACAGGCAACTTCGACCACTGCAACACACTTGACGAATGAGCACCTTTTCCACAACCAACGCCACCGATCGATCTGTCGTTCTCACGCGTATCCCGATGCTCTTGAATGGAAGACAGTTGATGGATACACGCCGGTGTAAACTGCGACAATCGACTTGGCGCGACGCACTGAGCTGCAAACCCTGGAAGGCAGACGGGGTCCCGTGGCCTGCTGCTGTCCATCAATCTGTTCGTGGGCGTTTCAAAACTTAATGTGGTACACCGAGATGTCCGAAACCACGTGACACCAAAAAGGTGGCTGCTAAGTATCCATCTCTCCACCCGTGTCGACACTTTACCACGAAGATGGGGTTTCATTCTGGTTGGCTTGTTCTAAATGCTAAATCAGAGACCAGTCTCCCAAATTTAGACCGTAGAGAGAGGTTCGACAGGTCGGAACGAAGTGCAAGTGTCCGACTTGACCTCCTCCATCGTCCCCGCTTCATTCGTTCCAGTGCTGCCTTTCGAGTGGCGCACGCAGTATCCGTGACGCTGCGCCCACTTTTCACAGCTTTCTTCCGCACAGCGCGACCCGCCGCCATGGGAGCGGCAAAACCCTTTCGAGATCGCACCCTTGGTACAGTCGGGATACTGGCACCGGACCCCGCCGCCATGTGTCTTGCAACAGCCACGAGACTGCACAGTTCGGAAACAGCCTTCGACGCTGCATAGCTTCATCCCTCCGTGCGCACTGCACTTGTGGCCGAACTGGGCCACTCGCGTGCAGCCAGTTTCTGCACACAGACGTCGTCCACCATGCCCTGAGCAGGCATTGTTCAACCGGGCAAACTTCGTGCACCCTATGACTTCACACCGTCGACGTTGGTAGCGCTTCCGAGTGGTGCCCGACGCGCTGTCGTCTCCTTTGCTAGCATCTCCGTGCTCAATTGAGTGCAGAGACGTCAACGACTCATCGTCGTCGTGGTCTCTACACTTGCTCAGTGCATCACTCACGACCACAGACTCGATACTGTTTGCATCGAGGTTTACTAAGGACGTCGACACGTTCATCGCAGCTCCTGTCGAGCTTGCAGAGCTCCTCCTGGTTGTTACAGCTACTGCAATGGCTGGACACGGCTGTCCGTCGGGCTCACGTGTCTCGTGCTGTTTATCCGTGGCAATCACGGCCGCCTGAAGCAGCGTGTCGATCCACTCGTGCACGGGTTCGGCTTTCCCGTTCGTTGAAGGCTGGTGGAGACGTAGCGGGTCCTGTGTCCTGACCACTTGGTTCATGCTGTTGCCACTGGTTGGGCCACTGTCGACCATGTCGCAGACGGTGATGTGTCCGACAGTGGATTATGTGGAAGGACACGAGAGAACAGAAAAAGACGACACCAAGACGACAAGAGACGGGGTGATCAGATACCCCCGACAAGTCATACCGGACGTCTAAAAAGAACCGGAATCCTGGGCTTTTTTGATCACCCGCCAGTGGGTGGGTGGGTGATGGGTACTGAAGACACCACCTCTTTCGACAAGTGCAGTACGAATGAACAATCATCAACAAATTCGACGGTAGTGTATTACAAAGCGTCACGAGACTTCAGTACAACATCCAATTTTACATGACAACGCACCCGAAACACGATTCGTCTGAGGCTTTGGCAGCCACACCGTCCAGATCGTTGCCCAGGTGCTTCATGGCCGATGCGATATTGTTCGCAAAATACGGGTGCCAGACATGTTCGTAGAGAAACCGTGCTGTAAATGACAAGTCATCCCTATACGCATTTGCGACCTTGTTGTCGCCCCAAACACGGCTTCGCTCCACGATCCAGGGGATCATAACGCGCTTCGGTCGAATCGCACGAAAGATCCGCGGCATGACATATCGACGGAAAGCTTTCTCGGAAAACGCGAGCTCAATCGCAGGCTTGAAAACTTCTTCTTCTCGTGCGAGCACATTGAGCAGGAGGTGGTTGAGACGCCGAATATCGTCTTGAAGAAGACTGAGGCAAGCTATCCATGAACCAGCTGACGACGCAGCCGACAGCAGCAAGCCATCTTCTTGTGCGATAACCACATCCATGAGTGCAAAAATAGCTTCGTACAGTGCAAAGATGTCACGTTTTTCCCCAAACTTGATCACCACCAGCGGAAAGAGGACCGTCGCCTTCACATCGCGTTGGTTCCGCACGAATTCAACAAAGTGCAGCTTAAACCAGCTGAAAAACTCGCGCACATTCCAATTTGTCGGCGACTTCCAGTCACGGCTGCGCTCCAAGAACCGATCAATCACGAAGAGAGCATGGCGAACCGGTTCGTGCAGTCCCAACAAGAACTGCGAGTTCCAGCTCATGTCCACGGTTCCATTGCTCGTCAATACGCTCGAGAACACCACGTTCGCACCTTTTCGATACGGGGCCGACACAGGATCGTGTTTCATGCTAGCAACACCATTTGACGACAGCGGTCTTCGGAGCGTGTTGACATCCATTCGTAATGGACCCAGGCTCAGTACGCTAGAAGGGGTAACCACTGCTAAACTTTCGTCACTGCTGCGCTCGGATATCCGTGCCGATACGTTGCCGATCGTATGTTGTTGTGTCTTGCTCAACTGTGCTGCACGTTGTATATTCTGCTGTGAACCCAGCGGCGCCCAAATATTGAACAAGTCTGCATCCTCGGGTTTCTCGTAGCCACTCTTATAGTCCAACGACGTCAACACGTGTGCCACCTGACTGATGTCCACGAGTTGCTTCGACTTCTTAGCAGCCGACACGTCACGTCGTGTTTCAGGTGGAGACCAGATATTCGAGTAGAAGACGGTCTCGTCGCTCGGCAGAGGTTTCAATTTCCTGACACGCTCGCCTGTTGACTCCATCTCCGATCGGCTTTTTTTCACAAGTACTTTGCGTTTAGTAGTTGCCACCAAGTCTACCGTTCGGCTTGACGGAACGACGGGGTCATCTCGATGAACGAGCTTTTGCGACGACCGGTCTCCACCAAACAAGTCGCTTTGCACCTGCACTGGCATGATCGATCACCTCCTCTTTCGAATCGCTCTGCTTCTCTCCTGTCGTCAGTGGCCGCTTGATTGAGGCGAATGCGTTGGCTATCAGTGCTAGTTCAGACTGAATTCGTGAATTCACGTGTGACGTCTCAACGTCCAAAGTGAGATACTCGGCTAGACAGATGGGGCTCGATGAGCTAGCTGCTAAGAAAACACAGTGTTAGAGTACGAAGACGACCGACAAAAAGTTGCCAACTTGTCAAGAGAAACAGGTGCAGGCACGAACCTGTCTCCACAAACGTTACTACGGCGAGTGAATGCGCGAGTGTCAAGCGGATTGAAGAATGCGACGGCTTCGTTTGTCAATGGGGCAGAGAAACTGCTGTCGCGGCTCGGGGTCAGCTCGCCAGCCATGCGGAGACTTGTGAGTACGTAATACACTGGACGTCTCAACGCCGGAACCAACCAACCAACCAACCAGTGAATTAGCAGCTGGGAAAGTCTCCATGTCTCGCGGTTCAGAGCACGGCGGATGCAGACAGTGGGTGGGTGGGTAGGTGGGCAAGAAGCACCTTCCTATTGAAAAATCCACAAGGAAAAACTGATCTCGGACTCGATGGTGTCGTATCGAGCACCTACGAAATGAAGAAGAAGAAAAAAACGGTATCGAGCACCCACGAAGCGAGAGGAATGGCTGGTGACTTTTAAACTTCTAAGAAGGTCGTCGCGAGTCTCAAGTTGAGCCAGTGTCGTATAGCACTAGAGCCAGACCGACTGACTGACTTCTGAACACTCTGACCGAAGGTAAGGTACGAGGTCTGTCGTGGTGCTATCATGTAAACCGCCGTTGAAGGCCATGCATGGCCTGTAGCTGATAAAGCGTGGATTTGATGCTTCGAGCGTCTATGCCGGACCGCAAAAGAACGATGAGCGATGGGGTGGATGCATTGGTTCCCGTGATCCGAAGAGGGGTCTGATCGCAGCAGTTGTCTCAACTTGAGACGCCATCGAAAGGAGATGGACGGTCGTTTCGCATCAGCAAGTGGGTCACGGGAACGCGCGTGGGCACAGACGGTTTCCTGCTCACCTGAAGTTCAGTTGGAGCCCTTTGACTAGAATGATGCAAAAAATGTTGATGAGCAGCTGAGCATCTTTGAACACGCTTCACAGAAGTTCAGCTGGAGCGGCTGGAGCGTCTTCGCGTGACTTGATGCGCATCTCTTAGCCTGAAAGCTGCAGTCAATCGTTACTAATTCTACACGATGTTCTAGACTCTGACAGCTATCACCCAAACAACAGGCGTCTGATTGACAGACGACCAAGCTGTCAGGCTGCTTTTCAGACGTGAACCCACTGCTCTTACTTGAGAACCTTCACCTGACATCGGTTCGGTTTCGGCGGAGACATGATCTGTTAAAAGATGATGCACGGACAGCACGAAAGCTGAATTCACCCACCAAAACTTTTCGACTTCGACTCTGACGGAGTCACAGGATGAGGTGATGTATCTGGGCTACCACGAGACGATCAAGAGTGTTGAGGCAGTGACTGGAAGCTCTGTTGTTTTCAACGTCACCGTTACTTGAGCACTTCCTGGGGACTTGCCTCTTCATGTGATGTCAGGCTATCGTTCGTGCAGTCTACACCTAGGAGGGCATCCTCTCTTGCGTACAGCGATTCCTCTACCCGATACACGGCCGTCCAGCATTGCCAGAGTGTGAGTCGGGACGTCCAGCATTGCCAGAGTGTGAGTCGGGACGTCTCCAGTCCAAGCTCCTTGATTTGTAAGGTCCTCAACCACATGAAGCTTTTGCCATGGCTTTGTCAAGATACAAGATGATGGAAGTGGGGACATGCACAAAGCTGAGACTGGTTGCAAACTCGCACTACACGGCTGACTCCCGCTTTACGCCTTGTGCTTTGCAACGAGAACATGAACACAAAGTCTGAGCGCTCGAATCAGTGGTCCGAAGTTCATTTCAGCTTCCTTAGTTTCAACGCCATGCGAAGCGCTTTCTGGCTTCCAGAAATTGTCACTCGCCAAATCTTGGCAAATCCTCTTCTTTGCTCGGTGTGTGTCCCTTCGAGGAAGTGACCGCCGCGTCCCTCGGGCTCTGAGGCGCTTCATCGTCTGTAGCGAAAGAACAGCTTTGATGCTGCACGGAGTTCTCCTAAAACAGCTGCAAGCGCAGTGTCCACGAAATGACTGTCACGGCGTCAGCTTCAAGAATGACGTCGCGACACTTACATCGGGACTGCAAGCGCTCGACTTTCCAAGAGAAGCATGTGATGCTTGTAGAACGAGGCAGTGGACTCACGCCAAAATGAGGCTAGTAAGATGGTCAGTGTGTCAAATGGCGTTGTTTGACATCGATACAGACGCTGACCGATGTCCTTGCACATCTATCCGGTAGCTTGTCCTGCTCTTTCTTGCATCATAACAAGTGGATGTTCTTCAGGGTATGGAGATGCGAAGACGGGCACAAGGGAGCTTTCTGTAAGCCCGAAAAGCCCAGTCCGCATTTACTCAAACCTACTTGCGTCACCTTTGTGTTCTCCATTGCAACCTCTCTTTTAAATGTTGATCGCAGAGAAACTGACGACAAGATGCGCTGGCTTTTTGATCACGATTGCTCTGGCACGAGTACAAACGTCCATGAGTTTAGCGGTAACGATGCAGTTGACAGCTCGTCGAGACATACTAAATGCAACCTCCGAGGCCAAAGCTCTCGCATGCATTCTTCGCGCGGTATCTGACGTCCGAATCTGATCTTGTGTGAGCTGGCGATGAAAGAAAGATGCACGTTTCGACCAGACCGGTGATGACGGTGTAGATTGTCACCTCTTTCGGTGGCGTATTGCTGATGTTCATCTAGCGCCCTCTGCTCTGTCAGCATTGTGCCACCAGCCTAGACGTCTACCACCCACGTGTAATCGACTAGGAAGGCCTTGTAGCATGTTGTTAACAGCGCCTTCCGGTGTAATGACAAACTCAAAGATGCTTATATGGCCAGCAGGAAATGTACTAGAAGTGTTGCAAGATGTTGCGGCAGTAACACCAATTGCAACAGCACCATGTAGGAGCATTATCCAAGCTACAACTCCAGTGCGCAGGACTTGAACTGAGAACAACACGGTGGGAATTGCTAATTTATTCCCCCCGAAATGACAAAGTCATGTAGGAGTCATGTTGTCCAGTCACAAGTGTGCCTTCGCTCTCTACGATATCTGAAACCTGCAACAGAAGCGGTCAGGATGCAGCTGATGTCTCGACGATAAAGGCAACGGAGCTATAGTGCAAGCTGTACCATCAGGACAGTCTTGTGTGACTTCTTGCAGTGGATCGTAACACCGATGTAGTGTAGGCTCCGTAGTGCGAAGGAGTGTACATCTGAGGTTTCGTTTTGGTTTTTGACTACACCCACTACGTACTCATGAGCCCCAAACCATCGAGTGTTGATGGGACGAAAAGTGATCGGCGCATTTCAGCATAAGCGAAGTGAACACAGATGATCAATGATTATCGTTGTCATCATGGCAAGCTTTGCTAGGTGGTCAATGACAAAGAAGTCAATGTTTGCTCATGGCTGGCCCAAGTGTGCTCGGGAGTACGCGATGCATAGTGTAATGTGTGGTACGAATAACCAGAGCTGATCGGCATCAGCGGTGCCATCAGGTGGCACCATGGCACAATGGGCTCGAGTCCAGAATTGAGGTAGGCCACCGTAGCACTCGCGAAAAGGCTGCGATTGTAAGCATCTCACAAGAAGGAGTCAATCTGGTGAGTAGGGACAATGCGTTTGCAAAGATTTTTGGGCGGTTGCGCTGTGTACAACCGACCTGATTTTGAGGTATCGACTGCGCATCTGAGTGCCAAGCTGTGAGTGAATTTGACGATGACTTCTGTGCTCATACTAGGAATCGTTTCGTGAGTTCGCTTCGAGCTGCAGCCGCACGCAATAGCAAGCCTTGGATCGAAACATCTAGCCTGATCGCCTTCGTGTACCCAGCGGGAAGCGTGAACATAGTTCATCAATGTGCCACAACGAATGCAAATGGCCGCGCTATTGAGCTGCAGTCGTATTCGTGTGGAATAGTCAAGAGAATGCACCGAAACATTGACGTCATCACCGGTAGAATGAAGGATGTTGGCGAGGTAAAGTCAGATACGCCACGATGTTGAAGCCATGATGCAGCAAGCTCTCAAGTAGTGGACGACGATGTTTACCTTCATACCGTTTTTAGCACGAACATAAGTACTTGTCAATTGCCCGTCAAACAAGGTGATTACATGCGCTTTTGACAACATCGCTTGACAAAGCTGCTTCCATGTCGCAACCACGTTCTGGCGCCTATGCCAGGTCTTCTGGTAATATAAGCTTTTTGTCCAAATGCACATAACAAATAAGCCCCTTGATCATTAAAAACATTTGCGAAACATCACAATATGATCGCGCATATCGTAACACTCGCAAATCGATCGTCTACTTTAATCGACTCTAAATGACTTTGCTTAAAATAAAAGAAAACAATCATCATAACGTTCCCTAACCTTGCGAATATCTGCCGTCTGCCCTGAGCCAACAATTCGTTCACTTGCAAAATGAGACGGAAGAAGCGGCAGCGGTCCGAGAGCTTCCAAGTCGATCAAGGCAGCGATGGCGACACCCGCAAGCGCCTAGAAGTCTTCCACGCGCAGCTGTTCGATCTGCCACAAGAAGAACCGTCTGTGGAGGCGTCCGAGACGCCTCACGTGCGGTTAAAGTCAAAGACCAGGCGACTGAAAAGGCAGTTGACGCGTGATGACGTCGTAGGCGATCAAGAAGTCGTGCCACTGGTGAAGCTCGTCGCGTCAAAGAAGGACAAGAGGAAGAAGAAGAAGAAGAGGGAGGAAGTGGAGCAGGTGGAGACAGTAGAAAAGGAGCAGACGAAGCAGAAGAACAAGAAGAAGGTTATTGGGGCCGTGGACTCTGCAGTTGCGAAGCCTCTGAAGAGCTCGAATAAGGAGCAGAGCATTGTGTTGCAGCGGGTGAAGTGCCAAGAAGCTGCTGTGAAGATAGTGCAGGCCCCACAGTGGCATAGACTGCAAACGGATTGCGCGAGAAACGGTGATGCTGATGGCGTGGACGTGTTGGAACAGGCGTTAGGAGGTGTGAAGGAGGTTGCAATGAAGAAGATGGATAGGTTGTCGCGTGAAAAGCACAGGGCAGTGGTGGCTGACGAGACAAGTGCTGTTTTGAAGGTGGAGAACATGAAGGAGGCTGGGATAGCTGCTGGAATGATGGATGCTGCAGTAGAAAAGGACGCGACCTGCAATGAACCGTCGAAACGCGTGACGAAGAAGCAGAAGCAGAAGAAAAGGCTGGTGCTTTCTTCATCGGAACGGACTGCTGAGGAGGATGCTAACATGCCTGTTATTCGTGAAAACGAGGAGGTCGCAGGGAGCGGCAACAGTGGAAAAGCTGCCAAATTCGTTGAATTGAAAGCTTGCAGAAAGCAGAAAGAAACGAAAAGGGCGCTTGCAAAGCACAACGGCGAATCGTCGCCCAAGGCGCCACCAAAACCTAGGCAACCCAAGCAAGGCAAACATGTGGGGTCCTCCGGTATGGCAGAGGGTGTCGACAAAGCCGTGCCCAAGAAGGGGCAAACAGTGCCAGGAAAGAAGGTGCAGATAAGTGGCAAGTGTGTTATCGCAGATGTGTTACTGGAGAATGCAGATACGGAAGATGATGAGTTTCCGTCTATTCACCAAGAGACTCGACGTGGATTTTCAGCTTCCTACAAATCTATCGACAAGGTCGCGATATCCCAAGTTTCGGACGAATCTTCTCCAGAAAGCATAGGCGACAGTGACGATGACTGCGACCGGAACAATACAGGTAGCTCGTCTCTGTATTCACGTCTCATCGATTCCGCTGCTCGAGAAAGATGGGAGCTCGTAGAGGTGGGTCGTTTGGTTCGGCTGTTTGCTGCAGAATGGGAATACGAAGAAAGCGCGACGGCACGATTCCTCTGCGAGACTTGCCCCGAACTCGTGAGTGTCGATTTCTTGGAAGGATTGGGTGTGAACTTGTCTGCGAAGCAGCTTATCGAGATCTTTGAAATTGGATCAGGAAATGCCGGCGTGTTCATGAACAAAATAGCGTCTGCTGTAGAGAATGGAGATCTGAGTATGCGTGACCCACACTTTATTGCAACGTTAGAACGTCGTGTTGCGCTGATGGAGTTGAACGCGGAAGTGCTAGAACTGCTATATCCGCTGCTGGAGAGTTTGTCGACAGTGCGTGATGTGGGCTATTTGCTGCAGCAGCTGTGTGAACACTGGCAATTGGAGCGAAAGCTTGCTTTAGTGCAGCAGGCGCTGTTGTCGAAAGTATTTGACGACCTCGATGGCAACCAGGATGAAATCCTTCTTGACTTACCTGACCTCGCCGGGCGTCTAGATTTTCCCAGCCGTTTGGATCAGGAAGATGTCGATGAGAATGGTAACTTGAGAGGCTTCCTCGTCAACGATGATAGTGACCTTAGTGGTGAAGAGGCGTCTGGAGAGGAAGATGACGAAAATGACAGTGATGATGATGGCAATCCATACGACGGTGAGTCTGAATCGGATGGAGATGCCACTGGTCGCACTCCTGGTAGCAATCGCTTTATCGAAGAAGAGGCCGACGTCGGTGAAGACGACGACGACGACGACGACGTCGAAGATGAAGAAGACGAGATAGAGCGACGTAGCCAGAACGCATCGTCTTCGTCTGATAGTGATTGATAAGCACTACAGAAGTGTTGTAATCAAAGACAGCTGTGGTTGCATGTCATAACTTCGCTCTTCAAATGCTGCATATGATGCTCCTTCTCAAGATACCCACCACAGCATATCTGAGTTACGAGTACGACGAAAACACGGCGTTCAAGACCGCCAGTATGGCGAAGACCAAAGCAATCCACATGTACGGAGCCATGCTGCTGCCTTCGTCGCTAGGCTTCGGGATCTTCTTTTTCTTGGAGTGAGCAATAGCGGCTGCATCCATCAATCACAAACATGAATGAGATCAACGGGCACTGTTGAAGTGAGAATGAGCCCAGACATACCTGCTCGTGCTGCAGCAGCACCACCCTGGTACTTCTCATCATCGTCACCTTTGCCGCGGCGTCCTTGACGTTGTTCCTCAACTGACGATTTCGCCAGCGACGGCTTTACCGGCTCTTCTGAGTCAATACCCTGCTCGAAAGTCTGCCGAGCAGTCAACCCTCTGTCGCTGACCTCAGCTTCCAGATCCGGGAACGCAGATGTCAGTGCCTCTGCAGCTGCAGTAGGCCAATTCGCAGTCGGGTCACAGTGCATCGCTTCTGCGTGCAGAGGCGTGATTCCATGTCCGTTCTTGAGAGGCTTTGCACCCTAGGAAAGAGAGAAATGAACGTGGAGTTGTGAGGTGCTGACTGCTTCGTAGCGCTTGTTTCGTCACAGCTTAGACAAATGTACTGCACGGACCTTCGAGATCAAGTAGCTGATCAACTCGAGCTGGTCGTCACAAGTCTTGATACACGCCCAGTGCCTGCATGTACCAGACGTCAACCATGAGGATCAACACCGTTTGATCTTCGCACAACGAATAAATACTGCGAGACAATTACAGTGGTGTGTTGCCCTTGCCATCCACAACGTTCACGTTTGCACGACCCGTTTCAAGCAGTAGCTGAACGACCTCGAGGTTCCCTTTTCCAACCGCGACATGGAGTGCAGTCATTTTCTTGCTGCCCGCTGCATCCACGTTGGCTTTCCCTCCCAGCAGCAGCAGCAGCTTCAGAATCTCCGCCTCTCCGTACTCTGAACCGCTTACACCACACGAGATTCAGGAGTCAACTTCTTCCCTTCCTCCTCGCTCCCAAACAAGCATCAAACAGAAGTCAAAGCTGACGCACCTGCTGCCAGATGTACAACCGTCTGACCCGACGAGTTTTGCACGTTCAAGTCTGGTTTGCCCTTGAGCAGGGCCTGGATGATTTCCTTAAAGGTTGGAGGTTGCTGGGCCAGCGCCAGCATGAGCGGCGTAAACCGGTGCTTCTTGTCCTGCAGGTTGAGCATCGCACCATTGGCCACGAGATACTGCACGATCTCCAGATGGTCTTCGGCCACAGCCACGTGCAATACTGCAAGCACTCGATCGAAAGCGACACAAGACAAGGTCATCAATCTCTCGGTGGCTCGAGACATCGTGGAGGTGTGGAGATGCGGTTTACCTGACTCGCCCTTCTTGTTCTGGAACCCCCAGTTGCTGCGGAGGTCGATCACTTTATCGAGGTCGCCATTGGCTGTTCAAGGGGACAGCGAAGCCGATGCGGGTAAGCGAATTGAGGGCGAACCTTGTGGGTTACCAGGAGTGCACGTACCTGCAGCACGAAGAAGTTGCGCCATGCTGTCAAATCAATCAGGCTCTGAGAACCAGTCGTTGATCGAGGGATTTTGACTGCGTATCATTGGCATCGATCAGGTGGAAGGTAACAATTTGTTCACTTTTATCGCCCACTCGAGTGTTGGTTTCGTGCTTACCACCCTAGCGTAAGCTGCTTACGACGGTATCGGGTGCGAAGCTGTGGTCGCAGATAAATAAAACTTGGCGGTGGTAGCGAGCAACTCACTGTAACCAGAGGTTTGTTGGTTGTGTCGTTGTAGACGACGTCTAGCCAACACAGCACGTGAGCACTGCTTTTTCATCACGTGTGGCTCTCTCTGTGTGGAGTCTATCTAGTGCTTGGCACGGATGGTGTCGCGCTCTACCTCGTAGTACATGTCCTCAATGCTGGACAAAATCTGCAGCAAACTCGCATAGCTCGAGAACGACGACACGTTCACTTTGCGGCGCATGTACTTCGACCGTGTGTTGTAACCCGTCATCTTGTCGTGCTTTTTCAGAATCTGAGTCAACAAGAAAACACGAGCCAACGGACGTAAGCTACACAGCTCGTGTCAAAAGATCACTCCCACCGTAGTCTCTCTCGCCCACACCTTTGAGAATCCCTGGTAGTTGATGACGGCAAAGTTCTCGAGCCGGATGCACTCGCGATAGAAGTGGACAAAGGCGAACATGAGGCGCTGCGCCTCATGTGTATCGATTTCCCCTTTCGTCTATACACCATCAATACTGTCGCTAAAATCGCTGCACACGATCGATAGCAGGTACTGCACAACCTTCCCTTCACATACCTTGAGCGTTTTAAGCACTGAACGAAGCTGTCGGAAGCGGAAGGAGCACCGCCTTTCCTCAGCAGCATAAAAGAGAGAAATCTTCTTGAGTTCGGTCTGCAGGTCACGAAAGAAGGCCACCTCAAGGTCCGACTCCGCTGGAAATTAATGTACCGGGTCAGCATGAACCACTGTTCACCATCTACCATTTTTTCAATGAAAAAGACGTACAAATATCGCGGTGACTCGCAGCGTGAGGCGCTGCGCTGGTGACGGCCTTAATGCGCTTCTTGAGTGTTTTGTAGTTGAGCCAGAACGGCGCCCACTCCGGGTTGCTCTGAAGAATCTCGCGCAGTAAATCTTTGCCAAACTTCATGAGGGCGATGCAAAGTCACTGGAAGGTTGTCGCAGTTCCAGTACAATAGCAATTGTCAAGTGCCGAGTGAAAGCACAACAACACGCGCGTGCAAAAAGCGGCTTCAGCAATAGCTCAGTAGTGTAGAAAAAAAACGGGTCAATCTGATCGTCGACGACTCTGAGATTCGCACATATCGTCTGACTCGACGGCGGTTTATCGGGATCCCGACAGTGGGCGAAGCATAAAAGAGAGCATACTGGGCATTTCTGGCTGAGATTGCGACACTCCAGCAGCGGTGCGAGATTCGGCGCCGGTGTGTGTCATACTAAAGCCTAGTGAGAACATGTAACAGGAATTCGGCCAAGATTCGGCTCGACACAGACGAATCACGTGACAACGACTTGCACGATAGTAAACAGGGGAGTTGTTGATTCGTCAGCGAAGGTAGCATACTAAACGTCGCTGCTCTTGGTCGAATCTTCAGAGAGTCGGTCTCTGATTGTGGATAGTGCATTGCACGACAGTTGCGTAGAGAAGCGATGGTGGTCGCACTTCATCCATTATATCGCTCCCGTCGCTTGGCTCGACGCGATCTAAATGTGACGTAATTCGAGGCAAACACGAAATGAGTCGTGAGCGCCGCAGCGAAGGCGTCTTTATGCGCTCAAACGCAATCTTGAGCTAGTAGTTATTGCAGCAAGAAGCTAGTTAGCGGTCACGGGTATCGAAATGACGATTACACATTTCGTTTATCTTTCGACCGAAGTGGCGTATCTGCAGTAATTATTTATCGTTCGGTTCTACACCATTGCAACTAGAGTCCAATGAGAAGTTGGCGCTACTCAAGCTGTATAACATGCCTGACGATGAACGTCTATAGTACTGCATTCCTTTGTCAAAGGCTCGACGTGTCTATGTGGCATGACAACGGGTGCAACAAAGTCACATCAAAAGAAAAGTAATAGCCGTTGCCGGGAATCTCCAAAAACACGAGCGCCGTTGTGTCAAAGCGACAATCGACATCGGACGACACAAAAGTCGTGCGTGCATTGTAAAACCTTAGTCGTGTGTATATTACACGAAGCGATGATGATTGTGGTTGTCGACAGACGTTGGTCGTTGGCCTCGACGCTATCGGTTTTTAGGGGAGAAATTGATATATTCACACTCCTTTTCCTTAAATCACACCCTTCCTTTACAAGCCGATATTTCCATTCTAATACCTTTTTTTAAATAGTTTTTAAAGCTAATTTCTAGCCGTGTCACTCACTACGCAAATGATCATAGGTAAAAGCATATGAATACTCTTATAAGTGTCTTCCACCTAGCCGTCCATAGTTTAGCGCATCCATAAAAACAAACAATTTATTCTGGTTCCAGTTCAGCCGATGAAAGCTGCTGATCGGTTAGCAGGATTTCTAATTTCAAAAGATAGTCTACTAATGCCGGTCGGCCGACGGCATACGTCCTCGCATTTGCATCCTACAAGCTACCAACTTTTTGATAGTGCGCGCTGTAGCGGAGCCACACAGCTTCTTAAGTCAGATAAAGACTTAGTGCTCAAAGAGCGATGATAGTTCCAAAAAACTAGACTCTATGAGTCAACAAGTCTAAAGCTTAAGGTCCCTGTTTCAAAGGACCGAACAATTTCGGAAAATCCACTTCACTTAGTGCACAAGAGTAGATACCTCAGGGAGATGTTGCTAACTCCTAACGATCTACGATCATAGACGCCTCGCAAGGCACGTGTCTCAGACAAGATCAAGGGGGAACTGAACTTTATTTACGTTTTAACTGTATAGAATATTTTCATCCTAATATTACCCAATCCAGGCACTCGTGTCCCAAATTAACATGTTAAGATCTTTCTTATCTTGTGACTGACACCCGTCAGCCCCTATAAACCGGTAAGATATTCTGTATCTATTTCAGTGAGATACCATCCCAGGTATCTAAGACACAGAGTGCCGAGTACCTACGATGTGTAACCCCTTTACACGAGCTTTCGCTTACAAGGAGAACGCGCAACCAGTCAATAATACGCAATGAATTTGTGTGATAATGTATGCATGCACACCTTCCCCTTTGTTACGCCGCTTAGTATGTGGTCAAAAGAGACCCTGGTCGTGCATTTTTTGTATGCTTCTCACCGCGAGATTAGACCAAGTTGAGGATGACGAAATGCTTAGGCGCAATGCAACAATGACTTTGCAGCTACTTTGCGAACCGGAATCGTTATTTCCAGTAGGTTTTTATACAGTTTGCTTTAGTTTGGACTGACCGTAAAAGGTACGAAGGAGGACAGGACGGACATCCCATTAGGTCAAGAAGCGTACTCATAACAACAATGGAGGATGTAGTTATTCTATTGAAATAGTACGGAAAGATTGAATTTGTAAAGGAATTGCAAATGGCATGTATTTTTTACTGGAATAATGCATGGCGATCACCACGAAAAAAATGACGTTACTGGACCTACCATGATCTCTCCTTCCAACTTTACACGAATGGGAAGAAATACATCCCTGAATGCTTCATGTTAATGAATAACAGATTTGATTACAAGATCCATATCACACGTTCCCAAAAGCAGCACTACTGTATATTAAAACTCTTCAGTTTACTTTACTTAAAGACTAGTGCAAGGAAAGGGGCATAACCGTTGGTTTATCAAGAGGGGAGCGAACATTAGGTCTGCCAGGAAGTTGTGAATTGAATAAAAGGAGGATTTTGATTGCGAGCTTGAGGAATAAATCTGAAAGTGATTTGCGATAAGTAAATGCCAATTTTTTTAAATTTTACTTATCCGCGTGTGTCAGAGTTTCACAATGGGCATCTACATCCACGCTCACCCATGCCCACATTTTAGATGGGTCACGGGTGCAACGAACAATTCGTAGGTGGGCGGGGTTGAGCGCGACGTAGCAAGCATAAATATTGATTAGCACTATATTCAGGGACTTTTTGTCTCCTTTCAGTATTTAGTATTGTCCCCTCGGTTTGACATAACGCTGATTTATTGGCGGATTACGAGTCACGAATAGAGGGAACGATATCACATCAGTTGAATTTATGAAAATCATTTTTGTGTTATCATGTACAATTAAACACTTTATACGCACAAATGCCGTTTGGCGGACGTCATTGTCGGCGATCCAGTCACAGTAAGCGACATCCTTAAAAAAATGGGAGTGAGTAAGTAAGTGAGTGTAAATTTATCAATCAAACGAAAATGAGCAACTACCAGCACCGATGATGCAACAAAACGTAGAATTTGTGGAGATGATGCGGCCGTTGCGTGAGGGTGGGTCACAATGCACAACGACGTGAAAGTTCAATCAAACATACACCAACAGAACTTATCGGAACCTGTTCATAGATTAAAATAGGTTTGAAGGCATTTCTCAGTACAAGTGACGAAACTTTGCGGGCACTATCACTCGGAAATTAATGAGATGGACGCTAACTTAAACTAACACGCAGTTTTCTAGGCTTGGTTGGCTGCTCCGATAACTAGATCATCGTAAAGTAGTATATCACTTGTTACGATGCCTTAACTTTTTGTAATAACAGGGGCGTCCGCATGCGCGCTTGACAAAAGCTTCATGTGAAAGACTATCTCGGCGTCCTCCTGAATGCCATTATGCGGACCTACATTGCACATTAACAGATCCGAAACAGCACAGGAAAGAGTAATCTATACAGTAACGAAAAGGGCCAATAATCAAGTACGCGTCGCGAGCAAGCGACGCGAACGATGTAGATAGTCTCCAGAATGAATGATTAAGACGGAAAGTAGCAGCCTTATCGCCCACTAGCTCGGAAGTCTTTGCATGAACGCGTGATGGGGATTGCTTGCTGTTGTGTAGGAGTCTATCTTTGAACATCATGTAAACGATAGAGAGTGCATGCGGACGTAAAGCGTCAAGTCCGCACACATATTAGTCAAAGCTTGGCAAAATCAAGTGCATAAGAACACAATAGGATTGTGAATTGGACTAGATTAGGTCAAATGATGTGTAAAAAATCAATAACAGTAATACAATAAGCTCCAGGCTTGTCGATATGTTAAAAATCATGTAGCGTTATATCAAACTGAGGATATTTCAACAAAATATTCAGAAGAGATCAACGTTCCCATATGAATCCGTTAAACAACTGGACGAAACATTACATGTGGCTGTGGGTTGGCATAGCCCACCCACGCAGAAAAAAGTATATTCTATGAGTGGGTGAAGTAAGCGTCTATCACGAATTCTGGTGCGTATGTCCGCCCGACTGTAATTATCGCGACCAGGTGTAGCTTACTTGTTCTGTAAAGGGGTGCCAAAGCAACACACTGGACAACCAGTGTGGACCCACCCTCACCGACAGCAGTGTGAGTGGTGCCTTGCTACATCTGCAAACTACGTAGGTGGAGGGAAAGAAAGTTGGAAACTGACTAGTTGCTAGTAAAGTAAAACCAAAAATATAATATAATTAAAGGTTGATCATTAACCTATGTTTTAGCCCCAGCTTAAATATGCATTGCCAACAAAAACGCATTCTAAAGTCTGCTCGCCACTTATTGCGCGCGTCCACCGTCGGTCGGACCGCTAGAGCTGGCTGATATGATGGCCCATATCAGCCAATCGGTGAGTGCTTTTGAATCTTACCCCTTGTAAGTATATTCACGAACATTATCAACCTTAATGATTATATTATAATTAGCAAGTGTCAAGGGTTATCCACATGTAACAGGCTTACCCCGGTACATCGCCCTCCCCCTTGCACGATAGGCACTGAATTACTATCACGTTGATGTGGTCACTGTTAGACCACATCTGGGACAGGGAGCATTTGCTCTGTTCCAATACAATAATTGGATCTTTACCGCATAGTGCATATATTCATGCGACACGCGGCAGCTGCTCGTATGAACATAGCTGCTCTTGACTTTGGCCAGTCTTTCGCGGCAAACGATGCTTCGTCTGCTGCCGCTGCAACTCATCCTGCAGCACAAGTTGCTGCAAATGCACGTGGTGAGTCATTATTCGATAATGATGTGATGATAATTGTTCCCAAGTAGAGCTCATCTTTCGGGAGAGTCGGAAGGAGGGTCCGACTTAGAAAAGACACCTAGGTCGCCCCAGTCTAAATGGGCGGATAAATGCGAGCCTTCAACTATGAGTTAAGCGGATTGTCAGACTCATGGTCACTACCTTGTCACCTTAGTTCAAGGGATGAGTGTTCTGACTTATCCCACGCGCCTTTTACTGCAAATTTGCCTTTTGGAGATTGCGGTAATGTTTTGCAACGTCGTGACGACGATTGTAGTGGTACCGAGACTACCACTGGTACAACGTATGAGGCTCTAGACGGCAATGTGCTGCGTCTATTCCCTGAACACAAGCCTCGATTACAACCATAAAGGTTTGTGAATGACTTGTCAGGCAATACATGTCAACATCACGAATCACCTTGTTCGATGCGTGGCTATTATTGCACGGCCTCAACATCAACGCGAGCAGATTTAGCGCTGAATAGGACATCTATCTGGATGCTTTTCTGAAACACCGTTGGTATGGTGGCAACCACAAAAGACATAAAAGCTCATTGTTGCAGGCCTATGTGCCTTCATAATCAAAGCGCAGCACATTGGACGTGATGCCTGGCTACAAAAACTTGACGCAGCTTGTGTCAGTTATGTGAAACGAACTTTAACGGAAGCAAAAGCCAGGTCGCATTTTTTTTGGGAGGCAGAAGTTTCATGCCTCACGTGGGGCGATCCACGTACTTTTGGTTGCGAAAACACGCAATGCACGTAAAGAGACGTGTACATCCTATCTTCTCTCTGGTTTTGGGCACACATTTTTTCTGAGATGCGCGATGCAATTTCTTCCCATTAACCGCTCTACAGTGTCATGGACGCGTTTTTTTCGATGACCCTTCCGAGTCATCGGATGTGTCTCGTCATATTGGTGGACGAAGTGCTTAAAGTCAACCATCAGCTGGGCGCGAGGCTATTCGTCCGTCGTGCGAAGGCGGATAGCCGCGCCAGCAAAGAAGATAGCTCGTTCGCTGACCCTTCACGTCGATAAGGTTCAAGATACGCTCCACGTGAAAGCGCTAAACACCGTGCGTGTCCACCATTAAATGTGATATGGACAGGAAGAATGACTTTAATAATTTGTTGGAGTTGCAGGAGAAGGTCAGTTGTCTTCAGCAAGGCTTACGTGAAAGAGAGATCGCTCTGATCAAGAGAGACAGGAGCGTCTTTCTTTGGAGGCGTGGGTGCAACGCCTCCGCCTTTGTCGGTCTGATGACCGAGCGAAATTCGCCTTCCACCAATTGAGAGCGAGCAGAGGCGTCAAGTCTATCGCGACAAAGTGTCTGACCTTAGTCGCAAAAATGCGGCACTACAGAGCCTGATCGAAAACTGGCTCGTGATTAAAAGAATCTCGTGGCAGTTCTTGAGCGTGGAGGATGCATTCGCCCGAGGAAGATACCTCGTGCTGATAGTACGGGCCGAGAAGGCCGACGTAAAACGTAGGGTGCGTAAGCATCCTGCCAGGCAATTCAATCGTGTACGCATTATATTTGCAACACAGTACACGAAACGGGCCGATATACTTAAATAGTAGATTGCTACTGCCAGCGTTAGCTACGACGAGCTTAATTGGATTTATCGTAGACAGTACAACTAAGTATCAACATTAAATAGAAGAGCGTTTGCTCTCATTTGTTTGTCAGCGTTTCGTTTGTGCCGGTCCACTGCGTTAGCGATGGAGTCTTGCAAAAAACGTATCACTCCTTCTCGAATCAACATATATTTATCTGCTGACGCACTATAGTTTGTTGCAGTGAGTCTTCTGCGCACCGCGAAAAAGTCACTTTTAGTTTCTGCAAGGGTGTTCTCATCCTTGCTGGTGTAGTCACTAGCGATACTGATTATACTAGCTTCGTCGTCTTCGTCATGGTCAGCAATAGTGTCGTCACTATCGCTGAGGATTTCTTTCTCAATGTCGATTATATTGAAATTAAAAAATCTACGTCGTCGAGTACTTCGACACGTGATGAGCAAGAGCCAGAACGGATTTTTGCTCGAACGAATCCCTCCCGCCTTAAATCAGAGTTACGCTTTATATTGGGTGGGTAGGCGTAAATGGCGTAAGCCATTCACGAAGAATGGTGTATACGTTGTCGACGCATGCACAGATTGTTAACGGCAAATTTCACCATCGGCAAAATACGCTCCAATCTGTGAAAGATTGGACGTAACCTCGAATCAGTTTTCGAGGACGCGGTTGACGCGTTCGGTCTTACCACATGTCAGGGTGTAGTCAGTAGGATGATATATTCAGACGTGTTGAAAGAGATTAGATCACAAACGCCGTGGTGAGTCGAGGGTCGCTATCAAAGACTAGCTCAAAAGGCAGACCGTAAAGTCGAAATACCTTGTCAACACAGCCCTGTGCTGTGATTGATTCTCAAACGACAGCAAGATGGAACATCTTGCTGGAACGATCAACAAACACAAGAATACCATTATTCTTTTGAGTGTCTTTCGATGAACCGGAGACGAAGTCCATTTGAACGGACTGCCAGCACCCTGCCGGAATTGGCAGAGTCTGTAGTGGCGCGCAGGATAAAAGAGAGGACTTCACCCGTTGGCACACCTCGCAAGCACAATGTACTTGCGCACTGACTAATACTGGCGGGTCAGTAAAAGTAGCGGCTTGCCGTGAGATAAGTGTACCTCGCCCAACTAATACTGGCGGGTCAGTAAAAGTAGCGGCTTACCGTGAGATAAGTATACCTCGCCCACGATGCTACTTGTTTGTGCATCGTGACACCCATACAAGATGCACAAGCGCAAATCGTTGTGAGTGGAGACGACAACACGATTGGTGTCTCGGGCAACGGCTTCGTAGTACAGCAACCCGTTACGTGTTGTGTATCAATCCGTAAAGGATAAAAACAAGGCCAGTAAATGTTTGAGAGTTTTGTGAGACACAATCACCTGATGATCCGTTAGTCGTGAAAGAGCCTTATATTCTGCGTAGGCATTTTTACGCCGTCAAGCAATGTTGACGACGGAACACTAGTGTTTAGACAGTGATGTCAACCCTTATGTTGGACTGCGCATCCAACTCGAAATCGGTTTGGGGCGACATCGCGTCTACGACAAATAAAGTCGTTCGAATTTGTACTTCACAGAGAAATAAAAATGTACCCCGAAAAAAAGGACAGCCACCTCACCATCCTTTGCTAGAGGTGCGGGTTCTCTACAGCCGTGTGTTATGACGCTTGGTCCGTATACACAACGATAGGTCTATCTCCTACGAGACAGACGCTTTTTTTGACATTGCATACTTCATGGTGTTAATTTTTTGCAATAAAGTAAATGATAATAAACCTCAGCTACTTGCAGCTGAGGAGGTTAATTCCAGACGACGCTCTCTACGCCGTATGCATCATACTACAATAATGCGTAGCCGGTTGCTAAATCGCTGGCGTTACAGACCACATGAAAGGATCTTTTCTCGTCCCCGATCGCCTAGATGGGCGATTGCATTAAGCTCTGCTTGATGCCCTCGAAGAATAAGTGTCCGACGATCACTTCTCAATTAGTTATGCATAAACAGAAGAGATGTACGGTCATCTCAGCGTAGTTACGCACTAATTTTGCAAGAATGCCGTTGAGCCAAAGAAATTTCGAAGTCCCTTGATGCCGGATGGTATAAGCCAGTCGCTACTTACCTTAATTTCTTATAAATTAGAACCTACATTGTCTTTACCCATGATGTATTTAAGAATTGATAATTTGCTAGCCGCATATATACACTTGTTGAGGTTGACTTAAAGCTTATGTTTGAACTTAATAGAAGAACCTGAAGAAATTGTGCTTAATGAACCACTATGTCCGTCTTTGCGTTTGCAGCCCAGCTATGGAAGAACAAATAGTCAAATTAATTCGGTACAAAGTATTGTACTAGTCTCAACATATTTCTTACAAATTAGTGTTGTTCATCCTGATAAACACTAATTTCTCTTCTTGTATGCACCCTTATTGGTGTGCATCCGTGTTCCAATCTAATCGATCTTTTTAAGGGTGAACCTTCGGCGCAGCCTGTGTCTCTACACAGGTGCCGGAAGCTGGTTCCACGGTGTAGTGGTCTTCTACACGGTGATCTTGTGCAACCGTACTAACGACCGTACCACAAGTGAGGCCATCGCACTCGCCCGCAGTACATTCACACGCTTGTAGGTGTTCCAAGCCATCTGATAAACAAATGGCAGGCATCTTCATGGATCGATGCTTCCAGCTGACCCATGGCTGTTACTTCATCAGCCATGGAAGACCGAGGACGACATCAAATTTCTTATTCAAATCTAATACGTTAAAGTCATCATCGTACTGCTTTCCTTCTAGCGTGTAGTGGATTCCCACTACACGTTTGTTCACTGTTACGTATGCGCCTGTAGCAAGGCGCACTGTCATCCTCTTTGGAGGGAACTCTCGCTCAACACAGTTGAGCCTACTATCCCCTAGCGACTGGCGTCGGATAAAACTGTTGACGACCCACAGTCAACTAAGACACGAAGTGACAATTCTTTTGCCACTTCTAAGTTTACGGTAATAAAAGGTACCTCATCATTAAGTGCAGGTACACACAAGGATTGTGATTCTCGAGCAAATTCATTAATGGGTTGGCAAATTAAATTGAGGTTGCTGATACAGTAGGGCGCTCCGCTCCTACTGACCCCGTCCATTTTTTGATAATTAGCCTCGCTGTTGGGGCTTTGTACCAGCGTTGGACCCTCGTCGTCCAGTTTGCCTGGCTAGTGGACGATCACTGCGCTCAGTACCGCGAGGTTCTGGGCGGAAAACACTGTATCAATGTGCGCAGTGTCCCAGTTTGTGACAGCGATTGCATCTTAGCTATATCTTGTCGTTCGCAGGGCGAAGCCCTTTGCCCTCGACGTGACAGACGTCCATTTTCTCTAAAACTACGACTGATGGTCGTCTCTGTAGATGATGTGGGGTCAATGTAGTGTGAGCCTGTACCATACTAAAGTCTTCCTGCTGCGCAGCGAAGATAGCTTTTAAGAGCGTGTTAAGCTCTCCGCGGATCAGGTGGCCCCTTACAAGACCGTCTGCAAGCCCTTAAATGAAAACTGTGATCAGCACATTTACTTTCAGGGTTCGCTACCATGCAACTTGCAAGGAAACGCAAATGTTGGGCGCAAGCGTGAGACTTACGCTTACCCTGTTTGAGCTGCAGTGGCTCTGATAGAGTCCTGAACTCTGCCCTGGGCGGCTCGAACGTTTAGCTGAGCAGGGTCTTGAGATCCTTAACGACCTAAACACATTTAGGTCGTGTAACTTGAGATTCTGGTCCCAAGTTCTAACGTCCACTGCCAAGTTCGACTGAGCAAATGCGACTTGCAATCCTCATAGTCCATGCGACGAGCCTCTATGGCATCATCTACCTCTACGAGCCATCTTAACATGGAGTCTTTCTAGACTCCTCGATACTTAAACATCTTTAGCTTTCGATATTCCCGTCGACGCTCACGCATCGACTCTGTGGATGAGACTGTTGCTGTCTTAGTGCTTCAGTCCGCTGGTAATCCTGTTGTTGCAACAAGGCCACCTGCGATCGTGACTCATCAAGTTCCCATTTCAAAACTTGCTGATGATGGATTGCTGCTGGTTCCTATCGCTCCAGAATAGCATGGTCCAGAAAGCTTCTCCTCTAACGGTCGAATTATTCGTTCGATCGCACTTCATTCGATATCACTCAAACAGGAGTAGCTTTCCCGGGTTCCGTGAAAGCTTTCGTCATCGAACCCGTCCAACATGTTCATGGTAGGCGATGCTGTCGTGGTCCTTGGGCGGAATACAAAGTGCTACCAGGTGTGACGGGGTACCGACGACTACGTACTGGTCAACCAATACGGAGTTAACTTTTTCTGTCAACATTAAACGTTAGTACCCTGCTAGGTGTAGACACTAGACAGAGGAACGTAAACGACAAGGTGAAGACTTTAGTCGTGGTTAAAGTAAAACTGTTATTGAACTATATTTAGATTCTATAACTCTTGTCTCGTTGTTTATCTTGACTAAACTATATTACTATAACCAAACGCATGACGAAGTCTACGCACCAGTCAATCACTTCTAGCAGAAATTGGTAGGTTGATATCATGGCAATAATAACCGATGAATAGACCCTTCGGTCATCCCAACAATATCGCTGTTATTAGTGATGTTGCTCAAAGGATATTCAACGTAATATTCAAAATTGTCATTTTCTTCCTAATGACAATTTCATGTAACGGGCTACTGTAACGGGGTAAATCTTTACATAACAATTTATAAGAAATTGTTTATAGAATCTAACTATAAGAGTTAAATTCTCAGAATATTGTCATAAGGACAATACTCTGTAGCACCTACGATTTTTTTCCTAATTGGTTGATAAAGGGCATTATATCAACCAACGAAGACGCGCCACGACAGACGCACGCAATGAGTGGTGAGCAGATAGTTGATATACAAATTTGTATTTAGACATACTTAGATGAGGATAAACAGTGGTTTATTGCAGAAATTAACTATTATAAATACAGTTCTACTTTTTACTTCAACCAAGTACTTGCTTCTCCCTACCCTCTTCTTCTGCACGTACGAGTGTACGTGAAGTTACGCGGCACCGCCTTGTTCTGTCATCGGAAAAAGTGGCTTGTACTGTTACCAGTACAAGCTTCAGGGTGCCCCGTTACGCCTGGTAGCACTTCGTAGTCCGTCCAAGGACCACGTTTACACCTAACATGCATATGTTAGATAATGATGATGACCAAAGTTTCACGCTACGCGTGACGGCTACTTTCATTTGAGCGATGTCGAATGGGATGCGGTTGAACGGATGGGTTCAACCATGGGCATCCAAGCTGTTAGCGTCATGCTAGAGGCTCTCAATAGAGATGCCCAACATGCTACTATCGCCAGGTTCATTCAAATTGAACTTGACGCTGAACGCGAGAAAGTAGCCTTGCTTCACCAACAAGGTTCTCAACAAGCAGAGTTGTTGAGAGAACAGGGTGCTCAACAGTTTGAACTGTTGAGACAGCAGCAGGCTGCTGCTGGTAGGTCGATGCACTCGCGTCGACCCGAAACCTTGAAGATTGACATCTCCAAGTATAGGGGAGTCGACGAGGACTCCCTCTTGAGATGGTTTGTCGAATTAGACGACGCCATAAGGGCGCGTCGCATAGACGACGGGGATATGCAAGTTGCATTTGCCCAATCAAATCTGGCAGGACGTGCCAAGACTTGGGCACTGGGCTCAAGTTGCACGACCCATATGCGTTTGGGTCGTTGGAAGTCTTCACGTCGCGGCTCAGACAAACGTTTGCTCCGCCTAGAGCTAAGTTTAGAGCTCGAACTAACTCTAGAAGCTCAAGCAGGGTAAGCGTGATGGGCACGCTTACGCCCAACATATACGACATCTCACGAGTTGTATAAGTTCCAATCCGGTGGATGAACACACGTTGGTTTCGGTGTTCATGCAGGGTCTTGCGGATGGTCCCGTCAAGACTCACCTGTTCCGGCTTGAACTAGATTCACTAGAACAAGCCATTTCCATTGCGGAGCAGGAAGACTTCAGTCTGAGACAGGCTCGCGCCAGCTTGACATCATATCGTCAACCGAGACGATATGACAGCGGAGGTCCAGAGCCGATGGAACTCTGTTATGTAGAGAGCGAGAAGGCTCGCTCTACAGACTACCAGAAGTTGCAGAGATGCAACAGATGTCAAAAGACAGGACACTACGCTTGCGAGTGTAGTGCCCCTCGTCCAGTGTCTCGCAACACTGGGCGTAGTGACCGTCCACCCATGAGAAAGGGGCAGGGACGCGGGTCCGCGGTTGGTGCAAAGACGCAACAACGGGATGGACCGTCAAAAAACGGACAGGATCAGTAGGCGCGGACCACCCAACTGGTCCAGCAACGTCAAGAGAATTTGTAGGCCCCTTGATGAAGGTTGCCCCCAACACACAAACGTTGTGCGTTGCTTCTCAAGGTAATGAGATCTCACTCATTACCTTGAAACTCGAAGTGACAAATAAGTTGTCCCTTCGAGCTCTAGTCGATTGTGGGGCATCCAACAATGTTGTGCAACGCCAATCGCTAGAAGATAGTCACTTTGAGTTCAGTGAATGTGAAACACCTCCTACGAGGATGACGGTACGTCTTGCGACAGGCGCATCCGTAACCGTCATGAAGCGTATAGTGAAGATCCACTTTGCGCTAGAAGATACCCAATATGACGATGAATTTATCGTATTGGATTTGGACGACAAATTTGATGTCATCCTTGGAATACCGTGGCTCAGAAGGTACGAACCACGGGTAAACTGGCAACATCGAACAGTAACGATGCCTGCCGCTTGTTCATCAGATGGCCATCTGATGAACGTTTTGGAGCGTCCACAAGCGTGTGGATGTACTACGAGTGAGTGCGATGGTCTCACTTGTGGTACGGTCGTTAGTACGACTGCACAAAAGCTTAGTGTAACAAACGGTTACACTTCGGAGCAAAGTTCCGGCGGCTGTGAGGAAACACAGGCTGCGCCGAAGGTCCACCACTCGAATAAGTCGAGTGGACCGGGACAAAGATGTATCCCTAGCGGGGAACATCTAGAAGAGAAACAATCGATCACTCAGGTTAAGCATAACGATAATCCTAGATCGACTGGAGAGTCTTTCGTAGAGGATCTCGCTGTGGTTGCGCAACCACAGCTAGAGGAAGTTAAGGGAATAAGTCCCGATATTACAAATACGGCGGAAATAAGTTCCCCGAAACCCGCGGGAATAAGTCCCCGGAAAGCCGAAGGAATAAGTCCTTCGAGGCCTGAGGGAATAAGTCCCCAGGAAATGACAGAGACATTGAATGTCATAGTCAATAACGGATCAAGTGTAGGCGCTTATACACTTGATCTGATTGCGCCTCCGAAGTTGACTTCGGAGATCACTCAGTTGCCAACGCTCGAACATAAAAGGTTCTTGCGTGATCTGCGTAGTGGCAAAGTCAAGCAGATCTGCGTACTCGTCGCTGACGACGAGTGTGTAGCCGACATAAGGTCAGCAACACTGTTTTCTGAGAACGAGAGAGTTCTCAGTAGTTCATTGATGGACGAGAGTGTCCTAGATGAAAAGACACGAATTGAGCGATATGACTCCCAATCGTGGGAATCGCTCAAGACAAATCCTCTCTATGAAGATTTGGTTGAATTCAAGGATGTCTTCCCTGAAACTGTTCCGTGCGAATTACCGAAGGATAAAGGAATTCGACACGAGGTCGAGCTTAAACCAGGCTCGAAGTACTGTGTCATGAAGCAGTGGCCACTGCCCCGTGAACAAGTACTTGCGATCGACAAGATCTTTGCCGATCGTTTAGCTGCGGGTCATGTGAGGGAATCAACTTCCCCACATAGCTCTCCGACCTTCTGTGTGCGAAAAGCAACAGGAGGGTGGCGGATAGTGCATGCATTTAACAAGTTGAATGCTGCAACGGTACCGGCTCAGACGCCGATACCGAGGAAGGACGTAATCATTGATGGTATGTCAAAGAGTACCATCTTTTTGTCCGTGGATTTGATGGATGGCTTCCATCAAATCCTTATGCGAGAACGGGATATACCCTATACCGCAGTTAGCACGCCTAGCGGTATGCTCTGAGAATGGCTAGTAATGCCACAAGGGCTTAGTAATGCCCCTGCCACGTTCAACAGATGTGTATCACATCTGTTGAGACCAGTACGAGAATTCACGCCAAGTTATTTCGATGACGTATTCATCCATAGTCGGGCTATGGATGGAAAGTCGGATGTTGAGGTTCACAGGTACCACGTCCGACAGGTTCTTACAATCATGCGAAAGCATCAATTGTATGCAAACCTCAAGAAGTGTATATTTGCAGCAAGCGAAATACCACTTCTTGGGTGCATCGCTGGTAAGAACGGTGTACGTCCTGATCCCGAAAAGATCAAGGCGATCACCGACTGGCCTGTGCCGGTTGATGTCAAAGGTCTTCGAAACTTCCTTGGGCTGGCGGCGTATTTGCATAATTATTCACGCAATTACGCCGAGATGACTATACACCTCTCTCGTTTGTTGAAAAAGAACGAGAGGTGGTTATGGAACGCTGAATGTCAGCGCTCCTTTTTGGTATCAAACAGAGCTTGATACGATCCCCAGTCCTAGCAATTGCCGATCAGGACAGGCCATTTCATGTGGTCTGTGATGCCAGCGATTTCGCAATCGGCTGTGCATTAATGCAGTACGATCTTGAAGGCGTTGAACGCGTCGTCTGCTATCAGTCGCGTCAGCTGCAACCAGCTGAGCGGAACTATCCAGTGCATGACAAGTAACTCCTTGCCATGAAGTATTCACTCGCGGAGTTCAGAGTCTATAAATTAGGAGATAGACCCTTCATTGTTTACACTGACCATGCGTCATTACGCACGGCAGTGAACAGCCCGCACCTTTCACAAAGAATGGCGGGGTGGTTGTCATTCTTTGCAGAATACAACTTTACGGTCGAGTACAAACCAGGACGACTCAATGTTGTCGCTGATGCACTCTCACATCGTCCCGACTTTGAACCAGTCGTGAAACCCAACAGTGAGACAGTCACTGTTGCGGTTACGACGTCCACCATACCATCTTCAACGTTGCATGATGATGTGCGGCGGGCATACGCCCAAGATGGTGAGATTGTGAAGTTTTGATACATCTCTCACAGCCATCACGAGAATCGTTGAAACGATTCTCGTCTGCGTATCGATCTGCATCAGATCGATACACTACTCGCAACGGTTTACTGTATTATTCAGCCGTTTCTGGTGACACACCACGTGTTGTCATTCCAGACGATACTGATCTGCGTTTGCGGATCATGTTCGAGTATCACGATGCTCCTATAGGAGGACATCGTGGCCGGGAGAAAACATATCTCACGGTGAGTCGAGACTTTTACTGGCCCCGCCAGTATCAGTTTGTGCGAAAGTATGTTCGCGCATGCGAAGTCTGTCAACGAGTGAAGTCAAATCCTTCACTGCGCGCACCTTTACAGCCTCTACCAGTTCCGGCTGAGAGCTGGGAATCCATCTCAATGGATTTTGTCTTCGGGTTACCCAAAAACGCACGTGGGAATACGGGTATTCTCGTTTTTGTTGACAGATTCAGCAAAATGGTACACCTTGTGGCTGTACCCGAGTCAATCACAGCAAGTGGCTGTGCTTGTGTCTTTATCGACACCATCTTCCGACTTCATGGGTTGCCCCGTGAACTCGTATCAGACAGAGATCCACGATTCACTGCTGATTTCTGGCGTTCCGTGTTCAAATCACTCGGAACGCGCTTGAAGATGTCGACATCTGACCATCCAGAGTCAGATGGTCAGACGGAACGTGCCAATCGTGTACTCGAAGAGATACTTCGAGGATACGTACACTCCTTTAAGAGTTGGAGTGAGTTCTTGCCAATGGTAGAGTTTGCCATTAACAACTCGGTGCATGCATCCACGACCCATACACCGTTTTACGTGAATGGCTTGCGCCATCCGCGTGTACCGACCTTACTAGAGTGTGACTCTGGTTTAAGGGAGAAGGGGACTCGCGCGAGCAAAATTCGATTTGGTTCACGCTCATCAAGCTCTGACGAAGAGGTCACGCGTTTGATGCCGATATCGATAACATCAATATCGAAGAAGATGATGCCAGTGAGAGTGCGGAAGCCCTCACTGAAGACAATGATCCCAGTGAGAGTGCGGAAGCCCTCACTGAAGAAAAGGTTGTTGTCGCTGCAGTGCGCTCACAGCACACTGAAGCTAACGAGTCATCAGATGAGTTCATACTGGCTCGTGAAACGGTAGTCCGTTTTGTGCAAGACTCCATCGCCGAAGCGGTGGATAAGCAAAAGCAAAACGCTGACAAGAATGGAAGGGGAAACACTCTTTTATTTAATAAAGGTGACTTAGTCCTACTGTCTACGGTTAATCTACCAAAACATGTAGTGACTAACTTGGGTAGCAGTAAACTACTACCCAAGTACATCGGCCCATTTCGTGCATTGCACCGCCTAGGCAATGCATACACGATCGAGTTACCACGTAAGATGCGAACGCATCCCACGTTTTACGTTGGTCGGCTTAAGCCGTACCATCAGTACGCTGCTTCTTCCGATGAAGAACGCCCTTGCGCTCAAGCATCTCGCAGAGAGCCTTGTGCTCCCGATGGTGGACATCGACAAGGGTCTGAAGAGCATTTATCTCATCCCGAGACCGATCTACAATCCCACGAGCTACCCTTAGCTCGTCACGAAGAGATGTCAGAGCTCTCTCGTTCTCAAGCTGAGCAAAGGCAAACTCAGCTCGATGCTTCAAGACAGTGTCCGTCATTTGGAGACGCCAGTCCCGCTCATGTTCGAGATCGTTGCGTAACCCTTGCGTTACGCGATCAAAGAAGCTCTCGGGAACACACAAATTCCCACGATTGTGTGGAGAGCGTCTTCCCTCCTCCTCCACCTCCATTAGAGGACTCTCGCGGTGGCCAGCGCTATCTAGTTGAGCAGCTGTTGAACCACCGCGACGTGAACGGACGTCGGACGAGTTATCTCGTCCGGTGGCGCGGCTATCCCCCGTCCTGGGATACTTGGGAGCCCGCTCCCAACTGATGATTGACGTACTGGGTCTGGTTGAGCAGTACGATGCGGCACATCCTGTGCCGCAGAAGGACCGCCGGAGAAAGTCTTCCCGGCACGGTCGTAAAGGGATTTCAGGTAGTCAATCCCTTCGTACATCTCACTAGAGATACGTACGCGCCACCACGGGCTATTAAGGAGGTAAGCCTCCTTAGGTGCTCGTGCAAAGTTGTTCACACAACACGGGCACGAGTCTCCCCAAGAGAGGCAGGGTAATCCTTTCTCCCTTGACAGACGATGCAGCTTGTAGCGTGCACCTGTCGGGGTTCGCTTTTCAAACTTAACACGAGCTTTGATAAGTTTGTCGTTCCAAGCGTCACGACCTACATCCTCAAGGTTATGGATGTAGGCGTTCCACGCTTGAAGTAGTGAGGGACCATCACGCTTGTGATTCCCACTGTACCATCGATGTCTGAAGAAAGCATCGATGAAGAATTCATGTTCAGCGCGATAGTTTTTCGCGCTGGGGTCAAGGTGATGGATCCTTGACGAATCGAACAATCGTGTTCGATAACGATCACTCGTCGTCGCCGACAAGTGATCCATGACGGATTTTGGAGGCAGCCATGCCTTCTTCTCGGGAGCGAGACGCAAGACACTGCGGTCCCGCTCTTCCTGCGACGTTGCCGACAGAAGGACTGGCACCTCGTTGCGAAGTGTTGTCCATAGGAGAACCGACACCACTGTTAGCGCCCGAGTCTCGCGACCTCGAGCGCCTTCGCTTCGGCGATGGTTCATCTGATTCATCAGATGAACCAAAGATGCTACGACGCATAGCATCATCCATGCCACGCTTGGCAGGCGGCTTGGATTCGATCGCCGTCGATACGATCCGTCTTCCGTATCAGGAGATTATGAGACTCCGAGCTCATACTCTGTGAAGACATGAGTGTCTTCATGACGAGCGCCTGCATCACCAGGTGACACAGGCTGAGTCGCTTCAGCAACCGATGAGACATCAGTTGCTGCGGTTTCTGCTATGGCGTCCGCACAGAGACGTGCGGACGCGCTCTCGGCGGCCTTGCTCGCGCACCGCATGGGCTTGTTAACCATGCCATGAACTGTTGGAAAGTGGACGCGGACCAACAAGTGCAAACCCCGTCCCAAATGATTTGGGACGAGTATCCATTTAGTCAATCAGTCACTAAAGTGACTGATGGTTAAGGGGGGGGTGATGTAACGGGGTGAATCGTTACATAACAATTTATAAGAAATTGTTAATAGAATATAACTATAAGAGTTAAATTCTCAGAATATTGTCATAAGGACAAATATTCTGCAGCACTTACGAGTAGTTCCTAATTGGTTGATAAAGGGCATTATATCAACCAACGAAGACGCGCCACGACAGACGCACGCAATGAGTGGTGAGCAGATAGTTGATATACAAATTTGTATTTAGACATACTTAGATGAGGATAAACAGTGGTTTATTGCAGACATTAACTATTATAAATACAGTTCTACTTTTTACTTAAACCAAGTACTCGCTTCTTCTTACCGTCTTCCTCTGCACGTACGAGTGTACGTGAAGTTCCGAGGCACCGCCTTATTCTGTCATCAGAATAAGTAGCTTGTACTGTCACCAGTACAAGCTTTAGGGTGCCCCGTTACAGCTACCACGTGACATAAATGTGTATTGTTACCGACCTCCCTTAAACCGTGTAATCGAAGACAAGCTATTCGCAGTAAGCCTACTTGGAAGAAACACATTCCTACGAGACCCGGGCCTTCTCCGAGGTCCTTTTTAATTCGTTATGTGGTAGCACAATTTTGTACATTCGCAGCTGGAGCACATCACGTCTTCATGCGGACTGTCGAAGAAGTTGCCGTGGTAACACTTCTGTCATATGCTCCACGCAGATGTGGTATAGCGCTCCTTAGAGATGGTGTAAGGCCTTGCAGCTCGGGCACTCACGCTTCTTCTCAGCAACGTTCATCGTGGCGCCGACATTCTGTTTTAAAATTGATTTCGTGCACTTGCGCGTGTGCGCATCATCAAGAAGATCCGACATGACGTTGCTGAGTCGATTGACTGGCTCAAATGTGCACCCCAGTGGATTACGCAGCTGCTGTTTATGTACTAGTTGCGCTCGTTCGGAACACCGTTCTCCATGGCGTGCACGAGGTCCTCTGTCTAACTGCACAACAGCATGGCTTGCCCATGCCAATATTGGCGTAATCGATAGCTTACCAAGTGCTAAAGCAGAACTGGCACATTGATTGTGCATGAGTTAAACCAGCTCAATGTGGGCATGTTTTCCGTGCAGTATCTTGGACGAACGTCCTTTTTAGCTTTTTCGTGACCATTAGCAGTGACGTATCGATGCGGCTCTACCGAAGATACAAAACTGACTTCGTCGCGCAAAAAGGATACTCGACGCGTTCTAATTGATGAGCCTCTTGTACATAATGACCCCATCACGCGCCTCACAAGATAGCATCTGTTAGACGGGAGGTCTCAAGATCTTTCGAGTTGAGGTTGAGTTCATTTCTGGCGTCGTTCAAAGCGAACTAGTGTACCACCACTTTTTCGTAGGCAAGTCCGGGCGGTGCGCATCCTCGAACTTGGCTCAAATAACGCTTGGTTGGGCTAAAGTTGGCGGCAATCACACTCGAGAAGCGCCTGAAAGAAGATACTGCATGCTGAGTGGTGGTCTCTGTACTAGTGTCCATCATGACGTTCTCTTCCAATTTGCGAGCACGCCGTGTTGGTTATCTTGCAACTGCGGGTACGGTACGATTCATAAAACTTTTGTAAGCTTGCTCATTTTACACGGACTACTAGCGATATGTCATCTGCTGCATCTGATAGGCAGGTGCTTTCCAACACTTTACGCGATGAGCTAATGGAAATTGACGCCGCTCTTGCAACATGTCAAAGCGCACACCAGTCGAGGCAAGTTTCTTTCTCCCTCAACTGTCTAGTACTTGAGAGGTAAGGTTAGCTTGGCTTTAATGTCAATCGCTCTATTTTTAGTCCCGTTTCGTTCGTGCGAAACTTGTTGCCGCAGAAGACAAAGAAAAGCTACAGTCCTGGGAATGGAGAGGCTGTGCATACCGATATACTAGATCGAGATTGGGCAAGCATGATAGCCCCAGACATCTGCAGCGAAGCGGAACGCGGCTTACACAATCTTTATCGAGCTTAGCGCTCTCGATGCGCTATTGACATTGCTTCAAAGATATCGGTATGCGCTGATGATATACTGTTGCATAGTAGGCAGGTTCAACATTCGTCCTATCGTACTGGTTCAACTTTCTATCCGTTGTTCATACAACACATGTATTCTAGTTATGCAATGCTCTCGATGTAGAAAGAAAGCCGGAATTCGTTTTTTTACTCTGTGTTACTGTAAATGAAAGTTTACGTGCACTAAAATCGTCTAAAAAAGCAAAAAAGCAAGAAATGCAGAAAAAAAAAAAAAACAGTCTGGTTACTCCACGAGCTACTCGTCGGACCCACGCCTGTGCTTTCTCGGATTGTCGTCGGACTCGCTCTTTCGCTTTCTCGGGTTGTTTGACTCTTCAATGAATGGCGGCTTGTACGTTACCAGCTTCGCCCCCCGGGCCACGTCACGTTGCACTTCTTGAGCTTGCTGCATGTTCTTCAGCCTCTCCTCCATGATGACAGCAGCAATTTGCGCACGCTTGGAACCACTCTTCCACTTTGCGATCATCGACGGTGAACCCAAAGCGCCAAAAGTACTCGCCACATTGGCGAACGAATCAACATTGTCTTGTGCATTGTACTTTGCATAGTTGTCCCATAAACGGATGAGTTCATGGTCGCCCGTCGTCTCTTTGACGGCTTCCTGCGGCTGAAACCACGCACCAAGTTGCCCGCGTTCCCTTAGATGAGGGACTTGACTTGCGGCCGCATTCAGAAACAGCGTATTAGCCCCTCTTTCTTCATCAGTGGTGAGAGCCCCTCGTACATGCCCTTGAGCAGAGTCGTCGCCGCTCTTCCGATTGGGTGGTGAGCTAGGTTCGCGAAGTCGTTCAGCCTTGTCCATTGCAGCGACCAAGGACACAGCAAGCAGCACAACAGCGAAGTGGGGACGCATGGCGGATAGAAGGAAAAAGCTGCACTGCGGGCTTTCGAGTGAGAGAGGTGGAGGTCCATGTCGCGATATCGTCTGCTGGCGACCTCCTGCAACAGTGGGTACTGTCGCAAAATTGAAGAGAATGGCCTTAACTCGGTACTTCCTATTCAGCCAGAACGCCCTTTCTAATTCTGAAATATTTATCGAGATAGGCGACACGCGGCTTGTAATTTCATTGAGCTGGATACGTCGGACGCTGCAATACTAGGCGTTGCGAGCCCAACAAAGAGCCCAAACAGCAAACACCACCTCGTTATGCGTTCGCGACCGTCGACACGTCGTGCTCCCGTGCTCCGCGATCTTGTCCGGATTTGATACCATCTGCATTCCAGGCAGCGATCCAAACTGATGAAAAGCTAGCCCTTTTTTGTGGTGGCCACGTGCACGCATCGCATTCACCGATGCAGCAGGCATGTCATTTCGACTACAAGTAAAGCGAGCAATGCTGCAATGCAAGTAGCCCTTTAGTCGACAAGCGGTCGCATGGTGATGTGAGGTGATGTGAGGTGGTCCCAGCTTAAAACGAAAAACCCCTACCACCGGGAGACTTTAAATTCACTAACTTTTTTGCCTGAATACATTTATGGCTTTTTTTCTTTGCCCATCCTACACGGTACCGACTATCCATTAGACCTAGTTATTGAATTGCCAGCAGAGGTCAAGCGAGAGCAAATCTCATTATCAGGACCACAAATGTCCAAAAGTCCCAAAACCAGGACTATAGTTTAAACAAGTCTAAAATCGATTGATACTTAATGTTAGCCACATTACACTCAAACTGCAACATGGGATAAGAAACTGCCTGATCACTAATGAGTCTATCCATTTTTTAGACAACTGTCGCGAGTGGTAAAAAAACGCTCTTTTTTACCAACGTTCGTTTACTTCTCAATTTGCGCCCACGAGCCGATGTGCCCATTTTGGTTTGGGCACATTGCGTGCGAGCCAGGGCCCGGTCGCATGCACCCGACGATCTCGTGACCGGGTGACTCAGTTATTACACCTTGCACTGTCGATTTTGATTAAATCAGTAATTCATTTGGTACGCGGTTGCAGCAACGCCAGTTTGAAAGGTTTTACAATAGGTCAGGTCAGTGGTACCGTGATTAGTGTTAATTTCGATTGATGCAGTCACTCGAGACATCTCAAAGACTTCTTTTAGTCCACTTCTTGCGCTCACGCATAAACGCTCAAACTAACCATTTAAAATAAACAGCATGAGGTAGTGAACATTTTTTTCATGATTTTTGCTTTTAAGACCAGTACTAATTTCTATATATATATACATAACGCATGCATTACACTTGTCTTGATATTACGCCCTAGTCAGCCAAACAAACTCCTGGCACTGCAACATATCCACACGGACATAGCACACAATCTTTATCAGGACACTCGACATTACTTGAAACCACTCGACACCGCTCTATATCACCGGACGCCACTTTACATCACTGGACATTACTCGACATCACTTGATATCACTCGACATCACTTGAAACGCACTGCAACACATACATACAGACAAAGCATACGATCGTTAGACAGCAAAGTCGACATCGACAGCATAATTACCTGCTACCGCTGCTCATGAGAGTTAATACAATAACGGAGTTTACCAGTCACGAGCTCGTCGGGTGCGTGCGACCGGTCCCTGGCTCGTACGCAATGTGCCCAAACCAAAATGGGCACAACGGCTCGTGGGCGCAAATTGAGAAGTAAACGAACGTTGGTAAAAAAAAGAGCGTTTTTTGACCACTCGCGACAGTTGTCTAAATAATGGATAGACTCATTAGTGATCAGGCAGTTTCTTATCCCATGTTGCAGTTGAGTGTAATGTGGCTAACACTATGCTAGTTTGCATACTCAACCCAAGTATAAAATAGATAAACTTAAACTTGATTAAACTATAGTCCTGGTTTTGGGACTTTTGGACATTTGTTGTCCTGATATTGAGATTTGCTCGTCAAGCGATGGGCCACTTTTGCGAGATCCAGTGATAGTGGCCGCGGTTGGAATCGACATCAACGCGTTCACCCCCGCCATCATTCCTTTATCCGTCAACGTAGTGATAGCGTCCAAGGTGACAGTGTGCACGGCCATGTGTACGGCTTTCGAAATTATTGCTTGCTTGACACTGTGATAATTACACTGGGTACTGCGGCTTACAGCACACGCAGACAAGTACAAGCCCCAAAGGAAAGTGGACAGCATTACCCAAAAGATTAGAAGCTGATCGCATATCCTACGGGAGGGGGGGGTACAGGCTAGCTCGCACTCGGTACGGGTAAGGTACACCTAACCGCGTTATTTGCAGACAGATAGACAGACACACACTGATAAGTACGATTTAAAAGGGTTGGCATTCAGCCTTGCGCACACCCACTAATTGCTTCACCCTTCGGGCTCCCACTAAGTACAATTTAAAAGGTTTGGCATTCAGCTTGCGCACACTCGCTAATTGAGAGCCCGAAGGGTGAAGCAATTAACCTTTTTTACTAAATGAAATTTCTGAGAGGTGTGCATGCCGTGTAAGGACCTTCGTATCTATTATATGGATTACTCTTCGTGAATACTAGATACAAAAGCTTGTCGTGGGCAGCAAGGCACTATAGTTGTAGGGAATACGGGCTGTAACGGGGTAGCCCGTTACATGAAATTGACACCAAACGGTGTCAACAGGAATATTGTCTAGCATGACAATATCCTCCCAAAATTATCCGAGATGGATTATATTGAAGCAATGTTACCCCCTTGTAGGATTTTATTCATGCGCTGCTCAAGGATTGGTTTATTGAGACATATCAACCAAGGCTACCACCAATCGCTGCTAGACGCGCGCTAGGAGTGGTGAGCAAGTTGTCGTCATACAACGACGTAGTTTAATACAGATTAAGGTTGAAGTTATATCGGTAGCTTAACTTTAGTAATTACAGTTCTCTTTTTACCCTTTACTCAACATTGCTGTTGAGTAGAATAGCTTCCTCTGCACGTACTAGTGTACGTGAAGTTTCGTGACACCCAGACAAAGGGTGCCCCATTAACCCTCGTAGAACTTCGAAGTCCGTCCAAAGACTTCTTAGTGTCCGTCCAAAATGAACATGTTGGAAGTAGAAGACGATAGCTTTCACCTCACACGTGCAGGTTACTCCCATCTGAGTGACTCAGAATGGGAGGTAGTCGGCCGCATAAGCGTGCTCATGGGCGAACCTGTCATCAGTGACATGTTGGAGTCTCTAAGCAGAGACCAGCATTATGCTGCTATCAACAAGGCCCTACAAGAGGAACTTGCCGTCGAAAGACAGAAGATAGCCTTGCTACAAAAACAAGGCTCTCATCAGTCGATGAGCGGACCGACGCACATGTTTCGACCCGAAACCTTGAAGATTGATATCTCAAGGTACAAGGAAACCGGTGAAGATTCACTTTTGAGATGGTTCGAAGGTGAAGAGATGCAAGTCACCTTCGCCCTGTCAAACTTAACAGGACGAGCAAAGACTTGGGTCTAAGGGATCACGCTTCACGACCCAAAAGTGTTTGAGTCGTTGGAGATCTTGAAGTCTCGGCTTAAAGAGACGTTTATGCCGCCGAGAGCCGAGTTCAGAGCACGCTCTGCACTCTTGAGGCTAAAGCAAAGTAAGCGTGACGTGCACGCTTACGCACAACACCTAAGCAACCTTGCAAGTAGCGTTACGGAAAACCCTGTTGGTGAGCACACGCGCATCAAAGTGTTCATCTACGGCCCGTGGATGAGTTGCTGAAGACCTACATGTTCCGAGAGGACTTCCATACGCTGGAAAGGCGTTTGCATATGCGGAACAAGAAGACGTCAACCTGAGAAAGTCTTAGGCTAACTCGTCAAACTATCTTCCGACGAGACGACAGGAAACAGGAGGTCCCGAATCAATGGACCTCTATTACATCGAGAGCGAGAACTCTCGCTCTCTGAGTCACAAGCGAACGGCAAGATGCCATCGCTGTTAAAAGATTGGACACTATACTCATGGGTGTAGTGTCCCAAGCACCGCATCACGTACAAAGACAGGACGTCATGAACGCCGTTGGCCAAGGAAGGGTCCGAGGCGTGGGTCCGACCGTGTCGCTAAGTCGCGACAGCAAGTCGGACCGTAAAAAACGGTCAGGGTCAGTAGGGGCGGAGCACTCTGCTGATCCAGCAACGTCAAGAGAATTTGCAGGTCTCTTGACGAAGATTGCCCCCAACACACAGTCGCTGTGTGTTACTGCTCCTAGTGATGAGGAGTCTCTCATCACTTTGAAGATCGAAGTGACAAGTGGAATGTCACTTTGCGCCCTAGTTGACTGTGGGTCGTCGAACAGTTTATTTGACGCCAGTCGCTAGGGTATAGTATGCTCAGCCCTGTTGAGCGAGAGTTCCCTCCAACGAGGATGACGGTGCGCCTTGCTACAGGCGCATCCGTAACAGTAAACAAACGTGTAGTGGGAATCCACTACACGCTAGAAGGAAAGCAGCACGATGATGAATTCATCGTACTAAGTCTGGTTGACGAATTTGATGTCGTCCTCGGTCTGCCATGGCTCAGGAGATACGAGCCATGTATCAGCTGGAAGCATCGATCCGTGAAGATGCCTGCCGTTCGTTCATCAGATGGCGATCAGAGGAACGTCTTAGAGCGTCCAAAAGCTTGTGGATGTACTACGAGTGAGTGCGATAGCCTCACTTGTGGTGCGGTCGTTAGTAAGACTGCACAAGATCACAGTGTAGAAGACCACTACACTGTGGAACCGGCTATCGGCACCTGTGTAGAGAAACAGGATGCTCCGAAGGTTCACCCTCGAAAAGATCGAATGGACTGGAACACGGATGCACACCAGTAAGGGTGCATCTAAGAAGAGAAATTAGTGTTGATCAGGATAAAAAACACGTTGAAGCGAGATCGACTACCATAGAGTCGATCGTAGAGCAAGCCCGATCGACTATCAGAGAGCCGATCGAAGAGGACGTGAATGTGGTAGTACATTCACAGTCAGTACACGTAATGGAAAAAAGTTCCAGCGTTCCTGAGTTATAACTCCCGCAAGAATTATGTTGAGGGTGTGGATCCCCAACCACCTGCGGATATGTTTTCCCAGGAAATCACCGAGACAGTTAATAGCTTGGTGAATGACGGATCAAGTGTAGGCACTTATGCACTTGATCTGGTTACGCCCCCAAAGTCAGCTTCGGAGGTGATCAAGTTGACAACGCTAGAATCCAAAAGATTCCTGCGAGATCTGCGAAGTGCCAAGATCAAGCAGATATGCGCACTCGCTACAGAGTACGAGTACATCGCCGATATTCGGTCGGCGCAAGTGTTTGCTGAAAAACGAACGGGTTCTCAGTAGCTCATCTCTGGATGATAGTGTCCTCGATGAGAAGACCTGGATTGAGCGGTACACGTCTCAATCTTAGGAGTTTTTGTATACAAACGTTTTGTATGAGGATTTGGTTGAGCTCAGGGATGTTTACCTGAGTCCGTACCATGCCGAGCCGCCTAAAGATAAAGTTACTCAACATGCGATCGAACTAAAACCCGGTTCAAAATACTGTGTCAAGAAGCAGTGGCCACTGCCTCGTGAACTGGTCATAGCGATCGTCAAATTCTTTGCAGATCGCTTAGCGGCTGGTCATGTGAGGAAATCAACATCCCCACACAGCTCTCCGACCTTCTGTGTGCGAAAGGCCACAGCAGGGTGGCGGATAGTGTACGTGTTCAACAAATGAACGCTGCAACGGTACCGGCTCAGAGGCAGATATAGGGGAATGAAGTCAACATGGATGGTACGACAAAAATTTCCATCTATTTATCCATGGACATGATGGGTGGGTACAATCGGATCCTTATGCTTGAACGGGACATCCCATACACAGCAATAAGCACCCCCCCCAGCGGTATGCTGTGAAGATGGCTAGTGATGACACTGGGGGTGATTAACAACCTTTCAACAATTAAAAAATGTGTAAGAAATATGATAAGACCGGTACAATACTTTGTACCGAGTTACTCTGACGATTTGTTCTACCATAGCCGGGCTACTAGCGGAAAGACGTACATTGCGGTTCATTGACACAATTTCTTCAGGTTCTTCTATTAAGTTCAAACATAAGCTGTAAGCCAACCTCAAGAAGTGTATATTCGCGGCTAGCAAATTATCACTTCTTAAATGCATCGTGGGTAAATACGGCGTAGGTTATAATCCATAAAAGACCAAGGCGATTAGCGACTGGCCCGTGCCAGCCGGCGTCAAAGGACCTCGAAATTTCTTCGGCTAACGGCGTACTTGCAAAAGTAAATGCGCAACTACGCTGAGATGACCCTACATCTCTTCTGTTTATGCATAACTAATTGAGAAGTGATCGTCGGACACTGATTCTTCGAGGGCATCAAGCAGAGCTTAATGCAATCGCCCATCTAGGCGATCGGCGACGAGGAAAGATCCGACAATGTGGTCTGTAACGCCAGCGATTTAGCAACCGGCTACGCATTATTGTAGTATGATGCAGACGGTGCAGAGAGCGTCTTCTGGAATTAACCTCGATAGCTGCAAGCAGAGGAGTTTTATTATTCACTGCATTACAAGAAATCCTTGCCATGAAGTGTGCAATGGCAAAAAAAGCGTCTATCTCGTAGGAGATAGACCTATCGTTGTGTATACGGACCAAGCGTCATAACACACGGCTGTAGAGAACCCGCACCTCTCGCAAAGGATGGCGAGGTGGCTGCCTTTTTTTGCGGGGTACATCTTTTATCATTCCGTGAAGTACAAATTCGAACGACTTTATTTGTCGTGGACGCGATGTCGCCCCAAACCGATTTCGAGTTGGATGCGCAGTCCAACATAAGGGTTGACATCACTGTCTAAACACTAGTGTTCCATCGTTAACATTGCTCGACGGCGTAAAAAGGCCTACGCAGAAAATAAGGCTCTTTCACGACTAACGGATCATCTGGTGATTGTGTCTCACAAAACTCTCAAACATTTACTGGCCTTGTTTTTATCCTTTACGGATTGATACACAACACGTAACGGGTTGCTGTACTACGAAGCCGTTGCCCGAGACACCAATCGTGTTGTCGTCTCCACTCACAACGATTTGCGCTTGTGCATCTTGTATGGGTGTCACGATGCACCAACAAGTAGCATCGTGGGCGAGGTATAAAAGTCTCACGGTAAGCCGCTACTTTTACTGACCCGCCAGTATTAGTCAGTGCGCAAGTACATCCGTGCTTGCGAGGTGTGCCAACGGGTGAAGTCCTCTCTTTTATCCTGCGCGCCACTACAGACTCTGCCATTCCGGCAGGGTGCTGGCAGTCCGTTCAAATGGACTTCGTCTCCGGTTCATCGAAAGACACTCAAAAGAATAATGGTATTCTTGTGTTTGTTGATCGTTCCAACAAGATGTTCCATCTTGCTGGCGTTTGAGAATCAATCACAGCACAGGGCTGTGTTGACAAGGTATTTCGACTTTACGGTCTGCCTTTTGAGCTAGTCTTTGATAGCGACTCTCGGCTCACAACGGCGTTTGTGATCTAATCTCTTTCAACACGTCTGAATATATCATCCTACTGACTACACCCTGACAGGTGGTAAGACCGAACACGTCAAACACGTCCTCGAAAACTTACTTCGAGGCTACGCCCAATCTTTCACAGATTGGAGCGTATTTTGCCGATGGTGAAATTTGCCATCAACAATCCGTGCATGCGTAGACAACGTTAACACCATTCTTCGTGAATGGCTTACGCCATCCACGTTTACCGGCCTTCTTAGAGTGCGACTCTAGTTTAAGGGGGGCGATGGACTCGCTCGAACAAAAACCGACTAATTTTTGCTCATCACCCGTCGACAATGATGTCGACGTGGTGGATGCCGATGTGGAAGCGATCGATATCAATGATGACTTCGACGATGATGGTATATTCAGCGTCGCCAATGACCGCCAAAGCGAGGACGATGACACCCTTACTGGTGAAGACAACGCTCTTTCAGCAGTGAACACGGAGCGCACTGCTGTTGATTATAAATCAGCAGTGAAATTTTTGCTGACTCGCGAAGCGGTTTTCCGCTTCGTTCAGTACTCCATTTCAGATGCACTAGACATACAGAAGGGAAACGCAGACAAACATGGAAGATAAAATGCTCTTTCATTTGATGAGAGATACCTAGTTCACTGAATGCAGTAAACTTACCGAAACACGCAGTGACAAATGTGGGCAGCAAAAAAAATACTGCCCAGGTACATCGGTCCATTTCGTGTGTTGCGCCGATGGGCAACACATACACGATTTAACTGCCCCGTAAGATGCGTACGCTTCCAACGGTTTACGTCGGTCGTCTCCGCCCGTACTATCAGTACGAATTTGTTTCGAGATGCGACGAACACCTCCGCGGTCGATAGCCGAGACCACCTTCGAGTGGTCCCGTTTCAACGAGCCAGTCGGTTTGATTAGCGAAGTGACCTGTTCACGCAGTTCAGGATGTCTCGACGAGCCACAGACAGCTCGTCACGAAGAGAACGAGTCGAACGTTCGTTCTCAAATTGCGCGAACGCAAAAGCGGCACAATCGTCCGAACGATCGTACATAAGGGAGCTACAATCATCCCTCACAAGATCGTCAAGCCTATAACGCCGAGTCCGTTCGTGATCCAGGCCATCTTGTAATTGTTCCGTCACACGGTTCAGCTCCTAAACATCAAGCTGATCCGACCCTCGAGCCGGATCAGGTGTTCCTACCACCACCACATCCTTTGGTGGACTCAGGCGGTGTTCAGCGATTTCTGGTGGAGCATATCTTGAACCGCCGCGATGTGAATGGCGTCCGGACGAATTATCCTTCCGCTGGCGTGGCTATCCACCGGCGTTGGACAGCTGGGAGCCTTGTGCGCAGCTTGTTGTTGATGTCCTAGGTCTTGTCGAGCAATTTGACGAGACCCACCCGCTGAGTTCGAAGAAGGGCCGTCGGAAAACGACCTCCCCGAACGCGAGTACAGGGATTGCAAAGTGTCGATCCCTTCGGCCATCTCGGAAGAGATGCGCGCCCTCCAGAAGGAATTAATAGGGAGGAAGGCCTCCCTAGAGCACGGTTCTAGTTGTCCAGGCAACCTGGACACGAATCACCCCACTAGAGACAGGGTAATTCTGCCTCTCTTGACAGCCGATGCAACTTGTATTGCACCCCGGCTGGGTTGCGCTTCTCAAACCTGATGCGAGCTGCATCAAGTTACCGAGCCAGGCCTCACGGTCAATGCACTTGATGTAATGGATGAGGGCATTACATCATTGCACCAAGGCCTTTCCGTATCGAACACGGCTGCCATTGTACAACCGATGCTTGATTAATACATCAGCGAAGGACTATTTCTCAGCACGGATAGTTTCCGTGCTGAAATTATTGGGCAAATCTTACTATAACCGAACAACGGAAATCGATCCCAATCGGTAGTCATGCCGGCCAACCGGTCCAACTCTTTGGATGACAGCATCCAAGGAGACTCCACTGGAAAAGCGTGGCGCAGGACATTTCGGTCCCTGGCCTCTTGATTAATGTCAGCATGAGCAATGGCACCAGTGTTACCCCGATCCCTCTAATTACTTCAGTCGTGGAAATGTATAGGTGCATCACCACCAAACCCACGCGTTCTATCCTTGGATGGACTCGCGTGAGGCGAGGATTCGTCGGAATAATCGCTCGATCCAAAGATTTCGGACATGATACCGCCGCGTTGACCAGAGCCAGTCAACCTGGCTCTTGCAGTGTCCGCCATGGGTGATCCGGAGGCGTGAGGTGTTGCGTTCGAGTCAAATACATCATCCGACACGCCAGATTGGACGAGCTCTATCTCAGATTCGTCTTGATTACGACTCGAGGTACCCTCTGCCGACGCGACGGATGTACATGTCGCACGTGGTGACTCACCGCGTGATCTGTTCACAGCATCAAGCGACGAATTACCTGCTGCTGAGGTGTGAGAAGTACTCTGTCCGGCTGCACGCATGCGTGCAGCCTTTCTTGCAGCTACAGTAGCAACTACCTCAGTTTTTGAAACCATGCGTTGGATTGGCAAATGGATGGAATTTGACCAACAAGTGCTCACTTTCCCAGAGTGACCCAGCGGTGGTCACCCTGTCCCAATCGATTCTATTCAATCAACGGGTGGTTGATGGTTAAGGGGCGGAGAGGTGTTACGGGGTGGCCCGTTACATGATATTGACACCGACCGGTGTCAATAGGGATATTGTCTAGCAGGAAAAAATCCTACCAATATTTTCCGGGATGGATAAAATTGAAGGGACACTATCTCCTTGTAGGACATTATTATTCATGCGCTGCTCCAAGATTGGTTTATATAAGACATATCAACCATAGATTACCACCGATCGCTGCTGGACGCGCGGAATGAATGGTGACTACGTCGTCGTATAACGACGTAGTTTAATATAGTGAGATAAAGACTGAAGTTATATTGATAGCTTAACTGTATTAAAAACGGTTCTATTCATACCCTTTACTCAGCATAGTTGTTGAGTAGACTATATTCATCTGCACGTACTAGTGTACGTGAAGTTTCTTGGCACCCCAAACATACGGTGCCCCGTTACAGTTAATGTATTGGACTAGTTTCCGAAACCTGTGGTAACTGTACACACGCTTGAAAAGGGCGAGACCACAGAAAAAGCGTGACTAATAGGTACTTCCGGTATCGCTCGGAAACGCTTTGCAGATTAGCTATGTGAAGACCTTGAGACGGCCTACATTAACCACACAGGATCCATATCATAGTGTTGCAGAACTCCTGGCGGGCAATGGTTATATTTGATTAGACGGAACCGCTAGGGGTATACACCCTGCGTTTGACCATCCCTGCACTAGTCAAAATAAGTGGCTTTGGTTCAATCCCCTCCGCGGACTTTCAACTCCAACCCGAGGTCCTTAAAAACTGTGTGCAACAATCTAAGTCTCTTTGATACCACCCAGGAACTTTAATACTGTTGAGCTGTAGCCTCTCGAAGAGCGTAAAGCCCCAACACCGAATGGTTGGTGCCTCCAGATTTGGCTGGCATTCAGAAATCCGACTAGTAAAAGGCCCGTTGCGTGGCACGATAGCCTCGAGCCGGGACGGGATGTGCAAGCCCTACCGAAGAGGACAGTGGCTTGTCGTTCTTCTTGTTATAACATTTAATGTACCAGCTGCACCTAAAAAAAACTGAGCAGAAAAATAGACTGTGACCGCTACACCTCATGTATGTCTTTCTGATGTAAAGTTGTCTCAAACAGGATTCTTTGGAGATTATAGTGATCGAAAACTAAACATTTTGCTGTAGTAAAAACTACCCACGTTTCTGTTTATGCTGTTTCGTGTTGTGCTTATGAGCAGGTAAGCTTGCTATCATGATATGGAACGATGTCGCAAATGACCGATGGATTATTAAGGCTGACGATACAAGACGATAGGAAATCAATACATTGCGCGCTTTCAGCTGATCATATGAAATTTAACCTTCGTACCAACGATCAACTTCGTAGAATGTAACGGGGAACCAACGACTACGTACCAGCAGTGACGTATCGAAGCGGCTCTACCAAATACCTGAAATGACTTCGTCGCGTAGAAAGGGTCCTCGTCAGACCCACACATTTGCTTGCTCGGGTTGTCATCGGACCTGATCTTTCGTTTTCCCTGGATGTTTGACTCGTCGCTGGATGGTGGCTTGTACGTTAGCAATTTGCCTTTTATCTCGCACGCGAGTCTTTGTAAAACTGCGCGCAATTTATTAACACGGCATAGACAGGAGTGTCATACAACGTATCGTTAACATGAACGCCGGATCTTACGAAAAGCACCTCAGATTTCAGATACTGATTTCCCATATAAATACAGGCTGCTCTCCATGAGGACAGAGGTAGCTTTTGCACGGTCGGGACGACCGTTCAACCAGGCTATTGATCACTACCGTAAATTCGAACGGGCCAATGATCTCCACCATTCGTATGACGCATGGAAATTGTGTGGCTCAATGTATTTCAAATAGTTATCACAGAGATCCATAAAATAGTCGCCTTTCGTCCGCATGAGGGCTTTCTGCAGCATCCACACCTTTGTTCTTCTTTAAGGCTCCTGACTTAGCTAAGATGTGGTGTCTTCGATACAGTTTTCAACTAAGCTCTACAACAGCAAAACAGCAGCATCGTCACACAATAACGTCAACCTTCATCGATCTATCACCTCTAAAATAATATTCAGCTCGCACCTATGTGTACCATGACGTTCAACTCTTCCACAGTCGCCAAAGGTTTCTTGCATTTGGATGTATTGTTAGTCCCTTTCCGTTAGCCAGCAAAACGTTTATGGCGCCCTCTCTTCCCTCCATGACTTGTTTCCATTCTCCTTTAAATTCAGCTACATATCCACAAACTAGATTACCAACAAAATTAGAAGCGTGGAGACGGGCGAGTCTATTCCGCACTTTAAATTTTGCGATTCTGTACTGCAAACGCCGTCAAACGTTTTTACGAACAACTAATTAGCCTACTAGTTAAATTTATCTGTGTTATGCTATCTATAGAAGGTCAGAGGTGCAGAGATTTGAGAGCTTTCATTGACTACAATTAGTGCTGAGCCTTAGGAACGGGTTAAACACTCTTAACTGGAAGATTACTAATGTCCAAATCTATCTTTGGAGCACCAAGTGTTGCTGACTTGTCTAGCTGAACCTAGTGTGACGGCACCTGCACCCGATAGTCTACCAAAGCTAGTGTTCTAGCATAAGCGAGCTGCTACTTCCTGGATGCAACTCTGAATTATCATGCAGCGATTCCAGTCAACATACTGGCGAACACCATCGTAAAACTTGACTCCGTGTTGACTCACGCTTATCCTGGCCACCATACTCGGCTTCGTGCTCGTCAACGCCAACGTGATCGTCAACGCCGACTATACAACGTATCAAGGGCTGAACGCAGCCGTAGGTATCATTTTCATGACAACACTGTATCAAGGTACGTGACGTACATCTTTTTTCTGCCCTTCACCCTGCGGGAACGTGCTGTCTACTGCCGCGAGATCGACGTGCAGACGTACAACACTCTATGGCACTTCCTCGGCATCAGGTCTGTCGAGATCCCCCACGTCTTTGGCATCAGTCTCCTCTTCACCATTGCCTTCTTCCCTCTCCTCGGCAGATCTGCTCCTTCAACGCGGCTGTTTTACTGGATCAACTTTTCCCTCTCCGTGCTCATACAGACGCTCCTGGGCCAGCTGCTCGTCTACTTACTGTCCAGTGGCGGAGTCGTTGCCTTTGCGGGCGTCCTCATTATGGTTAGGTCATGCTCTTTGCTGGGTCCAACCCGCCTGCTGATGCCATCCCGGACCGTTACCGATTGATCTTTGACGTCACTCCACAGCGCTGTTCCCTCTAGATCCTCTTCTCGTCCGTGTTTGGCAACTGTCCAAAAGATCCGGTGTATGATGAAATTACGAAGGGGTACACCAGCGTGCGGTCAGAACTCGCGTGTTAACCCCTGCGGAATTCACCGCCATCATGCATACACTTGTATCTGCTGGTCGGTAGTTCCAGTGTAAACGGCAATGTCGCCTTGTACAGTATGCTTAAGGTCATCTTGACATCAACTGTTAGATCCACCAAGCAAATTTTGACCTGCTTTGCCACGCATTCTAGTTGTTACAGTACAAAAACTCTTCTTGCTTGGCGTTAGCTTTGCAAAATTCTCGTGATTGCTTCGACTTGCCAATGACAACGAGATTCATCTTCTCGGTGCCGGTCATTTTGCAGCACATTGCGACTACAATACAATCTTATTTTGGCTTGTTTCCATTGCGCTTAATTGTTACCAGTGTCTTGTTGAGAGGTAGGCGATAACAAAAATGAGAGCTGATTCGTCAAAATTAAATAAAATTCCGAGGTACAAATTGGCTAACACCCTCATAAAGCTCTTTTTGATTCGCTCTCAAAAAGCAAGATCAACTTATTGTACCTCGTAGCGAATTACATGCTGCTGGATGCCGTGTCGAGTCTTAAATTTGTGCATCTATTCATTCGAAAGCCGCAGGTCGTTTTTGCTTAGCTTTTGACAGGTTTGAAAGGAGTCACCTTCTTCAAGTAATGTATCGAATGATTAAATCGCTTTGCCACCATTGAACTATTAGATGCGAGGAGGGCATCCTCAAACGCTTGAAACATTTCCTTTTTGTTTTAGTCCTGCCTGTGCTAAGAACTCGTTTTATGATGCCTAACGAGTCTGTTCAGCTATCGTTGAGAAGATCCTAAGGCCAATCTTCACAATGATCTAGTCTTTTACTTGATCCAGCTTGATGCATGGCGTGCTTTCAATGTACACTTGCTAAATTTGACGCTTTTGGTCCATCATGGTATTCGTTCGCTTAGTCTGCATGTTTGAGGTGTATATAAATAATGTGCATTGTAGCAGGCTATACAAGGCTGTGGCGAGTACAAAACGGGAAATTGTTGGTTGGTGCACGCTGTTTTAGTGCCCTATTTTTTAGTGTTCATGTATAGATTCAACATACAATAATCAAGTGACGCAGCTTTATGCGGGAAACGGAGGTCCTCAAACAGTAATTTATGCTCTGTTTGGGTTCTTATTAGGAGGGACGACAGTAGATGATGCCGCTCAAACGCCTATATAAAAAGGCCCTTAGTAATGCGAAACACTGTCAATTAATCTAAAGAGGAGACCGCATGGAATGTATGCGTCACACCCAAAAAGCCGCACGTGATTGGCTTAAAAAGGAAGCAAGGCGATCAAAGGACAAATTATCAGATTCTTGCGTCTCTGGAATCAGTAAATGCGAAGTTGTTTGCATTCAGAGTACATGAAAAATGAGAAGGTAAGCTTTAATAGTCACCCACCCTCTCGATGACAGAGAGAATTCTTTGATTAAATTTCCCTTGGCATGAATATAGTTTGTGTCGTCAGCCGCACTTTGTGGCTGACGGCCTGAGCGGGCAGGATACTATTCCGTCTCCTATTTGCTCATATTTTTTTCTTATAAACATTGACCTACATCAACGGGTAGCTTTTAAACACATAATTCATCATTTAATATAAGCAAAGTACATAACGAACAACGCATCCCATAGCCGCCAACCACCCAAAGTAAATACTTGAAAACACAGATCATGATTCATTTTTCCGTACTGATTGACTTACTTCTCGAACCGTCCTCAAGATTGTTTCCCTATCTTATAAAGACCAGAACATGAATTTGGTGATTTAAAAAAAAATCAGATCCTCATCACTCTTTTGACTCATACATATTACGTCCCACGATGCTCGATCTGTGGTCTCGAACTCAGAACCCGTAACTACATAACATCCAAAAAATGGAAGAGTATTTTGAGGGGAAAATCTATACGAGAATACTTCTGAGCAAAAAAACCACATTCCTGTATTGATATGCATATTTGAAGGGGTGTCAATATTCTGTACGTATAAAACTAGTAAATACAAACGTACGGGGTACTCTGGTTGACGGCAGCCATACCTGTAACGGGGTGAATCGTTACATAACAATTTATGAGAAATTGTTTATAGAATCTAACTATAAGAGTTATATTCCCAGAATATTGTCATAAGGACAAATGTTCTGTGGCACTTACGAGTAGTTCCTAATTGGTTGATAAAGGCCATTATATCAACCAACGAAGACGCGCCACGACAGACGCACGCAATGAGTGGTGAGCAGATAGTTGATTTACAAATTTGTATTTAGACATACTTAGATGAGGATAAACAGTGGTTTATTGCAGACATTAACTATTATAAATACAGTTCTACTTTTTACTTTAACCAAGTACTCGCTTCTTCTTACCGTCTTCATCTGCACGTACGAGTGTACGTGAAGTTCCGAGGCACCGCCTTATTCTGTCATCAGAATAAGTAGCTTGTACCATTACCTGTACAAGCTTCAGGGTGCCCCGTTACGCCTGGTAGCACTTCGTAGTCCGTCCAAGGACCACTTTCACATCTAACATGAATATGTTAGATGAAGAAGATGGCCAAAGTTTCACGCTACGCGTGACGGCTACTTTCATTTGAGCGATGTCGAATGGGATGCGGTTGAACGGATGGGTTCAACCATGGGCATCCAAGATGTTAGCGTCATGCTAGAGGCTCTCAATAGAGATGCCCAACATGCTACTATCCCCAAGTTCATTCAAATTGAACTTGATGCTGAACGCGAGAAAGTAGCCTTGCTTCACCAACAAGGTTCTCAACAAGAAGAGTTGTTGAGAGAACAGGGTGCTCAACAGTTTGAACTGTTGAGACAGCAGCAGGCTGCTGCTGGTGGGTCGATGCACTCGCGTCGACCCGAATCCTTGAAGATTGACATCCCCAAGTATAGGGGAGTCGAAGAGGACTCCCTCTTGAGATTGTTCGTCGAATTGGGTGACTCCATAAGGGCGCGTCGCATCGACGACGGGATATGCAAGTTGCATTTGACCAATCAAATCTGGCAGGACGTGCCAAGACTTGGGCTTTGGGACTCAAGTTGCACGACCCATATGCGTTTGGGTCGTTGGAAGTCTTTAAGTCGCGGCTCAGACAAACGTTTGAACCGCCTAGAGCTGAGTTCAGAGCTCGAATCGAACTCTTGAAGCTCAAGCAGGGTAAGCGTGATGTGCACGCTTACGCGCAACATATACGACATCTCACGAGTTGTATAAGTTCAAATCCGGTGGATGAACACACGTTGGTTTCGGTGTTCATGCAGGGTCTTGCGGATGGTCCCGTCAAGACTCACCTGTTCTGGCTTGAATTGGATTCACTAGAACAAGCCATTTCCATTGCGGAGCAGGAAGACTTCAGTCTGAGACAGGCTCGCGCCAGCTCGACATCATATCGTCAACCGAGACGATATGACAACGGAGGTCCAGAGCCGATGGAACTCTGTTATGTAGAGAGCGAGAAGGCTCGCTCTACAGGCTACAAGAGCTTGCAGAGATGCAACAGATGTCAAAAGACAGGACACTACGCTTACGAGTGTAGTGCCCCTCGTCCAGTGTCTCGCAACACTGGGTGTGGTGACCGTCCACCCATGAGAAGGGGGCAGGAACGAGGGACCGCTGTTGGTGCAAAGACGCAACAACGGGATGGACCGTCAAAAAACGGACAGGATCAGTAGGTGCGGAGCACCCTACTGGTCCAGCAACGTCAAGAGAATTTGTAGGCCTCTTGATGAAGGTTGCCCCCAACACACAAACCTTGTGCGTTGCTGCTCTAGGTAATGAGGTCTCACTCATTACCTTGAAACTCGAAGTGACGAATAAGTTGTCCCTTCGAGCTCTAGTCGATTGTGGGGCATCCAACAATGTTGTGCAACGCCAATCGCTAGAAGATAGTCACTTTGAGTTCAGTGAATGTGAAACACCTCCTACGAGGATGACGGTACGTCTTGCGACAGGAAAATCCGTAACAGTCATAAAGCGTATAGTGAAGATCCACTATACACTAGAAGATACCCAATATGACGATGACTTTATCGTATTGGATTTGGATGACAAATTTGATGTCATCCTTGGAATAACGTGGCTCAGAAGGTACGAATCACGGGTAAACTGGCAACATCGGACAGTAACGATGCCTGTCGCTTGTTCATCAGATGGCCATCTGATGAACGTTTTGGAGCGTCCACATACGTGTGGATGTACTACGAGTGAGTGCGATGGCCTCATTTGTGGTACGGTCGTTGGTACGACTGCACAAAAGCTTAGTGTAACAAACGGTTACACTTCGGAGCAAAGTTCCGGCGGCTGTGAGGAAACACAGGCTGCGCCGAAGGTCCACCACTCGAATAAGTCGAGTGGACCGGGACAAAGATGTATCCCTAGCGGGGAACATCTAGAAGAGAAACAATCGATCACTCAGGTTAAGCATAACGATAATCCTAGATCGACTGGAGAGTCTTTCGTAGAGGATCTCGCTGTGGTTGCGCAACCACAGCTAGAGGAAGTTAAGGGAATAAGTCCCGATATTACAAATACGGCGGAAATAAGTTCCCCGAAACCCGCGGGAATAAGTCCCCGGAAAGCCGAAGGAATAAGTCCTTCGAGGCCTGAGGGAATAAGTCCCCAGGAAATGACAGAGACATTGAATGTCATAGTCAATAACGGATCAAGTGTAGGCGCTTATACACTTGATCTGATTGCGCCTCCGAAGTTGACTTCGAAGATCACTCAGTTGCCAACGCTCGACCATAAAAGGTTCTTGCGTGATCTCCGTAGTGGCAAAGTCAAGCAGATCTGCGTACTCGTCGCTGACGACGAGTGTGTAACCGACATAAGGTCAGCAACAGTGTATACTGAGAACGAGAGATGTAATGGGCCACCCCGTTACATAAGTAGGCTCGATTAAGTTTACATGTTACTTAAGTAGGGGTGTTACTTTCGGAGTAGCGAAAGTAGCACGTCGTATATTTTTGCTGGTTTAATGGGCTCAGTACCATTATTAGCCAGTAAGATATAGGCACGTAGATTGAGTGGTTCCCAAGAGTCCAAGGGAACCATTCGTACTTAGAACAATTTAAAAGACAAAAATACAAACAGAGTTAAAAATACTTAATACCTAAGACTTGGGCTTCAAGCTTCCTCAAAGCGTTAGAAATAGTGTACGCTAAGTACGGGTCATTCTATCCCCGTTACACCTGGTAGCACTTGTTGGTCCTTCCCATGCCCGAGTTTGGGATGAGCGATTCGTCGTACTTTGACGCTCCAGACGTGAGTCTGGAGCACGCGACTTTTCCCCATCTCACTGGTGTTGAGTGGGATGCCCCAAATCGCCTCGCGGCGATATCTGGAGAGGCATTCGTTGTGTCGCTGATGAGATCAGCGACTCCTGATGGACAGCGTCTCGCCATACACGACTACATGGCTCGCGAGCTCGCCGAATCCCATCGGCGAGGTTTAACTCCCTCGCGGACTTCACGGAACGATGCCGTGAAGATGGAGACCTCCGCCTATTCTGGCGAAGGAAAAGAACGCTTGTCGTTGTCTCGTTGGTTTCGAGAGGTCGACATCGCTATCGCCTCAAGACTTCTCGAGGCTCCTCAAGCGAAGGTCAATTTCCTTCTTTCCCGTCTCACTGGGAAATCCAAGGAGTGGGCCTTGGGAAAACTCGTTGTTGACGAGTTTGCGTTCCCCACTCTGGAAGCCATCCAGAGTGACCTTCGACTCGCCTTCGAGCCGCCCAGGAAGAGAAGTTGGTGCGTTCAAGGTTCCTGTCCCTGCGACAGGGTAAGATGTCCATGCGCGACTACGTGCAGATGGCTCCTCATCTGGCGTCTTGCATTATCACGCATCCCATGGACATGTATACACAAGTGAACGTGTTTGTCGATGGCACGCGTGAAGGGCAGACTCGCCTCTCGCTGGAACGAGCAGAGCCTGCCACGTTGGAGGAGGCTTTCGCTATCGCTTTCCGTGAGGACTTCAGAGTCACCAAGGCCTATACCAAGCCTTCAGTTGTTACCGCTGTCAGATCAGCGGGCCCGGAACCTATGGAGATCGATGCAATTGAGTCGTCGGGTGACCGACGACGCTCTACAGCCTACAAGGGCGACGTTCGAGGCGGACGTCAGATGATCTGCTTTCGATGCCGAAAGCCGGGACATCGCGCGGCTGAATGCCGCGCGCCAGCACCGATGTCGGTGCGTGCGACGGACACCCATCATGAGGGAGGTGCTCCGATCAGTCGTCCAAAAAATGGACGAGACCAGTAGGTGCAGGGCGCCCTGCTGGTTTGAAGGGAGGTCCGGGTCCACCGGTGGCAGCCCGACCTCCCAGCCCATCTGTGATGCGTGCACGGTCAAATGCCACCACTACGAGTGGTGATTAAGACTGGTTATCGCTAATCTGCATGTCGCAAATATCTGGCGACCTCTACGAGCGCTCATGGATTCAGGAACGAAAAACAATTTATTCCGTGAATCTTGCGTGTCAGTGCTGTCACCCAGCATCCAGGTCCAAGAGGGACCTGGAAAAATTGTTGTCAAGCTCGCTGACAAAAAAACCACGCCGCGTATCGCGGCGCGAAGTGTCGTTGCCATACAAGTTTGACGGTTATCGCAGTAACGACAACTTCTTGGTGATTGAGATGAATTATGCATTCGATTGCATCCTGGGCATGCCATGGTTGGCACGCTCTAAGTTCCAGATCGAGTGGTTAGCCAGATCAGTGAGACGTTGAAGCAAGTTCAACGTCAGCGAAGTGTTCACCCATCTCTTGGTGTCTCCAACCGATTTACCGAACGTAACAGTCGTGGATCGTACGTCCACGACACTGGCGGTACACAGAGTGAGCGATGGCCCTCTCTGTACTAATTGTTCCGTGCCCCTACGCACGAGTGATGATGTCTCCTCGCTTTGCAGCGAGGAGTCCGACGAGGACGAGCAGTGGCTCCCGCGTAATGACGACGCGGACGAGCAGTGGCTCCCGCGCGACGACGACGCGGTCGAACAGCGGTTCCCGCACGAGAGAGCAGTGGTCGAACACGAACAAGTGTTCCCACCTGCACCCATTGTGGTCGAGCAGAGGCTCCCACAAGGGCAAGATGTAACGGGGTGAGAGCCCGTTACCGTCTTACACTAATAATTAAGCTGAGGAAGCGCTGTGATTTATAAGGTAAATTTAACTCTGTTTGTATTTTTGTGTTTTTATAATTCGCAGTAAGTGCGAATATGTTCCCTAGCTCATGGGAACCACTCAAATACAGAACTAATTATTATTGGCTAATTATTGGGTCTGGCACCCCAATAATAAACCAATAATAAATAGACGCGCAGTATCCGCTATCCGGATACTGCCTACACTTAATGTATGTAATTATGTAATAAAACTATGACTACTTAATATAATGGGTTGCCCCATTACATCACCCCCCTCTTCAAGTTACGCTTACCGTGACGTAAGCGCCATACACAGAAAGTTTCTTCTTAACGAATAGTCCAACGAAAAGCCCAACGAGAACTCCAACGACACGTCATCTTGGTCTTCGAATCTGCTCAGCCACAAACAACTGAGCAGCATGAATCCTGAACACCCACGCGACTCGACCCCAAACGACAGTTGGGGTCATCAGACACTTCGAAGAGAGCGTGCACCGCAGACCATGGATGACGACTTGAAGCCGTGGGGCTTGTACAGCCTTGAAGGCGCACACCAACCTGAATCACTTGAGACCATGAAGAATCTCTTCACACGATACCGTAACGTTCGAGGCAAGGGAACGAATCACACATACACTGAAGACGCACTGCAACGATCTTGGTGTGCCTTCATCAGACGTTGGAACGCGAGTCGACGTGAAGGGGCATCCTTCACGTCCTGGATCGAGGGACGCGAAAGTACTCATGGCGACCACGCTATTGGCGACTTACGACGACGCGTATGTCATTTGACTCGTGATGGGTTCCACATGTGTTACGTCCATGTCCGTGAAGGGTGTCCACGGTGTCACATGGAGAGACCGCGACCAATGCGGCAGGAATGGGACGACATGGTGTGTGCACGGGAAATGCCCCAGCACATCCGACCATGGATCGGACGCTATGAGAGGAGCCTCTCAGAGCTCCAAGTATCTGCGTTGCGTCACATGAGGGAACGCCCTGTCGATCAATGGAGGCGTTCACGTAGTCGAGATCGTTTGTCTTACGACCACCGAGGTCGTTCTCGTAGTCGCTCTCGACCGTCAAGGTATCCAAATGTTCCCGAGCCTCGTAGAAGACGTCGGAGTCGCTCGGGAGATCGTCGTCGATCGCCAATTCACGCACGTTACGGTTCGCGGGATCGTGGAAGGAGTCAGCAGCGTCGCGTTCGCCGACCTCTTACTGGTCTCGTACTCCTCAACGACGTCAGGAACATCGTGAGCCAGCATACTTCGAGGCTCCCACGTGTCTTCCGTTGGTGAATAACCCAACCATCGGACCTTGTAATGCGTTTCTGAACGACTCTTCGATGGCGCCGAGCCACTACTCGGCGCAAGAGGCGTGGGGTCTTCATGACCGACGATACGGTCCACAATCCAGCGTCGCTCACCCGATGCATCTACCAAGGGAGGAGGAGCATCACGACGGAAGGCTTCCTGGGTTGGGCGCCGATTCTCATAATCGGGCGCCTGTGCCGTCGAGTGACGAGCTTCGTTTCCTTCGTGCTGACACTGAAGAGGCGATGAACGGCCTTCTGGATGCCCGTGAGATGGCCGAGAGGGCTCGAGATCGTGCAGCAGCTGCGACAGAGGCTGCCGAGAGAACCCGACGGGAGCAGCAGGACTTGGTGGAGCGTCTGCGACAGCTCGAGACTGCTGCGTTCGGTGGACCCCAGCAGAACGAGTCTGCTCGCGCTCGTCTAGGACTTGGTCCCAATCGTCGTCAGCGTCGTCGGCAGGGGGTGTCGGACTTTGAGCCGATACAGACGAGTGAGGATGGACCAAAGGGAGATCCGCCGGCAGGTAAGCCTTAAGGCGCCCGACATAGAATGTCGGGTGCAAACGCATAGTGGTAGGTATGTCTAGCGTGTAAGCATCTCCATGGACTTCAACAATCCGAAAGGGCCCAATATATCTTGGCGCTAATTTATTAGCGCCCAAATTCGTTACTGACGTGTCTGGTAATCCGCTTGTCGATAGTAAGACTCTGTCACCTTCTTTGAACGTCAGCAAGTTCTTTCGACCTCGCTTGTCCGCGTTCTCCTTTTGTTTATCCACTGCTTCTTGGAGTGCATCGCGTACAAAACGCGTGATACTTTGCCGTAGTAATAGGAATTCGGTCACAGCAGCCGAACTTACAGGAGAAGTGGACTCTTTAGGAGCAAAATTAGCGACGGGAGACGCGATGGGATGCATCGCGTCGGGACTCGATATGCCATTGGCCACGAAATTAACAGTATGAGTTGCATCGGCAGCAACCTTGTCTTCAACATTACCAATCATCAAAATTTTTCGCGTAGTGTCATCGGGAGATACTCCCCCACCAAGCTGAGAAACTGGGTGTGCTGAAGCTGAAAGAGCAAGAAGCGCTGGAACGCGAGGGTGCCTCGCGTTATTCACGAAAAATGGCGTTAACCCAGTCGACGCATGAATTGCGTTGTTGATTGCAAATTCAGCGAGAGGGAGAAACGAACTCCACGACTGGAATGATGTCGCATAACTGCGTAGTACATCTTCAAGCACTCTGTTCACGCGCTCCGTTTGCCCATCCGTCTCTGGATGGGCTGCCGTAGACATAAGCAGTCGCGTGCCCAATAGTCGAAACAACGTTGCCCAAAAAGCTGATGTAAAGCGCGGGTCGCGGTCCGAAACAATTGTTCAGGCAAGCCGTGATGTCGAAATATGAGATCGATGAAGATCTGCGCGGTCGTCTCCGCCGTAACGTGCGCGGAGACTGGAGCAAAATGCACCATTTTGCTAAATCGATCCACAAAAACCAATACGCCCGTGCGTTTCTGTTCGTCCGGAGGGAGACCAAAGATGAAATCCATGCTGACAGAACGCCAGGCTTCCGTGGCAATCGGAAGCGGACGCAATGGAGCTTGTGAAGACGGCGCAGGCTTCACACGCTGGCTTATTTCACAAGAGCGTACCCATTTCTGGATGTATTTGTACATACGCGGCCAGAAAAACACACGAGAGATGGCCGCGAACGTCTTCTCGCGACCCAAATGACCACCAGTTGGAGTGTCATGAAATTCATGCACCAATCGTGCGCGGAGGTCGTCATCAGCAGGGATGACGACGCGCGGTGGGTCGAAAACGTCCATTGTATAAGTCAGCAGCGGACCATCAAGCGCGTACCGCTTGATGTTGTCACGCGTTGGTTTCGTCAACTTCGCGAGTGAACCCTCACTAGGGTGTCGAAGGTAATTGATGATTCCCGTGTAGAATGAATCGTTCGCATATGACTCAGCGATTTGAGTCCGGATTGACAGCTCAGGTGTCAAAATCATTGCATTGAGCCCCTGCTCAGCACAGCATAAACAAATGTCGTCGTCCTCGTCTTCAGCAATGCCTGGCTGATGACCCATGTCACGTCGAGGATCATAATCGGGACGTCGAGAAAGCGCGTCAGCAAGAATGTTGTTCTTGCCGGGTTTGTAAAAGACCACGAAATTATACTCTGAGAAGTATGACAACCAACGTGCCATACGCTGGGACAAGTGGGGAGTCTTGACGGCGGTACGCAATGATGCGTGATCTGTATAGACCGAAAACATCTTCTCGCCGAGCAAATATACTCTGAACTTGATCAGCGCGTAACGCATAGCCAAAAGTTCCTTGTCATGTACCGGATAGTTCCGCTCTGCGGGTTTCATCTGTCGTGACTGAAAGCTCACGACGCGCTCTCGGCCCTCATCGTCAAACTGCATGAGGGCACATCCAATAGCGAAATTACTCGCATCACAGACGACGTGAAATGGCTTGGAATCATCAGGCAACATCAGCACTGGTGCTTCAGACAAGCTCTTTTTCACAGAGTTGAAGGCAGAGTGATGTTCAGCTTTCCATGACCAAACTGCGTCTTTCTTCAGTAGAGTCGATAGTGGCTGGATTAGTTCTGCATAGTTCTTCGTATACTTATGCAAGTAATTGGCCAAGCCAAGCCATTGGCGTAGTTCCGTTTGGTTCCTGGGCGTAGGCCATGAACATATCGATGACACTTTCTCGGGTTCAGCATGGACACCTTCCTTGCTAACATAGCATCCAAGAACTGGAATCTCGGGAGCACAGAAGACACACTTCTTCAAATTTGCGTACAGTTTGTTCTCGCGCATCACTTGGAACACCTGTTTCAAATGCCGAAGGTGGACCTCCGTAGCGCTGAGTTGTTGCTCAGCGCGGCTGTGAACAAAAAATATCGTCGAAATAACTTGGAGCGAAATCACGTAGTGGCCGAAGCACTTGTGTCACCATCCGGTTGAACGTTGCTGCAGCGTTTTAAGGCCTTGTGGCATGACTAGCCACTCCCAAAGCATCCCACTCGGTGTGCTGACAGCGGTGAACGGGATATCACTGTCCCTCATTAAAATCTGGTAAAACCCGTCTGTCAGGTCTATGGCGCTAAAAATCTCGCTGCCGGACATGGTATCCAGTACCATGTCTTTCCGAGGAATTGGTGTTTGAGCCGGGATCGTGGCGTCATTCAACTTGTTAAAAGCATGCACGATGCGCCAACCGCCGGTGGCTTTCTTCACACAGAAAGCCGGACTCGAATGTGGCGATATGCTTTCGCGGACGTGTCCTGCCTTACGGCGGCCCTCAAAAAATTCATCAATTGCGATGACTTGGTCACGCGGTAGCGGCCACTGCCGCGTCACGCAATACTTCGATCCTGGCACGAGATCGATCTCGTGTCGCACACCACGATCCGCTGGAAGCTCAGCGGGGATATTCTCCGGAAAGATGTCGGCATACTCACGCGCGATATCATAGACAGGGTTGCCCGAAGCACGAAGGGCTTCCCAAGACTGTGCCACGAAACGTTCTTCGCGCGCTGATTTGGGCTCAGCGCTCTTTGGGCGAGCCTCCAGAACTTCTCCACTAGCTGCTTCGGCGGCTGATATGATGCACACTTGCTCGATGTCGCCGGCCTTGAGGTCGTAAAGAAAATCTTTCCATGGTAGGGTTAATAGAGATGTGATCTCTGCAACAGTGCACGGAGGGCTCGCTACCTCAACGTAGCGGCCACGATGTGAAGACCCTTCCACATATTCAAGCGCACAAACGGATTCCGTCAATACAGTATCGTCGTCAACGGCGCTTGAGCGAGAATTTCGTCGTCTTGGTGATCGGCGTGCACCTTTCTTGCGTTTACGCTTTCTCTTGCGTCTTGAGCCACTGCTCGAGGCTGGAACGTCGCTGTCGCTGGAGGATGAAGTACCCCCCGCTAGACGTGGGAGCTCTGTCTATACCACGTCGTTCACATTTAAGTCCACAGCCCGTTCATTCTCGTCGATAAGAGGCGGGAGCTCGTCGTCGACCGCCTCAGATGTATGTGGGAGCCTCTGCTCGACCACCTCGGTTACAATCGGGAGCCTCTGCTCGGCCGTTGTGTGTGTATGCGGGAGCCCCTGCTCGACCGCCTCGCTAGAACTCGGGAACCCCTGCTCGACCGAAGTCCGTGTGTGCGGGAACCCCTGTTCGACCGCCTCGTTGTGAATCGGGAGCCCCTGCTCGACCGATGTCCGTGTGTGCGGGAACCCCTGTTCGACCGCCTCGTTGTGAATCGGGAGCTTCTGCTCGACCGATGTCTGTGTTTGCGGGAACCTCTGTTCGACCGTCTCGTTGTGAATCGGGAGCCCCTGCTCGACCGATGTCTGGGTTTGCGGGAACCTCTGTTCGACCGCCTCGTGTTGTGGTTCTATCAGTGTGACTGAACATACCGGACACAGAGGGCCATCGCTCTCTCTGTGCTGACTTCTAGTCGTGGCGAGTTCGTTCACGACCCTGACGTGAGGCCAATCGGATGGCGCTACCAACAGATGAGTGAAAACTTCACTTACGTCGTAACCGCTTCGTCGTTTGACGGACCGAGATAGCCAGTCTATCGTCGGCTGATATCGTGACAGCCACGGTATCCCCAAGATGCAATCGAATGCATAATTCATCTCGTACACCAAAAATTCGTCATTACTTTGGAAGCCGTCGAACGTGTACGGCAAAACCACTGTTTTACGCGGGACACGCTGTGGTTGTCCATCAGCAAGTTTGACAACGATGTCACCTGGACCTTCTCGAACCGTAACTGTCGACGGGAGAAGGGACAAACATGATGCTCGAAAGAAGTTGTTGGATGCACCCGAATCCATAAAACGCTCGAAGTGGTCGTTTAACTCCAGCAACGATGAGACTGATAATTATCAGTCTCGAATCGTCGCGCATAGTGGTGGCATTGAAGTGGGTATGTATCACTTTAGGGCTAGGAGCCCGAGCTGCCACCTGAGTACTCGGGGCTCCATTACTGCCAGTAGGGCGCCCCGCACCTACTGGAACCGCTCGTTTTTTGGCGGGACCACTGACGACACAGTATCTCCACGTGAGACAGCTGTGTTCATGGACACCGGCGCTGGTGCTCGGCAGACGCCGCACGATGGCCAGTCTTGCCGCACCGATAACACTTCATCGTGTTTTGACTTCGAATGTCGCGGCCAAATTGCTTGCCGCGACCACGAGATGCATCGATAACGTCAATTTCCATAGGCTCTGGGCCAGACGTACGCGGGCGTTGCGACGCTGCCTGCAAATATGACGATGCGACCGTGTAATCTTCACGAAGCGCGAGGGTAAATGCCTCCTCAAGAGTCTTAGGTTCAGCACGTGTGAGGCAATAGCGGGTCATGCCCTCTTGCATACCAAAGACAAAGACATGAACTTGCGAAGCCATGTCGATCGGCCGCGTGATGATACACGAAGCAAGATGTCGCGTCTTCTGTACGTAATCACGCATCGACAGCTTGCCCTGTCGAAGTGAAAAGAAATCTGCGTGCAAGCGTGACTCATCTTGAGGGGGCTCGAACGCCAGTCGTAAGTCGCGCTGGATATCGTCCAGCGTGGGGAATGCCAACTCGTTTACAACGAGCTTCCCAAGAGCCCATTCTTTGGCTTTACCAACAAGCCGAGACAGTAGGAAATTAACCTTGTCCGTCGGAGCGTCAATCAACCTTGACGCTATGGCGATATCAATCTCCCTAAACCAGCGATTAAGGGGGAGACGATCTGGACCATCACCAGAGTATGTCGACGTCTCCATTTTAATTGCATCGTAATGGGAGGGGCGCGAGGGAGTATGTACTCGCCGGTTCGCTTCGGCGAGCTCGCGCACCATGTAGTCTTGAATGGCGGCACGGTGTTGTTCGGGCGTCGCTGTGCTCAGCAGCGACGTCACGAAGATTTCACCAGACACCACCGCGAGGCGGTGTAATGCCTGCCATTCTACCGTAGTGAGATGGGGAAAATATGCATGCTCCAGCGAAACTGCTGGAGCCATCGAAGATTCACTCATATCCATCTCGAACTTGGTCATGGGAAGGACTACGAAGTGCTACCAGGTGTAACGGGGTGAGAGCCCGTTACCGTCTTACACTAATAATTAAGCTGAGGAAGCGCTGTGATTTATAAGGTAAATTTAACTCTGTTTGTATTTTTGTGTTTTTATAATTCGCAGTAAGTGCGAATATGTTCCCTAGCTCATGGGAACCACTCAAATACAGAACTAATTATTATTGGCTAATTATTGGGTCTGGCACCCCAATAATAAACCAATAATAAATAGACGCGCAGTATCCGCTATCCGGATACTGCCTACACTTAATGTATGTAATTATGTAATAAAACTATGACTACTTAATATAATGGGTTGCCCCATTACACAAGATGTGGCCGAGCAGGGGCTCGCCACCGAGTGTGACGTGGATGGACAAGATTCCCCACGTGCGGACATGATGGTCGAACAGGGGTTCCTATCGTCGCCTACTGTGGTCGAACAGAGTTTCCCACATGAGCAAGACGTGGTCGAGCAGGGGCTCCCACACGAGTCTGTGGCGGTAGAGCAGGGGCTCCCGCATCATGCGTCGACGGACGAGTATGGACTACTCTCGTCACGCGATTTCAACGTCCTGGATGAGGACATCCAGCGTCTAGAGGGGGGTGCAGATTTAACACCTGACTGCGGTTCGCCAGCTTCGAGCATGGACTCGAAGCACGATGGGGACGCAAGCTACGAGAACTCAGCGTTGGAATGTGTCCACGCTATTGTGTACGTGGACGGGAGTCCACAAAGGCGCTAATACATTGAGGTCGCGAGTCCACCTCGCGACGCATCGTCGATTACGAGCCTTCCAGGACTCTCCTGGAAGCATTTTCTACGTGACCTCAAGGGAGGCACGGTGGAACAAGTATGTCTGGTCACCAACGAGGTGAACTATGAGCCGAATGAGGAGCGAAAGACGCGCCCTCGCAGCGCTGAGCAAAGGTCAGCGCGCGAAGAAAGATTAGCGTCGCAATCTTGGGAGGCTCTGCGCGAGTCTGGTAACCTTGTTTACGACATTGCACGAGAGTACGCCGATGTGTTCCCGGACAAGATTCCGGCCGAACTCCCTGCCGATCGTGGCGTGCGGCACGAGATTGATCTCGTGCCAGGATCGAAATATTGTGTGACACGCCAGTGGCCGTTGCCTCGAGACCAAGTCGAGGCTATTGATGCATTCTTCGTAGGTCGTCGCAAGGCCGGTCATGTGCGTGAGAGTGTCTCACCCCATTCGAGCCCAACCTTCTGCGTGAAGAAGGCTACGGGAGGCTGGCGTATAGTGCATGCGTTTAACAAGATCAACGATGCCACTATTCCTGCCCAAACGCCTATCCCCAGGAAAGACATGGTTCTAAACTCCATGTCAGGTAGCGTCATCTTCAGCGCCATCGATCTGACCGATGGCTTCTACCAGATATTGATGCGAAAGAGTGAAATACCACTCACTGCGGTGTCCACCCCGAGTGGTATGCTATGGGAGTGGCTGGTGATGCCACAAGGATTGAAGAACGCACCAGCCACTTTCAATCGCATGGTATCTCAAGTGTTGAGACCGCTTCGAGACTTTGCTCCTAGCTACATCGATGACATTTTTGTCCACAGTCGCGCTGATGGCAACCTTAGTGTTGTCCAAGTTCACCTTCAACACATGAAGCAGGTGTTTTAAATCATGCGAGATAACAAGTTATATGCAAACTTGAAGAAGTGTGTATTCTGTGCACCGAAGATTCCGGTGCTGGGCTGCTACGTGAGTAAATCGGGTGTTCGAGCCGATCCAGAGAAGGTGTCGTCAATCTGTTCTTGGCCCACACCCAAGAACCCTACGGAGTTACGTCAATGGCTCGGTCTAGCTAATTACTTGCATAAGTACACAAAGGATTACGCCGGTTCTATACAGCCCCTGTCGTCACTTCTGAAGAAAGACGCCACGTGGTCGTGGCGTCCCGAACATCAAGCAGCCTTTGACGCAGTGAAGAAGAGCCTGGCGTTGGCGCCAGTGTTGATACTCCCTGACGACACCCAGCCGTTTCACGTGGTGTGTGATGCAAGTGACTTTGCAATTGATTGCGCCATCATGCAGTTCGATCATGAGGGCCGTGAACGAGACGTGAGCTACCAGTCACGACAGATGAAACCGGCAGAGAAGAACTATCCGGTTCACGATAAGGAACTGCTAGCGATGCGCTATGCACTCATCAAGTTTCGTGTCCACCTACTGGGCGAACGCATGTTCGCCCTGTATACTGATCATGCATCGCTGCGAACAGCAATGAAGAGCCCACACCTGTCACAGCGGATGGCACGGTGGCTCTCTTTCTTTGACGGGTACAACTTCGTCGTGCACTACAAGCCAGGCAAGACCAAAAAAAAACATTCTTGCTGACGCACTGTCACGACGCCCAGATTACGATCCTCGTATGGCACTGAGTCGTCGGGCAACTGACGACGAAGATGAAGACGATCGATGTGCGACGTGTGTGTCGTTGAATCTAACTCGGGTCACACCCGAGTTATGCCTTTTCGATGAAATTGTCGCGGCTTACACGAACGAACCGGATTACGCGGACATTATCGCCTATCTGCGCGCTCCCAGTGAGGCTGCACTGGGAGCTCTTTCGCGAACGAAGCGTGACCACATTCAACGATACAGTATGGACGATGATTTGCTGTTATATAGCATCGACAAATTCGATGCACCTCGAACGGTGATTGCGAATGACTTGGATTTGCGTGCTCGTATCATCCACGAGTACCATAATGCCCCAATTGGCGGTCATCTGGGCCGCGAAAAGACATTCGCGGCTGTCTCGCGTGACTTCTTCTGGCCCCACATGTACAAATGGGTTCGCAACTGGGTTCGCACCTGCGAAATATGTCAGCGCGTGAAGCCATCTCCATCGTCGCAGGCACCCCTTCGACCCCTGCCAATTGCAGCTGAGGCTTGGAGCTCAGTCTCAATGGATTTTATCTTAGGGCTTGCACCAGATGGTCAAGACCGAACGAGTATTCTGGTCTTTGTCGACAGATTCAGCAAGATGACACATCTGGTGCCTGTTCATGCAACGATCACCGCGGCTGAGACCGCGGTGCACTTCATTGACACTGTGTTTCGCCATCACGGTCTACCAGACAACATTGTCTCGGACCGTGATCCTCGTTTTACATCTGCTTTTTGGACGTCATTGTTCGAGTTGCTTAGCACAAAGCTGCAAATGTCGACAGCAGCCCATCCGGAAACGGATGGGCAAACAGAGCGAGGTAATCGGGTCCTCGAAGATGTTCTTCGAAGTTACGCAACGTCCTTCAAGTTGGAGTGCGTTTTTGCCACTCGCGGAGTTTGCACTAAACAGCGCGGTTCACGCGTCAACGGGGTTGACGCCATTTTTTGCAAATTCGGCCCGTCATCCTCGTGTACCTACTCTTCTTGCCGTGGGTCAGCCCACGGCTCTTCGTGGCTCCACTCTGGCGGCGGGTGATAATGATAAACAACGATCGAGTGAAGCTCACGGTATTCTGAGCGCGAATGTTGTCAACTATTCCAAGGCGAAGTCTTCTGTTTCGACGCCACGTGACGTGGCGTCCCCGCTCGCTCAATGGACTGCACAGACGCTGATCGATCCTTCTTCGAGTATGCGAAACCATAAAGCTAACTACGCGCCGATTGAATCGGCGCGACCAATCTTTGACATGGCTGTGTCAGAGTATATACTCCAACGTCAAGCCATCACGAGGTTTGTACGCGATACTCTTCGATCTGCAGTGGATAAACAGAAAGCGAATGCAGACAAACGTGGAAGAAAGAACACCAGTACATTCAATAAGGGTGATCGTGTATTGTTAACTACCGAAGGCCTACGAGATTCAGCAGTAACCAATCTAGGCGCGAGAAAACTCGCGCCACGTTTCATCGGACCATTCACGGTACTCAAGGCGATCGGCGATGCATACACGCTGGCCATCCCTTCGTCACTGCGACTTCGCCCGACGTTTTACGTCGGGCGGCTCAAGGAGTACCGTCCAGCTACGCTTCACGGGTTGGCTCCGTCCTCGGAGTCAAAGGATCATAGGTCGACCTTCCCTCTCGCCTTGCTCGACGCCCCAGTGACATCGGACGCAGCTGCGTCCCAGTCTGCGCGTGCCCAAGAACCTGGCGTTCCAGGTTCCGCATCCGTTCAAGCAGCTCGCGGTTCGACTGTCGAATCTCGTTCGCTGCTCTCTCAGCCCGCGCAGCTAGGTCAAGGGCAGCTTCAGCCTCCAGCTGGGCATCAACAGCCTTGTTCACAGCCGCATCTACATCGTCCTGGGCAACCAGGACGCCAGCAGTACCATCGTGAGGGTCCACCACCGCTTGTGGACGCGGAAGGCCAGAAGCGCTAAATTGTGGAGCGTTTACAGGGTCACGAGGACCCTCGTCGCGAAACGACATCGTCGCGACACCATGAGCGCGCGGTTCCAACCGCGCGCAAGTATCGTGTACGTTGGCTCGGGTTTTCACCCGAGCAGGATACGTGGGAACCGCGCTCTTCGCTTCTTCGAGACGTTCCGGACGTCGTTCGGGCTTACGAGTCCCTGTACACGCTTGGTGCAGACTTGGTCGACGACCTGTGTGTTCTCGCGGTGAGCGAGAACGAGATGCACGACGACGGTGTCGTGGTGAAGTGTCACCACGACTACGAGACCGAGAGCGATTGCGAGAACGTCGTGGTGACGTTTCACCACGACGACGAGATGAAGAGCGACGACGAGAACGTCGCGACGAGCGTGTATCGCGACGATCACGCGAACGAGAACGTCGTGGCGAGTGCATGGCACCACGACCTCGACAACGCGAGTGGTTTCGCCAGCGTGACGCGCCACGATTAGCCGCAGTCTTGCGCTCCATCAAGCTGCGCTTGTATCGTCCGATCCAGAGCTGTTCATACTCGCTGAGTGGATACTCAGCGACGTGTCGTTGCCAAGCTTCGCAAGTTGGACGAGGCATCGAGTCACAGGAATAACAAGATTCGTGCACGTGAACGTAGCAGAGTCGATCTACGTTCCATGCGTTTTTACAGATCTCCTCGCGCAGTACACCGATGGAATGATCGGCGTGAATATCTTCACGATTGGCCAGCCACTGCTGAAAGTTTCTTCCATCTTCAAGCATCCAGTTCCACCGCCGGTCGAACGCACACCATGACCGCTAGAGCGACTCGTACGAGATGCCATCAAGACTCTTTCCACGCAACCCACGGAAACGCCGGAAGTAGTCCTGCATCGTTTCGAGAGAGTCCGGATCTCGAGCTCCGGACAAGTCATACAGCGCCCAAGGGATCAGGTGCCGATCCATCACGTGGTCGACTAAACTCCCGCTGATTGTGCGCGGGAGTGCTGTGGTGTTGGCGTCTGCGTCTTCAGTCATCGTTTGGCTTGTGCGTCGTTTGGTCTTGTGGTTGAGCACTCACGGTTCGTGAGTGCTGTCTTGAGAAGGGGGTGATGTAATGGGATACCCCGTTACATAAGTAGGCTCGATTAAGTTTACATGTTACTTAAGTAGGGGTGTTACTTTCGGAGTAGCGAAAGTAGCACGTCGTATATTTTTGCTGGTTTAATGGGCTCAGTACCATTATTAGCCAGTAAGATATAGGCACGTAGATTGAGTGGTTCCCATGAGTCCAAGAGAACCATTCGTACTTAGAATGATTTAAAAGACAAAAATATAAACAGAGTTAAAAATACTTAATACCTAAGACTTGGGCTTCAAGCTTCCTCAAAGCGTTAGAAATAGTGTACGCTAAGTACGGGTCATTCTAGCCCCGTTACAAGAGAGTTCTCAGTAGTTCATCTATGGACGAGAGTGTCCTAGATGAAAAGACACAAGTTGAGCAATACGACTCCCAATCGTGGGAATCGCTCAAGAAAAATTCTCTCTATGAAGATTTGGTTGAATTCAAGGATGTATTCCCTGAAACTGTTCCGTGCGAACTACCGAAGAATAAAGGTATTCGACACGAGGTCGAGCTTAAACCAGGCTCGAAGTACTGTGTCATGAAGCAGTGGCCACTGCCTCGTGCACAAGTACTTGAGATCGACAAGTTCTTTGCCGATCGTTTGGCTGCGGGCAATGTGAGGGAATCAACTTCCCCACATAGCTCTCCGACCTTCTGTGTGCGAAAAGCAACAGGAGGGTGGCGGATAGTGCATGCATTTAACAAGTTGAATGCTGCAACGGTACCGGCTCAGACGCCGATACCGAGGAAGGACGTAATAATTGATGGTATGTCAAAGAGTACCATCTTTTTGTCCATGGATTTGATGGATGGCTTCCATCAAATCCTTATGCGAGAACGGGATATACCCTATACCGCAGTTAGCACGCCTAGCGGTATGCTCTGAGAATGGCTAGTAATGCCACAAGGGCTCAGTAATGCCCCTGCCACATTCAACAGATGTGTATCACATCTGTTGAGACCAGTACGAGAATTCGCGCCGAGTTATTTCGATGACGTTTTCATCCATAGTCGAGCTATGGATGGAAAGTCGGACGTTGAGGTTCACAGGTACCACGTCCGACAGGTTCTTACAATCATGCGAAAGCATCAATTGTATGCAAACCTCAAGAAGTGTATATTTGCAGTAAGCGAAATACCACTTCTTTAGTGCATCGTTGGCAAGAACGGTGTACGTCCTGATCCCGAAAAGATCAAGGCGATCACCGACTGGCCTGTGCCGGTTGATGTCAAAGGTCTTCGAAAATTCCTTGGGCTAGCGGCGAATTTGCATAACTACTCACGCAATTACGCCGAGATGACTGTACACCTCTCTCGTTTGTTGAAAAAGAACGAGAGGTGGTTATGGAACGCTGAATGTCAGCGCTCCTTTGATGTTATCATGCAAAGCTTGATACAATCCCCAGTCCTAGCAATTGCCGATCAGGACAGGCCATTTCATGTGGTCTGTGATGCCAGCGATTTCGCAATCGGCTGGGCATTAATGCAGTACGATCTTGAAGGCGTTGAACGCGTCGTCTGCTATCAGTCGCGTCAGCTGCAACCAGCTGAGCGGAACTATCCAGTGCATGACAAGGAACTCCTTGCCATGAAGTATTCACTCGCGGAGTTCAGAGTCTATAAATTAGGAGATAGACCCTTCATTGTTTACACTGACCATGCGTCATTACGCACGGCAGTGAACAGCCCGCACCTTTCACAACGAATGGCGCGGTGGTTGTCATTCTTTGCAGAATACAACTTTACGGTCGAGTACAAACCAGGACGACTTAATGTCGTCGCTGATGCACTCTCACGTCGTCCCGACTTTGAAACAGTCGCGAAACCCAACAGTGAGACAGTCACTGTTGCGGTTATGACGTCCTCAGTCCCATCTACAACGTTGTATGATGATGTGAGGCGGGTATACGCCCAAGATGGTGAGATAGTGAAGTTGTTGGTACACCTCTCACAGCCATCTCGAGAATCGTTGAAACTATTGTCGTCTGCGCATCAATCTGAATCAGATCGATACACTACTCGCAACGGTTTACTGTATTATACAGCCGTTTCTGGTGACACACCACGTGTTGTCATTCCAGATGATACTGATCTGCGTTTGCGGATCATGTTCGAGTATCACGATGCTCCTATAGGAGGACATCGTGGCCGGGAGAAAACATATCTCACGGTGAGTCGAGACTTTTACTGGCCCCGCCAGTATCAGTTTGTGCGAAAGTATGTTCGCGCATGCGAAGTCTGTCAACGAGTGAAGTCAAATCCTTCACTGCGTGCACCTTTACAGCCTCTACCGGTTCCGGCTGAGTGCTGGGAATCCATCTCAATGGATTTTGTCTTCGGGTTACCCAAAGACGCACGCGGGAATACGGGTATTCTCGTTTTTGTTGACAGATTCAGCACAATGGTACACCTTGTGGCTGTACCCGAGTCAATCACAGCAAGTGGCTGTGCTTGTGTCTTTATCGACACCATCTTCCGACTTCATGGGTTGCCCCGTGAACTCGTATCAGACAGAGATCCACGATTCACTGCTGATTTCTGGCGTTCCGTGTTCAAATCACTCGGAACGCGCTTGAAGATGTCTACATCTGACCATCCAGAGTCAGATGGTCAGACGGAACGTGCCAATCGTGTCCTCGAAAAGATACTTCAAGGATACGTACACTCCTTTAATAGTTGGAGTGAGTTCTTGCCAATGGTAGAGTTTGCCATTAACAACTCGGTGCATGCGTCCACGACCCATACACCGTTTTACGTGAATGGCTTGCGCCATCCGCGTGTACCCACCTTACTAGAGTGTAACTCTGGCTTTAGGGAGAAGGGGACTCGCGCGAGCAAAAACCGATTTGGTTCACGCTCATCAAGCTCTGACGAAGAGGTCACGCGTTTGATGCCGATATCGATAACATCGAAATTGAAGAAGATGATGTCAGTGAGAGTGCGGAAGCCCTCACTGAAGAAAAGGTTGATGTTGCTGCAGTGCACTCACAGCGCACTGAAGCTAACGAGTCATCAGATGAGTTCATACTGGCTCGTTAAACGGTAGTCCGTTTTGTGCAAGACTCCATCGCCGAAGCAGTGGATAAGCAAAAGCAAAACACAGACAAGAATGGAAGGGCAAACACTCTTTTATTTAATAAAGGTGACTTAGTCCCTACTGTCTACGATTAATCTTCCAAAGCATGTAGTGACTAACTTGGGTAGCAGTAAACTACTACCCAAGTACATCGGCCCATTTCGTGCATTGCATCGCCTAGGCAACGCATACACGATCGAACTGCCACGTAAGATGCGAACGAATCCCACATTTTACGTTAATCGGCTTAAGCCGCGCCATTAGTACGCTGTTTCTTCCGATGAAGAACGCCCTTGCGCTCAAGCATCTCATAGAGGGCCTTGTGCTCCCGATGGTGGCCATCGACAAGGGTCTGAAGAGCAGTTATCTCAGCCCGAGACCGATCAATATCCCCACGAGCTACCCTTAGCTCGTCACGCAGAGATGTCAAAGCTCTCTCGCTCTCAAGCTGAGCAAAGGTAAACTCAGCTCGATGCTTCAAGACAGTGTCCGCCAGTTGAAGACGCCTGTCCCGCTCATGTTCGAGATCGTCGCGTAACCCTTGCGTTACGCGATCAAAGAAGCTCTCGGGAACACACCGATCCACATGATCGTGTGGAGAGCGTCTTTCCTCCTCCTCCACCTCCATTAGAGGACTCTCGCGGTGGCCAGCGCTGTCTAGTTGAGCAGCTGTTGAACCACCGCGACGTGAACGGACGTCGGACAAGTTATCTCGTCCGGTGGTGCGGCTATCCCCCGTCCTGGGATTCTTGGGAGCCCCGCTCCCAACTGATGATCGACGTACTGGGTCTGGTTGAGCAGTACGACGCGGCACATCCTGTGCTGCAGAAGGACCGCCGGAGAAAGTCTTCCCGGCACGGTCGTAAAGGGATTTCAGGTTGTCAATCCCTTCGTACATCTCAGTAGAGATACGTACGCGCCACCACGGGCTATTAGGGAGGTAAGCCTCCTTAGGGCTCGTGCAGAGTTGTTCACACAACATGGGCACGAGTCTCCCCAAGAGAGGCAGGGTAATCCTTTCTCCCTTGACAGACGATGCAGCTTGTAGCGTGCACCTGTCGGGGTTCGCTTTTCAAACTTAACACGAGCTTTGATAAGTTTGTCGTTCCAAGCGTCACGACCTACATCCTCAAGGTTATGGATGTAGGCGTTCCACGCTTGAAGTAGTGAGGGACCATCACGCTTGTGATCCCCACTGTACCATCGATGTCTGAAGAAAGCATCGATGAAGAATTCATTCTCAGCGCGATAGTTTTTCGCACTGGGGTCAAGGTGATGGATCCTTGACGAATCGAACAATCGTGTTCGATAAAGATCACTCGTCGTCGCCGACAAGTGATCCATGACGGATTTAGGAGGCATCCATGCCTTCTTCTCAGGAGCGAGACGCTAGACATTGCGGTCCCGCTCTTCCTGCGACGTTGCCGACAGAAGGACTGGCACCTCGTTGCGAAGTGGTGTCCATAGGAGAACCGACACCACTGTTAGCGCCCGAGTCTCGCGACCTCGAGCGCCTTCGCTTCGGCGATGGTTCATCTGGTTCATCAGATGAACCAAAGATGCTACGACGCATAGCATCGTCCATGCCACGCTTGGCAGGCGGCTTGGATTCGATCGCCGTCGATACGGATCCGTCTTCCGTATCAGGAGAGTACGAGACACCGAGCTCGTACTCTGTGAAGACATGAGTGTCTTCATGACCAGCGCCTGCGTCACCAAGTGACACAGGCTGGGTCGCTTCAGCAACCGATGAGACATCAGTTTCTGTGGTTTCTGCTTCGGTGTCCGCACAGAGACGTGCGGACGCGCTCTCGGCGGCCTTGCTCGCGCATCGCATGGGCTTGTTTACCATGCGATGAGATGTTGGAAAGTGGACGCGGACCAACAAGTGCAAACCCCGTCCCAAATGATTTGAGACGAGTATCCATTTAGTCAATCAGTCACTAAAGTGATTGACGGTTAAGGGGGGGTGATGTAACGGGGTGAACCGTTACATAACAATTTACAAGAAATTGGTAATAGAATATAACTTTAAGAGTTATATTCCCAGAATATTGTCATAAGGACAAATGTTCTGTGGCACTTACGAGTAGTTCCTAATTGGTTGATATAGGCCATTATATCAACCAACGAAGACGCGCCACGACAGACGCACGCAATGAGTGGTGAGCAGATAACTGATTTACACATTTGTATTTAGACATAGTTAGATGAAGATAAATAGTGATTTATTGCAGACATTAACTATTATAAATACAGTTCTACTTTTTACTTTAACCAAGTACTCGCTTCTCCTTACCGTCTTCCTCTGCACGTACCAGTGTACGTGAAGTTCCGAGGCACCGCCTTATTCTGTCATCAGAATAAGTAGCTTGTACTGTCACCAGTACAAGCTTCAGGGTGCCCCGTTACAATACCGATAAGAATCTGAAGTTTTTTTCCGCGTCGGTGGAAAACTAACAGAGATCTGTACCTAAATAAGAAGTTAAATCAGCTGTGATTGAGCTGGATATTCTAAACTTCTGAATACTACTAGGAATTAAATCGATTCTGACCTTCTATGTCTTGAGACCCCTGATCGCATCCACCGCAAATATCTTCTCTAAATCATGCTGCAAATACGGCCTAAGTCATTTTTATTTTTGTACAACTTCATCCAGCGAGCAATTGAATTTAGAATTCCAGGCTATGCTGCATCCATTGCTTTTTCATTTGCTCAACTACTCTCACCGCAAATCACAATGCTCCGCAGCTTGTTTCCTTGCTGAAAGCGTAGCGACTTGTTACTAAGGAACTTGATGTTGCCCTCGGATGGGCTGCGATGTTGAAACCATTTAAGCCTTGATCTTGAAGGTTTCGTGAAAGATAAACGTGCCTTGATCAGCATTGAAGCACCCAAGCGGACAAGTCTTCCTTTAGATTCGGATTATGGCCGACTGATGGCGTTATATTGATCTGAACTCCAAAGTTTATGGATCCCAATTTGCCAGAGAAAATTTGACTCATTTTTAAATTCTTAGCCTTGTGCTGGAAAAATCTTGAGTCTATGTGTATTCATGACAGTAAGTGAATATCAAAACTCCGGTAAACCGAGATCACAATCAGATTTTTAGAGCCCCCCCAAACCACATTTATAAACGAATGCGAGGTGATACTTGTGCGATATCGTGCCACCATAACTAGTCGATAAACCTTCCAAGTAAAGAGAGAAAGAGAGATTCTTGACTACCTATTACCCATTATAATCATGTGTTAGAAGTCTAAAATTGTACAATTCAGGAATAAAGCACCGGACGCGGCGTTGGTTCGTGACACCTTGCTAGAGGTAGTGATTCGTCACTGCACTCTAGAGTCAAAAGTCTAAGAAAAACATGCGACTGGTCCCCTCGAACTACTATTTCTACGCCTATATGTTCTCGCATAGCCAATGCGATTAAAGGAAGGATATTTGTAGTCCACAAACGTACCACAATGACAGAAGTCGTAGACTGCTACGAAAACGGCATCGTTTTGTAACTCGGCGAATTTGTAGAACCCATTAGCCTATGAGTTATCCGAAGAAAAATGACTGTAGTTAACGAAAACCTGGTGGGCGGTGAACGGCTTCTTAAAGTAATGACAAGTGCTTTAAAATACCACGCGTTTCCATACGACCGTCAAGACGTCTTTACACCTAACAAAAAAACTTTTCCGCTGCATTTCCAACTCATTCGACTTCTTACGAATGAATACGAAGTCGGGGATGGGGCGATGATATAGCATTTTATCGCGCAGGGGAACTCATAAAACGTAATCCCAATTATGAAAGTTCACCTCTCAAAAAGTAGTTTACGGCTGGCAGAAAGAAGAAAACATTCTTGACGACTTTCTTTCGTATTACATACCAGTGAGGTAGTCCATGCTCGATATGAATGACACAGGTGGCCTACACAGAATCAATACATGACGCTGTTTTGTGACTGTCTCGCGATTGAATCATTACGTAGTATAGCGTGAGTGTTACCGCCTGTCCGAAAGGTTGTTGAATATCTCGAACTTTTGTTTTTCTCAAAAACTCTTGGTTGTTCAACCATGTTGCGTAATTATACCGAAAGTTTGGAGTTGTGTGACGCACCGAAGTCAGACCCGTTGCTAAATGTCGTATCGATGAGTATCGGGAGTAACTGCCACCCAAAGAGAGGATTGCAGTTTGACGAACATTAGACTGTCGCATGCAAGGTTGATCTTCAAGATGATGTTATCGAAGCCTAGCGATTCCAGACAATTAGTGTTGGACATTTCGACATACGTTGTGAAAAAGCGGGCAGCCGCCAGCTTATGTCACATTTTACACGAAGACTAGCCGTTTACGACACCCTATGGCAAAAGACTTCTGCTGCTGGCGCGAAGAGCATTAGTAAGTCCGGCTCGGGCTTCACCAGATTCCTGACGAGCTCGCTCAATCTCTTCTTGCTGCAGACGACGAGCTTGTATCTCGGCCATGCGTAGTTGTTCACGATCGTCAGCTAAAACAAGCTCACGTACTGTGTAATCGTCGATGCGGCCTACCTTCTCCACAGGCACACGGTGCTTAAGCTTGGGTAGCAGCCACAACAGCACGTTCGGGTCACTATAGGATTCGTAAAGACGTGGATCGGACACGACCTTGACGTTCGAGTACGGATCCAGCATGAAAATGAGACTGGGGTCCATACCTACCTCCTCGTACGCCACGATATCAGTTGGCCGGTTGCCGAAGCCTGCAACGAACACTGGGTGCTCAACTACTCGACCAGCGTGAATCAGCGTGAGCTGCAGCTCGTTCAGTACTTGGATTTTAAAAAGGTGCGGTGTTCTGTTCACCACTTCTGTGAACAGCGCACCCGTGAGGCCTGTTGAATTCGTAATGAGAACTCCTGGCGGCAATGATATTGACTGTTGTAGCGCATTTTCCAAGTGTACACGCGACGCTGAAGCCCAGTCGAGTGGGCGTGCAGTGAGATACACGATTCGCATCCCCAGTTCGTGCAACTTCGTAAAGAAATCGCAAGCTCCCGCATGCAGAAAATCGTACTGGCCGAGTCGTAATGTACGGATATGTCCTTCCACGTCACTTATAGTCAGCGTGCCGTCCAAGTCGACTACAACGACCGATTCATTCGGTCCCCACAGATGCAGCTTGGCGTCCACATACCGGACTGTGTTCGTGTACTTGTGAAAGTGCTCGAACCGCACATGATTTGGCTGCCCTTCCGACAGATCGACAAAGAGCAGGTCTTCGGGTGGAATTATCAAGCCTCCCGTGATAAACGTACATCTCCCACGGTCCAGCAGCTCCATTTTGGTCGGCAACTCTTTCCCATTGACCAAAATCCGGACCATATCACCCACACCTGCCGCAAAACTCGTTCGAAAGCGTGACCACGAGAAAGACACGTGCCACGACGTTGTCAGGTATTTTCCCTCTGTGTTCTTCACTGCGACAATATCCACTGCATTACCCGCCATCTTGTACGTCATTGTTGAGGCTTGTTGATCAACAGCTGACGATGCCACCTGCAATGCATTACCGTTAGAACCGAGAAGTTCTTCTGGTAAGTTGTTGCTGCTATTAGTAGCAGTACTAGTAGCAGTACTCTGACCACAACTACTACCGCTATTGCTACTGTCACTGCAGTTCTCTAGTGCTTGATCAGGTTTGTCCGTTAGTACTGGAAACAGGTCGTTATTGGCAGTAAACGATGACTCTATTGATGACATGGGTACTTCACCCGCACCCCCTTCTTCTACCGGAGCCGTATCGGTCATGGGCTCAGCTTCTTCTCCCTCGACTGAAGCGACCTCAAAAACGCTGGGGCCACAGCCGAAAAGGTCGTAATTTTCATGATCACCAAGTACATTTGAAGACGGTTTGGAGAAATCAACAGCCTCTTGGTCACAACTGTCGGTCGTTGCTGCCGCTTCCGTGGGCGGAGACGTGGCGGCTGCTACGCGTGCAGTCGAGTTCATAATTTGATTACTTGGCTTCGTGTGTGCGTGTTGGTGTGGCCTACGTAAGTTTATAGCTGGCTTGAGCAAAAACGAGGATATTGTGCAAATGATCGAGCCAGCGAACACTTGCAGCACTAAATTTGTTCACCTCAAGCTGGAGATGTGAGATCAACCGAAGTGACGATTGTGCGTCCACGACATGTCGGTAGCGAAAACGAGCAAGAGAGAGGAGACACTTTTTTTGCAAAGAGCTGTTGACTTGATCGGTCGCGTGGTGAGTCGTGGCAGTAGAAGATGGATCGACTTTCGCAGCCGCTACAATAGTGGCGAACGCTGCAGTCTCTGCCGCAAAATAAGAGATACTGGGTTTATTGCTTCGCACGCGATAGTGACAAGTATTAAATAATGATTTCGATGCATGAACGATGTTTGCGATGCAGCTTTTGACGTACCGCTTTTCTATGCGAGAGAGTGGTTAAAAGGTTTTGACCGAAGGCTCGGGTGCGTGACTGTCACGAGCAGCAACCTGTAGTACTCTACCAAGGAGACACGACTCGTCATAATTGTTGCGGATGATTCATCTTGGTCTGGTCGATTGATCGAGAAAATGCACTGGAAATCATCTTGGCAAACTTCGTTCAGGACTGATGATGCTTTTTTTAGGTATCACAAGTTTCCGGATAAAAGAGCCGTCATTCTTTTCCGGAGGACTGACCGTAACTACGAGCCAATCTCCATCAGCAAGCACACTCATTTACTTTATTGTCATCTGCCAAACAATTGGTATTGCAGTTTATCTATCTGCACAATTTATGGGATAATGTCGAGAACGGATTAGTGTATAAATGCATACTAGTGGAGTAGTGCACACTCCGGTATCGCAACGACACCGTTTTGAGATCAGAAACATTACAGTCTCGCACATTGGACACAACTGAAGAGGTATCAATAGCAATGTGCAATAAAATAGGTTCTTTTTCGCTTGAGTTTCTTTTGCCGTGACTTCTAATTCTTCCTTACTTTGTTCTTGCGTGAATGAAGCAGGATCGAAGTTAGGGCTCAGCTTTTTATCACACTGCAGAAAAAAGTCAAAGAGCTGTAACTGGCTGTCGATGCTTACTAAAGTAATTTCCAGCAAACACTCATGACACAAATGCGGCAACTTGACGAGCTGCCGAGCTCGATGACCTGTATTAATTGAGCCTTTACCATACACAATTTGGTGTTTATCTTAGCGCGGCGGTCGATCTGCCATTTTCAATCGCCGAATCACCCGGAAAAAGAGAAAAGGACGCAACCATGGCAACCATCGAACAGTCGAATGCTAGGCAGACCCTATCGATGTACATATAAAAGTCAAGCTTGAGTTCTACGACATGCGTGGGTGCCTCAGAAGACAGGCGCCAAACATCAGATACGTTCGCAGATTGTCATAGATAACAGAGCAGGATGCTGCATGGTGCTTCAGTTGGTCATAAATTGATCTGTGTTCGCTTGTGTGGTCAAACAAGTACCTTGCAGCGTAGCAATCGATTGCATGTTACGGTAGATAAAAAAACAATGAGTAAAGTTGGTGCATGATCCTTACACGATGAAGTACACGATACGACCATGCACGGCAATGGCGATCTAAGTTCGAGCGCGTGTTGCTTGGCGCGCTTGCTTGTGTATGCAACATGGATTACATTATTCGGCAGCTCGCAAATATTCGACGCAGGAATCGTAGGTTTCTAACAAAAAGCTTACGGATTTAGATAGTCGTGGTCTTGGTCTAATGAGTGGGCAAGACAGTATCGTTACATGCGGCTCATGACGCTAGCGTTTAATACCTTGGCGATAACACACAGAGATCTTGATCGATCTAGCAATGTGATCACGCATTCGTTAGGTCTAGCATCTGATTACCATGCTCCTCTCTAACCTACGAAGGTTTTTTCCTACGAGTACACCGTCGATTTACTCGAGTTGAAACGGTGGCTTTGACAAGTCCACCGCTCCGTCGAAGATGTCAGTATGTAGCGCTATTGTATCCGTGTTATTGATTACTCAGTAGGATACAATGACTAGAAGTCGTCAGTAGAAATGACATCTTGGCTATGCTCATCCACTCCAGAAAACGTGACGGAGGGTATGCTGATTCCAGCGTGACCAGTAACGCGGAGTAAATGTTTCTTTGTCGATTCTTCGAGTATTTTCAGTGGTTTCTCACGACTTCAAATTTCGGATAGCGAGGTATACGACAAGACATCGAGTATGGTGGTCAAGTGCATATTATACTTCAAGATGCTTATCGTGCACTAGGTTGTCGTGCCTCTCGAAGGTTGCCTGTACTCACGGCAGCACCAAGCTCGGTGTTAAGGATCATGGTGTCTTCATCACGCACAATCTCACAACCGCACTTTATCTGATTGTCGATTTTGCTTTGGAACTACTTTGTGACCATCAATAGGAGAGTACTCTCATGTCTAGACTCTTCGAGCAAACATTACAGAGATGTTGACATAGTTCCGGGTCGTGTGTTTTTTTAGTGATGAGCGGGAATGGCACGAGAATTTTTGGAATCAATTTCGATGATCGTTTCCATCGGAAGCGCTCGTTGAGCTTCTTGCGATGGTAAGATGACGTTTCCGTACGCGAAAATACACGTACAAAGCTGTCTTCGTAGTGCCGGCGTTGATCACTTGTCAACCTGGCTAAATTGCAGGAATACCGTGCTATCTCACTCATTCGCGACACAACCTCAGATGCATATGTCGATACAAGGAATGAATATAATGGGTGCCTGCAGTGTGCGTAAAATATCGATGGGGATCTTGGGATTGCGCTCATGTCAAACAATATAAGTTTGGCTGCTGTAAGTGGATACAAGTGCCGGTCGTCGTGGATTGAACATCTCACTGCACATCTCTAGCACGGCACCTGACACTTGATGGCGGTTAGACGAACAAGGATGTAGATACTGTAGGTAAGAACGTACGTGTGAAAATACGCATTACAAGCCAGTCCACGATGTTGGTAAGTGCGTTTATGCTATAACTGGCTACGGGTGGGCCAACTGATTGACGTGCTGCTTGAACACGCAAGTGTTGCGTACGAACACTGTGAACGCCTTGTACCCGGGTCAGGGTTGGAAACGTTCGACATATACGATGGCAGTGTACGCAGATCAACCGCTAGAAAAGAGCAACAAAGGATTCGCACTAAATTGCGCAACGGGAAGCGGAAGCAAATGAACCACAAAGTACAGCGATTATAGTATCAGTTCAGGTTCCAGATGTCGTCCTGTACCCTTAGCATGACCACCTGCACAAGAAAAAGGCATATCAGTCCAGTCATGATAAAAATTAGCACAAATACGATTTATCCTAGTGGTCATGGAAAGTGCGTAATGCTTGGAGAAGACTCGGTGCTTGCAAACGAATCATCGAGTCTTGAGTCTCGTTTTCTCACCCGCAAAAAAGAAGGCCGACATATACTGTAATAGAGCTACCTGATGCTCAGTAAATGGTCTGGTCTCAAAACAATCTCCTGCCATTTGTGCGGCCTGTTTGCGGACTCCCGCCCAGCTTCATCATTCAAACTCACAGAGCCCCAATCAGCACCAAAACAACAGTAACAAGGTATGAGGTCATGTCGTGTGTAAGCCTGCACACCATATGTGTTTTGCCGAACACATTCAGGTATCTTACCGATCGCTACATAAGATACCCTTCAGACTGCGCAAGAGCGAGCGCCGACCGCTTAGCGTCATTAAACAGATTTTTAGTCTCCTCAATGTCATCCACCGACACCTCGGAACGGCCTTGAGTCTCGGCAAGGATCCGTGAAGGCGTGAGAAGCTGAACACTGTACCGAAGCGATGTCTCCGAGCCGATCTCGCCCAGTCGCGAAATGGCGTCCTCCGTAAGCTTTATACTCTCAGCTTCAGCACGGATCTTGATGATCTGCACCATCTCTTCCACAGAGTAGGGCATCGTACGTATTATGAGCATACGGTCCAGCAGATCAAGCGGAACACCGTGAGGAGACGAAACGTCAGTACCACGGATCTGGCAAACACCACGATTCGTAGCAAAAACTACGATCGGGGCCAATGTCGACTCAAGCGCACGATTCAAGTACGTAAAACACTCAATATCCAGCATGTGAACCTAGAAAGAAGTATGCATCAGTCATCTTGAAAACCACAGTCCCACACCTAGTTTAGTACACTCCAGCACGCACCTCATCCACAAACAGTACACCCGGTACGAGTTCCGCTACACCTTGGTCAATGTACCTGTTAACGACTTTGTTGATTTCCGTCCGCAACTTCTCAGTAATCTCCGTCTTCTTGGGCTTCATCATTTGGCCCATCATGGACATGATATCTTGGCCACCCTGCGGACGCGCATTGGCGATATCCAGATCATGGAGCGTCACGTCCTGAATCAGCTCTTTCTTCTTATGGACGTCACCCTTAGGGATCGGCACATACTCTTCTGCTTCCAGATCGTACTCGGTGGCATAGGCATCTGAGCGACCAACACGCTTAACGCTTCCATTGTTAGCTTCAATATAAATGACGTCTCCCACAGCTACTTTCTCCTTCTGTAGTGATTCGTAAATACTTGGGTCGAGTCTCAGCTGCTTGGAGCCTTTCGTGGTCTTAAGACCCACAATCACGTGCGAGATGGTCTTTCCATACCCACCAAGCGGATTCTCCGTCTCTTCCGGTGTCATCTCGGTCACTTCTCCCTCGTAAACCTCTTTACTTTCCTTGATCCGAAGCCCGATTGCACGACGAAAGTTCTCCATCAACACCTCCGTCTTCTTCACTTCGGACGAGTAAACTTCCGATCCCACCATCGGACAAAACGGTACTTTGGGTCCCAATTCTTGCGAAATGCCTAGCGCGAGCGCCGTTTTCCCTGTGCCAGGAGCCCCAGCAAGCAGCAAAGCCCGCCCCGCCATCTTTTTGGACTTGATCAGCTCGACAGTGAGTCCTGCTGCTTCCCGCGCTTTCTCTTGACCTACAAGTCCCGAGCCAATGGGCAGGGCTGTACCATCTGCCTCTATCCCAAGACCTTTGACATGCGTGTGCGACGCAATGCGCTGCGCCTTGGCCGTCGACTGCACTTCCTCAATCTTCATGGCAGTACTAGTGCACGTGATCGGATGGTCGCGCGCGGTTGTGTGATTTTTAACCAATTATAACGACCGTATACTTTACAAGTTGCCCACGGGGGATAGGTAGCCGAATCTCTCACTTGTTTTTCACGGGATGCGTCCCGGCGTATATTTAGTCCAACGTTAGACGGCGATTTCTACATGCTCCCCGAATGTCGCACGAAGGTGCGTTAGTGGCACTTCGTGAGTTAAGTATCCCACGAGCGAGCTATGTTCCGTCGTGCGAAATTAGACAGCAATAGCGTACTTGACTTACTTTTGAGAGGGGTTGTCAAAAACCTTTTCGATTTCCGGTCTTGGCTGGTGCACGGAAGAAAATGTTGCGTCCGTTGTTCGGGGGCGCCCTGAGCTGCGATATCCCCGAGAGCTTCGCCGACGTGAGTTCGTTTCGCCAAGTACCCGACAATCAAGAGGTGTTTGCAAATGCCGCCACAGACCAAAGCGTAATTATTGAGCTCCTGCAATACGAGAAGAACGTCAGCGACACGGAGAGCGGTCGCTACTTTTTCAACGAACTCGCCCAATCGAATGGGTGCGGCCCCGATGAGGTGACGGTGCTGCTTCAAGAGACCGAAGAGGTGCAGCACATGTCAAACGTCTCGATTGACGCACCGCATACCACGCAGCTCATTGTGGGCGACCAGCACGTGGCCAAGTTCAAGGAGGACGATGCCGCCAAGAATGTCGTGCGTGTGTATCTAGGTAACGTCCGTCTGCCTGGCGTGACGACAGACGTGATCCTGACCGTTTCGACACCGATGCAGATAAGTTCATCTAGCAGTAGTCGCGACGCTTGTCATGTTGAGCATAGCTCAAGCGTTGCTGCTGCTATATTTAAGCAGGCGCTGCAGACTTTAGTAATTGTGGACTGGTCGCTATTTCAGTAACGAATGTCAGAGGGAGCGCTTCTTGAAGGGCAGAAGGGGACATTTTCTCTACCTCCTGTGTGGATCACCTCACCGTGAGGTGAGTAGATGATGATGGCTTGAAAGGTGTAACGGAAACGATAGTATTGAACCAGTGCATTCGTTGCTCGCCACTCCGTTCGGCGCACTTGTTATTCAGCTTGCAATTAACAAGGCCATACAGCAAGTGGTGTGGAAGGTACTTGTGAGATTTATGACCGGCGTTCATAGCAGAGCAAAGTGCAGGCACGGTATCCTCGACGACCTGGAGCCGCTTTGTTGTGTCACGAAAGAGCCTGTTGTATCGTTCTAGAGGTACTGTGGGACCAAGGTCACAGGAAGCACGGAATCATTGTTTGTACGCTAATAGTAGCCATCGTGAGGTCTGCCTGCAGGTTGGCGGTGTCACTTTTAATCCACAACCGTTAGGCCGAGCAAATGTCAGCCGGAGATGGTGGCGTCGGACGCAACTTTGAGCCTGACATAACATGGAATTTCTCGGAGAACAACCTTCGGCCCAAGCGCTGGCATTAGAGTGTAGGCCGGTTATTGTCGAGGTAGATGTTGTCACGCACAACTTCTGGTGTGGTCGTAGGTTCTGATGGAGACAGGCGCTACACGTGGTGAGCGCACCACTAGCATCGAGCAAGTGGTACGCTCATTTTTTGAATGATGTGGACATTTGTATAGTGTATGAATGACGATATCTTCGTAGTAGATATCGTCATTCATACACTATACAAATTCCGGCAGTGAAGGCTTATCACATGATCGACGCTACCGTTGTCTACTTCAGTTTTCGGCAACGTACTGCTGAACGTGCTACATGGTGGCGCCATCGGTTGGCCCTTACAGCTGATCTTTTGTCGAAGCCACACAGTCAATTGACCTTCGTTCTAGCTGATAGTGCAGTTCCTGATTCAAAGAGCGTGCGGTTATAGTTGGCACCGACAACATTCAAGGACCGACATAGCTTGATGTGACACATTCTTTTTTTTTGTTAGGTACATCACAGTCATTTAGCTATCAAGAACTAACGGCCCGAAAATGTCCGTCCAGCGCAGGCCTACACATCCCTTGCTGCTGTGTGAGCTATCTAAGCTAGATGCCCACAAATGCACTCCGCGAACGGGTGCCTCTTAGGTAGATCTGATCTCCAGCCCAGACTTGAAGGTTCCGTGCTCGCGTTGTCCAGCTAATGACTCAAATCGCCCTCAGTAAACGATGCTATTTCTGTAACTGTAACGGGGTGAATCGTTACATAACAATTTATAAGAAATTGTTAATAGAATATAACTATGAGAGTTATATTGTCAGAATATTGTCACAAGGACAAATATTCTGTAGCACTTACGAGTAGTTCCTAATTGGTTGATATAGGCCATTATATCAACCAACGAAGACGCGCCACGACAGACGCACGCAATGGGTGGTGAGCAGATAGTTGATTTACACATTTGTATTTAGACATAGTTAGATGAAGATAAACAGTGGTTGATTAACAGACATTAACTATTATAAATACAGTTCTACTTTTACTCTAACCAAGTACTCGCTTCTTCTTACCGTCTTCCTCTGCACGTACGAGTGTACGTGAAGTTACGAGGCACCGCCTTATTCTGTCATCAGAATAAGTAGCTTGTACTTTCACCAGTACAAGCTTCAGGGTGCCCCGTCACACCTGGTAGCACTTCGTAGTCCGTCCAAGGACCACGTTCACATCTAACATGAATATGTTGGATGATGAAGATGACCAAAGCTTTCACGCTACGCGTGACGGCTGCTCCCATTTGAGCCATGTCGAATGGGATGCGGTTGAACGAATGGGTTCAACCATGGGCATCCATGCTGTTAGCGTCATGCTAGAGGCTCTCAATAGAGATGCCCAACATGCTACTATCGCCAAGTTCATTCAAAATGAACTTGACGCTGAACGCGAGAAAGTAGCCTTGCTTCACCAACAAGGCTCTCAACAAGCAGAGTTGTTGAGAGAACAGGGTGCTCAACAGTTTGAGCTGTTGAGACAGCAGCAGGCTGCTGCTGGTGGGTCGATGCACTCGCGTCGACCCGAGACCTTGAAGATTGACATCTCCAAGTATAGGGGAGTCAAAGAGGACTCCCTCTTGAGATGGTTCGTCGAATTGGATGACGCCATAAGGGCGCGTCGCATCGACGACGGGGATATGCAAGTTGCATTTGCCCAGTCAAATCTGGCAGGACGTGCCAAGACTTGGGCACTGGGCTCAAGTTGCACGACCCATATGCGTTTGGGTCGTTGGAAGTCTTCACGTCGCGGCTCAGACAAACGTTTGCTCCGCCTAGAGCTAAGTTTAGAGCTCGAACTAACTCTAGAAGCTCAAGCAGGGTAAGCGTGATGGGCACGCTTACGCCCAACATATACGACATCTCACGAGTTGTATAAGTTCCAATCCGGTGGATGAACACACGTTGGTTTCGGTGTTCATGCAGGGTCTTGCGGATGGTCCCGTCAAGACTCACCTGTTCCGGCTTGAACTAGATTCACTAGAACAAGCCATTTCCATTGCGGAGCAGGAAGACTTCAGTCTGAGACAGGCTCGCGCCAGCTTGACATCATATCGTCAACCGAGACGATATGACAGCGGAGGTCCAGAGCCGATGGAACTCTGTTATGTAGAGAGCGAGAAGGCTCGCTCTACAGACTACCAGAAGTTGCAGAGATGCAACAGATGTCAAAAGACAGGACACTACGCTTGCGAGTGTAGTGCCCCTCGTCCAGTGTCTCGCAACACTGGGCGTAGTGCCCCTCGTCCAGTGTCTCGCAACACTGGGCGTAGTGACCGTCCACCCATGAGAAAGGGGCAGGGACGCGGGTCCGCGGTTGGTGCAAAGACGCAACAACGGGATGGACCGTCAAAAAACGGACAGGATCAGTAGGCGCGGACCACCCAACTGGTCCAGCAACGTCAAGAGAATTTTAGGCCTCTTGATGAAGGTTGTTCCCAACACACAAACGTTGTGCGTTGCTGCTCTAGGTAATGAGATCTTACGCATTACCTTGAAACTCGAAGTGACGAATAAGTTGTCCCTTCGAGCTCTAGTCGATTGTGGGGCATCCAACAATTTTGTGCAACGCCAATCGCTAGAAGATAGTCACTTTGAGTTCAGTGAATGTGAAACACCTCCTACGAGGATGACGGTACGTCTTGCGACAGGAAAATCCGTAACAGTCATAAAGCGTATAGTGAAGATCCACTATACACTAGAAGATACCCAATGTGACGATGACTTTATCGTATTGGATTTGGATGACAAATTTGATGTCATCCTTGGAATAACGTGGCTCAGAAGGTACGAATCACGGGTAAACTGGCAACATCGGACAGTAACGATGCCTGTCGCTTGTTCATCAGATGGCCATCTGATGAACGTTTTGGAGCGTCCACATACGTGTGGATGTACTACGAGTGAGTGCGATGGCCTCATTTGTGGTACGGTCGTTGGTACGACTGCACAAAAGCTTAGTGTAACAAACGGTTACACTTCGGAGCAAAGTTCCGGCGGCTGTGAGGAAACACAGGCTGCGCCGAAGGTCCACCACTCGAATAAGTCGAGTGGACCGGGACAAAGATGTATCCCTAGCGGGGAACATCTAGAAGAGAAACAATCGATCACTCAGGTTAAGCATAACGATAATCCTAGATCGACTGGAGAGTCTTTCGTAGAGGATCTCGCTGTGGTTGCGCAACCACAGCTAGAGGAAGTTAAGGGAATAAGTCCCGATATTACAAATACGGCGGAAATAAGTTCCCCGAAACCCGCGGGAATAAGTCCCCGGGAAGCCGAAGGAATAAGTCCTTCAAAGCCTGAGGGAATAAGTCCCCAGGAAATGACAGAGACATTGAATGTCATAGTCAATAACGGATCAAGTGTAGGCGCTTATACACTTGATCTGATTGCGCCTCCGAAGTTGACTTCGGAGATCACTCAGTTGCCAACGCTCGACCATAAAAGGTTCTTGTGTGATCTGCGTAGTGGTAAAGTCAAGCAGATCTGCGTAGTGGTAAAGTCAAGCAGATCTGCGTACTCGTCGCTGACGACGAGTGTGTAGCCGACATAAGGTCAGCAACAGTGTTTACTGAGAACGAGAGAGTTCTCAGTAGTTCATCTATGGACGAGATTGTCCTAGATGAAAAGACACGGGCAAGAGTTCTCAGTAGTTCATCTATGGACGAGATTGTCCTGGATGAAAAGACACGGGTATGACTCCCAATCGTGGAAATCGCTCAAGACAAATACTCTCTATGAAGATTTGGTTAAATTCAAGGATGTATTCCCTGAAACTTTTCCGTGCGAATTACCGAAGGAGAAAGGTATTCGACGCGAGGTCGAGCTTAAACCAGGCTCGAAGTACTGTTTCATGAAGCAGTGGCCACTGCCCCGTGAACAAGTACTTGCGATAGACAAGTTCTTTGCCGATCGTTTAGCTGCGGGCCATGTGAGGGAATCAACTTCCCCACATAGCTCTCCGACCTTCTGTGTGCGAAAAGCAACAGGAGGGTGGCGGATAGTGCATGCATTCAATAAGTTGAATGCTGCAACGGTACCGGCTCAGACGCCGATACCGAGGAAGGACGTAATCATTGATGGTATGTCAAAGAGTACCATATTTTCGTCCATGGATTTGATGGATGGCTTGAGACCAGTACGCGAATTCGCGCCGAGTTATTTCGATGACATATTTGTCCATAGTCGAGCTATGGATGGAAAGTCGGATGTTGAGGTTCACAGGTACCACGTCCGACAGGTTCTTACAATCATGCGAAAGCATCAATCGTATGCAAACCTCAAGAAGTGTATATTTGCAGTAAGCGAAATACCACTTCTTTAGTGCATCGTTGGCAAGAACGGTGTACGTCCTGATCCCGAAAAGATCAAGGCGATCACCGACTGGCCTGTGCCGGTTGATGTCAAAGGTCTTCGAAAATTCCTTGGGCTAGCGGCGTATTTGCATAAGTATTCACGCAATTACGCCGAGATGACTGTGCACCTCTCTCGTTTGTTGAAAAAGAACGAGAGGTGGTTATGGAACGCTGAATGTCAGCGCTCCTTTGATGGTATCAAGCAGAGCGTGATACAATCCCCAGTCCTAGCAATTGCCGATCAGGACAGGCCATTTCATGTGGTCTGTGATGCCAGCGATTTCGCAATCGGCTGTGCATTAATGCAGTACGACCTAGAAGGCGTTGAACGCGTCGTCTCCTATCAGTCGCGTCAGCTGCAACCAGCTGAGCGGAACTATCCAGTGCATGACAAGGAACTCCTTGCCATGAAGTACGCACTCGCGAAGTTCAGAGTCTATCTATTAGGAGATAGACCCTTCATTGTTTACACTGACCATGCGTCATTACGCACGGCAGTGAACAGCCCGCACCTTTCACAACGGATGGCGCGGTGGTTGTCATTCTTTGCATAATACAACTTTACGGTCGAGTACAAACCAGGACGGCTTAATGTCGTCGCTGATGCACTCTCACGTCGTCCCGACTTTGAACCAGTCGTGAAACCCAACAGTGAGACAGTCACTGTTGCGGTTACGACGTCCTCAGTCCCATCTACAACGTTGTATGATGATGTGAGGCGGGCATACGCCCAAGATGGTGAGATTGTGAAGTTGTTGACACATCTCTCCCAACCATCCCGAGAATCGTTGAAACGATTGTCGCCTGCGTATCGATCTGCGTCAGATCGATACACTACTCGTAACGGTTTAATGTATTATACAGCCGTTTCTGGTGACACACCACGTGTTGTCATTCCAGATGATACTGATCTGCGTTTGCGGATCATGTTCGAGTATCACGATGCTCCTATAGGAGGACATCGTGGCCGAGAGAAAACATATCTCACGGTGAGTCGATACTTTTACTGGCCCCGCCAGTATCAGTTTGTGCGCAAATACGTTCGCGCATGCGAATTCTGTCAACGAGTGAAGTCAAGTCCTTCACTGCGTGCACCTTTACAGCCTCTACCGGTTCCGGCTGAGTGCTGGGAATCCATCTCAATGGATTTTGTCTTCGGGTTACCCAAAAACGCACGCGGGAATACGGGTATTCTCGTTTTTGTTGACAGATTCAGCAAAATGGTACACCTTGTGGCTATACCAGAGACAATCACGGCAAGTGGCTGTGCTTGTGTCTTTATTGACACCATCTTCCGACTTCATGGGTTGCCCCGTGAACTCGTATCAGACAGAGATCCACGATTCACTTCTGATTTCTGGCGTTCCGTGTTCAAATCACTCGGAACGCGCTTGAAGATGTCGACATCTGATCATCCAGAGTCAGATGGTCAGACGGAACGTGCCAATCGTGTCCTTGAAGAGATCCTTCGAGGATACGTACACTCTTTTAATAGTTGGAGTGAGTTCTTGCCATTAACAACTCGGTGCATGCATCCACGACCCATACACCGTTTTACGTGAATGGCTTACGCCATCCGCGTGTACCCACCTTACTAGAGTGTAACTCTGGTTTAAGGGGGGGAGGGCTCGCGCGAGCAAAAGCCGATTTGGTTCACGCTCATCACGCTCTGACGAAGAGGTCATTGCGCTTGATGCCGATATCGATAACATCGATATCGAAGAAGATGATGCCAGTGAGAGTGCGGAAGCCCTCACTGAAGAAAAGGTTGATGTTGCTGCAGTGCGCTCACAGCGCACTGAAGCTAACTAGTTATCAGATGAGTTCATACTGGCTCGTGAAACGGTAGTCCGTTTTGTGCAAGACTCCATCGCCGAAGCGGTGGATAAGCAAAAGCAAAACGCTGACAAGAATGAAAGGGCAAACACTCTTTTATTTAATAAAGGTGACTTAGTCCTACTGTCTACGGTTAACCTACCAAAGCATGTAGTGACTGACTTGGGTAGTAGTAAACTTCTACCCAAGTACATCGGCCCATTTCGTGTATTGCATCGCCTAGGCAACGTATACACGATCGAACTACCACGTAAGATGCAAACGCATCCCACGTTTTACGTTGGTCGGCTTAAGTCGTACCATCAGTACGCTGTTTCTTCCGATGAAGAACGCCCTTGCGCTCAAGTATCTTACAAAGAGCCTTGTGCTCCCGATGGTGGACATCGACAAGGGTCTAAAGAGCAGTTATCTCATCCCGGGACCGATCAACATCCCCACGAGCTACCCTTAGCTCGTCACGAAAAGATGTCAGAGCTCTCTCGTTCTCAAGCTGAGCAAAGGCAAACTCAGCTCGATGCTTCGAGACAGCGTCCGCCAGTTGGAGACGCCTGTCCCGCTCATGCTCGAGATTGTTGCGCAGCTCAAGAGTTACGCGATCAAAGAAGCTCTCGGGAACACACCGATCCACATGATCGTGTGGAGAGCGTCTTTCCTCCTCCTCCACCTCCATTAGAGGACTCTCACGGTGGCCATCGCTATCTAGTTGAGCAGCTGTTGAACCACCGCGACGTGAACGGACGTCGGACGAGTAATCTCGTCCGGTGGCGCGGCTATCCCCCGTCCTGGGATTCTTGGGAGCCCCGCTCCCAACTGATGATCGACGTACTGGGTCTGGTTGAGCAGTACGATGCGGCACATCCCGTGCCGCAGAAGGACCGCCGGAGAAAGTCTTCCCGGCACGGTCGTAAAGGGATTTCAGGTTGTCAATCCCTTCGTACATCTCAATAGAGATACGTACGCGCCACCACGGGCTAGTAAGGAGGTAAGCCTCCTTAGGTGCGCGCGCAGAGTTGTTCACACAACAAGAGCACGAGTCTCCCCAGGAGAGACAGAGTAACCCACTCTCCCTTGACAGACGATGCAGCTTGTAGCGTGCACCTGTCGGGGTTCGCTTTTCAAACTTATCACGAGCTTTGATAAGTTTGTCGTTCCAAACGTCACGACCTACATCCTCGAGGTTATGGATGTAGGCGTTCCACGCTTGAAGTAGTGAGGGACCATCACGCTTGTGATCCCCACTGTACCATCGATGACTAAAGAAAGCATCGATGAAGAATTCATTCTCAGCGCGATAGTTTTTAACGCTGGGGTCAAGTTGATGGATCCTTGACGAATCGAACAATCGTGTTCGATAACGATCACTCGTCGTCGCAGACAAGTGATCCATGACAGATTTTGGAGGCATCCATGCCTTCTTTTCTGGAGCGAGACGCAACACATTGCGGTCCCGCTCTTCCTGCGATGTGCCGACAGAAGTACTGGCACCTCGTTGCGAAATGGCGTCCATAGGAGAACCGACACCACTGTTAGCGCCCCAGTCTCGCGACCTCGAGCGCCTTCGCTTCGGCGATGGTTCATCTGACTCATCAGATGAACCAAAGATGCTGCGACGCATAGCATCATCCATGCCACGCTTGGTAGGCGGCTTGGAATCGATCGCCGTTGATACGGATCCGTCTTCCATATCAGGAGAGTCTGAGACACCGAGCTCATACTGTGTGAAGACATGAGTGTCTTCATGACCAGCGCCTGCATCACCAAGTGACACAGGCTGAGTCGCTTCAGCAACCGATGAGACATCAGTTGCTGTGATTTCTGCTTCGGCGTCCGCACAGAGACGTGCGGACGCGCTCTCGGCGGCCTTGCTCGCGCATCGCATGGGCTTGTTTACCATGCGATGAAATGTTGGAAAGTGGACGCGGACCAACAAGTGCAAACTCTGTCCCAAATGATTTGGGACGAGTATCCATTTAGTCAATCAGTCACTAAAGTGACTGATGGTTAAGGGGGGGTGATGTAACGGGGTGAATCGTTACATAACAATTTATAAGAAATTGTTAATAGAATATAACTATTAGAGTTATATTCTCAGAATATTGTCATAAGGACAAATATTCTGTAGCACTTACGAGTAGTTCCTAATTGGTTGATATAGGCCATTATATCAACCAACGAAGACGCGCCACGACAGACGCACGCAATGAGTGGTGAGCAAATAGTTGATTTACACATTTGTATTTAGACATAGTTAGATGAAGATAAATAGTGATTTATTGCAGACATTAACTATTATAAATACAGTTCTACTTTTACTCTAACCAAGTACTCGCTTCTTCTTACCGTCTTCCTCTGCACGTACGAGTGTACGTGAAGTTACGAGGCACCGCCTTATTCTGTCATCAGAATAAGTAGCTTGTACTGTCACCAGTACAAGTTTCAGGGTGCTCCGTTACAATTTTTTCCCCCACTCCGAAGGCCAAGGTGTCCTTATAGCTCGTGCTACCTGAACACTCCTCCTTGTGTCCATTGCTCTGTTCACGAGCCCGTTGGCGGCTAGATTGAAATGTCTTATATGAATCGACTATGTGATAACATGGACGTGGTCCGCCAGCGCGGCGCATTATCGGTATATATCCTGAAGATGTCTGGCCATAGGTGGCGTCCTCGCGCTCATCTGTCGTATACTAAGGCGACTGTCGCCAACGGCATGGATGGCGCTAAGCTTGAATTCAGTGGCCTTCCGAAGGCCATAGAGCAAACCTATATATTCTGCTACGTTGTTAGTGGTGAGTGAGCAGCCGAGTGCCACACTAGCCATCCATGAAATATACAACTCAGCCGTTGTGTCGTCACGTGATACTATCAATGCTCCCGATCCCCCGATCCCTGGGCTACCTCGGACACCGCCATCAAAGAATACAGTTAACGGTCCTGCCGTGATCCCGACCAAGCTGTACAGCATCCCCTTGGCGGACGCGTTAGTGCAACGTGGGCTACTTTCATTGCAGCTGGTAGGCTTCATTAGTCTTCTCATCCAGCATGGGGGCTCTTAGCGTAATCAGACCCTGGCGTATGCGCCCTTTAAGCAGTGACACTCCTCGGTCGACGCTTTTTGGCAGCGACTCGTCATCGCAGCAACACCTCCGTGCTCAGATCGCTTGTAGCGTATGGACCACCCCCACCTTCCAGTGTGCCTGTAAGACCGTATTTACCCATCCGTAAGTTGTGTAAAGCCTGTCCAGCGGAAGTGATCCGTGCAATTCCATTAAGGATTCCCAGCACCCAGGAGGTACATCTGGTAGTTGCAAGCTGGAAACCGACGTAAGATCCTGGCGGGTGGTTCGAAGTCCTGGAGATTCCCAGGGCTCACGGAAGGTATTCCATAAAGGCCGCATGGCTCGGCACTTCCACCAGATGTGGCCAATCGTTATGCGCTCCTCTTGGCAGTCGGGAAGTACACATCCGTTGAGGCCTCTCTTTGTATCCCGTGTGCTAAAAGCCCAAAGCTGTAACCTGTAGAGAAGTTGGGCGGCCCACACAGTACCCCCTCTGATTCGGCAATATTGCTCCACGCTATAGTGGAAAACGCCGTACCGATCTTGCTATTATCTGCTACCCACTCTCTACCTCTGATACAAATCTCTCGAATTCACTAATTCGTTTCAAGTTCAGGCATCGCCTCTTGAGAAGACCACGGGTAACTTTGTTCCCACCCTTTTGCGCCCCTATTTAAACCGTCCCGATCAAAAGTAGGGTGAGAGCACAAACGAAGCACCATATGCGAATCTACAATGTAAGCCTGCATGGCCGTAAAAGCCTCCTCTCGAGAAGCCACCTCAATCGTACTCGATTGAGAGGTAGAGACAGTGCCTAATATCAATGTAATTCGCCCGTCATCGTCTGACTCGTGCCCAACCTTGAGCGTAAATGGGTGATCCGATGTAAAGCAGCTTATAGTGACGGAAGCAGAGTCCCGATAATCAAAGATCAGTTCTGGAAAGTTTGTCAGGAGCGCGACAATAAATCTGTAAATACCCTGCTTATTATGCGCAGTCGGGAAACGAATGTAAGCGCAGTCCGGCTTGGCACCTCCCAGAAATAAATTCGCCTAGTACGGTGTTCTTGGGCAGAAAACTTCTAGCTCTATCTTGGTAGAGCGTGATCCGTCCTTTTTGACACGACCGCACGTTGAATGATATACCATTGGTGTATCCAGGCTTGATGTAAGTCTTCATAGGTAGCCTTAAAAATACCCAGAGTGGTCGTAGGCCATCTCGAAGCATCATCGTGGTGTCTATGGTGCAGCATCCGTCCTCCCATCGTAATATATTAGGCAGTAATTGCTCGACGACCGGGTAAGCAGATTGTATGGCTTCCGTCAAACTTTTTTTAGGAGGTGATGCGCCGTGGGCTTCGAGAACCAGACGCCCTGCAGTCCAAATAGTTTCCCCATGCTTAAAACCCGCCTTCATCTGTCTCGCGTGTCCGAGCGTGATCCACACTTTGTTAGCCTGACACGTATACCCTTAAGTAAGTAGACATTCTTCGAGAAGCATCTTGCTTCCGAACGGATCAACGCTCCACTTTTTCACTGTCATTCCTGCCATGACCAACAACTCTGCACGTAGGTCACGATGGCCATTCCGCTTTCCGATCGTGTCAAACACGCGATTGACTCTCGTAGCCACGTCGTACACCTTCCGTCAAGTTCTCCAAAGTGCCCATGCCTGATGTAATTCTTTTAAATTTCTAAAAGAGAACTACAGTTAAAGTCTGAGGCTAAGCGTGTCGAGCTACGTACAAAAGCTTTGGCAGAATGACCGCTCCGGATACGCGCGCCCGTTGGTCGACTGTTAATGATTTCTGACTGGCCAAGCGAAGCCGTACCCGCAGTTGTTTCCCCGCAAGGTCTCAAGTTCTAGTGGTGCCATCAGTGCCCCCAACCTGTATTCCAAGGTATCGACAGTGGGCCACCGAATGTAGGAGTGGTAGGTCCGGACTCATCCATTGAACCTCGGGGGAAAAGCCAGCCTCATGCAATGCAATGGCCGCTGTTTAGGGGACATTCAGCTTTAGTCTAGAGGCAACTCTATAATCAGCGACTACCGCAAGTGATTTACTGATGTCCTCTGGACGATTCAAATAGACCGCCGTGTCGTCCGCATAACCTGCGATGCGTAGGTCCAGATGCCTCCGGGGGCTGGTAAGATGGATTCCAGCGGTCAAAGAAAGGCCATCTAACTTTTGGTAGAGGGGCTCGAGAGCTAAAATAAAGAGATGAGGGGCGAGCGGGCATCTTTGCCGTATACCTCTCGTTATGCGAATAGATCGCGATCTTTCTCCGTTGGCTAAAGACCGTGCCGTAGTACCTTCATGCAGCAATGATATGACGTGCATTAGGTGGGAAGGATAACCATGCCGACGAAGTACCGCAAGCATAAAGTCTCGATCGAGAGTCGTAAGCCTTCGCAAAATCCAGCTGCAAAACCAGCGCGTTACGGTGATTCTCTGTTCCGTTCGCAACTTGCTTGGACACCGAGAAAAAATCTAGTGTTGTGTGAATATTCCTGTGGGGGACAAAACCTTGTTGGTTTGGGTGAATCCGGTGGGAAAGAGTGGTACGCACCGCCGTCGCCAATATTCGCGTGAACAGCTTGTAATAAGTGTCAAGCGAGGAGAGTGGGCGGTAATTTAGCGGGTTACTCCCATCCCCTTGCTTTTTGATACAATATATATCAGTCTCAAGAAGTGTGTCAGGGAACACCTTAGTACTGTACCACATGCGAAAAAGTTTTGTCATCAACGGGATCAGTGAGTCTGCAAAATGGAGATACCAGTCGTTGCCGAGTCTGTCTGGACAACAAGCCTTCCCCGTTTTGCAAGTTCTAAAGGCTGCCGAGACAAGGTCTTCCTGAATGAAGGTACCTGGATGAAACGTGTCCCGGCGTATTATAAGGTATAGCCTTCATCCAATGCAATACTCCATGCCCGTTGTTCTGTCGACCATCCTGTTTAAATATAGGAGCCCAAGCGTCCGCTAGAGTATTTGCCTAGTAGAGCACCTCCTTGATCGGATGACCATCACGAGGAGTTAGCGACGGAAGCACGTTGTCTCCAAATTTGCAGGAAATTCGGTTGAAAAAAGCCTTCGTTGTTTGACCCTCCCACCAAGTGTGGGACCGGAGCAGTCGCTGCTGTTTGATCGAAGCCAATTCCGCTTAGTCTCGGAAATGACATGAAGAAGATGTGTCGCTCCCGCTCGGGGGGAGACTGAATGATTCGGTATCCAACATCCAGGCTGCGAAGCTGTGCAGCAGTCGAGCAACCGCTCGTATCGGCAATATAGGCGCTTGAGTTTTTCCCGGTAAGTGTTTTTCAGACTCTTGAATGCTGCCTTCTTTTGTGCTATAATGCCACATGCCATCGTAGTTTTCATTGTATCCCACCTTTGTGCTGCCTCGTGTGCCGACATTTCCCTAGAATTAATCTCCGCCGCGAAACTACTTAGTAAGTCCGTCACATGTCTGTCAACTCGAGCTTGGGCGTACCGTGGAACTGGGAAACACGCTGTGGCTTTTTGATGCGCAACGAATAGACTGGGATTCGAATAGGAAGCAGTACTCCTTTTTGGTCACTGTATAGTCCTTCTCGATTTACCTTTGTGTCTTCTGCCCAGAGGCGAGCGATGTCGTTCACGTACCAGCGGTCAAGACGACTGGTATCCACTTGGTTATTCGGTCCCTGATACGCGTAAGTGTGAAGTCGGGTCCTAAAGGCATGTATTCCAGGTGAGTCCAGGTCATTGGGCATTTGCACCGTTGCCGTATCGTTATGCCGCCATCGACTTAATAACGTGGTCAGCGCAGGAGAAACATGTCTTCCAGCAGTGGCGCCGAGCGAGCGGTCAAAGAGAGGATGCTGGGTACAGTTGCAGTCCCCGCCCACGTACATATTATGATTGATTGGAATACGAATGCTCGCAAGGGTAGTATAGAAGTCGTCCCGAGATCGGCGCTCCGTAGGGCATACACGTTCACCACGAGGACTTTGGCTCCTTCTATACTTCCTTCAAGGGCCATGAAGTGTGGTGACCACCGATCGGGTGCAAACGGGGACAAGTTGTGGAATCCGGAGCGATGATGAATCAGTACACCCACGCCCGCCGCCCGTGTTGATGCCGGCGACCAGTGAGTCCGTTGTGGGCATCCCGGGCCGACCTTATATCCCCACTGCGCTGCGTAGAGCTTAGTAACAGATGAATTGTCATCAGTAACTGAATGTGTTTCTTGTAGAAATACAAGATCAATTTCCCTCTAAATGCAATCTTTTGAACGATGCAATCCAGTCGCTTCGATCGCCCTCTGTATGGCCAATACCTCTCACGTTTTGGGTGAGCAAGCCAAAGGTGTGATCAGGTCGATGAAGAGATATCGTCGGCTTGAAAAGTCGAGAATAAATACGCTCTTTTTCATTTCTGCGTCTGGCAGCACGTCTTTAATTTCTATGGGCGTCGAATTCACACTGCAGTGTTTGGCTTCTTTCCAATTGGGTTTGTACTGTGTAATAATCTTTCATTGTGGGTTGCTCAGGCCCGCTATGATCGACCTCGGTTGAGAATCATTTATTTAAAGTGGCGGGGAGACATCGCTATCGAATCCTGCTGCATTTAAATCCTCAGCCCTAAGGGTAAAATTGTGGACCTGCTCCAGGATGAGTATGAGATGATATCCTCGCAGAGCTGAGCAATATCAGGGAAGCTGTTGTACCAAATGGACCGTGAAGCTGTTGTAGATCGCCACGTTGCCGTCCAATGCCAATCTTTAACTGTGTATGGAAGGATGTGCAGTATATGCCAGTGGCCCAACTGCATCTTAGTAGGATAATTTTGTCGTAGCGAGCTGTCTGAATATTTGCAGGGCTAATCCCAGCTAGACTCGCTTTTCGCTAGCATTTGGGCTTCCTGAGGTGAAGCACTCTCGCAACACTTAGCCAGTCACGACAGTGAGTCCTTGTACTGTCGTCACTTTCGTCGTCACTAGCTACGCGTTGCAGAGTTGTGATTTGCTGTCGATAAGCCTCTACTGCACCCCATTCCATCAACTGTTCGATCGTGATCTGTTGCGCCGCCAACTCTGGAAAAGGCAAAAAGGCCATCACATGACGAAGCGCTTCCTTACGTTTCGTAAACCACGGAAAGTAATCAGCCCATGTACCATTCCCTGGTTCTTGCGCCGCGATGGAGAAGATTTGGCCGTGCGTCCGTTTCCACGCTACTAGTCCATTTCGATTATCTGCGAGTAGCCGTTGAGCAAGATTTCAATCCAAAATTGAAAGATTGTCCATGGACAGCGTCGCAAGAATCATGTTGTACACCGAGGAGTGTAAGGTGTGTGGATGTTCTGGGTTATACCGAGGTGGCCACATCAGCTCATCAGGATCAGCAATGTCAGTCTCTTGCGACTTACTGGAATCGATATCGAGTCCCAGATCTCCGAGACTTGCCACTTCTTCGGCCCTTGCTATCTCAGCTAGTAAATCAGGGTCGTACGCAGTTGCGTCAAGTACCGGTAGCCCCACAGCGCGATGTACTGTATCAAGTCGCGTGCGCATCGCCGGTCCAGGACGTGCGTGCCACTCGTAAAACAACGAGCCGTGTTGGACACCAAAATATTGACTCTCTTGTAGCCTGAAGATCAACATGAGAGGAACCGCTTGATGACCCATAAATGCATCCAGCACATCACTCATTGTCCCAACCTGGATATCGATAAGTACACCCGTTTCATGTGAATAGCCATTGTACATGGTAAAATTCTGGAAGGAGTATTGATGAGCGCTTATGATATCATCTCATTCTACCGTCCAAACATAAATTGGTTCGCGTACATAAAAAGCCAGCGCCCTTAGTAGGGTAGTCCCGGACCAAAACTTGCTGGTGATAGTATCGGCTACCGACACATCCCTGAGACCCGCATAGTGAGTATACAAGGCCGCCATCGCCGCCTCCTCTGTGCTGGGCGTAGTCAAAGCTAGGTACAGCTGGCCCAGATCCTGGATGGTATCGATCAGTTTGAGCTGAACATCGTAACGTAGGTTGGCTAGAATGATATCAGTCAGCTGTCGCTTGATGTCGTTAATCTCACCTGTTTGATCCATACTTGGTTGAAAAGTGCGGGCATCAATATTGGTGGTCGTCGCGTAAAATGCGTGAAAGACCCCGTGGCCATTAGTAAGGACGGGAACCTGCTGGCCTTGTAGCTTGTCTAGCCACATGGCTATCGATGAGGTCTGGTGTGATCGGTCGGGAGACCCTGAAGATGCGATTATATGGGAAGAGGCATAACCATCGACTCCATAACGCTGGCATGTAAATAACTGGTGGTCATTGGCACCTCACACTCTTGACGCATCAACGTCCATCTGCGTGGTGGGAGAGGGTATAGAGCCGCCACGAGCACTAGCCCCTCCTAATGCGCTTTCGCCTTGCAATAACGAATCGGTATCCGCCACAGCCGGACGATCTATATGATCCTCTTCCATGTCTTCTTCTAAAAGAGCCGCTGACTGAGCTAAGTCCGTGAATTGTTCCGGCTCACTGGTACAGGATTTAGCGTAATAATCATCCCCAGCATGTTCGTCTCCGAATGAATTGTCGTCATCCGAGCTGTCCGCAAGCTCGTCAGAAATGCTGCGATGAGCGGCAAAACTTCTCTGCTCTGAATTAATGACAGTTGATCGCGGTGCAGCCGAGGGAGGTGCGGGTATTTGTGGTCGTACTCCTCTAGACTGGAGATGCTGACGTTGCCGCTGAGCAGACGCTAAGTTCGCTCTCAAAGTAGACACCTGTGCAATAGCCGTTTTTTACGTCCTGTTGCTTTGCCTCGGCTGCCTCCTCGTGGCGCCGTAGCTGCCTCAATACTGTCCGCGTGTCTCCCTCGTGTATGGACAGTCCGACGCGAACCACCCGCGTTTTGTGAGGAGGTCACATCAGAATGCGGTGCAATCGAGACGTTGTTCCTAGATCGGGTTTGTCGACGCCGTGTTTTGACCTACGTCATTTTGTTGAATAGCTTTTCGAGTCGGTATTGGAGTTTCCTCCGTCGTAGGTATAGGTACGCGATCAAGCGCCTGTACTCCATCTGCAGTACTTTGGCCGCTGAGGACCGTGGTGAGGGAATCTAGCTTTGCATCCAGAGCTGCAGTACAATCGCGAAAGGATATTCCTGGTACCTCCGTCGTTGGGCCATTATACACTCGCTGTCTTTCCGCGCGTAATGTAGGGAGTCGTCCTACTGGTACTCTGCATCGGTGACCGAGATGCAACGGGTTGTAGAAGTGGTGGCAAGGAGCCGTGGATACTCTTTGGAAGTGATGCACAATAATATTGTGCCGTCCAAGTAGTGTTGAAGTCACAAATTGCAATAGTTCTGGGTTGACATATTGTTTAAATATGACCGTCCAAAAATCATTGTCATACTCCGCGAGGCCACCTTTTCCTGAGGACCGTATGTCAAGGATCGGTCCACCTGCGATGTGAGTAAAGGCTGCGTGGAGATGGACCGCATCTAGTCCCTCCGTACCTAGGATCCAGATAGCATAATATCGTGCCATCTGTGGTGCTGTATCCGTTCCAGGTTCACCGTTGACTGCCCACCTCAATGTGATTGGGCACCCGCGCAGCTTGAGCTCCTTGTTCGCCCACCTGCCAGCCGACCGGCGGGAAATAAATGTCAAAATCAGAGTATGCTGTCCGTCAAAAACGACGCGTTGTGCATCTCTCTCGAACTGTTTCATCTCTACTTTTAGTGAATCCGAACTAGAAATTCGAGTAGATAAACTCACGCAATAGCGACCGGCGGGGTTGTTTCTTTCCCAGTCTAGCTCGCACAGGCACATCTGCGATAAGAGTTCCTTCCACAAACGTTAGATGGTAAGTGATAATCGCAGCCCTCTGTAAACTTGGCGTAGTGCACGTCAAAATGTGGGGGCCTGGTAGCTCCAATTGTTGGTCCACATACGCTTGCAACGCAGCCCTTTCATCATCATTCATAGGGCGCAATGCGTTGTCGTCGTGCAATAGGTACTCGGCCGTCGCTATCTCAAAGATATGACGAAGCCACTGCTGGTCCGCAGTCGAGACCTCACTTCGGCTCAGGCATAACCCAGCGGGTCTACCCGCATCCCCTATCGTCCATGCCGGGTCAAAGAGGGAGATTGAACTTCTTCACTGTTGTGCTACTACACATTTCATCGACGTTGTGTGCTGAGGGGACATCCTTGGTGCTGTCGTGTGGACCTGTACTCCCCACCTGCTCTGTAAAACTTGAGGGCTCTAAGGCCTGATTCGGTCGTGAATTCGTCGGGGTTCCGGTATATTCGGTGGTCGAGGTGGGCAAACAGACTCCGTAGAGCCGTCGCCTCCACTCATCACTGGGGTTAAATGGGTACTTAAGTACGAGAATTTATTTTACAATTTGCAGTTGTCGTGCAGCCGCTAATTGGAAAGAGTAATGTAACATATTCGCGCCAGCTTTTGAGTGCCTGCGCTTTCAACCATAGCCACCATAGTTCCGCGCTTTGGCATTAGGCACTGCGCACCTGCCGGTGGTGACAGAGCGCAAAAAACGAAATAAACTAGCTTTGTGCGGTAAGTTTAAGCAGCTCTTCAATGTGCACTCACTTGTACATTCCCCCTTCATCCGAATCTAAAATGGGTATAGACGAACACACAGAGCGACAACCCGTTATCATAGATGGGAACCTAAACAAACAAGTCATCCACCAACAGAGAGCAGAGAGCCTTATAAGAAGTGGATATCAATTGTATTTTTACGGAAAAAGAGGGTTCGGATTGTCTTTCTGCGCATTCTTGCTATGTGCAACATCTTGGAAATTCCTGAGCCAGGTAGTTGCGTCAGTTGTTCCCGGTCGCCGAAAGTGCCTGGTTGTCTGGAATAGGGGCCTCCAGGGTGTAGGGCTCCGCCCCGAGCAGGATGGCGCGGGACAGGCCTATCCTGCGTCTCACCCCGCACAGGATGGGATGGGACGGAGAAATCTGCAGGACGACATCTTTGAACATGCTTACCTTACAAGTATTTCGAATCGACCAAATCTGCATAGATATGGTCACCTTCGTATGTGTTTCCAAATGCTGTGTTGTGAGAAGCAACATGCAAAGTGAACATATTCAGGTCCTTCAGTTCGCAATAATCTTTCGCTACTCTAAGCCTACTTGATATTGCGACGATCCGTTCCTAATCGCTCTATCGCGCATAACTAATCGTTACATAGCACCTTAGTATTCGCCACGTCGCGTATTATTGATTTTTGCTTAGTTGCCGAGGCGCTTCTTCGCTAACAATATACGCTGAGGGTACCAAAGAATGAGAATTATGGTGAAACGGTAAACTACTTTACTCTATGATTAATTATTACCTGCTACAACTAGTATTAAAGCTCAATGCATTTTCCATTAGAATTAATTGTGCCACTAATGGCGTAATTGTGCAAGCCTGCCTTATCAGAAAGGTCGAATAATGACAATCGATACTGAATTTGATAATGTATACACATCAAAAGATGGCGCTCCCAATTTAGAATAAGTCGCAATTCAAGCACTAAATACCGGCAAAAGTCACAATACCGGCAACAGTCGCAATACCACCAGCACTTCAGCACGGAATTAATGCGTACCACGCTAAACTATTCTATCATACCTTTTTCCGTCCATTCTTTAATCTGCAGTTGTCCACTCGAGATAAGCCGCCCCCTCCCACCCCATCTCAAGGCCACCCACTTTCGGTGGAGATCACCCATTGCTCTGCCCCAAACTGCGCGGGCTGGGGAGGGGGTCTCTTGCAGGCCTCTCACGCATGTAGAGCGATATGCAAAATGAAAAACAGAAGTAAGTAACAAAAAAACATGGCGGTAAGCCATCAATATGTTATTGAACCTGGATGTTAACACTGACAACCGTAACATGTGACTGTGTGGCATTCATAATTTGTAGAATTTTTAGTCGTGCGCTACTCAATTTTTATGGATATCGAAGTCGAACTTGCCACAGGTATGAGATCTTACTGATCTGCTATGCTATCGCTTCTGTTCTTACTATATGTAATTGAAGTATTGACGTGTGTATGAGTGGTATGTGGGTCGTGTATCTTCTCGTATCGATTAATGTTACCTCTGCATCATAATGGATGAAGCTAAGGCTAGTCACATACACTTGCCTCCCTTCAACGGTCATGCGAGCGCGTCCTATGGGCCGTGCGATAGATAAGTGGCAGCAAAGACCAGAAACGTGTCGTTGCTGCGGCAAGAGCAGCAAGCGTCTAGCATGGTCTAACTTTAAGGGGACAAGTTCAAAGCTTTTGATAGCAGCATATAATGACTATTTCAACTTCGCCGTAGACCGAATTGCATCATAAAATTATCGGAAATGATCGTATACCGGTTTGTCGATCTGAATGAGGCAACAATAAGCATCCAGAAGGTGTTACCTATTCAATGTAAACGAAGTCGTTCATCTTGAAAGAATTAAAGTTTCTTAGATTAAAATGATGACACGAAGAGCTATGAGCTGTGTCTTCAGTATAGTAACAGAAAATAGATCCTCGCTAGTGAGTTTTATTTGGAAGGGTGTCTTGCACTATGGTCGCAGTCGTGACAAATGGCAGCACCATCAATAGATCGTATACATCGCTCAGGTGCAATTTCTTTGCAGCGACCTTACCCGTTTTAAGAAACAACGACAGATCAGCGGCACCATGAAGCGCGCCTGAAATCGCCGCCCTTTCGCCGGACACCTTAATGCAATGATCGTATTTATCCAATGTCAAATTTTACTCATGGCGCCTGATTACAAATATTATACAGTGACAGGATCATAAACAGCGTGTCTCACAATAATTCCGTGCGGAAGTGGTGCTGCTATTGCGACTGGTGCCAGTATTGCGACTTTTTCCGGTATTTAGTACTGGTGTTGCGGCTTTCTCTCCATTTTACGCTATCTTCGTTTCCATTATGTTACATGGGTAGAAACGAATACGCTCTTGGCGTTGAATAGTAATGTAAATTTAGAATGAAAGACGTGTGGGACGAGCGGGATGGGATTCGCAGGATGGGATCTTGCGGGACGGAGCCCTACTTGGGTGTTAATCTTTTCAGTGCGGGCATTAGTTTCTGTAGTGGAGCTACTTAGCGCTCATTAACAGAGGAATCCTTGGACTCAACGAATAATTTAGTTATAACAAACCAACAACGACTTACAGTCGTTCAAGCGTACAAGCTTAACAATTTCAGCTCCAAAGAAACTAAAATTTATATAAATACACACCAACTAGAGACTAGTGGTTGGACGAGAGTATGCGCCTTTGCAAAGCTAATGCTCTTGATAACACACTATGCCTTTATTGGGCACTAGCGTCCGATGATTCAAAGAGGAACTGATTTTTTTTAATCTTTTAACTACGGTAATAAAACCCTAAAACCTTGTCTGACTGACTTTTACATTGCGATCCTATGACCGAAGCCTTATTCCCCTTTTCCTAACCGATAAGATGTGGTTTTGTCGTAAGTTAACGGTACCAAGACTGTACCACTCAGATCCACCGATCTTTACTTGGTCTGTACACACAACTTAAACTGTTCAAATAACATTCGTGTAACTCCGTAACGGTTTCTCCTCACATAACCGCTCCGAATCCGCGGTGTTCTCGTGTTACGACCACTCGAAGCGGTCGGATGTATGCCGGCCACTGTTGCCCCGGTCACCGCACAACGCGACCGCATTCTTGTCCATCTGTAGCCATGTCTGGCAGACCGCTGTGACGATGCGATACTAAATTTTATTTATAAACTTCGTGTTTCATAGTTGACCACCTTGCAGCAGTTTTCCGCGTAAAATTAACTGCTTCATTACAAATGCGTTAAAAAACAAGAACGTCACTTCCCAGCCGGCAGACAGCTGCAACAAGATACAGAGAAGAGACCCTCCAGGGAGCCGGGAATCTGGCCTTCTTTCCTTGCTAGGGAAGCCTCCGAGAGTCGCGCCTAGGTAAAAAGGGGGATGGTTTTCGTCGTCGCGTTCGCTACGGGAGGCAGCGCAGCGTGCGGCTAGAGAGAGATAAGCGGTTTGCAGGATATCCTAGTGCAGGGAATGTTGGCGAAGGATCAAATCAGCCTGCAAAACTAAGAAGTTCCTACCCTTCATGGTTTGTTTACAACTCCGACTCCTTCGCTGTGCATGATTCCGTCCCCACGAAGAGAAATACCCTAAGACCGTGACGACCCCCGTTGATATCCAGTGCCGGTTGTTCCTGTACAATAGCACTGAGCCTAATACGCTTCGTTCTGTGGTGCGCCTGGGCACACTTGAGCACGTTATGAGCCCGAGCTGACCAAATGAGAAAGAAGTCGACTACGAGGTGATTATTAGATTACGTCAAGATGACTCGCGAAGACTACCGCAGTGGTAACAGGACTCCTAGTCAAGCGCCCTCTGTCCCCTAAATAAAATTGCTCCGAGCGCGAGAGCATCCCTAACATCCGGTAGAGTGCACACAAGAATCTAACCCTGCATGTAACGGGGTAGCCCGTTACATGATATTGACATTAAACAGTGTCAATAGGGAGATTGTACAGCGTGACAATATCCTGCCAATATTTTTTTAAGATAGGTAACATTGAAAGAACATGATCCCTTAAGGATACATTTCACGTGTTGCTCGAAGATTGGTTGATAAAAGACATATCAACCAAGATTGTTAACAGTCTCTGCTAGACGCGTGCAATGGATGGTAAGAAGGTTGTCGTCATAAGGCAATATAGATCAGTAAAGTTAAATAAATATTGAGGTCATTTTGATAGATTAACTATACTGAATACAGTTCTCGTTTTGCCTTTACTAAGACTAGTAGCTTAATTACATTTACCTTCCTCTGCACTTACGAGCGCACGTGACGTTTCGTGGCACCAAATCTAAGGGCGCCCAGCGTTATACCGAACTGGATAAACGGAAGGTTCCACAAGGCCTTTTTGGGAGTGCCCCGCCATGATGCTTGATGTCTTGAGCCAGCAGAATGAGAAAGCTAGGAGTAGAAAGGTTCTGTCATGGTTGATGACACGAGGTGGTGACTACACAACCAGACATCTAATAGTGATAAGTAGCTATAAAAGACAGTCTGAGCCTCAAATTCTAGGGCTGTGGTCTGCGGCAGCTGCGGGCAATTACATTACGGGAACACAGGTCGGTGGAAATCGCAGTCAACGTGGCGCATTATGGTGCATGTTAAGAATTGCACAGCAACGAGCCTATACGGCACTCGACCGCAGTGGAAATTTACAACGATGAGAAACCCTCGCCGACACTTGCATCCTGGATCAGGACCTTTCAGATATCTCGCTCATGTTAGCATTCGAATAGACGATCATGAAACTCGGGAGATGCTAAACCGCTGGGTAAGTGAGACTATTTAGTCGGTGTCGATGGCCAGTAGGGAGGTTATGGCCAAAAAAAAATTCGATCTGATCTTTCGGTCATTTAAAATCCTCTTTATGCGGCAAGTCTATTCCGTACATTGAGTTTTGCTATTCCGTACTGCAAACGGCGTCAGACGTTTTACGAACAACTAACTAGCTTCATAATTAAATTTATCTTTGTTATGCTATTTATAGAAGGTCAGAGGTACGAAGTTTAAAGAGCTTGTATTGACTAATTTAGTACCTGTATGCCACCCTTTATACTACCTTTATTTGACGTGAACATTGTAGCTGACCATATGTAACGGGGTCACACTAACCATTAGCTAAATTGGTCAAAGAACTCCCATAAATGATATGGATGAATGTGTGTGACCTTGGATTTTATTTCAGCAAGAGAATATCGATTAATCGATACTACCAGGTTTACGGTACTCACCGTGTACGTACTTTGTGCCTTCATCATTTGATGTCTGAGTGATGTTCCAACCATTCATTCAGTTCAGAAAATAACATTTGTGTTAGTTCAATTTTAGTAGAATATAGGGTACTTAAAGTAGGATTTTCCTTGATATAAAATCTAAATAAACTCAGTTCTCATTTTGAGCAGAAGTCCCTAGACCCCCCCCCCTTTTTCGCACATTGTGCCCTGCAGTTTTCTTAGAACTGCCGCAGCTTAGAGAGTCCTTAGACTCCTATTCCCCTGCACATTGTGCTTGTGGTTCTCTAGAACTACACAGTAGTTGAGCTGTTAGCTCGTAGAGTCCACCCGAGTTGCGTAGAACTGGGTGACTCTTTAACTTGAAATATTAGTTCTGGAGGACTAGTAGGCTGTCAGCCGTAAGCCGTTGGCTTGTTAAATTAGAATTTCTCTGACTTAAAGAACTGTGTAGATCCGCTACACTTGGTAGCACTTGTAGTCAATCCTACACCTGATTCGTTTCAACTAATCCTCTGTGAGAGATGGAGGGTCTTGCCTACCTCTCTGAGGCCTAACGTATCGCGGTTGATAAGCTTAGATCGTTGACAGGGGTCGAGCAGGTCGACCACATTGTGACTCAAGGCCCAGAAGTGCTTAATGCACGTCTTGATGCATTGATGAAGTTTGAAGCTACGTTGATAGGGCAGGTCCACGACCTTTTAGCCTCAGCCGTACCTACACGGTACTTTCCAGTACCTGACAGCGAGTCAAAGACTCGTCCGCTCACTTATAGCGTTAAGACTATCGAGAAGAAAGAGGGGGAAAGTCTCTTCCTCTGGATCCGAGAAATCGATATGACTATTGAAGCTGCCTTGATTCAATCGGAGCGACAGAAATTTGGCCTTGCCATTTCTAGGCTCGGTGGTAGAGCCAAAGAATGGGCTCTTACCTGTGATACGTTGGTTAGCGCTGCGTTTTTCACATGGAGTTCTCTTAAACGATAGATGTATTGGGTGTTCGCGCACCGAATCAATCGTATCGTGTTCGCTCTCGATTCCTAGCCGCCAGGAAGGGAAAGAGAGAGTTATCGGACTTCATCGAAGGGTTACGAACTCTCATAGCTGCTATGCAGATGGAGCTTCTTCCAGAGCAAGTCCGTGTCACCATTTTTATGGAGGCCTTCGTACAGGGATCGCGAGGACGAAAGTCTTCCGCGTCCACCCCCTAACGTTTGAAGGGGCCGTAGACATAGCGTTGAATGCTGAGTTCAACTTTAAAGCCGCTCTCTATGGCACTCATGGGCATGCCCAAAGATCATTTGACGGGGCTGAGCCCATGGACCTCAGCCATGCTAAAGAAGAAGAGAGAGACCTTCTGGCGTTTAAACAGCAACGTAACATCCGTAGCTGTTACATGTGCGGGGGCACCAAGCACTTGCGCCCTCAGTGCCCACTGCGGAAGCCGCGTCAAAGTCGGCCGAGCCGCAATCCGCCTCCTAACCCGAAAGTGGGTACGGAGCGGGAAAACGGCAACTTCCAGTAGGCGCGGGGCAACCTACTGGGGAAGAACTAGGCTCTGCCGATTTTTTAGGCGGTAAAGATGGACAGGGCTTAGCCCCAGACGGTCTTGTGGAAATTTTCACGAGACGTGAGTATAAGCCAGACTTGTTAGTGGCCTCAGCTAAAAGTAAGGGCTTTGAAGAACCGCGGTCAATATTAATTGACTCGGAAGCGTCAGGCAACTGTGCTCGATGCTTGTCCCTATACGGATTTCAGCAATATGCTGAGGCGCTGAAAGCGCATGAGGGTGATGTTATCACTGTTAGCTTAGCAGCAGGTACTCGTGTCAACCGTACCTACAGTTCCGTTGAACTTAGGTGTGGAATTTTTAGATTTCGATAGTTTTGAACGCTGTCTTGTCCTGGATTCAAAATCGAAATATAATCTCATCCTTGGGATGGCTTGGCTGGAACGCCATGAACCTTGGATTGATTGGAGGTCGAAGACCTTAGACGCAACGCGCAATGTACCTGGTGAAGCTTTGGAGAGTCATGAACCCACCTTGCTAAGCAAAAAAAGCGCTATTGGCGCGCGCCACTGACGTAGTCTGTCAGTGTGCTGGATATTGGAGTGTCTGAGCTAGTTAACTCTGGTGTCATTGGCAATGGTGAAACGGCACGTATTCCGTTGAGTGACACTAGTAATGACAGTAAATTACTGGATGCTGGAAGCATTGATGGCTTAAAGCCGAGTAATCCTGGGTGTGATCCCTGTGATGCGCGTGAAGAGGCATGTAAACATCCACAGAGTGAGGTCGGCCCGTGATGGCACCCCGCTAAATACCGGTAATGACATCGTTGGCGATGCGCCAAGGCATCAAGATCTATGCTCAACAGATGCGAATATAGAGGATAACTGTCCACAGAGTGAGGTCGGCCGTGAGGGCACCACACTTAATGTAGGTAGTGACATTGGCTCTCAGAGAGAGCAGGTTTAGGTTGAAGATAACCTTCACCTCGTGGAACCGGATGTTCTTAACACGTTAATGTGTTCATTCTCTGCGCAGAGACGACAGCGACGCCATATGGCGGCTGTGAAAAAAAGGCTTCTGCCATGACCCAGAAGGACACTAGTGAACAGTTGTGCACGTCAGTCAATGGTGTGTCGGTTGCGATTGATGGAGAAGTTGGCCTCGAGGCCCTCCCATCAATTAAAGCTCTGCTAGAGCTAGACGAAATCTCTGTAGACGAATTTTATCAAGCCTTAAAGGCTGTTGCTTCGTCCAATATGGTGGTCTTTAGACCTGATCTTGAGTTGATCTCGTCATCCTTTGTGGATGAGACAGCCCTCGAGGATATTAAAGTTTCACTCAGTGCTCGCAGTGGATCTACCACTATTTAGGATCCTTCGGATCCCTTGTATCCTTTGGTAAAGGAATTTCAGGACGTGGTGTGTCATGATCCACCATCCATTCTACCTCCTGATCGAGGTGAACGTTATAAAATTGACCTGGTCCTGGGACCGAATACCGTGTCACACGGCAATGGCCATTGCCTAAGGAACGGTGTGACGTCATTGACGAGTTCTTTCGTGCAAAGCACGCGGCAGGGATGGCGCAGAAGAGCAAATCTCCACACTCGACACCGAAATTTTGTGTCAGAAAGCCCAATGATAAGTGGCGTATTGTGCACGCTTACAAGAAGTTCAATGCGGCCACTATACCTGCGCAGACACCTATTCCAAGAAAGGATGTTCTTCAGAACGCTATGGTGGGTTGCACCATGTTTAGCGCACTCGACTTAGTCGATGGTTATTACCAACTGCTCATGCGAGCAAGTGATATTCCGCTAACAGCGGTGAGTACTCCGAGCGGTGTGCTCTGGGAGTGGCTTGTGATGCCTCAGGAACTTTCTAATGCCCCCGCAACCTTTAATCGTCTCGTGACGCAATTGTTCCGCCCTCATAGAGGATATGCACAAAGCTATTTTAATGGCATTTTTGTCCATAGCCATGCAGAACAAGGAAGACCAGATGTGAAAAATCACGTTAATCGTTTACGAGCAGTGCTCGGGTGCATGCGCACCAAAAAGTTGTATGCAAATGCATCTAAATGCACTTTTGGTGCTAAAGAAATCCCTTTTCTAGGGTGCTTCATTGGAATGCGCGGCCTACGAGCAGATCCCGCTAAGGTAAAATCCATTGTGTATTGGCCGGTTTTGAAGAGCCAAAAGGACTTACGCAAGTGGCTTGGCCTTGCCAATTACTTGCATAAGTATAGTGTGAATTACGCAGACATGGCTAGACCATTATTTTATCCTTTTAAAAGGGTGTGGATTGGTGTTGGGGTAATACCGAGCAAGATGCTTTTAAAGCTGTTAAGGAGAGTCTCCTTCATGCGTCAATATTGGTTTTGCCTGAACCGGAGCGAACTTTCAGTGTCGCCTGTGACGCATCTGATTTTGCCATTGACAGTGCGTTGTTGCAACTGATGTCGATGGACATGAATGCGTCATTGCGTATGAGTATCGCCAGATTAAATCTGCTGGAAAGAACTATCCAGTTCATGACAAAGAACTTATTGCTATGAAGTATGGACTGGTTTAATTCAGAGTACATCTGCTTGGCTAAAAGCTATTTGTGATCTATACAGATCATGCGTCATTGCGCACTGCGACACAGTCGCCGCATCTCCATCAGAGAATGGCTCGTTGGCTTTCATTCTTTGCCGAATATAACTTCGAAGTGAAGTGTAAGTCAGGAAAGCAAAATGCCTTGGCTGACGCGCTATTGCGCCGACCTGACTATGAGCTTGCTCATGTTACGACACTGTCGTCATCAGTCCCTGACTTAATCCGTGCGGCTTATGCCAAGGATGAACAAATGTAGCTTTGCTACGAGATCTTGGGATCGATGAGTTTAAATACTCGTACATATAATTGTCGGCACGTTTACGTGCGAGAGTGCATCGATAATCGATCGATAATAACCTGTTGTGCTATCGCACAGATATTGAGGATACCGCTCGTATCGCTGTCCCTCATGATGAAAACTTGGGAGACATAATCCATTATAAGGCACATGATACTGCTTTAAGTGTTCATCTAGGTCTTAAGAAGACCTATGGCTCGTTGGGCCAGGATTACTGGTGGCCCAAACTATATAAATGGGTGAGAACCTATGTGCGTACGTGCGAAACGTGTCAACGGGTCAGAACTCAGCACACGCGGCTGCGCCGTCGGTTAGTCTGCTTGTAACCACTGGGTGTTGGTAGTCCATAAGTATGGATTTTGTGTTCGGCCTACCGAAGGATTCGGAAGGCAACACTGGTATTGTGGACTTTGTTGACCATTTGAGCAAGATAGCTCTTTTAGCGGCTATGCCGGATACGATCGACGCTGAAGGCACGGCAAAGCTGTTCATCGATCGCGTGTTTCGACAACATGATTTGCCTTTGGCAATTGTCTCTGATAGAGATCCCCACTTCACTGGAAATTTTGGAAGTCTATCTCCAAGGAGCTCGGCACCCGATTATCCATGCCCAAGGCGGAACATACGCAGATTGATGGTCGATCTGAGCGTGTTAATCGCGTCATCAATGACATTTTGCGCAGTGTTTGCGCTGATAAGCCTAGGCGTTGGAGCTTAAGCTCCCTGTTGTTTAGTTTGCATCAAATAACGCTGTTCATGCCTCAACAAGCTTTGCTCCGCTTCACGTTTAATGTCTCATCCAACCTCGCGTTCCGTTCCGCTACTACTATGTGGTTCAGGGCTTGATGGGGGAGAGATTGCCGATCGGCTTGCTAATATCAGCCCTGCTAATGTTCAAAAACAAGTAGTCAAAGTCTCGCACAGCGATTGAATTTCTTACGACATGTTCGTGAAGCAATGGCTGATAGCCAAGATTAACAAAAGCAACAAGCAGATGCCAAATACAGAAATTGCATTAAATGTTAAGAGGTCGGAGACCAAGTCTTGCCAAACACTAAAAATATACCTGCAAATGTAGTGTCAGCTGTTTTTAAATGGAAGTTGCGTCCGCGCTTCATTGGACCTTTTACGGTCGTGTCCGAGAAGGGACTTGTGTAACGCTCAACTTGCCGTGCAAATTGCGTACCCATCCCGTCTTTTAGGTCGGCCTGCTTAAGCCATACCGAATCCCGTCCCACGTTGACTTAAAGGCGCTTGCGCCGCGTTTTTTTTTTTGGCGTAATCACAGGATGTTGCATCCGAATTTAGTGGTCAAGTTGAGCCTCGACACGAGTCTGACGTGACTCCACCATCTGAAGACGGGCGCGATCGCCTTTCAATGTCTCCAGACGAGATCGGGCTTCGCCCAGGGCGTTCTGAGTCTGACCCAAAGTCTCACGGAGATCCTTCACTTTCTTTACCAATTCAGCATGGCTTTCAGCCGATACTCCGACTGCCACCGGCGTTGCTTGATAAGCAAGAGAACTTACAGTTCCATGCGGAGCGGGCGCTTCAACGACGTCGTCGTCATGGTCACTATTAATATCTGGTGAAGTGGCGTGATACCCTGAGTCTAAAAACTCATGGAAGTATGAGATTCCCCTTCGGCAAGATTACCCATACGCCGTTGACAATTCTGAGCGCCACGGCCGAGATCGTCTTGACGAGCGTCACGCTTCTGCTGTAAGCTCGTAGAGTCCACCCGTGTTCCATAGAACTGGGTGACTCGTTAACTTGATAAATTAGTTTTGTAGGACTAATAGGCTGTCAGCCGTAAGCCGTTGGCTTGTTAAATTAGAATTTTTCTGACTTAAAGAGCTGCGTAGCTCCGCTACACCATAACGCATTCACCTGTTATCGTCCTTTGGTTCAAACTGCCGACAAACGGTGCAGGCAGTGCGCGCGCTGACCTGGGAAATAATGTACAAGGCAAAATTCTTGTTCACACTGGAACTACCGACCAGCAGATACAAGTGTCTGCATGATGGCGGTGTATTGCTTAGGGTTCAACACGCGACTTCTGAACGCACGTTGGTTCACCCCTTCGTAACTTCATCATACACCGGATCTTCGGGACAGTTGCCGAACACGGACGAGATGGGATCGAGAGGGAACAGCGCTGTGGGGTGACGTCAAAGATTCATCGGTAACGGTCCGGGATGGCAGCAGCAGGCAGGTTAAACCCAGCAAAGAGAAGAGACATGACGTTGATGAGGACGCCCACAGCGGCAACCTCTGCGCCACTGGACAGCAAGTAGACGGGCAGCTGGCCCAGGAGCGTCTGTATGAGCACGGAGAGGGAAAAGTTGAGCCAGTAGAACAGCCGTGTTGAAGGACCAGATGCCGAGAAGAGGGAAGAAGACAATGGTGAAGAGGAGACTGCTGCCAAAGACGTGGGGGATCTCGACGAATGTGATGCCGAGAAAGTACTAGAGAGTGTTGTACGTCTGCGCGTCGCACTCGCGGCAGTAGACGGCACGTTCCCGCAGGGTGAAGGGCAGACAAGAGAGGTACGTCACGTATCCTTGATACAGTGTTGTCATGAAAATGATACCTATGGCTGAGTTCAGCCCTTGATACATTGTATAGTCGGCGTTGACCATCACGAAACCATATGATGGCCAGGATAAGCGTGGGCCAGCACCGAGTCAAGCTGTACAATGGTGTTCGCTAGTATATTGACTGGAAACGCTGCATGATCAATCAGATTTTATTCAGGAAGTAGCAGCTCGCTTGTGCTAAAACACTAGCTTTGGTGCACTATCGGGTGCAGATGCCGCCACACTAGGTTCAGCTGGACGAGCCAGCAACACTTGGTGCTCCAGAGATAGATTTGGACATTAGTAATCTTTCAGTTAGAAATGTTCAACCCGTTCCTAAGTGTAACGGGGCACCCTGAAGCTTGTGCTGATGACAGTACAAGCTACTTATTCTGACGACAGAATAAGGCGGTGCCTCGGGACTTCACGTACACTGGTACGTGCAGAGGAAGACGGTAAGGAGAAGCGAGTACTTGGTTAGAGTAAAAAGTAGAACTGTATTTAGTATAGTTAATGTCTGCAATATATCACTATTTATCTTCATCTAACTATGTTTAAATACAAATGTGTAAATCAGTTATCTGCTCACCACTCACTGCGTGCGTCTGTCGTGGCGCGTCTTCGTTAGTTGATATAATGTCCTATATCAACCAATTAGGAACTACTCGTAAGTGCTGCAGAATATTTGTCCTTATGACAATATTCTGAGAATATAACTCTTATAGTTATATTCTATTAACAATTTCTAATAAATTGTTATGTAACGATTCACCCCGTTACACAAAGGCTCAGCACTAAATTTAGTCAATGGAAGCTCTTTAAACTCGGCACCTCTGACATTCTATGGATAGCGTCACACAGATAAATTTAACTAGGGAATTGCTAAATTCACACCCCTTTTCCTTAGATTCACACCCTTCCTTCAAAATCTTATACATAAAATCCCTATTCATTTTAAGATTTGTTTTCTGACAAAGGTATTACTCAATAATACCTTCGACGCGCGAGCTCGGGAAGTACACGAAGCCGATCGGGTACGTTTGCCGTACTTATCTACGTTACCTCCATCAGGTAATGACTTTGCTGTCGGTTTAGGCTACACCTGAGCTGTCCGTGGGAGCTCAAGATTGCGCGCCGTCTGATCGTCGACCGCAAACTGGCGCCGCGCTTTCCTGGCAAAGAGATGAAGGAGGAGGGATTTACTCTCGAGTGTCCGATCTGCTTTATGTTGAGAGAGAGAGACAGGAGGTGTAACGGGGTGAATCGTTACACAACAATTTATTAGAAATTGTTAATAGAATATAACTATGAGAGCTATATTCTCAGAATATTGTTATAAGGACAAATATTCTGCAGCACTTACGAGTAGTTCCTAATTGGTTGATATAGGCCATTATATCAACCAACGAAGACGCGCCACGACAGACGCACGCAATGAGTGGTGAGCAGATAGTTGATTTACACATTTGTATTTAGACATAGTTAGATGAAGATAAATAGTGATTTATTGCAGACATTAACTATACTAAATACAGTTCTACTTTTTACTTTAACCAAGTACTCGCTTCTTCTTACCGTATTCCTCTGCACGTACGAGTGTACGTGAAGTTACGAGGCACCGCCTTATTCTGTCATCAGAATAAGTAGCTTGTACTGTCACCAGTACAAGCTTCAGGGTGCCCCGTCACACCTGGTAGCACTTCGTAGTCCGTCCAAGGACCACGTTCACATCTAACATGAATATGTTGGATGATGAAGATGACCAAAGCTTTCACGCTACGCGTGACGGCTACTTCCATTTGAGCGATGTCGAATGGGATGCGGTTGAACGAATGGGTTCGACCATGGGCATCCATGCTGTTAGCGTCATGCTAGAGGCTCTCAATAGAGATGCCCAACATGCTACTATCGCCAAGTTCATTCAAAATGAACTTGACGCTGAACGCGAGAAAGTAGCCTTGCTTCACCAACAAGGTTCTCAACAAGCAGAGTTGTTGAGAGAACAGGGTGCTCAACAGTTTGAACTGTTGAGACAGCAGCAGGCTGCTGCTGGCGGGTCGATGCACTCGCGTCGACCCGAAACCTTGAAGATTGACATCTCCAAGTATAGGGGGTTCTAAGAAGACTCCCTCTTGAGATGGTTCGTCGAATTGGATGACGCCATAAGGGCGCGTCGCATCGACGACGGGGATATGCAAGTTGCATTTGCCCAGTCAAATCTGGCAGGACGTGCCAAGACTTGGGCAGTGGGGCTCAAGTTGCGCGACCCATATGCGTTTGGGTCGTTGGAAGTCTTCAAGTCGCGGCTCAGACAAACGTTTGAACCGCCTAGAGCTGAGTTCAGAGCTCGAATCGAACTCTTGAAGCTCAAGCAGGGTAAGCGTGATGTGCACGCTTACGCGCAACATATACGACATCTCACGAGTTGTATAAGTTCCAATCCGGTGGATGAACACACGTTGGTTCCGGTGTTCATGCAGGGTCTTGCGGATGGTCCCGTCAAGACTCACCGGTTCCGGCTTGAACTAGATTCACTAGAACAAGCAATTTTCATTGCGGAGCAGGAAGACTTCAGTCTGAGACAGGCTCGCGCCAGCTCGACATCATATCGTCAACCGAGACGATATGACTACGGAGGTCCAGAGCCGATGGAACTATGTTATGTAGAAAGCGAGAAGGCTCGCTCTACAGACTACAAGAAGTTGCAGAGATGCAACAGATGTCAAAAGACAGGACACTACGCTTACGAGTGTAGTGCCCCTCGTCCAGTGTCTCGCAACACTGGGCGTAGGACCGTCCACCCATGAGAAAGGGGCAGGGACGCGGGTCCGCAGTTGGTGCAAAGACGCAACAACGGGATGGACCGTCAAAAAACGGATAGGATCAGTAGGTGCGGAGCACCCTACTGATCCAGCAACGTCAAGAGAATTTGTAGGCCTCTTGATGAAGGTTGCTCCCAACACACAAACGTTGTGCGTTGCTGCTCTAGGTAATGAGGTCTCACTCATTACCTTGAAACTCGAAGTGACGAATAAGTTGTCCCTTCGAGCTCTAGTCGATTGTGGGGCGTCCAACAATTTTGTGCGACGCCAATCGCTAGAAGATGGTCACTTTAAATTCAGTGAATGTGACACACCTCCTACGAGGATGACGGTACGTCTTGCGACAGGCGCATCCGTAACTGTCATGAAGCGTATAGTGAAGATCCACTATACGCTAGAAGACACCCAATATGACGATGACTTTATCGTATTGGATTTGGATGACAAATTTGATGTCATCCTTGGAATACCGTGGCTCAGAAGGTACGAACCACGGGTAAACTGGCAGCATTGAACAGTAACGATGCCTGCCGCTTGTTCATCAGATGGCCATCTGATGAACGTTTTGGAGCGTCCACAAGCGTGTGGATGTACTACGAGTGAGTGCGATGGCCTCACTTGTGGTACGGTCGTTAGTACGACTGCACAAAACCTTAGTGTACCAAACGGTTACACTTCGGAGCAAAGTTCCGGCGGCTGTGAGGAAACACAGGCTGCGCCGAAGGTCCACCACTCGAATAAGTCGGGTGGACTGGGACAAAGATGTATCCCTAGCGGGGAACATCTAGAAGAGAAACAATCGATCGCTCAGGTTAAGCGAAACGATAATTCTAGATCGACTGAAGAGTCTTTCGTAGAGGATCTCGCTGTGTTTGCGCAACCCCAGCTAGAGGAAGTAAAGGGAATAAGTCCCAAGATTACAAATACGGCGGAAATAAGTTCCCCGAAACGCGCAGGAATAAGTCCCCTGGAAGCCGAAGGAATAAGTCCTTCGAAGCCTGAGGGAATACGTCCCCAGGAAATGAAAGAGACATTGAATGTCATAGTCAATAACGGATCAAGTGTAGGCGCTTATACACTTGATCTGATTGCGCCTCCGAAGTTAACTTCGGAGATCACTCAGTTGCCAACGCTCGAACATAAAAGGTTCTTGCGTGATCTGCGTAGTGGCAAAGTCAAGCAGATCTGCATACTCGTCGCTGACGACGAGTGTGTAACCGACATAAGGTCAGCAACAGTGTTTACTGAGAACGAGAGAGTTCTCAGTAGTTCATCTATGGACGAGAGTGTCCTCGATGAAAATACACGAATTGAGCGATATGACTCCCAATCGTGGGAATCGCTCAAGAAAAATCCTCTCTATGAAGATTTGGTTGAATTCAAGGATGTATTCCCTGAAACTGTTCCGTGCGAATTACCGAAGGATAAAGGTATTCAACACGAGGTCGAGCTTAAACCAGGCTCGAAGTACTGTGTCATGAAGCAGTGGCCACTGCCTCGTGAACAAGTTCTTGCGATCGACAAGTTCTTTGCCGATCGTTTAGCTGCGGGCCATGTGAGGGAATCAACTTCCCCACATAGCTCTCCGACCTTCTGTGTGCGAAAAGCAACAGGAGGGTGGCGGATAGTGCACGCGTTCAACAAATTGAATGCTGCAACGGTACCGGCTCAGACGCCGATACCGAGGAAGGACGTAATCATTGATGGTATGTCAAAGAGCACCATCTTTTCGTCCATGGATTTGATGGATGTCTTCTATCAAATCCTTATGCGGGAACGGGATATACCCTATACCGCAGTTAGCACGCCTAGCGGCATGCTCTGGGAATGGCTAGTAATGCCACAAGGGCTTAGTAATGCCCCTGCCACATTCAACAGATGTTTATCACATCTGTTGAGACCAGTACGAGAATTCACGCCGAGCTATTTCGATGACGTATTCATCCATAGTCGGGCTATGGATGGAAAGCCGGACGTTGAGGTTCACAGGTACCACGTCCGACAGGTTCTTACAATCATGCGAAAGCATCAATTGTATGCAAACCTCAAGAAGTGTATATTTGCAGCAAGCGAAATACCACTTCTTGGGTGCATCGTTGGCAAGAACGGTGTACGTCCTGATCCCGAAAAGATCACGGCGATCACCGACTGGCCTGTGCCGGTTGATGTCAAAGGTCTTCAAAAATTCCTTGGGCTAGCGGCGTATTTGCATAAGTATTCACGCAATTACGCCGAGATGACTGTGCACCTCCCTCGTTTGTTGAAAAAGAACGAGAGGTGGTTATGGAACGCTGAATGTCAGCGCTCCTTTGATGGTATCAAGCAGAGCTTGATACAATCCCCAGTCCTAGCAATAGCCGATCAGGACAGGCCATTTCATGTGGTCTGTGATGCCAGCGATTTCGCAATCGGCTGTGCATCAATGCAGTACGATCTTAAAGGCGTTGAACGCGTCGTCTGCTATCAGTCGCGTCAGCTGCAACCAGCTGAGCGGAACTATCCAGTGCATGACAAGGAACTCCTTGCCATGAAGTATGCACTAGCGAAGTTCAGAGTCTATCTATTAGGAGATAGACCCTTCATTGTTTACACTGACCATGCGGCGTTACGCACGGCAGTGAACAGCCCGCACCTTTCACAACGAATGGCGCGGTGGTTGTCATTCTTTGCGGAATACAACTTTACGGTCGATTACAAACCAGGACGGCTTAATGTCGTCGCTGATGCACTCTCACGTCGTCCCGACTTTAAAACAGTCGTGAAACCCAACAGTGAGACAGTCACTGTTTCGGTTATGACGTCCTCTGTCCCATCTACACCGTTGTATGATGATGTGAGGCGGGCATACGCCCAAGATGGTGAGATTGTGAAGTTGTTGACACATCTCTTACAGCCATCCCGAGAATCGTTGAAACGATTGTCGTCTGCGTATCGATCTGCATCAGATCGATACACTACTCGCAACGGTTTACTGTATTATACAGCCGTTTTTGGTGACACACCACGTGTTGTCATTCCAGATGATACTGATCTGCGTTTGCGGATCATGTTCGAGTATCACGATGCTCCTATAGGAGGACATCGTGGCCGGGAGAAAACATATCTCACGGTGAGTCGAGACTTTTACTGGCCCCGCCAGTATCAGTTTGTGCGAAAGTATGTTCGCGCATGCGAAGTCTGCCAACGAGTGAAGTCAAGTCTTTCACTGCGTGCACCTTTACATCCTCTACCGGTTCCGGCAGTGTGCTGGGAATCCATCTCAATGGATTTCGTCTTCGGGTTACCCAAAAACGCACGCGGGAATACGGGTATTCTCGTATTTGTTGGCAGATTCAGCAAAATGGTACACCTTGTGGCTGTACCAGAGACAATCACGGCAAGTGGCTGTGCTTGTGTCTTTATCGAAACCATCTTCCGACTTCATGGGTTGCCCCGTGAACTCGTATCAGACAGAGATCCACGCTTCACTGCTGATTTCTGGTGTTCCATGTTCAAATCACTCGGAACGCGCTTGAAGATGTCGACATCTGATCACCCAGAGTCAGATGGTTAGACGGAACGTGCCAATCGTGTCCTCGAAGAGATACTTCAAGGATACGTACACTCCTTTAATAGTTGGAGTGAGTTTTTGCCAATGGTAGAGTTTGCCATTAACAACTCGGTGCATGCGTCCACGACACATACACCGTTTTACGTGAATGGCTTGCGCCATCCGCGTGTACCCACCTTACTAGAGTGTAACTCTGGTTTAAGGGGGGGAGGGACTCGCGCGAGCAAAAGCCAATTTGGTTCACGCTCATCACGCTCTGACGAAGAAGTTATTGCGTTTGATGCCGATATCGATAACATCGATATCGAAGAAGATGATGCCAGTGAGAGTGCGGAAGCCCTCACTGAAGAAGATGATCCCAGTGAGAGTGCGGAAGCCCTCACTGAAGAAAAGATTGATGTTGCTGCAGTGCGCTGTGAGCGCACTGAAGCTAACGAGTCATCAGATGAGTTCATACTGGCTCGTGAAACGGTAGTCCGTTTTGTGCAAGACTCCATCGCCGAAGCAGTGGATAAGCAAAAGCAAAACACAGACAAGAATGGAAGGGCAAACAATCTTTTATTTAATAAAGGTGACTTAGTCCCTACTGTCTACGATTAATCTTCCAAAGCATGTAGTGACTAACTTGGGTAGCAGTAAACTACTACCCAAGTACATCGGCCCATTTCGTGCATTGCATCGCCTAGGCAACGCATACACGATCGAACTGCCACGTAAGATGCGAACGAATCCCACATTTTACGTTAATCGGCTTAAGCCGCGCCATCAGTACGCTGTTTCTTCCGATGAAGAACGCCCTTGCGCTCAAGCATCTCATAGAGGGCCTTGTGCTCCCGATGGTGGCCATCGACAAGGGTCTGAAGAGCAGTTATCTCAGCCCGAGACCGATCAACAATCCCACGAGCTACCCTTAGCTCGTCACGCAGAGATGTCAAAGCTCTCTCGCTCTCAAGCTGAGCAAAGGTAAACTCAGCTCGATGCTTCAAGACAGTGTCCGCCAGTTGAAGACGCCTGTCCCGCTCATGTTCGAGATCGTCGCGTAACCCTTGCGTTACGCGATCAAAGAAGCTCTCGGGAACACACCGATCCACATGATCGTGTGGAGAGCGTCTTTCCTCCTCCTCCACCTCCATTAGAGGACTCTCGCGGTGGCCAGCGCTATCTAGTTGAGCAGCTGTTGAACCACCGCGACGTGAACGGACGTCGGACGAGTTATCTCGTCCGGTGGCGCGTCTATCCCCCGTCCTGGGATTCTTGGGAGCCCCGCTCCCAACTGATGATCGACGTACTGGGTCTGGTTGAGCAGTACGACGCGGCACATCCTGTGCTGCAGAAGGACCGCCGGAGAAAGTCTTCCCGGCACGGTCGTAAAGGGATTTCAGGTTGTCAATCCCTTCGTACATCTCAGTAGAGATACGTACGCGCCACCACGGGCTAGTAAGGAGGTAAGCCTCCTTAGGTGCTCGTGCAGAGTTGTTCACACAACATGGGCACGAGTCTCCCCAAGAGAGGCAGGGTAACCCACTTTCCCTTGACAGTCGATGCAGCTTGTAGCGTGCACCCGTCGGGGTTCTCTTCTTAAACTTATCACGAGCTTTGATAAGTTTGTCGTTCCAAGCGTCACGACCTACATCCTCAAGGTCGTGGATGTAGGCGTTCCACGCCTGAAGCAGTGAGGGACCATCACGTTTGTGATTCCCACTGTACCATCGATGTCTAAAGAAAGCATCGATGAAGAATTCATGTTCAGCGCGATAGTTTTTCGCGCTGGGGTCAAGGTGATGGATCCTTGACGAATCGAACAATCGTGTTCGATAACGATCACTCGTCGTCGCCGACAAGTGATCCATTACGGATTTTAAAGGCATGCATGTCTTCTTCACGGGAGCGAGACGCAACACATTGCGGTCCCGCTCTTCCTGCGATGTGCCGACAGAAGTACTGGCACCTCGTTGCGAAATGGCGTCCATAGGAGAACCGACACCACTGTTAGCGCCCGAGTCTCGCGACCTCGAGCGCCTTCGCTTCGGCGATGGTTCATCTGACTCATCAGATGAACCAAAGATGCTGCGACGCATAGCATCATCCATGCCACGCTTGGTAGGCGGCTTAGATTCAATCGCCGTCGATACGGATCCGTCTTCCGTATCAGGAGAGTACGAGACACCGAGCTCGTACTCTGTGAAGACATGAGTGTCTTCATGACCAGCGCCTGCGTCACCAAGTGACACAGGCTGGGTCGCTTCAGCAACCGATGAGACATCCGTTGCTGTAGCTTCTGCTTCGGCGTCCGCACAGAGACGTGCGGACGCGCTCTCGGCGGCCTTGCTCGCGCATCGCATGGGCTTGTTAACCATGCGATGAATTGTTGGAAAGTGGACTCGGACCAACAAGTGCAAACTCTGTCCCAAATGATTTGGGACGAGTATCCATTTAGTCAATCAGTCACTAAAGTGATTGACGGTTAAGGGGGAGTGATGTAACGGGGTGAATCGTTACATAACAATTTATAAGAAATTGTTAATAGAATATAACTTTAAGAGTTATATTCTCAGAATATTGTCATAAGGACAAATATTCTGTAGCACTTACGAGTAGTTCCTAATTGGTTGATATAGGCCATTATATCAACCAACGAAGACGCGCCACGACAGACGCACGCAATGAGTGGTGAGCAGATAGTTGATTTACACATTTGTATTTAGACATAGTTAGATGAAGATAAATAGTGATATATTGCAGACATTAACTATACTATATACAGTTCTACTTTTTACTTTAACCAAGTACTCGCTTCTTCTTACCGTCTTCCTCTGCACGTACGAGTGTACGTGAAGTTACGAGGCACCGCCTTATTCTGTCATCAGAATAAGTAGCTTGTACTGTCACAAGTACAAGCTTCAGGGTGCTCCGTTACAGGAAGATACTGCCAAGGTGAACCATCTAATGACCGGTTGGCGCTGCATGACGTTACGTTGTTTCTAGCTCTACCCCGGGAGTCTGAACACGTCGAGCTGCTGCAAGAAACCCATTTGCTCCGAGCGCTATCTTTAGATTCGGCCGCCATGCAAAACAATTTCGTGCGTGAAGACATTTTGCCGTCCGGAGACTCGAGATTGATGGCTTCTGACTCACGTGTCTTTTGTGTGGACTGTATGTAGCTGTCCATTTTGCAACCAGAAAGGGTTCACTGTCCTGTACACGCCACTGATACCGACAGAGCTCACCTCGACCCATTCCGTGTTAGTAAGCGCAGCCCCTGATTCTCTTCTTTCACAGTTCGATTATGTGCTAAGCCTCATGTTTTGCATTACATTGTAAAACGGAATGTCTCCGCGTCGAAGTAGCGCCATTGACATCCCCAAAGCTACAGAAATAGAGTGCACTATAACGTCAAGTCTTTAGAGTGTGCAGTACGCGTCAGTGGAAGACCGTGATCGGATTTCGCGATTCGCTTCGCTTGCAGCTTAGCATCAGCGACAAGCCTGTGACCAACAGTCCACACCCGAATCGTGTCGCAGCGCTGAATGATGCAGCTTCCCGCGTTGCGACAACACCTGCAGACGCTGCGCGGCTAGAGGAACTGATTCTCTTGGAAGCTATCCGGCGGTCGATGCAAGATTTTAGCGTCGAAAAAATGACGAGGAGCGTGGGAAATGGCAGAATGTTCAGCTAACTAACAACGTGAGCGAAGATGCCGGTGAAGGGCTTGACTGCAACGTCGGCTGTGCTAACGGTATGGGGCTGAACGCATCTCAACTCAGCGTTAACGCCGATATGTGCTACACTATCCCTCCAGCTCATCCACATCTCACTACTGCAACAATGCTGCGCCCCCAGTGCAATCGTCTAACACACCAAGTTGGTATTGCGGCAGCGATTGAAGTTAGGTGTCGTAAGGCTTGGTGCAAACAGAGATGCTTCAGGTAACGGTGGTGCCCACGGCTGTGGAAAGATGGGTGACGTGCTGGGAGTAGTAGTAATGGGCGTACAAACGAAGTGCGAGAAGGGCAAGGACGCGGACGAGTACGAAAACGGTATGCTCGCTAACTTATTTAAAGTCGCCATGCTCAGTTTATCATAGTCATCCATAAGTTTTACGATAGCAGAGTCATCACGTTGGCTTTGGCGTGTACATTTTCAATACATCAGGCGTCTCTCTGGCTGTGGCTTGGCAAGTTCGATTATGCAATTGACGGTTGGCTGGGAGTACTCACGCCTGTGGTTACTGTGACCACAGGCGTGAGTAGTATCTTAGGTATTTCTTACGTATTACTTACCAATTAATGGCCTAGATTATCGAGTAATACCTTTGTCAGAAAACAAATCTTAAAATAAATAGGGATTTTATATATAAGATTTTGAAGGAAGGGTGTGAATCTAAGGAAAAGGGGTATGAATTTAGCTAAGCCCTTTAACTATTAAGCTAATTAGTTGTTCGTAAAAGCGTTTGACGGCGTTTGCAGGACGGAATAGCAAAATTCAAAGTACGGAATAGACTCGCCCAAGATGAAAGCCGGTATTCGTTACGCACTCTGTGGTACTGTAAATGAAAGTGAACATGCCTGAACGTAGTCTTAAAAAGCAAAAATGGACAAAAGCAAGAAAAGCAAAAAACAGAAAAAGAAACAATCTGGTTACTCGACGAGCTACACGATCAAACCGCGCATTCGCTTGCTCAGGTTGTCATCAGACTCACGCATTCGCTTGCTCAGGTTGTCATCAGACTCACGCATTCGCTTGCTTGGGTTTTCATCAAACCCACGCATTCGCTTGCTCGGGTTGACGTCAAACCCACGCCCTCGCTTTCTCGGGTTGTTGTCGGACTCATGCTCGTGCTCACTCAGGATTCGTAAGTCGTCGTCGGACTCACGCTCTCGCTTTCTCGGGTTGTTGTCGAAATCATGCTCGCGCTCACTGAGGAGTCGTAGGTCGTTGTCGGCATCACTTGGGAGTCTCAGGTCGTTTAACTCGTCACTGACTGGCCGCTTGTACGTCAATAGATTCGCCGCCTGGATCTCCTGAAGGTCACTGATAGCAAGGAATTTCTCGTAGCTTTTCAACATTGCAAAGGCTGGTGTAATAAGCAAAACATCGTCGATGTCAAGCTTGAGTTCATTGGACAGCAACTCAGGTGTCGTTCCTTGACATAGCCACATGTAAAACAGCCTTTTCTCCATTCGAGAAGCAATAGCTTTCACACTCTCGGAACCACGCTTCAACCGGGCGATTGTCGATGCAAAGCCCAACAGGCCATCAACCTCCACCAGTTCTTGTATGCCACGAAAATTGTCCGCCTTGCCGAGGTTCAGATAGTTCTCCCAGAAACGAAGGAGCTCCTGATCGCCCATCGTCCCTTTGACAGCTTCCTGCGGCTGAAACCACGCAACAAGTTGCCCACGTTCTCTTAGATGAGATACTTGACTTGCGGCCGCATTCAGAAACAGCGTATTAGCCCCTCTTTCTTCATCAGTGGTGAGAGCCCCTCGTACATGCCCTTGAGCAGAGTCGTCTCCGCTCTTCCGATTAGGTGGTGAGCTAGGTCGGCGAAGTCGTTCAGCCTTGTCCATTGTAGCGACCAAGGACACAGCAAGCAGCGCAACAGCGAAGTGGGGACGCATGGTGGATGGAAGGGAAAAGCTACAATGCGGGCTTTCGAGTGAGAGCTGCGGAGGTCCATGTCGTGATATCGTCTGCTGGCGACCTCCTGCGATAGCGGCTTCTGTCACAAAATTGAAAAGGATGGGCGTAACTCGGTACTTTCTATTCAGCCAGAACGCCTGTTCTTAGACTAACACTTCATCAAGATAGGCGACACGTGACTGTAAATTTATGGAACTGGATATGTCAGACGGTGCAATTGTAGGTACAAGCCCAAAAGCGAGTCTAAAGCAGCAAATCACCACCTCGTTTTGCGTTCACAACCGTCGACGCGTCGTGCTCCCGTGCTCCACGATCTTGTCTGGATTTGATATCATCCGAATTCCAGGCAGCGCTCCGATACGACGAAAAGCTTGCTCTTTTTTGTGGTGGGCACGTGCACGCATTGCATTCGCTGATGCAGCAGGCATGTCACTGCAATCTATTGCCATAAGTGAAGTGAGCACTACTACGATACAAGTACTCTATTATTCGACGAGCGGTCGCTGGTGATGCGAGGTGGTCCCAGCTCGAAATGAAAGCTCTTACCACCTGCGTGGATCGATGACATGAAATCTGCACGAACTCAGAGGGTGCCAACAAGATAGGGTGCGGCTCACCGCATCTTCAAGAATTCGCCTATCCTGAAAGGAGATCTGTCCAAGAGAAAAAAAGAACCGATGAGATAGATTGCTGCTCTCTACATTTGCCAGGATTTTTCAATGACGGGGAATCCTAAAACAAGAGGGAAGACGCTGAACCGCCGGGTGGGTGAGACTATTCAGCCTGAATCGATGGCCGGTAGGGAGGTTTTGCCCAATACAAATCCTGACCTGAGCTTTCAAACGATTAAAATCCTCTTTTATGCTCTTGTGCGCGTTTAAAGTGGGACTGTGGGGATGGGCAGACAACAGCAGGTACCACAGACATGATTGATTCCATTGATCTCTCAGGTGCTATCCATTATTCGGATAGAGGTAAACCATGATTTACACAAGCGTTAGCCATCATTTCCCCTTCGGGGCGGCCACTTCGGCGGGAATCCTCCCCTTACGGGAACCGAAGTGATCTGGGGTCTGCCTCGAGCAAGCTGCAACCGCAGTATTGGATGTGAGGGCAGTGGACCGACGGGTCGCGCAAGCGGCCTAAAAGGGGGAGGTTACGGAATGTAGGCGTACCCCGCGCCACGAGTCGCCGTTGCGGTGGACGCACAGTCCAAGTCCTAAAGGTCGCGCAAGCGGCTGATGGGGGCCACTATCGCAGATGGATGAGCTCCTAAGGGAGGTACTACGACGGGTTGGCGTTCCCCCACGCCTTGCAATTACGTCGGTGATCGCGTTCCACGTCGAAGGGCCGCGCAAGCGGCAAACGGAGGCCCACCATCGCGGATGGATCGGCTTCTAAGGGATAAATTACGGCGGGTTGGCGTTCCCCTCGCCGTCGTCATCGCCTAGGCGAGAGCGACATCCAGCTCGTACGGTCGCTCAAGAGGCCACAATGGAGTCTGTCGCCGATTTCAGTGGCACTCTCCCGGCGCGTAACGTCATTTCGGTTACTCGGTCTACAGGTCGGCTGGCCGCGCTAAGCGGTCATCGATTCAGTTGGGCGTCCATTTGGATGTCTTGATATCTTCTGCTGTATAGGGCAGCGTCGAACTGAGAGCGCTTAAAGATAGGCTCGAATCTGGCTTGGGTTGGATGTCTCTAACCTCCGCTACCCTCGCCCCCGGCTCTTCGGAGCACCCACGTTGTAGATTCAGTTCCGGATCACACTTCTTGGAAATCTCAGTCGTTAGTTATTTGTGAATAATGGACGTACTTGACACCACAAACGTTGGCCATCATTCTTTCACTATTTAACAGCAAAAACCGCAGCATCGACACACAATAGCGTCAACTTCCATCAATCTATCATCTCTTAAATTAATATCCTGATTGAAGCTATGTCTACCATTTCCTCTTAACTCGTCCGAAGTCGCCAAAGATTTTGTCCACTTGGACGTTTCTCAATCCATTATTAATTTGCCAAAAAATGCTAATGACGCCCGCTCTTCCCTCAGAGAGGTGCTTCCCTCCTCCTTTTATGACCAGCTACATATCAACAAACAAGATTTGCAACAAAATTAGAAGCAAGAAGACTGCGAAAAAACAGATCAATGAATCAACAACAACGATGTGAGATAGAGGAGAATGTGCACCAACAATAATGGACGAACCAAAAACAGCTTAACGACAAGAGAAGAGTGATACATAGACACCACGCACATGTCAATCGTAACGGGGTGAATCATTACATAACAATTTATAAGAAATTGTTAATAGAATATAACTTTAAGAGTTATATTCTCAGAATATTGTCATAAGGACAGATATTCTGTAGCACTTACGAGTAGTTCCTAATTGGTTGATATAGGCCATTATATCAACCAACGAAGACACGCCACGACAGACGCACGCAATGAGTGGTGAGCAGATAGTTGATTTACACATTTGTATTTAGACATAGTTAGATGAAGATAAATAGTGATATATTGCAGACATTAACTATACTAAATACAGTTCTACTTTTTACTTTAACCAAGTACTCGCTTCTTCTTACCGTCTTCCTCTGCACGTACGAGTGTACGTGAAGTTACGAGGCACCGCCTTATTCTGTCATCAGAATAAGTAGCTTGTACTGTCACCAGTACAAGCTTCAGGGTGCCCCGTTGCACCTGGTAGCACTCCGTAGTCCGTCCAAGGACCGCGTTCACATCCAACATGAATATGTTGGATGATGAAGATGACCAAAACTTTCACGCTACGCGTGACGGCTACTCCCATTTGAGCGATGTCGAATGGGATGCGGTTGAACGAATGGGTTCGACCATGGGCATCCATGCTGTTAGCGTCATGCTAGAGGCTCTCAATAGAGATGCCCAACATGCTACTATCGCCAAGTTCATTCAAAATGAACTTGACGCTGAACGCGAGAAAGTAGCCTTGCTTCACCAACAAGGTTCTCAACAAGCAGAGTTGTTGAGAGAACAGGGTGCTCAACAGTTTGAACTGTTGAGACAGCAGCAGGCTGCTGCTGGCGGGTCGATGCACTCGCGTCGACCCGAAACCTTGAAGATTGACATCTCCAAGTATAGGGGGTTCTAAGAAGACTCCCTCTTGAGATGGTTCGTCGAATTGGATGACGCCATAAGGGCGCGTCGCATCGACGACGGGGATATGCAAGTTGCATTTGCCCAGTCAAATCTGGCAGGACGTGCCAAGACTTGGGCAGTGGGGCTCAAGTTGCACGACCCATATGCGTTTGGGTCGTTGGAAGTCTTCAAGTCGCGGCTCAGACAAACGTTTGAACCGCCTAGAGCTGAGTTCAGAGCTCGAATCGAACTCTTGAAGCTCAAGCAGGGTAAGCGTGATGTACACGCTTACGCTCAACATATATGACATCTCACGAGTTGTATAAGTTCCAATCCGGTGGATGAACACACGTTGGTTCCGGTGTTCATGCAGGGTCTTGCGGATGGTCCCGTCAAGACTCACCTGTTCTGGCTTGAACTAGATTCACTAGAACAAGCCATTTCCATTGCGGAGCAGGAAGACTTCAGTCTGAGACAGGCTCGCGCCAGCTCGTCATCATATCGTCGACCGAGACGATATGACAGCGGAGGTCCAGAGCCGATGGAACTATGTTATGTAGAGAGCGAGAAGGCTCGCTCTACAGACTACAAGAAGTTGCAGAGATGCAACAGATGTCAGAAGACAGGACACTACGCTTATGAGTGTAGTGCCCCTCGTCCAGTGTCTCGCAACACTGGGCGTAGTGACCGTCCACCCATGAGAAAGGGGCAGGGACGAGGGTCCGCAGTTGGTGCAAAGACGCAACAACGGGATGGACCGTCAAAAAACGGACAGGATCAGTAGGTGCGGAGCACCCTACTGATCCAGCAACGTCAAGAGAATTTGTAGGCCTCTTGATGAAGGTTGCTCCCAACACACAAACGTTGTGCGTTGCTGCTCTAGGTAATGAGGTCTCACTCATTACCTTGAAACTCGAAGTGACGAATAAGTTGTCCCTTCGAGCTCTAGTCGATTGTGGGGCGTCCAACAATTTTGTGCGACGCCAATCGCTAGAAGATGGTCACTTTAAATTCAGTGAATGTGACACACCTCCTACGAGGATGACGGTACGTCTTGCGACAGGCGCATCCGTAACCGTCATGAAGCGTATAGTGAAGCTCCACTATACGCTAGAAGATACCCAATATGACGATGACTTTATCGTATTGGATTTGGATGACAAATTTGATGTCATCCTTGGAATACCGTGGCTCAGAAGGTACGAACCACGGGTAAACTGGCAGCATCGAACAGTAACGATGCCTGCCGCTTGTTCATCAGATGGCCATCTGATGAACGTTTTGGAAGCGTCCACAAGCGTGTGGATGTACTACGAGTGAGTGCGATGGCCTCACTTGTGGTACGGTCGTTAGTACGACTGCACAAAACCTTAGTGTACCAAACGGTTACACTTCGGAGCAAAGTTCCGGCGGCTGTGAGGAAACACAGGCTGCGCCGAAGGTCCACCACTCGAATAAGTCGGGTGGACTGGGACAAAGATGTATCCCTAGCTGGGAACATCTAGAAGAGAAACAATCGATCGCTCAGGTTAAGCGAAACGATAATTCTAGATCGACTGGAGAGTCTTTCGTAGAGGATCTCGCTGTGGTTGCGCAACCCCAGCTAGAGGAAGTTAAGGGAATAAGTCCCAAGATTACAAATACGGCGGAAATAAGTTCCCCAAAACCCGCGGGAATAAGTCCCCGGGAAGCCGAAGGAATAAGTCCTTCGAAGCCTGAGGGAATAAGTCCCCAGGAAATGAAAGAGACATCGAATGTCATAGTCAATAACGGATCAAGTGTAGGCGCTTATACACTTGATCTGATTGCGCCTCCGAAGTTAACTTCGGAGATCACTCAGTTGCCAAGCTCGAACATAAAAGGTTCTTGCGTGATCTGCGTAGTGGCAAAGTCAAGCAGATCTGCATGCTCGTCGCTGACGACGAGTGTGTAACCGACATAAGGTCAGCAACAGTGTTTACTGAGAACGAGAGAGTTCTCAGTAGTTCATCTATGGACGAGAGTGTCCTAGATGAAAAGACACGAATTGAGCGATATGACTCCCAATCGTGGTAATCGCTCAAGAAAAATCCTCTCTATGAAGATTTGGTTGAATTCAACGATGTATTCCCTGAAACTGTTCCGTGCGAATTACCGAAGGATAAAGGTATTCGACACGAGGTCGAGCTTAAACCAGGCTCGAAGTACTGTGTCATGAAGCAGTGGCCACTGCCTCGTGAACAAGTTCTTGCGATTGACAAGTTCTTTGCCGATCGTTTAGCTGCGGGCCATGTGAGGGAATCAACTTCCCCACATAGCTCTCCGACCTTCTGTGTGCGAAAAGCAACAGGAGGGTGGCGGATAGTGCACGCGTTCAACAAATTGAATGCTGCAACGGTACCGGCTCAGACGCCGATACCGAGGAAGGACGTAATCATTGATGGTATGTCAAAGAGTACCATCTTTTCGTCCATGGATTTGATGGATGGCTTCTATCAAATCCTTATGCGGGAACGGGATATACCCTATACCGCAGTTAGCACGCCTAGCGGCATGCTCTGGGAATGGCTAGTAATGCCACAAGGGCTTAGTAATGCCCCTGCCACATTCAACAGATGTTTATCACATCTGTTGAGACCAGTACGAGAATTCACGCCGAGCTATTTCGATGACGTATTCATCCATAGTCGGGCTATGGATGGAAAGCCGGACGTTGAGGTTCACAGGTACCACGTCCGACAGGTTCTTACAATCATGCGAAAGCATCAATCGTATGCAAACCTCAAGAAGTGTATATTTGCAGCAAGCGAAATACCACTTCTTGGGTGCATCGTTGGCAAGAACGGTGTACGTCCTGATCCCGAAAAGATCACGGCGATCACCGACTGGCCTGTGCCGGTTGATGTCAAAGGTCTTCAAAATTTCCTTGGGCTAGCGGCGTATTTGCATAAGTATTCACGCAATTACGCCGAGATGACTGTGCACCTCTCTCGTTTGTTGAAAAAGAACGAGAGGTGGTTATGGAACGCTGAATGTCAGCGCTCCTTTGATGGTATCAAGCAGAGCGTGATACAATCCCCAGTCCTAGCAATAGCCGATCAGGACAGGCCATTTCATGTGGTCTGTGATGCCAGCGATTTCACAATCGGCTGTGCATCAATGCAGTACGATCTTGAAGGCGTTGAACGCGTCGTCTGCTATCAGTCGCGTCAGCTGCAACCAGCTGAGCGGAACTATCCAGTGCATGACAAGGAACACCTTGCCATGAAGTATGCACTCGCGAAGTTCAGAGTCTATCTATTAGGAGATAGACCCTTCATTGTTTACACTGACCATGCGTCATTACGCACGGCAGTGAACAGCCCGCACCTTTCACAACGAATGGCGCGGTGGTTGTCATTCTTTGCGGAATACAACTTTACGGTCGAGTACAAACCAGGACGGCTTAATGTCGTCGCTGATGCACTCTCACGTCGTCCCGACTTTAAAACAGTCGTGAAACCCAACGGTGAGACAGTCACTGTTTCGGTTATGACGTCCTCTGTCCCATCTACACCGTTGTATAATGATGTGAGGCGGGCATACGCCCAAGATGGTGAGATTGTGAAGTTGTTGACACATCTCTCCCAACCATCCCGAGAATCGTTGAAACGATTGTCGCCTGCGTATCGATCTGCGTCAGATCGATACACTACTCGTAACGGTTTACTGTATTGTACAGCCGTTTCTGGTGACACACCACATGTTGTCATTCCAGATGATACTGATCTGCGTTTGCGGATCATGTTCGAGTATCACGATGCTCCTATAGGAGGACATCGTGGCCGAGAGAAAACATATCTCACGGTAAGTCGAGACTTTTACTGGCCCCGCCAGTATCAGTTTGTGCGAAAGTATGTTCGCGCATGCGAAGTCTGCCAACGAGTGAAGTCAATCACTTCACTGCGTGCACCTTTACATCCTCTACCGGTTCCGGCAGTGTGCTGGAAATCCATCTCAATGGATTTCGTCTTCGGGTTACCCAAAGACGCACGCGGGAATACGGGTATTCTCGTATTTGTTGACAGATTCAGCAAAATGGTACACCTTGTGGCTGTACCAGAGACAATCACGGCAAGTGGCTGTGCTTGTGTCTTTATCGACACCATCTTCCGACTTCATGTGTTACCCCGTGAACTCGTATCAGACAGAGATCCACGCTTCACTGCTGATTTCTGGTGTTCCATGTTCAAATCACTCGGAACGCGCTTGAAGATGTCGACATCTGATCATCCAGAGTCAGACGGTCAGACGGAACGTGCCAATCGTGTCCTCGAAGAGATACTTCGAGGATACGTACACTCCTTTAAAAGTTGGAGTAAGTTTTTGCCAATGGTAGAGTTTGCCATCAACAACTCGGTGCATGCGTCCACGACACATACACCGTTTTACGCGAATGGCTTGCGCCATCCGCGTGTACCCACCTTACTAGAGTGTAACTCTGGTTTAAGGGGGGGAGGGACTCGCGCGAGCAAAAACCGATTTGGTTCACGCTCATCACGCTCTGACGAAGAAGTCATTGCGTTTGATGCCGATATCGATAACATCGATATCGAAGAAGATGATGCCAGTGAGAGTGCGGAAGCCCTCACTGAAGAAGATGATGCCAGTGAGAGTGCGGAAGCCCTCACTGAAGAAGATGATCCCAGTGAGAGTGCGGAAGCCCTCACTGAAGAAAAGATTGATGTTGCTGCAGTGCGCTGTGAGCGCACTGAAGCTAACGAGTCATCAGATGAGTTCATACTGGCTCGTGAAACGGTAGTCCGTTTTGTGCAAGACTCCATCGCCGAAGCAGTGGATAAGCAAAAGCAAAACACAGACAAGAATGGAAGGGCAAACAATCTTTTATTTAATAAAGGTGACTTAGTCCCTACTGTCTACGATTAATCTTCCAAAGCATGTAGTGACTAACTTGGGTAGCAGTAAACTACTACCCAAGTACATCGGCCCATTTCGTGCATTGCATCGCCTAGGCAACGCATACACGATCGAACTGCCACGTAAGATGCGAACGCATCCCACGTTTTACGTTAATCGGCTTAAGCCGCGCCATCAGTACGCTGTTTCTTCCGATGAAGAACGCCCTTGCGCTCAAGCATCTCATAGAGGGCCTTGTGCTCCCGATGGTGGCCATCGACAAGGGTCTGAAGAGCAGTTATCTCAGCCCGAGACCGATCAATATCCCCACGAGCTACCCTTAGCTCGTCACGCAGAGATGTCAAAGCTCTCTCGCTCTCAAGCTGAGCAAAGGTAAACTCAGCTCGATGCTTCAAGACAGTGTCCGCCAGTTGAAGACGCCTGTCCCGCTCATGTTCGAGATCGTCGCGTAACCCTTGCGTTACGCGATCAAAGAAGCTCTCGGGAACACACCGATCCACATGATCGTGTGGAGAGCGTCTTTCCTCCTCCTCTACCTCCATTAGAGGACTCTCGCGGTGGCCAGCGCAATCTGGTTGAGCAGCTGTCGAACCACCGCGACGTGAACGGACGTCGGACGAGTTATCTCGTCCGGTGGCGCGTCTATCCCCCGTCCTGGGATTCTTGGGAGCCCCGCTCCCAACTGATGATCGACGTACTGGGTCTGGTTGAGCAGTACGACGCGGCACATCCTGTGCCGCAGAAGGACCGCCGGAGAAAGTCTTCCCGGCACGGTCGTAAAGGGATTTCAGGTTGTCAATCCCTTCGTACATCTCAGTAGAGACACGTACGCGCCACCGCGGGCTGGTAAGGAGGTAAGCCTCCTTAGGTGCTCGTGCAGAGTTGTTCACACAACATGGGCACGAGTCTCCCCAAGAGAGGCAGGGTAACCCACTCTCCCTTGACAGTCGATGCAGCTTGTAGCGTGCACCCGTCGGGGTTCTCTTCTTAAACTTATCACGAGCTTTGATAAGTTTGTCGTTCCAAGCGTCACGACCTACATCCTCAAGGTCGTGGATGTAGGCGTTCCACGCCTGAAGCAGTGAGGGACCATCACGTTTGTGATTCCCACTGTACCATCGATGTCTAAAGAAAGCATCGATGAAGAATTCATGTTCAGCGCGATAGTTTTTCGCGCTGGGGTCAAGGTGATGGATCCTTGACGAATCGAACAATCGTGTTCGATAACGATCACTCGTCGTCGCCGACAAGTGATCCATTACGGATTTTGGAGGCATCCATGCCTTCTTTTCTGGAGCGAGACGCAACACATTGCGGTCCCGCTCTTCCTGCGATGTGCCGACAGAAGTACTGGCACCTCGTTGCGAAATGGCGTCCATAGGAGAACCGACACCACTGTTAGCGCCCGAGTCTCGCGACCTCGAGCGCCTTCGCTTCGGCGATGGTTCATCTGACTCATCAGATGAACCAAAGATGCTGCGACGCATAGCATCATCCATGCCACGCTTGGTAGGCGGCTTAGATTCAATCGCCGTCGATACGGATCCGTCTTCCGTATCAGGAGAGTACGAGACACCGAGCTCGTACTCTGTGAAGACATGAGTGTCTTCATGACCAGCGCCTGCGTCACCAAGTGACACAGGCTGGGTCGCTTCAGCAACCGATGAGACATCAGTTTCTGTGGTTTCTGCTTCGGCGTCCGCACAGAGACGTGCGGACGCGCTCTCGGCGGCCTTGCTCGCGCATCGCATGGGCTTGTTTACCATGCGATGAGATGTTGGAAAGTGGACGCGGACCAACAAGTGCAAACCCCGTCCCAAATGATTTGAGACGAGTATCCATTTAGTCAATCAGTCACTAAAGTGATTGACGGTTAAGGGGGGGTGATGTAACGGGGTGAATCATTACATAACAATTTATAAGAAATTGTTAATAGAATATAACTATTAGAGTTATATTCTCAGAATATTGTCATAAGGACAAATGTTCTGTGGCACTTACGAGTAGTTCCTAATTGGTTGTTATAGGCCATTACATCAACCAACGAAGGCGCGCCACGACAGACGCACGCAACGAGTGGCGAGCAGATAGTTGATATGCACATTTGTATTCAGACATAGTTAGATGAGGATAAACAGTGGTTGATTAACAGACATTAACTATGATAAATACAGTTCTACTTTTTACTTTAACCAAGTACTCGCTTCTTCTTACCGTCTTCCTCTGCACGTACGAGTGTACGTGAAGTTACGAGGCACCGCCTTATTCTGTCATCAGAATAAGTAGCTTGTACTGTCACCAGTACAAGCTTCAGGGTGCCCCGTTACATCAACAGACGGAATGGATACAAATAGTGATTCACTTCTTGGCACCACGAAAAGAAGATTTTGCACGTTCTCGAAGAAAGAATGTGTCCATTTGAATGGGTTGTACAAACGTTACATAGCAATTGACCTGCAGGGAATCGGCCATATTGCACCGAGTTAGCAGCTCTTGACGGGTGAAAAAAGCTAAACGTCGTCATACCCTCACAGTGTACGATACTGGCAGCGGTCTTGAGTGTGTCCAACATCGTCACCAGATCTGTGATCTCCTTGTTCGGGCACGGATGTAGCGCTGCGAGTCCTGGAAAAAATTGTATATAGTACACGATGCTTGGCTTCTGGATGAAGCAGCGATTACCTAAGCGTCGACCTCGGCGATACTGGCATCGCTTGGAATACCATGGTAGCACGTTGCTTTAATTTTTTTCGCTGACCTCTTTTGTAACGAAGCACCCTGAAGCTTGTACTGATGACAATACAAGCTACTTATTCTGATGACAGAATAAGGCGGTGCCGCGTAACTTCACGTACACTCGTACGTGCAGAGGAAGACGGTAAGAAGAAGCGAGTACTTGGTTAAAGTAAAAAGTAGAACTGTGTTTAGTATAGTTAATGTCTGCAATATATCACTATTTATCTTCATCTAACTATGTCTAAATACAAATGTGTAAATCAACTATCTGCTCACCACTCATTGCGTGCGTCTGTCGTGGCGTGTCTTCGTTGGTTGATATAATGGCCTATATCAACCAATTAGAAACTACTCGTAAGTGCCACAGAACATTTGTCCTTATGACAATATTCTGAGAATATAACTCTTAAAGTTATATTCTATTACCAATTTCTAATAAATTGTTATGTAACGGTTCACCCCGTTACATCACCCCCCCCCTTAACCGTCAATCACTTTAGTGACTGATTGACTAAATGGATACTCGTCTCAAATCATTTGGGACGGGGTTTGCACTTGTTGATCCGAGTCAACAGTCCAGGAGTTTCATTGCATTGTAAACAAGCCCATGTGGTGCGCGAACTAGGCAGCTGAGAGCGCGTCCGCACGTCTCTGTGCGGACGCCGAAGCAGAAACCGCTGCAATTGATATCTCATCGGTTGCCATAGCGTCTCAGTCTGTATCACCTGGTGACGCAGGCGCTGGTCATGAAGACACTCATGTCTTTACAGAGTATGAGCTCGGTGTCTTATACTCTCCTGATACGGAAGACGGATCCGTATCTAAGGCGGTTGAAATTAAGCCGCCTGCCAAGCGTAGCATGGATGATGCTTTGCGTCGCAGCATCTTCGGTTTATCTGACGAATCAGATGAACCATCGCCAAAGCGAAGGCGCTCGAGGTCGCAAGACTCGGGCGCTCACAGTGGTGTCGGTTCTCCTATGGACACCACTTCGCAACGAGGTGCCAGTACTTCTGTCGGTACGTCGCAGGAAGAGCGGAACCGCAGTGTTATGTGTCTCGCTCCCGAAAAAAAAGCACGGCTGCCTCCAAAGTCGGTCATGGATCACTTGTCGGCGACGACAAGTGATCGCTATTGAACACGATTGTTCGATTCGTCAAGGATCCATCACCTTGACTCCAGTGCGAAAAACTATCACACTGAAAATGAGTTCTTCATCGACGCTATCTTTAGACATCGATGGTACAGTGGGAATCACAAACGTGATGGTCCCTCACTACTTCAGGCGCGGAACGCTTACATCCATGACCTTGAGGATGTAGGTCGTGACGCTTGGAACGACAAACTTATCAAAGCTAATGATAAGTTTGAAAAGCGAACCCCGACAGGTGCACGCTACAAGCTGCATCGTCTGTCAAGGGAGAGTGGGTTACCCTGCCTCTCTTGGGGAGACTCGTGCCCATGTTGTGTGAACAACTCTGCACGAGCACCTAAGGAGGCTTACCTCCTTACTAGCCCGTGGTGGCGCGTACGTGTCTCTACTGAGATGTACGAAGGGATTGACAACCTGAAATCCCTTTACGACCTTGCCGGGAAGACTTTCTCCGGCGGTCCTTCTGCGGCACAGGATGTGCCGCGTCGTACTGCTCAACCAGACCCAGTACGTCGATCATCAGTTGGGAGCGGGGCTCCCAAGAATCCCAGGACGGGGGATAGACGCGCCACCGGACGAGATAACTCGTCCGACGTCCGTTCACGTCGCGGTGGTTCAACAGCTGCTCAATTAGATAGCGCTGGCCACCGCGAGAGTCCTCTAATGGAGGTGGAGGAGGAGGAAAGACGCTCTCCACACGATCATGTGGATCGGTGTGTTCCCGAGAGCTTCTTTGATCGCGTAACGCAAGGGTTACGCGACGATCTCGAACATGAGCGGGACAGGCGTCTTCAACTGGCGGACACTGTCTTGAAGCATCGAGCTGAGTTTACCTTTGCTCAGCTTGAGAGCGAGAGAGCTTTGACATCTCTGCGTGACGAGCTAAGGGTAGCTCGTGGGGATATTGATCGGTCTCGGGCTGAGATAACTGCTCTTCAGACCCTTGTCGATGGCCACCATCGGGAGCACAAGGCCCTCTATGAGATGCTTGAGCGCAAGGGCGTTCTTCATCGGAAGAAACAGCGTACTGATGGCGCGGCTTAAGCCGATTAACGTAAAACGTGGGATGCGTTCGCATCTTACGTGGCAGTTCGATCGTGTATGCGTTGCCTAGGCGATGCAATGCACGAAATGGGCCGATGTACTTGGGTAGTAGTTTACTGCTACCCAAGTTAGTCACTACATGCTTTGGAAGATTAATCGTAGACAGTAGGGACTAAGTCACCTTTATTAAATAAAAGATTGTTTGCCCTTCCATTCTTGTCTGTGTTTTGCTTTTGCTTATCCACTGCTTCGGCGATGGAGTCTTGCACAAAACGGACTACCGTTTCACGAGCCAGTATGAACTCATCTGATGACTCGTTAGCTTCAGTGCGCTGTGAGCGCACTGCAGCAACATCAACCTGTTCTTCAGTGAGGGCTTCCGCACTCTCACTGGGATCATCTTCTTCAGTGAGGGCTTCCGCACTCTCACTGGCATCATCTTCTTCGATATCGATGTTATCGATATCGGCATCAAACGCAATAACTTCTTCGTCAGAGCGTGATGAGCGTGAACCAAATCGGTTTTTGCTCGCGCGAGTCCCTCCCCCCTTAAACCATAGTTACACTCTAGTAAGGTGGGTACACGCGGATGGCGCAAGCCATTCACGTAAAACGGTGTATGTGTCGTGGACGCATGCACCGAGTTGTTGATGGCAAACTCTACCATTGGCAAAAACTCACTCCAACTTTTAAAGGAGTGTACGTATCCTCGAAGTATCTCTTCGAGGACACGATTGGCACGTTCCGTCTAACCATCTGACTCTGGATGATCAGATGTCGACATCTTCAAGCGCGTTCCGAGTGATTTGAACATGGAACGCCAGAAATCAGCAGTGAAGCGTGGATCTCTGTCTGATACGAGTTCACGGGGCAACCCATGAAGTCGGAAGATGGTGTCGATAAAGACACAAGCACAGCCACTTGCCGTGATTGTCTCTGGTACAGCCACAAGGTGTACCATTTTGCTGAATCTGTCAACAAATACGAGAATACCCGTATTCCCGCGTGCGTCTTTGGGTAACCCGAAGACGAAATCCATTGAGATGGATTTCCAGCACACTGCCGGAACCGGTAGAGACTGTAAAGGTACACGCAGTGAAGTAATTGACTTCACTCGTTGGCAGACTTCGCATGCGCGAACATACTTTCGCACAAACTGATACTGGCGGGGCCAGTAAAAGTCTCGACTTACCGTGAGATATGTTTTCTCTCGGCCACGATGTCCTCCTATAGGAGCATCGTGATACTCGAACATGATCCGCAAACGCAGATCAGTATCATCTGGAATGACAACATGTGGTGTGTCACCAGAAACGGCTGTACAATACAGTAAACCGTTACGAGTAGTGTATCGATCTGACGCAGATCGATACGCAGGCGACAATCGTTTCAACGATTCTCGGGATGGTTGGGAGAGATGTGTCAACAACTTCACAATCTCACCATCTTGGGCGTATGCCCGCCTCACATCATCATACAACGGTGTAGATGGGACAGAGGACGTCATAACCGAAACAGTGACTGTCTCACCGTTGGGTTTCACGACTGTTTTAAATTCGGGACGACGTGAGAGTGCATCAGCGACGACATTAAGCCGTCCTGGTTTGTACTCGACCGTAAAGTTGTATTCCGCAAAGAATGACAACCACCGCGCCATTCGTTGTGAAAGGTGCGGGCTGTTCACTGCCGTGCGTAATGACGCATGGTCAGTGTAAACAATGAAGGGTCTATCTCCTAATAGATAGACTCTGAACTTCGCGAGTGCATACTTCATGGCAAGGTGTTCCTTGTCATGCACTGGATAGTTCCGCTCAGCTGGTTGCAGCTGACGCGACTGATAGCAGACGACGCGTTCAACGCCTTCTAGGTCGTACTGCATTAATGCACAGCCGATTGTGAAATCGCTGGCATCACAGACCACATGAAATGGCCTGTCCTGATCGGCAATTGCTAGGACTGGGGATTGTATCACGCTCTGCTTGATACCATCAAAGGAGCGCTGACATTCAGCGTTCCATAACCACCTCTCGTTCTTTTTCAACAAACGAGAGAGGTGCACAGTCATCTCGGCGTAATTGCGTGAATACTTATGCAAATACGCCGCTAGCCCAAGGAAATTTTGAAGACCTTTGACATCAACCGGCACAGGCCAGTCGGTGATCGCCGTGATCTTTTCGGGATCAGGACGTACACCGTTCTTGCCAACGATGCACCCAAGAAGTGGTATTTCGCTTGCTGCAAATATACACTTCTTGAGGTTTGCATACGATTGATGCTTTCGCATGATTGTAAGAACCTGTCGGACGTGGTACCTGTGAACCTCAACGTCCGGCTTTCCATCCATAGCCCGACTATGGATGAATACGTCATCGAAATAGCTCGGCGTGAATTCTCGTACTGGTCTCAACAGATGTGATAAACATCTGTTGAATGTGGCAGGGGCATTACTAAGCCCTTGTGGCATTACTATCCATTCCCAGAGCATGCCGCTAGGCGTGCTAACTGCGGTATAGGGTATATCCCGTTCCCGCATAAGGATTTGATAGAAGACATCCATCAAATCCATGGACGAAAAGATGGTACTCTTTGACATACCATCAATGATTACGTCCTTCCTCGGTATCGGCGTCTGAGCCGGTACCGTTGCAGCATTCAATTTGTTGAACGCGTGCACTATCCGCCACCCTCCTGTTGCTTTTCGCACACAGAAGGTCGGAGAGCTATGTGGGGAAGTTGATTCCCTCACATGGCCCGCAGCTAAACGATCGGCAAAGAACTTGTCAATCGCAAGAACTTGTTCACGAGGCAGTGGCCACTGCTTCATGACACAGTACTTCGAGCCTGGTTTAAGCTCGACCTCGTGTCGAATACCTTTATCCTTCGGTAATTCGCACGGAACAGTTTCAGGGAATACATCGTTGAATTCAACCAAATCTTCATAGAGAGGATTTTTCTTGAGCGATTACCACGATTGGGAGTCATATCGCTCAATTCGTGTCTTTTCATCTAGGACACTCTCGTCCATAGATGAACTACTGAGAACTCTCTCGTTCTCAGTGAACACTGTTGCTGACCTTATGTCGGTTACACACTCGTCGTCAGCGACGAGTATGCAGATCTGCTTGACTTTGCCACTACGCAGATCACGCAAGAACCTTTTATGTTCGAGCGTTGGCAACTGAGTGATCTCCGAAGTTAACTTCGGAGGCGCAATCAGATCAAGTGTATAAGCGCCTACACTTGATCCGTTATTGACTATGACATTCAATGTCTCTTTCATTTCCTGGGGACTTATTCCCTCAGGCTTCGAAGGACTTATTCCTTCGGCTTCCCGGGGACTTATTCCTGCGCGTTTCGGGGAACTTATTTCCGCCGTATTTGTAATCTTGGGACTTATTCCCTTAACTTCCTCTAGCTGGGGTTGCGCAACCACAGCGAGATCCTCTACGAAAGACTCTTCAGTCGATCTAGAATTATCGTTTCGCTTAACCTGAGCGATCGATTGTTTCTCTTCTAGATGTTCCCCGCTAGGGATACATCTTTGTCCCGGTCCACCCGACTTATTCGAGTGGTGGACCTTCGGCGCAGCCTGTGTTTCCTCACAGCCGCCGGAACTTTGCTCCGAAGTGTAACCGTTTGGTACACTAAGGTTTTGTGCAGTCGTACTAACGACCGTACCACAAGTGAGGCCATCGCACTCACTCGTAGTACATCCACACGCTTGTGGACGCTCCAAAACGTTCATCAGATGGCCATCTGATGAACAAGCGGCAGGCATCGTTACTGTTCGATGCTGCCAGTTTACCCGTGGTTCGTACCTTCTGAGCCACGGTATTCCAAGGATGACATCAAATTTGTCATCCAAATCCAATACGATAAAGTCATCGTCATATTGGGTATCTTCTAGCGTATAGTGGATCTTCACTATACGCTTCATGACGGTTACGGATGCGCCTGTCGCAAGACGTACCGTCATCCTCGTAGGAGGTGTGTCACATTCACTGAATTTAAAGTGACCATCTTCTAGCGATTGGCGTCGCACAAAATTGTTGGACGCCCCACAATCGACTAGAGCTCGAAGGGACAACTTATTCGTCACTTCGAGTTTCAAGGTAATGAGTGAGACCTCATTACCTAGAGCAGCAACGCACAACGTTTGTGTGTTGGGAGCAACCTTCATCAAGAGGCCTACAAATTCTCTTGACGTTGCTGGATCAGTAGGGTGCTCCGCACCTACTGATCCTGTCCGTTTTTTGACGGTCCATCCCGTTGTTGCGTCTTTGCACCAACTGCGGACCCTCGTCCCTGCTCCTTTCTCATGGGTGGACGGTCACTACGCCCAGTGTTGCGAGACACTGGACGAAGGGCACTACACTCATAAGCGTAGTGTCCTGTCTTCTGACATCTGTTGCATCTCTGCAACTTCTTGTAGTCTGTAGAGCGAGCCTTCTCGCTCTCTACATAACATAGTTCCATCGGCTCTGGACCTCCGCTGTCATATCGTCTTGGTCGACGATACGATGTCGAGCTGGCGCGAGCCTGTCTCAGACTGAAGTCTTCCTGCTCCGCAATGGAAATGGCTTGTTCTAGTGAATCCAATTCAAGCCAGAACAGGTGAGTCTTGACGGGACCATCCGCAAGACCCTGCATGAACACCGAAACCAACGTGTGTTCATCCACCGGATTGGAACTTGTACAACTCGTAAGATGTCGTATATGTTGCGCGTAAGCGTGCACATCACGCTTACCCTGCTTGAGCTTCAAGAGTTCGGTTCGAGCTCATATGGGTCGTGCAACTTGAGCCCCAATGCCCAAGTCTTGGCACGTCCTGCCAGATTTGACTGGGCAAATGCATCTTGCATATCCCCGTCGTCGATGCGACGCGCCCTTATGGCGTCATCCAATTCGATGAACCATCTCAAGAGGGAGTCCTCTTCGACTCCCCTATACTTGGAGATGTCAATCTTCAAGGTTTCGGGTCGACGCGAGTGCATCGACCCACCAGCAGCAACCTGCTGCTGTCTCAACAGTTCAAACTGTTGAGCACCCTGTTCTCTCAACAACTCTGCTTGTTGAGAACCTTGTTGGTGAAGCAAGGCTACTTTCTCGCGTTCTGAGTCAAGTTCATTTTGAATGAACTTGGCGATAGTAGCATGTTGGGCATCTCTATTGAGAGCCTCTAGCATGACGCTAACAGCATGGATGCCCATGGTTGAACCCATTCATTCAACCGCATCCCATTCGACATCGCTCAAATGGGAGTAGCCGTCACGCGTGGCGTGAAAGCTTTGGTCATCTTCATCATCCAACATATTCATGTTGGATGTGAGCGCGGTCCTTGGACGGACTACGAAGTGCTACCAGGTGTAACGGGGCACCCTGAAGCTTGTACTGGTGACAGTACAAGCTACTTATTCTGATGACAGAATATAGCGGTGCCGCGAAACTTCAAGTACACTGGTACGTGCAGAGGAAGACGGTAAGAAGAAGCGAGTACTTGGTTAAAGTAAAAAGTAGAACTGTGTTTAGTATAGTTAATGTCTGCAATATATCACTATTTATCTTCATCTAACTATGTCTAAATACAAATGTGTAAATCAGTTATCTGCTCACCACTCATTGCGTGCGTCTGTCGTGGCGCGTCTTCGTTGGTTGATATAATGGCCTATATCAACCAATTAGGAACTACTCGTAAGTGCTACAGAATATCTGTCCTTATGACAATATTCTGAGAATATAACTCTAATAGTTATATTCTATTAACAATTTCTTATAAATTTTTATGTAACGATTCACCCCGTTACAGATGACAAATAGCTCTTGGCGCATTTAGCTGACGCGGGCCTCTCAAGATCAATTCTCCTGTTTCGTATCGCCTCGTCCGACTGTTCGAGGTGGCCCAGTCGCCGAGCAAGCTCACTCACTGTCGCCTCATTCATCTTAGAACGCCCCTCCGCCTCTGCTGCTACATCTCGAGCCTTTGTGAACATTATTGCCGAAGAAGTCAGTACAACATAAATGTCGCAATTCTGCTCCGCAAAATATTCCGGTCATCGCGAACGCCCTTTCCAAAGGCGCTTCCGTCTCGAGTACCGTTTCAATGTTACGGTCTTTAAACGTTGCTTGACAACGCTGATAATCAACGCTGGTTCGTGGATCGTATCGTCGATAACTGCGACTTGAGGACGCCTGCCAATCACGGCGATAGTTGTCGTGACGCTCCACAATACCATCTATAAACACGACCGCATCGCGCTCGCTGATTAGACTTCACCTTCAGAGTGACTCATTAATGCCAAGCAAAGTTTGCTCGATATACTTGCAGACGTGGTAGAGATCGACTTTAATGACTACCTCTCGCACCTCTCGTATACAGTAGCGCACGCACGCTCAATGCACTATCTGTTATTTGTTCAGTGCTATCTTGTAGCGCCCGACCCACGTGCGCTCATCGTCGGACAGTGGATAACGAGTAAGGATACGATAGTATGCAGCACAATCTGTGTAGTAGAGCTATATAGCTCCTTAAGTCAGAGGAAGACTTAGCGCTCTACGAGCAACTTAGTTCTAACGAACTAACGACTCCACGAGTCAACAAGCTTTACAGCTTCAGATCCCTGTTCCAGGTAACTTAACGATTCAGTGAATCGACGGCACTCAGTGCTCAAGAGTAGCTACATCAAGGAGGTGTTACTAACTCTTAGTGATCAGTGATCAACGATCAAGACGGCTCGCAAGCCACGTGTCTTTCAGATCAAAATGGGAACTGATTTTATTTTTGTTAAAGCCTATAGAATACCTTAATCCTACTCAAAGATTGTTCGTACCTAATGGATGACACTCGTCAGCCCCTACAAACCGATAAGATATTCTATATCACATTCGTAGGGGTACCATCAGGTGCGTGACACACCTGGTACAAAGTACCCTTTTACATGCGACCCCGTTACACCCTCCCCCACCAGACTGACGTTTGCCAAAACGTCAATCGAATTTGTGTTCCGAAGCGTGAACAGATGCGCGTACAACAAACCTCACGGCAACGTACGCTCAAGCACGATGTCCTCATCACGAATATAGTCAAAGACTCTGTGTGACTACCTCGGAATAGAGGAGGCATTGTAGCGATACCAGTGTCCAGGGTGATACAGGGACAATGTCCGACTCACCGATGCCTGAGGCACAACCTTCGAATACCTTAAGTCCGTTCTCTGAACGTGGAGATGCGAGCGCGCCACTGGCGCAGCATTCAACACCTGGTTCTGATGAAACTACCACCACGAACCCGGTCGATGATCAACAACATTTGCTTGTTCAAAGAGAAGAAAACGCTCAGCGTCATGCACAAATGGGTGCAAACCTTGAGCGCCAGCGTGACTATGTGTTCACTCCACCCAGTGTGGAGGAACGTCTACGTCAAGCGGCCGGCCAAAAATTGGCGACCTGGGTCATTGGTCATGGTCCTAAGACTCTTTAGGAGGTGGTAAGCTGTCAGGCACTTCGTGAGAGGTACCTGGAGCCGCACCTAACGACTTTAAGTCAATACAAGACACGCCTTGACATGCAAGCACGTGGTGCACCGGCTCCACCGATCAAGGGTGTACCCATTCTCTTGTTCGCAGGCATAACAGTAAGCGAAGAAGACGATGCCTTCGTTCGCTGGGTGCTCCATGTACGTCGCCTCAGCAATATGTTTGCTTTAAGGGCTAGTGCCAATGTGGCTGATGTGCGTCTCGAACGCAAGCTTCGGTATGACAAAGCCAAGCTTAAGGCCAGAGGCCAATTGCGCAAGGGCACGCGCTATGCTTCGGCTACTACGGTAGCCGCGAGTACTGGTCAGTCTGTGACCAAAAACCCGCCAACCCAAACCGCTAGTGGTGGCAAAAAACGTTGGTCTCGAGATGACCATGACCACGATGCTCGAAAGCATCCAAAGCATAAGGGCAGTCTTGCCGAAGCAGTATCTCAAACTACCATGAGTTTTCAGACTCAGGGTACCCTCTCCACTTTACCAGATACTGGTATTGGCCCTGAAGACGACGTCGTTTCAGTAGTCTCTAGACATGAAATTGACGACACCCATGCTCATCGAGCAAAGTCGGTGGCGGCCGGTGTACCGGTGGAGGCCCACGAGAAATTCGTGGGCCTCCACCGGTACACCGGCTGCCCGAAGTAAGGGTCTTCAAGAGACCTTGGGTAATACCCAGTGCATGCTGGATGCGATCCAAAGCCGCCTTCAGGCGATGGAGCAGCTCAAACTCGGAGCGAGGCTCAGTTGGACCTGCTGATTCGTCTACAGCAATCCAGGGCAATGCCCTTGTCGTCGGCGCAAGCGCCACCTTGTTCACATGGGAAGAATACCGGTTCAGCTTAAGTTAGCCTACGTAGAACACTGGATGTGTGCGCAATTTTCGCGGAAGGTTTAGCGTATACGCAAGTCCCTTCTTGGCAGTGACCGTAAACGGGATAATAAAGCGTGGACGCAACTTTGTATTGAAGACCGCAGACATTACATTTGTAGGTAGATTTCAAGCATTGAGTAATTCTTGGTCTCCGATCTCAAAACGTTCTTTGCATTTTATGCCTTTGGCATCAGCTTGTTGTTTTTAATTATCTTGGCTATCAGCCATTGCGTCACGCACATGTCTTAAGACATTTAATCGCGTTGCGAGAAACTCGCCCACCTACTTTTGAACAGTAGCAGGGCTGATATCAGCAAGCCGATCGGCAACCTCTCCCCCATCAAGCCCTGAATCACGTAGTGATCGCATTAACGGAACGCATGGGTGAGTGAGACCGTTTATATAGAACGGAGTAAAGGCTGTTGAGGCATGAACAGCGTTATTTAATGCAAACTAAACAACAGGGAGCATTGAGCTCCAACGCTTAGGCGTCTCAGCGCAAACACTGCGCAAAATGTCATTGACGACGCGGTTAAAACGCTCAGTTTGACCATCGGTCTGTGTATGTTCCGCTGTGGACATGTCCAACCGAGTGCCCAGCACCTCAAAGATAGACTTCCAAAATTTCAGTGAAGTGGGGATCTCTATCAGAGACAATTGCCACAGGCAAGCCATGTTGGCAAAACACACGGTCGATAAACAGCTTTGCTGTACCTTCAGCATCGATGTTGTCCGGCACAGCCGCTAAGTGAGCCATCTTGCTTAATCAGTCAACAAAGACCACAATACCAGTGCTGCCTTCCAAATCTTTCGGTAGGCCAAACACAAAATTAATGCTCATGGACTCCCAACAACCAGTGGGTACTGGCAAACTAGCCAGCGGCGCCGCCGCATGTGCCGAGGGTTTTAATTGCTGACACGTTTCGCACGTACGCACATAGGTGCTCACCCACTTATAAAGTTTGGGCCAACAATAACTTTGTCTCTTCGAGCTAAAAGTCTTCTCACGACCGAGATGACCACTTAAAGCAGTATCATGTGCCTTATGATGGATTTTGTCCTTCAACTTTTCATCATGAGGGTCAGCGATACGAGCGGTATCCTTAATATCCGTGCGATAGCACAACAGGCCAATATTGATGGAATATCGATGTAGCCTCGCACTTAAACGTGCCGACAATCACATGGCCGAGTATCTTAACTCATCGATCCCAAGATCCCGTAGCAAAGCTACACTAGTTCATCCTTGGCATATGCCGCACGGATTAAGTCAGTGACTGACGACGACAGAGTCAATACATGAGCAAGATCATAGTCAGGTCGACGCATTAGCGCATCAGCCAAGGCATTTTGTTTACCTGGCTTGTACTTCACCTCGAAGTTATATTCGGCAAAGAAGGAAATCCAACGAGCCATTCTCTGTGACAGATGAGGCGACTGTGTCGCAGTGCGTAATGACGCATAATCTGTATAGATCACAAATGGATTTATACCAAGCAAGTGTACTCTGAATTTGACAAGAGCGTACGTCATAGCAAGTAGCTCTTCTTTATAACCTGGATAATTCTGTTCACCAGTTTTCAGCTGCCGAGACTCGAATACGATGACGCGTTCGCGTCCATCGACATCTGTTAGTAACAGAGCACTTCCAGTGGCGAAGTCAGATGCGTCACAGACGACACTGAAAGGTCGCTCCAGTTCAGGCAAATTTAATATTGGCGCATGAAGGAGACTCTCCTTAACTGCTTCAAAAGCATCATGTTCGGTATTATTCCAACACCAGTCCACATGCTTTTTAAGGAATTTGGACAATGGCCGAGCCATATTTGCGTCATTCGCACTGTACTTCTGTAAGTAATTGGCAAGGCCAAGCCACTTACGCAGGTCCTTTTAGTTCTTGGGAACCGGCCAATCGACTATGGCTTTCACCTTAGCGGGATCCGCTCGAAGGCCTCGCTTCCCAATGAAGCACCCTAGAAAGGGAATCTCTTCTGCACCAAAGATGCACTTAGATGCGTTAGCATACAACATATTTGTCCGCATGCACTAGAGCACCGCTCGTAATGATCAATGTGGTTATCCACATCTGATCGCCCATTCATTGCACGACTATGGACAAAAATGTCATCAAAGTACGATTGTGCATAGCCTCGATAAGGTCTGAATAGCTGCGTTACCAGCCGGTTAAACGTAGCCGGGGCGTTAGATAGCCCTTGTGGCATCACAAGCCACTCCCAGAGCATACCGCTCGGAGTACTCACCGCTGTTAGCGGAATATTACTTACTCGCATGAGCAGTTGGTAATAACCGTCGACTAAGTCGAGTGCACTGTACAATGTACATCCTACCATATTGTTCTAAAGAATATCCTTTCTAGAAATAGGCGTCTGCGCCGGTATAGTGGCTGCATTAAGCTTATTATAAGCATGCACAATACGCCACTTTCCATTTGGCTTTTCGGCACAAAATGTCGGTGTTGAATGGGGAGATTTACTCTCACGAACCATCCGCGTGCCAGTATTTAGTTCCAGGAACCAAGTCAATTTTATGACGTACACCTCTATCGGGAGGTAAGGCAGAAGGTGGGTTGCAACACACCACATCTTGAAATTCCCTAACTAAAGGATAGAACGGATCCAAAGGATCTTTAAGGATCGATGATCCACTTCATGTACTAAGTCCTGCCTTTGTATCCTCTAGGACAGACTCGTCCATTAATGAGGAAGAGTTCAACTCAGTATCAGGTCTAATGATCGATAATTCGGATAGCTCTCCTGTCTTTAGGGCCTGGCTAAAATCGCCATCAGACATTTCGTCTAGCTCACAAAGAGCGTCCAAAGATGGAAGGGTTTCAAGGCAAACACTGCCATCAACCTGACCGATCAGTCCATTCATAAGCGCATATAGTGTACTACTATTATCACTTAGTGACTGTGTGGACGCCTGGCGCTTAACAGTTGCCACCTGACGTCCAAGTCGTCTCTTCGAGACCTCACACCCCTTAGGGGCCAGGACAACACTTTTACCTATACTACTTCGAGTAGTAGTACGCTCTATACGAGAGCCGATGTCTTTACCGACATCCAATGAAGTGTTACGTAACTCGAACTGTTTACCCATTGAATTTTCACGTGCCACTCCACGTACATTATGCGGGCCTAGCCCTGAACTGAACGGCGTTTCGCCAACAATATCGTTACCGAAATTAAGTGTGGTGTTCTCACGGCCGCCCACACTCGATGAATTTTCGCGTGCCACTTCACACACAGTAAAGAGAATCCCATCCTTAATAATCCGGCCCAAGGCCAACCATACTTTCATCATGCAAAGACTCGTTATCACAACGAGCAACACATAACGGAGTACGTGCCGTATCACCGATTTCTAACGAGCTACGCTCAGTTTAATATGTATACAACGTTGGAGTTAGAAAACACAGAAGATGTCAATATCCAGCACATTGACATCTTCTGTCAAAGGCTCGCGCCAATAGCGCTTCTGTTGCCTAGAGAAGGTGGGTTCATGACTCTCCAAAGCTTCGCTAAGAACATTGCGCGTAGAGCCTGAGGTCTTGGACCTCCAATCAATCCATGGCTCATGGCGTTCAAGCCAAGCCATACCTAGGATGAGATGATATCTCGAGTCCAGATAATGGACAAGACAGCGCTCAATACTGTCAAAGTCTAAAATCTTTATACCTAAATTCAATGGAACTTTAGGCACAGTTACGCGACTTCCAGTCGCTAAACAAACCGTGATAGAATCACCCTCATGCGCTGTAAGCGCCTCAGCATAACGCTGACTTCCCTCAAAGGAACGGCGTCGAGCATAATTGCAAGACACTCCAGAATCGATCAATAGCGACCAAGGCTTCTCAAAGACCTTAATTTTCGCCTCGGCGACCAACAAGCCAGACTTGTATCCACGCACCGTACCCGTAGGTATGGCACTCTTTAGGGCTAAGCCCTGCCTTCCTTTATCTTCTAAAGGGGTAACAGGACCCAGTTCTTCTCCAGTAGGGCGCCCCGCGCCTACTGGGTTTCGGCATTCCCCGTGCCATATCAGACTTCTGACTCGGGGTCGAGTGTTGGCTTGTAGCCTGGCGTTGCTTACGCAAAAAGCAACCAGGCCGCAAGAGTTTAGTGCTTCCGCACGTAAAACATCGTCAAACGACGTGTTGCTGCTAAGCAGCTTGAAGCTCAGCTTCACCTTCGTCTTCAGCATAGCTGAGATCCATCGGTTCCGGCCTATTATAGGCAGTGGTACCCGAATAGTTTGCTCTCACAGAGCGAGGATTGTATCCATTCCAACCAAGTCTGGCCGACTTGAAGTTATGCTCAGCATTAAGAGCAATTCTCACAGCCTCTTCAAACGTAGAGGGGTGAACCCGAAAAACCTCGGTTCTGGCAATGCCAGTACGTAGACCTTCCATGAAGATAGTCACATGGACTGCTTCAGGCAGAGGGTCAGACTGCATTGCAGCCATGAGCGTTCGCAGCTCTTGGACATAGTCCGATAATTCATTCTTACCCTGGCGGGTAGAAAGAAAGCGTGAGCGCACGCGGTAAGCCGGGTTAGGTGGGGAAAACACCTGTACCAATTGTAACTTGAGCGACTCCCATGTGGGAAACGCTATGTCCACCGACGTGCTACACGTCAAGGCCCATTCTCTAGCTCTACCATCGAGCTTCGAGATAGCCAGCGAGACCTGTTGATGGTCAAGCGTGGTCAGACCTGATCTCATGGCCATCTCAATCTCACGGATCCAGAGGATGAGGTTCTCACCCTCCTTACCGGAGTAGTTTTTTACTTCCACTCTAAGTGGACGAGGCTTAGCCTCTTCGTCTGGTACAGACACGTAGCGTGTAGGCATAGCCGACGCTATTTGGTCTTGGACCTGCCCTAAAAGGGTCGCTTCATACTGCATGAAGCTTTCAACACGTGCATTTAGCACTTCAGGACCTTGTGAAACAAGGAACTCCACGTACTCTGGACCCAAAGATGCGGTCAGCTTATCAAGCGTGACCCTTTGGGCCTCAGAGAGGGGGGTAGGGTTTTTCATCCTCACAGAGGATCAGTCTTAAAGACTCAGGCGTAGATTGACTACAAGTGCTACCAAGTGTAGCGGAGCTACACAGCTCCTTAAGTCAGAGGAAGACTTAACGCTCTACGAGAAACTTAGCTCCAAAGAACTAACGACTCTACGAGTCAACAAGCTTTACAGCTTCAGATCCCTGTTCCAGGGGACCTAACGATTCAGTGAATCGACAGCACTTAGTGCTCAAGAGTAGCTACCTCAAGGAGGTGTTGCTAACTCTTAGTGATCAGTGATCAACGATCAAGACGGCTCGCAAGCCACGTGTCTTTCAGATCAAAATGGGAACTGATTTTATTTTTGTTAAAGCCTATAGAATACCTTAATCCTACTCAAAGATTGTTCGTACCTAATGGATGACACTCGTCAGCCCCTACAAACCGATAAGATATTCTATATCACATTCGTAGGGGTACCATCAGGTGTGTGACACACCTGGTACAAAGTGCCCTTTTACATGCGACACCGTTACAATCTGGCTCTGAAATTCGATTTGTATGACCTGTTTGGCACTCTTATAGGTATTGAACAAGACACCAGTTTTTGTCAGCGGTCCAAGACAGGTCGCAGACCTTCTCGCAAATTTCTGCAACCCCATAGCGATGCATACTGATTTCTTGTCTCTCGAGTGACTGCACTAGCGAAAATCCCATGGTCCAGCGATCATCAAACGCTATCCACTATTTCTTAAAAGACTTGTGCTCCACGGCCAGAGTAGCTGTGACGGGCTCGGACCGCACTCCTTTCTTTCGAATCACAACTTGCGCATCTCGTCTTTACTGCGTGTATTTTGGGATAATGCAGTGATAGAGCCTCCAAGAACACAATGGCTTTACAAAGGAGAGTCGAGCGGTATTTATCTGAATTGTTGGCGTGTCTGGAGTGTTCATGATGTCTTCGATGTTGCCGCCGCGTTCTTCACTACGTCGTGTGTTCCTGTTGTCGAAACGTGAAGACATGACCATTTGTCACTTTCAAGTCGCTGTTGTCTTCACCGTGACGAGCGCGGTGCTGGCGATAGAGTTGGTTCTCGTTTGTTTTGTCTCTTCTTTTGCTCGTTTAGTGAAGTCATGAGTAGGGGTGGTGTGATAAGGTGTTTTTGTTACTTGACTTGGTGGAAGCTTTCGAACACATACTGAAATTGGTATCCCGCAAATGTTTTCATGTATTTAGGTATGTATACTGCGCACAAGGTTGTGGTGCAGTGCGTCATACTCATATTTTGCTACAAAGTGGGTCAGACTTTTAATTAGCCAATAGCATGCGACCTTTAGTTGAGTAGCTCTCGCGGCCACGAAACCATTCGTACTTAGGATGATTTACGATACCACACTATAATTATCAGAAAATAAGAGCTCAAACTAACCTATCTTAAGCACGCGCTTAACACGATTGATCTTCTAACGCTCCCTCGTAAGATCGTAAGTGTATGATTAAGTTACAGAGCTCTCGCCCCGTTATATAATCCCTAACAATCAAAACCGAGCACGTCCATGTGGAAAGTAGCGAGCCTTTTTAATGGTTAGCTAGGCGTTTAACGCAATTACTACTGCCTCCTCACAAATCAAAAAAAGTCACATAAAACTCCTGTCCTAGCGACCCCTGTACGCTGTTCTTTAAAAAAATGGTCATGCGGACTTTGTCAGAGAGGGGAAACAAAACGCAAAGCAGCAAGAAGAGCTCTCAAGTCATGTACATAAACCAGTGACTTTATCGTCCTTGTCGGATTAATAGGAAGCGTGAACGCAATCGATACGACTGATAAGAAGGTGCTAACATGCGAGACATCTACCTTCTGAGCAAACCTTACGTGTAAAACGCGGCCTCTACAGAAGTGATAAACATCCGAACCCATTCTCTGACCCGCCTCCAAGCTTTGTATGGCCAGGCAAACTCTCTGCGGCTCGGTTTGCAGCACAGTGGCGCTCCACGCCAATTCGACCTTTCGATCTGGGGAAGAAACTTTTCTCCCTATAATGTATGAAGCTGATGACACTCATAACGAGTGGACAATCTTTAAGGCTCTCAGCAAGCATAGTGATGTAGTGTGTTTGCATAGCCGATGCCACATGGTTGTGTACCTGTCCGATGAGCGCGGTCACAATTTTCACTAAAGCGTCTAGCCGCTCATTTAGAACTTCTAGGTCTTAGGGAACAACGTGGTCGATTTGTTTGATCACAATCAACTTTTTAGATTTGAATAGCGCGATGCGTTTTTCTCAGAGAGATAAGCTCGTCTTTCACAAAAGATTTGAAGCTTTGCGACTACAGTGGAGGACTGACTACAGGTTCTACTAGGAATAGTCGAGCTACTCAGCTATTAATCAGAAGAAGACTTACGAATCTAGAAGTCACTTGGTTTTACAAAACTAAGTTAATACTATTCTTAAGGATCTATAATTCTCATAACTTATCATGTATCTTTTAGTCCTGGGTTCAGGGGTCTTACGACGATTAAAAGAATCTTACGCACAAAGTGCTTTTACGTAAGCACCACAATTTCTTTCACTCTTTACGATCTGCCGACGTTTAACTCGACACGCGTCTTAAATCAATTAAAACGGAAACTGTCATTTTATTCTTAGTTTTGTCTGTAATTAATCTCATTCAACTACTCAATGCTAAGGTTAGACTAATTCCCATAGCAATCGTCAGTATCCCAAGAGATTGGTAGATGGTTTTACAATCTGTCATAAATGTATGACTGATGTTATCAACCACAAGAGCTATCTCATATAAACTTGGAACTGTAAATCACATACACAATGTTGATTCCTTTCGTAAGGTAACGGTCTTTTGACCCCTTTTTCTAAGATGCCCACTCCAGCCTTGCAGCACGCGAAAGGACACATCAATATATTCCTGAAGGTGTGTGTAGAGGTAGTGCGTGGCAGCTTCAAGAGCCCTATGACAAGCTTAATGAAATGGCAAGAAGATGAGAGCAAATTACATGCATCATTGTGCAATTTAACGGATGAATTAGTTAAAGATCTCCTTGAGTACCCTTTAGAAAATTAGATGCCTAGTTAATCTTAAAAGTTAGTCCCACCAGCTTCGTTGGTCCCTAAACTTTTTGTAGATCCACTCAACTTAAGTCACCAGCTTTGTTGGTCCCTATACTTTTTTTTAGATCCACTCAACTTAAGTCATAACTTCGTTTTACTTAAATTAATTACGAGCACACGCTTGGACCTGGATGCTCATCGCCGGATGCAAATTGATAGTTTTTATGCCAAACAGTCCAGATCTACTATATAAGTGTTTTGTATTTACATGTGCTCTGCGTCGTTCATGTATACTCTTTATTAATGACCTTACAAGACACGATACCACTAACACAAGTTGTCACTCGGGTTCTCAAAAATAAACCTCTAAACACCGGAACTAAATTTGCGCTTGACACTAGCATCTTCATGCCACCAAGATTACCGACAACTCGTGATGGTGTCTAAGCGGCGCATTAGGCTTTGCATTCACTTACGAGGAGTAGTGCAGTTAAGTGCTGTCGTTTCTATTTTATTTGCAAAGACTCGGTTGACGATTTTTAAGGCTCTACGGGATTCGTAGCGAACCATTCGTATACCCGGTTCTGTCAGTTCTGATACTGGGTTCATTAATCTGCATGAAACTTAAATTAATTCTTATGGTTCTGAAGTCGTAGGTATCCCTACCTTGGTATCGTTTACCTACAAGATGTGACCATCACTCTCCAAATTTCACTCTTCCGATATAGGCAGTGGTCATTAGCAATTCAGCTTCGTTATGTGCTGCACTAAGAAGAGTTCAAACTACATAGGATCAATATCGACCAGATGCACTCATTAATAAACGGTTCAAATTCTTTATATTTTAGTATTTTTCATTATTTGTGCTCCATCTGTTTCATAGTCTTTGTCCCAAATTTAGCGAATTTTTTTTCCAGAATACTTGTGTGTTACCGCAAGATATTATTATAAGGGAAAAGGACATCTTAACATGCTCTGCAGTCTATGGTGCCTTCTCTTTACAATGAAACCATCCTGAATAAATCTTATGATTTGATGAACTAATCATCAGGCAAAGTACTGTAATCTCAGCTTGAAGATGCGTCTACTTCTTTATTCATGCATGACAGAAATCTGGGCACAAGTAGCTGTCAACGCCTTCTATAAAGCTTTAGTTAAGACTCTAACACTTGACAATCGGTGGCTTGATCACTTTGCGATCAATTTCGGCGTCAAATCGTTTTTAAATGGTAGATTTTAAAGTATTCATTTCTCGGTTTGCGGCTATTTAAAAAAAAGTGACCAACGGTTGCTGAACGAGCACAAAATAATCATTGATGTGCATTATACGATGAAGCTATTAACGTAGGCCTAAAGTAAAAAAAAGTGTACGGTGAAATAAAGGGAGTAAATCGCTAAATTGTTTCTCACTGTGGTGAAAAAAACCTGAATTTATAACCACCCTTCGCGATAAGCAATATCTTACCCTCCTTGTTTAAACCACGGCTCAGTCAATTTTAACAAATCTGCTTGTACTCATGATGCGTTAGTATCTATAAACAATCGAAACCTCTGAAGAGCATTATAATTGCAATTTTGAAAGGCGCAGAGGTGCTCGCTCAATCTAACTAAATCATCTGAACATTGCGACACATGGTCGTAAAATTATATATACACACACCGTAAGCTCATTAAAAAGCTAGGGACACTTACTATTTGCTATCCAAAAACAATCTTTCATGCCGGTAGCTTTAAAATTCAGCATAACATTGACATCGCACACCAAATCTTGTATCGCTAAACCCACGACCTGACACACAGCACACTATCGTATGCAAAATAAAGTATTGGAACGTATTTCGCTTATTTTGTAAGTGCATTTAAGGATTATTTTGCAGCAAAAGATCGAGACCAAACATATATGCCGGACCCAGCCATGGCAATCAACGCAGAGTGATTCGCCAAGCGATAGGCCCCGGAGCAAATTGAGGATACTATTTATCGCCGCTTTCAACCCGATTACGCAAGGAAGATGGCGCTTGATGAAAAGGTTTAGATCTACATCATATTAAGTATTGATGGGTCGGGAAATTGCCCAGTGAGATCGGCACTTGCAGTTTGAATATTTCGTCATCTGACGTGTAGGCGGATAAGCAATGACCGGATGCAGTAAAACTTTGGAGATGATTGACCATTTGTGTATATAATACTACATGTTTGCAGTTCATCGAGCTTATCTTGAATAAAAGTTGATTGGTAATCGCGCATCACATTAATTTACGGATAATGTGGGGTATGTACGAGTGCAAGTGCATCGTAACTTCTCCTTAGCTATGAAAAGATAATGAAATAGACTTGACCAATAGATGAAAGAACAAATCTAGAGAGGATTAATCGGACAAAATATAGAAAATGCTATTAGAAAGTTACGATCCGGCAGATTGTTCGCTCACAAATGACAAATACTATACAAGCGACTCAAGAAAGAATAATATAGACAGGATAAATGAGTGTGTACGATAAGCTAGATTGATTCAAACGCTTCGATCGGCTCGGTCTTAATGTGCACCGATTGAGATGAACATGTACGAAACCAGAGAAGACGAGGTTTACAGCACTTTAATCAGTCGTGGTATCAGAGCCACTTTAATACGGGAGGCCACTTGTTTTATTAATGATATATAAGTGCCTACTTGTCGCAGCTGTCCAAAAAAGTGTAGTAAGAGGCTCGTATGGATTTCTCCTAGCAATAACCAGCCTTTCCATTGATATCGTCTTAGATGTGTGATCGTCTTTGAAGCATTAATTTGCACGTTTGATTTGAAATATAACATGAGCTATCCTCGTATCCCGTCGAATGAGCAACTACTCGTGTGACAAAAATCGTACATCACAGATTAGCAGAAAATCAGTTCGCTTAGTAGGAATGGCATCAGCGATAGAGGTTGGGCACAGGAACGTTTGAAATGCATTAGCGTATTCGCATATACAGTATTGTCGATTTAGTGTGATCGCTTAGCCAATCACCCATCATCGATAATGTTATATGAATAAAATTGGTACAGTGTGTGTGGAGATAGCAAAGATTGGGTATGAGTATAGTCATTCCCAAAGAAGTAAATAAAGCTCGCTTTAGCATTAGAAATTTTCATTGTCTTTCACCGTGGCATCAAGCAAAAAAAGGGAATCAGTGTAGATTTGGGTCGCTTCTTATTTGAGAAACAATACTACCTTCAAAATCGACAAGCCTGACCTATCCTCCTCTACCGTACACTCGTGTGATACAATAAATTACAGCTTTTGAATAGGGTTCAATCAGGTAAATTTGGCGGGCAGCCAAGCTTTTAGATTTCCTTGTCTCCAGATAAGCCTGGCTACAATGAGACACAATATTTCATCTCACATTCTGTTGATGAAGTAATTGTGTAGAGGTTATGCAATTTGCAGATGGGAGGAGATATTCAAACACTGTGCTTATGCAGTCGATCTTTTTCAGCATGTCATTTTCAACAATGAATGATGGACTATTACGGGCGATAAATCGGCTCTAACGACTCAAGAGACACCATCAAATTCAGCGCGTTTTGTATCCGGCAGAGGAATGATTTAAGTCACTTCGTTAGCGCTAGAATTCGTCAAGTCCAACATCCTTTTTCAAAGCGTCCGAGAAAAGATAAGGCTACAGATAAATTCGAAAAGCGTGAAGCTGTTTGATGTGGTCCATGTCCATTTTATTGGGCCTTACACGAAAATCTACGTTATGATCGTGTAAGAACAGGCATCACGGTATCTTGTAGTTGGTGTCCAAGCAAATAAATTGAGGCTCACCACTGCCAAGAGCTTTGATAGGTAATTGCTGTGTATGTGAAGTCATTTATGATTCAGGGACAGATTTTACAGGTGACGAGCTCAAAATTTTCGAGCAGTATGGCATCGAATTGCAGCCGATAGTGTCGAAGAATTCTCAAGCGCACGCTTTCTGTGAAGGGTACACTTTAACATCCTGAATATAGTGAGCAGCTGTTAGGGAGCTGACCGTAAAGGGCTGTCAACTGCGCCGCCTTTTCTGTTCGTGCCACTTGCCACAGCACACTAAATTGATCTACGATTCAGGTACCATTCTGAAAAGACGCGATCACCAGGAAACTAAAACAGGTACACAGTAGCTATCTCCATAACGCCGCTTTGACGCAATCCGTTCCGACAGCGATCGTGAGAATAGTAATCGGAACCGATACAAAATCTGTGGCCACGTCACGCTCCGTCTTCCTTTGTGTAGTCGAGTAAAAACCCGTGCGTTATCAGCGGCCCCTTTTCTTATCAGAACCATGCTTACGAGCGGGACAGAGACGATTGACAAAAGTGCTTCGACTACCAAGTTAGCGTTCGATGCATGTTTCCGTGCCAACGCTGAGTGCTTGACGGGGGGTGACATGTCGGCTGATGGCAGCTGCCGACATGGATATTTAAATCCTTTGTGAATCCGTTGGGAGGTATACGAAGCTGCTGGAAGTTCCATTCAGTAATTGTCTACACACGTTAGGTCTTGACTCCTTTAATTAATTCATATATTTACCAGCATCTCCACAAGCCTTTTTAACAAGACTTGTATAGAGATACCCTCTATGTACGCCAAGGTACATCGGCTCCATTTGCCTTGTTCGTCCCGGCATCCGCATACAAAAGTACGTCCTTTCTCCGAATTCTGCGCGCCACCATTGATGCTGTTACGTGGCACCATTAGTTTGGGATGCCGCGAAACTTCACGTACACTAGTACGTGCAGAGGAAGATAATCTACATAAAGTGCTAGTTTAAGTAAAGGGTAAAAAGAGAACTGTAATCAATACAGTTAATCTATCAATATAACCTCAGTCTTTATCCAACTATATTAAGCTACATTGTCGTATGGCGACAACCTGCTCACCACTCATTGCGCGCGTCTAGCAGCGATTGGTGGCAATATATGGTTGATATGTCGTTTATCAACCAATCTTCGAGCAGCGAATGAATACTATCCTAAAAGGGGATAATATCCCTTCAATAGTATCCATCCCGGATAATATTGGTGGGGAATTGTCACGCTAGACAATCTCCATATTGACACCGTTTGGTGTCAATATCATGTAACAGGATACCTTGTTACATCATCTCCCTCTTCATCATCAATCACCCGTTTAAAGAATTTGACTAAAAGGAACAAGGTGGCCACCGTTGGATCACTCTGGGAAGGGGAGCACTAGTTAATCAAATTTCAATTCATTTGCCAATTTATCGCATGGTGTCAAAGTCCAAGCGATGAGCTGACGAAGCAGCCAGAAAAGCGGTTGCACGTATGCGTGCAGCCGAAGAGAGTACTTCTTAAGCCTCAGTAGCAGTTGATCCTTCGTCGGCTGTTGCTTTTTAGCAACAGGCGGTGCCTAATTTGAATGGTCCACGTGGTGAGCTACCACATGCGACAGATACTTCCGCTGCATCTGCAGCGGGTACTGCGAATCGCAATGTAGATGAGCCTGAAATTGAGCTCATCTATTCTGGCGAGTCGGATGATGCATCCGACTCGAAGGCGACACCTCACGCCTCCGGATCATCCGGGGCGTACACTGCAAGAGCCAGGTTGACTGGCTCTGGTCAATGTGGCGGTATCATGTCCGAGATCTTCGGATCGAGCAAATATTCCGACGAATCTCCTCACGCAAGTCCGTCCAACGATAGGACGCGTGGGGATGGATGTGATGGGACTATACATCACCACGAGCGAAGTAACTCGAGGGATCGAGGTGTCACTGGTGTCAGTGTTCGTGCTGACACCAATTAAGAGGCCAGGGACCGAAATGCCCTGCGTCACTCCCCTCAAGTGGAGTCTCCTTGGGTGCCGCCATCCAAATAGTTATATTTTAGTGGCCGGAATGACCTCCGAACGGGATCGAATCCCGCTGTTCTACTGTTGGAGGATCTGTCTTCCTAATTTCAGCACGGAAACTATCCGTGCTGAGGAAGAATTCTTCACCGATGTGTTCTTCAAGCATCGGTAGTACAATGGCAGCCGTGTTCGAGACGGAAGGCCTTGGCGCAAGGATGAATGCCCTCATGCATAACATCGAGTGCAATGGCCTTGAGGTCTGGCTTGGTAAACATGGTGCAGCTCGCATCAGGTTTGAGAAACGCAAACCAGTCGGGGTGCGATACAAGTTACATCGGCAGTCAAGAGAGGCAGGATGAAACTGTCTCTCGTGGGTTGATTCATGTCCAGATTATCTGGACAACTCTAACCGTGACCCTAGGGAGACCTACCTCCCTAATGGTCCCTACTGGAGGGCGCGCGTCTCTTCTGAGATGTCCGGAGGGATTGACACCTTGCAATCCCTGTACTCACGTTCGATGAGGTAATTTTCCAACGGCCCTTATTCGAACGTAGCGGGTGGGTCTCGTTATACTTCTCCACGAGACCAAGGACATCAACAATCAGCTGAGCACTAGGCTCCCAGCTGTCCAAGGCCGTTGGATAGCCACGCCAGCGGACAAGGTAACTCGTCCGGACGCCATTCACGTCGCGTTAGTTCAAAATACGCTCCACTAGAAAGCGTTGACCACCGCCAGAATCCACCAGAGGATGTGGTGGGGGCGGGAACACCTTATTCGGCTTGAGGGTCGGATCAGCTTGATGTGTAGGAACTCAACTGCGTAACAAAACAGTTTCAAGATGACTTGGCTAATGAAAGGACTCGTCTTAGTGAGCTCCATGATCTTGTAAAGGATAATTACAGTTCCTTAGCGCACGATCGTTCGGACGATCGTGCCGCTTTTGGGTTTGCGCGACTTGGGAACGAACGTTCGACTCGTTCTCTTCGTGACGAGCTAGCTGTAGCTCGTCAAGACATCGCTGAACTGCGTGAACAGGTTGCTTCGCTAGTCGACCAGACTGGCTCGTTGAAACGGGACCACTCGAAGGTGGTCTTGGCTCTCGACCGCGGAGGTGTTCTTCGCATCTACAAAACGGGCTCGTACTGATAGTACGGGCGGAGACGACCGACGTAAAATGTAGAATGTGTACGCATCTTACGGGGCAGTTCAATCGTGTATGCGTTGCCCAATTGGCGCAACACACGAAATGGACCGATGGACTTGGGCAGTAATTTACTGCTGCCCACTTTTGTCATTGCATGTTTTGGTAAATTTACTGGAGACAGTAGAACTAGTTCTCCTAATCAAATGAAAGAACATTTTCTCTTCCGTGTTTGTCTGCGTTTCGTTTCTGCTTGTTTATTGCATCTGCAAAAGAATCTTGAACAAAGCGAACAACCGCTTCGCGAGTCAGCAGAAATTTCCCTGCTGATTCATCCTTATCAACAGCAGTTCGCTTCGTATGCACTGCTGAAAAAACGTTGCATTCACTAGTGAGGGTTTCATCGTCATTACTTTGGCAGTCATTAGCGATGCTGGATATACCAGCATCGTCGTCACCATCATCATCGATATCGATCGCATCGACATCGGCATCCATTGCGTCGACACCATTTTCGACGGGTGACGAGCAAGGACCAGATCGGTTTCTGCTCAAAAGAGTATATTCTCTTTTATACCAGAGTCACACACTAAGAAGGCGGGTAAACGTAGATGGCGTAGGCCATTCAAGAAAAAAGGTGTATGCGTTGTCGACGCGTGCACCGAGTTGTTAATGGCGAAACCCGCCATTGGCAAGAACTCACTCCAACTCGTATACGAGTGGACGTATTCTCGAAGTATCTCTTTGTGGAATCGGTTTGACGCGTTCCGTATGACCATCTGTTTCTGAATGGTCAGAAGTCGACATTGTCAAACGGGTTTTAAGCGAACGGAACACGGATTGCCAGAACTCTGCCGTAAAGCGGGGGTCCCTATCGGACACGAGTTCACGGGGTAACCCGTGAAGTCGGAAGATAGTATAGATGAAGACACGAGAACAGCCCTGGGCTGTGATTGACTCCGGTACTGCAAAAAGATGTACCATCTTGCTGAACCGATCAACAAACACAAGAATACCAGTATTCTTGTGAACGTCTTTGGGAAATCCAAATCCGAAGTCCATCGATATGGACTTCCAACACGATGCCGGAATCGGAAGAGGCTGCAAGGGTGCGCGGGATGAAGTAATGGGCTTCACCCGTTGACAAACTTCGCAATCGCGAATGCATTTGCGCACAAACTGATACTGGCGGGGCCAGTGGAAGTCACGACTTACCGTGAGGTAAGTCTTTTCTCCACCGTGATGCCCACTTGTAGGGGCTTCGTGACACCCATACATGATGCGCAATTGCAAATCATCATGAGCGGGAACGACGAAACGAGGCGTGTTGCCGATGACTGCTGTATAGTACATCAGTCCATCACGAACCGAATACCGTTCGGTTAAAGAGCGGTATTGAGACGACAAGATTCTAATGCCTGATTACACGGATTGGATACGTAATCCATCAATCGCAAAAGAGACTCATCTTCTGCGTATGCTTTCCAAACGTCGTCGAGCAGATTTGACTACGGAACACTCACTGATAGTGTCGCGACAGTGGAAAGACCCCGACTGTTGGGTTGAGCAGTCGGCTCGAAATCGGGCCGACGCGAAAGAGCATCAGCGACGACACTTAGTCGTCCTGGTTTATACTCGACGGAGAAGTTGCACTTCGCGAAGAAAGACAGCCACCTCGCAATTCGTTGCGAGAGGTGTGGACTTTTACGGCCGTGCGTAATGACGCATGGTCGGTATAAACGATGAAGGGTCTATCTCCTAATAGATAAACTCTGAACTTCGCAAGTGCATACTTCATGGCAAGGAGTTCCTTGTCATGCACTGGATAGTTCCGCTCAGATGGTTGCAGCTGACGCGATTGATTACAGACGACGGGCTCAAAGCCGTCTGAGTCCTACTGCATTAACAAGCAGCCGATTGCAAAATCGCTGGCGTCACAGACCACATGAAATGGCCCATCCTGATTAGCAATCGCCAACTCAGGAGATTGTATCAAGATGTTTATGATACCTTTAAAAGAGTGCTGGCACTCAGCGCTCCATGGCCACCTCTCGTTTTTCTTTAGCAGACGAGAGAGATGTACGGTAATCTCGGCGTAGTTGCGCGAGTACTTTTGCAAGTTTTCTCCGCTAAGCCAAGGCACTTTAAAAGTCCATTGACGTCGACTGGCACAGTATAGTCTCTTATCGCCTTGATCTTTTCCAGATCATGGCGTACACCGTTTTATACCCACGATGCAGACAAGGTGTGGTATTTTGTTCGCTGCGAATATACACTTCTTGAGGTTCGTGAACAACTTATACTCTCGCAAAAGTGTAAGAACCTTCCGGACGTGGATTCTATGAGCTCCATGTCCGTCTTTCCATCCATAGCCCGGCTATGGACGAAGATATCGTCAAAGTAACTCGGTGCAAAATCGCGCACCAATCGCAACAGATTTGTAAGACATCTGTTGAACGTTGCAGGGGCGTTATCTAGCCCCTGTGGCATTACTAGCCACTATCAGAGCATACCACTAGGGGTGCTCACTGCGGTATAGGGTATATCCCGTTCACGCATGAGGATTTGATAGAAGCCATCCATCAAATCCATGAACGAAAAGATGGTACCCTTTGCCATAACATCTATGATGACGTCCTTTCTTGGGATCGGCGTTTGAGCCGGTACTGCTGCAGCATTCAACTTATTGAATGCATGCACAATCCGCCACCCTCCTGTTGCTTTTCGCACACAGAAGGTCGGAGAGCTATGTGGGGAAGTACATTCCCTCACATGACTAGCCGCTAAGCGATCGGCTAAGAAATTGTCGATCGCTGTGACTTGTTCACAAGGCAGTGTCCACTGCTTCATGACACAGTATTTCGAACCAGGTTTTAGTTCGATCTCATGCCGAGTGACTTTGTCCTTGGGCAGCTCGCATGGCACGGATTCCGGGTTAAACATCCCCGAATTCGACCAAAAAAAATAAATAAAGGATTCGTTTTTAAAGACTTCCAAGATTGAAACTTGTATCGCTTAATCCGGATCTTCTCATGGAGGTCACTCTCATTTATAGATGAGCGACTGAGAATCCGTCCGTTCTCAGCAAACACTTAAGCCAAGCGAATATCGGCTACGTACTCGTCCTCTGTGACTAGCGTTGGCAACTTGACTACCTCCGAAGCTGACTTCGGGGGCATAACTAGATCAAGTGTATAAGCGCCTACACTTGATCCGTCATTCACCAAGACATTCACTGTCTCGGTGATTTCCTATAAATTCACATTCGCAGGTGGATGGGGATCCACACCCTTAACATAAATCTCTCGGAAGTTATTGCTCTCAAGAACGCCAGAATTTCTTCAGTTACGTGTACTATCACGGTCACGTCTTCTTCGATCGGCTCTCTTTTCGTCGATCGGGCTTGCTCTACGATCGACTCTCTGATATTCGATCTCGCTTCAACGTGTTGTCCATCCTAATCAAAACTAATCTCTCTTCTTGAAGGCACCCTTCTTGGTGTGCATCAATGTTCCAGTCCACTTAATCTCTTCTAGTGGTGAACCTTCGGCGCAGCCTGTGTCTCTACACAGGTGCCGGAAGCTGGTTATACAGTGTAGTGGCCTTCTACACTGTGATCTTGTGCAGTCGTACTAACGCCGTACCACAAGTGAGGCCATCGCACTCACTCGTAGTACATCCACACACTAGTGGACGCTTAAAGACCCTCATCAGATGGCCATCTGATGAACAAACGGCAGGCATCTTCACGTATCGATGCTGCCAGCTAACTTATGGCTGGTATTTTCTTAGCCATGGCAGACCGAGGATGACATCAAATTTGTCATCCAAATCCAGAACGATGAAGTCATCATCGCAATGCTTTCCTTCTAGCGTGTAGTGGATTCTTGCTACACGTTTGTTCACGGCTAAGGATGCGCCTGTAACAACGCACACCGTCATCCTCGTTGGAGGGAAATTTTGCTCAATATAGTTGAGCCTACTATCCTATAGCGACTGGCGTCGGATAAAAGTGCTCGACTCCCCACAGTCAACTAGGGCGCGAAGTGTCATTCCACTTGTCACTTCGATCTTCAAATGATGATGTACGCCTTATCACTAGGTGCAGTAACACATAGCGACTGTGTGTTGGGAGCAATCTTCGTCAAGAGTCCTGCAAATTCTCTTGACGTTGCTGGATCAGCAAAGCGCTCCGCCCCTACTGACCCTGCCCGTTTTTTTTAAGGTCCGACTTGCTGTCGCGGCTTAGCGACATGGTCTGACCCACGCCTCGGACCCTTCCTTGGCCAACGGTGGTCATCACGTCCTGTCTTTGGACGTGTTGCAGTGCTCGGGACACTACACGCGTGAGCGTAGTGTCCAATCTTCTGACAGCGATGGCATCTTGCCGTACGCTTGTGACTCAGAGAGCGAGAGTTCTCGCTCTCAATGTGACAGAGGTCAATTGGTTCTGGACCTCCTTTTTCCTGCAGTCTCGTCGGAATTTAATTTGACGAGTTAGCCTGAAAATGCCTCAGGCTGAAGTCTTCTTGTTCCTTATACGCTATCGCCTTTTCCAGCGTACAGAGTCCTCTCAAAACATGTAGGTTTTCACTGGCACATCTACAAGACCGTATATTAACACGTTGATGACTGTGTGCTCATCAACAGGGTATTCCGTGACGCTACTCGTAAGGTAGAGCAGGTGTTGTGCATAAGCTTGCACGTCACGCTTACCTTGCTGGATTCTCAGGAGTGCAGAGCGTGCTCTGAACTCAGCTCTCGGTGGCTCAAACGTTTCTTTGGGCCGAGACTTCAAAATCTTCAACAACTCAAACGCGTTTGGGTCGTGAAGCTTGAGCCCTAAGGTCCAAGTCTTTGCTCGTCCCTTCAAATTGGACAGGGCGAAGGTGACTTGCATCTCATCACCCTCGATGTGACGGGCCCTGATGGCATCGTCTAATTCGACGAACCATCTCAAAAGGATCTCTCGTCGGTTCCCTTGTACCTTGAGACATCAATCTTCAAAGTTTGGGTTGACGCATGTGCGTCGGCCCGCCCATCGACTGATGAGAGCCTTTATGTTGTAGCAAGGCTATCTTTAGTCTTTCGACGGCAAGTTCCCCTTGTAGGAACTTGTTGATAGCAGCTTGTTGCTGGTCTCTGCTTAGAGACTCCAACATACCGGTGATGGCGGGTTCGCCCATGAGCACACTCATGCGGCCGACTACCTCCCATTCTGAGTCACTCAAATGGGAGTAGCCATCACGTGTGATGTGAAAGCTGTCGTCTTCTACGTCCAACATGTTCATGACGGACACTAAGTAGTCGTTGGACGGACTAAGAAGTGATACCAGGTGTAACGGGGCACCCTTTGCTTGGGGTGCCACGAAACTTCACGTACACTAGTACGTGCAGAGGAAGATAATCTACATAAAGTGCTAGTTTAAGTAAAGGGTAAAAAGAGAACTGTAATCAATACAGTTAATCTATCAATATAACCTCAGTCTTTATCCAACTATATTAAGCTACATTGTCGTATGGCGACAACCTGCTCACCACTCATTGCGCGCGTCTAGCAGCGATTGGTGGCAATATATGGTTGATATGTCGTTTATCAACCAATCTTCGAGCAGCGAATGAATACTATCCTAAAAGGGGATAATATCCCTTCAATAGTATCCATCCCGGATAATATTGGTGGGGAATTGTCACGCTAGACAATCTCCATATTGACACCGTTTGGTGTCAATATCATGTAACGGGATACCCCGTTACAGTAGGGGTTAACATGCGAGTTCTGACCGCACGTTGGTGTAATCCTTCGTAGCTTCATCACACACCGGATCTTCAGGACACTTGCCGAACAAGAACGAGACGAGGATATATAGGGAACAGCGCTGTGGGGTGACGTCAAGATTCATCGGTAACGGTCCGGGATGGCAGCAGCAGGCAGGTTGAACCCAGCAAAGAGAAGAGACATGACGTTGATGAGGACGCCCACAACGGCAACGACTTCGCCACTGGACAGCAAGTAGACAAAAGCAGCTGGCCCAGGAGCGTCAGTATGATCATGGAGAGGGAAAAGTTGATTCAGTAGAACAGCCGTGCTGAAGGACCAGATGCCGAGGAGAGGGAAGACGACTATGGTGAAGAGGAGATTGCTGCCAAGACGTAGGGGATCTCGACGAAAGTGATGCCAAGGAAGTACTAGAGAATGTTGTTCGTCTGCGCGTCGCACTCGTGGCAGTAGACGGCACGTTCCCGCAGGGTGAAGGGTAGACAAGAAAGGTACGTCACGTATCCCTCATACTGTGTTGTCATGAAAATGATACCTACGGCTGCGTTCAGCCCTTGATACGTTGTATAGTCGGCGTTGACGATCACGAAGCCGAATATGATGGCCAGGATAAGCGTGAGCCAGCACCGAATCAAGCTGTGCAATGGTGTTCGCCAGTATGTTGACTGGAATTGCTGCATGATCAATCAGAGTTGCATCCAGGAAGTAGCAGTTCGCTTGTGCTAAAACACTAGCTTTGGTAGACTATCGGGTGCAGATGCCGTCACACTAGGTTCAGCTAGACGAGCCAGCAACACTCGGCGCTCTAGAGATAGATTTGGACATTAGTAATCTTTCAGTTGGAAATGTTTAACCCGCTCCTAAGGCTCAGCACTAATTGTAGTCAACGGAAGCTCTTGAATCTCTGCACCTTTGACCTTCTATAGACAGCATAACACAGATTAATTTAACTATCAAGCTAATTAGCTGTTCGTATAAACGTTTGACGGTGTTTGCAGTACGGATTATCAAAATTTGAAGTGCGAAAAAGACTCGACCTCTTTTATGCTCTTGTGCGCATTTAGTGGGACAAGGGGGGGGTGGGCAGACAACAGCAGGTACCATAGATATTATTGATATCTTTGATCTCTCAGGTGTTATCTATTATTTTAAATAGAGGTTAACCATGATTTACACAAACGTTAGCCATCATTCTTCCACCATATTCTGGAAGAATCATGCGTTAAGAGAGGTCAGCCAAAACAAATCAAAGCAACGTGCTACCATGGTATTCCAAGCGATGCCAGTATCGCCGAGGTCGACGCTTAGGTAATCGCTGCTTCATCCAGAAGCCAAGCATCATGTACTATATACAATTTTTTCCAGGACTCGCAGCGCTACATCCGTGCCCGAACAAGGAGATCAGAGATCTGGTGACGATGTTGGACACACTCGAGACCGCTGCCAGTATCGTACACTGTGAGGGTATGACGACGTTTAGCTTTTTTCACCCGTCAAGAGCTGCTAACTCGGTGCAATATGGCCGATTCCCTGCAGGTCAATTGCTATGTAACGTTTGTACATCCCATTCAAATGGACACATTCTTTCTTCGAGAACGTGCAAAATCTTCTTTTCGTGGTGCCAAGAAGTGAATCACTATTTGTATCCATTCCGTCTGTTGACATGTGCGTGGTGTCTATGTATCACTCTTCTCTTGTCGTTAAGCTGTTTTTGGTTCGTCCATTATTGTTGGTGCACATTCTCCTTTATCTCACATCGTTGTTGTTGATTCATTGATCTGTTTTTTCGCAGTCTTCTTGCTTCTAATTTTGTTGCAAATCTTGTTTGTTGATATGTAGCTGGTCATAAAAGGAGAGGAGGGAAGCACCTCTCTGAGGGAAGAGCGGGCGTCATTAGCATTTTTTTTGGCAAATTAATATTGGATTGAGAAACGTCCAAGTGGACAAAATCTTTGGCGACTTCGGACGAGTTAAGAGGAAATGGTAGACATAGCTTCAATCAGGATATTAATTTAAGAGATGATAGATTGATGGAAGTTGACGCTATTGTGTGTCGATGCTGCGGTTTTTGCTGTTAAATAGTGAAAGAATGATGGCCAACGTTTGTGGTGTCAAGTACGTCCATTATTCACAAATAACTAACGACTGAGATTTCCAAGAAGTGTGACCCGGAACTGAATCTACAACGTGGGTGCTCCGAAGAGCCGGGGGCGAGGGTAGCGGAGGTTAGAGACATCCAACCCAAGCCAGATTCGAGCCTATCTTTAAGCGCTCTCAGTTCGACGCTGCCCTATACAGCAGAAGATATCAAGACATCCAAATGGACGCCCAACTGAATCGATGACCGCTTAGCGCGGCCAGCCGACCTGTAGACCGAGTAACCGAAATGACGTTACGCGCCGGGAGAGTGCCACTGAAATCGGCGACAGACTCCATTGTGGCCTCTTGAGCGACCGTACGAGCTGGATGTCGCTCTCGCCTAGGCGATGACGACGGCGAGGGGAACGCCAACCCGCCGTAATTTATCCCTTAGAAGCCGATCCATCCGCGATGGTGGGCCTCCGTTTGCCGCTTGCGCGGCCCTTCGACGTGGAACGCGATCACCGACGTAATTGCAAGGCGTGGGGAACGCCAACCCGTCGTAGTACCTCCCTTAGGAGCTCATCCATCTGCGATAGTGGCCCCCATCAGCCGCTTGCGCGACCTTTAGGACTTGGACTGTGCGTCCACCGCAACGGCGACTCGTGGCGCGGGGTACGCCTACATTCCGTAACCTCCCCCTTTTAGGCCGCTTGCGCGACCCGTCGGTCCACTGCCCTCACATCCAATACTGCGGTTGCAGCTTGCTCGAGGCAGACCCCAGATCACTTCGGTTCCCGTAAGGGGAGGATTCCCGCCGAAGTGGCCGCCCCGAAGGGGAAATGATGGCTAACGTTTGTGTAAATCATGGTTTACCTCTATCCGAATAATGGATAGCACCTGAGAGATCAATGGAATCAATCATGTCTGTGGTACCTGCTGTTGTCTGCCCATCCCCACAGTCCCACTTTAAACGCGCACAAGAGCATAAAAGAGGATTTTAATCGTTTGAAAGCTCAGGTCAGGATTTGTATTGGGCAAAACCTCCCTACCGGCCATCGATTCAGGCTGAATAGTCTCACCCACCCGGTGGTTCAGCGTCTTCCCTCTTGTTTTAGGATTCCCCGTCATTGAAAAATCCTGGCAAATGTAGAGAGCAGCAATCTATCTCATCGGTTCTTTTTTCTCTTGGACAGATCTCCTTTCAGGATAGGCGAATTCTTGAAGATGCGGTGAGCCGCACCCTATCTTGTTGGCACCCTCTGAGTTCGTGCAGATTTCATGTCATCGATCCACGCAGGTGGTAAGAGCTTTCATTTCGAGCTGGGACCACCTCGCATCACCAGCGACCGCTCGTCGAATAATAGAGTACTTGTATCGTAGTAGTGCTCACTTCACTTATGGCAATAGATTGCAGTGACATGCCTGCTGCATCAGCGAATGCAATGCGTGCACGTGCCCACCACAAAAAAGAGCAAGCTTTTCGTCGTATCGGAGCGCTGCCTGGAATTCAGATGATATCAAATCCAGACAAGATCGTGGAGCACGGGAGCACGACGCGTCGACGGTTGCGAATGCAAAACGAGGTGGTGATTTGCTGCTTTAGACTCGCTTTTGGGCTTGTACCTACAATTGCACCGTCTGACATATCCAGTTCCATAAATTTACAGTCACGTGTCGCCTATCTTGATGAAGTGTTAGTCTAAGAACAGGCGTTCTGGCTGAATAGAAAGTACCGAGTTACGCCCATCCTTTTCAATTTTGTGACAGAAGCCGCTATCGCAGGAGATCGCTAGCAGACGATATCACGACATGGACCTCCGCAGCTCTCACTCGAAAGCCCGCATTGTAGCTTTTCCCTTCCATCCACCATGCGTCCCCACTTCGCTGTTGCGCTGCTTGCTGTGTCCTTGGTCGCTACAATGGACAAGGCTGAACGACTTCGCCGACCTAGCTCACCACCTAATCGGAAGAGCGGAGACGACTCTGCTCAAGGGCATGTACGAGGGGCTCTCACCACTGATGAAGAAAGAGGGGCTAATACGCTGTTTCTGAATGCGGCCGCAAGTCAAGTATCTCATCTAAGAGAACGTGGGCAACTTGTTGCGTGGTTTCAGCCGCAGGAAGCTGTCAAAGGGACGATGGGCGATCAGGAGCTCCTTCGTTTCTGGGAGAACTATCTGGACCTCGGCAAGGCGGACAATTTTCGTGGCATACAAGAACTGGTGGAGGTTGATGGCCTGTTGGGCTTTGCATCGACAATCGCCCGGTTGAAGCGTGGTTCCGAGAGTGTGAAAGCTATTGCTTCTCGAATGGAGAAAAGGCTGTTTTACATGTGGCTATGTCAAGGAACGACACCTGAGTTGCTGTCCAATGAACTCAAGCTTGACATCGACGATGTTTTGCTTATTACACCAGCCTTTGCAATGTTGAAAAGCTACGAGAAATTCCTTGCTATCAGTGACCTTCAGGAGATCCAGGCGGCGAATCTATTGACGTACAAGCGGCCAGTCAGTGACGAGTTAAACGACCTGAGACTCCCAAGTGATGCCGACAACGACCTACGACTCCTCAGTGAGCGCGAGCACGATTTCGACAACAACCCGAGAAAGCGAGAGCGTGAGTCCGACGACGACTTACGAATCCTGAGTGAGCACGAGCATGAGTCCGACAACAACCCGAGAAAGCGAGGGCGTGGGTTTGACGTCAACCCGAGCAAGCGAATGCGTGGGTTTGATGAAAACCCAAGCAAGCGAATGCGTGAGTCTGATGACAACCTGAGCAAGCGAATGCGCGGTTTGATCGTGTAGCTCGTCGAGTAACCAGATTGTTTCTTTTTCTGTTTTTTGCTTTTCTTGCTTTTGTCCATTTTTGCTTTTTAAGACTACGTTCAGGCATGTTCACTTTCATTTACAGTACCACAGAGTGCGTAACGAATACCGGCTTTCATCTTGGGCGAGTCTATTCCGTACTTTGAATTTTGCTATTCCGTCCTGCAAACGCCGTCAAACGCTTTTACGAACAACTAATTAGCTTAATAGTTAAAGGGCTTAGCTAAATTCATACCCCTTTTCCTTAGATTCACACCCTTCCTTCAAAATCTTATATATAAAATCCCTATTTATTTTAAGATTTGTTTTCTGACAAAGGTATTACTCGATAATCTAGGCCATTAATTGGTAAGTAATACGTAAGAAATACCTAAGATACTACTCACGCCTGTGGTCACAGTAACCACAGGCGTGAGTACTCCCAGCCAACCGTCAATTGCATAATCGAACTTGCCAAGCCACAGCCAGAGAGACGCCTGATGTATTGAAAATGTACACGCCAAAGCCAACGTGATGACTCTGCTATCGTAAAACTTATGGATGACTATGATAAACTGAGCATGGCGACTTTAAATAAGTTAGCGAGCATACCGTTTTCGTACTCGTCCGCGTCCTTGCCCTTCTCGCACTTCGTTTGTACGCCCATTACTACTACTCCCAGCACGTCACCCATCTTTCCACAGCCGTGGGCACCACCGTTACCTGAAGCATCTCTGTTTGCACCAAGCCTTACGACACCTAACTTCAATCGCTGCCGCAATACCAACTTGGTGTGTTAGACGATTGCACTGGGGGCGCAGCATTGTTGCAGTAGTGAGATGTGGATGAGCTGGAGGGATAGTGTAGCACATATCGGGCGTTAACGCTGAGTTGAGATGCGTTCAGCCCCATACCGTTAGCACAGCCGACGTTGCAGTCAAGCCCTTCACCGGCATCTTCGCTCACGTTGTTAGTTAGCTGAACATTCTGCCATTTCCCACGCTCCTCGTCATTTTTTCGACGCTAAAATCTTGCATCGACCGCCGGATAGCTTCCAAGAGAATCAGTTCCTCTAGCCGCGCAGCGTCTGCAGGTGTTGTCGCAACGCGGGAAGCTGCATCATTCAGCGCTGCGACACGATTCGGGTGTGGACTGTTGGTCACAGGCTTGTCGCTGATGCTAAGCTGCAAGCGAAGCGAATCGCGAAATCCGATCACGGTCTTCCACTGACGCGTACTGCACACTCTAAAGACTTGACGTTATAGTGCACTCTATTTCTGTAGCTTTGGGGATGTCAATGGCGCTACTTCGACGCGGAGACATTCCGTTTTACAATGTAATGCAAAACATGAGGCTTAGCACATAATCGAACTGTGAAAGAAGAGAATCAGGGGCTGCGCTTACTAACACGGAATGGGTCGAGGTGAGCTCTGTCGGTATCAGTGGCGTGTACAGGACAGTGAACCCTTTCTGGTTGCAAAATGGACAGCTACATACAGTCCACACAAAAGACACGTGAGTCAGAAGCCATCAATCTCGAGTCTCCGGACGGCAAAATGTCTTCACGCACGAAATTGTTTTGCATGGCGGCCGAATCTAAAGATAGCACTCGGATCAAATGGGTTTCTTGCAGCAGCTCGACGTGTTCAGACTCCCGGGGTAGGGCTAGAAACAACGTAACGTCATGCAGCGCCAACCGGTCATTAGATGGTTCACCTTGGCAGTATCCTCCTGTCTCTCTCTCACCATAAAGCAGATCGGACACTCGAGAGTAAATCCCTCCTCCTTCATCTCTTTGCCAGGAAAGCGCGGCGCCAGTTTGCGGTCGACGATCAGACGGCGCGCAATCTTGAGCTCCCACGGACAGCTCAGGTGTAGCCTAAATCGACAGCAAAGTCATTACCTGATGGAGGTAACGTAGATAAGTACGGCAAACGTACCCGATCGGCTTCGTGTACTTCCCGAGCTCGCGCGTCGAAGGTATTATTGAGTAATACCTTTATCAGAAAACAAATCTTAAAATGAATAGGGATTTTATGTATAAGATTTTGAAGGAAGGGTGTGAATCTAAGGAAAAGGGGTATGCATCTAAGGAAAAGGGGTGTGAATTTAGCGATTCCCTAGTTAAATTTATCTGTGTGATGCTATCCATAGAAGGTCAGAGGTGCCGAGTTTAAAGAGCTTCCATTGACTAAATTTAGTGCTGAGTCTTAGTGTAACGGGGTGAACCGTTACATAACATTTTATAAGAAATTGTTAATAGAATATAACTATAAGAGTTATATTCTCAGAATATTGTCATAAGGACAAATGTTCTGTGGCACTTACGAGTAGTTCCTAATTGGTTGTTATAGGCCATTACATCAACCAACGAAGGCGCGCCACGACAGACGCACGCAACGAGTGGCGAGCAGATAGTTGATATGCACATTTGTATTCAGACATAGTTAGATGAGGATAAACAGTGGTTGATTAACAGACATTAACTATGATAAATACAGTTCTGCTTTTTACTTTAACCAAGTACTCGCTTCTCCTTACCGTCTTCCTCTGCACGTACCAGTGTACGTGAAGTTCCGAGGCACCGCCTTATTCTGTCGTCAGAATAAGTAGCTTGTACTGTCATCCGTACAAGCTTCAGGGTGCCCCGTTACACTTAGGAACGGATTGAACATTTCCAACTGGAAGATTACTAATGTCCAAATCTATCTCTGGAGCGCCGAGTGTTGCTGGCTCGTCCAGCTGAACCTAGTGTGACGGCATCTGCACCCGATAGTCTACCAAAGCTAGTGTTTTAGCACAAGCGAACTGCTACTTCCTGGATGCAACTCTGATTGATCATGCAGCGATTCCAGTCAACATACTGGCGAACACCATTGCACAGCTTGATTCGGTGCTGGCTCACGCTTATCCTGGCCATCATATTCGGCTTCGTGATCGTCAACGCCGACTATACAACGTATCAAGGGCTGAACGCAGCCGTAGGTATCATTTTCATGACAACACAGTATGAGGGATACGTGACGTACCTTTCTTGTCTACCCTTCACCCTGCGGGAACGTGCCGTCTACTGCCACGAGTGCGACGCGCAGACGAACAACATTCTCTAGTACTTCCTTGGCATCACTTTCGTCGAGATCCCCTACGTCTTGGCAGCAATCTCCTCTTCACCATTGTCGTCTTCCCTCTCCTCGGCATCTGGTCCTTCAGCACGGCTGTTCTACTGAATCAACTTTTCCCTCTCCATGATCATACAGACGCTCCTGGGCCAGCTGCTTTTGTCTACTTGCTGTCCAGTGGCGAAGTCGTTGCCGCTGTGGGCGTCCTCATCAACGTCATGTTCCTGCTCTTTGCTGGGTTCAACCCGCCGGTTGCTGCCATCCCGGACCGTTACCGATGAATCGTTGACGTCACTCCACAGCGCTGTTCCCTCTCAATCCCGTCTCGTCCGTGTTCGGCAACTGTCCTGAAGATCCGGTATATGATGAGGTTACGAAGGGGTGAACCAACGTGCGGTCAGAAGTCGCGTGTTAAACCCTACGGAATACACCGCCATCATACAGACACTTGTATCTGCTGGTCGGTAGTTCCAGTGTAAACAAAAATTTTGCCTTGTACATTATTTCCCAGGTCAGCGCGCGCACTGCCTGCACCGTTTGTCGGCAGTTTGAACCAAAGGACGATAACAAGCGAATGCGTTATGGTGTAGCGGAGCTACGCAGCTCTTTAAGTCAGAAAAATTCTAATTTAACAAGCCAACGGCTTACGGCTGACAGCCTGTTAGTCCTACAAAACTAATTTATCAAGTTATGGAGTCACCCAGTTCTATGGAACACGGGTGGACTCTACGAGCTAACAGCAGAAGCGTGACGCTCGTCAAGACGAGCTCGGCCGTGGCGCTCAGAATTGTCAACGGCGTATGGGTAATCTTGCCGAAGGGGAATCTCATACTTCCATGAGTTTTTAGACTCAGGGTACCCACGCCACTTCACTAGATATTGGTAGTGACCATGACGACGACGTCGTTGAAGCGTTCGCTCCACATGGAACTGTAAGTTCCCTTGCTTATCAAGCAACGCCGGTGGCGGTCGGAGTATCGTCTGAAAGCCATGCTGAGTTGGTGAAGATAGTGGAGGATCTCCGTGAGACTTTGGGTCAGACTCAGAACGCCCTGGGCGAAGCCCGATCTCGTCTGGCGACGTTGGAAGGCGATCGCGCCCGTCTTCAGATGGTGGAGTCACGTCAGACTCGTGTCGAGGCTCAACTTGACCGCTTAATTCGGATGCAACATCCTGTGATTACGCCAGTGTACGCGGCGCAAGCACCTTCAAGTCAACATGGGACGGGTTTCGGTATGATTTAAGCAGGCCGACAAAAAAGACGGGACGTGTACGCAATTTGCACGGCAAGTTGAGCGTTTACACAAGGCCCTTCTCGGACACGACCGTAAAAGATTCAATGAAGCGCGGACGCAACTTCCTTTTAAAAATAGCTGACACTACATTTGTAGGTAGATTTTTAGTGTTTGGCAAGACTTGGTCTCCGACCTCATAACATTTAATGCAATTTCTGTATTTGGCATCTGCTTGTTGCTTTTGTTGATCTTGGCTATCAGCCATTGCTTCACGAACATGTCGTAAGAAATTCAATCGCTGTACGAGACTTTGACTACTTTTTGTTGAACATTAGCAGGGCTGATATCAGCAAGCCGATCGGCAACTTCTCCCCCATCAAGCCCTGAACCACAGAGTAGTAGCGTTAACGGAACGCTAGGGTGCGTGAGACCGCAAACGTGAAGCGGAGTAAAGCCTGTTGAGGCATGAACAGCGTTATTTGATGCAAACTAAACAACAGGGAGCTTAAGCTCCAACGCCTAGGCTTATCAGCGCAAACACTGCGCAAAATGTCATTGATGACGCGATTAACACGCTCAGATCGACCATCGATCTGTGTATGTTCCGCCGTGGGCATGGATAATCGGGTGCCGAGCTCCTTGGAGATAGACTTCCAAAATTTCCAGTGAAGTGGGGATCTCTATCAGAGACAATTGCCAAAGGCAAATCATGTTGTCGAAACACGCGATCGATGAACAGCTTTGCCGTGCCTTCAGCGTCGATCGTATCCGGCATAGCCGCTAAAAGAGCTATCTTGCTCAAACGGTCACCAAAGTCCACAATACCAGTGTTGCCTTTCGAATCCTTCGGTAGGCCGAACACAAAATCCATACTCATGGACTACCAACACCCAGTGTGTAACGGGGCACCCTGAAGCTTGTACTGGTGACAGTACAAGCTACTTATTCTGATGACAGAATAAGGCGGTGCCTCGGAACGTCACGTACACTGGTACGTGCAGAGGAAGACGGTAAGAAGAAGCGAGTACTTGGTTTAAGTAAAAAGTAGAACTGTATTTATAATAGTTAATGTCTGCAATAAATCACTATTTATCTTCATCTAACTATGTCTAAATACAAATGTGTAAATCAACTATCTGCTCACCACTCATTGCGTGCGTCTGTCGTGGCGTGTCTTCGTTGGTTGATATAATGACCTAAATCAACCAATTAGAAACTACTCGTAAGTGCCACATAACATTTGTCCTTATGACAATATTCTGAGAATATAACTCTTATAGTTATATTCTATTAACAATTTCTTATAAATTGTTATGTAACGATTCACCCCGTTACATCACCCCCCCCCTTAACCATCAGTCACTTTAGTGACTGATTGACTAAATGGATACTCGTCCCAAATCATTTGGGACAGGGTTTGCACTTGTTGGTTCGAGTCCACTTTCCAACAGTTTATCGCATGGTTAACAAGCCCATGCGATGCGCGAGCAAGGCCGCCGAGAGCGCGTCCGCACGTCTCTGTGCGGACGCCGAAGCAGAAACCACAGCAACTGATGTCTCATCGGTTGCTGAAGCGGCCCAGCCTGTGTCACCTGTTGATGCAGGCGCTGGTCATGAAGACACTCATGTCTTCACAGAGTACGAGCTCGGTGTCTAGTACTCTCCTGATACGGAAGACGGATCCGTATCGACGGCGATCGAATCTAAGCCGCCTGCCAAGCGTGGCATGGATGATGCTATGCGTCGTAGCATCTTTGGTTCATCTGATGAATCAGATGAACCATCGCCGTAGCGAAGGCGCTCGAGGTCGCGAGACTCGGGCGCTCACAGTGGTGTCAGTTCTCCTATTGACACCACTTTGCAACGAGGTGCCAGTACTTCTGTCGACACGTCGCAGGAAGAGCAGAACCGCAACGTGTTGCGTCTCGCTCCTGAAAAGAAGGCATGGATGCCTCCAAAATCCGTCATGGATCACTTGTCGGCGACGACGAGTGATCGTTATCGAACACGATTGTTCGATTCGTCAAGGATCCATCACCTTGACCCCAGCGCGAAAAACTATCGCGCTGAGAATGAATTCTTCATCGATGCTTTCTTTAGACATCGATGGTACAGTAGGAATCACAAGCGTGATGGTCCCTCTCTGCTTCAGGCGTGGAACGCCTACATCTATAACCTTGAAGATGTAGGTCGTGACGCTTGGAACGACAAACTTATCAAAGCTCGTGATAAGTTTAAGAAGAGAACCCCGACGGGTGCACGCTACAAGCTGCATCGTCTGTCAAGGGAGAGTGGGTTACCCTGCCTCTCTTGGGGAGACTCGTGCCCGTGTTGTGTGAACAACTCTGCACGAGCACCTGAGGAGGCTTACCTCCTTACTAGCCCGTGGTGGCGCGTACGTATCTCTATTGAGATGTACGAAGGGATTGACAACTTGAAATCCCTTTACGACCGTGCCGGGAAGACTTTCTCCGGCGGTCCTTCTGCGGCTCAGGATGTGCCGCGTCGTACTGCTCAACCAGACCCAGTACGTCGATCATCAGTTGGGAGCGGGGCTCCCAAGAATCCCAGGACGGGGGATAGACGCGCCACCGGACGAGATAACTCGTCCGACGTCCGTTCACGTCGCGTTGGTTCAACAGCTGCTCATCCAGATAGCGCTGGCCACCGCGAGAGTCCTCTAATGGAGGTGGAGGAGGAGGAAAGACGCTCTCCACACGATCATGGGGATCCGTGTGTTCCCGAGAGCTTCTTTGATCGCGTAACTCTTGAGCTGCGCAACAATCTCGAGCATGAGCGGGACAGGCGTCTCCAAATGGCGGACACTGCCTCGAAGCATCGAGCTGAGTTTTCCTTTGCTCAGCTTGAGAACGAGAGAGCTCTGACATCTCGTCGTGACGAGCTAAGGGTAGCTCGTGGGATTGTTGATCGGTCTCGGGGTGAGATAAATGCTCTTCAGACCCTTGTCGATGCCCACCATCGGGAGCACAAGGCCCTCTGCGAGATGCTTGAGCGCAAGGGCGTTCTTCATCGGAAGAAGCAGCGTACTGATGGTGCGGCTTAAGCCGACTAACGTAAAACGTGGGATGCGTTCGCATCTTACGTGGCAACTCGATCGTGTATGCATTGCCTAGGCGGTGCAATAAACGAACTGGGCCGATGTACTTGGGTAGTAGCTTACTGCTACCCAAGTTAGTCACTACATGCTTTGGTAGGTTAACCGTAGACAGTAGGGACTAAGTCACCTTTATTAAATAAAAGAGTGTTTGCCCTTCCATTCTTGTCAGCGTTTCGTTTTTTTTATCCACCGCTTCGGCGATGGAGTCTTGCACAAAACGGACTACCGTTTCACGAGCCAGTATGAACTCATCTGATGACTCGTTAGCTCCAGTGCGCTGTGAGCGCACTGCAGCAACATCAACCTTTTCTTTAGTGAGGGCTTCCGCACTCTCACTGGCATCATCTTCTTCAGTGAGGGCTTCCGCACTCTCACTGGCATCATCTTCTTCGATATCGATGTTATCGATATCGGCACCAAACGCAATGACATCTTCGTCATAGCGTGATGAGCGTGAACCAAATCGGTTTTTGCTCGCGCGAGTCCCTCCCCCCTTAAACCATAGTTACACTCTAGTAAGGTGGGTACACGCGGATGGCGCAAGCCATTCACGTAAAACGGTGTATGTGTCGTGGACGCATGCACCGAGTTGTTGATGGCAAACTCTACCATTGGCAAAAACTTACTCCAACTTTTAAAGGAGTGTACGTATCCTCGAAGTATCTCTTCGAGGACACGATTGGCACGTTCCGTCTGACCGTCTGACTCTGGATGATCAGATGTCGACATCTTCAAGCGCGTTCCGAGTGATTTGAACATGGAACACCAGAAATCAGCAGTGAAGCGTGGATCTCTGTCTGATACGAGTTCACGGGGTAACACATGAAGTCGGAAGATGGTGTCGATAAAGACACAAGCACAGCCACTTGCCGTGATTGTCTCTGGCACAGCCACAAGGTGTACCATTTTGCTGAATCTGTCAACAAATACGAGAATACCCGTATTCCCGCGTGCGTCTTTGGATAACCCGAAGACGAAATCCATTGAAATGGATTTCCAGCACACTGCCGGAACCGGTAGAGGCTGTAAAGGTGCACGCAGTGAAGGCCTTGACTTCACTCGTTGGCAGACTTCGCATGCGCGAACATACTTTCGCACAAACTGATACTGGCGGGGCCAGTAAAAGTCTTGACTTACCGTGAGATATGTTTTCTCTCGGCCACGATGTCCTCCTATAGGAGCATCGTGATACTCGAACATGATCCGCAAACGCAGATCAGTATCATCTGGAATGACAACACGTGGTGTGTCACCAGAAACGGCTGTATAATACATTAAACCGTCGCGAGTAGTGTATCGATCTGACGCAGATCGATACGCAGGCGACAATCGTTTCAACGATTCTCGAGATGGCTGTGAGAGATGTGTCAACAACTTCACAATCTCACCATCTTGGGCGTATGCCCGCCTCACATCATCATACAACGTTGTAGATGGGACTGAGGACGTCGTAACCGCAACAGTGACTGCCTCACTGTTGGGTTTCGCGACTGTTTCAAAGTCGGGACGACGTGAGAGTGCATCAGCGACAACATTGAGTCGTCCTGGTTTGTACTCGACCGTAAAGTTGTATTCCGCAAAGAATGACAACCACCGCGCCATTCGTTGTGAAAGGTGCGGGCTGTTCACTGCCGTGCGTAATGACGCATGGTCAGTGTAAACAATGAAGGGTCTATCTCCTAATAGATAGACTCTGAACTTCGCGAGTGCATACTTCATGGCAAGGAGTTCCTTGTCATGCACTGGATAGTTCCGCTCAGCTGGTTGCAGCTGACGCGACTGATAGCAGACAACGCGTTCAACGCCTTCAAGGTCGTACTGCATTAATGCACAGCCGATTGCGAAATCGCTGGCATCACAGACCACATGAAATGGCCTGTCCTGATCGGCTATTGCTAGGACTGGGGATTGTATCAAGCTCTTCTTGATACCATCAAAGGAGCGCTGACATTCAGCGTTCCATAACCACCTCTCGTTCTTTTTCAACAAACGAGAGAGGTGCACATTCATCTCGGCGTAATTGCGTGAATACTTATGCAAATACGCCGCTAGCCCAAGGAAATTTTGAAGACCTTTGACATCAACCGGCACAGGCCAGTCGGTGATCGCCGTGATCTTTTCGGGATCAGGACGTACACCGTTCTTACCAACGATGCACCCAAGAAGTGGTATTTCGCTTGCTGCAAATATACACTTCTTGAGGTTTGCATACAATTGATGCTTTCGCATGATTGTAAGAACCTGTCGGACGTGGTACCTGTGAACCTCAACGTCCGACTTTCCATCCATAGCTCGACTATGGATGAATACGTCATCGAAATAATCGGCGCGAACTCGCGTACTGGTCTCAACAGATGTGATACACATCTGTTGAACGTGGCAGGGGCATTACTAAGCCCTTGTGGCATTACTAGCCATTCCCAGAGCATGCCGCTAGTCGTGCTAACTGCGGTATAGGGTATATCCCGTTCCCGCATAAGGATTTGATAGAAGCCATCCATCAAATTCATGGACGAAAAGATGGTACTCTTTGACATACCATCAATGATGACGTCCTTCGTTGGTATCGGCGTCTGAGCCGGTACCGTTGCAGCATTCAGCTTGTTAAATGCATGCACTATCCGCCACCCTCCTGTTGTTTTTCACACACAGAAGGTCGGAGAGCTATGTGGGGAAGTTGATTCCCTCACATGGCCCGCAGCTAAACGATCGGCAAAGAACTTGTCGATCGCAAGTACTTGTTCACGAGGCAGTGGCCACTGCTTCATGACACAGTACTTCGAGCCTGGTTTAAGATCGACCTCGTGTCGAATACCTTTATCCTTCGGTAATTCGCACGGAACAGTTTCAGGGAAGACATCCTTGAATTCAACCAAATCCTTATAGAGAGGATTTGTCTTGAGCGATTCCCACGATTGGGAGTCATATCGCTCAATTCGTGTCTTTTCATCTAGGACACTCTCGTCCATAGATGAACTACTGAGAACTCTCTCGTTCTCAGTAAACACTGTTGCTGACCTTATGTCGGTTACACACTCGTCGTCAGCGACGAGTACGCAGATCTGCTTGACTTTGCCACGACGCAGATCACGCAAGAACCTTTTATGTTCGAGCGTTGGCAACTGAGTGATCTCCGAAGTCAACTTCGGAGGCGCAATCAGATCAAGTGTACAAGCGCCTACACTTGATCCGTTATTGACTATGACATTCAATGTCTCTGTCATTTCCTGGGGGTTTATTCCCTCAGGCCTCGAAGGACTTATTCCTTCGGCTTCCAGGGGACTTATTCCCGCGGGTTCCGGGGAACTTATTTCCGCCGTATTTGTGATATCGGGACTTATTACCTTAACTTCCTCTAGCTGGGGTTGCGCAACCACAGCGAGATCCTCTACGAAAGACTCTCCAGTCGATCTAGGATTATCGTTTCGCTTAACCTGAGCGATCGATTGTTTCTCTTCTAGATGTTCCCCGCTAGGGATACATCTTTGTCCCAGTCCACCCGACTTATTCGAGTGGTGGACCTTCGGCGCAGCCTGTGTTTCCTCACAGCCGCCGGAACTTTGCTCCGAAGTGTAACCGTTTGGTACACTAAGGTTTTGTGCAGTCGTACTAACGACCGTACCACAAGTGAGGCCATCGCACTCACTCGTAGTACATCCACACGCTTGTGGACGCTCCAAAACGTTCATCAGATGGCCATCTGATGAACAAGCGGCAGGCATCGTTACTGTTCGATGTTGCCAGTTTACTCGTGGTTCGTACCTTCTGAGCCACGGTATTCCAAGGATGACATCAAATTTGTCATCCAAATCCAATACGATAACGTCATCGTCATATCAGTTATCTTCTAGCGTATAGTGGATCTTCACTATACGCTTCATGACGGTTACGGATGCGCCTGTCGCAAGACGTACCGTCATCCTCGTTGGAGGTGTGTCACATTCACTGAATTTAAAGTGACCATCTTCTAGCGATTGGCGTCGCACAAAATTGTTGGACGCCCCACAATCGACTAGAGCTCGAAGGGACAACTTATTTGTCACTTCGAGTTTCAAGGTAATGAGTGAGACCTCATTACCTAGAGCAGCAAAGCACAACGTTTGTGTGTTGGGAGCAACCTTCATCAAGAGGCCTACAAATTCTCTTGACGTTGCTGGACCAGTAGGGTGCTCCGCACCTACTGATCCTGTCCGTTTTTTGACGGTCCATCCCGTTGTTGCGTCTTTGCACCAACAGCGGACCCTCGTCCCTGCCCCTTTCTCATGGGTGGACGGTCACCACGCCCAGTGTCGCGAGACACTGGACGAGGGGCACTACACTTGTAAGCGTAGTGTCCTGTCTTCTGACATCTGTTGCATCTCTGCAACTTCTTGTAGCCTGTAGAGCGAGCCTTCTCGCTCTCTACATAACAGAGTTCCATCGGCTCTGGACCTCCGCTGTCATATCGTCTCGGTGGACGATATGATGTCGAGCTGGCGCGAGCCTGTCTCAGACTGAAGTCTTCCTGCTCCGCAATGGAAATGGCTTGTTCTAGTGAATCTAGTTCAAGCCGGAACAGGTGAGTCTTGACGGGACCATCCGCAAGACCCTGCATGAACACCGAGACCAATGTGTGTTCATCCACCGGATTGGAACTTATACAACTCGTGAGATGTCGTATATGTTGCGCGTAAGCGTGCACATCACGCTTACCCTGCTTGAGCTTCAAGAGTTCGGTTCGAGCTCTGAACTCAGCTCTAGGCGGTTCAAACGTTTGTCTGAGCCGCGACATGAAGACTTCTAACGACCCAAACGCATATGGGTCGTGCAACTTGAGCCCCAGTGCCCAAGTCTTGGCACGTCCTGCCAGATTTGACTGGGCAAATGCAACTTGCATATCCCCGTCGTCGATGCGACGCGCCCTTATGGCGTCGTCTAATTCGACGATCCATCTCAAGAGGGAGTCCTCTTCGACTCCCCTATACTTGGAGATGTCAATCTTCAAGGTTTCGGGTCGACGCGAGTGCATCGACCCATCAGCAGCAGCCTGCTGCTGTCTCAACAGTTCAAACTGTTGAGCACCCTGTTCTCTCAACAACTCTGCTTGTTGAGAACCTTGTTGGTGAAGCAAGGCTACTTTCTCGCGTTCAGCGTCAAGTTCATTTTGAATGAACTTGGCGATAGTAGCATGTTGGGCATCTCTATTGAGAGCCTCTAGCATGACGCTAACAGCATGGATGCCCATGGTTGAACCCATTCGTTCAACCGCATCCCATTCGACATCGCTCAAATGGGAGTAGCCGTCACGCGTGGCGTGAAAGCTTTGGTCATCTTCATCATCCAACATATTCATGTTGGATGTGAGCGCGGTCCTTGGACGGACTACGAAGTGCTACCAGGTCTAACGGGGCACCCTGAAGCTTGTACTGGTGACAGTACAAGCTACTTATTCTGATGACAGAATATAGCGGTGCCGCGAAACTTCAAGTACACTGGTACGTGCAGAGGAAGACGGTAAGAAGAAGCGAGTACTTGGTTAAAGTAAAAAGCAGAACTGTATTTAGTATAGTTAATGTCTGTTAATCAACCACTGTTTATCCTCATCTAACTATGTCTGAATACAAATGTGCATATCAACTATCTGCTCACCACTCGTTGCGTGCGTCTGTCGTGGCGCGTCTTCGTTGGTTGATGTAATGGCCTAAAACAACCAATTAGGAACTACTCGTAAGTGCTACAGAATATTTGTCCTTATGACAATATTCTGAGAATATAACTCTTATAGTTATATTCTATTAACAATTTCTTATAAATTGTTATGTAACGATTCACCCCGTTACACAGTGGTTACAGGCAGTCTAACCCACGGCGCAGCCGCCTGTGCTGAGTTTTGACCCGTTGGCACGTTTCGCACGTACGCACATAGGCTCTCACCCATTTATATAGTTTGGGCCACCAATAATCCTGGCTCAACGAGCCATAGGTCTTCTCAATACCTAGATGAACACTTAAAGCAGTATCATGTGCCTTTTAATGGATTGTGTCTCCCCAGTTGTCATCATGAGGGACAGCGATACGAGCGGTATCCTTAATATCCGTGCTATAGCACAATAGGTTATAATCGATCGAATATTGATGTAGTCTCGCACGTAAACGTGCCAACAATTATATGTACGAGTATTTAAACTCATCGCTCCCAAGATCTCTTAGCAAAGCTACATTTGTTCATCCTTGGCATAAGCCGCACGGATAAAGTCAGGGACCGATGGCGACAGTGTCGTAACATGAGCAAGCTCATAGTCAGGTCGGCGCAATAGCGCATCAGCCAATGCATTTTGCTTTCCTGGCTTATACTTCACTTCGAAGTTATATTCGGCAAAGAATGAAAGCCAACGAGCCATTCTCTGATTGAGATGCGGCGACTGTGTCGTAGTGCGCAATGAGGCATGATCTGTATAGATCACAAATAGCTTTTAGCCAAGCAGATGTACTCTGAATTTGACAAGAACGTACTTCATAGCAATAAGTTCTTTGTCATGAACTGGATAGTTCTTTCCAGCAGATTTAAGCTGGCGATACTCATACGCAATGACGCATTTATGTCCATCGACATCAGTTGCAACAACGCACTGTCAATGGCAAAATCAGATGCGTCACAGGCGACACTGTAAGGTCGCTCCGGTTCAGGCAAAACCTATATTGACGCATAAAGGAGACTCTCCTTAACAGCTTTGAAAGCATCTTGCTCGGTATTACCCCAACACCAATCCACACCCTTTTTAAAAGGATAAAATAAAGGTCTAGCCATGTCTGCATAATTCGCACTATACTTATGCAAGTAATTGGCAAGGCCAAGCCACTTGCGTAAGTCCTTTTGGTTCTTCAAAACCGGCCAATACACAATGGATTTTACCTTAGCGGGGTCTGCTCGTAGGCCGCGCATTCCAATGAAGCACCCTAGAAAAGGGATTTCTTTAGCACCAAAAGTGCATTTAGATGCATTTGCATACAACGTTTTGGTGCGCATGCACCCGAGCACTGCTCGTAAATGATTAACGTGATTTTTCACATCTGATCTTCCTTGTTCTGCATGGATATGGACAAAAATATCATTAAAATAGCTTTGTGCATATCCTCTATGAGGGCGGAACAACTGCGTCACGAGACGATTAAAGGTTGCGGGGGCATTAGAAAGTTCCTGAGGCACAACAAGCCACTCCCAGAGCATGCCACTCGGCGTTCTAATTGCTGCGAGCGGGATATCACTCGCTCGCATGAGCAGTTGGTAATAACCATCGGCTAAGTCGAGTGCGCTAAACATGGTGCAACCCACCATAGCGTTCTGAAGAACATCCTTTCTTGGAATAGGTGTCTGCGCAGGTATAGTGGCCGCATTGAGCTTCTTGTAAGCGTGCACAATACGCCACTTATCATTGGGCTTTCTGACACAAAATTTTGGTGTCGAGTGTGAGATTTGCTCTCCTGCACCATCCCTGCCGCGTGCTTTGCACGAAAGAACTCGTCAATGACGTCACACTGTTCCTTAGGCAATGGCCATTGCCGTGTGACACAGTATTCGGCCCCAGGACCAGGTCAATTTCATAACGTTCACCTCGATCAGGAGGTAGATTGGATGGTGGATCATGACACACCACGTCCTGAAATTCCTTTACCAAAGGATTCAAGGGATCCGAAGGATCCTTTAAAATGGTAGATCCACTGCGAGCACTGAGTGCAACTTTAAAATCCTCAAGGACTGTCTCATCCACAAAGGATGACGAGCTCAACTCAAGATCAGGTCTAAAGACCACCATATTGGACGAAGCAACAGCCTTTAAGGCTTGATAAAATTCGTCGACAGAGATTTCGTCTAGCTCTAGCAGAGCTTTTAATTAATGGGAGGGCCTCGAGGCCAACTTCTCCATCAATCGCACCCGACACCCCATTGACTGACGTGCACAACTGTTCACTAGTGTCCTTCTGGATCATGGCAGAAGCCTTTTTTACAGCCGCCATATGGCGTCGCTGTCGTCTCTGTGCAGATCCTGAACACATTAACGTGTTAGGAACATCCGGTTCCACGAGGTGAAGGTTATCTACAACCTAAACCTGCTCTCTCTGAGAGCCAATGTCACTACCTACATTAAGTGTGGTGCCCTCACGGCCGACCTCACTCTGTGGACAGTTATCCACTATATTTGCATCTGTTGAGCATAGATCTTGATGCCTTGGCGCATCGCCAACGATGTCATTACCGGTATTTAGCGGGGTGCCATCACGGGCCGACCTCACTCTGTGGATGTTTACATGCCTCTTCACGCGCATCACAGGGATCACACCCAGGATGACTCGGCTTTAAGCCATCAATGCTTCCAGCGTCCAGTGATTCACTGTCATTAATAGTGTCACTCAACGGAATACGTGCCGATTCACCATTGCCAATGACACCAGAGTTAACTAGCTCAGACACTCCAATATCCAGCACACTGACAGACTACGTCAGTGGCGCGCGCCAATAGCGCTTTTTTGCTTAGCAAGGTGGGTTCATGACTCTCCAAAGCTTCACCAGGTACATTGCGCGTTGCGTCTAAGGTCTTCAACCTCCAATCAATCCATGGTTCATGGCGTTCAAGCCAAGCCATCCCAAGGATGAGATCATATTTCGATTCCGAATCCAGGACAAGACAACGTTCAAAACTATCGAAATCTAAAAATTCCACACCTAAGTTCAACGGAACTTTAGGTACGGTGACACGAGTACCTGCTGCTAAGCGAACAGTGATAACATCACCCTCATGCGCTTTCAGCGCCTCAGCATATTGCAGAAATCCCTATAAGGATAAGCATCAAGCATAGTTCCCTGACGCTCCAGAGTCAATTAATATTGACCACGGTTCTTCAAGCCCTTAGTTTTAGCCTAGGCCACTAACAAGTCTAGCTTATACTCACGTCTCGTGGAAATTTCCACAAGACCTTCTGGGGCTAAGCCCTGTCCATCTTTACCGCCTGAAAAATCGGCAGAGCCTAGTTCTTCCCCAGTAGGGTGCCCCGCGCCTACTGTAAGTGCCGCTTGTCCGCTCCGTACCCACTTTCGGGTTAGGAGGCGGATTGCGGCTCGGCCGACTAAGACGCGGCTTCCGCAGTGGGCACTGAGGGCGCAAGTGCTTGGTGCCCCCGCACATGTAACAGCTACGGATGTTACGTTGCTGTTTAAACGCCAGAAGGTCTCTCTCTTCTTCTTTAGCATGGCTGAGGTCCATGGGCTCAGCCCCGTCAAATGATCTTTGGGCATGCCCATGAGTGCCATAGAGAGCGGCTTTAAAGTTGAACTCAGCATTCAACGCTATGTCTACGGCCCCTTCAAACGTTAGGGGGTGGACGCGGAAGACTTTCGTCCTCGCGATCCCTGTACGAAGGCCTCCATAAAAATGGTGACACGGACTTGCTCTGGAAGAAGCTCCATCTGCATAGCAGCTATGAGAGTTCGTAACCCTTCGATGAAGTCCGATAATTCTCTCTTTCCCTTCCTGGCGGCTAGGAATCGAGAGCGAACACGATACGATTGATTCGGTGCGCGAACACCCAATACATCTATCGTTTAAGAGAACCCCATGTGGAAAACGCAGCGCTAACCAACGTATCACAGGTAAGAGCCCATTCTTTGGCTCTACCACCGAGCCTAGAAATGGCAAGGCCAACTTTCTGTCGCTCCGATTGAATCAAGGCAGCTTCAATAGTCATATCGATTTCTCGGATCCAGAGGAAGAGACTTTCCCCCTCTTTCTTCTCGATAGTCTTAACGCTATAAGTGAGCGGACGAGTCTTTGACTCGCTGTCAGGTACTGGAAAGTACCGTGTAGGTACGGCTGAGGCTAAAAGGTCGTGGACCTGCCCTATCAACGTAGCTTCAAACTTCATCAATGCATCAAGACGTGCATTAAGCACTTCTGGGCCTTGAGTCACAATGTGGTCGACCTGCTCGACCCCTGTCAACGATCTAAGCTTATCAACCGCGATACGTTAGGCCTCAGAGAGGTAGGCAAGACCCTCCATCTCTCACAGAGGATTAGTCGAAACGAATCAGGTGTAGGATTGACTACAAGTGCTACCAAGTGTAGCGGATCTACACAGTTCTTTAAGTCAGAGAAATTCTAATTTAACAAGCCAACGGCTTACGGCTGACAGCCTACTAGTCCTCCAGAACTAATATTTCAAGTTAAAGAGTCATCCAGTTCTACGGAACTCGGGTGACTCTACGAGCTAACAGCTCAACTACTGTGTAGTTCTAGAGAACCACAAGCACGATGTGCAGGGGAATAGGAGTCTAAGGACTCTCTAAGCTGCGGCAGTTCTAAGAAAACTGCAGGGCACAATGTGCGAAAAAGGGGGGGGTCTAGGGACTTCTGCTCAAAATGAGAACTGAGTTTATTTAGATTTTATATCAAGGAAAATCCTACTTTAAGTACCCTATATTCTACTAAAATTGAACTAACACAAATGTTATTTTCTGAACTGAATGAATGGTTGGAACATCACTCAGACATCAAATGATGAAGGTACAAAGTACGTACACGGTGAGTACCGTAAACCTGGTAGTATCGATTAATCGATATTCTCTTGCTGAAATAAAATACAAGGTCACACACATTCTTCCATATCATTTATGGGAGTTCTTTGACCAATTTAGCTAATGGTTAGTGTGACCCTGTTACATATGGTCAGCTACAATGTTCACGTCAAATAAAGGTAGTATAAAGGGTGGCATACAGGTACTAAATTAGTCGATACAAGCTCTTTAAACTTCGTACCTCTGACCTTCTATAAATAGCATAACAAAGATAAATTTAATTATGAAGCTAGTTAGTTGTTCGTAAAACGTCTGACGCCGTTTGCAGTACGGAATAGCAAAACTCAATGTACGGAATAGACTTGCCGCATAAAGAGGATTTTAAATGACCGAAAGATCAGATCGAATTCTTTTTTGGCCATAACCTCCCTACTGGCCATCGACACCGACTAAATAGTCTCACTTACCCAGCGGTTTAGCATCTCCCGAGTTTCATGATCGTCTATTCAAAGGCTAACATGAGCGAGATATCTGAAAGGTCCTGATCCAGGATGCAAGTGTCGGCGAGGTTTTCTCATCGTTGTAAATTTCCAATGCGGTCGAGTGCCGTATAGGCTCGTTGCTGTGCAATTCTTAACATGCACCATAATGCGCCACGTTGACTGCGATTTCCACCGACCTGTGTTCCCGTAATGTAATTGCCCGCAGCTGCCGCAGACCACAGCCCTAGAATTTGAGGCTCAGACTGTCTTTTATAGCTACTTATCACTATTAGATGTCTGGTTGTGTAGTCACCACCTCGTGTCATCAACCATGACAGAACCTTTCTACTCCTAGCTTTCTCATTCTGCTGGCTCAAGACATCAAGCATCATGGCGGGGCACTCCCAAAAAGGCCTTGTGGAACCTTCCGTTTATCCAGTTCGGTATAACGCTGGGCGCCCTTAGATTTGGTGCCACGAAACGTCACGTACGCTCGTAAGTGCAGAGGAAGGTAAATGTACTTAAGCTACTAGTCTTAGTAAAGGTAAAACGAGAACTGTATTCAGTATAGTTAATCTATCAAAATGACCTCAATATTTATTTAACTTTACTGATCTATATTGCCGTATGACGACAACCTTCTTACCATCCATTGCACGCGTCTAGCAGAGACTGTTAACAATCTTGGTTGATATGTCTTTTATCAACCAATCTTCGAGCAACACGTGAAATGTATCCTTAAGGGATCATGTTCTTTCAATGTTACCTATCTTGGAAATATTGGCAGGATATTGTCACGCTGGACAATCTACCTATTGACACTGTTTGGTGTCAATATCATGTAACGGGCTACCCGTTACATTCGGGGTTAGCTTCTTGTGTGCACTCTACCGGATGGCAGGGATGCTCTCGCGCTCGGAGCAATTTTATTTAGGGGACAGAGGGCGCTTGACTAGGAGTCCTGTTACCACTGCGGTAGTCTTCGCGATTCATGTTGACGTAATCTAATAATCACCTCGTTGTCGACTTCTTTCTCATTTGGTCGGCTCGGGCTCATAACGTGATCAAGTGTGCCCAGGCGCACCACAGAACGAAGAGTATTAGGCTCAGTGCTACTGTACAGAAACAACCGGTACTGGATACCAACGGCGGTCGTCACGGTCTTAGGGTAGTTCTCTTCGTGGGGACGGAATCATGCACAGCGAACGAGTCGGAGTTGTAAACAAACCATGAAGGGTAGGAACTACTTAGTTTTGCAGGCTGATTTGATCCTTCGCCAACATTCCCTGCACTAGGATATCCTGCAAACCGCTTATCTCTCTCTAGCCGCACGCTGCGCTGCCTCCCGTAGCGAACGCGACGACGAAAACCATCCCCCCTTTTTACCTAGGCGCGACTCTCGGAGACTTCCCTAGCAAGGAAAGAAGGCCAGATTCCCGGCTCCCTGGAGGGTCTCTTCTCTGTATCTTGTTGCAGCTGTCTGCCGGCTGGGAAGTGACGTTCTTGTTTTTTAACGCATTTGTAATGAAGCAGTTAAGTTTACGCGGAAAACTGCTGCAAGGTGGTCAACTATGAAACACGAAGTTTATAAATAAAATTTAGTATCGCATCGTCACAGCGGTCTGCCAGACATGGCTACAGACGGACAAGAATGCGGTCGCGTTGTGCGGTGACCGGGGCAACAGTGGCCGGCATACATCCGACCGCTACGAGTGGTCGTAACACGAGAACACCGCGGATCCGGAGCGGTTATGTGAGGAGAAACTGTAACGGAGTTACACGGATGTTATTTGAACAGTTTAAGTTGTGTGTACAGACCAAGTAAAGATCGGTGGATCTGAGTGGTACAGTCTTGGTACCGTTAACTTACGACAATACCACATTTTATCGGTTAGGAAAGAGGAATAAGGCTTCGGTCATAGGATCGCAATGTAAAAGTCAGTCAGACAAGGTTTTAGGGTTTTATTGCCGTAGTTAAAAGATTAAAAAAATCAGTCCTCTTTGAATCATCGGACGCTAGTGCCCAATAAAGGCATAATGTGTTATTAACAGCGTTAGCTTTGCAAAGGCGCATACTCTCGTTCAACCACTAGTCTCTAGTTGGTGTGTAATTATATAAATTTTGTTTCTTTGGAGCCGAAATTGTTAAGCTTGTACGCTTGAACGACTGTAAGTCGTTGTTGGTTTGTTATAACTAAATTACTCGTTGAGTCCAAGACTTCCTCTGTTAATGAGCGCTAAGTAGCTCCTCTACAGAAACTAATGCCCGCATTGAATTGTTCAACACCCAAGTAGGGCTCCGTCCCGCAACATCCCATCCTGCGAGTCCCGAATCCCATCCCGCTCGTCCCACACATCTTGCATTCTAAATTTACACTACTATTCAACGCCAAGAGCGTATTAGTTTCTACTCGTGTAACTCAATGGAAACGAAGATAGCGCAAAATGGAGAGAAAGCCGCAACACCAGCACTAAATACCGGAAAAAGTCGCAATACTGGCACCAGTCGCAATAGCAGCACCACTTCTGCACGGAATTATTGTGAGACACGCTATTTAGGATCCTGTAACTGTATGATATTTGTAATCAGGCGCCATGAGTAAAAGTTGACATAGGATAAATACGATCATTGCATTAAGGTGTCCGGCGAAAGGGCGGCGATTTCAGGCGCGCTTCATGGTGCCGCTGATCTGTCGTTGTTTCTTAAAACGGGTAAGGTCGCTGCAAAGAAATTGCACCTGAGCGATGTATACGATCTATTGATGGTGCTGCCATTTGTCACGACTGCGACCATAGTGCAAGACACCCTTCCAAATAAAACTCACTAGCGAGGATCTATTTTCTGTTACTATACTGAAGACACAGCTCATAGCTCTTCGTGTCATCATTTTAATCTAAGAAACTTTAATTCTTTCAAGATGAACGACTTCGTTTATATTGAATCGGTAACACCTTCTGGATGCTTATTGTTGCCTCATTCAGATCGACAAACCGGTATACGATCATTTCCGATAATTTTATGATGCAATTCGGTCTACGGCGAAGTTGAAATAGTCATCCTATGCTGCTATCAAAAGAATTGAACTTGTCCCCTAAAAGTTAGACCATGCTAGACGCTTGCTGCTCTTGCCGCAGCAACGAAACGTTTCTGGTCTGTGCTGCCACTTATCTCTCGCACGGCCCATTGGACGCGCTCGCACGACCGTTGAAGGGAGGCAAGTGCACGTGACTAGCCTTAGCTTCATCCATTATGATGCAGAGGTAACATTAATCGATACGAGCAGATACACGACACACATACCACTCATACACACGTCAATACGTCAATTACATAGAGTAAGAACAGAAGCGATAGCATAGCAGATCAGTAAGATATAATACCTGTGGCAAGTTCGACTTCGATATCCATAAAAATTGAGTAGCGCACGACTAAAAATTCTACAAATTATGAATGCCACACAGTCACATGTTACGGTTGTCAGTGTTAACATCCAGGTTCAATAACATATGGATGGCTTACCACCATAATTTTTGCTACTCACTTCTGTTTTTCATTTTGTATATCGCTCTACATGCGTGAGAGGCCTGCAAGATACCCCCTCCCCAGCCCGCGCAGTTTGGGGCAGAGCAATGGGTGATCTCCACCGAAAGTGGGTGGCCTTGAGATGGGGTGGGAGGGGGCGGCTTATCTCGAGTGGACAACTGCAGATTCAAGAATGGACGGAAAAAGGTATGATAGAATAGTTTAGCGTGGCACGCATTAATTCCGTGCTGAAGTGCTGGTGGTATTGCGACTGTTGCCGGTATTGTGACTTTTGCCGGTATTTAGTGCTTGAATTGCGACTTATTCTAAATTGGGAGCGCCATCTTTTGATGTGTATACATTATCGAATTCAGTATCGATTGTCATTATTCGACCTTTCTGATAAGGCAGACTTGCACAATTACGCCATTAGTGGCACAATTAATTCTAATGGAAAATGCATTGAGCTTTAATACTAGTTGTAGCAGGTAATAATTAATCATAGAGTAAAGTAGTTTACCGTTTCACCATAATTCTCATTCTTTGGTACCCTCAGCGTATATTGTTAGCGAAGAAGCGCCTCGGCAACTAAGCAACAATCAATAATACGCGACGTGGCGAATACTAAGGTGCTATGTAACGATTAGTTATGCGCGATAGAGCGATTAGGAACGGATCGTCGCAATATCAAGTAGGCTTAGAGTAGCGAAAGATTATTGCGAACTGAAGGACCTAAATATGTTCACTTTGCATGTTGCTTCTCACAACACAGCATTTGGAAACACATACGAAGGTGACCATATCTATGCAGATTTGGTCGATTCGAAATACTTGTAAGGTAAGCATGTTCAAAGATGTCGTCCTGCAGATTTCTCCGTCCCATCCCATCCTGTGCGGGGTGGGACGCAGGATAGGCCTGTCCCGCGCTATCCTGCTCGGGGCGGAGCCCTACACCCTAGAGGCCCCTATTCCAGACAACCGGGCACTTTCGGCGACCGGGAACAACTGACGCAACTACCTGGCTCAGGAATTTCCGAGATGTTGCACATAGCAAGAATGCGCAGAAAGACAATCCGAACCCTCTTTTTCCGTAAAAATACAATTGATATCCACTTGTTTTAAGGCTCTCTGCTCTCTGTTGGTGGATGACTTGTTTGTTTAGGTTCCCATCTATGATAACGGGTTGTCGCTCTGTGTGTTCGTCTATACCCATTTTAGATTCGGATGAAGGGGGAATGTACAAGTGAGTGCACATTGAAGAGCTGCTTAAACTTACCGCACAAAGCTACTTTATTTCGTTTTTTGCGCTCTGTCACCACCGGTAGGTGTGCAGTGCCTAATGCCAAAGCGCGGAACTATGGTGGCTATGGTTGAAAGCGCAGGCACTCAAAAGCTGGCGCGAATATGTTACATTACTCTTTCCAATTAGCGGCTGCACGACAACTGCAAATTGTAAAATAAATTCTCGTACTTAAGTACCCATTTAACCCCAGTGATGAGTGGAGGCGACGGCTCTACGAAGTCTGTTCACCCACCCCGACCACCGATTATACCGGAACCCCGACGAATTCACGACCGAATCAGGCCTTAGAGCCCTCAAGTTTTACAGAGCAGGTGGGGAGTACAGGTCCACACGACAGCACCAAGGATGTCCCCTCAGCACACAACGTCGATGGAATGTGTAGTAGCACAAACAGTGAAGAATTTCAATCCCCCTCTCTGACCCGGCATGGACGGAAGGGTATGCGGGTAGACCCGCTGGGTTATGCCTGAGCCGAAGTGAGGTCTCGACTGCGGACCAGCAGTGGCTTCGTCATCTCTTTGAGATAGCGACGGCCGAGTACCCATTGCACGACGACAACGCATTGCGCCCTATGAATGATGATGAAAGGGCTGCGCTGCAAGCGTGTGTGGACCAACAATTGGAGTTACCAGGCCCCCCTTTTTGACGTGCACTACGCCAAGTTTACAGAGGGCTGCGATGATCACTTACCATCAAACGGTTGTTGAAGCAACTCTTATCGCAGATGTTCCTGCGCGAGCTAGACTAAGAAAGAAACAACCCCGCCGGTCGCTATTGCGTGAGTTTTTCTACTCGAATTTCTGGTTCGGATTCACTAAAAGTAGAGATGAAACAGTTCGAGAGAGATGCACAACGCGTCGTTTTTGACAGACAGCATACTCTGATTTTGACATTTATTTCCCGCCGGTCGGCTGGCAGGTGGGCGAACAAGGAGCTCAAGCTGCGCGGATGCCCAATCACATTGAGGTGGGCAGTCAACGGTGAACCTGGAACGGATACAGCACCACAGATGGCACGATATTATGCTATCTGGATCCTAGGTACGGAGGGACTAGATGCGGTCCATCTCCACGCAGCCTTTACTCACATCGCAGGTGGACCGATCCTTGACATACGGTCCTCAGGAAAAGGTGGCCTCGCGGAGTATGACAATGATTTTTGGACGGTCATATTTAAACAATATGTCTACCCAGAACTATTGCAATTTGTGACTTCAACACTACTTGGACGGCACAATATTATTGTGCATCACTTCCAAAGAGTATCCACGGCTCCTTGCCACCACTTCTACAACCCGTTGCATCTCGGTCACCGATGCAGAGTACCAGTAGGACGACTCCCTACATTACGCGCGGGAAGACAGCGAGTGTATAATGGCACAACGACGGAGGTACCAGGAATATCCTTTCGCGATTGTACTGCAGCTCTGGATGCAAAGCTAGATTCCCTCACCACGGTCCTCAGCGGCCAAAGTACTGCAGATGGAGTACAGGCGCTTGATCGCGTACCTATACCTACGACGGAGGAAACTCCAATACCGACTCGACAAGCTATTCAACAAAATGACGTAGGTCAAAACACGGCGTCGACAAACCCGATCTAGGAACAACGTCTCGATTGCACCGCATTCTGATGTGACCTCCTCACAAAACGCGGGTGGTTCGCGTCGGACTGTCCATACACGAGGGAGACACGCGGACAGTATTGAGGCAGCTACGGCGCCACGAGGAGGCAGCCGATGCGAAGCAACAGGACGTAAAAAAACGGCTATTGCACAGGTGTCTACTTTGAGAGCGAACTTAGCGTCTGCTCAGCGGCAACGTCAGCATCTCCAGTCTAGAGGAGTACGACCACAAATACCCGCACCTCCCTCGGCTGCACCGCGATCAACTGTCATTAATTTAGAGCAGAGAAGTTTTGCCGCTCATCGCAGCATTTCTGACGAGCTGACGGACAGCTCGGATGACGACAATTCATTCGGAGACGAAAACGGTGGGGATAATTATTACGCTACATCCTGTACCAATGAGCCGGAATATTAACGGACTTAGCTCAGGCAGCGTCTCTGTCAGAAGAAGACATGGGAGAGGATCATGAAGATCGTCCGGCTGTGGCGGATGCCGATTCGTTAATGCAAGGCAAAAGCGCATCAGGAGGGGCTAGTGCTCGTGGCGGCTCTCTACCCTCTTCCACCACGCAGATGGACGTGGATGCGTCAAGAGTATGAGGTGCCGATGACCACCAGTCATCCACATACCAGCGTAATGGAGTCGATGGTTATGCCTCTTCCCATATAATCGCGTCTTCAGGGTCTCCCGACCGATCCCACCAGACCTCATCGATAGCCATGTGGCTAGACAAGCTACAAGGCCAGCAGGTTCCCGTCCTTACTAATGGCCACGGGGTCTTTTACGCATTTAACGCGACGACCACCAATATTGCTGCCCGCACTTTTCAACCAAGTATGGATCAAACAGGTGAGATTAACGACATCAAGCGACAGCTGACTGATATCATTCTAGCCAACCTACGTTACGATGTTCATCTCAAACTGATCGACCCCATCCAGGATCTGGGCCAGCTGTACCTAGCTTTGACTACGCCCAGCACAGAGGAGGCGGCGATGGCGGCCTTGTATACTCACTATGCGGGTCTCAGGGATGTGTCGATAGCCGATACTATCACCAGCAAGTTTTGTCCCGGGACTACCCTACTAAGGGCGCTGGCTTTTTATGCACGCGAACCAATTTATGTTTGGACGAAAGTATCCAGGCTGGATGTAGGTCTTCATAGTTAGCCTTAAAAAATACCCAGAGTGGTCGTAGGCCATCTCGAAGCATCATCGTGGTGTCTACGGTGCAGCATCCGTCCTCCCATAGTAATATATCAGGCAGTAATCGCTCGACGACCGGGTATGCTGATTGTATGGCTTCCGTCAAACTTTTTTCAGGAGGTGATGCACCGTGGGCTTCGAGAACCCCACGCCCTGCAGTCCAAATAGTTTCCCCGTGCTTAAAACCCGCCTTCATCTGTCTCGCGTGTTTGAGCGTGATCCACACTTTGTTAGCCTGACACGTATACCCTTTAGTAAGTAGACATTCTTCGAGAAGCATCTTGCTTTCGAACGGATCAACGCTCCGCTTTTTCACTGTCACTCCTGCCATGACCAACAACTCTGCACGTAGGTCACGATGGCCATTCCGCTTTCCGATCGTGTCAAACACGCAATTTACTCTCGTAGCCACGTCGTACACCTTCCGTCAAGTTCTCCAAAGTGACCATGCCTGACGTAATTCCTTTAAAAATTCTGAAAGAGAACCCCAGTTAAAGTCTGAGGCCAATCGTGTCAAACTACTTTCAAAAGCTTTGGCAGAATGACCGCTCCAGATACGCGCGCCCGTTGGTCGACTGTTAATGAATTCTGACTGGCCAAGCGAAGCCGTACCCGCAGTTGTTTCTTCGCAAGGTCCCAAGTTATAGTGGTGCCATCAGTGCCCCCAACCTGTATTCCAAGGTCTCGACAGTGGGCCACCGAATGTAGGAGTGGTAGGTCCGGACTCATCCATTGAACCTCGGGGGAAATGCCATGCCTCACGCAATGCAATGGCCGTTGTTTTGGAGACATTCAGCTTTAGTCTAGAGGCAACTCTATAATCAGCGACTACCGCAAGTGATTTACTGATGTCCTCTGGACGATTCAAATAGACCGCCGTGTCGTCCGCATAACCTGCGATGCGTAGGTCCAGATGCCTCCGAAAGCTAATAAGATGGATTCCAGCGGTCAAAGAAAGGCTATCTAACTTTTGGTAGAGGGGATCGAGAGGTAAAATGAAGAGAGGAGGGGCGAGCGGGCATCCTTGCCGTGTACCTATCGTTATGCGTAAATATCGCGACCTTTCTCCGCTGGCTTAAAACAGTGCCGTAGTACCTTCATGCAGCAAAGATATGACGTGCACCAGGTGGGAAGGATAACCATGCCGACGAAGTACCGCAAGCATAAAGTCTCGATCAAGAGTCGTAAGCCTTCGCAAAATCCAGCAGCAAAACCAGCGCGTTACGGTGATTCTCTGTATCGTTCGCAACTTGCTTAGACACCGAGAGAAATCTAGTGTCGTGTATTTCTTCCTGTGGGGGACAAACCTTGTTGGCTCGGGTGAATCCGGTGGGAAAGAGTGGTACGCACCGCCGTCGTTAATATTCGCGTGAACAGCTTGTAATTAGTGTCAAGCAAGGAGAGTGGGCGGTAATTTAGCGGGTTACTCCCATCCCCTTGCTGTTTGATGCAATGAATAACAGTCTCAAGAAGTGTGTCAGGGAACACCTTAGTACTGTACCACATGCGAAAAAGTTTTGTCATCAACGGGATCAGTGAGTCTGCAAAATGGAGATACCAGGCGTTGCCGAGTCTGTCTTGACCACAAGCCTTCCCCGTTTTGCAAGTTTTAAAGGCTGCCGAGACAAGGTCTTCCTGAATGAAGGTAAGTGGATGAAACGTACCCCGGCGTATCATGAGGTATAGCCTTCATCCAATGCAATACTCCATGCCCATTGTTCTGCCGACCATCCTGCTTAAAGATAGGGACCCAAGCGTCCGCTAGAGTATTTGCCTTGTAGTGCACCTCTCTCATCGGATAATTATCACGAGGAGTCAGCGACGGAAGCACGTTGTCTCCAAATTTGCAGGAAATTCGGTTGAAAAAAACCTTCTTTGTTTGACCCTCCCACCAAGTGTGGGACCGGAACAGTCGCCGCTGCTTTGATCAAAGCCAATTCCGCTAAGTCTCGGAAGTGACATGTAGAAGATGTGTCGCTCCCGCTTGGGGGGAGACTGAAAGATTCGGTATCCAACATCCAGTCTGCGAAGCTGTGCAGCAGTCGAGTAACCGCTCGTATCGGCAATATAGGCGCTTGAGTTTTTCCCGGTAAGTGTTTTTCAGACTCTTGAGGTATGCCTTCTTTTGTGCTATTATGCCACTTATCATCGCAGTTTTCATTGTATCACACCTTTGTGCTGCCTCGTGTGCCGACATTTCCCTAGAATTAATCTCCGCCGTGAAACTACTTAGTAAGTCCGTCACATGTCTGTCAACCCGAGCTTGGGCGTGCCGTGGAACTGGGAAACACGCTGTGGCTTTTTGATGCGCAACGAATAGACTGGGATTCGAATAGGAAGCAGTACTCCTTTTTGGTCACTGAATAGTCCTTCTCGATTTACCTTTGTGTCTTCTGCCCGGAGGCGAGCGATGTCGTTCACGTACCAGCGGTCAAGACGACTGGTAGCCACTTGGTTGTTCGGCCCCTGATACGCGTAAGTGTGAAGTCGGGTCCTAAAGGCATGTATTCCAGGTGAGTCCAGGTCATTGGGCATTTGCACCGTTGCCGTATCGTTATGTCGCCATCGACTTAATAGCGTGGTCAGCGCAGGAGAAACATGTCTTCCAGCAGTGGCGCCGAGCGAGCGGTCAAGGAGAGGATGCTGGGTACAGTTGAAGTCCCCGCCCACGTATATATTATGGTTGATTGGAATACGAATGCTCGCAAGGGTAGTATAGAAGTCGTCCCGAGATCGGCGCTCCGTAGGTCATACACGTTCACCACGAGGACTTTGGCTCCTTCTATACTTCCTTCAAGGGCCATGAAGTATGGTGACCACCGATCGGGTGCAAACGGGGATAAGTTGTGGAATCCGGAGCGAGGATGTATCAGACACCCACGTCCGCCGCCTGTGTTGATGCCGGCGACCAGTGAGTCAGTTGTAAGCATCCCAAGCCGACCCTATAGCCCCACTGCTATGCGTAGCGCTTGGTAACAGATGACTTGTCATCAGTAACTAAATGTGTTTGTTGTAGAAATACAAGATCAATTTCCCTCTAAAATGCGTTTTTTTGAACGATGCAATCCAGTCGCTTCGATCGCCCTCTGTTTGGCCAATACCTCTCACGTTTTGGGTGAGCAAGCCAAAGGTGTGATCAGGTCGATGAAGAGATATCGTCGGCTTGAAAAGTCGAAAATGTTATGCTCTATTTCATTTATGCGTCTGACAGCACGTCTTTAATTTCTATGGGCGTCGAATTCACACTTCAGTGTTTGGCTTCTTTCCAATCGGGTTTGTACTGTGTATTAATTTTTCATTGTGGCTTGCTCAGGCCCGCTCTGATCGACCTCGGTTAGGAATCGTTTATTTATAGTGGCGAAGAGACACCGCAATCGAATGCTGCTGCATCTCCATCCTTGGCCCTAAGGGTAAAATTGTGGACCTGCTCCAGGATGAGTGTGAGATGATATCCTCGCAGAGCTGAGCAATATCAGGGAAGCTACTATATCAAATGGACCGTGAAGCTGTTTCAGATTGCCACATTGCCGTCCAATGCCAATCTTTAACTGTGTATGGAAGGATGTGCAGTTTATGCCAGTGGCCCAACTGCATCACAGTAGGGTTATTTTGTCGTAGCGAGCAGTCTGAATACTTGCAGAGCTGATCCCAGCTAGACTAGCTTTTCGCTAGCATTTGGGCTTCCTGAGGTGAAGCACTCTCGCAACACTTAGCCAGTCACGACAGTGAGTTCTTGCCCTGTCGTCACTTTCGTCTTCATCAGCTACGCGTTGCAGAGTTGTGATTACTGTCGATAAGCCTCTACTGCACCCCATTCCATCAACTAATCAATCGTAATCTGTTGCGCCGCCAACTCTGGTAAAAGGCAAAAAGGCCATCACATGACGAAGCGCTTCTTTATGTTTCGCGAACCACAAAAAGTAATCAGCCCATGTACCATTCCCTGGTTCTTGCGCCGCGATGGAAAACATTTGGCCGTGCGTCCGTTTCCACGCTACTAGTCCATTTCGATTATCTGCGTGTAGCCGTTGAGCAAGACTCCAATCCAAAATTGAAAGATTGTCCGTGGACAGCGTCGCAAGAATCATGTTGTACACCGAGGAGTGTACGGTGTGTGGATGTTCTGGGTTATACCGAGGTGGCCACATCAGCTCATCCGGATCAGCAATTTCAGTCTCTTGCGACTTACTGGAATCGATATCGAGTCTTAGATCTTCGAGACTAGCCACTTCTTCGGCCCTTGCTATCTCAGCTAGTGAATCAGGGACGTGCGCAGTTGCGTTAAGTACCGGTAGCCTCACAGCGCGATGTACTGTATCAAGTCGCGTGCGCATCGCCGGTCCAGGACGTGCGTGCCACTCGTAAAAAAACGAGCCGTGTTGGACACCAAAATATTGACTCTCTTGTAGCCTGAAGATCAACATGAAAGGAACCGCTCGATGACCCATATATGCATCCAGCACATCACTCATTGTCCCAACCTGGATATCGATAAGTACACCCGTTTCGTGTGAATAGCCATTGTACATATTGAAATTGTGGAAGGAGTATTGATGAGCGCTTATGACACCATCCCCTTCTTTCGTACAAACATAAATCGGTTCGCGTGCATAAAAAGCCAGCGCCCTTAGTAGGGTAGTCCCGGGCCAAAACTTGCTGGTGATAGTATCGGCTATCGACACATCCCTGAGACCCGCATAGTGAGTATACAAGGCCGCCATCGCCGCCTCCTCTGTGCTGGGCGTAGTCAAAGCTAGGTACAGCTGGCCCAGATCCTGGATGGGGTCGATCAGTTTGAGATGAACATCGTAACGTAGGTTGGCTAGAATGATATCAGTCAGCTGTCGCTTGATGTCGTTAATCTCACCTGTTTGATCCATACTTGGTTGAAAAGTGCGGGCAGCAATATTGGTGGTCGTCGCGTTAAATGCGTAAAAGACCCCGTGGCCATTAGTAAGGACGGGAACCTGCTGGCCTTGTAGCTTGTCTAGCCACATGGCTATCGATGAGGTCTGGTGGGATCGGTCGGGAGACCCTGAAGACGCGATTATATGGGAAGAGGCATAACCATCGACTCCATTACGCTGGTATGTGGATGACTGGTGGTCATCGGCACCTCATACTCTTGACGCATCCACGTCCATCTGCGTGGTGGAAGAGGGTAGAGAGCCGCCACGAGCACTAGCCCCTCCTGATGCGCTTTTGCCTTGCATTAACGAATCGGCATCCGCCACAGCCGGACGATCTTCATGATCCTCTCCCATGTCTTCTTCTGACAGAGACGCTGCCTGAGCTAAGTCCGTTAATATTCCGGCTCATTGGTACAGGATGTAGCGTAATAATTATCCCCACCGTTTTCGTCTCCGAATGAATTGTCGTCATCCGAGCTGTCCGTCAGCTCGTCAGAAATGCTGCGATGAGCGGCAAAACTTCTCTGCTCTAAATTAATGACAGTTGATCGCGGTGCAGCCGAGGGAGGTGCGGGTATTTGTGGTCGTACTCCTCTAGACTGGAGATGCTGACGTTGCCGCTGAGCAGACGCTAAGTTCGCTCTCAAAGTAGACACCTGTGCAATAGCCGTTTTTTTACGTCCTGTTGCTTCGCATCGGCTGCCTCCTCGTGGCGCCGTAGCTGCCTCAATACTGTCCGCGTGTCTCCCTCGTGTATGGACAGTCCGACGCGAACCACCCGCGTTTTGTGAGGAGGTCACATCAGAATGCGGTGCAATCGAGACGTTGTTCCTAGATCGGGTTTGTCGACGCCGTGTTTTGACCTACGTCATTTTGTTGAATAGCTTGTCGAGTCGGTATTGGAGTTTCCTCCGTCGTAGGTATAGGTACGCGATCAAGCGCCTGTACTCCATCTGCAGTACTTTGGCCGCTGAGGACCGTGGTGAGGGAATCTAGCTTTGCATCCAGAGCTGCAGTACAATCGCGAAAGGATATTCCTGGTACCTCCGTCGTTGTGCCATTATACACTCGCTGTCTTCCCGCGCGTAATGTAGGGAGTCGTCCTACTGGTACTCTGCATCGGTGACCGAGATGCAACGGGTTGTAGAAGTGGTGGCAAGGAGCCGTGGATACTCTTTGGAAGTGATGCACAATAATATTGTGCCGTCCAAGTAGTGTTGAAGTCACAAATTGCAATAGTTCTGGGTAGACATATTGTTTAAATATGACCGTCCAAAAATCATTGTCATACTCCGCGAGGCCACCTTTTCCTGAGGACCGTATGTCAAGGATCGGTCCACCTGCGATGTGAGTAAAGGCTGCGTGGAGATGGACCGCATCTAGTCCCTCCGTACCTAGGATCCAGATAGCATAATATCGTGCCATCTGTGGTGCTGTATCCGTTCCAGGTTCACCGTTGACTGCCCACCTCAATGTGATTGGGCATCCGCGCAGCTTGAGCTCCTTGTTCGCCCACCTGCCAGCCGACCGGCGGGAAATAAATGTCAAAATCAGAGTATGCTGTCTGTCAAAAACGACGCGTTGTGCATCTCTCTCGAACTGTTTCATCTCTACTTTTAGTGAATCCGAACCAGAAATTCGAGTAGAAAAACTCACGCAATAGCGACCGGCGGGGTTGTTTCTTTCTTAGTCTAGCTCGCGCAGGAACATCTGCGATAAGAGTTGCTTCAACAACCGTTTGATGGTAAGTGATCATCGCAGCCCTCTGTAAACTTGGCGTAGTGCACGTCAAAAAGGGGGGCCTGGTAACTCCAATTGTTGGTCCACACACGCTTGCAGCGCAGCCCTTTCATCATCATTCATAGGGCGCAATGCGTTGTCGTCGTGCAATGGGTACTCGGCCGTCGCTATCTCAAAGAGATGACGAAGCCACTGCTGGTCCGCAGTCGAGACCTCACTTCGGCTCAGGCATAACCCAGCGGGTCTACCCGCATACCCTTCCGTCCATGCCGGGTCAGAGAGGGGGATTGAAATTCTTCACTGTTTGTGCTACTACACATTCCATCGACGTTGTGTGCTGAGGGGACATCCTTGGTGCTGTCGTGTGGACCTGTACTCCCCACCTGCTCTGTAAAACTTGAGGGCTCTAAGGCCTGATTCGGTCGTGAATTCGTCGGGGTTCCGGTATAATCGGTGGTCGGGGTGGGTGAACAGACTTCGTAGAGCCGTCGCCTCCACTCATCACTGGGGTTAAATGGGTACTTAAGTACGAGAATTTATTTTACAATTTGCAGTTGTCGTGCAGCCGCTAATTGGAAAGAGTAATGTAACATATTCGCGCCAGCTTTTGAGTGCCTGCGCTTTCAACCATAGCCACCATAGTTCCGCGCTTTGGCATTAGGCACTGCACACCTACCGGTGGTGACAGAGCGCAAAAAACGAAATAAAGTAGCTTTGTGCGGTAAGTTTAAGCAGCTCTTCAATGTGCACTCACTTGTACATTCCCCCTTCATCCGAATCTAAAATGGGTATAGACGAACACACAGAGCGACAACCCGTTATCATAGATGGGAACCTAAACAAACAAGTCATCCACCAACAGAGAGCAGAGAGCCTTAAAACAAGTGGATATCAATTGTATTTTTACGGAAAAAGAGGGTTCGGATTGTCTTTCTGCGCATTCTTGCTATGTGCAACATCTTGGAAATTCCTGAGCCAGGTAGTTGCGTCAGTTGTTCCCGGTCGCCGAAAGTGCCCGGTTGTCTGGAATAGGGGCCTCTAGGGTGTAGGGCTCCGCCCCGAGCAGGATAGCGCGGGACAGGCCTATCCTGCGTCCCACCCCGCACAGGATGGGATGGGACGGAGAAATCTGCAGGACGACATCTTTGAACATGCTTACCTTACAAGTATTTCGAATCGACCAAATCTGCATAGATATGGTCACCTTCGTATGTGTTTCCAAATGCTGTGTTGTGAGAAGCAACATGCAAAGTGAACATATTTAGGTCCTTCAGTTCGCAATAATCTTTCGCTACTCTAAGCCTACTTGATATTGCGACGATCCGTTCCTAATCGCTCTATCGCGCATAACTAATCGTTACATAGCACCTTAGTATTCGCCACGTCGCGTATTATTGATTGTTGCTTAGTTGCCGAGGCGCTTCTTCGCTAACAATATACGCTGAGGGTACCAAAGAATGAGAATTATGGTGAAACGGTAAACTACTTTACTCTATGATTAATTATTACCTGCTACAACTAGTATTAAAGCTCAATGCATTTTCCATTAGAATTAATTGTGCCACTAATGGCGTAATTGTGCAAGTCTGCCTTATCAGAAAGGTCGAATAATGACAATCGATACTGAATTCGATAATGTATACACATCAAAAGATGGCGCTCCCAATTTAGAATAAGTCGCAATTCAAGCACTAAATACCGGCAAAAGTCACAATACCGGCAACAGTCGCAATACCACCAGCACTTCAGCACGGAATTAATGCGTGCCACGCTAAACTATTCTATCATACCTTTTTCCGTCCATTCTTGAATCTGCAGTTGTCCACTCGAGATAAGCCGCCCCCTCCCACCCCATCTCAAGGCCACCCACTTTCGGTGGAGATCACCCATTGCTCTGCCCCAAACTGCGCGGGCTGGGGAGGGGGTATCTTGCAGGCCTCTCACGCATGTAGAGCGATACGCAAAATGAAAAACAGAAGTAAGTAGCAAAAATTATGGTGGTAAGCCATCCATATGTTATTGAACCTGGATGTTAACACTGACAACCGTAACATGTGACTGTGTGGCATTCGTAATTTGTAGAATTTTAAGTCGTGCGCTATTCGATTTTTTAAGGATATCGAAGTCGAACTTGCCACAGGTATTATATCTTACTGATCTGCTATGCTATCGCTTCTGTTCTTACTCTATGTAATTGAAGTATTGACGTGTGTATGAGTGGTATGTGTGTCGTGTATCTGCTCGTATCGATTAATGTTACCTCTGCATCATAATGGATGAAGCTAAGGCTAGTCACGTGCACTTGCCTCCCTTCAACGGTCGTGCGAGCGCGTCCAATGGGCCGTGCGAGAGATAAGTGGCAGCACAGACCAGAAACGTTTCGTTGCTGCGGCAAGAGCAGCAAGCGTCTAGCATGGTCTAACTTTTAGGGGAAAAGTTCAATTCTTTTGATAGCAGCATAGGATGACTATTTCGACCTCGCCGTAGACCAAATTGCATCATAAAATTATCGGAAATGATCGTATACCGGTTTGTCGATCTGAATGAGGCAACAATAAGCATCCAGAAGGTGTTACCGATTCAATATAAACGAAGTCGTTCATCTTCAAAGAATTAAAGTTTCTTAGATTAAAACGATGACACGAAGAGCTATGAGCTGTGTCTTCAGTATAGTAACAGAAAATAGATCCTCGCTAGTGAGTTTTATTTGGAAGGGTGTCTTGCACTATGGTCGCAGTCGTGACAAATGGCAGCACCATCAATAGATCGTATACATCGCTCAGGTGCAATTTCTTTGCAGCGACCTTACCCGTTTTAAGAAACAACGACAGATCAGCGGCACCATGAAGCGCGCCTGAAATCGCCGCCCTTTCGCCGGACACCTTAATGCAATGATCGTATTTATCCTATGTCAACTTTTACTCATGGCGCCTGATTACAAATATCATACAGTTACAGGATCCTAAATAGCGTGTCTCACAATAATTCCGTGCAGAAGTGGTGCTGCTATTGCGACTGGTGCCAGTATTGCGACTTTTTCCGGTATTTAGTGCTGGTGTTGCGGCTTTCTCTCCATTTTGCGCTATCTTCGTTTCCATTGAGTTACACGAGTAGAAACTAATACGCTCTTGGCGTTGAATAGTAGTGTAAATTTAGAATGCAAGATGTGTGGGACGAGCGGGATGGGATTCGGGACTCGCAGGATGGGATGTTGCGGGACGGAGCCCTACTTGGGTGTTGAACAATTCAATGCGGGCATTAGTTTCTGTAGAGGAGCTACTTAGCGCTCATTAACAGAGGAAGTCTTGGACTCAACGAGTAATTTAGTTATAACAAACCAACAACGACTTACAGTCGTTCAAGCGTACAAGCTTAACAATTTCGGCTCCAAAGAAACAAAATTTATATAATTACACACCAACTAGAGACTAGTGGTTGAACGAGAGTATGCGCCTTTGCAAAGCTAACGCTGTTAATAACACATTATGCCTTTATTGGGCACTAGCGTCCGATGATTCAAAGAGGACTGATTTTTTTAATCTTTTAACTACGGCAATAAAACCCTAAAACCTTGTCTGACTGACTTTTACATTGCGATCCTATGACCTAAGCCTTATTCCTCTTTCCTAACCGATAAGATGTGGTATTGTCGTAAGTTAACGGTACCAAGACTGTACCACTCAGATCCACCGATCTTTACTTGGTCTGTACACACAACTTAAACTGTTCAAATAACATCCGTGTAACTCCGTTACAGTTTCTCCTCACATAACCGCTCCGGATCCGCGGTGTTCTCGTGTTACGACCACTCGTAGCGGTCGGATGTATGCCGGCCACTGTTGCCCCGGTCACCGCACAACGCGACCGCATTCTTGTCCGTCTGTAGCCATGTCTGGCAGACCGCTGTGACGATGCGATACTAAATTTTATTTATAAACTTCGTGTTTCATAGTTGACCACCTTGCAGCAGTTTTCCGCGTAAACTTAACTGCTTCATTACAAATGCGTTAAAAAACAAGAACGTCACTTCCCAGCCGACAGACAGCTGCAACAAGATACAGAGAAGAGACCCTCCAGGGAGCCGGGAATCTGGCCTTCTTTCCTTGCTAGGGAAGTCTCCGAGAGTCGCGCCTAGGTAAAAAGGGGGATGGTTTTCGTCGTCGCGTTCGCTACGGGAGGCAGCGCAGCGTGCGGCTAGAGAGAGATAAGCGGTTTGCAGGATATCCTAGTGCAGGGAATGTTGGCGAAGGATCAAATCAGCCTGCAAAACTAAGTAGTTCCTACCCTTCATGGTTTGTTTACAACTCCGACTCGTTCGCTGTGCATGATTCCGTCCCCACGAAGAGAACTACCCTAAGACCGTGACGACCGCCGTTGGTATCCAGTACCGGTTGTTTCTGTACAGTAGCACTGAGCCTAATACTCTTCGTTCTGTGGTGCGCCTGGGCACACTTGATCACGTTATGAGCCCGAGCCGACCAAATGAGAAAGAAGTCGACAACGAGGTGATTATTAGATTACGTCAACATGACTCGCGAAGACTACCGCAGTGGTAACAGGACTCCTAGTCAAGCGCCCTCTGTCCCCTAAATAAAATTGCTCCGAGCGCGAGAGCATCCCTGCCATCCGGTAGAGTGCACACAAGAAGCTAACCCCGAATGTAACGGGTAGCCCGTTACATGATATTGACACCAAACAGTGTCAATAGGTAGATTGTCCAGCGTGACAATATCCTGCCAATATTTCCAAGATAGGTAACATTGAAAGAACATGATCCCTTAAGGATACATTTCACGTGTTGCTCGAAGATTGGTTGATAAAAGACATATCAACCAAGATTGTTAACAGTCTCTGCTAGACGCGTGCAATGGATGGTAAGAAGGTTGTCGTCATACGGCAATATAGATCAGTAAAGTTAAATAAATATTGAGGTCATTTTGATAGATTAACTATACTGAATACAGTTCTCGTTTTACCTTTACTAAGACTAGTAGCTTAAGTACATTTACCTTCCTCTGCACTTACGAGCGTACGTGACGTTTCGTGGCACCAAATCTAAGGGCGCCCAGCGTTATACCGAACTGGATAAACGGAAGGTTCCACAAGGCCTTTTTGGGAGTGCCCCGCCATGATGCTTGATGTCTTGAGCCAGCAGAATGAGAAAGCTAGGAGTAGAAAGGTTCTGTCATGGTTGATGACACGAGGTGGTGACTACACAACCAGACATCTAATAGTGATAAGTAGCTATAAAAGACAGTCTGAGCCTCAAATTCTAGGGCTGTGGTCTGCGGCAGCTGCGGGCAATTACATTACGGGAACACAGGTCGGTGGAAATCGCAGTCAACGTGGCGCATTATGGTGCATGTTAAGAATTGCACAGCAACGAGCCTATACGGCACTCGACCGCATTGGAAATTTACAACGATGAGAAAACCTCGCCGACACTTGCATCCTGGATCAGGACCTTTCAGATATCTCGCTCATGTTAGCCTTTGAATAGACGATCATGAAACTCGGGAGATGCTAAACCGCTGGGTAAGTGAGACTATTTAGTCGGTGTCGATGGCCAGTAGGGAGGTTATGGCCAAAAAAGAATTCGATCTGATCTTTCGGTCATTTAAAATCCTCTTTATGCGGCAAGTCTATTCCGTACATTGAGTTTTGCTATTCCGTACTGCAAACGGCGTCAGACGTTTTACGAACAACTAACTAGCTTCATAATTAAATTTATCTTTGTTATGCTATTTATAGAAGGTCAGAGGTACGAAGTTTAAAGAGCTTGTATCGACTAATTTAGTACCTGTATGCCACCCTTTATACTACCTTTATTTGACGTGAACATTGTAGCTGACCATATGTAACAGGGTCACACTAACCATTAGCTAAATTGGTCAAAGAACTCCCATAAATGATATGGAAGAATGTGTGTGACCTTGTATTTTATTTCAGCAAGAGAATATCGATTAATCGATACTACCAGGTTTACGGTACTCACCGTGTACGTACTTTGTACCTTCATCATTTGATGTCTGAGTGATGTTCCAACCATTCATTCAGTTCAGAAAATAACATTTGTGTTAGTTCAATTTTAGTAGAATATAGGGTACTTAAAGTAGGATTTTCCTTGATATAAAATCTAAATAAACTCAGTTCTCATTTTGAGCAGAAGTCCCTAGACCCCCCTTTTTCGCACATTGTGCCCTGCAGTTTTCTTAGAACTGCCGCAGCTTAGAGAGTCCTTAGACTCCTATTCCCCTGCACATCGTGCTTGTGGTTCTCTAGAACTACACAGTAGTTGAGCTGTTAGCTCGTAGAGTCACCCGAGTTCCGTAGAACTGGATGACTCTTTAACTTGAAATATTAGTTCTGGAGGACTAGTAGGCTGTCAGCCGTAAGCCGTTGGCTTGTTAAATTAGAATTTCTCTGACTTAAAGAACTGTGTAGATCCGCTACACTTGGTAGCACTTGTAGTCAATCCTACACCTGATTCGTTTCGACTAATCCTCTGTGAGAGATGGAGGGTCTTGCCTACCTCTCTGAGGCCTAACGTATCGCGGTTGATAAGCTTAGATCGTTGACAGGGGTCGAGCAGGTCGACCACATTGTGACTCAAGGCCCAGAAGTGCTTAATGCACGTCTTGATGCATTGATGAAGTTTGAAGCTACGTTGATAGGGCAGGTCCACGACCTTTTAGCCTCAGCCGTACCTACACGGTACTTTCCAGTACCTGACAGCGAGTCAAAGACTCGTCCGCTCACTTATAGCGTTAAGACTATCGAGAAGAAAGAGGGGGAAAGTCTCTTCCTCTGGATCCGAGAAATCGATATGACTATTGAAGCTGCCTTGATTCAATCGGAGCGACAGAAAGTTGGCCTTGCCATTTCTAGGCTCGGTGGTAGAGCCAAAGAATGGGCTCTTACCTGTGATACGTTGGTTAGCGCTGCGTTTTCCACATGGGGTTCTCTTAAACGATAGATGTATTGGGTGTTCGCGCACCGAATCAATCGTATCGTGTTCGCTCTCGATTCCTAGCCGCCAGGAAGGGAAAGAGAGAATTATCGGACTTCATCGAAGGGTTACGAACTCTCATAGCTGCTATGCAGATGGAGCTTCTTCCAGAGCAAGTCCGTGTCACCATTTTTATGGAGGCCTTCGTACAGGGATCGCGAGGACGAAAGTCTTCCGCGTCCACCCCCCTAACGTTTGAAGGGGCCGTAGACATAGCGTTGAATGCTGAGTTCAACTTTAAAGCCGCTCTCTATGGCACTCATGGGCATGCCCAAAGATCATTTGACGGGGCTGAGCCCATGGACCTCAGCCATGCTAAAGAAGAAGAGAGAGACCTTCTGGCGTTTAAACAGCAACGTAACATCCGTAGCTGTTACATGTGCGGGGGCACCAAGCACTTGCGCCCTCAGTGCCCACTGCGGAAGCCGCGTCTTAGTCGGCCGAGCCGCAATCCGCCTCCTAACCCGAAAGTGGGTACGGAGCGGACAAGCGGCACTTACAGTAGGCGCGGGGCACCCTACTGGGGAAGAACTAGGCTCTGCCGATTTTTCAGGCGGTAAAGATGGACAGGGCTTAGCCCCCAGAAGGTCTTGTGGAAATTTCCACGAGACGTGAGTATAAGCTAGACTTGTTAGTGGCCTAGGCTAAAACTAAGGGCTTGAAGAACCGTGGTCAATATTAATTGACTCTGGAGCGTCAGGGAACTATGCTTGATGCTTATCCTTATAGGGATTTCTGCAATATGCTGAGGCGCTGAAAGCGCATGAGGGTGATGTTATCACTGTTCGCTTAGCAGCAGGTACTCGTGTCACCGTACCTAAAGTTCCGTTGAACTTAGGTGTGGAATTTTTAGATTTCGATAGTTTTGAACGTTGTCTTGTCCTGGATTCGGAATCGAAATATGATCTCATCCTTGGGATGGCTTGACTTGAACGCCATGAACCATGGATTGATTGGAGGTTGAAGACCTTAGACGCAACGCGCAATGTACCTGGTGAAGCTTTGGAGAGTCATGAACCCACCTTGCTAAGCAAAAAAGCGCTATTGGCGCGCGCCACTGACGTAGTCTGTCAGTGTGCTGAATATTGGAGTGTCTGAGCTAGTTAACTCTGGTGTCATTGGCAATGGTGAAATCGGCACGTATTCCGTTGAGTGACACTAGTAGTGACAGTGAATCACTGGACGCTGAAGCATTGATGGCTTAAAGCCGAGTCATCCTGGGTGTGATCCCTGTGATGCGCGTGAAGAGGCATGTAAACATCCACAGAGTGAGGTCGGCCCGTGATGGCACCCCGCTAAATACCGGTAATGACATCGTTGGCGATGCGCCAAGGCATCAAGATCTATGCTCAACAGATGCAAATATAGTGGATAACTGTCCACAGAGTGAGGTCGGCCGTGAGGGCACCACACTTAATGTAGGTAGTGACATTGGCTCTCAGAGAGAGCAGGTTTAGGTTGTAGATAACCTTCACCTCGTGGAACCGGATGTTCCTAACACGTTAATGTGTTCAGTATCTGCACAGAGACGACAGCGACGCCATATGGCGGCTGTAAAAAAGGCTTCTGCCATGATCCAGAAGGACACTAGTGAACAGTTGTGCACGTCAGTCAATGGGGTGTCGGGTGCGATTGATGGAGAAGTTGGCCTCGAGGCCCTCCCATTAATTAAAAGCTCTGCTAGAGCTAGACGAAATCTCTGTCGACGAATTTTATCAAGCCTTAAAGGCTGTTGCTTCGTCCAATATGGTGGTCTTTAGACCTGATCTTGAGTTGAGCTCGTCATCCTTTGTGGATGAGACAGTCCTTGAGGATTTTAAAGTTGCACTCAGTGCTCGCAGTGGATCTACCATTTTAAAGGATCCTTCGGATCCCTTGAATCCTTTGGTAAAGGAATTTCAGGACGTGGTGTGTCATGATCCACCATCCAATCTACCTCCTGATCGAGGTGAACGTTATGAAATTGACCTGGTCCTGGGGCCGAATACTGTGTCACACGGCAATGGCCATTGCCTAAGGAACAGTGTGACGTCATTGACGAGTTCTTTCGTGCAAAGCACGCGGCAGGGATGGTGCAGGAGAGCAAATCTCACACTCGACACCAAAATTTTGTGTCAGAAAGCCCAATGATAAGTGGCGTATTGTGCACGCTTACAAGAAGCTCAATGCGGCCACTATACCTGCGCAGACACCTATTCCAAGAAAGGATGTTCTTCAGAACGCTATGGTGGGTTGCACCATGTTTAGCGCACTCGACTTAGCCGATGGTTATTACCAACTGCTCATGCGAGCGAGTGATATCCCGCTCGCAGCAATTAGAACGCCGAGTGGCATGCTCTGGGAGTGGCTTGTTGTGCCTCAGGAACTTTCTAATGCCCCCGCAACCTTTAATCGTCTCGTGACGCAGTTGTTCCGCCCTCATAGAGGATATGCACAAAGCTATTTTAATGACATTTTTGTCCATATCCATGCAGAACAAGGAAGATCAGATGTGAAAAATCACGTTAATCATTTACGAGCAGTGCTCGGGTGCATGCGCACCAAAACGTTGTATGCAAATGCATCTAAATGCACTTTTGGTGCTAAAGAAATCCCTTTTCTAGGGTGCTTCATTGGAATGCGCGGCCTACGAGCAGACCCCCGCTAAGGTAAAATCCATTGTGTATTGGCCGGTTTTGAAGAACCAAAAGGACTTACGCAAGTGGCTTGGCCTTGCCAATTACTTGCATAAGTATAGTGCGAATTATGCAGACATGGCTAGACCTTTATTTTATCCTTTTAAAAAGGGTGTGGATTGGTGTTGGGGTAATACCGAGCAAGATGCTTTCAAAGCTGTTAAGGAGAGTCTCCTTTATGCGTCAATATAGGTTTTGCCTGAACCGGAGCGACCTTACAGTGTCGCCTGTGACGCATCTGATTTTGCCATTGACAGTGCGTTGTTGCAACTGATGTCGATGGACATAAATGCTTCATTGCGTATGAGTATCGCCAGCTTAAATCTGCTGGAAAGAACTATCCAGTTCATGACAAAGAACTTATTGCTATGAAGTACGTTCTTGTCAAATTCAGAGTACATCTGCTTGGCTAAAAGCTATTTGTGATCTATACAGATCATGCCTCATTGCGCACTACGACACAGTCGCCGCATCTCAATCAGAGAATGGCTCGTTGGCTTTCATTCTTTGCCGAATATAACTTCGAAGTGAAGTATAAGCCAGGAAAGCAAAATGTCTTGGCTAATGCGCTATTGCGCCGACCTGACTATGAGCTTGCTCATGTTACGACACTGTCGCCATCGGTCCCTGACTTTATCCGTGCGGCTTATGCCAAGGATGAACAAATGTAGCGTTGCTAAGGGATCTTGGGAGCGATGAGTTTAAATACTCGTACATATAATTGTTGGCACGTTTACGTGCGAGACTACATCAATATTCGATCGATTATAACCTGTTGTGCTATAGCACGGATATTAAGGATACCGCTCGTATCGCTGTCCCTCATGATGACAACTGGGGAGACGCAATCCATTAAAAGACACATGATACTGCTTTAAGTGTTCATCTAGGTATTGAGAAGACCTATGGCTCGTTGAGCCAGGATTATTGGTGGCCCAAACTATATAAATGGGTGAGAACCTATGTGCGTACGTGCGAAACGTGTCAACGGGTCAGAACTCAGCACATGCGGCTGCGCCGTGGGTTAGTCTGCCTGTAACCACTGGGTGTTGATAGTCCATGAGTATGGATTTTGTGTTCGGCCTACCGAAGGATTCGAAAGGCAACACTGGTATTGTGGACTTTGGTGACCGTTTGAGCAAGATAGCTCTTTTAGCGGCTATGCCGGATACGATCGACGCTGAAGGCACGGCAAAGCTGTTCATCGATCGCGTGTTTCGACAACATGATTTGCCTTTGGCAATTGTCTCTGATAGAGATCCCCACTTCACTGGAAATTTTGGAAGTCTATCTCCAAGGAGCTCGGCACCCGATTATCCATGCCCACGGCGGAACATACACAGATCGATGGTCGATCTGAGCGTGTTAATCGCGTCATCAATGACATTTTGCGCAGTGTTTGCGCTGATAAGCCTAGGCGTTGGAGCTTAAGCTCCCTGTTGTTTAGTTTGCATCAAATAACGCTGTTCATGCCTCAACAGGCTTTACTCCGCTTCACGTTTACGGTCTCACTCACCCTAGCGTTCCGTTAACGCTACTACTCTGTGGTTCAGGGCTTGATGGGGGAGAGGTTGCCGATCGGCTTGCTGATATCAGCCCTGCTAATGTTCAAAAACAAGTAGTCAAAGTCTCGTACAGCGATTGAATTTCTTACGACATGTTCGTGAAGCAATGGCTGATAGCCAAGATTAACAAAAGCAACAAGCAGATGCCAAATACAGAAATTGCATTAAATGTTATGAGGTCGGAGACCAAGTCTTGCCAAACACTAAAAATCTACCTACAAATGTAGTGTCAGCTATTTTTAAAAGGAAGTTGCGTCCGCGCTTCATTGAATCTTTTACGGTCGTGTCCGAGAAGGGCCTTGTGTAAACGCTCACCTTGCCGTGCAAATTGCGTACACGTCCCGTCTTTTTTGTCGGCCTGCTTAAATCATACCGAAACCCGTCCCATGTTGACTTGAAGGTGCTTGCGCCGCGTACACTGGCGTAATCACAGGATGTTGCATCCGAATTAAGCGGTCAAGTTGAGCCTCGACACGAGTCTGACGTGACTCCACCATCTGAAGACGGGCGCGATCGCCTTCCAACGTCGCCAGACGAGATCGGGATTCGCCCAGGGCGTTCTGAGTCTGACTTAAAGTCTCACGGAGATCCTCCACTATCTTCACCAACTCAGCATGGCTTACAGACGATACTCCGACCGCCACCGGCGTTGCTTGATAAGCAAGGGAACTTACAGTTCCATGTGGAGCGAACGCTTCAACGACGTCGTCGTCATGGTCACTACCAATATCTAGTGAAGTGGCGTGGGTATTCTGAGTCTAAAAACTCATGGAAGTATGAGATTCCCCTTCGGCAAGATTACCCATACGCCGTTGACAATTCTGAGCGCCACGACCGAGCTCGTCTTGACGAGCGTCACGCTTCTGCTGTTAGCTCATAGAGTCCACCCGTGTTCCATAGAACTGGGTGACTCCATAACTTGATAAATTAGTTTTGTAGGACTAACAGGCTGTCAGCCGTAAGCCGTTGGCTTGTTAAATTAGAATTTTTCTGACTTAAAGAGCTGCGTAGCTCCGCTACACCATAACGCATTCGCTTGTTATCGTCCTTTGGTTCAAACTGCCGACAAACGGTGCAGGCAGTGCGCGCGCTGACCTGGGAAATAATGTACAAGGCAAAATTTTTGTTTACACTGGAACTACCGACCAGCAGATACAAGTGTCTGCATGATGGCGGTGTATTCCGTAGGGTTTAACACGCGACTTCTGACCGCACGTTGGTTCACCCCTTCGTAACCTCATCATATACCGGATCTTCAGGACAGCTGCCGAACACGGACGAGACGGGATCGAGAGGGAACAGCGCTGTGGAGTGACGTCAACGATTCATCGGTAACGGTCCGGGATGGCAGCAACCGGCGGGTTGAACCCAGCAAAGAGCAGGAACATGACGTTGATGAGGACGCCCACAGCGGCAACGACTTCGCCACTGGACAGCAAGTAGACAAAAGCAGCTGGCCCAGGAGCGTCTGTATGATCATGGAGAGGGAAAAGTTGATTCAGTAGAACAGCCGTGTTGAAGGACCAGATCTGCCGAGGAGAGGGAAGACGACAATGGTGAAGAGGAGATTGATGCCAAGACGTAGGGGATCTCGACGAAAGTGATGCCAAGGAAGTACTAGAGAATGTTGTTCGTCTGCGCGTCGCACTCGTGGCAGTAGACGGCACGTTCCCGCAGGGTGAAGGGTAGACAAGAAAGGTACGTCACGTATCCCTCATACTGTGTTGTCATGAAAATGATACCTACGGCTGCGTTCAGCCCTTGATACGTTGTATAGTCGGCGTTGACGATCACGAAGCCGAATATGATGGCCAGGATAAGCGTGAGCCAACACCGAGTCAAGCTGTACAATGGTGTTCGCCAGTATGTTGACTGGAATCGCTGCATGATCAATCAGAGTTGCATCCAGGAAGTAGCAGTTCGCTTGTGCTAAAACACTAGCTTTGGTAGACTATCGGGTGCAGATGCCGTCACACTAGGTTCAGCTGGACGAGCCAGCAACACTCGGCGCTCCAGAGATAGATTTGGACATTGGTAATCTTCCAGTTGGAAATGTTCAATCCGTTCCTAAGTGTAACGGGGCACCCTGAAGCTTGTACGGATGACAGTACAAGCTACTTATTCTGACGACAGAATAAGGCGGTGCCTCGGAACTTCACGTACACTGGTACGTGCAGAGGAATACGGTAAGGAGAAGCGAGTACTTGGTTAAAGTAAAAAGTAGAACTGTATTTATCATAGTTAATGTCTGTTAATCAACCACTGTTTATCCTCATCTAACTATGTCTGAATACAAATGTGCATATCAACTATCTGCTCACCACTCGTTGCGTGCGTCTGTCGTGGCGCGCCTTCGTTGGTTGATGTAATGGCCTATAACAACCAATTAGGAACTACTCGTAAGTGCCACAGAACATTTGTCCTTATGACAATATTCTGAGAATGTAACTCTTATAGTTATATTCTATTAACAATTTCTTATAAAATGTTATGTAACGGTTCACCCCGTTACACTAAGACTCAGCACTAAATTTAGTCAATGGAAGCTCTTTAAACTCGGCACCTCTGACCTTCTATGGATAGCATCACACAGATAAATTTAACTAGGGAATCGCTAAATTCACACCCCTTTTCCTTAGATGCATACCCCTTTTCCTTAGATTCACACCCTTCCTTCAAAATCTTATACATAAAATCCCTATTCATTTTAAGATTTGTTTTCTGATAAAGGTATTACTCAATAATACCTTCGACGCGCGAGCTCGGGAAGTACACGAAGCCGATCGGGTACGTTTGCCGTACTTATCTACGTTACCTCCATCAGGTAATGACTTTGCTGTCGGTTTAGGCTACACCTGAGCTGTCCGTGGGAGCTCAAGATTGCGCGCCGTCTGATCGTCGACCGCAAACTGGCGCCGCGCTTTCCTGGCAAAGAGATGAAGGAGGAGGGATTTACTCTCGAGTGTCCGATCTGCTTTATGGTGAGAGAGAGACAGGAGGATACTGCCAAGGTGAACCATCTAATGACCGGTTGGCGCTGCATGACGTTACGTTGTTTCTAGCCCTACCCCGGGAGTCTGAACACGTCGAGCTGCTGCAAGAAACCCATTTGATCCGAGTGCTATCTTTAGATTCGGCCGCCATGCAAAACAATTTCGTGCGTGAAGACATTTTGCCGTCCGGAGACTCGAGATTGATGGCTTCTGACTCACGTGTCTTTTGTGTGGACTGTATGTAGCTGTCCATTTTGCAACCAGAAAGGGTTCACTGTCCTGTACACGCCACTGATACCGACAGAGCTCACCTCGACCCATTCCGTGTTAGTAAGCGCAGCCCCAGATTCTCTTCTTTCACAGTTCGATTATGTGCTAAGCCTCATGTTTTGCATTACATTGTAAAACGGAATGTCTCCGCGTCGAAGTAGCGCCATTGACATCCCCAAAGCTACAGAAATAGAGTGCACTATAACGTCAAGTCTTTAGAGTGTGCAGTACGCGTCAGTGGAAGACCGTGATCGGATTCGCGATTCGCTTCGCTTGCAGCTTAGCATCAGCGACAAGCCTGTGACCAACAGTCCACACCCGAATCGTGTCGCAGCGCTGAATGATGCAGCTTCCCGCGTTGCGACAACACCTGCAGACGCTGCGCGGCTAGAGGAACTGATTCTCTTGGAAGCTATCCGGCGGTCGATGCAAGATTTTAGCGTCGAAAAAATGACGAGGAGCGTGGGAAATGGCAGAATGTTCAGCTAACTAACAACGTGAGCGAAGATGCCGGTGAAGGGCTTGACTGCAACGTCGGCTGTGCTAACGGCATGGGGCTGAACGCATCTCAACTCAGCGTTAACGCCCGATATGTGCTACACTATCCCTCCAGCTCATCCACATCTCACTACTGCAACAATGCTGCGCCCCCAGTGCAATCGTCTAACACACCAAGTTGGTATTGCGGCAGCGATTGAAGTTAGGTGTCGTAAGGCTTGGTGCAAACAGAGATGCTTCAGGTAACGGTGGTGCCCACGGCTGTGGAAAGATGGGTGACGTGCTGGGAGTAGTAGTAATGGGCGTACAAACGAAGTGCGAGAAGGGCAAGGACGCGGACGAGTACGAAAACGGTATGCTCGCTAACTTATTTAAAGTCGCCATGCTCAGTTTATCATAGTCATCCATAAGTTTTACGATAGCAGAGTCATCACGTTGGCTTTGGCGTGTACATTTTCAATACATCAGGCGTCTCTCTGGCTGTGGCTTGGCAAGTTCGATTATGCAATTGACGGTTGGCTGGGAGTACTCACGCCTGTGGTTACTGTGACCACAGGCGTGAGTAGTATCTTAGGTATTTCTTACGTATTACTTACCAATTAATGGCCTAGATTATCGAGTAATACCTTTGTCAGAAAACAAATCTTAAAATAAATAGGGATTTTATATATAAGATTTTGAAGGAAGGGTGTGAATCTAAGGAAAAGGGGTATGAATTTAGCTAAGCCCTTTAACTATTAAGCTAATTAGTTGTTCGTAAAAGCGTTTGACGGCGTTTGCAGGACGGAATAGCAAAATTCAAAGTACGGAATAGACTCGCCCAAGATGAAAGCCGGTATTCGTTACGCACTCTGTGGTACTGTAAATGAAAGTGAACATGCCTGAACGTAGTCTTAAAAAGCAAAAATGGACAAAAGCAAGAAAAGCAAAAAACAGAAAAAGAAACAATCTGGTTACTCGACGAGCTACACGATCAAACCGCGCATTCGCTTGCTCAGGTTGTCATCAGACTCACGCATTCGCTTGCTCAGGTTGTCATCAGACTCACGCATTCGCTTGCTTGGGTTTTCATCAAACCCACGCATTCGCTTGCTCGGGTTGACGTCAAACCCACGCCCTCGCTTTCTCGGGTTGTTGTCGGACTCATGCTCGTGCTCACTCAGGATTCGTAAGTCGTCGTCGGACTCACGCTCTCGCTTTCTCGGGTTGTTGTCGAAATCGTGCTCGCGCTCACTGAGGAGTCGTAGGTCGTTGTCGGCATCACTTGGGAGTCTCAGGTCGTTTAACTCGTCACTGACTGGCCGCTTGTACGTCAATAGATTCGCCGCCTGGATCTCCTGAAGGTCACTGATAGCAAGGAATTTCTCGTAGCTTTTCAACATTGCAAAGGCTGGTGTGTTAAGCAAAACATCGTCGATGTCAAGCTTGAGTTCATTGGACAGCAACTCAGGTGTCGTTCCTTGACATAGCCACATGTAAAACAGCCTTTTCTCCATTCGAGAAGCAATAGCTTTCACACTCTCGGAACCACGCTTCAACCGGGCGATTGTCGATGCAAAGCCCAACAGGCCATCAACCTCCACCAGTTCTTGTATGCCACGAAAATTGTCCGGCTTGACGAGGTTCAGATAGTTCTCCCAGAAACGAAGGAGCTCCTGATCGCCCATCGTCCCTTTGACAGCTTCCTGCGGCTGAAACCACGCAACAAGTTGCCCACGTTCTCTTAGATGAGATACTTGACTTGCGGCCGCATTCAGAAACAACGTATTAGCCCCTCTTTCTTCATCAGTGGTGAGAGCCCCTCGTACATGACCTTGAGCAGAGTCGTCTCCGCTCTTCCGATTAGGTGGTGAGCTAGGTCGGCGAAGTCGTTCAGCCTTGTCCATTGTAGCGACCAAGGACACAGCAAGCAGCGCAACAGTGAAGTGGGGACGCATGGTGGATGGAAGGGAAAAGCTACAATGCGGGCTTTCGAGTGAGAGCTGCGGAGGTCCATGTCGTGATATCGTCTGCTGGCGACCTCCTGCGATAGCGGCTTCTGTCACAAAATTGAAAAGGATGGGCGTAACTCGGTACTTTCTATTCAGCCAGAACGCCTGTTCTTAGACTAACACTTCATCAAGATAGGCGACACGTGACTGTAAATTTATGGAACTGGATATGTCAGACGGTGCAATTGTAGGTACAAGCCCAAAAGCGAGTCTAAAGCAGCAAATCACCACCTCGTTTTGCGTTCACAACCGTCGACGCGTCGTGCTCCCGTGCTCCACGATCTTGTCTGGATTTGATATCATCCGAATTCCAGGCAGCGCTCCGATACGACGAAAAGCTTGCTCTTTTTTGTGGTGGGCACGTGCACGCATTGCATTCGCTGATGCAGCAGGCATGTCACTGCAATCTATTGCCATAAGTGAAGTGAGCACTACTACGATACAAGTACTCTATTAGTCGACGAGCGGTCGCTGGTGATGCGAGGTGGTCCCAGCTCGAAATGAAAGCTCTTACCACCTGCGTGGATCGATGACATGAAATCTGCACGAACTCAGAGGGTGCCAACAAGATAGGGTGCGGCTCACCGCATCTTCAAGAATTCGCCTATCCTGAAAGGAGATCTGTCCAAGAGAAAAAAGAACCGATGAGATAGATTGCTGCTCTCTACATTTGCCAGGATTTTTCAATGACGGGGAATCCTAAAACAAGAAAAAAGGCGCTGAACCGCCGGGTGGGTGAGACTATTCTGTAACGGGGCACCCTGAAGCTTGTACGGATGACAGTACAAGCTACTTATTCTGATGACAGAATAAGGCGGTGCCTCGAAACTTCACGTACACTCGTACGTGCAGAGGAATACGGTAAGAAGAAGCGAGTACTTGGTTAAAGTAAAAAGCAGAACTGTATTTATAATAGTTAATGTCTGCAATAAATCACTATTAATCCTCATCTAACTATGTCTGAATACAAATGTGCATATCAACTATCTGCTCACCACTCATTGCGTGCGTCTGTAGTCGCGCGTCATCGTTGGTTGATGTAATGGCCTAAAACAACCAATTAGGAACTACTCGTAAGTGCTACAGAATATTTGTCCTTATGATAATATTCTGAGAATATAACTCTTATAGGTATATTCTATTAACAATTTCTTATAAATTGTTATGTAACGATTCACCCCGTTACATCACCCCCCCTTAACCATCAGTCACTTTAGTGACTAATTGACTAGATGGATACTCATCCCAAATCATTTGGGACAGGGTTTGCACTTGTTGGTTCGAGTCCACTTTCCAACAGCTTATCGCATGGTTAACAAGCCCATGCGGTGCGCGAGCAAGGCAGCCGAGAGCACGCCCGCACGTCTCTGTGCGGACGCCGAAGCAGAAACCACAGCAACTGATGTCTCATCGGTTGATGAAGCGACTCAGCCTGTGTCACTTGGTGATGCAGGCGCTGGTCATGAAGACGCTCATGTCTTCACAGAGAATGAGCTCGGAGTCTCATACTCTCCTGATACGGAAGACGGATCCGTATCGACGGCGATCGAATCCAAGCCGCCTGCGAAGCGTGGCATGGATGATGCTATGCGTCGTAGCATCTTTGGTTCATTTGATGAATCAGATGAACCATCGCCGAAGCGAAGGCGCTCGAAGTCGCGAGACTCGGGCGCTCACAGTGGTGTCAGTTCTCCTATCGACACCACTTCGCAACGAGGTGCCAGTCCTTCTGTCGGCACGTCGCAAGAAGAGCGGACCGCAGTGTGTTGCGTCTCGCTCCCGTGAAGAAGACATACATGCCTTTAAAATCCGTCATGGATCACTTGTCGGCGACGACGAGTGATCGTTATCGAACACGGTTGTTCGATTCGTCAAGGATCCATCACCTTGACCCCAGCGCGAAAAACTATCGCGCTGTGAGTGAATTCTTCATCGATGCTTTCTTTAGACATCGATGGTACAGTGAGAATCACAAGCGTGATGGTCCCTCTCTGCTTCAGGCGTGGAACGCCTACATCCATAACCTTGAAGATGTAGGTCGTGACGCTTGGAACGACAAACTTATCAAAGCTCGTGATAAGTTTAAGAAGAGAACCCCGACGGGTGCACGCTACAAGCTGCATCGTCTGTCAAGGGAGAAAGGATTACCCTGCCTCTCATGGGGAGACTCGTGCCCATGTTGTGTGAACAACTCTGCACGAGCACCTAAGGAGGCTTACCTCCCTAATAGCCCGTGGTGGCGCGTACGTATCTCTATTGAGATGTACGAAGGGATTGACTACCTGAAATCCCTTTACGACCGTGCCGGGAAGACTCTCTCCGGCGGTCCTTCTGCGGCTCAGGATGTGCCGCGTCGTACTGCTCAACCAGACCCAGTACGTTGATCATCAGTTGGGAGCGGGACTCCCAAGAATCCCAGGACGGGGGATAGCCGCGCCACCGGACGAGATAACTTGTCCGACGTCCGTTCACGTCGCGGTGGTTCAACAGCTGCTCAACCAGATAGCGCTGGCCACCGCGAAAGTCCTCTAATGGAGGTGGAGGAGGAGGAAAGATACTCTCCACACGATCATGTGGATCGGTGTGTTCCCGAGAGCTTCTTTGATCGCGTAACGCAAAGGTTACGCGGTGATCTCGAACATGAGCGGAATAGGCGTCTCCAAATGGCGGACACTGTCTCGAAGCATCGAGCTGAGTTTTCCTTTGCTCATCTTGAGAACGAGAGAGCTCTGACATCTCGTCGTGACGAGCTAAGGGTAGCTCGTGGGATTGTTGATCGGTCTCGGGGTGAGATAAATGCTCTCCAGACCCTTGTCGATGCCCATCATCGGGAGCACAAGGCTCTCTGCGAGATGCTTGAGCGCAAGGGCGTTCTTCATCGGAAGAAGCAGCGTACTGATGGTACGGCTTAAGCCGACCAACGTAAAACGTGGGATGCGTTCGCATCTTACGTGGCAACTCGATCGTGTATGCATTGCCTAGGCGGTGCAATACACGAAATGGGCCGATGTACTTGTGTAGAAGCTTACTGCTACCCAAGTTAGTCACTACATGCTTTGGTAGGTTAACCGTAGACAGTAGGGACTAAGTCACCTTTATCAAATAAAAGAGTGTTTGCCCTTCCATTCTTGTCAGCGTTTCGTTTTTTTTATCCACCGCTTCGGCGATGGAGTCTTGCACAAAACGGACTACCGTTTCACGAGCCAGTATGAACTCATCTGATGACTCGTTAGCTCCAGTGCGCTGTGAGCGCACTTCAGCGACAATAATCTTTTCTTCAGTGAGGGCTTCCGCACTCTCACTGGCATCATTTTCTTCGATATCGATGTTATCGATATCGGCATCAAACGCAATGACCTCTTCGTCAGAGCGTGATGAGCGTGAACCAAATCGGTTTTTTCTCGCGCGAGTCCCTCCCCCCCTTAAACCAGAGTCACACTCTAGTAAGGTGGGTACACGCGGATGGCGTAAGCCATTCACGTAAAACGGTGTATGTGTCGTGGACGCATGCACCGAGTTGTTAATGGCAAACTCTACCATTGGCAAAAACTCACTCCAACTCTTAAAGGAGTGTACGTATCCTCGAAGTATCTCTTCGAGGACACGATTGGCGCGTTCCGTTTGACCATCTGACTCTGGATGATCAGATGTCGACATCTTCAAGCGCGTTCCGAGTGATTTGAACACGGAACGCCAGAAATCAGAAGTGAATCGTGGATCTCTGTCTGATACGAGTTCACAGGGCAACCCATGAAGTCGGAAGATGGTGTCAATAAAGACACAAGCACAGCCACTTGCCGTGATTGTCTCTGGTATAGCCACTAGGTGTACCATTTTGCTGAATCTGTCAACAAATACGAGAATACCCGTATTCCCGCGTGCGTCTTTGGGTAACCCGAAGACGAAATCCATTGAGATGTATTCCCAGCACTCAGCCGGAACTGGTAGAGGCTGTAAAGGTGCACGCAGTGAAGGACTTGACTTCACTCGTTGACAGAATTCGCATGCGCGAACATGCTTTCGCACAAACTGATACTGGCGGGGCCAGTAAAAGTATCGACTTACCGTGAGATATGTTTTCTCCCGGCCACGATGTCCTCCTATAAGAGCATCGTGATAATCGAACATGATCCGCAAACGCAAATCAGTATCATCTGGAATGACAACACGTGGTGTGTCACCAGAAACGGCTGTATAATACAGTAAACCGTTGCGAGTAGTGTGCCGATCTGATGCAGATCGATACGCAGACGACAATCGTTTCAACGATTCTCGAGATGGTTGGGAGAGATGTGTCAACAACTTCACAATCTCACCATCTTGGGCGTATGCCCGCCTCACATCATCATACAACGGTGTAGATAGGACTGAGGACGTCATAACCGCAACAGTGACTGTCTCACTGTTGGGTTTCGCGACTGTTTCAAAGTCGGGACGACGTGAGAGTGCATCAGCGACAACATTGAGTCGTCCTGGTTTGTACTCGACCGTAAAGTTGTATTCCGCAAAGAATGACAACCACCGCGCCATTCGTTGTGAAAGGTGCGGGCTGTTCGCTGCCGTGCGTAATGACGCATGGTCAGTGTAAACAATGAAGGGTCTATCTCCTAATAGATAGACTCTGAACTTCGCGAGTGCATACTTCATGGCAAGGTGTTCCTTGTCATGCACTGGATAGTTCCGCTCAGCTGGTTGCAGCTGACGCGACTGATAGCAGACGACGCGTTCAACGCCTTCTAGGTCGTACTGCATTAATGCACAGCCGATTGTGAAATCGCTGGCATCACAGACCACATGAAATGGCCTGTCCTGATCGGCAATTGCTAGGACTGGGGATTGTATCACGCTCTGCTTGATACCATCAAAGGAGCGCTGACATTCAGCGTTCCATAACCACCTCTCGTTCTTTTTCAACAAACGAGAGAGGTGCACAGTCATCTCGGCGTAATTGCGTGAATACTTATGCAAATACGCCGCTAGCCCAAGGAAATTTTGAAGACCTTTGACATCAACCGGCACAGGCCAGTCGGTGATCGCCGTGATCTTTTCGGGATCAGGACGTACACCGTTCTTGCCAACGATGCACCCAAGAAGTGGTATTTCGCTTGCTGCAAATATACACTTCTTGAGGTTTGCATACGATTGATGCTTTCGCATGATTGTAAGAACCTGTCGGACGTGGTACCTGTGAACCTCAACGTCCGGCTTTCCATCCATAGCCCGACTATGGATGAATACGTCATCGAAATAGCTCGGCGTGAATTCTCGTACTGGTCTCAACAGATGTGATAAACATCTGTTGAATGTGGCAGGGGCATTACTAAGCCCTTGTGGCATTACTATCCATTCCCAGAGCATGCCGCTAGGCGTGCTAACTGCGGTATAGGGTATATCCCGTTCCCGCATAAGGATTTGATAGAAGACATCCATCAAATCCATGGACGAAAAGATGGTACTCTTTGACATACCATCAATGATGACGTCCTTCGTTGGTATCGGCGTCTGAGCCGGTACCGTTGCAGCATTCAGCTTGTTAAATGCATGCACTATCCGCCACCCTCCTGTTGTTTTTCACACACAGAAGGTCGGAGAGCTATGTGGGGAAGTTGATTCCCTCACATGGCCCGCAGCTAAACGATCGGCAAAGAACTTGTCGATCGCAAGTACTTGTTCACGAGGCAGTGGCCACTGCTTCATGACACATTACTTCGAGTCTGGTTTAAGATCGACCTCGTGTCGAATACCTTTATCCTTCGGTAATTCGCACGGAACAGTTTCAGGGAAGACATCCTCGAATTCAACCAAATCCTTATAGAGAGGATTTGTCTTGAGCGATTCCCACGATTGGGGGTCATATCGCTCAATTCGTGTCTTTTCATCTAGGACACTCTCGTCCATAGATGAACTACTGAGATCTCTCTCGTTCTCAGTAAACACTGTTGCTGACCTTATGTCGGCTACACACTCGTCGTCAGCGACGAGTACGCAGATCTGCTTGACTTTGCCACTACGCAGATCACGCAAGAACCTTTTATGTTCGAGCGTTGACAAGTGAGTGATCTCCGAAGTCAACTTCGGAGGCGCAATCAGATCAAGTGTACAAGCGCCTACACTTGATCCGTTATTGACTATGACATTCAATGTCTCTGTCATTTCCTGGGGACTTATTCCCTCAGGCCTCGAAGGACTTATTCCTTCGGCCTCCAGGGGACTTATTCCCGCGGGTTTCGGGGAACTAATTTCCGCCGTATTTGTAATCTTGGAACTTATTCCCTTTACTTCCTCCAGCTGGGGTTGCGCAACCACAGCGAGATCCTCTACGAAAGACTCTCCAGTCGATCTAGGATTATCGTTTCGCTTAACCTGAGCGATCGATCGTTTCTCATCTAGATGTTCCCCGCTAGGGATACATCTTTGTCCCGGTCCACCCGACTTATTCGAGTGGTGGACCTTCGGCGCAGCCTGTGTTTCCTCACAGCCGCCGGAACTTTGCTCCGAAGTGTAACCGTTTGTTACACTAAGGTTTCGTGCAGTCGTACTAACGACCGTACCACAAGTGAGGCCATCGCACTCACTCGTAGTACATCCACACGCTTGTGGACGCTCCAAAACGTTCATCAGATGGCCATCTGATGAACAAGCGGCAGGCATCGTTACTGTTCGATGTTGCCAGTTTACCCGTGGTTCGTACCTTCTGAGCCACGGTATTCCAAGGATGACATCAAATTTGTCATCCAAATCCAATACGATAGCGTCATCGTCATATCAGTTATCTTCTAGCGTATAGTGGATCTTCACTATACGCTTCATGACGGTTACGGATGCGCCTGTCTCAAGACGTACCGTCATCCTCGTTGGAGGTGTGTCACATTCATGAATTTAAAGTGACCATCTTCTAGCGATTGGCGTCGCACAAAATTGTTGGACGCCCCACAATCGACTAGAGCTCGAAGGGACAACTTATTTGTCACTTCGAGTTTCAAGGTAATGAGTGAGACCTCATTACCTAGAGCAGCAACGCACAACGTTTGTGTGTTGGGAGCAACCTTCATCAAGAGGCCTACAAATTCTCTTGACGTTGCTGGACCAGTAGGGTGCTCCGCACCTACTGATCCTGTCCGTTTTTTGACGGTCCATCCCGTTGTTGCGTCTTTGCACCAACAGCGGACCCTCGTCCCTGCCCCTTTCTCATGGGTGGACGGTCACTACGCCCAGTGTTGCGAGACACTGGACGAAGGGCACTACACTCGTAAGCGTAGTGTTCTGTCTTTTGACATCTGTTGCATCTCTGCAACCTCTTGTAGCCTGTAGAGAGAGCCTTCTCGCTCTCTACGTAACAGAGTTCTATCGGCTCTGGACCTCCGTTGTCATATCGTCTCGGTTGACGATATGATGTCGAGCTGGCGCGAGCCTGTCTCAGACTGAAGTCTTCCTGCTCCGCAATGGAAATGGCTTGTTCTAGTGAATCTAGTTCAAGCCGGAACCGGTGAGTCTTGACGGGACCATCCGCAAGACCCTGCATGAACACCGAAACCAACGTGTGTTCATCCACTGGATTGGAACTTATACAACTCGTGAGATGTCGTATACGCTGCGCGTAAGTGTGCACATCACGCTTACCCTGTTTGAGCTTCAAGAGTTCGGTTCGAGCCCTGAACTCAGCTCTAGGCGGTTCAAACGTTTGTCTGAGCCGCGACTTGAAGACTTCCAACGACCCAAACGCATATGGGTCGTGCAACTTGAGCCCCAGTGCCCAAGTCTTGGCACGTCCTGCCAGATTTGACTGGGCAAATGCAACTTGCATATCCCCGTCGTCATCCAATTCGACGAACCATCTCAAGAGGGAGTCCTCTTCGACTCCCCTATACTTGGAGATGTCAATCTTCAAGGTTTCGGGTCGACGCGAGTGCATCGACCCACCAGCAGCAACCTGCTGCTGTATCAACAGTTCAAACTGTTGAGCACCCTGTTCTCTCAACAACTCTGCTTGTTGAGAACCTTGTTGGTGAAGCAAGGCTACTTTCTTGCGTTCAGCGTCAAGTTCATTTTGAATGAACTTGGCGATAGTGGCATGTTGGGCATCTCTATTGAGAGCCTCTAGCATGGCGCTAACAGCAAGGATGCCCATGGTTGAACCCATCCGTTCAACCGCATCCCATTTGACATCGCTCAAATGGGAGTAGCCGTCACGCGTGGCGTGAAAGCTTTGGTCGTCTCCATCATCCAACATATTCATGTTGGATGTGAGCGCGGTCCTTGGACGGACTACAAAGTGCTACCAGGTGTAACGGGGCACCCTGAAGCTTGTACTGGTGACAGTACAAGCTTCTTATTCTGATGACAGAATAAGGCGGTGCCTCGAAACTTCACGTACACTCGTACGTGCAGAGGAAGACGGTAAGAAGAAGCGAGTACTTGGTTAAAGTAAAAAGCAGAACTGTATTTATAATAGTTAATGTCTGCAATAAATCACTATTAATCCTCATCTAACTATGTCTGAATACAAATGTGCATATCAACTATCTGCTCACCACTCATTGCGTGCGTCTGTCGTGGCGCGTCTTCGTTGGTTGATATAATGGCCTAAATCAACCAATTAGGAACTACTCGTAAGTGCTACAGAATATTTGTCCTTATGACAAAATTCTGAGAATATAACTCTTATAGTTATATTCTATTAACAATTTCTTATAAATTATTACGTAACGGGTCACCCCGTTACACCTAGGTAATCGCTGCTTCATCCAGAAGCCAAGCATCGTGTACTATATACAATTTTTTCCAGGACTCGCAGCGCTACATCCGTGCCCGAACAAGGAGGCCACAGATCTGGTGACGATGTTGGACACACTCGAGACCGCTGCCAGTATCGTACACTGTGAGGGTATGACGACGTTTAGCTTTTTTCACCCGTCAAGAGCTGCTAACTCGGTGCAATATGGCCGATTCCCTGCAGGTCAATTGCTAAGTAGCGTTTGTACGTCATATTCAAATGGACACATTCTTTCTTCGAGAATGTGCAAAATCTTCTTTTCGTGGTGCCAAGAAGTGAATCACTATTTGTATCTATTCCGTCTATTGACATGTGCGTGGTGTCTATGTATCACTCTTCTCTTGTCGTTAAGCTGTTTTTGGTTCGTCCATTATTGTTGGTGCACATTCTCCTTTATCTCACATCGTTGTTGTTGATTCATTGATCTGTTTTTTCGCAGTCTTCTTGCTTCTAATTTTGTTGCAAATCTTGTTTGTTGATATGTAGCTGGTCATAAAAGGAGAGGAGGAAAGCAACTCTCTGAGGGAAGAGCGGGCGTAATTCACATTTTTTGGCAAATTAATATTGGATTGAGAAACGTCCAAGTGGACAAAATCTTTGGCGACTTCGGACGAGTTAAGAGGAAATGGTAGACATAGCTTCAATCAGGATATTAATCTAAGAGATGATCGATTGATGGAAGTTGACGCTATTGTGTGTCAATGCTGCGGTTTTTGCTTTTGGAAATATGAGTTGGAAACTGTAATCGATTTCGAAAAGACGCGTGGATGGCTCCGAGTCCAAGAACAATACAATGTATATATGTAGGTTTCATGAGGGAGTAAGGATGATCTATGAGATAGATTCGCGATAGCGGAAAAACTCTACTTTTTAAACGTTTATCTTGTTGGTGTTTACAACAAACGATTATGTGTGCAGTAAAAAAGGAACAAACCAAAACGCATGCATTTATCTTAATGCCTAATTCTTCTATGAAATGGTGAAAGAATGATGGCCAACGTTTGTGGTGTCAAGTACGTCCATTATTCACAAATAACTAACGACTGAGATTTCCAAGAAGTGTGATCCGGAACTGAATCTACAACGTGGGTGCTCCGAAGAGCCGGGGGCGAGGGTAGCGGAGGTTAGAGACATCCAACCCAAGCCAGATTCGAGCCTATCTTCAAGCGCTCTCAGTTCGACGCTGCCCTATACAGCAGAAGATATCAAGACATCCAAATGGACGCCCAACTGAATCGATGACCGCTTAGCGCGGCCAGCCGACCTGTAGACCGAGTAACCAAAATGACGTTACGCGCCGGGAGAGTGCCACTGAAATCGGCGACAGACTCCATTGTGGCCTCTTGAGCGACCGTACGAGCTGGATGTCGCTCTCGCCTAGGCGATGACGACGGCGAGGGGAACGCCAACCCGCCGTAATTATCCCTTAGAAGCCGATCCATCCGCGATGGTGAGCCTCCGTTTGCCGCTTGCGCGGCCCTTCGACGTGGAACGCGATCACCGACGTAATTGCAAGGCGTGGGGAACGCCGACCCGTCGTAGTACCTCCTCTAGGAGCTCATCCATCTGCGATAGCGGCCCCCATCAGCCGCTTGCGCGACCCCCAGGACTTGGACTGTGCGACCACCGCAACGGCAAATCGTGGCGCGGGGTTCGCCTCCATTCCGTAACATCCCCCTTTTTGCTCGCTTGCGCGACCCGTCGATCTACTGTCCTCGCATCCTATACTGCGAGTGCAGCTTGCTCGAGGCAGACCCCAGATCGCTTCGGATTCCGTAAGGGGAGGATTCCCGCCGAAGTGGCCGCCCCCGAAGGGGGAATGATGGCTAACGTTTGTGTAAATCATGGTTTACCTCTATCCGAATAATGAATAACACCTGAGAGATCAATGGAATCAATCATGTCTGTGGTACCTGCTGTTGTCTGCCCATCCCCACAGTCCCACTTTAAACGCGCACAAGAGCATAAAAGAGGATTTTAATCGTTTGAAAGCTCAGGTCAGGATTTGTATTGGGCAAAACCTCCCTACCGGTCATCGATTCAGGCTGAATATGTAACGGGGTGAATTGTTGCATAACAATTTATAAGAAATTGTTAATAGAATATAACCGTAAGAGTTATATTCTCAGAATATTGTCATAAGGACAATTATTCTGTAGCACTTACGAGTAGTTCCTAATTGGTTGATTTAGGCCATTATATCAACCAACGAAGACGCGCCACGACAGACGCACGCAATGAGTGGTGAGCAGATAGTTGATATGCACATTTGTATTCAGACATAGTTAGATGAGGATAAATAGTGATTTATTGCTGACATTAACTATTATAAATACAGTTCTGCTTTTTACTTTAACCAAGTACTCGCTTCTTCTTACCGTCTTCCTCTGCACGTACGAGTGTACGTGAAGCTACGAGGCACCGCCTTATTCTGTCATCAGGATAAGTAGCTTGTACTGTCACCAGTACAAGCTTCGGGGTGCCCCGTTAGACCTGGTAGCACTTTGTAGTCCGTCCAAGGACCGAGCTCACATCCAACATGAATATGTTGGATGATGAAGATGACCGAAGCTTTCACGCTACGCGTGACGGCTACTCCCATTTGAGCGATGTCGAATGGGATGCGGTTGAACGGATGGGTTCAACCATGGGCATCCTTGCTGTTAGCGCCATGCTAGAGGCTCTCAATAGAGATGCCCAACATGCTACTATCGCCAAGTTCATTCAAAATGAACTTTACGCTGAACGCGAGAAAGTAGCCTTGCTTCACCAACAAGGTTCTCAACAAGCAGAGTTGTTGAGAGAACAGGGTGCTCAACAGTTTGAACTGTTGAGACAGCAGCAGGTTGCTGCTGGTGGGTCGATGCACTCGCGTCGACACGAAACCTTGAAGATTGACATCTCCAAGTATAGGGGAGTCGAAGAGGACTCCCTCTTGAGATGGTTCGTCGAATTGGATGACGACGGGGATATGCAAGTTGCATTTGCCCAGTCAAATCTGGCAGGACGTGCCAAGACTTGGGCACTGGGGCTCAAGTTGCACGACCCATATGCGTTTGGGTCGTTGGAAGTCTTCAAGTCGCGGCTCAGACAAACGTTTGAACCGCCTAGAGCTGAGTTCAGGGCTCGAACCGAACTCTTGAAGCTCAAACAGGGTAAGCGTGATGTGCACACTTACGCGCAGCGTATACGACATCTCAAGAGTTGTATAAGTTCCAATCCAGTGGATGAACACACGTTGGTTTCGGTGTTCATGCAGGGTCTTGCGGATGGTCCCGTCAAGACTCACCGGTTCCGGCTTGAACTAGATTCACTAGAACAAGCCATTTCCATTGCGGAGCAGGAAGACTTCAGTCTGAGACAGGCTCGCGCCAGCTCGACATCATATCGTCAACCGAGACGATATGACAACGGAGGTCCAGAGCCGATAGAACTCTGTTACGTAGAGAGCGAGAAGGCTCTCTCTACAGGCTACAAGAGGTTGCAGAGATGCAACAGATGTCAAAAGACAGAACACTACGCTTACGAGTGTAGTGCCCCTCGTCCAGTGTCTCGCAACACTGGGCGTAGTGACCGTCCACCCATGAGAAAGGGGCAGGGACGAGGGTCCGCAGTTGGTGCAAAGACGCAACAACGGGATGGACCGTCAAAAAACGGACAGGATCAGTAGGTGCGGAGCACCCTACTGGTCTAGCAACGTCAAGAGAATTTGTAGGCCTCTTGATGAAGGTTGCTCCCAACACACAAACGTTGTGCGTTGCTGCTCTAGGTAATGAGGTCTCACTCATTACCTTGAAACTCGAAGTGACAAATAAGTTGTCCCTTCGAGCTCTAGTCGATTGTGGGGCGTCCAACAATTTTGTGCGACGCCAATCGCTAGAAGATGGTCACTTTAAATTCATGAATGTGACACACCTCCAACGAGGATGACGGTACGTCTTGAGACAGGCGCATCCGTAACCGTCATGAAGCGTATAGTGAAGATCCACTATACGCTAGAAGATAACTGATATGACGATGACGTTATCGTATTGGATTTGGATGACAAATTTGATGTCATCCTTGGAATACCGTGGCTCAGAAGGTACGAACCACGAGTAAACTGGCAACATCGAACAGTAACGATGCCTGCCGCTTGTTCATCAGATGGCCATCTGATGAACGTTTTGGAGCGTCCACAAGCGTGTGGATGTACTACGAGTGAGTGCGATGGCCTCACTTGTGGTACGGTCGTTAGTACGACTGCACGAAACCTTAGTGTAACAAACGGTTACACTTCGGAGCAAAGTTCCGGCGGCTGTGAGGAAACACAGGCTGCGCCGAAGGTCCACCACTCGAATAAGTCGGGTGGACCGGGACAAAGATGTATCCCTAGCGGGGAACATCTAGATGAGAAACGATCGATCGCTCAGGTTAAGCGAAACGATAATCCTAGATCGACTGGAGAGTCTTTCGTAGAGGATCTCGCTGTGGTTGCGCAACCCCAGCTGGAGGAAGTAAAGGGAATAAGTTCCAAGATTACAAATACGGCGGAAATTAGTTCCCCGAAACCCGCGGGGATAAGTCCCCTGGAGGCCGAAGGAATAAGTCCTTCGAGGCCTGAGGGAATAAGTCCCCAGGAAATGACAGAGACATTGAATGTCATAGTCAATAACGGATCAAGTGTAGGCGCTTGTACACTTGATCTGATTGCGCCTCCGAAGTTGACTTCGGAGATCACTCACTTGCCAACGCTCGAACATAAAAGGTTCTTGCGTGATCTGCGTAGTGGCAAAGTCAAGCAGATCTGCGTACTCGTCGCTGACGACGAGTGTGTAGCCGACATAAGGTCAGCAACAGTGTTTACTGAGAACGAGAGAGATCTCAGTAGTTCATCTATGGACGAGAGTGTCCTAGATGAAAAGACACGAATTGAGCGATATGACCCCCAATCGTGGGAATCGCTCAAGACAAATCCTCTCTATAAGGATTTGGTTGAATTCAAGGATGTCTTCCCTGAAACTGTTCCGTGCGAATTACCGAAGGATAAAGGTATTCGACACGAGGTCGATCTTAAACCAGACTCGAAGTAATGTGTCATGAAGCAGTGGCCACTGCCTCGTGAACAAGTACTTGCGATCGACAAGTTCTTTGCCGATCGTTTAGCTGCGGGCCATGTGAGGGAATCAACTTCCCCACATAGCTCTCCGACCTTCTGTGTGTGAAAAACAACAGGAGGGTGGCGGATAGTGCATGCATTTAACAAGCTGAATGCTGCAACGGTACCGGCTCAGACGCCGATACCAACGAAGGACGTCATCATTGATGGTATGGCAAAAAGTACCATCTTTTCGTCCATGAATTTGATGGATGGCTTCTATCAAATCCTTATGCGAGAACGGGATATACCCTATGCCGCAGTTAGCACGCCTAGCGGCATGCTCTGGGAATGGCTAGTAATGCCACAAGGGCTTAGTAATGCCCCTGCCACATTCAACAGATGTGTATCACATCTGTTGAGACCAGTACGCGAGTTCGCGCCGATTATTTCGATGACGTATTCATCCATAGTCGAGCTATGGATGGAAAGTCGGACGTTGAGGTTCACAGGTACCACGTCCGACAGGTTCTTACAATCATGCGAAAGCATCATTTGTATGCAAACCTCAAGAAGTGTATATTTGCAGCAAGCGAAATACCACTTCTTGGGTGCATCGTTGGTAAGAAAGGTGTACTTCCTGATCCCGAAAAGATCAAGGCGATCACCGACTGGCCTGTGCCAGTTGATGTCAAAGGTCTTCAAAAATTCCTTGGGCTAGCGGCATATTTGCATAAGTATTCACGCAATTACGCCGAGATGACTGTGCACCTCTCTCGTTTGTTGAAAAGAACGAGAGGTGGTTATGGAACGCTGAATGTCAGCGCTCCTTTGATGGTATCAAGAAGAGCTTGATACAATCCCCAGTCCTAGCAATAGCCGATCAGTACAGGCCATTTCATGTGGTCTGTGATGCCAGCGATTTCGCAATCGGCTGTGCATTAATGCAGTACGACCTAGAAGGCGTTGAACGCGTCGTCTGCTATCAGTCGCATCAGCTGCAACCAGCTGAGCGGAACTATCCAGTGCATGACAAGGAACGCCTTGCCATGAATTATGCACTCGCGAAGTTCAGAGTCTATCTATTAGGAGATAGACCCTTCATTGTTTACACTGACCATGCGTCATTACGCACGGCAGTGAACAGCCCGCACCTTTCACAACGAATGGCGCGGTGGTTGTCATTCTTTGCGGAATACAACTTTACGGTCGAGTACAAACCAGGACGACTCAATGTTGTCGCTGATGCACTCTCACGTCGTCCCGACTTTGAAACAGTCGCGAAACCCAACAGTGAGACAGTCACTGTTGCGGTTATGACGTCCTCAGTCCTATCTACACCGTTGTATGATGATGTGAGGCGGGCATACGCCCAAGATGGTGAGATTGTGAAGTTGTTGACACATCTCTCCCAACCATCTCGAGAATCGTTGAAACGATTGTCGCCTGCGTATCGATCTGCATCAGATCGGCACACTACTCGCAACGGTTTACTGTATTATACAGCCGTTTCTGGTGACACACCACGTGTTGTCATTCCAGATGATACTGATTTGCGTTTGCGGATCATGTTCGATTATCACGATGCTCTTATAGGAGGACATCGTGGCCGGGAGAAAACATATCTCACGGTAAGTCGATACTTTTACTGGCCCCGCCAGTATCAGTTTGTGCGAAAGCATGTTCGCGCATGCGAATTCTGTCAACGAGTGAAGTCAAGTCCTTCACTGCGTGCACCTTTACAGCCTCTACCGGTTCCGGCTGAGTGCTGGGAATACATCTCAATGGATTTCGTCTTCGGGTTACCCAAAGACGCACGCGGGAATACGGGTATTCTCGTATTTGTTGACAGATTCAGCAAAATGGTACACCTAGTGGCTATACCAGAGACAATCACGGCAAGTGGCTGTGCTTGTGTCTTTATTGACACCATCTTCCGACTTCATGGGTTGCCCCGTGAACTCGTATCAGACAGAGATCCACGATTCACTGCTGATTTCTGGCGTTCCGTGTTCAAATCACTCGGAACGCGCTTGAAGATGTCGACATCTGATCATCCAGAGTCAGATGGTCAGACCGAACGTGCCAATCGTGTCCTTGAAGAGATACTTCGAGGATACGTACACTCCTTTACAAGTTGGAGTGAGTTTTTGCCAATGGTAGAGTTTGCCATCAACAACTCGGTGCATGCGTCCACGACACATACACCGTTTTACGTGAATAGCTAGCGCCATCCGCGTGTACCCACCTTACTAGAGTGTAACTCTGGTTTAAGGGGGGAGGGACTCGCGCGATCAAAAACCGATTTGTTTCACGCTCATCCCGCTCTGACGAAGATGTCATTGCGTTTGATACCGATATCGATAACATCGATATCGAAGAAAATGATGCCAGTGAGAGTGCGGAAGCCCTTACTGAATAAAAGATTGATGTCGCTGCAGTGCGCTCACAGCGCACTGAAGCTAACGAGTCATCAGATGAGTTCATACTGGCTCGTGAAACGGTAGTCCGTTTTGTGCAGACTCCATCGCCGAAGCGGTGGATAAAAAAAACGAAACGCTGACAAGAATGGAAGGGCAAACACTCTTTTATTTGATAAAGGTGACTTAGTCCCTACTGTCTACGGTTAACCTACCAAAGCATGTAGTGACTAACTTGGGTAGCAGTAAGCTTCTACACAAGTACATCGGCCCATTTCGTGTATTGCACCTCCTAGGCAATGCATACACGATCGAGTTGCCACGTAAGATGCGAACGCATCCCACGTTTTACGTTGGTCGGCTTAAGCCGTACCATCAGTACGCTGCTTCTTCCGATGAAGAACGCCCTTGCGCTCAAGCATCTCGCAGAGAGCCTTGTGCTCCCGATGATGGGCATCGACAAGGGTCTGGAGAGCATTTATCTCACCCCGAGACCGATCAACAATCCCACGAGCTACCCTTAGCTCGTCACGACGAGATGTCAGAGCTCTCTCGTTCTCAAGCTGAGCAAAGGAAAACTCAGCTCGATGCTTCAAGACAGTGTCCGCCATTTGGAGACGCCTATTCCGCTCATGTTCGAGATCACCGCGTAACCTTTGCGTTACGCGATCAAAGAAGCTCTCGGGAACACACCGATCCACATGATCGTGTGGAGAGTATCTTTCCTCCTCCTCCACCTCCATTAGAGGACTTTCGCGGTGGCCAGCGCTATCTGGTTGAGCAGCTGTTGAACCACCGCGACGTGAACGGACGTCGGACAAGTTATCTCGTCCGGTGGCGCGGCTATCCCCCGTCCTGGGATTCTTGGGAGTCCCGCTCCCAACTGATGATCAACGTACTGGGTCTGGTTGAGCAGTACGACGCGGCACATCCTGAGCCGCAGAAGGACCGCCGGAGAGAGTCTTCCCGGCACGGTCGTAAAGGGATTTCAGGTAGTCAATCCCTTCGTACATCTCAATAGAGATACGTACGCGCCACCACGGGCTATTAGGGAGGTAAGCCTCCTTAGGTGCTCGTGCAGAGTTGTTCACACAACATGGGCACGAGTCTCCCCATGAGAGGCAGGGTAATCCTTTCTCCCTTGACAGACGATGCAGCTTGTAGCGTGCACCCGTCGGGGTTCTCTTCTTCAGCTTATCACGAGCTTTGATAAGTTTGTCGTTCCAAGCGTCACGACCTACATCTTCAAGGTTACGGATGTAGGCGTTCCACGCCTGAAGCAGAGAGGGACCATCACGCTTGTGATTCTCACTGTACCATCGATGTCTAAAGAAAGCATCGATGAAGAATTCACTCACAGCGCGATAGTTTTTCGCGCTGGGGTCAAGGTGATGGATCCTTGACGAATCGAACAACCGTGTTTGATAACGATCACTCGTCGTCGCCGACAAGTGATCCATGACGGATTTTAAAGGCATGCATGTCTTCTTCACGGGAGCGAGACGCAACACACTGCGGTCCGCTCTTCTTGCGACGTGCCGACAGAAGGACTGGCACCTCGTTGCGAAGTGGTGTCGATAGGAGAACCGACACCACTGTTAGAGCCCGAGTCTCGCGACCTCGAGCGCCTTCGCTTCGGCGATGGTTCATCTGATTCATCAGATGAACCAAAGATGCTACGACGCATAGCATCATCCATGCCACACTTGGCAGGCGGCTTGGATTCAATCGCCGTCGATACGGATCCGTCTTCCGTATCAGGAGAGTATGAGACTCCGAGCTCATTCTCTGTGAAGACATGAGCGTCTTCATGACCATCGCCTGCATCACCAAGTGACACAGGCTGAGTCGCTTCATCAACCGATGAGACATCAGTTGCTGTGGTTTCTGCTTCGGCGTCCGCACAGAGACGTGCGGACGCGCTCTCGGCGGCCTTGCTCGCGCATCGCATGGGCTTGTTAACCATGCGATGAGATGTTGGAAAGTGGACTCGGACCAACAAGTGCAAACCCCGTCCCAAATGATTTGGGACGAGTATCCATTCAGTCAATCAGTCACTAAAGTGACTGATGGTTAAGGGGGGGGTGATGTAACGGGGTGAATCGTTACATAACAATTTATAAGAAATTGTTAATAGAATATAACCGTAAGAGTTATATTCTCAGAATATTGTCATAAGGACAAGTATTCTGCAGCACTTACGAGTAGTTCCTAATTGGTTGATATAGGCCATTATATCAACCAACGATGACGCGCGACTACAGACGCACGCAATGAGTGGTGAGCAGATAGTTGATTTACACATTTGTATTTAGACATAGTTAGATGAAGATAAATAGTGATTTATTGCAGACATTAACTATTATAAATACAGTTCTGCTTTTTACTTTAACCAAGTACTCGCTTCTTCTTACCGTCCTCCTCTGCACGTACGAGTGTACGTGAAGTTTCGAGGCACCGCCTTATTCTGTCATCAGAATAAGAAGCTTGTACTGTCACCAGTACAAGCTTCAGGGTGCCCCGTTACACTAGGCGTCGACCTTGGCGATACTGGCTTCGCTTGGAATAACATGGTAGCACGTTGCTTTAATTTGTTTTGGCTGACCTCTCTTAATGCCTGATTCTTCCATAATATGGTGAAAGAATGATGGCTAACGTTTGTGTAAATCATGGTTAACCTCTATCTAAAATAATAGATAACACCTGAGAGATCAAAGATATCAATAATATCTATGATACCTGCTGTTGTCTGTCCACCCCCCCCTTGTCCCACTAAATGCGCACAAGAGCATAAAAGAGGGAGAGTCTATTCCGTACTTTGTATTTTGCTATTCCGTACTGTAAACACCGTCAAACGTTTATACGAACAGCTAATTAGCTTGATAGTTAAATTAATCTGTGTTATGCTGTCTATAGAAGGTCAGAGGTGCGGAGATAAAAGAGCTTCCATTGACTACAATTAGTGCTGAGCCTTAGGAACAGGTTGAACGTTTCCAGCTTGGAAAATTACTACTGTCCAAATCTATCTCTGGAGCACCAAGCGTTGCTGGCTCGTCTAGCTGAACCTAGTGTGACGGCATCTGCACCCGATAGTCTACCAAAGCTGGTGTTTTAGCACAAGCGAGCTGCTACTTCCTGGATAAAATATGATTGATCATGCAGCCATTCCAGTCAATATACTGGTGAACACCATTGTACAGCTTGACTCGGTGTTGGCTCACGCTTATCCTGGCCATCATATTTGGCTTCGTGATCGTCAACGCCGACTATACAATGTATCAAGGGCTGAACTCAGCCGTAGGTATCATTTTCATGACAACACAGTATGAGGAATACGTGAAATACCTCTCTTGCCTACCCTTCACCCTGCGGGAACGTGCCGTCTACTGCCGCGAGTGCGACGCGCAGACGAACAACATTCTCTAGCACTTCCTTGGCATCACATTCGTCGAGATCCCCTACGTCTTGGCATCAATCTCCTCTTCACCATTGTCGTCTTCCCTCTCCTCGGCAGATCTGGTCCTTCAACACGGCTGTTCTACTGAATCAACTTTTCCCTCTCCGTGCTCATACAGACGCTCCTGGGCCAGCTGCTCGTCTACTTGCTGTCCAGTGGCGAAGTGGTTGCCGTTTTGAGCGTCCTCATCAACTTCTTGTTCCTGCCCTTTGCTGGGTTCAACCCGCCGGCTGCTGCCATCCCGGACCTTTACCGATGAATCGTTGACGTCACTCCACATCGCTGTTCCCTATCTATCCTCGTCTCGTCCGTGTTCGGCAACTGTCCTGAAGATCCGGTGTATGATGAAGTTACGAAGGGGTACACCAACGTGCGGTAAGAATTCGCATGTTAACCCCTACTCTAACGGGGATCCCGTTACATGGAATTGACACCACACGGTGTCAATATGGAGATTGTCTAGCGTGACAATTCCCCACCAATATTATCCGGGATGGATACTATTGAAGGGATATTATCCTCTTTTAGGATAGTATTCATTCGCTGCTCGAAGATTGGTTGATAAACGACATATCAACCATATATTGCCACCAATCGCTGCTAGACGCGCGCAATGAGTGGTGAGCAGGTTGTCGCCATACGACAATGTAGCTTAATATAGTTGGATAAAGACTGAGGTTATATTGTTAGATTAACTGTATAGATTACAGTTCTCTTTTTACCCTTTACTTAAACTAGCACTTTATGTAGATTATCTTCCTCTGCACGTACTAGTGTACGTGAAGTTTCGTGGCACCCCAAGCAAAGGGTGCCCCGTTGCACCTGGTAGCACTTCGTAGTCCGTCCAACGACTACTTAGCGTCCGTCATGAACATGTTGGACGTAGAAAACGACAGCTTTCACATCACACGTGATGGCTACTCCCATCTGAGTGACTCAGAATGGGAGTTAGTCGGCCGCATGAGTGTGCTAATGAGCGAACCCGCCATCACCGGTATGTTGGAGTCTTTAAGCAGAGACCAGCAACATGCTGCTATCAACAAGTTCCTACAAGGGGAACTTGCTGTCGAAAGACTGAAGATAGCCTTGCTACAGCAGCAAGGCTCTTATCAGTCGATGGGCGGGCCGACGCACATGCGTCGACCCGAAAACTTGAAGACAGATGTCTCAAGGTACAAGGGAACCGATGAAGATTCCCTTTTTGAGATGGTTCGCCGAGTTAGACGATGCCATAAGGGCCCGTCACATCGAGGGTGACGAGATGCAAGTCACCTTCGCCCTGTCCAATTTGAAGGGACGAGCAAAGACTTGGACCTTAGGGCTCAAGCTTCACGACCCAAACGCGTTTGAGTTGTTGAAGATTTTGAAGTCTCGGCCCAAAGAAACGTTTGAGCCACCGAGAGCTGAGTTCAGAGCACGCTCTGCACTTCTGAGGCCCTAGCAAGGTAAGCGTGACGTGCACGCTTATGCACAACACCTGCTCTACCTTACGAGTAGCGTCACGGAAAACCCTGTTGAAGAGTACACGCTCATCAACGTGTTCATCTACGGTCTTTTAAAAGTGCCAGTGAAAACCTACATGTTTTGAGAGAACTTCCATACGCTGAAAAGGCGATAGCGCATGCGGAACAAGAGGAATTCTGCCTGAGACAGTCTCAGGCTAACTCGTCAAATTAAATTCCGACGAGACGACAGGAAACAGGGGTGCCGAACCGATAGACCTCTGTCACATTGAGAGCGAGAACTCTCGCTCTCTGAGTCACAAGCGTACGGCAAGATGCCATCGCTTTCAGAAGCTGGGACACTACGCCCACGAGTGTAGTGTCCCGAGCACTGCAACACGTCCCAAGACAGGACGTGATGACCACCGTTGGTCAAGGAAGGGTCCGAGGCGTGGGTCAGACCATGTCGCTAAGCCGCGACAGCAAGTCGGGCCTTCAAAAAATGGTAAGGGTCAGGAGGGGCGGAGCACCCTGCTGATCCAGCAACGTCAAGAGAATTTGCAGGACTCTTGACGAAGATTGCTCCCAACACGCAGTCTCTGTGTTACTGCCCCTAGTGATGAGGTGTCCCTCATCACTTTAAAGATCGAAGTAACAAGTGGAATGTCACTTCTCGCCCTTGTTGACTGTGGGGCGTCGAACAGTTTTATTCGACGTCAGTCGGTACGGGATGTAGACTCAACTATGTCGAGCGAGAGTTACCTCCAACGAAGATGACGGTGTGCCTTGCTACATGCGCATCCGTAACAGTGAACAAACATGTAGCGGGAATCCACTACACGTTAGAAGGAAAGCAGTACAATGATGGCTTCATCGTACTAGATCTGGATGACAAATTAAATGTCATCCTCGGTCTGCCATGGATTATAAGATACGAGTCATGGATCAGCTGGCAGCATCGATCCAAGAATATGCCTGCCGCTCGTTCAGCCGATGGTCATCCGATTAACGTCTTGGAGTGTCCACAAGTGTGTGGATGTACTACGAGTGAGTGCAATGGCCTCACTTGTGGTACGGTCGTTAGTATGACTGCACAAAATCACAGTGTAAAAGGCCACTACACTTTAAAACCAGCTTCCGGCACCTGGGTAGAGACACAGACTACGCCGAAGGTTCACCACTCGAAGATATCGAGTGGACTGTAGCATGGATGCAAACCAAGAAGGGTGCCTCCAAGATAGATACATATGTGTTGTTCAGGATGGACAACACGTTAAAAGAGATCGACTATCAGAGAGTCGATCGTAGAGCAAGCCCGATCGACTGAAAGAGAGTCGATCGAAGAGGACGTGACTGTGATAGCACACGTAACGGAAGAAATTCCGGCGTTCTTGAGAGCAATAACTTCCAAGAGATTTATGTTAAGGGTGTGGATCACCATCCACCTGCGAATGTGAATTTCCAGGAAATCACCGAGACAGTGAACGTCTTGGTAAATGACGGATCAAGTGAAGGCGCTTATAAACTTGATATGGTTACGCCCCCGAATTCAGCTTCGGAGGGGATCAAGTTGACAACGCTATAATCTAAAAGATTCCTGCGAGATCTGCGTAGTGCCAAGATCAAGCCGATTTGCGTACTCGTCACAGAGGACAAGTACGTCGCCGATATTCGGTCGGTGCAAGTGTTTGCTGAGAACGAACGGGTTCTCAGTCGCTCATCTATAAATGAGAGTGACCTCCATGAGAAGATCCGGATTAAGCGATACAAGTTTCAATCTTGGAAGTCTTTCAAGACAAATGTTCCGTATAAGGATTTGGTTGAATTTAGGGATGTATTCCCTGAATTCGTGCCACGCGAGCTGCCTAAGGAAAAAGGCTCTCGGCATGAGATCAAACTGAAACCCGGTTCTAAATACTGTGTCATGAAGCAGTGGCAACTGCCTTGTGAACAAGTACTTGCGATCGACAAGTTCTTTGCCGATCGCTTAGCGGCTGGTCATGTGAGGAAATCAACATCCCCACACAGCTCTCCGACCTTCTATGTGTGAAAGCCACAGGAGGGTGGCGGATAGTGCATGCATTCAATAAATTGAACGCTGCAACGGTGCCGGCTCAAACGCCAAAACCTAGAAAGGACGTCATCACTGATGGTATGGCAAAAAGTACCATCTTTACGTCCTTGGATCTGATTCATGTAATATATCAGATACTCACGCGTCTGCGAAACATCCCTTACACGGCAGTAATCACCCCCAGAGGTATGCTGTGGGAGTGGCTAGTGATGCCACATGGGCTAATTAATGCCCATAAAACGTTCAACAGATGTGTTACGAATTTGTTGTGATCGGTGCGAGATTTTGCACTGAGCTACTTTGACGATGTCTTCGTTCATATCCGGGCTATGGATGGAAAGACAGACGTGTAAGTTTATAGAATACACGTCCAGAAGGTTCTTACTCTAATGCGAGAGCATAAGTTGTTCTATAACCTCAAGAAGTGTATATTGGAAGTGAACAAAATACCACTTCTTGGCTGCGTCGTGGGTAAAACGGCGCACGCTTTGATCCGGAAAAGATCGAGGCAATTAGTGACTGGCCTGTGCCAGTCGACGTCAAGGGACTTCGAAAGAACCTTGACTTGGCGGCGTACTTGCTCAAGTACTCACGCAACTACGCCGAGATTACCGAAAATCTCTCTCGTCTGCAAAAGAAAAACGAGAGGTGGTCATGGAGCGCTTGCCAGCACTCCTTTTAAGGTATCAAGAACATCTAAATACAATCGCCTGTGTTGGCGATTGCAGACCAGGACCGACTATTCCATGTGGTCTGTGAAGCCAGCGATTTTGCAATCGACTGTGCGTTAATAGTACGACTCAGACGGCGTTGAGCGCGTCGTCTGTTATCAATCGCGTCAGCGTAATTACCTGATGCATGACAAGGAACTCCTTGCCGTAAAATATGCACTGGCTAAGTTTCGGGTTTATCTCTTAGGAGATAGGCCCTTCATCGTTTATACCGACCATGCGTCGTTACGCACGGCCGTAAACAGTCCACACGTCTTGCAACGATTGGCGGGGTGACTGTCTTTCTTCGCGGAGTACAACTTGTCCGTCGAGTATCAACCAGGACGACTTAATGTCGTCGCTTATGCTCTTTCGCTTCAGCCTGATTTCGAGCCGACTGCTCAACCTTACCAGTGGGGTGATCCCACTGTAGCAAAACTAACAGTGAGTGTTTCTTTGTCGACTCTGCTCGACGATGTGCGGAAAGCATACGCAGAAGATGAGTCTCTTTAGCGATTGATGGATTAAGTATCTTATCAATGCATTCAAGTTTTGAAAAGCTTGTCGTCTCAATACCGCTCTTCAACCTAACGGTATTCGGTTCGTGATGTACTGATGTACTACACAGCAGTCACCGGCAACACGCCTCGTTTCGTCGTTCCCGCTCATGATGATTTGCAATTGCGCATCATGTATGGGTGTCACGAAGCCCCTACAAGTGGGCATCACGGTGGAGAAAAGACTTACCCCACGGTAAGTCGTGACTTCCACTGGCCCCGCCAGTATGAGTTAGTGCGCAAATACATTCGCGCTTGCGTAGTTTGTCAACGGGTGAAGCCTATTACTTCATCCCGCGCACCCTTGCAGCCTCTTCCGATTCCAGCATCGTGTTGGCAGTCCATATCGATGGACTTCGGATTTGGATTTCCCAAAGACGTTCACAAGAATACTGGTATTCTTGTGTTTGTTGATCGGTTCAGCAAGATGGTACATCTTGTTGCTTTACCTGAGTCGATCACAGGCCAGGGCTGGGCTGGTGTCTTATTCGATTGTATCGTCGGACTTCACGGGTTACCCCGTGAACTCGTGTCCGATAGGGACCCCCGCTTCACAGCGGAGTTTTGGCAATCCTTGTTCCGATCACTTGGAACACGTTTGACGATGTCAACTTCTTACCATCCCGAAACAGATGGTCAGACGGAAAGCGTCAACTGCGTCCTCTAAGAGATACTTCGAAGGTATATCCACTCGTTTACGAGTTGGATTGAGTTCTTGCCGATGGCGGAATTCGCCATCAACAACTCGGTGCACGCGTCGACAACGCATACACAGTTCTTCGTGAATGGCCTACGCCATCCACTCTTACCCGCCTTCTTAGAGTTTGACTTAGGTTTAAGGAAGGGTGGACTATCTCGAACAGAAACCGATCTGGTTCTTTCTCATCACCCGTCGACAATGGTGTCGACGTGTTGGATGCGGATGTCGATGCGATCGATATCGATGATGATGGTGACGACGATGCTGGCATATTCAGCATCGCAAATGACTGCCAAAGTGAGGACGATGACACCCTCACTGGTGAAGACAACGTTCTTTCAGCAGTGCATACGAAGCGCATTACTGTTGATAGGGATGATTCAGCAGAGGAATTTTTGCTGACTCGCGAAGCGGTCGTTCGCTTCGTTCAAGACTCTATTGCAGATGCACTAGACAGACAGAATAGAAATGCAGACAAACAAAGAAGAGCAAATGTTCTTTCATTTAATGAAGGAGATTCAGTTTACCGTCTAAAGTAAATCTGCCGAAACACGCATTGACAGACGTGGGCAGCAGTAAATTACTGCCCAAGTACATCGGTCCATTTCGTGTGTTGCGCCGAATGGGCAACGCATACACGATTGAACTTTCCCATAAGATGTGTACGCATCTTGCGTTTTACGTTGGACGTCTCCGCCCGTACTATCAGTACGAGCCTGCTTCGAGAGGCGAAGAACACCTCCGCGGTCGAGAGCCAAGATCACTTTCGAGCGGTCCCGTTTCAACGATCCAGTCTGGTCGACTAGCAAAGCGAACTGTTCACGCAGTTCAGCGATGTTCTTTCAGCAGTGCATACGAAGCGCACTACTGTTGATAGGGATGATTCAGCAGAGGAATTTTTGCTGACTCGCGAAGCGGTCGTTCGCTTCGTTCAAGACTCTATTGCAGATGCACTAGACAGACAGAATAGAAATGCAGACAAACAAAGAAGAGCAAATGTTCTTTCATTTAATGAAGGAGATTCAGTTTACCGTCTAAAGTAAATCTGCCGAAACACGCATTGACAGACGTGGGCAGCAGTAAATTACTGCCCAAGTACATCGGTCCATTTCGTGTGTTGCGCCGAATGGGCAACGCATACACGATTGAACTTTCCCATAAGATGTGTACGCATCTTGCGTTTTACGTTGGACGTCTCCGCCCGTACTATCAGTACGAGCCTGCTTCGAGAGGCGAAGAACACCTCCGCGGTCGAGAGCCAAGATCACTTTCGAGCGGTCCCGTTTCAACGATCCAGTCTGGTCGACTAGCAAAGCGAACTGTTCACGCAGTTCAGCGATGTTCTTTCAGCAGTGCATACGAAGCGCACTACTGTTGATAGGGATGATTCAGCAGAGGAATTTTTGCTGACTCGCGAAGCGGTCGTTCGCTTCGTTCAAGACTCTATTGCAGATGCACTAGACAGACAGAATAGAAATGCAGACAAACAAAGAAGAGCAAATGTTCTTTCATTTAATGAAGGAGATTCAGTTTACCGTCTAAAGTAAATCTGCCGAAACACGCATTGACAGACGTGGGCAGCGGTAAATTACTGCCCAAGTACATCGGTCCATTTCGTGTGTTGCGCCGAATGGGCAACGCATACACGATTGAACTTTCCCATAAGATGCGTACGCATCTTGCTTTTTACGTTGGACGTCTCCGCCCGTACTATCAGTACGAGCCTGCTTCGAGAGGCGAAGAACACCTCCGCGGTCGAGAGCCAAGACCACTTTCGAGCGGTCCCGTTTCAACGATCCAGTCTGGTCGACTAGCAAAGCGAACTGTTCACGCAGTTCAGCGATGTATCGACGAGCTGCAGCCAGCTCATCACGAAGAGAACGAGTCAAACGTTCATTCTTAAGGTTTGCGAACGCAAACGCGGCACGATCGTCCGAACGATCGTGCAATAAGGAATTGTAAGTATCCCTTACAAGGTCATGGAGCTCATATCGCCGAGTCCGTTCGTGAGCCAGGTCTTCTTGAAACTGTTCCGTTACACGGTTCAGACCCCGAACATCAAGCAGATCCGACCCTCGAGCCGGATCAGGTGTTCCCGCCGCCACCACATCCTTTAATGGCCTCAGGCGGTGGTCAACGCTTTCTAGTGGAGCGTATCTTGAACTACCGCGACGTATATGGCGTCCGGACGAGTTACCTCGTCCTCTGGCGTGGCTATCCACCGGCCTTGGACAGCTGGGAGCCTCGTGCCCAGCTGGTTATTGATGTTCCGGGTCTCGCCCGAGCAGTATGACAAAACCCACCCGCTGCGTTCGAAGAAGGGCCGTCAAAAAACGACCCCCAAACGTGAGTGCAGGGATTGCAAAGTGTCAATCCCTTCAGCAATCTCAAAAGAGATGCGCGCCCTCCGGTAGAAAACATTAGGGAGGGAGGCCTCCCTAGGAGCACGGCTCGAGTTGTCCAGGCAACCTGGACACGAATCACCCCACGAAAGACAGGGTAATCCTGCCTATCTTGAAAGCTGGTGCAACTTGTATCGCGCCCCGACTAGGTTGCGTTTCTCAAACCTGTTGCAAGCTACATCAAGTCTACCAAGCCCGGCCTCACGGCCAATGCACTCGATGTTATCCATGCAGGCATTCCATCCTTGCACTAGGGCCTTTCCGTCCCGAACACGGCTGCCATTGTACCACCGATGTTTGAAAAACGCATCGGTGAAGAACTGCTTCTCAGCACGGATAGTTTCCGTGCTGAAATTATTGGGCGAATCTTACTATAACCGAACAACGGAAATCGATCCCAATCGGTAGTCATGCCGGCCAACCGGTCCAACTCTTTGGATGACGGCATCCAAGGAGACTCCACTGGAAAAGTGTGGCGCAGGAAATTTCGGTCCCTGGCCTCTTGATTGGTGTCAGCATGAGCAATAACACCAGTGACACCTCGATCCCTCGTGTTACTTCGCTCGTGATGATGTATAGGGGCATCACCACCATCACCACGTGTCCTATCGTTGGACGGACTTGCGTGGGGCGATTCGTCGGAATATTTGCTCGATCCGAAGATCTCGGACATGATGCCGCCTCGATGACCAGAGCCAGTCAACCTGGCTCTTGCAGTGTACGCCCCGGGTGATCCTGAGGCGAGATGTGTCGCCTTCGAGTCGGATGCATCATCTGACTCGCCAGAATAGATGAGCTCAATTCCAGGCTCATCTATATTGCGATTCGCAGTACCCACTGCAGACGCAGAGGAAGTATCTGTCGCACGTGGTAGCTCATCAAGTGGAATATTCACAAACAGGCATCGCCTGTTGCTAATTGTAATAGTAGACGAAGGATCACCTGCTACTGAAGCTTAATAAGTGCTCTCTTTGGCTGCACGCATACGTGCAACCGCTTTTCTGGCTGCTTCGTCAGCTCTTTGCATGGACTTTGACACCATGCGATAAATTGGCAAATAAGTTATAATTTGACCGACAAGTGCTCCCCTTCCCAGAGTGATCCAACGGTGGTCACCTTTTCCCAATTAGTTAAATTCTACCAACTGGTGATTAATGTTTAAAAGGGGGTTGATGTACGGGGTAGCCCGTTAAATGATACCGAAACCTAACGGTGTCAATAGGGATATTGTTCAGCGTGACAATTCCCTACCAATATTACCTGGGATGGATAACGTCGAAGGAATAAAAATCCTTTGTAGGACAGTATTCATGCGCTGCCTGAAGATTGGTTGATAAAAGACATGTCAACCAAGGTTACCACCAAACGCTGCTAGACGCGCGTAATGAGTGGAGAGCAGGTTGTTGCCAAACGATGACGTAGTTTAATAAAATTGGGTGAAGATTAAAGTTATATTGATAGCTTAACTATATTAAATACAGTTTTCTTTTTACCTTTACTCAAACGATCTGTTTGAGTCGGTTAGCTTTCTCTGCACGTACTGGTGTACTTGAAGTTTCGCGGCACCCCAAACAAACGGTGCCACGTTACAGCATCATGGCGGCGCGCAGAATTCTTGTTCAGGACATACTTTTGTATGCGGATGCCGGGAAGAACAAAGCAAATGGAGCCGATGTACCTTGGCGTACAGAGAGGGTATCGTCTTTACAAGTCTTGTTAAAAGTGCTTGTGGAGATGCTAATACAAGCATGGATGAATCATAGGATTCAACTCCTAACGTTTATAGACAATTACTTATCATAACGTCCAGTAGCTTCGTATAAATCCCAACGGCTTCATAAATTTCTAACGGCTTCACAAAAAATCCAAACATCCATGTTGGCAGCTGCCATCAGCCGACATGTCACCCCCGTGAAGCACTCAGCGTTGGCACGGAAATATGCATCGAACGCTGACTTGATCAGTCGAAGCACCCTTGTCAATTGTCTCTGTCCCGCTCGTGAGCATGGTCCGGATAACAAAGGGCCGCTGGCCACCGCACGAATTTTTACGTGACTACGCAAAGGAAGACGGAGCGTGACGTGGCCCCAGTTTTTGTAGAGGTTCTGATTACTATTTTCACGATCGTTGTCGGAGCGGATTGCGTCAAAGCGGCGTTCTGGAAATAGCTCCAGTGTACCTATTGTAATTGCCTGGTGATCGTATCTTGTCAGAATGAACCTTATCTAGTAGATCAATCTAGTTTGCTGTGGCAAGTGGCACGAACAGAAAAGGCGTCGCAGTAGACAGCCCTTTACGGTCGACTCGCTTACAGCTGCTCATTATGTTTAGGACCTCAAGGTGTACCCTTCACAGAAAGCGTACGCTTGAGAATTCTTCGACATTATCGGCTTCAATTTGATGCCATTACTGCTCGAAAATTCTGAGCTCGTCGCCTGTAAAATCTGTCTGTGTATCGTAAATGACTTCACAAACACAGCAATTACCTATCAAAGCTCTTGACAGTGGTGAGCCCCAAATTGTTTGCTTGGACACCAACTACAAGATACCGTGATGCCTGTTCTTACACGGTCATAACGTAGATTTTCGTGTAAGGCCCAATAAAATGGACATGGACCACATCAAACAGCTTCACGCTTTTCGAATTTATCTGTAGCCTTATCTTTTCTCGGACGCTTTGAAAAAGGATGTTGGACCTGACGAATTCTAGCGCTAACGAAGTGACTTAAATCATTCCTCTGCCGGAGACGAAACGCGCTGAATTTGATGGTGTCTCTTGAGTCGTTAGAGCCGATTTATCGCCCGTAATAGTCCATCATTCATTGTTGAAAATGACATGCTGAAAAAGATCGACTGCATAAGCACAGTGTTTGAATATCTCCTCCCATATGCAAATTGCATAACCTCTACACAATTACTTCATCAACAGAATGTGAGATGAAATATTGTGTCTCATTGTAGCCAGGCTTATCTGGAGACAAGGAAATCTAAAAGCTTGGCTGCCCGCCAAATTTACCTGATTGAACCCTATTCAAAAGCTGTAATTTATTGTATCACACGAGTGTACGGTAGAGGAGGATAGGTCAGGCTTGTCGATTTGAAGGTAGTATTGTTTCTCAAATAAGAAGCGACCCAAATCTACACTGATTCCCTTTTTTTGCTTGATGCCACGGTGAAAGACAACGAAAATTTCTAATGCTAAAGCGAGCTTTATTTACTTCTTTGGGAATGACTATACTCATACCCAATCTTTGCTATCTCCACACACACTGTACCAATTTTATTCATATAACATTATCGATGATGGGTGATTGGCTAAGCGATCACACTAAATCGACAATACTGTATATGCGAATACGCTAATGCATTTCAAACGTTCCTGTGCCCAACCTCTATCGCTGATGCCATTCCCACTAAGCGAACTGATTTTCTGCTAATCTGTGATGTACGATTTTTGTCACACGAGTAGTTGCTCATTCGACGGGATACGAGGATAGCTCATGTTATATTTCAAATCAAACGTGCAAATTAATGCTTCAAAGACGATCACACATCTAAGACGATATCAATGGAAAGGCTGGTTATTGCTAGGAGAAATCCATACGAGCCTCTTACTACACTTTTTTGGACAGCTGCGACAAGTAGGCACTTATATATCATTAATAAAACAAGTGGCCTCCCGTCTTAAAGTGGCTCTGATACCACGACTGATTAAAGTGCTGTAAACCTCGTCTTCTCTGGTTTCGTACATGTTCATCTCAATCGGTGCACATTAAGACCGAGCCGATCGAAGCGTTTGAATCAATCTAGCTTATCGTACACACTCATTTATCCTGTCTATATTATTCTTTCTTGAGTCGCTTGTATAGTATTTGTCATTTGTGAGCGAACAATCTGCCGGATCGTAACTTTCTAATAGCATTTTCTATATTTTGTCCGATTAATCCTCTCTAGATTTGTTCTTTCATCTATTGGTCAAGTCTATTTCATTATCTTTTCATAGCTAAGGAGAAGTTACGATGCACTTGCACTCGTACATACCCCACATTATCCGCAAATTAATGTGATGCGCGATTACCAATCAACTTTTATTCAAGATAAGCTCGATGAATTGCAAACATGTAGTATTATATACACAAATGGTCAATCATCTCCAAAGTTTTACTGCATCCGGTCATTGCTTATCCGCCTACACGTCAGATGACGAAATATTCAAACTGCAAGTGCCGATCTCACTGGGCAATTTCCCGACCCATCAATACCTAATATGATGTAGACCTAAACCTTTTCATCAAGCGCCATCTTCCTTGCGTAATCGGGTTGAAAGCGGCGATAAATAGTATCCTCAATTTGCTCCGGGGCCTATCGCTTGGCGAATTACTCTGCGTTGATTGCCATGGCTGGGTCCGGCATATATGTTTGGTCTCGATCTTTTGCTGCAAAATAATCCTTAAATGCACTTACAAAATAAGCGAAATACGTTCCAATACTTTATTTTGCATACGATAGTGTGCTGTGTGTCAGGTCGTGGGTTTAGCGATACAAGATTTGGTGTGCGATGTCAATGTTATGCTGAATTTTAAAGCTACCGGCATGAAAGATTGTTTTGGGATAGCAAATAGTAAGTATCCCTAGCTTTTTAATGAGCTTACGGTGTGTGTATATATAATTTTACGACCATGTGTCGCAATGTTCAGATGATTTAGTTAGATTGAGCGAGCACCTCTGCGCCTTTCAAAATTGCAATTATAATGCTCTTCAGAGGTTTCGATTGTTTATAGATACTGACGCATCATGAGTACAAGCAGATTTGTTAAAATTGACTGAGCCGTGGTTTAAACAAGGAGGGTAAGATATTGCTTATCGCGAAGGGTGGTTATAAATTCAGGTTTTTTTCACCACAGTGAGAAACAATTTAGCGATTTACTCCCTTTATTTCACCGTACACTTTTTTTTACTTTAGGCCTACGTTAATAGCTTCATCGTATAATGCACATCAATGATTATTTTGTGCTCGTTCAGCAACCGTTGGTCACTTTTTTTTAAATAGCCGCAAACCGAGAAATGAATACTTTAAAATCTACCATTTAAAAACGATTTGACGCCGAAATTGATCGCAAAGTGATCAAGCCACCGATTGTCAAGTGTTAGAGTCTTAACTAAAGCTTTATAGAAGGCGTTGACAGCTACTTGTGCCCAGATTTCTGTCATGCATGAATAAAGAAGTAGACGCATCTTCAAGCTGAGATTACAGTACTTTGCCTGATGATTAGTTCATCAAATCATAAGATTTATTCAGGATGGTTTCATTGTAAAGAGAAGGCACCATAGACTGCAGAGCATGTTAAGATGTCCTTTTCCCTTATAATAATATCTTGCGGTAACACACAAGTATTCTGGAAAAAAATTCGCTAAATTTGGGACAAAGACTATGAAACAGATGGAGCACAAATAATGAAAAATACTAAAATATAAAGAATTTGAACCGTTTATTAATGAGTGCATCTGGTCGATATTGATCCTATGTAGTTTGAACTCTTCTTAGTGCAGCACATAACGAAGCTGAATTGCTAATGACCACTGCCTATATCGGAAGAGTGAAATTTGGAGAGTGATGGTCACATCTTGTAGGTAAACGATATCAAGGTAGGGATACCTACGACTTCAGAACCATAAGAATTAATTTAAGTTTCATGCAGATTAATGAACCCAGTATCAGAACTGACAGAACCGGGTGTACGAATGGTTCGCTACGAATCCCGTAGAGCCTTACAAATCGTCAACCGAGTCTTTGCAAATAAAATAGAAACGACAGCACTTAACTGCACTACTCCTCGTAAGTGAATGCAAAGCCTAATGCGCCGCTTAGACACCATCACGAGTTGTCGGTAATCTTGGTGGCATGAAGATGCTAGTGTCAAGCGCAAATTTAGATCCGGTGTTTAGAGGTTTATTTTTGAGAACCCGAGTGACAACTTGTGTTAGTGGTATCGTGTCTTGTAAGGTCATTAATAAAGAGTATACATGAACGACGCAGAGCACATGTAAATACAAAACACTTATATAGTAGATCTGGACTGTTTGGCATAAAAACTATCAATTTGCATCCGGCGATGAGCATCCAGGTCCAAGCGTGTGCTCGTAATTAATTTAAGTAAAACGAAGTTATGACTTAAGTTGAGTGGATCTAAAAAAAAGTATAGGGACCAACAAAGCTGGTGACTTAAGTTGAGTGGATCTACAAAAAAGTTTAGGGACCAACGAAGCTGGTGGGACTAACTTTTAAGATTAACTAGGCATCTAATTTTCTAAAGGGTACTCAAGGAGATCTTTAACTAATTCATCCGTTAAATTGCACAATGATGCATGTAATTTGCTCTCATCTTCTTGCCATTTCATTAAGCTTGTCATAGGGCTCTTGAAGCTGCCACGCACTACCTCTACACACACCTTCAGGAATATATTGATGTGTCCTTTCGCGTGCTGCAAGGCTGGAGTGGGCATCTTAGAAAAAGGGGTCAAAAGACCGTTACCTTACGAAAGGAATCAACATTGTGTATGTGATTTACAGTTCCAAGTTTATATGAGATAGCTCTTGTGGTTGATAACATCAGTCATACATTTATGACAGATTGTAAAACCATCTACCAATCTCTTGGGATACTGACGATTGCTATGGGAATTAGTCTAACCTTAGCATTGAGTAGTTGAATGAGATTAATTACAGACAAAACTTAGAATAAAATGACAGTTTCCATTTTGATTGATGATCGACGCGTGTCGAGTTTAGGCGTCGGCAGATCGTAAAGAGTGAAAGAAATTGTGGTGTGTAGTTTAAGGCACTTTGTGTGTAAGATTCTTGGAATCGTTGTAAGTCTCCTGAACCCAGTACTAAAAGCTACATGATAAGTTATAAAAACTGGAGATTCTATAGAATAGTACATACTTAGTTTTGTAAAACCAAGTGACTTCTAGATTCGTAAGTCTTCTTCTGATAAAGAGCTGAGTAGCTCCACTACACTTTACGGCTTGTTGCGACTCGGAAGCAATTATTGTACTCCGGCACACACGTCAGAACTAGGTTGCAAATGAGAAAGATTTCTATCTCTCTCTTACTAAACATAAATCTGATTGACAATTCGTCGAAAGGAGCGCACTCCGATAAAAAGCGATCTTTGAAGAGCGCTTTATCCGAATACATGCGCTTTGATGACAAGCTTTAATATGATCATGAAATGACGTCTAATTGTGACGTCATCTGTGTGTGCAACTTACACTTTGTTGGTAGAGGTATGCTGTCGATGATTCATAACTACATGGAAGGCCTTATTGCGTAACGCACTGTAAGCCTTTATTAGAATTTTTGTGTCTTTATACGGACACTATCATGTAACGCTTTGACCCCGTTATGGATCTATAATGGATAGAAATCGACACGAGTGCTGGAATCTCGTTAAAATCCAGTGAACTCTATGAAGCACCGTTTGTTTAACCGTAATTCTGGTCGAACGTGGGAGGAGATAGGTCTGGTAGGAATTACATAATATATGTAGGTAGGACTTGATGATATATAGGCAGAATGTAAAGATTAGCATTAAGGAGTAGCAAGTGCTGACGCTTGTTGGGTCAGTAAGTATTTAAATAAACAAAAATAGACGAACTCTCAGTATAAATACATCAAAGATTGGGTTAGGAGTTCTTATTGCATTACTAACAACGGCTTTTGCGAAAATGTCCACAATTTTATTAGGGTAAACCAATTTTTTTAAGTATGCTGGCGGTTAGGATTGACTTACTTGCGTTGCAGATTGTAACCGTTTCCTGCTATCGGTGGATCCCAAATGAGTGGTGTCTACAAAAAGTTAGAGCAGGATATAACCTGTGAGGGCCCGAGTAAACATTGTTTTAAAATTGGTAAGATTCGGTTCTGTTAAAACAGAAGTTCTCGAACATTTCAATTGCTTTATAATAATTTCTGCACTTGTATGCTCTACTCTTCAATGTGCCTGTTCAGAGGATTGCAAAAATCTCACAATATGGCAATAGCCCTAGTATACTCTGGACAACAACCGATTACCTCCATTCTTTACATTTTAAAATATGCGGACGGAATTTACGTCAAACATTCCGAAAACAATGAGCGCTTACAAACTGACATAAAGCGAATGAAATCGAAATTTGTAATCATGGTTCCATTCATCTGTTGCTTTCTGTTATGATGACACAAGAAGCCAATTTAAAATTGGTCTGGTTTGCTTTTGCTTACCAGGAAGTCTCAATTATGCCCCCCCACCGCAGCACATACTCATCCTTTTGCCTTACCTAGAGCTTGTAGGCCATAATCATTTAAAATATCAGATATGGGGAAATCTGACGTCATATGCGAACAACTTAAGTTGTTAGACCGTATTGCGTCAAGCGAATGACAGGAAGAGTAAAATTGATATCACTTATTCTAAGGCAACATTACAATAGTTTGTACGGAAGCGTACACAATTCTAGCACGAACAAAACGTTAGCACGGTACTTTGCGTGATTTCGTCTTTTCTCCGGCATCATCTTGATTTGCTTCAGATGTCATATCTATCATATTTTTATTTGCACTTTTCTAAAATTGAGAGCGTGTTAACGAAGGTAATTAGAACAGTTGGTGAACTTCTCTTTGAGCCTATGAATAAAGTTGTAGTTGAATCAAAGTAATTTCGTAGGTACCAAAAAGTGTTAAACTAATAGTTGATCTGTAAAGTAGTTTTTCTACTTGAAGCGTGATTAATTAGTCACAAGATAGGACCTCTGCTTGTCTTCCTGGTCTATCCTCATGTCAGCGAGCTTCGTAAGGTTTTAGTTGTTGTACCAGACTGGCTGTAGTGCACAAAAACTCTAACAACAGATGACATATTCTGACGACTAAACGCTGTATCTCGTAATCGTAGAAGGGAGCATTATAGGTGGCTCCTGAATGTGTGATGGTTGGTCAATTTATTCGTTTCATAGCTGCATGTACCAGCACAAGATTCCAGATGCACCGACGCCTTTACGCGTTTGTCGTGCGTGCATGTAGCTACCGGGGGATTTTTATCTACAATCGTGTAGAATTTTAGCAGCGATAACTGATCAAAATGACAGAATATCGATGCAAAATCGATTGTGGCTAGATGTTAAATACTTCGTGTCTGCCACTGCTTTATTTTGTATTCTTTTACATGATGTACTCGCATGTTTTCGTCAAAAGCATGGACATGCTACGGCTTCAATTGCTATCGGCACTGGGTAGTAATACATGGAATAAGAGATCTTGTCCGTCTACAAGCCTCATGCGTCCACTTGACATTAATACGGATATATAGCACCAAAAATAGTATGTTGTGGCAAGACTGCTTTATTCTGCTTCGAAATTGCTCGCTTCCGCTTGAAGCATATTAAAATTTTAGAGACTTAGAATAGTGCTGAATCTCCTCAAGCGAAAGGCGTCGAGTTTAATTGGCTGATGTCTCAATTTTTTTAAATCGAACACAATTTTAACCGTTTATCGGGCCAACTTATCAGCCTGACGTGTAGTCACGCCTTGTTTTATGAGTCAACAAGGCCATTTGAGAATTAGCCGTGTTCAGCTCTACCTCCTAGAGCCTTTACTAAGCCTATTTGTAATCTTTAAAACTCCCACGCCCGCTTAGACCTTACGTTTCCCGCGCCCTAACAGTGTTCTGGTTTGTAGCGGAATGACGTCTTGGCAAATTCTGCCGTGGTTCGCACAAAAAATAAAAGGACGGAGATGCCTTGTGCTTCCGCTACGTGCAACATCTAAGGATGTTACGTTACTGTTCCGCACCTTTTAATTTTGTCTCTTCTTCAAGTGCATGACTGTGATCCATGGGCCCAGCTGTAACGATGTGTTCCCTTATACGACTTTAAAAGCAACTCGAACATATACTCAATTTGTCAGCCCCAAGTGGGTTTAAATGCGTCTAAGGAGTTACACACTGCACCCAAGGTAGTGGTGCAGTGCGTCATACTCATATTTTGCTACAAAGTGGGTCAGACTCGTAATTAGCCAACAGCATGCGAGCTTTAGTTGAGTAGCTCTCGCGGCCACGAGACCATTCGTACTTAGGGTGAAATACAAAACTACAATAAAAATAACAAAATATAAGAGCTCAAACTAATCTAATAAAAGCACGCGCTTGACACGGTTGATCTTCTATCGCTTCCTCGTAAGACCGTAAGTGTATGTTTAAGTAATAGCGCTCTCGCCCCGATATCTAATCCCTAACAATCAAAACCGGGCACGTTCATGTGTACAGTAGCGAGCCTTTTTAATGGTTAACTAGGCGTCTAACGCAATTACTACTGCCTCCTCAAAAGTCAAGGGATAGTCACATAAAACTCCTGTCCTAGCGACCCCAGTACGCTATTCTTCCATCAAAATGGTTATGCGGACTTTGTCAGAGAGGGGAAACAAAACGCAAAGCAGCAAGAAGAGCTCTCAAGTCATGTACATAAACCAGTGACTTTATCGTCCTTGTCGGATAAATAGGAAGCGTGAACGCAATCGATACGACTGATAAGAAGGTGCTAACATGCGAGACATCTACCTTCTGAGCAAACCTTACGTGTAAAATGCGGCCTCTACAGAAGTGATAAACATCCGAACCCATTCTCTGACCCGCCTCCAAGCTTTGCATGGCCAGGCAAACTCTCTGCGGCTCGGTTTGCAGCACAGTGGCGCTCCACGCCAATTCGACCTTTCGATCTGGGGAAGAAACTTTTCTCCCTATAATGTATGAAGCTGATGACACTCAGAACGAGTGGACAATCTTTAAGGCTCTCAGCAAGCATAGTGATGTAGTGTGTTTGCATAGCCGATGCCACATGGTTGTGTACCTGTCCGATGAGCGCGGTCACAATTTTCACTAAAGCGTCCAGCCGCTCATTTAGCACTTCTAGGTCTTAGAGCACAATATGATCGATTTGATTGATCACAAACATCTTTTTAGGTTTAAATAGCGCGATGCGTTTTTCTCAGAGAGATAGAAATCTTTCTCAAAAGACTAAAAGTTTTGCGACTACAGTGGAGGACTGACTACAGTTTCTACTAGGTATAGTCAAGCTACTCAGCTATTTATCAGAAGAAGACTTACGAATCTAGATGTCACTTGGTTTTACAAAACTAAGTATGTACTATTCTATAGAATCTCCAAATTTTTATAACTTATCATGTAGCTTTTAGTACTGGGTTCAGGAGACTTACAACGATTCCAAGAATCTTACACACAAAGTGCCTTAAACTACACACCACAATTTCTTTCACTCTTTACGATCTGCCGACGCCTAAACTCGACACGCGTCGATCATCAATCAAAATGGAAACTGTCATTTTATTCTAAGTTTTGTCTGTAATTAATCTCATTCAACTACTCAATGCTAAGGTTAGACTAATTCCCATAGCAATCGTCAGTATCCCAAGAGATTGGTAGATGGTTTTACAATCTGTCATAAATGTATGACTGATGTTGTCAACCACAAGAGCTATCTCATATAAACTTGGAACTGTAAATCACATACACAATGTTAATTCTTTCGTAAGGTAACGGTCGTTTGACCCCGTGACACCCCCCTCCTCCTAACTGACTTGACCAAATAACGCCGATCGAGTTTTTGCATCATCAAAGTCAAGGGCTATTCTTAAAAAATGCGTTTTTTGCTCGTATTGTATGGCAACGCCTGACGAGTCAAAAACCCTTTCTGACGTCTTCGGTTTTAAAGAAATGATGTGGACTATATTAGTAATTTCGACGTGAAAGCCCGAAAACCAGTTTGCGACTACAGACCGAGGTAGACACCGAATTCGTCCTCTGAACGGGAAGCTGCGGATGCATATATTGCGCTGCACATGAAACCCCCTGCGTATTTTGAGTGATTATCACAAACCCGCTAGATGCACAGCAAAAGAAGGTTATTTAAAAACGAGGGAGTGCTTAGCGATTATATTCGATAATGGCGACACTCGAATATCATGCTACCTTTTTTCTTTCCTAATTAGAAGAACTTCTTCGACAGACTGTGGAAAATTTAATGGCATTGTGGATCATCAGTCCAGCAGCCAACATATCAGGAGACGTCGAAGCGCGCAGTGCATAAGCGATAGATACCTGGTGCATTTGTTTTAGTAAAATGCCAATATGAGGCAAGGCTTGCATAGCAAGTTCATGGTGTACGAGCTCCACCGACATGAGGTTTCCCTCTACTCCTAGGCTAAGGAGATTTGGCATCCGAAGAAGAAGATGCGTTTACGTGCGAGGTGCACAAAGCGCGACACTTAGGCAGCATGGTATTTAAAAGAGCAAGAGTTGACGAGACTGACGTCAGTATCTAAGAAAAGTCCGACATGGCTCTGCTTTTTTGAAGGACAAAGGCCATTAGCAGGCGATTTTATGCTCGCACTTCGTCCCAGCTTTGCCGTTCTATGCAAATATACATTGGACTTCGGTCGTGAATCCGCAAGGAGCCCTCATTACTCGTGAGAAGCATGAGAGATGGCGAGTTGACCCCCTTCATGGATTCGTAACATTTACGGCAAATTAATCTTGTTGAGAGGGTATCGAATACTTCCATGAGATCCCATACTCAGGTTAATTCCAGCACTTTAACATATACTCATTTCGTCCATGACAACGACGATGTTTCAGCAACCTCTCCAAAAGAAAACGGGAGGTTCCTTTTCTCGTCAAGAAATACTGGTAGCTTTTGGTGTGTTGGATGCAGCCCATGTGGATATACTTTCAAGGTGAACAGTCGGCACGAGCCTTTGTGTTAGACCCAGCGCACGCTTGACGTGGTGCAAGTCCGTATGTTGGCGAATAGAAAGAGTCAGAAGCGGACGGACACCTCCTTATTTAGAAAAGCGACCTGTGTGAAGATACCATTCACGGCGCAAGTGCCTCCTGATAAATTCAAGACAGATCCCTTTGCGGCTTACGAAGGCCTACTTAATACAGAGGGTGTGTAAGAAATTTCGTGGTAATTTGAGCTTATACGCAAGTCCGTTTTTGACTACAACCGTGCATGGTCCAATGAGGCAATGCAGGTTTGCCTTCGACATATCAGACGCTACATTTGACGGTAAATTATAAGATTTTTTTAGTAAGACTTGGTCATCTACCCCGTATATTTCTATTCAGCTTCTTTCTTCAGCATCTACTTGTTCCTACTGTTTGTCTAGGCTATCATCCATTGCGTCACGCCAAAGTTCTAAGACGACTAACTGCGTTGTGGGGAAGGTGTAACGGGGCACCCTGAAGCTTGTACTGGTGACAGTACAAGCTACTTATTCTGATGACAGAATAAGGCGGTGCCTCGTAACTTCACGTACACCCGTACGTGCAGAGGAAGACGGTAAGAAGAAGCGAGTACTTGGTTAGAGTAAAAAGTAGAACTGTATTTATAATAGTTAATGTCTGTTAATCAACCACTGTTTATCTTCATCTAACTATGTCTAAATAAAAATGTTTATATCAACTATCTGCTCACCACTCATTGCGTGCGTCTGTCGTGGCGCGTCTTCGTTGGTTGATATAATGGCCTATATCAACCAATTAGGAACTACTCGTAAGTGCTACAGAATAATTGTCCTTATGACAATATTCTCAGAAAATAACTCTTATAGTTATATTCTACTGACAATGTCTTATAAAATGTTATGTAACGATTCACCCCGTTACATCACCCCCCCTTAACCATCAGTCACTTTAGTGACTGATTGACTAAATGGATGCTCGTCCCAAATCATTTGGGACAGGGTTTACACTTGTTGGTCCGAGTCCACTTTCCAACAGTTTATAGCATGGTTAACAAGCCCATGCGATGCGCGTGCAAGGCCGCCGAGAGCGCGTCCGCACGTCTCTGTGCGGACGCCGAAGCAGAAACCACAGCAACTGATGTCTCATCGGTTGCTGAAGCGGCCCAGCCTGTGTCACATGGTGATGCAGGCACTGGTCATGAAGACGCTCATGTCTTCACAGAGTACGAGCTCGGTGTCTAGTACTCTCCTGATACGGAAGACGGATCCGTATCGACGGCGATCGAATCCAAGCCGCCTGCCAAGCGTGGCATGGATGATGCTATGCGTCGTAGCATCTTTGGTTCATCTGATGAATCAGATGAACCATCGCCGAAGCGAAGGCGCTCGAGGTCGCGAGACTCGGGCGCTAACAGTGGTTTCGGTTCTCCTATTGACACCACTTCACAGCGAGGTGCCAGTACTTCTGTCGGCACATCGCAGGAAGAGCGGGACCGCAATGTGTTGCGTCTCGCTCCTGAGAAGAAGGCATGGATGCCTCCAAAATCGGTCATGGATCACTTGTCGGCGACGACGAGTGATCGGTATCGAACACGGTTGTTCGATTCGTCAAGGATCCATCACCTTGACCCCAGCGCGAAAAACTATCGCGCTGAACATGAATTCTTCATCGATGCTTTCTTTAAACATCGATGGTACAGTGGGAATCACAAACGTGATGGTCCCTCACTGCTTCAAGCGTGGAACGCCTACATCCATAACCTCGAGGATGTAGGTCGTGACGCTTGGAACGACAAACTTATCAAAGCTCGTGATAAGTTTGAAAAGCGAACCCCAACAGGTGCACGCTACAAGCTGCATCGTCTGTCAAGGGAGAAAGGATTACCCTGCCTCTCTTGGGAAGACTCGTGCCCATCTTGTGTGAACAACTCTGCACGAGCACCTAAGGAGGCTTACCTCCCTAATAGCCCGTGGTGGCGCGTACGTATCTCTACTGAGATGTACGAAGGGATTGACAACCTGAAATCCCTTTACGACCGTGCCGGGAAGACTTTCTCCGGCGGTCCTTCTGCGGTACAGGATGCGCCGCATCGTACTGCTCAACCATACCCAGTACGTCGATCATCAGTTGGGAGCGGGGCTCCCAAGAATCCCAGGACGGGGGATAGCCGCGCCACCGGACGAGATAACTCGTCCGACGTCCGTTCACGTCGCGGTGGTTCAACAGCTGCTCATCCAGATAGCGCTGGCCACCGCGAGAGTCCTCTAATGGAGGTGGAGGAGGAGGGAAGACGCTCTCCACACGACCATGGGGATCCGTGTGTTCCCGAGAGCTTCTTTGATCGCGTAACGCAAGGGTTACGCAACGATCTCGAACATGAGCGGGACAGGCGTCTCCAAATGGCGGACGCTGTCTCGAAGCATCGAGCTGAGTTTGCCTTTGCTCAGCTTGAGAACGAGAGATCTCTGACGTCTCTTCGTGACGAGCTACGGGTAGCTCGTGGGATTGTTGATCGGTCTCGGGGTGAGATAACTGCTCTTCAGACCCTTGTTGATGCCCACCATCGGGAGCACAAGGCTCTCTGCGAGATGCTTGAGCGCAAGGGCGTTCTTCATCGGAAGAAGCAGCGTACTGATGGTACGGCTTAAGCCGACCAACGTAAAACGTGGGATGCGTTCGCATCTTACGTGGTAACTCGATCGTGTATGCATTGCCTAGGCGGTGCAATACACGAAATGGGCCGATGTACTTGGGTAGTAGTTTACTGCTACCCAAGTTAGTCACTACATGCTTTGGTAGATTAACCGTAGACAGTAGGGACTAAGTCACCTTTATTAAATAAAAGAGTGTTTGCCCTTCCATTCTTGTCTGTGTTTTGCTTTTGCTTATCCACCGCTTCGGCGATGGAGTCTTGCACAAAACGGACTACCGTTTCACGAGCCAGTATGAACTCATCTGATGACTCGTTAGCTCCAGTGCGCTGTGAGCGCACTGCAGCAACATCAACCTTTTCTTTAGTGAGGGCTTCCGCACTCTCACTGGCATCATCTTCTTCGATATCGATGTTATCGATATCGGCACCAAACGCAATGACATCTTCGTCAGAGCGGGATGAGCGTGAACCAAATCGTTTTTTGATCGCGCGAGTCCCTCCCCCCTTAAACCAGAGTTACACTCTAGTAAGGTGGGTACACGCGGATGGCGCAAGCCATTCACGTAAAACGGTGTATGTGTCGTGGACGCATGCACCGAGTTGTTAATATCAAAATCTACCATTGGCAAAAACTCACTCCAGCTCTTAAAGGAGTGTACGTATCCTCGAAGTATCTCTTCAAGGACACGATTGGCACGTTCCGTCTGACCATCTGACTCTGGATGATCAGATGTAGACATCTTCAAGCGCGTTCCGAGTATTTGAACACGGAACGCCAGAAATCAGCAGTGAATCGTGGATCTCTGTCTGATACGAGTTCACGGGGCAACCCATGAAGTCGGAAGATGGTGTCAATAAAGACACAAGCACAGCCACTTGCTGTGATTGACTCTGGTACAGCCACAAGGTGTACCATTTTGCTGAATCTGTCAACAAAAACGAGAATACCCGTATTCCCGCGTGCGTCTTTGGGTAACCCGAAGACGAAATCCATTGAGATGTATTCCCAGCACTCAGCCGGAACCGGTAGAGGCTGTAAAGGTGCACGCAGTGAAGGACTTGACTTCACTCGTTGACAGAATTCGCATGCGCGAACATGCTTTCGCACAAACTGATACTGGCGGGGCCAGTAAAAGTCTCGACTCACCGTGAGATATGTTTTCTCTCGGCCACGATGTCCTCCTATAGGAGCATCGAGATACTCGAACATGATCCGCAAACGCAGATCAGTATCATCTGGAATGGTAACACGTGGTGTGTCACCAGAAACGGCTGTATAGTACAGTAACCCGTTGCGAGTAGTGTATCGATCTGATGCAGATCGATACGCAGACGACAATCGTTTCAGCGATTCTCGAGATGGCTGTGAGAGATGTGTCAACAACTTCACAATCTCACCATCTTGGGCGTATGCCCGCCTCACATCATCATACAACGGTGTAGATAGGACTGAGGACGTCATAACCGCAACAGTGACTGTCTCACTGTTGGGTTTCGCGACTGTTTCAAAGTCGGGACGACGTGAGAGTGCATCAGCGACAACATTGAGTCGTCCTGGTTTGTACTCGACCGTAAAGTTGTATTCCGCAAAGAATGACAACCACCGCGCCATTCGTTGTGAAAGGTGCGGGCTGTTCGCTGCCGTGCGTAATGACGCATGGTCAGTGCAAACAATGAAGGGTCTATCTCCTAATAGATAGACTCTGAACTTCGCGAGTGCATACTTCATGGCAAGGTGTTCCTTGTCATGCACTGGATAGTTCCGCTCAGCTGGTTGCAGCTGACGCGACTGATAGGAGACAACGCGTTCAACGCCTTCTAGGTCGTACTGCATTAATGCACAGCCGATTGCGAAATCGCTGGCATCACAGACCACATGAAATGGCCTGTACTGATCGGCTATTGCTAGGACTGGGGATTGTATCAAGCTCTTCTTGATACCATCAAAGGAGCGCTGACATTCAGCGTTCCATAACCACCTCTCGTTCTTTTCAACAAACGAGAGAGGTGCACAGTCATCTCGGCGTAATTGCGTGAATACTTATGCAAATATGCCGCTAGCCCAAGGAATTTTCGAAGACCTTTGACATCAACCGGCACAGGCTAGTCGGTGATCGCCTTGATCTTTTCGGGATCAGGACGTACACCTTTCTTACCAACGATGCACCCAAGAAGTGGTATTTCACTTGCTGCAAATATACACTTCTTGAGGTTAGCATACAATTAATGTTTTCGCATGATTGTAAGAACCTGTCGGACGTGGTACCTGTGAACCTCAACGTCCGGCTTTCCATCCATAGCTCGACTATGGGTGAATACGTCATCGAAATAACTCGGCGCGAATTCTTGTACTGGTCTCAACAGATGTGATACACATCTGTTGAACGTGGCAGGGGCATTACTAAGCCCTTGTGGCATTACTAGCCATTCCCAGAGCATGCCGCTAGTCGTGCTAACTGCGGTATAGGGTATATCCCGTTCCCGCATAAGGATTTGATAGAAGCCATCCATCAAATTCATGGACGAAAAGATGGTACTCTTTGACATACCATCAATGATGACGTCCTTCGTTGGTATCGGCGTCTGAGCCGGTACCGTTGCAGCATTCAGCTTGTTAAATGCATGCACTATCCGCCACCCTCCTGTTGTTTTTCACACACAGAAGGTCGGAGAGCTATGTGGGGAAGTTGATTCCCTCACATGGCCCGCAGCTAAACGATCGGCAAAGAACTTGTCGATCGCAAGTACTTGTTCACGAGGCAGTGGCCACTGCTTTATGACACAGTACTTCGAGCCTGGTTTAAGATCGACCTCGTGTCGAATACCTTTATCCTTCGGTAATTCGCACGGAACAGTTTCAGGGAATACATCCTTGAATTCAACCAAATCTTCATAGAGAGGATTTGTCTTGAGCGATTCCCACGATTGGGAGTCATATCGCTCAATTCGTGTCTTTTCATCTAGGACACTCTCGTCCATAGATGAACTACTGAGAACTCTCTCGTTCTCAGTAAACACTGTTGCTGACCTTATGTCGGTTACACACTCGTCGTCAGCGACGAGTACGCAGATCTGCTTGACTTTGCCACTACGCAGATCACGCAAGAACCTTTTATGTTCGAGCGTTGGCAAGTGAGTGATCTCCGAAGTTAACTTCGGAGGCGCAATCAGATCAAGTGTATAAGCGCCTACACTTGATCCGTTATTGACTATGACATTCAATGTCTCTGTCATTTCCTGGGGGCTTATTCCCTCAGGCTTCGAAGGACTTATTCCTTCGGCTTCCCGGGGACTTATTCCCGCGGGTTTCGGGGAACTTATTTCCGCCGTATTTGTGATATCGGGACTTATTCCCTTTACCTCCTCTAGCTGTGGTTGCGCAACCACAGCGAGATCCTCTACGAAAGACTCTCCAGTCGATCTAGGATTATCGTTTCGCTTAACCTGAGCGATCGATCGTTTCTCATCTAGATGTTCCCCGCTAGGGATACATCTTTGTCCAGGTCCACCCGACTTATTCGAGTGGTGGACCTTCGGCGCAGCCTGTGTTTCCTCACAGCCGCCGGAACTTTGCTCCGAAGTGTAACCGTTTGTTACACTAAGGTTTCGTGCAGTCGTACTAACGACCGTACCACAAGTGAGGCCATCGCACTCACTCGTAGTACATCCACACGCTTGTGGACGCTCCAAAACGTTCATTAGATGGCCATCTGATGAACAAGCGGCAGGCATCGTTACTGTTCGATGTTGCCAGTTTACTCGTGGTTCGTACCTTCTGAGCCACGGTATTCCAAGGATGACATCAAATTTGTCATCCAAATCCAATACGATAACGTCATCGTCATATTGGGTATCTTCTAGCGTATAGTGGATCTTCACTATACGCTTCATGACAGTTACGGATGCGCCTGTCGCAAGACGTACCGTCATCCTCGTTGGAGGTGTGTCACATTCACTGAATTTAAAGTGACCATCTTCTAGCGATTGGCGTCGCACAAAATTGTTGGACGCCCCACAATCGACTAGAGCTCGAAGGGACAACTTATTCGTCACTTCGAGTTTACAGGTAATGAGTGAGTCCTCATTACCTAGAGCAGCAACGCACAACGTTTGTGCGTTGGGAGCAACCTTCATCAAGAGGCCTACAAATTCTCTTGACGTTGCTGGACCAGCAGGGTGCTCCGCACCTACTGATCCTGACCGTTTTTTGACGGTCCATCCCGTTGTTGCGTCTTTGCACCAACAGCGGACCCTCGTCCCTGCCTCTTTCTCATGGGTGGACGGTCACTACGCCCAGTGTCGCGAGACACTGGACGAGGGGCACTACACTCGTAAGCGTAGTGTCCTGTCTTCTGACATCTGTTGCATTTCTGCAACTTCTTGTAGTCTGTAGAGCGAGCCTTCTCGCTCTCTACATAACAGAGTTCCATCGGCTCTGGACCTCCGTTGTCATATCGTCTCGGTTGACGATATGATGTCGAGCTGGCGCGAGCCTGTCTCAGACTGAAGTCTTCCTGCTCCGCAATGGAAATGGCTTGTTCTAGTGAATATATTTCAAGCCGGAACAGGTAAGTCTTGACGGGACCATCCGCAAGACCCTGCATGAGCACCGAAACCAGCGTGTGTTCATCCACCGGATTGGAACTTATACAACTCGTGAGATGTCGTATATGTTGAGCGTAAGCGTGTACATCACGCTTACCCTGCTTGAGCTTCAAGAGTTCGGTTCGAGCTCTGAACTCAGCTCTAGGCGGTTCAAACGTTTGTCTGAGCCGCGACTTAAAGACTTCCAACGACCCAAACGCATATGGGTCGTGCAACTTGAGCCCCAGTGCCCAAGTCTTGGCACGTCCTGCCAGATTTGACTGGGCAAATGCAACTTGCATTTCCCCATCGTCGATGCGACGCGCCCTTATGGCGTCATCCAATTCGACGAACCATCTCAAGAGGGAGTCCTCTTCGACTCCCCTATACTTGGAGATGTCAATCTTCAAGGTCTCGGGTCGACGCGAGTGCATCGACCCACCAGCAGCAACCTGCTGCTGTCTCAACAGTTCAAACTGTTGAGCACCCTGTTCTCTCAACAACTCTGCTTGTTGAGAACCTTGTTGGTGAATCAAGGCTACTTTCTCGCGTTCAGCGTCAAGTTCATTTTGAATGAACTTGACGATAGTAGCATGTTGGGCATCTCTATCGAGAGCCTCCAGCATGACGCTAACAGCATGGATGCCCATGGTTGAACCCATCCGTTCAACCGCATCCCATTCGACATTGCTCAAATGGGAGTAGCCGTCACGCGTAGCGTGAAAGCTTCGGTCATCTTCATCATCCAACATATTCATGTTGGATGTGAGCGCGGTCCTTGGACGGACTACGAAATGCTACCAGGTGTAACGGGGCACCCTGAAGCTTGTACTGGTGACAGTACAAGCTACTTATTCTGATGACAGAATAAGGCGGTGCCTCGTAACTTCACGTACACTCGTACGTGCAGAGGAAGACGGTAAGAAGAAGCGAGTACCTGGTTAGAGTAAAAAGTAGAACTGTATTTATAATAGTTAATGTCTGCAATAAATCACTATTTATCTTCATCTAACTATGTCTAAATAAAAATGTTTATATCAACTATCTGCTCACCACTCATTGCGTGCGTCTGTCGTGGCGCGTCTTCGTTGGTTGATATAATGGCCTATATCAACCAATCAGGAACTACTCGTAAGTGCTACAGAATATTTGTCCTTATGACAATATTCTGAGAATATAAATCTTATAGGTATATTCTACTAACAATTTCTTATAAATTGTTATGCAACGATTCACCCCGTTACAGAAGGCGCTTGTCGGTTTTTAAACAGTAGCAAGGCTGACATAAGCAAGCCGATCGGCCATTTCTCGTTCATCATGCCCTGAAACACGTAGTGGTAGTATTAACGGAGCGCGGGTGTATGTAAAGCCGTTCACGTAGAACGTAGAATAGCCTGTCAAGGCACGAGAAGCATCTTTAATGAAAAACTTAACAATAGGCAGCATTGAGCCACAACGACATGACGTATCAGCTCATACGCTGCGTGAAAATTCTCGAGGACATAATTAACGCGCTCAGTCTGACCATATGTATGCAGGTGATCCGCCGTAGACATGTATTATCTGGTGCCAAGCATCTTAAATAGGAACTTCGAAATATACCTTTGGAACAAGGGTATCGATCCGAGATAGTTGCCAGTGGCAGACCGTTATGTCTGAACACGTAATAATGAAAAGCAAATATGTACCTCCATTATCAATGGAATACGGCCTAATCGCTAAGTAGATCACCTTGCTGAAACGGCCGAAAAACACCACAATGCCCGTGTAGCCGCCAGAATTCTTCAGTAGGCCAAACGCAAAGTCCAATACGATGGATTCCTAACATTCTTAGTCTACAGGCAAACAACCAGTTGTTCAGCCGCATACCAAGGGTTCATCCCCGATAAATCGAAACATTGGTACGTCTCACACGCCCGCACATTGGCTCTTATTCTTTTATACAGTTTTCCCACAAACAACTATGTCTAGCTGAGCCGGAGGGCTCCTCACGACCGAGAATACCGGTGATAGCTGTGTCGCGACCTCACAGAGAATGCGATACTTCAGTTATTTATCAAGATAAACAACAATCCGTGGGTTATCAGCAGCATCTGCGTAGTAGCTTAATTATTCGCTATCGATTGTATATTGCTGTAGCCCCGCACGTGAGCGAGCCGAAAATCAAACCATCGAATCAAAAAAATCATTTTTTTCGAGAGCCTGTAGCAAAGTTCCACATTGTTGATCCTCTCCATAATGTGCATAAAAAAATTCAGTAACTGACGACGGCGTGATAGTAATGTTATCAATCTCAAAATCAAGTCGGCGTGACAACTCATCAGCTAAAGCATTCAGCCTCCTCGGCTCGTACTTCACCTCAGAATATTATTCTGCAAAGAATGAAAGACAGCGATGTATCATCTGCGAGAGCTAAGAATTTAAGTCTTCCTGCGTAATGACGCATCATCGGTATCCACTATGTAGGCTTAGACTCAAGGAGATAAAATCTGATTTTGGCAAGAGCATACTCTATAGCAAGTAGCTCCTTATCGTGAACTCGATTGTTACATTCTGCAGATTTGAGCTGAAGGGATTTGAAAAAAATGATCAGCTCGTTTCCCTCAGCAAATTTTTGTTAAAAAGCTTATAAAATGACGAAATTCGAAGCGTCACCGACGACACCTAAATACCTGTCCGATTAGGGAAAAGCCAAACTCGAAGCACTGAGGAGACTATTCTTTACGGACTTAACAAATTTTTTGGTGCTAGTCCAGCACCACCCCACAACCTTTAAAGGGGGTTCGACAATCACTGAGCCATATCAGCGTAACGTTCGCTATACTGGGGCACATAATTTGCTAGGCCAAGCTACTTAATCAAATACTTTTGGTTTAATGGAGCTGGCCAATCGACCATGGCCTTCACTTTGCAGGATCCGCCCGAATATCTCGCTTTCCGACAAATCTCCTGAAAAGGCATCCTTGTCCGCTCAAAAGATGCAAGTTGACGCATTAGCTCTCAACTTATCGGTGTGCATGCACTCGATCATAGCTCTTGAGTGTTTGATGTGGCTATTCTCGTCCAATCGGCTCTGTTCTGCCAAGATATGAACAATACGTCATTCAAACACATTTTATTGGCACGGTTAGGGTGGAACGCTTGCGTCACCGGACGATAAAATTCGGTTGAGGCATTAGAAAACTTTGTGGTGTAAGCAGCTACTACCGAAGCATATAGCTTGGAGTATTAAGGGCTGTAATCGTGTTATCACTTGCTCATGCGAGCAAGTACTGATATCCATTGACCAGGTCGAGTGCACTGTACATTGTACATCTTGCTACTTTCTTCTACAGATATTTATTTATTGTTGTACCGACTAAGGGGCCACACTATCTGTAATTTTAGTATTTACAACACGCCACTTTCCATTACGCTTTTTAACACAAAATGTCAGTGTAAATGAGGATATTTGCTCTCACGTACTATTTCCTCCCCATGCTTAGCACTACAAAAGGTCAATGGCGTCACATTATTTCTTTGGGAAAGGCCGCTTCCGTATAACGTAGTATATGGCTTTAGGAACCAAGTCAATTTCATGGCTTACACCCCTACTGGGAGGTTATACAGAGGGTGGTTGATGAGAAACTACTTCTTGATCATTAATAATTAAAGAGAAGCAGGGGGTGAAGATTGCTTGATAAGAATGATCCACTACGTGCACTTAGCTTCGCCATTGTACTTTCAAAAATTGTCTCATCCAAGATAGACGAGAATTTAATTTATGATCAGGTATAACGACCACCGTATCGTATGAGACGCCTACCTAAGGCCTGGATTGTACATTTACATTCATTTCTTTTAGCTCTAACGGAGCATTAAATAATGGACGGGCCACAGGGACGACATCACCATCCACGCGACCTGACAATCCATCTACCAGCGTACATAAATGATCGCTAGTATGTCTTGGCAACATTACAGACGCCTTTCTTCTCACAGATGCCATCTGGTGTCGCTTTTGTCTCTGCAAAGAGACTGATCACCTACACGAATATGAAAATCTTTAATCCACAAGGTGATTAACTAATTTGATCTTAGATTGCTCCATACGAAAGTCGATATCACTACTGACATCCGAAGCAGAGTTACTAGAATCGAGTGCATCACCCAGCGTATCATCCGCCAATGCACGTACATCAGGGAAGTTAAACTATTGGTGATCAAGATTTTCGCCAACAATGTCATTACTGACATTCAGTAAGGTGCTGTGACAGCCGCGCTCACTACATAGAATTTCACATGCCACTGCACATGCATCAGTGGAACCTAGATCGTGATGCCGGGGCTTTTCACTAACAATGTCATTACCGACATTCAGTGAGGTAATATTGCAGCCGCCTTCACTCCTTGGACGTTTAGGTGCCACTTGACGTACATATTGGGGATCACACTTTTAGTAATTCTATCTAAGGTCATCAATGCTACCATCATTCATTGTCTCACTATAACATCGAGTGCCACTCAACGAAAGACGTGCGTTTCATTATCGTCGTTGGTAACAAAGCCAAGTTATAAGTAAATTCTGATGTCCAGCATACCAACTAATTACAAATGCATTTATAGGAAAAAAACAGTTGTTGAACTTCTCTTTGAGCCTATGATTAAAATTGTAGTTGAATCAAAGTAATTTCTTAGGTACCAAAAAGTGTTAAACTAATAGTTGATCTGTAAAGTAGTTTTTCTACTTGAAGCGTGATTAATTAGTCACAAGATAGGACCTCTGCTTGTCTTCCTGGTCTATCCTCATGTCAGCGAGCTTCGTAAGGTTTTAGTTGTTGTACCAGACTGGCTGTAGTGCACAAAAACTCTAACAACAGATGACATATTCTGACGACTAAACGCTGTATCTCGTAATCGTAGAAGGGAGCATTATAGGTGGCTCCTGAATGTGTGATGGTTGGTCAATTTATTCGTTTCATAGCTGCATGTACCAGCACAAGATTCCAGATGCACCGACGCCTTTACGCGTTTGTCGTGCGTGCATGTAGCTACCGGGGGATTTTTATCTACAATCGTGTAGAATTTTAGCAGCGATAACTGATCAAAATGACAGAATATCGATGCAAAATCGATTGTGGCTAGATGTTAAATACTTCGTGTCTGCCACTGCTTTATTTTGTATTCTTTTACATGATGTACTCGCATGTTTTCGTCAAAAGCATGGACATGCTACGGCTTCAATTGCTATCGGCACTGGGTAGTAATACATGGAATAAGAGATCTTGTCCGTCTACAAGCCTCATGCGTCCACTTGACATTAATACGGATATATAGCACCAAAAAAATATGTTGTGGCAAGACTGCTTTATTCTGCTTCAGGCATTGCTCGCTTTAGCTCGAAGCATATCACGTGAAATCCAAATTGTACCTTAGCTTTAAGCTTAGTAAGTGTCAAGAACTCAAACTTGAAAAACAAAAACGGCAGGACTTTCTTTGTCACGCCAATTTTACCGAATGAAAGTCACGCTACCTAAGCCCACCTTGACATACTGATCGGCATCTCATAAATCACACACACTGCAGGTGCTGTCGCAAATAACCCACAGTAGTGTTATAGTAGAACGCTTTGAGCTTTGGTAGTATGAGAAAAGACATGGAGGCAGTGTCGCGGGCGGCCAGCGTGAGCACAAAGAGGTGATGGTGACGGGTTTTTTTGAGCTGCTTTTTTTGCGGTGGATAAAGGGTGGGATCTAATTTGACCTGAGCAAAAGGAGGTTAAATGTGTAAGTAATAAGTATTTAAAGTGTGCTTTCTAAAAGCAACATTTTTTTAATTGCTAATTTAATCTCTTGTTGAAGCAGTTTATGAAGTATTAGTTGGCATGCCACTCAATTACCTTTAAAAACACGCTTTAAGAATAGTAATCTCTGTCAGGAGCAGAGCCAAGAACGGCACGTGACTTCATATAATGCAGAGTATCTGGTCTTTCTCTATACCAAGTTTGAGTATAATCCGTGGAACGTAAATGGGTGAGAACATATTTTACCCTCGCGCGTTAGTAATGGCACGGGTAGTCTATCCCGGGCAGCACATGATGCTGACCAAGGGACGGACACTTCAAATAACATGGATAGCGCTTTATTGCCGGTTCGGTCCCCGAATGACCAGCTCAAGGTCGTTAAAAATGTGTGAAGCTTATGTCTCAATGATACCACCCGGAACCACGGTACCACTTCGCTCGGCCTGCCGTAGAAGCATAAACCCCCGACAGCAAACAGTCCGGGGGCCCTGGACTGGCTGGCCTTCAGTAAAAACGTCCATTCGGTGGGGTATGTGTAGGCCCCTGCAGATAAGGACAGATGTGTGTCCTTCGAAAGACTAAATGTAAATACTGTACCTAAAACTAAAATAAATAAATAGTTACCAGCCCGAAGGGTGAAGCTATGAGTGACTGTACGCAAGGTGAATGCCGATTTTTTAGATAGTACTTATCCGTCTGTCTGTCTGCTAATGACGCGGCTAGGTGTACCTTTCACGTACTGAGTGCAATCTAGCACGTCCCCTCCCATAACATGTATGGGCGTATCCGAAGTCACTCTTTGGCTAGGCCACTGAATCATTGTGACGCACGCACGCGATTGGCTTAAGATCGATCAATGGTGAATGGTATTACGTAAGCAAATACTGGACGCTCACAAGCAAGGCTGATAGCTTTGCAAGAGCATACTTCTAGGTTAATTTAGACATGAACAGCATCATGCTCATTCTTCAGTGACCGGCTGCTGTTGTGAATTATTTTTGCAGCTTAATTTAGTTCAATGAACTGAATTTCTCATATCAAAGGGCGAGCCTCAGAGCTTGCTTTCCTATTTATAGAATGTTAAGGGAAAAGGATAAGTCTCTTCACCAACATGATAATAACCAGATTGGGTAATTGCTTCACGATTACACACATAGTTATAGCCGAATATTGACTCGCAAATTATAGAACACATCTTTATGACGCCGACGTAGGCACAGCACGGCGAAAGAAATCTTACTCATGCTGTACGACCTCAGATATGTGCTGTCAGAATTCGCACGACGAAGAAAGCACTACGGGACCTTGATTGCCATTCGTTGACTCGGTTCTAAAATACTACATGTCACCAAGCTATACGTCTTATGTGCCATGTTTTCTGGTCAAGAAAGTCGCTACAATTTCGCAGCTAATAGATCTTCTCTTAACAGATGAGCCTGAGACAATTTCTTACAAAAACGACTTGTGCTTTCCGTTCAGTCTATACACAACTGTAGCGTCAACTTCTAACGGATCGTCGACAGCCCACTCGCTCACTAGACATTTTTTTTATTTCCAAACCATCTGTCCAGTTAGGGCGTCAGCAATCTCGGGTCTCGAGTCAATACCGGGCATATTGCGGTGGGCACTTAATCACTGAAATCAAATTCCAAGCAAAGTTGCTAAACGTGCGCACGTCAAGGTTACCACACGCATTCGAACAATCGATATCGACAGACGTGAAAATATATCGATTGCATTAATATTCTGTGTGTCACTGATAAAATCTGCTCTGTATCAGCGAGTGCTTAACCTTTCAGTGTGTTTGTTTGCAAACTTGACTTGCAAAGAAACTCTTTAACAGCTCGGCCACTTATAGCTGAAGTATGATCAGGTTGCGCAACCCGATAATCTAAAAAGCCGCCTCAATCATTAATCATCTCGCCTTTTTTGTTGTCGAATGCAGGTGATCAATCGGCTCGCAAGGCGTTAAAGTACCTACGCGACCGCACACTGAAAAAACTTGGCCTTTTGAAAGGTTGCGAGCACATCGTTTGAATGGTATTAGTTTCCCATATGGCCTCCTGTGTATACTTTGCGGGTGCATTTTCATACCTAAAGTAATGGAGCTTAGTAGAAATAAAGGTCCGTAAACTCGAATGCACAACCTTGATGAACACCCACCGACATATACTCTTCGATAATCCGACACTAGCATCTTTCGTTTGACATTCAATTGTATGCCTCACTTTTGTTATGGGCTACGGTGGCTGCTGTCGTAAATGCGCTCTGTGTTTGGCCGTATCCTCCTCAAGTGCTCTTTGCTGCTGCATCGCTCAGTTACACGCCGTGTAGACTCCCGGCCGATCAACTTCTTCTCACTGGATCTGAGTACCATTTCGATCTCAAACTAAATAGGCATGCGCGGTTTTGTCTTGTTTATCTGATTGGATCGCTTGCCACATGTTGCGTGCCAATCGACAATGAAGGCGAAAATCTCGCAAATTACCGTCAACATACATGGTGCATTAACCTAGCACTGACCGGGACGATGCGACGTCGCGCATCGGTAGAATTGATATCATAATAACAAGCCGATTCTGCCAGAACATCGGGATGCCTGTTAGTTTGCATTTGTAAGCTATTCGAAAATTGTAACTTCCGTCAATGACTCGTTTTCGACAAAAAGTTGATACGACAAACTCTTCTTTTTGACGTGATGCCTGCAATCAATATCCGTGACAATTACATGCTATTGACTCAATCAAGCTCGAGCGTTTTCAAGTAGGGCCGTGCAGCGACAGCACCGGTATTTTCCTTAACCTCTCTCGGTGTATTTTTGTAACACTTCTATTAGCATTGGTATAACTGCATGATGGTCTTTCCTCGAGCTTGCTTTCGTACCCTAGGATAATCTACCAGCATTGACGTGAAGTTTATCCCTTCAAATCTGTAAGCGTATGTAAAGGGATGATCTCTTTTGCTGTAGGCAGCACCATCACATTGTCAGATGGCGGGCCATTTTTTGTTAAAATGCGAGCATCGAACTCGAATAACTAGATTCGTCAAATGTTCAGGAGGCAATCTCCAGTTTGACGTTGTGGGTGTGAAGGTTTGAAAGTTAGAAGCACGAGGCCGCTAAACAAGTAACTAGCGATGTGTGAGTTTCAACCCCAACCTTTGCATATTTGTCACCTTTGATTGCTTAGCTTAACTAATCCTCCAACACTAAAAAGTAGTACATCGTGCCTTATTATATGCCCTCATCCAGAGCTTTTCTTGCATCGTTCCCAGCCGTCATCTAATTATGTTTATCAATGTTGACCCACTGAGCTTGCCTTCGATTATTGGCGACCATGTCACCACTCGCGACGCGAGTAGGCGAGTGATCATAAATCACATGCACTTCCTATTGAGACATTCTATGCAAAAGTATGTACCTTTCGTTGTTTCTTCAAGGAATGGATAGAGAATCACCGTGTAGCATTCATCGACATCACTAGAACGTGACATCCAGCTACGAGCTATCGTATGGATTGATTAATCTTCATCAATGTATGCATCCAGCAATGAGGAATCGTGTGGCTTGAGTGCTCTTCATTGATGCACACTCAAATGCTAATATTTGGATTCTACTTTTGAGGAGATCAAGGCTTGTGTACCGAGCAATTTTGATCCACGACTACGTGCGATAATCAACGGTGTCCGGGACCGTTGGTAATCTCAGATGAAGGCCGCTGTGAGTCCACTCCTACGCCGTCATGCTGCTGCCTGGAACCTTTGATTTTTACAGACGTTGGTCAAAAATACTAGAAAATGCTTATTTTCTTGGAATTTTTACTGCAGCATGTCAACACAATCCATCTTTGTCATCGCGTAACCATACCTGCGTCCTGCATTTCTGCATCAGCTCCACATCATGAAAGCGTGCTGGGATCTCAAGCCCATACAGCAGCACTGCTTTTCTGATTGAGGTGGTCAATCACGTCATACTCTCCGGATAGACATAAAGTCCTATCAGGATAAAACTTGAAAGTCACAACAATGCAGCACTGACTCTCGTTGATTGCAGAAAACGTACCACCTAACAAATTCTCACAGACACATTTAAGTTGCGGTTATCTTGTAGTTGGATCTGTAAAGCTCGATTGAGCACTACGATGACCTTTGCCGCTGTACTTGTCTGAGGAATGGACATCTACAATGCAATTGTCGAAGCATTTAACGCACGCAGACCACATCGAATTGCATGCATCGGTTGGACAGAAAAAGCGCCGTGAAAGTCCAACAAACTAAACCTACACTTTGTATGCAGCGAACACGAGCCGACGTCGTGACGCGGGCGACGTCACTCATCAATCTACCCACTAAATCTGGAACCCGCACTCCACTTACAAGAAAGTTGCAGCTTGAAGACCGACTCGAATCACGTTTTTCACGTCGGCATCTTCAAGCGCCGCTTCGCCTCAGGATTGGTCTCAACCCTCACTTTCGAATCTGCTTCCAAACCCAACCGCCGATTCCACCTCCCTCCCCAAACAACGGAACTTGCCATGTCGGAACTGTCCTTCAACGCCGCCAATGTCCGTGTCCTCGGCCACGTCTCGGACCCCTTTCGCCGCGTACTGACGCCCGATGCCTTGCGTTTCCTTGCGTTCCTCCACACACACTTTGAGCCTCGACGTCAAGCTCTGCTGGCTGCTCGTGTCCAGCGACAGAAGGAGCTGGACGCTGGTGCGCTCCCCGATTTTCTACCAGAGACCGTGTACATCCGCGAGAGCGACTGGAAAGTGGCTCGGATTCCTGCGGACTTGGTCGACCGCCGGGTCGAGATTACAGGTCCCGTGGACCGCAAGATGGTGATAAATGCACTGAACTCGGGCTCTAAGTGCTACATGGCAGACTTTGAGGACTCGACAGCTCCGACGTGGTTGAACCAGGTGGACGGCCAAGTGAACCTTGTGGATGCTGTACGGAAAACGATTTCGTACACGCACCCACAGACGGGCAAGCAGTACGTGTTGAATGACAAGGTGGCGACGCTGCTTGTGCGTCCTCGAGGGTGGCATCTGGACGAGGCTCATGTGCTGGTGAACAATCAGGTTCTGTCGGGCTCGCTCTTTGACTTTGGTTTGTACTTTTTTCACAATGCCCACGAGCTTGTAGCACGTGGATCGGGGCCGTACTTTTACCTGCCAAAACTTGAGCATCACTTGGAAGCAAAGCTATGGAACGATGTCTTTGTAGCAGCGCAAGGTTACTTGAGCATCCCGCAGGGATCGATCCGTGCGACCGTGCTCGTGGAAACTATCCTGGCTGTGTTCCAGATGGACGAGATTTTGTACGAACTACGTCATCACTCTTCTGGCCTCAATTGTGGCCGTTGGGACTTTATCTTTTCGTACATAAAGAAGTTTCGGAATCACCCGCAGTTTGTCGTGCCCGACCGCTCGTCGGTCGGCATGACTACGCCCTTTATGGCTGCTTACGTCAAGCTACTCGTTCGCACGTGTCATCGTCGTGGCGCCCACGCAATGGGCGGTATGGCAGCCCAGATTCCTGTGAAGAATGATCCGGAGCTGAATAGTAAGTTTATGGCAGCTGTCATGGAAGACAAGTCTCGTGAAGTGGCTGCGGGTCACGATGGCACTTGGGTCGCGCACCCCGGCCTTGTCAAGATTGCAATGGAAGCGTTCAGCAAGATGTCGGGTCCCAACCAGATTTCGTGGATTTCTGACGCTGGCAAGGAAATTACTGCAGCTCAGCTTATTGAGCCTCCAACTGGTGCTATCACCTACAGCGGTCTGGTGGAGAACATAGACGTATCGCTAGTGTACACCGAGGCGTGGCTGCGCGGCAGCGGTTGCATACCACTTCACAATAAGATGGAGGACGCCGCCACAGCTGAGATCTCACGTGCTCAGGTGTGGCAGTGGATCCGTCACAGCCGCAAGACAGTTGAAGGCAAGACCATTTCGAAGGCGTTGGTTCTGGAGATCTTAAAAAAGTGCGTAAACAAGCGTTCCCAAAATGCCGCTGCGGGCGACAAGTGGACACTAGGTGGAGAGATTGTGGGCAACATTTTGACCGGAGACGACATGGTTGATTTTCTCACGCTGCCATGTTACCCGCACATTGTGCAGCTTGGCTCGAGTATTTGAAGCCAGCGTCCCATTGCTGCTAACATGCTGTCGTATCAAGGGCGAACTGACTGATTGATCTGAGCGGTAGGATGTTGAGTGCAGGACTTGTGGCGACAACAAGATGGATGTGCTGCAAGGACTTTACGGTGCCTTTCATATTTTTAAGTACACTGCACGATGAAAATATCGTGTCATGGCGAAACTGCAGTGAAATGTTTGCTTGACTGTCGACACGCCGCCCTCGATGTACTAGATAATGTCTTGAGCAGCAACTAATTTGTAGATGACCCCCACCTTTAAGCACCTCTTGGAATCAGTAGTGGGTTATCTTCGCGTATTTGCTCACCCTTTGTTAATCGTTAAGTACACTTTGGCGGGCAAGGTTAATTCGTACAGTAAATTTGCTATTCCGTACTGCAAACGCCGTCACACGTTTTTACGTACAGCTAAATAGGCGCAAAAGTTAAAATTATCCGTATTATGCTCTCGTCCTCTCTCTATATACACATACAGGGTATGTCACCTGTAACTAGCTTCATTTGAAACACACAAAGTGTAGCTTTAGCGGCTTGCTGTGGCTAGAGAGCACCATCTCTGATAAAATCTGATGTGATCCAGCTTGCGCTCCTGACGTATTATCTTGCCCAGTCTCTGTTGCAATTTCTGTCGCGTAGCGCTCTAATTAGCTCGAAGCTAGTGCCGTCTCCATGATCCACGAGGTAACACCGCTTTTTTACTAACACACAGTGGTATATTAACCTAGCTTATCTCTCTTGCTAACAACGACTTGCGTCTTTCTTCTCAAACACCAGACTGAGCAACTCTGCTTCTACACGCAGTGGTCGACCGGCCAACCGCTACTTTACTACGATTTCTCGTCCCTTATTCACGTTCATGAGAATCACCTCGTCCCCCGTTCGCCATCCACTATTCTCCCTTGCCGACTTGCTCCACGGCTGGTCCCATTTCCACCAGGGCCTTCAAGGTCCACCTGATATCTGTCGTAAGCTATTACAACGCAAACCCTCCGACGCTAGCATCGAAATACTCTGCCGGCAAGTAGGCTTGCGGGCCTATTTGCGATCGGTATCTTGATAAACTGCTTTTGGGTAGCGCCTTTGTGAACATGTCCGCTAAACTCATTTTTCTTCCACTTTGTAAACCTGTAGGAGCCCTTTCTTGACATGGTCACGCACACAATTCCGTCGCAATTTAATGTGTCTCGTCTTGTCGCTGTACGTTGGCTTGCATGCCAGAGTTATAGCTGCTATGTTGTCCCCTCCTATTGTAAGCACGTTGTTCACCTAGATGCACTGTAGAATTGAATCCAACATGTTTGAAATGCCTGTGCCATCCATCAAAACTTTGCAGGCTGCAACATTCTCAGTTTCTGCTGTTGATTGCGTGATGATTGTTTGTCGTCGAGCAGCCCGTGCGACTGCTCCATCATTTATCATTATCACAAATCCAGACATGCTTTTCCATGAGTTAGGATCATTTCCTCAATCTGCATCACAAAATCCGTTCATGACATCGTGCTCAAGTTTCTTGTTGACTTGCTTGCCTTGTGTGTACAGGAATCCCATACTACGAGTACCAGCAAGCTACCTCATGATTCGTTTCACACCACCATTGTAACGGGGCCATCTTTGTTTAGGGTACCACGAAACTTCATGTACACTCGTACGTGCCGAGGAAGCTTATCTACTCAAACAGATCGTTTGAGTAAAGGGTAAAAGGGATTAGAATTTTATATAGTTAGACTATCAACATAACTTGAATCTTTATCTAACTATGTTAATCTTTATCATTGTAACGGGGCACCCTTTGTCTGGGTGCCACGAAACTACACGTACACTAGTACGTGCAGAGGAAGCCAATCTACTTGAACGACTCGTTTAAGTAAGGGTAAAAAGAGGTCTGTAATTTAATATAGTTAAGCTATCAATATAACTTAAATCTTCGCATGACGACAACCTGCTCACCACTCATTGCGCGTGTCCAGAAGCGATTGGTGGCAATCTATGGTTGATATGTCTTATATCAACCAATCTATGGTTGATATGTCTTATATCAACCAATCTATGGTTGATATGTCTTATATCAACCAACTTTGGAGCAGTGCATGAACATTATCAAAAAGGGGATAATATTCCTTCAATATTATCTATCTCGGATAATATTGGTAGGATATTGTCATGCTAGACAATATCCCTATTGACACCGTTTGGTGTCGAATATCATGTAACGGGCTACCCGTTACAGCTGCGGCTTGAGACACGCCGTATACTACATCTTAACGTATACGAGCCCGTTGAAATCGGTAAGGATGTGCTGCACGGCATGAACGGATACTATCCATTCGTGGCCTCTTGTTGCCATTTCCTGTCTAGTTGCTGTTGGAACCAAATGTCATTGGCCGCTGGAATTTGTCCAAATATACGATCTTACTTTTACAATTACTAAGCTTTTGTAGGCCAATTTTTATGATATTTTAGGTTGCTGTTGCTGAACTAGAAATTAGAATGTGAGGCCCCCTGCTTTTTGCGATATCCCGAATTTTTTATCACACGTAAGGTGCTTTTACCATTAAAATACACCACCGATTAAAACAGCACCCCAAGATTCCTGGCACGGAGTGTATACGTGTGCAATTTCGTGTACATTCCTCATGCGAAAAATTATATTCTTATCCTGTAACATTTTATATTCTATATGTAAAATAAGCTGTAGATATATGATATTCCTTAATCTTGTTGGACATTCACGTTCAACCTCAAGAACACTCCGGTTGAAAGTCGAAGCTTAACTTGATGCGGTTTGTATAAAACAAATGTACATCGATGAACATTTTAAGTAATAGGAGAAACGGCTTTTCCGCGATGTGTATCAAAAACCGGTGATTTAGAAACGCAACCAAAAATCGCCCAAATCTTAAGCTTTGATCCTTCAAGCACGAGTTAGTGTTGCCGTAGAGGGCAATTGTCGATGCTGACTACCTGTGAGGCCGAGTGCCGTTGTGGCTCTTAACTGAGTAATTCGAGACAGGCTTGAGAAGAGGCTCACGGACGGCAGCTTTCGCTGATCAACGTTCGCGCAGAGCGGAGTTCACGTTGTCATGTGCAACATGTATCTGATAAGCGATACTCTGAACTACAACATAACGTGTAGTGAGGCAGATCAGTCTACACAAAATATTACTGTGTGAGCAAATGTGTTGCATCTGGAATCAAGCTGTTTTCTAGCATCCGTAAAGTGCGCATTTATCTCAGATGACGCCTACGAGGGCTATGCAGCCCAAAGTTTGACAATCTTGAACGAATTGATGGCCCAGCAGATCCAGCAATCACATTTTACCTCGGGATATGCGTAGACCTGGGCAAGCAATGAGTAATATCTCTTCAACGCAAAGCCTTCGATTGGTCAAGTCCCTACACAGAGGGATCCGTCTGGCCGCACGGGGAGACATACATGGGCTCCATGCTGGAAAAGAACTCCGAGGATGAGAGAGATCTTGGATGAAGCGAATCGGCGAATTACAATGCAACAACATGTGACGCACACCTCACACAGTCTTGCACACCTGAAACATTCCGTTATATCTCAGCTGTGTAGCAAGACGATGGGCGATACTATTTTGGTACTGTATTCACATCGACCCATACCATAGTTGAGCGGGAACCTCACGAAGGAGAATGCTACCGCGTCCTAGTAGTCAATCTATACGCACAGATAGAAAGTGGATATGCTCCCAGGCAGCTATGCTGCACAATCGAAGTACAAAGTAAGCTCCGTGTGCTCGAAAAAGGTTTCTTGCTTCCCATCTTTGCTTGCACATAAGGACTCTGACTCTATCCATGGCTTTTCCGAATAGGTATGCTGTCGATTTACATCTGTCATCGTGTCCCACGAAGCATCACGACAGATTGTAGATCGAATATATCGTGTCTGTACGTGCCCCATTGTTCGTCTGATCAGGTCCTGATGTACGAGAATAAGCGTCGCTCGACGACAGCTTTTCGCACGACGGTAGAGACGCATCTGTCGTTGAGTAAAAATATGCTTAGCGTAGAGTCGTTCCAGACGTTATTCGTCACACTGACCGAGTGACGAAATCAGTGAACAGAGGGGAGATGGTATCGTACCCATATGAGAGTACTGAGCAACAACCGAACGCGATGATCTGAGACTTGTGCTCGATTGCGGTCAACCGTTTCAGCAGATGAAGCTGCTCTCTGCAGTCACATGAAAAGGCTCTGCTCATGTCTTGTATACCGTGTTACTTGTTACGTGCGAGAGAGCCGATGCATGTCAAATGTGACGCAATGCGTCTTCTCTACGACAATTAACGTCATTGAACGACACGGGGGTATGTGGCTTTCCCTCAAAAACGTGTCGACACTGTATCATGATAGTGCACATCGCAAAGAGAAGTGTGCGGTCTTTGCATTCCTGCTGTCTGAGAGAAGATGTCTCGCACTTCATGCACATGCTCTATCCATCGTATCTGCTCTGCCGACCACAAAGGCTTCGTCTCTTATAGCCGCGCCCTATCCAGACCAACAGATACAGATATGCCACGGGTTAGTGATAAGGTCGAGCTCTGCGACTTGGACTCTGCAGCTGTGATGGGCGACTCGCGATGCAGCTTATCTCCGTTGGAGCTGTCGCACGACTACGACAAGCTGCGGTTCATCCACGATGACTACATTGAAGGCGGTGCGCTTCGAAGTGGGGGACCACTCGAGCTTTTCTCCTCGCAGTACATCGGGCTGGTCGCACAATATGCCGCGGTTGGATTCGTTGATGGTGTACTGCCCAACATCATCTATCCCTTCTTGCAGAACTATCTTAATATCCCCGGGTCGCAAACCACGACGGCGAGCGTGATGGTCCAACTACCCTGGAGTTTCAAAGTCGTCTACGGCATTGTGTCGGACTGTTTTCCACTTTGGGGCTACCGTCGTCGGCCTTACATGGTCATGGGCTGGGTGATCGCGATAGCCATGCTCTTGGTCATGGTGCTCACGCCTGTTAAAAGTCCCTATTTCACCGACGCGCAGTATCGAGACGTAAAGCCGGAAAACTATACAACCAAGATCATCGAAACGATCAACTACGATGCAGCCACCCAGGGAAGCATGTACATTGTGCCAATGATGGGGTGCGTCTTTGGTTACCTGATGGCCGATGTGTGTGCAGACGGCATTGTGGTGGAGCTGGCGCAGCGCGAACCGCTCGAGATCCGAGGAAAGACTCAAACTGTGATTTACACAACGCGATATGCATTTAACATCCTCGGTCTGATCCTGGTCGCGTTCTGCTTTAATGGTGAAGAATATGGTGGTGACTTTGACTTTTCGCTGTCCTTCTCGATGCTCATGTTGATCGTGGCGATCGCTCTCGTGCCAATGGTTCCGATCACATGGTTTTGCATTTACGAGGAAAAATGTTGGAACCACCACAAGAGCTTCACACACTATATGCACGAGCTGTGGGATATCGTGCAGACTCGAGCTGTGTACCAGTATATCGCCTATCAAACGTTTTCGGGCATTTTTGCAACATTCACATGGGTATCGAGCTATCCTATCCAGACGAACTGGGTGAACATATCACCTCTTGCGGAGAAGATTGCTGGCTACTTTACTACAGCCGTCTTTGCCGTCTCTGTTTGGTTTGCTGGTAATTACGGTCGTGATTGGGACTGGCGTCGTACCACGTTCGTGACCATGGTCACGAACCTCGCGCTGGATGCCGTGGTAAAGCTGTTGACAATCTGGGACATTACTCGTTCGCCTTGGCTCTGGCTCGGCATCCCCATTGTTCAGCAAATTCCTCAAGGAATCATTTACATTGTGAGCTCTTTCATCATCGTGGAGTTGTCTACAGAAGGACATGAAGGTGCAATGTACGGTCTGCTCACGACGGTCTACAATCTCTGTACCCCTTTTTCCGCGGCTATCACGCGAAACGTTGATGGTCAGTTTGACTTGTCAACGGAGCGGATCCAAAATGACAGCCACGACATACGATACGACGTGACTATCACAGTGTTGATCATGTGGATGGTCAACTTATTATCGCTGTCCTTCCTGCCAATGCTTCCTCGGCAAAAGGAGCAAACGCACGTCATGAAACGTCTTGGTGGCTCTAGCTTCACTATGGGTATTATTACGGTCGTGTATCTAGTGCTGGCGCTCACTTGGTCCGTCCTGACCAACATCTTGAGCACCTACGATTCTACCGCGTGTCTAGCTATTGCTGGTGGTGATGGCTGCGAGAACTAGATGCGTTCATCGTCAACATAATTTGCTTTTTCTAAGTAGCTATCGTAATGCAATAAAGTTTGATTTGGAGCGGCCCCGCTCTTGGATTCCTGCGCATCTAGGAGATAGTCAAAAGGTTGAATTTGGTACACTTGTCGTGCAAGCGAATGACCCACCCGTAAAGACTACGGGCCAAACACTTTGACTGATTCGACAATTTTTTTACACAAGTTGCTTCGAAACACTCCTCTATTTTGATGCGAGCTGCAACAATCTCATTAAATGCTGTGCACCAAACCTTGAGTCGTGATGCTTGGCCGATATAAACGACTCGATGCCTACTTCTGATGCACACTTTCACCAGTTTGAATACAGAGCAATTTATGTGCAGTTCAGAAGTGGGTGTACGACCATTACTCTAATCTTGAAGCACGTCAAATTGCACAAGTCTGGCTCGACGCAACAACGTGCTTTCAGCCACAATTGAAAACAAGTTGGCGCATAACCTAAAAATGACCAAATGTATTGTTGAAAGGGCCCTCCAACGTGTGCTCCTGACCCATGTTTTGCAGCGAAAGATCTGGTCAAGATATCCTGCAGTCGTCACGACCGACTGGAATATCCTATGGTTGAACTTCCATACTTGCGCTTTTGTACGCAAATAGTTTTTCCGGCACGTGGAAGTGTGCCGTACCTGTTCTTAGCGCTGCCAAAGGCTGACAAATGCGTCGAAACGAATCTATCGTGCAGGCGTACAAGGTCTGACCGAGCGGGCTTTTCGCATTGATCCCGAAACGAATTCTGACCAGGGGCTGTAACGGGGCACTGGTCGCTAGTACTGATTCAGTAATAGTGCACCTACACTTTCAACAGTGTAGGTAGTGCTGCGCGTCATTTCATGTACACTGTTCGTGCAGAGGAAGGCCAGCTAATGAACGACGTGTTCAATAGGAGTAGAAAGTAAAAGTTTATAGAATATAAGTAATTCCTAAATACATGTACATATGTTTAGTCCAAACTTAATTATATCTATCTACTAAAAAGTATGCTAAAGTCTTGCTCACCACTCATTGCGCACGTCCATCGTTAATTGGACCGCTAGAGATAGCTGATGTGATGGCCTATATAAGCCAATCGGTGAGTGCTTCGGAATATCGCCCCTTATGAAAATATTCACGAGCATTGTCAACCTTTATAATAACATTCGAATCAACAAGTTTATAGGGTTAATTACATCAAACATGCTCACCCTGATACATCACCCCCGCTAAGACGTAATGCACTTAATCACTATCGTGTTGATGTGGTCACTGTTAGACCACATCAAGGAAAGGGAGCTCTTGTTTTGGTCGAATCTATTCATTTCTGGATCTTTATCGCATAGTGATCAAAACCACGCGATACGTGGCCAAAGCTGCTATGAAGGTAGCCGCTCAAGCTAACGCATTTGCTCTTGACCACTCCCAGCCTCTCGTGGCAGACGATGCTTTATCTTCTATTGGTTTAACTCTTCCTGCAGCACCACTTGCTGCAGATACACGAGGTGTGTCATCACGTGCTAATGATGAATATTGTTCCCAGGAGCAACTTATCTATACGGGGGAGTTGGAAAATGGGTCCGACTTAAAGAAGACGCTTAGGTCGTACGAGTCTCAAAGGGCGACCAAGTATGAGCCTATGAATAGGACTCGAGCGGAAAGTCGGGCTCGTGGTCAATACAAGAGCCTATTTCGTTTAAAAAAATAAGTGTTCTAACTCATTCCCTTCTACTGCGCTTTCTCTTTCTAGCGAAAGTGGTGACACGTTGCAACGTCGCGATGACGATTGTAGTGATACCATAACTTCCGATGGCACCACGCAAGAGGCTCTAGACGGCGATGTTATGCGTCAAGTCCCTGAACACAAGCCTTAAGTACTACCAGAAAGGCTTGAAAATGACTTATCAGGCGAGACAAGTCAACGTTATTGAATCTGTAAGGCGGTGCAAGGCGATTTCACAGCCTCGACATCAGCGCGAGCAATGTTCGCGCTGAAGAGGACTTATCTATCACGATTCTTCTTTCAAGCGTCGATGGTATAGCAAAGATAAAAAAAATTATATTGCTGTAGATTTGGAACGCCTTCATGATCAATGTGCGGAACATTGGGTGTGAAACCTAGCTACAAAGACTTGATGTAGCTCGTGTCAGGGTTGAGAAACGAACTTTAAATGTTGCAAAAGTCTGGTTGCATTGTCTATCTCGAGAGGCAGAAATTTCATGCCTCACGTTGAGCGACGTATATTTGTGTTGTTTAGACAACACGAAAGGAAGCCAGAAGGACGTTTACTCCCTTTCTTGGCCCTAGGGGGCACGTTTTTTCTTAGGTGCACGATGCGATTGCTAACCTGCGATAGCTCTACCAGCAATATATGTGCGTGTTCTCCGATGGCCCTTTTGAATCAGCGGGTTTATCTCGTCGTACTGGTAGACGAGACCCTCAACGTCAATCACCAGCTCCGCGCGAAGCTTCAAGCTGTCGTGCTACGGCGATTTGGCGTGACAGAAAACAAGATAAATTGTTTGCTGCCCCTTCAAGTCCCGGTGGTTCAAGATACGCTCCACAGGAAAGCTTTGACTAACGTGCAACTTCACCAACGGCTGCGGTGAGGACAGAAAGATCAATTTCAATCTATGTGTTGGGGTTGCAGACGGAATTGGATCGTTTTAGCAACGTTTACGTGATCTGTGCGATCGCAAAAGATCAAAAGACAGGATTTTCTATCTTCGGATTCGCTTGTGCATTGCCTCCACCTTCATCGGTTTAAAATCCCAGCGGAGTTCACCTTCACCCGATAAGAGGAGGAGGAGCAGAGGCGTCAAGCCTTCCTAGACGAAGTGTCTGACATACGTCGCCAAAATGTGGCACTACGGATCCAGATTTAAGACTGGCTCGGGACCATAAGAATTATTAGGCGATTCTTGATCGTGGCGGGGCATTTGCCCGAGGAAGAGACCTCGTACTGATATTACGGGAGAAGACGGCACACGTAAATTGTAGTACGCGTACGCATCCTACGCGGCAGCTCAATCGCGTATGCGTTGCATTTTCGGCGCAGCACACGAAAGAGGCCGATGTACTTGGAAAGTAATTTACTGCTGCATGCATCAGTCACTTCGTGTCTAGGTAGATATGCCGTAGATAGTAGGACTAATTTGCCTACAATAAATCAAAGAACCATTTCTCTTCCATTCTTGTCATCGCTCCGTGTCTGCCGGTCCATCTCGTGAGCAATGGAGTCCTGCACGAAACGGACCAATGCTTCTTGAGTCAGCAGAAATCATTGTGATGACGAGACATTGTTTTGTTCAGTTTGTCTTGTGCGAACCTCAGAAAGAGTTCTTTGCTCTTTATGTTCATCAGTGAGGGTGTCATTCACCTCACAGGAACGATCGTTGGTGATGCTGAAAAAACCCGCATCGCCATCATCCTCTAAGTCAAAAATAGCGTCATCGCTATTATTGAGATGTTCTTCTCTTCGATGTCGACCTGATCAACATCGGCGTCATTCGTGACGACGTTCGCGTCGACACGTGATGAACAAGAGACATAGCGGTTTTGCTCGAGCGAGTCCCTCCCCCCATATCCAAGAGTCACACGCTAAGAGGGTGGGCAGACGCCAATGGCGTAATACATTCATGAAGAATGGCGTGTGCTGGGTTGACGCATGCAACGAACTATTGATGGCGAATTCTACCATGGGGAGGTGTTCACTCCGAATCAAGAACGAGTTGACTTATCCTAGAAGCGTCTCTTCAAGGACACGATTTGTACGTTTTTTCTGACCATCCGTTTCGTGATGGTCTGATGTTGACATCTTCAATCGGTTTCCGAACGATAGGAACACGGATTGCCAAAACTCCGCCGTACATCTATGTCAATGTTGGACACGAGCTCGCAAGGATTCGAAAAATCGTGTCTATGAAGACATGGGCACAGTCTTATGCCGTGATCGGCTCGGGTACAGCATCAAGATGCACTATCTTGCTGAACCAGTCTACAAACACAAGAATACTATCATTCTTGTGAGCGTCTTTGGGGAAAGCGAAGATGGAGTCCATTGAAACGGACTGCCAGAACTCTTGCCAGTATTGTTAGAGGCTGTAGTGGCACAAAGGATGAAGAAATGGGCTTCACTTATTGGAAAACCTCGCAAGCAAGAATGTATTTGCGAACAAACTGCTACCGGCGGGACCAGTAAAAGTCGTGACTTACCGTGAGAAAAGTCTTCTCACGCCCACACAATTCCCACTGGATGGTGTATCATGGCAATTATACAAGATGATCAGGTGCAAATTGTTGTGATTGGGGACAACAACAAGAGGTGCGTCGCCGGTAACGGCTGCATATTACATTAACCCGTTAAATGTTGTGTACCTTCCCGTAGAGGATCGATACAAGGCCGGTAAACCTTTCGAGATTTACGAGATGGAGTCACCATATTATCCATTAGTTGCAGAATGGCCTTATCTTCTGCGTAGGCCTTATTAATGTTGTCAAGCAATGTTGATGTCGGAACAGTAGTGACTAGTGTTGCAACTGTGATTTCAACCCCACTGTTGGACTTCGCAGCCGACTAGAAGTCGGGTTGGCGCGATAATGCGTCCACGGCGACATTTAGTCGCCCTAATTTGTACTCGACGGAGGACCTGTACTCTGCGAAGAAGGACAGCAACCTTGCCATACTTTACGAGGGGTTCGGACCATTTACGACCGTGCGTAATGATGCATGGTCCGTATTGACTACACATAAGCGGCCTATCTCCTAAGAGGTAGACGCGAGCATCGCCAATGCGCACTTTATGAAAAATAGTTCCTTGTCATGCATTTTAAAAATTACGCTCAGCTGCTTAAAGCTTGTTGAAAAGGCACTTGGGTTGTAGAAAGCAAAATGCAAAGTGAATATATTTAGGTCCTTAGTTCGCAATCTCTTTTGCTAGTCTAAGCCTACTGGATTCTTTCAACAACACAATCGTAATCGCTGTATCGCGCATTACTAATCGTGTAGTCGCGTATCAGTAATCGCTATGTCGCGCATTACTAATCGTGTAGTCGCGTATTAGTAATCGCTATGTCGCGCATTACTAATCGTGTAGTCGCGTATTATTAATCGCTATGTCGCGCATTACTAATCGCTACGTCGTGCATTACTAATTGTCTGCACGTACGTTCTTGTGGTTGCCGTTTGCATGCCGAGTCGCTTCTTTTACAACAAAGCTGACACGACTGATAGCAGACGACGCGCTATACGCCGTGTGCTGTCTTACTGTATTAACGCACAGTCGATTACGAAATCTCTGGCATCACAGACCACGTGAAATTTTCTTTCCTGATCTGAAATGGGCGATTGCATCAAGCTGCGCCTGGAACTTTAAAGGAGCGCTGTTAATTAGCGTTCCACGAACACTTCTGAAACGCTATTGTCAGCGTTCTTTAAACGACGAGAGAGATGAAAGGTCATCTCGGCGTATTTGCGTGAGTACTTGTGTAAGTACGCCGCTAGACCAAGGAACTTTATGAGTACCTTGACATCTAATGGCACAGGCCAGTCGATGATTGCCTTGATCTTTTCGGGATCAGGGCGTACGCTTTGTTTACCCACAATGTACCTGAGAAGTGGTATTTCGCTAGCAGCGAATATGCACTTCTTGAGGTTGGCGTACAGCTTATGCTTCCGCGTAAGTGTAAGAACCAGACAAATTTGTGTCCTGTGAACCTCTACGTCCGTCTTTCCATCCGTAGCCCGGCTACGAAAGAACACATCATCAAAGTAACTCGGTGCAAAACCTTGCACCGGTCTCAACAGATTCGTTACACATATTTGAACCTTGCAAGGGCGTTGGTCAGCCCCAGTGGTATTACTATCCACTCCCATGGCATACCTCTGGGGACTCTCACTGCTGTGTACGGGATGTCTCGTTCACGCATAAGGATCTGACAGAAGCCATCTATCAAATCCATGGACGAAAAGATGGTACTCTTTGACATACCATCGATGATTACGTCCTTCCTCGGTATCGGTGTATGTGCCGGTACCGTTGCAGCATTCAACTTGTTAAATGCATGCACAATCCGCCACCCTCCTGTTGCTTTTCGCACACAGAAGGTCGGAGAGCTTTGATGGGAAATTGGGATTCCTCACATGGCCCGCTGCAAAGCGATCGGCAAAGAACTTGTCGATCGCTGTGACCTGTTCACGAGGCAGTGGCCACTGCTTCATGACACAGTACTTCGAACCGGGTTTCAGTTCAATCTCGTGTCTACTGCCTTTGTCATTAGGCAACTCGCATGGAACGTATTCCTTCACGTCCTTGAATTCGATCAAATCCTTGTATAAAGGATTTGATTGAAACAACTCCCAAGATCAAGACATGTATTGCAATTTAATTCTTCTCATCGAGAAAACGTTTGTCCATCGATGAGATTCTGAGAAACCATTCGTTATTGGCAAATAAGACTGCCCATCGAATGTCGGTCACCTACTCATTCTCTGTGACGAGTACACAGATCTGCTTGACTCTGCCATCTCGCAGATCTCGCAGGATCCGTTTCTGTTTTAGCGTTGGAAATTGTGTGATCTCCGAAGTCAACTTTGTAGGCGCGATCAGTAAAGTGTGTAAGTGACTACATCTGACCCGTCATTAACCACGACATTAAATGTCTCGGTTTCTCACTAAGGACCCTTTTCTACAGGCTGCTGAGTACTTATTCCCTCCGGTTGATGAGGTACTATTAATTAATGAATAAATGATTGGGGAATTTCTTTCTAAAGTACGTGTTGACTTATCTTCACGACGTCTTCTTACTCTAGCTGTGCCAACACATTCAGGTACCGATCCTTTATGGTCAACTCGCCAGTTTACATAGGATGATCATGATGCCCTTTTGCGGCAACCGATTTATTCTTTCTAGGATGTTGCGAGCAAAGCATGCATCCATGTACCAGTCCACTCGACTTCTTCGAGTGGTGAACCTTTGGCGGTGCATGTACTTTTGTACAGCTGCCGGTAGGTTGCTCCACAGATTGATTGGTTGTCACAATATGTATGATATTATGCATTCTTACTAACGATCGTACCGCAAGTGAGGCCATCGCACTAACTAGCATTACATCCACACGCTTATGGGTCCTCCAAAACGTTCATCAGATGGCTATCAGATAACCAAGTGGCAGGCATATCCAAGAAATAATGCCTCAGTTCACGCTTGGCTCGTTCCTTCTGATCCAAGGTAATCCTAGGATGACATCAAACTTGTCATCCAAATCGGGTACGATGAAATCTTACTTTTCGCCCTCTAAAGTGTAGTGAATTTATACTACACGTTTTTCAACGGTTGTCGAAGCGTCTGTAGCATGGTACACCGTCATCCTCGTTAGAGGAATGTCATGCTCAACGAATTTGACCCTACGCTCTTCTAGCGACTGGCGACGAACAAAGTTGCTCGACGTCCGACAGTCAACTAAGGCACGAAGTGATAATGCTTTTGACGCTTCTAAGTTCAAGGTGATGAGTGATATCCCATCAATAGGTGCAGAGACTCACAGTGGTTTTGTATCCGGAGCAACTTTCATCGAGAGATTTTCAAATTTTCTTGAGGTTGCTTGATCAGTAGGGTGCCCGCCCGTACTGACCGTGGCCATTTTTTGACGCTTCACTATGCTCATGCAATTCTACCACAACGCTGTACCCGCGTTCGTTGACCTTCTAGGAAAATGGTCGAACTCTTGGCTCAGTATTTCGAGACAATAGGTGTAGGGCGCTACACTCGTTAGCATAGTGTCTCAACTTCTGACAGCGATTGCACGTCTGCAATCACTTGTTGGCTGAAGATCGATGTCTCTTGCTCTCAACGTAACATAGGTCCAGTGTTTCTGGACCTCCAGTCTCTTGTCGTCTCGGTGGACGATACAAGCTCGAGCTAGCTGATCCTGTTTCATGCTAAGTCCCCCTTTCTCACAGTAAAATTGATTGTTCAAGCGTATCCAGATCCAACCGAAACAGTTGATTCCTGACGGGCCCATTTGCGAGCACTGTAACTAATGTGGGTTAATGTGCAAAGTTAGCAGTATTCCTAATCGAGAGGAGTCGTAGATGTTGAGCGTAATTGTAAACATCACGCTTACACTGCTTAATTTTGAGAAGCTCTGTCCAAGCCTTGAACTCAGACCTTGGCGGCTCAAACATTTGTCGGACCCAAGTCTTGAAGCCCTCCAGCGACCTAAAAGTATTTGGGTCGCTCGTCTCCTGCCCTGAAGCCCAAGTCTCGGTCATTCCCGCCAAGCGGGTTCGATCAAATGTGCGTTTAATTATCTCATCGTCGATACGACGTGCCTTTATGGCTCTGTCTGGTTCGACAAACCATAACAACAGAAAGTTTCTCACGAATCACCTTTTTTTGGGAATATCTACTCGCGTGTCGTCCCACCCACAGCAGCATTAAATTGACGCTGCCACAAAAAATCTGATTGTTGAGTACCGAGTTCCTTCAACTGCTCAGCCTGTTAAGGTCCTTGCTGGAGAAGCTAGGCTGATTTTTTTTTCTTTGAGAAAAAGTTCGTTTTGAATGAACATGGCTATAGCGGCATGTTGTTAAAATAATCAAAATTATCACCAAAACGCTGATGGCAGTTTCTACTACGGTGAAACCCATACGTCCTATCTCACTTCATTCGATGTCATTCAAATGGGTTAAGTTTTACGTGTGGCGTGATAGCTAACCTCCTCATTTGACATAATCATGTCAAATAATGTGGTTGTGGTCTCTGGTCAAACTGAGAGGTGTTACCAGGTATGACGGGACACGCCCTTACCAGATGAATGGTATGACCTTGAGTTGACAGAACACAAGGCTAAGTGCTCCTGACGTTATGTACACGTGGCGTGAGAAAGCGCAGCGGAGTAAACAAAACTAAAAGCCGCATTATATTGAGAGGAATAGAGCTGCATTCATACGTTTAAATTCTTTGTCAATCATCTTTAAATTGATTATAACATAACAACATTAAGCTACAATCTCCTGTGTGAGTTTATTGTTCACTACCCATTGCGCACGTCCAGCAGCTATCGGTGGGTAATTTGGTTGATGTAGTTTTTACATCAACCAAACAAGGAGCACTCCAGAATGTTACCCTCGAGGGTAAAATTTTACATACATTAGCGCTTCGCGAGTGATATTAATAGGAAACTATCTAAATAAAACTAATATAGAATTAATACATTCGTGTCAATTTTAAGTTACTGGCTTACCCCGTTACATAAAATTCTTGTGCAGGAGGCGTGGAGGCGGCTGTCACTTCCAGTAGGGACGGAATTGTTTTTTTATTCTTCTGCCCTCCTGCAATGGACATACGACGACAAAAGTCGATGGATTGTAGCGCAGCTGTTTCCCTTATGTTCGCCTCCTATATCACCGGTGTTTTCTCCGGTATTATACTTGAGACGACTGAAGGTGCATACTTAACTGAAACCATTTTTTATGTCTCATTTACTTAGTTTTCAGGTCACTCTTGAGGGATGAAATATCCGCTTTTGCTTGCGAAGTTGCGGCTGTAGCAATAGGATTATGTATTCCAATCCGGGTAGTTAATTACCTTCCAAGTTGGCCGCTGGACCTTCTCCAGCGATTATCATCTCTTGTGCAATTATAAATTACAACACCCCTCCCTCGAGCCTCGAAGTACTTCGCCATAGTCACAGATGTGATTCTAATTTCTTCCTCTGCATCCGCCTGCAATGCGTTCACGCACAAATTTGCTTGACCACATTTATCCTAAGAAAATGCTCGGGATGTAGCACCTACAAACCTTTTTTGACCGCGTCGGAGAAGTCGGTCCTAGTAGTGAGGGTCACTTCTGGACTGCTCTCCTGTCTAGTGAGAAGCTAATTTAAGCTAAGCTAGAATTGTTTCTCTGCAAGTGACGGGAGTCGAAGTAATGTTGAAAGGCGCTACCTTGGGCTTAACTCGTGTCGTCTTACCGTTGAAGTGGCCTGGAAGGAAACAAACTTAACACCCTGAACTGATCGGATTTTGTCGGCGGGGGGGGGCTGAAGCCTTCACTCCAGAAGAAGTACGACAGCTGCTCGCAGGTGACTTATGTGCTTGTGCAAGATAATGCTGCGTTTTTACCATAGTCGTGGCCTTCCCCATGCTGGTTTTAGGTTTTTGCTGATTTTGTGTTTTCTTGTTGCCACCGTGGTCGAACTAGTCACCAGCTGCAATATCCTGGGCAAGATTACCGACGTGTTCGTACGATGTCTAAATTACGTTCTTAGAGGCGCTCGTCTTGATCTTATCCGGTTCAGAAAGTGGCGACTGCTGTACTTTCTTTAGCGGTGGTTTTTGCGCGCATCCACTTGCATCTTGGTCGTTAAAGCTGCCAGACGATCTACTATATGCTGACATGCTTCAGATGGCCAGCTAATTGATGTGGGCGAAGGTCGATCCATGCAATAGTTTGGATGTGCGGGATTGCCTCATGTGCTCTCTGTGGTGTTATAGGTGGCGAGCAACTGGACGAGACGTGCACTTTGCACTTAAATGAAAATTATAGTGGCAGGTGAAGCACGGAGCTCGATGAAACTCACGATGATCCCGCATGATGAACGTCGCACCTATCGAAGATACGTGCGTCACTAGCTTTAGTTGATCTGTAAAAGTGGCATCGTCGAAGGAGAACACAAAGCAATTGGAATCGTAAGCGTCTGTCACGCTGGGTAAACCGTAGGTGGTTACCGACGTCGCCATGCAGGTCACACTTGAAGAGAAAACGGTCTAGATTGTATTGGACTTCACGCTGTTGGCAAAAACGCATAATTGATACTTCAAAAGTCTGCGACTATGTGGTAGATCAGTAGTTTTGTCAGAGGAAGATATTCGTGCTCCATAATGGACGAACACAATAGCTGAAGCTTGGCGCCTTGATCGCCGATCTATTTCGAGTGCCACCCAGCTGCCACTTTTTGATCCGAGAGCAAATAAGTAATGCGACGAGTTGATGAATTTTGGCAGTATTGACGAGGTTACGAATTAAGTATTCCATCACCGTCTGGACCTCACGTTGTCCGAGTAATTAGAGAAGTAGTGTCTTCTCCGCAGCATCTTCAGGTATTACGATGGACGGAAGAACCAATTCAAAACTTTTTCTTTTAATTATACTTCATAGTATTTCAGCATCACAAATTCGTCGCCTGCGTGCGTGTATGCCAGAAAGCCAGGAGGGAAAGGCAGTTGGCCGGAGCTTCCTCTTTCAAAAAAAATCATTCATACAAATTATCATCAAGTCGCCAGAGCTTCCTCTTCCAAAGGAGTCATCCGTCTCAAATTATTATCAAGTCTCCAGAGCTTCCTCTTCCAAAGAAATCATCCATTTCAGATTATCATCCGGTGTTATTTTCCGTGCCTTTATAGCTGTTAGTAACAACACCCGCCCGTAGTCGGCAGGTTTGCTGTACCCCTTTACATCCGCTGCGAATATAGCCTGCAATCTCTGGACGGTCGATCGCTCGCTAAGTTACCATCTGATCCTGAAGAGGTCAAATTAGTAAAACCTTTTCCATCGTCCCGTCCAAACGCCGCGTCTCTCGGTCGGAACACCCCGTCTCTCGAGCGGTCCAATTTTTTCCTCACGCCCCGCCGACAAATAAAACGGGACAAGCTTGTTACGTGTAATTAACCCTATAAAACTTGTTGATTCGAATGTTATTATAAAGGTTGACAATGCTCTTGAATATTTTCATAAGGGGCGATATTTCGAAGCACTCACCAATCGGCTGATATGGGCCATCACATCCGCCATCTCTAGCGGTCCAATTAACGAAGGACGTGCGCAATGAGTGGCGAGCAAGACTTTAGCATACTTTTTAGTAGATAGATATAATTAAGTTTGGACTAAACATATGTACATGTATTTAGGAATTACTTATATTCTATAAACTTTTAATTTCTACTCCTATTGAACATGTCGTTCATTAGCTGGCCTTCCTCTGCACGAACAGTGTACATGAAATGACGCGCAGCACTACCTACACTGTTGAAAGTGTAGGTGCACTATTACTGAATCAGTACTAGCGACCAGTGCACCGTTACACCTGGAAGCACTTCGTACTTTTAATTAGGACCACAACCCTTATACCTAACGTAAACATGTTGAATGCTTATAGCGACATCTTCCCACGCGTGAAAGCTACTCCTCCTGAAGTGAAATCAAATGAAGTGCAATCGAACGAATGGGTTCGACGGAGGAAACCATGATGTTTCTAGTATGTTTAGCACTGGACAGAGACGGGTAGCATACCGCTGTCGCCGAGCTGATACAACATAGAACATTCTATTTAAGAAAGAATGTAACATTGTTTTGACAGCAATATGTTAAAGAGGCAGAGCTTTAGAGTAACAGGGAGCTCAACAGCTCGTATCTTTAAGACAACATCAGGCACATGCTGCTGTTCCCGGGTAGACACCAGCGCCTCAAACCAAATCTTTTTAGATAGACATCTCAAATATACGGAGGAATAGAGGAAGACTCCGGCTAATTTGGTACGTCGTGTTGGACGACGCGATAAAGGTTTTTACATCATCGTTGACCAAACATACGTCGTATACGTCCAAACGAACATGACCGGACGTACCAAACCTGGTCAAAAGGGCACAAGCTTCACGGACCATACTGTTTTTGGGTCGCTGGAGGACTTCAAGACTTGGGTCCGACAAATGTTTGAGCCGCCAAGGTCTGAGTTCAAGTCTTGGACAGAGCTTCTCAAAATTAAGCAGTGTAAGCGTGATGTTTACAATTACGCTCAACATCTACGACTCCTCTCGATTAGGAATACTGCTAACTTTGCACATTAACCCACATTAGTTACAGTGCTCGCAAATGGGCCCGTCAGGAATCAACTGTTTCGGTTGGATCTGGATACGCTTGAACAATCAATTTTACTGTGAGAAAGGGGGACTTAGCATGAAACAGGATCAGCTAGCTCGAGCTTGTATCGTCCACCGAGACGACAAGAGACTGGAGGTCCAGAAACACTGGACCTATGTTACGTTGAGAGCAAGAGACATCGATCTTCAGCCAACAAGTGATTGCAGACGTGCAATCGCTGTCAGAAGTTGAGACACTATGCTAACGAGTGTAGCGCCCTACACCTATTGTCTCGAAATACTGAGCCAAGAGTTCGACCATTTTCCTAGAAGGTCAACGAACGCGGGTACAGCGTTGTGGTAGAATTGCATGAGCATAGTGAAGCGTCAAAAAATGGCCACGGTCAGTACGGGCGGGCACCCTACTGATCAAGCAACCTCAAGAAAATTTGAAAATCTCTCGATGAAAGTTGCTCCGGATACAAAACCACTGTGAGTCTCTGCACCTATTGATGGGATATCACTCATCACCTTGAACTTAGAAGCGTCAAAAGCATTATCACTATGTGCCTTAGTTGACTGTCGGACGTCGAACAACTTTGTTCGTCGCCAGTCGCTAGAAGAGCGTAGGGTCAAATTCGTTGAGCATGACATTCCTCTAACGAGGATGACGGTGTACCATGCTACAGACGCTTCGACAACCGTTGAAAAACGTGTAGTATGAATTCACTACACTTTAGAGGGCGAAAAGTAAGATTTCATCGTACCCGATTTGGATGACAAGTTTGATGTCATCCTAGGATTACCTTGGATCAGAAGGAACGAGCCAAGCGTGAACTGAGGCATTATTTCTTGGATATGCCTGCCACTTGGTTATCTGATAGCCATCTGATGAACGTTTTGGAGGACCCATAAGCGTGTGGATGTAATGCTAGTTAGTGCGATGGCCTCACTTGTGGTACGGTCGTTAGTACGACTGCACAAAACCTTAGTGTAATAAACGGTTATACTTCGGAGCAAAGTTCCGGCGGCTGTGAGGAAACACAGGCTGCGCCGAAGTTTCACCACTCGAATAAGTCGAGTGGACCGGGACAAAGATGTATCCCTAGCGGGGAACATCTAGAAGAGAAACAATCGATCGCTCAGGTTAAGCGAAACGACAATCCTAGATCGACTGGAGAGTCTTTCGTAGAGGATCTCGCTGTGGTTGCGCAACCACAGCTAGAGGAGGTAAAGGGAATAAGTCCCGATATTACAAATACGGCGGAAATAAGTTCCCCGAAACCCGCGGGAATAAGTCCCCGGGAAGCCGAAGGAATAAGTCCTTCGAAGCCTGTGGGAATAAGTCCCCAGGAAATGACAGAGACATTGAATGTCATAGTCAATAACGGATCAAGTGTAGGCGCTTATACACTTGATCTGGTTGCGCCTCCGAGGTTGACTTCGGAGATCACTCAGTTGCCAACGCTCGAACATAAAAGATTCTTGCGTGATCTGCGTAGTGGCAAAGTCAAGCAGATCTGCGTACTCGTCGCTGACGACGAGTGTGTAACCGAAATAAGGTCAGCAACAATGTTTACTGAGAACGAGAGAGTTCTCAGTAGTTCATCGATGGACGAGAGTGTCCTAGATGAAAAGACACGAATTGAGCGATATGACCCCCAATCGTGGGAATCGCTCAAGACAAATCCTCTCTATGAAGATTTGGTTGAATTCAAGGATGTATTCCCTGAAACTGTTCCGTGCGAATTACCGAAGGATAAAGGTATTCGACACGAGGTCGATCTTAAACCAGGCTCGAAGTACTGTGTCATAAAGCAGTGGCCACTGCCTCGTGAACAAGTACTTGCGATCGACAAGTTCTTTGCCGATCGTTTAGCTGCGGGCCATGTGAGGGAATCAACTTCCCCGCATAGCTCTCCGACCTTCTGTGTGCGAAAAGCAACAGGAGGGTGGCGGCTTGTGCATGCATTTAACAAGTTGAATGCTGCAACGGTACCGGCTCAGACGCCGATACCGAGGAAGGACGTAATCATTGATGGTATGTCAAAGAGTACCATCTTTTCGTCCATAGATTTGATGGATGGCTTCTATCAGATCCTCATGCGAGAACGGGATATACCCTATACCGCAGTTAGCACGCCTAGCGGCATGCTCTGGGAATGGCTAGTAATGCCACAAGGGCTTAGTAATGCCCCTGCCACGTTCAACAGATGTGTATCACATCTGTTGAGACCAGTACGAGAATTCGCGCCGAGTTATTTCGATGACGTATTCATCCACAGTCGGGCTTTTGATGGAAAGTCGGATGTTGAGGTTCACAGGTACCACGTCCGACAGGTTCTTACAATCATGCAAAAGCATCAATTGTATGTAAACCTCAAGAAGTGTATATTTACAGCAAGCGAAATACCACTTCTTGGGTGCATCGTTGGTAAGAACGGTGTACGTCCTGATCCCGAAATGATCAAAGCGATCACCGACTGGCCTTTGCCGGTTGATGTCAAAGGTCTTCGAAAATTCCTTGGGCTAGCGGCGTATTTGCATAAGTATTCACGCAATTACGCCGAGATGACTGTACACCTCTCTCGTTTGTTGAAGAAGAACGAGAGGTGGTTATGGAACGCTGAATGTCAGTGCTCCTTTGATGGTATCACGCAGATCTTGATACAATCCCCAGTCCTAGCAATAGCCGATCAGGACAGGCCATTTCATGTGGTCTGTGATGCCAGCAATTTCGCAATCGGCTGTGCATTAATGCAGTACGACCTTGAAGGCGTTGAACGCGTCGTCTGCTATCAGTCGCATCAGCTGCAACCAGCTGAGCGGAACTATCCAGTGCATGACAAGGAACGCCTTGCTATGAATTATGCACTCGCGAAGTTCAGAGTCTATCTATTAGGAGATAGACCCTTCATTGTTTACACCGACCATGCGTCATTACGCACGGCAGTGAACAGCCCGCACCTTTCACAACGAATGGCGCGGTGGTTGTCATTCTTTGCAGAATACAACTTTACGGTTGAGTACAAACCAGGACGACTTAATGTAGTCGCTGATGCACTCTCACGTCGTCCCGACTTTGAAACAGTCGTGAAACCCAACAGTGAGGCAGTCACTGTTGCGGTTATGACATCCTCTGTCCCATCTACAACGTTGTATGATGATGTGAGGCGGGCATATGCCCAAGATGGTGAGATTGTGAAGTTGTTGACACATCTCTCACAGCCATCTCGAGAATCGTTGAAACGATTGTCGTCTGCGTATCGATCTGCGTCAGATCGATACACTACTCGCAACGGGTTACTGTACTATACAGCCGTTTCTGGTGACACACCACGTGTTACCATTCCAGATGATACTGATCTGCGTTTGCGGATCATGTTCGAGTATCACGATGCTCCTATAGGAGGACATCGTGGCCGAGAGAAAACATATCTCACGGTGAGTCGAGACTTTTACTGGCCCCGCCAGTATCAGTTTGTGCGAAAGCATGTTCGCGCATGCGAATTCTGTCAACGAGTGAAGTCAAGTCCTTCACTGCGTGCACCTTTACAGCCTCTACCGGTTCCGGCTGAGTGCTGGGAATACATCTCAATGGATTTTGTCTTCTGGTTACCCAAAGACGCACGCGGGAATACGGGTATTCTCGTTTTTGTTGACAGATTCAGCAAATGGTACACCTTGTGGCTGTACCAGAGTCAATCACAGCAAGTGGCTGTGCTTGTGTCTTTATTGACACCATCTTCCGACGTCATGGGTTGCCCCGTGAACTCGTATCAGACAGAGATCCACGATTCACTTCTGATTTCTGGCGTTCCGTGTTCAAATCACTCGGAACGCGCTTGAAGATGTCGACATCTGATCATCCAGAGTCAGATGGTCAAACGGAACGCGCCAATCGTGTCCTCGAAGAGATACTTCGAGGGTACGTACACTCCTTTAAGAGTTGGAGTGAGTTTTTGCCAATGGTAGAGTTTGCCATTAACAACTCGGTGCATGCGTCCACGACACATACACCGTTTTACGTGAATGGCTTACGCCATCCGCGTGTACCCACCTTACTAGAGTGTGACTCTGGTTTAAGGGGGGGGACTCGCGCGAGCAAAAACCGATTTGGTTCACGCTCATCACGCTCTGACGAAGAGGTCATTGCGTTTGATGCCGATATCGATAACATCGATATCGAAGAAGATGATGCCAGTGAGAGTGCGGAAGCCCTCACTGAAGAAAAGATTGTTGTCGCTGAAGTGCGCTCACAGCGCACTGGAGCTAACGAGTCATCAGATGAGTTGATACTGGCTCGTGAAACGGTAGTCCGTTTTGTGCAAGACTCCATCGCCGAAGCGGTGGATAAGCAAAAGCAAAACGCTGACAAGAATGGAAGGGCAACCACTCTTTTATTTAATGAAGGTGACTTAGTCCTACTGTCTACGGTTAATCTACCAAAGCATGTAGTGACTGACTTGGGTAGTAGCAAACTATTACCCAAGTACATCGGCCCATTTCGTGTATTGCATCGCCTAGGCAATGCATACACGATCGAGTTACCACGTAAGATGCGAACGCATTCCACGTTTTACGTTGGTCGGCTTAAGTCTTAACATCAGTACACTGCTTCTTCCGATGAAGAACGCCCTTGCGCTCAAGCATCTCGCGGAGAGCCTTGTGCTCCCGATGGTGGGCATTGACAAGGGTCTGAAGAGCAGATATCTCATCCCGAGACCGATCAACAATCCCACGAGCTACCCGTAGCTCGTCACGAAGAGACGTCAGAGCTCTATCGTTCTCAAGCTGAGCAAAGGCAAACTCAGCTCGATGCCTCAAGACAGCGTCCGCCAGTTGGAGACGTCTGTCCCGCTCATGTTCGAGATCGTCGCGTAACCCTTGCGTTACGCGATCAAAGAAGCTCTCGGGAGCACACGGATCCCGACGATCGTGTGGAGAGCGTCTTTCCTCCTCCTCCACCTCCATTAGAGGACTCTCGCGGTGGCCAGCGCTATCTGGATGAGCAGCTGTTGGACCACCGCGACGTGAACGGACGTCGGACGAGTTATCTCGTCCGGTGGCGCGGCTATCCCCCGTCCTGGGATACTTGGGAGCCCCGCTCCCAACTGATGGTTGACGTACCGGGTCTGGTTGAGCAGTACGATGCGGCGCATCCTGTACCGCAGAAGGACCGCCGGAGAAAGTCTTCCCGGCACGGTCGTAAAGGGATTTCAGGTTGTCAATCCCTTCGTACATCTCAGTAGAGATACGTACGCGCCACCACGGGCTAGTAAGGAGGTAAGCCTCCTTAGGTGCTCGTGCAGAGTTGTTCACACAAGATGGGCACGAGTCTTCCCAAGAGAGGCAGGGTAATCCTTTCTCCCTTGACAGACGATGCAGCTTGTAGCGTGCACCTGTTGGGGTTCGCTTTTCAAACTTATCACGAGCTTTGATAAGTTTGTCGTTCCAAGCGTCACGACCTACATCCTCAAGGTTATGGATGTAGGCATTCCACGCTTGAAGCAGTGAGGGACCATCACGTTTGTGATTCCCACTGTACCATCGACGTTTAAAGAAAGCATCGATGAAGAAATCATTCTCAGCGCGATAGTTTTTCGAGCTGGGGTCAAGGTGATGGATCCTTGACATATCGAACAACCGTGTTCGATACCGATCACTCATCGTCGCCGACAAGTGATCCATGACGGATTTTGGAGGCATCCATGCCTTCTTTTCAGGAGCGAGACGCAACACGTTGCGGTCCCGCTCTTCTTGCGACGTACCGACAGAAGTACTGGTACCTCGCTGTGAAGTGGTGTCAATAGGAGAATCGACACCACTGTTAGCGCCCGAGTCTCGCGACCTCGAGCGCCTTCGCTTCGGTGATAGTTCATCTGATTCATCAGATGAACCAAAGATGCTACGACGCATAGCATCATCCATGCCACGCTTGGCAGGCGGCTTGGATTCAATCGCCGTCGATACGGATCCGTCTTCCGTATCAGGAGAGTATGAGACACCGAGCTCATACTCTGTGAAGACATGAGTGTCTTCATGACTAGCGCCTGCATCACCAGGTGACACAGGCTGAGTCGCTTCAGCAACCGATGAGACATCAGTTGCTGCGGTTTCTGCTTCGGCGTCCGCACAGAGACGTGCGGGCGTGCTCTCGGCGGCCTTGCTCGCGCACCGTATGGACTTGTTAACCATGCGATAAACTGTTGGAAAGTGGACCCGAGCCAACAAGTGCAAACCCTGTCCCAAATGATTTGGGATGAGTATCCGTTTAGTCAATCAGTCATTAAAGTGACTGATGGTTAAGGGGGGGGTGATGTAACGGGGTGAATCGTTACATAACAATTTATAAGAAATTGTTAATAGATTATAACTATAAGAGTTATATTCTCAGAATATTGTCATAAGGACAAATATTCTGCAGCACTTACGAGTAGTTCCTAATTGGTTGATATAGGCCATTATATCAACCAACGAAGACGCGCCACGACAGACGCACGCAATGGGTGGTGAGCAGATAGTTGATTTACACATTTGTATTTAGACATAGTTAGATAAGGATGAATAGTGATTTATTGCAGAGATTAACTATTATAAATACAGTTCTACTTTTTACTTAAACTAAGTACTCGCTTCTTCTTACCGTCTTCCTCTGCACGTACGAGTGTACGTGAAGTTACGAGGCACCGCCTTATTCTGTTATCAGAATAAGTAGCGTGTACTGTCAAAAATACAAGCTTCAGGGCGCCCCGTTACAACAAAGTCTATTACACATTTACTGCTGTTCAGAATAACCATTGTTGGGGTGCTAATCCGTCAAATTAAAAAAGTAGCTTGATCTCATTGCTCATGAGGATCGGTCGTCGATTTTACAGTATTATATAGACCACAGTATATTAGATTCCTATGGCGCGTCGTGTGTCAGTATCTCTTCCTCTGGTAAGAGGAAGACAAAAATGGTCCCATGCGCATTCTTTCCAACTCTCTAATGCGATATATACAGAAACCACCACCGCTCCCATGCAAAGGGTCGCACACGACTTCAAAAAATACTGTTGGTGTTCATTTACAGAAGTCGCTGATTTTCTCAAAAACTTGGACAGGTGTGCAGAGTGGTCTGGACAATTTCGACAGCAAGAAGACTGAGGGGATAATGAATTGGTTCTACTTTAGGAAAAACATGTCGCTGTTGAAACAGCAGAAGCTATAAAAACGATTTGTCGCTAAACATGAGGTTTCGGGCAGGAACCTGGGCGCACAATCTGGACAGAAGCAGCAGGACCCCGGGGCGGAGTCGCGATCCTTTTTCATGCATACTCCTACATACCCACTTTGAAGGCTTGGCAGAAGGAAGCATGACTCCCATTAGAGGGCGATTTGCATCCAGGTCATCATTGCAAAAGGCAAAACAGACAAAGGTGAGCAGGAAGGACTCATTTGAGCTTCTTTAACAACATCTTGTGGAGTATGGTGGTCCAGTTTTAGTGAATGGCAAGTTAAACGTCAACTAGGTTATATGTGACCCCGGCAGACATATTTCCCCAGATCTACGCCAAATCCTTACGCGAGCACAGATGAGCGATTAAAATGAGTATGAGATTCAGGGTGATTGATGAGTATTCAATTCGTGAGCCCATGCCTTATCGCAACGCGTACTGATACACCCTTGCTGGAGTGGGAGCCGCCAATTACTGTCTGGAACAGTGATATGTTATCTCCCGTCATGCTAACTGGGTCGAAGATGTCGAGATGTTCACCAGTCCGTTCCAGGGTCAACTTTTAATCATTATGGTGCCAAGATCCGTCTTGAAACCCCAATGTACCGTCCGAGTTATACGACCGCGTCGTGTGTTTCCTGTACCAGAAAGTGATAAGGGAGACATAAAGCTAGTTATTCTCGCTGCAACATATGGCGCGGCACCAGATTGGAGGGACACAACTCGAGGATCACAGGGAAATTACTATAGCTCACCGGCTTGCAGACTGGTAGGACAGCTGGAAGACGCGACTTCGAATCTCACTTCTGTCTGCAAGTAAAGCTGTGAGACAGCGTATGACACGAAGCTACAAGCAGAGGCTCCGACGACTGTCTTAGAGGCTTGGCAAAGCTCTTTTTGCTGATCCATCCGAGGCTCTCTGTAAACTGCATATTACCAAGCCGTACGACTAATTTGCCGCGGTGGTTTCCCCCGTCAAATTTGTCGGCAGGTTGCAGAGTGTCGACGAATGTGGCAGCGAGAGAAGTGCGAGCGTCTTTAAAATCTGCACACGTACTGTCCGGGAGAGACAACCCTCCGTTTCTTTGTCAAGGTAGCGACAAGTTTCAGGATATAGCGAAAGGGGCAATAGGAGGTTAAGCTTCATCGGGCCAACGCTTTATCAAGAACTTGCGGAAGAAATGGCAGACGGGTAGGGACCTCTTATGCTTCGATACTACGTTTCGCCAAACCCTCTTCTTCCTTTCTGAAGCAATCCTCTCGACCAAAAAGTCCTGACGACTTAGCGTTCACGATGGCTATCTTTACAGAAGACGTCTGTGCTTTATTAAAAAATCTAAAAGGGAAAAGGCGGTAGTGTCCGATGAATTGAACAACACTTTCTACTGAGACAACGCCGATGAAATCGCGATTTTACCGAAACTCTATACAGCAGATAGCTTGCGTGCAGCTTTTTCTCCAATCTTTTGGAGCAGCAACCATTTAAGGTTTTAAGAATTCGGGTGTTTCCGCTCTTCCGCTGGACCATCATCCCATCGATCTGTTCAACAGTGACTCCAAGCTGTTCACCAAGATTAGTGCTTCCCGTGTCCGGCTCCTGCTTGATCAGAAGGTCGACCCCTCTCAAGTAGGCTTTGTCCCTCACCAGTCGATGGACACGTCCCTCGAAATTATTGCAGCGGCCACTAAAGCAGCTGCATCGGATTCAAATAGGACCGTAACGATAGCTCTACTTCTTGATTTTTCAAAAGCCTACGACACACTCTAGCGTCCGCTCTATCTGTCAGTGCTATAGTGGCTAAGCTTTTCTTATAGGTTTGTCTCGGTGGCGGCGGCCCTCCATCACAATACGGCTTGCCTGTTCATCGTCATCGGCTAGCGTTCAGATTTTCGCTGCTGCATTCGTCAAGGGTGCCGTTTAGCTCCGCTCCTATCTATCCTTGCTCTAGATAGCGTATTCAGAGTTATACAGCCTCACCTAGAAATAAACGGCGTGAGGATCCAATATGATGACAGATCAGACGTGATAAAGGTGTCTAAATATGCCGACGATACGGCCGTTTATATCCGCGAGCTTCGGACATTTATACATGTAATATCAATTTTGGACAAATTATTCGGAGTCTCAGGACATTATCTAGACAGGCCAAGTCGATGGTTACTTAACCTTTTAAGTTTATACATGCACCTATATACACCAGACCTAACTATTTTTTGTGCTGAGGGACTCATGCCTGTGCCTTTACGTGATGGTCGAGCAGTAAGAATAAAGAGCCGAGAACTGGGGTAATGTATTCAATCTATCTTGATTCGGCTCATTCTTTTTCGAGCGAATACGCACACTGTGGAACAGCGGGATCACCTGGCTAGCACGGTCGCGGTCCCCAAATTCTTTTTTTTTTGGCACGTCATTGTCGGCAGCCCCTACGAATATTCGCACGGCATTACAAAATAAGCCTGGAACTTATATGGTCGGCAAGGTAAGGCAAACGGGCCGGATCTTAAATTCCACAAGAAAGTACCATGATTCCTATTCAGCGGTGTTCGCTGGCAATACCATGTATGTAACCGGGCACCCTGAAGCTTGAACTGGTGACAGTACAAGCTACTTATTCTGATGACAGAATAAGGCGGTGCCTCGTAACTTCACGTACACTCGTACGTGCAGAGGAAGACGGTAAGAAGAAGCGAGAACTTGGTTTAAGTAAAAAGTAGAACTGTATTTATAATAATTAATCTCTGCAATAAATCACTATTTATCTTCATCCAACAATGTCTAAATACAAATGTGTAAATCAACTATCTGCTCACCACTCATTGCGTGCGTCTGTCGTGGCGCGTCTTCGTTGGTTGATATAATGTCCTATATCAACCAATTAGGAACTACTCGTAAGTGCTACAGAATATTTGTCCTTATGATAATATTCTGAGAATATAACTCTTATAGGTATATTCTATTAACAATTTCTTATAAATTGTTATGTAACGATTCACCCCGTTACATCACCCCCCCTTAACCATCAGTCACTTTAGTGACTAATTGACTAAACGGATACTCATCCCAAATCATTTGGGACAGGGTTTGCACTTGTTGGTTCGAGTCCACTTTCCAACAGCTTATCGCATGGTTAACAAGCCCGTGCGGTGCGCGAGCAAGGCAGCCGAGAGCACGCCCGCACGTCTCTGTGCGGACGCCGAAGCAGAAACCGCAGCAACTGATGTCTCATCGGTTGCTGAAGCGACTCAGCCTGTGTCACCTGGTGATGCAGGCGCTAGTCATGAAGACACTCATGTCTTCACAGAGTATGAGCTCGGTGTCTCATACTCTCCTGATACGGAAGACGGATCCGTATCGACGGCGATTGAATCCAAGCCGCCTGCCAAGTGTGGCATGGATGATGCTATGCGTCGTAGCATCTTTGGTTCATCTGATGAATCAGATGAACCATCGCCGAAGCGAAGGCGCTCGAGGTCGCGAGACTCGGGCTCTAACAGTGGTGTCGGTTCTCCTATTGACACCACTTCACAGCGAGGTACCAGTACTTCTGTCGGCACATCGCAAGAAGAGCGGGACCGCAACGTGTTGCGTCTCGCTCCTGAAAAGAAGGCATGGATGCCTCCAAAATCCGTCATGGATCACTTGTCGGCGACGATGAGTGATCGGTATCGAACACGGTTGTTCGATATGTCAAGGATCCATCACCTTGACCCCAGCTCGAAAAACTATCGCGCTGAGAATGATTTCTTCATCGATGCTTTCTTCAAACATCGATGGTACAGTGGGAATCACAAACGTGATGGTCCCTCACTGCTTCAAGCGTGGAATGCCTACATCCATAACCTTGAGGATGTAGGTCGTGACGCTTGGAGAGACAAACTTACCAAAGCTCGTAATAAGTTTGAAAAGCGAACCCCGACAGGTGCACGCTACAAGCTGCATCGTCTGTCAAGGGAGAAAGGGTTAACCTGTCTCTCTTGGGGAGACTCGTGCCCATCTTGTGTGAACAACTCTGCACGAGCACCTAAGGAGGCTTACCTCCTTACTAGCCCATGGTGGCGCGTACGTATCTCTAGTGAGATGTACGAAGGGATTGACAACCTGAAATCCCTTTACGACCGTGCCGGGAAGACTTTCTCCGGCGGTCCTTCTGCGGTACAGGATGCGCCGCATCGTACTGCTCAACCATACCCAGTACGTCAACCATCAGTTGGGAGCGGGGCTCCCAAGTATCCCAGGACGGGGGATAGCCGCGCCACCGGACGAGATAACTCGTCCGACGTCCGTTCACGTCGCGGTGGTCCAACAGCTGCTCATCCAGATAGCGCTGGCCACCGCGAGAGTCCTCTAATGGAGGTGGAGGAGGAGGGAAGACGCTCTCCACACGATCGTCGGGATCCGTGTGCTCCCGAGAGCTTCTTTGATCGCGTAACGCAAGGGTTACGCAACGATCTCGAACATGAGCGGGACAGACGTCTCCAAATGGCGGACGCTGTCTCGAAGCATCGAGCTGAGTTTGCCTTTGCTCAGCTTGAGAACGAGAGATCTCTGACATCTCTTCGTGACGAGCTACGGGTAGCTCGTGGGATTGTTGATCGGTCTCGGGATGAGATATCTGCTCTTCAGACCCTTGTCGATGCCCACCATCGGGAGCACATGGCTCTCTGCGAGATGCTTGAGCGCAAGGGCGTTCTTCATCGGAAGAAGCAGCGTACTGGTGGTACGGCTTAAGCCGACCAACGTAAAACGTGGAATGCGTTCGCATCTTACGTGGTAACTCGATCGTGTATGCATTGCCTAGGCGGTGCAATACACGAAATGGGCCGATGTACTTAGGTAATAGTTTGCTACTACCCAAGTCAGTCACTACATGCTTTGGTAGATTAACCGTAGACAGTAGGACTAAGTCACCCTTATTAAATAAAAGAGTGGTTGCCCTTCCATTCTTGTCAGCGTTTTGCTTTTGCTTATCCACCGCTTCGGCGAGGGAGTCTTGCACAAAACGGACTACCGTTTCACGAGCCAGTATCAACTCATCTGATGACTCGTTAGCTCCAGTGCGCTGTGAGCGCACTTCAGCGACAACAATCTTTTCTTCAGTGAGGGCTTCCGCACTCTCACTGGCATCATCTTCTTCGATATCGATGTTATCGATATCGGCATCAAACGCAATGACCTCTTCGTCAGAGCGTGATGAGCGTGAACCAAATCGGTTTTTGCTCGCGCGAGTCCCTCCCCCCCTTAAACCAGAGTCACGCTCTAGTAAGGTGGGTACACGCGGATGGCGTAAGCCATTCACGTAAAACGGTGTATGTGTCGTGGACGCATGCACCGAGTTGTTAATGGCAAACTCTACCATTGGCAAAAACTCACTCCAACTCTTAAAGGAGTGTACGTATCCTCGAAGTATCCCTTCGAGGACACGATTGGCGCGTTCCGTTTGACCATCTGACTCTGGATGATCAGATGTCGACATCTTCAAGCGCGTTCCGAGTGATTTGAACACGGAACGCCAGAAATCAGAAGTGAATCGTGGATCTCTGTCTGATACGAGTTCACGGGGCAACCCATGAAGTCGGAAGATGGTGTCAATAAAGACACAAGCACAGCCACTTGCCGTGATTGTCTCTGGTATAGCCACTAGGTGTACCATTTTGCTGAATCTGTCAACAAAAACGAGAATACCCGTATTCCCGCGTGCGTCTTTGGGTAACCCGAAGACGAAATCCATTGAGATGGATTTCCAGCACACTGCCGGAACCGGTAGAGGATGTAAAGGTGCACGCAGTGAAGTAATTGACTTCACTCGTTGGCAGACTTCGCATGCGCGAACATACTTTCGCACAAACTGATACTGGCGGGGCCAGTAAAAGTCTCGACTTACCGTGAGATATGTTTTCTCTCGGCCACGATGTCCTCCTATAGGAGCATCGTGATACTCGAACATGATCCGCAAACGCAGATCAGTATCATCTGGAATGACAACACGTGGTGTGTCACCAGAAACGACTGTATAATACAGTAAACCGTTACGAGTAGTGTATCGATCTGACGCAGATCGATACGCAGGCGACAATCGTTTCAACGATTCTCGGAATGGTTGGGAGAGATGTGTCAACAACTTCACAATCTCACCATCTTGGGCGTATGCCCGCCTCACATCATCATACAACGGTGTAGATGGGACAGAGGACGTCATAACCGCAACAGTGACTGTCTCACCGTTGGGTTTCACGACTGTTTTAAATTCGGGACGACGTGAGAGTGCATCAGCGACGACATTAAGCCGTCCTGGTTTGTACTCGACCGTAAAGTTGTATTCCGCAAAGAATGACAACCACCGCGCCATTCGTTGTGAAAGGTGCGGGCTGTTCACTGCCGTGCGTAATGACGCATGGTCGGTGTAAACAATGAAGGGTCTATCTCCTAATAGATAGACTCTGAACTTCGCGAGTGCATAATTCATGGCAAGGAGTTCCTTGTCATGCACTGGATAGTTCCGCTCAGCTGGTTGCAGCTGACGCGACTGATAGCAGACGACGCGTTCAACGCCTTCAAGGTCGTACTGCATTAATGCACAGCCGATTGCGAAATCGCTGGCATCACAGACCACATGAAATGGCCTGTCCTGATCGGCAATTGCTAGGACTGGGGATTGTATCACGCTCTGCTTGATACCATCAAAGGAGCGCTGACATTCAGCGTTCCATAACCACCTCTCGTTCTTTTTCAACAAACGAGAGAGGTGCACAGTCATCTCGGCGTAATTGCGTGAATACTTATGCAAATACGCCGCTAGCCCAAGGAATTTTCGAAGACCTTTGACGTCGACTGGCACAGGCCAGTCGGTGATCGCCTTGATCTTTTCGGGATCAGGACGTACACCGTTCTTACCAACGATGCACCCAAGAAGTGGTATTTCGCTTGCTGCAAATATACACTTCTTGAGGTTTACATACAATTGATGCTTTCGCATGATTGTAAGAACCTGTCGGACGTGGTACCTGTGAACCTCAACGTCCGACTTTCCATCCATAGCTCGACTATGGATGAATACGTCATCGAAATAACTCGGCGCGAATTCTCGTACTGGTCTCAACAGATGTGATACACATCTGTTGAACGTGGCAGGGGCATTACTAAGCCCTTGTGGCATTACTAGCCATTCCCAGAGCATGCCGCTAGGCGTGCTAACTGCGGTATAGGGTATATCCCGTTCTCGCATGAGGATCTGATAGAAGCCCTCCATCAAATCCATGGACGAAAAGATGGTACTCTTTGACATACCATCAATGATTACGTCCTTCCTCGGTATCGGCGTCTGTGCCGGTACCGTTGCAGCATTCAACTTGTTAAATGCATGCACTATCCGCCACCCTCCTGTTGCTTTTCGCACACAGAAGGTCGGAGAGCTATGTGGGGAAGTTGATTCCCTCACATGGCCCGCAGCTAAACGATCGGCAAAGAACTTGTCGATCGCAAGTACTTGTTCACGAGGCAGTGGCCACTGCTTCATGACACAGTACTTCGAGCCTGGTTTAAGCTCGGCCCCCGGGCGGAAAACCCTTTCATCCTTCGGTAATTCGCACGGAACAGTTTCAGGGAATACATCCTTGAATTCAACCAAATCCTTATAGAGAGGATTTGTGTTGAGCGATTCCCACGATTGGGGGTCATATCGCTCAATTCGTGTCTTTTCATCTAGGACACTCTCGTCCATAGATGAACTACTGAGAACTCTCTCGTTCTCAGTAAACATTGTTGCTGACCTTATGTCGGTTACACACTCGTCGTCAGCGACGAGTACGCAGATCTGCTTGACTTTGCCACTACGCAGATCACGCAAGAACCTTTTATGCTCGAGCGTTGGCAACTGAGTAATCTCCGAAGTCAACTTCGGAGGCGCAATCAGATCAAGTGTATTAGCGCCTACACTTGATCCGTTATTGACTATGACATTTAATGTCTCTGTCATTTCCTGGGGACTTATTCCCACAGGCTTCGAAGGTATATTCCTTCGGCTTCCCAGGGACTTATTCCTGCGCGTTTCGGGGAACTTATTTCCGCCGTATTTGTAATATCGGGACTTATTCCCTTTACTTCCTCTAGCTGTGGTTGCGCAACCACAGCGAGATCCTCTACGAAAGACTCTCCAGTCGATCTAGGATTGTCGTTTCGCTTAACCTGAGCGATCGATTGTTTCTCTTCTAGATGTTCCCCGCTAGGGATACATCTTTGTCCCGGTCCACTCGACTTATTCGAGTGGTGGACCTTCGGCGCAGCCTGTGTTTCCTCACAGCCGCCGGAACTTTTCTCCGAAGTGTAACCGTTTGTTACACTAAGGTTCTAAGGTTTTGTGCAGTCGTACTAACGACCGTATCACAAGTGAGGCCATCGCACTCACTCGTAGTACATCCACACGCTTGTGGACGCTCCAAAACGTTCATCAGATGGCCATCTGATGAACAAGCGGCAGGCATCGTTACTGTTCGATGTTGCCAGTTTACCCGTGGTTCATATCTTCTGAGCCACGGTATTCCAAGGATGACATCAAATTTGTCATCCAAATCCAATACGATAAAGTCATCGTCATATTGGGTATCTTCTAGCGTATAGTGGATCTTCACTATACGCTTCATGACGGTTACGGATGCGCCTGTCGCAAGACGTACCGTCATCCTCGTAGGAGGTGTGTCACATTCACTGAAATTGAAGTGACCATCTTCTAGCGATTGGCGTCGCACAAAATTGTTGGACGCCCCACAATCGACTAGAGCTCGAAGGGACAACTTATTCGTCACTTCGAGTTTCAAGGTAATGAGTGAGTCCTCATTACCTAGAGCAGCAACGCACAACGTTTGTGCGTTGGGAGCAACCTTCATCAAGAGGCCTACAAATTCTCTTGACGTTGCTGGACCAGTAGGGTGCTCCGCACCTACTGATCCTGACCGTTTTTTGACGGTCCATCCCGTTGTTGCGTCTTCGCACCAACAGCGGACCCGCGTCCCTGCCCCTTTCTCATGGGTGGACGGTCACTACGCCCAGCGTTGCGAGACACTGGACGAAGGGCACTACACTCATAAGCGTAGTGTCCTGTCTTCTGACATCTGTTGCATTTCTGCAACTTCTTGTAGTCTGTAGAGCGAGCCTTCTCGCTCTCTACATAACAGAGTTCCATCGGCTCTGGACCTCCGTTGTCATATCGTCTCGGTTGACGATATGATGTCGAGCTGGCGCGAGCCTGTCTCAGACTGAAGTCTTCCTGTTCCGCAATGGAAATGGCTTGTTCTAGTGAATCTAGTTCAAGTCGGAACAGGTGAGTCTTGACGGGACCATCCGCAAGACCCTGCATGAACACCGAAACCAACGTGTGTTCATCCACCGGATTGGAACTTATACAACTTGTGAGATGTCGTATATGTTGCGCGTAAGCGTGCACATCACGCTTACCCTGCTTGAGCTTCAAGAGTTCGGTTCGAGCTCTGAACTCAGCTCTAGGCGGTTCAAACGTTTGTCTGAGCCGCGACTTGAAGACTTCCAACGACCCAAACGCATATGGGTCGTGCAGCTTAAGCCCCAGTGCCCAAGTCTTGGCACGTCCTGCCAGATTTGACTGGGCAAATGCAACTTGCATTTCCCCATCGTCGATGCGACGCGCCCTTATGGCGTCATCCAATTCGACGAACCATCTCAAGAGGGAGTCCTCTTCGACTCCCCTATACTTGGAGATGTCAATCTTCAAGGTCTCGGGTCGACGCGAGTGCATCGACCCACCAGCAGCAACCTGCTGCTGTCTCAACAGTTCAAACTGTTGAGCACCCTGTTCTCTCAACAACTCTGCTTGTTGAGAACCTTGTTGGTGAAGCAAGGCTACTTTCTCGCGTTCAGCGTCAAGTTCATTTTGAATGAACTTGACGATAGTAGCATGTTGGGCATCTCTATCGAGAGCCTCCAGCATGACGCTAACAGCATGGATGCCCATGGTTGAACCCATCCGTTCAACCGCATCCCATTCGACATTGCTCAAATGGGAGTAGCCGTCACGCGTAGCGTGAAAGCTTCGGTCATCTTCATCATCCAACATATTCATGTTAGATGTGAACGTGGTCCTTGGACGGACTACGAAGTGCTAGTAGGTGTAACGGGGCACCCTGAAGCTTGTACTGGTGACAGTACAAGCTACTTATTCTGACGACAGAATAAGGCGGTGCCTCGTAACTTCACGTACACTCGTACGTGCAGAGGAAGACGGTAAGAAGAAGCGAGTACTTGGTTTAAGTAAAAAGTAGAACTGTATTTATAATAATTAATGTCTGCAATAAATCACTATTTATCTTCATCTAACTATGTCTAAATACAAATGTGTAAATCAGTTATCTGCTCACCACTCATTGCGTGCGTCTGTCGTGGCGCGTCTTCGTTGGTTGATATAATGGCCTATATCAACCAATTAGGAACTACTCGTAAGTGCTACAGAATATTTGTCCTTATGATAATATTCTGAGAATATAACTCTTATAGGTATATTCTATTAACAATTTCTTATAAATTGTTATGTAACGATTCACCCCGTTACATCACCCCCCCTTAACCATCAGTCACTTTAGTGACTAATTGACTAAATGGATACTCGTCCCAAATCATTTGGGACAGGGTTTGCACTTGTTGGTTCGAGTCCACTTTCCAACAGCTTATCGCATGGTTAACAAGCCCATGCGATGCGCGAGCAAGGCCGCCGAGAGCACGCCCGCACGTCTCTGTGCGGACGCCGAAGCAGAAACCACAGCAACTGATGTTTCATCGGTTGCTGAAGCGACTCAGCCTGTGTCACCTGGTGATGCAGGCGCTGGTCATGAAGACACTCATGTCTTCACAGAGTATGAGCTCGGTGTCTCATACTCTCCTGATACGGAAGACGGATCCGTATCGACGGCGATCGAATCTAAGCCGCCTGCCAAGCGTGGCATGGATGATGCTATGCGTCGTAGCATCTTTGGTTCATCTGATGAATCAGATGAACCATCGCCGAAGCGAAGGCGCTCGAGGTCGCGAGACTCGGGCGCTAACAGTGGTTTCGGTTCTCCTATTGACACCACTTCACAGCGAGGTACCAGTACTTCTGTCGGTACGTCGCAGGAAGAGCGGGACCGCAATGTGTTGCGTCTCGCTCCTGAGAAGAAGGCATGGATGCCTCCTAAATCGGTCATGGATCACTTGTCGGCGACGACGAGTGATCGGTATCGAACACGGTTGTTCGATATGTCAAGGATCCATCACCTTGACCCCAGCGCGAAAAACTATCGCGCTGAACATGAATTCTTCATCGATGCTTTCTTCAAACATCGATGGTACAGTGGGAATCACAAACGTGATGGTCCCTCACTGCTTCAAGCGTGGAACGCCTACATCCATAACCTCGAGGATGTAGGTCGTGACGCTTGGAACGACAAACTTATCAAAGCTCGTGATAAGTTTGAAAAGCGAACCCCAACAGGTGCACGCTACAAGCTGCATCGTCTGTCAAGGGAGAAAGGATTACCCTGCCTCTCTTGGGAAGACTCGTGCCCATCTTGTGTGAACAACTCTGCACGAGCACCTAAGGAGGCTTACCTCCTTACTAGCCCGTGGTGGCGCGTACGTATCTCTACTGAGATGTACGAAGGGATTGACAACCTGAAATCCCTTTACGACCGTGCCGGGAAGACTTTCTCCGGCGGTCCTTCTGCGGTACAGGATGCGCCGCATCGTACTGCTCAACCATACCCAGTACGTCAACCATCAGTTGGGAGCGGGGCTCCCAAGTATCCCAGGACGGGGGATAGCCGCGCCACCGGACGAGATAACTCGTCCGACGTCCGTTCACGTCGCGGTGGTCCAACAGCTGCTCACCCAGATAGCGCTGGCCACCGCGAGAGTCCTCTAATGGAGGTGGAGGAGGAGGGAAGACGCTCTCCACACGATCATGGGGATCCGTGTGTTCCCGAGAGCTTCTTTGATCGCGTAACGCAAGGGTTACGCAACGATCTCGAACATGAGCGGGACAGGCGTCTCCAACTGGCGGACACTGTCTCGAAGCATCGAGCTGAGTTTGCCTTTGCTCAGCTTGAGAACGAGAGATCTCTGACATCTCTTCGTGACGAGCTACGGGTAGCTCGTGGGATTGTTGATCGGTCTCGGGATGAGATATCTGCTCTTCAGACCCTTGTCGATGCCCACCATCGGGAGCACAAGGCTATCTGCGAGATGCTTGAGCGCAAGGGCGTTCTTCATCGGAAGAAGCAGCGTACTGGTGGTACGGCTTAAGCCGACCAACGTAAAACGTGGAATGCGTTCGCATCTTACGTGGTAACTCGATCGTGTATGCATTGCCTAGGCGGTGCAATACACGAAATGGGCCGATGTACTTGGGTAATAGTTTGCTACTACCCAAGTTAGTCACTACATGATTTGGTAGATTAACCGTAGACAGTAGGACTAAGTCACCTTCATTAAATAAAAGAGTGTTTGCCCTTCCATTCTTGTCAGCGTTTTGCTTTTGCTTATCCACCGCTTCGGCGATGGAGTCTTGCACAAAACGGACTACCGTTTCACGAGCCAGTATCAACTCATCTGATGACTCGTTAGCTCCAGTGCGCTGTGAGCGCACTTCAGCGACAACAATCTTTTCTTCAGTGAGGGCTTCCGCACTCTCACTGGCATCATCTTCTTCGATATCGATGTTATCGATATCGGCATCAAACGCAATGACCTCTTCGTCAGAGCGTGATGAGCGTGAACCAAATCGGTTTTTGCTCGCGCGAGTCCCTCCCCCCCTTAAACCAGAGTCACACTCTAGTAAGGTGGGTACACGCGGATGGCGTAAGCCATTCACGTAAAACGGTGTATGTGTCGTGGACGCATGCACCGAGTTGTTAATGGCAAACTCTACCATTGGCAAAAACTCACTCCAACTCTTAAAGGAGTGTACGTATCCTCGAAGTATCCCTTCGAGGACACGATTGGCGCGTTCCGTTTGACCATCTGACTCTGGATGATCAGATGTCGACATCTTCAAGCGCGTTCCGAGTGATTTGAACACGGAACGCCAGAAATCAGAAGTGAATCGTGGATCTCTGTCTGATACGAGTTCACGGGGCAACCCATGAAGTCGGAAGATGGTGTCAATAAAGACACAAGCACAGCCACTTGCCGTGATTGTCTCTGGTATAGCCACTAGGTGTACCATTTTGCTGAATCTGTCAACAAAAACGAGAATACCCGTATTCCCGCGTGCGTCTTTGGGTAACCCGAAGACGAAATCCATTGAGATGGATTTCCAGCACACTGCCGGAACCGGTAGAGGATGTAAAGGTGCACGCAGTGAAGTAATTGACTTCACTCGTTGGCAGACTTCGCATGCGCGAACATGCTTTCGCACAAACTGATACTGGCGGGGCCAGTAAAAGTCTCGACTTACCGTGAGATATGTTTTCTCTCGGCCACGATGTCCTCCTATAGGAGCATCGTGATACTCGAACATGATCCGCAAACGCAGATCAGTATCATCTGGAATGACAACACGTGGTGTGTCACCAGAAACGACTGTATAATACAGTAAACCGTTACGAGTAGTGTATCGATCTGACGCAGATCGATACGCAGGCGACAATCGTTTCAACGATTCTCGGAATGGTTGGGAGAGATGTGTCAACAACTTCACAATCTCACCATCTTGGGCGTATGCCCGCCTCACATCATCATACAACGGTGTAGATGGGACAGAGGACGTCATAACCGCAACAGTGACTGTCTCACCGTTGGGTTTCACGACTGTTTTAAATTCGGGACGACGTGAGAGTGCATCAGCGACGACATTAAGCCGTCCTGGTTTGTACTCGACCGTAAAGTTGTATTCCGCAAAGAATGACAACCACCGCGCCATTCGTTGTGAAAGGTGCGGGCTGTTCACTGCCGTGCGTAATGACGCATGGTCGGTGTAAACAATGAAGGGTCTATCTCCTAATAGATAGACTCTGAACTTCGCGAGTGCATAATTCATGGCAAGGAGTTCCTTGTCATGCACTGGATAGTTCCGCTCAGCTGGTTGCAGCTGACGCGACTGATAGCAGACGACGCGTTCAACGCCTTCAAGGTCGTACTGCATTAATGCACAGCCGATTGCGAAATCGCTGGCATCACAGACCACATGAAATGGCCTGTCCTGATCGGCAATTGCTAGGACTGGGGATTGTATCACGCTCTGCTTGATACCATCAAAGGAGCGCTGACATTCAGCGTTCCATAACCACCTCTCGTTCTTTTTCAACAAACGAGAGAGGTGCACAGTCATCTCGGCGTAATTGCGTGAATACTTATGCAAATACGCCGCTAGCCCAAGGAATTTTCGAAGACCTTTGACGTCGACTGGCACAGGCCAGTCGGTGATCGCCTTGATCTTTTCGGGATCAGGACGTACACCGTTCTTACCAACGATGCACCCAAGAAGTGGTATTTCGCTTGCTGCAAATATACACTTCTTGAGGTTTACATACAATTGATGCTTTCGCATGATTGTAAGAACCTGTCGGACGTGGTACCTGTGAACCTCAACGTCCGACTTTCCATCCATAGCTCGACTATGGATGAATAAGTCATCGAAATAACTCGGCGCGAATTCTCGTACTGGTCTCAACAGATGTGATACACATCTGTTGAACGTGGCAGGGGCATTACTAAGCCCTTGTGGCATTACTAGCCATTCCCAGAGCATGCCGCTAGGCGTGCTAACTGCGGTATAGGGTATATCCCGTTCTCGCATGAGGATCTGATAGAAGCCCTCCATCAAATCCATGGACGAAAAGATGGTACTCTTTGACATACCATCAATGATTACGTCCTTCCTCGGTATCGGCGTCTGTGCCGGTACCGTTGCAGCATTCAACTTGTTAAATGCATGCACTATCCGCCACCCTCCTGTTGCTTTTCGCACACAGAAGGTCGGAGAGCTATGTGGGGAATTTGATTCCCTCACATGGCCCGCAGCTAAACGATCGGCAAAGAACTTGTCGATCGCAAGTACTTGTTCACGAGGCAGTGGCCACTGCTTCATGACACAGTACTTCGAGCCTGGTTTAAGCTCGACCTCGTGTCGAATACCTTTATCCTTCGGTAATTCGCACGGAACAGTTTCAGGGAATACATCCTTGAATTCAACCAAATCCTTATAGAGAGGATTTGTCTTGAGCGATTCCCACGATTGGGGGTCATATCGCTCAATTCGTGTCTTTTCATCTAGGACACTCTCGTCCATAGATGAACTACTGAGAACTCTCTCGTTCTCAGTAAACATTGTTGCTGACCTTATGTCGGTTACACACTCGTCGTCAGCGACGAGTACGCAGATCTGCTTGACTTTGCCACTACGCAGATCACGCAAGAACCTTTTATGTTCGAGCGTTGGCAACTGAGTAATCTCCGAAGTCAACTTCGGAGGCGCAATCAGATCAAGTGTATTAGCGCCTACACTTGATCCGTTATTGACTATGACATTTAATGTCTCTGTCATTTCCTGGGGACTTATTCCCACAGGCTTCGAAGGTATATTCCTTCGGCTTCCCGGGGACTTATTCCCTCGGGTTTCGGGGAACTTATTTCCGCCGTATTTGTATTATCAGGACTTATTCCCTTTACCTCCTCTAGCTGTGGTTGCGCAACAACAGCGAGATCCTCTACGAAAGACTCTCCAGTCGATCTAGGATTATCGTTTCGCTTAACCTGAGCGATCGATTGTTTCTCTTCTAGATGTTCCCCGCTAGGGATACATCTTTGTCCCGGTCCACTCGACTTATTCGAGTGGTGGACCTTCGGCGCAGCCTGTGTTTCCTCACAGCCGCCGGAACTTTGCTCCGAAGTGTAACCGTTTGTTACACTAAGGTTCTAAGGTTTTGTGCAGTCGTACTAACGACCGTACCGCAAGTGAGGCCATCGCACTCACTCGTAGTACATCCACACGCTTGTGGACGCTCCAAAACGTTCATCAGATGGCCATCTGATGAACAAGCGGCAGGCATCGTTACTGTTCGATGTTGCCAGTTTACCCGTGGTTCATATCTTCTGAGCCACGGTATTCCAAGGATGACATCAAATTTGTCATCCAAATCCAATACGATAAAGTCATCGTCATATTGGGTATCTTCTAGCGTATAGTGGATCTTCACTATACGCTTCATGACGGTTACGGATGCGCCTGTCGCAAGACGTACCGTCATCCTCGTAGGAGGTGTGTCACATTCACTGAACTTAAAGTGACCATCTTCTAGCGATTGGCGTCGCACAAAATTGTTGGACGCCCCACAATCGACTAGAGCTCGAAGGGACAACTTATTCGTCACTTCGAGTTTCAAGGTAATGAGTGAGTCCTCATTACCTAGAGCAGCAACGCACAACGTTTGTGCGTTGGGAGCAACCTTCATCAAGAGGCCTACAAATTCTCTTGACGTTGCTGGACCAGTAGGGTGCTCCGCACCTACTGATCCTGACCGTTTTTTGACGGTCCATCCCGTTGTTGCGTCTTCGCACCAACAGCGGACCCGCGTCCCTGCCCCTTTCTCATGGGTGGACGGTCACTACGCCCAGCGTTGCGAGACACTGGACGAAGGGCACTACACTCATAAGCGTAGTGTCCTGTCTTCTGACATCTGTTGCATTTCTGCAACTTCTTGTAGTCTGTAGAGCGAGCCTTCTCGCTCTCTACATAACAGAGTTCCATCGGCTCTGGACCTCCGTTGTCATATCGTCTCGGTTGACGATATGATGTCGACCTGGCGCGAGCCTGTATCAGACTGAAGTCTTCCTGTTCCGCAATGGAAATGGCTTGTTCTAGTGAATCTAGTTCAAGCCGGAACAGGTGAGTCTTGACGGGACCATCCGCAAGACCCTGCATGAACACCGAAACCAACGTGTGTTCATCCACCGGATTGGAACTTATACAACTTGTGAGATGTCGTATATGTTGCGCGTAAGCGTGCACATCACGCTTACCCTGCTTGAGCTTCAAGAGTTCGGTTCGAGCTCTGAACTCAGCTCTAGGCGGTTCAAACGTTTGTCTGAGCCGCGACTTGAAGACTTCCAACGACCCAAACGCATATGGGTCGTGCAAATTGAGCCCCAGTGCCCAAGTCTTGGCACGTCCTGCCAGATTTGACTGGGCAAATGCAACTTGCATTTCCCCATCGTCGATGCGACGCGCCCTTATGGCGTCATCCAATTCGACGAACCATCTCAAGAGGGAGTCCTCTTCGACTCCCCTATACTTGGAGATGTCAATCTTCAAGGTCTCGGGTCGACGCGAGTGCATCGACCCACCAGCAGCAACCTGCTGCTGTCTCAACAGTTCAAACTGTTGAGCACCCTGTTCTCTCAACAACTCTGCTTGTTGAGAACCTTGTTGGTGAAGCAAGGCTACTTTCTCGCGTTCAGCGTCAAGTTCATTTTGAATGAACTTGACGATAGTAGCATGTTGGGCATCTCTGTCGAGAGCCTCTAGCATGACGCTAACAGCATGGATGCCCATGGTTGAACCCATCCGTTCAACCGCATCCCATTCGACATTGCTCAAATGGGAGTAGCCGTCACGCGTAGCGTGAAAGCTTTGGTCATCTTCATCATCCAACATATTCATGTTAGATGTGAACGTGGTCCTTGGACGGACTACGAAGTGCTAGTAGGTGTAACGGGGCACCCTGAAGCTTGTACTGGTGACAGTACAAGCTACTTATTCTGATGACAGAATAAGGCGGTGCCTCGTAACTTCACGTACACTCGTACGTGCAGAGGAGGACGGTAAGAAGAAGCGAGTACTTGGTTAAAGTAAAAAGCAGAACTGTATTTATAATAGTTAATGTCTGCAATAAATCACTATTTATCTTCATCTAACTATGTCTAAATACAAATGTGTAAATCAACTATTTGCTCACCACTCATTGCGTGCGTCTGTCGTGGCGCGTCTTCGTTGGTTGATATAATGGCCTATATCAACCAATTAGGAACTACTCGTAAGTGCTACAGAATGTTTGTCCTTATGACAATATTCTGAGAATATAACTCTTATAGTTATATTCTATTAACAATTTCTTATAAATTGTTATGTAACGATTCACCCCGTTACACCTCACGCTGCGCAGAGGCGAGGTTCGTGGAACAATAATAGCCTAATTTTGAACCTTAGATGTATTTGTGGTAGTGTTGATCACCACCATACTGGATATAGCCGGTGGAAGGGGGCCAGAACAACCCGTACATATCTTACACTATTCTACGCTTTGAGGAAGCCTCAATGCCCAAGTCTTAGGTATTAAGTACTTTTAACTCTGTTTTATATTTTGTCTTTTAATCATCCTAAGTACGAATGGTTCCTATGGACTCATGGGAACCACTCAATCTACGTGCCTATATCTTACTGGCTAATAATAGTACTGGGCCCATTAAACCAGCTAAAATATACGACGTGCTACTTTCGCTACTTCGAAAGCAACACCCCTACTTAAGTAACATGTAAACTTAACCTAAACTAGTTATGTAACAGGGTGGCACATTACAGCCGGTCTCCAGCATACCTGAATATACCTCACCTTCTATTTCAAGAAATACTATCCTATGGCTTCGCGCCCTCTGTATTGGTGGTGCAAGTAAAGGAAAGCCTTGGTATGGAAATTGCTGCTCATTGATATAGTCAATCTTAGGGGGCATGTCTGTAGCCACGATCAGCCAACGATAGCTAATAATGTTCGTAAAAAAAAAAAGATGGGCAACTAGCTCATTGCACATTTTTCATACGGCGTGTTGATCAACTATGTTCGTTGATTAACATACCCTATAAAAATGTGTACTATGATGCATAGCCCTGTGCGTGCTACGATCTGTGTAAAATTTAACTATGACGATATTGGCCGTGGCTTACATTGCCGCGCGTTGCACTTAGTATACAAAGCGCACAAGCGAATGGATCTATGAAACGTAGCTCTTGATTCTCGCGGACAACTGAATGAGTCAAAGCATCTCCGCACAGGCTATTCGGCCCACAGTTATAAAGAAAAGAAGCGACAACTTATCGGAGTATTCTTCATTGTAGTTTTTTCTGCTCAGCTACTCTGTTGACAGTGACTTTTTGTTGATCATCATCACTCACAAAGCACCAATCATTCAGCGCCACGGCATTAATACCATCCCTTTATGCATACCAGTATCGCGCGTTTTGAGGCCGTCAAAAGCTTTGCCGAAGTCATTAACTTTTACTCAGAGGATGGAGAGGCATGCAGGTTTTGTATTTGGCCAAAAATATTTAAGCTAAGAATTCTTGGCACGAACCGCGATAATGTTTGCTTTGACAGTCATATCTACTAATTCTTCTGAAGCATCAATGTAGGGGGTATGACAATCACGAAGTTAAAAACTATACTGCTTGACAGGTTTTAAGGTTCAAGGGGTATCTACGTCACAACCTCACCTGATTAGCCATTGGTGGTGGCAGCGAGGTGACGACCTGACCTTTAGGATAAGACCACACGGTTGCGACGCGATACCACCGTATGAGATGGGCAGGGAGGACGAATGCTATCAGACAAGTACATGGTCAAGTTGCAGTGCAGTTTGGGTGCATGTCGTAGCATTGATAAAGGAGAATAGAAAATGTTGAATGTAATTTACTTTTACCTCTAACCACCTCTGCACAAGTGCAGATCGAGACGCATCATGCATCAACAAACGTGTACATTCCCGTGCGACAAGTCGTGCTGCACCCTTTGCTCGCAGTAAATAAACACCAAACGAACTTAAAGTATCATACTTGTAGCAGTCACGCTAAGCGTTGTGCGGACGCAAGTGGAACTTAAACGCTTAAAAGCTACCGGTGTATCTGATCGCAAACCGGTCAAACAATACTTTGTAAAGCTCTTTTTTTGTGAAGTATAAGGCAACACTTTTTAATAAAGTTGATTGGAGGCACAGAAACGTTATTTGGGCTTCCATTCAAACTCTAACGTACTTTGCTTTCATTATAGCTCCCTATTATTCCGGTTCTGACTTGCGCGAATGCATAACTCGGGTGGTCCTACACACTTTGCCTGGCTCATTTGTGCAAGAACCTACCATCTATACGTCGTCCGCTGTTTAATAACTTTTCCACGCAACTTTGCGATGGCTGCTCACTGCATCTCGCATCGATGCCTTTGTAGGCGATCGCCTGAATTTGTCATGTGATCAGTCATCTTCCACTGATAAGCTATGGACAACTGAAGCGGATATGAAATGGGAAGATATTAGGTCAAATTCTTTCGTAGGGGTGAATCGGATTCACGTAGTCACTTCATACCGGAGACGTAAGTACATTTTCGTGTGGTCTAGTCAATCGCGTATCATTGTTGCTAAATGTAACGCATCTGCGAGCTATCGCCAGCACTGTGAATGTCATTCGCGGACTGGTCGTTAAGACCCCAAAATGATGATTCCTGGCCACTGGATGCAACACGAGCGCAACTTTCATACGTGCTTCTTTTGTCCGAGTGTATTACAGGCACCACCGTTGATTGCAAAAAAGCAAGTCATGGCTATAGAACCGAGTGATTGCATGTGAAAGTGAGCTCCTTCAATTGGTATCAATGCGAGCATGAGAGTACTCGATTACGAGGGAGTCCATAGTCAGTTACAGCTGCTTGAGCTTCAGATTCAACGAAGTAGAACAGCTTCGTGCCGTCTGAAATTCTACAACATAAACAACTTTATACGACTGCTGCATAGATGGTAAACACTCTAGAATGATGTTCTGTTCGCGCAAATCCACCTGTCCCTTCCAAAGCTTTCACTGATTTATTGATCCTGTTAGCAGCTTATTATCAGAGGGGTGCAGAAGCGAAAAATGGGTCCGATTTCGCATCGTACACGGCTTCACAATTGGAATGAAGCTCGGATCGGTATTCGTGCCAAGCCAAAGTTTAGTTGTCACGTAAGCCTTTAGTCGTCACCCGAATAAACCTCGAGTTATGGTCCACCGCGGTTACGGCGTCACGTCCGCCTTCGCACCGTCCCTCCTCCGCTCCGACGCCGTCTTTCTGACCAATCGCAGCAGCTCTCACTGTCCAATCCCAGCGCAAGATGAACATCGTGTTCGTATGCACGAGCAATACATGCCGGTCGCCGGTCTCGGAGCACTTTGCCGTCGAGTACTTCCGCCGCAAGCTCAAGATGTCGCGCGAGCAGCAAGAGGAGAAGAGAATTGTCATCCGCTCGGCGGCGTACGTTGTTTTTTGCACTCTTTGTTTTGGTATTGCACAGCAATTGAGTCCCTAACACTTGAGCCGGTCGTGCAGGTTGACGGACGTATTTGATCCCGAGGGCTCCCCGGCGTCTAAGTACGCAGTGGACGTGATGAAAAAGTACGGACTGGACCTGTCAAGTCACTGCTCGAAGCTCCTGACCGAGACCATGTGTCTCGAGGCCGACTATGTCGTGTGTGTGGCGAGTGGACTGGTGTCGAAAGTCATGGAAAAGTTTCCACCGGTCAAGGAGCGGGAGGGCGTCTTGAGTGCTTTCACGTGGGACGTGCCGGATCCGTGGCACATGTCCTATGACACGTACATGGAGAGTGTGGCACAGGTGGAGGAGATGACACGGGACTTTCTTGATAAGCACGTGACGTGGTGAAGAAGGTGGACGGGGTTGTGGCGGCTACATACCTTGTTACTTGGTTTTGCACGGTGGCTTTTGATCCACTATTGTGCAGTAGTGCTGACTCAGTCGACAACACTGCGCTAGTCTAGCTTCTTGGATATGATAATATAATACTGGCACTGTCACGTGCGGTGCAGCAATACTGCAGTTCTTGATATGGTGTACTCTGTCTGCTGGGCAAGACATCGACATGGACGGTAAAATCCTGTCCGCATCGATGACCTTATGTCGCAGACACTGTCACATGCTGCGAATGCATACAACAATAACGATATTGACATACAGCAGCATGAGAGCCCGCACTGAAGAACTAACAATAGACTTGCAAGAAAAGATACTCTTTTTCCAGCCAAAGGTTCTTTGCCTCGCATGCCTTCTTCCCTTTTTTTCTTTGCGCCCGCTGCTACTCTCAATTGTATGTCTGTGAAGACAACGACGAGGCTTTTGCCAAAATAGACACACACCCGTCTGACAATTCTTTCAACTTGACAGTGGACGACGATCAACTCGACCGGGGAATGATGACAAGCTTGACTACAAGTACATCCTGCACACAGTTAAAGTCGCCCCTGTTACTACTGCGGGGCGCTAAATGATGGTCCCTCTGTGTGGAACGCTTTTTCACCACATGGCCGATGTAGCCAGTGAGATTCAGCTCAGGTTTGTTCCTATTTTTGACGAGCTAAAGGTCACGTCAGTTTGTATGGTTCTTCCATGTCTCAGCCCTAATTTCCAGCACTTTTGCCAGCCCCTTCAGTCTGATTTCTTTGAATAGTGTTCATTTGACGTGAGTTTCATCCGGCCTAATTGTACCGATGCTTGTATCGTGGTGGACAGTATCAAGACGTGCCTACCTGAACCAAAGTGCCTGTACATTACCGCCGCTTACGTCACTGACTTGCGCAGGCTAGTCATTTCAAGCCGCTGTAGACTTACAACGCACAGTTTCGTCACCATGTTGTCACTTCCACGAAAAGCACTGCAGCAATGGCTCCACTCTACGACGTAGCAGCGGGTGTCGACGAAACATCGTTTTATTATTTCGTGCCTTCAACAGCGTAGCAGTCTGTACGATGTCGCTGGACAGCGTCGCAAGGAGATTCCTTTCCGTCTCACCTCCAGTTTCGATCGACTCTCTTTTGTTCGCAAAGCATGTCCTTGGAAACGGCTGCTGCCGGCGTCGAGTCGACATCGGGATTGAGTCCAAGGCGCCACGGTCGAAACCCACAACGCTACGACAAGTCGCACATAGTCAAACCCAGTCAATCAGTCTCCAGCTGCGTTCGTGCGTCCACGTGGAATGGGGCTGGGGTGGCCAACCATACAAAGTACAAGTGGAAACCGAGCTACCAGCGGCTGATCGGGGTTTTCAGAAAATTGCGACAAATCCTAGAAGAGGGGCAGCAGGAGGGGCCGGGAGGGGGGGGGTCGCGGGCCGAACCAGTTTCCAGGCGTCACACTTGAATCGTCCCCGTCCGCAACATCCGAGAGGCAGTCGACTAAACACAAGCGCGTTTTGACTTCTGATCCTCCTTGTCCGTAGGTCCATACAAAGAGACAGTCAAATCACCAGACGATCAGATCAAACACTTCGAATGGTGGGGTTCCTCCGCAAGAAGAAATCGGACCGCGCAGTGCTCTCGGGCGACACTGTGCTGGACCGCAAAGGCAAAGTGGACAATGCCAGTCTACTAGACGGTGACGGTGAGCCCACAGAGGGCACGCTGTACGACGTGAATGGTAAGCGGGTGAACCACCACAACCAACGAAAGTCGGACGAGGAGAAGCGGTCGAGTCCGAATCCCATGGCTAATGCTGGCTACCCGCTCGTTCTGGCCACGGGTGCGTACCCCCCACAGCAGCAGCAGCAGCCACCGGGTGTCTACGGTTACGCCAACAACAACCCTCCGCAGCAGTATGGCCAACCCCCTCGACAGCAATACGGCCAACCCCCTCAACAGCAATATGGTCAACCTCCTCAACAGCAATATGGCCAACCACCTCAACAGCAATACGGACAATTGCCTCATCAGCATCAGTATGGACAACCGCCTCTTCAACAACAACAGTATGGACAACAGCTTCCTCAACAGCAGTACGGCCAGCATCAACAGCAGCAGTACCCGCCCACGACGTTGGGAGGGCAATACCAGTACCCGGTGCGGTACGGCCAGACGCCGCCTCCGATGCCATCGACCGGTAAACGCTCCCGTTTCCGTCTCCCTAGCATTGGGAAAAAGAGTTGAGACGGGAGAGGTGCCTGCCATGTTGCTGGGTCACACGGCCGAGAGCAAGTGGACGCTGATGGTGGTCACTCGCGCGAGTGAAATGACGTGGTGCATTCAGCTTGTGTGTTGGGGAGACCCGGACCCGTTTGTTTTCTTTGGACCGAGCGACAAGTGGTTTTCACTGCTGTAGCTGTAGCTTTACTTTTCTCTTCCTTATTACTTCATTGCTCAATAAATTAAGGACTTTTGATGTCATGGTTGCGTTTGCTACTTGTTGTGGTTTGTGCAGCTTGCTTTGCTTGCTACAGAATAGAACGGTACGGATGAGGTGCCGCTCTGGATAGTGCGCCGACTCGTGTTTTTACATGCCGTAATCATGCATGAGCTGGCATGCATACAAATTTACGAGGTCTGACCTCAGATAGGACATCGAAAGGTGTTAAGCGAGCTTATCGGATCATGAACGAGCTTTTGGAAAACGTGCACGTTTTTCTATTACTAAGCTGCATTTATTATGGCTTGTGGACGATTGCTCACACCGATGCAATGAATGAGTTAGTGAAGATTCTGGAAGAGACGGATGGTCCCATCGGCGCCACCCGTCACCACCCACGGCTGAATGAACCAAAGAAGTATGAGACCGCAACAACGCAAAAAACGGTGAATATGGTGGTGAGGACATCTCATGCACGACAACACACGTACCAGGACAGGATGGAAAGCCAGCGCCATGACACCAAGGCCACCGGACACCTCGTGGCCGCGCAGAATCTTGAGTGGCACGATCAGCGGATTCTTCATCAAGTCCCTGCAAAAAGATACGGGTTACCATAACAAATGCGTCAGTTTGTGGTCTCACCCAGTTGCTTAACGACTCTGAATGAACAGAAGCAGGGCGCAATACGTACGAGTATACCATGGCGTGAAAGATGTGAATGGTGCCATCATCCGATGCAGAAGCCATGAGAGGGTACTTCGCGTGGAACGATACATCACGAACAGCCTTCTCGTGATACTTGAGTGTCTTGAACGGCCTTGAGGACAGATCCAAGTCGAACCAGCACAACCGTCGATCGTAACTGCCGACGAGGAGGTGGTCACCGTTCGGGTGCACGGCCATACTGGAGATCCACTTGACACCTGACGACAGCTTTTTCACTATAGATTGCTTCACCAAGTTATAAACGCGGACGTGGCGCTGAGCAGCGTGAAAGAAAAACGGCTTGGACGGGTGGAACAGAATGCACTGGACTTGGCCCAAACTCTTCTGGAAAGGGTTCTGCGTCTTACGCTTTGATAGCTGGTGGATCAGTACTGCACCCGATCCTGCACCAGGAGAGACTGTGGAAAGGTAGTCACCCTTGTGATGCCAAGCCACATCCTTCACGTCGCTCGTGTGATGCAGCACAACACGGATGCCAGTACCCACTCGACGTTCAAGCCATGGTCGTCCGGAAGCGCCACTCGACTTGTGCTTATCATTTGTCCCGCTGTAAAACCGCCAAGTTACAGGCACCTTCTTCTTCAGCGCATCAGGCTCCACGGTGGCGTCGGTTTCGTCCACAACCTGGACGTCACCGCTTGTAGTATCCATTGCATCACTCGCCTCTTCAACAACACGAATGCTATCATCGGCGTCGCCGACGAGGACATTCGTCAGTTCTGTTTGGTCTGCGCTACCCGTTCCGGTAGCAATAATGAACACCTTTTTGGCAGCCGCGACAGCTAGCAACTGGTGGTCCTTGTTCGGGTTCCACGACAGCTTGTGTACCACAGCACCAACATTGTACACCTGCAGACAGCGAGCAGTCTCCAGCTCCCAAATACGCACAGTCGAGTCATCAGAGCCTGAAGCAACATACTGGCCATACGGATCCACCGCGAGCGAACGAATACGTCCGGTATGGCCATTGAAGACAAGAGCCAGTGTATTCGGAAAAGGACGAAGGTCCTGAGGCTTTGGCAACTCGGGCACGAGCGATTCGGGGTCAATGTTAAGCTTGCGCTTGTTCACACGAGGTGCCAAGTACAGATCCAAGCACCGCTCAAAGCGGTCGCGCACAAAACCACTGTAGCCGCACAATTCACGGAGCGACTTGAACTTCTTTGGCATGAAATTCGTTTCACGCTCCTCCGGATCGGCCGTTTCCCAAGCGTGACGCTCTTCTTTACTGAACAAGTACTCATCCGGTGGATTGTACGACTCTATATGTCCAGGAAGCGGCATCTTTGGTGCCTGAACGTGTGCAGGCCCCTTCCGAGTTTGCGACTGGTCGTCATCGAACCACATCTGGTACACCTCAGGCTTCTTCTCTGGCTTCTGGTCAAGCTTGATGCGGCCCTCCTTGATACCCTTCATGATCTTCAGCACTTTCATGCGTTCCCACTTTGAAGGCAAGAAACGGCTTTTGGGCTCAATGTCGTTGCCCATCGAATGGATGATTTTGTTTGAGGAGCAGACGTCTACATACTCCGGGTACGCCTCAAATTCCGGGTGGGCAAACGCTCCAGCCTGCATCCGTCGAATGATTTCCATGTCACGGTCCGAAAGAACGATTTTACGATCATTATAAGCATCGTACACCGTGCGGCTGTCGGTCCATGAACACAAACGTCAGTTCTCTACTCACGCCTTGTCCGTAAAACACAGGCACAAAGCTTACTCATAGTTTGGGTCATCCTTAGCAGCAATGGCATTGTCAATACCGTCCCCATTACTCGATTTCATGATCCTTTTACCCTCGACAGTGTACCCAATGTGGTCATATTCTTCATACCATCGCAGCGGCACATTGCCAATCGTGTTGACGTTTTCCTACATACGCAAACGCAACATCTCCACGTTGGTAAGTTTCACATCCAAATACTCCCACGACTTTGTCACTTTACCTCGTCATCAGAAGACAAGTCGTCCACGTGCAGCTGCGACGCCACCGATAGAGACCCGTCTTCACGCATCTTCTGCACTTCCTTCTCACGGTCCACAGTAAAACGACGCGTCTTCTGCTCCAACTCCGTCAAATCAGCATCCTCTGGATCGTCATCGCCACTGTCGTCGTCGTCGTCGGATGACGATCCCTGATCCTCAAACTCGTCGTCTTCTTCCTCGTCATCCACGTCGTCACTGTCCTCCGTCTCGCTCGCATCGCCATCACCTTCTTCTTCCACTTCATCATCGTCCCCACTTTCCTCTTCTCCTTCTTCTTCTTCTTCGCTTTCTGCCTTCTTCACGAGTTGCTTGACCACCTTCGCTGGCTTTTTCAAGCTCCTCGGCTGCGCTTGCTGCTGCTTCTTTGTTACCACATTCATAGCCGTCTTCTTCTTGCGTCCATTATTGTTACTAGTAGTGCTAGGGGTCGAGGCCTTGAGCGGCTTCAGCGTCGTCTTCTTGCGTGCCATCACGTCCACCAGCCCGTGCGTCGCTAATGTTGACAGAGTCGCTCGCAACCAGCAAACCCGAATGTACCAGTTTTGTGTACCACTTTATAAAACAAGGACAGACCCACGAGTTCCCATCCCACTCCTATCCTTTCGTCCCACTTCAAAAACCTTGGCTTTCACCCACCCACACTTTCACCCACCCACACTTCCACCCACCCACGCTCTCACCCATCTCATACCAGGCAGCTGTATCGGAAAGAGAAGCCTCGCCGCGTCCTCTCTCTCTCTCGCAGCGCCTTTTCTACTGATCGACCCGCGACCGTTCCGGCAGCATCGTGTGCTCCGCTCTCTCCTCTACTGAACGAGATCTTGCACGCACGTCGTTGCGGCCCACGAGCCTCGTCATTTACACGCGCGCGCAACATCTCGACGGCTTGATCCGCGCTTCATCGTGTGCAGCGCGGCACTTGAGCGCAACTCGACGCCCTGAACCGCTACTACAAACGTGGGCACAGCCACAACCCGCTTCGGAGCTCGTGGAGCGCCATGAAAGCTGCGCGTGCCAGTTGCGAGGGGTTTCTCACGTTCCGCACGAGTCCGTCCTCGCCGCCGCCGATGCTGCGCCGGTACTGCTTCCTCGTGGGCACGTCGTTCCATTATTATAGGTACAGTGCTAGAAAAAGGCGCACGTGGAGCTGCCGTGTGTTTATTTTTGGATTAAAGCTCACATTGTGAGTTGCTTGTTTTGGTTGTTGTGTTATTGTTGTGTGTTGTTATTGTGTTGGTAATTGTGATGTTGCTGGGGTTTTATTGTGATTATTGTTGTATGTGATCTCGTTTTGTGGGTGTGTTTGCCGTTGTCGGTTGTTGTTCTGGCTGTAGCACACAGGAAGATGCGTACCATATGCTGCGGATCAAGGGCGAAGCAGACGTGTTGGGCGTGCAGGAGTGGGACGGGAAAGGCAATATGCACATTTACACACACGGTTTTTTGTTTGCGACGACGCAGAATAAGGTGTTTTATGCCTATGCTGACACGGCCATGGATAAGGAAAAGTGGATCCGAGCGATCCAGACTGTTGTGGAGACGACTGTTCCGCGTCTGGCAGCTGCCATGCTTTTTCAGCAGGCAACATCACTGGAGGTTGTTCCTTCACCAGTGAGCGTCGTGACGGTGCCGTCGAATGAGACGGACGTGACGTGCAATTGTCCGGATTGCACACGACTGGCGGCTGGAGCTGCGGCGGCAGGCCAACCGGCACCTGCTGGAGCAACGATGTTGTATAAATGCAACAGTTGCGATGGACTCTTTTGCGATAAGTTTACGACGGGCAAAGTGCCGTTGCCACAGCGATCGTGTTACTCTGCTAAGCGCGTGTGTGGTCGCTGCTACGAAGCACAGAATTACATAAACTATTTGCGCGCCATGGTGGAGCGTCTGAAGGCTGGTATTTGCTTGTACCCGCGCCAGCTAAACCCCGAGGCACCTATTGAGCTCATTATGCCGAAACGTCCACTGCAGACTGAGTCGGCTAAAATTGCGATCGACTTACTTAAAGCGAAAGTGATTACCGCAGAAGAATGTGAAGAGATCTTGCTAAAGGATCGACGATTTTACGACCACACGATGGACCATCCTGAGATCCCGCTCGACTTGACAATATTGGGCCTGCACCGTGAGTTTCGTGCACGCACCTTTAGCGTGTATCGTGCTGTTATTTTGCTGCATCGTCACCTGGATAGTGATCCTCTGCTGTTCAAGCCCATTGTGGAAAAGTTGCTTCACTTTTCGTACACACGGATTAACCAAGTAGAGTTTTATTGGCCCCAGATCGTGCACGCGTATTTGTCGATTCCGAACTTTGATTTTGAGAAGATATTTTGGCTGGACGAGCTTATCCTGTCGGTCTGTTCGCGCTCTATTCACCTTGCGCTTCTTCTTCGATGGCAACTTCAAGGTGCACTCGAGGACTCGTTTGATTCGCGGAAACCCAAGGAGATGCAGGACAAATACGCACGTGTGGTACGTTTGATGGTTGAGGTTGAACGTGAGGTCGCTGGCGTCGACCGAGCGACTGTGCTCAGTCGTGATCCACAGCAGGGGACACCGGAGGTACACAAGCGCAATTTGCCGATGCCTACGGACGACCAACTACATTTGATTGTGAAGCTAACGGAGGAGATTGCAAACTATCGCCGACAAGCACACGGTTCTGCTTGCGGCATGTTCTCGCCTCAAAGTGGGCATTCTTTTTTTCAGCCGTCGTTGTCTATGACACAAACCGATCCGAGCCGTAGCAATTCGATTGATGCTGACGCAGATAGCCGATTCCGCGATTTCTCGCGCTTTCAGCAGCATCTGCTCACGCCGAAGGAGAACTTGAACTCCATGTTGCTTTCGCACTGTGCCGCTGACGAATTTGAGCAAGACGAACGGTTATCTACTTTCGAAGAGGAAGATGGTAACAACCAGCCAACCAGCATTTTCAGTGAGTCCATGCGACGCATGAGTCAGACCGACAAGTCATTGCTGGCAAGACATTTCGCTGACGAATGCGATTTCGTTGAGCAGATAACCGATATTGCAGAGGCGCTTCGTTTCGTGCCTTCCATTCAAGATCGAAAGGCCCAGTTGCCATCGTACTTGATGAAATTGCATTTACCTCCGATGGCATACGTGCCACTGGTGAAGGCGACGGACCCATTCGAGCGTATCGTGCGGATACCTACGAAGGAAGGCACTGCTTTCTCGACTAAGGCTCGTGTCCCAATTTTACTGATATTCGAGGTGTTACGCGGTAACCCTTTCGATGAAGACCAAGCGATTCCCGAATCACCGCGATCTCCTTCGACGCAACCTCAAAACGGCAATACAATCGAATCGTGTGAAGTCAACTATGCTGAAGATGACGAGATTGGAGAGCTTATTGGGCACCAAGCCATTGAAGCATTTGGAGATGATGCGGGAGATGCTGACGAGTTTCGATCGCAGTCTTTTGTTCCTTTGCCTGTGGTGTCACAGTTATCTCACACCTCACTCGCCGCTCTTCGTCGTGTGCCGATTCCTCAGACACCGATTGACGTTCCTGACATCGTGTCAACACCGTCAACGGCCCGATCAGTCCGTATGCAGTTTAATAACAAGTCCATGGGTGCTTTGACCACAGACGGCAAACTAACGGCCAAGGGTGTGTCGTCAGTAGCTTTGGAAATGGATTTAGCAACTGGCAACTTGACAGCAGAAGCAGTCGAGCGTGAAAAAGCACGTCGTCGGGACTTTGAGGCAGCTTTTGGTGAATCGTGGAGCTCGAAACGTGCAAGACTGAAGGCTGCGTCGCCGTACGGCCATCTTCCTGGATGGGACATCGTGTCCATGATCGGCAAGAGCAATGATGATCTTCGCCAGGAGGTATTTACACTGCAATTGATTCAAAAGTTTGTCGAGATTTTCAGGAGTGCAAATTTGCCGATGTGGGTGAAGAGGTACCGAATTATTGCTACGAGTTCATCCACTGGGCTCATTGAGACTTTGATCAATGCGATATCGCTGGACGGTCTGAAGAAGCGCGAAGGCTACATTTCGTTGCTTCATCATTTTAAGAAGTCGTACGGGCCGCCTGATTCGCGCCGGTTTAAGGAAGCTCAGCGGAAGTTCGTCCGGTCAATGGCAGGCTACTCGTTGGTGTGTTACTTTCTTCAAATTAAGGACCGGCACAACGGTAATATCATGCTGGACAACGAAGGCCACATAATCCATATTGACTATGGGTTCTTGCTCGGAATTGCGCCGGGTGGAATGTTGAGCATCGAGACAGCACCATTTAAACTGACAGCCGAGATGGTAGAAACCATGGGTGGACAGGAGTCCGAGGGCTTCAAAGAGTATGTGACGCTTTGCACGAGAGGCTTTGTTGCATGCCAACAGCACTGCGACGAAATCTGCGACCTCGTGGATGTTATGTCGCGTCAGTCGCCGTATCCGTGCTTTCTGGGCATTGACGCTGATTATATCTTGTTGCGCTTGCGCTCGCGCTTCAAGCTGTCATTATCAAAACAGGAGACTGTGGCGCACGTGTTGTCGCTCGTCCGTAAGAGCAACAACAACTACAGCACGCGGCAGTACGATAACTTCCAGCGCATGACGAACGGCATTCTTCCGTAGATGATGAATGGCTCGAGGTCAGCATCCAGATGACAACGAGGCGTCGATGAATGTCATAGCGTATTAGAGAAATGAAATATGAGGTGCGTGCGCTCATGCGCTCATGCGCAAAGTGTTTTAGTAGGTGTATACATGCATGTGTCGTCGAGGAACATCCCAGCTACCACCACTTGTGCAACACTCATGCAGGAAGACGCGGTGAGAAAGAGACGACGATTTATCTCACCAAGAAGCTGCTGCAACATTGGTCACCACGTTTCAAAACTTATGCGACCGAGAAGTAGCTGCGGAATCCCACGCGCTTCCGCAACATACATCTCCGGGTGAAGCCTGTGTGAACTACAGCGAGGACCACAATTACGACAGCAAAAGCCAACGCAATTTTCGTGCCCGTGGAAGCATCCGAGATTGTCGTCAGTGACTCGCCCGAACTCTCTGCAACAAGCAAGTTGAAGTACACCGCAGCAACAAGCGAGACGAGCGCGATGAGACCCCAAATAAGCCCCCAGCAACGACTTGACGTGTGCGTCATTTTAGCGAAGACCGACGCGTCGCTCTCGTTCACGCGGCGCGAGATGAGGTCGTCCCAAATATCATACACTGAAAAGAGACAGCTCATAACGCCCAGGAAGAGCGTCACGTACTGCAAGGCGTCGAACGTCGTGCCAATGTTTAGTGCCAACAAGCCCGCAAGTAGCACGATGAAGGAGAAATTCAGAATCCGCAGGTACCCATTGTTTGCGTACACGATGAAGACCAGCAGGAAGAAAATGAGGACACCTGCTGCCACTTCTGATGCCGTTTTGTCGGCACTTGCGATCGTCAGCGCCATGCCCCACATTGCTGATCCCAAGTACCCCTATAATCAGTATCAAGAACGGCCACCACACTAGAGGTTCACACACGAGCAACTGCTGTAGTTTCATTTGTAGCAGCAGCAACGTACCGCTGGCAGAATGACCCACCGCAGTCCACCGACAGTCTTGGTCACACCTCCTTCATCCGGATGCACCTCCATCCCTTTGACCTGCGACCACCACCAGACTCATTAGGCATCACACCAACCCAACAGCAATGCTGCAACAACGTGTGCATCGTCGTACACTGCCACAGGTGAGCCACGCAGCTGTAGCATGTCCCAATTCGTGCAGAAACACGGTCCTGTGGCGTCCAGTCAACAAGGACACAAAGCAGCACACATTTGAGTCAATCATTGCCCTGCGTTCGACCAGCATTGTCACACAGAGACGAGAATGCAGTGGTGTGTGTCGTACAGGATCTTGAACGGGTGGAGGATGGACACGCGCCATCTGCAGCAGAGCAAAAGTGGAAATAGAGATGGATACATTACGGAGTGAGTGAGGGAGTAGATAAGTGCAAGAGAGAAGGAGGTGGAGGGACTGGGGCGGGTGGTACAATTTGAAGATGACGACGGCGTAGCAGATGATGAGGAAAATGGACAGCAGTTGCTTGTCGTTGCAGCACTCGAGAGACCAGTTGATGCCCATGGCGCTTGGGACGACCGACCGCCTGAATTCCTTGGACTGGATTGAGCGAGGACGAAAGGGAGTCAAGTCATAATTGGAGAGGGGTCGGCGGGTTCATAGTCGACAATAACGTGACGTGATTGGACGAAATGCAAGAGGCTCAGCAAACCTGCTATGACTAATCATGTGCAAAAATAGGCGGAAAGCGTCCCACGCTTGGATGGATTTTCAGTTAATATTTACGATACACAGTGTCTGTGCACAACTAAATTAGAAACCATGTGGCTCAAATCCCAGCTCTTCATGACGCCTAAAAACTGATCCAGTCAATCTTTTTTCCCGTCTTCATCGCTCATTTCAACTGCCTCATCACATTCGTCACAGCTCGACGCTAGATCGCGACCCACGAAGACCCGAGCGAGACCCACCACCGTCGGAAGAAGAACGATCTGGGCATTGACGATGCAAAAGTCGGCAATGGAGTTGCCCATCTGTTTCCAACTCCCTTCATTCGTGACAAGAAAGAGCAAGTGCACGGCCAGAGCGTCGGCACAAGAGACGGCCACGAGATGATACCGAGCCACCCATTGCGGCCGTTTGCGCCGCTCTTGCTCTACTGAACCGGACGGGAGCAGCAGAATGAGACGAAAAGCGCTCCCGACCACAACGTGAGGGATCAGAAGCTTCAGCACCACAAGAGCCTGTGAGCCAGAGCCAGTCGAAAAGCGTCCGCTGGACGAGAGCTTGAACGAGGTGATGCTGGCGACGCTGTTGGTGCCGAAGAAAGCCAACTGAGCAAACAGCAGAAGCATTAGCGCTCGCTGGACTTCACGAGCTGGAGACACCCCAATGACGAGCGTCTCTTCTGCTTCAATCCTGATCCAGCTGATGAGGGCACTGCAGAGCGCGACATAAAACAGCACCTCGTGCGCGGTGCTGAGCAAGGCAAATGCAGGTGTGAAAGCTACCGTCACCCTTGTAAACCGGACGAGCATCACGCGGACAGCGTCTTTGCTGGATGGTTGACCTTCGAGGTCATGCTCATTTGCCAGCCGAAATGGTGCTGTTTTGCTGCGGCATGTAGCTTCAATGAGCATCAAGATCGGTGGCGCGACAGCACACGTCCAGTTGGCCATGAAGAGGATGCTGGGTGGTCTCGTCTTGGTATCCAGGAAGTTCGTGGTCCACTGCAGCGTTACAAGTGCCAGGAGTACGGGAAGAGCCCGTACAAGTACTGACAGCACCGCTTTCCACTGAGATCCGGACACGGGACCTGCTGATACACGCCACTCCATAATGCAAGCGAGGGCGAGCACCAGTAACGAGCCAATGTGGACCAGTGACGTGTCCTCAGTGTAAAAGCTCGACAAGCAGGGGAAAACAGCGAGAACAAGACAACTTGCTGACCAACAAAAGCTTGGCGAGAAGAAGTTTTTTCCATGTGAGCGTGTGGTCAACTCGCAGCTATTGCTCTTCTCAAGCACTTTGTCGACTCCAACCCTCGGCCAAAATGCCAGCAGAACGAACAACAAAGTGAACATGTCCCGACGTCTATAGCCAAGTGCGACAAGCTCTAGAAATGCACAAAGTGAAGCAACTCGAAGACTGCAGCGGTACCATGAGTTCCGTCCAGTGGGAAGTCCTGCTTGAAGCTCCTCTCGATGGCTCCAAATAAACTTCCACAGCACAAGAGGACACAAACCGTACAAATAGTACGTAAGTGGAGAGTTGGCGAGATATCGCCACCATATCATCGCCGCCGCTGCAGCGAGAAACTTGACACGAACCGTGTGGGCAAACAACCGCCGGACTCGAAATGCACTGGGATGAAGATAGCCAACAAGCATGACCCCAACCCAACCGATGTACCCGAACACGATCGAGCCGCGCAGAAACATCCAGTCGTACGTCTGGTAGTACGAAATCGCTCTTTGGCAGATATCCATCATCTCTTGGCTCATGATCTCGACGACGCGATGGGCGTCGTCAAGTTTTGCGCCGCTTGTCCCTTCGCTCATATTTCCAATCGCCTCGTCAGTGCGAGCTTCTAGATCGAGTACACGCGAGTGAAGTGGTGTATAAGGAAAAAACAATATCCCTCGATGAGCACGTGTCACCTCTTCCTTGCACGATGCATGCTGGTACAATTGTTGGGCATTGGCACGCATGGCAAGTGCCCGGTACTTGTTATTCTTCAAGTACGTGAACGGTAGCATGCCTACTGAGTTGCGAGGATACGGGAGTCCAGCCAATGCACTCACGAGAGCTGCCACATCTACCTGCATCACGTCTTTGCGCTTCAAGTCAAGCACTGCCTTCCATTCACGCGCAGCTACTCGTTCCTCGACCACTTGAGACTCCAACCGTTCGAGCAGCTCAGCTCGAGATTGTGTCGGGAGCTCAATATCAAACCCTGTGGTTGTTAAAGAGCTGGCCATTTCGGGTCCCTGGACACCTGCACCCCACGCAATTAGCGCCGTCCGAGTCATTGCTGGCTCATCATCTCCATGATCACCACGAAGGTCCATTCCATGGTCTCCGGTAACCACATACGCCGTTTGCCCATCCTGTCCATAATACTCTTCCACCAGCTCCTGTATTTGCTCAATCAATCCGTCCACGACTGCAATGCTCTGCAAGTACTTGGTCGAGTCTGCCCCGTCAATCGGCCCCACTACGTCCGTGCTCAGGAAATGGCAATAGAGCACAAGCTTCTTCTGATGCAATTGAGTGTACAAGTTGAGGTCCCTGGACTTCGTGCCTCGAGCGAACAAGTCCTTCACTTTGGTAAATACCCACTCATCCATGAGCGACGCATCTCTTCGGACCATGTCCATCTCTTCTCGTGCAGTGTAATGCTCTTCTGTGGCTTGAGGGGCATATTTCGCCAGCATGGGCACAACATCCCGATTGCCATAGATGAAGGACGTACTGCTCTGGTTGAACACCGAGTCGAAAGGGACGGGGTGAGACGTCCACTGCGTCGTCACTGCATGCGGATCTTCGTACATTCCTGCAGTTAAGGCGACATGACAAGGTCGACTTTCGGTCGGTACATGGTTATGGGAGACCCCCCAACTGCCCCGATGTCGCATCACCTGACCAAGAAAAGGAGGACGGACATCACCACCGTCAGCAGCTTCGCTATCGGTTATCGTCGAAGTACCTTGGACATGGAGATCATAGTGTGCGGCTTTGCCCGCCACAACTTGAAAGAGCTTGTCAACGCGACAGCCATCGAGGGCGAAGAGAATCACGCGCTTGGCTGGTGGCGACTCGGTGTAGCTGAGACTGGGGATGCCTGACTCGATAGGTGACTGGAAGTAGATGTCAAAGATGCTGGAGATGCACAAGAGATGGAAGGCCACACCCAGGAGCAACAACCGGTTGATGCTGCTGCTGCTACCCATAGCTGTGGAGAACGAATCTATTGACGGCTGTGTGTATCCGGTATAGCGATCAGTGGATGATCGAGTCGTTCCCTGCTTCTGCTTCTCCTTCTGCAAGCCGGGTGATCAGCAGCTCCCTGTCCCTTTTTAGTCCAAGTGAGACGTTCACAGGCTGCGCTTTGGTGATAGCCGTCGTGTGATTTGCATGACGTCATCAGCTGCGAGGTGGGAACTACTGGTTCACAACGTCCGCACGGTCAGCAAACCACGTGCTGTCAAGGATCAAGGTGCGCGTGGCATTGAGATGGACTCGGAAGGACGAGCCCGACTTGAAGAGAGCTAGATACATTCCAGCAGAGAGAGAGAGAGAAATAACAGGGTGTAAGCGCCTAGAGCGTGGCAAGAGGTTGGGAGTGGAAACTGACGTACTGCGGAGACTGCCGTGGTGGTTTTTGTCGTCGCTTGAAGGTGCAGGAGAGCAGAGCTGCACCGTATGCTGTGTCTCTGCGACGACGATACCTCGGAGACCGATGTTGCATGGATTTCGGGATTGCACCACTGCACACACCACCAAGGAACAGCATGAATCATCAACAAGTTAGCACAGTGCATCGGTGAGCCATGACATGACGAGCGATGGATCCCTGCGACGTCTACTGTACCTTCAAGTGGACACCCTGACAGATCCAGATACTTGAGTTTCAGGTGCAGCTTTGCATTCCTTGAGCGCTGCGCTTCCTCAGTGACGTGTTGGACTTCACTAAGTTCATTTTGAATCGCCTGGCTCACATACCGCGTCCAGATCTCCTTGAGCAGCTCGACGTCGTTGTACTGTATCTCGCCACTTAGCAAGTGCAACCCAAGCTCTCGACGTCGACGGGCGCTGAGCAATTTCGCAGTCTGGATGCGACTCGCTGCAGCAATGGTTTTTTTCGCTGCGCTGTCAGCCGCCGCACTTTTCTTGAATGGATTGTCGAGTGACAAGACCTTGTTCTTGAGACTCGCGACTGCATTCGAGTCGGCTTTCGTGCCCCGCGTCACCGACTCAATGTACTGCTTCAGCGTCTCGTGCAACACGCGCGGTTTCGTCAGCGTTTGAACCTGCGGATGCTGCAACAAGGTCCACACATCAGTCAGCTCGTAACAACTCCAACCTCTTCTCCTCCTGCTAAAGCTAGAATTCTCACCAACGAGCAGTCTTTCAACCCAATCGCCAGCAACTCCGTGCTCATCTTTTCATACGCGGCTTCCGTCTGCTTCTTCCCCTGCTTCGCTGCTGTCTCCTTTTTTGCATGGTCTTGGCCCCGTGTTTTGCGTCGACCATTTCCCTCGTGAACGTGCTTGTCGTCGCCCTTCCGCTTCCGTTTCAAGTGCTGATAAGCCTGTTGCTTGTGTTTCGGGGGAAGATCCGACTGGGCGGCAGCTTGTGCCGTGTACTTGGAATCTGTAGCCTGCGCAGTGGACGCGAACGCTGCATCGAGCGTCGAGAGGAGATCGGCTCGCGGGCGTTTCTTCCCTCCAACTCCTGCTTCGGCTCTGGACATGACGGGGTCAGGAGCAAGTGATTGAATGGTGCAAAAGAGCTATTGGGATTCTTATTCCCTTCAGAACTGAACCAAAGAGAACAGTCGGTCCGGAGAGCGATACAGCAGTGAACTGGATGTTTTTTGTTCAGGCTGTCACTTCTGCGGCTAGGATCGTGGATGCGTACGTCCTGTCTGAACCGAAGATAATAACTTGCTACTATTTGGATGTGGTCGGCTTTTCAGATGGACAATCGACAGTTTCTCGTGTTTCCTGCTCGTTATCTCACCGTCACCTCCACATTTGATTGAGGACAGGAGGTCCATGCAAGCTCAGCTCAGCGCTGTATGGCAGTACGACACGAATACAAGCGACATCATCGTGGTTGCAGCTTTCCAAAGAAGCGCATTCACTCTTCATTGTCAATGCAGCGCCTGGCAAAATGAACTTGTTGCACTGCATTGCGATGTGGGAGAAAGCTATTGACGCGGAGCTGGCGAACATGACAAGGAAGTGTAGATCGCATGTCGAGTCGTCCTCGAGCACTAAATCATCTAACATGGACGTAGAGGGCGAGATGCTGGCAATACTTTTTGTCCGGGCGTTTACTGTTCGAATGTGAAACGGTTTTGTCCGAATGTAAAGTGCACAATGAGATAATGCAGATGAATGATGACTCAGTGAACAAATGGGTGTCAACGATATTATACAAAAAAGGGCTCCACGCGAACTGCATGACATTTCCATCGCTGTACAAGCCCAGCCAATCCGATCCGAACGTCAACGTGGCGCCACTAGTCTCGACTGCTTTCGTTACGCAACATACCTCCAACTTTCTTGCCCCTACTACTCTTGCCTATTGTGTGCCTACTGCTTAGTATCGATGGCACTGAAAGTGTGTCGGTACAGGGCTCACTCGCCAACTTCTGAAGCTCCCTCAGTGATTTTGGTTGAGCATTGAAGATGGTGTTCACTCGGCATCGAAACGCAGTGATGACTTGTCCAAACTCCATGTATCCCTGTAGCGAAGAAGAGCATCAGAACCACAACGACACAAACACTTTGTACTCCATCAATGAACATACGCACCGCTCCCATTTCGACAAACAGCGAGTCCAGGACCGGAAAGAGAAGACAAAAGATGATCTCAAACACGTGATTCTCCGCTTCATCGACAACATCTTCCCAGGACTTGTACGCACTCAACGGCCGAGACGACGAATGCGTCATCGTTTGCTTGGTAGACCGTGACTCACTGACACTTTGCGCGATCAAGTGACTGTACACTTTCATAGCATTGGGCGAACAACCTTCCGAATGCGTTCCAGCATCACCCAAACCGAGCGTCTCAGTCAAAATCGACGCCACGTTAATACATGCAATAGCCAGCGGATAATTTTTCATGTTGCCTTCACTCACACCATGCCGCGTGCGCTCCAATATGCGCTGAAACTCACTCGATGGGTATCCAGCGAAGAAATTAAGACAGTACAATCCAAGTAGACCGCTTGAACGAAGATCAGACGCCGGACCTCCTCTTTGAAATCCAATCTCGAGCCACTTTGGGTCATTATTTGACGTAAACGACTCTCCGGGAAAGACAAGATGCCAAAGTTTCTTGATCATCATGTTCACCGTTTTCTGGTCTTTTGGTGGGCCATTTGACTCAGGCGTCACTCTGGCCTTGAGCAATTTGCGCAGCCGAGCCACACACGACTGAAAGACGGAGCGGATTTTCGCCCGCTCCTTCAGCTCAATTTCAATAATCTCCGATGGCAGGCACATTGCCGCTGAGATAGCATCATACCAGGCGCGACACTCGGCGGCGGACGCGCATCCTAACGCCAACCGGCTAATATAAAGAAGACGCTTTTCTTCTCGGACCGCGAGACGAAGACCCTTCAGGGCAACAACATACCACGGCCGCGTGCTGGCATCCCCGTCTGCTGGATAAAACATGATGCAGTTTTCATGCAGACACACAAGAAGGCGGCCACGCAAAGTGGCATGAGGTCCAGCATTTTTAGTCTCAACGCGGCCAGTCTTCAGTGTTAAGCGCGATGACCGCTTTTCAAGGTCGTCACCTGATACTACGTTGTCCACGATCCGTTTCAAGATCGCAAACAAGTCATCACGTGCTTCCCTAGTATCCAAGAAAATCGGCCAAGATCGATGTCGTCCATGAAAATCAATACTGATGCCATACTCCTCTCCACGGGAGCACACACTACTCACTGATATGCCACGAATGTCCGTAAAATGAAACGTTGTGAGAGTCTCCCCTCTCCTAGAATTGGTAAGAGTCTGCTCAGCAAAGTTTAGCTCCAGCACCCTGGTTTGAAGCCGGTTTCGGGAACTGCACTTACGCACACCGTAACGAACTAGAAATCCCTGGATACCGGCTTCATGCCACAGCTGCTGGAAATCATTCACACCATCGAACGTAGAGCGATTCCCCGAGTTGATTGCAGCTTGAATCGCGCACACCCACTGAGTCATCTCATAACTCGATGCCGCTAACATGCAGAATTCACGCTGCGAAGAATCAGCAGACGTCACGACCTTAAATTCATGCTCCTTAGCACCTTTGCCCGTAACAACCATGCAGCGAGATGTCGAGCTAAGATCGACTACTTTAGTTGGTGAATCCTCGTTACTGTCCTTTGCGTACGTCAGCATCGGTCCTTGCGGCATTCGACGCAGCGTAAACCAGCGTTTTCGAAAGCTCGGAACTACCTCGCCACGCTTAAAGATCCATCCCTGTCGGATAATATCCTCTGCCGTCGACATCCTCTGCATCGTCGATCGACGATACGATGCCAGCGATTTCTCACCTCCTTCTTCATCTTGTAAACTGCGTCCAAGTCGTTCAAGATAAATGTCCCGTCCAAATTGCGGGTAAAAATAGCCAAGATCGTCGATCGTAAATTGTCGAGTCAACTGCGCTTCCGCTGCAATGCGGGACTCGACATTCAAGGATTTCGTAATGTACCCAGCAAGAGAAGCTTCAATCCGCTGTTCGTACGTCCCTTGATCGCCGTCACTCAATCGCCGTGCCGAGCGAGTTCGTTTCGTAAATGATGACGACGACGACGAACTGTTGTCCATCGCATTCAGTCCTTCTTCCGAAGCAAACGAAAGAGACCGGTCCGTGCCTTCACTGATACTGCATCGAATCGACGACTGTCTGGCGTAGCTGCTGCTGGCAATTGGCTGTTGAGAGCTCAACGTAGCAGGAACTCGCTCTTCGATTGGTCCAATTGTCTCGTCGTCCGTCAGTTCGTCCTCGTCAATTCCGTAGCCAACTAATCCCGTCAATCGTCCGTAGCCACTACGGCTACTGGTGATCGTCTCGCGGTTCTGAGGAGGCGGCAGTCGCACAGATTCTCGACGGCCAAAGACCAGGTCATTGCCGATCATCGAGTGTCCGAGAGAACTGTCCCGTGCAAAGAAACTTGTACGCACGAGGTCGTCGTCGTCGTCGTCATTGCTCGTAGCGCTGGTGTCTTGCTTGATCAAGTTCTACAGGTTTTTGTTGTAAACATTTATATACAGCATAAGGTACAGGATAACAAACAAGACAAGTGGTGAGTATCGAGATAGAGAGGGAGAGAGCGAGCGAGCGAAGGGAGAGCGCGGGCTTCGTACGTCCAGGGACCAGAGCAAGTCGTCCGACATGTGGTCGCTCATGCTGCTGCGCGCAGCTTTGACGACTGGGTCACGGCGAGAAACGGGAGCGTGGGCGAGAGAGAGAGAGAGAGAGAGGACGAACGACAGACGGAGCGTTCGGGCCGTACTCAGCACCTGTTCAAGAGCACTGAGTCGTAGTAGGGACGGGAAAAGTCAGCGTACGATCGTGACTACAGTTTAGGAGCCATTTTGGTCGTACTAAAAAAAATGCGCCTCTCTGGTTGTCTGTTCTGACAACTACGAGCGTGCACGTGAGTTCAGATAGAAAAGACGTGCGCGTGTCTCATTGTTTGCACAATCCCCCCATCGCGCTTTGACTGGCTATTTTGTGGCGAGCAGGACCGATTTCGAGGGGGTGGGCGTTTGCAAGGAGGATGGGTGAGTGTGTGTGGGACACACATGATGGTTATCGACTCGTTCGACCAAAAATGAGAGGAAAGATGTGTTTCAGATTACCGCTTGACCTAAAATAAACGACGACAATGTATCAGAACGGTGGCGGTGCAAGAATTGGGGATTTCGAGAGGAGAAGATCACAGAAACACTTGAATCTGAACGCGTTTTTACCCTCACTTCTCCACGTTGCCTCAATCACATACAAGCTGACAACATCCTTTTGAGCTGGTGACTTGAGAGCACTAAGTGACGTGATTTGGTCATGCACGAGTCAGTATTCTCATAGTATAGGAAAATTAGTCGCGCACCCGAACCATCTCTCGGCTATGTCTTTGCAAGATTTTGTCCATCGGCACAAGTGTAAGTCAATACAGCTCATGGAGGCTTTCTCTCTCATGGCAGGTAGATGCATAGCGCATTCTGGTGGTCACAAAATTCTTGGGTACGTAGTTAGCCAGATTTGACGCCGCTGGTGAGGTTTAGAGGGGCAGCGTGTCATGCCGCCATGCATAAGAAAGTCCAGACAGCCAAGGCATTTTTCGGTCGAGATATTCTGGACTGTGTGCAGACGGCACGGACGTTTTTCATCGCGCTTTTCTTTATCTGCATGCTAATGGCTCCGAAGAAGCATTCCACGACTTGCTTGACCACATTTAGTGAACAGATGTGACTTCTACTGCTTGACGAGGCTGGAGACACGTGACGTTAGTTGAAGCATTCGCAATTTAGGCAAGAAATGTCGTGAGAATTAGCGTATGATGGAGTCAACGAAGTACATTGTTGGCACGGGTTCTGTCATATGGTGACTTTTTTTGGTGACGAAGACTGTGCGCCAAATTGCAGAAAATGTCGATCCACTGGACGAGCAATATGCTGGATTTACATCATGCGTCAACGCGCCTACCTGCTCCAAGTCAATTCTAGCACGTTGTCGCTTGCTGACCACATCCTAGACATCACCCCCCGCACACACATTCATCGTACCTGAAGGGAATCTAGTGGGCAGAGACATGTATAAGAACTTGACTAGGTCACGATGTCGCCCTGCGTTTGGCGAAGCAGAACTGCCAAGTCACTCGTCAATAACAAGTATCGAAACGAAGATTGCTGGAGCTCTTACGCCCTGTAGCGTAGTGACTGCGCATTACATCCGGTAAGTCATGTAGGTTTACTGCATGCTTACAGCGAATTCAGTAAGAAACGGCTGATTAATAGCGATTTCGTAAGAAACATCATGCCAGTTATGCGTACGAGCTAAACGCGACGTTAAAGTCAATGCCTTGGTTCGATACCAATGAAAGGTTTCGAACAGAACTGGTGAGGATTCATCGCTTCAGCCACATGAGCTGTGTGCTGTGATGTAATCTAGTGGGCTATCGCTTGGTCATCTTACCGCCTCAATCATTCTGAGTAGTTTAACAAAGTGGTTGAGCACAAGACACGTCCTCAATCAAGCCACCGGATCAATCAGCACTGTAGACGCGGACCTCGTACCGACCATGAAAGTCACCATTTGTAAGCTGTGCATTTCCTTGTCCCGGCGGGTGTAATATATCGACAACAGGGCGCACCGTGATAAATCTGATCAGAAGCAGTTCTGAGCATAACAAAAGCATATGCTTACAAGAAGGTATCCGCGCTATCAAGACACTTACCGCAGTACGTCTATGGTTTCGACCAAACTGCAGCTCCATGGAGCTAGCGTGATTGACTGGTGATGCCCTGCTTAAGAAGTCAGACTTGTATTGGCTTGAGGCATGCGATAAGCGTATGGTTAGCAGCTCATCCCACCCTTTCAGCTCTCATTTTCCTGACAAGCAACTGATAGCGCATATTCCTACCATCCTTTGTCTTCTACCCAATCTAGCTTCAGTATTGATATTATGCTCTGCAGCGATGAAAGTCCATTGAAAGTCTAGCTATTATCGGCAACTTGGAGGTTCGGCGAATGTTGTTGACATGCAACGTGATTGACCGCAGGCGGTAGGCATTTGTGATGCATGAACTACATTTAACTGCTCAAAATCATTGTTAACGTAGCTCAATTGATACATGATTAAGCTACCTAAATCATCCGAGCAGTCGATAATAGTTCATGTGCTATTTCTTCATCATTGGTGCATTCTAGTAACCTAATATTGAAGACTGGATTAGAGCATTGTAATTGCTAAAACTTCAAATGATTGCTAATCTCATTTGATACGTAACAACTTCGCGTCCACCATCAAACCACACGAATCGTGTCGAACAATTAACTCACCACGTATAGATGACATTGTAGACGGCTGGCGATGTCGTGTAATATCGAAAGTTGAAGCACACCGACAAAATAGATGTCGGGTAAGCTATGTCCAAATGTCGATGATCAGGTTGACAGCTTACAGAGATTCAACTGACCATACTCGCGGTGTCAGCGCAGAAGGCATTCAATACGCAAGATACGTTTGCTTGTACAAGTTTTGTTTTGTCTTGCCAGTGGGCATCCGACCAAACGCGTTCGTACAAGCGAGCACTCGTCTTCGTTGTAGTAGGAAAAAACTGCCCTGTCAGCTCTTCTGCGAGAGTCGAAGCGTCTATTGCAAGAAAGAACAACGTGCAACCACGCCATCACAAATCGACGGTATTTTGTGCGTCAGTCCACCTTGTCATGACTACAATAGGGCTGTTGAGATCGCCAACACTACGGTAATTAGTTTTACACGATCGATAGTGAGTGACTTGCTTAAATCAACTATGAATGCTGCGCGTACATAGCACAGCTAGCAACCTTCAGGTGTATGTGTCAATCATTGTTCGACTTATGATCAGCGTCATATGCACGAAGTCAAATGTTTTTAGAGCACGATCGACAAAAAATCTTGGCTCACCGTCTTCCTAACCACGCAGATACCAGCTGGACATATGTGCTGAAGCAGATTGCACCGCGCTAAGCCTCCAAAGGTCAAGTGCCATCGAGTGTAATATTACGGGATAGATACTTCCGCAAACCATCTGATGAAAGCTCACTCATTTAGCCTTTGTTTATTTCATATCTACCGCAGACTTACGTGACCAGATATCGATCTTTGTCCCTTTATACGCGATGAGCATTTCCATTTCCTAAGGTCCAGACGCAGAGCTCACGACAGTAAATGACTGCGCAAAAGAAATGACCCGCAGAACATTCTTGCTCGATATCACGTGACATCTTTGAGCAGAATGATCAAGCGTTTCTGATGCAGTTCTTACCTAGATTTTATTGCTGCAGTCACATGAGCCACCGAAGAACGCGCCTATACCCCGTGATGGCAAAGTGATGCAAGCATTTATCAACGCGGTAATTCAGAATTTAATTGCCAAGCTTGAAAATCGCTATTTTTGACTACTGATAAAACAGTTATAAGCCGTAGGATGACAAAATGACCGAGTGTGGTATACTCGCACATCACCTTTGCCCCTTTCATGAGCACGATGAATACAAATCAGTTTCCAACGATTTTGCTGACGCAATTTGGGATACTTAACTATGCCACTTTTTGCCTATACACGCATGATTTGTACCGGCTGTATTTTTATCTTAATTGTTCTATGCCAGCGGTCGTCAAGCGAAAGGTCACTTTTATCGAGCTCCATGCACTCTCACCGGCTCGCGTCAATATCGACAGAGCGCATCAGGATGATTATCCACAGAGCATGTGCTACTGAAATGTTGCTTCGTCATGATTGAGATAGTAACTACTGTGTTTACCGGCGACTTCAATCTATGGAATGAGGTACAAGCATCGTTGGAATTTAACAGCCTTCAACGAGGTTCAAAGCTATGTATTCTGTGCGTTCACCTAAGTACTCTCATTGCAATTTAAAAATAAACAGAGATCAGGCGCTCCCTTCTGACGCGTGCTAATTGTAGATTATCGCAGACTCGTACGGTCGGCCGACCATACCACTTCCTCAGTCTTCAGTGTCGTGGGCCAGCCGTAATATATCTAGTGTTGCTCTTACTTTACGCAGCGGTAATTACGCGTTTTTCCCGAATCGATTGCTACGCTAAATGCTTATGGCGAAGCCATGGCGGACGGCATCGTGTTTGACAGCCGCTACGGCATACTTCTGACTGCCGAATTGCATTAGCCGAAAAGGGACTTTCACAACTCCATAATGTAGTAGAGATTGCAGGAGTGGCATCGCTTGCAACAGCAGGAGCTGTTAGAGTAGACACGAAAAGTGCTTACCATTCTAATGGTGGTGACGGATGTCAATGGGTGCTTACAGGGTTGGCCTGGCCTTTCTTTTAACGACCGCTGACATAGATGATTAATATTTAGGTATATCCGATACAAATAATGTGTTGATAGACAAAACGTGGTTTTTTTAGGCAGAAAGTACAGTCTTCCCTCTGCTAAGTTATCCCCGGCTACGGAATAACCTCCGGTAAGTTATAGGATTCGGTCTCCACCGACCTCGTTCTATGGTGACTACGGAATAAGTTATTCGGAATAGCCTGAGGGCCAAATACAACTTATCAGAGGAAATATATTTTTGTCCGCCGTGAGCAGAAATATTGTACGCAGAACCTTTTTTTTTGTTATTCACTGCAAGAAAGGAGTGGAAAGAGGAGAGGGAACTACTTCAGCCAGGAATCAAGTGTGGCCTGAGTGGTGCTCGCACTACGGAGATCAGCTTGGACTTGGCGAAGGGTCCGGTGAGCTTTACGATGGGACTCCTGAGAAAGGTCGAGAAGGGCGATGGATAGACTAAGGCTGGCAAGCTTTTCAGCCTTCGAATGCTTTTCCACCTCCTCCTCCGCCTCAGCAGCACCTTCCTCCTCCCCATACGGATCCTCAACAAGCTTGATGATTTCGGCATCGGTCAGCTCCGCATGCGCCGTCTCCTCCTCCTCAGCCGGATTGATAAGAGAAGCGATCGATATGGGATTGCGGAGCGGGAGCCTTTCCAGCGCCGAAACAAGATCCTGTTCCACGCGCTGCTCCTCTACTGCAGCAGCAGCTGCCTCCTGCTGGGCCTGCCGGCCAACAGTGCCGGCTTCGTTTTCACCATCACCAGTCGGCAGAGCCGGACCGTCCATGAGTCCCGTATGATGGAAGCAGTTGGCGATTGTGGCACTGGAAATCTCGCTCCACGCAGCCAGCGACCAACGCATGGCCGTGAGCTGATCAACCTTGTAAAGGTTGGTTTCTCTGCTCTCGTCACGGTCCAAGGCATTCTGCAGATGCAGCCGGCGGTAGTGCCTCTTGAATGCGGCAATAATCCCAGCATCCATGGGTTGGACCTTTGAAGTCGTATTAGGAGGAAGAACCTGGACCGTGATGTTGGTGAGTTCCAGGTCAGCAACAATGTGTGAAGGAGCGTTGTCCATGAGAAGCAGGATTTTTCTATCCTTTTGCTGTGGTCAACGCGTTAGTCAAACCTCCTTTACTGTACCACAACGATGATGTTCAAGGCATGCCCCAAATTACCTTCATACTTTTGTCGACGTCTCCCAGCCATTCCTGGAAGAGTATGCCAGTCATCCAGGCTTTCTTGTTGTTGCGGTAGAGAAAGCCCAGTCGCTCAGCTGTCTTGTGCTCAAAACACCGCGGCTTTTTGGCGTGTCCAATGAAGAACGGCGGGAGTTTGTCGGATCCATCAGCGTTTGCCGTGAGAGCAACTATGATGCGCGTCTGGAATAGTTGTTAGTCTCAGAGAAACGCAGGAAACCAAGAGGAGAGTAATACTGTACCTCGTCTTTTTTGAACCCTTCGACCTCTTGCTGGGCGATCGTTTTGTCGGGCGTCATACTGTAGAACAAACCTGAACAGAAAGTGAGCCTTTGAGATGCTTCTGTACTGTACAATGAGTACAGTACTGTACCGTATTCTCAGACCTACCCAGTTTCGTCCATGTTGTACACGTCACGTGGCGCATAACCAGCAACCACGGCTTTGAGGTGTGGAAGAGCCTCCTCTAGAGCGCCCATATCTGCTGAGCCACTCTCGCCATGAATGCGGACAGCTCGCAGTTTGTGGCGTTGCTGGAATTTGTGGAGCCACCCATGCGAAAAGCTGATGTTTTCCTCCGAGACGCCCATTGATCCCGCAAAGGTATGAGCCTTGGCCCGTATGAGATCTCCAGTGAGAGCGACCCCACGGTGCTGGCACTGCAAGATCCAGAAGGCGACGGCCTCCTCCACAGCTGGCTGCTGGACAGTCCGAGGACGCTTAGCGCTGAGGTCAGTGGTGTCCATTGCCTCAAGCTCCTTCCTTTTTTTTGATGATTTTGCTGATCGCTGCCTGGGAAAGTGCCTTCTGGAGGTCAAAGGCGTCCTTTGTCCAAGCCGCCAGGGCAGTCTGGGTGATGCGCGGGTTAGCATCCTGGTGCTTGCAGATGCGCAGCTTCTGCTTGTTGGTAAGACGTATCTGCGACATCTGTTGTGAGTGAGCAAGGTACAGCTGGTGGAACTTCTTAATTAGAGATAGCAAAAACACCAGAGACTGGTGGGGCAACCAAAATCACAAAATCTTCATAGGGCACGTGACACGTGACAGACAGGTTTTGGAAGCCTGGAGGTTTGTTGCGTTTTTGATTCTTTAATTTAATTAAATTTATAATTTTTCCGCAGCATACCTCTGCTATGGAATAACCTCTGCTATGTTATAGGATTTGCCTTCCACCAAGTCTATAACTTAGCAGAGGGAAGACTGTAGTGTTTTTTGGAATAGGCTAAAGCGCCGATACGGAAAGACTTTACAGCCGGTATCGATGGCCGGTAACGAGGTTTTGGCCAATAAAACCTGCTCTGGTCTTTTGGTCAATTCAAATTCTCTTTTATGCTCTTGTGTGCGTTTATAGTGGGTTGGTTCATTTCTACCCGAGAAATTTCACATGTTGTTCCTCAACTGCCCAGATACCTACTATCAGTAACTTACAAGATTTGCGACTCAGTAACGTACGTTTTCGCACACTTGCTTCACCCTATCTACCGGCTGCGTCCCCTTTGGGAACAGTCGATGGTGCAATTTATATACATACCTAGGTGGGTGCGGTGCAATCGCTGGGGTTTGAACCCTCGCTTCCCCGGTCGAAACAGACGTGGCTTATCCACTGCACCGCCCCGATCGGTAGATACTTGGACGGGTAGATAAAATACAGCAGCAGGTATCACGGACATGATCAATTCAATTGGCCTCTCAAGTGTTATATATATTATTTCAGAGAGGAATAAATAATGACTCACACAAATATTAGCCATCATTCTTCGACCTCTTCATTAAATCGATAGTTTCTACGATCAGTCAGTCAATACAAATCATAGTTACATCCTATCATGTTAATTTTTGTGCGCGTTTAGAGTTCGCGCATGCGCGGGTTCGTCTAATGTGCATATACTTGATGATAAATAAACGTTTATTGTGTCGTCCAGATACTTTTTTGACAAAAATTTCGATAGCGACTAGCCATCAGACTCAGCTCAAACTAGCAGAGCTGCATATTTTAGAAACTTGTCGGACTACAGTATCTGCAACGTTCTATTCCTTAGCATTAACAAGGATGTCAAACCCGATTCTACACCTCGTTTGTAGGTTAAAAAGGTAGAGCTGCAGTCCTTCCCCTGATAACTAATAACCTCCGATATTTCATAGGAGTGGACGTTAACTGAGGTCGTTCTTCGGTTGTTCTATGATTGATGACTTACAACATATAACATATAGCCATGAAGCAAGATATTAGTATACAGATGGAGAATTTATACCAAATGTGGGCGGTTAAACCCGTTCAAGCCATGCATTAAGTGCAACAAGGCACCCCTTTGTCTGTGGTGCCACGAATTTTCACGTACACTAGTACGTGCAGAGGAAGCTAATCTACTTAAACAGCTAGTTTGAGTAAAGGTAAAAAGAGACCTTCATCTAATATAGTTAAGCTGTCAACGTAACTTTAATCTTTGTCTCACTATATTAAACTAGGTCGTCGTATGACGAAAACCTGCTCAACACTCATTACGCGCGTCTAGCAGCGATTGGTGGTAATCATGGTTGGTCGATCTCAATCAACCAATCTTTGAGCAGTGCATTAATATCATTTAAAGGGGATAATATTCTTTCGATATTATCTATCCCGGATGATGTTGATAGAATATTGTCATGCTAGACAATATTCCTATTGACACCGTTTGGTGTCAATTTCATGTAACGGGCTACACCGTTACATTGAGGGTGGTTTGGTGAGTAATTAACAAAACCTGGTGGGCGTTAAACATTTTCTTCATTTGGTATAATTCTCTATGTACAAAGCTACTGTAATCCGATAACTAATATCCTCTGCTTAGTTACAAAAATATTTGTCCGGCAAGGCTTATGTTTTGGATAAGGGAGATCTGTAATCCTAAATTGGTGCTAAAACTAATGAGTCATACCGAGGAATGATTATTATCAATTGGTTTTTAAGACAGGTAATGCAAGGTGCAGGCACTACCTAAGATGGTAATCTTCTCTTTTTTGGACAATGTGTCTGGACTTGCCTCCTCCTCTCCTTCAGCCTTTTGTTTTCATTCCTTGTCTTCCCACACTGCTTTTCGAATTTCGTGATCATTGAGCTGTGGCTCAGCACTATCGTCTTCTTTAATTGAGTTGTTTACTTCATTCATAATGATTGAGAAAGAAATTACACCGTTTTTTTCTAACGCAGAACAACAACCCTAGCAAACGACCAGGGTGGCTACGTGTCTTTGACCTTGAGACACAACCTAAACTAGCTTTAGAAACAAAAGGTGAGGACATGCACTACTGGTCTCTGGGGCTATAATTCTGCCGGTTTTGGGTAGATGTTAATCTTGGGGTAAAAGAGAAGCGTGTGGTTCTGAATGATGTTTTGAACTTTTCAATCCATTATTTTTGATTTTTTGCCATATTGTATCTGGTAAATATTAATAATTTAAAGGTTGTTATATTTTTTTTGATTTTGTTTATGTATTTTGATTAGGGAGCCGTTGACCACCCAACGTTTTTCATCAACCACAAACCGTCCCTTTTAAATTGCATTACTCGATACAGTTTCCATGTCTTTGGTTGGTCGTTTTACAGTGTCATGTTGGTAAATACTGACCGCCAAAACCAATGCAATAATTGCGTTCATTTCTTTTAGCATATACGCTACTTTACAACTTTTAAAGGAACTATTGCAACGCATGGGAAACATAGTCAGTCATTTAAGTATGGCTCTGATAACGCCTCTAGAAACTGTCTACGATACGTTGGAGCGATTTCGTAAGGCACTTAGCGATCATGCAGGAGCTACAGCCATACTTTCAACGATCAAGTTTTTTAAGAGGGTGAGTAACAGGAAAGATGGAGCAAGCAAAAGTAATGTTGATGGTGTTCACTAAAAATAGACCCAATCGAGTTGATGTCAACGAAGTATCAGCAGAAAGAACGATGAAGCGTACAAGGGTCAGGAAAGCACTGGATGCAGCTAGAGGCTGTCACTTAACGTGCAGTTGAGCGATGGCAAGTTTCAGTCATGAGAGGGATGCTCAATAATGAAGCCTTAATGAAGACTCTGCACATACAAGCGGTCGCGAGTTGAACAAGGAGGCTCGCGAACGATCTCCTCTTATCAACAGTGCTGGTGTCAAACCTGGTACTATTGTTGCTTTTCTCCGCAATGACAGCAGCATAAAAATCACCGCTCAATATCGTTTACAACATCCGTATTAATAATCAAGCTGAAAAGCTACAAGGAATAACACCTCTCCTTTTGATGTTCGTGTTGCTTCAAGCGTAATATACTCACTGCACGCGAAGAAGAAGAACAGAAACTGACACACCGTTCTGTTGTTTCTCCCTCGGCCAAGAAGATTGGTTCAGATATGTTGCCAGAATATTATGGATTCTTGACTCGGCACACAAGACCAATAGGTATGGATAACACTTGCTCCATATTGTCGGATTTACCAGCACTGACCCAACCTTACTCTGATTACTGCTTCATTCAAGCAAAACGAGAGGCAAGCTACGTCTGGGTGATGCAGAAGCTGCTGCAGTAAATGTTTGAGATTGGTACTATTCCCATTAATTTTTAGCAGAACGCGAGCTGGCCTCGATGCACGCGATTGACATGGTCTTCCCAGTTGTAAACAAGTCGCTTTGCCGCTTGTCAAGCATATGGCGTCCTTCTCCACTCACAATGCTTCTGAGGCCTTCCTTTAAGCCTAAAGCATCTAGGTGCCACAAGATCAAATTAAGACCTGCAAGCGAGGTGGCAAAATATGCGCGATAGATGAGCCTTTTTTATCTGCAGGTCATTTGATAAGTTGAAAAAACGTGGCTGTGATGGAGAGAGAAGTTCGTAACGTATTTTTTGCAACAAGCAGCATTATGGACATGTCACCACGCCTCGCGAGGAAAGCTCGCTGAAACACTGGATCAGATCCTCGACTGGAGATCTTCTGTATGTCAAAAACAATCTAAAGCTAGCTTGCGCTGAAAACTGGATCGAATCAAGTCACAATGTGCAAAAGAGCGAGCGACAGTTGCCATCCTATTTGGTAGAATGTTTGCCGACGCCACGAGCAAGAATTCGGAATCTGGCCTGCTCGCATACTTCCACCACTACAAAAAACGTTTTTATCACGATGATGATAAAACAAGGCCGTCGTTGATTGCCAAGGTACTGTAAGAGACTTTTTCAGTTTGTACAGTATGTGCAGCACATACTAATTTGAGCGTTTTTACAGACTTGTTAACGTCAATGATGGGATACCCTTGCCGACACTTCTTTTCCGCTAGACGCGTGTTGATGACAGTAAATAATTTTGACAAGCATTGGTGGCTGGTGCAGCAGCTTAAACTAGCTAACCCACAAGATGTGTTAGACCTGCCAACTGCATGGGAGAAGATGCTGACAGATTATTTAAATGCCACCAGGAACCAAAGAAGAGAGACCGTAGAAAATGTTTTAGAACTATCCGATGACGTGCGAGATCCTAGGCGGATAAAAAGTCTTGATAGGCATGTTGGTGCCTTCTTTTCTTTCTAAAACATGAAGCGCGATCCATCACTCTTCGATAATGAAGAGATCGTGCTAAATCACCCGTAGCATCTTATACGTCGAAATTAGGTCGGTCAGGTCACACCTTTCAAACTTGTCGCAAACCAATATCCCTTAAAAACACGTAAAATCTTGTTATTGTAAGAAGAGAAAATTCTGGCTAGAGAAAACGCGTGCCACCTCCCTGAAGTCGTTCGAGTACTTTGGATTACGCCGCTATAATTTGGACGTGTTCAAGTCCATAAACATCCAGCGGCTAACTCTGATTTAACTACGATCCACGCCGTGTATTTCCCAAGGAAGCGACATGATTTGCACTAAATTTACAGGGTATTGGGAAACCAGGAGGGTAAAGCTCCCGTAGGTGATGCTAGCGATCGAAGAGGAGACGAGGAATTCGTTTGTTGGTCATGAATTTTCGTTTTGTCTGATCAAAGACTCGTAACGCGAGCTCGTGAGGTAGGCGTTTGACGTGGTAAAGCACGTCATCAGCTGCTAGACCTGGCAGTGTACAACGAGCTTAGAGTTTTGCTCATCATTTGGGGAGACAGTATTTGGCATCATCAGCGAACTTCATCTTTAGTAATGGGATGCACGATGTGGTAGCTACTCCAGGTCAGCTAAACCAATTTCGAATGCAAAGAGATGCGAAGATGATATTGCACAAAAATAGACACGTCAGAAGAATGCTATCCCATGTGATACAATGACTGTATTGAGGAGGTTGCCGCGGCATTGGATCGCCTTTTAAGCCACAAAAAACATTTATGTTATTGCTGCAATGAAGCCGCAAATTTTATTAAAAAATCGCCAGTGATATACTGGTACGACGTGTTTCGGACGACGTCGGTCGTGCAAGAGCATCAAAGCTGGATGCGATTCGAGAGGTTGAGTACGTGAAGAAAGATGACATGATTGCTTTAATGCTGGAGCGCTTACAAAATGTAAGCTGTCCTGTTATAATCATCTGTGAGCGCAATTGTGTTTTTGGTGATACCTTCGAGAAATGATTTTGGTGTCATTGAAGCGGCCTCGATATATACGTTGGCAAAGACTAAGAAAAGCAGAATTAATCCTTTGATCAATTCAGTACTGAAAATCTGGCCATAATAGTGACTAACTTTCCCGACGTTATGCACGACATCAACTTTAACATTCTATTCGAATTAATAACTACTTGCATTAACGGCGGTACTAGTAGTTGTGGTTAGACCGGAGTCGCCGCGACCTTTATTGTAATGTGCCGGGAAGTGAACTTGTGGATGCATAAATTCGACTTGTTGAATTTGTGTCAACGTTGTCTCCGGAACTCACAGCGCCGGATGATCTGCACGAGAGGTTAAAGCGCGCTTCCGATGGTAGTATGATGAAACAAAGTCACGAAGGTTTTCTACTACCATAGTGATCTGAATCACCATATCACGGACTGTAAAATAAAATTAAAATTGAAGGTGCGGACATTTGAAAGGTTAGACGCGTCTTTCTTGATACTAAAAATAAAGGTTGTGGTGTTGATTTTCTTGATTAATTATAAGTTCTTACTTAAAAGAGTATTAGCACACGTCCTGACGACTCGTGCACAACAACATTTGTTGGCTCAATCGATGCATAAGAAACCGAAATCGAAATAATGAAAATTAAAGTCAGGCCACATTTGTGAGTATTAGCCGATTCGAGCGGCTCCTGTGTAAAGCTATCACCTTTGATCCTCTGGTAGTTTTCAGCGTCAAAGTAAATGAATATACCTGTTGATCTTGACGTGAGGCCTGCGGGAAATAATCTATGAATGCATGTTTTTTAATTTATGTCAAGCGGGGCGACTAGGCCACATGCTGTTTACACAAACAATAACACTATCTTTAACCTTGTATAGCATTGGATGGAAACATTTTCAAGCGGTCTCTAATTATATTGCTGTTTAAAAGCTGCTCGAAATGACGCTTTATATATAGCCTGCGTCCTCGAAAAACCATCCTTCACTCATCACCATTTGATATTGGATGTACAAATATATTTGGTTATACATTTTAAGGCATAAATGATTGCCGTGGTCAAGTGTCATTTAAGCCTAGTCGCACTTGAATGCGGCGCGCCAAAGTCTTTGCAATAAAGAAAGTTGACCTTATCAAAACTCACAATACAAACTGCAGCATGAATTAATTGATCTACTTCAACTGCAAACTTGACAATCTTTACACAACAATCGTGAACACATCGTATCGCAAAATCAGCAACTAGAAGAAAGCCACAGTGTTGTGCATACCTGCCGAGCTATCTCTTGGATACAGATTGAACCCTCTCGCTCGTCGCTTGCATCAGTCATTTCGGACCCAAGTTTTCTCGTATCCTCCACCACATCAGCGATATCACACGACAAGGCATATGGACCTTTTGGACGTCGAGTATAACCAATCAAAACTATCTTGTAATAATTACACCGTCCAGTAACATACCGGATCAACGCGTTAACGTGTATATTTGTGGCGAATTATACAAGCAACTCACGCCTTTCCGACAGCGCTATCTCCTTCCATGACACGTGCATTATATTGTTGTAATGGCTTTGTCTTACTCTCCAATTCCACGTGCTAGAAAATTAAGACGATTGTTGTGCGGTGGTTAAATGTAGGCGATTTCCAATGAAACTAGGTAAGTGTACTTAACTCATGAAACTACTGTCCTCTACCTTTTAATGCCGCAAGTCTTTGCTGCCCGGGTGTTAGTCAATAGTGAAGAAGTAGCTCAATAATAAATTACCATACGTATCCGACTTAGATACATGCAAATTTAATTTCAGATCTAGCATTCTATCATTTGTAAACGATATCTTAATATACTTCTAAGATCTGTGATATCCTCAACCAAACCAATCGGAAGGCGCACATTGCATAAACTAGGGTAATGTAAAGGGGTGGTGGGTAGTTTACGAAAATCTGATGGGGTTTAACGTTTTCTTTTTATGGTATAATGCCCAATGTACGAAGCCACCATGATCCGATGACTAATAGCCTCTGCTTGTTTTACAATATCTGCCCACCGACACTAATGGATGGTAAGGGGAGACCTGTAATTCTGAATTGATGCTAAAACTTATGAGTCATAATTACGAGTGCCCTTTTGTAGATACCAATTATCATGCCACGGGTACGTGTCTGCAACGGCATCACTAGAAGCTGCATCAAAAATAACGCTGGCGGCCATGACCTTTCTGAAATTTTATCAACTGCTAGCGTTAATAAGTACGAAGAGAAAATAATTCACATACCGCTCCAAAATTCGACATGAATTTCGACGCACACGATTCAAGCGAAGTGAAGAAAAGAAAATTAAGATCTTTAAAGTTTTAGATTAATGATCACGGCAGATTGGATGGAGATGCTGACAATTATGTGAATGTGCATTATGAAGACGAGGGACTTGTCTCATTTGCAATAAACTCATTAATAAAAACCCAGCCGAACCTACTAATGTGACACCTGGTCTTGTGCAGCACTTGTATTATAAGCAATTCGATACGATGCATTTCTCGTGCATGTGAAGCTCTTCTTAATGACGTGCATCTTCACAATTCTCTACGAAATTTAAATGGAGAGATCAGAAGTAAAATCCTGAGGGTGCGTTAAGCATCAGATACGGTCAGTAATTTGTGAAGATATATCATTGCGTCTAAACATGCGCGGGCACCTTCATATTTGTCTTTATCGGAGCCCCAGCAGCAAATTTAATGCTGCAAATTATAGGGTTGCTTGTAGAGATCAAAACCTGAAAAGAATAATGGACTGTCTGTTTGCAACATCAGGAAACAAATAGGTACGTCGGACATTTCGAAATATTATCCGCTAGAAGATGTACAGAGGAGCAGGAGCTACGTGTGCACGATTTTTTGCGCGTCAGAACTAGAATTAACTAGATTGAAAGATTCCCTCAAGAGGAATACGATTTATCCACAAATGATACCCAGAATCGTCTTCAGAACTACTGCAAGAAACAAAATTCGTGGTTTCCAGAGATGGAAGCACTTACGTGGGATGTAATAATGGGTGACGTTATTTTACGTGACAAACAAAGCACTAGGAGGAATACGCCCACCTAAAATCTAATAGTGTTTTTAAGCTGCTGCAGTTAGAAGTGCTCTGCATTCTTGCACATTAATGAAAGCTGCAGAACGAATATCGTTGGGACAGGTACGCTTTGAGTCGTTTGTTCTACCATTATAACGTAACATGTACGCTTGGATATTGCATTCTGCAAAGCGCCATGGATATACGTTTACGATAGATTCTGAATATATTTGGATCAAACGCGATCGATATTTACCCCTTTGTTATCGTCTCCGATGCAGACCAGGCTCCAATGAACGCCTGCACCACATAATTATTTTACTGCGCGACACTCTTGTGGTACTGGCATATACAATCTAACATCAAGGCCCACGTATGTAGAACTTTACCACAGATATGACCGCAAAACCAACTCATTGGACGTTGAACACGTTTCTGCGAAAGTGGTTGAGCTTGGTGTTCAGAACGAAAACATCTAAACTATTCAAAGCTGGCTGGTACATCGATATACGCTGGTTAAATTACTTCAACGAAAATTTGCAGCCGCGTGGATGAATGGTTTAGAGAGTTCGAGCTGCTTCTTAGAATACTCGAAATCGAAACTTGGATATTTTTCGGTTCATCCATTTACAAGAGCAATCTGTGCAAAACAAATAAATGGCGTCAAGTACGGTCGTGAACGAGATATATACTACTCACCTTGATTCAATTAAACTTCATCGAGAAGTGTATTAAAAAATCTCTAAGCATGTATTTGGCCTTATCAGGCCATTTATTTTAGCAGCAAAGGAAAAATTATACTGAGATGAAAACAATCCCTCCTATTGATCTTCAAATAAGTGCGACGGATCGTACATGAGCAATTTTAGGCTAGCGTGGAGACATTAAGGCATTCAGGTTCTGTTGCAAGGGGAAGGCAATAGTGATGGGGTTTTAAAAAATTTTTCAAAACTTCATCCACACTGTTACTTGCAAGAACTTTTTACTTTTCCGTGGACACTTCTAGTAAACTATTCTTTTTCCTTCAATCAAAAGTCACAAATACTTATAGCGCCTTCCGACATACGATAAGCTGCTTTCAGGAAGCGTACCCTATGCAGCATCGGTAGGGATTATGGTCACAATAAGACCGAATATCTGACACATACTCATGTAGCGAACAAACAAGCCCAACATGTTTAACATCAAGAGATGCAGAACGAGTTGTTTAAGGTTCATTCACTAAACTAGAGTACTCATCGCGTAATGTGCCACATTACAGTATTAACACAAGCATAATAAGAAAATGCATATGTAGACAGGTGTTGTGCATGAAAACCGGGCACAGCGTAAAAATTTATAGTTGATTCATAATATTTGAAAATCTGAAGACCCATAAAAGACCAACGATAAATTATCTTATAAAATCAGTACTTCCCGTAGAACATAAGCACGCTCGCATTTAAAGAAAAAGGCAGTTGAGCGCTAGATGTTAAAATACGAAATGAATGAATTTGGTTCTTTGTTCGCAAATTCTTTTGCTACTCTAATTCTACAAGATTCTTCGACTGCGCATTCGTGATCGCTATTATGCGCATTACTAATCGTACAGTCGCGTAATTTATTAGCACATCGCGCATTATTAATCGCCAAAGGTCCCGTTTGGTTCCCACTCTCTGGCCAAGGCGCTTCTTCGACAACAGTTCTCAGTACGAATTTTTTTTCAAAATTGGTACAAATTAGTAACAAATTAAAAGTCAAAGTTTAATGTTCTTGTTAGCTAATACTTGTGCTTGGGGCTTCCTCAAGCGTTTCTTGTAAGCTAGTGACGGGAAGTTCTAGCCCTGTTGTGCATCCTTTGTTATCATTCGATCCGAGTCACTGCTCTGAGACGCCTACTTCACCAGCAATACTACACAAGTCAAAACATGCTGACACCCGTAACCGATTTGTATTACCAACTATGAGCTAAGAATCTTTTGACCCGCTCGCAATCCACACTATCTTTCATACTAACGGTCTCCGGTTATCGCAACCTTTGTAGTTTGCACACTCCCAATCAGCAACAGAGTGTCGAGCATTGTTAACGCCATCCCTTCCATATCTGATTCGGTTTTTTTGTGCCCGCCGCCATCCGCATCGCTAATTTATTAGACATGACCCTACTAGTTCGAAGCTTTTACCTATCACTTCGCGATCAATCTCGTACTAGTTATACTCTTGCTATTATCTTTTGTTTTTTGCACGTGTATCTGCTTTTTTATTTGTAATTATTTGCTCATGTACTTACTTATTTTTTTGTCGTATTTATTCGCACTCATACCTGCTTAATTAATGACAGCCACAAAAATAAGCTTATAAATACTTACCGCAATATTAAGTTATCATAAATTGTTACATAGATCATCCTCACTTTTTATAAAACCTGCACATAAGCACCGTATTGTCCTTGGACTTGGAGCCATCCACGCGTTTATCCCTCTTCCAGACACCGGACTCAGCCAAAATGTGAACGGCTTCGACACAGTTTTCAGCTCAACATCCTAACAGCAAACAGCAGCATTGACCCACAATGGCGTCAATCTTCATCGATCTGTCATCTTTTTAAAGCCATATCGATCTTTCAACTATGTCTACCATGTTCGTCGACTCGTCCGAAGTCTCCAAAGGTTCCGGCCACTATGACATACCTCAATACCCTTAACTTTCCATTTGTGGAACGACATAATAATGACGACAGCTCGTCCCCTCTACATGTTGCTTCCCTCCTCTTTAAGGACCAGCTACTTATCAACAAAACAATAATAATAGAATTCAAAGTTCGAAAACAACAATGCTGATAGATGAAAAAAATAACAATGGCAATATGAGATGCACAACAATGCACACTTACAATAGCGTATACACGAGTAAAACTTAGCAACAACAGAAGAATGACACCAACAAATACATCAACATCACACATATATACAGATACAATAGAGACAAATTGTGAGTCACTTCTTGGCACTTAAAAGACGAAAAGCCACTAAAACATACCCGAAGAATGAGAGATTTCATTTGCATGGCTTTCACAATTGCTGTAAAGCGTTTCAACTGCAGGAAAGTGGCCACATAACGCGGGAATGTCAGTTTTGTACGCTGAATGAAATTGCTGAAACGTCGTCACACCCTCAATGTTTACAGATACTGACAGCGGTCTCGGGTGATTTTTAAAGTCATTACCCGATCTATGATATCCTTGAGCGAGAAAGGACGTAGTGCTGCAAGTGCTTAAGATATTGGTGTTCAGTGCATAACACTTGGAGCGCTTGGATGCAGCAGCGATGACCTGAGCGTCGTCAGCAGCGACACTGGCATCGCTTAATATTACGCGGATATCATTTTTCTGCTTTGATCGGTTTCGACTGAATAATCGGAATTACGATTTCTTTAATAAAAAGGTGGAAAAATGATGGCGTATGTTTGTGTGAGTGATGGTTTATCCATCTCAAAAATAATGCATATCAGAAAAGACTATTAAAATGGTCACGCCTATGATATTTGGTGTTGTATATTCTCATCTTTCCCGTCCCACTCTTAATGCGCACAAGATCATAAAAGAGGATTTAAATTGGCCAAAAGATCAGAGCAGATAGTTTTTGGCCAAAACCTCCTTACCGGCCATCAATACCGGCTGAATAGTCTTTCCATACTGGCGCTTTAGCCTCTTCCAAACATACAATCTCTGCCCAAACACACCACTTTTTGCCAAAGACAAATGAGTTGTACCGGCTATATCTTTATCTTAACTATTAATGCCACATCTGTTCAGCGAAAAGACACCTTAAATGAACCTCGATGTAACATTCTTAAAAGAAAACTCACGACTATATAAGTGCTACGTTGTTAAGTATGGATGAATCAGCCAAGGCAACGGCGCAGGCGATGAACAACGCCATGCTGGCAGAACCCACGAGAAAAATTGAAAAGGGGATGACCATGTGTGTCCTCTAAAGAGATATTCGCGATGATGGAGGTGTTTTGAAGAGCAGCATAAGCGAAGGCAACGGAAGTTAAGACAGAGAATTAAGAAGGCGCTATATGTTTTTGATCAAAAATCTTGGGGTGGCGGTATGCCCGATGCGCCGATGAGACAGAACTTTTTGCTGGATTTCATGGTCTCAGCAATGGAAAGAAAGGACACCGGAGCCCGTTGCGACATTTTTAACGACAGTGGCTGCATCTGTCAATGCCAACGAGACGCTCCGGTCACATGAAGCCCGACGGTTGGTGCTGTGTTGATCTCTGGTGCGACCTTTTGCGAGCTTGCATCTTCTGGATATGAAAGGGTGGCAATATGCCATCTTCTTGTACGTTGACGCTAGTCGTACCGTCTTCTTGATGTAGCACCGATTGCTTCGTAAAATTGCAACCTACAATTGGTTCTTTTGTGTTAATTTGACTACTTATAACGTGCACACAGTGTATGCCGTATGCCTTCTCGTAGTATCTAGTATATCCTTTTAGATTTGACAAATCAAGAGTCAGCAGATATCGTTATCAAAGAGTACTAGAGCGCGGTGCGAAATTTTTTGATGTAGCTGTAAAGATATATTGTTGGACATCTTCGACTTATGCTTTACTACCTTTGCCGATATTCTTGTGATTTGATTCGATTCCTCTGGAAAAATGTTAGCGAACATCGAACAGCGTATCACTCGCACTATTAAACCTATATTTGTGGTGTTGTGGTGCACGCTATTAACTCGACAAATATCTGCATGTCCACATTGTTGAACTTGGTCAATGCTTAAAGATGCCCAATGATGCCGCAGAGGAAACTTGTTCTTGTTTAAATAAGCTACAGTCGTGTTGTTTTAAGTAAGGATATCAAACACAGTTAAAATTTAACAAGATAAATTTTAACAAGCACATGAGATGGTGAACTTACTGCAATGGCTAGTAGTTGCTGTGAAAGCTCAATAAGCATATTTTATGAAGGAGAATAAACAACATAATTTCTTTGGCCCAAACATGCAGTCTAGCTCTCCTCGTCGGGACAAAAAATTGTGTGGCAGCGGATTTTGATATTGTTCGCTATGCGTCAACGGCAGATGATTGTGAATGCGCTTGGCCACTAATCCTTACTAGCTTTATAAGGCCAATAAGCCAAACGGCAAAGAGCATCTATAAGTGCTGCAAATAAACCTCTTAATTTTTTTCATTATCCCTCTACAGTCAAAAGATGTTTCGCCGTCCATAAATCGTACAGCTGAAGTAAGAGATTGGTAAGTACACGTAATCCCAACGACATGCAGGAGTGAGAGGCCGTAAAAATGTCGGGTAAGTGCAAACGATAACCAAGACTTCGATGACAGCGGGTGGAATCCTTTACTATTTTTGGCAGCACAATAAAGATACTGAATGTGGCTTTTTTCGTCGACCGCTATGGCCGTGGTGTCGTTTTGGTCCTCCATGTGTTGCATTAACGCCTCTGTGTGCGTTTTTGCCGCTCAATGCCTTCATCTTATTCTTGCAAACAAAGTCATGGACGTCACTACGTGATATGACTACGTCCATCTCCTTGAACTGTCTAGCAATAACTGTAACGGGGCACCCTTTGTTTGTGGTACCACGAAACTTCACGTACACTAGTACGTGCAGAGGAAGCTAATCTACTCAAATAGCTAGTTTAAGTAAAGGGTAAAAGGAGAACTGTACTTAATAAAGTAGAGCTATCAATATGACTTCAGTGTTTTTCTAACTATATTAATCGACATTGTCGTATGACGACAATCTGCTTACCACTCACTACGCGTGTCTGGCAGCAATTAGTGGCAATCTTGGTTGATATGTCTTTATCAACCGATCTTTGAGCAGCGCTTAAATAATATCCAAAAGAGGATAACGTTACTTCAATATTATCAATCTCGGATAGTATTGGCAGGGAATTGTCACGCTAGACGATCTCCCTATTGACACCATTTGGTGTCAAAATCATGTAACAAGCTACCTCGCTAGAATAACTGGAGACAAAAGGTACAAAAATATAGTTGGTATAAATCGATGCACAGAGATAAAAAACACATACCCGCGGAGTGTCTCCATCTTTATACCTATAGGAATCCTTGGCATCAATATCTTTCCCTTTTCTTCTCGTTGTGAGACGTGCGAAAGGTTGAGTAGAGAGCATTATCTTATCAGTGCATCGGTTGTATTCGCCGCGGCATTCATGTATAGTAATCACAGATCTGGCTCTCTTTTACAGTGTGTGCTTGTAATTAACTATCGCGAGGTATTAGAAGCAGTCAACCTTTTTGATCCACAGTCTTTCAATTCTATGGATCGGCCAGTGATTTTGTAGTGCCTCTCTTGCACAAAGCGGATAAATGCGCTTGGATTTTTACAGTTTGGTAAGGGAGATGCTTACGGCGAAGATTTGGTATACGGCGTAGAGTTTAGCTGATCAGATTCTTCAAAGTGCTGAATGGACCAGCCTGTACAGAGTCTCGCTGCTGACTTATCGATACGAAACAATTCGTAACACGTACGACACTCGGTTTTCACCACCACACATGAAGCCCGACTTCTGGCACCCATCGACAGGGATTAACTGTTCTTACAATTGCTTGGTCCGCCCCACCTGCACTTGCCGTGAGAGCGGCTTCTATTCTGCAGTGCGTCTTTCTAGCAAGTTCGGTGCTGCTGACGTTCGTGGCGTTCTGCACGCTTGTATATTGGATCGGCAGTTGCAGGAACATCGACTTAAACAATACATGGATCTGCATCATCAGAGTACATGATAGGCGTGCTCATTATTTTAATGGAGGTAAATGATGTTGACAACGTAACATTAAGGGGTGAAAAAGTGGCCTTTCGTACAACGACTGCTGATGTAGAAGGATTGCGATACAGATACAGTCAGTACAAGTCATGTAGACACAGGCAGAAAGTGGTGTTAGTTTAAGTTTCCCACGCAATTTCGATTCTACTTTTCAATGTAGCTTTTACAATTTTACAAAACGCACATTTCAACAAATACAATTCAAGCATTTGCTGAGAATCCACATCTGTTTCAAGACGTTTCTACCAACGATGCCGGACACCGAGATGACGAGTGTTGACGAGACGGACGAGGCGATACTGGTGCAGAGCGAGGACAGTGGAGCTGGTGGAGGCGAACGGCAAATCCAGATACATCCGCTAGTGATCGTGAATATCACGGATCACCAAACGCGACAGAAATGCAACTCCCAGCTCAGTCAGACTGAGGCTCCGCAAGTCATCGGTGCACTCTTTGGGATCCAGAAAGGTCTTGACGTGGCTGTGTATGACTCGTTTGAGATGAAATACGACGTCGTGAGTGGCGAGATGCAGATCGACAAGGAGTTTCTCACCTCGCGTATCCAGCAGTGTGCGTATTCGCCTGAAGAAGGAATAGAAATTCATGTTTATGTATGTAGCTATTTCTAATTGTTGCTTTTGTTTTACAACAGTCTCGCAGGTGTTTCCTGGTTTTGAGCTCTTGGGATGGTACACAGTTGGTGCTCAAGCGCTTCCTAGTGATCTGGCTGTGCATCGCGTGGTAAGACCTGCCTGAGTGATGAAGTTGAGGTGGGGCACCTGGTGCTCTATCCCAATATCTGAGAGACTTGGTGTTGTTATTGTAGGTGATGGAGTTCAACGAAAGTCCGCTGTTTATGATCTTGGATCCAGAATCCAAAGGACCGAGCACGAAGAAGAAGCTGCCCATTTCGCTCTTTGAATCGGAGCTTCATATGCTGAACGGCGTGCCCAAGATGATCTTTGTCAAGGCGCCGTTCAAGATTGAGACGTCCGAGACTGAAGGCATAGCCATTGACCACATTTCCAAGATAACGCCCATTGGCGATGCGAGCAAGTCTAGCTGTACGTGCTGTATGTGCAGTGCGCTTGCATGCTGTCGTGTGATGGGGCGTTTCGTACTCAGCTCGTCTGCTGTTCGTTATTGCACTGTCGGCAGTGCATCCATATCTAGGCAACGTGCGAGACGCAGTCAAGATGCTGGACCGGCAGATCGATGTTCTACTGTGTTTCCTGCAGGCCGTTAAGAGTGGGGAGGCGCCGATGGACCACAACCTGCTCCGTCATATTTCCAGCGTTTGCAATCAGTTGCCAGCAATGCAGTCGGAGCACTTTGACGCGGCATTCACGCTAGAGTTTAACGACGCACTGTTGGTTTCGTATCTAGCAACGCTCACAAAGGGTACAACCAACGTCAACACTGTCGTGGACCGCTTTGCTGCCACGCAGGAACGGCACCACCATCAGCGAAGCACGCTGCTGTAGGCAATGTTAAGTAACTTTTGAGCCGTGTCTTTACGTTTTTTGGCGTCACAAGGCGAGACTTCGTGCAACATTTACGGACCAACTGTGTTCGTGCATGTGCAATTTTCGCTACACGCTCATTGGTGGAAAAGCGATCAACCCCGCACCCAAGACACCGTCCACGTGTTTAGACGAAGGAAGATGCCGATCGACATCAATCGCTTGCGTCCCGAGCGTGGCGGGGACCCGGACGCTGTCCGTACTGACCAGCAGAAGCGCTTTTTGAACGTGGACATTGTGAACAAGGTGGTGGAGCTCGATGAGCAGTGGCGCAAGAAACAGGGCGAGGTGGAGACCGTCAGCATGAAGATGAACGCGCTCCAGCAGGAGATTAAAGCACTGAGTAAGGCCAAGCAGGACTTTAAAGCGCTTAGTGACGAGCGCAAGGACCTTGCAGCGCAGCTGCCGGAAAAAAAGAAAGAGGCGGAGGCCCTGAAGGAGCTCGTGGATCGAGAGCTGCCCAAGATTGGCAACACTGTGGACCCTACGGTGCCCCTTTCAAACAATGAAGATGACAACGTGGTGGTGAAAAAGTGGGGCGTTCCTATTGAAAAAGGTGGTCTGCACTATCACCACGAAGTGCTTCACCGCATTGACGGCTACGAGCCTGAACGTGGCGTCCATGTGGCCGGCCACCGGGCTTACTTTCTCACGGGATACGGGTTTCTACTGGAGCAGGCACTCATGGCCTATGCAACGGCTTTCCTCATGAAAGCCCAGTACAAGATGCTCAAGCCGCCATTCTTCATGAACAAGGAGTGCATGGCGGCAGTCGCCCAGCTTGATGATTTCGATGAACAGCTTTACAAGATCATTGGTGAGGATGAGAAGTACCTCATTGCCACGTCTGAACAGCCCATTTGCGGCTACCATAAAGGTGAGTGGATCACGGAGAGCTCGCTGCCGCTTCGTTACGGTGGGTTCTCCACCTGTTTTCGCAAGGAGGCTGGCTCACACGGCAAAGACACGTGGGGCATTTTCCGTGTACACCAGTTCGACAAGATCGAGCAGTTCTGCATTACGGACCCAGAGAGCTCCACTGCCATGCACGAAGAGATGCTGCAACACGCTGAAAAGTTTTACCAGTCGCTGGAATTGCCGTACCGCGTGGTAAACATTGTGTCTGGCGAGCTGAATAACGCTGCGGTGAAGAAGTACGACTTGGAAGCGTGGTTCCCTGCTTTCAAAGAGTATCGTGAACTTGTGTCTGCCTCTAACTGCACGGACTTCCAGTCGCGTGCCATGGAGATTCGCTGTGGCGTGAAGAAGGAGAACCAGCGCGAGAAGAAGTATGTGCACATGCTGAACTCGACACTCTGCGCTTCGACGCGAACAGTGTGTTGCATCTTGGAGAACTTCCAGGACGACAACGGCGTCAAGGTTCCGGAGGTGCTGGTGCCTTTCATGGGCGGCGTCACTTACCTGCCATTTACCCGCGACGTCAAGGTGAACGTGCAAGCTGCTAAAATGCAGAAAGCTGCCAAGAAGAAAGGGGCGAAGCAGTAGGTGAAGGATAACGGGCCACGCGGTGGTGCTGCACAACATGCTACTGTTGCTAGGGGGTCAACAAATTGCGCTATACATTGTGTTTTCGTGAAGACTGTTTTGTCAATGAACAGCAGCGATCGTGTTACATGTCTTGCTTCTCCAGCCTTCACAACTATAAATTTATACACATCGCGCATATCCTTTGCCAGTCCAAGAAAACGACTTAGCGTCCGAAGGATATGCCCAGAAAATACACCGAAAGGTACGAGTATTGTTGGAGGCTATTGACAGGCATAAGAATCGATGGGTTGCATAATTACTGAATTGGTGGAGCTACTCAATCTGGAGGGAAACTCTCTTGCCTATGAAGCCGCTCCAATCGTTCGGCTCACTTAGTGTTCTGCACTTAACAGTAGTCGTACACGGAAGGGTCTGGTCTAATCATCCTTTTTTGATAAGCTACCTCTCTTGAATCCTCCGGTACACAACTTTACATAAATAGTGCTTTGTGTCATGCTCTACGATCCCATCATCGCCCGAACACAAAATTATTGAGTCTGCGTAAGCTTGTCGTCATGCGTTCATAATACATCTTTAATTATTAAGTTTGGCGTTGCGATCGTACGAGCGTTCGGTTACCGTTGTTCTCGTGCAGATTCTTAGCATGCCAGCACTGTAACGGGGTGAGCATGTTACATGTAATTTAACCCTTGATGCGTGTTAGTTCGAATATTATCATAAAGGCTGATCATGCTCGTAAATATTACCATAAGAGATAACATTCCGAAGCACTAACCGAGTGGTTGAGATGGGTCATCATATCAGCCAGCTCTAGCGGTCCAATTAACGATGGACGCGCGCAACGAGTCGTGAGCAAGACTTTAGCATACCCTTTTGTAGTAAAGTGAAATTAAGCTAGGACCAAAACGTGGCTTAATGATTAGGACTTAATTATATTTTAGTACAGTAGTTTTAGTTTTACCTGCAACTACTCAATTCCTAGTTGCTTTCCCTTCCTCTGCGTAGTCTACAGAGGTATCGAGGCAATACTCACACTGCTGCCAGTGTTTGTATCTCGACACTGGTTGATTAGTGTCGAGATCCGGTGCCCAGTCACAGATAATCGGTATAAATGCTCGGAATTAGTTGACGCTTTCTCGATCCATGCCAGCTGCCAGCACAACAGCTATATGATCCACTTCTGAAGCCAAAGCCAACAGCAGTGACAGTCCCAGCGTCATACCACGACTCACGTCATATAAGCAGCAATAGTTTAACTGTGTTCTAAATATGTGTAAAGGGTAGCCCGTTACATGAATTTGACACCAAATGGTGTCAATAGGGAGATCGTCTAGCATGACAATATTCTACCGATAATATCCGAGATGGATAATATTGAAGTAACATTATCCCCTTTTGAATAATATTCATGCGCTGCTCCAAGAGTGGTTGATAAAGACATTTCAACCATAGATTGCCACTAATTGCTGCTAGACGCGCGCAATGAGTGGTGAGCAGGTTGTCGTCATGCGACGGCGTAGTTTAATATAGTTAGATAAAGAAGAAAGTTATATTGATAGCTTAACTACACGAAATACAGTTCTTTTTTTACCTTTACTTGACCGAGTCGTTCAAACAGAATAGCTTCCTCTGCACGTACTAGTGTACGTGAAGTTTCGCGGCACCCCAAGCAAAGGGTGCCCCGTTACAATCTGTGAATTCGATGCAACGACAAAATTACGCTAATGAGTACACAACCCAACCTCATCAGTGCTTCTCCCGTCGATAAATGCTTTCCATGCACAGCTAAATTAATCGTTGATTGTGTATTATAACTCATGCTGATTACCATCACGCAGACACACTTTTGTCGTGTCTGGGTGATATACGGTATCACAGATAACGATTCAAAAGCACTACCTATAAAAAGGGGACTTGAGGATTTAAGCGTGGATAGGCAGCTCATCGAAGAAAGATGTTCGGATCTGACCACATGACAGGCATTATTCTTTATGCTTCGTGGAGCATGCCGTTGTTGCAATTTCCGACTTGGCTTAGTTCTGTTTATCTTGTGCGCCTGGATGGTTGGTTAGCCGATAGTATTGTGTTTCTTGGTTGTTCTTGTATGATCTGCTTTATGACAGAGCATACAGTGTTTTACATATCCTTCACCGCGGATAAATTTCAGATTATTCGTACAGTCGTCCCTCTTCTGACTTTTAGTCGAACTGAAAACAATTTCCGATGCATTATCAGCGGCCATAAGTTATCGGACTATAATGGCGTCGTTCGAGAAACTCTAGTCAAGTCAATAAATTAAGAATAAAACTTAAACCGCTCACCAAGAACCACTCCCATCCACCACATACCAAAAAGATACTGTAAAAGGAGAAAAAGACCCCTAGAGAACTGGAAGGCCCTCACCTTTCTTTTTTAAACCTGATTAAGTTTGTACCCCGAGGTCAGCGACACGGAGCCACCCTGATCGTTAGCTGGGGTTGGTACTCTTTGTGAAGAACGAAGTGTAAATTTTTGAATGATTTTCCATCGATCAGCCTCTCAACTCTTTGACAAGAAGGTGAGAGTGCTCGCTTAGAGCTCAAGAATCAAGAGAATGTGGACGAAGTGTAGAAGAAGAAGGAAGGCACAAAAGGAGCTGCAGCAGATGAGGAGGCTGTAGCGTAGCTACACAGCTATTATTTTAAGGAAGATTTACGGCGTTAAAGTCCCTTAGTTCACTAAACTAAACTCATTATAATTTCAAGAGACTCTAGTTCTATAGAACTAATTAACAGTGACTCGCAGAGTCTTTACGTTTGTAGAGCACCTAGTCCTGGTATGGAAGACTAACAAAGATTACAAGAATCTTACGCACAACGTGTTTGAGAGTACTTGGCGCAAAGGGACTCTTCTTATTCAGGATTTGCCGACGTCTAAAGTAGACACGCTCAACAATAGATCGAAAGTAGAACCGTTATTCGATTTATAAGTTTTATCTGTAATGTACGCCAACTAACTAATGCTAAGGTTAAGCTAGTTCTCACAGTATTCCTTTGTATCCTGAGAGATTGGTGGATGGTGCATCAATCTATCATCGTTGGATCGAGGAGGTTATTAACCACGTCAATCATCACAAATAAACTTGGAGCTGTACCTCAATATGCATGATATGTTTCTTTCGGATTTTTATGGTCCGGCGACAACGTTATGTTCTCTCCCCAAGACTGACGCTACCAAATAACGTCACGTTATATTTTTTTACCTCAACGAGGCCGTAGGTGAATAGCACATCTCACGGTTGGTCAAAGCGTTGTACATGGCAATGCTTAGCAAATTATACAACTCTTTCCGACCTTCTCGGCATCGAGGAGGAGGGAGCGGAACATTGTAATGTTTGCGAAGTTAAAGCCAACATATTAGTGCAATACGACATGTCAAGACAGGCATCTGATTCGTTACCCGAACGTACGGCTGCAGATGCGCTTACTGTGCTGCACGTGACACCTGGCATGGGGTCATCGATCATTACGAACACGGTCGATGAGCAGCAAGAGCAGGTACCCCAACAACGGGAGCGATCTTAGCGCAGATTTCAGATCATGTCGACACTCAAAAGTCACAACGACTATGTGTTCTCCCCTTTGAGTGTGGAATAACGTCTTTAACAATGCTGTGGGCCAACCTTTGGCATTGCTGATCAATGCCCCGGTAGCCGCTCACCTGAATAGATTGAATCGGAAAAGGCATCACGTGAGAGATAGGTGGTACCGAAGGTGTATATTTCAAGTCAATGCAAGGTAAGGTTGTAAAGCAAGATCGTGGTGCACCAGTTCCGCCGATGAGGGGTGTCCTTTCACTCCTAGACGTAAGAGATGTGGTCTACGAAGAAGACGATGAGTTTATACTCTGGTTGCATTGAGTAAGACGCTTGAACAGCATTGTGGCTGAAAGAGCAAGCGAGAAAAGGGCTGAAATGCGCCTCGAACGAAAACTCTGATATGACTTTGCCATCGAGGTCCAATGGCCAGTTGCGGACGATGTTTTGCTCGCATTACGCTCCGGCTGTACCGACAGTTTCAAATCCACATAGGGCATCGGTCATAGACCTACCATAAATCGGTTATAATTGCTTCGGGCTTGAACAATTTAATGTGCGCTATCAGTACCTTGCTTACCAGCGTCACTCGCATAACGAACCCCCGGTGGATGGAGTTGTTGCTACCGGGGATGACTTCTTGCCTTTTTCGCAGACGTGGGAGCAGCGGGTGATGTTCTTGAGCATCTTGTGCGGCTGTTAACCTGACGAAAAGTTTTTGGAGGAAGAAGGCAAATTGTGAAGTAAATATGTTTTTGGTCCTTAGTTTGCAAACATTCAGTGCTAGTTAGAGCCTTCTGCATTTTTCTATCTACACGTGAGCAATCGACACATGGCGCATTACTAGTAGTAAAGATCACATAGTTAATCGCCGTTGTATTTTCAACAATATTATGTCAGTTCCAATTGACATTTCGCACAGTATCTAATCAACATGACAATACTATTTAAGTCTAAAAGACTGAACATTTTCGTGTTGTGCTGTAAAGTCTGAGTGTCTTCTGTACCACTTTAAATCTATACCATTCTACGTCGTAATACCGATAATCACCACCCGTCATCTTGCGCATTCGACACCTAATTAGCCATGTAATGATGAAGGTGAGGTATGTTAAGGTGCGATCTCCGACCTAAGATATTCGTAGTGCCTCGAGTCAGTCGCTGTGCCGATCAATCAAAAATTACATACCCGCGAGGCCTCGGACGATTGCTTGCCGCCGATGAAGCTGTCGCGTTGCGGCTGAGGTCTAGCGAAACGTCATTGCCGGCCCCGCGTGCTCCAAGCTTTCCGCGGCGAGCGACGCCTCTATCCAGTGGTTGACGTCTTGATCCGTGACCTCTTCCACCGAGCGGACGAGGTGATGAGATGTCGGTGTGAGCATCTGATCGGATGCTTTAGTGTCCGTCGCGATGTTGGCTCTCTACACCATCGTGTAGTACTCGCGGTAGTGATGATCTTAGCTGCTGACCGCGACGTCTACCTCGAGTGCTCTCCCCTCGCGATAGAGCGCTGCAATTTGAGGCTTGAGCGGGGAGCGGTGCATCCGGAGCTGCGAGAGCATCATCGCACTGTCGCCCAGTACGTGCGATGGCACGAAGACGCCCACCTTCGCTTGTCAAATACCATGGTCAAGTCCTCTGTAATCTGCTAGGTTTTTCGTTGTCGTCTTCGCGCTTTATGCCATGCACGCGACCTTCGTGATCGCTGCTGCGTGCGTTGGAAGGTGCACGGAGAACCATTGACCAGGAGCCGCCTGGGCTCGGGTTGCCCCAAGATCCTCCGTCGAAGAAGAGTAGGTAGAAAAAATATGATCGTCCATTTAATGTCAAGGCCTGCAGTGAAGCGGGTCGACGTGTCGTAGGAGAGCAACCGCGAGCGCTGATCTCATGAGAGCCTTCACCCGTCTATCTTTGCTGACATTAGGTTGGTAAGTCTTGCGGTGAAAGCGCGAAAGCGCACGCTGCAAGCTAGTCTGTGCGAGTGCTCGTGAGCTTCAGTCGAAAAAGTCGTGTATTCCATGCGTCGAAGCCGCCCGGTTTAAAACTCGTGAGCCGTTGTTGCTACCGCAAAGCGCCAGAGTTCGTCCGCGGCCGCGACTCGTGCCTCTCGGGTCTTTTTTCTCTCTGCAAGCGTCGTTCGCGCCGCCTCTCACGCGTTGATCGATCGTTCTGGCATCTCGAGATCAAAGACCCAAACGTGGATGTCAGCATCGTCGAAGCTGCCGAGGCGATCCCATAGCACAAAGAGATGCTTCCAATGTCGTTGTGCTGCAGGGAAGGGCCAGCGAACATCGTTGGCGGGCGCTTAAACGCCATGGGGGCACTCGGTAATCGGGCAAGACATGTCCTGCGCAGCCCTGTTCCAGAGAGGGAAGCTGTTGCTCTTGATCTGATACAGCGTCCGTGTGACTTGCTTAAACGACGCGCGTATTTGTCGTGACTCCACCCACTCGACCACGTCTGCTCCGCGTGAGACGACGCGAACGAACATCGCGTCGTCTCACGCGGAGCAGACATGGTGTCTATCACGCGCTTGCCACGCTAAGGTTCACCTTGTTGGTGCTGTCGTCGAGTAATGACCTTCTTCTGGACTCCACGGCGCGGCCACCATCGATGCTCCTCTGCCCAAAGCTTTACGATGCATGTGAAGCGGACAGGAGTGCCACAAGAGCGGGCTGCCTCCCGGTCGCACGCCGCCAAGGAGTGCACTCAAGTCGTGTCGCACGTTCGGCCTGCGTCATAGTGCGAGAGCGTCGTGCCGCTGCAATCCAACGTCTATTCATGATGCTGGTATTCTGTAGTCTGATCCGAGATGAGTGTGCCGCCCCCGGCCGGCCGGCGCGAGAGAGATGGGAGATCGTACGCCAGCGTGACGCAGAAACGCCCGAAGTTCCGTCTGTTCGCTTTGTGCATTGTCGCCATACTGTGTGTGGGTGTGAACCGCACTTCTCCGTACTCGATACAGGACCATGAGAGTGTGTCGCCAAGTGTTGCCTTGTCACGAGCAAAACTTGCGCGATTGAGCTCGTACATGACCTTGCGTCGGTCAAGTAGCCACGACATGTTTGCCATTACGCGTGCTCGAGCCACCTCGTATAGAAGCGACCGTTACGAATTTTGTTTAAGGCCTTTCGTTGCGAATTGTGCCGTCCATTGCCGTTCGCGCGTCGACCGTTATTATCCTGTCGACCGTTGGGCTCCTGTCGACGTTGTGTGTGACCATTACCTTTGCTACAAAACGTTCCGCCCGCATCTTCACCGTCGTCAAGTCACTTCCTCTAGCTTGTTCTGCACTCGCCACCACGACCGCACCAGCCCCGGTCGCCCAGATTGAACCGAGAATTTATGGTTTCGCGTCAGACTCCCAGCACGGAGTGATGTAGCGCAAATTTGTGTGTCCGCCACCCTACAGCAAGTCGCCGATGAGGAGATCTCGCGCGTTAGCGGACGACGCTCACTTGCCGACTGTCGAGGCTGCAAGAGTCGTCAGTTCAGTCCGGGTTCAGTCCGGCTGGGGATGGATATGCCTCCCCGCCGGATAGCAGTTCAGCTTGCTCCTCTTGCACCCACGGGTGAGACCGCCTTCCGTTGAGCTTACCCCACACGAAGTCCTCGATCAGGCCATGGAGCTTGATGATAGTAGCTGTCGGAAACTAGTAGCGCTGCGCAACGTAGATGATCTTGGGGACGGCAATTGCTTATGCAAGATGCGCTCTCTGTTCGACCACGTGAGTCTTCACATGGGCTAGAGCGAGATGGTACCAGATCGCCTTTGGGCATCGGGGCTAGTTCAATGCCTTCGTGGCGCCTTAAATAACTTGCACCTCGACGTATTTGCACTGCCCATTCGGGCCCGAGCAACGTAATTTCTTACGACTGATCGTTCTGGGTCGCGTGGGCCTAGCACAGCCACGCTATACTCTGCGTGATTGAAGTTGAGGGCGGACACTTGAGCAAAATACTTTTAAGGTAATTAACTTTTGCGGGATGGCACCACTTTCGCGCAGTTACACTGCCGTGTCGTCCGCATAGCTAGACACGGTGATTGTCTCCGATCTACCGTTGACACGGAGCATGATCGCGTCGATGACATTGAGTTTACTAATCACCTTGTACAGGTTGTCGAGTGCGAGGATGAAAAGGAGCGGATCCATCGGGCACCTTTGTCGTATACTGCACAACACTTCACATCGCCGTGGCAGGAAGTCGTTGACGATGAATCGTCAGGTCGTGTTCCATGGAGCACGGCGATCATGGCCAAAAACTTCCGCAAGAATCCGAGCCACTTGAAAACAGCGAGAAGGATTGGTCGTCGAAGCAATTCGTAAGCCTTTGAGAACTCGGTCAAAATCGCGAGCGACCCGCGTAGCGGCTCTTCAATCATTGCTGCGATCTAGGCTACGTCGTAAATTTTAAGTGTTGGGTCGATCGCACGACCAGGTGCTAAGCCTACTTGCGCGCTGGCGATTGTCCGAAGCAGTAGTGCACGGAGCTTCGAAACGAGGATCTTAGTGAATAGCTTGTAATTGCTGTTCAGAAGAGCGATGGGCCTGTGATCCAGCGGCAATGCCACGGCGGTTGACTTCTTAAGGCACTGGATGTTGGCTTCTCCGAAGACGCCGGCACCACGCCGCACTCGAGCGACCGTGCGAACAGCGACACAAGGATCTGTGCGAGCGGTAATGCACTGCCTCGATAGAAGGTGTTTCCCAGTTCGTCAGTCCCACCGGCCTTGCCACTATTTAGCTTCTGTAGCACATCAGTAACGATTTCCATAGTGATTGGAACAACAATTGCTGTGTCTTCTAAACATTGCCGCATCGGCAAAGGCAGCAGTTTCGGCGGGGGAGTCGCAATGCCGATGCATGACTCTCCCCCAGCCGTCCGCCTTCTCGATCGCAAGCTCTCGCGAGCGGTTCGGCTTGTACGACGCCACCCCTCCAAGCGACAAGATCGTGCTGTCTTGAATTTTCGTGAATACCTGAGCGAAAAAAAGGCGCGACAACTGTCCTGGATATTGAGCGTGCTGTCGGATCAGGCGCTCGCATTTAGCTCGCCGCCACCTTAGTCTGCACTTGTCTAGTCGAGCCCTAATAGCTTGCGACGTATTCACATAGTCATCTTCGTCATGGGGCTCGTCTGTTACATTTGCACTGGTGAGAGCTTCTTGCGTGGATCGTGTTTCACTCTGCTGCATCGGACATTTTGTCGCCAGGTGCGCTGCATTGAGGCACCGGTGAAGTCTGCGCAGCCTTTGTCGGTAGCTTCGAGTCATGAAGCGCTTGACGCGGCGAGCCTCGATTAGGATCTCCTTGCGCAGCCCATCCTTCCAGCTGTCTCACGATCTCACAAGCCGTTGCGCCGTCGCCGTGTCCGCGTGGTCGATGCCCTCTGCCTCGTCTATTTTTCGTCTCGATGCGTCGAGCGCTCGCTCGATGACCAGCGCGACTGCCTTCTCTGCGCTCACGGTAAACGAGTAAAATCAGCGAGGCTTTGCACCGGGAAGTCTGTGAGGGTGCGCCTACTTGAATCGTCACCTAATTGGGATCAGCCGCAGGTCCAGGGACGCATTGCTTGATGTCTCAAACCCGGTCCTCGTGTGATGCACTGAGGAACCACCGATCAAGTCAGGAGCTTGCCAGGGTCGGGCAGGTGGTAGAAGTACGTGTGCGCTCGGGTGTAGAACTCGTATTGTCCACGTTATTCTTCCACTCGCTCCATCTCATCGTCGAGCACGTCAACCAAACTCGTGCGCGCAGGTGCCGGAGGGCGGGCGAGTCGTGTCGACTCCCCGGAACATTATATGATCGGTCGAGCTTTGCGTGGACCGTGCAGTTAATATCACCGCCGAGTAGGACCGAACCGGTATGTTAGGCGAGAAATGGAGTGAGCCTCTCTAAAATCGCCTCGCGCTCATTTTTGTCTGTCGGTTCATAGACGTTAGCGATGACAAAGTTGCCGCCGTAGTGCTCAACCTGTGCTGTCATCCAGTACTCTTTCTAGAGCTCCTCTTTCCACGGGGTAAAAACGGTGACGGTAGAGTACTGATTGAGGAGAAGAGCGATGTCCCCTTTGTTAGAATAGGAAGATACCAATGCAAAATGTAGAAGTGTTATTGTCGTTACCAAGGTTCTACCATGCTTCCATCTCTTCGACACCAACCATTTTCGCCCTGATTTTACTACACCATCCCAGGATAGAAACTGCCATTCAACTGAAGTGGTCGGCCGACTGCCACGTTTTTGCAGCGACTACTGCTTCTTCAATACTCCTCCTCGGACGACGCGCTTCATCCGGTCCACCTGCAACATTCAAACAAGGTTAAACAATTCGCGTAGCTCCGCGACCCTTGGCGCCGGCAGTGTCTTCGTCAACAGGTCTGCTTTCATCAACTTCGACTCGACGAATTCAGGTTTGACGATACCCTTTTTAGCATAATCGCAGATGAATTTCATCCGCACATCCACGTGCTTCGCACTCGCCATGCTTCCTTCAGACTGTAACATCTTGATTGCTGCTTGATTGTCCATTAGCATGCTCATTGGCTCCGTCACTGTAACGGGGTGAATCGTTACATAACAATTTATAAGAAATTGTTAATAGAATATAACTATAAGAGTTATATTCTCAGAATATTGTCATAAGGACAAATATTCTGTAGCACTTACAAGCAGTTCCTAATTGGTTGATATAGGCCATTATATCAACCAACGAAGACGCGCCACGACAGACGCACGCAATGAGTGGTGAGCAGATAACTGATTTACACATTTGTATTTAGACATAGTTAGATGAAGATAAATAGTGATTTATTGCAGACATTAACTATTATAAATACAGTTCTACTTTTTACTCTAACCAAGTACTCGCTTCTTCTTACCGTCTTCCTCTGCACGTACGAGTGTACGTGAAGTTACGAGGCACCGCCTTATTCTGTTATCAGAATAAGTAGCTTGTACTGTCACCAGTACAAGCTTCAGGGTGCCCCGTTACACCTGGTAGCACTTCGTAGTCCGTCCAAGGACCGCGTTCACATCCAACATGAATATGTTGGATGATGAAGATGACCAAAGCTTTCACGCTACGCGTGACGGCTACTCCCATTTGAGCGATGTCGAATGGGATGCGGTTGAACGAATGGGTTCGACCATGGGCATCCATGCTGTTAGCGTCATGCTAGAGGCTCTCAATAGAGACGCCCAACATGCTACTATCGCCAAGTTCATCCAAAATGAACTTGACGCTGAACGCGAGAAAGTAGCCTTGCTTCACCAACAAGGTTCTCAACAAGCAGAGTTGTTGAGAGAACAAGGTGCTCAACAGTTTGAACTGTTGAGACAGCAGCAGGCTGCTGCTGGCGGGTCGATGCACTCGCGTCGGCCCGAGACTTTGAAGATTGACATCTCAAAGTATAGAGGGGTCGAAGAAGACTCCCTCTTGAGATGGTTCGTCGAATTGGATGACGCCATAAGGGCGCGTCGCATCGACGACGGGGATATGCAAGTTGCATTTGCCCAGTCAAATCTGGCAGGACGTGCCAAGACTTGGGCACTGGGGCTCAAGCTGCACGACCCATATGCGTTTGGGTCGTTGGAAGTCTTCAAGTCGCGGCTCAGACAAACGTTTGAACCGCCTAGAGCTGAGTTCAGGGCTCGAACCGAACTCTTGAAGCTCAAGCAGGGTAAGCGTGATGTGCACGCTTACGCTCAACACATACGACATCTTACGAGTTGTATAAGTTCCAATCCAGTGGATGAACACACGTTGGTTTCGGTGTTCATGCAGGGTCTTGCGGATGGTCCCGTCAAGACTCACCTGTTCCGGCTTGAACTAGATTCACTAGAACAAGCCATTTCCATTGCGGAGCAGGAAGACTTCAGTCTGAGACAGGCTCGCGCCAGCTCGACATCATATCGTCTCGGTTGACGATATGACAACGGAGGTCCAGAGCCGATGGAACTCTGTTATGTAGAGAGCGAGAAGGTTCGCTCTACAGGCTACAAGAAGTTGCAGAGATGCAACAGATGTCAGAAGACAGGACACTACGCTTACGAGTGTAGTGCCCCTCGTCCAGTGTCTCGCGACACTGGGCGTAGTGACCGTCCACCCATGAGAAAGGGGCAGGGACGAGGGTCCGCAGTTGGTGCAAAGACGCAACAACGGGATGGACCGTCAAAAAACGGACAGGATCAGTAGGTGCGGAGCACCCTACTGGTCTAGCAACGTCAAGAGAATTTGTAGGCCTCTTGATGAAGGTTGCTCCCAACACACAAACGTTGTGCGTTGCTGCTCTAGGTAATGAGGTCTCACTCATTACCTTGAAACTCGAAGTGACGAATAAGTTGTCCCTTCAAGCTCTAGTCGATTGTGGGGCGTCCAACAATTTTGTGCGACGCCAATCGCTAGAAGATGGTCACTTTAAATTCAGTGAATGTGACACACCTCCTACGAGGATGACGGTTCGTCTTGCGACAGGCGCATCCGTAACCGTCATGAAGCGTATAGTGAAGATTCGCTATACGCTAGAAGATACCCAATATGACGATGACTTTATCGTATTGGATTTGGATGAAAAATTTGATGTCATCCTTGGAATACCGTGGCTCAGAAGGTACGAACCACGGGTAAACTGGCAACATCGGACAGTAACGATGCCTGCCGCTTGTTCATCAGATGGCCATCTGATGAACGTTTTGGAGCGTCCACAAGCGTGTGGATGTACTACGAGTGAGTGCGATGGCCTCACTTGTGGTACGGTCGTTAGTACGACTGCACAAAACCTTAGTGTACCAAACGGTTACACTTCGGAGCAAAGTTCCGGCGGCTGTGAGGAAACACAGGCTGCGCCGAAGGTCCACCACTCGAATAAGTCGGGTGGACTGGGACAAAGATGTATCCCTAGAGGGGAACATCTAGAAGAGAAACAATCGATCGCTCAGGTTAAGCGAAACGATAATCCTAGATCGACTGGAGAGTCTTTCGTAGAGGATCTCGCTGTGGTTGCGCAACCCCAGCTAGAGTAAGTAAAGGGAATAAGTCCCAAGATAACAAATACGGCGGAAATAAGTTCCCCGAAACCCGCGGGAATAAGTCCCCGGGAAGACGAAGGAATAAGTCCTTCGAAGCCTGAGGGAATAAGTCCCCAGGAAATGACAGAGACATTGAATGTCATAGTCAATAACGGATCATGTGTAGGCGCTTATACACTTGATCTGATTGCGCCTCCGAAGTTAACTTCGGAGATCACTCAGTTGCCAACGCTCGAACTTAAAAGGTTCTTGCGTGATCTGCGTAGTGGCAAAGTCAAGCAGATCTGCATACTCGTCGCTGACGACGAGTGTGTAACCGACATAAGGTCAGCAACAGTGTTTACTGAGAACGAGAGAGTTCTCAGTAGTTCATCTATGGACGAGAGTGTCCTAGATGAAAAGACACGAATTGAGCGATATGAGTCCCAATCATGGGAATCGCTCAAGGAAAATCCTCTCTATGAAGATTTGGTTGAATTCAAGGATGTATTCCCTGAAACTGTTCCGTGCGAATTACCGAAGGATAAAGGTATTCGACACGAAGTCGAGCTTAAACCAGGCTCGAAGTACTGTGTCATGAAGCAGTGGCCACTGCCTCGTGAACAAGTACTTGCGATCGACAAGTTCTTTGCCGATCGTTTAGCAGCGGGCCATGTGAGGGAATCAACTTCCCCACATAGCTCTCCGACCTTCTGTGTGCGAAAAGCAACAGGAGGGTGGCGGATAGTGCACGCGTTTAACAAATTGAACGCTGCAACGGTACCGGCTCAGACGCCGATACCGAGGAAAGACGTAATCATTGATGGTATGTCAAAGAGTACCATCTTTTCGTCCATGGATTTGATGGATGGCTTCTATCAAATCCTAATGCGGGAACGGGATATACCCTATACCGCAGTTAGCACGCCTAGCGGCATGCTCTGGGAATGGCTAGTAATGCCACAAGGGCTCAGTAATGCCCCTGCCACGTTCAACAGATGTGTATCACATCTGTTGAGACCAGTACGAGAGTTCGCGCCGAGTTATTTCGATGACGTATTCATCCATAGTCGAGCTATGGATGGAAAGTCGGACGTTGAGGTTCACAGGTACCACGTCCGACAAGTTCTTACAATCATGCGAAAGCATCAATTGTATGCAAACCTCAAGAAGTGTATATTTGCAGCAAGCGAAATACCACTTCTTGGGTGCATCGTTGGTAAGAACGGTGTACGTCCTGATCCCGAAAAGATCAAGGCGATCACCGACTGGCCTGTGCCGGTCGATGTCAAAGGTCTTCGAAAATTCCTCGGACTAGCGGCGTATTTGCATAAGTATTCACGCAATTACGCCGAGATGACTGTGCACCTCTCTCGTTTGTTGAAAAAGAACGAGAGGTGGTTATGGAACGCTGAATGTCAACGCTCCTTTGAGGGTATCAAGCAGAGCTTGATACAATCCCCAGTCCTAGCAATAGCCGATCAGGACAGGCCATTTCATGTGGTCTGTGATGCCAGCGATTTCGCAATCGGCTGTGCATTAATGCAGTACGATCTTGAAGGCGTTGAACGCGTCGTCTGCTATCAGTCGCGTCAGCTGCAACCAGCTGAGCGGAACTATCCAGTGCATGACAAGGAACTCCTTGCCATGAAGTATGCACTCGCGAAGTTCAGGGTCTACCTATTAGGAGATAGACCCTTCGTTGTTTACACTGACCATGCGTCATTACGCACGGCAGTGAACAGCCCACACCTTTCACAACGAATGGCGCGGTGGTTGTCATTCTTTGCAGAATACAACTTTACGGTCGAGTACAAACCAGGACGACTTAATATCGTCGCTGATGCACTCTCACGTCGTCCCGACTTTGAAACAGTCGCGAAACCCAACAGTGAGACAGTCACTGTTGCGGTTATGACGTCCTCAGTTCCATCTACAATGCTGTATGATGATGTGAGGCGGGCATACGCCCAAGATGGTGAGATAGTGAAGTTGTTGTCACATCTCTCCCAACCATCCCGAGAATTGTTGAAACGATTGTCGCCTGCGTATCGATCTGCATCAGATCGATACACTACTCGTAACGGTTTACTGTATTATACAGCCGTTTCTGGTGACACACCACGTGTTGTCATTCCAGATGATACTGATCTGCGTTTGCGGATCATGTTCGAGTATCACGATGCTCCTATAGGAGGACATCGTGGCCGAGAGAAAACATATCTCACGGTAAGTCGAGACTTTTACTGGCCCCGCCAGTATCAGTTTGTGCGAAAGTATGTTCGCGCATGCGAAGTCTGCCAACGAGTGAAGTCAAGTCCTTCACTGCGTGCACCTTTACAGCCTCTACCAGTTCCGGCTGAGTGCTGGGAATCCATCTCAATGGATTTCGTCTTCGGGTTACCCAAAGACGCACGCGGGAATACGGGTATTCTCGTATTTGTTGACAGATTCAGCAAAATGGTACACCTTGTGGCTGTACCAGAGACAATCACGGCAAGTGGCTGTGCTTGTGTCTTTATTGACACCATCTTCCGACTTCATGGGTTGCCCCGTGAACTCGTATCAGACAGAGATCCACGATTCACTGCTGATTTCTGGCGTTCCGTGTTCAAATCACTCGGAACGCGCTTGAAGATGTCAACATCTGATCATCCAGAGTCAGATGGTCAGACGGAACGTGCCAATCGTGTCCTTGAAGAGATACTTCGAGGATACGTACACTCCTTTAAGAATTGGAGTGAGTTTTTGCCAATGGTAGAGTTTGCCATCAACAACTCGGTGCATGCGTCCACGACACATACACCGTTTTACGTGAATGGCTTGCGCCATCCGCGTGTACCCACCTTACTAGAGTGTAACTCTGGTTCAAGGGGGGAGGGACTCGCGCGAGCAAAAACCGATTTGGTTCACGCTCATCACGCTCTGACGAAGAAGTCATTGCGTTTGATGCCGATATCGATAACATCGATATTGAAGAAGATGATGCCAGTGAGAGTGCGGAAGCCCTCACTGAAGACAATGATCCCAGTGAGAGTGCGGAAGCCCTCACTGAAGAAAAGGTTGTTGTTGCTGCAGTGCGCTCACAGCACACTGAAGCTAACGAGTCATCAGATGAGTTCATACTGGCTCGTGAAACGGTAGTCCGTTTTGTACAAGACTCCATCGCCGAAGCGGTGGATAAGCAAAAGCAAAACGCTGACAAGAATGGAAGGGCAAACACTCTTTTATTTAATAAAGGTGACTTAGTCCTACTGTCTACGGTTAATCTACCAAAGCATGTAGTGACTAACTTGGGTAGCAGTAAACTACTACCCAAGTACATTGGCCCATTTCGTGTATTGCACCGCCTAGGCAATGCATACACGATCGAGTTACCACATAAGATGCGAACGCATCCCACGTTTTACGTTGGTCGGCTTAAGCCGTACCATCAGTACGCTGCTTCTTCCGATGAAGAACGCCCTTGCGCTCAAGCATCTCGCAGAGAGCCTTGTGCTCCCGATGGTGGGCATCAACAAGGGTCTGAAGAGCAGCTATCTCATCCCGAGACCGATCAACAATCCCACGAGCTACCTTTAGCTCGTCACGAAGAGATGTCAGAGATCTCTCGTTCTCAAGCTGAGCAAAGGCAAACTCAGCTCGATGCTTCGAGGCAGTGTCCACCATCTGGAGACGCCTATTCCGCTCATGCTCGAGATCGTCGCGTAACCCTTGCGTTACGCGATCAAAGAAGCTCTCGGGAACACACCGATCCACATGATCGTGTGGAGAGCGTCTTTCCTCCTCCTCCACCTCCATTAGAGGACTCTCGCGGTGGCCAGCGCTATCTAGTTGAGCAGCTGTTGAACCACCGCGACGTGAACGGACGTCGGACGAGTTACCTCGTCCGGTGGCGCGGCTATCCCCCGTCCTGGGATTCTTGGGAGCCCCGCTCCCAATTGATGGTTGACGTACTGGGTCTGGTCGAGCAGTACGACGCGGCACATCCTGTGCCGCAGAAGGACCGCCGGAGAAAGTCTTCCCGGCACGGTCGTAAAGGGATTTCAGGTTGTCAATCCCTTCGTACATCTCAGTAGAGACACGTACGCGCCACCACGGGCTGGTAAGGAGGTAAGCCTCCTTAGGTGCTCGTGCAGAGTTGTTCACACAACATGGGCACGAGTCTCCCCAAGAGAGGCAGGGTAATCCTTTCTCCCTTGACAGACGATGCAGCTTGTAGCGTGCACCTGTCGGGGTTCGCTTTTCAAACTTATCACGAGCTTTGATAAGTTTGTCGTTCCAAGCGTCACGACCTACATCCTCGAGGTTATGGATGTAGGCGTTCCACGCCTGAAGTAGTGAGGGACCATCACGTTTGTGATTCCCACTGTACCATCGATGTCTGAAGAAAGCATCGATGAAGAACTCATGTTCAGCGCGATAGTCTTTCGCGCTGGGGTCAAGGTGATGGATCCTTGACGAATCGAACAATCGTGTTCGATAACGATCACTCGTCGTCGCCGACAAGTGATCCATGACGGATTTTGGAGGCATCCATGCCTTCTTTTCTGGAGCGAGACGCAACACATTGCGGTCCCGCTCTTCCTGCGACGTGCCGACAGAAGTACTGGCACCTCGCTGTGAAGTGGTGTCCATTGGAGAACCGACACCACTATTAGCGCCCGAGTCTCGCGACCTCGAGCGCCTTCGCTTCGGCGATGGTTCATCTGACTCATCAGATGAACCAAAGATGCTGCGACGCAAAGCATCGTCCATGCCACGCTTTGCAGGCGGCTTAGATTCAATCGCCGTCGATACGGATCCGTCATCCGTATCAGGAGAGTACGAGACACCGAGCTCGTACTCTGTGAAGACACGAGTGTCTTCATGACCAGCGCCTGCGTCACCAAGTGACACAGGCTGGGTCTCTTCAGCAACCGATGGGACATCAGTTGCTGTTGTTTCTGCTTCGGCGTCCGCACAGAGACGTGCAGACGCGCTCTCGGCGGCCTTGCTCGCGCATCGCATGGGCTTGTTTACCATGCGATGAAATGTTGGAAAGTGGACGCGGACCAACAAGCGCAAACCCTGTCCCAAATGATTTGGGACGAGTATCCATTTAGTCAATCAGTCACTAAAGTGACTGATGGTTAAGGGGGGGTGATGTAACGGGGTGAATCGTTACATAACAATTTATAAGAAATTGTTAATAGAATATGACTATAAGAGTTATATTCTCAGAATATTGTCATAAGGACAAATATTCTGTAGCACTTACAAGCAGTTCCTAATTGGTTGATATAGGCCATTATATCAACCAACGAAGACGCGCCACGACAGACGCACGCAATGAGTGGTGAGCAGATAACTGATTTACACATTTGTATTTAGACATAGTTAGATGAAGATAAATAGTGATTTATTGCAGACATTAACTATTATAAATACAGTTCTACTTTTTACTCTAACCAAGTACTCGCTTCTTCTTACCGTCTTCCTCTGCACGTACGAGTGTACGTGAAGTTACGAGGCACCGCCTTATTCTGTTATCAGAATAAGTAGCTTGTACTGTCACCAGTACAAGCTTCAGGGTGCCCCGTTACAGTCACAGGAAGTCCAATCTCCTTCAGCAATTCTCGCAATCCCAGCAGCTCTCGTCCAACGTGCGACGCCGAGGTAAACTCGGCCTCCATGGTAGACAAGGATACTCCGGTCTGCTTTTTGCAGATCCAATGCACGATGACTCCACTCACCGTAAGTACTCCACCGGTTATTGACTTGCGGTCGGACTTATCTGCCGCAAAGTCTGAGTCACTCCAACATGTCACCGTGATAACATCTTTCTCATCTTCGAGGCTCATCTTGAGTTTCATGTCTTTTGTTGTCTTCAGGTATCTCGCGACGCGTTTTGCCAGCTTCCAGTCGCTGACAGTGGGCTGGTGCGTACGTCTTGTGGCTCTGTGAACCGCGAAGCTAATGTCAGGCCTTGAACACCGGGCACTCCATAGAAGGCTACCCACTAAAGACTGAAAGTTTCGGACAGTAGTCTCGCCTTTCTTGCCCCGATTTGCCGACAGGTACACACCTTCTGACACATCGTCGTTGCTGTCGTCACCGATGGGCGCCCTCACGCCGTTTGCTGCATCCAGACCATGTTGATTTAGCATCTCATCGATCGCCGTAGTCTGATCGACAGTGTAAGTCTTCGAGTCCTTTAGAGCCATCCTCATGCCCAGGAACTTGTTAACTTGACCCAAATCCTTAATAGAGAGAACACTCATCGCTTAAAAGAATTCTTCCACCTTGTCCTGACTTGTCGCTGTCACCAACAAATCATCAACATATACCCCGACAATTGTCAGCTCGCCTCCGTCGTGTCTGAAATACAGACATGCGTCAGACATGCATCGACTAAAACCAGCCTCGACCAGTTTCGTGTCCAGCAATTTGCTCCAAAGACGACCCGCCTGTTTAAGGCCGTAAAGCGACTTTTTAAGCCTGAGCGCCAGTTTGTCGCTGCCTTGTGTTCCAAATTGCTTCAAAATCACATCAGGTACAGTCATGCCTTGAGGTATGGCAAGAAAAATCTCCAAGTGTTCCTCTTTGTTCGCCTTCACGTAGGCGTTAGGTATGTCACCATGTCTTGCTGGTACTCCCCAACGTAGGGCAAGTACCAGTATGACCTTCACCGTGCTCAATTCCATCACCGCAGCAAACGTCAACCCGTAGTCGACACCGTAGACCTGCTCGTTCCCGCATGCCACAAGCCTCGCTTTGAAACGATCGATCTCTCCCTCTGCGTTCAACTTGGTTTTGAACACCCATTTGGTGTGTAGGACATGGCTTCCCTTGGGCGGCACTTCCACCTTCCACACATCGTTGTCTTCCAAAGCTCGCAGCTCCTCATCCATTGCTGCCACCCACTTATCTTTTAAGCCGCTCTTCATGGCCTGACCGTAGGATTTTGGGTCGCTCTCACGAATGACATTCACCACATCCGAAACCTCCTCCTCTTTTTGTTCTGCATTGTCTTCGCGTGACTTTCTCGAAGTCGCCCTCGTCATATGCGCCTCTCGCGTCCAGCCACCAACTTTCGAGTGGTTTCTTCTCATCTCATCATGAACAGTCGCTTGCGTCTTCTCTTTCTGCGTCGAGCCATCGCACGCAACTTCATCAATCTCCTTCAGATGCACGCGCCGTAGTTGATCGTTTTGTTCCTTCGTAAGGGTTTCAACGTTCTTAACATGTTGAGTTACGACCACGACCTTGTCCCTTGGAATGTACACACGGTACCCTTTCACTTCATCGCTCTTGCCTATGATCACGCCTTGCTTGCCACGAGCTCCTAGTGACTTGTTCTTCGCGTCCTGGTGCACAGTGCACGGTGACCCAAAAACCACAATATCACTTAAAACAGGTACCTTCTTGGTCAACATCTGTAGAGGTGATAGGCGACCAGCGTTGGCTTTACTTGGGCTTCGATTCAGTATGTAGGCCGCATACTCCGCCGCGTCCCCCAGAAGCTCAGCGGCAGTCCGCACGCAAACACCATGCTACGCACCATATTCATAATGGTGCGATGCATCCTCTCGGCCTTCCCATTGCTGGCTTGGTTGCTTGGCTCACTAATTTGCCTCGCAATTCCTGTGTCCTTGCAAAAGAGGTCCAGAGTACGATATTCTCCTCCGCCGTCCGTTCGCAGCACGTGAATGCGACAATTAAATTGCCTCTCGAAAAATGCCATGAAGTGTTTAAACTTTTGGGCCGCCACGTCTTTGCTCTTCGCCAGGAAAACTCTGCAGTAGTTCGTGCGATGATCCACAAAATTAACCATGTAACGATTTCCCAATCTGTCGCGAGGAGTCATGGGACCCTTCAGGTCAGAGCAGATGACTCCTCCGATAACATCAATCGGCGCATTCGTGCCAGTGTCTTTTCTCGACTGCTGGTTCTTGGTCTGTTTACCTTGAGCGCAAGCTAGACAGTTCCCACGCGTTTCATCGGTCAGCTGTATCCCTGAGGCTGGATCCTTTGCCATGCGAAGGATCGTGTCATAATTCAGGTGAGCCAACCTTCTGTGAAAGTGCATAAGCGTGCCCCGTTGCACGTCTTGACTCACTTCGAATTCTCCTTGCGCTAAAGCCGTCATTAGTATGTCCGATGGTAGCTGAACACTTCCGCGATCGTGGTCCCGCACTATTAGCACGTTGTTCTTCTTCTCCACGTCAAAGACAACCACCCCACTGTCAATGTTGCCGACGACCCTGCGATCACCCATGTAGGCTATCCCAAACCCTTTAGCCTCCAATATACCGTAGGATATAATGTTCCTTTCGAGGTTCTCGGCATATTGCACGTCCAGGAGTCGCACTTTAGTGACCTTGCCCATTACAGTGGTCGTGATTGTGACGCTTCCTCGCTTCGTTATGCGCAAGGGCCCTCCGTCAGCTGCGATACACTCGCTTTGGCAGTCCTCTGGGTTCTCGAGCATGCTCACATCGTTTACCAGGTGACGACTCGAGCCACTGTCCAGTATCCAATAGCCGTGGTTAGCGCTCGGGTTGCCCACTGCGAGCACGAAGTCCACGTCGACGCTTGCTTCTCTTGAGACCTTGTTCCCCGGGCACGCAGCTTTTATGTGTCCAGATTTCCCACAGCTGTAGCACTTGCGATTGTCCTTACGCCCGTTTCGTGTCTTTTCGCGCATATGTCGAACGTTGTTGACGACGTCCTTTCCAATGTGCTTTCCGCGCAGCTCGATCTCCGTCGACTGCGCGAAGTGAGCCAGCTCCTCCGCTTGGCGCAAGTAATCAATTCTTGTTAGATTCAAACGCGCCAGCATTGAAACTCTCATTGCCGGATCAGCGTAGTGGACTATGTTGTCTTGGACCAAGTTGTCTGCTCCACCGCATGCCTCGCTTACTGCGACCAAATACAAATAGTGTTCTGTCCAGCTGTGCTTGGGGCTCTTGGCAGCAGTAAATAGCTTCATACTTTGCGCTGGCGTTATCTTAGTTGCGAATGTATGAAGCAGCCTTTGCATGGCGTGTTCCAATGTTGGCTCTTCTTGCCACCACCCTTCAACTTGGCGATTATAGTACCGCTCAGCCATTCCCGTGAGATTGTGTCCAAGGACGTCTATCTTGACATCCTCACTCCACGGAAATCCGCTCGCACGCTCAGCAAAAGAGACTTCCCGTACAAACTTCTTCCCCCAGGATAGAAAACCGCCCCCTAGCCCCTGGTAAAGCTCTTTTCCATCGAAATGACGGATGTTCAGCTTGCGCTGTCTAGCGTCCGGCACTCTCGCATACGACGGGACGTGCTGCGGTATCTGCGCCTGCTGGTACACTGGAGGTGGCACAAAGTGTTGTGGTAACCCCCCGGCTGCGGCGCCTGTGCCCTCTCGACGTTCTCAGCCGCCCTTGCATACCCCGGTTGGTTCATCCCGAAGTACGTCCCCGGCGACATATGTGGAGAAGGAGCCCTCGGCGGTGTCACGTCGAGAGCACGCCGATTCATCGGTTGCCCCAGACCTATTGCTGACCCGAACACACTGGACTCCTTGTCCATCGGCTGGTCCTTGGTCCCTTGTGACGCCTCTAGCTTAGCCATCCGCTCCGCTAGTCCCGTCAGTAGGTCCAACATCCTTTGCTCCGTGTTCCCTGGCACCGCCTCTGCCTTGACTTCTAAATTTTCGCCTTGTAGGCTGCTGGCCCTTTCGCGACCAGTCAGTGCCCTAGGTTGCGCGCCAGTTGCACCAGCGGCATCAGTATCACCGTTTGGGCTCATAACCTGTTAGAATAGGAAGATGCCAATGCAAAATGTAGAAGTGTTATTGTCGTTACCAAGGTTCTACCATGCTTCCATCTCTTCGACACCAACCATTTTCGCCCTGATTTTACTACACCATCCCAGGATAGAAACTGCCATTCAACTGAAGTGGTCGGCCGAGTGCCACGTTTTTGCAGCGACTACTGCTTCTTCAATACCCTTACCGTCGAACCTTTGTGCTTCAGTACACATCTTCATCATGTGATTCTCCTCAGCCTTGAAATACCATACCATGCTGTAAAGAGCGCTCATCTTGTTCGCTTCCCCTTCCACGACTCGAGTCCACCAGAGGAGAACAAAGTCTACCGGTTCACGATCTTCTTGCTGCCTAAAGTTCGAGAACTACTCCACGCAGCGCATTGAATCCTTCTGCAGTCTCGCAACATTCTGCATGTGCAGTCCGATGGTGTTCTTGACTGGTCTCTCCTTGGAGTCCTGAAAATCCTTTGACGCGCGCGAGCTGCGGCTCGTCACGAGCCGCACAGGTGTCCGCCCTGGCGTAGCTTGAGTAGCGCCAGAGGCGTGATTAGTTCTGACTCGGCGGCGCCTGGCCCTCGTTTTTGATGAGATCGAGGACAGGCTGCCAGTCTACTGGACTGCTGAGGATACCTCCGATGGCTGCAGGCACAGCATCGGAGGTAAAGTAAAGTAACGCATTCATTTGCGTCATTACCACGGTAGTTTCTGTGTTGGCAGGCGCGAGTTTGGAAAGGAGCACGCAGATGGCGTTGAGTGCTCCTCACTCGTTGATTTACACTGACTGAACGACTTTGCGCAGACCAGCTTCTTGTCATGCTGTTCCAAGAGAGCCCACTTTCTTATCGAGTTTGTAGTTATCCACATGGTCTTTTCTTCCTGGACGCCAGCCACATCTGCCCGTCCTGTGCAGAGTCCGCGGATCTTGGCTAAGAGGTTGCGATATGCGGTAAACTTGAGGATGACAGCAAACTGCACCTCGCTGTTGATTGCGTGGACGAAGCTCAGCAGTAAATCCATAGTCATTTGTTGAAGGAAATTGATTGGATGCGGAACCGCCGTGATGGGCTTGGTGAGCTCGGTCGTATAGCCCATGATCCACTCATCTAGGCCCTTTTTGGCAGTTGGTAAAGCGGCGGGTACTTTTACGCGGCGCTTTCGCGTAGTCAACCACCTCAGGATTGCTGCCGATTTTTCCACTCTAGGGCCTGAGCGGAGTGCCTTGGCGGAGGAGTTGCCTGCTGGCTGGGCGGCGGCGTTGCCGGATGACTTGGCGGTCACATTGCCGGTTGGCTTAGCGGCCGCATTGACTGCGGCTACGGGTACTGCAAACCTGGCGGTTGTTGCTACCGTTGCTGGTGCACCGGCAGGTAGTTTGCGGACGCGCGACTTGTTCATATTTAGGTAGTAGGTACAGGCGGCTCGCTCTGCCATTTGCGCTCCGTGGAGTCGTCCACGTCCTCTTAAATTGGGATGTTCGCGATACGTAAATCGTCTCTGGCCCCTCCTGCATCCTTCAGCTGCTCTAAGTCAAAGGTAGCTTAGCTGCAAGAGATCGAAGGATGGTAATCGGACTGTTGCCTACGGTGACATGTGTATCATCACAGATTGATCCGTTTGACCACTCCTCGCCTTGCCCGAGATCTTCGAGGCGCATCGTGTCATCCAAGACGCTGACCAATTCTATTAGCGTTTCTGCGGGCTTCACGTAGTCTTTGGTGCTCGTTATTTCCTGATCGTCGTTGCCTTCCGTCGTCAGTGGCTCGACACCGTTTGGCGTGCTGGTGCCCTCACTGTATGGCGTGCCGGTGCCCGCGTCGTCCGACGCGCCGTTGTCTGTATCGTTCGGCATGGAGGCATCTTCATCATTTGGTGGGATGTCACTCTCTCCATTCGGCGTGCTTTCGCTCACGCTATTTGGCATACAGCTGCTAGAATACTCGGTAGGCAAGACGCCTGTTGCGAGAAGGAAGCGGTAGGTGAACAGTAAGATTTTGTATTCAAGCATGGCAGTTAGATTTAACCCCCGGTCCTCATTGCGAAATTTCACTCGACCATCTCGCTCCTTCGTGCCTGTGCGTCCTTAAACGCCCTTTCTTGTCCTTGATCTTATCTTACCCGATGCGCACGAGCGCGCGCAGTGTCGAGAACTTCGCAACGTCCAACGCCTTCGTGAGGAGTTCTGCGAGATCAGCTCGTCCTAACGTAGCTTGCCGCGATGATGACACAGCTCGTCCTGGCGTAGCTTGCCGTGATGATGGCACAGCTCGTCCTGACGTAGCTTGTCGCGATGATGCCGCAACGCGAGTAGTCACAAAGGAACTTAAGGCGCACATCCACGTTTAGCTTTCAGCGACGATGCCTCGCCCGCGATCTGCGCGATCGCCTCTTGGTTTCCACCCGCAACTGCATCAGGAGCGCGGGCTCCACGCCTACTTCGCTCAACATCTCGCGCAGGCCGAGTAACTCGCGCGGGTCTCACTCGCCGCGACAAAATCCTCCTTCATCGTCTACAGGGGAAAAGCCCCCCTTCTTCCGTGAGACCCAGCTGACGGTCATCCCGTTCAGCATCACGATGCCGCCCGTCGTTGACTTCCGGTCCGTCGTGTCGGCGGCAAAATCGGCGTCTCTGAACGCTTTTAGGCGCATCGCCGCACCCAAGTTGTCTTCCGGGATCATCCCGACCTTGAGCGCCGCCGTACCCTTTAGTTATCGTGCGACACGTTTTTCCAGCTTCCAGTCTGTTTGTCGAGGCGCGTGTGCTCGTCTCGTGACCTTGTGCACCGCAAACGCTATGTCGGGGTGCGTGAAACGCGCCACCCAGAGCAGCGAGCCGACCAGCGACTGGAACTGGCGCACTGTCGGTCCTGGTCGCGTGCTTGGCGTCCCAAAGAAGCTTTTCTTAGCCCTCCTCTAGCTCGTAGCAGCTGTCTTCGATCGGCGTCCACTTCGAGTTGGCTTCGGTAAGCCCGATTGTCGCGAGGAGGTCTCTGGTGGCCTCCTCTAGATCGAGCGTGTATTCCGCACTGACGGTCGTGCGTCACGCGCGTGCTCAGGGACTTGCTGACACCCCCATGTCCGTGATCGACAACGAAGCGAGGCTTGCGAATAACCGCTCGACCACCGCCGCGCTCGTTCCTGTCGCTAGGAGATCGTCGGCATACATGCCGACCACGACGAGGTCGTCGCCGTCGCGTTTTCAGTAGAAACACATGTCGCTCTCGCACCGCGTGAAGCCGGCAATAGTGAGCTTCGAGTGCAGCAGATAGCTCCACAGACAGCTTGCCTGTTTGAGCCTTTAAAGGCCCTTTCGTAGTTCTAACTGGATTGCGCTCGAAAGCAGATTTCACGACCTCTCTGCTCGCGGCTGCCTTCTCCTGACAAGCAGCCGCTTCTGCGCGTTTCGACGCGCCTTTTGTTCCATGCGCCGCTCGCGTCCATCGTTTTCTGCTCTTCTTCCGCGTCGGGCTGTTGGTCTCTGCGCGATCAACTTTTGCCGCTGTTGCTGCTGGCGCGTCGGCCCCCTTTAAGTACCCGGCTTGAACGGCGACGTCCGTCGCGCTACGGACGTGCGCTTTTTGCGCCTCCGTCAGCGTCTCGATGTTCTTGATGTGCTGCGTGACGATCACCTTGTCGTCATGCGGTAGCACCACCTTGAAGCCATTGGTTTCTCGCTAACGCCGACAATGATGACGCGCTTCGAACGCTGCAGCAGCGAGTTCTTGCGCGGGTCCCTGTCCCACGCTGCACGGGGAGCCGAAAACGACGACTCCGCGCAGATCCGGCGTCTTGCCTGTCAGTACCTCGAATAATGACGCTCTTCTTACGTTTGCTCACGTGGGGGTCCGGTTGAGAATGTGCACGGCGTATTGCATTGCGTCTTTCTAGAACGTCAGTGGGAGCGCGCAGGCAAACATCAGCACTGTCCGTTGATTCCGTTTCGCCTTGCCGTTTGACGCTTGGTTGCGCGCCTCCGATACTTGACGTGCGACGCCCGTGTACTCGCGGAACAGGTCCACGTTGGTGTATTAGACGCCTCCATCCGTGCGGGGCACGTGGATATTGAACCCGAAGAGCTTCTAGACGTGAACAAGGGACGCCTCAAACTGCTTCGTCGCTGTGTTCTTCGTGCGTGTAAGGAAGACTCGGCAGTAGTTGATCTTGTGATCAACGAAGTCCACAAGTTAACGATTGCCGAGTCGATCCTGCGGCGTCATGGGACCCTTCAGGTCCCAGCAGATGACACCGCCGATGCAATCGATGGGCGAGTGCACGCCGCTTTCTTGTTTCGACTGCATGTTGCGCGTCTGCTTGACCTCGAGACACGACACGCACGCCATGCGTTTTTTGCTGCTCAGCCGAATGCCCGATGCCGGGTCGCGCGCCATGCGTTTAATCGTGACGAACGCGAGGTGGCCGATTTGCTGGTGCCAATGCACAGCGACGCTTCGTGCGGCTCTTCGGCGCTGTTTTCCGTCACACGCGCTTCGAGCTCCGCCTGCACCCTCCTTGTCGCGCGTGGCCGTCGTCATGACATACAGCACGTTGCTTCCGATCGCGACATCGAACGCGACCGCACTATCGCTGCGCTGAGCGAGCTAGATCTTGTCGCCGTCGTGCACAAGGGCAAATATTTTGTTCTCAAGCTTGCCGTACTGCACGATGTTCTTTTCCAGTCGTGGCTCCATGTACACATCCGTGAGCGTCACGACCGCGTCCGCGCCACGCGCGAGAACCTCGAGACGCACGATGCCGACACGCGTCAGGTGCAGCGACTCGCCGTCTACCATCATGCTTTTGTGGATGCAAGCCGTCGAGTTGAGCAGCAGCGACTGGTCGTTGACGAGATACCGACTCGCGCCGCTGTCGAGGATCCAATTTCCTCGGTCGCCGCTAGCTCGAAGCCACGGGTGCCGTCCATGGCTCGTGCTTCGTCGCTCGTCGCAAGCACGAATCCGCATGAGTCGTCCATGATCTCTCTCTGTCGCTTGCATCGCTCGCTGCGGCGTCCTTGTCGCGCGAGCCCTTCTTCTTCCTGTTGCGTTTCTCGGTCAGCGCGAGGATCGTGCTATCGCCATTAACCTCCGCGGGTGTCTCGTCGTCGTGCACGACTTGCGCGCGACAGTCTGCCGCGATGTTCCCCGGTCGCCTGCATCGGTAGCACGTGATCGCGCTCATGGGTTTGCTTCCACGTGCGCGGCTACGACCTCACGACTACTGCGCTGCTACCGTGATCGATGGACTGCGCAAATTTCGCTAACCCTCCGCGCGGCGCAGATAGTCGATTCACGTGGGTTATACTTGGAGCGCATCACGTTCATCAGCTCCGGCGAAGCGTGGTGGTCGATGTTATCGAGATTAAGCGAGTCGGCACCATCACGCACCTCGCAGAGGGCGAACATATACAGGAATTGCTTGGCAGGTACGTCGTGTGTCCTTCTTGGCCATGTACAACTTCATCGCTTGGCTCGCTGTGTTTGTCGTCTTAAATATGCGCAGGAGCTGCTCCATGGTTATATTGCAGTGCGGCTGTCTGCGTCACCCAGGTGTCGACCTGCTTGTGATAGTACCTCTCATCCGTGCCGGCGAGAAAGTGCCCAAGCAGGTCGACCTTAACGTCTTCGGTCCATCCGACAACTCACGATGCTTCTGCGAGGCTCACCGCGGTCAGAAACGTGCGCCCGCAATCGAAGAATCCGCTCCCGAGTCCGCAATTCAGATCTTTTCCATCGAACTTGCGTATGTTCAACTTCCGCTGGCTTGCCGACGGCATCCCGTAGCCGTTAAGGCCCGGGCGCACATGAGCTTGCGTTGAAGAAGCTTGTTGCAGCGGACGTGGTGATGCTTACGCCTGTAAACAGGTGGCGCACACGCTGGTGCGCGATACTGCGGTGCTACGCGCGTGTGAGGTTGCTCGAGCGATGCGAATCGCAACGCGCCATGATCGGTAGGGCGTTGATACCCGCGCGGCTCCGGTGCCTTCTTCTCCGTGTCTTCGATTGCGTCGATCTTCGTCGGTTGACCGCGCATGTCGGCGCTGACTTTCGAGGTGAACAGGCCGCTTTCCACGGCCCCGAGCATGAACCTTTTCTCGTCTCACTTTTTTTCGATGACTCGAGGCTATCCAGTCGATCGGTGAATGCGGCGAGCGCGTCAAGGATCTAAATGTCTCACTGCTCGCTCTCGCGAGCGGATACATACTCGACGACTGCGGGTGCGGTGGGCGCACGCGCTGTCGAGCCGCCTCCGGGCGAGGCTCGCGGGACACCCCCTGTTGTCTTCGTAGTCGATTCGGTCACTCCGATCATTGGGCTCATAACCTGTAGGCAAGATGCGTGTTGAGAGAAGGAAGCGGTAGGTGACAATAATATTCTGTGTTCAAGCTTAATTTCCATATTCTACCGCGCTCTTATTCAAAGTCTTCCACACCACTCATTTTGCCAAGGAGCTGCCCTACCCTCTTACCAACTAAACGGATGACGCTAATGGACACAACGGGCCGAATATACGCCCATCAAATAGCACGTCCCTTGCTATCCTACGTACCCCGCTGTCATTGAGCCTTCGACAGCTGCAGTCCCCTGGCACTTCTGGCAGGCGTCGATGGTAAGGGGTTGTTTGGCTTCTCTGTGAGGTTCGCTGTTGCCCATAGCGAAGTGAACGGATCTGATGGATTAAATTGCTGCCTTCGCCCAGGCATTGGCCTTTGCTGCTTGCTGTCGGTCGCGCTCGGCAACAGCGAGCTTCCGCCGCACCTCGACATTGCGGAGCCGCGCTGACTCTCCGGCAGCACGAGCGACCACCTTGGCCTTGCGCTGCGCCGCCTCGTGCGCTTTCGCCGCTTTTTCATCGAACTATCGTTGCTACACCTTCTGTGCGAGCCTCTCGTGAAGCGAATTCAATCGCTTAGCATCGGTGGTCTCGGCCACCAGTAGATCTGGTGTCACAATCTGCTCGACCATCATGCCACGGGTAAAGAACGCTGCAGATGCCATCGGGTCCGTGGCCTTTCAGTCCTTGCGGAAGTGTTTTAAGCTCAAACACACTCTGCATGGGATTTGGTAACTGCTTTGCGGGTGGTGTACTCCCACTTCCATCACTTCGCCAGAAATGGTGACGCGCAGCATGCGCGTTCGCAGCAGCTCCGCAAGGAAATCGGTTGAGGAGAAAGTGATAATCCACTTGTGAATTCCGAACTTGTCCTCGGCTCCCGGTTCGATTGACTCGATTAAGACGATTGACGTTGTTTGTGGCAGCACCCATCATCCTGCGTATCAGCGCAGGCTCGAAGTTGCTCATGCCGAGCACATGGATGCTGCAGAGAAGAGCATGCGGGAGCGTGTCGTACCCAGTCGGTTGGACATCTGTGTACAGCGCCTCTGTCTCGCGAAATACGAGCTTCTCTTTTCCGATCCAAAAAACCGCGTCCGTCCACGCTGCTTTAGCTCCTGGCTGGATGAACACAAGCTCAACGCCTTGGGAAAGCGACGAGCATTAAACTTGATGCGCCGTGGAGAAGATATCCTGGACGCGCTCGATATCCTCGTCGGACTTCGCGTCCGCCAAGAACGTTCGGCAGAGGTGCAGCTTGGCACCTGCAACCGGTAGCGTAAACTTGACGGGCAGACACGCATACGACCGCGGGCAGAGCCACTTGCGGGCGTACGAGATGAATTCGTCTCTCTCAGCACCGAAATGTGCATCTTTTAAGAACTGCGGTAGCTCCAAGAGGAAGATCTTCGCCTAAAAGCCACGCCATGAGCGTACACTCCTCAGTGAGCGTCATCGCTCGCTGAGAGCCGTCCATGCGGTAACGGTGCTTATTTCGGGCGCATTCGTACAAGAGTCGGTGCTCGCTCCCATGGGCATCCGAGCAGTTCGGGGCCAACGACGCTGCATCCGTAGCTCTAGCTAGCCCAGATCCCACTGTTTCTTGCCGCGCGATGCGCTTCTTCAGCTTTGCCACGTTGGCTGGCGCCCATGCTCCGGCTGGTGCCGGTGTTGGCGGCGGGTCAGCCGCCGTCGCGCTTGACTTGTCTCGCTCGTTTCGCGTGCCCTCGTCACCATTTGGTGACGCAGGACCGCACTCGTCGGGACCTCATCCTCGCATGCTTGTTCTCTTCTCAAGCACGTGCCTGTGCGTGGTGACCATTGCTGGAAGCTTGCAACACCCTTCTAGATTATCCTGCCAATCAGATTAACACTTAAGCAGTCGGTTGCTTTTTTGGATGTGAATAAGAATCAGCCATAGCAAATTTGTTGATGATTCGATGACATGTGCAAAGTAGTAAAAGAGCTACAAATGGAGCAGTGATTGAGGTCAATCAGAAGCACAGCCATCGCTATAATTATCATGATAGAGGACAATTGTAAAGCATTGTGCACACAACATAAATGTTCTTTGTTGTTCAGTTTGCCTTTTCGCAAACATAAAGGCCTCCAACAACGTTTGCTTTGCACTCCTGTCAATTATCGGAGTCTTCCGAGGTTTCCCGTAGTGCGAAACCGATGTAAGTAATCCATGTAGTCAGATATAAGGCCGTGACCACCGGTCCGAAAGCGGCTCAATTGACGGTCCAACTAATGTTGAGAACTAAGGGATATTCACCATCTGCGCAAAGAGTTTTGACCCTGTATTATTTGTACCCCACCACGTATACACGAAGTGCTCGACCAGTTGAAGCTGTTGAGGTTTACGTACCACGACATGAATTGTGTGTCGTGTTTATGGCAACTTGCAGGGACAGGGCTCTTCGAACATTCTGGATGAGCGATCACTTTATGAGAGGATTTATATGTGCATTTTAGCAGTAGTCTTAACTCTTAATACTACTTTCCATTTTAAGCACTGAGAAGTAGTTGTCTGGTTGTTATAAGTTATGAGCCCAAATGCGTTGGCCCCCAATGATATCCTTACGGATGATTACTACTTCATGTGGGAATTTAACGCGCGCATGACCCTAGCACGCAAGGATCTATAGGATCATGTAATGGTGAAGCCAGAGTCGGCAGTGCTACGGGAATTACCCGAGTGGAAAGTCGCCGATATAAAGGCTCTGGCTGTGCTGGTGAAGTTACTCTCACCCACCTATCAGTGTATGGTTCGGGAATGTGAGACAGCCCTTGAGGCTTGGGAGGTATTGCAGACATTCTTCGCGAAGAAGAACCTCCACAATCGGGTGCAACTTCGGAAACAACTACATAAATTTGTGATGGAAACTGGTACGAGTCTAATGGACCACCTACTGAAGTTTGATGAGCTTTGTTTGAAGCTCAGGGCTGCTGGTGACAGCATGGTTGATGATGAGAAAAGCTAGTACTTCTCTTAGGAAGCTTATCATCTGAATATGATGACATGGTTCGCATATTTGAGGCGCACAGCAACGTGACGCTGTTAGACGCAAAAGAGATGCTCCGGCGGGAGTATGACACGCTACAGAAACGTGATAAGAAGGAAACTGCTTTTAAAGCACACGCACAACCCAATGTGAATCGACGCTTTCGAGGAAAACGAGTACACCATGGCCGTCAGAACGATAAAGATCGAAACCAAGCTTTCAGACGAAGGAACGATCATGCAAGATTTTAAGGCAAGTGTTTTACTTTTGGAAAACATGGTCACAAGAGTTTGCAGTGTCACAGCGTGAAACAGTCAAGATCTGGCGATGGATTTGTTTTTTCAGCATCAAGCGAGAAATTGGAGTCAAGTGCAACTTGGCTGCTGGATAGTGGTGCAAGCCGTCACATGACTGATGACGAGCGTAATTTTGTGGAGTATGAAAATCTGACTACCCCAATTAGCATCACAGTTGCTAATGGACAGCACCTGATGGCGAAAAGAACGGGGTCGGTGCGATTTGTACTGGAAAATAGCCGCACAGTTATGCTGAAGAAACTTCTTCATGTTCCTAAATTGGACAAGAAGCTTGTATCTGTACCAGCACTGACAGCCCGAGGTGTGCTTGTGCAGTTCAAGCGTAATCAAGCAGTCCTAACATTCAATGGGATTACGGTAGCAGTGATTAATCGAGTGGGAAAATTGTTTGCGTGAAATGTGAAGCAGGATGTGATATTGGAGGCGTACAAAGCCGAGAGCACGACCAAAGAAGATGATGAAAGTGGACCGTGGCATGCTTGCCTTGGTCACGTATCGACAAGCAAGCTTAATTAAGTAATGAAGGCGTGCGACGGTATCACGAAGTTGTCGGCAACTGAAGACGGTGTTTGCGATGGGTGTTCACGTGGAAAAATGACGAACAGTCCGTTTCGTCATACCTCAGGGAGTACAGTCAAAACAAGTCAGCCACTTGAAATTGTTCATACTGATCTTATGGGTCCGATGAGCCCGAAATCAAAGGGTGGTGCCCTTTATGTCCTCACATTTATCGACGACTATAGCCGATTCGTCTATGTGTACTTACTCGCTGCGAATTCACAAGTGTTTATACGTTTTCAGGACTTTCACGTGATGGTGGAGACACAAACGGATCGCAAGATCAAGTGCATCAGAAGTGACAATGGTGGTGAGTTTACAAGTTACCGGTTCAACAAGTACTATGTGAATCATGGTATCATACACCAAACAAGCGTGCCGTATACTCCACAGCAAAATGGATTGGCTGAGAGAATGAATAAAATGCTTGCTGAAATGGCACGTTCGATGTTGAGCCATATGGAGGTGGATAGAATGTGGTGGGGTGAAGCTGTTATGACAGCTGCCCACACACTAAACCGAATTCCGAACACAGCGCGTCCCAACAAGAGTCCATTTGAAGTGATGAACGGTTCGAAACCTGACTTAAGTTACTTTCGTGTATTTGGATCTACTGGTTATACACGAGTAGCGGATTGCAAGCGGACCAAATGGGACAACAAGGCTAACAAGTGCATTTTTCTGGGTTACTCGGAGACATCAAAGGCGTACCGTGTGTGGGATGTGGATCGAGAACAGTTGGTAGTGACTCGTTCTGTCACACTGGACGAAAGGCCTCCTCAACGATACAAGAATACTGTTGTGAGTGAAAATTGTGTCAAAATCACACAACAGAACGATGATAGAGACGAAAATGCGGTAAATGTACCCATTTCAGCGGATTCTCATGATGCGGAAGACATGGAAGTTGATGGAGCAGATGATGTTGACCCTAGCTGGGAAGACATGGTTGTGGATGCCTATGGCAAGGACAACAGGTCGGAAAATTTGGAGATTGTTCCGATTGAAGGGGAGCGTACAGATGAGCGGACAGGTGAAACAATCAGATAATTGCGCACACTAAGTGGAGGCGTTGATGAGAAGGGTCATCAGCGCACGCACATGCTACAAGACATTTGCGATCGCTCAAATGCATTTGTACCGCGTGAGGAGCAGTACAACCAGGAGGACAGACTTGAGGTATACACTGGGTCGAGTAAAAGAAGATTCAGTGGCGATTCGTACCCTCGTTTGCTTGAAAGTGATAATTCTAGACATGGTCGTGGAAATTTACCACTCTTGACAGATGAACCGGTAGCGGAAAATGAGGGTGATGCTGACGTAGTCGAGCCTGAAGGTAAACGTCAATGTATGGACGTTCACGAAATTTCGCTTTCTGCCACTGTTGTACCCACGACTTACAACGAGGCAATACAGTCATCAGAGTCAACGCAATGGAAAGCAGCAATTCTGACCGAGATTCAAGCTCATGAACGCAATCACACATGGGATGTTGTTCGCCGCCCCTCTGGTGTCAAGGTTATTGGAAACAAGTGGGTTTTTGGGCACAAGTTTGATGAAAATAACGAAATTGTGCGTTATAAGGCGCGTTTGGTTGCTCTTGGATACCCGCAAACGCATGGTTTTGATTACTTTAATACGTACTCACCGGTTGCGTGCTCAAACACAATTCGCACGTTTCTTGCAGTTTGCTGCAGTATGAAATATGTGATACGACAATTTGATGTAAAAACAGTCTTTCTAAATGGAGACTTGGAAGAAGACGTTTACATGGAGCCACCACCAGGGATAAAATTTACGTCTGGATCGGTTTGCGAGCTAAGACGAAGTTTGTATGGCTTAAAAGAAGCCGCAGCAGTTTGGTACAAGAAGATATGCTCTGTATTTGTGACTTTAGGCTTTGAACAATGTTGTAACGGGGCACCCTGAAGCTTGTACTGGTGACAGTACAAGCTACTTATTCCGATAACAGAATAAGGCGGTGCCTCGTAACTTCACGTACACTCGTACGTGCAGAGGAAGACGGTAAGAAGAAGCGAGTACTTGGTTAGAGTAAAAGTAGAACTGTATTTATAATAGTTAATGTCTGCAATAAATCACTATTTATCTTCATCTAACTATGTCTAAATACAAATGTGTAAATCAGTTATCTGCTCACCACTCATTGCGTGCGTCTGTCGTGGCGCGTCTTCGTTGGTTGATATAATGGCCTATATCAACCAATTAGGAACTACTTGTAAGTGCTACAGAATATTGTCCTTATGACAATATTCTGAGAATATAACTCTTATAGTTATATTCTATTAACAATTTCTTATAAATTGTTATGTAACGATTCACCCCGTTACATCACCCCCCCCTTAACCATCAGTCACTTTAGTGACTGATTGACTAAATGGATACTCGTCCCAAATCATTTGGGACGGGGTTTGCACTTGTTGGTCCGCGTCCACTTTCCAACATTTCATCGCATGGTTAACAAGCCCATGCGATGCGCGAGCAAGGCCGCCGAGAGCGCGTCTGCACGTCTCTGTGCGGACGCCGAAGCAGAAACAACAGCAACTGATGTCCCATCGGTTGCTGAAGAGACCCAGCCTGTGTCACTTGGTGACGCAGGCGCTGGTCATGAAGACACTCGTGTCTTCACAGAGTACGAGCTCGGTGTCTCGTACTCTCCTGATACGGATGACGAATCCGTATCGACGGCGATTGAATCTAAGCCGCCTGCCAAGCGTGGCATGGACGATGCTTTGCGTCGCAGCATCTTTGGTTCATCTGATGAGTCAGATGAACCATCGCCGAAGCGAAGGCGCTCGAGGTCGCGAGACTCGGGCGCTAATAGTGGTGTCGGTTCTCCAATGGACACCACTTCACAGCGAGGTGCCAGTACTTCTGTCGGCACGTCGCAGGAAGAGCGGGACCGCAATGTGTTGCGTCTCGCTCCAGAAAAGAAGGCATGGATGCCTCCTAAATCTGTCATGGATCACTTGTCGGCGACGACGAGTGATCGTTATCGAACACGATTGTTCGATTCGTCAAGGATCCATCACCTTGACCCCAGCGCGAAAGACTATCGCGCTGAACATGAGTTCTTCATCGATGCTTTCTTCAGACATCGATGGTACAGTGGGAATCACAAACGTGATGGTCCCTCACTACTTCAGGCGTGGAACGCCTACATCCATAACCTCGAGGATGTAGGTCGTGACGCTTGGAACGACAAACTTATCAAAGCTCGTGATAAGTTTGAAAAGCGAACCCCGACAGGTGCACGCTACAAGCTGCATCGTCTGTCAAGGGAGAAAGGATTACCCTGCCTCTCTTGGGGAGACTCGTGCCCATGTTGTGTGAACAACTCTGCACGAGCACCTAAGGAGGCTTACCTCCTTACCAGCCCGTGGTGGCGCGTACGTGTCTCTACTGAGATGTACGAAGGGATTGACAACCTGAAATCCCTTTACGACCGTGCCGGGAAGACTTTCTCCGGCGGTCCTTCTGCGGCACAGGATGTGCCGCGTCGTACTGCTCGACCAGACCCAGTACGTCAACCATCAATTGGGAGCGGGGCTCCCAAGAATCCCAGGACGGGGGATAGCCGCGCCACCGGACGAGGTAACTCGTCCGACGTCCGTTCACGTCGCGGTGGTTCAACAGCTGCTCAACTAGATAGCGCTGGCCACCGCGAGAGTCCTCTAATGGAGGTGGAGGAGGAGGAAAGACGCTCTCCACACGATCATGTGGATCGGTGTGTTCCCGAGAGCTTCTTTGATCGCGTAACGCAAGGGTTACGCGACGATCTCGAGCATGAGCGGAATAGGCGTCTCCAGATGGTGGACACTGCCTCGAAGCATCGAGCTGAGTTTGCCTTTGCTCAGCTTGAGAACGAGAGATCTCTGACATCTCTTCGTGACGAGCTAAGGGTAGCTCGTGGGATTGTTGATCGGTCTCGGGATGAGATAGCTGCTCTTCAGACCCTTGTTGATGCCCACCATCGGGAGCACAAGGCTCTCTGCGAGATGCTTGAGCGCAAGGGCGTTCTTCATCGGAAGAAGCAGCGTACTGATGGTACGGCTTAAGCCGACCAACGTAAAACGTGGGATGCGTTCGCATCTTACGTGGTAACTCGATCGTGTATGCATTGCCTAGGCGGTGCAATACACGAAATGGGCCAATGTACTTGGGTAGTAGTTTACTGCTACTCAAGTTAGTCACTACATGCTTTGGTAGATTAACCGTAGACAGTAGGACTAAGTCACCTTTATTAAATAAAAGAGTGTTTGCCCTTCCATTCTTGTCAGCGTTTTGCTTTTGCTTATCCACCGCTTCGGCGATGGAGTCTTGCACAAAACGGACTACCGTTTCACGAGCCAGTATGAACTCATCTGATGACTCGTTAGCTTCAGTGTGCTGTGAGCGCACTGCAGCAACAACAACCTTTTCTTTAGTGAGGGCTTCCGCACTCTCACTGGGATCATTGTCTTCAGTGAGGGCTTCCGCACTCTCACTGGCATCATCTTCTTCGATATCGATGTTATCGATATCGGCATCAAACGCAATGACTTCTTCGTCAGAGCGTGATGAGCGTGAACCAAATCGGTTTTTGCTCGCGCGAGTCCCTCCCCCCCTTAAACCAGAGTTACACTCTAGTAAGGTGGGTACACGCGGATGGCGCAAGCCATTCACGTAAAACGGTGTATGTGTCGTGGACGCATGCACCGAGTTGTTGATGGCAAACTCTACCATTGGCAAAAACTCACTCCAATTCTTAAAGGAGTGTACGTATCCTCGAAGTATCTCTTCAAGGACACGATTGGCACGTTCCGTCTGACCATCTGACTCTGGATGATCAGATGTTGACATCTTCAAGCGCGTTCCGAGTGATTTGAACACGGAACGCCAGAAATCAGCAGTGAATCGTGGATCTCTGTCTGATACGAGTTCACGGGGCAACCCATGAAGTCGGAAGATGGTGTCAATAAAGACACAAGCACAGCCACTTGCCGTGATTGTCTCTGGTACAGCCGCAAGGTGTACCATTTTGCTGAATCTGTCAACAAATACGAGAATACCCGTATTCCCGCGTGCGTCTTTGGGTAACCCGAAGACGAAATCCATTGAGATGGATTCCCAGCACTCAGCCGGAACCGGTAGAGGCTGTAAAGGTGCACGCAGTGAAGGACTTGACTTCACTCGTTGGCAGACTTCGCATGCGCGAACATACTTTCGCACAAACTGATACTGGCGGGGCCAGTAAAAGTCTCGACTTACCGTGAGATATGTTTTCTCTCGGCCACGATGTCCTCCTATAGGAGCATCGTGATACTCGAACATGACCCGCAAACGCAGATCAGTATCATCTGGAATGACAACACGTGGTGTGTCACCAGAAACGGCTGTATAATACAGTAAACCGTTACGAGTAGTGTATCGATCTGATGCAGATCGATACGCAGGCGACAATCGTTTCAACGATTCTCGGGATGGTTGGGAGAGATGTGACAACAACTTCACTATCTCACCATCTTGGGCGTATGCCCGCCTCACATCATCATACAGCATTGTAGATGGAACTGAGGACGTCATAACCGCAACAGTGACTGTCTCACTGTTGGGTTTCGCGACTGTTTCAAAGTCGGGACGACGTGAGAGTGCATCAGCGACGACATTAAGTCGTCCTGGTTTGTACTCGACCGTAAAGTTGTATTCTGCAAAGAATGACAACCACCGCGCCATTCGTTGTGAAAGGTGCGGGCTGTTCACTGCCGTGCGTAATGACGCATGGTCAGTGTAAACAACGAAGGGTCTATCTCCTAATAGATAGACTCTGAACTTCGCGAGTGCATACTTCATGGCAAGGAGTTCCTTGTCATGCACTGGATAGTTTCGCTCAGCTGGTTGCAGCTGACGCGACTGATAGCAGACGACGCGTTCAACGCCTTCAAGATCGTACTGCATTAATGCACAGCCGATTGCGAAATCGCTGGCATCACAGACCACATGAAATGGCCTGTCCTGATCGGCTATTGCTAGGACTGGGGATTGTATCAAGCTCTGCTTGATACCCTCAAAGGAGCGTTGACATTCAGCGTTCCATAACCACCTCTCGTTCTTTTTCAACAAACGAGAGAGGTGTACAGTCATCTCGGCGTAATTGCGTGAATACTTATGCAAATACGCCGCTAGTCCGAGGAATTTTCGAAGACCTTTGACATCAACCGGCACAGGCCAGTCGGTGATCGCCTTGATCTTTTCGGGATCAGGACGTACACCGTTCTTACCAACGATGCACCCAAGAAGTGGTATTTCGCTTGCTGCAAATATACACTTCTTGAGGTTTGCATACAATTGATGCTTTCGCATGATTGTAAGAACTTGTCGGACGTGGTACCTGTGAACCTCAACGTCCGACTTTCCATCCATAGCTCGACTATGGATGAATACGTCATCGAAATAACTCGGCGCGAACTCTCGTACTGGCCTCAACAGATGTGATACACACCTGTTGAACGTGGCAGGGGCATTACTGAGCCCTTGTGGCATTACTAGCCATTCCCAGAGCATGCCGCTAGGCGTGCTAACTGCGGTATAGGGTATATCCCGTTCCCGCATTAGGATTTGATAGAAGCCATCCATCAAATCCATGGACGAAAAGATGGTACTCTTTGACATACCATCAATGATTACGTCTTTCCTCGGTATCGGCGTCTGAGCCGGTACCGTTGCAGCGTTCAATTTGTTAAACGCGTGCACTATCCGCCACCCTCCTGTTGCTTTTCGCACACAGAAGGTCGGAGAGCTATGTGGGGAAGTTGATTCCCTCACATGGCCCGCTGCTAAACGATCGGCAAAGAACTTGTCGATCGCAAGTACTTGTTCACGAGGCAGTGGCCACTGCTTCATGACACAGTACTTCGAGCCTGGTTTAAGCTCGACTTCGTGTCGAATACCTTTATCCTTCGGTAATTCGCACGGAACAGTTTCAGGGAATACATCCTTGAATTCAACCAAATCTTCATAGAGAGGATTTTCCTTGAGCGATTCCCATGATTGGGACTCATATCGCTCAATTCGTGTCTTTTCATCTAGGACACTCTCGTCCATAGATGAACTACTGAGAACTCTCTCGTTCTCAGTAAACACTGTTGCTGACCTTATGTCGGTTACACACTCGTCGTCAGCGACGAGTATGCAGATCTGCTTGACTTTGCCACTACGCAGATCACGCAAGAACCTTTTATGTTCGAGCGTTGGCAACTGAGTGATCTCCGAAGTTAACTTCGGAGGCGCAATCAGATCAAGTGTATAAGCGCCTACACATGATCCGTTATTGACTATGACATTCAATGTCTCTGTCATTTCCTGGGGACTTATTCCCTCAGGCTTCGAAGGACTTATTCCTTCGTCTTCCCGGGGACTTATTCCCGCGGGTTTCGGGGAACTTATTTCCGCCGTATTTGTAATCTTGGGACTTATTCCCTTTACTTACTCTAGCTGGGGTTGCGCAACCACAGCGAGATCCTCTACGAAAGACTCTCCAGTCGATCTAGGATTATCGTTTCGCTTAACCTGAGCGATCGATTGTTTCTCTTCTAGATGTTCCCCTCTAGGGATACATCTTTGTCCCAGTCCACCCGACTTATTCGAGTGGTGGACCTTCGGCGCAGCCTGTGTTTCCTCACAGCCGCCGGAACTTTGCTCCGAAGTGTAACCGTTTGGTACACTAAGGTTTTGTGCAGTCGTACTAACGACCGTACCACAAGTGAGGCCATCGCACTCACTCGTAGTACATCCACACGCTTGTGGACGCTCCAAAACGTTCATCAGATGGCCATCTGATGAACAAGCGGCAGGCATCGTTACTGTCCGATGTTGCCAGTTTACCCGTGGTTCGTACCTTCTGAGCCACGGTATTCCAAGGATGACATCAAATTTGTCATCCAAATCCAATACGATAAAGTCATCGTCATATTGGGTTTCTTCTAGCGTATAGCGAATCTTCACTATACGCTTCATGACGGTTACGGATGCGCCTGTCGCAAGACGTACCGTCATCCTCGTAGGAGGTGTGTCACATTCACTGAATTTAAAGTGACCATCTTCTAGCGATTGGCGTCGCACAAAATTGTTGGACGCCCACAATCGACTAGAGCTCGAAGGGACAACTTATTCGTCACTTCGAGTTTCAAGGTAATGAGTGAGATCTCATTACCTAGAGCAGCAACACACAACGTCTGTGTGTTGGGAGCAACCTTCATCAAGAGGCCTACAAATTCTCTTGACGTTGCTGGATCAGTAGGGTGCTCCGCACCTACTGATCCTGTCCGTTTTTTGACGGTACATCTCGGCGTTGCGTCTTTGCACCAACTGCGGACCCTCGTCCCTGCCCCTTTCTCATGGGTGGACGGTCACTACGCCCAGTGTCGCGAGACACTGGACGAGGGGCACTACACTCGTAAGCGTAGTGTCCTGTCTTCTGACATCTGTTGCATCTCTGCAACTTCTTGTAGCCTGTAGAGCGAACCTTCTCGCTCTCTACATAACAGAGTTCCATCGGCTCTGGACCTCCGTTGTCATATCGTCTCGGTTGACGATATGATGTCGAGCTGGCGCGAGCCTGTCTCAGACTGAAGTCTTCCTGCTCCGCAATGGAAATGGCTTGTTCTAGTGAATCTAGTTCAAGCCGGAACAGGTGAGTCTTGACGGGACCATCCGCAAGACCCTGCATGAACACCGAAACCAACGTGTGTTCATCCACTGGATTGGAACTTATACAACTCGTGAGATGTCGTATATGTTGAGCGTAAGCGTGCACATCACGCTTACCCTGCTTGAGCTTCAAGAGTTCGGTTCGAGCCCTGAACTCAGCTCTAGGCGGTTCAAACGTTTGTCTGAGCCGCGACTTGAAGACTTCCAACGACCCAAACGCATACGGGTCGTGCAGCTTGAGCCCCAGTGCCCAAGTCTTGGCACGTCCTGCCAGATTTGACTGGGCAAATGCAACTTGCATATCCCCGTCGTCGATGCGACGCGCCCTTATGGCGTCATCCAATTCGACGAACCATCTCAAGAGGGAGTCTTCTTCGACCCCCTATACTTTGAGATGTCAATCTTCAAAGTCTCGGGTCGACGCGAGTGCATCGACCCGCCAGCAGCAGCCTGCTGCTGTCTCAATAGTTCAAACTGTTGAGCACCTTGTTCTCTCAACAACTCTGCTTGTTGAGAACCTTGTTGGTGAAGCAAGGCTACTTTCTCGCGTTCTGCGTCAAGTTCATTTTGAATGAACTTGGCGATAGTAGCATGTTGGGCATCTCTATTGAGAGCCTCTAGCATGACGCTAACAGCATGGATGCCCATGGTCGAACCCATTCGTTCAACCGCATCCCATTCGACATCGCTCAAATGGGAGTAGCCGTCACGCGTAGCGTGAAAGCTTTGGTCATCTTCATCATCCAACATATTCATGTTGGATGTGAACGCGGTCCTTGGACGGACTACGAAGTGCTACCAGGTGTAACGGGGCACCCTGAAGCTTGTACTGGTGACAGTACAAGCTACTTATTCCGATAACAGAATAAGGCGGTGCCTCGTAACTTCACGTACACTCGTACGTGCAGAGGAAGACGGTAAGAAGAAGCGAGTACTTGGTTAGAGTAAAAGTAGAACTGTATTTATAATAGTTAATGTCTGCAATAAATCACTATTTATCTTCATCTAACTATGTCTAAATACAAATGTGTAAATCAGTTATCTGCTCACCACTCATTGCGTGCGTCTGTCGTGGCGCGTCTTCGTTGGTTGATATAATGGCCTATATCAACCAATTAGGAACTACTTGTAAGTGCTACAGAATATTTGTCCTTATGAAAATATTCTGAGAATATAACTCTTATAGTTATATTCTATTAACAATTTCTTATAAATTGTTATGTAACGATTCACCCCGTTACAAATGTCGTGCGGACACTTGTTTTTTTATTCGACGTCCCAGTACTAAAGTCAAGTCACTTTCGTACATAGTGCTGTATGTGGATGACATTCTCATCGGATGCAAGTCGAATGCAGAGGCTGATGGAATTTACAAAGAATTGACAGCTCATTTCTCGGTGAAGTCGCTTGGAGCTGCGCGATTTATTTTGGGTATGGAGGTGAACTATTCTTTAGAAAAGAAAGAGCTGGTTTTAAAACAGACTCAATTTATCAAGAAGATGATCACGGATTTCGAACAAGATGGTACTTACGAAGTTCGCAGTCCAATTATCGCTGGTCAAGATTTGACCCCTACTGACTCGCAGTGTGATTTTAAAAACAGCACTTTGTATCGAAAACTGGTGGGTTCCCTGATGTACATCGCGAATGCTACGCGACCCGATATCAGCTACACGATGTCGGTGTTATCACAGTATTTGGAGAAGCCAAAACAGATGCACTGGCGTGCAGCGTTGCGCGTTTTGCATTACCTGATGGGAACACAATCACACGGGATTGTATACAAGAGATCGGACAGCAATAAACTCATGCTTTGCGCCTACTGTGATGCAAACTGGGGATGTGACAAAAGTACTCGTCGCTCGACCTCTGGTGTTTTAATTTTGCTCGGAAACGTGGTTGTAGTATACAAGAGCAAAAGACAAAGCTCGGTGGCTTTGTCTTCGGCTGAAGCTGAGTATATGTCATTGGCACTAGCTACATAATAGATTGTGTGGTTTCGCTATTTGCTGATGGAAATGGGTGTCGCGTGCACGAGTGCAACCACTGTGCATATGGACAATAAGTCGGCGATAAGCATTGCGACAAATCAAGGATATACGCCAAGAGCCAAGCACATTGACCTGAGGGTGCATTTCGTCCGAGACCACGTTGAGCAACGCACAATTCAGCTCAAACATGTTCCGTCTATTATGCAGCTTTCTGATTACCTAACGAAGCCACTAAGTGCACCACAACTGCTACGTCTGCGTGATGCAAGTGGAATTCATGAGAGTGCAAGTTAAAGGGGAGTGTTGAGGTTTACGTACCACGACATGAATTGTGTGTCGTGTTTATGGCAACTTGCAGGGACAGGGCTCTTCGAACATTCTGGATGAGCGATCACTTTATGAAGGGATTTATATATGCATTTTAGCAGTAGTCTTAACTCTTAATACTACTTTCCATTTTAAGCACTGAGAAGTAGTTGTCTGGTTATTATAGAAGCTATACATATAGGCTGATACCATTCATCACTAAACTACCGTTCCTGTCAGTGGTCACCATTTGAGACAACACAGTAATTATATTGCAGGTTGTTTTTTGGAATTTCGTTTTACATGGAGACGCAGCTCTACATTTGCCGGCCCGTACCGAGTACATTTGGCTCCCTCTTTACAATCAATTATGTCAAAATATCGTAGTTGCTCAATTTTTCAATTACTTTTCAGCTGTTTTCTATCGCCCCAAATCCAAATATTCACATCAAGTTCGCCCGGGTCTATTGGACGTGTTTCACCAGCTTCATGATCAACCAGAGGTTTCGACCACTCGCACTTTAGAGGGAGCGCCAGTGGTGGACGTTAGCCCAGCGCCCGACGCACTTCTTGTCACACGATCATGGCCGGCAGAGGACGAGAGCTCACGATGCCTGCGTGGATGAAACAGCAGCAGCAGCAGCAAATTAACACAGCTGCTCTCGGCTCCTCCTTCGCTCCTCCTCCTCCTCCTCATGGCGGCGCGTACCCTCCGCTTCCCTACCATCAACAATACGAGCAGATGATACCTCCCTCAGCGCCGTCGCAGTTTACTGACGCGCCGGTAGTTATTATGATAGTGTCGCTTGTTGTCCCTTTTATGCTAATAACCTGTCTTTTTGATATTGACAATGACTGTGGTCTTCCTATGTGGTGTGCTGTACATATAAAACCGTGCAGAAGGGACTCGCGGACGGCTCTAGTCTCAAGCACGTGGACGACGACCGACGCCACAGTTCGCGCCGTAGCAGTCGCCACAGTCGCTCGCGCTCGTCGCGCCGTCGAGACCGCAGCCGTAGCAAGGAACGGCGGTCGTCCCGTCATCGGTCGTCCCGCGACCGTCGCAGTCGAAGTCGCAGTCGTGAGCGATCCGAGCGACGCTCGTCGAGACGTAGTCGCTCGCGGTCGTCGTCGCACGTCGTGCGTCGCCGCAAGAAATCCAATTTTGACGTACGACCGCCAGGAGTGACGGAAGAGAATGCCGCAGCGTTCGCAGCGCAGGCCATTTTGCAGCAAAACATGGCAGCGCTGTCTGGCTCGGTCGATTCGGCGTCGTTTGGCGTCCCGCCGCAGACTGTCATGATGCCCATTCGAGTGCGTACATCGTCGTTCTGCTCTATTCTTGTCTCTTTTGATTGTGTTTGTTGCCTCGGGTGTGTTTGTGGCGCACACGTACGGCGGCTATCCACGCAGCACGGAGAGATACGACGGCTGACGCGATGTCGTTGTGTATTTCGTTATCCGTTGTCTGTCCGTCGTCGTGCTCGCTTGCTTGGTTGCTTCCGTGGCAGCTGTGCAAGGCTCTAGAGCAGCACTGGAATCAAGCGCGACACATGCTCGCACGTCCACTAACTTGTTTTGCTGCTGTTGTTATCGATTTTTAGAATGTCCCGCCGGTGCAACCAGTGTACGCCCATGTGCACCAAACAAATGCTGCATACGGGATCTCAGGCCATTCTCAGCTGACACGACATGCGCGCCGTCTGTACGTTGGTGGTATTGGCGAAATCTCAGAGCCAGAGATTACCGTGTTCTTCAACGATGTCGTTGACCGCGCACTGGGCGAAAAGCAGGAAGGCGGCTCTGTTGTGTCTGTCTACATTAACCGCGAGCGCCACTTCGCTTTTGTGGAGTTACGCACGATCGAGCTTACGACGGCCTGCATGAACCTCGACGGCGTGTCGTACAATGGTCAACCGCTGAAGATCCGTCGGCCGAACGATTACAACCCTGCTACTGTTCCCAAAGACCTAGGGCCAATTCCACAGCTAAATCTAGCTGCTCTTGGTATTGTGTCGACCACAGTTAGCGATGGTCCGGGTAAGATTTTCATCGGCGGTCTGCCGTACCATCTGAACGAGGAACAGGTGAAGGAGTTGCTGCAAGCGTTTGGCCCACTGCGGTCGTTCCATCTTGTCAAAGAGCTCAGTTCCAACCTGTCGAAAGGCTACGGGTTCTGTGAGTACATGGACATCAATGTGACCGATGCAGCATGCATTGGGCTGAACGATATGCGGCTTGGTGACAAGACGCTTACAGTACGTCGAGCCATGTCCCAAGAGAATGCGAAGGCTGTCGCCAGTGCTGCAGGGACAGTCAATACGGGCTTGGAAATGGGCCTTGATCCATCGCGCGCTGCGATGCAGGCAATCACTCTGGCAGGTATACCGAGTGTACCGCTGGGTATCCCCTCTCGTGTTATCGTACTGCTGAACATGGTGACACCGGAAGAGCTTGAAGATGAGGAAGAGTACACTGACATTTTAGATGACATCAAGGGCGAGTGCGAGCAATTCGGTGCCGTGCCGTCGCTGTTGCTGCCACGCCCGCGTGATGGGATCCCCAGTGCCGTGGGTAAGGTCTTTGTTGAGTTCGGTGATGTGCAGGCAGCCCAGAATGCAGCGACCGAGCTGCACGGTCGTGGATTTTCAAACCGAACAGTGGCGGTAGAGTTTATGGATGAAGGAAAGTATGCGCGCCGGGAGCTTGCGTAGTCGAGGGTCTTCAGTCGCAGAAAGGTACGAGGATGAAAGCGGGGCACTGACCAAATGCGTCGCTCGCATGCAGGGAACGAACGATATTGATGCTTTGAGCTCTTCTTGATAAATGCATGTGGAGTTTTACTTTTCGTGTCTTAAGCTACGCCGTCAAGGGTTAGTACAACAACGTTGTCGTCAAGTACGCAACACTTGGCTAACGATGGTCACGCGTCCCTCACCGTGTGGCAGATTCAGCACAGCTCGCTGCCTGACGGAAAGCCGAGCGCAATATGCTACACGTATCTTCGTTGCTGAGCCTGTGCAATTGGTGATGATGTGCATGTGCAGTGTTCGCATTGCGCAAGAATTGTCAAGTGAACGTGACAGCAGAGCAGTCCGAAGTGCAGGTCGCACTTTGCTTCCGGGGCACCATCTCTCGGTCTCGTCACACTCTCAACTAGTCGTGCGGGTCGGCGGTATGGTTCCTGCAGACGTGGATATCACAGCGAAGAATTCAGACCGCTCGGCACGTTCAGGCAGCAGCGAAAGAGCAAGAGAGAGAATGCAGATCGCATGAGGACGCCACAACGCCCAACCAGTCCTGCTCTAGCAGAGAGAGAGATGTCAGTTTATGTGCAATTATCTACGTCTCGGCCAACCTCGTGCGATCACTCAAGTCGCCTGCCCAAACACAAGCGCCTGCTACTACAATCCCCGTTTCTCCCTTCCACCCCACTCAAAAACGGACGTCCAAGTGCGTATCATCATCGCACGCTAGAGTCTCCACTTGCAGCACAACTCAGAGCGAGCAAACCACACCACGACCTCTCACCACGTCGTCTACGGCCGATAGTCCGACGTGTATCGACGGGACGTGCGGTCATCGTGCCCATTGGACGAACGGCGACGGTAGCCACGCTCCATCGCTTCGTCATCCCGACGCAAGACCCGTCCGTCGTTCCGGCGGTAGTCATCATCTCTCGGTCCACGCGTCGTCCCTCCTCCGTACCCCCTGTCTTCATAGCGCTCACCTCCTCCACGACGAGAGACACTGCGATGGTCTCGACGGTCCCGAGACCTCGAGCGTCCACGAAGCGATGATCCACGTCGAGACGATTCGTCCTGACGTCGATCGCCTCGGGATTCGCTGCGACGGCTCGAGTGCTGCCGGTCCCGATCCCGCGATCGGTCCCGTCCACTCCCTCGGTCCCGGGACCGTGAGCGCGACCGCGTGGCGTGTACCGAAGCGCGTTCCCTCAAGTCGCTGCTATTGCGGTCCGAAAAGCGATCCCGAGAGCGTTTGCTGCCGGTTACGAACTCGTCGCGGGGCTTGCGCTCTGGCGGACGAGGCGCGCGCTCCGGGGCGTCATCAAACTGGCCATTACGTGGTGGAGACCGTGATGGTGGAGGAGCTGGCGGGGCTTCGACGGGTTGGGGCGCACTCAGGCCTTGCTTGGTCATCCATGCAGGCAGCGTATTCGCCCGTCCGCGTCCGCGTCCAGCCATCGTCGTCGTTGTTTGGCAAAAATTGCAAAACGAGTGATGGAGCACGAGTAAATTTATGAAAAAATGAGCGAGTGTGGAGATAGGATCGAGCGAGTGCTCACTTGAGTGACGGGTCCAAATTTGGTCTTTTGCTACTGCGTTTTGATCCTTCGTATATAAACGAGAGCTAAGTGCGACTGGATATACTTTGGTTTTTTTGGCTGGTGGGTTTTTCATGCTCTGAAGTAGCGATAACAGGGGTCACTCGTGGTGTTTGTAAACACGTTTGTATCGCATGTCGGGGAGCGGACGGAAGAGTGCGTACCGCAAGGGCGTGGCCAAGCGCGTGCTCTACGGCGAGCCAGAGCCCAAGGAGAATGAGGTCATCGTCTGCGTCACCGCGCTACGAGGCAGTAACTTGTTTGAGGTGCGCTAGAGACTGGCGACTGTATTGCTTGGCTAGTTTGGTCGGTCCGAGCTGACTGGTGAAGTAAGCGCAACAGGTGGTGGACGCTCACGGAGTCAAGTCCGTGACGATGATGCCGACAAAATTCCGCAAACTCATTTGGATTAAACGAGGTAAAAAATGCTGGATGTTTTTTTTTTGTCTTTTTGTGGAATATTTGGATTTTTTGGTGAAATGGACTGGGCCAATTAGGCTCCCTGGAATCTGTTAATAGATTGTGACTTTCTTGTTTAGTGGATGTACGAACAATTAGTGTAGTGTGTTGCTTTAATCTGATGCTTTTTGTTGCCGTTGACAGGGGATTTTCTGATCGTTGGAGAGGGTGACGGAGGTGAGGCTACAACTGCCACGGGCAAGAAGGGCGCTGTAACGTCCATCGTGGTGCACATTCTGTACAAGGAACAGATCAAGAATTTAAAGCAGAAAGATCTTTGGTATGACGTTGCAGGACGAAGAATGGGAGGTTTGCTCGTGTTTTTTTTCTGACAGTGTGGCGGCATATTTTCTGTCTCATTTTCTAGGCCTGCGGAATTTAACACGTTGCCTACTGGATCGACGTGGGCTCAAGAAGATGCTGTAAATGTCGAGGAAGAGCAGAAAGATGGGGAAGACGCAGATGCCGATGAACAAGAGTCCCAGCCGGCTGTGTCTCTGGACTCAAGCAAAATCACGCTAGTGGATGACAGATTTGCACAAATGCACGTGAATCGAAATCGCCGCAAAGGCCACTTTGATGAAGAAGAAAATGACGATAGTGATGAAGACTGAGGTGGGACAATGGGTCGACACGACGTAGCAGGTATGTATGCATACCTGCTACGTCGTGTCGACCCATTGTCAAATCGAACGTATCGTTCGATTTGACAAATTAATATCTTTTGTCAAATGACTCGATGTCGTCCCCTGCGACGGTTTATTGTTTGACAGAGAGAACACTGTGCTGTGATATGTGCCGGCTATAAGCTTCTAACCGAGGCAAGCGCAGCAACACGTATAATGTCGAACTCCTGGATTGTACGCACATGATAACGCTGGCTAGCAATTTATATTTAGTCGTTCTTTTTACTAGAATGCGCTGACAATAACCCCTCTTCGGATGTCAGCAAGAAAACTGCAGCAGAGCAATTGATTACGATGCGGTTATCCGGTTTAGGCCAACGCGACTAAGTCTGATCTGGGAACAGAATGCAAGTACGAGTCTGCCCCGTTAGCGTAGGTTGAGGTATCGAAGCAGTATCGAAGAGGTACAGCTCGTTTTATGAGTAAAAAAAGCAGGCACCACCACAATCACTGTCTAGACTCCGGTATCTTTGATCGGAGCGGGCTCCACTTCGCTGTCTCCGCTACGCGTGAGTGAGTTTTGTACTAGCTACTAAAGTGAACATGGTAAACCTGACTGCAACAGCTGTCATTGTCCGGAGTGTTGCAAAGGTCAACGACGACAAACACTAAAGGAATCGTAAGCAACTCATGCAAGGTCAGTTTTCCAGTAGTGCGACTAAAGCTTGGAAGAATGTGAGGGCGGCGTGTATCAGTGTGTAACATGTAAGAGGGGACAAATACATCGCTAAAGAATTAATTGGTCTCACTTGATCTGGCGATATTCCCCCCATTCTCATGACATTTCTCGTTCGTCTTGCAGCTATCGATATTCTGGTTGTAGCTCCTATCCATGTTGCCAGAAAAAGATGCGTCGACGTAGTATTTGTACTTGGTGTGTATCTGACACTTTGCAGTTATTTTTACAGATACTTGACGAAATGGAAGTCAATCGATGTTGTCAAACAGCAGTTGCTTGTTGTTGGACACGTTTTTCATCAAATTTAGGAACAAGTTTAGTACGTGCGTTTACGAGACTTCGTTCTATGCACAGCGACGCTTCTGAATCGCATATCGTCTGTAAATGCGAGACATTCGTAGTATGTAATTGTGGCGATACAATAACTTTGTCATTCCAACACTTGCCCTACATTTACGAAGATTGTGCTACCGAAGCAGGCAATGCAACGGTCGAAACCATGTAAGCAGCATGCGATTAAATTGGCAATTTGCAGGCAGCTCTATCATAATCTAAGACTGAAAAGTTCTTCGGTCATAGCAATGAGGAAGACATCACAAATGAGTCAAATGCGGTAGTCTGCCAGCGAATGATCGGATGGAAATGCGAGTAGGAAAGCATTGCGACAACTCAGTCTCGTGATGTTATTCCTCGGTAGTTCACCTCGACAAAATCCAGCTTGAAAAGCTAGTGGAAAGCACTGAACGTCGAAAGGTTTAATGAGCAAATAGTATACTACGAAGAATACGCGCAAAAGCACATAATAGCACTGTTCATTTTGATAGACTTTCCGTGCTATGCTCTTATGGATATCTGCTTTCAAGCTTTTCCAAAAGCTTTTTCAGCAGCTCATGCTGTTGGCGCTGCTGTATCAGCGATTCTCGTGTCAATACTTGCATCTGGTCCACCGCAGCACACATTCGATACATCGAGTAAGCGAAGACGACAGCACACAGAATAATGACTATCTGGAGCGTTGAATGGAGTGGAGTTAATGCACCACGAATCGACGTAGACCCGGCATGTACCAGCGCAGCTGCAGATAAATCCGTACAGACAGCGCTATGCTGAGATGGCGACTTTGACAAACTCTCGTTTGGTCTTCCGACGGGCCTCGATGAGTTTGTGCTCGCAAGATTCGGAGAAACAGCTCGGCTTTCAGTCGCATCCAGCGCTTTGGTTGCATCAAGAGCGGCACTGAACCATAATTTCAAGGCCTCCTTCGATTCGGAGACAGTGGTGCTTTCAATCTATTTGAATTGCATCACAAACCAAAATTAGTGCTGCACATTGACACGTTCCCTTCGCAAACATACAACGAACCCACCTGCTTCTTTAGCCACGTATTCTTCAACCAACGCACACGAAGTCCCACCTGTGCCAAGCTCGTGCCCTTCTTTTTCGTGGCACTAAAAACCCATCGGTGCTCAATGCGGAAATGGTCGCAGTATGGTACATCGGAAATACTCGTTGTTGTGCTCACGATGAGGCGAGTGCCGAGTGTGTACGCATAGCGCTGAGTTTGAGACGTCGGTATGACGCTGGGTCCGACCATGTACTTTTTGTTGTGCGTGTACGACACCAGCCGAGAGGCCTGAAACGTGTCCGGCTTGCTGACAGCTGTGTACGAAAGAGCTTCTTTTTTCCAAGGCGACAATGATACGCTCGTTGAACCAGCAGCATCGAGAAGGTTGCGAAAGAAGGTGTCGGACTCGATCCATAATATCGAGAAGGCTGTGTCGACACTGTAAGCACAGCAACGGGTTGGTCAATACATTCGGCAACGGCAAAAGCAAAGCTCAAGAACAGTCATACCTGAACGCAACTTGCTCGTCCAATAGCACATCGTACTCGTCAAGAAAAGCATCTATTCCCGGGACAAACACAGCGTTTGGTGCCAAGGAATCGAATGAAAATGATGGCAGATCGCTGCGCTCTTCAGTGCGCACTGCGTCAGCGGTGTCGATGGAGGTACGTCTAGAACCTGCGGCAGCAGCAACAGCAGCCACTTCATCGGAACCCATTCGCCGTCTTGCATCATTGCCAGTCTCAGACTCATCGTCGACACGTTGTGACTTCATTTCTTGTAGCTGTGCTGGGTCTGGTATGAGCACTTCAGTCTCTTTCGGAATGGATCGTATTTCCAATATGCTTTGGAAACATTCATCACTGCAGAGCGCAAAAAATGAGCAATGCGAACGCATTCAGTGAGATCGTTATCAGCATCAGCTTACCGGTAGACAAACGACGCGAAGAAGACTTTCTCTTCTTTTACGGTGAACTACAGCTCAACAGTACAAGATAAGTGAATAGCACTTTGACCATAGATGCAATACACAAGGTATCGACATATGGACTTTTCTAACCTCGATTGCGTTGGGAACGATCAGTGCTGTGTTCTTCTTTTCCATCAATGTAATGTCGGAAAATGACGCGACCTAGTAACCAACAACAAAAGTGCGTCACATGACGTTGCCACACTAACACCATAAGTTCAGGGGTAAATTACATACAAATATTGTATCGATCCATCCTGAAAAGCACATCCGGTTTCTCGTCAAATAGAGGCGACCGTGGAATGGAAAGTTGGAGAGAAATAAAGCACACGAATAGCTCCCGACAACTTCTTCAGGCTCATCCAGCTACAACACAGCCAAATACAAAGAGGTGTTAGGACCTGCGTCTCTGCCCACTGACAAAGAGCGAAATGTCAAGCATTACCTTGAACTTCTTTTGAAAGTCGGACACCTCCAGAGGCTGCACTTCAGTAAACACTTCATCTCGCTTTTCCTCAGTGCAAACACTTTCACCCGCATCAGCCATTGTGTTGCCTCCTACATAGCCCGTTGCCAACAGAGCTTGATCATCTTCTGCCAGTAATGTACTCGCTAGCACCGGTATCTTCTTGGGTAAAGGTGGAGCACCACTGATCGAAATCGGTACATACGTGCCGTCCGAAGGGATGAAAGGTATTACATCCGCATTATACAACGCCTCTGCTGCTGATCCTCCGCGCGATGCGAGATATTTTTGCATGACATCGTTCAAGCTCTCGTTACCGTGGTGCGTCGCCACAATTTGTTTGCTGCTTTCGTACAGTTGTCGGTTGGTCCGAATAAAAATGGCTGCATCTTCGCTCGAATCAATTCTCTCAAAAACGGCCATAGCCTTCTTTCCGACTGATAAGCCGCCGCAAAGCATATGCTCAATTGCTTTGGCCAGCGACTGTAGCGAGTTCTTGGCAACCTGGAGACGATATTGTTCGTTTTTTTTGTACACCGAAATCAACGCCGCAATTTCCTAAATAGCATGGTTACAGACACAGCATTTACAAAGGTAAGGAATTTACCTACGAAATAAATGGCAAGGGATCGCCCTACTAAACAAACAAGCTACAAACAAACCTGGGCGTAGGTCTGGTACGTCACTCGTAAAGAGTCACTGCTTTCAAGAACCAAGGCCTGCGATTGACGTATTTCGCTCGCAAGCTGCTGGAGCTTCACATCAGATCGCCGCTCTTTCTCTTCGAGAAAATGACCATTTCCGTTCAGCGCTTTCAGAGCTTGAGTAACGTCAATGTTGTCAACATTGATGTTCGCAATGGCTGATCCGGGCAAGTTCGAATTGGCGGTGACAAAGTCCCGGGATCTCTTGTCAAGCTTCTGCTGAAGCCTTTCGCGTACAACTGTCTCGTTGCAGAGTGTCGTGTGCAATTCTAAAAAGTCTTTTTGGGCTGATATGCATGTGGTTTCAATCTCGCTCTCCATGGTATCAAGACTAAGTGATACAGGCTCGATGAGTAATGATTCGAATTCCTAACGTAGCAGGTGCAACCGCGAATGCGAGGAATCAGCAGATGTAATCGCCAGATACATTGTAAAACGTACCTGGTGAACTTCCATAAGAAGCTTCACTTGATCTTTCAACGCCATCCATCCATTCGCCATTGTTGCACCTTCATCATTTACGGAACTCGTTTTCGTGCTGATTGATGATGTAACAAAATGATTGGAAGCCGGAGAACGACCACTGGTCTCATGCGTACGAAGCAATTTGTGTAGCGACTGCAAAAAGTGAGTTTCACCAGCAATGAGCCCTGCTAAGACGGATTTGATCGTTCGGACCATGCGCTGACCATCGTCCGACATCGCCTGAATATGCGTTATGCGAAGGTAGAAAGGATTGATCGACAAGTCTTCTTGATCAATGTCCGCGTCCTCTTGGCTTTCTAGGCTTTCAAAGCATTTCTCAATTTCAGCTAAATTCCAAACAGTACATGTGTTAGAGCTTAGCCCGACTACCCAACATTCAACATAACGTGCAGAAATTTACCCACCCAGTTCATCAACCTGATTGATGCTCATTTTCATATGCTCGACGAACTGCTGAGACTGTGGGAAGATGTCGACAAAGGCTTGTTGCATTCGCATCGATATGTCGCGAAGAAACTCGAGACGCTGTTCTTCGGTCAGCTGGAAAGCGCGCAAATTCTCTTTGGTCCTCCGCTCGATATCCAAACGTTGTGCATTTGCGATTTCTACTGCCTGGAGATAAAGCTTTTCTGATGAAATGACCTCTTCAAGACACACATATAACTTTGCGCGTTGTCGCTCCAATGAATTGCGCCCGAACGCAGATGTAGTATCCCACATCTTCGTCAGCAAGTGACCAGCACCCGATGCAAGTTTTTCAGTTAGTTCTTTTGAAGCTGACACTTCTTCCGACGATAACTGACACAATAACGGAGAGTGGGCATGTGCTGGTGACACGCTGTCGCTTCTTCGCATCATCGCAATGAGTTCAATTGCTCCTTGGCACTTGCGCTTGTACTTTTTCCTTGCTTTGTCGATCAAAGCAGTCATTTGCTTCTGATCACGACGAACGCTGACCCCCTCTTTAGCAGTGCAATCACATATCCACAACTGTGTTATAGTTTTCACTTCCATGACACTCAAACGAAAATGAAAAAGAAACACCTGCAATCATCTTCTGCACCTGACGTTCTTGCTTCACGGTAAAAGCTTCTGTCTCCGGCACAATCACCGTCTGCAATGTCGACGCAAATTCACATCGCACTTGAGCCACGTGCTCAATCGCTGTGCAAAACGTATCCCAGCATCGCGTAAACTGCTCCGACCAATCTTCCGCCTTAGCGTTTCTAAAAAGAGGTAAAAGCATCAACGGCAACAAGCTCATCATTATAAGCCAAAAAAAAACATGCTGCAAAACAACTGATGCTTGACGTGTACACAACGAGCTTGTCCTCACTGTGTCAGTTTCAGCAGAGCTTGTGCATAATCACTCTCCACTCTAGCACGCTCTGAAACAAAAGCTGATACAGCGTGGCACGTTTGTACCCCGCTCTTCGCCTTCCGAGAGACGCTAGCAAAAGCTTGCGTGAGATCCGTAGAATAACTGCCCGAAGTCTCCAGAACTTCTTGCGAGGTCGTCGTTTCAGCGCTCGCTTCGCCATCAGCTTTTACACTAGCATCATCGTTCGATGGTCGAGATGAATGCATGGACGTCTGTGATGCGGTGCGGTCTCCAGTCTCCAGTCCAGTGCGACATTCAGTAGTAACTCGGCGTCCTTCTTGGAAGTTGTCAGGCAGGAGCTCCGTCTGATTCGATGACGATATGGACAAAGAAAAGACGGATAAGGAATGTAAAGGTTAGCAACAAAGACCGACAGAAACGTGCTTTTTTCAATAGATGCAGACAGCGGGTACGGGTAGAACGGGCAGGGGTACACTGGACTGATGTACCGGAGTTACACGCTTGACCCAGCAGTTACATACTGATGTCGATACCGGTACTTGGTGAAGCTGCGCGTAAATGATGGTAGCACAGCAATGACAATACCGGAAGTCAGACGGTTGTTTGCATGTTATTCAGCCATTACACTAGTCAAGGTGATCTCCTCCCAAGAAGACAGACACATTCATTCAACACCCACGCTTTCAATAGGTCGAATGTGTGAGCTTTGTCCCCCCTAGTACTGCGCCTTCTTGGCCGCCTCAGCAGCGATCGCCTTCTCGCGCAGCTCCAGCTTCTTCTGGGTCTTGAGCCCCATGATACCTCCGCCCCACTTACGACGCGAGGTCGAGTCGTCGTTGTACTTTGCACGCACCACTCCAGCGAGCGAGTCAAACTTCGCCTTGTCCTCCTTGTTCACGTGTGTGAGCGCCACGGCGGCGGCGTTCTTCTGGTGCACAAGCTGACCCAGACGAGCTTTGCCCTTGATGATGCAGTACGGGATGTCAAACTGACGGCACAGAGCAGGCAAAAACACCACTAGCTCGATCGGGTCCACGTCGTGGGCAATGACCACGAGCTTAGCTCGCTTGGTCTCAATCAGCGTCGTCACGTGATTGAGTCCAAACTTTACAACGCTAGGCGGCGCCGATGCCTCTTCCTTGCCAGCAGCAATGTTGCGCAGACGCAAAGTCTTGGCAGCCTTGGTCTCTGGCTGGTACTTCAGCAGCAGCTTGAACAAGTCCGTTGCAACGTTCTTGTCCAGAGCGTACGAGAACTGGTTGATCGAAGGCGGCACTTTCAGGCGCTGATACAGGATCTTACGCTGACGCTGGATACGCACATATCGCGGCCAGCGCACGAAGCGGGACAGGTCGCGCTTGGGCTATAATGGAATACAACAAAAGTAGCAGCAACAAGTGAGTACGACAGAGGTCTGGCACACGGGTAGCCCGAGACAGCGCCAGAAAACTAGTGAGCTAAAGCATGCCAAGACGGCAGACGAGAAGCAGTTCTTTACCCTTGAGGCGCAAAACATCGCAAGCGATGTTATTGCCACCACAAGTTTGTGTCATTGCGGTCGTGGAAGACCCGCTACACTGTTCTTCAGTGCAACAGAGAGAGCAAGGACGATGGGGTTGTTTCCTTCCAGCCAAAGTCCCAGCTCTTTTGACTGTCACTGAGAGGCGTGAATCGCGGCCCTTGTCTCACAAACGAGACGCGGGCAACGCGATGATGGCGATGAGAAGCGCGGCGCGTCAAAATACCTGAATGTCACCGCCTCTGCGGAAGTTCTTGGGCCTCGATACGAAGAGCGGGTTCTTCTTCGCGGCAGCCGAGACTTTCACCGACTTGGTCGTTCGGACCGTCGTCGTCGTCTTTGTCGTCGTGCGTTTGATCTTCTTGGTGGGCATGGTGTCGTAGATGGCGAATAAACGAGTGTGGACCTGCACGGCGAGGCCGCCTCAACGCCAGTCATTCGTGTCCAGCCAATGACGACGTTTTGTGTGGTCCACGTCGCGACGTTAACGACAGGCCAGCAGAAGTACGAGAGTGAATTCACAGTCAAGGGTCCTTTATTCGGACTACGACCCACATTGGCTCAACTTTCAACACCACGTCTGAGTCCTGCGTTGCAATGGGTTGGTTATAAATGATTACTCGCTCACTCATTCCTTGGAAGCTACAAACGCGTAAAGCCGATCATACACGTCAGCACCGCGACGCAGCACCTCACTCTTCCACGAGTTACTCTGATGCAGATAAAACACGTCCCTGAGTTTCTGAGCATACGGCAATCGGGCCGCTGACGACGAGCTACGCTTGTACATCACGTTCTCTTCAACCAAGGCTTTCAAAATAAACACGCCAGGCACTGTCCCGAATTCTTGACACAACAAGACCGCGTTCTCTTTCGTTTGCGGGGACAATAGGCCTGCCACACCATTGTAGATTAGGCCGCCAACATCATCGTAGCCGCGGGACACCGGGTTGCTACTGTCGTGTGTAGAAACGACCTTATCTGCGTACTCAGGACCAGGAAAGACACTGCGTGCTACATCCACGCTGCTGTCCGCCCCCAGCATGAGCGTGTCCACCCCAGCAGGGCCGAGCCCAGTGTGCACATCAATCATCGCAAATGTCTTCACGACGTCAAAGTCCACATGTTCTCGCAAGAACTTTCGCAAGAGCACCAAGCTCGGTTCGAGCTCTGTTCCTCCGTAAAAGAGCGTCCACGGAAAACGGTAGTTCCCACCAACAGTCGCTTGCTTGATGGCGTAAAAGCCCCGCGTAGCCAAATACCACATACCTTTCGTCCAAAACCAGTTCTGGATCCCGTTTACTTCCGTCGGATTCAGCAGATCGTAGACACTCATGTATCCGCGCCCATCCAACTCTCTTGCTTGACGTTCTTGGAACTGCTCCGGAGTGAGCCAATTGCGATTCAAGTCCACGCCGTTCTCGTTGAACCGTCGTAGACGAGCAAGCCCGTACGGATTGAGCGCGTGCACGAATATCACTGTGGGATCGAGCCGTTCGGCAAAGCGCGAGCGCTCCGCAGCTTCCTTCAATAGCACCGCCTGGATAGCGCTCCCTGCAAATCCCTCGACGCCATGGGTGCCTGAGACATGCAGCAGTATATGTTTCTTCGATCCTTGCAGCACAGCCACGTCCACCGTCAAGTCCAGCGACTGTAAATGCTCTAGAGGCAGCGAATAGAGCTTGGCACCTGCGGCCTCGGCGCGTATGCGGAAAAGCTCCCGCGCGGAGTAGTACGAGTCGCTGAACTGGTGCTCGATGGTCAAGTTGCTTGTTGCAGAGAACATAGCGTATGAATCCAGCGGCGCAAAATCGTTGTGCGCGTGCAACAGCAGCGCGGCCAGCACCACACCGAGCGCTCGTAGCGGCATTGAGAGAACTGTCTAAAGGTGTCAACGGGTGGCACTTTCGGATCGGTTCTTGATACCGGTATATGTACTGCTGGCGGTAACCGACCGTGAAGGACCGCGCGAGTCGGTGGTATTTTTGGTACCGCTCTCTTTTTGCAGTCCGACGTTTCGTGGGTTGTTCTGGTTGTTGTTATCAGACTTTTTCTTGCGAGGAAGTACGAGGTCGTGCTCGGTCTTTCGGCGGTCGGTCGGTCGGTTGGTCGGTCACGTGACGACGGGTTGACGCCATGGGGCAGCACTGTTCCTTTCTTGACCATACGCACAAGTATCAGAGACGGCCGTCGGACGATGTGGATACATTGGACATGGAGAGAGGGGACGAGGACGACGAGGAGGATGATGGGGACCAGGAGCTGGAGCTGCTTCGTTTACGAAATAAAGTGGAGTCTGGCGGCAGGAGCAGTCAATGTGGAGCGCTGAAGCGCCTTGGCTCTGCTTACACGTCTGGGTTGGTACGCGGTGGAGGTGAAGAGGAGAAGGGACCGGAGGAGCTGCACGTGCGACGAGACGGCGATGTGGAATGGGTACATTGGGATGCCAACCGCCATGTTCTGCCGTTTTCTCGACCAGACGATCTTTTGAGGTTGCTACAATCTTATCAGGAGGCTACAGGCGTGGTGAGTGCTGTTTGTTGCGGGACGAAGACGTTGTTGTTGTCTTTTTTTAGTTGTATCGACGTTATGAGGGTGTTCTAATCGGAGGTCGTGGGCTGTCGGCAGGTTGATGCAGGACAACTGGAACTCGAGTGTATCATTTGTTTGGGCACATTCTTAGTAGTAAGTGCTGCTTGCGGTGTGTGAAATGATGCTGCTGTCTGTGGTGTAACTCTGCTTGTGCTTCCTGTATAGGACGACCCGAAGGTACGGACGTTGTGCATGTGCGGCATGAATCGCACGAACTTTCATATGAGCTGCTTGCTCGAGTGGCTCAATCGTGACGCGAACTGCCCAGTGTGCCGCAAGTACCTGTACTTTGAGGACGCGTGAGTGCCTCACGAAGGCATTGCCAAGGCCAGTCATTCATGGCATGGACGTCGCAGTACGTTCCGAGGCTGGAAGACGAGTGTCACCGCTAATAGTGTCGACCGTTCGACCCATGTTCGTTTCGAGTGGACATGGGAGACCAACAGACGCTGCGTGATCAGACCCGGCGCATGTAACAGTGTATCCAGACTTTTGACGACTTACATTATGCTATTTAGAAGTATTGTTATGCTAGTGCTGCGTCTGCTACAATGCAGGCTGTAGTTTTGCTTCTCTTGAATTTCCGCCAATATCCACAGCATAAATAATGCAGCGGAACAAAACTATTGTCTCGTGTGCTTGACGTGCATTCTACGTCCTTCTGCTAGTGATGCTACACGATCGGGCAATTGCTAACATGCGTAGATTCTTTCCGCTATCATCAGAAATAAATTGTTTGCTTTACGCACCCTATCCGGCTTGATCACGAAGGAAGTACGCAGACGCTACCCCCATGACACCAATTGATACAGCCGCGACGACAGTAGAAACCTACGGCGCAACACATCAAAGATCGGTAATTATTCACGCAATGACAAAACATTCTTGCATGCGCGTACCTGCCAAGAGACCATTACGAAACCCGCTTTGTTTCCGTCACTGTAACAAGGACCAAACATTGTAAGCGGCTGACCATTCGCACCATGAACACAGACCGACTAACCTTGACCGACGAGGAGGTAATGGCAAAACTTCCTCTAACATGGGTGTAGTTACACTTGGCCACGGTTGGTACTCGTAAGGAAACTCGACAGTGAACACATTCGAGCTGGTGCTACAGTAAACATACAACCCCTGTCGTAAGAACTTGCCTCCAAACCATTTTACATATGCCGCCAAACATGTATCGTACGTTGAGGCGATCTCCACTTCACATCGCTGTTGGAGCTGCGTTGGCGGCAACTGGTGGAACAAGACAAGAGCGCGTGCAATCACCTTCTCGATGTCCATAGAAAGTGGTAAATTCGACAGCATGCCATGCATCGTGCCAAAATCGCATTCGCATCGGAGAATCGCCTCTCTCGACTCCAGACAAACCTGCAACGGCATGAAATTGCGTCCATTAGTAACGACTGAGACCGAACGGGAACCCACACACAGTAAATAACGCAAGCACGCACCGCGGCGGACACGTAGAGACTGAAGAGCGGGTGAGTCACGAGAAACACGTCAAACAAGCGAGCCACATCTTCGAAGCGCTTTAGCTGGTGCGCGAACCACGTAATCATCCAGGGCAAAGCGAAATAAGGCTCCACCTAGAATCATCCACAGCATCGATCGTCAGCACCGCTACAAAAATCAAACCGACCAGTCGTACGCACCGCCAATGTATTCGACGTACCCCAGACTCGTGCAAATGCTGGACCAGCAGCTCATCCGCTGCATTCAGCAGTGGAAACAGTAACCGCGTGATAGACATCACGTGCTCCAGTCCTTCCCGCATGGTCTCGCGATGGTACGTCTCGCTCACCTTCTGAAGAACGCGCAACGTTGTGTCCGACGTGCCCAGCGTCAGTAGAAACACCGACACAATGTCGTGGTACCCTTGGAAGTAAAACAGCTCGTCGTTTGCGTCCAGGACGTGCAGTATCAGCTGCATCAATGCCTGGCGCTTCACGCGACGCTCCGATTCTTTCATCCCTTGCAACACGTCATAGTGCCACAGCGATCGCTCCACGTCCTTCTCCACTTGCGCGGCATCCCGATGGGCTTCAGCAGAGCTCTTCCCATTGAGAATCGTATCCGCCAATCGCGTTGTGTGGCTGGCGCCACTTTCACCCAATAGAAACGGCCACAATTCCTTTCGAAACTCGTCCGACACGAGTCCTTTTGGCGTCACAGCGAGTCGACGCACTTCCCGGAAACACGCGTCGCTCTCGTCGACAGCTGCAACGTAGTCGACACGATCGAGCGCGCGCAAACGTAGCAATCCAGCGCGTAGTTCCCTTTCCTTGTGCCGAATCAGCCGACGCTCCCGCTCAGCTGGTGCTTGCCCGGGCATGCCGCGCACTCGACGTCGATCGTTGGCGCTGCGTTTTTTACCCATGCATTCGACTATGCGACGGTGGTATGTACGTATGTACGTACGTACAGTCCTTTCGCCCCGTCAAATGCGACTCGCAGTTGGTCGTCCACTCGTTATTGGGAGAAAGATCGCGCAGTGGACAGAAAAGATGCAGCTGACACGTTTGCCGTTACATCACTCGGTAATAGTGGAATGGACGGTCGCTGCATCGATCGACCAGATTGTACGACTGTTTTGTCGGATCGAGAGAGCCTTACTTCTGCGGTACCGGTAATCCGCATACTCGCTGCCCGTTTACGGTCCAGCTGAACATCCAGCGTACGTATGTTCAGTGTGTAGCTCTTTGGCAAGACTTTTATTTTGTTCGATCGAGAACTCGAGTGCAGTGCTTTCCTTCGAACGACTGGCATCCGAAACCTCTGCCGAGTACCATCTCAACCCAAATGAAATCTGCGGAACCATTCAACATCGATTGATCCATCGGGATCCATGAAGCGACTGAACGGATGCGTCCGCTGTTTTTGTTACACGTAGAATACTCGCAGGTACGACAAGGATGTCTCTATTTCAGGTTTCTGATTTCTAGCACTTCCAACAGACGTTACTTTGCAATGTTGTTGTTGTTGTTCTTGTTTTTGTGCAATCACTTGACTTTTGTACGCCCGAAGCCAAAGTATCGGTCGACCGCATGGCGGGATAGCCAGACCCAACGAGGGGGTGACAAGCAGGCGGTCCAAGAGACAGGTGAAAAACCTCGAGGGGACGACGGACGGCACCCACCCCTGCCGTCGTCCACATACAAAGTCCAAGTGCTCATCCCCCCCCGCCAGTCGCGATTTGCGATAAGAATCCAAACCAGCTGGTCCATCGCACGTGGACGTAGCCAGGTCGCGCCCCCTCCCGCCCGCCTCCCACTGACTCTTCTCGCTCCTTGTCACTTCGCCTTTACCCGCCTCTCCTCCCCAGTCTTGAACGCTCCGCAGCTCGCTCGCGCATCATGGCGCGTTCCGGTAGCGATGGCGACAGCGATGACGCCTTGCAGTACAGCAAGCTCCTGCGTCAACAGAAGAAGCTCTGCGATGAAGCCATGGAGCTCGTGAACGCCGGTGTCGCCATGCAGAACGCGTCGCCGCCTGACGCGACAGGGGCCGATGCCAAGCTCTCGCGCGCAGTCACGCTCATGGAACAGGCACTTGCTATTGAGTACCCGTCGCAGGAGGAACGCGACGCGAGTCAGCGTCTGAACAACAAGATGAACCGCTACGTCAAGATGATCCGCAGTCAGCGGGAGAAGGGCGTGGCTGGTGGTGGGGCCGGTCGCGGCCACAACACCAAGTACAACATCTTGCCCATGGACAGCTTACCGACGACGTACAATGTCGTGGTGGATCTGCTGACAAAGTACGACTTTGTTGTGTGTGGTCTTTTTCTAGACTTGGGGGTGAGAGGGGGGGGTATCACTGACATTTGCTCTCTCTTTTGTTGTTGCTGCTGCTGTTGTTGTTGTTGTTGTAATTTGATAGTTCTTCTGCTGTTGGAGATGTCTTTGAAAGCCTCAAGACCGCGTTTGGGTTCCAAGAGTCCAATGTCGCCAACCAGAAGGAACACGTGCTGCTCATGTTGACGAACTTTAAGTTGCAAGAAGATGAGCCAAGTACAAATGGTGAAGGGCATCGGCAGCTGGACCGACAACAGGAGCTCGAGATGGCCAACAAGGGCATCAAGCGCTTCCACACTCGCATCTTTGCTAATTACACCAAGTGGTGCAAGTACGTATCGACGAAGCCCGCGTTCACGAGCGACCCGGTCGTCGACATTGTTTTGTTTTTCCTCATTTGGGGCGAAGCTGGTAACTTTCGTCAGATGCCGGAATGTCTTTGCTTTCTGCTGCATACGTCGTTGCCCCAGGCTTCGTCCCGGGGTGGCAGCAAAAACCCTGGCGACTTCCTCGTCGAGGTCATTCGTCCCATGTACAACGAGATCAAAAAGGACAATGACAAGAAGACGTCGCAAGGTGCACGGGCCCCGCACGCTGAGATTCGTAACTATGACGACTTTAATGAGTTCTTCTGGAGCAAGAAATGTCTGAAGTACAATCCGACGACTATTCACGAGCCGTTTGGCGAAGTGGACAAGAAGGGGCATCCGAAAGTGATCAAGAAGAGCTTTGTCGAGAAGCGTACGTGGATACGCGCGGTGATATCGTTCCGCCGTATTTTCTGTTTCAACTGTGCACTGTTCCTGGCCGTTTGTGGATTTGCACTCAATGTGGTCATGTATTGCCCGGACACACCTATTCTGTACGGCGCTGATTTGAACAATGGAAATTCTCGAGGCTTCACGGTCTTCGGTAAGAACCTTACGGCATCTGATATCACTGCTTATGGTTCAGGTGATGGCGCCGACGACAAGTCTAGCTCTGGCTCGGGACCAACGTGCAACCAGCAAATGCTGGCCACTTGTCTTGGTATGACGTACACTTCCGACATCTTCGATAACATCCCTATTGATTTCAAGGCCTTGCTTCAGGTTGTGCCCTTTACCGACTGCTTGGAGAAAAGTGCCGGTCGGTGCGGCTGCTATTTGGATCTTGTCGACAATTGCTTCGCCGAAACGGGTCATACGGTGAAGGTCACCGAAGACGAGCTTGCGTTTTCTTCTTCGGGTGAATTTGACCAAAGCATGTGTGTCGTGAACTGGCGTGCTGCCGTTGAGTCTATTATTAAGGAGCCTGGTCCGGGTAAGCTCAATTGTGCGATCTGTCAGTTGGGCATCAAGGCGCTGATTACGAACGGCAAGATAGGCGAGTTGGTTGGAGGGCTGCTGAAGTTTGGCGACGGCGTACCGTTAGGTCCTGATGACATGAACAGCACCGATCGTACGGACATGGGCGGTCTTGCGATGGCTGCCGGCGCGGCATGCCTGGTTCTCGTTTGCGTATGCGAGTTCTTCAACAAGATCTCCTCGCGTGTCAGCTCGGGTTATGTTGGACGTTCAATGCCTGTGCCTATTCGAGCATACTGCCGTTACACTTGCTTCTGGCTGTTGTTGTTTGCTTGCAAGCTCACATTTGACTACCAGTACATGATCAAGGCCCTGGTGGAAACGACGTTGTTCATCTGGTACGCGAACGAGAATGAGTACCTTCCGTACTCGAACTTCATCCTCCAAGTGACGTACCACAACATCATTTACATCATGTTCCTGTGGATCCCGTCCTTCTTCGTGTTCATGTACGACGCGCAAATCTTTTACTCGGTTTTGTCCGTGATCTTCGGCTCGTTTGCGGGTTTTAACCTACGAATCGGTGAATTGCGCTCCTTCCGCGTTCTACGGCTTTCGTTTAAGTCCATTCCGCGCATGTTCAACAAAAAGATCGTTCCGAACATTCAGGACAGTGCGGCTGATGGCAAGAAGAAGAAGAAAAAGAAGAAAAAAGGCGAGAAAGAGGAGTCCATTATGCCGGTACGGCAGTTCGAGCGTGTATCTATGGCAGATGGAATCAAGCCTCTCACTGTGAAGGCGCAGATGTACTCGAATCTTCTGGACCAGAGCGGTGACCATCAGTACAACGAGGTGAAGACACCCAATGATAAGGATGACGCAAGCTCAAGTAGTCGGCAGTCTCAGCTTGGATCCGTGACGGGCGTCTCCGGAGCCGACTTTGAGCGCACGATTCCGTTTGCTATGGCATGGAACCGTTGCTTGGGCAGCCTCCGCGAGGCGGATATCATCAGCGATCGCGAGCTGAACGTTCTCAGCTACTTGATTGACTCGAAGGACGCGGAAGACCGAAAGTTGTACCCTCCGGCCTTTTTGACTGCAGGCAAGTTGGATGAATCCATCGACATCATTGAGGATTGCTCGGCCGTGTACGAGAAGCTGAGCTCGGACAAGAAGAAAAAGGAGAAGACGTTGCAAAAGATCGAGAATGCGATGCGCGAGCGTCTGACAAAGGACGATTTGCGTGTTGAGTCAATTCTCGGGTCATACAAGTTCGCCTCTCAAGCTGTCCGCTTTTTGCTTGGAGACGAGCACAAAGACCTGAATGAGTGCTTCGATTTCATGGAGGAGATGGCTGCGCAGCAATCAGTTTTAAAGGGCCTGAATCTGAAGAGTCTTCACGAGTGCCGTGCAGCCTGTGCTGAGTTGATGAAGGCGCTGCTTGAGGTACCCAAGACAACGTCAGACAACAGCATTAAGTTCCAGCGGGCGCTTTACCGCGTCATTGACTGCGTGGAAACCGTGTTGAACTGCATGAAGAAGATTCTGGTCAAGCAGGAGAACCTGGTACAGATTTTGACGGATACTCCGTTGAAGCAGAGCTCGTTCTTCTTTCCAGGCGACGCGCAGCAGTATGCAAACATGCAGCTGCAACGCTTGGTGAACTCGGAGGCGGCACTCGATATCGTGTCGCGAGCTTACCAATTGTTGACGGTGGACAACTTTGACGCCGAGCCACGCTCTGAAGAAGGACGCCGTCGCCTGCGTTTCTTTGCTAACTCGCTGTTCATGGATATGCCCGATGCCAAGCCCATTCGCAAGATCCGTTCACTGACGGTATCGACACCGTACTACAACGAAATTGTCATGTACTCGATCAAGGATTTGACTTCTCAGAACGACGACAGTATCAAGTTGCTGTACTACTTGAAAACCATTTATCCGTTTGAGTGGGAGAATCTGCTGGAGCGGATTCAAGCAAAGGACATGGAAGAGGCGCTGAAGAAGTTTCCTGAGGAAACGTTGCTGTGGGCAAGTTACCGTGGTCAGACGCTCGCCCGTACAGTGCGTGGAATGATGTACAATGAGGACGCTATTCGTTTCCTTCACTGGTTGGAAATTTGTGAGAATGAGGTCATGCATCAGTTTGGTTGCCCGTGCAACAAATGCAAGCGCTTGGAAGATATGGTTGCGCTCAAGTTCAATTACCTGTGCACATGCCAGATCTACGGAAAGCAGAAGGATGAGCAGCGGCAGCAGGCCGCTGATCTCGAGTATCTACTTCGCAAACACCCGACGCTTCGCGTGGCTTATGTGGACGGTCCGAAGAAGGTGAAGGAAGGTCCGCCCAGGTTTTACTCTGTGCTCGTGCGCGCCGACGGCGAGAACATTGCAGAAGTTTATCGCGTGGAGTTGCCAGGCAATCCGATTATTGGTGAGGGTAAGCCTGAGAACCAGAATCACGCCATCATTTTCTCGCGTGGCGAGCTGTTGCAGTGTATTGATATGAACCAGGACGGCTACCTCGAGGAAGCACTGAAGATGCCGAACCTGTTATCGACGAAGGATTCGGAGACTGCAAATTGCCCGTTGACGATTATTGGTTTCCGTGAGCACGTCTTCACTGGTGGGGTGTCAAACCTTGCCAGTTTTATGTCGATCCAGGAACTGTCGTTTGTATCGCTTGGTCAGCGTATGCTTGCGTTGAACCACGTCCGTCAGCATTACGGTCACCCCGATATATTCGACAAACTGTTTGCGATGGGCTGTGGTGGTACTGCTAAGGCGTCCAAGGGCGTGAACCTTTCCGAAGATATCTTCGCTGGTTTTAACAGTACGCTGCGTGGCGGCCGCGTCTCACACGAGGAGTTTATCCAAGTGGGTAAGGGTCGCGATGTCGGTATGCAGCAGCTGGTTCTCTTTGAGGCCAAGTTGTCATCTGGTGCAGGCGAGTGTGTGATTTCTCGCGATGCGCTGCGCATGGCCACTCGTCTCGACTTTTTCCGCCTCCACTCTTGGTTCTACGGTAACTTGGGCTGGTACTTCACACAGACGATGACAGTAGTGGGTGTCTTTTTCTTCATTTATGGCAAGGTGTACATGGCCCTGAGTGGCATGGACAGTTACTTCCTGGAGAAGGGTGGACTCGGCATTGGTGGCACGCTGAACACGTCTTGGGCGTTTCAGTTTGGATTCCTGCTTGTGGTGCCAGTCGTAGCTGTCGTTGGTGTGGAGCAAGGTTTCCGTCATGGTGTCACGTACCTGTTGTGGAACATCATGACGCTTGGTCCGCTGTTCTTCACGTTTCAAATGGGGACACGTATGCACTACTTTGACCGTACACTGGTTCACGGTGGTGCAAAGTACCGTGCTACGGGTCGTGGTTTCACGATCAAGCACGAGAAGTTCGCGGAGCTGTATCGCTTCTACGCGTTCAGCCACTTTTACCGCGCCGTCGAGCTTGTGTTCTTGTTAGTTCTATTCCGTGCATACGGCACGTTTTCGTGGTGCAACTGCTCGTGGACGCAGGACGTGTTGTTTTACAACTACTACAAGCCTTCGGACAACGACTGGAACACGCGATGTTACGCCAACTACTACCAAACGTGCGTGCAGCCGACAAATCAAAACTACGGTATGATGTCGTATTCTTTGTGGATCATTGCGGCAACATGGTTGTGGGCGCCGTTCTTCTTCAATCCGAGCGGGTTCGACTGGGACAAGCTGATTGAGGATTATACGGACTGGCAGAACTGGCTGAAGACGACGAATGACTCTGCGGCAAGTTGGTCGGGCTGGTGGTCGAACGAGGTGGAGTACTTGGAGCACTCGACGAGAGGTGCACGCATTGTGTCGATGATCCGCAAGATGCGGTTCTTTTTCATCGCATATGGCATGTACCTGCAGTTGGCGTACAAGACCTACTATGAGGATCGGGACCTTCAGATCGAGAGGGGTTCCATGATATCCTACGCACTAGCGGGCCTCATGTTCATTATCGTGCTACTGCTTCTGTGTTGCGGCTACATCGCAAGTCGTGTGAAGAAGAAATTGACCTTCAAGCAGAAGAAGCTGCGCAAGATGAAGTTCATACTGTCTTGCTGCGGTCTTCTCGTTGCGGCTGCGAGTCTGCTGATCGTCTCGATGGTGAACCTAATGGAGATCATCGTCATCGTCTTGATGGCCGCTTACTGGTTCCTGCAGCTCTGCATTTACCGCAATCAGACGAATCACGTGGTGGTGCGCGGGATGGCGCGTTCGTATGACCGCTGGGTGGGCTGGATCATCTTGGGCCCGGTGCTCTTCATCGCCATGTTCCTGCCTTTCCTTTCGTCGTTCCAGCAGCGCGTCATGTTCAACAACGCGTTCACGTCAGGCCTTGAGGTGTCGAAACTATTTGCAAACGAGGCGGCGTCGTCCACGAGCAAGATCGTCAAGGTCAAGCGCGTGGCCAAGAAGAAAAAACGAAGTGACTAGAGCTAGCGAATGACGTGCGCGGAATTGCTGGATTGTGCCATCGAGAGAGACTTTGAGCGCATTGCGCATGATGGCAAGATGGGCATATCGGATCGCTTGATCAGTTTCTTGACGCTCTTGTGCCCATCTTCTTTTTTCAAGTACTTTTCATCGCAAATAAATGTACATGTAAACACACTTTTTTTTCTTGAAACTTGCGGACGACAGGCGAGAAGGTCGTCAGGCAGGTAAAACAGTGGGCACTTCGGGCGCAGTCCAACGGTTCGGTCGTGACACCGTCCGACCTCAAAACTGAAAGGAACACGGAATGGTGGCACGTATACCTCGCGACTCGTACAACATCAGTGAGCAGCCTGTTATGCTTACAAACTCGGGACCTATTAGACGGCAAGAGCGTATTGGAGACCGTGTGGTCAGTCGTCACCTTCTTTCTTCCTGTGCACGAAGCAACGCTCACTGGAGTGCGACCGCGATGGAAGCATCTGACCTACTGCGAGAGAAAATACATTGATAGCAGTCGCACGGTGACCCTTTCGATCGTCAAGGGTTCACCACTCATGACCACAAGCTCGGCAAAGTAGGTCGTCGTTTCTTTTGACCAGCGGCTTTACCCCGATCGAAGGTGCATACTCGCCTGATCCGGGTCGCTCACGCGAAGGCACGAGATTTCTCCCCGAGATATGGTTGGTCGTTCATCGAGAGCAACTTTGGTTAAACGTTGAGCGATGACGTTTGGTGATCCCAACGGAACGATGGAGACAGCATCCTCTTCCCTTGTGCTTCGGTGTTTTGTAATGGATCGTATAACAAGAAGCCGATCGATCGATGATCAGGCGGAGAAACTGACGAAGCTACACTGCGCATGAAGAGGTCGTGAGCTGGACTGATGCCGACACTTGTCGCATGAGTCTTTCCCCTCGCGTGACATGTGCGGACAAAGGTAGAGGTCTGTCTCTGTCCGTCACTCACTGCACATCGAAACGATGCAGTGAGACTCGCATCCCTGCTTCACACTCTGCTGACGTTGGTGCCGGCTGGAGCGCCCCCCTACGCAAGTGCCGATGGGTTGTTGACAGCAGTGACCGACTGTATGAATGGTCGACATAAGTTTCGAAACCACATGCTGCGTACAACCTGATCATCCATCACATGGCGTGGGAGAGGCAGTGCATAAAAGGGAAAAAATGTCTTGACTTTATCCGAAAACAGAATTCTGGACGACATGGAGCAGAATCTTCGATTGGCTCCGGCATTTCAACACGTGCTTACGGCACTCTAGCCCGATTACGAAGATAGGCTTTAGGTGACATTTATCCGCGTGAAAAACGCAGTAGCTGGTATCGATTTATATGTCGCCTGATGTACAGATGTATCTAGAGATATGGCACACAGGAAGAGTTAGCGTTATGAAACCGGCAAGGACCCCGAGAGCCGACTCATGTTCCGACCGCGCTCGAAACGTGTAATGGCCGCCGCTAGTCGTTTCACGCGGGCTTTTCGTAGCGCGCGTCTTGCTGACATGTCGCATGTTGGGCCACCTTGGCCCAATTGGACTGCAGCGTTGCACGGCGTTGTCCCACCTAAAAGGCGGAAGGTATACGTTTTGCCGGATATCACGGCCCGCATCCGGCGCCATCGCGACCGTTGATCAGGCGTTCGCGCAACATACGCACTGGCTTTCCCTCTCTCTGCGAACCCTACGCGACATCTGAAACCTCTCGTGACTTGCGTTGAGTATACTGCGCTGGCTCGAGGCGTTTCCAAGACGCCGCGTGGAAAGGGGGAGGAGCCCGGCCATCCAATCCCGCCCTCTGCCTCCACCATTTCCCTTTCTCGGTTTTCGTCCGCAGTCGGCGACTGACCCCGTTCGCGCGCACTCGAGACTTGGCGCATCTCCCCCCCCCTCTCCTCCTCTCTCCTCTCTCCTCTCTTGCCCCGTCTCTCTCTCTTGTCCATGAGCACGCGCGTACATGGCAGCGAGCGCGAGAGCAGCTCGGTCGGGCTCCTGTCCGAGGCCTTGGACATGCAGCGCCAGATGTGCGACGAAGCCATGAGCCTCGTGAACGCGGGCGTGGCCATGCAGAACGCGTCGCCGCCCAACGTGGCCGAAGCCGAGCGGAAACTCACGCGCGCCGTGGACATTATGGAGCAAGCGCTGAGCATCCGCTACAGCTCAGCAGACGAGAAGGACGCGGCGGACCGGCTGAACAACAAGATGCTGCGGTACGTCAAGATGATTAAGAGCCAGCGCGCCAAGAGCCTCGTAGGCAGTGCAGGCGGCAAGGCCCGGACTATCAACAAGCACAACATCCTCGAGATGGAGCGCCTGCCTGTGGTCTATGCGCCCGTGCTGCAGCTGCTGAACAACTCGAGCCACTTGGGCGACATTTGTGAGACGCTCAAGCACACGTTTGGCTTCCAGGACAGCAGTGTCGTGAATCAGAAGGAGCACTTGCTGCTGCTGCTGACGAACTTTAAGGAACAGAGCAGCCACGACGACGGGACGATGACCAAGAAGAAGAAGAAGAAGAAGCAGCAGGATGATACCGAGACGATTGATGACTATTTGCGCCAACGTGACCCGCAGCTGGAGCTGGATCTTGCGACCAAGGGCATTGCGCGACTCCACAGTCGCGTGTTTGCCAATTACAAAAAGTGGTGCAAGTATGTGTCGCAGAAGCCCAAGTTCTCGAGCGACCCGCTCGTGGACATTGCGCTCTTTTTCCTCATTTGGGGCGAAGCTGCTAACCTTCGTCAGATGCCAGAGTGTCTGTGTTTTCTGCTGCATAGCATGCTGCCGAAAGTCAACAGTGGGGGCAGTGAAGAGCCAGGCGCGTTCTTGGCGACGACAGTCCGGCCGATGTACATGGAAGTGCGCCGTGAAAGTGACAAGAAGACGAGCAAAGGAGCGCGGGCAGCTCACCGGGACATTCGAAACTATGATGATTTTAACGAGTTTTTCTGGACGAAGAAGTGCTTAAAGTACGACTATACCAACATTGGCGAGGCGTTTGCCACGAATAACAAGAAGAGTCGACCAAAGATTGTCAAGAAGACGTACAACGAGACGAGGAGCTGGCTGCGTGCGATCATGTCGTTTCGCCGCATATTCTTTATTAACTGCGCTCTGTTTTTGGCGACGCTCGGGTTTGCCATTGACATGGTGCTGTACTGTCCCGAGTCGGCCATTATGTACGGTGAAGACGTACAGCCGATGTCGGCCGTCGGACCCCTTGAAATTTTGGGCAAGAGGTTTGCAGTGCCGATCGACTCTGAGATCATTGAAAACAGCGACGACACTCTTTCGGACGAAATTGATACGGACAGCGGTGCAGGATCTCAGTGTCTCTACTCCAAACTGGCGACATGTCTTGGGATACAATTTTTTTCGTCGGCTTCGGACACTTTTGGCACTCTACCTCGAGACTTTAAGGAGCTTCTCGACATTGTGCCGTTCACGAACTGTGTCGAAAAGATTGTGGGTAGATGTAAATGTTACCACGACTTGATCGACGATTGCTTTAACGACGTTGGTGATGCCGACCAAGTGTCTTCTGAAGGAGTGGTCACATTGATTGCGTACGACCAGAGCATGTGTGCGCCATCGTGGCTGCAGCAGGTCAATAGTGTTTTGGATGACGAGGGTGATGGTCTGCTAAATTGTGGGAGCTGCCAGGTCGACATTGCCAGTCTTGCGAAGAGCCCGACTCGCATTCTCACGTTACTGCAAGGTCTGATCGATTTCAGTCGGTCCGATCAAGGCGTAATGGCGTTTGTGGCTGGATTTGCCATGGTTGGTCTCGTGTGCGTGTGTGAGATTCAGAACCGGTTCTTTTCTGGAATTGGTGTGGGCTTCGTGGGTCGCTCCATGCCGGTTCCTATGAAGACATATTGTCGGTACACGTGCTTTTGGATCGTGCTGTACGTGTGCAAACTAGTGTTTGATTACCAGTTTGTGGTCAAAACGCTAGTAGAGACAACGCTGTTTGTGTACTCGGCCAAGTCAACGGACTTCCTCAAGTATTCTCATTTCATGCTGCAGTTCAAGCACCACAACATTATTTTTATCGTCTTCCTCTGGATCCCAGCGTGGATGGTGTTCATGTACGACGCGCAGATTTTCTACTCGGTTCTGTCCGTTATTTACGGCTCGTTCGCCGGTTTTAATCTGCGTATTGGTGAACTACGATCATTCCGCATCCTGCGTTTAACGTTCAAGTCCATCCCAGGCGTGTTTAACCGCAAGCTGGTACCAAACATTGTCGAGGAGAAGGCTAAAAAGATGAAAAAGAAAAAGAACAGGAACGAAAGGGACGAGATGGCTATGCCTCTTCGCCGCTTCGAGCGCATTTCGATGTCTCAGGGTGCTAAGCCATTGACGGTGAAGACGCAAAAATACTCTTGCCTGTTGGAACAGCGTGACGACGATGACGTGTATAGCGAGATGAAGACCCCGAACGGTACTGATGAAGACATGTCATCGCAGTCAAGCCGCACTTCGAACATTGGCTCCATCACGGGTGTGTCGGGAGCAGAGTTCGAGCGTACGATTCCGTTCGCAATGGCCTGGAATCGCTGCCTGACTAGTTTACGGGAAGCTGACGTCATCAGTGATCGCGAGCTCAACGTGCTTAGTTACCTGATCGATTCCAAGGACACGTTGGGCCGAAAGCTGTACCCACCTGCCTTCCTGACTGCCGGAAAGTTGGATGAGTCGATCGACATTGTACTCGAGTGCTCAGCGTTGTACGAGAAGCTGAAAACCGACAAAAAGAAGAAGGACAAGGTACTTCAGAAAATCGAGACGACTATGCGCGAGCGACTGACAAAGGACGATTTACGTGTGGAATCGATTTTGGGCTCGTACAAGTTTTCTTCTCAGGTTCTTCGCATTTTGCTCGGTGAGGAGCACAAGGAGCTGGATGACTGCTACAACTTTATCGAGGAGATGGCATCGCACCAGCAAATTCTGAAGGGTCTGAAGCTGGACAACCTGTACATGTGCCGTGCTACCGCTGCTGAACTCATGAAGTCTATTCTTGAGGTGCCGAAGAAGTCTACGGAAAGCAGTATCAAGTTCCAGCGTGCGCTGTACAAGGTGATTGACTCCGTCGAGTCGGTGATCAACTGCCTCAAGATGGTGTTGGGAAAGCAGGAGAATTTGGTACAGATGCTGAACGACACACCTTTGAAGCCGAACTCGTTCTTTTTTCCTGGTGATTCTCAGCATTACGCGAGCTTACAGTTGCAGAAGATTGTAAACGATGAAGCTGCTCTGGACATTGTGTCACGTGCGTATCAGCTGTTGACGGTCGACAACTTTGACGCCGAGCCGCGTTCTGAGGAAGGACGTCGTCGCTTGCGCTTTTTCGCCAATTCGCTGTTTATGGACATGCCGGAGGCAAAGCCTATTCGCAAGATCCGTTCACTGACTGTGTCGACACCGTACTACAACGAAATCGTCATGTACTCGATAAAGGATTTGACGGCTCAGAATGATGACTGCATAAAGTTGCTGTACTATCTGCAAACCATCTATCCGTTCGAATGGGAGAATTTACTGGAACGTATCCAGGCAAAGGACATGAATGAAGCGCTGAAGAAAAACCCGGAGGAGGTTCAGCTATGGGCTAGCTACCGCGGGCAGACTCTGGCTCGCACTGCCCGTGGTATGATGTACAACGAGGAAGCCATCCGCTTTTTGCACTGGTTGGAGATTGGCGAGAACGAGCCGATGCATCAAGTGACATGCTCGTGCAACAAATGCCGCAAGCTGAATGAAATGGTCCACCTGAAGTTTAGCTACGTGTGCACGTGCCAGATTTACGGAAGACAGAAAGACGAGCAAAAGCAGCAAGCTCAAGACATTGATTTCCTGCTCCGCAAGCACCCCAACCTTCGTGTCGCGTACGTTGACGGCCCGAAGAAGGTGAAGGACGGCCCGCCGAAATTCTTTTCTGTGTTGATTCGTGCCCTCGATGACAAAATCGCCGAAATTTACCGGGTGGAGTTGCCGGGCAATCCGATCGTTGGTGAGGGCAAGCCTGAGAATCAGAACCACGCCATCATCTTCTCGCGGGGCGAGTTGTTGCAGTGTATTGACATGAACCAGGATGGCTATTTCGAAGAAGCTTTGAAGATGCCGAACCTGTTGTCAACGATGGACAGTGGCACTGAGAAACGTCCTTTGACGATTATTGGTTTCCGTGAGCACGTCTTCACTGGCGGTGTGTCAAACCTCGCCAGCTTTATGTCGATCCAGGAGCTGTCCTTCGTGTCGCTCGGTCAGCGCATGCTTGCTCTCTTTCATGTGCGTCAGCATTACGGCCACCCCGATATATTCGACAAACTGTTTGCCATGAGTAGTGGTGGCACAGCCAAGGCTTCTAAGGGTATCAACCTTTCAGAAGATATTTTTGCTGGTTTCAACAGTACCCTTCGCGGTGGTCGTACGTCTCACGAGGAGTTTATCCAGGTGGGCAAGGGTCGTGACGTGGGCATGCAGCAGCTAGCTCTTTTCGAGGCCAAGTTATCTTCAGGCGCTGGTGAAGCCGTGATTTCCCGCGATGCGATGCGTATGGCTTCGCGTCTGGATTTCTTCCGTCTTCACTCTTGGTTCTATGGCAACTTGGGTTGGTACTTTACGCAGTCCATGACTGTAGTGGGCGTGTACTTCTTTATCTACGGCAAGGTGTACATGGCGCTGAGTGGCATGGACAGTTACTTTCTCGAGAGGGGTGGACTGGGAATTGCTGGCACGTTGAACACATCATGGGCATTCCAGTTTGGTTTCTTGTTGGTAGTTCCCGTTATCGCAGTGGTAGGTGTGGAGCAGGGTTTCCGTCATGGTTTCACTTACCTGCTGTGGAACTGCATGACGCTTGGCCCTATCTTCTTCACATTTCAGATGGGAACGCGTATGCACTACTTTGACCGTACGTTGATTCATGGTGGCGCAAAGTACCGTGCTACGGGTCGTGGTTTCACGATCAAGCACGAGAAGTTTGCGGAGCTGTACCGCTTCTACGCGTTCAGTCACTTCTACCGTGGTGTGGAGCTGCTGTTCTTGTTGTTGATGTTTTACATCTACGGCACGTTTTCGTGGTGCAACTGCTCATGGCGACTGGACGCCGATTTCTACAACAACGTTCAGCCGTCCGACCTTGATTGGCGCGCTCGTTGCTACGACGACCACTACCAGACGTGTGTTTTGCCAACGAACCAGAACTATGGTGTCATGTCGTATTCTTTGTGGATCATTGCTGCGACGTGGATGTGGGCCCCATTCTTTTTCAACCCGAGCGGTCTGGACTGGGACAAAATCATTGAGGACTATAACGACTGGCAAAACTGGCTCAAAACGAATAACGACTCGGCAGACAGCTGGTTTGGCTGGTGGTCCAATGAACAGGAGTATCTGGAGCACACGACTTCTGGTGCTCGCTTCATCACTGGCCTTCGCAAGCTTCGTTTCTTACTGATCGCCGTCGGCATGTACCTGAACATGATGTACGACGCGTATTTCGAGCAGCCGAACAGGGTTATTGAGTCGGGTGACGATATGCTGACGTACGCGTTGTCCGGTCTGGTCATCGTGATATTTGCACTACTGATATGCTGCGGTTACATTGCTAGCCGTGTGACCAAGAAGATGTCGATGAAACAGCGCAAACTGCGCAAGATCAAATTCCTGCTGTCGTGCTGCTGTTTCCTCGTATCGATGCTGAGTCTGACGGTGCTGTCGGTGGGCAACCTGTTTGCAATCTTTATTCTGCTGATGATGGCGATCTACTGGTTCATGCAGATGTGCATGTTGCGTCTGCAGTACCACCACATTGTGGTGCGTGCGCTCGCACGCGCCTTCGACCATGCAGTTGGCTGGATTGTATTTGGGCCCATTATGGTGGTGTCGATGTTCCTGCCCTTCATCTCTTCGTTCCAGCAGCGCGTCATGTTCAACAACGCCTTCACGTCGGGTCTCGAGGTGTCAAAGCTCTTTGCACACGACGTGGCTCCGGCACAAGTTGTCAAGGTCAAGCGTGTGTCGAAGAAGAAGAAAACCCGGGATGACTAAGCTTTGGCATCTGCCAGACGCTCGTTCGTATGAGTCGGTCGGTCGGCTAGTCCAGCAGCTATTTGTATTTTCATAGAAAAACAATCAACCATTGTTCTCTGTTTGCAACCTGCATCTTCCACGTTGTTAGCTTGAAAGCGGGGAGTTCCAAGCGAAGTCGAAAGACAAGAAGAAGCAAGTTTGTCCAGCCATTAGATGACTTGAAACCGCCACTAGCATCGAGCAAGAACCTGTAATTTTGTTACGAAGGTAAGGAAGGCACAACAGACACCTGCTAAGTTGTTAGGTTCGTTTGCTCCGAAGGAATGTCCTGCTGGGACCACATTGTCGGATAGTAATTGGAAGACTAGTGATGAAGTAGATAAAGTACACAGTACATCGCGTACGTATCGAAATAATGTAGTCGAATGCATAGCAATGGAACTGGTCGCTGATACTTAATGGACCAAACACGTGTAAAGTCGTCTGGTGAGCTCACTTAGGGGTGCATCGCTCAAGCGCAAACAAGTGCTCTCCTCTCGTCTATGCTAAAATGGTTTTGATGACATTGATGAGCTTAAGATTTGTAAACAAGACGCTAACCTTGCAGCCGGGAGAGGTCTGGCGTTGAGACAACATGGCGCATGCCCACGAGATCAGCTGCTGAACGACCATCCACACCGCTGTGGGAACTCCCAGCATTCCGTGGTTGACCAAATGGCACGAAGTTGCCTGGTGTGCTCACCGGTGCTCGGGTATTGCCAGAGCGGAGTGAAGGGTCAATCTTAAGTTTGCACAGGATTTCCGAAAACTTCTGCGTATCCGGCTGAAACCGCTTCAGATTGAGAGTCCGGCGCGATTTTCCAGACACCTTGTCATCCTGAGCACCTGACGACTTCAGTCCGTTTTCTTTGCACGCGAGCTCAATGGAAGACTGTGACCGCAAGATGGGCATTGTCAAAGGTTCTCGCGATTGTGGTGATGCATCTCTGCTTTGATCATCGACGTCTCCAGACTTTCCTGAAAGCTGCTCAGCGTCACTTCCAGCCGAAGACAAGGTGTTGCTTCGACGGCGCGCTCCCTTCTCGTCTTCTTCCGACACAAGCGAGCTGTGGCTGCTGGATTCGCTTTGTGGACCAGACCCCACAACAGTAGGCACGCCAACGAGGCCAACGCCGCCCAACCCAGCCGTAATTTCTCTTATGCGCATCACGTCGAGCTCTTCGGCGTCAACTTCATTGTCGATTTCAATTGCCATGGCGCTTTCACTATTGCCTCGATACGCTTGAGTAGCCAGGTTCTGAATCGCATCTTCCATCGCGTGCAACCACTGCTCCTGGCGTCCCCACGTGTCAGTAAGCACGATAAAGCTTTTGTAACCCTTTGACGAAAACTGTAGACCGTGTGCACCGCTTCCCGGTCCCTCAGTTACGCCAAAGCTATACCACTTGCGGACCGACGTGGGGATGACCCACTTCATGCGTTGCGCCCAATTCGCACTCTGAAGCGTGTCGCAGTACCATAGCTTATCACATACTTGGCATAACCCGAAAAACGTTATAGTAAACGTAAGCGCGTGGAATGGCATCGGTACCGGGAACTGGATGAACGAGCTCACACGTGTGGGCTCTGGAATTGGAATATGATCGTGGACTTTGTCCTTTTTGTACATGAAGCCTGTGATGAACTCGTCCGTGTACGTGACCTTACAGTAGTGGCTCGCAGCACCCGAGAAAATGGTCTCCAGATGCCCACAATACTCTCCCGCCTCGGCAATCGTGAGCGTGGCCGACACATACTCGACGGCACTTTGCTTCAGCTTCAAGCATCCGTGGCACAACGGTGCGTTGCGCTCACCCAGCGGTAGCATCTCGACACGGTTCTGCTCCGCGATAACGTGCTCAAATTTCACCCACTTATCATGCTGCGATGTGTACTGCCGTACAACATCTTGACACGTTATTGCGACTGATCCGCTCCTGCAATTTGGAGTGCTGACACGACAAAAAGAGACACACGTTAGAACGTCGAAGCTGATACATCGCACAGAATCTACGTACTTGGTCAATGTGAAAATACTGTTCGCAATCGTCGTCATGTGACCCTTGTACTGCATGTGCTTGTTGTACGCCTGAATAACGAAATCCAGAATGTTCGCTCCCTCGATGAAGAGACTATTTAGCAATGGAGATGATGGCAACCGTTTCTGGTCCGGGTCCATCAAAACGAATCTGATGACGTCGGTAAGTTCGTGATGCAACATGCTGTTGCTAGGATGCGAGCCATAGCAGGCTAGTAAGCATGGCATCAAACCATAATTTGCCAGCTGGTAGTCCACGTCTCCACTTTGCAAAAATACACAGCGCTTAAGAAACGTGATGATGTGCAAAAGCGCAGACCCTTTCGCACTCACAGCCTTGACACTGCCGGGGTTGAAGGAAGTCGATAGTGCGTGGAGCGCGTCAACATCCGATGTGACCACTGCCCGGCACAACATCACGAACTTTTCCACGCGAGGAATCAGCGCCGTCAGCAACGACACGCAGACAGTCTTTAACAGACCTTCAATTCCCGTGACATCACGTTTTTTCTTGTGGTATCCCAGCGTACTCATCAGCATCATTACAATCGAGAGCGCACCGCCTTCACAGACGACAAGCGACGTGCATCCCTTTGTACTCTGGCGACATACCTCCGCAAATCCCAGATCAAGCAATGTGCTAAACGAGACATCCGTCGTGTTAAGTAAATATACCAACAGTGACTTAAACAGCTCGTTGTGATGAAGAGGAAACTGCTGATCCGTTATCAGCGGCAACGAGTGATCTGCATTCTCCACGAAAGTCGCCACGTTGTTCATGATGTACACCGAAGGCGGATAGATGATGTAGTTTATCAATGAGCAAATATTTTCGACTGAGTCTCGCTGGAATGACGTCCCCACACCCCAGCCCAACGTTCGCTGCCACGAGTACAGGCGAGCGAATAAACAGCCGAATATACCACTCTTCTGCACGTTGTGCTGTCCAGCTTCCGACATGTCTGAGTATAGCAACCACACAAGGGTATCGCAAATCGAATCGAGACCGATATGACAGACTAGCCAGGGCACAACGAACCGCCCTTCGTCGGCCAAAAATCGCCAGATTAGCTCTCCAAGACTCTGGTTCACAACCAAATGGTTGACTACTTTACAGAAAAGAACCAGTAGCACTTCATCCAAGGGATCTGCAGTACAAAGAAAGTTAAATAGCACTTTCAGGTACCCTGATGCAGTTTTGACGTCATAGTCATCAGCACTATTCAAAGCCCATCCACCGCCAACGAGCTTGTAACCTTTCTGGAAAATGTGTGGTGGGTACCATAGCGCGACCTCACTACAAAAATGCTGCACGGTGTACTTGCCGTAATTGAGGTCATCCACAGCGTCGAACTCGGAAGATGCTGCTGGAACCGTCAATAAGCGGAATACTTCATAAATAATTCGCGGCTGCTCCAGCCAACTACTCGACTTGTGCTCTCGTAGCATCTCTCGGTACAAAATGTCGACTGACATTTCGCTGCTTTTCGCAATCCTCAACAAATCTTGCAAGGTCGAGTTTTGCTTGGCGACGGTTTCCTCAATTTTGCGACGATGATCCCTGACGGATTCCTACACAGAAAACAGTGGGTGTTAGAAACAAGACCCTCAAACACCGTGGCTACGCAAGTGCTGTACTCACACTTTCAGCTTGTTCACGCAAGTAGTCTTCGATACCAGTGTGCCCTGCCATCATCGCTATATGCTCCGCCGTGTTCCCATCTCTCTGCACACCACCAATGTTTGGTCCCATGAGTTCAGGGCGCAAAAACGATACGTTGCAATGTCAAATACATACGTCCTTCGCGGTCAAACTAGCACCAGCCTTGACAAGTACTTTCACACAACCAAGATTCCCCGCACGTGCAGCTTCCATCAAAGCAGTGGTTGAGTTTGGCTGCTCAAAATAAAAGTCGATTATGGGCATTCGTAAGGCTACTAACAATGAAATGACGAAGTTAGACAAAAGAATGTACGCACACTTGGTGTCTCGAGCTCTGCGCCTTTTTCGAGCAGAATCGAACAGCACTCCTCCAGGCCACCACGGGCAGCAATATGAAGCGCAGTAGTTCCGCGACTCTAAGGTAGAGACATTTCACACAATCATGATGATCATCAGTAGCCAATCACTTTCGCAAACGATACCGACGTTGTAACGCACTCGGTTCCTTGACAAATTCACTCTTGCTCCCTTTTTGACCAGCAATCTGACACAATTCGCACGGCCGTCACGTGTGGCCACCATCAGAGCGGTCATGCCGTGCACCTTACAAGTTCACCATCAGTCTTATACTTTCCACTTTTGTGCAGAAAAAACTCACATCTTCCAAGTCGAGGCTGGCGCCGAACATCAGTAGAGCCCGCGCTGCTTCTACATTGCCGACTGAACAAGCCATCATCAGTGGCGACACACCCGTAGGCTAAATAATAGTGCAAAAAGAGCAGCAGTCAAATCAGCAAAAAAAGATTCCCTGTGTACAGTCGCTCACACCGGCTCAACAATCACCTTTTGTTCGTCCAGCGAAACGCCTAGACTGTGCAGAACCTCGATGCAGTCCACATGCCCATTTTCGGCAGCATCACACAACGTCATTGCTTTTGGAAAGTTCTGCAAGTAAACAAAGCAGTCTTACAATCAGCATGGCCAAGCGATAGACGAATGGTCACTGCGCTACATATGAACATCATGAATACCATGCATAACTCACATCCACGACATTTCTTGACGTATCAATCTTCATCAAGTATCTCAGCAGCTCGACATCTCCAGCACGCGCTGCAGTCTGGATCCCAAAGTACACATCGTCCGGCACAACATGTTTGCACGCCTGTTCTCTCCAGAGCAATTCAATCGAGACCCGTGACGGTCTATCATCCAGCAATTCATCGGCATGGTACTTAGACAGTAGCACAATTGGAATGGACACAGACTGACGTCCGGACGAATGGAAACCGTCAAAGAGCGACTGGGTCGCCTGTTTATTGTCCGCTGTTGTCTCAATAAAGACAATGCCGGTGACCCCGAGATCCAACAGACGGCGCACGATGTCGGGAAAATGAACGCGGCCACCTCGCTCAACTATGGCAATGTTCCCTAGCATATCCGTCTTGTTCACGATCTCTCCGTCTGCCTTCAGCGGGTCCGTATACACCAAAGTACCCGTGACCACACGCGACACACGATCGTATCGATAACTGCACGGCTCTGCAAAGTGGTAGCTTGACACTGCACTCGTACTGCTATTTTGTGCGTGCATATTGGCGTCAATATCTTCAGCAGCTGCCACAAACTGCGGCTTGGGACTGCGCTGCCAACACACGAACGGTATCCCGTCACTACGAGATCCACTGGAAGTCGACTGTTCATTGCCCATTTGCTAAAAATAGCTGCAGTGGACTGCAGTTGATACTAAAGCGAAGGTCCAAGAGACGCAAGCGTCGACGACAGAGACTGGACTTGAACGGGTGGCGTAAAGTCTGCAACCCGGCTCGAGATCTGTGGAGTTGGTGGATGTAATGGTGGCAAGAGACGGAGAGGGTGATACTGAAGATGCTGGCGCCGTAGTGAAGGCGGACTGTGAGAGAGTGACGCGGTGTGGCTCGGATAGCCGTTACCTGGCCGCGACGATGGGAGCTCTTGGATTGTTGTTGGCAAGTTTGTTATTTTGGGTAAGTTTTGTCTTTTTGGGTTGTTGGCCTTAGTTTTGGGTACATGATGTGCCACTGCGTGTTTGTATCAAGAAGAAGTGGAGTAGACGGACACGTCCGAAAGTGAAGAGAGACACACGATCGGGATATGAGCACCTTCTGATACCAAATGGACTGTCGATGTCCGCTCGCGCTGCTTTTATATCCCACCTCCATCATCTCATGTTCCCAAAAAAAGGGAGCTCACGGTTTCAGCGTGCTGGACGTCCAAAACGAATATAAACGAATAAAACCGCAAAAAGTGCCGAAAACAGCACGAGCGTTAAAACGACGCGAACGAGTTTTTCTTCTCCTTTTTTCCTTTCGCCTCGCTTTCTCTCGCTTGGTTTTTACTTTTTTCTCGCTTTGTTTTTTTTGTTAGCAAAAACAAAGTGATCGATAACGCACAGGTCGTTGAAGGTGAGTGAGAAAAAATGTTAAGCGCGACACGAGTGCAGCAACAGCTGACAACGCGCTGGTCGACTCTGCGCTATCGAATGGAATACAACGGGTACTTGTCCAACCACTTGCTGCATGGAGTTGTGGCGCTTTTCGATCTTGGGGCTAGCGAGGAGAAGGTTGAAGCGTTTGCAAACAGTTACGCGACCAAGTTGGAAAAGACCGAGTCGACGAATGTTCCTGGAATTGAGCCTGACGCTTGCGATACCATTGCAGAAAACGATGCAAAATTGACGTGGGTACGCGCACGCGAGTTGCTTGGAAAGCGACAGAACTTTGATGCACTGCTGTCGCTGTATGCTGCTGAGGTCCAAGAGTCGGGAGTTGACGGAGCAGTGAAGAAACACTTGCCACATCTAGTTGGTGGACTGGCGGGAGCGCTGCTGCACTCGATCATTCAGCTGGGGTACGCTTACCACATTGGCGGGGATCGTTTAGTGGCGGAAGGGTTGACGTACATGCACTTTGCCTACTTGTCCTTTGACGAGCCGCCGCAAGTAAATGGGGAGGAACGACTGGACAAGAAAACATTGTCACGTGGAGAAGCGTTGCACCTTGTGCGACTCCTCAGCGGTAATGAAGTGTTGCTGGGTGAGATGCGTCGTAAACTTCAGGCAAAACCGCTCGCTGATCTTGAAACGAGCGGCCTGCAGAAGCGGTTGAGCACAATGTCGGGCGACCCGGATCGAGGGAGCGCTACTGCGTTCCTCATGATTTGGGAAGTGATCAACGGCTACGATCTATCGAAGATGGACGGAAAACTTGCGCTTGACTTGGCATTCTGGTTGTACTCGATGATTGAGCACAATGACTTTGTTATCTTGCACGCGGTGACATCGGCGTGGGCTCTGCAGCAGGTGGAGCATTTGCTGGATCCGAAAGACCGTCAGCGCTCGTGGAAAGTGTGGCTTCACGTGGCGTTATCGGCGTTCGTCACGAACAACTGTAAAGACGTGCTACAGTCGGACGTGTGTGAGCAGCAGCTGCCAGAACCGGAACCGTGGCGACAACTTGTCGCAAAAACACTGACGCTAGCAGATGGAGGGCTACTGGAACGCGATTTGGTGCACGTGTACAAGCTTGTGCAAGTCGCGCGTGATCATGCCGAGCGCATGGAGAATGTGTTCCTAACGGTTGAAGAGCGGGATTTGATTACCCGCAAGAGCGCTATGAAGGTCATTTCGTGTGAGTTCGGTCCGCTGTAGCTCCGTCTCGCTAAATCTGGTTGAGGTCTGTCAGGACTTTCAATCATCTGCTGCTCGCCTCTAGCCAGTGCAAAAGGCACGCTCTGCATATCACGCATTGCATACTGACAACATTTGACGTGTTGAAGAGCACGTGCATGTTTTAGCCGTTGGTTGAATATAATGCCACACATTGCTGCTCTTGATCGTACCCGAAGTCACCGACGAGGCGATATTCAGTCGATCCTCTGAAAAGACATACTAGCATGTGATGATTAGTCATCTGTTTTCTGAGAATTCATAGTCGGTGCTAATTGGCTGAACAACATCGACACTCAAAGCGAAAAACATTCTTATCCGTGCATTATAGCCAATGAAAAGACATTACAGACCTCAGGTGGTCAAATGTGGACAACAAACGCAAGTCGAGCGACCTCAAGAGCTCAACGTGGCAGCCAACGCAGCCGTGACTCTCGATCGCTATTGACCCGCACGCACGTCCACGTACCATGCCAATGGAGGCTTTCTTACACCTTATGCGTCCCCTTGTCTTCGGAGTGCTTTTCATGTCTGTCATCGCTTCGGCAACGCAGTCTGCAGCTGTCCCTATCGTCGACAATGTCCCGACACCTTCTCGAAAAGACATGGTCGACTACATTCAGTGTCGAGTATGCGAGACGCCTGAACTCACAGGAAGTGTACAGGACTCAGCGTGTGACTACGAGACGGTCGACAAGGCAGTGAACGAGCACTTCCACCCGCTGCTGGACGAGCTGTCGCGCCTCACGTTTTTTCGCTACTTCAAGGTGGATCTTGGCAAAGAGTGTCCCCACTTGCCGTGGCAAGGTGACGGCATGTGCGCGAGCATTGACTGCGCTGTCTGTGAGTGTCCGTCGCACGAAATTCCAGTGCCGTGGAGTCAATTGGACCAGCAGGAGATCCAGTCGCGTCGCAGTCAAAGCAGTCTTGGAGAAGCTGGTAAGCCCTGTGACGAGCAGACGGGTGAAAGCACCTTGTCGAAAGTCGAGCGCAAGAACGCTGTTGCTGGTGAGAGCTTCAAGGCGTGGGAAGAGGTCTCGAGTGCCGACGTATGGGCTGCTCAGGGCGAAGAAGAGGAGACGATGACGTACATTAATTTGCTGGAAAATCCTGAGAGATATACGGGTTACAGTGGCGTGCAGGCTGAACGTATTTGGAAGGCAATTTACGAAGAGAATTGCTTCGTGCCACGGAATGAAAGTGCGCTAGACAGCATGTGTCTGGAAGAGCGGGTGTACTACCGTCTTATCAGCGGACTGCAGGCTTCCATTAATACGCACATTGCGCTGACATACAAGTTTGGCAACAAATGGGGCAGCAACCCGTCGTTGTTCGTCCACCGAGTTGGCAAGCACCGCGATCGACTACAGAACCTTTACTTTGCCTACCTGTTCGTCATGCGGGCGATCGGCAAGTACCGCCATGCATTGTTGGCGTATGACTACAACACGGGTAATGTTGCTGATGATCTCCGCGTGACTGAAATCCTTCGTCAGCTCTTGCTCGAGGGATCGAGTGACGCTCGGACATCAGGAGTTTCGTGCCCAGTGCATGCCGAATGTTTGTCCGTCCTGTCTGGCTTCGATGAGAGTACGTTCTTTCGCGTTCAAGCTGACGGACTCTCCGCGGACCAGCTGGCGTTTGCTAAGAAAGGGAAAGAGGAGCTGGAAGTGCAGTTTCGTGAGAAGTTTCAGAACGTGAGCCGCATTATGGACTGTGTCACGTGTGAGAAGTGTCGGCTATGGGGCAAGTTGCACACGATGGGATTGGGCACTGCCATAAAGATTCTCCTTGCGGAAGACGTCTCCACAATCCCGGAATTGCATCGCAATGAGCTCATCGCGCTCGTCAATGTAGCCAACAACCTCTCCCGTAGTGTAGATGGCGTGAAATTGATGCGAGAGCTCGAGTTTGTCGAGGCCATGAAGCAGTTTGGCTTCGTCTGCGGTGCTGCCATTGTGCTCGTGCTCGCCCTCATCGCCATTTTCCACAAGAAGCATAGAATGCGTGCGCACAAGAAGCAAGAGTAAGTGTAGAAGCTCGCACGTATCGTAAGTACACAATTGATATCCACGGACGTATCGGTCGTACTCGCTCTGGTTGCCTGCATCGACACGACGCATTTCAACTCACTGGTTCCTGTAGTCTGCACCGCACTGCGACGAACAAGGCAACAACAGCATAAATTGCAAGACCGACTGCTCTCATCAAGTCGCAGCGGGTATGCAACTTTCAATACTTGAACGAGTGACGCTTGATTCCCACCTCAGCAAAAGTCGCCCCCGCGCCTGTCCATCGGTCTGACTAGCGACAAGTACAAAAGTCTGAGACACGCGGTCTCCAAAAATAGATTGGCGACTTTGCGACGTTTCGGGTTCGCGAGCCAGAAATAAGCGAATCAGGAGCCACTTTGGCTTTTCCCCAGTAGAAGTGCCTTCATCCGAATGTTGTCCCGTCACCTCTTTAGCCCCGTACGGATGCGCACTTTGATCCTCAGGTCTAGCAGCGTACTTAATGCGGACTCCATTCCTCCCTGTGTGTTATGGTCGTAGTTTGCAAGGAACAAGGCAGCCTCGTGCCGCATTGCCACGCCATCTTTTCTCCGTGGCTTCGCTGTATCCACGTTCGTTAGGCCACATCAAATTAATCGGGTGCAATATCGGCGCAGCTTATCAGCTGACGCAGCTCTTTGGTTGATGTGGATATGTGTGTCCAGACTCCAGGTGGACAATCCGTACACGGGAGAGATCTTTTGTGAGGTCGCATATGACTCCAAAGCCGAAGCGCACGCCAAACTCGGTGCAGCCGTGGAAGCGCAGCGTGACTGGAAAAATGTGCCACTTGACCAACGTCAAGCTCTGTGCACCCAGTGGGTGAGCGCTCTCGCTGGCAATGCAGAGTCCATCGCACATGAAATCTCGGGCATGATGGGAAAACCAGTGCAGCAGGCGCGCAACGAGGTCAATGGGACTATTGAACGTGCCAAGTACGACAGAGATGCACCAAACGAGATCCCGTTTGATGCTGCTGACGCTTTGCACAATGCGTTTTGCAACGCTGTAGGGCTCTTATTTACCTGTCGGATGAAGCGTTGCGCACGGATTCGTTTCCAGAAGAGAATGGACTCTTCCGCCAGATCACACACGATCCTGTTGGCGTCGTTTACGTCATCGTACGTTCTCGTTTGAGCGAATAGTTGCGCTGCCAGTGATGGTTCCTGACGTTAGCAACCGATTCGGTATCGATTCAGGCTCCGTGGAACTACCCTCTCATGACGGCGGTCAATTCAATCATTCCTGCTGTACTCGCCGGGAACTCGGTGCTGTTGAAGCACTCGCCTCGCACTCCGCTATGCGGAGAGCACTACCAAAAGACGTTCGAACAAGCTGGGTTTGCACAAAACGTACTGCAGTCTTCACTTGTTGAGCACGTCACGGCTGCAGAAATCATCCGGCGCCCGGAGACCGCTTTTGTATCGTTTACGGGATCTGTCCAAGGGTACGTATGCCTCGATGAAATGAATGCTGCAACCTCCTGTCTACATCTGATTTTGTGTTCTTTTTCCCGTCATATGTGAAGAGGTCGTCAAGTCCAGGATAAAATCTCGCAGCGCTCAATTGACATAACGTTGGAGCTTGGAGGAAATGTAAGTGCAGCGCAGTATTGATTTCCCATGACGCTTTTTCTAAATGCTGTGTTTTTCGCGGCTTTAGGATGCCGGATACGTTACAGCCAACGCTGATGCTGAAGCTGCAGCTGAAGGTCTGGTGGACGGTGCTTGCTATAACGCTGGTCAATCGTGCTGCGCTGTCGAGAGGATCTACGTTCACGAGTCCAAGTACGACCAGTTTCTGGAGAAGGCACAGAGTTTGTTCGAGGCATACCATCTAGGTGACCCGACAGACCCGAAGACATCAATGGGTCCGATGGCTCTTTCTGCAGCACCGAAAATGCTAGATGGTCAGGTAAAAGATGCTGTGGCAAAGGGGGCTCTCCAACTATCGGGCAGCGGAATTGTGGCGGACGCTTCCGGAAAGGGCCGCTTCTACTCTCCGACTTTGCTTGCAAATTGCGATGGTTCCATGGCCATTATGACGGAGGAATCCTTCGGGCCGATCGTTGGTGTCGAGCGCGTGTCATCGGATGCCGAAGCTATCGAGAAGATCAACAACAGCAAGTACGGACTGACGGCATCGGTCTTTTCATCAGATCGTGACCAAGCCATGGCTTTGGGCTCGCAAATAAGCGCTGGCACCGTGTACATGAACCGATGTGACGTGTTGGACCCCTACCTCCCTTGGACGGGCCATCGTGACTCAGGAAAGGGCATCAGCCTGTCAAAGTACGGATTCCATGGCGTCACAAAGCTGAAATCGGTACGTTTCTACAATCAATTCTGTTGCGTGCTTGATCACTAACGTCGCAGGTGCTTTTCTTTGACTACTAGTGGAATTTTTGTGTCTAGCGGATACGAACGCGTTCGTACCGAAGAAAATATCGGTACACGTGAGATGTACTGGATAGGGACGGATCGTGACTAGTCGGATTGGTCACGCAAGCGGATTTGATTGAATTGTGCTAAAAGAGTGCGAATCGCTCTCACACTCAGACCTCACTCTTTCACCGGCGATGCGAATACATTGACTTGCAGCAAGTGTTTACCTCAAGATCAAGCCGTTGAGACTGTTGAGTTGGCAGGTTACATCACTTATGCAGATGAATGTCCCTGCACGATCTTCTTCGACACGAGACCCAACGTTTTTTGCCACTGACTTACACCTCTCCAGGACCCCCAAACGGGTTGACGTGTGTCTCGCTCGTCACATAGGCCGACGATATGCCACCATCAACGACGAACGACGTTCCAGTAACGTACGATGCGTCATCACTAGCAAGGAACAATGCCGCCTTGGCCATCTCTGCAGCCTCTCCGAATCGACCCATAGGCACGTGCACGAGCCGGCGCTGCTTCTTTTCTTCAGTGTCCAAAAACTTCTGCAGCAGCTCTGTATTCAATGGACCGGGACAGAGCGCATTCACACGAATGTTCTCGCGAGCGTGAAGTGTCGCCAGCTCACGAGACATGGCAATCACCGCGCCTTTGCTCGATGTGTAGGCAAGCTGGGGCGTCGCAGCGCCAAGGAGCCCTACGAACGAGGCCGTGTTGATAATGGACCCGCCCCCTGCACGACGTATGGCCGGGATGCCGTACTTGCAGCCAAGAAACACTCCCTTGACATTCACGTTCATCGTGAGGTCCCACACGTCCTCTTGGGTGGAAACCGCGTCGTCATCGGCGCTGTGCATGATCCCGGCATTGTTAAAGAGCACGTGGAGCGCCCCAAACTCCTTCTCGGCCACGTTCACCATCGTCTCGACGTCCCTTGCACTGGACACATCGGTCTTCACCGCAATGGCTACTTTCCCGCTCTTGCCCAGTTTCTTGAGCTCCTCGTGGACCAGATCAGCAGTCTCGGCAGCTGCTTCTGCGTTCACATCTGCACATACGACGCCCTTGGCGCCTTGCTTGGCGAACAGAATGGCCGACTTGCGGCCAATGCCACCGGCAGCTCCAGTGATCACGGCCACTCGACCGGCGAGTCGGTTGCCGATGACGTTCATGAATAAGCGAGGGAACGCGCGGCCGTTTGTGTATCTTTGGGACAAAAGGCGCTTGGGGTCGTGAGACGGTTGCAGCCTTTCGGTTCTTGATCCGACGACGCTTCGTGGAGAAGATCCGTGTGGCGCACTTCAGTTTACAACACAAGGTCTGTTCGCGATCACGGAAACAATCCGATTTGTTTTTTAATCCAAGAAGGGACAAGAAAAGGACGGCTGGATCTTTCGCAGTCGCTGAGACAAGAAACTGCAAGAAACGACTTCACCCTGACGCCGTCCTCCGTCCAGATGTTTGTTTCTTTTATGTTCTTTACACAACGCGACAGAGAGTCGATAACTAAGATAACATCTGCCACCCGAGTCGCCGTATCTTCTTCGTCACACAATGTGCATCTTCTTGTCACAACGTGAAAAGACCACTTCAAGGTCAGGTGCCATTCACCAAAACGATAAAGACAAGCTCACGTCCATTATGCTGGCCCGTTTCGCCAAACGTCTGTACCACCGGTCGCATGCTGCCACTTCGCTCGCAATGAGCTCGGCCGCTTCGTCATCGTCTCCTTTGAAGGTCTTAGTCATCGACGGTTACGCACCCGAAGGCCGCGCCGAGCTAGAAGCTGGCGGCGCGAGCACAGCTGGTGCTCTTTACACCCAATTGCTCAACAAGTCGGCACCTCCAGGCGTGACAATCGCTTCCGACGTCGTGTACCCATCTGACACTGACTTTCACACTCCTGAGCTGTCGAAGGTGAGCTAGATAGTGTTTTTACATAAGGAGGTTGTAGTCCCTGGAGCTTGTTCCGTGAACACCGAAGTGACCTACTTGGACAGTACCATGCAGTGGCGTGGACGGGATGCTCACTGACGATCCATGACGGTAATGACCCGCGTGTTGCCAAGCAGATCGATCTTGCTGAGAAGGTGTTTGACAAAGGTGAATACAGCCCATTGTAACAATTTGTGGTGTTAAGCTGGTTGACATAGTTTTGGTGATACTGTCTTGTGCCAGGTATTCCTCAGTACGGTAGCTGCTGGGCGGCTCAAATTGCAGTAGTAGCTGCAGGAGGTGTTTGCGCAGCGAATCCTCGTGGCCGTGAGATGGGCATCGCACGCAAGATTCACCTGTCTCCGGCTGGCCGTGCACACCCGATGTTTGAGGGAAAGCCGACGGTCTTTGACGCTTTTACGAGCCATTATGACGAGGTAACTCACCTGCCACCTGGGGGACTTGCCCTTGGTGGGAACGAGTTTACCGCAGTGCAAGCTGTTGCAGTACGTCACAAGAAGGGCGACTTCTGGGCCGTGCAGTATCACCCCGAGTACGATTTGTACGAGCTTGCACGGCTGACCTACTGCCGCCGAGCAAAGCTCGTAAACTTGGGGTTCTTTGCTGACATGAAGAGCGCTGACCAGCACGTGTACGACCTAGAAACTCTTCACCTCAATCCGTCTCGATATGACATTGCCTGGCGTCTTGGACTGGATGCTGATGTCATGAGCGAGACCGTTCGCCATTGTGAGACGCGTAACTTTATTAAATACCTTGCGCTTCCTTACAAAGCGGCTGTTGGAGCCAAGTAAGCGAGTGCATGGATAAGCAGATCACTGTACCGCGTAAGTATCGCACAAACGCCATAGAAGGTGGTTTCGTTTCACAATAGTGTTGAGCTCGTGCCAGGACTCGTACTAGTTATTGATCTTGTACAGGAAGTCGCTGACAGAGAAATTACTCGCTGATCGCAAGCATGCAGATTTTGTGATGGGTATTGACTAGATGCGTACGGAAGGAAGACCAACATTTACTACGAAGCTCTATCGTGTACGTTGAATTTCAACGTGACTGAACGCGAGCTGGGAATATAGTCGAGGGGCTGTAAAACAAGGTTGTCAAGTCCGACATGCAAAGCGGATATCCGGCATCTCATTTTTCAAAAAAATGCCCCAGCGTCACGACATCTTCCGATCGTCATTTCTCACCCCTGTTATCACTTTCCAGACGCCTCATTCATCTTACAAGACGAAGTAGCGCCTGTTATACGCTCAAGTTCTGTCAGCCTTATACCTGGTATAGTCTGTTCAATGTCGATTGACTCAGCTAAGATGTTCAACGTTGTGGGAGTGTCTATGAACCAACTCTGACTTCAACGTTGTCGACCGACCCGCTGCATCCGTTCACTTCAAACGACCCTTCACTAACCTCAGGTCGGACAAATTCCTCGGTTCCGCCATTCTCGGCGCTAGCAACGCCTCAGTCAAATGCTCGGTCTCGTCAGGCACATATTTAGTATGGTTTGGTCTCGCGATCAGTTTCTTTGCAATGTAGCCGATCGACTTCACCCGCACGTTGACTTGTGTGACGCAAGACATGCTACTGTCTACTCTAAGCTGCCGAATACCTGCCGCATTGGCCACACTTAGCTGCCGCTAAGAGGCGCCTTGTCACTAGCAAAATCAATGGTTGTCTTTTATGTGTGCTTATTGCGAGCCTGAAGGGTAGAGCTATTAGTGACTGTGCGCACACTGAATGCCGCACTTTTTAAACTTACTTTCTGTTTGTCAGTGCGTTGGATGCGTGTCTGTCTGTGAAGACCACTTGGTGTATCGTAATCGTCGTACGAAGTACAATTTAGCATGTCCCCACTTACAGGTAGACATGCAGAATACTTGCAGCTCTATGACTAAGTCACTATCACGACCTCATCGAGAGTGTTGTTGGTCGCACACACGCACCAATGCCCGCACACTGTTGGCTCGGAAATTATCAAGGGTGGACAGAGGACTACTTCGTAACATTTTTACACTTACTGGCACGAAAGTTGTAACGGGGTGAATCGTTACATAACAATTTATAAGAAATTGTTAATAGAATATAACTATAAGAGTGATATTCTCAGAATATTGTCATAAGGACAAATATTCTGTAGCACTTACGAGTAGTTCCTAATTGGTTGATATAGGCCATCATATCAACCAACGAAGACGCGCCACGACAGACGCACGCAATGAGTGGTGAGCAGATAACTGATTTACACATTTGTATTTAGACATAGTTAGATGAAGATAAATAGTGATTTATTGCAGACATTAACTATTATAAATACAGTTCTACTTTTTACTTTAACCAAGTACTCGCTTCTTCTTACCGTCTTCCTCTGCACGTACGAGTGTACGTGAAGTTACGAGGCACCGCCTTATTCTGTCATCAGAATAAGTAGCTTGTACTGTCACCAGTACAAGCTTCAGGGTGCCCCGTTACACCTGGTAGCACTTCGTAGTCCGTCCAAGGACCGCGTTCACATCCAACATGAATATGTTGGATGATGAAGATGACCAAAGCTTTCACGCTACGCGTGACGGCTACTCCCATTTGAGCGATGTCGAATGGGATGCGGTTGAACGAATGGGTTCGACCATGGGCATCCATGCTGTTAGCGTCATGCTAGAGGCTCTCAATAGAGATGCCCAACATGCTACTATCGCCAAGTTCATTCAAAATGAACTTGACGCAGAACGCGAGAAAGTAGCCTTGCTTCACCAACAAGGTGCTCAACAAGCAGAGTTGTTGAGAGAACAGGGTGCTCAACAGTTTGAACTGTTGAGACAGCAGCAGGCTGCTGGTGGCGGGGTGATGCACTCGCGTCGACCCGAGACTTTGAAGATTGACATCTCCAAGTATAGGGGGGTCGAAGAAGACTCCCTCTTGAGATGGTTCGTCGAATTGGATGACGCCATAAGGGCGCGTCGCATCGACGACGGGGATATGCAAGTTGCATTTGCCCAGTCAAATCTGGCAGGACGTGCCAAGACTTGGGCACTGGGGCTCAAGTTGCACGACCCATATGCGTTTGGGTCGTTGGAAGTCTTCAAGTCGCGGCTCAGACAAACGTTTGAACCGTCTAGAGCTGAGTTCAGGGCTCAAACCGAACTCTTGAAGCTCAAACAAGGTAAGCGTGATGTGCACACTTACGCTCAACATATACGACATCTCACGAGTTGTATAAGTTCCAATCCGGTGGATGAACACACGTTGGTTTCGGTGTTCATGCAGGGTCTTGCGGATGGTCCCGTCAAGACTCACCTGTTCCGGCTTGAGCTAGATTCACTAGAACAAGCCATTTCCATTGCGGAGCAGGAAGACTTCAGTCTGAGACAGGCTCGCGCCAGCTCGACATCATATCGTCAACCGAGACGATATGACAACGGAGGTCCAGAGCCGATGGAACTCTGTTATGTAGAGAGCGAGAAGGCTCGCTCTACAGGCTACAAGAAGTTGCAGAGATGCAACAGATGTCAAAAGACAGGACACTACGCTTACGAGTGTAGTGCCCCTCGTCCAGTGTCTCGCGACACTGGGCGTAGTGACCGTCCACCCATGAGAAAGGGGCAGGGACGAGGGTCCGTAGTTGGTGCAAAGACGCAACAACGGGATGGACCGTCAAAAAACAGACAGGATCAGTAGGTGCGGAGCACCCTACTGGTCTAGCAACGTCAAGAGAATTTGTAGGCCTCTTGATGAAGGTTTCTCCCAACACACAAACGTTGTGCGTTGCTGCTCTAGGTAATGAGGTCTCACTCATTACCTTGAAACTCGAAGTGACGAATAAGTTGTCCCTTCGAGCTCTAGTCGATTGTGGGGCGTCCAACATTTGTGCGACGCCAATCGCTAGAAGATGGTCACTTTAAATTCAGTGAATGTGACACACCTCCTACGAGGATGACGGTACGTCTTGCGACAGGCGCATCCGTAACCGTCATGAAGCGTATAGTGAAGATCCACTATACGCTAGAAGATACCCAATATGACGATGACTTTATCGTATTGGATTTGGATGACAAATTTGATGTCATCCTTGGAATACCGTGGCTCAGAAGGTACGAACCACGGGTAAACTGGCAACATCGAACAGTAACGATGCCTGCCGCTTGTTCATCAGATGGCCATCTGACGAACATTTTGGAGCGTCCACAAGCGTGTGGATGTACTACGAGTGAGTGCGATGGCCTCACTTGTGGTATGGTCGTTAGTACGACTGCACAAAACCTTAGTGTAACAAACGGTTACACTTCGGAGCAAAGTTCCGGCGGCTGTGGGGAAACACAGGCTGCGCCGAAGGTCCACCACTCGAATAAGTCGAGTGGACCGGGACAAAGATGTATCCCTAGCGGGGAACATCTAGAAGAGAAACAATCGATCGCTTAGGTTAAGCGAAACGATAATCCTGGATCGACTGGAGAGTCTATCGTAGAGGATCTCGCTGTGGTTGCGCAACCACAGCTAGAGGAAGTAAAGGGAATAAGTCCCAAGATTAAAAATACGGTGGAAATAAGTTCCCCGAAACCCGCGGGAATAAGTCCCCGGGAAGCCGAAGGAATAAGTCCTTCGAAGCCTGAGGGAATAAGTCCCCAGGAAATGACAGAGACATTGAATGTCATAGTCAATAACGGATCAAGTGTAGGCGCTTATACACTTGATCTGATTGCGCCTCCGAAGTTGACTTCGGAGATCACTCAGTTGCCAACGCTCGAACATAAAAGGTTCTTGCGTGATCTGCGTAGTGGCAAAGTCAAGCAGATCTACGTACTCGTCGCTGACGACGAGTGTGTAGCCGACATAAGGTCAGCAACAGTGTTCACTGAGAACGAGAGAGTCCTCAGTAGTTCATCTATGGACGAGAGTGTCCTAGATGAAAAGACACGAGTTGAGAGATAGGACTCATAATCATGGGAATCGCTCAAGACAAATCCTCTCTATGAAGATTTGGTTGAATTCAAGGATGTATTCCTGAAACTGTTTCGTGCGAATTACCGAAGGATATAGGTACTCGACACGAGGTCGAGCTTAAACCAGGCTCGAAGTACTGTGTCATGAAGCAGTGGCCACTGCCTCGTGAACAAGTACTTGCGATCGACAAGTTCTTTGCCGATCGTTTAGCTGCGGGCCATGTGAGGGAATCAACTTCCCCACATAGCTCTTCGACCTTCTGTGTGCGAAAAGCAACAGGAGGGTGGCGGATAGTGCATGCATTTAACAAGTTGAATGCTGCAACGGTACTGGCTCAGACGCCGATACCGAGGAAGGACGTAATCATTGATGGTATGTCAAAGAGTACCATCTTTTCGTCCATGGATTTGATGGATGGCTTCTATCAAATCCTTATGCGGGAACGGGATATACCCTATACCGCAGTTAGCACGCCTAGCGGCATGCTCTGGGAATGGCTAGTAATGCCACAAGGGCTTAGTAATGCCCCTGCCACGTAAACAGATGTGTATCGAATCTGTTGAGACCAGTACGAGAATTCGCGTCGAGTTATTTCGATGACGTATTCATCCATAGTCGACCTATGGATGGAAAGTCGGACGTTGAGGTTCACAGGTACCACGTCCGACAGGTTCTTACAATCATGCGAAAGCATCAATTGTATGCAAACCTCAAGAAGTGTATATTTGCCGCAAGCGAAATACCACTTCTTGGGTGCATCGTTGGTAAGAACGGTGTACGTCCTGATCCCGAAAAGATCAAGGCGATCACCGACTGGCCTGTGCCGGTCGATGTCAAAGGTCTTCGAAAATTCCTTGGGCTAGCGGCGTATTTGCATAAGTATTCACGCAATTACGCCGAGATGACTGTGCACCTCTCTCGTTTGCTGAAAAAGAACGAGAGGTGGTTATGGAACGCTTAATGTCAACGCTCCTTTGAGGGTATCAAGCAGAGCTTGATACAATCCCCAGTCCTAGCAATAGCCGATCAGGACAGGCCATTTCATGTGGTCTGTGATGCCAGCGATTTCGCAATCGGCTGTGCATTAATGCAGTACGATCTTGAAGGCGTTGAACGCGTCGTCTGCTATCAGTCGCGTCAGCTGCAACCAGCTGAGCGGAACTATCCAGTGCATGACAAGGAACTCCTTGCCATGAAGTATGCACTCGCGAAGTTCAGAGTCTATCTATTAGGAGATAGACCCTTCATTGTTTACACTGACCATGCGTCATTACGCACAGCAGTGAACAGCCCGCACCTTTCACAACGAATGGCGCGGTGGTTGTCATTCTTTGCAGAATAAAACTTTACGGTCGAGTACAAACCAGGACGACTTAATGTCGTCGCTGATGCACTCTCACGTCGTCCCGACTTTGAAACAGTTGTGAAACCCAACAGTGAGACAGTCACTGTTGCGGTTATGACGTCCTCAGTCCCATCTACAACGTTGTATGATGATGTGAGGCGGGCATACGCCCAAGATGGTGAGATTGTGAAGTTGTTGACACATCTCTCCCAACCATCCCGAGAATCGTTGAAACGATTGTCGCCTGCGTATCGATCTGCATCAGATCGATACACTACTCGTAACGGTTTACTGTCTTATACAGCCGTTTCTGGTGACACACCACGTGTTGTCATTCCAGATGATACTGATCTGCGTTTGCGGATCATGTTCGAGTATCACGATGCTCCTATAGGAGGACATCGTGGCCGAGAGAAAACATATCTCACGGTAAGTCGAGACTTTTACTGGCCCCGCCAGTATCAGTTTGTGCGAAAGTATGTTCGCGCATGCGAAGTCTGCCATGGAGTGAAGTCAAGTCCTTCACTGCGTGCACCTTTACAGCCTCTACCGGTTCCGGCTGAGTGCTGGGAATCCATCTCAATGGATTTCGTCTTCGGGTTACCCAAAGACGCACGCGGGAATACGGGTATTCTCGTATTTGTTGACAGATTCAGCAAAATGGTACACCTTGTGGCTGTACCAGAGACAATCACGGCAAGTGGCTGTGCTTGTGTCTTTATTGACACCATCTTCCGACTTCATAGGTTGCCCCGTGAACTCGTATCAGACAGAGATCCACGATTCACTGCTGATTTCTGGCGTTCCGTGTTCAAATCACTCGGAACGCGCTTGAAGATGTCAACATCTGATCATCCAGAGTCAGATGGTCAGACGGAACGTGCCAATCGTGTCCTTGAAGAGATACTTCGAGGATACGTACACTCCTTTAAGAGATGGAGTGAGTTTTTGCCAATGGTAGAGTTTGCCATCAACAACTCGGTGCATGCGTCCACGACACATACACCGTTTTGCGTGAATGGCTTGCGCCATCCGCGTGTACCCACCTTACTAGAGTGTAACTCTGGTTTAAGGGGGGGAGGGACTCGCGCGAGCAAAAACCGATTTGGTTCACGCTCATCACGCTCTGACGAAGAAGTCATTGCGTTTGATGCCGATATCGATAACATCGATATCGAAGAAGATGATGCCAGTGAGAGTGCGGAAGCCCTCACTGAAGAAGATGATCCCAGTGAGAGTGCGGAAGCCCTCACTGAAGAAAAGGTTGATGTTGCTGCAGTGCGCTCACAGCACACTGAAGCTAACGAGTCATCAGATGAGTTCATACTGGCTCGTGAAACGGTAGTCCGTTTTGTGCAAGACTCCATCGCCGAAGCGATGGATAAGCAAAAGCAAAACGCTGACAAGAATGGAAGGGCAAACACTCTTTTATTTAATAAAGGTGACTTAGTCCTACTGTCTACGGTTAATCTACCAAAGCATGTAGTGACTAACTTGGGTAGCAATAAACTACTATTCAAGTACATTGGCCCATTTCGTGTATTGCACCGCCTAGGCAATGCATACACGATCGAGTTACCACGTAAGATGCGAACGCATCCCACGTTTTACGTTGGTCGGCTTAAGCCGTACCATCAGTACGCTGCTTCTTCCGATGAAGAACGCCCTTGTGCTCAAGCATCTCGCAGAGAGCCTTGTGCTCCCGATGGTGGGCATCGACAAGGGTCTGAAGAGCAGTTATCTCAGCCCGAGACCGATCAACATTCCCACGAGCTACCCTTAGCTCGTCACGCAGAGACGTCAGAGATCTCTCGTTCTCGAGCTGAGCAAAGGCAAACTCAGCTCGATGCTTCGAGGCAGTGTCCGCCATTTGGAGACGCCTATTCCGCTCATGTTCGAGATCGTCGCGTAACCCTTGCGTTACGCGATCAAAGAAGCTCTCAGGAACACACCGATCCACATGATCGTGTGGAGAGCGTCTTTCCTCCTCCTCCACCTCCATTAGAGGACTCTCGTGGTGGCCAGCGCTATCTAGTTGAGCAGCTGTTGAACCACCGCGATGTGAACGGTCGTCGGACGAGTTATCTCGTCCGGTGGCGCGGCTATCCCCCGTCCTGGGATTCTTGGGAGCCCCGCTCCCAACTGATGATCGACGTACTGGGTCTGGTTGAGCAGTACGACGCGGCACATCCTGTGCCGCAGAAGGACCGCCGGAGAAAGTCTTCCCGGCACGGTCGTAAAGGGATTTCAGGTTGTCAATCCCTTCGTACATCTCAGTAGAGACACGTACGCGCCACCACGGGCTAGTAAGGAGGTAAGCCTCCTTAGGTGCTCGTGCAGAGTTGTTCACACAACATGGGCACGAGTCTTCCCAAGAGAGGCAGGGTAATCCTTTCTCCCTTGACAGACGATGCAGCTTATAGCGTGCACCTGTTGGGGTTCGCTTTTCAAACTTATCACGAGCTTTGATAAGTTTGTCGTTCCAAGCGTCACGACCTACATCCTCGAGGTTATGGATGTAGGCGTTCCACGCTTGAAGCAGTGAGGGACCATCACGTTTGTGATTCCCACTGTACCATCGATGTTTGAAGAAAGCATCGATGAAGAATTCATGTTCAGCGCGATAGTTTTTCGCGCTGGGGTCAAGGTGATGGATCCTTGACGAATCGAACAATCGTGTTCGATAACGATCACTCGTCGTCGCCGACAGGTGATCCATGACGGATTTTGGAGGCATCCATGCCTTCTTCTCAGGAGCGAGACGCAACACATTGCGGTCCCGCTCTTCCTGCGATGTGCCGACAGAAGTACTGGCACCTCGCTGTGAAGTGGTGTCAATAGGAGAACCGACACCACTGTTAGCGCCCGAGTCTCGCGACCTCAAGCGCCTTCGCTTCGGCGATGGTTCATCTGATGAATCAGATGAACCAAAGATGCTACGACGCATAGCATCATCCATGCCACGTTTGGCAGGCGGCTTAGATTCGATCGCCGTCGATACGGATCCGTCTTCCGTATCAGGAGAGTATGAGACACCGAGCTCGTACTCTGTGAAGACACGAGTGTCTTCATGACCAGCGCCTGTATCACCAAGTGACACAGGCTGAGTCGCTTCAGCAACCGATGAGACATCAGTTGCTGTGGTTTCTGCTTCGGCGTCCGCACAGAGACGTGCGGACGCGCTCTCGGCGGCCTTGCTCGCGCATCGCATGGGCTTGTTAACCATGCGATGAAATGTTGGAGAGTGGACTCGAACCAACAAGTGCAAACCCTGTCCCAAATGATTTGGGACGAGTATCCATTTAGTCAATCAGTCACTAAAGTGACTGATGGTTAAGGGGGGGGGTGATGTAACGGGGTGAATCGTTACACAACAATTTATAAGAAATTGTTAATAGAATATAACTATAAGAGTTATATTCTCAGAATATTGTCATAAGGACAAATATTCTGTAGCACTTACGAGTAAATCCTAATTGGTTGATATAGGCCATTATATCAACCAACGAAGACGCGCCACGACAGACGCACGCAATGAGTGGTGAGCAGATAACTGATTTACACATTTGTATTTAGACATAGTTAGATGAAGATAAATAGTGATTTATTGCAGACATTAACTATTATAAATACGGTTCTACTTTTTACTCTAACCAAGTACTCGCTTCTTCTTACCGTCTTCCTCTGCACGTACCAGTGTACGTGAAGTTACGAGGCACCGCCTTATTCTGTCATCAGAATAAGTAGCTTGTACTGTCACCAGTACAAGCTTCAGGGTGCCCCGCTACACTGCCAACTACCTCCCATTCTGAGCCACTCAGATGGGAGTAGCCTTCACGTGTGACGTGAAAGCTGTCGTCTTCTACGTCCAACATGTTCATGTTGGACGGACTACAAAGTGCTACCAGGTCTAACGGGGCACCCTTTGTTTGGGGTGCCGCGAAACTTCACGTACACTAGTACGTGCAGAGGAAGCTGATCTACTCAAACAAGCTGTTTGTGTAAAAAGCAAAAAGAGAACTGTACTAAATATAGTTAAGCAATCAATACAACTCGAATCTTTATCTAACGATATTGAAATTACGTCTTCGTATGACGACAATCTGCTCACCACTCATTGCGCGCGTCTAGCAGCGATTGGTGGTAACCTATGCTTAGCATGTCTTCTATCAACCAGTCTTTAAGCAGCGCATGAATATTATCCTAAAAGGAATAATATTCCATCAATGTAATCCTAAAAGGGGATTATTTTGGTGGGATATTGTCATGCTAGACAATCTCCCTATTGACACCGTTTGGTGTCAATGTCATGTAACGGGCTACCCCGTTACCAGCTTCGCAGCAAAACTAATATTCTATTGGACAGCTGGGGTCGCACCAGTCCAGTGGCACCATGAACGTCGCCTGAGTCGATCGCTGCCGTTTGTTTGACTATCTATGCAATAATAGCTTTATTCTATGTCAATTCTAACTTGGCACCTGGAGCCTTATATCATTCAGTCATCCATTGAGTAGCGTGGTACACATTAATTCCATCACGAAGTGGTACTGGTTATGCAACTGGTGCGGGATTGGCAATGTTTGCATCCGGATGGTGCTGAATTTGCGATTTACTCGTACGATATTACCTGGCGCGGAGTGCATGAATGGCAGCATATTCGTTTCACGAAAAATAGTCTTGCACAAATATACTAATTTGCGTATCAGATAACATCTCAACTCAAATTAATTGCGGAGGTCACTAAATGTTTACAGCTTGCAAGACTTTTAGGGTAGTTATCGTGAGAGAAGCCGTTTAAAGCAGTAGCAGAGACGATGTTCCACGTACAGATATGTTCGACGTCAACGATACCATCGCCTTCAGAAACGACTGGAAAATAAGTGTGCCGGACAGCAGAAAACTTGTCCGCACGTGAGGACTATGTATGTCCACGACAACAGCAGCTAGGAAAGGTCTAAATTGCAGCCAAGATCGATATCACCAGAAGAGGACCCATTGCTGTATGATGCACAATTCCCGCCAACTTGATCCCCAAGAAGGACCAAGATGCATTTAGATCACCGACAGCTCAACAAGGACCAGTGGATGAACTCACATCCTTCTCAAAGCAAGAACTTGGTCAATACCCGCTGGAAAAGCAGAAGTTTGCTAGTCACACAACACGACGCAATGCAGTACAATCTTACAAAGACACAACCACCGCAGACGAGCCTCGTCTGTCTGCGCTTCACAATTAACTCAAGTGATGTACATCCGACACGTACTCAGTAGAGCCGTCATTTCATTCGCAGTTACATGGTGCTTTATGAGCAATTCACTCACATATCGCCAACCTGTCAATCCAAGCTTAACGGCCATCCCGAGTCACTAACAGATACCACGCCTAGTAGTCTTCTTCTGCGCCAAACATGTCCATGCCGCCTCCCATGTCGACCTCCTCTTCCTCTTCAACAACCTTCTCCACTACTTTAGCAGCACCGGCATCAGCAGCAGGAGCACCACCAGCAGCAGGAGCAGCTCCTACAGATCATCAAAAACAAGGTTTAAAAGGTCAGTGGGCAACTGTCAAATAGAAAACAGCTAACAAAACAGGGCGTACCAGCGGAGGGACCAGCCAGGAACTTCTCAACGTCTAGACCACGGCTCAACAGGTCAGCAAAGAGCGGCGCAACGTACGCAGCCACGTCGTTGCCCGAGGCCTCGAAAGTCTTGGTCAAAGCGTCGGCCGTGACCTCCACACCAGCATCAAAGAGCGCCAGAATCGCCAGAGAAGCGGCAAACTCGTCGCGCTGGGTCTTGCTGAGGTCGGCGAAGGACATGGTGCGTCAGGAAAGATAGAACTGAATCGATTTAAGCGGAGGAGCGGAAATCAGTCTGTGCTCGGGCCAAATGGACGCGAATGACTGGTCCTCCAAACGCGCACGGATAGTGGCCAATGAATGCGATGAGGGGACGGAGGGGGTGTTGCGATTTTGTTTGTGAACCACACGAACTGAAATGGGTTGCTACTGATTCATCGAGCATCAACTGGACGACCAGCATCGTTTAGAAAGCTTTTCTTCGTCTCGAGGTGGCTTCACGATGGGACCAAGAATGCAATCTAGATTGTAGATGGCGCCTTCCCTGCCCCCAACACATTCTGTAATCTACCGTGCATCGAAGCACACTTGAATGAATAGACTCTATGCACTACCACACACAGTATACGTATACCACCGGTAAAGTGTGTTTGTGTCTGCATCGCGGTTGTGCGAATGTGTGAACGAATCGAGTCTCCCGAATGAGCTATCCATGCAGTCGCTATTCCAAGCCAAGGATATAGCAACTGTGCATAGATTTCTTCGCACATGCGAGTTTCTTCGCTTCGATTTATCGGCAAAATAGATGACACATTACCCTGCTATCGTGAAAGTTTTCTAGGTTGCTTGGAAGTTAGGGCAATGTTGATCTGTAGGTTTCTGTTTTTTCTGACGGAAACCACGGTGTCTGTTAAAGGATACGTTGAATGCTGGTTATACACATTTGTACCACTGCGGGCCACAAGCAGCACGGCTCGGCGTTACGGTACTCCCTATACAACGCGTGGACCCTGTCCAAAAAGCTACCTTTCCTCCTTAACAGCTTGATGCTAAAATGATTTGGAGCAACTGGTCGCAAATGAGCACGCTATGATATCGCTCAAACTTGCATGGCACGGGATAACGAAGTATCGTCGTCGAACGATCCGTGACTGCGGACATGTTGTAAGCTACTGATTCTTCAATAGCATCTCGACTTTTGTGAAGCTCAGCATTGCTACCGAGAGACGAAGGGCTGAAGATTGACGCAAAACCGCGTCGTGAAGTCAGATTGCTGCTCATAGACAAACGGACATTTAATCTTCATGTGAATAGCTGTACAAGCAAAAGCGTCCAGCAGTCGAATCGATTTCCACGTCTTGTCTCTTTGAGCTCCTCCTGGGGTATCGGTCTTCGTCATAATGCCGCAAGAAATCGAAATAGAAGGCAACAGCCAAGCTTTACCGCGACTGGATTCTTCACAGCGTTCCAATGGTGGCGATGGAGATATCCGGGAGTCTTTGGATGTCGTAGCCCTAACACGCGTGCAACGTCTTTCGGGTGTCATCTCCCTGTCAAAGGTAAGCGCTAATTGCGCGTGCACGAGTGCGGCAATTCTGCCCTGCGAGGAAATGGGAACTGACTACTAATTTGTAGGCGAGTTCTCGAGGTGGTGGTGTCTGTCTATGCGTGGACGAAAGATTTGACACCACCTTTTTACCTGGTTGAATAAGAAAACGAATTAACTGATCCGCAGCGAAAGACGCGCTGTCCCTTATTCAATGCGCTAACTAACTGCACAAGTCAAATGGAGGCGCGGGGGTCGCATGGTCGTTCCCAAAAAATGGACCCCCATGAGACACAATTTGACACGCTCCGTTTGTTCGGCTTTCCGGCCTTTTAGCGCTCCTTTCGTCGTCCTAAACGTGAGCTAAAACCACGCGCGCCAGGCCAGACAGAAACGGGACCTGCTCTCGCCTCGCTCACTTGGTTTTCGTATGCGACAGTCTCACATAGCAACAACGGCAGGGGATATTGCCTTGCATTGCTATCGTCCAACACATTTGAGCTTTCCAGCCGTCGTGGCAACACAAGATACAGCGGACGAGCAGGCAACCTGACGACCTCGACGGTTTCTCGCCTGAGCAACGCACGCCCTCGTGTCTCTCGTCTTCCACGCGCTCGCTCGTCATCGTCACGTGCATCATGGAGTGGGAAGCGCAGTGTCTCGAGTGCGACGAAGTGCTGGACGACGACGACGAGCTCCTGAGCACGCAGGAGTCCGATACCCCCAGCCAAAAGCAAGGCCTTGGTCTCGTCGGATTCGACGCACCCTGGACGACCGAGCTCTCGTTCGAGGAGCAGAGTGTAGGTTGTGCATACACCTCTCTCTCTCTATCGCTATCTATCCATCTATCTATCTATTTATCTACCTGTCTATCATGCACTTGCTTTGAGGTGGCTCTTTTTTGTCATTCTGGTGACACGTATTTGTCTTTTATCTGCTGCTTGGGTTTTATTTATTGTTGTTAATAATAACAATTCGATTGCTTGTCAACTGTTGTTTTATGTCTTGATTGTGGACAGCTTGTGGCTTTAGAAGATCGAGACGTGGACAGCACGTACCGTGCCATGCTGCGCCAAGAGCTCGTGCGACCGGATTTCTCGCAAGAGTACGAGTACCTGAAATACCGGCGCGTGCTGGTTGACTGGATGACTGAAGTGGGGGAAACGCATCTGAGGATGCGCAAGGAGTACGTGCACGCTGCTGTGGGGTATCTGGAGAAAGTGCTGGCGCGGCACGAGACACTGCCTCGGAAGGACCGGTTTCAGCTCCTGGCACTATGCTGCTTACGCGTGGCTCTCAAGTTTCTCGGCACGGAAGAGGAGCTGCCGCCGATGGCCGAGTTCTGGGAGATGGGGAACCGCATGTATTCCTTTGACGAGATTAACGACGCCGAGGCCGACATTTTTCAAAAGTGCGTTGCAATGCCGACGGCAACTTCCGTTATGTGCTCTGTATTGATGCGTGGGAACTTTTGCTGCTGTGGGTTTCAATCATGCCACTACTGTCGTGCTGAACTTGCTTGCTGCGTGCGTGGTGGTGTATTGTGCTATCTACAGACTGGGCTTGAGACTGACGGGTGTGATGCCGCTGCACTTCCTGCAATATTATATGGGCCAGACCGTGCTGTTTGCCACTGACCGAGTGCTGGGATCCGAGCTTGTGGACGAAGCTCATGGATACTACTGCAAGTATGCCGAGTTCTTTGTGGACCTGGTGCTGCAGGAGTACACGTTACAAGTGTATCGTCCGTCTGTCGTAGCCGCTGCTATCCTGGTGGCATCCCGCAAAGCGCTCGGGGTCACGCCACTCTGGAGGGACGAGCTGTCGACGCTCACTGGTTACGATGAGGAGCAAGTCGCGCCGTGCTTTCGAGCTCTCTGGAATCACTTTGAAGCGGCCTTTGGTCGTCAGAACAAGAAACACGAGCGGGATGATTCCCCTTCCAGTGTGGCCGCATTTTAGTCTGCACGCGGTTGTTGCAGACAACTTCTTGACGTCATCATGGTTACTTCAAAGACTACGATGACGGCCGGAGGTGTGGAGGAATAGGTATTAGGCGTAGTCAAGTATTTATGTCGCAGTCGGCTTCTTGCTGCTGCGATTGGGCTTGTGTTTGCACAAGTGTAACAACGCAGCAGGAGATGCTAGCGCTAGCGCTACCGTACGTGTGAGCAATCTCGATCATTAGATTACTGGCACTCATTGATCGAAGTAAAAAGCTATCAAGTTGTTGCCTTGAACCTGTTCAGTACAGCCAACCAGCACAGTAGCATGCATACTTGTTCAGCTGGCAATTGTCGAGGCTTCACCTTTTCCGATTGAAGTCAACTGCTGCAGCCGAGCAGCTATGCAAACCATTTAGTTGCAACCGCACGGACGTTATACTTTAGACATTAGCACTATAGACATTGCTTCATCCGACTCCAGTCAAAGCGCTCCGTGCTCAAGACCATGGCAGTGAGCGATCAGAATCACCGATTTCGCCTCCTTTGACACGATCCTTCACCTTCACGTCGTAGTAGCCAACACCTGGACTCTCGCTCTTGGTAATGAACGAGTCACGTGGAACCCGAGCACGTGACATTACGGCTCCGCGGGATGACAGTGAAGTAGCCCCAACCTCCGACGCACTCGTGGTAATTGCCTCGTACTTCTGTGGCATATAGTTGTACCGCTTGGTCAGATTCTTGTGCATGGCTCCGCGCGGCGAATGGATAGCTCCCCTTCGAGCAGACTGAGCTGATGAGTTCGACGTGTTGGACGATACCGACACGTTGTCGGCGTTCGTGAGAGTCGCAGCACGAGCCGTTCGTGCACGGATATTAGCAGAGCGAGCCACAGGCATGGATTGCGCTGAATACCCCGATACCGATGAGATGTTTGACGAAGCGTAGGCTCCCGCACCACGTCGAGGTAGACCAGCTCGCTGGTCCATGGCCTCCAATACCTCCGGCGTCAGTCGAAAGTTGGACCTACCACTGCTCACCGATCTTGCTGCTGCAAGATGTGAACGAGTCGCATCACTGTGCTTGGTGCTCGCACTTCGCTGCTGCTGCGGCTGTTGCCGGAATGTTGCAGTACCGCTCGTTTCGCCACGAAGGGCTAGTAGCTTTTCGGAGCATAACTCAAGCTGACGCGCGATCTGCTTCGCTTCTTCGTGCTTACGCAGCAAAGCCACCTTGAGCTGCTCTATTTGCTGGACAAGTGCGGCTGCCCCATTATTTTCTAGTCCAGGACGTCGGTTCGGCACACGTGCGTCAGGCCGTTGCGTGCGCTCCAGCTGGTTATCAAGCCTATGTTGATGTGTGTGACCAACCCCATACTTTTCTCCACTTTGGCTACGAAGCAAGTTTCGGCTGGGACCACTTTCATTGCTGCTGCTGCTCCAACCAACGTGACGATCAGCAGACTTTCCTTGACACCCTTCCTTCTGCTGCAAGTAAGCCGAGGGCGCAGCAGCCGGTGCTGGCGGTGGTGGAGATGGTACTTGGTGCTGCACAGGGTCAGGCAATATTGACGATGTCACCAGCAGCTCGGGTCCTCGGAAGTGGATATCCAGCGGAAGTGTCGCATTCTTAATGACATCGTGCACCTGACGAAGTCCCATATCTTGGAGCGAGGTCCCCGCAATACTCACGATCGTCACACCTGGTGTCAGCCGTGAGAAATGCGTCGCTACGCTCTTGGGGTAGATAGTGCCTACCTCCGTGTTACCATCATTTCCACGTTTCATCGTGAATCCAAGTGGAAGTTTGTGAAACAACACACAGAACTCACTCGTCTTTCCAGCACCATCGACTGCGCCGTCCTTTGTACCATCGACAGAGCACATGGCTGCACTCTGAGCACTGCCATGTTCCGCAAGAGCAACTCCAAGCTCCAGCTCGTCACCACGAGCGCAACACTCGCAGATCGGCGTCCCCGCCACCAGAAATTCCTGCTTCTTGCGATGGAAAACCACGTTGCACTCAGGCACTTCGCTGTCCTTGAACGAGGCGTGATAAGCTTCAGCTGCTACTCCAAGCAGCGCTTCACATGGCCATCGGGGGTTCACAACACAGCGCAGAGCGACGCCTACGACGTTGACAAGGACATCAAACTCGTCACCATTGCTCGGCTTCTGCGCCGTCTTTTGATATGCAGCCAGCGTGGATGCAGGCAGCAGTGTCTCCTGTGGTGATTCCATCGTGCAAGCGGCAGGGGTCGCGGAGACACGGGCTGGCACGGAGCCAACGAACAGAACGTCTTGGCCGTCGAGCAGCTCTTCTTGAGAACGACCAGCCGCGGGAGCGACAATATTGACCAATGAAAAGACGGTCGTCGTCGTTGTGTAGCCATTCCGGAAGCAGCCATCGTCCATGGATTCGGGGCTGACCACCCACCAGCTACAACAGTTTTCGAAATGACAAGACGTCGAAACAAGTCTCGCAGACGCGATCAGGTTTGAGCACTTGGAACTTGGGGATCGCAATCTTGTGGCTCGAGCAGTTGTAACACAGCGTGCGACCGCAGTGGCGACAATGGTGTTTGCGCATCGCGAGACGGAACGCTATGTGGCACGAGGAACACTCGGTCGTTTGCTCGTCACTGAGCCGCTCCGGTGCCTGTGACAGGTTGCGCAGCACCGGGACGAGCATCGAACCTTGATTCGTGCTCTCGACGAGATGGACAACGCTACGACCGGCGGCATCCAGCAAGTGGACGTAGGCTCCTGCACTGACCAATGCGACAGCAACGTCTTGACTCCCTCGACCGACAGCCAGATGCAGTGCTGTACTACCATCTAGACTTTGTGCGTGGATACTGACACCGTGTTCAATCTGGGTGCATGGACAATCATGGAAACGACAGGTAAGCACAGACAGTTAGAGCATCTTCCAGGCAAAGAGAACTGCGGGAGATACGCCACTTACAAACGAGTGGACAAGGGAAGCTGGACCGCTTTGGTGCGAGCAGAAGAGATGCAGCGGAGTGTAGCCAAACCAATTGGATCTGTTTGGATCCGCACCATTCTCTAGAAGAAGCTGCAGCATCTTCTGACATCGTTCGGACGGCGACATTGCCGCAAGGTGAAGACCAGTGTTGCCCTTCAAGTCTTCTTGGTTGATGTCAAACCTACTCAACTTGTCGGACTCCTCCAAGTGTTCGCTAATAGCATTTCCATCATCCTTGCTAGCCTGTTCCACGAGCTGTTGATATTTTTCGGAACGAGAATCATCCGTTGACAGGCTACTGGCAGTGCTTTGGTCTGGACTCGTTGCCAGCGTTTTAGTGCTTGAGCCATCGGTATCATGAAGTAAAACAAGGGCGACTGCTGTGTGCCCGTTAGCAGCAGCATGATGAAACGCGTTCTGACCTTGGTCGTCAACAATCTCGTGGTCTGCGCCATGGCGGATGAGGTAGGCTACTACGGCAACATCTCCCCGTGCAGCAGCAATGTGCAACGGCGTCTGTCCTCGCCGGTTTGGAATGTTGGCATTCGTTCGGAATGTGCTGTTCAGCAAGACCTCCACCGTCTCGATATTAGCCGCATAGTGTAGCGCTGTATTTCCTTCCTCATCAGGCAAATTAGCAGCGGCATTGTGCTGTAGCAGTAGCTCTACCACTGCACTGTGACCCTTCCGACTTGCAATGTGCAGCGGTGTTTGCTGGTGTCCAAACTCAGCTGTAATGTCTTTATCGCCGTCTTTTAAGCGCGAGATCAAGTTGACATCGTCAGCATTCCGTTCGATCAGAATCTCACAGTGCTGCACGTTCCCACTCGCACTTGCTAGAAAAATCAACGGGATCTTGTCCGTGAGAAGAAAGAATGGCGCGCTTTCGTCTACTAGAAGCCGGCGAATGATCGTGTTGTTTCCACTTTCCAGCGCTGCAACCAGCGGCAAGTCGCTCTCATCTTTTCCAACTCGATTCAAGGGTTCTCCAAGCCGCAGCAGTTCGTTAACGACACGACCAAGTTGGTATCGCACTGCAACAACCAGTGGTGTATCAGACCGTAATCGCAGGATCTCGCACAAGCGCTCCGTTGAGCACCGTCCGCCAGCGTCGCCCTGGACAAGCTCTTCAAACGCCACTTCGTCCATGCGTTGAAGTTGTTGCATACACATCCTCTGGAGTCTACGCACTGCTTCCGTGCACTTTACCAGCGCAGACCCACCTGTCTCTCCTCCAGTAGCTCGTCGTCCAGCTTGCGACAATGGCAGCGCCACGTCTGCGCCTTCTCTTCGTCGAGCAGTCAATGGATTTGTAGCCAGTACCGTGTCCATAAACACCAACACATCCATCGTCTTCTTTTGCACCTGCCGCGTCTTCGCGTCGCGCTCTTCTTGATCTTCTGCTTTACCGCCTTCTTCAACGACCAACACGTCCCCAATTCTCTTGACGCAAATGTCAATCAGCGAAGGCACTAAATACACAAACGCCGCACGCAAAAGCTGCAGCCAGAACTGTTCACGGCCGTGTCCTTCGTCGTCTCTGACGTCCTCAGCGTCCAGCTCGTTCGTGTACAGAAACCTCAGCAGCGCATAAAACACGCGGTACGGCGTGTCTTGCACGTGGATCTTCAGTGGAAACCGCACGTGACCCGGGGCTCGACTGCTCTTGGCGCGTTGCAGCGCCGAGTGGAACGCACCGCTGCGGAGCGACAGGACGAGACGATGGGCTGGAATCAGATGGTCCTTTCGCGTCGAGCTCCTGTCCTCGTCGTCGCTATTGTCGACAGTACGTAAGTCGTCACCATCTTCACGTCCTGAGGCTTCTGCAGAGAATAGAAACAGCACGTCACTCAGGTAGTTGGTGGCAAACAAGTGCTTGACCTGCAGCAGGTCCGACCTCAAGTCGTGCTCGTCTCGAGTCATGATACCCAAAAGGATAATCCGATGGTTATTTTTCTGTGAGCGCACTTAATATCAACTGACGCGTTATTTCAAAGGGGTACGGTGATGGACTGATTCGGTTACGTCCGACTGCGCGCATCGTCCCCTTTTTCGATTTTGGGTCGTTTGCCCATCGTTTGCCCATCTTTTGGGACCCGTTTCTATTCGTGTGAGTTTTTTTTTTCACTTGTCGTCAAGTCACTTGATAAAAAAAGCGATTCAATCGATGGCGGAACCCAACCTACACCTGCTGCGCCAGTCGCTCGAAGCGACGCTGTCTCCCTTTGCCGAGACGCGCAAGGGCGCCGAGTCGTACTTAAACTCTCTCTCTGCTCGTCCCAACTATGTGCTGCTGCTGTTGCAGGTCCTCGAGAGCGCGAGCGAGTCGCTGGAGGTGCGCCTTGCGGCTGCGCTGCTGTTCAAGAACTTTATCAAGCACAATTGGGACCCGGAGAAAGAAAAGTGCTTGTTTCTACTGGAGAAAAACGTGGTCAAGCAGCACCTTGTCGAGCTCATGTGTCGCATGCCCGAGACGCTGCAGAAACAGCTCATTGAGGCGCTCACGACCATTGGCGAGTACGACTTCCCCGCTCAGTGGCCCGAGTTGCTGCCTCAGCTCGTGCAGAAGCTGCAGACGGAGCAGGAGTGGCAGGTGCGCAATGGCGTGCTCTTGACAGCCAACACGATCTTCAAGCGCTTCCGCAACGTGTTCAAGTCGGACGATCTGTTTCGCGAGCTCAAACACTGTCTCGAAGTGGTCCAGGAACCGCTGCTGGCGTTCTTTAAGGAGATGGGCAACGCGCTGCGTGTGCCGGGAGTTCCTGTGGTGCAGCAGGAGCAGATGCTGGCGGCTTTACGACTCATGAGTCGCATCTTTTACTCGCTCAATTGGCAAGACTTGCCAGAGTACTTTGAAGACCACATGTCCGAGTGGATGGAGGGATTCCTGAGCTACTTGAGCTATGAGAATCCATCCCTTGTGGATGCGGACAATGAAGATGAACCAGATTCAATTGACCGACTGCTCGTGGCTATTGTGGAGAATATTAACTTGTACGCAGAAAAGTACGACGAAGAGTTCAAACCGTTCTTGCCGAAGTTTACTGAAGTGATCTGGAACCTACTTGCGCACCGGATTACGCTGTTCCCCAAGCATGACGAGTTGGCTGCCAAGTGCATGAAATTCCTGACGGCAGTAGCATCACGGTCGTTCCATCGCGCGCTCTTTGAGTCCCCGCAAGTGCTCACCGAATTGTGCGGTATTGTGGTCACGAATTTGCAGCTGCGCACGTCAGACGAAGAGCTTTTCGAAGAAAATCCGATGGATTACATTCGCCGCGATATTGAAGGATCTGATGGCGACAGCCGCCGTAGTGCTGCTCGTGATTTGGTGCGCGGTTTGCTTGGCAACTTTGACGAGGCGGTGACTCAACTCTGCATGACCGCGATTCAGACGCATTTGCAGCAGTATAAAGCTGATCCTGTTCGCAATTGGGCAATGAAGGATGTGTCGATCAACCTGGTGATTGCCATTTCCGCAATGAAACAATCTCGTCTGCGTGGTGTGTCTGAGGTGAACAGCCGAGTGCCACTAATGGACTTCTTTACGGCCGAGGTGCTGCCGGAGCTTTCCACTCCCAATCAAGCGTCTCTCATCTTAAAAGCTGACGCGATCAAGTTTGTCTCTACGTTCCGTAGTCAGATGTCGGTGGAAGTCATGGATCAGCTTTTTCCTCTTTTGATGAACTGCATGGATCCTTCACAGTTTGTGGTGCACACATACGCTGCTGCCTGTCTTGAGCGCCTTCTTATTGTTAAGGATCCATCGGGCACACTCCGATTCTCAAAGGAACGACTTGCACCGTATCTGGGTAAGCTGCTGGAGCACGTGTTCAATATCCTTGAACAGCCTGACTATCCCGAGAATGACTACCTGATGAAGGTGGTCATGCGAGTGATGAACGTGGCAAAGGAGGGCATCCTGCCTCTGACTGACATGGCAGTCAACAAACTTACCAGTATCCTGAACCGAATCTGTGCAAACCCCAGTAACCCGTCGTTCAGCCACTACCTTTTTGAGTCGCTGTCCGTGCTAATTTTAAACGTGTGCAAGACGAACCCCGCCGCAACCGAGCGCTTCGAGGAGTTACTTTTCCCGCCTTTTCAGAAGGTCCTGACAAACGACGTTGAAGCGCTCTCACCTTATGTGTACCAAGTGTTGGCCCAGATGCTGGAACTTCGGCCGAGCGGTGTGTCTGATGCGTACAAGAGTATGTTTCCTGTGTTGCTGAACCCTACATTGTGGGAGAGGATCAGCAACGTGCCCGCCATTGTGAAGCTCATTGAGGCGTACATGCGGAAGGCTCCGAACGACGTTGCTCAGTCTGTGCAAGGCATCCTCGGCGTTTTCCAGAAGCTAATCTCGTCCAGATCAACGGAAGCAAGCGCCTTCTCGCTGCTGCGGGGACTTTTTGCTTTCATGCAGCACGAGGCTTATGCCAATTTCCTGGGCGAAATTGTAAAAATCTTGATGATTCGACTTCAGACCCGCATGGCAGGTCGCAATTCCGTAGGGTACACGAAGGAGCTGGTTTACACGGTGTCCGTGCTTATTGGAAAGCTCGGCCCAGACACATTCTTGGCATCTTTAGAAGCTCTGCAGAAGGGTATGTCGACCATGTTCATCAAATCGGTGTGGCTGACGTGCAACGTGCGTGGTCGTGGTCCTGCAGAGCGGAAGGCTTGCGTGATTGGCCTCACGCGACTGATGTGCGAGACAGAACTCTGTGTTGCTGACCTGGACATGTGGACTGAGATGTTGGCAGCAGTGGTGAAGGTACTTGAAGAAGCCGGAGAAAATGGAGCCGTGGTGAAGGACGAGGATGAGTCGTTGCTCGAGCTGGAACAGACGGGTTATGAAGCTGGTTACGCGAAACTGTTCTTTGCGTCAGTGGTCTCGCTTGACTACTTGCAGGAATACCCATCACCAACGCAGTACCTTGCCGAGTCGATTGCCAAGTTATCAGCTTCCAAACCTGGCGTGGTGAGTCGTTCCTTGCCTCGCTATCTGAAGCATTTAACCGTGTCTAACCGTGCCCCTTTTTGTACATTTGTGCAGCATTTGGCATACGCCCAGACAAAACTGCCGACGCCAGCGACGCTGACAGTGCTGCAGTCGTACTTTGCTCAGACCGGCGTGCCATTCCAGTAGTTGGATGACGGGCTTACCTTGTTGCGCGACACGGAAAATGGCAAAAGGGAAGAAACTTGCAGCTTGCACTGAAAGTAGCTCAAGTGTTCGGTCTATTTCGTCAAGATGAGACGTTTGCCCGCTCTCCTCATGCATCACTGTTCTTCTCGTTTATTACAACGTAGTTTGCTTTCAATCATGTCGAAGGGAGTGTGTTTATCTATTGCTCTATGTGATGAAGACTACGCTAACAAGGGACTCGATACACCCCAGCGTGCTCAGTTGCTCTGGACGAACGAGAGGGAGCCACACGAGCTGGCAACGCACAGCGTTCGCACAGCATGTATACCGGTTCTCGTTCGAACAATATAGCCGTCGTTGTTGGACTGGGTGCCTAAGCAGCTGAGACGCTCTCGAGTTCACTGCGGCGCGTTGTACATGTCGATGCTCTCGTCAGACTGAGTGCGGTTGAAAGGCGTGAAACCCATATTTTTCGTCTGCATACGCTCGTCGCAGCGTTCAGCGTGCAATCGCTCGAAGTAAGCTTCGTTCACGTCGCCCGTAACGTACACGCCGTTAAAGCACGATGAGTCGAAATCCGCGAGCGCCGCGTTCTCCTGTCGCACGGAATCCTCCAAGTCCTTCAGTTCCTGAAAAACCATCCACTCGCAGCCAATCTCCTTGGCCACCTGAGCCGCGGTTTTGTTAAACGCGATAAGCTCCTCCGTCGTCGGCATGTCAATGCCGTAGACATTGGGATGCCGGATGGCCGGAGCTGCCGACGCAAAGTACACGGCCTTAGCACCATTCTCACGCGCAATCTGCACAATCTGACGCGAGGTGGTGCCGCGCACAATCGAATCGTCCACGAGCAGCACGACCTTGCCCTCAAACTCGGAGCGGATAGCGTTCAATTTCATGCGCACGGTTTTCTTACGTGCAACCTGGCCCGGCATGATGAAGGTACGTGCAATGTATCGGTTCTTGACAAACCCTTCGCGATACGGAATGTTCATTTTCTGCGACGCCTCAAGCGCTGACGTGCGGCTTGTGTCAGGAATGGGAATTACCACGTCAATACCGTGATTCGGGCGCTCACGCAATATCTTCTCCGCGAGCTTGGCTCCCATATTGCGACGAGCCTGGTACACCGAGACACCGTCGATGAACGAGTCGGGACGGGCAAAGTAGACATGCTCAAAGATGCACGGTGACAGCTTGGCACCAGCGATGCACTTCCGAGTGGTCATTTCTCCACTTTGCTTGATCACCATGGCTTCCCCCGGTGCAAAGTCGCGCTCGGTCTTGAACTCCAGCGTGTCAATTGCTACACTTTCTGAAGCCACGACGTAGTCGCTACCATACTGGCTCTTACGCGTGCCATACACGAGAGGACGGATTCCGTGCGCGTCGCGGAAGGCGACAATGCCAAAGCCATTAATCAGCACCACTGCCGCGTAGCCACCGCGGCAGCGCTTAAACACGCCAGTAACAGCATCTAGCACCATCTCCGTGTCCAGCGGCTGGTCGACGCGCCTGAGGAGCTCGTCAGCCAGAATATTGAGTAGCAGCTCCGAGTCCGAGTCCGTATTTACGTGACGAAAGTTCGTGTTGGCCAGCTGGTCCACAAGCTCGTGCGAGTTGGTCAAGTTGCCATTGTGCGCGAGTGCCACACCATACGGTGAGTTGGTATAGAACGGCTGAGCCTCCGAGCTCGAGCTTGAGCCTGCTGTCGGGTAGCGGCAGTGGCCAATGCCCATGTTGCCACGCAGATTCAGCATGTGGTTCTGCTTGAACACGTCCCGCACAAGGCCATTGTCCTTACGTAGGAACAGGCGCTTCTTCTCACACGTCATGATCCCAGCTGCGTCTATTAGAACATTGGCCACCAAAAGAGAGACAAAGGTGAGCAATGGCATCGATGGGAAGAGAGAAGCGGGGGAATGGACCGTCCGTACCTTGGCCTCGGTGCTGCAGTACAGTAAGTCCGTCGTAGAGTCCCTGGTTGCAGTGCTCGAACCTGTTTGCGAGCATCAACGCGATGATGCCGCACATGCTTCAGAGAGAGAGAGAGAGATGGAGAGATGGAGGACGTGAGAGTGGCTGGCTAGCTGGCTGGTTGGCTGGCTGGAAAGGCGTGGGTTGTGGCGGTGCAGCACATCGCGGTAGGTGATTGGTTAAAACGAATTGAAGCGGACGGAATAGTAGAACTGGTTGAAGTGGTTGAGTGGCTGTAGCCATTTTGCAATGGATCAGAGCTACAGGGATATTCATTCATTCATTCATTCGGTCATGTGCTACCGTGCTACCTGTTGGATTCTAGCGAGAAGCTGCACGAATCGTATAGAGTTCGTACGAGAGTTCCAGCGCTTCGTTGACCGTCTTGAGAAGCTCTGTGCCATCAGGCAGCTCATCAACTCGTGTGATGCTGTAGGAAAGGTCGGTACTTGCAGCCAAGAGTGCGTGCAGATGAACAACCCCGAAACGACTGTGGCTGTTGGCGTTGACGAGGTAAGCCACGCCGTCGAGGTTGCTCAGCAGGTGGTGTCGCACAACTCGCAGAAACCCTTCGGCTGTACTTGGCTCGCAGATGATGTCGCTGCCAATAACCACTTGGGCCTTGGGCACGGCCTCGATACTTTCAGCAAGGTCCCAGTCCAGAAGCGATACCTGCACCTCCGGTTTCGCTGAGTCAAACTCGTGTGTGAACGGTCTGTTCAGCTGCACATTGTACTCTAGCGCTGCGCATGTATCAGCTTGGTAGTCCGTAAGCGTAGTGTGGCTCGCATATCGTGCTGCAGTGATGCCTCCGAGTCCAAGACCACTGCCCACCTCAATCACGCTTTTGCCTACAAACAGGTCACGGCGCTTGTGAATCCAGCGAGCGAGGACAAAAGCTGCGCCCCAAAGCAGATAACCCGTTTTGCACTGTCCTGTCATGCGAATCGGGACCTGACGAATAAGCACATGCAGCGTGCTTGGGCTGCCATCTGGATCTTTGATAGCACTGTCGCGGACGTCAAAAGGCAGCGGCACTGCACGCGGCCACAACTGCTCCACTTCCCCCACTTGGCGTACGCGGTGTGGAAATGTGATAGCGGATGGGCTACTGGTGCAACCTGAGACGACCGCGGCAGCTGCCTGCAAGGAGGAAGGTATCATTCACATCCGGCAGAGTCAGCTTCTCGTTCTTTCAACAGACATCCACTGGAATGGCTGACCTCTTGGACATCTTCGTTCTCGTGCTCCATAAGATGCATTAGCAAAGGGTGGGCTCCAATACGCGCTACAAAACACTATCTAAGTAAGAAGAATTCATCAAGAGCCAACTATCTTGTAGCTGTGACCTCACCAATAAAGGTCGCGTTGTCTTCGTCAACCACTGATTCGGCAAGCAGCAAAAGCACCTACAGAAACCAGTCTCCGCATTAACAAACACAATGCGTGGACGATCTCCATCCGAACTCACTTCTCGCAGTATCTGCAGATCGTCAGCATTCACATCACTTTCCACGCGCTTCACGAACGCTGCCATATGGTCGGTCACAACCGTCAAGAACCCTGCTGTAACAACCACGACAGCAGAAAAAGCCAGAGACGTGAGCGCAACCAAATCACAACCAGTCGAGCCGCGTTCAGATATGATATACCAGTCCATCACCATACCGAGTCCGAGCACGCAGCGTCCATACGTGGTCGCAGCCAACGTGCGAACATACTCTCGTGCAGCCAGTGATGATGTCAGCTTCACGATCAGTAGACGCGCCGCAGCCACGTCCACAGCCAACGGCTTCGACGGCGTCGAGCAGAGCAGCACCATGTCCCCACTCAACAAGAGTGCGGCCCGAATGGGCGGTTACGCGGTGCAACGCACGTCGATGATTGGCTGTTAAGGTGACCAAAATATCCGGATAAAAACGGACGGATGTGGACCACACACACACACCCTTTCCACAAGGCGACGTGGTCAGGTTGAAGTGGTCGGTCATCATGTCATGGCTCAATGACTTGCAACGTACAGCGGGAGACCGTAGCAGATTGCAGCGTGGCCATTCAGATACTTGAGCTTGCATACGCTCCGAGAGTCTTGCAGCACCTCGGCCAGCGAGGGACGACGATGACTGAGGCCATCTCTGTCTTCGCTGTTTGCCAGGAGCCAGTCCTGCAAAATCTTGACACTCAGCTTGTCAATGTCGCGGTCAGTGACGTCCCAGAGCATGGCCAGCACTGCAGGGCTTCCAGCACGCAAATAGGCTAGCACAGCACCGTGTGGACCGAAAATGCCCTCACGCTCGAGACGTCCACTGCTGCAGCCGAAGAGCAGTGCAGCGCTGCAATCAGGCTGTAAACCGAGGACCTTGTCGCGAGGCAAGTACGCTTCACCCGAGCCGTGGCCGCAATAAATGAAAAGGTCGGAAGCTGCCAAGGTATTTCTGCGGTAAATGGACCATCAACACGAAGGAAAAAGCAAACTGAGATCAAGGCCGACACGAACGTTGCACAACTAACATACCTCAGTTCGTCGGGATCCGGGACTTCCCCAACTGTGCCTCCCCAGCCGTAAGCCGTCGTACCCTCTGCCAGTATCGGACCCAGCTGATGCTGTGTTGATCGGAGATCTCCGGCAGGATTCAGCAAGAACTGCACACGATCGCGTCGGACAAATCGCGAGCACTTGGCGTTCTGTACAATCAAGTCGAGTGAAGGCATGCGAGTGACGCCGCTACTAAGGCCCATCACATCCATTCCTTCCCATGGAAACTGCTGTAGCTCGTGGTGCAAGATCAAAATGGCACAGAAACGGTTGGCAGAAGGTTTCGTGGGCAGCCGGTGATCGCTTGAAAAGGCAGCAGCGCGGACTGCATTAAGTCGTTCGATCATTGCCTTCTTCGATCCGTCGGTGCTGAGGCCTTCTGCAGCAAGAAGCTGTCTCATCTCGCCGACTTTCATCCTGGCCAGTCTCCCTGTACTCAGCTTAGCCGAATTCGAGAGAGTCGCTGTTGACAAGCTTGACCTTGTATCGTTTTGCTCCGACCGCAATACGCTCAAAGCCTCATGCGCTGTCGAATCGGATATGGGCGCCCCCATTTCTGCTGCAATGTGCTTCAGTCCATCAATTACTTCGCGGTCTGATAAGCACTGCAGCGAATTAGCGATAGCGCACAACAGAGTCTGGTTCCTTTCCGCCAGTCGGACAGAGCCTTGTTTCCTCGCGACTAGAAGATCCCAGCAACGTTCGATTCTTTCGGGAGTACTGGGTCCCCCTACAAGTAAGCATCGCCAGAAACCCAGCGTTTCCTGCCTCAAATAGTCAATAACGTATCTTTCAATGTACAGCTTTTGCACTTTGTGCGTACCTGCATGGACACCAATGCGTTGTCGATGCGCTTGTCGAGCAGTTCGCGAGCCCGCCACCAATTTTCCTTTTGTTTCGTGTTCCAGGAGCTCGCTTCTTCGGCCGTATGTCCTGACAAAACCTCTCTTAAAACCGCAGCGAATGCTCGTCAGACCGGAATCAGTGTAACGTGACCTGTGTCGTAATAACAAACCTTGAGTCTTGTATGATCGCATCCACCTCGCGAATGAACGTTACCCAGACAACTCCGGGCAAGCGAAAGGAGACTGGAGTATGTCCATTTGTCTGTTGAGTCATGAGGTTAGATTGCATCACTTCAAATCACTTGTTCCACAAGTACGTACCGGTAGACGCGTGATCATGAGCTCGTGTGATAAGCTTATCGTCACGGACACGATAATCCAATTGTCCGGCAGCTGCTCAACCTGCTTATTAATGCTTTTGGCCATGTTCGTCAGGTATTTGTGCGACTTCAGCTCGTGCCTTGCAGCTGAACTTGTAGCCAGATGCTCAAGCTGCACCATTAAAGAGTCCCGTGATGAAGCATCGTTACCAAGCTCAACAGAAGATGCCTCTTTTACAGCAACCATACCAGTGCTGCCAGCATTCGCCAACAACGCGCAACTCATCCATGAGATAAACCGCACGCGATTGTTGTCGGCTACAGAATCATCTTTGCTGCCAGTGTTGTCCTCAATCTCAGCAAAATACGTCATTCCCAATGCTGTCCGTAATTCTTGATTGAGATGGGCAATACACAGACGGTCTCCGAGCAAGTACGCTTCTTCCAAAAAGGCAATAGTTTGACTGAGGCTAGTAAACGCACGATGTGAGGCCGAGCGCAACAGCCTTAGGTTAATCCGTCCTAGTTCAAGTAAACACTTCACTCGTTCCAGATGTGTATCGCAGGCTTCGATCGACTGCTTCAGTCGTTTCATCGAAATCAGCAATGCTTCAATTGCTGCAGAGTCCGAAAAATCGCAGATTTGGCTTTGCAGTCGTGTATACTTGCGCCAACACCGGACTTTCGCTCTACTTAGTCTCTTCGAATCGATATGCTCTTGATTCCCAACAGTGTCCAAAGCCTCAATTGCCCGTACGAAGCAAGCCAATGCTTGCGGGTAATCTCCTTCATTTTGGTATACATCTCCCCACTGAACAATCTCCATGCATCTTTGCTCGAGAAACGCCAAATCTGATTCAATGTATGAGTGATGCCAGGACGCCATGGCGCAGTCAGCGCGATCCCCTTCAACCCCGTATGCTTCCCTCTTTTGACGACACGAAAGTAAAGATATAGCTACTTTTGCCGTTTCCAAGTGGCTTGCATTGAGCTCCAGTTCAGCGTACTCATAAAAAGGGCTCCGACGGAAGAAACCCAAGTTTAGCCCGCTTACAAGACGCATCGCCTCCGTAAGATACACAGTAGCCCTACAACACAGCAAAATAAATGAGCATATACATTAGCACACAACAATCAAATTGCATCAAATTACCTGCGCGGTTGATCACACAAGGCGTAGAGAGATGCTATTCGACACAATATCATCTTGGCGGCAAGTAGCACGTCCCATGACGAACTTTCGAGAGCCATGAAGTTCAGCAGGTAACCTGATTTACGCTGCTGACTCTTCACGGGGGTAAGCTCTGATGGCAACTCAAACCCGGCAGGACATTCAGTAGACGAGGAAAGAGCGGTACACTTTTTTGCCATTTTCCAACAGATACGCAGCGCAGCTTTAGCCTCTGCGATGGCGCATTTACTGCGCCCTTCGTGAAAGTATAAATCCGACAGTATCACGTGAGCAACATACTCCCGCATCCTGACTGCCTTCGCAAACAGTGCCGTTTGGTATTGCCTCTGACTCGGTTTAATATCACCGAGCGTAGCCATCGCGTCATGCAAGTGCTGACACGTCTGGCCTTTATTATCATCAGCACGGGAAATCTCAGCAGCAAGCAGCGCTTTGTCGACAAGCTCAAACAACCTCAACTCGCTGTTGATGCCTACATCCTCCAATGCAGCAACATCTGACTCCAGAACTGATCGATTGACTGAACCAGCAGAGCCAAGTAACCATGGTACTGGTGTTATTATATCGCCAGCCAAACATTGAAGCGTCTTGAGTAGCTTTCGAGCGACTTCTTCCAGCGGTGAGCACGAAGTTATAGACAGTGTGTTGCATATGGACTGCAAGCAACATATCATGTAAGGCGCATCAAACAGGATCCCAGAAGTGTATCGTCCATCCCAGTACTTCAAGCATTGTTCGATGTCGGCAATCGCGCCATTTTCAGAAATGATAATATTCTCACGAGTGACGTCATTTGCTGACAAGCCTGCATAGCTAGCGATCACGGTAATCTCCATAGCAATCACACCACGCCATCCGTAAACTCCCCCAATATCAACCGAGGGGGCTCCAGCCACAAACTGAAGTTTCTTTACAGCAACGGTAAGGGAGTGATGGACGAGCAGAAGGGCCTCCACCGCAGCATTGAAGTCACGTTTGATGTAACAACTGCAGTAAACGTATTTGCGTCTTGCCAGACACTGGGAGACGTCCAGCAAAATATCGTGAAACGACTCCCCTTCTGTCACCTTCAGCCTAAGTTTCATAAACTGATCGTCCAAACAACTCTGAAGCATACCACACAAACGCACACGCGATTCGGCTGATACACCATCTGAGCGCGCAATCTCGACGCAATCCTCGGCTAGTGCGCTATCCATAGTTTTAGCAGACGCGCATTCAAAGGCATGTCGAAATGCGATCCACAGGAGCACAATCCGGTCGTCGGATATGTAGCGAGACTTGAAAACGCGAGCGATGGTGTTCAAAAAGGCTTTAAACGCGCTCACAATGAACTCTATTGCGCCATCGACCGACTTTTTAAGCTCATCGAGAACGCATAATACGTACTTGCTGACACTTGCTTGCGGAATTTTCTGATGGATGTCTGCACAGTACATAAGAGAATACTCCGCAAATTGCCGTGATCGCACCACATCTCCTTGTTCGCGATAGCAATGTGCCAGCAATGAAGCGATATCGTCAAGTTTCAGTTGAGCGTGTGCCGTGTGCATTTCATCAGCGGTGGTGCTATTACGCATCAAGCACTGCACGTATTTTTCTGCAAGCTGGAACACTTCTGTCAGCAATGAAATCGTTTCTTGGTAGTTCCCTGTTTTGTAGTATTGTGTAGCAAAACTATAACAGTCACGAGCGACTGATTTCAGATCACCAAGAACTCGCTGCAGAATCAATTCGCCTGGTTTTGTACCCATCATTGCGTTGTGCAAAAGCTCACGGATCAGATCCACATGGCAAGAGATTGCGTGCAGAGCAGACTCACTTGGAGTCGAGCTACGTGCGTCTGCAACACAGCACCGCACTATTAGTACTACAGCCATTCGGTGAAGTCGTAATTCTTCCACAATCAGCGCTTCGATGACGCCTGAATCGGTTTCATCAAATGTTTCGCGTAGTTCCTTTATAACCTTACACATGACACCAAAACTGCAATCGGTTAGGTCAGATGAACACAATCGCGCGTCCCACGAGTACAGACATCTGAGTGCTCACCTTGTCACAACTTGGTGGCGTAGCTGGTCGCTTGTCGAATGTTGAGCACTGATACCATAATTGTACATCGATATTGAGCTCCTCTTCAGACAGCGCATGACAAACGGCGCATACACAGAGAAGCATGGCAACCTTAACGATTCGAAACTGGAAGCCACAAACACTTCGAACTTGCCCAGGTATGCACTTGACGCCTTTTCATACCGGGCGACTAACTTGTCGGATGAAGTGCTGTGAACAAGCTCACGTATGGTTCTATCAGCTTCAGATCCTAACCTCTTGTCAAAAGTAGCTCTGCTCGACCCAGCTTCCGACTGGATGTCATCGTCTCGTTTCTCATCACCAGACGCACGCAAGAGAGCGCCCGCAATGGAAAATAAGAGGCACGACTGAATCGCCTCCGTGTTACCATACATACGTGCATAATTAACCGCGGCTTCCAAGATAGTCGCGCTTTTCAAATGCATTCCAAGCGACTCGCAAATAGAAGCGAAGTGTTCGAGCCACTGGATATATTCCCATTCGAAAGACTCAGACTGCAAAGTTTCGCCATAGAGCCCAAACAAGTTGCAACTTCTTAGTCTGTGAGTGCAGCACAATCGGTCCCCACCGTAATCGTTCGGAACGTACTTTGTAGCTCTGCGATGAGTTAGGACACGTTCGGAGCAGAGCGTTCTCCGACCGATCATAGAATGCACATACGTCCTCGAGCCCCTGATGCGATCGTTTGGACGATCGCTCATGCTGGACACCAACACGGAAAACCTAATCCCAAAATCCGTGAGTTTATCTTTGGCCTTGTCATTGCCACCTCTACGTCAGTACAAGCACTGCCACGAACTCACCTGCTGTATAAAGTACAGTGACAAGTAGTTTGAGCATCTGAGTACGAATGTCAATGCCGTCGAACGAAACAGAAGCGCGGCGCTGTTTGCCTTGGACGCGTTTTGATCCCCACTATCTACAGCTGCGGCACACTTCCACAAAAGCCGGAACGTCCGGTCACTAAAAGACGAAGCCAGCTTCGAGTTTTGGTCAGAAAGAGCTCGCACGTAGTCGATCCATGGAGATAGTGTGGTTTCTGCAACGAGCCGCACGGCCTACAGCATAGCAATGTAGCACAATCAGCTTCAGAGCCGAGCAATAAAGATATCCAGAGCCACCGTACCCCGTAGTTTTCGGCAGCAGCCAATAGCGTTACGCACAAGCTAGTATGCCCAAGAAGCAATCTGGCGTAATGTACTGTGTGGAAGCTCGTGGGTCTTGGAAACTCCGCCACAAGTGCCAACTTCTTTGCGACTACAGCCGCAAAGTCGATTTTGACCTCATCTCGCAGGTGCGCTATCAAATTTGACGTTGCTGCATCAATTTCACTGGATTCACCACACAGCTTTGTATGCTCGTTCCACAGACGGACATGAACACAAGTGGCTATACAACTTGCCACTTTCCGCATCTAGCCGCAAAAAAAGGCATCAGTAACCTGCAACGAAACCACTACACAATCTTCAAGCATCTTCACGTATTCCACTACTTACGTTTGGTATTTCAGCATACTTTTTGGCCACTTGGTAGAGCAGATTTTCCACCACGAGGTCCCCTAGACGCACTACATGCGCCAAAGCACACACCACATAAAGCGCCACACACGCTAAATCCAGTGCCGCCACTAGATCGTCCTTGTCTACAGCATAAACATCCATACAACTTCGTTGAGATATCTTCAATGACAGCAGTGTACGAAAAAGGTGCCGTGTACCGACCTTCCGCCGTGGCTGTACCCACATCCATGGCCGCGTACACCTTCACAACGCTCTGTACCAATTGCGCAGCAAAAACGACTTCCTTTCGCCTGCCTTCACTCGTCCGTTGACGCTTACGCTCTCGCTCGCCAGTCTGCCCTTGCGTCAACCACGCCGGTTGACGACGTTCGATAGCTGCATTGAGTGCTGCCAACACTACCGAAGTCTCCTTGCTATGAGCTTTGACGTTGTGCGTTAGGGCTGCAGCTTGAGCAGTGAAACACGCGAGCGTCTTTGTTGCTGTTCCGCGCCGCTGTACGAGCGTCAGCTGCTCGAGCTTGGCGCCATGCATGTTTGGAATAAACTGTCCACATACTTAGTAGTCATTCTTGCGGAAGAGTGACCCACCCGCTCGATCAAGTGAGCACTATAATTATACGTATACATGAGCGCTCGCGTACTGCGTCGAGCCTCGTGGATCACCGGACGAGAGCGATGGTGGTCCACTGCAGCCACCTCAGCCCGTGTCTTGACCGCACTATCCACAGAAGCGAAACAGTCTTGGCCTCAGCGCAAGTGCGCTATCTATCGCCTCGGACGCGTCGAGTATGAGACTGCGTGGGCCTGGCAGAAGCAGCTCATCCAGCAGCGCGTCGTGGCCATGCGTGCTGGACAGTCGGTCGACAAGGACGTGGTGCTTGTGGTGGAGCATCCGAGTGTATACACTATCGGCCGAAGTGGTTCGATGGACAACATCAAGTTCGACCTGGAGAAGGAGCACGTCAAGTTGGTACGCGTCGATCGCGGCGGTGAAGTGACGTACCACGGACCTGGTCAGGTCGTAGTATACCCAATCTTGGACTTGACTCATCACAAGAAGGATCTGCATTGGTACCTCCGTCAAGTCGAGGAGGTGGTGATTCGTACGCTGGCCAAGTTTGACATCCAGGGAGAACGTGTTGATGGACTTACGGGCGTCTGGGTGGAGAAAAAGCTGGACTCTGGTGACGAGAGACGAGCTGATGGGCTCCGTGAGCGAGCAATGTGCAAGATCTGTGCAGTCGGTACGCATGCAAGTCGCTGGATAACGATGCACGGCTTTGCACTGAATGTCAAGACGGACCTGCGCGGATTTGACCGAATCATTCCTTGTGGTATCGGTGACCGTGCCGTGACAAGTATCGAGCACATTCGTCCGGACGTGACGATTGAAGATGTACAAGGTGCTGCTATTGAAGCCATCGGCGAGGTTTTCCATCTTGACATGGAAGACGTCGACGCCAAGTCGCCACTATAGAGTGTTTCTTACGAGGTGACAAGAGACGTGTGGCTGATCTGTTCAAGCACACAGGCGACGATGCTGTCGACTGTTGCAAGACCACCATTTCCTACGCCCATGACAAGATGAGATGAGGAAAGGCTTTGCACGGAAAAGCCACGTAATATACACGACAATGACTACGTCCGTACCAATTACGCCGCAGGCCAATTTCTTTTCCACAGGCGGCACCATCTTGTAGCCAAACTCATCCAGCACTCGAAGCTGTTTTGCTGTGATGGGATGATTCCACATGTCCGCATTCATCGCAGGTGCGTATACAAAGGGTTTGGTCATGTTCCAAGCACGCGCGACGCACGTCTGACAAAAGAAGCGATACACCGTCATCGCACATACCGTCACCGTACACACCGTCATTACCATTACTACTTGCTAATCCCTTTCCTCACCTACTAGAACAACGTACTAAGAGATTGTCCGCCAAGCCATTTGCAAGCTTTCCGAGTGTATTCGCTGACAACGGCGCCAGCAACATCACGTCGGCCCAGTCTTTCAACTGCAGCGCTCGGAACCACACACACACACACTTCGAAGGTGAGTGTACACGCACAAACAAGCCACCCCACGCCAATTCCACTTGTACTCTCAACGTAGATACCTCAATGTGGCGTACACTGTCCCCCACAACCTGCCACGTTCGCCACTCGTCCGCATCGCGAACGATTTCAATGAGACCATCATTACTACCTGTCAAGTCTGTTTCAGCAATGAACTCGTTCCAAGCCGTCACGTTGTAGTCATTGGCACGTTGCAGGAAGAACTCGGCCGACTGGGTAAGCACCAGACACACCTGCATGTCTCGTAGATCTCGTCAACAAGAGAAACAAACCACTCGTTGCTGTGCTATAAACACATATCCCACCTCACAAGTCTCTGCCAGACGTACAGCAATCTCCGGCACCTTCACAGTCGCCACGCTGCCACTGGCGCACAGCAGCACGCGCGGCTTGGGGCTTGTCATTATCGTCTTGAGTGGCACTAAAGTGGGGATTGCGAAATGCGCGAGTGAGGATCGTTTTTGTCCAATCACTTGACGGTCATTTCGTTTGTGCTGGTTGAATGGAGAGACTGGTGGAGGAACTGGAGCGATGGGGACAGCAGCCAACGCCGCTAGCCGACCAAGTTACGACGCGGTCGCCGTCTCTGATAACGAACGTGACACTTCATGAGTATCAACTGCACGGGCTGAAATGGCTGTTACGCAAACACGAGCAAAGGTTGAGCTCCATCTTGGGGGACGAGATGGGGCTGGGCAAAACGCTGCAAGTCATTGCGTTTCTTGCAGCGCTCGTAGGTGCTGGTGGTGAAGGGAGACGCGGTGAAGATGGACGGTATCTTGTTATTGCACCGCTGAGCGTGTTGCCCACTTGGATGGATCAATTCGAGCAGTACGCACCGAGTATTTCAACCGCCATGTTCATTGGTTCAAAGAAAGATCGAGAGGCCGTGCAGGCGTTTATTGCGGGTAGTTCACAGGACATACCGCTGGTGATAGTGACGTCGTACGAGATGTTGCTGTATGAACACGAGTTCTTGCATAAGACTGTGTGGAAGGTGATGATCATGGATGAAGGGCATCGTCTAAAGAACCCGAAAGGACAGCTTCATGGTATCGTTTCGACTCGACTGCGATCCGAGTATCGAGTGATACTGACGGGGACACCTGTTCAGAATAATCTTGACGAACTCTATGCACTGCTATCGATTTTGAACCCAAGCATTTTCCGGGATCGAGAGTTGTTCAACGTCACCTTTCGAGACTACTTCTCTGTTAATGCACAACGGCTAGATGGTGATCAGCGTGCAAATCCTGATCCGGATAACAAGGCAGAGAAGTTGATGCAGAGACTGTTAACTCCGTTGTTGCTTCTGCGCACGGTCCAGGATGTCCAGGGTGCGTTTGAATTACCGCCGCTGTCAGAGATAGTTGTTCACACGCCGATGTCAGCGATGCAGCGCGCGTACTACAAAGAAGTGATCGTCAGGAACAGCGAGGCTCTGAATGGTGTTGCGAAGGCTTCTGGAGACAGGCACGTAATGTCGAGTGTGGAGGGATTCCGAAATGACTAAGTCTTGGAAAAGGCGTCTGACGCTGCTCTGTATATGCACATGTAGGGTTCCGCTGCTGAATATCTTACCTCAATTACGGAAAGCTTGCAACCACCCATACTTGTTTCCTGGAGCAGAACCTGAGCCATTTCAAGAGGGAAGCCATCTGTATGAGAACAGCGGCAAGCTCTTTGTTCTTCATCAGATCTTGCCGCGACTGAAACACGATGGTCATCGAGTGCTGCTATTCAGCCAGTCTCCACCTTTTTTGGACATCATTCAGGACTATCTCACACTTGAAAGCTTTGCGTACGAACGAATTGACGGGTCTGTGCGCGGCAAGGAACGTTGGCAATGCATCAAGCGGTTTCAGAAAGACCCCGAAACGTTCGTGTTTCTCATCTCGACGCGAGCTGGAGGTCTAGGGCTAAATCTACAAAGCGCGGATACAGTCATTTTCGTGGACTCGGACTACAATCCACAAACGGATCTTCAGGCGGTTGCACGAGCCTACCGGCTGGGTCAGACCAAGCCCATTCACGTGATTAAGTTTGTGTGTGCAAACACTGTTGAAGAAAGCATATACCGACGTGCTCTTAGGAAAATGCGCGTGGCCGATCGTATCCGAAATCTTGCCCGCCGAACGCATTGTGAGCAAGAAGTCGACGATGATGGCGCCACAAGCTTACTGGATATGATCCAGTTTGGGCTGTATCGACTTATGGAAGAGACTGTCAGTGAGAAAGAAGATGCGCTCATAACGCCTCTCGACGAGGATTACATTCGGCATATCTTGTCCCGAAAAAGTGCTTGTCCAAGTGAAGGCACTGCGGCTTCACTTGACGACGAAGTACAGTGTGACAAGTTGCTTGAATCGGGTGGAGATTTTCAGGAGGGAAATATGTACTACTTTGAGGGCGAGGATTACACAAAAGTCATGAGTTGCAAGACACGTGATGCAGAGTTGCTTCAGAAATGGTGCACTGAGGCAGCAAGTTACACGAAGCGACAAACGAAAACGGCCCAGAAGAAGAGATGCGAGCAAGATAAGGTGAACAAAGGTGGAGATGGTGAAGAAGATGAAGAACGGTCGATTGAGAATGAAGCAGAACGAGCTCGACAACGTCAAGAACAGCGCCAACAAGCGCTGGAAAAAAAACTTGCACAGTGGAAGGCCAACAAGTATACGTCAGCTGTTATCGATATTGACACAGAACAACATTCATCGCGTGCCTCTGATGCATTCACTATCGGTCGGCTATACTACAAGTCTGGAGACGCCAGCCAGCCACCTCTGAGCTCACTCCGTGGAAGGCCATATGTTGTTGTCCATTGCGTGGATAATAGCGGCGTCTGGTGCTCGCGTGGTTTCTTTCGCGCTTTGTCGCTCCTTTCACCTGTCGTTCAAAAGCAGTATGAAGCGGCTGGGCGCAACAATGATCTGAAGCTTGGTAGTGCCCACTTGATTCCGCTGCCATCACACGATGCCACCGACAGTCCAGCGTTCGTCGTCCAGTATGTGTGCTTACTAGTTGTGCATGCATGTGTCGGCAGAAAAAAGCAGCGCCTGGCGAAAGGGCTTCGTACCGTGCAGCTTGCTCGTCACGGCAAATCTTCGACCTTCCGCCTGCATGCGCTAGAGACGGCACTGCGGGCACTCGCACATCGTTGTCTTGAGTTGGGTGCTACGGTGCATTTACCCCGTATTGGCTACGGCACTCCGAACTTCAATTGGTACACTGTTGAGCGTCTGCTAGTCCGCAATCTTCGAGATGTGGACGTGGAAGCTACCATTTACTACTATTCTGCAAGGTAGGTGAGGGATTCGTTGAAGTACCAACGACCTCCAAGCTTGGCGTGTTCAGCAGCGCAAGCCTAACTTCCACTCGTACCAGCCGCAGACAACAGTACGTCCTCGCAACAACGTCTCGATAGCAGTGCAGCCATCAACCACGAGGCGTTGTGACCAGCGGTAAATCTGCTATTGAAGCAGCTCGCGCTCATTCCTGCGTCACAGAGCCGTGAGACTGATACTGTCTCAAGGACGATTACTTCCTCTTGCGTATAGACATGCTAAAAACGGGAATCGACGTGTCAGTCGTCGTACGAAGCTCCATCTGTTCTGCGCAACGCGGAGCTCCTCCTGACCGCCGGTCAGACTTGGTCGTGTGTTTACTGGCATTGCTTGTCCATCTTGTTGTTCTTATCTCAGTACGTTGAGATGTTTTGCATAACCAAAAGTGTCGACTTGCAGTGCAAATAGCTTTTTGCTTGAGATTCGACCACGTATTTCTAAAAAGGTTAACGCTACAATTACGCGTACGAGCAACGTACATTCAGAAGAAGCTTTTATTTTGGGCCACATTTTGTTTCGATGTCAATGTCGACAGATTCCACGCTGTAATTGCGCTCAATTAACACTGCGACGAACCGAGAATTGATCAGTACATCAACTTTTGTTATCTACTATTGTAATTTTTGCAAGCCCGAAGGGTGAAGCTATCAGTGAGTGTGCGCACGGTTGAATGCCGATTTTGTAAATCGTACTTATCGGTCCTTTTTTGTGTCTGTCAAATAACGCATTTAGGTGCACCTTGCACGTACAAGTCACTCTTTGGCTAGGTCAATATTGTGATGCACACATCTGATTGGTTTAGAATCGATCAAAGGTGAATATGATCACATGATCGAATGCGAGACGCTCAAAAGCAAAGGTCGATCGCGTTACCCAAGTATACTGTACTGTGTTAACACACAGACTACAACAGCATTACACGCATTCTTAGTGTCTGCCGTTGTACGGCCTTTTGCAACTTGATTCAGTTTATGGACTGGATTACTCATATCCAAGGGCGAGCTGCTCCCCTATCTTCAGACTGAATAATCAACCTCACACGGTCAAACCCACATGTTGACGCTCATTTTGCACACGTTTCAAAATCAACATACGGCACCACTACCCCCTCGTCTCTCCTAAGGAAAAAGAAAGCACTTCTTCATTTTCTCGTAAAAAGCAAAAACCACCGACCGACTTTTCGAATGGGTGAGCGTGGTCCCCTCGGAAGTAAAAAGCGAAAAAAGCACAGCAGATTTTTTCCCCCGTCACAGAAAACCCAATGGAAAGTATCCCGCAGCTACCACCCGGCACCACCTTCGTCATTGCAGATGACCCGGCGTTGCCGCCAGCTGTGTCCGAGCGACCGGCCAAGAAGTACCGCAACGCCGGTCGCAAGCGGGACCCAGTGTGGGACTTTACGACCGTGTTCCCGGACAAGCGCGTGGTGTGCAACCGCTGCCACGCTCTCATCCACCGCTACGGCGTGGCCAAAGTGGAGCGCGTGCGCAACCACTTTGAGCGCAAATGTACCGGCACACAGGAGCAAGTCAAGACGCTACGGGACAGAGAAGAGACAGCAGCGGTACGGGAGGTGACGCTGAGCTCCAAGCAGCCCAAGGTCACGCTCAGTGGCAGCAGCTACGGGAACAAGAGCGGCGCTTTCAAGCGCAAGTTTGCGTACTGGTTGTACGCAACGGGCCAATGCTTTGACGACATGGAAAACCAGCTCTTGTTGAGCGCTCTACGAGTGCTTCGCACTGACGTGACGCTTCCAACGAAGCACGAGCTCGAGAACGAGCTGCTGGATCTGGAGTTTACGGCGTCGAAGACCAAAGTGACCAAAGCTTTGAGTGGCAAGAAATGCTGCCTCACCATTGAGCATCGGGTGGATGCAGGCGGAGCATCTGTGACCACGTATGGGGCAATCTGCGAGGCTGCATCGTACTACCTCGAGTCAAAAACTGACGACAGTCAGGAGAGTCGGGGAGAGTTGACGGCAGGTGAAGTGGAAGCAGTGATGGCCAAAGAAAAGAAGGCCGAGTTTTACGGCATTGTCACACCAGCTATCACGACACTGTCCGCATGCACTCGTGAGAGAGTCCAGAAGAAATACCCACGGTGTACGTTCTTTCACGGCTGTGTAAGCAGCGCACTCACGTTGCTACTCAGCGATATCAAAAGCGTGCTGCCGTGGCTGAAAACGGTTCAAACGGCGGTTGCCGAGCTGGCACAGGTGTTTCATGGAAACCAGAAGCTGCAGATGCTCGTGTCATGCTCCGAAAACAGCCAAACTATGGAGTTCCCGGACTCCAGCTCCATGTGCGCTTTGCTGGAGGCTTTACTGAAGCACGAGAAGGTGCTGTACGCCATCGTCGCACGTCGAGACTTTGCAGACACTAGTGTTTCGGGCGAGCAAGAGAAATGTAAGCGCGTGCAGGACTTTGTCTTGAGCGAAACATTCGTTCAGGACCTGATGAACTCCCTGGCTGTCCTTCGTCCGCTGCAAGAGCAACTGCGACATTTCATAAATGATCTGCCTCCATTGTCACAAGTGTTTCCGTGCTTTGTCGAGCTTCTGACAGTGTACTCGGCAATAGCGTGGGTGAGCAAGAAGGAGAAGGCACTCATCACCTCTTGCGTGACTGAGCGCTTTAACGCTATATACGGTGATTCTCACGGCGTGGCGTACATGCTGGATCCACTTTACTTGGGTCAATTCTTAGATGAACAGAAGAAGCGGAATGTGGAGAGCTTTATTGTTCGGTTCTGCGAAAATGAGGGACATGCTGTGGACATTTTGACACAGCTAGCGAAGTACAAGGCGATGGTATGTGAACTGAAAGAGAACAACCAAGCGTACTGGCAGCTGCTACAGTCCGGTGCCCTTTCACCCCATGACTTTTGGATGGAACGCCGGGTGCAGTTTCCGTACTTGCACCAGCTGGCTGTAGCGGTATTTGCGTTGCCAGCATCAACCACATCTCGGTCTTCCTCATTTGGTGAAAAGGGCTTCATGGTCCATTCGCGATATCATCGCAAGTTGTCACCAGACCAACTTCAAAAGCTTGCCCATGTATATTGCAACTCAGAAAGGGGTGAAAGTGAGCCGTTGACGATGGGTGCGTAGAGAATGTAGCGTCGACAGACCAGATATAATATCATTGCGGCTTCCGCACACAGCTGGATTTGTCCTGCACGTGGTCACAATCCCATTTTCGCGTCGCGAACAACAGCCTTCGCAAACAACTCAACTTGACTCAGGCACACGTCTTATCCCATCTCCTGCATATATTCTCTTGGTCTCTTCATGACGTAATGGCGATGAAAGTCTGGCAAGTGTTCAGACTCGCAGTTTGCAGGAGGGATATCGAGAGCATTCAGGTCAAACTCAAAGGCGCGTTCTCGTTCTTTGTGAAGCGAAATCGTGTCTTCTAGCTTGGCACAGTCTTCCTCCAGCTTCTTGATGTTACCCTCAATCTGAGAAGGCGAGGTAGTCCCCGACTGATCAGGTTGAGCGTCGGCAGTGCAGCTGGTCATCGTCTTAGCAGCTACCAGTTTATCGCTTGTCACCTTGAGCTTTAGTTCATTCTGAAATATATCGTGCATCGCTTGGCGCAAGCCAACACGGTTTTTAAACTCGCAGTCCGTGTTCCGACAGCGCACGAAGTGAGAGTCGATATCACGCCAAATGCAGCATGCCTTATCATGACACACGCCTGCACCACCCCGTCGTCTGCGATGAACCTGACACATCCCAGCGCGAATACTTGCACACTTCTGCGCACACTTCATTCCCGGAGGCGGACAGCAATTTCCTGCATCGACCAGCTCTACAGCCGTCTTCAAGCGCTTTACAAACGCAGAACTTCGCTCCAATGGACCAGCACCAGCGCAAGGCCACGCGAGTCCGTCATCACCACTCCTTCCACTTTGCACGAAGATATCGCCCATTTGCTGACCAGATCGTAAGTTCTCAGGAAGTTCGCTCAGCACCTCTATCTCCTGCTCTGGTTCAGTCTCGTCTTCCTTTGTGCTTTCTACCAGCTCCCTGTCACCAAGCCCGTCCTTCTCCTCGCAGTCTAGCTTTCCTGCACTGTACAAGTTTCGCGCGACGATGTAGTGCGGTCGTTTCAATCCTCGGCGCGGGATCAGCCTACGAGTCTTTGGATGCCTTCTGCCTCCTCTTTCTACCAACGAAGAGGTCGATACTGATGAATCCACGTGTGGGGAGCACGTCGTTCTCAATCCAGCAGCAGTGGCATTGGCACCCAAAAGCGGAGTCACAGCCACTGCATTGTTCCCAGCCACGGGTGTCTCAGGCGTTGATCTCCGATGAAATGGAGAGCTTGACCCTACTGGAACTTGAGCGTCAGCCTCGACTTTATATCGGAGCCACAGCTCTTCCGTCCCCGTGGACCTGAACGTCGTCCATCCGCTGGTGCTCGCGTAACTTGCTCGAATCACTTGCTCCATCTGCTGCACAAAGTATCGCGAGGTTTCCATGTGTGTCACTATAAAAGCGACCAGTTGGCGACAGCATTTCTCGTAGATGGTCCAGTCGAACGCGCCACCGTCTTCGAAGTCCTGCTCAAAGTCCGCCAATAGTCGCGCAGTCTCTGCCATACTCGTACGTAGTCGATCGGCGACTGAAGACAGTGAAGGGTGGTCTTGGATGGTGCCAGTCGTGCATCCGTCGCCATCACTGACACGTGATGTCGACGCACTTGTCACCCGCATTGGGTTTGACTACCGCTGTGTTTTTTACTTGCGAACTTTTGACGTGTGGGTGGCAGTCCGATGTATATTACTACAAAGGGGTGAAAGGTAACTTTTAGGTTCTCAAATACTTCGACATCCGTCACAAAATCACAGGACAGTGTGAGATATGACAAACATGACCGCACTGCTGTACGATTACAGTTTTGTCGAGATTGAGGCAACTTGGCTTCATTACGAAATGTTCCTTGTCAATGATCGCCAATTCCGCAGAAAGTTGTCATGTGATATGACTATTTTCTTGTCGAGCAAAACTCGATGCATTCTTCCCAAGGCGAGTCGACTCAGGCGTCCCGATGAGAGCCGAGTTCAGGTAGTACCGTTGCAATTGCAATAGTTACTGTCTCTTCGGCGGTAATCAACTGTGCTCTTGGTTGACACTTCCCACCACTGCTACCTACATATTCGCGCTTGGGTTTACTCGCGTGATGCACCGCTACAAAACTCCATACGTTTGTCGCTCTCGACTTCGTATTCAACTCGTCTAGCGTAGGCGTGCTACTTATCCAATCCATTGCCGTACAAATCGTCGCCGAAATTATCTGTCCCAGTCACTTGGAAACACCTGCACGGGTCGGACTCGCGTCAGCAGAGACTCCTGACCCCCACGTCGACGACAATCAAGCGTCCGAACAGCTGCACTTTCTTTTCGTTATACAGGCCAAAAGATGGCACTACGTCAACCTCTTACAACTATTCTTTTCGTGACCTCGCGCATGTCGGTAGAGACCAGAATGCGGCGGATTCTTGAAGCAAAGTCGTCATCACGCCGGATGCGACACGTCATTTCGAGCACGGTACATTGCTCTTGCACGCCGAGACACGCACTGACTACAATTCGCGCACTCAAGTTTTCCATATGGTGGATAGTCCACCAAAGCGGCAGTAGAAAGGTCGATGGACTCGTGCAACAGCGACTCTGATCACTTTGGGCTGTGTCGCCCCTTTGTACAATTCACGATGTTGGACTCACTTACTGCCTCAGCACATTTATGTACAAAACACGAATGTAACGTCGACGTTGTGTTTCGTACACAACTATTTCAAGAACACAGCGGACGTATCCGGTATGCGGCGCGGCGTCGGGGCAAAAGGTTCGTGTGGGTAGTGCACCTCGTCCTTGTTTATGTCCCTTGTTAATGATATTGCTATTCACCTTTCTATCTCTAGACGTCCAGTTCTTCTCGAATGCTCAAGTACCGACAGGTGGCACTGGCCATGGTCGTAATGGCGGTCTTTTCTCCTCTTCCTCGTCTTCTGCTGGAGATTCTGACGCCTCTGATGGTGAAAATACAAGTGAAAGAAGAGTTGGGGCCGTGCCGCCGCTACTAGGAGCTACGGCACGAAGTCATTCAGCAACTTTGCTCTCCAAATCGCACTCGGGGGCAGATTTTAGACGACGCGCCATGGTCTCGATTTCTTCCACTATGCTGAGCTCTTCTATCGGTCCAGGGGAGAGTGTAGGCCATGCAGGGGAAAGGAGAGGTCTTTTTGAACAGGACGACGATATTGGGGACTCGCTGGAGACATTCCATGAACGAGCAAAGCTTCGTCAGAGCAAGAAACTGTCCGAGTTGAAGGCATTACGAGTGCAGCTAGAGACGGCACTGCAACGAGTAAATGATTTGGAGATTCGGCTCGTTGAGACTACTAAGGAAAAGGAGGAGTTTGCTATTCGTACGAAGGAGTGTCAACGCATCATCGAGAAACGAAACAAGCAACTAATGAAGGCAAGTGAGAAGATGGCACGGCGTTCAGAGCAGTATGAATTGCAGGTGGATGGGATACAGAACGAACTAGAAGCTGCAACTGCGCAGTGTGACCGACTACGAGCTGACGCTGCTACGATGAAGGAGAATGGCAAGAGAGAGTTGGAAATGAGGGAACAAGCGCTGCAAGAAGAGATGGACGTGCAGAATAAACAGCACGAAAAGCTCTTGCGTACAGCAGAGGTACGATATCACGAGCAAAAAGCTGAGAATGTGATGCTTGCGAAGAAACTGCACGAAATAGAGCAACAGCTGACGACTATAGTTGCCCAAAAGCCAACACCGGCACAGGTGATGGAGAGTGACGAATATCGAAACCTACTTAAGCGATGCGAGGATGCTGAGGCAATTGGCCGTGGACTTGGATTTCAGCTGGAGAAGGAGGTGCAGGAAAAAAAGTACCTTCGAACGCAGTTAGCAGCATTTCAGAAATCTAAAAGCGCCAAGCCTGCGCTCGTAACAGCGAAGTCATTTGGATGTGCTCCCGATGCAACATCGTTGGAGCTGGGCGACGATGCTGGTACGGCAAACAAAGCCGTGGCGGCGAGTGCTGACGTAGCACCTGTGATGAGTTTTGACGTTACTGCAGACACCAGATCGTCTCCTACCAGCCCTGCGACAACAGCAAAGGTGACCCCCGCTGTAGAAGTCTCCTGTACCAGTGTGATATCAAGCCCCAGCCAAAATCGCTCGCGAGGTCTTTCTGCATCGAGTTTCACCGACGATAGTACCAAACCATCAGTAAGGGAAGGCAAACGCCGGGCTGCTTCCGCACAATCGATAACTTTTTCAGACCCGCCAGATAAGCTGGCAGAAGATAAAGCTGCTGCTGGCAGTGGCAAGTTAATTGCCGCACCAGTGACTTTCTTTGGGAAGCTTTCATCCAGATTCAAGCGAGGATCTTCTCCACAAAATGGTCAAAATGGTCCAAATAGTTCCAACGAAGAACATGATGGGGTGACGGAGGGAGCGATAGCAGGTGAGGTTGACATTGCATCGCCACTTTTCCCACGTCAAGTTTGGGGCCAAAATAAGGTGTTGAAAGAGCGCCCTCGAATGTACGTGGCTAAGTCTCCATCTCACCACGAGGACGAGTCAAGTGATAGCATATTTGGCAGTGAGTCATCGATAAGTGACTCATCGGACGACGACATGCCACCGCCACCGCCACCTCCACCAATATCCGAGCACAAAGCTCCGTCTTTGGTGACCCCTGCACTTCATGTGGATACTACTCTACGATCGATCTCATCGGATACAAGTGTAGATGCAGGTTCAAGCAGCTCAAGTGATGACGACATCGAAAAGCAGGAGTGTCGCGAACAAGCGGACATTTCGTCTCAAATATCGGATCCGCTGGAAACGCAGGGGCTGACAAGAAATCTGGGTTCGGTACAAACACCTAGCGGCGTACCATTGCCATCTTCGTCTTCCTCGTCCCTTTCAGATGACGACTCCGATGAACGTGACATTGAGCACAGTCAGCCTTTTCAGGTGGACTTTAAGCAGGTTGGAAGCTTATCGGCATCGTTGTCGTCGTTGTCTCCTAGCTCTAGCGATGGCGATGACCATGTCGTCGAGATGGGTAAACTGAAAGCCCATCGGGAAGTCCGGAACGGCAGTCTCACTGGCCAAGATCACTACAGCAGGCGTTCATCACGCTCGCCCACTTCGTCAAAGTCTCGAGATAAGAGTCGCAGCTTGAGTGGACTTGACAATCCACATAGTTCAAGTAAAAGTCGCATGAATGAGTACATGGAGGCCCGAGCTAGAAAGCGCAACGACAAAATCAAGCTAACACAAGAAAAGGAGCACGAAGAATCGAGAAGGAAAGAAGAGTATGAAAAAGAATGGGAGCAGATGGCACAAGAGGAACGCGAGCGAAAACGCAAACAGCAGCAGGCGCGGCGCCATGGAAGACGACGGCCAATCAGTACGAAAACGGTGCGGGTTTCGCAGATGCGGCAGCAGATGAATAACAAACAGCAACAAAAGGAGCAGAAGGAGCCTCCGTGGCCCCGGCCACCTCATTCGAGCACCCCACCCCGCTCTCACGGTGACGATGGCGTGGACGTCGATGGCCGTCACTCCCAGAGCAAAAGTGAGAGCAAGACTTCGGAAAGCGAAGCAGAGGAAGAGCGTTCATCTGTCTCTTTCTCGCCATCTACAGACTCGCCACCGCTACCTCCCGAGCCTACCGCTGCTAGCACGGAGCTGTACCTTCGCCAACAAGCACGGTTGCGCGAGCGTCACGAATTGGAGATAAAGAAGAAAATCGAGGCTACTGAAGCTGATGCTGTCCGAGGCGATATACATCGGCGCGTCGAGATGTGGGCGTTTGGAAAGGAACTGCTGCACATGATTCTTACGTTGGATCAGGTTTCTTTGAACAGCGCGCTGAAGAAGTGCCAATTGATGGTCGTACAGTCTCCCGACGATGAAACCGTGCGGAAGGCCTATCGGTGCGTGCACTCTCATCTATGAAAGATGCTTGACGGTATCTCATGTTGTTTATCCCTTTGTTGCAGAAACATAATCAGGGTCATCCACCCCGACAAGTTGCGTGGTGCCACGATCCCTGAGCAACTGGAGGCCAAGGAGCTCTTCACTGTGCTCAACCAAGCTTTCGAGAACTTCAAGAACCAGACCCGCTAAGATGCCGTCGTGTATTACAGTACAGCCCGAATCTTTATAATACGCAGAAGCCTTATCGGGCATTGAGTGGATCCTACCGTGATAGAGACGTGAAGTGGTCTGCAAGGTTCGCTGACTTATGAGAACTGCAAAAGGTGCTTCAAGTGGCTCCAAGTGCCGTACAACTTGCCCGGTCGCAACCATCTTCAAGGACAAACCGGTCGTCTAAATCCGGTGCCCGGTTCGTACCGGTAGTACGCATCAAGGTACCTCAGCATTTGCCTCCTCCGCGACCATTCACCAGTGCAATCGACTCCACTCCACGAGTCCGTTATGAACCTGCTTAAGGTTAATCTCTCGTGGCGCTGAAGTCACGAGGCTTCACGTACACAAAAGACAAATTTCATCTTTGGTCACCGGTACACACGCTATGTAGAATTTCAAGCCTGGATTCTCGTACAGACTTGCTGTGTCAGTATGGTGCGCGATTGCATACAGCTTGGCGTCTTGAGAAATGTGCAAGTGCTCGCGGCAATTGCACTGAAGGTCGTGTCTATTTCGTTTGCCGGACATGCTCGATTCCGTTCTTACTTCTCAGCTTGAACATCTAAAAGTCCCGAGGTTGTCTATTTCAGATGTTGTAGTTGTTACGATTGTTTGCACGTGTTTACTGACACTCCAAGAAATGGGTGAGCAAAGTTAGTAGGTACGACCGTATCTCAATATTGAGGAAGCAAGATGCTATCACATGTCCCTTTCTCGGCATTACGTCGTAGTGTGTCCTCTGGTGTCGCGGTTTCGTGACTTGATTACTTCACATCGCTTTGCTAAAGAACGGCGGTACGATCCTACATGAGCGAATAATCGCTGCTACGCTGCACACGTCCGTAGCTGCTGCGAAAAGCCTGGGTAAGTAGAGCCCCGTATATCGCGTCGTATTCACGGCACAACATGGACTATAGTAACATCACCTAGGGCTAACACATGCAACTACAGCGGGTTGTACCTGAACGCGATCGTGTGCCGGAAGCAACGAAACTAAAGACTACAACAGCGTGAAAGGAGAAGCGGTGGGTCACAAGATCAACAAGCGAGACGCGTGTCAACGAGTGTGAAGATGAAGTTTAGAGAGTGCCGTTACACACAGATGTCGTGACTATGCGTGTCATTCTATCCACTAGTCGCCGACGAGTGGGAACATTCGGCTCAACGATGCACTCGCTTTTTGTGAGATTAGGAAAGAACAGTTGGCTTACGACTGCTTGCAGTACAGGCTCAGAAGAGTTCCGAGCAAAGTTGGCGTCTCACCGTTTTGGTCGATGCGAACCTCTCAGTAATTTGCATTGCCTTGATACTCGAACTGGCTCGCACACACACGTTGATGTTGCTCCGTATAAGAAAATGTATTCTAGATAGTGGTTTGCTTCCGCATAGCTGTTACGGGTAGCCCGTAACATGAAATTGACACCAAACGGTGTCAATAGGGATATTGTCTCGCATGACATTATTCTACCAATATTATCCGAGATGGATAATGTTCGAAGGAATATTATCCCCCTTTGGATAATATTCATGCGCTGCTCAAATTTGGTTGATAAAAGACATACCAACCAAGGTTACCACCAATCGCTGCTAGACGCGCGTAATGAGCGGTGAGCAGGTTGTCGTCATACGACGGCGTAGATTAATATAGTTTGATAAAGACTGAAGTTATGTTAATAGCTTTCCTTTATAAAATAAAGTTCTCTTTTTACCCTTTACTCAACCTAGTTGTTGAGTAGACTGGATTCCTCTGCACGTACTAGTGTACGTGAGGTTTCGCGGCACCCCGAACAAAGGGTGCCCCGTAACACCTGATAGCACTTTGTAGTCCGTCCGATGACTACTTAGTGTCCGTTCAACATGAACATGGTGGATGTAGAAGACGACAGCTTTCACGTCACACGTGAAGGCTACTCCCATCTGAGTGACTCAGAATGGGAGATAGTCGGCCGCATGAGTGTGCTCAGGGGCTAACCCGCCATCAGTGGCATGTTGGAGTCTCTTAGCGGAGACCAGCAACATGCTGCTATCAACAAGTTCCTACAAGGGGAACTTGCCGTCGAAAGACAGAAGATAGCCTTGCTACAACAGCAAGGCTCTCATCAGTCGATGGGCGGGCGACGCACACGAGTCGACCTGAAACCTTGAAGATAGACATCGCAAGGTACAAAGGAACCGACGAAAATTCCCTTTTGAGATGATTCGTCGAGTTAGACGATTTCATCAGGGCCCGTCACATCGAGGGTGACAAGATGCAAGTTGCCTTCACCCTGTCAAATTTGACAAGACGAGCAAAGACTTGGGCATTAGGGCTCAAGCTTCACGACCCAAAGCCTTTGAGTCGTTAGAGATCTTGGAGTCTCGGCTTAAAGAGACGTTTCAGACGCCGAGAGCCGAGTTTAGAGCACGCTCTGCACTCCTGAGGCTCAAGCAACGTAAGCATGATGTGCACGATTACGCACAGCACCTGCACTGCCTTGCGATTAGCGTCACGAAAAACCCTGTTGATGAGCACACACTCATCAACGTGTTCATCTACAGCCTTGTAGATGGGCCGATGAAGACCTACATGTTCCTAGAGGACTTCCATACGCTGAAAAGGGCGATAGCGTATGCGGAACAAGAAGACTTCAGCCTGAGGCAGTCTCAGGCTAACTCGTCAAACTATCGTCCGAAGAGACGACAAGAAACAGGAGGTCCCGAACCAATGGAACTCTGTTATATCGAGAGCGAGAACTCCCTCTCTCTGAGTCACCAGCGATCGGCAAGATGTCATCGCTGTCAGAAGATCGGACACTATGCTCATGAGTGTAGTGTCCCAAGCACCGCATCACGTCCAAAGACAGGACGTGATGACCGCCGTTGATCGAGGAATGGTCCAAGGCGCAATTCCAACCATGTCGCTAAATCGCGACAGCAAGTAGGATCTTCAAAAAACGGACAGGGTCAGTAGGGGCGATCACCCTGCTTATCTAGCAACTTCAAGAATATTTGAAGAATCGAATGACAAATTTGATGTCTTTTTTGGTCTTCCATGGCTTAGAAAGTACCAGCCATGGATCAGCTGGCAGCATCGATATGTGAAGGTTCCAAGACGTTCATCAGATGGCCATCTGATGAACGTCTTGGAGCGTCCACAAGCGTGTGGATGTATTACGAGTGAGTGCGATGGCCTCACTTGTGGTACGGTCGTTAGCATTACTGCACAATATTACTGTGTAGAAGGCCACTACACTGTGGAACCAGCTTCCGGCACCTGTGTAGAGACACAGGCTGCGCCGAAGGTTTACCACTCGAAGAGATCGAGCGGACTGGAACACGGATGGACAACAAAAAAGTGCATCCAAGAAGAGAGATCAGTGTTGTTCAGGATGAACAGCACGTTGAAGCGAGATCGATTATCAGAGAGTCTATCGTAGAGTAGCCCGATCGACTGAAAGAGAGTCGATCGAAGAGGACGTGAGTGGTAGTACACCCACAGTCAGTACGCGTATTGGAAGAAAGCTCCAGCTTTCATGAGAGTAATAACTCCTGAGAGAGTTATGTTAAGGGTGTGGATCCACAACACCTGCGGATGTGATTTCAAGTAAGGCACCGAGACTGATGTCTTGGTGAATGACGGATCAATTGTAGACTCCTATACATTTGATCTGGTTACACCTCCGAAGTCAGCATCGGAGTTAATCAAGCTGCCAATGATAGAATCTAAAAGATTCTTGCGAGATCTGCGTAGTGACAAGATCAAGCAGATCTGCGATACTCGTCACAGAGGACGAGTACGCTGACGATATTCGGTCGGCACAAGTGTTTGCGGAGAATTTACGGGTTTTCAGTAGCTCATCGATGGACGAGGGTGTCCTCGATGAGAAGACCCGGATTGAGCGATACACGTCTCAATTTTGGGAGTCTCTAAAGCCAAATCCTTTGTATAAGGATTTGGCTGAATTCAAGGATGTTTTACCTAAATCCGTGCCATGCGAGCTGCCCAAGGACAAAGGCACTTGGCATGAGATCGATCTGAAACCCGGTTCGAAGTACTGTGTGATGAAGCATTGGCCACTGCCTCGTGAACAGGTCACAGCGATCAACAAATTCTTTGCCAATCGCTTAGCGGCTGGTCATGTGAGGGAATCAACATCCTCACACAGCTCTCCTACCTTCTGTGTGCGCAAGGACACAGGGGGGTGGTGAATAGTGCATGCGGTCAACATATTGAACGCTGCAACGTTAACGGCTCAGACTCCGATACCAATAAAGGATGTCATCATAGATGGTATGGCAAAAGTACCATCTTTTCGTCCATGGATCTGATAGATGGATTCTATCAGATCATCATGCGTGAACGGGAAATCCCGTACACAGCAGTGAGAACCCCCAGTGGTATGCTCTGGAATTGGATCGTGATGCCACAGGGGATAAGCAACGCCCCTGCAACGTTCAACAGATGTGTTACGAATATGTTGCGATCGGTGCGCGATTTTGCACCGAGTTACTTTGACGATGTCTTCGTCCATAGCTGGGCTATGGATGGAAAGACGGACGTGGAGGCTCATAGAATCCACGTCCGAAAGGTTCTTACACTAATGCGAGAGTTTAAGTTGTTCGCGAAACTCAAGAAGTGTATATTTGCAGCGAAAAAATTACCGCTTCTTGGCTGCATCGTGGGTAAAACGGCGTACGCCCTGATCTGGAAAAGATCATGGCGATTGGCGACTGGTCTGTGCCAGTCGACGTCAAGGGACTTAGAAAGTTCCTTGGCTTGGCGGCGTACTTGCACAAATACTCGTGCAACTATGCCGAGATGACCGTACATCTCTCTCGTCTACCAAAGAAAGCGAGAGGTGGTCATGGAGTGATGAGTGTCAGCACTCCTTCGAATGTATCAAGAAAAGCTTATTGCAGTCGCCTGTGTTGGCGATTGCAGACCAGTACAGACCATTCCATGTGGTCTGTGACGCCAGAGATTTTGCGATAGGCTGTGCACTAATGCAGTACGACTCAGACGGCGTTGAGCACGTCGTCTATTATCAATCGCGTCAGCTGCAAGCTGCTGAGCGTAATTACCCAGTGCATGACAAGGAACTCCTTGCTATGATATATGAACTGACTAAGTTTCGGGTATATCGCTTAGGAGATTGGCCCCTCATCGTTCATATGACCATGATTCATTACGCACGGCCGTAAACAGTCCACACCTCTTGTAACGAGTGACGATGTGGCTGTATTTCTTCGTGGAGTACAAAATCTCCGTCGGGTATAAACCAGGACGACTTAATGTCATCGCTGATACTCCTTCGCGTCGGCCCGATTTGAAGCCGACTGCTCAACCCAACAGTAGGGCTGATTCCACTGTAGCGACACTAACAGTGATCGTTACGTCGTCGTATCTGCTCGACGACGTGCGGAAGGCATACGCAGAAGATGAGTCTGTTCCGCAATTGATCTATTACGTGTCTAATCATGCATTCAAGATTTGAAAAGCTTGTCGTCTCAATACCGCTCTTCAACCGAACCGTATTCGGTTCGTGATGGACTGCTGTACTATACAGTAGTCACCGGCGACGCACCTCGTGTCGTCGTTCTCGCTCACAATAATTTGCGATCGCGCGTCATGTAAGAGTGTCACGATGCCCCAACTATTGTGCATCGCGGAGAGAAAAGACTTACCTCACGGTAAGTCGTGACTTTTACTGGCCCCGCCAGTAAACGTTTGTGCACATACATTCGCGCTTGCGAAGTTTGCCAACGTGTGAAGCCTAGTCCTTCATCCTGTGCACCCTTGCAGCCTCTACCGATTTTGGCAGAGTGCTGACAGTCCGTATCGATGGACTTCGTCTTGGGTTTCCCAAAGACGCTCACAAGCATACGGGTATTCTTGTGTTCGTTGATCGGTTCAGCAAGATGGTACATCTTGTTGCTGTGCCCGAATCAATCACAGCTCAGGGCTGTGGTCGTGTCTTCATCGTTACTATCTTTCGACTTTGCGGGTTACCCCGTGAACTCGTGTCTGACAGGGAACCCCGCTTCACAGTGGAGTTCTGGCAATCCGTGTTCCGTTCACTTGGAACATGGTTGAAGATGTCGACTTCTGACCATCCAAAACAATGGTCAAACGGACTCTATATGGCGGCGGTAGACTATACATGATGAAGCAAGGAAAGTCTATATGGCGGCTGTAGACTATAAAAAGGAATAGCGTCGCAAGCTAAGCTACATCAATATATTAATTTTTCTTTCTCCAAGTTAAGCAAACATCCACATCGGTCCCTCTACAAGCCGCGGACCGTTCTATTACAAAGACCCCTCTGCGAGCCAAGGGTTGTCACTTTGAGAATTTTCAAAATAATTATAGAAGACAAGGATTGATATGGGAGACGAGGGATCGGTATTAATTTAAGTCCTATTCGAAATCCAGACCAGGGCTGGTGCAGCTAACGTCCGCCGCTAATATGTTCAAGTTGGGCTTTCTAAATTTGGCGGAGTGACTCCTCAAGAATGGCTACATAGGACGCACGAATTTCGGCGTATATGGGACCTCAAGAAGTAGTCAAGAGAAGAGGCGCACATTCATCTCATGGTCCTGCTAGAGAATGAAGCCCTCGAAGCCTACGTCGACGCCACATTAGAAGTGGACATCTCGAAAGATGTTGCCTTCGATCTATCCTACGAAATGTGGGGACGACACTTCGTGCCGGTAAACTACAACGAGCAGCTAGAAGAAGAAATCTTCTTGTTCTCTGAAAGGCGTGATGAGACCATCGCGCAATGCTACAGTCGAATGCGAAGACTGACGCGCATCATGGCAGACCTCCTCGCGGGTGCCATTGATCTGACAAGGAAATGTTAATTTGGAATTTTAAGCGCGCAATGCCCAGTGACTGGAAGCTAGCCTGGCATGGAACATTTCACAATTTCGTTTAGCAATCCCTCTGGAATGACAATTCGTTTCTGGTAGTTCAGCAAGCGAGCTCCCATTACATTTATGATCTTGTAATCAGGGTAGATTGTGACTTGGACGCAGCGATGCGCTATTGCCTGCGTGTGTAGATCTTTATCTTGACCTTGTTAAATGTAGTTGCCGTCGACTACGAAATCAGCTGAAACCATGATGAGTACATCAGGGTCTTTACATCCTTCGTCACCTTTCTCATCATAATCCATGCGCGAGAACGCGTCAGCTCCAATTTTGACCTTTCCTTCCACAAAGCAAACCTTCACTTTATATATCGAGAGTAGAAGTTTTCAGCGTCAACCGCGTCCTCGGAGAGATACTTTGAGGGTACATCCACTCGTTTACGAGTTGTAGTGAGTTCTTGCCGATGGCGGAATTTGCCATCAACAACTCGGTGCATGCGTCTACAACGCATACAACGTCCTTTGTGAATGGCCTATTCCATCCACGTTTACCCACCTTCTTAGAGTGTGACTCTAGTTTAAGGGGGGGATCGCTTGAACAAAACCGATCTGGTTCTTGCTCATCACCCGTCGACAATGGTGTCGACGTGACGGATGCCGATGTCGATGCGATTGACATCGATGATGATGATGACGGAAATTCTGGTATATTCAGCATCGCCAACGACTGCCACAGTGAGGGCGATGATACCCTCACTGGTGAAGACAACTTCTTTCAGCAGTGCATACGAAGCGCACTGCTGTTGACAAGGATGAAACAGCAGAGGAATTTCTGCTGACTCGCGAAGCGGTTGTCCGCTTCGTTCAAGACTCTATTGCAGATGTACTAGACTAACAGAAAAGAAAAGCAGACAAACATAGAAGAGAAGGTGTTCATTAATTTGATGAAGGATATTTAGGGTTACTGTCTACAGTAAACTTACCGAAACACGCAGTGACAAACGTGGGCAGTAGTAAATTACTGCCCAGGTACATCGGTCCATTTCGTATGTTGCGCCGAATGGGCAACGCGTACACGATTGAAATGACCCGTAAGATGCGTGCGCATCCTACTTTTACGTTGGACGTCTCCGCCCGTACTATCAGTACGAGCCTGTTTCAAGAGGCGAAGAACGCATTCGCGGTCAAGGGCCGAGACCACCTTCAAGTGGTCCCTTTTCAACGAGACAGTCTGGTAGAATGGCGAAGCGACCTGTTCACGCAGCTCAGTGATGTCCTGACGAGATGCAGTCAGCTTGTCACGAAGAGAACGAATCGAAAGTTCGTTCTCAAGTTGCGCGAACGCAAATGCGCCACGATCGTCCGAATGATCGTACGTTAGGGAATTATAATTATCCCTCACAAGATCCCCAAGCCCATAAAGCCGAGATCGTTCATGATCCAGGTCATCTTGCAACTGTTCCACCAGACGGTTTAGATTTTGAACATCAACTTGATCCGACCCTCGAGCCGGATCAGGTGTTCCTACCACCACCACCACGACCACATCCTTCGGTGGTCAACGCTTCTTAGTGAAGCGTATTTTGAACCGCCGCGATGTGAATGGCGTCCGGACGAGTTACCTCGTCAGCTGGCGTGGCTATCCACCGGTGTAGGACAGCTGGGAGCCTCGCTTCCAGCTGATTGTTGATGTTCTGGGTCTCGTCAAGTGATATGACGAGACCCACCCGCTGCGTTCGAAGAAGGGCCGTCGGAAAACGACTCTCCCGAACGCAAGTACAGGGATTGCAAAGTGTCAATCCTTTCCGCCGTCTCAGAAGAGATGCTCGCCCTCCAGTAGGGAATACTAGGAAGGTAGGCCTCCCTAGGGGCACGACAAGCATTATCCAGGCAACCTGGAAATGGATTTCCCCACGAGAGCAAGGGTAACCCTGCCTCTCTTGACAGTCGGTGCAAATTATATCTTACACCTACTGGGCTACACTACTAAGAACTGAATCGAGCTGCACCAAGTTTACCGATCCAGGCCTCACGGCCAATGCACCCGATGTTATGGATGAAGTCATTCCTTCCTTGCACTAAGGCCTTACCGTCTCGACCACGGTTGCCATTGTCGCACCGATGTTTAAAAACGCATCGGTGAAGAACTCTTCCTCAGCACGGAAACTATCCGTGCTGAAATTACGAAGACAGATCCTCCTACAGTCGAACAACTGGATTTGATACCGATCGGTAGTCACGCCGGCCAACCGGTCCAACTCCTTAGATGGCGGCATCCAAGTAGGCTCCACATGAAGAGCGTGGCGCAGGACATTTTGGTCCCTGGCCTCTTGAGTGGTGTCAGCACGAGCACTTACACCGGTAGCAGCTCGGTCCCTCGAGTTGCTTCTCTCGTGGCGATGCATAGGGAAGTCACCACCATCACCACGCGTCCTATTGTTAGATGGACTTGCGTGAGACGATGATTCGTCAGACGAATCGCTCGGTCCGAAGATCTAGGACATGATGCCGCCACGTTCCCCATAGCCAGTCAACCTGGCTCTTGCAGTGTCCGCCCCGGATAATCCGAAGGCGTGAGGTGTCGCCTTGGAGTCGGATACATCATACAATTCTACAGAAGAGATTAGCTCTATTTCAAGCTCAGCTACATTGCGATTCGCAGTGCCCGCTGAAGACGCAGCGGATGTATCTGTCGCACGTGGTGACTCACCACGTGGACTGTTCACAACAGGCACCGCCTGTTGCTGAATTGCAACAGCAGGCGAAGGATCACCTGATGCTGAAGCAAGAGATAAACTCTCTTTAGCTGCACGCATGCGTGCAACGGCTTTTCTTGCAGCTTCGGCAGCATATCGCGTGGACTTTGACACCGTGCGATGAATTGGCAAACGAGTTGGAATTTGACCAGCAAGTGCTCCCCTTCCCAGAGTGATCCAACGGTGGTCACCCTGTCCCAATCAGTGAAATTCAATCAACGGGCGATCGATGGATAAGGTGGGGGTGATGTAACGGGGTAGCCCGTTTGATGATGTTGACACCAAACGGTGTCTATAGGGAGATTGTCTAGCGTGACAATTCCTTGTCAATAATATCCGAGATGGATAATTGTGAAGACTAGGATCCCTTTTGTAGGATAATATTCATGCGCCGCTCCAAGATTGGTGGATATAAGACATACCAAGGTTATTACCAATTGCCGCTAGACGCGCGTAATGAGTGGTGAGCAGATTTTCGTCATACGACAATGTAGATTAATATAGTTTGATCAAGACTGAAGTTATATTGATAGCTTAAACCTATTAAATACAGTTCTCTTTTTACCCTTTTCTTGAACGAGTCGTTGAGTAGACTAGCTTCCTCTGCACGTACTAGTGTACGTGTAATTCGTGGCACCCCAAACAAAGGGTGCTTCGTTACAGTAACCTTGGTTGATACGTATTTAATTAAGCAATCCATGAGCAGCACGTAAAGATTACCTATCTCGGGTAATATTGGCAGAAGATTGTCACGCTAGAGAATCTCCCTATTGATACCGTTCGGTGTCAAAATTATGTAACAGGCCACCCCGGACAGAAGTATGCAAATGGAAAGTTGTGCCATGATCGCAAAAAAACACGCACACGAACGACGATTATAAAATTCGCTCTTGTGTTGTACACACAGCTGTCATCCTCAAGTACTATGCCCTATATCAGGAATACCCAGGTGCGCATTTAGTTTTTTCGCAGAACAAGAAGCCAGAATGACTTCGACTCATTAGTCGTCATTCATACAGGCGCCTGACAAAGAAGTTGTAGGTTAGAAAAGTGAGCCTAAGGCGTCGCAACCTCAGTAGCGTGATTGACGCATGACAAAGAAAACAAAGCATGATAACAGAGTTTTATCTATCGAGTCGAGCGCTCCTTAATGCAGCCGGGATAGCCAGAAAACCCGAACGGCATCAGTGACATGGTTTCCCCGGCTTTTGCGGTACCATGGTTAAGCACTACGACAGATCGTATCAAGCGGTGGATAGAATGAATGCTTTATAACAAACGGCTCTCGCTTCTACATGAAGATATTGTCAACCTTCTTGATATTTGATAAACTTCAGGTTATTGCTCGTGGCCAGATCAGGATGAGTGGTGACATGTCTGTGGCCCACGTTTCGCCTAATGGTCTGGCATGTAATTTCCACTCCAATCTCCCAGTCTGCCACAAACGCGTCTACTTTTCAAATATGTGGTACTCAGGCATACATGGGAGGACTTACACATTTTTAGGCGACTAAAGCTACGAACCGATTTATCGAACATTTGACTTGTGTTGCTTATAACACAATGACACCTGCTCGAATAAGTTTCGGATGATCCGAACGACTTTAGGTCTATTAGTCATGTACATCGACATAGCCAGTGAATCGATCACGACAACCAAAAGGGATGCAAGACCGCGGTACCCGATTTAGAACGGCGTGGAGCAGATTCTGAATCAGGAGAGCGGGTCGCTTGGCGTGGAATATAAATAAGTGCACATCGATCTTTATGAGCATGGTCGCTACATTGATGGTGGGAAGATGTAAAGAGGCTGATGTCTCTCATCAAAAGTAACTATAGTGCGCATGAATAGACTGAAGCACCTTGAACCAGCTTTGTAATGAAACAGACGAGCGTCCAACCATGGTTCTAAGACGTTCATTCACCGTCTAGTTAGCATGAAGATTTCATCAAATAGATTCTAGTACTCTCCATCGTTGTTGCGAGGGCTCGTACTGCAGTTTCAGTGCGGGCAAGCTTCATCGCGGTAAGGTACAGATGATCCGAGAAACGCTTTTCATCCCACTTGCACGAGCATCATATTCCGCGTCAGGACCACCTTTGCGTCCTGAACAACAAGTCAAATTTCAGCTGCTGAAGACCTGAAACTACTGATTGCCATGACTCGAAGTTTCCATTGCGACGTGTAACAAAGCGTGACGTTGGTTGGGATCTAGAACGTTTCACACGACAGATCGACCAAGAGATCGCGAGCATTCAAAGATCACCTGTGCACGGGAAAGACACAGCAGTGATGATTATTCATGCGGGACGTGACAAAATGAGCTGTCGACGATTTTGCAAGCAATTGACACCATAAACAGCATGCAATCGGGTTTTACTTTGAGTGAGCATTTGTCAGCAGACTAGTTACCTGTAACCGGTCGAAAGGCGGAAATCTGTGCGAGTGAGTGAGAAGGTGAGGTATATTTAGGTACGCGTACGACCTGCTATATCCTGTCATCCGGCAACAAAGTTACCTAATCGACCGCTACTTTATATACTAGGTAGCGCTAGTCCTCGCACAGCAGAGCGCCTACGCGCAGACTCCTGTCTCGAGATAATCAGGTTCCTCGAGGTCAGCCCGGGGCCCTGTATGACGAGTTGATGGTCGGCTTGAGAGGTCTCCAACCAATGATTGACATCAGTGTCAAGGAAGTTTGAAGCCTCCTGGACCAGACCTGGGTTCGAGATAGCGTGCATTTGAATAGAAGATCCCGTGTCCATAGCGATATTTGCCAGTCGATCCGCCATTTTGTTGAAGGTGCGGTATTGATGTCCCCAGCTGGCGACATCAATATCGTTAGAGATGGCACGTGCTTCGTTGAATAAACGCACCAAGTGCGGCTTGCGTGGAGGGTGTTGCGTTCGGAGTTGAGAAAGTACAAGCGCACTGTCCCCAATGACGTGCAGGGGTGAGTAGTCGCCTGTCTTTGCTTGCCGAAGACCATGCACGAGCCCCCAATATTCAGCGACATTGTTAGTAGTATCGGCAGATGCATAAGCCATACTTGATACCCACAGAACGCATGCGGCGTGAGTCGGAACGTGTAGTCGTACAATCACAGACCCGGCTCCACCTGGACCTGGATTTCCGCGGGAACCGCCGTCAAAGAAGAGGAGGTAAAGCTCGCCAGGGAGCCGGTCGATAGGCCGGACTAGTAACGAAGGAGGTTCATCGTAGCAGAGTAGGGTATCAGCCAAGGCCGACCGTACCTGCGCAAACAGTTGCCCATCTTCCCCCACCTCGGGCTGATAGGTTGATCGCCGAAACCGTCTGACCGACCGACGAAAGCTCGTCTTGGCGCTGGCTATGTGCACCTCCTGTGATAACGACGAGTCTTCCATGCAGCGGAGGCGCTCGACCCAGATTGCATGAAGGGTCGCTGATACGACAAAACGCCACAGCTCTCTAGCTGCCGGAAATATAGCAGCCTGAGCTTTTGATAAATTAGTGCCTGGGTCCATGGATTGCTTAATTACATCCCAGGCGCAGGGTGGAATCGCCGGGAGGTCCAGGCCAAACACCCAAACATTCAATTCAGCCTCCTGGAAAGTTCCAAGCCATCGCCACCGATCAAGGAGAAACTCCCAGTGACGACGCGCACTAGAGCATGTCCAAAAGATATGGCTTGCCAGAGCTGGACCAGCATTCGCACACTCAGGGACCGGGCAAGACAGATCTTGCTTCGCCCAATTCCAGAGCGGAAAACTGTTACTCTTTAGCCTATACAGCGTCTGAGCGTTTGTCGGAAAGGACGCTCGTATTCGTCGAATGTCCCTCCAAGTAATCAATGTTGTACCTTCCGAGATCACGTGAAAGTCCGTCGTTGCCACACGTTCATCAAGAAGTCTAGTCCCTACAGCACGGCGCCGCCGGGTGATAATCTGTTTCAGTTTACGTCGTTGCGGCCGCCACATTCGTCGTCCAGCCCACATGCGGACAACGCGAGTAAGCGCCGGATGCTCTCCAAAGTGAACAGGAGACTTACTAGCTGTTGACGCGGCTATATCGCATGCCGCCATCGACGCGACCGGTTGCACTCCACATTCCAGGCCCGTATCGAAATGTCTGAGCGACTTACCGTCGCCAGTTAGAAGCCAGTCATGGAACTGGTGCACCTTTGTAGAGTATGCAATCACAGACCCAGGCTCCAATGGTCGATATACCAGTGACGGGAAATTGTAAAGCAGCGCGAGGCAGAAGGACCCAAAATGCCGTCGCTTTGCCATAGACTGGGACGCCATGTCACGCGTAGGAGAGAACAAGACCATGCCACTCTGCAGGGTCGTCCACGTCATTGTCTCGCCAAGGTAATTCAAGTTTCGCGCAAAGTCGGCCCCGTTCAAGCTGTATGCCTTACCCTGTCGATCTCTGAGCCACGACATATCCTTAAGCGTGGCGTATGCCAGCCACCGGTGGTCAAATCGCCCTGATGCTGCTACATCAGCTCGCATCCCAACGCGCAATCTGTCATCAATAACCCGCCGAACATCAATTGTGACACTACCGTCTTCATTATAGGCGACTGCTGCTCTCGACGTAAACGACAAGGCTCGTCTACAGACCTCGCTGACCGCACCTTGGCGTGCATGTTGAGCCGAAGAAAGTCCAACAATTTCAGACCCGGTCAGCCAAAGCGTCGCGCGATATCGAGGGAGCTTGTCTTCCGTCCAACAAGGCGTAATGTAAGCCGTACCCGACCCGGTAGATCCCCATAAGAAGTCACCAATTAGTAAGTCTCTCGAAGAGACAGTAGCAGCCCATTGTCCAACTGCTGTTGCCGCCATCGTCATCAATTCCGTCCGAATACAGGGAACCGCTAGTCCTCCCTGCTGGATAGGTAAGGCCGCTATCTCGGAAGATACCCAGGGTCTGGATCGCTTTCTATCTCGGACACCCCATACAAAGTCCATTATTAAGCTGTGCAACCGGGTAACCACTGCAGGAGGAGGCCAACAGTGCCGTGCTAAGAAGTTAATTTTGGGCACCGCAATAGCACTTGCTAGCAGAGCACGTTGTTCCACTGTGTGCGTCTTCTCGCGGGCTAAGACAAGTCGGCTCCATATAGAACGTATGCACTTATTCCAGTTATCGGCCACCGCGTCCTGTTGTCCCACCAATACACCAAGATACCTGCAAGAGTCACTAGGGGCCTGCAGAGTGAGACCACAGGTGCTAAAAGGTTTCTCTGATCCGCGAGGGTCCAGCTCAATGATCATTGATTTCGACCGATTCGTCCGGAGACCCGACACATGAGCAAATTCCTCTAGAATAGCTACAACAGGCGTAACCGAGGACCGATCGCGAAGGTAGACAGCAGTATCGTCAGCGTATCCCGATACTTTGAACTCTGTAGCCCGCCCTCCAGTGGAGATAGGCACCCCCCGAATGTCCTCCCGCGCTTGTAGCACCCGATAGACACTATCGAGGGCTAAAATAAAGAAAAGTGGCGCAAGGGGACATCCTTGCCGTATTCCACAAGTAACGTCACGTCGACGAGAGCGGTATCCATTCACAAAAAAATCGGCAGGTAGTGTCGTGGTGTAATGCTGCCACGACTGATACGAAATGAGGCGAAAACCCTAGCCATGTCAGAGCCGAAAGCGCATATGGACGTTGCAACGTGTCGTAAGCCTTGGCAAAATCGAGAAGTAGCACAATGGCTCCATGTAGGCTGCTGTCCAAAGTCGCAGCTTTGCGTACCGTCGCGAAAATGTCAAGAGCTGTATGGATCGACCTCTTTGGAACAAAACCAACTTGAGCCGGCAAAACGAGATGCGACAATAATGGCCGTACCCGAAACGAAAGAATCTTGGTAAATAACTTGTAGTCGCTGTTGAGGAGAGCAATCGGGCGATGATCGAGCGGCAAGGCGGAGGACGCAGATTTCTTCAAACACTGAATGTTCGCTTCACCGAAGGAAGACGGGAACACGCTGCACGTAAGCCATCTGGTGTAGAATGTAGCGAGTACTGGACTGAGCGCTTCCGCGTAATCTCTGTAAAACGTGTTGTTAATTTTGTCCGGTCCCGCGGCTTTCCCACGTTTTAGCCTCTTTAAAGCCGCACTCACGTCATCGGGGGAAACGGCCGACATCACAGTAGTGTCATCAACTGGTCCTGGCGGGACTGCCCGGGAAAGAAAAGTGGCGGTAGCGTCGGGACAGGCAAAGGAATGAGTCATAATACGCTCCCAGCCATCCGCCATTTCATCAGCCAGCTCTTGAGAATGATTTGGCCCGTATGCAGCCTTTCCGCCCAAAGAAACAATGGTGTTGTCTTGAAATTTAGTCGCCACCCGGGCGAAAAAACGTCGAGATGTTTCTCCAGGAGTATACGTGTGTTGAACAAGAAGGCGCTCTTTTTTGGATCTCTGCCATAAGCGTCGACACCCCGCAACATTACGCCGCAGTCCAACCGGAGTATCGGTGGTGCTAGGCTTGTTGCAGTCCTTATGAGCTCCTGGTGGTGAGTTATCAAGTGTACGCACCACCAATAGAGCTGCGTCCAGTCTTACATAGAGCCGACGTAGCCGCTGCCGATAGCTTGTTGTCATACCTTGACGCGCGTTCTTGGTCGTCGCCAAAAGAACTTTGCGAAGCCTGATCTTCCATTCATCCCCCCAGTCGGCCAATCTACGGGCCGTGATATAGTCCGACGGCGGAACAGAAAGAGTATCGTCCGCTTTAAGCTGTGCCAGCTTAATGGCCGCGACAATTGCTTTATGCGCGGCTGTGTTTGCACAACCTGGAACAGGGTACACGTGCCTCGGCTTACGTACACGGACCACATAACGCGGCACTCCAATACTGATACTGATGCCATTGTGGTCATCTGCTGGACCAGGAACTGACAAAGCAACGCCACGAATCCAATCAGCATGGCGAGAGCTCACATACCACCGATCCAGTCGGGAACTAGCCAATCCACCGCCCGGAAGAGTGTAGAAATAAGTGTGAGAGGCCGCATGAAACGCCGGCACATCTCTTTCTTCTTCGGCCATCTCCAGATCACCATCAAGAACATCGCTAAGCTGCACTCGGCCGAGAAGCCGCCGAAGCGCCAAGGAATCATGTCTTCCTGGCGGCGAGACAAAAGAACGGTCAAGTCGCGGCTCCAAAGTACAGTTGAAGTCCCCTCCAACAAACATGGGTCCTTCGTATCCCTGAAGAATAAGTATAAGGCTCGAGAACAGCGCCTCTCTTTCAGTCTTGGTACTTGGGGCGTAAACGTTTACAACAAGAACTGTTTCGCCCATTAGACAGACCCGGACAGCCATCCAATGCTGTGTCCATTGATCCTCATACCACGGAACCATTTCCGTAATTGTTGAGTATGGGTTTAATAAAATAGCCACACTTCCACGAGAGAACTCGGACTCGGTCCACAACGAGCGTCCGAGTTTGTGCACGAATCCCCAGGAGGAGTTGTAAAGCTTGTCCAGAGGAGCTGCCTCACCTAAAGTGACCCGCGTTTCCTGTAAAAGGACCAAATCGATGATTCCCCTGGCTTCGCTCTGTCGGAAGTGGCTGAACCAAGTTGCGCAATGTTCCGGATTCTTGGGAAATCCCGCGACATTCTGCGAATGGATACCTATGCTGTTGTCGCGTGGAATACATGAGGTCTTAAAAAGGCGTCTTTGACGACGTTGTGGCATGTGCCGCGACGATGCATCCTCTAGCTCAGCCGAGACGCCCTCAGCACCTAGAGTCCAGCAGTTGACCATCTTTAGCGATAAGGTCAAGGGCCGGCTGCCAGTTGGCAGGTGTGCATATAATGCTAATCACCGCCGCGCGCACCTCTTTGGAGAGGTGATATAGTACAGCCTTGGTTTGCGGCATTACCACGTTCGTCTTAACCTCAATGGGTGCGAGCTTCGGGAGCAATAAACACAGAACATTGAGGACTTCCCACTGATCCAAGTCAGAAAGCAGTTCGACGACAGTCGCGCACAGCAAATCGGGCTGTATCTTACTAAAGCGTCTCCAGCGTTGTATATTGTCCGTCGTTCTCCATCGAATATGACCGGTTTGCGCGTCTGCCGTGGCGGCCCAACCCTTGCACAGCTCGCGAAGTTCTTCATCTGCGTGTGTGGTGTGTCGCCGAATTACAGCCAGTTGAGATTCACTGTTGATGGAATGTCCAAAAGACCGTAGGGTTTCACCCGACATCGAGGCAAGGTAAGCAACAGGATAAGGTCGTCCACAGACGAGTCCCGCCAAGTCCAAGGTGCACGCGTTTATCCAGGCCATTTGTCCCTTAGGTCCAACTGGCATTGTAGTCGGTAGTGCAGCCATCGCTTTGTGCAGGCTAACCCATTTGCGAATCGCCGCTGTGTTCAATGAAATTTGTTTCATGCTCTCCGGCACTGCAGCAGCCGCCACCGCAGCAGATGCGCTATCTGGAATTTTGCGAATCCTTGTTGCGCGTAAAGTCTGATCGTGAGGATCGGGAGCGCGACATTGTTCCATCGGGGACCGGACCGCTACCTGCGTACAGAGACCACCCATGCTAGCGGTAGGACGTGTTAATAAACTAGAGGCACCCGTGTCGGAAACTCCAGACGAGGCCTTAAGCTCTTCCTCAATTGCCTTGGCTAGATCCGCTGGAATAGGTACACTAGCGGCACAGGGAGGCGGAGTAACTGCCCCTCCATTTAAATCATTCAAGCACATAGTGTTCCCGAACGTAACCGTGCTCTCCGCCATAGTAACATCGAAATCTTGGGGACGCTGCCCGTCCGATTCTGGGGGGCACATCGGCGGTAGATCCGGTGGACCCGGATCACGAGGCGCCTTCGCGGTAGGTACCGTACCAAGAGGTTTATCGATCGGCTCACTTGGTACACCCCGTTTGCGGCGCACATACGAAGCCAACAAGCGTTGTATCATGGACCGACTCCGCTCTCTACTTCTTGCTGCCATCTCCGTAGGCATCTCGCGAGGTGGTGTATCATCTTGCGGGGCCGTATCTTCGGTCACAGGCTTCGGTTTCGGTGTAATCTTTGCCAACCGACGTGTCAGTGTTTCGAGGGTTTTCGCTGCTATCGTTGCATCCGCATTCGCTCGGTTCGCCGTCGCACCTGCGGTGCGGTATTCGTACTCCATCCTCAGCAATTCCTCACTGACTTCTTCAGGAGAAGTAGGTTCTCTATTACTCGTTTTCTCAGTAGCAGTAGCCACTTCGAGTGCCTGAGCGTGAGCCGCAAAGTAGCATGATTTCGTGGTGTCTGCCGCGCGCTGCTTCTCTTCGGCTGCTAAATTAAGTTCCTCGACCGTTTTTTGTGCGGTTGCTACTTGCGATCGAACGGCCTCAAGGGTCGCCTCTTTTAAATTCGTCGAAGGCAGCGCCGAATCGACCCCCGGATCAATCGGTGCAGGTTCTGCAACTTCCTCATGAGCACCACTCAATATGTGGTCCAGTTCCCGAATCGCCAGCGTGCGCTGGGTGTCCGCCTTCGAAGAAGCGGAGGGTGGTGGCGAAGAATGGACCGTGTTCGATTGCCCTTTTTGACGAACAGTTGCCTTAGTCTGTTGAGGTGGTTTCTTTTTGTCAGCGACCGTGTTCGTGGAAATAGTTTGGGCAACAGCCTTCGACTTCGGGAGTGGTGACTTTCTTGCACCTCCATCTTTGTTGAACTGCGGATGCTTGGGTAGCTTCACAGCAGGTCCTGTTGCCCGACTAGCCGGAACATCTGCGGGGCGCACATCCCTCTTTTTCTTGTTCGCTCCAGGATCGAACCACTCGTTCGTCATTGGACCACTGACGCGAGTAGCCCCGCCCCGAACGGCCTGTCCACCGGCAAGCGGAGACGTGTTCGGAACTGACGACTGCCCAGCACAAGGAGGTACCTGCGAGACCTCACTTAACAGTGGGGCCTTGTTGCCATCAGCCTTTAACTCCGCCGTGGTTGCCACCAAAGTATCCGCCAGTCCAGAGACATGCTGCAGGCGACCGGCAACGTCCAAGTGGTTAAAAGTCAACCCACTGACGTGAGGAGGAGCTATTGGAATACCAGTAAATTCTCGGTGATGCTGAATTTGAAAAGCGCCTTTGCGTCCACCACACTTAGCACTCGAGTGATATGGCGAATAGCAGGAAAAACAGGGAACGCGTTGAAAGTGACGAAAATGGTGGGAAAGATCTCCGTTTCGGATGTTGCGATGTGCGTGACCAGCTTGAGTTGCTCGGGACATGACACCATGTCAAAAGTTGCCACGAAAAAGTTGGAATCATATGCCTCCGAGCCGAGTGGGCACCCACGAGACACGGATGTGACCGTACAAGCCACACTAGACGCCAATATAGCTTGAACCGTGCTTGCCGCCACTCCATTGACCAAAATCCGGACTTGGTATTGCAATTGGTGTCTACCGCTTGACGTGGCTAATAGCGAAGGAGCAGTAATGTCTTCGCGCTCCATAGTGGCCGGGCACAACAGCTTAAGACGCTTTCCGCGAAACAAAATCATCTTTGCATGCCAGCTTGCTGCTGCCGCTTTATACGGCATAATGAAAGTCAGTCGCCTCGTTTCGGCATCGTAACCGGTCCGCTTGGCGCCCTTGACCAATTCCCGACTCATGACATCGGACTCCGTCTGCCCCTCACTGCGTTCCAAGAGCTGGAGTAGCAACGTTTTCTCGGTGATGTACTGAGGCATGCGCACGTACGGAGGGACAATCGCAATGACCTTCCCTTCCAGGTACTCTTCGAAAAAATCAAGCATTACAACTCGCGTAGCCCTCGGGTGCGTGCACACCAAAAATCCAGGCGGAGACTGGAGCATGATAGCCCCCATCATCCATGCCGCTAGAGCCTCTGTAACGGGGCACCCTGAAGCTTGTACTGGTGACAGTACAAGCTACTTATTCTGATAACAGAATAAGGCGGTGCCTCGTAACTTCACGTACACTCGTACGTGCAGAGGAAGACGGTAAGAAGAAGCGAGTACTCGGTTAGAGTAAAAAGTAGAACTGTATTTATAATAGTTAATGTCTGCAATAAATCACTATTTATCTTCATCTAACTATGTCTAAATACAAATGTGTAAATCAGTTATCTGCTCACCACTCATTGCGTGCGTCTGTCGTGGCGCGTCTTCGTTGGTTGATATAATGGCCTATATCAACCAATTAGGAACTACTTGGAAGTGCTACAGAATATTGTCCTTATGACAATATTCTGAGAATATAACTCTTATAGTTATATTCTATTAACAATTTCTTATAAATTGTTATGTAACGATTCACCCCGTTACATCACCCCCCTTAACCATCAGTCACTTTAGTGACTGATTGACTAAATGGATACTCGTCCCAAATCATTTGGGACGGGGTTTGCACTTGTTGGTCCGCGTCCACTTTCCAACATCTCATCGCATGGTAAACAAGCCCATGCGATGCGCGAGCAAGGCCGCCGAGAGCGCGTCTGCACGTCTCTGTGCGGACGCCGAAGCAGAAACTACAGCAACTGATATCCCATCGGTTGCTGAATCGACTCAGCCTGTATCACCTGGTGATGCAGGTGCTGGTCATGAAGACACTCGTGTCTTCACAGAGTACGAGCTCGGTGTCTCGTACTCTCCTGATACGGATGACGGATCCGTATCGACGGCAATTGAATCCAAGCCGCCTGCCAAGCGTGGCATGGACGATGCTTTGCGTCGCAGCATCTTTGGTTCATCTGATGAGTCAGATGAACCATCGCCGAAGCGAAGGCGCTCGAGGTCGCGAGACTCGGGCGCTAATAGTGGTGTCGTTTCTCCAATGGACACCACTTCACAGCGAGGTGCCAGTACTTCTGTCGGCACGTCGCAGGAAGAGCGGGACCGCAATGTGTTGCGTCTCGCTCCCGAGAAGAAGGCATGGATGCCTCCTAAATCTGTCATGGATCACTTGTCGGCGACGACGAGTGATCGTTATCGAACACGATTGTTCGATTCGTCGAGGATTCATCACCTTGACCCCAGCGCGAAAGACTATCGCGCTGAACATGAGTTCTTCATCGATGCTTTCTTCAGACATCGATGGTACAGTGGGAATCACAAACGTGATGGTCCCTCACTACTTCAGGCGTGGAACGCCTACATCCATAATCTCGAGGATGTAGGTCGTGACGCTTGGAACGACAAACTTATCAAAGCTCGTGATAAGTTTGAAAAGCGAACCCCGACAGGTGCACGCTATAAGCTGCATCGTCTGTCAAGGGAGAAAGGATTACCCTGCCTCTCTTGGGGAGACTCGTGCCCATGTTGTGTGAACAACTCTGCACGAGCACCTAAGGAGGCTTACCTCCTTACCAGCCCGTGGTGGCGCGTACGTGTCTCTACTGAGATGTACGAAGGGATTGACAACCTGAAATCCCTTTACGACCGTGCCGGGAAGACTTTCTCCGGCGGTCCTTCTGCGGCACAGGATGTGTCGCGTCGTACTGCTCGACCAGACCCAGTACGTCAACCATCAATTGGGAGCGGGGCTCCCAAGAATCCCCAGGACGGGGGATAGCCGCGCCACCGGACGAGGTAACTCGTCCGACGTCCGTTCACGTCGCGGTGGTTCAACAGCTGCTCTACTAGATAGCGCTGGCCACCGCGAGAGTCCTCTAATGGAGGTGGAGGAGGAGGAAAGACGCTCTCCACACGATCATGTGGATCGGTGTGTTCCCGAGAGCTTCTTTGATCGCGTAACGCAAGGGTTACGCGACGATCTCGAGCATGAGCGGAATAGGCGTCTCCAGATGGTGGACACTGCCTCGAAGCATCGAGCTGAGTTTGCCTTTGCTCAGCTTGAGAACGAGAGATCTCTGACATCTCTTCGTGACGAGCTAAGGGTAGCTCGTGGGATTGTTGATCGGTCTCGGGCTGAGATAACTGCTCTTCAGACCCTTGTTGATGCCCACCATCAGGAGCACAAGGCTCTCTGCGAGATGCTTGAGCGCAAGGGCGTTCTTCATCGGAAGAAGCAGCGTACTGATGGTACGGCTTAAGCCGACCAACGTAAAACGTGGGATGCGTTCGCATCTTACGTGGTAACTCGATCGTGTATGCATTGCCTAGGCGGTGCAATACACGAAATGGGCCAATGTACTTGGGTAGTAGTTTACTGCTACCCAAGTTAGTCACTACATGTTTTGGTAGATTAACCGTAGACAGTAGGACTAAGTCACCTTTATTAAATAAAAGAGTGTTTGCCCTTCCATTCTTGTCAGCGTTTTGCTTTTGCTTATCCACCGCTTCGGCGATGGAGTCTTGCACAAAACGGACTACCGTTTCACGAGCCAGTATGAACTCATCTGATGACTCGTTAGCTTCAGTGTGCTGTGAGCGCACTGCAGCGACAACAACCTTTTCTTCAGTGAGGGCTTCCGCACTCTCACTGGGATCATTGTCTTCAGTGAGGGCTTCCGCACTCTCACTGGCATCATCTTCTTCGATATCGATGTTATCGATATCGGCATCAAACGCAATGACTTCTTCGTCAGAGCGTGATGAGCGTGAACCAAATCGGTTTTTGCTCGCGCGAGTCCCTCCCCCCTTAAACCAGAGTTACACTCTAGTAAGGTGGGTACACGCGGATGGCGCAAGCCATTCACGTAAAACGGTGTATGTGTCGTGGACGCATGCACCGAGTTGTTGATGGCAAACTCTACCATTGGCAAAAACTCACTCCAACTTTTAAAGGAGTGTACGTATCCTCGAAGTATCTCTTCAAGGACACGATTGGCACGTTCCGTCTGACCATCTGACTCTGGATGATCAGATGTTGACATCTTCAAGCGCGTTCCGAGTGATTTGAACACGGAACGCCAGAAATCAGCAGTGAATCGTGGATCTCTGTCTGATACGAGTTCACGGGGCAACCCATGAAGTCGGAAGATGGTGTCAATAAAGACACAAGCACAGCCACTTGCCGTGATTGTCTCTGGTACAGCCACAAGGTGTACCATTTTGCTGAATCTGTCAACAAATACGAGAATACCCGTATTCCCGCGTGCGTCTTTGGGTAACCCGAAGACGAAATCCATTGAGATGGATTCCCAGCACTCAGCCGGAACCGGTAGAGGCTGTAAAGGTGCACGCAGTGAAGGACTTGACTTCACTCGTTGGCAGACTTCGCATGCGCGAACATACTTTCGCACAAACTGATACTGGCGGGGCCAGTAAAAGTCTCGACTTACCGTGAGATATGTTTTCTCTCGGCCACGATGTCCTCCTATAGGAGCATCGTGATACTCGAACATGATCCGCAAACGCAGATCAGTATCATCTGGAATGACAACACGTGGTGTGTCACCAGAAACGGCTGTATAGTACAGTAAACCGTTACGAGTAGTGTATCGATCTGATGCAGATCGATACGCAGAACGACAATCGTTTCAACGATTCTCGAGATGGTTGGGAGAGATGTGACAACAACTTCACTATCTCACCATCTTGGGCGTATGCCCGCCTCACATCATCATACAACGTTGTAGATGGAACTGAGGACGTCATAACCGCAACAGTGACTGTCTCACTGTTGGGTTTCGCGACTGTTTCAAAGTCGGGACGACGTGAGAGTGCATCAGCGACGACATTAAGTCGTCCTGGTTTGTACTCGACCGTAAAGTTGTATTCTGCAAAGAATGACAACCACCGCGCCATTCGTTGTGAAAGGTGCGGGCTGTTCACTGCCGTGCGTAAGGACGCATGGTCAGTGTAAACAACGAAGGGTCTATCTCTAATAGATAGACTCTGAACTTCGCTAGTGCATACTTCATGGCAAGGAGTTCCTTGTCATGCACTGGATAGTTCCGCTCAGCTGGTTGCAGCTGACGCGACTGATAGCAGACGACGCGTTCAACGCCTTCAAGGTCGTACTGCATTAATGCACAGCCGATTGCGAAATCGCTGGCATCACAGACCACATGAAATGGCCTGTCCTGATCGGCTATTGCTAGGACTGGGGATTGTATCAAGCTCTGCTTGATACCCTCAAAGGAGCGTTGACATTCAGCGTTCCATAACCACCTCTCGTTCTTTTTCAACAAACGAGAGAGGTGTACAGTCATCTCGGCGTAATTGCGTGAATACTTATGCAAATACGCCGCTAGATAAGGAATTTTCGAAGACCTTTGACATCGACCGGCACAGGCCAGTCGGTGATCGCCTTGATCTTTTCGGGATCAGGACGTACACCGTTCTTACCAACGATGCACCCAAGAAGTGGTATTTCGCTTGCTGCAAATATACACTTCTTGAGGTTAACATACAATTGATGCTTTCGCATGATTGTAAGAACTTGTCGGACGTGGTACCTGTGAACCTCAACGTCCGACTTTCCATCCATAGCTCGACTATGGATGAATACGTCATCGAAATAACTCGGCGCGAACTCTCGTACTGGTCTCAACAGATGTGATACACATCTGTTGAACGTGGCAGGGGCATTACTGAGCCCTTGTGGCATTACTAGCCATTCCCAGAGCATGCCGCTAGGCGTGCTAACTGCGGTATAGGGTATATCCCGTTCCCGCATTAGGATTTGATAGAAGCCATCCATCAAATCCATGGACGAAAAGATGGTACTCTTTGACATACCATCAATGATTACGTCCTTCCTCGGTATCGGCGTCTGAGCCGGTACCGTTGCAGCGTTCAATTTGTTGAACGCGTGCACTATCCGCCACCCTCCTGTTGCTTTTCGCACACAGAAGGTCGGAGAGCTATGTGGGGAAGTTGATTCCCTCACATGGCCCGCTGCTAAACGATCGGCAAAGAACTTGTCGATCGCAAGTACTGTTCACGAGGCAGTGGCCACTGCTTCATGACACAGTACTTCGAGCCTGGTTTAAGCTCGACTTCGTGTCGAATACCTTTATCCTTCGGTAATTCGCACGGAACAGTTTCAGGGAATACATCCTTGAATTCAACCAAATCCTCATAGAGAGGGTTTTCCTTGAGCGATTCCCATGATTGGGACTCATATCGCTCAATTCGTGTCTTTTCATCTAGGACACTCTCGTCCATAGATGAACTACTGAGAACTCTCTCGTTCTCAGTAAACACTGTTGCTGACCTTATGTCGGTTACATACTCGTCGTCAGCGACGAGTATGCAGATCTGCTTGACTTTGCCACTACGCAGATCACGCAAGAACCTTTTATGTTCGAGCGTTGGCAACTGAGTGATCTCCGAAGTTAACTTCGGAGGCGCAATCAGATCAAGTGTATAAGCGCCTACACATGATCCGTTATTGACTATGACATTCAATGTCTCTGTCATTTCCTGGGGACTTATTCCCTCAGGCTTCGAAGGACTTATTCCTTCGTCTTCCCGGGGACTTATTCCCGCGGGTTTCGGGGAACTTATTTCCGCCGTATTTGTAATCTTGGGACTTATTCCCTTTACTTCCTCTAGCTGGGGTTGCGCAACCACAGCGAGATCCTCTACGAAAGACTCTCCAGTCGATCTAGGATTATCGTTTCGCTTAACCTGAGCGATCGATTGTTTCTCTTCTAGATGTTCCCCTCTAGGGATACATCTTTGTCCCAGTCCACCCGACTTATTCGAGTGGTGGACCTTCGGCGCAGCCTGTGTTTCCTCACAGCCGCCGGAACTTTGCTCCGAAGTGTAACCGTTTGGTACACTAAGGTTTTGTGCAGTCGTACTAACGACCGTACCACAAGTGAGGCCATCGCACTCACTCGTAGTACATCCACACGCTTGTGGACGCTCCAAAACGTTCATCAGATGGCCATCTGATGAACAAGCGGCAGGCATCGTTACTGTCCGATGTTGCCAGTTTACCCGTGGTTCGTACCTTCTGAGCCACGGTATTCCAAGGATGACATCAAATTTGTCATCCAAATCCAATACGATAAAGTCATCGTCGTATTGGGTATCTTCTAGCGTATAGTGAATCTTCACTATACGCTTCATGACGTTTACGGATGCGCCTGTCGCAAGACGTACCGTCATCCTCGTAGGAGGTGTGTCACATTCACTGAATTTAAAGTGACCATCTTCTAGCGATTGGCGTCGCACAAAATTGTTGGACGCCCCACAATCGACTAGAGCTCGAAGGGACAACTTATTCGTCACTTCGAGTTTCAAGGTAATGAGTGAGATCTCATTACCTAGAGCAGCAACGCACAATGTCTGTGTGTTGGGAGCAACCTTCATCAAGAGGCCTACAAATTCTCTTGACGTTGCTGGATCAGTAGGGTGCTCCGCACCTACTGATCCTGTCCGTTTTTTGACGGTCCATCCCGTTGTTGCGTCTTTGCACCAACTGCGGACCCTCGTCCCTGCCCCTTTCTCATGGGTGGACGGTCACTACGCCCAGTGTCGCGAGACACTGGACGAGGGGCACTACACTCGTAAGCGTAGTGTCCTGTCTTTTGACATCTGTTGCATCTCTGCAACTTCTTGTAGCCTGTAGAGCGAGCCTTCTCGCTCTCTACATAACAGAGTTCCATCGGCTCTGGACCTCCGTTGTCATATCGTCTCGGTTGACGATATGATGTCGAGCTGGCGCGAGCCTGTCTCAGACTGAAGTCTTCCTGCTCCGCAATTGAAATGGCTTGTTCTAGTGAATCTAGTTCAAGCCGGAACAGGTGAGTCTTGACGGGACCATCCGCAAGACCCTGCATGAACACCGAAACCAACGTGTGTTCATCCACCGGATTGGAACTTATACAACTCGTGAGATGTCGTATATGTTGAGCGTAAGCGTGCACATCACGCTTACCCTGCTTGAGCTTCAAGAGTTCGGTTCGAGCTCTGAACTCAGCTCTAGGCGGTTCAAACGTTTGTCTGAGCCGCGACTTGAAGACTTCCAACGACCCAAACGCGTATGGGTCGTGCAGCTTGAGCCCCAGTGCCCAAGTCTTGGCACGTCCTGCCAGATTTGACTGGGCAAATGCAACTTGCATATCCCCGTCGTCGATGCGACGCGCCCTTATAGCGTCGTCCAATTCGACGAACCATCTCAAGAGGGAGTCTTCTTCGACCCCCTATACTTTGAGATGTCAATCTTCAAAGTCTCGGGCCGACGCGAGTGCATCGACCCGCCAGCAGCAGCCTGCTGCTGTCTCAACAGTTCAAACTGTTGAGCACCTTGTTCTCTCAACAACTCTGCTTGTTGAGAACCTTGTTGGTGAAGCAAGGCTACTTTCTCGCGTTCTGCGTCAAGTTCATTTTGAATGAACTTGGCGATAGTAGCATGTTGGGCATCTCTATTGAGAGCCTCTAGCATGACGCTAACAGCATGGATGCCCATGGTCGAACCCATTCGTTCAACCGCATCCCATTCGACATCGCTCAAATGGGAGTAGCCGTCACGCGTAGCGTGAAAGCTTTGGTCATCTTCATCATCCAACATATTCATGTTGGATGTGAACGCGGTCCTTGGACGGACTACGAAGTGCTACCAGGTGTAACGGGGCACCCTGAAGCTTGTACTGGTGACAGTACAAGCTACTTATTCTGATAACAGAATAAGGCGGTGCCTCGTAACTTCACGTACACTCGTACGTGCAGAGGAAGACGGTAAGAAGAAGCGAGTACTCGGTTAGAGTAAAAAGTAGAACTGTATTTATAATAGTTAATGTCTGCAATAAATCACTATTTATCTTCATCTAACTATGTCTAAATACAAATGTGTAAATCAGTTATCTGCTCACCACTCATTGCGTGCGTCTGTCGTGGCGCGTCTTCGTTGGTTGATATAATGGCCTATATCAACCAATTAGGAACTACTTGGAAGTGCTACAGAATATTGTCCTTATGACAATATTCTGAGAATATAACTCTTATAGTTATATTCTATTAACAATTTCTTATAAATTGTTATGTAACGATTCACCCCGTTACAGCCTCCTCTTCAAGCGGAATCATCGAACGGAGATCATCGTCTGATCTGTCGGTCCACACTCTCGTAGCCGCCCGCACCAGCACCCGGGTGTGGTCAGCAGATGAGCGCTGACTCCCATCCTCTTTGGAGTCAGCGAAAAGTCCCGGACCCTGCCCGTCTACCGTGTCGGCCCTTCCCTGCTCTGTTGCAGCTCTCACCGGTCGAGCCCGCAGACACCAACAAGTGAGGCTCATACGCCGACCCGAGATTTCGAGATCGAGCCACAACGTCACAGGAAAAAGCTCCCGCGATAGGAGAGGACCCGACCCGCGGTCCTTTCCCCTGTGCACCCCGTTCTGTAGCCACTGGATACTGACTATCTCCGTCAAGGAAGGAGTCAGCCACTGCGGCCGCGTACGAACGCCGATCAGTACGGGTCCCACAAATAGGCGCAGTAGTTGGGGGCCCGAGGCCGCCTGTCCAAGCTCGGGATTGGTCAGAATTCCCGTGCCCATCCCCTATCGTCTCGTCTTGCCCCGTCTTTTCCACTCCTATTGGCACGCTCTCGCCCGACACGGGCGTGGGCACACTCGAGCCACCTACCTCGTCATCACTCCATGCCACTCGCGTACGGTGCCCGGTTCCTCCGTCCACATGTTCGCCGTTTTTGAAGTCACCGCGCTCTTGGGTCGGCGAGGGCTTATTACTAGGCGCTAATTCGCCGATGTATGCGTGCATACTGCGTTGACACACTCCCCGGTGCCACAACGATTTGATTGCGTGATTGGCCGCAAATCTGGAAGTGGAAATCTGTGCGACAGTTGAGGGCGTCTCTTCGCTCGTTCTCTGGAAACTAAATACCGGGAGGGAACACGTCGGTTATCCGATTCTGCTTCCGTCCTGCTTGTTCCGAATGCTGCAACCCATTGCCGCTACGATCGGTAGGTGCCATCTCTCTCTCTCTCTGGTTTCTCTGCTGCTTTGAGGTATTGAAGGACTGAAGCGGCTATTAAGTGACGCTTCTTGCTGCAGGTTTAGCAACCGAGGGCAGACTGTGGCACTGGGTGCCTGCCAGCTATGCGAAGCTAGAGGAGACAGAGCGTAAGATCCTCACACGCGCGATATCAACACCATTTGAGATGAAAAAGGTCGCCCAATTGGGTACTCTGGTCGTACCGTGCTCGGACGAAAGCAAACGTCAAAACGCCGGAAACCTCGTGTTGATCCACGGCTTTGCCGGTGGTAATGCCGTCTGGGCATTGGTAAGGATGCATGTGCTGCGAGGAGTTCTACCGTCGTTAGCTTTGGAGTGATGACATGCTATCTGGTGTGTAATAATGCTGTTACGTGTGGCAGAATCTGGAGAAATTGTCCGAGTATTTTAATGTGGTGAGTCCACACACACACACGTTTGTTAGTAAACAGAACTCTGCTAGCACTCACTGTCGGTTCAATTATTCTCGTGTGGATGGTGGTAGTATGCGGTGGAGTGGATTGGCGCTGGTCGCTCGGATCGACCGGACTTTAACTTTAAAGATGTACGATCTTGCATCCGTTGCTTTGCTGTCCTCGACGCCAGCTTGCGCGTGTATATCTTCACTCACTTGTTTTCTTGTACAGTACGACAGCGCTGATGGGTTCATCATGGACTCTTTCGAGAAGTGGCAGCAGGAAATCAAACTCGAGCACTTCGACCTGTGCGCTCATTCGATGGGGGTAAGGGTCTTTACCGTGACATGAGCTGTCTCGACAATCACTTTGTTGCCATTGACAACCATTCATGCCTACTAATTTAGGCGATCTTCGCATCGTCGTACGCTTTGAAGCACCCGGAACATGTCAATGTATGCTTTACAAAACACGATGTGTGCTAAATGTATTCGACATCGTTGACCTCATTGTTTTTATGTGATGCAGCACTTGGTATTGGCATCTCCAGCCGGCGTTCCGCTTCCACCACCGCCCATCGACCAAACGACGAAAGAAGGCAAAGCCGTGAACAGCTCGTGGCTGAGACGCGTATTCATTGCAGCATGGGAAAACGGTATAACGCCCATGTCTCTAGCTCGGTTTGTCGGACCGTGCGGACCGAAACTTGTCCAGTACGTAGTGAACCGTCGAACCACATTCATGGTGGAGGGGAGCGCCATGCGCGATGGTCGCGTTGATCTCGATGAATTTGGGGAGTACATGTACCACAACTGGGCACTAAAGCCGAGTGGAGAGCGTGCCCTGACCACGCATCTCACTCCAGGCGCACACGCTGTCAGGCCTCTCGTGGCAAGGTTGCTTCCTGAAAGCGTGAAGATGCCGCTCACGTTTATCTATGGCGAGTACGACTGGATGGACTATCGCAACGGATTGGCCATTGTCGAGCGATTCAAGGACAACGGGCGTGCAGCTGACCTATACCGTGTGCCGAACGGAGGACACCAAATGTTCATGGAGAATCCAGAATACTTCAGCCGTATTTTGATCGAATGTCTGACAGAGTAGACACAATGCAGCAACACAGGGCAAAAGTACATGTAGATGGATAACCAGACTTCGGCCTTCATCTATTGTGGCTTTAGACGCGCTCGAAAAATCACAATGTCGTCTCCTTCCTGAAAGTCAGGATGCAATTCGGACCTGTCGATCATCTCAGCGTCAAACACCTTTTCGAACGCCTCGAAGAACTCCGCTTCCGTGTTCATGCGTTTTTTGTAAGCAAGCAAGATCAGCGTCTCGGGTCGAGCCAATTTTCGAAGCGATTTCATCAACGCTTCAAACGCCAAAGCGTATGGACATGCGACAATGTCAGCACCTAGAATCACGTCGTAATAACCACAGCCACCAATCCTTGGAACGAGTTCATGGTCCACGTCACCCCATAGGTACTTTTCAGCAGTGCAACCACTTTCAGAGAGGCCGTTGAGCTCGATATTTCGTCGAGTTAGTGCAACAGACGCAGGGTCTCCATCGGTGATGACGATATCCCTGGGCTTCAAATGGGCAGCTACGACTCCAACGAGACCTGGACCGCCGCCTAATTCAATTATCCACTTTCCTTCCACCACATCTCGATGGGAAGCCAAGTACAGCGACAACGCAATGGCTGCATCGTACACTGACGCGCCAAACCCTAATGCCGTGCCGCCTCGTCCGTCGTTCTGCCAAGCTTGATCAATGCGAATGCGCTTGCCAGCGATTGGGAACCAACGAGTGCTGTCACAAAGTGCATTGTGGAAGGGATTGCGGAAGGAAAACGGCACGAGCGCACGCGCTGAGGGCTCGTGAGGAGAGCGAGCGTCGCTATCTGCCATGGCAATCGAAGTTGTACAATTTCACACTGGTTCGCCACCGTTATTTTTCATAATGCAAATATTGCATTCGAAGGATCAAGTTGTAACTTTGTTGTTGTGATTGGCACGGCGGGTGCGACGTGGAGCGGCTTTTAAATAAATGCCAAGTTGAGCTGGTCGTCGAAAGGTTTGAGCAATGGAGCCAGAAGGTTCTTCTCGTGGGGCGGCAACGACTCGCGCAGCTTCACGAGCTCGTCGTACTTCGAGCCCATCTTTTCCACAATCTTGTTCAGCTTGCGTTGCGCTTCGGGGCCGCCCCCTGCGGCCACTTTGGTCTTGAAAGACAGAAAGTGACGTAGCAGCTCGCACACGTCGTGAAACTGGGTGTACACCTGCTTCTTGAACTCGTTCGGGATGTACTCAGCGGCCAACTTACCGCTTGCGAGGTTTGCCGCTGAAGAGGCTGAAGCTGAAGCGCTTGTCGAGTCCGAGCACGCAACAACCTCGGCCAGCACGTCAAAGCATGTTTTCGAGCTTGAGTACGCGCTCTCCAGCTTGATGGGCGCCCTGCACGTCGCTCGAAACACCTTTGCCACATCGGATAAAGGAAGCTGACGTGCTGCATCGCCATTACCAGCAGCATCCTTCTCTGCATGCTGGAAGTAGCGCGACTCATCTTCCAACGTAAGCGGGTTGTATGGAGGAGGAGCTTGATCATGTAGATCGTCCAGTAGCGTTGACTCCTTCACACTATCATGATAACCTGCTTTGGGCTTCGTTTTCTGAGGCAACGGCTGCTGAGCATTGCTTCTCCCTGCCCTTTGCTGCTGTAGTTTTCCTGCATGCGCTGGATCAAGCACATAAGCACCATGTCGATTGAACTTGGCAATGGTGATACCAGACAGGTTTTCCTTCTCAGATATCCGTCGTTTAGCAGGATGCACCGCCGCATCTTCCTCGGTCGTCGTGAGGTCAACCAAGGGATCCACAATACCACGAGGGTCTACACTCACATTCTTGGACTCTTCTTTCTCCTTCTCCTCATACTTGGTGAACATGTCTTCATGTCCAGCTTTCCGATCACGATGAAAGTACTTTGACTTGAAAAACGCGCCCCAGAATTCTGTTTCCGTCATTTTATCAGGCACTTGTCCCTGGTACGCCACGTGTACAGCTGGATACTGAACGAAGATCTGGTGAATAACTTCTGCGTTCAAGTTGTACTTGACCACGTTCCCGCCCGCGTCATTTTCGGCAGCCAAGTCCGTCAATATCGCCGATGTCTTGCCCGTCTTCTGCCGTTTGCTGGCTTCGCCTGCAATCAAGTGCCGACGACTCGCCCAGAAATCCTCTTCAGAGATCAGACCGTCATTCACCATCTCCATGTGCTGCCTCTTGAGCGTAGGGCTAGCAGCCAGCAGCGCCGCTCGTTGCTTGATCTCGGTCGGACTGCACAACGCCGCCGCATTCGAGCGCGCCCCATTGGAGCGCAGCCGATGGGCAATAAAGTCCTTGGCGCGTTCCCGCACTTGAAACGCTTCCACCATGTTGCCACAATTGGCGACAAACTCCAATACGAGCGTGGCATTGTGTGCGAGACGGAGACGAATCATGGCTTTGGGACTCGAGAGCGACGAGACTTGCTGCCCCTGGACGGTGCTCCACGGCACAACTATAGGCGCGTGAGGGCTTGGCGTGTCGGGAGCTACATCGGCAGTCCAGCGCAGTCCCTTGGGCGAGAGCTCGAGGCGGCCATCTCGCTTTTTCACCCGCACGAGCGCGACGAAAACGTCCGACATGTTGCGACTGGGCCGTAAGTTTTAAAGTGGCGAGTCGATCGTGATGTGAGACGCGCAAGTCGATATCAGATACGAGAGTTTCGCGGAGTTCTACCACTCGACGTTGGTTAGCAAGATCGTGGAGCACAAGTATCGAGTATCACGGATGAAGGTGACGACTGCGCACTTGACGACCCGATGCGCATTTCAGAAGAAAAAAACATGACAACGACGCTGGCGCTGTTGGCAGTCGTGCTGCTGGCACGAAGCTGCGTGTGCGGAGACGAGTACCATCGCCACACAAACAACTGGGCAGTCATTGTAATGTGCAGAGAGATCAGAAGAAGAACAAGAGCAGCTATCGAATCCACTGTCACGTGTCCTTACAAGTCTATGTCCGTCTGCTGCTAGGTGGACACTTCTCGTTTCTGGAGCAATTATCGACACGTGGCCAATGCGCTGTCGCTCTACCACTCTGTGAAACGCCTTGGTATCCCCGATAGCCAGGTTTGATGTTAGAGCTTGTAGTAAGCTGTGTGTATATGACTTGTATACTGACATGCCAAAATGTGGTCAATATAGATTATCCTGATGCTGGCCGACCAAATGCCATGCAACGCTCGCAACTGCTTTCCAGGCCAAGTGTTCAACAGTCGAACGCAGAAGATTAACCTGTTGAGTCACCTTCTGCTTTGTGGTTGCTGCTTCGTTAGTCATCTCTTTGCGGCGGTTTGTGGAGGATCTGATACGTTCATGTTACTGTTTCTTACCGCAGATACGGAGAGAATGTCGAAGTCGACTATCGTGGGTTGGAAGTCTCTGTCGCCAACTTCATTACTGTCCTTACGGGTGAGTGCTTCTTTGAATGTAGTTAGAGGCTGGGACTCGCTCTTTATGCATTGTACGGTTGTATGAACACGACGCAGGCCGCCACGAGCCCGGGACGCCAGCTTCAAAGAAGCTTGACACGGACGAAAACAGCAACATCTTTGTACGTCATTATAGCAGTATCAGGTGGAAAGCTCGTTTGTGTGCCTTTTGCTCACGTGGCGTTGCTTGTATGTGCAGCTATACATGTCCGGGCATGGTGGCGATGGCTTTCTCAAATTCCAGGTGCGTGCGTTATCCACTAATGATCGTCCACATTGAATGCTAACGTATCTTATTGTGCACTTCTACCGATTCATCCAGGACTTTGAAGAGATCTCCAGCCAAGACTTGGCCGATTCCATACAGGAAATGCACGTCAAGAAGCGGTGCGATCAGTGCTATTTACCCTGCGTATGACACTGAATCTCTGATACAACGCGTTGATCATGAACAGCTACAATGAGATTTTCTTCATGGTCGACACGTGTCAGGCGGGATCACTCTCTAACGCCCTTGAGTCCCCGAAGGTCGTGACCATCGGCAGCTCGCAGACCGGCGAGAACTCGTATGCACACCACTCGGACTCCGAGGTTTGTCCGGTGCAACTTAATTTCCCAGTCTTGTCGCTTTCTTGACGCGTGGTGCTTGTGCAAATACAGTTGGGACTATCAGTCATCGACCGCTTTACCTTCTCGACACTAGACTACCTGCAGCGAATGAAAGTCGGTAGCTCAATTCGAAATGGGACACTCCGAGACCTCTTCAACTTCTACGACCCGAAGATGCTGTTTTCCACGCCTGCTTATCGTACCGATATCTTGGGCCGCCCCATTGACGAGGTGCTTATCACAGACTTTCTTGGCTCGATATTGGACGTGCACCTCCACTTTGACGAAGAGGCGTATCCGGTCGAGGCCACTCCCATTTTGAGCTCCGACACCACGGCGACAGACAACGTGTTCGACAGCTCGGCTGTGTTAGACTTTCCTGTACAGCACAGCAAGGAGTCCGCTCCAGCTGACGGTCGCAAATTCGGTTTCTCTGGAAAGTTCTTGGTTGTGGCCGCTATGGCCATGATTGGGGCTGTCTTCGTGAGCACAAAACCGATCTGATCGAAGAATACCGAGTGCTGACCTTCTCGCATGTTCGTGTTTTTATAATCCGTTCACATAGTTGCAACTTATCATTGGGAACCAAGCACAAAGATGAATAACATAAATCACGAAGTTACTAAGCGCCGATCGATCGAGAGCAAAGGTCTGGGACCGGCATCTCAACCGTATCCCCGCTGGTTACAGTTGTTCGTGAGGTGCGCACGTCGGTAAATGGAGTTAGGATGATGTAGACTTGTTTCTTCTTCTTCTTCTTCTTCCGTCTCATCTTCTTCCGTTTCGTGTCTGGATCCCGTCCCAAGCGATGAAGAGTAATTCCGTATCATCAAGCGAACAAGCAAAAGCGCGATCCCAGCACTCCAAATTGGTGACAAACAAATGCTGAGCGCGATCAGCAACGGGCTTATCAGCATGACAAACGGTACACAAATGACAGCCGTGAAGTACCAGACAATCCACGGCCGCACCTGAACAGCAACAGACAAATTCTCACTCATCAGCAGGCAAAGCACGCGCGATCGATCGATCGAAGCCTGAGTTCCAAACAAACCTTGGCAAAGAATGCAGTGTCTTGAATAAACCTTGGCACCGCGATGCTCGCGACACGATTCACCACCGCGCTACTCAACATTCCACACAAAATGTAGCCATCAGTCTAGTCCCAACACGCGCTCATTCAGCAAACAGACACACAGAGCTTCTCATGCTGCACTCGCACGCACCGGATCTTGTACACCGGCTGGAGCACGAGCGCGAGCTTGGACCTGACCGTCGTCACAAGTTGCTTGCCCGGCCTTTCAACGAACTCGTCTCGTTCATCGTATGCCTCGTGCCGCTTCAAGTGGAGCTTCATGAGCTGTGGCGTGTACGGCGTGTTCAGTGGCGTCCGGTCGTTCCGCATCACTCGCTGAATCAAATCATAGCAAAAGGTGCAAGTGTGAATTGTCAGCCTGGGTGAACGGCTCCCTTGGATTCAACACTATTTTAATACTAGCCACAGTGCACGCACCACCATTGGCTGCAATCCGACGCCGTGCTGCTTGCGCTGTACGTAAGGGTCCCACTCGATGTCCATGCTCAGTGGCGCGACGCTCTCGGGATTGTAGCCAACGCTGCCATCCAGTGGTCCTGTTGCAAGTAGTTAGTTGGTCTTCATCGTTTTTGTCATCGCTCATGTTGAAGCTACGGTTCTTGATTGGAGCTGTTGCTCAAGCGTACCGTAGACAGCAGCAGCTGCTGGTACCCGTGCCAGCATCTTCTCGTCACCCAAGCGGCTTATCGATTGGATAATAGCGACTGCGAACACGAGCCGGGGCAAGGCAAAGAATGACGGGCAAAGTCCGGTCTCCTTCGTGGGTTTCGACTTGGAAAGTGACGTGAAAGTGCGTCCGCTGAGGCTCTCGCTCGAGTGCACGGACAGGGCATCTGGTGGACGGTTGTTGATTGACATTCGAGGCCTCGTCCTAATCTAGGACAGCAGCTGGACTGGACTTTGAAAAAGTGATTCGTTCTTGCAGGTCATGGGATGTTCCCGGACCATTAACGGCTTTACGACCCGACAGAGACGTATTCTTTCGAATTACGTATGCGAGGGCTACGGGACTTGGCCGTAGAAAAAGAAGCATAGTCATGATGGTATTACATTGTTCGCAGCCTGGTTAAAGTCACGGCTATAATCTGTCGTGGAGTCACCAAGTGCCATTTCCATTGTACCTATCAAGTTGTACGACTGTGTTCGGGTGTCACATTTTGCATCGCCAGCGCAGTTTCACGTGCGACCTGGTCCATGAACGAGCATCGTACAGTCTCGTGACTGCATATGGACCCAAATGTTGGCTTACAAGAACACCGTTTGTGTGGCAAAAGGCATTCCGTCTGCCAGCTCTACATTTGTTTCGATGCGCCAGCGTGAGACATGGCGCTTCGAGTTATCACTCGACACTTTGGGTAATTACTTATCGCTCACCGCTTTGCATGACACATGCGGAGCCGCAACCTTGTTTGCAAACCTACAGTCTTCTGCTTGCAACCTGCAAAGCGGTTTGTATTGCCGCCCCACACCCGACTTGATGATTCTAGAGGTCCGTCAGGCTCCCGATTCGCTTAATCCATTGCACACTTTGTCGTTCAAGCAAGCGCCGCTCGTTTTCAGGCACCACTGAGCAAGCAGCAAACGATACTGTCTTCTACTCGGTCTTGACACTCTCGATAACGGGTGCCATAGTGTCGCTGCACCACAACCTCGACACTGTCACAACTCATCTCGCTATTCTCGTTTCCGAAATAGCAAGTCACCATCCGGATAGCACTCGGACACTTCTCGTGCGACGGCTACAAAAACAAAACAGCCCGAGCACAGTCTTTTTTCTGTCAGACCGTCAGTCATATCGGCGTCACAACACAGCACATTTGCCATCCCCACCTGATTCTGCCCCGAATATCAAGTCTCGCAGTGTGCACGCCCACAGTAGGACCACTTCGCGAGCGAGCGCGTGCGAAGAGCTCCGTACGCAACGATGGCGCTGGACTTTGACAGCAACGATCAGTACGCGCTCACGCTTCTCTCCAACAACGGCAGCGACGACCAGTACGACGGCTGCGCCAGTGGGAACAACAGTCTCGCGACGCGACCGTACGCAAAGCACGCGGCCGGCGTACGTCTGGAACTCGTATTATCACTTTCTAGAGGTCATTTTGTCTTTCTGTCGAGTAACATGCCATGCATTATATGTTATTGCTACGTGTGACCGTCATAGGCGGACAATGAACACATGCGGACCGAGATCGTGCGACTTGAGAACGTGCTGGCCAGTCGCATCGCAGCCCGTGCCAATCAGGACAAGTCGGAGCTGCCTCTCGAGCGCTCGAGCAAGATTGAAAAGTACGTCGAAGTGATGGAGCTGACCAAGTGCCTTCGTCGTCAGAAGGAGTTTCTGCTGAGTGAGAACCGCAAGCGGCAGCGCTTTGCCGAGAAGATTCAGCAGGCCATGCCGGTGCGTGCGGGAGACGAGGGAGTGGACGTGGACGGTGAAGGAGGTTTTGACTGACGTGTGTGGTTGTTGTCTTTATTGTTGCGTTGATTCTATCTAGCCTTCTACTGATAGCATCCAGTTTATGAAGAACGTCAAGTACCCATCTGATGAAGAGCTGGAAAAGACGTCGCGCGAGGCGTTCTCGGAGATGATGGAGTATCAGGTGAGTGGCGAAGCTACGACGTACATTGACTGGCAGACGAAACGCGAGTCCAAGTCAATGTACATGCACGCGTTCTCGTCAAAGACGTTTGTGGATGAAGACATGGTGCGTATTTTCAATGAGACGTGGGCGATGTTCTACGACGAGACTCAGCAGGAACTGCTACATCGACGACGAAGCAAGTTTTGCGTACGTAATGTTGGTTTAAAGAGGGGCGTTCGTGTGGATCGAACATTGACCCTGTTGATGTGTTGGACTTTGTAGATTCTAAAGAAGCTGAACGACAACATGTACTTGACGCGGAACATTCACCAGTTTATCGGCGAGAGCTTTCCACGCCACGCCATGACGCTAGTATGCCGCATTTCGATTGATCAGAACACGTTCGCCATCATCAGCAAGTCGGTGGTACCGCCCACGAACGATGCACAGCATCTGGTGTGGACCGATGAGTGTTATATGTGGAAGTTTGTGCGGCGAATGGACGTACAGGGCGGATTTGACATCTCGATTCGCGGCAAGTATGGCAGCACGTCGGCTGTGGCAGGCAACCGCTTGCCCATGCTTGAATCCTACTTTCAACTCGTGGACTGGGAGTCGTTGGTTATCCGGCCCATGTTTGACTTCACGACCGCATAGTCTTTTGATGCCGACTAGAAGCAGTTTGTCCGAAAATGTCGAGAGGAAAACATTACGATGGAAATAGAAGTGTGCAGCTACTCTGCTCCCTTTGGGGCAGGTGGCAAGCATTCTCTATTGTTTGATTGCATCCGCGGGGCTGCAAGCGCCAAGTAAAGTGTACGCACGTAACTGCGCATGCTTGTAATTTGCTCTCTGTTTTGGCTGTGTAGACCGTTTTGGCTTCAGGTGAAGCTACATGGCCTTTCTGTAACCCATTAAATGATTGCACACGGGTGATGGAGTTGGTCTAATGTTTGCTTTGCACGATGACCGGGTTACGAACAAATGAAACTGGGTGATCGCAAAACGACGTGTCGTACCAACAGAAACGCATGTCTTCATGAGCTACTCGTTCGATGGTTTAGCAATTGTAATTTGCGATGGATGTATTCTGCAAAGCGGTAACATCTACAAGACATTGCAAAGCAAGAAGCCACACCGAGTGTCTCCTGTGTTTGTTGTCCTGGAACACCGAAGTTCACCCAGACCTGTTCACAGCTCTTCAGCCCTGTGTCATTCTGTAAAATTGGCGCTGTAACAGTAGACGTATACCACGAAGGTTCTATGCATACGCTTCAGCATCGCAATACTTAGATGGCTGCAGTTCAACCATGGAGCCAGTACTATAGTGCCATCACTTGCTTTGTCGATAACCTAGCCGTAGATACCCGAGTCTGCTAATAGCGGTTCGTAGTTTTCCACCGATAGCATTGCCAGTAAACGTTTGTCCAGCGTCAGATAAATGGGAATCAGCTCTGCAGCAAAAAATACTACGACGAGTAGCATTGCCTGTGCCTGTGCCATCATCACGTGTCGCCGATTGAGTGAGCTCAAAACCTCCAATAAAATTGCTCTGAAGTCGTACCGAGGCATCTTCGTGATGTACATTGAACCATCCCTGTTTAGCATAACAAAGACGCAAAACACAAGGGGTCATGTCCTAAGATGGACAAGATAGGTTAGCTGAAGTGATTGATACGTCAGTCACCTTGGTAAATGTGAGAAGTGTCATCACGCTGTACAGGATACGTCCGACACTCCAGGCCATGACGAGTCGGCCCACCCACTGGAGTCGAAGCTCCGCCGATTGTGACTTCATTGGAAACCCCGACAGAGAAAGTGTCAAATACACCCACGTTGAAAAGATGATGATCGGGAGAAACAGGTCTGCAGCCGCCACCAAGTAGAAGATCGTCTCGGGGATCTGGATCATTCGTACACTTTGTCAAAGAGAAGATTCTTCAGCCCACATGAAGAAGAACACGACGTACGACACTAAGACGATCTTCCTTGTCGTCATCAAAGATCCCACTCTTGTCATAGAGAAATAGACTCGCGTAGAGCACCAGCTGAGTCAAATACAGCCCTCCATTAAAGACGAGATAGAAAATCATCCACTTCCGTCTGAACGCCGCAGCAGAAAACCAATGACGTCGCGACTACAATAGCCACCATCCGACAAAGTTTTACAAAGGTGCAAGTCCACCAGCCAATACAATGAGTGCTCACCTACCGACTGGAAAGTCTCCGCCCACACGAGAACCAGTAGTAAATAGGACGACACAAAGAGGAAATCAGGCAGATTAAACAGCACGGCTACGACTTTATTGTAAAAGTCCAGCTCAGCCTGGGCGTGACTTCCGGTCGTGTCCAAAGACGCCCCATTTGCGTCTTCTCGTCCGGAAGTAAGTGGAGGTGCATCATGCACCCATGGATTGTTACTTGAGATCCCGGTAGGCAAATCGGCTGCAGCTTGGGAGTCCAAGATGCACAGAGTGGAAAACGTGGCTGACCGGAAGAAAGAGCCTAGGGCCACACTAAGCACCAACAGCTGGACGGTACTCCACGTAGTATGTTCATGACGTCTGAGAACGCGTCGCACTTCAAGGTACTTGTTCACTGTCATTGCTGTTACCAGGACGTAACACAGCGCCAAGAAGTAGCTGGACATGGCTAAATTCGCAAGGAATAGCGGCATTTTGTGACAGTTTGAGGCTCACGTCCCTTCAATGCTAGGGCCGATTTTTATGTCCAAAGCTGATTCAAAACGAGATAATATCCATCGGTACACAGGTGGATTGGCACAAAGGAACCAGCCCAGTAGATATGTCATTACTCGCTACTTTGGGCACCTGCGTCCCCTGCTCGAGCCTTTTGTGTAGCTTTCGCTTCATCTTCAAGAAACTTTAGATCAAAGCAATTGCGCTCGATTGGGTCCTTGTACTCGAGTCCCAATGCAATGAACACGTCGACTTCCGATTCGCAGATGACGCTGTCGCCAAGCCGCACAGTCGTCCCATGTGCGCGCATCACTTGAGTGAGCGCTCGGTCCGAGAGACTCCATCCATTCTTGTGCGCGAATAGCCGCATACTTCGGTTGAAGTGGTCGCTACCAGTAAAGTAGAGGATGGCAAAGCCAAAGAAATGTCGGGGGTAGACCTTGACATCCAGGCGACGGTACGGGCGATCCTGTCGGTATTGGCAAACAAGGGATTACGCAGTAGGATGAACAGGGTGAACGTTGCAATATGTCCGCAAGACCGACGCACCTTAGAGACGCGACAAACACCCATGTACGTGTCGCACCCTCCAGCCTTTTGTTTTTGAGAGTGCATTAGATCGTCTGTCCATATTAGCAAGAAAGCAGAGTAAGCATGCACCAACACAAATCGCGTGAGGACACCAGGGTGTTCGTTACCAGTCAAGAAACCTGAAGCATGAAGGCGCTCAAGCAGTCCCGGCAAAACATCGCACGAGTCAGCATCTGGATCGGTGATGAGAATATCGCAATCGCCGGAAGCCGACTTGCCGCGACGATACGATCCACAAGCCAGTGCAGTAGCATTTGGTATCATCTGGTGAACTTCGTCGGCAACAATCCGCTCAATCTGCTGTACCTCGGCTCTAGCATTGGACACGAAGCTGGTGTTCGTAAACGGTCGTTTGCATCTCCACGGTGTCTACTGTCAACATGATCATGCGACGTACCGCGGAATCTTCGTCAGGAAATCTTCGTAGTGCTTCACCCCAATCTTTTGCTGGGCTGTCAAAACGTCAGCAGCTTCGGGCTTTCTGAGATCCTCAATGGATGTGTATCCCATCCGATAAAACTTTGCTGCTGTAACTGGGCCAACTCCCCATATGCGAGCAATCTTGACTAATGCACGAAGCCGCGGGTTCTTCTTCTTTGCATCGAGCTTAGCTAGTCGACCTGTCTCCAAGATTTCGGTAACTTTGTCGCGTAGGCGCCCCTTTACCCACTGCATATCCTTGAAGTCTTTTGCGCTACAAACACGATAGCGTGTGGCTTTCAAGCTCGACACAACTTTCTGCCGACAGGAAACATGCTGCAATTGTTAGTAGCGAATGTCTGGCTGGCACTACAAGTCCTGCTTACCTTGTACATGTAATGTCGCCATACATCTCGCTCGACATCGAGAAACTCCATCATTTCCTCCAGCGGATCGGTCAAGTGAGCGTTGAGGTTTTGATGCACAGCTAACCATGGCACGCAACAATTCTCATCAATACTTTCCAGGTGAGAGAGTACAACAAAGACCAAAGACTGACCGGATGATCGCTGACAGATAAACCCTTCTCCAATGACCTTTTTAGAGCTTGCGATTGCTCCCTCTGTGATCGGGCGAAAGTGTGGGTTGTTCTTGTAGAAAACAGGGACTCGTTCTTCCACCAACCTTTTGTTCTTCTCGTCCAGTTCAGCCTGACGCTCACGAAATACCTCATTGTCCATCGTCACCGGATCTGCACGCACGATTTCTTGGGTGTCCGGGTTTTCTGAATTCGAGCCTTCGTCACTATCACTCTCGCTGTCGTTTCGTGCTCGAGCTTTCTTCGCCTCTACTTGTTGGGCTACTTCAGCACAATGCTGTTCATGTATTGCTGCTTCGTCTTGAATGTGCTGCTGCTCAGACCATGTCAGCAATAAGCCAGCAGGCGGACGCTCATTTTTCTGCAACATGTACGCCAGCCATTCCGGCGTGTACGCCTCGATGTTGGGTGGAGGGAACGTTACAGCACGCAAGAATCCCGCTGCCTTGTCGGCCTTGAGCCCAGCACTTGCAATGATTATGTCACACTCATTCCACTTTGCTGCGACGGCATCATGCGACCCAGCACCGGTCCTCCACTCTGTCTTTGCTTGAGCATCTACCACGCTTCCACCTAATTTGTACACCATGCCTTGCAGAACCTCCAAGCGTTTCCGACTCATGTCGGGTCCTACCGGGACCAAAAGTACGCGCTTGCCATCCAATAACTTCCCATCGGAATCGACAGGCACAGTAGGTGCCGTACGTTTAGACTTTTTAGTCGCTGCCCCTCGGGTCTCGTGTTGTACGAGCCGCTTGTCTCGTTGGAGTGCTCCGAGCTTCTTCAAGTCACGCATTTCCACTGCCGTTCCGTTCACTTTGCGTTCAGCCGTTGATTGTCGCATTGGCCAACGCTCTTTTTCATCGGTAGAGCAGAGGATTGTTGCGCAGCGTCTCGTCTCGTTCACGTCTCTCATATCACGGTTTCGTCGCTCGTATTTGACTTCAGACGTCGACACGTTGGTAGGTGCAACACCTCTTAGTCCAGTCGAAGTACTTGCGAATCGACTAGACCGACGGAAAGTTGAGGTATCCCCACTCTGTGTGGGGTTGACTGACCAAACCGTGATCATTTGCTACGATTGTCAGACATGAACAACAGTCAATGGGTCGAGTTCAGCAAACTACTCTTGAAGAAGCTCTTCGTGTGATAGTAAGACGGAGGCGTCACTAGTAAAGAGATCGGATCCAAGTGAACACAGCCTATGCAGCAACGAAAGTGGCGGCACTGCTCACTCTGGTGACCGCTGCAGTCGTAACAGAGCAGTACCACCCTGCTCGATGATAGCCATGCACGTTTCCGACACCATCGATCGCGGAGGTATGTCATGGCGTACAGCGTTGAGCACTCGATCGACGTCAAGCTGGCCAACTCGATCCGATAACACCGAAAGGCTTAGTGAATAGAGAGAAATAGCGGCCCGAGGCAACGGGCCAACGAAGGTGATCACGCGGGGGCGCTATGCGTATTACTACCGTTGACAACGTAGCAAGTGAACAGGGTACTCCATCATCGTGGACACGAGCACAATCGTACCTGGCTCAGCCAGTATTCATTCATATGCTCGTTCTGTAAGAAGTCCCCACGTCCGCTTACTGTGCCTGTAGCGGAACATCGGTCCTAGACAAACTCGTGTACGTTTGTGTCCTTACCGAGAACTTGACTCACCCTCTGTCCGCCCCGAAACGAGACCCTTCTCTCCATCCCCTGTATAGCAGCTCCTTTGTCAAACCGTTTCTCCTCCCCCTCGTCGCAATAGCTCCACAACAAGAGATGGGAGCTACAGCCGACCAGAGTGCAGCGCTTGGGCTGTCGTTCACGGCACTTTGCTCCGTGTTGAAGACCATCGAGGCCACAAGTAAAAGCGACACGAAGTTGAGTCTGCTGTTTAGCGCAAAGCTGCGTGCCCAAGTGGGCAGGGGTGACCTTTACCCGCTCATTCGCTTGATCCTCCCTCAACTGGACCGAGAACGCACTTACTTGCTCAAAGAGAAGAAGATCGCCAAGCTTTACATCCAGGTGCTGGGTCTTGCCCCCATAAGTAAAGATGCACAGAAGTTGGAGCACTTTAGTGATCCGAAGATTGTCGATAGCAACTCGGTCGGGGACTTTGCAGCTGTGCTCTATGAGGTCGTGCTCTATCGAAGTGGAGCGAGTAAACTCAAGCCAAAACACACGATTCAAGACGTCAACGAGCTGCTGGATACGCTCGTCCAGGCTGACAGTAATGCTGCGAGGAAAAACGTGTTTATGAAGCTAGCAACCGAATACGCAGCAGAGGAGCAGAAGTGGATTATTCGCATCGTGCTGAAGGATCTGAAGATCGGATTGAGGCATGAGCGCGTGCTCAAGTTTATCCATCCGGACGCCATGGAGATGTACAATCACACGAATGACTTGCACAAGGTCTGCACAGACTTGCGCAACTCAGCGGTGAGGTACGTGCCTCAGCTGGAACCGTTTCAAGTCTTCACGCCGATGCTCGCGAAGAGAGTGAATTTCGGAGAGTGTATCAGTGCAATCAATGCCGATGCATTTGTCGTAGAGCCCAAGCTAGATGGAGAACGGATCACGTGTCACCTGCAAGGGGAGCAGGTGCAGTTCATTTCGAGGAATGGGATCAATTACACGGAGAGCTACGCGCCATCGATAAAATCACACGTGCTGTCCCAGCTGGAGCCTGGCGTGGATTGCATCTTGGACGGAGAGATGATGGTGTGGGACAACACAGAGTACCGGCTTCGTGAATTCGGCCTGTTGAAGCATACTGCCAATGCAGTGCGCAAAGGAGAAGCTACGAACCGTTGGCTGTGCTACGTCGTGTGGGACGTGGTGTATCTCGGAGGTCCGAAAGCGGAGCAGTTGATACGTCAGGTGTTTCAAGGTCCTGGTGAAGTGAGTGCCGTGATGGGTCTACCGCTTGTAGCACGGCGAAAATTGCTACTCCGAATCCTTAAACCGCTGGACCACCGGATCATTCTGATCGAACAGAAGCTCATCAATGACAAGTCAGCGAAAGAGAGACATGAACGAGTCATGGCTGAGGTCGATCAGCAGGTCTTGAACGGAGGTGAGGGGTTGATCATGAAAGATCTAAACGCACACTACATGTGTGGAGAAAGCAGTAGGAAGTCGAAGAAATGGCTGAAGCTCAAGCCGGATTACGCGGGCATGACAAACGATCTCGATACTCTCATTGTTGGTGGACTTTATGGCACGGGACGGCGTCGTAGCGGCAATGTATCGGTGTTTCTGCTTGGCGTGCTCGCACACGCGTTAGACGAAAACGAAGCAGCTGAAGCAATGAAGCCGGGTGCTCCGTGTCCAGCGGTGTACACGTTTGCTAAAGTGGGTACTGGATACAATCTGGATGAGCTAGAGCAAATGCGACAAGAGCTGGAACCGTACTGGCAGCCATGGGACGACAACAACATCCCGCCGCATTTGAACGGCTGGAAGCCGCAAAAGAGCGACCTGAGACCTGACGTTTGGATCGATCCACGGCACTCGAAGATTCTTGAAGTGTACGGATTCGAGCTGTCATTTACAACGCTGTACCAGACCGGACTGACGATACGATTTCCTCGGTGCAAAGCGATACGCAACGACAAGGAATGGTATCAATGCATTGATCTTCAGGATCTAAATGCTGCTCGCGGAAGCCTCTCAACGAAACGTGCGTCAGAGGTAGCTCTGGGCCAAAAGAGTATTGCGAAACGCGTCAAGAAGCAAAAAACAGTCTCACCTCGTCGTGCTAGTGGCGTTCTTGAGGAGTACACTCAGGCGGACTTGGACGGCATAGAACCAGAACGGAACCTGTTTAAAGGGAAGGAGTTCTGTGTGCTACCTGGAAAATACGATCCACCTCCACCGAATGTTCGTTTGGCGATACGTAAAGGTATAATCGACGAGCATGCCACGCAACTGTCCAAGCAGACTATTGAGAAGCTGCTGCACGCTCTTGGAGGTCATGTTGTGCAAAACCCGATTGAAGGCACGAACTATGTCGTTGCAGCTGGCGATGCTGGATTCAAGGTGGCTAATTTGAAGAAGCAAGGAGTGTACAACATCGTGCACATTAGGTGGGTATACAGCTGTACAGCTGCTTCGCGTGTGGTGTCACCGAAAGCAAGCGACTTCGTGTTCGCAACTGACTTACAGCGACAAGCCCTCGCCAGGGAGTATGATTGCTACGGAGATCATTTCACCGACCATATCGGTCCAGTCGATTTCAAAAACATCATGCAAGAGGTTCACCGTCAGGCTGGAGCAGAATCGCAGGCACTTCCTTGGCAGCTCCTAATGCGAGACTTGGATATGGAAGAAGCCGAGTCGATGAATGGTGCCTTCACTTTCTTGTCCCATTGCGTGGCGTACTTCCAGCACTGCAACAACCCGAACAGTTCGGTCCCTGGCGCGAACACAATCTGGGCTGGCGAAGCAAAGCTGCTCGAGCAGCAGTTCAGGCTGTACGGAGGGGTAGTTGCACACGAGGTTGATTCTGCTGTTACGCACATTATCATCGACTCGACTGATCAAGCACAGAAGGCACAACTTTTGCCAGCGCTTCGAGCTTTGCGCCACCAAGGTTTACCAGAACCTCGAGTCGTTACAAAGGAGTGGGTCCAGCAATGTGTGGAAGAGCAAACTCAGCTTCCCGTGGACGACTTCGCTGTGCGTGTTTAACACGCAAACAGATCTCAATTAACAGAACTGCAGACGTGTAATTTATGTTCAGTCGCGAGGCTCGCTAGTTTATTGGAAATGAGACGCATCGGCACACCAGTCAAATTCTCCTAAGAAGAGCTGGTTTTCCGTGTCGCGCGGTCCTGGTTCCTTATACTCAAGGTGGCCTTTGACCTGCTGCAAAGTGAACTGGTCTTCAAAATTAGACGTGTCCAGTTTGCTCGCCAACTTTGGCACGATCGGTGGCTTTACACGCTTCGTCTCAAGTCGGTTCCAGCTGATACTTGCAAAGAATGGGTGGTCGAAAATGTCCTGCATGCCATTTGGACCATTGCCTAGACGTTGGCATACGTCTTTGTGCAGCAACCCCGATAGGAAGTCGCAGAGCTCGGGTGAAAAACGATCGGAAAAGCGTGGCTCCTCCTCGTTGATCTTGCGAAAGAGTGAGGCACGATCGCGCGGTGAGTAGAATGGAGGATAGCCCGTCAGCAATTCATATACTACACATCCGAAGCTCCACAGATCAGCGGCGAGGCCATAGCCATCACCGCGTATCACTTCAGGAGCGACATAATCAGCTGATCCGCAGAAACTAGAGCAGTTCTGATCCAATCGATGCACGTGCTCGCGAGCAAAGCCGAAATCAGCGAGACGAACAAAACCTGCCTCGTCAAGCAAGATGTTCTCGGGCTTTAGATCGCGATACAGAATGCCACGTCCGTGCAGATAATGCAAGGCGAGCGCGATTGAAGCCGCATAGAACAACACGTGGTCTTCAGCAAGGCGGTTGTGTGGACACTTTTCAAGCAAGAAGTACATGTCTCCGCCATGACAGTACTCAAGCACAAAGTTGAGCGCGTCCGGAGTTTCAAACGAACAGAACATCTTGATGATGAACGGATGGTCCACCGAGCACAGCACCTCCTTCTCTGTCAACAAGCGTTTGGCCTCTCGAGTCGGGTTCCCGTCGCCGTCTAGACCGTTGAAGCTGCCTAGCTTTGACTTGTAGACTACCTTGACCGCAAAAAGACGGTCAGGGCACGCACGTAAACGACACAGAAGCACCGTGCCATAAGTTCCAGAGCCAATGATTCGAACAATGTCAAACACGTGACGCGTGAGAGCTCGACAGCCTGTAACTTCCTCTTCCGTCCTTTCATCCGCGGTCTCAATGTCGTCAAGGAGTTCGTCAATCGAGTGACCCAACTCCGCCGCGTCTAACAGTAACGTGCTTGACGACGACGACGCTGAGACCCTTGGTCGCAATGCTGCAGGCTTGGGACGGTTGTACGGGCAGTCCCAGTCCGTTGTATGGGGCCCCTCCACTGACGACGACGTTGTCCTCGCACTTGCAACTGGCTGCAAGCAACTGTACGAACAGTCCCAGTCATTGCTTTCCACTCCCCCTTTGCTTCGTTCATCGTTTTTTTTCAGTGTCCTCTCACTAGTCACCGCCACCGGATCCTCGTCCTCGTCCTCGTCTTTGAGTGACGCTTTGGCAAACGAACTGGCCAGCAACTGGGCAAATGTCCACGTCTTGACGCTCTCCAATATTGTGCTCTCGTTGTCAGCCGCTTCGGGACTCGTTTCGGTCTTGCTGGACGACATTGAGGCTCGACGTTTGGTGTCGCTCGTTAAGGACTGCAACACTGGACGACGTCTTCCTCGACTGTTGTTCCCTCTTGACGACAGCAATGAGCAATACTAAGCATGAACGGGGCACGCGGTGCCCTTACAGATACACGAAGGTAGATCCTCGGAAGTTGAGAGAAAAGCAGATGTGATGGAGGAACTGGAACTGGTCGGCTGGAGAACGGGAGGAGGGATTGGTGAACAAGTGGTTGGAAAGACCTAACTGAGACTTTGCATGCCTCGAGCAACTGCTTGAGCCGAGACGCAGATAAGGTGGCGTCATCATCGAGCTCGATGACGGTTCGTTGCTCCTAAATGGTTATGTAACCAGGTGCAGCGTGGCATTCATTGAAGCGCACACGACGCTGCCGTAATAAAGTGGTGGACAGCAAGGATGTGTTCTGTACGAAGTGTCGCTCGTTTCTTGTATGTATGTCTGTTCGTTTAAATGCACCGCAGATCTGTCAAGCGTGTACTATAGGCAGGTCTGCGTTCGTTGAAACTTGTAGATGCACGATGAGAAAAGAAGTAGACAACATGGTTGTCGAACTTTGTGTATTTTCTGGAGCTTAGCTTGCTGCGCGACTGTGGTTTACGTCAGTGTCAATCTTGTCTGGAACGACTTTCGAACAGGAGCGTAGCTGATCCCACGGCTAAATTTAGTGCAACACTCTGAATGCTTTTTGTGTATCCAGAAAGTCCCTTAGTAGCGAGTCTTCGAACAAATTTAGAAACAGTTGGTTACATAGGACACGTGAGTCATGGATTGACAAGTAACATCTGCAGCAGTCATGTACGCTCAATACGTGTAATACGACACAAGTGGAGCTCCATTATGAACAACAGGGCGAAAAACACACAAATGCATATGTTCACTTGCACTTTTAGCATGACTGTCATTCTTCGTCTGTCTAATGTCATTCTACAGCAAATGCACCTAAATTCTACCCATGTGCCAGTGCAAGTTACTCTGCTGCTGCAAGATCAGGCGCCACCTGCGCGCCTGTATGACTGAACCTTTCAAGTCGACTTCACCTCATCACGCTGAAGCAGCGTTGTAGAGCGCCCACGACCGGGTCAGACCATCATCCATTGTCGCGTTCATCAGTTTGTACAACGAATCCATTTTGTTCACGACCGCTGCATTCACCAACAACAATGACAACCACGTGTTGTTACTGTTTTCCATGGTGACGATCGGTTCCTTGGACAGAATCTCGTTCCACTCCTGCATCACAAACGGTACCGTGCGAGCTAACGCATTGACTGGCGACACCGGGATCATCTGGATGCCATGGATTGCATACTTCTCGTTGAGGAACCACGTGTTGTACAACACCTTGTTATCATACAAAATGCCAGTGACGCGGTTCCGCACGATCTCAGGCGGGTGAATCTTATTGTCCGAAGACAGCAAGAAGTACTCACGGACCGTATACGCGTTCAGACGCAGCATAAGACTTCCGAGATCTTCCAGCGCCTTGTGGCCAGTCTCTTTGCCCCATAGAGTCATGCCGTAGTAGAAGTTTAGATCTTCAGACGTGCTCTCCTTATCCTTGCCATGGTCCAGCAGCGTCACGCCACGTGAATACGAGTGTCCGTGATACCACGAGAAATGACGGAACCGAGGATAGATGGGATCGTCCAGGCTTGGGTTGGTTACATCGCGCAGCAACATCCAGATCAAGTCTTCCAGCTCCGACATCCGAGACCAAGTCGGATCCAAGTGCTTGATAATCGCTGCGGGCGTCACATAGTAGCCGAAGTGGTAGTGATGGTCGTTGTAGATCCCACTGCCGAAGTCCATGTACAATTGACCAGTGTCGAAAATCAAACCAGACACGACCCCGCCGTATAGCGTTTCGTAGACGAGAGGAGGCGACATCGTGTTGTTCAGCAGTGGTTCAATCAACGTCTCCAGCTTCTCTATACAATACGCCAGCAGCCCATTCGTGTCCGGGCCAACTACCAAGCTGTCCGCTGCCATTAGACACAACGACGCGTACTTCTGCAAAGCCTTTCCGTTAAAGTACCAACTATTGGTAGCCAGAGTCCAGTTGGCATAAATGTCGTCTTGCAAGGTGCGAAGCATGTCAGTTTCTCGGACAAGATACGATGACAGTCTTTTTCGATCTGGATAATAGTCAATTTCGATATCTGCCTCAGGTACGACGAATGACCAGCACACTGACACTTGGGCCACCATCAAACCTCGCGTAGTTGAGTTAAGCATGATGGCACCCGGCGTCTCAGCTGTAATCGGGGATCCAGTCATCGACTCGACCTGGTGCGGTAGTGCAAAGTGCAGCAAACCCACAGTGTCACAGCTGCTGCCTTCAGCATCCCAGGTCAGCGAGTACTGCGTGCGCGATTCCATCGAAACAGTACCGCCCCGTACGATACACGACACGTAGTCATCGTACAGTGTGTCTGCTGCACCTTCTGGTAGTATCGCAACTCGTATCGTGCCTGCGTACGTATCGTCCGCGACAAGAGACGATCCCGATGCGTTCATAGAGAAGTTCACCGACTCTTCCACGCGCAACGAAAGACTCGTATCACTGGCGTATAGCACCCACGTCTGGTTGTTGCTGAGATACACAATGAACTTGCCTGGCACCGATTCGTCCACAAATGTGATGTTGTACTCGGTTTCGATGCGCGGAGTGAGACCCTTGTACGTGCCCGACACGAACGCCATGCCGCTCGAAAGTGCGGAGTCGATGCAGTTGATACTACCACGACAGCAAATTCGGAGGTTGATACCCATGTCACTCCACGAGTACACTTCATACGTCGGTCTCGACTCGTTGAACTCTCGTGCCGAGAGCATCAGGTCGTTGTGGATCCCATGTTCGTAATATTGAACAGTGCCGTTGATTTCCGGTGCCATCTCACGATACGTGTAGGGATAGTACGTCTGCAACCCAAACGGCGGTACTTTGGGCAGCATGAACGCGTAAGGCTGAGCCCATGCTGGAAAGTTCTCGGACGTGTTCGTAGCAGTGACGTGAATCAGGTTCCCCCACCACTTGTTTGTCGGGATCGGCTGGTTGAGGGCTTCCGGAGCGACATTAATGATCGGAGCAAGCCGTGCAAGGCTACCGTTCCGTACGTACAGAGTCTCGGACGGTGCATCAAGGCCAAATGGGGCAAAATAGCCGCCACTCGTCAGGTCCGGCCTCGCCCTTGTCGAGCTTCGATGGGGTCTACTCTCGGGACTTGGAGGGCTTGAAGCACGGAGCAGTCTGTTGGTGGCGCCCTCAACGGTTTTCCCACGAAAGTCGAAACCTTCGCCGACATCCGGGTTGTCCACTGACGCTACAGCATTCCTTCCTGCTACCGCAATGGCCACAGCAGCAGCCTGTACCAGGAACTTCATCTCCTGTCCCGAGACCCCAAAGGTGGAGGTGCGGCAGTAAAGCGGCAAAGGAGATGCTGAAGCGAGGTGTCGGTTCGTAGTAAGCGGTACGACGGATAATGAAGGAGGTGGCAAAGGTAGAAGGCTGGATAGGCGTGTCAACCTCGCCATTCCATGAACAGAACGGCATCGTTTTTGCACCGAAGCTTACATGTGCCACATGTTGTAGGGTCGTATAAGGGAGGGGAGCCAAGCTCTGGAACTCGCTCTCTCATGTAAAAAGCTCAGCTCATGTGACTGAATCAAGTTACAAAGCACTACATTACAGCAGCAGACACTGAAGAAGGAGGAGGATGCTGTTCATGTGTGCGCTAACCTAGAAGTGTACTCGAGTAACATGATCCCCCTTTGCTCATCAGTGTTCGCTTACATGCTTGTAGTCACCTTCGATCGATTAGGACAATCGCGACCTAGCCAAAGAGTGGCTTTGAACATACCTGTACCTGGGAAAAGGGGACAGGCTTGATCGCACTGATACGTGTAAGGTACACCCGACCGCGTTATTTATAGACAGCCAAACAGAAAGACACAGTGCCACACAGACAGACAGACAGGTACGCACGATTTAAAACTTCGGCAGTCAACCTTGCGCACACTCACCATTACCTTCACCCTCCAGGCTCGCAATTATGAGAAAGACAGGAGGTAGTGCCGGGGCATGTCTACAATCCTCTTCTCTGTTCAGGACGATAGAGTCGGTGGACAGCAACCTGCTTCTATGAAGGGCGTTGTTCGTGAAGTGATGAGGATGTCTTGGTTCATTTAACGTCTGCGCGCTAGCAGCCTGGAAGAATACATGCATTCCAGAGCATCCTCAATCAGGTAGACCCGAAAGCGGAGGTCCTCTACCCAGGACATCATCGTTGTTCATGCTTATCGTTCGTTACCTCGTACTCTCGACGTGATGAGCGGTCCCGACTGTCGCACATGTTTTCCCACCGAATCTGAGCGCATAGACCAGATCGTGTGCCATTCTATCGTCAAAGCGAGGGAATTTTAGCTCATGGGATTGGACTTCGAATGGGCATGGCCATCGGACGAGTCGACAACGCGACGCAGCACCTGGCCAAATGGTGCATCATCCGTTGCATTCTCCAGCACAAGACAAATGGTTGCAAGCAACTGGATAAACTCGGTAAAAGTGCACTATTATACGTGGAGCTTTGTGCTTGGTTGTTTGGGTGATTTTATGACGCTCAGAAAGGTCTGAGTGTAGGAGAGCCAAAATACATTCGGAAATACATTCGGAATGGCAGGAATTAGAACCTCTGTGGACAGACGAACGAAATGTTAGTAATATCGAAGCAGGTGTTGGCCGACGCAGTCTCATCGTTATGATCATAAGTTGCTGGGAGCTCCAGTACTGGTAGCTCTAAATACACCTACAATAATTGCTGAGAACACCTTCAAGCTTCGTGGGCTATCCATTTGACTTACATAGACTTTTTTGACAAACGCTGAGAAAATATCCACTATTTAGCCTCAGTTAGGCCTCTCTTTCCGTCGTCATAACTTTATCGTCTACACGATGATGAGGCATCATATCTTCATCTCTCTCTATAAGTGCAGCTCACGATGTTGACCTTTTAGTCGCTCCTGCGTCGGTCTCCCTCGCTGGTCTTGATACTAGAATTAAATGTCGCTGCATACACTGATGAAGACACTACTGATACTGACGACCCTTTCACCCCCGCTCCATCATGGAGTCATGTAGTTGTGAAGACCCCCTCCTCCCAGTAGGGCCATCCGGAAGTCAAAAGGAGCTATCATTACCGTCAAGCGTACGCTGCGCGCCAAGTTTCCACTGTCAGCATTGTCCGCATAAGATCATGCGGCGTCAAACACGTTTTTCTTTGTTGATTGCAAGGAAAAGACTATCAATAATTCCGCGGGCTACTGTGTCGTTGCTAGACCGCATCTTAAACTGTTGGCAATTTTTGTGAGCTCGACTAGAAGTTGCGCAAAATTGAGTCCGGACGACACTTTCCAGACAACTTCCACTCAAGACACATCCGACGCATAAACAATATAAAGCTGTCGACATTACCGGCAGCGCGGCGTGTGCCACGAGAAAGAGACAATGTGAAGACCACAATTGTTCAGACGCATAAATCTGTGGCTTCTGCACAGTAATGTTCGTAAATGTGATCATGTAAAAAACATTTAACACGTACCATACCTATATTTATCATTTTAGAGTTACTGAACCACTAAAAGAAGACGAACATCATTACGATAGCAAGTGATGTCAACAACCACTTCCAATAAGCTACCTCAAAAGCTTCGTGTAACGGGGCACCCTCAAGCTTGTACTGATGACAGTACAAGCTACTTATTCTGATGATAGAATAAGGCGGTGCCGCGTAACTTCACGTACACTGGTACGTGCAGAGGAAGACGGTAAGAAGAAGCGAGTACTTGGTTAAAGTAAAAAGTAGAGCTGTATTTATAATAGTTAATGTCTGTTAATAAACCACTATTTATCCTCATCTAACTATGTCTAAATACAAATGTGTATATCAACTATCTGCTCACCACCCATTGCGTGCGTCTGTCGTGGCGCGTCTTCGTTGGTTGATATAATGGCCTATATCAACCAATTAGGAACTACTCGTAAGTGCTACAGAATATTTGTCCTTATGACAATATTCTGAGAATATAACTCTTATAGTTATATTCTATTAACAATTTCTTATAAATTGTTATGTAACGATTCACCCCGTTACATCACCCCCCCCTTAACCATCAGTCACTTTAGTGACTGATTGACTAAATGGATACTCGTCCCAAATCATTTGGGACAGGGTTTGCACTTGTTGGTCCAAGTCCACTTTCCAACATTTCATCGCATGGTTAACAAGTCCATGCGGTGCGCGAACAAGGCCGCTGAGAGCGCGTCTGCACGTCTCTGTGCAGACGCCGAAGCAGAAACCGCAGCAACTGATGTGTCATCGGTTGCTGAAGCGACTCAGCCTGTGTCACCTGGTGATGCAGGCGCTGGTAATGAAGACAATCATGTCTTCACAGAGTATGAGCTCGGAGTCTCATACTCTCCTGATACGGAAGTTGGATCTGTATCGACGGTGATCGAAACCAATCCGCCTGCCAAGCGTGGCATGGATGATGCTACGCGTCGTAGCATCTTTGCTTCATCTGACAAATCAGATGAACCATCGCCAAAGCGAAGGCGCTCGAGATCGCAAGACTCGGGTGCTCACAGTGGTGTCGGTTCTCCTATTGACACCACTTCGCAGCGAGGTACCAGTACTTCTGTCGGCCCTTCGCAAGAAGAGCGGGACCGCAACGTGTTGCGTCTCGCTCCCGAAAAGAAGGCATGGCTGCCTCCAAAGTCAGTCATGGATTGCTTGTCGGCGACGGCAAGTGATCGCTATCGAGTACGATCATTCGATTCGTCAAGGATCCATCACCTTGACCCCAGTAAGAAAAACTGTCGCACTGAACATGAGTTCTTCGTCGGTGCTTTCTTTAAGCATCGATGGTACAGTGGGAATCACAAACGTGATAGTCCCTCACTGCTTCAAGCGTGGAACGCTTACATCCATAACCTTGAGGATGTAGGTCGTGACGTTTGGAACGACGAACTTATCAAAGCTCGTGATAAGTTTGAGAAGAGAACCCCGACAGGTGCACGCTATAAGCTGCATCGTCTGTCTAAGGAGGGTGGGTTACCCTGTCTCTCCTGGGGAGACCCGTGCCCTTGTTGTGTAAACAACTCTGCGCGCGCACCTAAGGAGGTCTACCTCCTTACTAGCCCGTGGTGGCGCGTACGTATCTCTACTGAGATGTACGAAGGGATTGGCAACCTGAAATCCCTCTACGACCGTGCCGGGAATACATTCTCCGGCGGTCCTTCTGCGGCACATGATGTGCCGCGTCGTACTGCTCGACCAGACCCAGTACGTCAACCATCAATTGGGAGCGGGGCTTTCAAGTATCCCAGGACGGGGGATAGCCGCGCCACCGGACGAGGTAACTCGTCCGACGTTCGTTCACATCGCGGTGGTTCAACAGCCGCTCAATCAGATAGCGCTGGCCACCGCGAGAGTCCTCCGAAGGAGGTGGAGGAGGAGGGAAGACGCTCTCCAAGCTATCGTGGGGGAGCGTGTGTCTCCAAGAGCTTCTTTGATCGCGTAACTCTTGCGTTATGTGACGACCTCGAGCGTGGGCGGGACAGGTGTCTTCAACTGGCGGACACTGTCTCAGAGCATCGAGCTGAGTGCGCTTTTGCTCAGCTTGAGAGCGAGAGAGCTTTGACATCTCTGCGTAACGAGCTAAGGGCAGCTCGTGGGATTGTTGACCGGTCTCGGGCTGAGATAACTGCTCTTCAGACCCTTGTTGGTATTCACCATCGGGAGCACAAGGCTCTCTGTGAGATGCTTGAGCGCAAGGGCATTCTTAATCGAAAGAAATAGCGTACTGATGGTACGGCTTGAGCCGACCAACGTAAAACGTGGGATGCGTTCGCATCTCATGTAACAGTTCGATCGTGTATGCGTTGCCCAGGCGATGCAATACACGAAATGGACCGATGTACTTGGGTAGTAATAAACTACTAACCACGTTAGTCACTACGTGCTTTGGTAGATTAACCGTAGACAGTAGGACTAAGTCACCTTTATTAAATAAAAGAGTGTTTGCCCTTCCATTCTTGTCTGCGTTTTGTTTTTGCTTGTCCACCGCTTCGGCGATGGAGTCTTGCACAAAACGGACTACCGTTTCACGAGCCAGTATGAACTCATCTGATGACTCGTTAGCTTCAGTGCGCTGTGAGTGCACTGCAGCAACATCAACCTTTTCTTCAGTGAGGGCTTCCGCACTCTCACTGGCATCATCTTCTTCGATATCGATGTTATCGATATCGGCATCAAACGCAATGACCTCTTCGTCGGAGCGTGATGAGCGTGAACCAAATCGGTTTTTGCTCGCGCGAGTCTCTCCCCCCCTTAAACCAGAGTTACACTCGAGTAAGGTGGGTACACGCGGATGGCACAATCCATTCACGTAAAACGGTGTATGTGTCGTGGACGCATGCACCGAGTTGTTAATGGCAAACTATACCATTGGCAAGATCTCACTCCAACTCTTAAAGGAGTGTACGTATCCTCAAAGTTTCTCTTCGAGGACACGATTGGCACGTTCCGTCTGACCATCTGACTCTGGATGATCAGATGTCGACATCTTCAAGCGCGTTCCGAGTGATTTGAACACGGAGCGCCAGAAATCAGCTGTGAAGCGTGGATCTCTGTCTGATACGAGTTCACGGTGCAACCCATGAAGTCGGAAGATGGTGTCAATAAAGACACAAGCACAGCCACTTGCCGTGATTGTCTCTGGTACAGCCACGAGGTGTATCATTTTGCTGAACTTGTCAACAAATACGAGAAACCCGTATTACTGCGTGCGTATTTGGGTAACCCGAAGATGAAATCCATTGAGATGGATTCCCAGCACTCTGCCGGAACTGGTAGAGGCTTTAAAGGTGCACGCAGTGAAGGACTTGACTTCACTCGTTGACAGACTTTGCATGCGCGAACATACTTTCGCACAAACTGATACTGGCGGGGCCAGTAAAAGTCTCGACTCGCCGTGAGATATGTTTTCTCCCGGCCACGATGTCCTCCTATAGGAGCATCGTGATACTCGAACATGATCCGCAAACGCAGATCAGTATCATCTGGAATGACAACACGTGGTGTGTCACCAGAAACGGTTGTATAATACAGTAAACCGGTGCGAATAGTGCATCGATCTGATGCAGATCGATACGCAGACGATAATCGTTTCAACGATTCTCGAGATGGTTGTGAGAGATGTGTCAACAACTTCACAATTTCACCATCTTGGGCATATGCCCGCCTCACATCATCATGTAACGTTGGAGATGGGACTGATGACGTCATAACCGCAACAGTGACTGTCTCACTGTTGGATTTCACGACTGGTTCAAAGTCGGGCCGACGTGATAGTGCATCAGCGACGACATTAAGTCTTCCTGGTTTGCACTTGACCTTAAAGTTGCATTCTGCAAAGAATGACAACCACCGCGCCATTCTTTGTGAAAGGTGCGGGCTGTTCACTGCCGTGCGTAATGACGCACGGTCAGTGTAAACAATGAAGGGTCTATCTCCTAATAGATAGACTCTGAACTTCGCGAGTGCATACTTCATGGCAAGGAGTTCCTTGTCATGCACTGGATAGTTCCGCTCAGCTGGTTGCAGCTGACGCGACTGATAGCAGACGACGCGTTCAACGCCTTCAAGATCGTACTGCATTAATGCACAGCCGATTGCGAAATCGCTGGCATCACAGACCACATGAAATGGCCTGTCCTGATCGGCTATTGCTAGGACTGGGGATTGTATCAAGCTCTGCTCGATACCATCAAAGAGCGCTGACATTCAGCGTTCCATAACCACCTCTCGTTCTTTTTCAACAAACGAGAGAGGTGTACAGTCATCTCGGCGTAATTGCGTGAATACTTGTGCAAATACGCCGCTAGCCCAAGGAATTTTTAAAGACCTTTGACATCAACCGGCACAGGCCAGTCGGTGATCGCCTTGATCTTTTCGGGATCAGGACGTACACCGTTCTTACCAACGATGCACCCAAGAAGTGGTATTTCGCTTGCTGCAAATATACACTTCTTGAGGTTTGCATACAATTGATGCTTTCGCATGATTGTAAGAACCTGTCGGACGTGGTACCTGTGAACCTCCACGTCCGAATTTCCATCCATAGCCCGACTATGGATGACTACGTCATCGAAATAATTCGGCGCGAATTCTCGTACTGGTCTCAACAGATGTGATACACATCTGTTAAACGTGGCAGGGGCATTAATAAGCCCTTGTGGCCATACTAGCCATTCCCAGAGCATGCCGCTAGGCGTGCTCACTGCGGTATAGGGTACGACCCGTTCTCGCATAAGGATTTGGCAGAAGCCATCCATCAAATCCATGGACGAAAAGATGGTACTCTTTGACATACCATCAATGATTACGCCCTTCCTTGGTATCGGCGTCTCAGCCGGTACCGTTGCAGCATTCAACTTGTTAAATGCATGCACTATCCGCCACCCTCCTGTTGCTTTTCGCACACAGAAGGTCGGAGAGCTATGTGGGGAAGTTGATTCACTCACATGGCCCGCAGCTAAACGATTTGCAAAGAACTTGTCGATCGCAAGTACTTGTTCACGAGGCAGTGGCTACTGCTTCATGACACAGTACTTCGAGCCTGGTTTAAGCTCGACCTCGTGTCGAGTACCTTTGTTCTTCGGTAACTCGCACAGAACAGTTTCAGGGAATACACCCTTGAATTCAACCAAATCTTTATAGAGAGGATTTGTCTTGAGCGACTCCCATGATTGAGAGTCATATCGCTCAACTCGTATCTTTTCATCGAGGACACTCTCGTCCATCGATGAACTACTGAGAACTCTCTCGTTCCCAGTAAACATTGTTGCTGGCCTTATGTCGGCCACACACTCGTCGGCAGCGACGAGTACGCAGATCTGATTGACTTTGCCACTACACAGATCACGCAAGAACCCTTTATGTTCGAGCGTTGGCAACTGAGTGATCTCCGAAGTCAACTTCGGAGGCGCAATCAGATCAAGTGTATAAGCGCCTACACTTGATCCGTTATTGACTATGACATTCAATGTCTCTGTCATTTCCTGGGGACTTATTCCCTCAGGCCTCGAAGGACTTATTCCTTCGGCTTCCCGGGGACTTATTCCCGCGGGTTTCGGGGAGCTTATTTCGGCCGTATTTGTAATCTTGGGACTTATTCCCTTTACTTCCTCTAGCTGGGGTTGCGCAACCACAGCGAGATCCTCTACGAAAGACTCTCCAGTCGATCTAGGAATATCGTTTCGCTTAACCTGAGCGATCGATTGTTTCTCTTCTGGATGTTCCCCGCTAGGGATACATCTTTGTCCCAGTCCACTCGACTTATTCGAGTGGTGGACCTTCGGCGCAGCCTGTGTTTCCTCACAGCCGCCGGAACTTTGCTCCGAAGTGTAACCGTTTGTTACACTAAGGTTTCGTGCAGTCGTACTAACGACCGTACCACAAGTGAGGCCATCGCACTCACTCGTAGTACATCCACACGCTTGTGGACGCTCCAAAACGTTCATCAGATGGCCATCTGATGAACAAGCGGCAGGCATCGTTACTGTTCGATGTTGCCAGTTTACCCGTGGTTCGTACCTTATGAGCCACGATATTCCAAGGATGACATCAAATTTGTCATCCAAATCCAATACGATAAAGTCATCGTCATATTGGGTATCTTCTAGCGTACAGTGGATCTTCACTATACGCTTCATGACGTTTACGGATGCGCCTGTCGCAAGATGTACCGTCATCCTCGTAGGAGGTGTGTCACATTCACTGAATTTAAAGTGACCATCTTCTAGCGATTGGCGTCGCACAAAATTGTTGGACGCCCCACAAATCGACTAGAGCTCGAAGGGACAACTTATTTGTCACTTCTAGTTTCAAGGTAATGAGTGATATCTCATTAACTAGAGCAGCAACGCACAATGATTGTGTGTTGGGAGCAACCTTCGTCAAGAGGCCTCCAAATTCTCTTGACGTTGCTGGACCAGTAGGGTGCTCCGCACCTACTGATCCTGTCCGTTTTTTGACGATCCATCCCGTTGTTGCGTCTTTGCACCAACAGCGGACCCGCGTCCCTGCCCCTTTCTCATGGGTGGACGGTCATTACGCCCAGTGTCGCGAGACACTGGACGAGGGGCACTACACTCGTACGCGTAGTGTCCTGTCTCTTGACATCTGTTGCATTTCTGCAACTTCTTGTAGTCTGTAGAGCGAGCCCTCTCGCTCTCTACATAACAGAGTTCCATCGGCTCTGGACCTCCGCTGTCAAATCGTCTCGGTTGACGATATGATGTCGAGCTGGCGCGAGCCTGTCTTAGACTGAAGTCTTCGTGTTCCGCAATGGAAATGGCTTGTTCTAGTGAATCTAGTTCAAGTCGGAACAGGTGAGTCTTGACGGGACCATCCGCAAGACGCTGCATGAACACCGAAACCAACGTGTGTTCATCAACCGGGTTGGAACTTATGCAACTCGTGAAATGTCGTATATGTTGTGCATAAGCGTGCACATCACGCTTACCCTGTTTGAGCTTCAAGAGTTCAGTTTGAGCTCTGAACTCAGCTCTGGGCGGTTCAAACGTTTGTCTGAGCCGCGACTTGAAGACTTCTAACGACCCAAACGCATATGGGTCGTGCAACTTGAGCCCCAAAGCCCAAGTCTTGGCACGTTCTGCCAGATTTATTTGGGCAAATGCAACTTGCATTTCCCTGTCGTCGATGCGACGCGCCCTTATGGCGTCGTCTAATTCGACGAACCATCTCAAGAGGGAATCCTCTTCGACTCTCCTATACTTGGAGATGTCAATCCTCAAGGTCTCGGGTCGACGCGAGTGCATCGACCCACCAGCAGCAACCTGCTGCTGTCTCAACAGTTCAAAAACCGTTGAGCACCCTGTTCTCTCAACAACTCTGCTTGTTGAGAACCTTGTTGGTAAAGCAAGGCTACTTTCTCGCGTTCAGCGTCTAGTTCATTTTGAATGAACTTTGGCGATAGTAGCATGTTAAGCATCTCTTTTGAGAGCCTCTAGCGTGACGCTAACAGCATGAATGCCCATGGTCGAACCCATTCGTTCAACCGCATCCCATTCGACATCACTCAAATGGGAGTAGCCGTCGCGCGTAGCGTGAAAGCTTTGGTCATCATCATCATCCAACATATTCATGTTGGATGTGAACGTGGTCCTTGGACGGACTACGAAGTGCTACCAGGTGTAACGGGGCACCCTGAAGCTTGTACTGGTAACAGTACAAGCTACTTATTCTGATGATAGAATAAGGCGGTGCCGCGTAACTTCACGTACGCAGGTACGTGCAGAGGAAGACGGTGAGGAGAAGAGAGTACTTGGTTAAAGTAAAAAGTAGAGCTGTATTTATAATAGTTAATGTCTGTTAATAAACCACTATTTATCTTCATCTAACTATGTCTAAATACAAATGTGTGAATCAACTTTCTGCTCACCACCCATTGCGTGCGTCTGTCGTGGCGCGTCTTCGTTGGTTGATATAATGGCCTATATCAACCAATTAGGAACTACTCGTAAGTGCTACAGAATACTGTCCTTTTGACAATATTCTGAGAATCAAACTCTTAAGGTTTTATTCTATCAACAATTTCTCATAAACTGTTACGTAACGGTTCACCCCGTTACACTCCGCGCGTGAGAACAAATGCAGAGTCTTCATCGAGACCCCAACGATTTTGCCTCCATCTGTTTTTGGTACAGAATCTGCCGTCACATTGTTGCTGCATTCTGTTAATCTTCGATATCTAGCGAGCTCATACCGTGTTCCTGTGTCAACAGGACAATATTGAGAATATCCTGTCTGTTAACGGATAATACTTAGTCGGGTACTTGGTACCCTGTGTCTTAGACACACGGATGGTATTCTACTGAAAGAGATATAGCATATCGTATCAGTTTATAGGGGCTGACTGTTTTCAGCCACCAGATAGGAGTGATCTTAGTTGTACCAACTTAGGACATAAGTGTCTAGATTAGGATTAAGATATTCCATAGGTTTAAATGTAAATAAAATTCAGTTCCCCTATTGATCTTAAGGACACGTGTCTTGCGAGGCGTCTTTATTCGTTGATCACTGATCACTGATCACTAAGAGGTAGCAACACCTCCTTGAGGTAGCTTGTTACTCTTGAGCACTAAGTGTTGTCGACTCACTTAATCGTTTTGTCCCCTGGAACAAGGACCATAATCTTTACGCTTGTTGACTCATTGAGTCTATTTCTTTAGAGCTAAGTTGCTCGTTATGCGTTAAGTCTTCCTCTGACTTAAGGAGCTGTGTAGCTCCACTACACTTGGTAGAACTTGTATTCAATCTACGCTTAAGCGTTTAGATTAATCCTCCGTAAAATTAAAGAAATACCACTCACCTTTCTGAGGCCCAAAAGGTCGCGCTTGATAAGCTGACCGCATCTTTGGGTCCAGAGTACGTGGAGTTCCTTGTTTCACAAGGCACTGTGGTGCTAAATGCACGTGTTGAAGGCTTCATGAAGTATGAAGCGACCCTTCTAGGGCAGGTCCAAGACCAAGAAGCATCGGCTATGCCTACACGCTATAATTCTGTACCAGTGAAGAGGCTATGCCTCGTCCACTTAGGGTGGAAGCTAAGAACCTCTCCGGTAAGGATGGTGAATACCTCATCCTCTAATCCGTGATATTGAGATAGCCATGAGATCAGGCCTGATCAAGCTTGACCAAAAAAGGTCTCGCTGGATATCTTAAAGCTGGATGGAAGATCTAGATAATGGGCTTTGACGTATAGCACGTCGGTTGACTTAGCGTTTCCCACATGTGAGTTGCTAAAGTCATAATTGGTACAGGTGTTCTCACCACCTAACCAAGCTTACCGCGTGCGTTCACGCTTTTTATCGACCCGTCAGGGTAAGAATGAGTTATCGGACTATGTCCAAGGGCTGGGAACTCTAATGGCTGCAATGCAGTCTATTTCTCTGCCCGAGGCAGTTCATGTGACTACTTTCATATAAGGTCTCCGTACTGGCATTGCCAGAAACGAAGTTTTTCGGTTTAACCCCTCTACTTTCGTAGAGGCCGTGAGAATTTATCTCAATACTGAGCATAACTCAAGTCGTCCAGGCTTAGCTGTAATGTGTACAAATCTAGGTCTGAGAGAGCAATCTCCACGAGTGGTCCGGCATTTTACAGGCCGGAACCAATGGATCTTAGCTCGTTCAAGATGAAGGTAAAGTTGAACTTTAAGTGGCTGAGCAGCAACGCGTGGTACGACGATATTTTACGTGCGGAAGCACTAAAAACTTGCGTCCTGGCTGTCCTTTGCGTAAGAAGCGTCAGGCTTCAAGTTAGTACTCCACCCTGAGCCAAAAGTCTGGCACGGCACTGGGAAATGCCGACGCCCAGTAGGCGCGGGGCTCCCTACTGGGGAAGAACTGGAATCTGATACGTATTTAGAAGGTAAAGTTAAACAGGGCTTAGCCCCAAAGAGCTCCGTACCTTTTGGTATGGAGCGTGAATACAAGTTTGGCTTGTAAGTCGTCGAGGCGAAAATTAAGGGCTTTGAGAGGCCATGGTTGATATTGATCGACGCTGGAGCGTCTTGCAATTATGCTTAAAGTTGTTTTCTTGGAGGAAGTCAGCGTTATGCCGAGGCACTTACAGCGCATGAGGATGATTCTATCACGGTTCTTTTAGCGACTGGAAGTCGTGTTACTATGCCTTGAGTTCCATTGAACTAAGGTATACAGCTTTTAGGCTTTGACAGCATTGAACGCTGTCTTGTACTTAATTTGGACTCGAGACATGATCTCATCCTTGGCATGGCTTGGCTTGGGAACGCCATGATCCATGGATTTATTGAATGTCTAAGACCTTAGGCGCCACGCGCAATGTTCCTAGAGTAGTTTTGGAGAGTCAGGCAACCACCTTCGCTAGGCAACAGAAGCACTACTGGCGCGAGCCTTTGAAAGAAGATGTCAATGAGACGGACATATAATGTCTGAGCTGTCTAACTCCAATGTTGTAAACATAGATTCCGAGTGTAGCTCGTTTATTATCGATGATACGGAACGTACTTTGTTGAGTGTTACTCGTTGTGATAACGAGTCACTGCATGCTGAAAGCATGGTTAGCCTAGGGCCGGATTATCAAGGATATGATTCCTTTGATTTGTGTGAGGTGGCACGTGAAAATTACCGAATGTGGGCGGCCGTGAGGGCACCACACTTAATGTTGGTAACGAATTTGTTGGTGAAACGCCGTTCAATTCGGGGCTCGGCCCGCATGATGTACGTGGCGTGGCACGTGGAAATTTACTGGGTGACGTGTTCGAGTTATGTAACGCTTCACCAGATGTCGGGCAAAACATCTTCTCTCCTACAGAGCGTACAACTTTTAGTAGTAATGTAGGGGACAGTGGCGTCCCGACTCCTAAAGGGGTTTAAGGTCTCCAAAAGACGACTTGGACGTCAGGTGGAAACTGTTAAGAGCCAGGCGTCCACACAGTCACTGAGTGATACTAGTAAGACACTATATACGCTTGTGAATGGAGTGACCGGTCAGGTTGATGGCGATGTTTGCCTTCAAACCCTTCCATCTTTGGATGCTCTGTGTGAACTAGACGAAATGTATGATGTCGATTTTAGCCAGACTTTAAAGGCAGGAGATTTATCCAAATTTGTAGTCATTAGACTTGATGTTGAGTTATTGTCGTCCTCATTAATATGGGTCTGTCCTAGAAGACACAAAAGCGGCACTTAGTGCGCGAACTGGATCTTCGATCCATAAAGATCCTTTGGATCCTTTTTATCCTTTATTTAAGGAATTTCAAGATGTGGCGTGTCACAATCCACCACCTATCTTACCACCTGATAGAGGTGTACGTCATGAAATTGACTTAGTTTCAGTAACAAAATACTGCGTAACACGGCAGTGGCCTTTGCCCAAAGAATCGTGTAACGTCATTGACGATTTTTTTCGTGCTAAGCACACGGATGGAATGGTTCGTGAAAGTAAATCTCCCCATACTACAACGACATTTTGTGTCAAAAAGCCAAATGGAAAGTGGCGCATTGTGCATGCTTATAACAAGCTTAATGCAGCCGATATACCAGTGCAGACGCCTGTTCCTAGAAAAATTTCCTCAGAACAATATGGTTGGATGTACATTGTACAGTGCACTCGACGTAGTCGATGGCTATTACCAGCTGCTCATGCGAGCGAGTGATATTCCGCTTACAGCGGTGAGTACGCCTAGTAGTTTGCTCCGGGAGTGACTCGTTATACCACAATGGCTGTCTAACTCCCTGGCTACTTTCAACCGTCTGGTGACGCAACTGTTCAGACCTCATCAAGGTTATGCATCAACGTACTTGACGACATCTTTGCCCATAGTCGCGCAACGAATGGTCGATCAGATGTGAATAACCACGTTGATCATTTACGAGCGGTGCTCGAGTGCAGGCACACGAATAAATTGTACGCTAATGCATCTAAGTTCATCTTTGGTGCAGCAAAAATTATATTTCTAGGGTGCTTCGTTGGGAAGCGAGGTCTTCGAGCGGACCCCGCTAAGGTAAAGGCCATAGTCGACTAGCCGGTTCCTACGAACCAAAGTGACTTACGTAAGTGGCTTGGCCTTGCCAAATTCTTGCATAAGAATAGTGTGAATTGCGCAGACATGGTTAGACCATTATCCAATCTCCTTAAAAGAATGTGGATTAGTGTTGGTGTAATACTGAGCACGATGCTTTTGAAGCGGTAATGGAGAGTCTTCTTCATGCGCCAACATTGGCTTTGCCCGATCTTGTTCGGCCCTACAGTGTCGTCTGTGATTCATCTGACTTTGCCATTGGTAGTGCTTTGTTACAAACAGATGTTGATGGACGTTAGCGCGTCATTGCACTCGAGTCTCGCCAGCTTAAAGCTGCTGAAAAGAACTATCCAGTCCATGTAAAAGAACTACCTGCTTTGAAGTATGCTCTGGTCAAATTCAAAGTACATCTGCTTGAATCAAAGCCATTTGTGATTTATACGGATCATGCTTCATTGCGCACTTAGCAAAGTCGCCGCATCTCTATCAGAGAATGGCTCGTTGGCTTGCATTCTTTTCTGAATACAACTTCGAGGTGAAGTATAAGCCAGGAAAGCAAAATGCCTTGGCTTATGCGCTATCACGTCGACCTGACTATGAGCTTTCTCATGTTACGACACTGTCTTCACCAGTCCCTGACTTAATCCGTGCGGCTATGCCAAGAATGATAAAGGTGTAGCTTTGCTACGAGCTCTTGGAAGCGATGTGTTTAACGACTCGGACATTACGTTGTCGGCATTGTTACGTGCGAGGATACATCGATATTCCATTGATAATGGCCCATTGTGCTATCACACGGATTTTGAGGATTTCCCTCGTGTCGATGTTCCTCATTATGAGGAGTCAAAGTATTGAATCCTTTTTAAGGCACATGATACTGCTTTGAGCCGTCATCTCGGTCGTGAGAAGTTTTGTGGCTCGGTGATCCAGGCTTGTTGGTGACTCAAACTAAATTATTGGGTGAGCACCTATGTGCGTACGTGCGAAATGTGTTAACGAGTCAAACCCTCAGCACATGCGACTGCGCCGTTAGCTAGTCTGCCTGTACCCACTGGGTGTTGGGAGTCCATCAGTGTAGATTTTGTGTTCGGCCTACCGAAAGATTCGGATGGTAACACTGGTATTGTGGTCTTTGTTGACCATTTGAGCAAGATAGATCATTCAGTGGCTGTGCCGGATACGATCGATGCTTAAGGCTCGGCAAAGCTTTTATCGATGGTGTGTTTCGACAACACGGTTTGCCTGTGGCAATTGTCTCTGATAGAGATCCCTGCTTCAGTGGGAAGTTTTGAAAGTCTATCTTCGAAGTGCTCGGCACCCGATTGGACATGTCCACGGTGGATCATCCGCAGACCGATGGTCAAACTGAACGTGTCTTCGCGTCATTGATGACATTTTGCGCAGTGTTTGCGCTGATACGCCACGGCGTTAGATCTCAATGCTCCTTGTTGTTGCATGTGCGTTGAACAACTCTGTTCATGCCTCTACATACTTCACTCCATTCTACGTAAACGGTCTCACCTATCCTCGCGTTACGTTTATGCTACCACTCTGCGGTTCAGGGATTGGTGGGGAGAGGTTGTCGATCGGCTTGCTGATATCAGTCTTGCTACTGTTCAAAAACGTGTAGGCGAGTTTCTCGAAACGCGATTAAATTTCTTAAGACATGTGCATGACGCAATGATTGATATCCAAGATCAACAAAACTAACAAAGGCAGAAATTGCATTGAAAGTTATAAGGTCGGAGACCAAGTATCACTCTATGCAAAAAACCTACCGACAAATGTAGCGTCTGCTGTCCTAAAGACAAAGCTGCGTCCACGCTTCATCGTACCTTTTTCGGTTACTGCCAAGAAGAGACTTGTGTTTACGCTCAACTTTTCACGCAAATTGCGTACACACCAGTGTTCTACGTAGGATTACTTAAGCCGTACCGGAATCCTTTCTATGTGAACTTTGAGGCGCTGGCGCCGACGACGAGGGCGGTGCCCCAGATTGCTGCAAGCGAATCATCAAGTCCAACTGAGCCTCGCTCCGAGTTTGAGCATGGTCCATCGCCTGAGGGAGGCTCTGCATCGTTAAGCATACATTAGGTCTTACCCAAGACCTCTTGAAGATCCTTCACTTCGAGAACCAATTTCTTGCGAACTTCCACCGGTACACCGGCCACCACCGATGCTGCTCGATGAGCATGGGTGCTGTCGGTTTCATGTCGAGAGACTACTGAAATGACGAGGGTATTCTGAGTATGAGAACTCATGGGAATACGAGGTACCCCTACGGCAAGATTGCTCTTCTGCTTTGGAGTTTTTGAACTCCAAAGCATAAGGGCAATCTTGAATATGAACATCGTGGTCAAGGTCAGCTTGAGACCGAGGCCGTTTTCCACCGCAGTGGTGCGGGTTGGAGGGTTAATGGTCATCTTCTGATTAGCACTTGCTGCTACCGTAGTAGCCGAAGCATATCGCGCGGGACTACGCAATCGGTCTCTGGCCTTAAACTTGGCATAGTTACACCGAAGATTGCGTTTAAGACGCACATCAGCGACATTAACGCTAGCTCTTAGAGCAAGCATACCTCTGAGGTGACGTGTCGATGCACCTAGCGGACGAAGGCATTGTCTTCTTCACTCACTGTTTCGCCTGCGACCAAGAAAATGGGTATACCCTTGATCGGTGGGACCGGTGCACCACGTGCTTGCATGTCAAGACGTGACTTGTATTGACCTTGGGTCGTCAGGTGAGGCTCCAGGTATCTCTCTCGAAGTGCCTGGCAGCTCGCCACCTCCTCAGAAGGCTTAGGCCTATGGCCAATGATCCACTTTGCCAATGTTTGGCCGGCCGCTTGACGTAAGCGTTCCTTCACACTGGGTGAAGTGTATACATAGTCACGTTGGCGCTCGAGGGTCGCGATCATTTGCGCATGGCGACGAGTGATTTCTCCTTGTTGAACAAGTAACTGTTGCTGCTCATCGATCAAGTTCGCGATGATGGTATCATCCAAACAGAGTGCTGAGCGTGGGGCCAATGGCGGCTTCTTATTATCACGTTCAGAGAACGGATAGGGGCTATACGAGGTTGTACCTCGGACATGGGTGTATCGGAAATTGTCCCTGCATCACCCGAAAACTGGTATTGCTACCAAAGTGCACTACCTCCCCATATCGAGGTAATCACTAAGAGTCTTTGACTCTTTAGGTGATGAGGTCATCGTGCTAAGCTTTACGTTACCGTGAGATGAATCGCTAGCGCACCGAACTCGTGGAAGAACAAAGTTCGATTGGAACGTTCGATTAAGAAAAGGTTCGATTGACGCTCAGATAAACGTCAGCCTGGTGGGTCAGGGTGTAAAGGGGCTATATGCAGTTATGTGCATAATACTTTGTGTCTTAGGCACACGGATGATATCCTACTGAAAGAGATATAGCATATCGTATCAGTTTATAGGGGCTGACTGTTTTCAGCCACCAGATAGGAGTGATCTTAGTTGTACCAACTTAGGACATAAGTGTCTAGATTAGGATTAAGATATTCCATAGGTTTAAATGTAAATAAAATTCAGTTCCCCTATTGATCTTAAGGACACGTGTCTTGCGAGGCGTCTTTATTCGTTGATCACTGATCACTGATCACTAAGAGGTAGCAACACCTCCTTGAGGTAGCTTGTTACTCTTGAGCACTAAGTGTTGTCGACTCACTTAATCGTTTTGTCCCCTGGAACAAGGACCATAATCTTTACGCTTGTTGACTCATTGAGTCTATTTCTGTAGAACTAAGTTGCTCGTTATGCGTTAAGTATTCCTCTGACTTTAGGAGCTGTGTAGCTCTGCTACAGTCGGGAATACCCGGACGTGGTGACAAAATACGGCAACGTATAGAAGTGGCTGTGGCATCCATTCAGCACTGTACAATTTGCCTGCCTGTGACTCTCTGTCACATTGTTACAAGAGAACACTACTTTTGCCGGTAGCGTCAACATCTGAGGAACGGCTGTGGGCTAACTTGGCGCTATCTCAAAGCGAGAAGCACTCGCGCGTTAGGCGACGATCACGTGCCTGAATATTGACAGTGCCTTCGATAACTCGGATATTACGCGGTTGGCACTCCTCGAAAGAAAAGAGTATCAAAATCATCTCTAGATGTGTTCAATGTGCGCAGGATGCCAAAAACGCTGATCCAGAATACGCGCGCCGGTCGCGGCATCGAACCATGGATGATCTCCACAAGGCGGGTGTGAGCACATGGCTCTCGAATTTATGGCACAAGGCAAACCACTTTTCTGTTAAACTATGACGCTCGAGAACCCAGACGGATATTCTGACCAACACGATTTCGATTTGTACTTTTCGTGATTTGGTGGCAAATCGACTCATTTTGCCACATTGTAGCAATTGTGCGGCATTGACTCCGAACCAGGCGAAAACCTGTAGATATTTGAATATTTCGGTTGTGAAAGAGCAGTTCGAAGAAGCTTAAAAGACTAATCGCTACTGATGCCGCAAACGTTTAAGATGTGCTGGGATGTTACTTAGGGTGATGTAGCAGCGAACTTAGCTTCTAAGCTGACAAACAATACCAACGCACAACCTAGCTTATCTATCTAATCCAATTGATTTGCCTGTTCCATTTTGAGTGAATACCGAAAACAGGATTTAACCGGGCACCCTTTGTTTGGGGTGCCGCGAAGCTTCACGGACACAAGTACGTGCAGAGAAGCTAATCTACTCACCAGCTCGGTTGAGTAAAGGGTAATAAGAGAACTCTATTTAGTGTAGTTAAGCTATCAATATCATTCACTTTTCTTCTAACTATATTAAACTTCATCGTCGTATGGAGACAACCTGCTCACCACTCACTGCGCGCGTCTAGCAGCGATTGGTGGTAATCTTGGTTGGTACGTCTTTTATCAAACGTTCTTTGATCAGCGCATAAATATTGTCCTACAAGGGGATGATATTCCTTCAATATTATCCATCCAGGATAATATTAGTAGGATATTGTCATGCTAGACAATCTCCCTATTAACACCGATTAATATTAATATCATGTAACGGGCTACCCCGTTACATCACCCCCTCCCTAAACTCTCAATTTACGTTGATTGATGAGAATTGATTGATTTTGGGGGACCACCGTTGGATCAATCTGGGAAAGGGAGCACTTGTTGGTCAAATTCCATTCATTTGCCAATCCAACGCACGGTTTCGAAAACCACGCGAGCTGCTACTGCAGCAGCAAGAAGAGCGGCTGCACGCACGCGTGCAGCCGAAGAGAGTACTTCTTACACCTCAGCAGCAGGTGATTCGTCGCCTGTTGTTGTGAACAGTCCACACGGTGGGTCACCACGTGCGACAGGTACATCCGCTGCGTCTGCAGCGGGTACCGCGAATTGTTACCTAGATGAGTCTGAAATAGAGCTCATCCATTCTGGCGAGTCGGATGATGCATCTGACTCGAAGGCGACTTCTTACGCATCCGGATCACCTGGGGCGGACACTGCAAGAGCCAGGTTGACTGGATCTGGTTAAAGTGGCGGCATCATGCTCGAGATCTTCGGATCGAGTGAGTATTCCGATGATTCAACGACTCACGCAAGTCCATCCAACGATAAGACGCGTGGGAAAGGTGGTGATGCACCTATACATCACCACGAGCGAAGTAAATCGAGGAATCGGGGTAACACTGATGCCAGTGCTCATGCTGACACCAATCAAGAGGCCAGGGACAGAAATGTCCTGCGCCACGCTCCTCAAGTGGAGTCTCCTTGAATGCCGTCTTTCATGAAGTTGGACCGGTTGGCCGGCATGACTACCGTTTGGGATCGAATACCGCTGTTCGATTGCAGGAAGACTTGCCCATCTGATTTCAGCACGGAAACAATCCAATCTGACGAAGAATTCTTCACTGATGCCTTTTTTTAAACATCGGTGGTACAATGGTAGCCGTGTTCGAGACGGAAAGGCCTTGGTGCAAGGACGGAACGCCCTCATCCATAACATCAAGTGCATTGGCCGTGAGGCCTGGCTCAGTAAACTTGTTGCAGCTCGCATCAGGTTTGAGAAGCGTAACCAAGTCGGTGTACAATACAATTTGCACCGGATGTTAACAGAGGCAGGATTAACCTGTCTCTTGTGGGGTGATTCGTGTCCAGGTTGCCTGGACAATGCTAATCGTTCCCCTAGTGAGTCCTCCCTCCCTAATGATCCCTACTGGACGGCGATCATCTCTTCCGAGATGGCCGAGGGGATTGACACCTTTCAATCCCTTTACTAGCGTTCGGAAGGATCGTTTATCGACGGCCCTTCTTCGAACGCAGCAGGTGGGTCTCGTCATACTGCTCGACGGGGCCCAGAACATCAGCAATCAGCTGGTAGCGAGGCACCCAGATGTCCCAGGCCGGTCGATAGTCACGCCAGCGGACGAGGTAACTCGTCCGGACGCCATTTACGTCGCGGTGGTTCAAAATAAGCTCCACCAGAAAGCATTAGCCACCGCTTGAGTCCACCAAAGCATGAGGTGGCGGCGGGAACACCTTATCCGGCCCAAGGGTTGGATTAGCTTGCTGTTCAAGAGCTGAACCTTGTAACGGAACAGTTGCAAGATGACATGGCTCATGAACGGACTCGGTTTTATAAGATCCAGGATCTTGTAAGTGATAATTACAATTCCTTAATGCACGATCGTTCGGATGATCTTGCCGCGTTTGCGTTTGCGCAACTTGAGAACGGACGTTCGACTCTTTCTCTTCGTGACGAGCTGGCTGTAGCTCGTCGAGACATCGTTCAACTGCGTGGACAGGTCGCTTCGCTAGTCGACCAGACTGGCGCGTTGAAACGGGACCACTCGAAGATGGTCTCGGCCCTTGACCGCGGAGGTGTCCTTCGCCTCTCGAAACGGGCTCGTATTAATAGTACGGGCGGAGACGTCCAACGTAAAAACGTAGTATGCGTACGCATCTTACAAGGCAATTCAATCGTGTGCGCGTTGCCCATTCGGCGCAACACACGAATCGGACCGATGTACTTGGGCAGTAATTTACTGCTGCCCACGTTTGTCACTGCGTGTTTCGGTAGAATTACTGTAGACAGTAAAACTAAGTCTTCTTTACCAAATGAAAGAACATTTGCTCTTCCGTGTTTGTCTGCGTCTCCTTTCTGCTTGTCTATTGCATCTGCAATCGAGTCTTAAACGGAGCGGACAACAGCTTCGCGAGTCAGCAGAAATTCCTCTGCTATTCCATCCTTGTCAACAGAAGTGCGCTCTGTGTCCACTGCTGAAAAAACGTTGTCTTCACTAGTATGGGCGTCGTCATCCTCGATTTGGCAGTTATTGGCGATGCTGTATATACCAGCATCATCGTCATCGTCATCATCGGTGTCGATGTAATCGACATCGGCGTCCTTCACGTCGACACCATTGTCGACGGGTGATGAGCAAGAACCAGATCGGTTATTGTTCGAGCGAGGCCACCCCCCCCTCGAACCAGAATCACACTCTAAGAAGGAGGGTAAACGGGGATGGCGTAGGAGATTCACGAAGAACGATGTCTGCTTTGTCGGCGCATTTACCGAGTTGTTGATGGCGAATTACGCCATCAGCAAGAACTCACTCCAACTCGTAAACGAGTGGACATACCCTCGAAGGATCTCTTCGCGAACGCGGTTGACGCGTTCCGTCTGACCATCTGTTTCTGGATGGTCAGAAGTTGACATCGTCAAACGTATTCCAAGTGAACGAAACACGGATTGCTAGAACTCCGCTGTAAAGCGGGGGTCCCTATCAGACACGAGTTCACGGATATACCCGTGAAGTCGGAAGATTGTATCGATGAAGACATGAGCACAGCCCTGGGCTGTGATTGACTCCGGTACGGCAACAAGATGTACCATCTTGCTGAAACGATCTACAAACACAATAATACCAGTATCCTTGTGAGCGTCTTTAGGAAACCCAAAGACCAAGTCCATCGATACGGACTGCCAACACTCCGCTGGAATCGAGAGAGGCTGCAAGGATGCGCGGGATGAAAAACTAGGCTTCACCCGTTGTCAAACTTCGTAAGCGCGAATGCATTTGCGCACAAGCTCATACAGGAGGGACCAGTAGAAGTCACGACTCACCACGAGGTAAGTCTTTTCTCTACCGCGATGCCCACTAGTTGGGGCATCGTGACACTCATACATGATGCGCGATCGCAAATTATTATGAGCGAGAACGACGACACGAGGTGCGTCGCCGTTGACTGTTGTTTTAGTACATCAGTCCATCACGGACCGAATACCGTTTGGTTGAAGAGCGGTATTGAGACAACAAGCTTTTCAAAGATTGATTACACGGATTGGATACGTAATCCATCAACCGCAGAAGAAACTCAACTTCTGCGTATGCCTTCCGCACGTCGTCGAGCAGATTCGACGACGGAACACTCACTGTTAGTGTCGCTACCGTGGGATCACCCCTACCTATTTTGTTGAGCAGTCGACTCGAAATCGGGCCGACGTGATAGTGCATCAGCGACGACATTAAGTCTTCCTGGTTTGCACTTGACCTTAAAGTTGTATTCTGCAAAGAATGACAACCACCGCGCCATTCTTTGTGAAAGGTGCGGGCTGTTCACTGCCGTGCGTAATGACGCACGGTCAGTGTAAACAATGAAGGGTCTATCTCCTAAGAGATAGACTCTGAACTTCGCGAGTGCATACTTCATGGCAAGGAGTTCCTTGTCATGCACTGGATAGTTCCGCTCAGCTGGTTGCAGCTGACGCGACTGATAGCAGACGACGCGTTCAACGCCTTCAAGATCGTACTGCATTAATGCACAGTCTATCGCAAAATCTCTGGCATCACAGACCACATGGAATGGTCTGTACTGGTCTGCAATCGCCAATACAGGCGATTGTATCAAGATTTTCTTGATACAATCGAAGGATTGCTGACACTCAGCACTCCATGACCACCTCTCGTTTTTCTTTGACAGACGAGAGAGGTGTACGGTCATCTCGGCGTAGGTGCGCGAGTACGTGTGCAAGTACGCCGCCTAGCCAAGGAACTTTTGGAGTCCCTTGACGCCAACTGGCACAGGCCAGTCGCTAATCGCCTTGATCTATTCCAAATCAGGGCGTATGCCATTTTTGCCCACGATGCAGCCAAGAAGTGGTATTTAGTCCGCTTCGAATATACACTTCTTGAGGTTCGCGAGCAACTTACGCTCTCGCATTAGTTTAAAAACGTGGCGAAAGTGTGTTCTGTGAAACTCTACGTACGTCTTTCCATGCATAGCCCAGCTATGGACGAAGATATAGTCGAAGTAACTCGGTGCGAAGTCTCGCACCGATCGCAACAGATTCGCAACACATTCGTTAAACGTTTCTGGGGCGTTACTTGGTCCCTGTAGCATCACTAGCCACTCCCACAGCATACCACTGGGGGTGATCACTGCTGTGTAAGGGATGTCCCGCTCACGCATGAGGATCTATTAGAATCCATCCATCAGATCCATGAACGAAAAGATGGTACTCTTTGCCATACCATCTATGATGACACCCTTTCTTGGTAATCGGAGTCTGAGCCGGTACCGTTGCAGCATTTAACTTGTTAAACGCATGCACAATCCGCCACCCTCCTGTGGCCTTTCGCACACAGAAGGTCGGAGAGCTGTTTGGGGATGTTGATTCCCTCACATGACCAGCCGCTAGACGATCGTCAAAGAATTTGTCGATCGATGTGACCTGTTCACGAGGCAGTGGCCACTGCTTCACGACACAGTATTTCGAACCAGGTTTCAGTTCGATCTCATGCCGATTGCATTTGTCCATGGGCAGCTCACATGGCACGGATTCCGGGAAAATATCCCTGAATTCGACCAAAAATTCTTATACAAAGGATTTATCGTCAAAGACTCCCAAGGTTGAGACGTGTATCGCTTAATCCGGGTCTTCTCATTGAGGACACCGTCGTCCATTGATGAGCTACTGAGAACTCGTTCGTTCTTAGTAAACACTTGTGCCAACCGAATATCGGCGGCGTACTCGTCCTCTGTGACGAGTATGCAGATCTGCTTGATCTTGTCACTACGCAGGTCTCGCAAGAATCTTTTAGATTCTAGCGTTGGAAACTTGACTGCCTCCGAAGCTGACTTCGGGGGCGTAACTAAATCAAGGGAATAAGCGCCTACACTTGATCCGTAATTCACCAGGACATTCACTGTCTCGGTGATTTCCTGGGAAAACACATCCGCAGGTGGTTGGGGAAACACACCCTTAGCATAACTCTCTCGGAAGTTGTCACTCTCAGGAACGCTGGAACTTTATTCCAAACGTGTACTGACTTTGGGTGCACTAACACAGTCACGTCCTCTTCGATCGACTCTCTCTTATAGTCGATCGGGCTTGCTCTAAAATCGACTCTCTGTTGATCGATCTCGCTTCAACGTGTTTTTCATCCTGAACAACATCCATCTCTCTTCTTAAAGCAACCTTCTTGGTGTGCATCCGTGTTCCAGTCCACTCAATCTCTCCTGTGGTGAACCTTCGGCGCAGCCTGCGTCTCTACACAGGTGTCGTAAGCTAATTCCACAGTGTAGTGGCCTTCTACACTGTGATCTTGTGCAGTCATACTAACTACCGTACCACAAGTGAGGCCATCGCACTCACTCGTAGTACATTCACACGCTTGTGGATGCTCCAAGACATTCATCAGATGGCCAACTGATGAACAAACGGCAGGCATCTTCACGGATCGATGTTGCCAGTTTACTCATGGCCGGTAATTTCTAAGCCATGGAAGACCAAGGATGACATCAAATTTTTCATCTAAATCTAGTACGATAAAGTCATCATCGCACTGCTTTCCTTCTAGCTTGCAGTGGATTCCCACTACACGTTTGTTCACTGTTACGAATGCGCCTGTAGCAAGGCACGCCGTCATCCTCGTTGACGAAATCTCTCGCTCAACATAGTTGAGTTTACTATCTTCTAGCGACTGACGTCGAATAAAACTGTTCGACACCCCACAGTCAACTAGGGCACGAAGTGACATTCCGCTTGTCACTTCGATCTTCAAAGTGATGAGTGACACCTCATCACTAGGGGTAGTGACACACAGCGACTGTGTGTTGGGAGCAATCTTCGTCAAGAGTCCTGCAAATTCTCTTGACGTTGTTGGATCAGCAGGGTGCTCCGCCCCTACTGACCCTGACCGTTTTTTGGCGGTCCAACTTGCTGTCGCAGTTTAGCGACATGGCCGAAAGCTCGCCTTGGACCATTCCTCGATCAACGGCGGTCATCACGTCCTGTCTTTGGACGCGATGCGGTGCTTGGGACACTACACTCGTTAGCGTAGTGTCCGATCTTCTGAAAGCGATGGAATCTTGCCGTTCGCTTGTGACTCGGAGAGCGAGAGTTCTCGCTCTCGACATAACAGAGGTCCATTAGTTCGGGACCTCCTGTTTCCTGTCGTCTCGTCGGACGATAGTTTGACGAGTTAGCCTGAGACTGTCTCAGGCTGAAGTCTTCTTGTTCCGCATACGCTATCGCCTTTTCCAGCGTATGGAAGTTCTTCCGGAACATGTAGATCTTCACCGGTCCATCTACAAGGCCATAGATGAACACGTTGATGGGGTGTGCTCATCAACAGGGTGTATCGTGACGCTACTCGCAAGGTAGCGCAGGTGTTTTGCGTAAGCATGCACATCATGCTTACCTTGCTTGATCCTCAGGAGTGCAGAGCGTGCTCTGAACTTGGCTCTTGGCGGCTATAACGTCTCTTTGAGCCGAGACTTCAAGCTCTCTAACGACTTAAACACGTTTGGGTCGCGAAGCTTGAGCCCTAACGCCCAATTCTTTGCTCGCCCTGTCAAATTTGACAGGTCAAAGGCGACTTTCATCTCGTCACCCTCGCTGTGACGGGCACTTATGGCGTCGGGTAACTCAACGAATCATCTCAAAAGGGAATCTTCATCGGTTCCCATGTACCTTGTGTAACGGGGCACCCTGAAGCTTGTACTGGTGACAGTACAAGCTACTTATTCTGATAACGGAATAAGGCGGTGCCTCGTAACTTCACGTACACTCGTACGTGCAGAGGAAGACGGTAAGAAGAAGCGAGTACTCGGTTAGAGTAAAAAGTAGAACCGTATTTATAATAGTTAATGTCTGCAATAAATCACTATTTATCTTCATCTAACTATGTCTAAATACAAATGTGTAAATCAGTTATCTGCTCACCACTCATTGCGTGCGTCTGTCGTGGCGCGTCTTCGTTGGTTGATATAATGGCCTATATCAACCAATTAGGAACTACTTGGAAGTGCTACAGAATATTGTCCTTATGACAATATTCTGAGAATATAACTCTTATAGTTATATTCTATTAACAATTTCTTATAAATTGTTATGTAACGATTCACCCCGTTACATCACCCCCCTTAACCATCAGTCACTTTAGTGACTGATTGACTAAATGGATACTCGTCCCAAATCATTTGGGACGGGGTTTGCACTTGTTGGTCCGCGTCCACTTTCCAACATCTCATCGCATGGTAAACAAGCCCATGCGATGCGCGAGCAAGGCCGCCGAGAGCGCGTCTGCACGTCTCTGTGCGGACGCCGAAGCAGAAACTACAGCAACTGATGTCCCATCGGTTGCTGAATCGACTCAGCCTGTATCACCTGGTGATGCAGGCGCTGGTCATGAAGACACTCGTGTCTTCACAGAGTACGAGCTCGGTGTCTCGTACTCTCCTGATACGGATGACGGATCCGTATCGACGGCAATTGAATCCAAGCCACCTGCCAAGCGTGGCATGGACGATGCTTTGCGTCGCAGCATCTTTGGTTCATCTGATGAGTCAGATGAACCATCGCCGAAGCGAAGGCGCTCGAGGTCGCGAGACTCGGGCGCTAATAGTGGTGTCGGTTCTCCAATGGACACCACTTCGCAGCGAGGTGCCAGTACTTCTGTCGGCACGTCGCAGGAAGAGCGGGACCGCAATGTGTTGCGTCTCGCTCCAGAAAAGAAGGCATGGATGCCTCCTAAATCTGTCATGGATCACTTGTCGGCGACGACGAGTGATCGTTATCGAACACGATTGTTCGATTCGTCAAGGATTCATCACCTTGACCCCAGCGCGAAAGACTATCGCGCTGAACATGAGTTCTTCATCGATGCTTTCTTCAGACATCGATGGTACAGTGGGAATCACAAACGTGATGGTCCCTCACTACTTCAGGCGTGGAACGCCTACATCCATAATCTCGAGGATGTAGGTCGTGACGCTTGGAACGACAAACTTATCAAAGCTCGTGATAAGTTTGAAAAGCGAACCCCGACAGGTGCACGCTATAAGCTGCATCGTCTGTCAAGGGAGAAAGGATTACCCTGCCTCTCTTGGGGAGACTCGTGCCCATGTTGTGTGAACAACTCTGCACGAGCACCTAAGGAGGCTTACCTCCTTACCAGCCCGTGGTGGCGCGTACGTGTCTCTACTGAGATGTACGAAGGGATTGACAACCTGAAATCCCTTTACGACCGTGCCGGGAAGACTTTCTCCGGCGGTCCTTCTGCGGCACAGGATGTGTCGCGTCGTACTGCTCGACCAGACCCAGTACGTCAACCATCAATTGGGAGCGGGGCTCCCAAGAATCCCAGGACGGGGGATAGCCGCGCCACCGGACGAGGTAACTCGTCCGACGTCCGTTCACGTCGCGGTGGTTCAACAGCTGCTCTACTAGATAGCGCTGGCCACCGCGAGAGTCCTCTAATGGAGGTGGAGGAGGAGGAAAGACGCTCTCCACACGATCATGTGGATCGGTGTGTTCCCGAGAGCTTCTTTGATCGCGTAACGCAAGGGTTACGCGACGATCTCGAGCATGAGCGGAATAGGCGTCTCCAGATGGTGGACACTGCCTCGAAGCATCGAGCTGAGTTTGCCTTTGCTCAGCTTGAGAACGAGAGATCTCTGACATCTCTTCGTGACGAGCTAAGGGTAGCTCGTGGGATTGTTGATCGGTCTCGGGCTGAGATAACTGCTCTTCAGACCCTTGTTGATGCCCACCATCGGGAGCACAAGGCTCTCTGCGAGATGCTTGAGCGCAAGGGCGTTCTTCATCGGAAGAAGCAGCGTACTGATGGTACGGCTTAAGCCGACCAACGTAAAACGTGGGATGCGTTCGCATCTTACGTGGTAACTCGATCGTGTATGCATTGCCTAGGCGGTGCAATACACGAAATGGGCCAATGTACTTGGGTAGTAGTTTACTGCTACCCAAGTTAGTCACTACATGCTTTGGTAGATTAACCGTAGACAGTAGGACTAAGTCACCTTTATTAAATAAAAGAGTGTTTGCCCTTCCATTCTTGTCAGCGTTTTGCTTTTGCTTATCCACCGCTTCGGCGATGGAGTCTTGCACAAAACGGACTACCGTTTCACGAGCCAGTATGAACTCATCTGATGACTCGTTAGCTTCAGTGTGCTGTGAGCGCACTGCAGCGACAACAACCTTTTCTTCAGTGAGGGCTTCCGCACTCTCACTGGGATCATTGTCTTCAGTGAGGGCTTCCGCACTCTCACTGGCATCATCTTCTTCGATATCGATGTTATCGATATCGGCATCAAACGCAATGACTTCTTCGTCAGAGCGTGATGAGCGTGAACCAAATCGTTTTTTGCTCGCGCGAGTCCCTCCCCCCCTTAAACCAGAGTTACACTCTAGTAAGGTGGGTACACGCGGATGGCGCAAGCCATTCACGTAAAACGGTGTATGTGTCGTGGACGCATGCACCGAGTTGTTGATGGCAAACTCTACCATCGGCAAAAACTCACTCCAACTTTTAAAGGAGTGTACGTATCCTCGAAGTATCTCTTCAAGGACACGATTGGCACGTTCCGTCTGACCATCTGACTCTGGATGATCAGATGTTGACATCTTCAAGCGCGTTCCGAGTGATTTGAATACGGAACGCCAGAAATCAGCAGTGAATCGTGGATCTCTGTCTGATACGAGTTCACGGGGCAACCCATGAAGTCGGAAGATGGTGTCAATAAAGACACAAGCACAGCCACTTGCCGTGATTGTCTCTGGTACAGCCACAAGGTGTACCATTTTGCTGAATCTGTCAACAAATACGAGAATACCCGTATTCCCGCGTGCGTCTTTGGGTAACCCGAAGACGAAATCCATTGAGATGGATTCCCAGCACTCAGCCGGAACCGGTAGAGGCTGTAAAGGTGCACGCAGTGAAGGACTTGACTTCACTCGTTGGCAGACTTCGCATGCGCGAACATACTTTCGCACAAACTGATACTGGCGGGGCCAGTAAAAGTCTCGACTTACCGTGAGATATGTTTTCTCTCGGCCACGATGTCCTCCTATAGGAGCATCGTGATACTCGAACATGATCCGCAAACGCAGATCAGTATCATCTGGAATGACAACACGTGGTGTGTCACCAGAAACGGCTGTATAGTACAGTAAACCGTTACGAGTAGTGTATCGATCTGATGCAGATCGATACGCAGACGACAATCGTTTCAACGATTCTCGAGATGGTTGGGAGAGATGTGACAACAACTTCACTATCTCACCATCTTGGGCGTATGCCCGCCTCACATCATCATACAACGTTGTAGATGGAACTGAGGACGTCATAACCGCAACAGTGACTGTCTCACTGTTGGGTTTCGCGACTGTTTCAAAGTCGGGACGACGTGAGAGTGCATCAGCGACGACATTAAGTCGTCCTGGTTTGTACTCGACCGTAAAGTTGTATTCTGCAAAGAATGACAACCACCGCGCCATTCGTTGTGAAAGGTGCGGGCTGTTCACTGCCGTGCGTAAGGACGCATGGTCAGTGTAAACAACGAAGGGTCTATCTCCTAATAGATAGACTCTGAACTTCGCGAGTGCATACTTCATGGCAAGGAGTTCCTTGTCATGCACTGGATAGTTCCGCTCAGCTGGTTGCAGCTGACGCGACTGATAGCAGACGACGCGTTCAACGCCTTCAAGGTCGTACTGCATTAATGCACAGCCGATTGCGAAATCGCTGGCATCACAGACCACATGAAATGGCCTGTCCTGATCGGCTATTGCTAGGACTGGGGATTGTATCAAGCTCTGCTTGATACCCTCAAAGGAGCGTTGACATTCAGCGTTCCATAACCACCTCTCGTTCTTTTTCAACAAACGAGAGAGGTGTACAGTCATCTCGGCGTAATTGCGTGAATACTTATGCAAATACGCCGCTAGCCCAAGGAATTTTCGAAGACCTTTGACATCGACCGGCACAGGCCAGTCGGTGATCGCCTTGATCTTTTCGGGATCAGGACGTACACCGTTCTTACCAACGATGCACCCAAGAAGTGGTATTTCGCTTGCTGCAAATATACACTTCTTGAGGTTAGCATACAATTGATGCTTTCGCATGATTGTAAGAACTTGTCGGACGTGGTACCTGTGAACCTCAACGTCCGACTTTCCATCCATAGCTCGACTATGGATGAATACGTCATCGAAATAACTCGGCGCGAACTCTCGTACTGGTCTCAACAGATGTGATACACATCTGTTGAACGTGGCAGGGGCATTACTGAGCCCTTGTGGCATTACTAGCCATTCCCAGAGCATGCCGCTAGGCGTGCTAACTGCGGTATAGGGTATATCCCGTTCCCGCATTAGGATTTGATAGAAGCCATCCATCAAATCCATGGACGAAAAGATGGTACTCTTTGACATACCATCAATGATTACGTCCTTCCTCGGTATCGGCGTCTGAGCCGGTACCGTTGCAGCGTTCAATTTGTTAAACGCGTGCACTATCCGCCACCCTCCTGTTGCTTTTCGCACACAGAAGGTCGGAGAGCTATGTGGGGAAGTTGATTCCCTCACATGGCCCGCTGCTAAACGATCGGCAAAGAACTTGTCGATCGCAAGTACTTGTTCACGAGGCAGTGGCCACTGCTTCATGACACAGTACTTCGAGCCTGGTTTAAGCTCGACTTCGTGTCGAATACCTTTATCCTTCGGTAATTCGCACGGAACAGTTTCAGGGAATACATCCTTGAATTCAACCAAATCTTCATAGAGAGGATTTTCCTTGAGCGATTCCCATGATTGGGACTCATATCGCTCAATTCGTGTCTTTTCATCTAGGACACTCTCGTCCATAGATGAACTACTGAGAACTCTCTCGTTCTCAGTAAACACTGTTGCTGACCTTATGTCGGTTACATACTCGTCGTCAGCGACGAGTATGCAGATCTGCTTGACTTTGCCACTACGCAGATCACGCAAGAACCTTTTATGTTCGAGCGTTGGCAACTGAGTGATCTCCGAAGTTAACTTCGGAGGCGCAATCAGATCAAGTGTATAAGCGCCTACACATGATCCGTTATTGACTATGACATTCAATGTCTCTGTCATTTCCTGGGGACTTATTCCCTCAGGCTTCGAAGGACTTATTCCTTCGTCTTCCCGGGGACTTATTCCCGCGGGTTTCGGGGAACTTATTTCCGCCGTATTTGTAATCTTGGGACTTATTCCCTTTACTTCCTCTAGCTGGGGTTGCGCAACCACAGCGAGATCCTCTACGAAAGACTCTCCAGTCGATCTAGGATTATCGTTTCGCTTAACCTGAGCGATCGATTGTTTCTCTTCTAGATGTTCCCCTCTAGGGATACATCTTTGTCCCAGTCCACCCGACTTATTCGAGTGGTGGACCTTCGGCGCAGCCTGTGTTTCCTCACAGCCGCCGGAACTTTGCTCCGAAGTGTAACCGTTTGGTACACTAAGGTTTTGTGCAGTCGTACTAACGACCGTACCACAAGTGAGGCCATCGCACTCACTCGTAGTACATCCACACGCTTGTGGACGCTCCAAAACGTTCATCAGATGGCCATCTGATGAACAAGCGGCAGGCATCGTTACTGTCCGATGTTGCCAGTTTACCCGTGGTTCGTACCTTCTGAGCCACGGTATTCCAAGGATGACATCAAATTTGTCATCCAAATCCAATACGATAAAGTCATCGTCATATTGGGTATCTTCTAGCGTATAGTGAATCTTCACTATACGCTTCATGATTGGTTACGGATGCGCCTGTCGCAAGACGTACCGTCATCCTCGTAGGAGGTGTGTCACATTCACTGAATTTAAAGTGACCATCTTCTAGCGATTGGCGTCGCACAAAATTGTTGGACGCCCCACAATCGACTAGAGCTCGAAGGGACAACTTATTCGTCACTTCGAGTTTCAAGGTAATGAGTGAGATCTCATTACCTAGAGCAGCAACGCACAATGTCTGTGTGTTGGGAGCAACCTTCATCAAGAGGCCTACAAATTCTCTTGACGTTGCTGGATCAGTAGGGTGCTCCGCACCTACTGATCCTGTCCGTTTTTTGACGGTCCATCCCGTTGTTGCGTCTTTGCACCAACTGCGGACCCTCGTCCCTGCCCCTTTCTCATGGGTGGACGGTCACTACGCCCAGTGTCGCGAGACACTGGACGAGGGGCACTACACTCGTAAGCGTAGTGTCCTGTCTTTTGACATCTGTTGCATCTCTGCAACTTCTTGTAGCCTGTAGAGCGAGCCTTCTCGCTCTCTACATAACAGAGTTCCATCGGCTCTGGACCTCCGTTGTCATATCGTCTCGGTTGACGATATGATGTCGAGCTGGCGCGAGCCTGTCTCAGACTGAAGTCTTCCTGCTCCGCAATTGAAATGGCTTGTTCTAGTGAATCTAGTTCAAGCCGGAACAGGTGAGTCTTGACGGGACCATCCGCAAGACCCTGCATGAACACCGAAACCAACGTGTGTTCATCCACCGGATTGGAACTTATACAACTCGTGAGATGTCGTATATGTTGAGCGTAAGCGTGCACATCACGCTTACCCTGCTTGAGCTTCAAGAGTTCGGTTCGAGCTCTGAACTCAGCTCTAGGCGGTTCAAACGTTTGTCTGAGCCGCGACTTGAAGACTTCCAACGACCCAAACGCGTATGGGTCGTGCAGCTTGAGCCCCAGTGCCCAAGTCTTGGCACGTCCTGCCAGATTTGACTGGGCAAATGCAACTTGCATATCCCCGTCGTCGATGCGACGCGCCCTTATGGCGTCATCCAATTCGACGAACCATCTCAAGAGGGAGTCTTCTTCGACCCCCCTATACTTTGAGATGTCAATCTTCAAAGTCTCGGGCCGACGCGAGTGTATCGACCCGCCAGCAGCAGCCTGCTGCTGTCTCAACAGTTCAAACTGTTGAGCACCTTGTTCTCTCAACAACTCTGCTTGTTGAGAACCTTGTTGGTGAAGCAAGGCTACTTTCTCGCGTTCTGCGTCAAGTTCATTTTGAATGAACTTGGCGATAGTAGCATGTTGGGCATCTCTATTGAGAGCCTCTAGCATGACGCTAACAGCATGGATGCCCATGGTCGAACCCATTCGTTCAACCGCATCCCATTCGACATCGCTCAAATGGGAGTAGCCGTCACGCGTAGCGTGAAAGCTTTGGTCATCTTCATCATCCAACATATTCATGTTGGATGTGAACGCGGTCCTTGGACGGACTACGAAGTGCTACCAGGTGTAACGGGGCACCCTGAAGCTTGTACTGGTGACAGTACAAGCTACTTATTCTGATAACGGAATAAGGCGGTGCCTCGTAACTTCACGTACACTCGTACGTGCAGAGGAAGACGGTAAGAAGAAGCGAGTACTCGGTTAGAGTAAAAAGTAGAACCGTATTTATAATAGTTAATGTCTGCAATAAATCACTATTTATCTTCATCTAACTATGTCTAAATACAAATGTGTAAATCAGTTATCTGCTCACCACTCATTGCGTGCGTCTGTCGTGGCGCGTCTTCGTTGGTTGATATAATGGCCTATATCAACCAATTAGGAACTACTTGGAAGTGCTACAGAATATTGTCCTTATGACAATATTCTGAGAATATAACTCTTATAGTTATATTCTATTAACAATTTCTTATAAATTGTTATGTAACGATTCACCCCGTTACACCTTGAGATATCAATCTTCAAGATTTCGGGTCGACGCATGTGCGTCGGCCCGCCCATCGACTGATGAGAGCCTTGCTGTTGCAGCAAGGCTATCTTCTGTCTTTCGACAGCAAGTTCCCCTAGTAGGAACTTGTTGATAGCAGCATGTTGCTGGTCTCTGCTTAAAGACTCCAACATACCACTGATGGCGAATTAGCCCATGAGCACACTCATGCGGCCGACTACCTCCCATTCTGAGTCACTCAGATGGGAGTAGCCTTCACGTGTGACGTGAAAGCTGTCGTCTTCTACGTCCGACATGTTCATTTTGGATGGACACTAATTAGTCGTTGAACGGACTACGAAGTGCTACCAGGTGTTACGGGACACCCTTTGTTTGGTATGCCACGAAACTTCACGTACACTAGTACGTGCAGAGGAAGCTACTTTGCTCAAACAGCTAGTGTAACGGGGTGAATCGTTACATAACAATTTATAAGAAATTGTTAATAGAATATAACTATAAGAGTTATATTCTCAGAATATTGTCATAAGGACAATATTCTGTAGCACTTCCAAGTAGTTCCTAATTGGTTGATATAGGCCATTATATCAACCAACGAAGACGCGCCACGACAGACGCACGCAATGAGTGGTGAGCAGATAACTGATTTACACATTTGTATTTAGACATAGTTAGATGAAGATAAATAGTGATTTATTGCAGACATTAACTATTATAAATACAGTTCTACTTTTTTACTCTAACCGAGTACTCGCTTCTTCTTACCGTCTTCCTCTGCACGTACGAGTGTACGTGAAGTTACGAGGCACCGCCTTATTCTGTTATCAGAATAAGTAGCTTGTACTGTCACCAGTACAAGCTTCAGGGTGCCCCGTTGCACCTGGTAGCACTTCGTAGTCCGTCCAAGGACCGCGTTCACATCCAACATGAATATGTTGGATGATGAAGATGACCAAAGCTTTCACGCTACGCGTGACGGCTACTCCCATTTGAGCGATGTCGAATGGGATGCGGTTGAACGAATGGGTTCGACCATGGGCATCCATGCTGTTAGCGTCATGCTAGAGGCTCTCAATAGAGATGCCCAACATGCTACTATCGCCAAGTTCATTCAAAATGAACTTGACGCAGAACGCGAGAAAGTAGCCTTGCTTCACCAACAAGGTTCTCAACAAGCAGAGTTGTTGAGAGAACAAGGTGCTCAACAGTTTGAACTGTTGAGACAGCAGCAAGCTGCTGCTGGCGGGTCGATGCACTCGCGTCGACCCGAGACTTTGAAGATTGACATCTCAAAGTATAGGGGGGGTCGAAGAAGACTCCCTCTTGAGATGGTTCGTCGAATTGGATGACGCCATAAGGGCGCGTCGCATCGACGACGGGGATATGCAAGTTGCATTTGCCCAGTCAAATCTGGCAGGACGTGCCAAGACTTGGGCACTGGGGCTCAAGCTGCACGACCCATACGCGTTTGGGTCGTTGGAAGTCTTCAAGTCGCGGCTCAGACAAACGTTTGAACCGCCTAGAGCTGAGTTCAGGGCTCGAACCGAACTCTTGAAGCTCAAGCAGGGTAAGCGTGATGTGCACGCTTACGCTCAACATATACGACATCTCACGAGTTGTATAAGTTCCAATCCGGTGGATGAACACACGTTGGTTTCGGTGTTCATGCAGGGTCTTGCGGATGGTCCCGTCAAGACTCACCTGTTCCGGCTTGAACTAGATTCACTAGAACAAGCCATTTCCATTGCAGAACAGGAAGACTTCAGTCTGAGACAGGCTCGCGCCAGCTCGACATCATATCGTCAACCGAGACGATATGACAACGGAGGTCCAGAGCCGATGGAACTCTGTTATGTAGAGAGCGAGAAGGCTCGCTCTACAGGCTACAAGAAGTTGCAGAGATGCAACAGATGTCAAAAGACAGGACACTACGCTTACGAGTGTAGTGCCCCTCGTCCAGTGTCTCGCGACACTGGGCGTAGTGACCGTCCACCCATGAGAAAAGGGGCAGGGACGAGGGTCCGCAGTTGGTGCAAAAGACGCAACAACGGGATGGACCGTCAAAAAACGGACAGGATCAGTAGGTGCGGAGCACCCTACTGATCCAGCAACGTCAAGAGAATTTGTAGGCCTCTTGATGAAGGTTGCTCCCAACACACAGACATTGTGCGTTGCTGCTCTAGGTAATGAGATCTCACTCATTTCCTTGAAACTCGAAGTGACGAATAAGTTGTCCCTTCGAGCTCTAGTCGATTGTGGGGCGTCCAACAATTTTGTGCGACGCCAATCGCTAGAAGATGGTCACTTTAAATTCAGTGAATGTGACACACCTCCTACGAGGATGACGGTACGTCTTGCGACAGGCGCATCCGTAACCGTCATGAAGCGTATAGTGAAGATTCACTATACGCTAGAAGATACCCAATATGACGATGACTTTATCGTATTGGATTTGGATGACAAATTTGATGTCATCCTTGGAATACCGTGGCTCAGAAGGTACGAACCACGGGTAAACTGGCAACATCGGACAGTAACGATGCCTGCCGCTTGTTCATCAGATGGCCATCTGATGAACGTTTTGGGAGCGTCCACAAGCGTGTGGATGTACTACATGAGTGAGTGCGATGGCCTCACTTGTGGTACGGTCGTTAGTACGACTGCACAAAACCTTAGTGTACCAAACGGTTACACTTCGGAGCAAAGTTCCGGCGGCTGTGAGGAAACACAGGCTGCGCCGAAGGTCCACCACTCGAATAAGTCGGGTGGACTGGGACAAAGATGTATCCCTAGAGGGGAACATCTAGAAGAGAAACAATCGATCGCTCAGGTTAAGCGAAACGATAATCCTAGATCGACTGGAGAGTCTTTCGTAGAGGATCTCGCTGTGGTTGCGCAACCCCAGCTAGAGGAAGTAAAGGGAATAAGTCCCAAGATTACAAATACGGCGGAAATAAGTTCCCCGAAACCCGCGGGAATAAGTCCCCGGGAAGACGAAGGAATAAGTCCTTCGAAGCCTGAGGGAATAAGTCCCCAGGAAATGACAGAGACATTGAATGTCATAGTCAATAACGGATCATGTGTAGGCGCTTATACACTTGATCTGATTGCGCCTCCGAAGTTAACTTCGGAGATCACTCAGTTGCCAACGCTCGAACATAAAAGGTTCTTGCGTGATCTGCGTAGTGGCAAAGTCAAGCAGATCTGCATACTCGTCGCTGACGACGAGTATGTAACCGACATAAGGTCAGCAACAGTGTTTACTGAGAACGAGAGAGTTCTCAGTAGTTCATCTATGGACGAGAGTGTCCTAGATGAAAAGACACGAATTGAGCGATATGAGTCCCAATCATGGGAATCGCTCAAGGAAAATCCTCTCTATGAAGATTTGGTTGAATTCAAGGATGTATTCCCTGAAACTGTTCCGTGCGAATTACCGAAGGATAAAGGTATTCGACACGAAGTCGAGCTTAAACCAGGCTCGAAGTACTGTGTCATGAAGCAGTGGCCACTGCCTCGTGAACAAGTACTTGCGATCGACAAGTTCTTTGCCGATCGTTTAGCAGCGGGCCATGTGAGGGAATCAACTTCCCCACATAGCTCTCCGACCTTCTGTGTGCGAAAAGCAACAGGAGGGTGGCGGATAGTGCACGCGTTCAACAAATTGAACGCTGCAACGGTACCGGCTCAGACGCCGATACCGAGGAAGGACGTAATCATTGATGGTATGTCAAAGAGTACCATCTTTTCGTCCATGGATTTGATGGATGGCTTCTATCAAATCCTAATGCGGAACGGGATATACCCTATACCGCAGTTAGCACGCCTAGCGGCATGCTCTGGGAATGGCTAGTAATGCCACAAGGGCTCAGTAATGCCCCTGCCACGTTCAACAGGTGTGTATCACATCTGTTGAGGCCAGTACGAGAATTCGCGCCGAGTTATTTCGATGACGTATTCATCCATAGTCGAGCTATGGATGGAAAGTCGGACGTTGAGGTTCACAAGTACCACGTCCGACAAGTTCTTACAATCATGCGAAAGCATCAATTGTATGCAAACCTCAAGAAGTGTATATTTGCAGCAAGCGAAATACCACTTCTTGGGTGCATCGTTGGTAAGAACGGTGTACGTCCTGATCCCGAAAAGATCAAGGCGATCACCGACTGGCCCGTGCCGGTCGATGTCAAAGGTCTTCGAAAATTCCTTAGCTAGCGGCGTATTTGCATAAGTATTCACGCAATTACGCCGAGATGACTGTACACCTCTCTCGTTTGTTGAAAAGAACGAGAGGTGGTTATGGAACGCTGAATGTCAACGCCTTTGAGGGTATCAAGCAGAGCTTGATACAATCCCCAGTCCTAGCAATAGCCGATCAGGACAGGCCATTTCATGTGGTCTGTGATGCCAGCGATTTCGCAATCGGCTGTGCATTAATGCAGTACGACCTTGAAGGCGTTGAACGCGTCGTCTGCTATCAGTCGCGTCAGCTGCAACCAGCTGAGCGGAACTATCCAGTGCATGACAAGGAACTCCTTGCCATGAAGTATGCACTCGCGAAGTTCAGAGTCTATCTATTAGAGATAGACCCTTCGTTGTTTACACTGACCATGCGTCCTTACGCACGGCAGTGAACAGCCCGCACCTTTCACAACGAATGGCGCGGTGGTTGTCATTCTTTGCAGAATACAACTTTACGGTCGAGTACAAACCAGGACGACTTAATGTCGTCGCTGATGCACTCTCACGTCGTCCCGACTTTGAAACAGTCGCGAAACCCAACAGTGAGACAGTCACTGTTGCGGTTATGACGTCCTCAGTTCCATCTACAACGTTGTATGATGATGTGAGGCGGGCATACGCCCAAGATGGTGAGATAGTGAAGTTGTTGTCACATCTCTCCCAACCATCTCGAGAATCGTTGAAACGATTGTCGTCTGCGTATCGATCTGCATCAGATCGATACACTACTCGTAACGGTTTACTGTACTATACAGCCGTTTCTGGTGACACACCACGTGTTGTCATTCCAGATGATACTGATCTGCGTTTGCGGATCATGTTCGAGTATCACGATGCTCCTATAGGAGTACATCGTGGCCGAGAGAAAACATATCTCACGGTAAGTCGAGACTTTTACTGGCCCCGCCAGTATCAGTTTGTGCGAAAGTATGTTCGCGCATGCGAAGTCTGCCAACGAGTGAAGTCAAGTCCTTCACTGCGTGCACCTTTACAGCCTCTACCGGTTCCGGCTGAGTGCTGGGAATCCATCTCAATGGATTTCGTCTTCGGGTTACCCAAAGACGCACGCGGGAATACGGGTATTCTCGTATTTGTTGACAGATTCAGCAAAATGGTACACCTTGTGGCTGTACCAGAGACAATCACGGCAAGTGGCTGTGCTTGTGTCTTTATTGACACCATCTTCCGACTTCATGGGTTGCCCCGTGAACTCGTATCAGACAGAGATCCACGATTCACTGCTGATTTCTGGCGTTCCGTGTTCAAATCACTCGGAACGCGCTTGAAGATGTCAACATCTGATCATCCAGAGTCAGATGGTCAGACGGAACGTGCCAACCGTGTCCTCGAAGAGATACTTCGAGGATACGTACACTCCTTTAAAAGTTGGAGTGAGTTTTTGCCAATGGTAGAGTTTGCCATCAACAACTCGGTGCATGCGTCCACGACACATACACCGTTTTACGTGAATGGCTTGCGCCATCCGCGTGTACCCACCTTACTAGAGTGTAACTCTGGTTTAAGGGGGGAGGGACTCGCGCGAGCAAAAACCGATTTGGTTCACGCTCATCACGCTCTGACGAAGAAGTCATTGCGTTTGATGCCGATATCGATAACATCGATATCGAAGAAGATGATGCCAGTGAGAGTGCGGAAGCCCTCACTGAAGACAATGATCCCAGTGAGAGTGCGGAAGCCCTCACTGAAGAAAAGGTTGTTGTCGCTGCAGTGCGCTCACAGCACACTGAAGCTAACGAGTCATCAGATGAGTTCATACTGGCTCGTGAAACGGTAGTCCGTTTTGTGCAAGACTCCATCGCCGAAGCGGTGGATAAGCAAAAGCAAAACGCTGACAAGAATGGAAGGGCAAACACTCTTTTATTTAATAAAGGTGACTTAGTCCTACTGTCTACGGTTAATCTACCAAAACATGTAGTGACTAACTTGGGTAGCAGTAAACTACTACCCAAGTACATTGGTCCATTTCGTGTATTGCACCGCCTAGGCAATGCATACACGATCGAGTTACCACGTAAGATGCGAACGCATCCCACGTTTTACGTTGGTCGGCTTAAGCCGTACCATCAGTACGCTGCTTCTTCCGATGAAGAACGCCCTTGCGCTCAAGCATCTCGCAGAGAGCCTTGTGCTCCCGATGGTGGGCATCAACAAGGGTCTGAAGAGCAGTTATCTCAGCCCGAGACCGATCAACAATCCCACGAGCTACCCTTAGCTCGTCACGAAGAGATGTCAGAGATCTCTCGTTCTCAAGCTGAGCAAAGGCAAACTCAGCTCGATGCTTCGAGGCAGTGTCCACCATCTGGAGACGCCTATTCCGCTCATGCTCGAGATCGTCGCGTAACCCTTGCGTTACGCGATCAAAGAAGCTCTCGGGAACACACCGATCCACATGATCGTGTGGAGAGCGTCTTTCCTCCTCCTCCACCTCCATTAGAGGACTCTCGCGGTGGCCAGCGCTATCTAGTAGAGCAGCTGTTGAACCACCGCGACGTGAACGGACGTCGGACGAGTTACCTCGTCCGGTGGCGCGGCTATCCCCCGTCCTGGGATTCTTGGGAGCCCCGCTCCCAATTGATGGTTGACGTACTGGGTCTGGTCGAGCAGTACGACGCGACACATCCTGTGCCGCAGAAGGACCGCCGGAGAAAGTCTTCCCGGCACGGTCGTAAAGGGATTTCAGGTTGTCAATCCCTTCGTACATCTCAGTAGAGACACGTACGCGCCACCACGGGCTGGTAAGGAGGTAAGCCTCCTTAGGTGCTCGTGCAGAGTTGTTCACACAACATGGGCACGAGTCTCCCCAAGAGAGGCAGGGTAATCCTTTCTCCCTTGACAGACGATGCAGCTTATAGCGTGCACCTGTCGGGGTTCGCTTTTCAAACTTATCACGAGCTTTGATAAGTTTGTCGTTCCAAGCGTCACGACCTACATCCTCGAGATTATGGATGTAGGCGTTCCACGCCTGAAGTAGTGAGGGACCATCACGTTTGTGATTCCCACTGTACCATCGATGTCTGAAGAAAGCATCGATGAAGAACTCATGTTCAGCGCGATAGTCTTTCGCGCTGGGGTCAAGGTGATGGATCCTTGACGAATCGAACAATCGTGTTCGATAACGATCACTCGTCGTCGCCGACAAGTGATCCATGACAGATTTAGGAGGCATCCATGCCTTCTTTTCTGGAGCGAGACGCAACACATTGCGGTCCCGCTCTTCCTGCGACGTGCCGACAGAAGTACTGGCACCTCGCTGCGAAGTGGTGTCCATTGGAGAACCGACACCACTATTAGCGCCCGAGTCTCGCGACCTCGAGCGCCTTCGCTTCGGCGATGGTTCATCTGACTCATCAGATGAACCAAAGATGCTGCGACGCAAAGCATCGTCCATGCCACGCTTGGCAGGCGGCTTGGATTCAATTGCCGTCGATACGGATCCGTCATCCGTATCAGGAGAGTACGAGACACCGAGCTCGTACTCTGTGAAGACACGAGTGTCTTCATGACCAGCGCCTGCATCACCAGGTGATACAGGCTGAGTCGATTCAGCAACCGATGGGATATCAGTTGCTGTAGTTTCTGCTTCGGCGTCCGCACAGAGACGTGCAGACGCGCTCTCGGCGGCCTTGCTCGCGCATCGCATGGGCTTGTTTACCATGCGATGAGATGTTGGAAAGTGGACGCGGACCAACAAGTGCAAACCCCGTCCCAAATGATTTGGGACGAGTATCCATTTAGTCAATCAGTCACTAAAGTGACTGATGGTTAAGGGGGGTGATGTAACGGGGTGAATCGTTACATAACAATTTATAAGAAATTGTTAATAGAATATAACTATAAGAGTTATATTCTCAGAATATTGTCATAAGGACAATATTCTGTAGCACTTCCAAGTAGTTCCTAATTGGTTGATATAGGCCATTATATCAACCAACGAAGACGCGCCACGACAGACGCACGCAATGAGTGGTGAGCAGATAACTGATTTACACATTTGTATTTAGACATAGTTAGATGAAGATAAATAGTGATTTATTGCAGACATTAACTATTATAAATACAGTTCTACTTTTTACTCTAACCGAGTACTCGCTTCTTCTTACCGTCTTCCTCTGCACGTACGAGTGTACGTGAAGTTACGAGGCACCGCCTTATTCTGTTATCAGAATAAGTAGCTTGTACTGTCACCAGTACAAGCTTCAGGGTGCCCCGTTACAGCTAGTTTGAGTAAAAGGTAAAAAAAGAACTGTATTTAATATAGTTAAGCTATCAATACAACTTCAGTCTTTATCGAACTATGTTAATCTACATTTTCGTATGACGACAACTAGCTCACCACTCATTACGCGCGTCTAGCAGCGATTGATGGCAATCTGTGGTTGGTATGTCTTTTGTCAACCAAAGTATGAGCAGCGCATGAATATTATCCAAAGGGGGATAATATTCCTTCAATATTATCCATCTAGGATAATATTGGTAGGGAATTGTCACGCTGGACAATCTCCCTATTGACACCATTTGGTGCCAATATCATGTAACGGGCTACCCCGTTACAGCTGCGACTCGTAAATTGACTGAGTCCCTTTCACATGCGGTGCAGCGATCGCATTCACCCCTTGTAATGCCTTAGCAGGCTCGGCAGTGGTGTTTGGATGAGAGCGTTTCCCTCAATAAGGCATTTGTGATCACGCTCTTAGGCATTCATTAGATAATGATCGGCATAATCATGTTGCAATCGTGGAGCATTCATCATCCAAACGACTTAAGCTGGGCACAGAATTCATGCGATAGTTGTGCACCAGGCCCCGCAACTCTTTACCACGTTGCTCATAGAACATCAGAATCCCTTTTGACGGTTTGCGTGTCTTCCATGAGGCTTATCGTCCGTATTTGGCAGTGTTGAGAAGAGCAGGATGCTGCGCCTAACCGCCACAGTCCTTTGTGAACAATACTTGTACATTTGTGCTTTACCGAGTCATCTCACAAGTGGAAGTTGCAGCATCTTGTCATCAGGAGTCGCTAAGTTAGTGAATCGAACCTGCTGATCTGCGAGCATGAATGCACGCTGTACGATCGCACGAATCTGGCATACAGCGAAACAGCGCAGCACATCGCGTAGCTATCGTCGCCCTGAAACGGATGAGCCGATAAAACAACCACTTCGACATTTGAACGGAAGCATGTCCCTCGTACGCAACGATTCTCAGCTGAGCTCGTCCAAATGTTGTAGTGCGTGTTTGAGTTGCTTGAGTTGTGTGAAATAGTGGTCTTTTTCAGTGCCGAGCTGCCGGTTCTGAGCTCGAAGCACTTTGACTTCGCGCACTAAGATCTTGCGTTGAGACCTTACCTGAGCTTCGAGCTCTTTCTTCTCCTCTGTCAGCAGCTTGACCATGTCTTGAATAATCTGTAGTCACAGTACCAATTGACATTACAACGCAGCGTGCAATACCGAATAGAACAGACCAACGAACCGTTGTGTTGGAGCGGTGGCTCTCGCGTAGCTGTTCGATTTCTATGCGAAGACTGCTGTTTTGGTGCGCATACTCTATCAGCGCGCTTTCGCACTCCTGCGTCTTTGCATCGAGGAAACCGATAATCTCGTGGTCCAATGCAGCCTGCTCATCCTTCTTCGCACAGGCTGTTCTGATATCGGCAACCATCTCTTCGGTATCTGTTAGCTTTTTCATCAAGAAATCACGCACACTTTCTGCATTGTACAAGCGTGCGGCAACGTCTTCCCTTTCGGTCTGCACCTGAGAAAGATGGGCCTGCAGCTTTGTAGTAAGCTTCACGTGGACTGTTGTCAGCAAATCATATGAAAGTATCAACGTACCTCCAATGTCTTCACCCTGATTGACATGTCGTGAAAGAGTTTGATTTGATCTGGTTTCAATGATTTCACGATTGCGTCCATCTTTGACCGCTGTGTGAGACCAGCCTACATGGTGTCGTTATGAGCGTGTAGTGAACAAGATACTTCCAACAGCATTGCACAACACCTTGTCTTTTTCTGACGAACCAACGAAGCTGAAGCTTCGCATCGCCAACCGTTTCTGTGGTCTGGGTGAAGATTGTTTTGCAGGGGTACAAGGAACACTTTTCGCCAAAGTCGAAGGTGTCGTGACCCCAAACAAGCAGTTTACGCGTCTCACCAACACTTTATCAGTGACACTAATCCGAAGCTTGCTTTCTTCATCCAAAAATGAAAACAGCTTGAGCATCACATTGTCCGGAATTTGTGAGAAAACGTTTTCACTTTGTTTCATTGTGGCCTTCAGCTCTGGAGACATGGACCTGGCCTCTGCAAGCAAGTTGTTTCCCCGTTGAAGAACACTTGAGTTTGGTTCCGAAACGTTCCGTCGAAAGCTGGTCTGAATATCATTAGAACGTCGCAGTTCTCGGATCTCACGCTGTGCGGCAGCTAGCTCCTTCGAAAGCTGACCAGTCAACTTCAGTTGCTCTTTCGCTTGTTTCAATTCGGTTTCCATGCTGTAACATCTGCTCATCAGAAGACATACAGTAGTTTCACGAATACGCTACACCTCGACGTACACTTCTTTCATCGCGAGCTCCGACTCAACAACAGACATGTGCTGATTTACTTTGGTCCAGATCATTCTGCCTTCTTGTTCGATCTTGACAGCATGCTCGTATGCCTACACCGTGGCTTGGAAACATGCATTAGTTGATTCAAATCTTCTCCCTTTTTGTCACAAAAGCAGTGGTGGACCTGCTGTCGCTCCTGAATCAGATCGTTCTCACGCTCGCGATACTCCACCAGAGCCCTTTCAGCCATATCGAGTCTGCGTCGCAATCGTTCAAGCTCGCACGCGTGCTCACAGCTCTCGACGTCGTACACGATCTCATCCAGCACGCTCTGGACCTAAGATAAGGGGTCACAATATTAGTAAAAACTGTCGATTTCCTTGTTATTGTGTCCAAGAAGCTGTATAAAACTTGCTTCGGAGTAGATGCGTCGGTTCAACGCACACTGCGCTTCGTCTCGATCGATAATGTGACGCACGAGGCAGCTCGTACGCTGCAGCATTCTCGGTGAGTGGTTCCTGAAGTGGATACCGAATATGGCAGTATACCGGTGCATACCGGAACCTGGTCAATTGTGATTGCGAAACAGCTGGTTCACACGAGTTGATGACAGAAATACCGACGAGTACAATTAATTGGCATCGAATGATACTGACTTGCAGTGAACGGAGTGATTTAGAAACGGTTTTGCGTGATGCTTATCAATCCAAGAAACTTAGCTCTAATCGAACATTCACTTGATGTTGTACGCTGCTCGAACCGCCATCCTGATCTTTGCTACTATAGATCGCGATGTTAAAACAAAATTTCAAATTGGCTCGCGTGGTAAGTAATGCTTTAGTTGAGACTAATCTCGTCGCATGTCACTCGTCTGGCAAGGAAGGACGCTTGGCAATACTATTCGAGGTTATGCGCATAGAACCTAGTATAGATGTACTCGTGCTGATAAGCTTATGAGTCGCATGACCTTATGACGTGATAATGTTGGAACTTGGGATTGTATGGCTTGGTCTTTTCGCGTTCTTTTCCACTTGTGCTTTCACATGACTTTCGTTGTTTTATTCTACTGTCCTTTTACAGTGGACGTACCCTAGTGCCATCCATGTGCCAGTGCAAGTTACGGAGCCCCAGCAAATCAAGCGCCATTTGAGCGCCTCTCAGCAAAGTGGACTTGACCTTAGCACACAGCAGCAGCGTTATAGAGCGCCCACGACCGGGACAGACCGTCATCCATTGTTGCATTCATCAGTTTGTACAACGAATCCATCTTGTTCACGACCGCCCCATTCACCAACAACAACGACAACCACGTGTTGTTGCTGTTTTTCATGGTGACAATCGGTTCCTTGGACAGAACATCATTCCACTCCTCTGTCACGAATGCTGGCGTGCGTGCCAACGCATTGGCCGGCGACACCGGGATCATCTGGATGCCGTGGATTGCATACTTCTCATCAAGGAACCAAGTGTTATAGTACACCTTGTTATCGAAGAAAATGCCAGTGACACGGTTCCGCACGATCTCGGGCGGGTGAATCTTATTGTCCGAAGACAGCAAGAAGTACTCACGGGCCGTACGCGCGTTCAGGCGCAGCATAAGACTTCCAAGATCTTCCAGCGCCTTGTGGCCAGTCTCTTTGCCCCATAGAGTCATGCCGTAGTAGAAGTTTAGATCTTCAGACGTGCTCTCTTGATCCTTGCCATGGTCAAGCAGCGTCACGCCACGTGAATACGAGTGTCCGTGATACCACGAGAAATGACGGAACCGAGGATAGATGGGATCGTCCAGGCTTGGGTTGGTTACATCGCGCAGCAACATCCAGATCAAGTCTTCTAGCTCCGACATCCGAGACCAAGTCGGATCCAAGTGCTTGATAATCGCTGCGGGCGTCACATAGTAGCCGAAGTGGTAGTGATGGTCGTTGTAGATCCCACTGCCGAAGTCCATGTACAATTGATCAGTGTCAAAAATGAAACCCGACACGACCCCGCCATATAGCGTTTCGTAGACGAGAGGAGGCGACATCGTGTTGTTCAGCAGTGGTTCAACCAACGTCTCCAGCTTCTCTATACAATGCGCCAGCAGCACCGTGTCCGAGTCAACTACCGTGCTGTCCGCTGCCATGAGACACAGCGACGCGTACTTCTGCAAAGCCTTTCCGTTAAAGTACCAACTGTTGGCAGCCAGAGTCCAGTTGGCATAAATATCGTCTTGCAAGGTGCGAAGCATGTCGGTTTCCTGAACAATGTAAGGCGTCGGTTTCTTAGCTGGGTAGAAGTCGATTTCGATATCTGCCTCAGGTACTACGAACGACCAGCACACTGACACTTGGGCCACCATCAAACCTCGCGTAGTTGAGTTAAGCATGATGGCACCCGGCGTCTCAGCTGTTATCGGGGATCCAGTCATCGACTCGACCTGGTGTGGTAGTGCAAAGTGCAGCAAACCCACCGTGTCACAGCTGCTGCCTTCAGCATCCCAGGTCAGCGAGTACTGCGTGCGCGATTCCATCGAAACAGTACCGCCCCGTACGATACACGAAACGTAGTCATCGTACAGTGTGTCTGCTGCACCTTCCGGTAGTATCGCAACTCGTATCGTGCCTGCATACGTATCGTCCGCGACAAGAGACGATCCCGATGCGTTCATAGAGAAGTTCACCGACTCTTCCACGCGCAACGAAAGACTCGTATCACTGGCGTATAGCACCCACGTCTGGTTGTTGCTGAGATACACAATGAACTTGCCTGGCACCGATTCGTCCACAAATGTGATGTTGTACTCGGTTTCGATGCGTGGAGTGAGACAGTCATACGTGCCCGACACGAACGCCATGCCACTCGAGAGTGCTGAGTCCATGCAGTTGGTACCACGAGGATCACAAATTCGGAGGTTGATACCCATGTCACTCCACGAGTACACTTCGTACGTCGGTCTCGTCTCGTTGAACTCTCGTGCTGAGAGCATCAGGTCGTTGTGGATCCCATGTTCGTAATATTGAACAGTGCCGTTGATTTCCGGTGCCATCTCACGATACGTGTAGGGATAGTACGTCTGCAACCCAAACGGCGGTACTTTGGGCAGCATGAACGCGTAAGGCTGAGCCCATGCTGGAAAGTTCTCGGACTTGTTTGTAGCAGTGACGTGAATCAGGTTCCCCCACCACTTATTCGTTGGGATCGACTGGTTGAGGGCTTCCGGAGCGACGTTAATGATCGGGGCAAGCCTTGCAAGGCTACCGTTCCGTTTGTACAGAGTCTCGGACGGCTCGTCGAAGCCGAATGGGGCGAAATAGCCGCCACTCGTCGAGTGTGAACTGCTGACCATCGGTCCTTGGACTGTCGGACCTTGGTGAAGTACACTGTCAGTACTTGGAGGGATGAAAGCATGGACCAGTTTTTGGGTGGCGGCCTCAACAGTTTTGCCACGAAAGTCGAAACCTTCGCCGACATCAGGGTCGTCCACAGTGGCCCGAGCGCTCCTTCCCGCTACTGTGATGGCCACAGCAGCAGCGCGTACCAGAAACTTCATCTCCACTTCCTCTACTTCAAAGGTGATGAATGACACAGTGAAGCGGCAATCGAGTCAACGAAGTACTGTGTGGGTGCCGTGAGTGGCACGATAGCTAATGACGAAGGTGGAAAATGCTAACAGCTGGATAGGCATGCCCGCATGAAAACAATAGCAACGCAAAACATGTGCCACATGTCGTATGGTTGTATGATCTGAAGAAGAGGGCAACTCTGTGGATAGTTCCGACTCTCTGGTCCAGGACGATGGCGTTAGCATTGTTCTCTTGTGAGTGAAGGGCTAAATCCACGGTATGCTATAGAAGCACCGGGCTATCTGCAAGTTTGTGGCCGCAGGCTAATTGACACATCATTTACAGCATTTGCAATGCAGCAGACCAAAGCGGAGTTCTTACAACTGGACAGTGTCATGTCGATGATATTGTGTGTTACAGTCCCAACGTTTCGTCGACCCGCACCGGTTGTTACGCATGTTTCTATTGTATGTGAACATAAAGATCGTTCAGTGTAAACCTGACTTTGGTAGAATACGTATCGTTATACTCTTAAAAAGGTTAATTCTACCTAAAATAAAGGGAAATCCAATGGAGGACATTGGCAAACAAAAAAGAACAAAGCGGCGCAAATCGAAATCCGGACGATGTAATGGGGCGAAAGTCAAAAGTGTTTGCAATAGATAAAGTACTCTCTTGCACTGTAGTAAAGGGATTCTGTCATTGATATTTTATTATCTCTTTTCCACTCTTTACTCACCACCATATCTGTCCACTCGATCTGCAAATCACGCATATTGTCTCACACAATGCACTATACAATCACAGTCAGTGACCGCCATTCCCGTCGTCGTGCCGCGCGCCCTTTCGCAAACGCACTTAGCACGACACCCTCGTTTTCAACACTCCTCATCGGCCATGACTTTCCGTCCATTTAGCGAGTTGTAGCAACTTGCACAACTCTGCGAGTTCTGCGGCGTCGAGGGCCTTGTTTAACAGGTCCGCCAGTTGCAGCTCCGAGCGCAAATACTGGGCCGCGGCTATCCCACGCCGGGCGTAGTCGCAGACAAACTTCAGGCGCACGTCAATATGCTTCGCCTTTAGAGACGACGCCTCGCCCGCCAACTGCTTCAACGCCGCTTGATTGTCGACGTACAGTGCCATCGGGAGCATAAGGGGCTTCCCGATTTCGCACAGCATGTCCCTGATGCCAAGCAGCTCGAGCACTTGCTCCGACGCAGCGACAAACTCCGCCTCCATGGTGGAAAGCGACACTCCGCCTTGTGTAACGGGGTGAATCGTTACATAACAATTTATAAGAAATTGTTAATAGAATATAACTATTAGAGTTATATTCTCAGAATATTGTCATAAGGACAAATATTCTGTAGCACTTACGAGTAGTTCCTAATTGGTTGATATAGGCCATTATATCAACCAACGAAGACGCGCCACGACAGACGCACGCAATGAGTGGTGAGCAGATAACTGATTTACACATTTGTATTTAGACATAGTTAGATGAAGATAAATAGTGATTTATTGCAGACATTAACTATTATAAATACAGTTCTACTTTTTACTCTAACCAAGTACTCGCTTCTTCTTACCGTCTTCCCTCTGCACGTACCAGTGTACGTGAAGTTACGAGGCACCGCCTTATTCTGTCATCAGAATAAGTAGCTTGTACTGTCACCAGTACAAGCTTCAGGGTGCCCCGTTACACCTGGTAGCACTTCGTAGTCCGTCCAAGGACCACGTTCACATCCAACATGAATATGTTGGATGATGAAGATGACCAAAGCTTTCACGCTACGCGTGACGGCTACTCCCATTTGAGCGATGTCGAATGGGATGCGGTTGAACGAATGGGTTCGACCATGGGCATTCATGCTGTTAGCGTCATGCTAGAGGCTCTCAATAGAGATGCCCAACATGCTACTATCGCCAAGTTCATTCAAAATGAACTTGACGCAGAACGCGAGAAAGTAGCCTTGCTTCACCAACAAGGTTCTCAACAAGCAGAGTTGTTGAGAGAACAGGGTGCTCAACAGTTTGAACTGTTGAGACAGCAGCAGGCTGCTGCTGGCGGGTCGATGCACTCGCGTCGACCCGAGACTTTGAAGATTGACATCTCCAAGTATAGGGGGGTCGAAGAGGACTCCCTCTTGAGATGGTTCGTCGAATTGGGTGACGCCATAAGGGCGCGTCGCATCGACGACGGGGGTATGCAAGTTGCATTTGCCCAGTCAAATCTGGCAGGACGTGCCAAGACTTGGGCACTGGGGCTCAAGTTGCACGCCCCATATGCGTTTGGGTCGTTGGAAGTCTTCAAGTCGCGGCTCAGACAAACGTTCGAACCGCCTAGAGCTGAGTTCAGGGCTCCAACCGAACTCTTGAAGCTCAAGCAGGGTAAGCGTGATGTGCACGCTTACGCTCAACATATACGACATCTCACGAGTTGTATAAGTTCTAATCCGGTGGATGAACACACGTTGGTTTCGGTGTTCATGCAGGGTCTTGCGGATGTTCCCGTCAAGACTCACCTGTTCCGGCTTGAACTAGATTCACTAGAACAAGCCATTTCCATTGCAGAACAGGAAGACTTCAGTCTGAGACAGGCTCGCGCCAGCTCGACATCATATCGTACACCGAGACGATATGACAGCGGAGGTCCAGAGCCGATGGAACTCTGTTATGTAGAGAGCGAGAAGGCTCGCTCTACAGACTACAAGAAGTTGCAGAAATGCAACAGATATCAAAAGACAGGACACTACGCTTACGAGTGTAGTGCCCCTCGTCCAGTGTCTCGCGACACTGGGCGTAGTGACCGTCCACCCATGAGAAAGGGGCAGGGACGAGGGTCCGCAGTTGGTGCAAAGACGCAACAACGGGATGGACCGTCAAAAACGGACAGGATCAGTAGGTGCGGAGCACCCTACTGATCCAGCAACGTCAAGAGAATTTGTAGGCCTCTTGATGAAGGTTGCTCCCAACACACAGACGTTGTGCGTTGCTGCTCTAGGTAATGAGATATCACTCATTACCTTGAAACTCGAAGTGACGAATAAGTTGTCCCTTCGAGCTCTAGTCGATTGTGGGGCGTCCAACAATTTTGTGCGACGCCAATCGCTAGAAGATGGTCACTTTAAGTTCAGTGAATGTGACACACCTCCTACGAGGATGACGGTACGTCTTGCGACAGGCGCATCCGTAACCGTCATGAATCGTATAGTGAAGATCCACTATACGCTAGAAGATACCCAATATGACGATGACTTTATCGTATTGGATTTGGATGACAAATTTGATGTCATCCTTGGAATATCGTGGCTCAGAAAGTACGAACCACGAGTAAACTGGCAACATCGAACAGTAACGATGCCTACCGCTTGTTCATCAGATGGCCATCTGATGAACGTTTTGGAGCGTCCACAAGCGTGTGGATGTACTACGAGTGAGTGCGATGGCCTCACTTGTGGTACGGTCGTTAGTACGACTGCACGAAACCTTAGTGTAACAAACGGTTACACTTCGGAGCAAAGTTCCGGCGGCTGTGAGGAAACACAGGCTGCGCCGAAGGTCCACCACTCGAATAAGTCGGGTGGACTGGGACAAAGATGTATCCCTAGCGGGGAACATCTAGAAGAGAAACAATCGATCGCTCAGGTTAAGCGAAACGATAATCCTAGATCGACTGGAGAGTCTTTCGTAAGGGATCTCGCTTTGATTGTGCAACCCCAGCTAGAGGAAGTTAAGGGAATAAGTCCCAAGATTACAAATACGGCCGAAATAAGTTCCCCGAAAACCGAGGGAAGAAGTCCCCGGGAAGCCGAAGGAATAAGTCTTTCGAGGCCTGAGGGAATAAGTCCCCAGAAAATGACAGAGACATTGAATGTCATAGTCAATGATGGATCAAGTGTAGGCGCTTGTACACTTGATCTGATTGCGCCTCCGAAGTTGACCTCGGAGATCACTCAGTTGCCAACGCTCGAACATAAAAGGTTCTTGCGTGATCTGCGTAGTGGCAAAGTCAAGCAGATCTGCGTACTCGTCGCTGACGACGAGTGTGTAGCCGACATAAGGTCAGCAACAGTGTTTACTGAGAACGAGAGAGATCTCAGTAGTTCATCGATGGACGAGAGTGTCCTAGATGAAAAGACACGAGTTGAGCGATATGACTCCCAATCGTGGGAATCGCTCAAGACAAATCCTCTCTATGAAGATTTGGTTGAATTCAAGGATGTATTCCCTGAAACTGTTCCGTGCGAATTACCGAAGGATAAAGGCATTCGACACGAGGTCGAGCTTAAACCAGGCTCGAAGTACTGTGTCATGAAGCAGTGGCCACTGCCTCGTGAACAAGTACTTGCGATCGACAAGTTCTTTGCCGATCGTTTAGCTGCGGGCCATGTGAGGGAATCAACTTCCCCACATAGCTCTCCGACCTTCTGTGTGCGAAAAGCAACAGGAGGGTGGCGGATAGTGCACGCGTTCAACAAATTGAACGCTGCAACGGTACCGGCTCAGACGCCGATACCGAGGAAGGACGTAATCATTGATGGTATGTCAAAGAGTACCATCTTTTCGTCCATGAATTTGATGGATGGTTTCTATCAAATCCTTATGCGGGAACGGGATATACCCTATACCGCAGTTAGCACGCCTAGCGGCATGCTCTGGGAATGGCTAGTAGTGCCACAAGGACTCAGTAATGCCCCTGCCACGTTCAACAGATGTGTATCACATCTGTTGAGACCAGTACGAGAATTCGCGCCGAGTTATTTCGATGACGTATTCATCCATAGTCGAGCTATGGATGGAAAGTCGGACGTTGAGGTTCACAGGTACCACGTCCGACAGGTTCTTACAATCATGCGAAAGCATCAATTGTATGCAAACCTCAAGAAGTGTATATTTGCCGCAAGCAAAATACCACTTCTTGGGTGCATCGTTGGTAAGAACGGTGTACGTCCTGATCCCGAAAAGATCAAGGCGATCACCGACTGGCCTGTGCCGGTTGATGTCAAAGGTCTTCGAAAATTCCTTGGGCTAGCGGCGTATTTGCATAAGTATTCACGCAATTACGCCGAGATGACTGTGCACCTCTCTCGTTTGTTGAAAAAGAACGAGAGGTGGTTATGGAACGCTGAATGTCAACGCTCCTTTGAGGGTATCAAGCAGAGCTTGATACAATCCCCAGTCCTAGCAATAGCCGATCAGGACATGCCATTTCATGTGGTCTGTGATGCCAGCGATTTCGCAATCGGCTGTGCATTAATGCAGTACGATCTTGAAGGCGTTGAACGCGTCGTCTGCTATCAGTCGCGTCAGCTGCAACCAGCTGAGCGGAACTATCCAGTGCATGACAAGGAACTCCTTGCCATGAAGTATGCACTCGCGAAGTTCAGAGTCTATCTATTAGGAGATAGACCCTTCGTTGTTTACACTGACCATGCGTCATTACGCACGGCAGTGAACAGCCCGCACCTTTCACAACGAATGGCGCGGTGGTTGTCATTCTTTGCGGAATACAACTTTACGGTTGAGTACAAACCAGGACGACTTAATGTTGTCGCTGATGCACTCTCACGTCGTCCCGACTTTGAATCAGTCGTGAAACCCAACAGTGAGGCAGTCACTGTTGCGGTGATGACGTCCTCAGTCCCATCTACAACGTTGTATGATGATGTGAGGCGGGCATATGCCCAAGATGGTGAGATGGTGAAGTTGTTGACACATCTCTCACAGCCTTCTCGAAAATCGTTGAAACGATTATCGTCTGCGTATCAATCTGCATCAGATCGATACACTCCTCGCAACGGCTTACTCTATTATACAGCCGTTTCTGGTGACACACCACGTGTTGTCATTCCAGATGATACTGATCTGCGTTTGCGGATCATGTTCGAGTATCACGATGCTCCTATAGGAGGAAATCGTGGCCGTGAGAAAACATATCTCACGGTGAGTCGAGACTTTTACTGGCCCCGTCAGTATCAGTTTGTGCGAAAGTGTGTTCGCGCATGCAAAGTCTGTCAACGAGTGAAGTCCAGTCCTTCACTGCGTGCACCTTTACAGCCTCTACCAGTTCCTGCAGAGTGCTGGGAATCCATCTCAATGGATTTTGTCTTCGGGTTACCCAAAGACGCACGCGGGAATACGGGTATTCTCGTATTTGTTGACAGATTCAGCAAAATGGTACACCTTGTGGCTGTACCAGAGACAATCACGGCAAGTGGCTGTGCTTGTGTCTTTATTGACACCATCTTCCGACTTCATGGGTTGCCCCGTGAACTCGTATCAGACAGAGATCCACGATTCACTGCTGATTTCTGGCGTTCCGTGTTCAAATCACTCGGAACGCGCTTGAAGATGTCGATATCTGATCATCCAGAGTCAGATGGTCAGACGGAACGTGCCAATCGTGTCCTTGAAGAGATACTTCGAGGATACGTACACTCCTTTAAGAGTTGGAGTGAGTTTTTGCCAATGGTAGAGTTTGCCATTAACAACTCGGTGCATGCGTCCACGGCACATACACCGTTTTACGTGAATGGCTTGCGCCATCCGCGTGTACCCACCTTACTAGAGTGTAACTCTGGTTTAAGGGGGGGAGGGACTCGCGCGAGCGAAAACCGAATTGGTTCACGCTCATCACGCTCTGACGAAGAAGTCATTGCGTTTGATGCCGATATCGATAACATCGATATCGAAGAAGATGATGCCAGTGAGAGTGCGGAAGCCCTCACTGAAGAAAAGGTTGATGTTGCTGCAGTGCGCTCACAGCACACTGAAGCTAACGAGTAATCAGATGAGTTCATACTGGCTCGTGAAACGGTAGTCCGTTTTGTGCAAGACTCCATCGCCGAAGCGGTGGATAAGCAAAAGCAAAACGCTGACAAGAATGGAAGGGCAAACACTATATTATTCAATAAAGGTGACTTAGTCCTACTGTCTACGGTTAATCTACCAAAGCATGTAGTGACTAACTTGGGTAGCAGTAAACTACTACCCAAGTACATCGGCCCATTTCGGGTATTGCACCGCCTAGGCAATGCATACACGATCGAGTTACCACGTAAGATGCGAACGCATCCCACGTTTTACGTTGGTCGGCTTAAGCCGTACCATCAGTACGCTGCTTCTTCCGATGAAGAACGCCCTTGCGCTCAAGCATCTCGCAGGGAGCCTTGTGCTCCCGATGGTGGGCATCAACAAGGGTCTGAAGAGCAGCTATCTCATCCCGAGACCGATCAGCAATCCCACGAGCTACCCTTAGCTCGTCACGAAGAGATGTCAGAGATCTCTCGTTCTCAAGCTGAGCAAAGGCAAACTCAGCTCGATGCTTCGAGGCAGTGTCCGCCATTTGGAGACGCCTATTCTGCTCATGCTCGAGATCGTCGCGTAACCCTTGCGTTACGCGATCAAAGAAGCTCTCGGGAACACACCGATCCACATGATCGTGTGGAGAGCGTCTTTCCTCCTCCTCCACCTCCATTAGAGGACTCTCGCGGTGGCCAGCGCTATCTAGTTGAGCAGCTGTTGAACCACCGCGACGTGAACGGACGTCGGACGAGTTATCTCGTCCGGTGGCGCGGCTATCCCCCGTCCTGGGATTCTTGGGAGCCCCGCTCCCAACTGATGATCGACGTACTGGGTCTGGTTGAGCAGTACGACGCGGCACATCCTGTGCCGCAGATGGACCGCCGGAGAAAGTCTTCCCGGCACGGTCGTAAAGGGATTTCAAGTTGTCAATCCCTTCGTACATCTCACTAGAGATACGTACGCGCCACCACGGGCTATTAGGGAGGTAAGCCTCCTTAGGTGCTCGTGCAGAGTTGTTCACACAACATGGGCACGAGTCTCCCCAAGAGAGGCAGGGTAATCCTTTCTCCCTTGACAGACGATGCAGCTTGTAGCGTGCATCTGTCGGGGTTCGCTTTTCAAACTTATCACGAGCTTTGATAAGTTTGTCGTTCCAAGCGTCACGACCTACATCCTCAAGATTATGGATGTAGGCGTTCCACGCCTGAAGCAGTGAGGGACCATCACGCTTGTGATTCCCACTGTACCATCAATGTCTAAAGAAAGCATCGATGAAGAATTCATTCTCAGCGCGATAGTTTTTCGCGCTGGGGTCAAGGTGATGGATCCTTGACGAATCGAACAATCGTGTTCGATAACGATCACTCGTCGTCGCCGACAAGTGATCCATGACGGATTTTGGAGGCATCCATGCCTTCTTCTCAGGAGCGAGACGCAACACATTGCGGTCCCGCTCTTCCTGCGATGTGCCGACAGAAGTACTGGCACCTCGCTGTGAAGTGGTGTCAATTGGAGAACCGACACCACTATTAGCGCCCGAGTCTCGCGACCTCGAGCGCCTTCGCTTCGGCGATGGTTCATCTGATTCATCAGATGAACCAAAGATGCTGCGACGCAAAGCATCGTCCATGCCACGCTTGGCAGGCGGCTTGGATTCAATTGCCGTCGATACGGATCCGTCATCCGTATCAGGAGAGTACGAGACACCGAGCTCGTACTCTGTGAAGACACGAGTGTCTTCATGACCAGCGCCTGCATCACCAGGTGATACAGGCTGAGTCGATTCAGCAACCGATGGGACATCAGTTGCTGTAGTTTCTGCTTCGGCGTCCGCACAGAGACGTGCAGACGCGCTCTCGGCGGCCTTGCTCGCGCATCGCATGGGCTTGTTTACCATGCGATGAGATGTTGGAAAGTGGACGCGGACCAACAAGTGCAAACCCCGTCCCAAATGATTTGGGACGAGTATCCATTTAGTCAATCAGTCACTAAAGTGACTAATGGTTAAGGGGGGTGATGTAACGGGGTGAATCGTTACATAACAATTTATAAGAAATTGTTAATAGAATATAACTATAAGAGTTATATTCTCAGAATATTGTCATAAGGACAATATTCTGTAGCACTTCCAAGTAGTTCCTAATTGGTTGATATAGGCCATTATATCAACCAACGAAGACGCGCCACGACAGACGCACGCAATGAGTGGTGAGCAGATAACTGATTTACACATTTGTATTTAGACATAGTTAGATGAAGATAAATAGTGATTTATTGCAGACATTAACTATTATAAATACAGTTCTACTTTTTACTCTAACCAAGTACTCGCTTCTTCTTACCGTCTTCCTCTGCACGTACCAGTGTACGTGAAGTTATGAGGCACCGCCTTATTCTGTCATCAGAATAAGTAGCTTGTACTGTCACCAGTACAAGCTTCAGGGTGCCCCGTTACACCTTGTTTCTTCGCCGTCCAGCTCACCGGCATCCCGTTCAGGCGAGCGATCCCACCGGTCAAGGACTTCCTGTCCGACTTGTTAGCGGCGAATTCGGCGTCCGAGTACGACTCAAGCTGCAGTTCCCCAATCGAGATCTTCGTTGGCTTCAAGCGCAGTTTGATTTCGCGCGTACCTTTCAGGTAGCGCGCGATCCGTTTGGCTTGTATGTGCAAGCTCAACTTCATGTATAAATGAAATGGATTTGACATCATCATGCTGAATTTACGTTGCCGAACGTGCTTCCGTATTGCTACCAGGCATGTTTCCATTTTTCCCTTTGCTTTTACTGGAGTTCTCTCTTGACACACACACCTTCCTAAGTATAGTCATCGTTACTGCTGATACCTATTCTGCTTCAAAAGGTGCACTACTATTGTAGAGTCCAGACGCTCGCCACTTCTGAACTGTGCTGAAGGCTCAATGTGAGGTGGTACGCCATCACACAGGTGCTGTGTTGCAGCTCGCACTCTTTTCGATAAAGGTGTTTGAGCTGTGGCTCCTTTGATCAGGAAATGTTTGTGACAAAAGCATCATGTCTCGAAATTGTACCACACCATAGCAATATCACGCTTCGATAATCTTGCAGTACTGGTAAGAGCGAGTTACTATAATGTATCCATGACATGTTCATCCGTCCGTATGACCTAGGGCACCATGATCACTGGTTGCAAACGTAGCTACTAACTGACTCTGGAAGTATACTACCTTACAGTCACCTTCCTTTCTCCTCGAAGCCTCTTCGTACGCTACAAAACAATAACATACCCCTCTGCCGTTGCATGGGTATATAAAATTAGCTTGACGATCAGCAAGAGAATAATGTACCAGTGTCATGGGAGGGTGTAAAAGCGTTAATTTTAAAGGAGTTGTGGGGAAAGTAATAGTTGTAAGAGGGAGGTGAGTATTTGTATGTATCTGCTGCTGTTGGTGGGAGAGTGTTCGTTTTCATTCCTTATCTGACCAATCATAGATTGTTTTTTTAGTATTATTTTTGTTGATCATTAAGAGCACAGTACGTGTGAGGGGGTTGATATTTATTGCGATAAGGGGTGGATGCTGAAAGCCTCCCTCCATTGTTATGAGTTATAGTAGAATTCTTCTTCATGCATGGAGCTGATATAATCACACCCCTTTTCCTTCAAATCAACCCCCCCCCCCTCTGCCAAACGTAATGTTCGCACCATTCGTGTCAAACCTCGTACGCGTATTCTTTTGCCAAACCATTTATTACCCGTTTCCTTCTAATCGTTTCTCTGCGTAAACAATCGAAAGAGCTCTGTAATATATTCTGTGTCCGCAATCTACACCTTTCTCCGATTTTGTATTTCCCCTGATGGGAGTGTGCCACAAGAGTCTGTGTGAGATGGACCTTGTAATAGACGATATTATAAAGTAAATGGAACAATGCGGGAGTGTATGATTGCCTGCTCGTATAATATTAAAATGAAGGCCATGAGAAGGTAAACATATTATTATCGAGGTCATCGCCGTGCAGTATACTGATACATGTAGTGCATATCATCTTCAATTATGTTAGAGTTTTTTATGCTTCTATATTATATAAAAGAAGTATTCCTGAGCCACAACTGTTGTGTCTACCCCCTCAACCTCTTGTGCTGTTCATCACTTTTTCTTCTGTACCATCACAGAAAGTCTGGAAATTTAAAAGTCATCGTGATTTACGATTCGGATGCACAAAAAAGTTGCAAAGTCGTTGCTGCACTCATCACGCCGAATTGTAATGCTCAGCTTAAGCATCTCTGGAGAGTTGGGGAACGAAAAAGAAGCACAAACGAGATCTCTTTCATGTCAATTATAAAAAATATTTAAAAAAAGGCTGAGGTGAGCGTTTTGGCTAACAATTCCATCGCGTATTTTTTCCAAGGTTTCACGTTCAAGTTTTGGGTAAACGTGAACCATCGAAAAAAGCGTGTGCTATTGAACATACAGGCAGATCTTTAGATGCAACAGCAATAATGTATGCTGTCGTCTTTCATCTGCCCCAGATATCCTCTGAAGTGAGAATGTCCAGTCGACAAAGCAGCAGCATGTATCTAAGAATCGAAACCGTTGTAATTTGTTATTAAAACTAGACGCTTTGAACTTAATTGGCTAAATGAATGACACTTGTTTGAATTACACTTTTTGTATATAAATATTATGATTACAACATCTATCGTCACTTGCGTGGTGAGCAACAATTTATGTTTTATAATTTAAACTTAAATAAACTTTATTCGATATTGAGGCGCAATTATAGGATTTAACAGGAAGGGTGTGAATTTAAGAAAAAAAGGATGAATCCATAAACCCCCTTCATATAAGATTGGGGAGCAAGCTATGAGTCTCGCCCGTTGATACAAGTTGTTGGAAATAAAGGATTATTAAAGTTGAAGCTGCAACTAGCGCCAAAAAACATTTGCTGCATGCATAGTGAATGGAAGCGATTAGTTCTAACGACCATCCAAATCAAAACGGCTGGAGCAGAGAGGGTAAGGTGAACGAGTAACTCACGTACGATAAGTCATCTTAATTCGGAATCTTATCATTCTTTATCCTAATTAGCGTGTACTGCCAACTTGAATAATTCAGTTTATAAAACTGAATCAACCTGAAAAAGACCATACAACGACAGACACTGAAGAATGAGCATGATGCTGTTTGTGCATGTGTTAACACAGTACAGTATACTTGGGCAACGCGATAAGCCTTTGCTTATGAGCGAACGCATTTGCTAATGTGATAATGTTCACTTTGATCGATTTTTTAGCCAATCACGTGTGTGCTTCACAATAGTGACCTAGCCATATAGTGACACCTATCATGCGAATCGACCTATGTATGGGGACAGGCTAGATCACACTTGATACGTGTTGCTACACGTAACCGCGTTATTTACAGATCGACAAACTGACACACACAGATAGATGAATACGATTGGAAGCTCGGCATTCATCCTTGCGCTCACTCACTATAAGCTTCACCCTTCGGGCTTGCAATGAATCTCATCGCTGGACCGCGTACGTTGGCTAACGGTAAGCTGGCAGAGGACCGTTTGATATGCTTTGACTATCTTCAATCGAATGTTTCAGCACGAGCGAAGAAGAAAACGACTCCCGATCGTTTATATCGCGACTATGACATGTACGATCAAGCTTGCATCGGAAGTGTATTATACTCGTGCAACCACGTTAGCCGCGCTTGCATTACAAAAGACTTTGCTCATGGCAAGTTTGATAAAAAACGTCTGAAAGTCTCAGCCAGAAATTCTATAGATTATCTTAGTAATGCATCAGTAAATATGCACACACGCGTCCAGTCAATGAATGTTTTGTCTCAAGCGCAACTGTGCATGTGCACTACCCCTTGATCCAAGAATGTGGTAACTCGCTTGCATCTGGTGGTCAAGTGTCACTGACACGGACTTGTTGAGTGCTAGAAGGAGGAAAACTCCGCGTTACAGCTGGGTCTTGTATGCAGATAAACGACTTCTCAAAACGTGCAAAGCACGTTGCGAATTGAATGCAGTCATCGCACATGGCTCTATCCACGACAATTACGAGCTGTTGCCAGAAGAGGCACCTCATTTGTATCGAAATGTCCCTTGCTACCAGCTTCTCTCGAACATCCATGAGCTTCTGTTTTTCCGCGTGGCACCAGTAGAAGAAGAAGCTACGACTGTTTAAGACTACATTACCACGCTTATTGTGTTCCATGACGTACGTATGGCCGATCTCTTTGACAACGTTGGCGACAGCCAAACTCAGTCTTTTTTGTGGCAAGAATCCCACTTCTGTGCCGAAAGCGCCGAACCCGCTGCGAGTCCGTCCTTCCAGCAGTTGCTGTACCAGTGCTGACGCCTTTGGACCGGAGGTACCATCCACAAGTCCATCCGTGTCGATGGTGATACTTGTCACAGCAGTTTCGTTAAGCTTCGCGAAGCTGACAGACGCCTTGGACGAGGCCGTAAAGTGTGCAGTATCAGGCTGTTGGCCCAAGAAGTCCAGGTACTGCTCGACCTTCATCACCTGCTCAGTATGTGCCCAATCAAAGAAAGAAGCGACTTCTGTCTCCGATAGAAATTCCCGAAGGTAAAGTACCGGGGCCGCGCAGCTGTCTCAACGGACATCGATCGTGCCATCAATGTAAAGCACAGCAACAACCCCTTCAGTCTTGACAGTCCAATCCTCGTGCCATTCCTGCTATTGTTAAACCCACCAATCAGCAACGTCGTGCGGCGACGCTCGCAATACCTTCAAGCAACTCGCCACCAAGTTCAACCACGAGTCTGTCAAACATTCACTCGAAGCGTCGTTTGTACCCATTTCATGTCATCTTCAACGTCAGCACTTGAGTCGTCATTTGTCAATTTGACCTGAAGGACCGACTGGAGTCAACAGGGTCAGCAACAAGATGACCGGCAAGTGTGTCGGGATCGTCCGTGAGACGTACAACAAATGGGAGCGCCGCGTGCCACTCACGCCCATGCACGTGAAAGAGTTAGTGCAGCAGGGCGTGCGCGTACTCGTGCAGCCGTCCACTGTGCGCGTGTTCTCAGATGAGCAGTACTTGCGTGCTGGTGCAACTGTATCGGACGATCTGACAGCGGCCAACGTGATTGTTGGCGTGAAGCAGGTGCCGGAGCCAGCGCTCTTGGCAGACAAGACGTACCTTTTCTTCAGTCATACAATCAAAGCCCAGCCTGAGAACATGGCACTACTGGACGCGGTGCTGCACCGTCGCATCACTCTCATCGACTACGAGTGCATTACAGAGGCGAGTGGCAAGCGGCTGATTGCATTTGGAGCCAATGCCGGTCGAGCTGGAATGATTGCAGGCTTCCGAGGCCTTGGAGAACGCCTCATCAATATGGGCATCTCCTCGCCTTTTGTTAATGTCGCATCTGCTTACATGTATGCAGATTTGGAGCATGCGAAAGAAGCGGTTGAAGCTGCAGGCAGGAGAATTCTGAAAGATGGACTGCCGAAAGAGCTGGCACCCATGACGTTCGCTTTTACTGGCAACGGCAAAGTTTCCAAAGGAGCGCAAGAGATTTTTAAACTCATGCCCCATGAGATGGTGCACCCATCGGAGCTACCTAATTTGCCGATGAACAATCGTGTTTTATACGGCACGGTCATTGATGACCCTGCCTTTCTAGTGAAGTCCCGATCGGAAGATCCTAGAACGCCTTTGCGCGCACACTATTACCAGCACCCGCATCAGTACGAAGCAGCTTTTCATGAGAAAGTTCTACCGTACACTTCTATGCTGGTTAACTGCATGTACTGGGATGATCGTTTTCCGCGCTTGATCACTCGGGAACAGATCCGTAAACTTCGGAGTGCTGGGAACCAGAAGCTGCTCGGCATTGCCGACATATCGTGCGACATTGGCGGCAGCGTCGAGTTCTTGGAGCGCGCCACGGAGATTGAGCGACCTTTTGCCCTGTACGATGTCGCAGAAGACAAAATGAGTGACGATGGAGACTTTCGCGGGCTTGGAGGAGACAATGGAATCATGATGATGGGGGTCGACATTTTGCCGAGCGAGCTGGCGCGTGAATCTAGTCAGCAATTTGGTGATTCCTTGTTGAAATATGCTAACACTCTGTCGAGTATTTCCTCGTCTGATGTTCCGCTGTATGAACACAAGGAACTGCCAGCTGAGTTGCGCGGCGCTTGCATTGCCAGCAACGGTGTGCTGACTCCCAGATACGAGTACATCCACCGCATGCGCGCCGAACGTGAGCGAAGCAAGCAATTTAGGTTCTTGGATGCGCAACAAGAGAGTGCCGGTAGCACATGTGTCTTGCTTGAAGGACATCTTTTTGACACCGGGCTTATCAACCAGGTTCTCAACCTCATTGAGGACCATGACGGTGGATTCTACCTTGTGGACTGTGATGTACATCCAAATGTTGGAGCTGGCGACATCCATGACGTCGCCGTCTCGAACGCCATCATTCAGGTTAGCATGGCAGACCGTGACGATCTGGAGAAAATTATCAAGATGATTCGCGCCCTTGCTGAGCTCACCTCAGGATCAAACGCCACCGTCACTGAGCTGCCTGACTTGTGTGGAACAGATTTTTCGAAAACACGTGGTGCGATCGTAAGAAAAGATTCAGCTACGAACACGACAACTGACGTTTCGGTCTCAAGCCTGACGAAGAAACGTATGGTAGTGTGCTTTGGTGCTGGATTGGTAGCTTCGCCGCTTGTCGAGTATTTATCGCGTGAGGAAGGGAACGAGGTGCATGTGGTATCGGGCGTCGAGAGTGAAGTGATGGAAATGATGCGTAAAATCACCCGCCGGAATATCAAGCCTCATGTCGTAAATGTGGCAGAAGATGCCGTTAGAGTTGACATGCTTTGTGCTGAAGCCAATTGCGTCGTGTCACTGTTGCCGGCGACTATGCATACGAACATTGCCCAGCACTGTATTCACCACGCAATACCTCTCGTGACCGCTAGTTATATATCGCCCGAAATGAAGGAGCTGGACACTAAGGCAAAGAAGGCTGGTATTCCTATTCTTTGTGAAATTGGCCTCGACCCTGGCATGGACCACATGAGTGCAATGAAAGTCATCGACGAAGTGAAGGCGCGTTCGGGCAGGATCGTGTCGTTTTCGTCCGTGTGTGGCGGACTGCCAGCTCCTGAAGCAGCGGACAACGCCATTGGTTACAAGTTTAGCTGGAGCCCCCGTGGCGTGTTGACAGCGGCACTGAATGCAGCTCAGTACCGCAAAGACAGGAAAGTCATTAACGTGGTCGGCGAAGATTTGCTTAACAGTAGCGAGCGCGTGAACTTCTTGCCTGCGTTCAACATTGAGCAGATCCCGAACCGCGACTCGCTTCCGTACGGCGACGTTTACGGTATCTCGGACGCACACTCATTGTATCGAGGTACCTTACGCTACGGCGGTTGCTGCCAAATTTTGTACCAACTACGCAAGCTTGGACTATTTGACATGGATTCGACGAAACCCATTCCAGCTACCTGGCCTGAATTGCTGACGCAGCTAGGCGGAGTTCAAGAACTTCGTAATGACGCCCAAGAGTTTCTAAAGTGGCTTGGTGCATGCGATCAAGCGACACCTGTGGTAAAAGCGCCTTCAGTTCTTGATGCGTTCTGTGCGCTGTTGCAGGACAAGTTGTCATACCAACCCGGAGAACGCGATATGGCCATAATGCACCACGAGTTCGGCATCAAATACGAAAACGATGAAATGGAAAGGCGTACATCGACGTTTGTGGGGTACGGCTCCGAGAAGGGCGACACGATCATGGCCAAAACTGTCGGCTTGAGTGCCGCGATAGGTGTACAGCTGATCTTGCAAGACGCAGTTCAAGGTCGCGGTGTGCTCACACCGACGACCCCTGACATATATGTCCCAGCTCTCGCTCGGCTCGAAGTCGAAGGTGTGCGATTCATTGAAAAGTCATTTCCACAGCAATAGGATGGTAGGGAAGTGCATGTCCGTGCTCGCTCAGTCGATTCAGACCTTTATAGTCCTAGTCTTTTTCTGCTTTGATCCATGCAGCTAATAAAAGGCAACTGCAGGAGTCGATTTTATCTGCACATTGTTTACCCGCGTCTGAATATACTGTGTTTGCATGATACAGTAGAGCCTGCTAACAAATCTATTGTCTTAACTGAACCTAGCCAAACTGCACGTCTTGCACTTCGCGCGGCGGAGCTGGCTTGACTGACAACCTACTTTAGCCGATAGATGATTTCGGTACCAAGATGATGTGTTTAGAACGGCTCTGCGTAGAAATTACAGTAATTGGGCCTGCCAAGGCATTGATGTGAAATACCCTTTATCAAAAATGTCAGTCCATGCCGCAATAATGCGCAAACAAACGAGAGAGTGTTCTCTTGATGCACGAACCGACGGTCGCGACTGGCACAAAGACTCTGGTTCTTATTGTTCTCTGTTTAAGAATGAACCAAAAGAACCAGAGTCTTTGCGCCAGTTTACGATGAGTCGGTCAACACCCCGTTCACCGGGCAGTAGACATTACAACGCATATCTACAACATCGCGGAAGCATGCGCCCAGGATCTATTTGCTGTCAAAATTGCTTTGCTGCTCCATCGGTCGTTAGATAAATCTGTTCTCATGTTTTCGGAACTTCCTACACCATCACTTGTAGCGCGTAACTAGCTGATTTTCGTCGCTTAGTGCTGACGTCCCGTTGCAGAAGCGACATTTCCATTCAACAGCTTAGTCATAGCAGAAGGTTCCAAGCAGCCTGGCGAATTGTTGCTCATTTCAACGCCATCTGTAGCATCTACAGGATACCAGCGTCTTCTCTCTATCAGGTCGAGTAGCACTTTAGATAAATTGGAAGAGTAAGTAAGCAGGCGTTGAACGTGCTACGCAGTAGCCAAAATCAAGAGCAAGAACGAATTCGGGTCTCGAGTTTGTTGCCCCAATTCCTTGCGATGTCCATGTGCTTTTCGTGAGGACGTTGTGTAACTCGCTTTTTGTCGTTCCACCGTTTGACAACTGCAATTAATCAACGCTGTTTCTACTCATTTACCACTAATTCTCATCGTGTTCTCGTATAGATCCTTCGTCACTTGCTTTGAAGACCTAGACTGCAGATATGCTGGCACTTTGCACCGATTCCGGAAAGGGTTGGCAATGGTCGTTCCCATGTCGATGATAAAAAAGACTTCAATACTATTCCAATTGTTTGGATATGCATTTCGGCTTCGCAACTATTGCACTCAGCTCAATCAGAGATACATGGTTACAGGTGAAATATCCTCAAATGTCACGCACAACCGCTTCAAGATCAAAATGGTGACATCACGTTTATCTCCAACTCGAGAGCAAGAGCTTGATCCCCGCCGACTTTGTCAGTGTGCGCTTGAAGTGGGGTACGGATAAGTTCATTCGAATGGCTCACAGCATCTACGAACAGCACGCCACTACCCTCGCTTTTATTTGCACGAAAGCATGATGTGACCGACCTTTTTCAACAGAGAGCCGTAATTTACCTTTACGCTAATGCGTTGCACGGGGGCATCATCGACTTCACATAATTTCCACTTGAGTCTTTTGACGAGAATAGCCAACTCGTCGGTTGCGTGTGCACATCGTACACTTCCTCACCAAATGCCAGCTTTGACCCTTTCAGCCGATACGCGTACGAGATCTTATCGACACAATCAGTGCCTCCATGGATAAGTGACGATATCAAAAGAGCGAGGCACAATACAATGTGGTTCCGTTGCCCAAGTCAAACAGATTGAGTGCACAAATAATTGGCCCAGCACAGGAGGTTGATCCAGAAGGCGTAGCCCATGGAAGCAATAAGACAATCAATTGTAGATGCACGATCACGATCGACCAGGTCGACAGGTTACAACACTAGCGATACCTGTCGACTAACCTTTTCCTACGTACGTTCCACTGGTTGACTCTTTATTGACCATCGTCGTTTACGTGCTCAAAAGGGTTGCAACCCAGGCCACAGCTTGTGAACAACAGCATACGGGCCACTCGCACAGCCACCCGACTGGACCACGCGGGTGCCGAAGCGACGACAGGCGAGAAAGAGCTATATGTGATGAGGAGGCGGGGCTTAACTACGATACGTAGAGAATAGTGTGGGTCTAGTTGCGAAAGCCAACATCATTTTCACCGTCAAGCCAGTACTGAGACTTCTGGGTCATCCAAATTGTGGTAGTCACGAATGGAGTTCAACAACATTGTAACTGGCATTTGAGGATATTGCGGTGATGGAGGTGCTTTTCTTTACAGATCTAAATCAATGTGAGCTCATATTCTCAACGACTCACAGATCTTTGCCTATCCTAGTAATCTCTTCTCCACATACTTATAAGAAGCGACCGAGACGGTCGATATCGTAGAAATCTGCTCCATCACATACTAGCATCCGAGGTCAAATGGTACATGATGTTTACTGTTGAACGCGGTACGAGCCTACTCTATAGACTACCACTCGCTCGACGAACGATCCATTATTTTATGTCTAGCGGAAGTATAGAGAATATAGGATCGCATGCCCGTGTCATGAGTTTCACTCGCACCCGGCATTATGCGTGGCAGCTGCAGGGGCTGCAGCATGCTCTAGCGCATTGCAAATTCTTTCGTCAAGGCTTATACCCGTTGCTAAGCCCGTCAATGGCTCGCTATGTTGGCTTCGGTGTGCAGTAGCATGTGTATGGTGCTCTCTTGTACAGACTGGAGTTTTTGTTGTTGGTTGCCTGCCACGTCAACCTTTGCTTGTGGGGAACTTACTTCCGAGAATTCGAAACATCATGCGATAAGGACCCGTGGAAACAGGCTTTCGATGTATTCACATTAGCATCATAAGCTACGGGTGCCCTGACAACTGCAGCGCTCTGCAGATGACTTACTAAACGCGTGTCAAAGAGATCGGATTCACGGGTCGAGACTGTGCATCTTTGAAACAATTCCATTCCAAACAAAAATTCCACGTGGTGATTTGTTTGCCACGCATGGTATGCCTGGAGAAGCCCCGTTGATACTTAGTACGATGAAGTCGTATGCTGCTGCATAACACTCGTTAAATCTGGTGTGGCTCAATTTGGTCCCATTCGGGTGCAACACAGCCTTTGGAGTCGCCACATTTCGACAACATGTGCGACTGACAACGGGAAGTAACCCTCAGTCATACGGTGCAGCCTTAGAAACCCGGCTAGGACAGGTAAGCTTTTAATGTAAATATCTTGGATTGTGATGGTAATCAAATGATTACACAACATCATTTTCGTTGAAATCTTCGTGTGCCTCAACATAGGGCATGTACTGCCGACTCGGGTGCATCGCCTTGCTTGGTGTCGACATGCGAACGTCTTCGCAGAAGCAAGATAAATAAGAGACATCAACCGAACAGACGCGATAAATCGAGACTTGACTTTCCCATGTTTCAATGAATCCCACCAACCTCGTTCATTGTCCTGACCGTTTCCATCGCTAAACTAAATATAAATGTCAGACTTGCCTTAGCTAGTACTAGCCTCGACACGCTTTCGCAAGGACCCGCCTCTCACAGACCTTGCGGCCCACTGTCGAGAGCGGTAAACCCCGCGGTGCTGAATTCAGCAGGAGGAGAAGTGCACTCCATGCCAACTGTAGCGGGTGGTTCTGCAGGCGGCGATTTCACCCGTATGCCTAGTGTAGTGAGTGGCTCGCTAAGAGATGGATGTAGATGACTTATATCCACCGCATCAAGTGGCTCTTCAAGAAGCATGCTAGAACTCACACTTGTCATCATCCCAAAGCTGTTTTCACCACCTCGCTGCGTATCAATCATCTGCACTTCACTTTCGCCGATAGGCGATAAAGGCTCAATCACCTCAGTCAGTTCAACGTGAGCAGTAACGGCTACGGCCTCACGATCATCGACCGGTAGCTGGAAAGAGTAGCCCAAAACGCTAGCAGCGTATTCCCGATCCAATTCAGGGTTTTGCCGGAAGGGTGGAGGGCCAGCTGGTGGTAGCGGCGGTTCATCATGCTGAGACGGTTTCCCCGAGCTACGAGAGAGCAGCTCCTCACACCTGTCGTTCAATATTTTGACTCCGCTTGTCACCGTCCCTTTCCTTCTTTTGCTACTTTTACGGAGGGCTGCACGTCCAATTGGTGTGTTCCTGTGTGGTGTGCTCCGGTGCATATTGCCACCCACACTCTCGCTATTATCATTGCCCACTTCTTCAACATCCTTGTCATCACTGCCATGATGACCAGCGTAGGCATGTAGAGTAGCAACGCCCAAGTTTCGGCTGGACCCAGACGAACGGCGAGCGGTAGTACAAGCAACCTTTCGTGCTTTACGTAAGCCTTTGTTGTCTCCATAATGCGTATCAAAGTCTGGAAAACTGTCGACCACGTCATCCCTCGCATCAATTCCAATTTCGTTCAAAATTCTCCAAAATGTTCTTTTGGCCGCCTCCTGCACACCCATTTCACCATCACAATCTCCAAGGTCCTGCTCCAAGCTAGCAATGTCGATTTCAAACGATTCCTTATCATCATCAGCAACTTCCTTAAGCTCAGCGTGCTTCTTGCACAACTTCGTCTGGATTGCAACTCTCCGCTGCTTGATCACCTCCATCTTGTGCATCGTCTCGCGCAGCAAAACCCTCGTTTTGAACTCGCATCGTGCGTTCAGGCAGCAATCTGTGTGTGCCTCAACATCGTGCCAGATGCGGCACATCTCGTTCTTGCACGGTGTAGAGCTGCTACACATCTGAGCGCGAATCTTCTTGCATCCACGCTGACACACTTTGCCGCGCGGAGGATTGCATAACAGCGCATCTACGAATCGAATTGACTTGCGCAGCCGATCTTTGAAGAACTTCGTTTGTGTCGATGTGCGGCGATCCGGGTAGCACAAGTCGCCTATCGCATCTTCAAACGACAACACAGCATCCTCCGGCTCTTGCACCTCCTTTCTCTCTTTCGGTCGGTGTTCACGTTTTATCTCTTTATCAGCTGGCTTGTCATGTACCATCGACCTTGTCGCGCGTCGCAGTTTCTTGAACGGCCGTGTGTCATCTTCACTCACTCTTGTTGCCTTCCTGCTACTCGCACCACTCCTTCCATGCATCGAAGAGGAGCGAGTTGATAATTTAATCGCCACCTTGGCCAAAGACTGAACAGAAGGTCGAGATCGATTTTCCTTCTTCTTCTTCTCCGTCGTCAACCTGGCCGAGCTAGTGCTTCCACGACTACTGCTACTTCTCCTATGGTAACTGTCGGCACCATCCTTCTTTCTCTGCAGCTTCTTCTGTTCCTCCTTCTCCACAGAAAACGACAGAGCATCTCCACGTCGATGAAACCACAGCGGCTCGGTCACCAAGGCGTTCAGCACGCTCTCCGAAGCGTCGCTATGACAAGCCAGAATGATGCGGTCCATATGCGCAGCAAAGTCCGTCGACGTCTCCATATTCTGCTCAATGTAGTCCACGAGACGGCGGCAATGGTCGTAGTATCGGTCGTAGTCCCTGCTCTCGTCGATAGGGTTTCTACCACTCGTCTGCGCCGTATCCACTGTATTCTGGAAACTTGCACACACGGAACTCACAGTCGCTGCTACACAGTCCGTTAGTGAGCGCGTGAGCGTCGTCTGCAGTTGACCAGCCACAGCTGAGCTCGCGCGGAGCGACTTGGAGCTGCGCGTCATTATCGGAGACGGTCTTTGGCTCGCTCGGTTTCCACCAATGGTGACTGGTTGGTGTTAAGTACGGTCGCAGATGAAAGTTGCCTGAAGGTGACATATCTGACAGGATAGAATGCTAAATGTGATTTCTTCGGAAAGCAATGCGTGACCGAAATAAAAGAGATGCATTATGCTCATTTAACCCATGGCAGGCAACCCTGGGATTTTTGCATCGGGCTTTTAGGTTTTATTACTAAAAGGATGAATTGAAAATCCTTCAATATCTGTCTATTTTTGGTTTTTATTTCTTGCGCAGTCCGTAACACAGTCTGTGGCGCAGTTCTCTCGGTCAGCCCCGCACTCATAAATATGAACCGCATCATGTTCGACTTAAGATGTGATGGAGCGTGTTTATCTAGGCCAGGTGAGACAGTGGATGATGGTTGGTCGTTGAGGTGGAAATCCCAGTCGTGGATGAAGCACTCAGCCGATCAGGAAGACAGGCCGGAGTCAAAAATCATACGGGGATACTTTGCGGATGTTACGATGCTGCAAAAGCATAATGCAGGGGTGTGCAAACACTGCCGACATCTTATTAATCATCACAAAAAGAGTGAGTCTGCGACAAACCATCTGAACAAGTACTTCGGGTTTCGTCACGTTATGAAGGGGCTCGAGATTTCGGAGCGCCCGGATTGGTTCATGTCAAACAACAAAACCCCACCGGCGTCCATACGGCGCAGCACTGTTAAGGTCATGTCGATCTCTGCGTCATCTTATGTCCAACGGTCCATCAAGTACTTTTGCCTACCTTCGCTATCGCGATCGGAGAAGGAAAAATTCTAGCTCCATATCGTCATGCACTCCAACACTACAGGGTCGTTGTTACGGAGTTACACCGCGGTTGTTGAACCGGTTATGTTGTGTGTCCACACCAATTTAAGATCAGTGGATGTGAATGGTACAGAGTTGGTGCCACGTACTTCCGATAATACCGCACCTTATTGGGTAAGGATAAGACTTCTGTCATAGGATCACAATGTAGAAGTCATTCATACAAGGTTATATTACCATTGTTATGGAATAACTAAAGGTCAGTTCCTCGTTTGAATCGTTGGACACAAGTGCCTCTTAAAGGCGTAGTGTTTGTTAAGAGCAGTAGCCTTGTCAAGGTGCTTACTCTTGTTTAACTAGTAGTAACTACTTAGTGTGTGATTCTGTGAAACGTATTCTCTTTGGAAGCGGCATTTTTAAGCTTGTACGTTTGAACGACTGTACGTGGGGGTTATTTTTCTGATAACTGAGAGATTCTTTGAGTCCAATACTTTTTTTACTGAGGAGCGCTAAGTAGCCCCGCTACACTTGGTTACACTTGTAGTCAATCTACACTCGAGTCTACAAAGACTTTATTCTCTGCGAGCACAGAAACGGCCATGGACCTCTCGGAGGCCCAGCATATCACGCTCGAGAAGATCACGGCGTTGGTCGGGAACTTACAAGTGGCTCTTATAGTGGCGCAAGGCCTGGACGCACATCGTGCACGTCTCGAGGCCTTCTTTAACTTTGAGTCCACTTTTATCAGACAAGTCCATGATCATTTGGCATCTGCCATGCCCACTCGGTATGTTCCAATCCTGAACACTGAGTCAAAGAATCGCCATCTAGTCTCAAGTGTCTAGACTTTCAGACGGAAAGAACGATTAAATATTCTTTCGTGGGTTCGAGAGACAGAGGGTGCCATCAGCTCGGCCCTGCTGCGGTCAGGGCAGCAAAAGGTGGGCCTGGCCCTATCAAAGTTAGGGGGGGCTAGCCAATTATTAAGCCTTCACTTCTGGCACTCGATAAAAGAGGCTTTTACCACCTGGTACATGCTAAACAGCAGCTATATCGGGTGTTTGCCCCGCCTAATTAGGCATATTGCGTGCGAACACAATTCTTTTCAACCCGCCAGGGTAAAAAGTACTTAGCCGATTATGTCCAGAAGCTGCGAACTCTCATTGCTGCTGTGCAGCCTGACCGACCCTTTACCTTAGACGGCTTTGTTAAGCATTTTTATAGAGGATCTTCGCACTGGCGTTACCAGAACAGAAGCGTTTCGTGCACACCCTTGACATTTGAGGATGCAGTAGGCATAGCGTTGAACGCGGAGTTCAACTTTAAAGCTGCCCATTATGGGACTCATGGGTTTCGATCGTACTCGTCGAGAGATGCTCATATCATAAATTAGGAAGAACCCATAAACCTCAGTCTGGATGAGAGAGCAAAGAAGCTGAGCTTTAAGCATTCAAACAGCGTTCGAACATCCGTAGATGTTTACGTGCGGAAGCATCGAACACCTTCGCCCAAATTGTCCTTTGAGAAGGACCAGACATGCTCATTTAGGCCGACTTCCCGTCTCTAACCAACGAGTTGGTAAGGCGCGGGCAACGTCGAGTCCCAGTAGGCACGTGGCGTCCTGCTGGGGAAAAATTAGGCTTTGTTGTACCTCTATGAGGTGATGGAGAGCAGGCCTAGCCCTAAGTGGCTTCGTGAGCAATGTCACGAAGCATGCGTACAAGCCAGGCTTAATAGTTGTGAAAGCAACAGTAAAGGGCTTTGATAATCCAGGGGTAGATATTGATCGACTCCAGATCGTAGGGAAATTTATTTCCGACGTTGTTCCACGGAAGTGATTCAGCAGTATGCAGAGGCGCTGAGAGCGCGAAAGAGTGAGACTATCACCGTACGCTTGGCGACAGGTGCATTAGTAATTGTTCCTAAAGTACCTGTGAACTTAGGCCTTAAACGTTCGGATAATGACAGTATTGAACGCTGTCTGGTCTCTGACTTGGATAAATGTATGATGATCTCATCCTTAGTATTGCTTGTCTAGAACTCCATGATCCATGGAATGATTGGAGGTACAAGACCTTAGGCGCAACGTGCACAGTTCCTAGCGGAGTTTTGGAAAGCCATGAGCCCATCTCTGCTAGAAAACAGAAGCGCTATTGGCGCGAGATACGGACTGAGACAGTCAATGTGCTGGGCATCGATATGGCTAGACTCTTTGAGTTGGGCGATGCAGGTCGTAGCCCATGGAGGGCGACGGGGTGTAGCCATAGTCAGACGTGGGCGCGAGCATGGCTTCGGATGAGGACGTCAAAAACAGTAGTTACTAGACAAGCTCGTTGACTACAAGTAGAAAGGGCACGTACTACGTCAATTGATAATCGTCGTGATAACGAATCAATGAACGCTGAGCGCATTGTTGGCCTTAAGCCACGTCATCATGGGATGAACCCATATGATGAGCATAGAGTGGCACGTGAGTACCCATTGAGTGATGCTGGCCGTGATTCCGACACAATGAATATCAGTCAATACACTTTTGGTCAATAACAATTCTCTAAGGGCGAGGCCTATCGGACGAGCGTGGAGTGGCACGTAAGTACCCACTTTGTGGTGATATAACTGAAAGTGACTCATCATCAGATGTAGATAATGACATCGGAATTACATAGATTAAATCAGGATTGACGTAGTTCGTTTCCTTGGGGCAACGTAGTCCCAAATGTCGTTAATGCCATCGGCCCTTATCTTGGTCTAATTGAGGTTGACGCAGTTCGTCACCTTACGGGCGGTAAAGTCCCGGATGTCGGTAGTGACATCGGCTCCGGTAATGAGCAACTTAAGGTTGATGATCATGTCAACCTTGAAGACATCAGTGTCCCGAATTTCAGTAGTGACACCGTCTCTTGTACAGATAAATTTAAGGATAATGATTGTATCAAACTTAGGAACGAGAAATTTTCAGCCTCTTTGATACGTTCCGTCTAGTCACAGCGACGACAGCGACGCCAGGTTGCTGTTGTGCAACGCAAGGCGTATGCTAATCCACTGAGTGGTCCTAGCGAGAATCTATACACTCGTTAATAAGTGACAGGTGACGGAGATAGGTCCGTGAGTCTTGACACTCTATCTTCACTAATTTCCATGTAAGAGCTAGACGAAATGTCTGTCGATAAGTTTGGCCTGACTTTAAAGTCAGGCAACTTATCTATAATGGCCTTCATTAAACTCGATAGTGAGTTGAACTCGTCGTCACTTCTTGTCAAGGCTGTTAAAAGACAAAAAGGCGGAACTGAGTGCTCGAAGTGGGTCATCGATATCGAAAGATCCTAAAAACCCGTTTTATCATTTAAGACAGAAGTTTTAGGATGTGTTGTGTTAAGATATACCTTCCACTCTGCCTCCTGATCGAGGCGAGCGTCATGAAATTGACCTGTTCCTGGAACCAAATTTTGTGTGTCACGGCAATGGACCCTACCAAAGGAGCAGTGTGACATCATTGACAAGTTCTTTCGTGCAAAGCACGAGGCTGGCATGGTGTGTGAGAGCACGTCTTCGCACTCGACACCGACATCTTGTGTCGTAAAGCCAAATTGCAAGTAGCGCATTGTGTATGATTACAAAAAGCTTAAAACAGCCACTGTACCGCACAGACAACTATTCCCAGAAAATACGTTCTCTAGAACGCTATAGTGGGTTGTACCATGTTCAATGCACTGGATTTGGCCGATGTGTATTTTCAACTGCTCATGCAAACGAGTGATATTCCGCTCACAGCGGTTAGTACTCCGATCGGCATGTTTTGGGAGTGGCTTGTCATGCCTCAAGGGCTGTTTAATGCCCCGACTATATGTAATCGTCTTGTGACGCAATTTTTCCAATCTCACCGAGGATATGCACAAAGCTATTTCGATAAAATCTTCGTCCATAGCCGTGCAGACCATGACCGATCCGATATGGCAATTACATTTACCATTTACGAGCAGTGCTCGAGTAGATACGCACAAACAAACTGTATGTGTATGCATCAAAATGCATTTTTGGTGCAGAATAAATTTCCTTCTCGGGTCCTTCATTGAAAAGCTTGGCTTTCGAGTGGATCCCGCTAAGGTTAAACTCAATTGTTGACTGGTTCCGTCAAACCAAAAGGACTATCGTGAATGGCTTGACTTTGGTAATTACTCGCACAAGTACAGTGCAAACATTGCTGGCATGTCAAGACCATTAATCAACCTCCCTAAGAAGGAAGCGGTTTGGTGCTGGGACGTAGTACATGCTCGTGATTATAAAGCTATATTGAAAAGTCTCCTTTATGCTCCAACTATAGCTTTGCCTGACCCTGAGTGGCCTTTCAGTGCCGTCTGTGACGCATCTAATTTTGCTGTCGGCTCTGCATTCCAGCAGACAAATGTCGATGGACATGAGCGCTTCATTGCGTATGAAACTCGTCAGATAAAGCTGCAGAGAATAACTATCCAGTTCACGACAAATAGTTAATCGCATTGAAATATGATCTTGTCAAATTCAGAATTTACCTAATTGGCTTATAGCCCGTTGTGATCTTCACTGATCATGCGTCATTACGCACTGCGAAACGGTCGTCTTACATCTCACAGCGTATGGCCTCTTGGCTTTACTTTTTTGCTGAAGAAAACTACGAGGTGAAGTGTAAGCGGGACAAGCAAAATGCTGTAGCTGATGCGTTGTCACGCAGACCTGATTCTGAGCTTGCTCATGTTAGGACTCTGTCGGTGTCCATCAATGGATTTAATTCGTGTAGCATATGCACGTGATGAGCAATGTGTAGCATTGCTACATTCTTTTGAAATCGAGGAGTTTAAAGACTCGGACTTCAAACTGTCGGCACGTTGCGTGCGAGCCTACATCGACATGTCATCAATCGTAATTGTTGTGCTATTGCTTGGGTGTTGAAAATGTAACCCCCATCGTTGTTCCTCACGTTAAGAACTTGAAGTATCGCATCCTCTTTGGGGCACCCGACACTGCTTTGAGCGGTCATCTCGGTCGCAAGAGGACTTATAGCTCAGTTAGCCAGACTTATTGGTGGCCCAAGTTGTACAAATGGGTGAGCGCGTGTGTGCGTACCTATGAAACGTTTTAACGGTTCAAACGCTCGTCACATGCGTTTGCACCGCTGGCTAGTTTGCCCGTACCCACTGGGTGTTTGAAGTCCATGAGCATGAGCTTTATGTTTGGCCTCTTGAAGGATTCGAAAGGCAACACTGGTATTGTGCTCTTTTAGTTAAACCTTCGAGCAAGATGGTTCATTCAGCGGCTGTACCTGATTCTATCAATGGTAAAGGTACAGCGAAGCTGTTTATCGACCGTGTGTGTCGTCAACACGGTTTGCCTGTGGCAATTGTCTCGGATCGTTATCCGCGTTTCACTGGCAAGTCCTGAACTTCCACCTTCAAGGTGCTGGACACCAGGTTGGATATGTCCACAGCGGATAATCCACAGACCGATGGTCAAAATGAGCGTGTCAACTGTGTCATTGTTAAAAATTTGCGCCGTGTCTGCGCTGATATGCCTAGGCGTTGGCGTTCTATGCTCCCTGTGGTCGAGTTTGCAATAAAACAACGCTGTTCATGACTCTAAAGAATTTACTCCATTCTGCGTGAATGGTCTTACTCACCCACGCATTTCGTTAACGCTACCACTACGAGGTTATGGGCGTGGTGGGGGTAGTATCCGATCATCTTGCTGATGTCAGCCTAAATACTGTTTAGAAGCAGGAGAGCGAGTTGTTCGCTACGCGATTGATTGTCTTACGACATGTACGTGACGCAATGTCTGATAGCCAGGACAAAAAAAGAAATAGGCTGATGCCAAAAGCAAAAAGTGTATTGAGAGTTATGAAGCTGCATACCTAGTCTTACTTAACGCTGAGAATCCACCATTAAAGGTGAAGTCAGCGCTTTATAGAACGAAGTTGCGTCCTCGCTTTATAAGCCGTTTACAATTGTGGCCGAGAAGGGCCTAGCGTATACGCTCAACCTCCCACGCAAGATGCGAGAACACCCAGTGTCTTCCGTCGGCTTGCTTAAGCCTTGCCTTGATCCGTCACAAGTGGATACCGAGGCGCTTGCGCCGAAGGAGTTAGATATGCCACACTTCGAAAACCCTTCAGAGTTGTCCTCAGGACACGCCACGCGGTCACGAAGACCGTGCCCCTCGTGCACTGACTCGTCGATGACGAGTATAGATTCATCGGCCTACGGCTGCTCTCGATGATGAGCAAGGGGGTCAACATTACCATATTAAGAATTCTGCAGCGACGTAGTCGCGACCGTCATTGCCTGTACTTGGTATGGTGGTGGGAAAACCAAATGTCTCAGAACTCATGGGAGCAAGAAGTGACAATGCGGCAGGATTGTCCGTACGCGGTTATATTTTTAAACTTCGTCTTTAGGGTTAGTCCACCCATACCGCTTTTTACTAGTCGGCGCGGGAGTGGACGGGGCTGCATCTGCAAAAGGTGCACTGGTGTGTGGGTCCGTAGCTGCCGCAGCATAGCGGATTCAATCGAACGATCGCAGTTGGCCTTTGGTCTTTTGTTTCGCAAAAATAAAGCGCAGCTTTCGTTCGAGCCGATCGTCAGCATGTAAAGCGCTCTCTTGAAAATTCCACAGGCTTGATAGACGGTGAGAACTGTGATCTTAATGCGTGAAGACGACATCATTTTCCGCCTCCTTCTATATAGGGAAGAGGAATCCAGGTATTGTCCGCATGGCGGACACTGACGCACCTTGTGTTTGTAGATTTAGCCTGTCAAGGTACTCTTGAACGATCATACACTCGACTACCAGGTATCTTGCTGCGAGAGCTTCCTTCTCCGTTAGTATTGTGGCTGTGGCAGCCTTAGGTCTCACGACCCATGTTGCGAGTGACTTCCCGGCAGTCTGACGAATGCGTTTAACCACACTCATTTATATGAAGCGGTACATAATGTAATCATACGCTATGGCTACACATTGTGATTGAAGCCTGCAGTCATCGACCGCCTAAAGATATTGAGCTTAATCTTTATCTATTGTGTTGTGCAACACACCCGGCGCAGGGTCTTCGGCTGCAAGCTGTTCAAGGAGTAAAGGTACCTCCTCGCCTTTCACGAATGGACTGGGAGTGACGCGTGTGGCGTGAAGGGCCGGCAGCGTAGCTGGATGATAGTCGTAGACACTCGACGCGACGGTGTCACTCTCGTTGTCCACCGTACCCTCCCCAAGGAATTCCTCAAGGGTGTTGCACTTAGGCTTTGACTCAGTCAATTTGTAGTTTGTCGTGAATACGATGGTCATGACCAGAGCTTTAATAGACCTCAAAGAGCAGTAGGGAGTTCTCGGCTGAGGGTGTCGACAGGTTGATGGGTGGGGTGTAAGTAATTTACACGCGGTTGTTGAACCGGTTATGTTGTGTGTCCACACCAATTTAAGATCAGTGGATGTGAATGGTACAGAATTGGTTCCACGTACTTCCGGTAATACCGCACCTTATTGGGTAAGGATAAGACTTCTGTCATAGGATCACAATGTAGAAGTCATTCATACAAGGTTATATTACCATTGTTATGGAATAACTAAAGGTCAGTTCCTCGTTTAAATCGTTGGACACAAGTGCCTCTTAAAGGCGTAGTGTATCGTTATAAGCAGTATCTGTAACGGGGTGAATCGTTACATTACAATTTATAAGAAATTGTTAATAGAACATAACTATTAGAGTTATATTCTCAGAATATTGTCATAAGGACAAATATTCTGCAGCACTTACGAGTAAGTTCCTAATTGGTCGATATAGGCCATTACATCAACTAACGAAGACGCGCCACGACAGACGCACGCAACGAGTGGTGAGCAGATAGTTGATATGCACATTTGTATTCAGACATAGTTAGATGAGGATAAACAGTGGTTTATTAACAGACATTAACTATGATAAATACAGCTCTACTTTTTACTTTAACCAAGTACTCGCTTCTCCTTACCGTCTTCCTCTGCACGTACGAGTGTACGTGAAGTTCCGAGGCACCGCCTTATTCTGTCATCAGAATAAGTAGCTTGTACTGTCACCAGTACAAGCTTCAGGGTGCCCCGTTACACCTGTTAGCACTTCGTAGTCCGTCCAAGGACCACGTTCACATCTGACATGAAAATGTTGGATGATGAAGACGACCAAGGCTTTCACTCTACGCGTGACGGCTACTCCCATTTGAGCGATGTCGAATGGGATGCGGTTGAACGGATGGGTTCAATCATGGGCATCCATGCTGTTAGCGTCATGCTAGAGGCTCTCAATAGAGATGCCCGACATGCTACTATCGCCAAGTTCATTCAAAATGAACTTGACGCAGAACGCGAGAAAGTAGCCTTGCTTCACCAACAAGGTTCTCAACAAGCAGAGTTGTTGAGAGAACAGGGTGTTCAACAGTTTGAACTGTTGAGACAGCAGCAGGCTGCTGCTGGTTGGTCGATGCACTCGCGTCGACCCGAGACTTTGAAGATTGACATCTCCAAGTATGGGGGAGTCGAAGAGGACTCCCTCTTGAGATGGTTCGTCGAATTGGATGACGCCATAAGGGCGCGTCGCATCGACGACGGGGATACGCAAGTTGCATTTGCCCAGTCAAATCTGGCAGGACGTGCCAAGACTTGGGCACTGGGGCTCAAGTTGCACGACCCATATGCGTTTGGGTCGTTGGAAGGCTTCAAGTCGCGGCTCAGACAAACGTTTGAACCGCCTAGAGCTGAGTTCAGAGCTCGAACTGAACACTTGAAGCTCAAGCAGGGTAAGCGTGATGTGCACGCTTACGCGCAACATATACGACATCTCATGAGTTGTATAAGTTCCAACCCGGTTGATGAACACACGTTGGTTTCGGTGTTCATGCAGGGTCTTGCGGATGGTCCCGTCAAGACTCACCTGTTCCGACTTGAACTAGATTCACTAGAACAAGCCATTTCCATTGCAGAACAGGAAGACTTCAGTCTGAGACAGGCTCGCGCCAGCTCGACATCATATCGTACACCGAGACGATATGACAGCGGAGGTCCAGAGCCGATGGAACTCTGTTATGTAGAGAGCGAGAAGGCTCGCTCTACAGACTACAAGAAGTTGCAGAAATGCAACAGATATCAAAAGACAGGACACTACGCTTACGAGTGTAGTGCCCCTCGTCCAGTGTCTCGCAACACTGAACGTAGTGACCGTCCACCCATGAGAAAGGGGCAGGGACGCGGGTCCGCTGTTGGTGCAAAGACGCGACAACGGGATGGACCGTCAAAAAACGGACAGGATCAGTAGGTGCGGAGCACCCTACTGGTCTAGCAACGTCAAGAGAATTTGTAGGCCTCTTGATGAAGGTTGCTCCAAACACACAAACGTTGTGCGTTGCTGCTCTGGGTAATGAGATCTCACTCATTACCTTGAAACTCGAAGTGACGAACAAGTTGTCCCTTCGAGCTCTAGTCGATTGTGGGGCGTCCAACAATTATGTGCAACGACAATCGCTAGAAGACGGTCACTTTAAGTTCAGTGAATGTGACACACCTCCAACGAGGATGACGGTACGTATTGCGACAGGCGCATCCATAAACCGTCATGAAGCGTATAGTGAAGATCCACTATACGCTAGAAGATACCCAATATGACGATGACTTTATCGTATTGGATTTGGATGACAAATTAGATGTCATCCTTGGAATACCGTGGCTCAGAAGGTATGAACCACGGGTAAACTGGCAACATCGAACAGTAACGATGCCTACCGCTTGTTCATCAGATGGCCATCTGATGAACGTTTTGGAGCGTCCACAAGCGTGTGGATGTACTACGAGTGAGTGCGATGGCCTCACTTGTGGTACGGTCGTTAGTACGACTGCACAAAACCTTAGTGTGACAAACGGTTACACTTCGGAGCAAAGTTCCGGCGGCTGTGAGGAAACACAGGCTGCGCCGAAGGTCCACCACTCGAATAAGTCGGGTGGACTGGGACAAAGATGTATCCCTAGCGGGGAACATCCAGAAGAGAAACAATCGATCGCTCAGGTTAAGCGAAACGATATTCCTAGATCGAATGGAGAGTCTTTCGTAGAGGATCTCGCTGTGGTTGCGCAACCCCAGCTAGAGGAAGTAAAGGGAATAAGTCCCAAGATTACAAATACGGCCGAAATAAGCTCCCCGAAACCCGCGGGAATAAGTCCCCGGGAAGCCGAAGGAATAAGTCCTTCGAGGCCTGAGGGAATAAGTCCCCAGGAAATGACAGAGACATTGAATGTCATAGTCAATAACGGATCAAGTGTAGGCGCTTATACACTTGATCTGATTGCGCCTCCGAAGTTGACTTCGGAGATCACTCAGTTGCCAACGATCGAACGTAAAAGGTTCTTGCGTGATCTGCGTAGTGACAAAGTCAAGCAGATCTGCGTACTCGTCGCTGACGACGAGTGTGTAACCGACATAAGGTCAGCAACAGTGTTCACTGAGAACGAGAGAGTTCTCAGTAGTTCATCTATGGACGAGAGTGTCCTAGATGAAAAGACACGAGTTGAGCGATATGACTCCCAATCGTGGGAATCGCTCAAGACAAATCCTCTCTATGAAGATTGGGTTGAATTCAAGGATGTATTCCCTGAAACTGTTCCGTGCGAATTACCGAAGGATAAAGGTATTCGACACGAGGTCGAGCTTAAACCAGGCTCGAAGTGCTGTGTCATGAAGCAGTGGACACTGCCTCGTGAACAAGTACTTGCGATCGACAAGTTCTTTGCCGATTGTTTAGCTGCGGGCCATGTGAGGGAATCAACTTCCCCACATAGCTCTCCGACCTTCTGTGTGCGAAAAGCAACAGGAGGGTGGCGGATAGTGCACGCGTTCAACAAATTGAACGCTGCAACGGTACCGGCTCAGACGCCGATACCGAGGAAGGACGTAATCATTGATGGTATGTCAAAGAGTACCATCTTTTCGTCCATGGATTTGATGGATGGCTTCTATCAAATCCTTATGCGGGAACGGGATATACCCTATACCGCAGTAAGCACGCCTAGCAGCATGCTCTGGGAATGGCTAGTAATGCCACAAGGGCTCAGTAATGACCCTGCCACGTTCAACAGATGTGTATCACATCTGTTGAGACCAGTACGAGAATTCGCGCCGAGTTATTTCGATGACGTATTCATCCATAGTCGAGCTATGGATGGAAAGTCGGACGTTGAGGTTCACAGGTACCACGTCCGACAGGTTCTTACAATCATGCGAAAGCATCAATTGTATGCAAACCTCAAGAAGTGTATATTTGCCGCAAGCGAAATACCACTTCTTGGGTGCATCGTTGGTAAGAACGGTGTACGTCCTGACCCCGAAAAGATCGAGGCGATCACCGACTGGCCTGGGCCGGTTGATGTCAAAGGTCTTCGAAAATTTCTTGGGCTAGCGGCGTATTTGCACAAGTATTGACGCAATTACGCCGAGATGACTGTACATCTCTCTCGTTTGTTGAAAAAGAACGAGAGGTGGTTATGGAACGCTGAATGTCAACGCTCCTTTGATGGTATCAAGCAAAGCTTGATACAATTCCTAGTCCTAGCAATAGCCGATCAGGACAGGCCATATCATGTGGTCTGTGATGCCAGCGATTTCACAATCGGCTGTGCATTAATGCAGTACGATCTTGAAGGCGTTGAACGCGTCGTCTGCTATCAGTCGCGTCAGCTGCAACCAGCTGAGCGGAACTATCCAGTGCATGACAAGGAACTCCTTGCCATGAAGTATGCACTCGCGAAGTTCAGAGTCTATCTATTAGGAGATCGACCCTTCATTGTTTACACTGACCGTGCGTCATTACGCACGGCAGTGAACAGCCCGCACCTTTCACAACGAATGGCGCGGTGGTTGTCATTCTTTGCAGAATACAACTTTACGGTCGAGTACAAACCAGGACGACTTAATGTCGTCGCTGATGCACTCTCACGTCGTCCCGACTTTGAAACAGTCGCGAAACCCAACAGTGAGACAGTCACTGTTGCGGTTATGACGTCCTCAGTTCCATCTACAACGTTGTATGATGATGTGAGGCGGGCATACGCCCAAGATGGTGAGATAGTGAAGTTGTTGTCACATCTCTCCCAACCATCTCGAGAATCGTTGAAACGATTGTCGTCTGCGTATCGATCTGCATCAGATCGATACACTACTCGCAACGGTTTACTGTTTACACAACCGTTACTGGTGACAAACCACGTGTTATCATCCCAGATGATTATGATCTGCGTTTGCGGATCATGTTCGAGTATCACTATGCTCCTATAGGAGGACATCGTGGCCGGGAGAAAACATATATCACGGTGAGTCGAGACTTTTACTGGCCCCGCCAGTATCAGTTTGTGCGAAAGTATGTTCGCGCATGCGAAGTCTGTCAACGAGTGAAGTCAAGTCCTTCACTGCGTGCACCTCTACAGCCTCTACTGGTTCCGGCTGAGTGCTGGGAATCCATCTCAATGGATTTCGTCTTCGGGTTACCCAAAGACGCACGCGGGAATACGGGTATTCTCGTATTTGTTGATAGATTCAGCAAAATGGTACACCTTGTGGCTGTACCAGAGTCAATCACGGCAAGTGGCTGTGCTTGTGTCTTTATCGACACCATCTTCCGACTTCATGGGTTGCCCTGTGAACTCGTATCAGACAGAGATCCACGATTCACTGCTGATTTCTGGCGCTCCGTGTTCGAATCACTCGGAACGCGCTTGAAGATGTCGACATCTGATCATCCAGAGTCAGATGGTCAGATGGAGCAAGCCAATCGTGTCCTCGAAGAGATACTTCGAGGATACGTACACTCCTTTAAGAGTTGGAGTGAGTTCTTGCCAATGGTAGAGTTTGCCATTAACAACTCGGTGCATGCAGCCACGACACATACTCCGTTTTACGTGATTGGATTGTGCCATCCTCGTGTATCCACCTTACTCGAGTGTAACTCTGGTTTAAGGGGGGAGAGACTCGCGCGAGCAAACTCGATTTGGTTCACGCTCATCACGCTCTGACGATGAGTTCATTGCTTTTAATGCCGATATCGACAACATCGATATCGAAGAAGATGATGCCAGTGAGAGCGTAGAAGCCCTCACTGAAGAATAGGTTGATGTCGCTGAAGTGCACTCACAGCGCACTGAAGCTAACGAGTCATCAGATGAGTTCATACTGGCTCGTGAAACGGTAGTCCGTTTTGTGCAAGACTCCATCGCCGAAGCGGTGGATAAGCAAAAGCAAAACGCTGACAAGAATGGAAGGGCAAACACTTTTTTTTTAATAAAGGTGACTTAGTCCTACTGTCTACGGTTAATCTACCAAAGCACGTAGTGACTAACTTGGGTAGCAGTAAACTACTACCCAAGTACATCGGCCCATTTCGGGTATTGCACCGCCTAGGCAACGCATACACGATCGAATTGCCACGTAAGATGCGAACGCATCCCACGTTTTACGTTGGTCGGCTTAAGCCGTACCATCAGTACGCTGCTTCTTCCGATGAAGAACGCCCTTGCGCTCAAGCATCTCACAAAGAGCCTTGTGCTCCCGATGGTGGCCATCGACAAGGGTCTGAAGAGCAGTTATCTCAGCCCGAGACCGGTCAAAATCCACACGAGCAACCCTTAGCTCGTCACGCAGAGATGTCAAAGATCTTTCGTTCTCAAGCTGAGAAAAAGCATACTCAGCTCGATGCTTCAAGACAATGTCCGCCAGTTGAAGGCGCCTGTCCCGCTCATGTTCGAGATCGCCGCGTAACCCTTGCGCTACGCGATCAAAGAAGCTCTCGGTAACACACGCTCCCCCACAATAGTTTGGAGAGCGTCTTTCCTCCTCCTCCACCTCCATTGGAGGACTCTCGAGATGGCCAGGGCTATCTGGTTGAGCGGCTGTTGAACCACCGTGATGTGAACGGACGTCGGACGAGTTACCTCATCCGGTGGCGCGGCTATCCCCCGTCCTGGGATACTTGGGAGCCCCGCTCCCAACTGATGATTGACGTACTGGGTCTGGTTGAGCAGTACGACGCGGCACATCCTGTACCGCAGAAGGACCGCCGGAGAAAGTCTTCCCGGCACGGTCGTAAAGGGATTTAAGGTTGTCAAGTCCTTCGTACGTCTCACTAGAGATACGTACGCGCCACCACGGGCTAGTAAGGAGGTAAGCCTCCTTAGGTGCGCGCGCAGAGTTGTTTACACAACAAGGGCACGGGTGTCCCCAGGAGAGACAGGGTAATCCTTTCTCCCTAGACAGACGATGCAGCTTATAGCGTGCACCTGTCGGGGTTCTCTTTTCAAACTTATCACGAGCTTTGATAAGTTTGTTGTTCCAAACGTCACGACCTACATCCTCAAGGTTATGGATGTAAGCGTTCCACGCTTGAAGCAGTGAGGGACCATCACTTTTGTGATTCCCACTGTATTATCGATGCTTAAAGAAAGCATCGATGAAGAACTCATGTTCAGTGCGATAGTTTTTCGCACTGGGGTCAAGTTGATGGATCCTTAACGAATCGAACAACCGTGTACGATAGCAATCACTCGTCGTCGCCGACAAGTGATCCATGACGGATTTGGGAGGCATCCATACCTTCTTCTCGGGGGCGAGACGCAACACATTGCGGTCCCGCTCTTCTTGCGACGTGCCGACAGAAGGACTGGCACCTCGTTGCGGATTGGTGTCAATAGGAGAACCGACAGCACTGTGAGCGCCCGAGTCTCGCGACCTCGAGCGCCTTCGCTTCAGCGATGGTTCAAACATTTCATCAGATGAACCAAAGATGCTGCGACGCATAGCATCATCCATGCAACGCTTGGCAGGCGGCTTGGATTCGGTCGCCGTCGATACGGATCCGTCTTCCGTATCAGGAGAGTATGAGACACCGAGCTCATACTCTGTGAAGACACGAGTGTCTTCATGACCAGCGCCTGCATCACCAGGTGATACAGGCTGAGTCGCTTCAGCAACCGATGAGACATCAGTTGCTGTGGTTTCTGCTTCGGCGTCCGCACAGAGACGTGCGGACGCGCTCTCGGCGGCCTTGCTCGCGCATCGCATGGTCTTGTAAATTATGCGATGAAACGTTGGAAAGTGGACTCAGACCAACAAGTGCAAACCCTGTCCCAAATGATTTGGGACGAGTATCCATTTAGTCAATCAGTCACTAAAGTGACTGATGGTTAAGGGGGGGTGATGTAACGGGGTAAATCGTTACATAACAATTTATAAGAAATTGTTAATAGAACATAACTATTAGAGTTATATTCTCAGAATATTGTCATAAGGACAAAAAAAATTCTGTAGCACTTACGAGTAGTTCCTAATTGGTTGATATAGGCCATTACATCAACTAACGAAGACGCGCCACGACAGACGCACGCAACGAGTGGTGAGCAGATAGTTGATATGCACATTTGTATTCAGACATAGTTAGATGAGGATAAACAGTGGTTTATTAACAGACATTAACTATTATAAATACAGTTCTACTTTTTACTTTAACCAAGTACTCGCTTCTCCTTACCGTCTTCCTCTGCACGTACGAGTGTACGTGAAGTTCCGAGGCACCGCCTTATTCTGTCATCAGAATAAGTAGCTTGTACTGTCATCAGTACAAGCTTCAGGGTGCCCCGTTACAGTATCCTTGTCAAGGTGCTTACTCTTGTTTAACTAGTAGTAACTACTTAGTGTTTGATTCTGTGAAACGTATTCTCTTTGAAAGCGGCATTTTTAAGCTTGTACGTTTGAACGACTTTACGTGGGGGTTATTTTTCTGATAACTGAGAGAGTCTTTGAGTCCAATCCTTTTTTACTGAGGAGAGCTAAGTAGCTCCGATTCTGTCGTCGCGTTAAAAATTTCTATCTTCAAACAGCTTTTTTAAGTGCTGCGCTCTAAGAAAACAATATCCCAAGTCGCAAGAAGCTCGCAGATGATTTGTTTAACAAGTGATTCATTCGGATAGGGAAACTTTGACGTTTGCATGAAAGGCGCTCCTTTATTTCTGATAACGGATGGCATTATGACATCAAGAGCGACCTAATTATCAGAGACACCACCACGTCTCCTACATTTTGCTTATTCCTCGAGCCAGTATTTACTGGACAGCAAGTTCAAAGCTTCTATTGCATCGCGCAGGGCAAAACGTGCGTATTAAAAGCAAAGCGGTAAAGCGCTAGACGTTAAAAAGCAAATCCATTGTGTTGAGGCACTTATTTCGCAAGATCTTTGACTACTCCAAGCCTACTGGATTGTTCGACTGCATATTCGTAATCTCTATATTGCGAATTACTAAGCATTCAGACGCTTGTTCTTCATCACCCCTTCGAGCATGAAATTGTCCGAACGTACCTATAGGTTTCCACTCTCTGGCCGAGGCGCTTCTTCGAAAACCTTCCCACTCGACTTGGCAGGCCTTGGCACCTGGTCCCAACCTGTTCGGAAGTCTCTGAAAGTGAACGACGGTGATCGGATTGGTCATTATATCGGCCTTCATTTACTAGTTTAAGCATAACATTAATAGTCCTCTAAAAACTTCTTCACGAACAAAATGGTAGCGAATGTCGATGTTCTTGGTGCACTTGTAAAATTCTAGGTTCTTGGCCAATGCAAATGATCCTTGGTCGTCTGCGTGGATCTTGACAGCTCGCTTACTCACCATATCACCAAGTTCGCACATAAACACCTTCAACCAAGCTGCTTCTTGTGTAGCCTCCAAAATCGCCAAGTACTTTGCTTCTGTTGATGACAATGCCACTGCTCGTTTCTTCTTACTTTTCATGGTGATGCAGCTGTTGTTTATCATAAACGCGTATCCACTTTTTCTGCGCCTTGACTCTATGTCTCCATCCCAGTCTGCATCTGAGTAGCCGTGAAGGCTGTCGTCATCTCTTGCATGAGATATAATTTTTGCATGTCCTGGTGCCATTTTTAAACCGAAAAACACTCTTGAGTGCTTGCTATTGTGTTAAACCCGGGTCGGAGGCAGACTGTGTGAGCACTTTTATTGTATATGCGAGGTTAGGACGGATGCCTGCTATGAGGTACATGAGGCAGCCTAAGGCGTTCTGGTAGGGAGATTTTGCCATCGACTCTTCATGCTTGCAAATCCCATCCCACTTGGCCTTGGCAAACTTCAGTCCTGGGTCTTGTGGCGACCTGAATAAATTAATATTCAGCAGGTTGAATTTCTATATATGTCTTACGCGAACAAGCGCTTTCGTGATGACAAAGTCCCACCTATTTCGTCCCGCTCAATCTCTACTCAAGGAAAAACTTGAGCTGAACCATGTCTGTCATCTCAAACCTCTCAGTGCACATTTGACTTCACGAAAAAGCTTGTTTCTGCTGCTGGCAATGATTAAATTATCAACGTAGCGCCACTAAGACTGCTCATCTCGTTGAAATATTTGCAATTATTGGACTCTCATTTTTAGACTCCGATCTTAAACATGAAATATTCGATAGTCTTGTTCCACATCGACGGTGATCTTTTTAGTCCGTACAGTGACCACTGCAATTGTAGACGAGATAATCGTGACTGTCGATGTAGCCGTCCATTTGCTCAATTTAGATGTATTCATCCAGCTCGCCGTTTAGGATCACGGTCTTAACATCTATCTGGTGCACATCAAGGTGTTACTTTACTGCCAGACTGAGAATAATTATAATCGTCGTGAAGTAGGCAACTGAAGCGAATGTTTACTCCTAGTCGATGTCGATCTTTTGTAGGAACGGCTTCGCAACAAGTCGCACTTAAGAACGCTCGATCTCACCATAACGAATTTTCCTGACGTGAAACACCCATCTGCAGCCGAAATTTTTCCGACCCTTAGGTAATTATACTAGCTGCCATGCCTTGGTTCTGCTGAGGGAGTCGATTTCCGAGTAGCACGCTTTCTCCAATTTGACCGCTTTATTGGAAATCATCGCCGAATAAAACGTTGTCAGCATTTTCTTCACTGAATCTAAAGCGCAGGCTGTCTCAAAGTAATCCTGGACTTTTACTACTACTTAAGTTTTCAGAGAAACATTTTCCGACTCTTCCGCTTGGAAAGCGAAATCTCCACCGCTTTTTTTAACGAACGAGTTCGCGGATGGCGCTCACTGCCAAACTTTATATCTTGGCCTTGCACAGTGTCTTCTATGTCAGTCTGAATTGGTATGGAAGACAGATTATGACCTGTACTATCATCTCCTGAAAATATCATGGTATCTTTTGCTTCTCCTGGAGTGCGACTCCTACCGTCGAAGACGTCTTCCATGAGATTCGCGTCGCGACTCACTAGCAAACGACGACTCTTGATGTCTTATTAGCGATACGCATTATCGTGCTCAGAGTATCTTATAAAGAGGTAATGCACTGACTGCGCATCGAACTTGGTGCGCTTTTGCTTTGGGACCGTCACCTACGCGTGACAACCGGACACCTTCAAATTTAGAGGCAGTAGATTCTTGTCAGTACATCTAGACTTGTGGCAGGTGTTAGACATCATTTTCAAATGCATATAGCGGTTACGACCGCTTTGCTACAATACTCCTTGGTTAATCCGGCATGCTCTTACCTGCAGCAAGCGCATTCGGCCAATGTACTGTTCATTATTTCTGCCACTCCGTTGAGTTGAGGTGTGCATGGAGGCATTAACCTCTGTACAATGCCACAACTTCTGCGTAGCTTGTTCATATCACGCGACTTGTGCTCTCCGTTGTTGTCACTGCGAAGTAGCTTGACGCGGTTGCTAGTCTGCGACTCTGAAAATGCGACGAATTCGGCAAGTTTGACAGACACTTTAGTCTTCTTTTTAGCAAAAAAATCACACAAAAGTGTGAATTACCATCAATGAACGTTACAAAGCATCTGCTGTCAACAAATGAACTTGTTTTCATAGGACCACATACTTCGCTGTGGATGACTTCTAGCATCTTCTTTGTACGGTCTGGAGATTTTGGCATACTACTCACTCGTGTCTGTTTGCCAAGAGCACCCTCTTGAAACGCATACCACTGCTGCACAAGCGTGGTGTTGATACCAATAAAGAAGCACTTCTCGACGATGAAATTTAGATCTCTGCTTCCAGTATGGCCAACTCAATGGTGCCAGAGGTACGAGCTGGTGTTTCCATAAGAAGTGGTTAAAAATGAAAAGTTTGCCTCGTCTGGCATGAGCGATGCCATGCATAACTTGAACAATCCTTTCCTTGCACGGACGCAGCTGCCACTTCGCACTCTTCGCCTGAGCAAAGCACCCGTCACCCTTAAATGTGACGGGATCGACGTCCTTCGTTTAGAGCCCTAAAGAGAACAGATTGCGCGCCAACTTGAGGATCTATTTAGACGCCGGTTAGCACACCTTTCTTGGCGCCTTGTTTGGTTCTATTTGATACGGTGACGTCTTCTTTTCTCACTGATTGTTCCACACCGTCACCCACTATTTGCACATCCACTGGCAAGATCTTCTGGTAGTTCTTCATGCACTCTTTGAGTACATCATGTGCTGAGTCGCACCCACGACGACCGGCCATGCTCCACTTGGCTTGTTTTTTTCTTCGTTCACTGCTAACGGGAAGTATACAGAGTCTCTGTTAACCTGCGTGACGCTTGCTCTTTGCGACCTATGCCGTTTCGCGTTCTCGCGGATCCTCACTGGGCACTTGGCAATACAGTGTCCTTGCTCGCCACAGCAGTGAAACTCACTGGCCTTCTACAAAAGACTTCCTCCATTTCTCTTGCTGTGATCGCTTGTCATGAACGCTTGACCTTGATCGTGTGCGGCTCCGTCAACGCCACCACCTCGCGCTTAATATCTTAATGCATCAGCCGAGACGTCACGAGCTCCCACGACAGCGATCCGGCACTAGACTCCAACGCCATGATAAGGAACTAGTACGACTCGCTTAGGCCACCAAGAAGCGCTCTCACCAAGTCTTTCTCTCTGACTGGAGCGCCGATCGCATCGAGGGGCTTCGCCAGGGTATTGATCTTGTTGATGTGCTCCAAAACATCATCACCTTCACTTATACTTTTCGTGAAGAAGCGTTGATATAGAAAAAGCTTGTTCGCCAGACTTTCTTCTTGTATTGCCTACCAGTCCTGACCATGCATCGTGCGCTTCAATCACCGAACGGACCAGCGGCAGTTGCAAATCTTCCATTGCGAGATAGATGATCGCCAGTGCCTTGTTCGACTTTCTCTTGAACGTTGATCGATCCATCGCATTAGTGCAGCGGTTCAGCATGAACTCTCCACTTGTGACTACCCACAGGTCGCACTCTTTCAGAACCATATGCATCTTAAGCTATCATGTGTGGAAGCTGATCCGGTCCGTCAAAACTTATTTAGCGAACGGTCGGGGTTAAGGCGGCGTCCATGACGAAGGCATAGTCGGAGTCTCCGTTTGAATAAAGGGGATTGGTCTAAAACCTAAAAGACAAAGAAGTTGAGCAATTGACGGTAAACGCAAAGAGAATGCATTGAGTTATTTAGTCCATTTTCTTGCTATATTAAGCCTTCTGGCTTCTTCAACTGCACAATCGTAATCACTTCGTCGCGCATTAAAAATTTTACATTTGCGGAATAGCAATCGCACATCTCGCATTACCAATAGTACAGTCGCGTGTCAGTAATCGCACAACGCGCATTACTAATCGTGCAGTCGCGCATTAGTCAGCACCCCTTCGCGCATTATTAATCGTGTAAACGTACCTTTCGGCTCCCACTTTTTAGCCGAGGCGCTTCTTTGACAAAATGAATTAGATCACTACAAGCTGTCAACGTTTAGGACAGTGACAGGCAAAACTTCGGCGAATGAGAATGCCCGACAACAGCTCATCAAGCCGTTCCCATCACGAAACTTCATAAGCTGTTGCTCTATTAAATACCATCTTTTTGTGAAGGATGTTCTCCGCGTCACAATCCGGGAAAATTAACGATAATGAGGCGACGCATCCTGTGGAATATTCACTTCTGGACATGCTATCTTTCATCCTGTGTATACAATCTGGTAGAGGTTTACCACAATTTTAATTTCGTGAAGGCACTTCTACAAGAGGCGCAGAAGGGTGATTCCTAATTTTCACTCATTCGACCCGCGCCCACTCGTTGCGGGATTGTTCAAGCCGTGTGTGCGTCGGTGCGCATCCAGACGCCTGATTCACAGCATCGTTAGCGCTCGCGAGTTTGTCGTCGGTTCGTCTGCGCAGAAGACTGAGCGACAGAAGATCAAGGATATCGTCACCGGCAATGACTTCGGCTTGAAAATGAACAAGGCCATGGCCATTAATAATCCTATGATGCACAAGTTGTCAAATACCAGTTTTAAAGTGTCCCAATTTCAGCGGTTTGCCGAATTCTCATGCCAGTTCGGACAGGTTCACTGCTATCAGCAAACGAACAGTAATCACTCAGCTGGAGCTACATTGTTTGACGAAAAACGCGGCTTTTCGCTTTCAATTCATTTGTGGTGTAGCGCACGTTCTGTCCTATTTCCCCGACCCTCGCCTTCTCGGTGATAGTTTGCCGCCGCCCAATTCTCGTGAACTCAAAGACAGCTTAATTACACTCCCATCGATGAGACCACGTCCGTTAACGACACTAGATGGATGTCTTTGTACACCGGATTGACTAAATTCTCTATTTTGGCGTGGCAAGGGAATGCTACGAACTCATTCCAATTTTTTGGGGTTGACGAAAAATTCGAAGACGCCACTACAAAAAACTAGCCGACGGATGGTTTCCAATGGCCAAATCTGCAGCCCATATCAGTCTAGCTATGCTCGATGGCAACATCCAGAGCTGCATCTGAACGCCAGTTCTCCACAATGGCATTCATCCTCTCCATTCTTCGTAATCCACTTAGCGTGGCATCATTTGAAAAGATCGTCTTTAGTGAGAGCAACATGAGCGCCTTCCACGGCATGCAGACCGCGGAGTACAATTTATCGGATGAAGAAGGCGACTCCAGCAAAAGTGATTAATAAAACCAGAAACATCTTGTCCGAAAATCGCTTTATTGGTTAAACTAAAAACTCGATGAGTCTGCATAAAAATCGGTTTTTTTTTCACCCTTGGTTTGAACACCAATCAGGTTTACTCTTGTGCTTTCGTGGCGGGTGCGACGGTCTCGTCGCCTTTTACGATAATGACAATTGGACCTCGCGGGAGCATAAATTGAGGCATTCCATATTATTGACAATTCCTCAACCAGGAGTGTATGAATTATTTGTTGGCGGTTGGTCTATGAAGCATTTTGTTGCGGAATGTGATACCTGATGTCATCATCTAGGAAGCACGGACGATCATGACGGCTTCAGAAACACGATATCTTTCCAGCGTTGGCGCTTTTGAAGTTGTGGAGCTTGTTTCCCTCTGATGAGTTCGTATGGGTCCCACCGTCATGCCCGAGGTCAGCTCCGGTCCTTTTCTGTAAACTGTTAGTCTCCGACTGAACGCCGTATCTTGCTATTAAGTATTGGAAGCAATTAACTTATCCGTTAACCGATAGATAGAATATAGAAAAGTATGCTGTGGTAAGAGACAGACGATTTCAGCTCATTGCCGCTTTATAACAGCATTAAGAAGTCACCGCGTCAGGCAAGAATGCGGACCGGGTGAGGGAAGAAATAGCGTGCGATATTCGCTACACTTTGATTGTTTGGAAAAGTCAGAAGCTTAAACAGTTGTGTGCTAAAAAGCGAGAACCCTAAGAGCAAGAACGAAAAGAGGAAAAACATGATAGCTGCTGAATATTGATTGCACATTGCTGGACAAGGAAGATGAGGACCGAGATCCCGCTAAGGGAATAGAATTGAGATCGCCAAGGAGTCAAAACCGTGCAGGGAATAGATTGTGTAGGAAAATAAAACCGAGACTATGCTAGAATATTGAGACCCATGTTAACTGAAGGTGAATGGGAGCATGTAGCCGGAAATTGACGTGCTTCGACTACCACTTAATAAACATGGTGTTGGAAGTTACTGCACACATCGTCACAACTGCTGTTCTGATGGAGCAGCTATCTACACAAAAAGGATTACCGCAGCTCGCACAAAGCGAAGACAGGATAACGTAGCGGTGCTGAATGCAATCGCATCCTGACCATTTTTCAAAATTTGTACTGTGGCATATTGATTTGTGACTTTTTCGACAAGGAATTACAATCATGGATTGTTGCCATGAAAGATGGAGTCGCTGGCGTTAGCTCGATCAGCCGTTTAGCATGTCGTAGCTGCTATATAAGACAGTGGATGGATTTGCACATTTCAACGCATCTCAGCGTTAAATAGCACAAAAGTCGGTCATGCACCTATTGATGGCTTCCCTTTTGCACGATCGTATTTATGACAGCACATTCGGGATGGCGGCTTCTTCCAGTACAGCGAGTGCGGCAGATATTCTGCTTTGACATTTTTCGGACGTCAAAGGACAGTTGAAATGCGTGGACGTAGTGCCTAGTAGATACAGACAAGATCTTGAATCCGCAAAGGGAGACGAGGAGCCCCGGACAGCGCAAATACTCAGCAAGTTCTAGACGATAGTTTCATGACAAGTAGTGATTGGAGCTGAGATCACTCCAACATGGCACGATATTGACAGACTTTCTGGTGACGGCTGCTTCCGCCACTTTGTACCAACGCTGGCGAGCAGAGAAGTGTGTCGATATCGAAGACAATATTCTTAATTCGTAAACGAGACTAAAGCCTAATATGTTCCCGTAAATGTTGCGGGCTAATTTTCTCGTCATACATGCATACATACATACATACATACATACATACATACATACATACATACATACATACATACATACATACATACATACATACATACATACATACATAATAATAATAAACATACATAATAATAATACATACATACATATAAAAAATAATATAATACATACAAAAATAAACATAATAATAATAATAAAATAATAATACATACATATAATAAAATAATAATAATGAAAATAATACATACATACATACATACATACATACATACATACATACATACATACATACATACATACATACATACATACATACATACATACATACATACATACATACGTATGAGGTGGAAATATCCGGGCGAAATGAAAACCAGCGATGCTGAGGCCGTACATGCACGTCTCACTTGAAGACTGATGATTTGGTAGAACGATACAAAAGACTGACGCGCAAACGTATTTTCTTGGGATGGTGAATTTATATTTGTACCCGTGTGAGAGGCTTTGGACGCGCACCTGAGTTCTTCAAGGTCTCATTTAATCATACTTGTCAAACGAGATGTACGATGTGTTTATCATATTGTCGTGTGGAGCATTGACACATCCAACAACTTCACCAATCCGATGGGACAACGAAAACGCTTATCGTACAATCACCTCGATCAAGAAGCGGCATCTACCTTGGAAGAGTCACTGGATGGACGGCTAAAACTTAGTTTCGCGTCACAAGTTAGTGGAAGCCGCCTCAACCGTCGGAGAAAGTTCAGGTACTACAACGCCGGGTGTATATGATGTCCATCCGGGTGGTATCGACGTCCAACCAGGATAATGTGAGCCAGTCGGTGATTCTACCACGCCGGGTGTATGTGATGTCCAGCCGGGCGGTATCGACGTCCAGCCAGGAGGATTCGAGGTCCACCTGGGCGGCAGTGGCGTCCAACCTGGATAATGTGAGCCGGTTAATGGCATCTCTGTTGCTGCCGCAACCTCGCTTGGCCTGACTGTGGCTGGAAGACCCGGAGTCACCATGTTCGCAGATGATAATGGAAGGGATGCAGCGGTAATAGCTACATTGCTGTCAACCTCGATCGTAGGAACTGGTGGGGGCGATACTTTGACTTCAGGCGACAAGGTCTTGAATGTCGCGGTAGTCGTTGGGGCATTTGTGTCATCTGTCAAGGAGGCAGAAGTAGTGGGTGCATTCTTACCAGCCTTGGGAAAAACTGAGTACAACGCCGTGACATCTGGCGACAAGGGCTTGGATGTCGTGGAAGTCTGTGGCGCATTCGTGTCCTCCACCGAGGAAGCTACAGTCGGGTGTGCTGTCTTGGCACTCGTAGTGGTAATAGCTAGAAGCTTCGCGTTTGACTTGGATGGTGGTACTTTCACAACATTCGTCGAGCTGGTAGGACTTCCGCGGGATGCTGCGTTATAAAGAGCCCATGAGCGTGTAAGACCATCGTCCATTGTTGCTGTCGCAAGCTTCGCTAGTGCATCCGCTTGATCGATGACAGCTTTGTTCACAAGCAACAACGACAACCAGGTATTTGTGACGTTGTTACTCTTGACAATCATCTCCTGTGACAGAATGTCGTCCCATTCTTCCTTGATAAACGTGGCCGAACGGACAAGTCCATTGATAGGCGATACTGGGATCATCTGGATGCCGTGGATACAGTACTTCTCGGCACTGAACCACGTCGCGTAGTCAACCTTGTTGTCAAAATAGATTCCCGTGACATGATTTGGTATGAATTGGCGAGGATGGATCGTACTGTCCGATGTCATGAGGAAATACGTGCGCACAGCACGGGCATTCAGGCGCATCATGAGGCTACCTAGATCCTCAACGTCTCTGTTCTCCGTCACTTTGCCCCACAACTTCATGCCATAGAAAAAATTCACGTCCTCCGATGTGCTTTCCTCGTCTTTGCCGTCGGCCATGGGAGTCACTCCGTGCGAATACGAGTGACCTAAATACCACGAAAAGTGACGGAACTTGGGGAAGTATTCGTCTTCCGAGCTCGGGTTAGCAACATCACGCAAAAGAGTCCACACCATGGCCTCGAGCTGCGCCATGCCCGACCACGTCGGATCCAGTTTCTTCAGAATTGCCGATGCCGTCACCCAGTACCCATAGTGGTAATGGTGGTCATTGTACACGCCGTTCCCAAACTCCACGCTAATGTCAATGGCGGCGAAAACCTGACTGGTTACGATACCTTTGTAGGCTGTATCATACACCAGCGGCATGCCCAGTGTGTTGTTAACGAAAGGACCGATGAGTGCTTCCAGTTTTGATATACAGCTCTTGAGCAACGTCGTGTCATCACCTGCCACCAAGCTATCAGCAGCAACCAGGCACAGTGACGCATATTTCTGGTACGCCTTGCCATTGTAATACCAGCTGCCGGTGTTCAGATCCCAATCGCTGGCAATGTCACTTTGCAAGGTAGAAAGAAGCTTAATTTTCGAGACCAAGTCAGCTGAAGGCTTCGTAGATGGGTAAAAGTCCACTTCTCCTTCCGCCTCAGGCTCTGACAAGGTCCAGCTCGACGATTTGGTCACTTGACCAACCATTTCGCCATGCGTGCTCGAGTGCAGCACGACAGCACCCTTACTCCGAGCTATCGTCGGACGATTCAGGACTTCCACTTGATGAGGTAGTGCAAAATGCAGCAGGCCTGTACTCTTGCACCCTCTGCCCTCCGTCTCCCACTCGAGTGAGTAGCTCGTGCGAGATTGCACTGACACTTCACCACCTCGAACGACGCACGACGCGAATTTGTCGTAAACACCCTGATCACTACTTTTAGGGAGAACCGCCAGTCGAATTGTGCCTGTGTAAGCAGCACTCGTCACCAGAGCTGATCCCGTCGATTCGATCGAGAACGGTGCACTGGTGTCGCTGACGAAAATCACCCACGTCTGCTTATTTGCCAGACGCACCACGTACTTGCCCGGCGTTGAGCTATCAACAAGTGTCATGACATGGTCAGACTCAATTCTCGGTGTCAGACCAGCATACGTCGCTGATACGAATGCCATGCCATGCACAAGAGCCGAGTCCATGCAACTTGTGCTACCCGACACGCACGTTCGAACGTTCACACCCATGTCGCTATAGGAGTACACTTCATAGTCCGGCTTTGTCGATCGGAACTCGTTTGCTGACAGGGTCATGTCGTTGTGGAATTCGTGCAGGTAGTACCTGATTACGCCGTCCACCTCATCGGCCGTTTGACGGTAAGTGTAAGAGTAGCATGCTTGAAGTCCAAAAGGTGCTTTCGTGGGTAACTTGAGCGCGTACGGATTGGACCACGCGGGGTCCCCGACGGCATCGGTAGTGACCACTGCTGCTGCTTTGTTGATAAGGTTGCCCCACCACTCGTTCGTAGGAATTGGTTTGCTCGAAAGGTTATTAGCTACGTTGATGATGGGGGCAAGTGCATCGAGTCCATCTTTGCGTTTGAAGAGCGTTTCGGAAGGTTCATCGGTCGCAAATGGTGACAGGATGTCGTTCTTTGATGCCGTTTCTGCATGAACTGTTCCTAGCTCATAAGAATCGCTATCGCTGGAGTCGATGAACTTCGTGCGTCCCATGCCAGATACGGTAGCTGATAATACTATTTGCCACCACATCGCAGACGTCATTTGCATTTGACGATCAGCGACTATCTGAGAATGAGGGAGCAGGTGAAATTCGTGCGTAAACTCGCAAGGCAGTCATGGCTGTGTACGATAACTTCGCATGGAAATTTTTGAGGGGGACAGACAGTAGACAGCAACCCACCTGTTCTATGGCGAGGGACCTGATCAATTATACCGCGTGACATGTAGCAGCAACGGGTACAGTATACCCAGCATGTTTATTCGACCGAGTGATGATGTATGCTCGAAAGTACAAAGCAGAGGCCGCAGGCTCAGACTTTCGGCTGACAATACGTGTATACCTGATCACATTTAATGACTAGTAAGTTTGCATGGGAAGTAGAGTATCCGAGTACTTTTCAATACTTGGGTGGAGTAGCACGAGCAAGCGGCCTAGGTTTCGGATTCTGACTGGCCGTCACCAGAGTTTTTGTACAGTACTAATGCGTTGAAGTAAAAGTGATTACGCACTTACGTCACTCTCGTTCCACTAACGGAGAACTGCGATCGGGACTTGCAGGCTGCACCGGCAACAGCTGTTGCGTTGCCTCAACCTCCTCTTTTTGCCTGCGAGCCAAGGTTTTCATGGGGCATGTTGAAAAACGAAGTGCTTAGTTTCACAAACCGAGCGTCCGCAAAAGTCAGCGCACATGCCACATACATGCATTTGCTTCACAACTTTCTCTCTCGACTCTCGATACCTCATGTGCATCGATGATATGTATTTTTGCTGTACGTCTACAAAAGAATCATGTTGAGGAACGCAAGATACATCTGGTCTGGGCGTGCTGAGCTGACGCACAGATTCTTTTCGTTCGCTAATCACAGGTCAGGATAAGCTGAATAAATTGGAGAATAAAAGGTTTGGTGCCTGCAAAGCCTACTTGCGTCGTTGTATTCGCGAAAGAGGCGCATGTTAACTATCCGATGAAATGATATGGGTGCACCGGGTGGGTTAACAGCACCAATTTAGTCAGCTGTACACCGTCAAATTCACAAGGATCGCTTTAGTTGTAATCTTATGCAGCTTAGCCACCGAGAGCAACCGCCAGTTGTTTCGGCCATCAGGCGCAGATGGTTTTGTTCTGCCACGCAGCACAATATGGGCGAAAGAATTCGGTGAGTAATCGCTGTCTCTGCTGACGTAGGTGTCAGGTTCAAGGCTCTGAGACAACATGTAAAGAGCAAAACCACGCTGGCCAATTTTGCGACACCGTGCTTGTGTGCATATATAGGGAACATACATGGTGCAGTTTTCGGTTCTCATCGTCTTAGCTCACAGCTCACAGCGAAAGAAGCGCACGACCCCTGGATAAGGGTTTGCCGCTACAACTTTCTTGCCGTAGAGGGCCTGTGTATCCCCACCCAGGTCGCCACGCAATGAAGGCGTCCATGGCAAAGGTGTGCAAGAACGCGGGGACTGAGTTGCTTCCCCGGCCACAGCTGCAGGCCCAAAATCTGGATCTGGGAGTCATTGAACTTTGGTGTCATCGGCAAACTGACGCAAACTTTCATTTACTTGCGTATGACATCGCACGACAACACTTTTTGTTGCCGTCTCATGTTGTACGTACTGCGACATCATGTCATTTATATACTGCGACACCCAGCCATTTGGTGTGTAGTCCTCTGCTAACCTTTGGTCGCGGTAGGAAAATTTCTAACAAGTTAGAAGGGTTCATTAGTTCGAGCTCGTATTCAATCTTGATTATCGGATGGATAAAGGTGGATTATCTTTTGGTCACGTCCATTTTTCGACATTTAAATGGGAGACTCCCTACGAACTGCAAAAACCGGGTCGATTAAAAATGCACCATATTGAAAATAATTGTAGATCTATTACGTCCAAAAGGCACAGTTTTTGATTTGTAATAGTCGCTGAGATATTTAAAGAAACGTGAGGTGTACTTTGCTTTTGGCCTGAAATTTTCGATAATACATTAACCGATTAAGACAAATGCTAAACGGCTGGATTCACTTCTCATCGGCGAGATTCACTTCTCATCGGCTGGGTCTATTTTTTTTGATAGAGGGCAAAATGTCATTTTAAAAACGCATGTTCTTAAATATCGTCAAATTACCAGTTCAATAGTGACTTTCGTTGACCCCCTCGCTAAAGCGATTCTCGAGATATATCTCGCATTACAAGTACAATGTAAAATTGGCTAGTAACTGCATTTCTGCAGTGTTGTATGGCCGTATCACTCTAGTTACGAGCCTGCTTAAGAGACATGCAGGGCAGTTGAAATGATGTCTAGCATATTGAGCCTATGGATTTGTAACGGGGTAGCCCGTTACATGATATTGACACCAAACGGTGTCAGTAGGAGATTGTCTGGTGTGATAATTTTCTGTAAATATTACCCGAGATGGAAAATATTGAAGGAACATCAGTCACCAAGATAGTATTCACGTGCTGCCCAAAGATTGGTTGATAAAGACATTTCAACCAAGGTTACCACCAGTCGGTGCCAGACGTGCGTAATGAGTGGTGAGCAGGTTGTCATCATACGACAATGTAGATCAATATAGTTCGATAAAGTCTGAAGTTATCTTGATATTTTAATTATATTCAATGTAGTTCTCTTTTTACCCTTTACTCAAACTAGCTGTTTGAGAAGATTAGCTTCCTCTACACACACTAGTGTACGTGAAGTTTTGCGGCACCCAAACAAAGGGTGCCCCGTTACATTAGAGTTTCCATTGACTGGATTTAGTGTTGAGCCTTAAGTGTAACGGGTAAAAAGAGGACTGTATTTGATATGGGTATGCTATCAACATAACTTCAGTCTTTATCGAACTATATTGATCTACATTGTCGTATGACGACAACCTGCTCACCACTCATTGCGCGCGTCTAGCAGCGATTGGTGGTAACCTTGGTTTGTATGTCTTTATCAACCAATCTTTGAGCAGCGCATGCATATTGTCCTACAAAAGGGATACTATTCCTTCAATATTATCCACCTCGGACAATATTGGTATGATACTGTCACACTGTACAATATCCCTATTGACACCGTTTGGTGTCAATAACATGTAACGGCTTCCCCGTTACATCACTCCCGTCCTTAACCATCAGTCACCTGTTGATTAAATTTAACTGATTGGGACAGGGTGACCATCGTTGGATCACTTTGGGAAAGGGAGCAATCGTTGGTCAAATTCTATTCGTTTGCCAATTCATAGCATGGTTTTGACCCTAAAGCGAATTGCTTCTGCAGCAGGTAGAAAAGCGGTTGAACGTATGCGTGCATTCGAAGAGAGTTCTTCTCTTGCTTCACCTGCTGTTTTCACTCAGCAACAGGCGGTGCCTGTTGTAAACAGTCCACGTGGTGAGTCATTACGTGCGACAGATACATCCGCTGTGCCTGCAGCGGGTACTGCGACTCGCAATGTAGATGAGCATGAAATAGAGCTCATCTATTTTGGCGAGTCAGATGATGTATTCGACTCGAAGTCGACACCTCACACCCCGGATCGCCCGGTGCGGAGACTACGAGGGACAGGTTGACTGGCTCTGGTCAAAGTGACGGCATGATGCTCGAGATCTTCGGATCGAGCAATTATCTTAACAAATTCTCGCCTCATGCAAGCCCATTAAACGATAGGAAGCGTGTTGATGGTGGTGACGCGCCTGTACTTCACCAAGTGCGAAGCAACTCGAGACATCGATTTGCCACTGGTGCAAATCGATCACCACTCAAGGGCCAGAACTCGCAATGTCCTGCGCCACGCCCCTTAAGTGGAGTCTCCTTGGATGCCGTCATCAAAAGAGTTGAACCGGTTGGCCGGCATGACTACCGAACGGGATCGAATCCCGTTGTTCGATTGTAGGTAGATTTGCCCACGTAATTCCAGCACGGAAACTATCCGTGCTGAGAAAGAGTTCTTGACCGATGTCATTTTCAAGCATCGGTGGTACAATGGCAACCGTGGTCGAGACGGCAAGGACTCAGTGCAAGGATGGAATGCTTTCATCCAGAACGTTGAGTGCATTGGCCGTGAGGCCTGTCTCGGTAAACTTGATACAGCTCGCATAAGGTTTGAGAAACGCAACCCAGTCAGGGCGCGATACAAATTGCACCGGCTTTCAAGAGGCAGGGTTAACCTATCTCTCGTGGGCTGATTCGTGTCCAGGTTACCTGGACAACTTGAACCGTTCCCCTAGGAAGGCCTACCTCCCTAATACTCCCTACTGGAGGGCGCGTATCTCTTCTGAGATGTCCGAAGGGATCGACACTTTGCAATTCCTGTACTCACGTTCGGGGAGGTCGTTTTCCGACGGCCCTTCTTCAAACGCAGCGGGTGGGTCTCGTCGCACTGCTCGACGATACTCAGGACATCAACAATCAGATGGGCACGAGGCTCCCAGCTGTCCCACGCCGGTGGATAGTCACGCCAGCGGACGAGGTAACTCGTCCGGACGCCATTCACATTTCGGGGGTTCAAAATATGCTCCACTAGGAAGCGTCGACCACCGTTTGAGTCCAGTAAAGGCTGTGGTGGCTGTGGGAATACCTGATCCGGCTTGAGGGTCGGATCAAGTTGATGTTTAAGAGCTGAACCGTCTAACGGAGCAGTTGCAAGATGACCCGGCTCATGAACGATCTCGGCGTTACGGTCTTGAGGATCTTGTGAGGGATAATTATGATTTCCTAACGCACGATCGTTCGAACGATTGTGCCGCGTTTGCGTTTGCGCAACTTGAGAACGAACGTTCGACTCGTTCTCTTCGTGACGAGCTGGCTGCAGCTCGTCAGGACATCGCTGAGCTACGTAAACAGGTTGCTTCGCTAGTCGACCAGCCTGGTTCGTTGAAGCAGGACCACTCGAAGGTGGTCTCGGCTCTCGACCGTGGAGTTGTTCTTTGCATCTCGAAACGGGCTCGTACTGATAGTACGGGCGGAGAATTCCAACGTAAAACGCAGGATGCGTGCGCATACTACGAGGTAGTTCAATAGTGTATGCGTTGCCCATACGGCGCAACACACGAAATGAACCGATGTACCTGGGCAGTAATTTGCTTCTGCCCACGTTTGTCACTGCGTTTTTTTGGTAGGTTTACTGTAAACAGTAAATTAGGTCTCCTTCATCTTATGAAAGAACATTTGTCGCGTTTCTCTTCTGTCTGTCTAGTGCATCTGCGATGGAGTCTTGAACGAAGCGGACAACCGCTTCGCGAGTCAGCAGAAATTCCTCTGCTGATCTATCCTTGTCAACAGCAGTGCGATTCATGTGCACCGATGAAAGAACGTTGTCTTCACCAGTGAGGACGTCATCGTCCTCTCTGTGGCAGTTGTTTGCGATACTAAATCTTCCAGCATCGTCGCCATCATCGTCATCGATATCGATGTGATCGACATCGGCATCCATCACGTCGACAACATTGTCGATGTGGGATGAGCAAGACTCAGATCGGTTTTTGTTGGAGCGAGCCCCCCTTAAGCTAGATTAACACTTAAAGAAGGCGGGTAGGCGAGGATGGCGTAGGCCATTCACGAAGAACGGTTTACGCGTTGTTGACGCGTGCACCGAGTTTTAGATTGCGAATTACGCAGTCGGCAAGAACCCACTACAACTCGTAAACGATTGGATATACCCTCGAAGTATCTCTTCGAGGACGCGGTTGACGCGTCCCGTCTGACCATATGTTTCTGGATGGTCAGAAGTCGACATCTTCAACCGTGTTCCAAGTGAATGGAGCACGTATTGCCCGAACTCCGCTGTGAAGCGGAGGTCCCTATCGGACACAAGTTTACGAATTGACCCGTGAAGTCGGAAGATAGTATCGATGAAGACACGAGCACAGCCCTGGGCTGTGATTGACTCCGGTACGGCAACAAGATGTACCATCTTGCTGAGCCAGTCAACAAACTCAAGAATACCAGTATTCTTGTGAGCGTATTTGGGAAACCAAAAGACGAAGTCCATCGATACGGACTGCCAACACTCTGCCGGAATATACAGAGGCTGTAAGGGTGCACGGGATGAAGGACTATGCTTCACTTGTTGACAAACTTCGCAAACGCGAATGAATTTCCGCACAAACACGTACTGGCTAGGCCAGTAGAAGTCACGACTCACCGTGAGGTAAGTATATTCTCTACCGCGATGCCCACTTGTTGTGGCATCGCGACACTCATACATGAGGCGCAGTTGCACACAATCATGAGCGGGAACGACGACACGAGGCGTGTCGTCGTTGACTGCTGTAAAGTACAGCAGTTCATCACGAATCGAGTACCGTTCGGTTGAAGAGCATTGTTGAGACGTCAAGCTTTTCAAAGCTTGACTGCATGGATTAGACACGTAATCCATCAATCGCAGAAGAGGCTCATCTTCTGCGTATGCTTTTCGCACATTGCCAAGCAAATTCGACGACGGAACACTCACTGATAGTGTTGCAACAAAGAAATCACCCCTACTGTTGTGTTAAGCAGTCGGCTTAAAATCAGGCCGACGCGAAAGAGCATCAGCGACGAATTCGGTCGTCCTGGTTTACACTCGACGGAGAGTTGTACTCCACGAAGAAAGACGGCCACCTCACCATTCATTGCGAGATGTGTGGACTGTTTACGGCCGTGCGTAACGATGCATGGTCGGTATAAACGATGAAGGTCCTATTTTCTTAGAGATATACCCGAAACTTAGCCAGTGTATATTTTATGGCAAGGAATTCCTTGTCATGCACCGGGAAGTTACGCTCAGCTGCTTGCAGCTGACGCGATTGATAACAGACGACGTGCTCAACGCCGTCTGAGTCGTACTGCATTAACGCGCAGCCGATTGCAAAATCTCTGGCGTCACAGACCACATGAAATGATCTGTCCTGGTCTGCAATCGCCAACACAGGCGATTGCACTAAGCTTTTCTTTGATGACTTCAAAAGAGTGCTGACACTCAGCTATCCATGACCACCTCTGGTTTTTCTTTAGTAGACGAGAGAGATGTAAGGTCATCTCGGCATAGTTGCGTGAGTATTTGTGCAAGTACGCCGCCAAGCCAAGGATTTTCTGAAGTCCCTTGACATCGACTGGCACAGGCCAGTTGCCAATCGCCTTGATATTTTCCGGATCAGGGCGTACGTCGTTTTTACCTACGATGCAGCCAAGAAGTGGTATTTCGTTCACTGCAAATATACACTTCTTGAGGTTCGCGAACAACTTATGCTCTCGCATAAGTGTAAGAACCTTCCGGACGTGGATTCGATGAACCTCTACGTCCGTCTTCCCATCCATAGCCCGACTATGGATGAATACCTCATTGAAATAACTCGGTGCGAATTCTCGTACTGGTCTCAACAGATGTGATACACATCTGTTAAACGTGGCAGGGGCATTACTAAGCCCTTGTGGCCATACTAGCCATTCCCAGAGCATGCCACTAGAAGTGCGCACTGCTGTGTACGGGATGTCCCGCTCACGCATGAGGATAAAAAAATCCGTCCGTCAGATCCATGGACGAAAAGATGGTACTCTTTGCCATACCATTTATGATGACTTCTCTCCTCGGTATCGGCGTTTGAGCCGGTACCGTTGCAGCATTCAATTTGTTAAAAGCGTGCACTATCCGCCACCCTCCTGTGGCCTTTCGCACACCGAAGGTCGGAGAGCAGTGTAGGGATGTTGATTCCCTCACATGTCAGCCGCTAAGCGATCGGCAAAGAATTTGTCGATCGCTATAACCTGTTCACGAGGCATTGGCCACTGCTTCATGACACAGTACTTCGAACCGGGTTTCAGTTCGATCTCATGCCAAGTGCCTTTGTCCTTAGGCAGCTCGTATGGCCCGAATTCATGAAAAACATCCCCGAATTTAACCAAATCCTTGTACAAAGGATTTTTTTTAAAGACTCCCAAGATTGAGACGTGTATCGCTCAATCCGGGTCTACTCAATGAGGACACCGTCGCCCGTCGATAAGCTACTGAGAACCCGTTCGTTCTCAGTAATTACTCGTGCCGACCGAATATCGGCGACGTACTCGTCCTCTGTGACGAGTACGCAGATCTGCTTGGTCTTGTCACTACGCAGATCTCGCAAGAATCTTTTATATTCTAGCGTTGGCAACTTGACCACCTCCGAATATGACTTCGGGGGCGTAACCAGATCAAGTGTATAAGAGCCTACACTTGATCCGTCATTCACCAAGACATTCACTGACTCGGTAATTTCATGGGAAAACACATCCGCAGGTGGTTGGGGATCCACACCCTCAACATAACTCTCTCGTGAGTTATTGCTCTCAGGAACGCCGAAAAATTCTTCAGTTATGTGTTGTTCTATCATGGTCACGTCCTCTTCGACCGACTCTCTTTTATTCGATCGGGCTTGCTCTACGATCGACTCTCTGTTGGTCGATCTTGCTTCAACGTGTTGTTCATCCTGAACAACGCCTATCTCTCTTCTCGAATGCACCCTTCTTGGTGTGCATCCGTGTTCCAAACTACTCAATCTCTTCGAGTGGTGAGCCTTCGGCGCAGCCCTGTGTCTCTACACCGATGCCGGAAGCTGGTTTCACAGTGTAGTGTCCTTCTGCACTGTGATCTTGTGCAGTCGTACCAACTACCGTACCACAAGTGAGGCCATCGAACTCACTCGTTGTACAACCACACGCTTGTGAACGCTCCAAGACGTTCATCAGATGGCCATCTAATGAACAAACGGCAGGAATCTTCACGGATCGATGCTGCCAGCTGATCCATGGCCGGTACTTTCTAAGCCATGGCAGACCAATGATGACACCAAATTGGTTATCCAAATCTATTACTATAAAGTCATCATCGTGTTGTTTTCCTTCTAGCGTGTAGTGGATTCCCACTACACGTTTGTTCACTGTTACGGATGCACCTGTTGCAAGGCACACCGTCATCCTCGTTGGAGGGAACTCTCGCTCAACATAGTTAAGCCTACCATCCTCTAGTGACTGGCATCGAATTATACTGTTTGATGCCCCACAGTCAACTAAGACGCGAAGTGGCATTCCACTTGTCACTTCGATCTTCAAAGTGATGAGGGACACCTCGTCACTTTGAAGCAGTAACACACGCGACTGTGTGTCGGAAGTAATCTTCGTCAAGCGTCCTGCATATTCTCTTGATGCTGCCGGATCCGCAGGGTGCTCCGCCCCTACTGACCCTGTCCGTTTTTTGACGGTCCGACGTACTGTCGCGGCTTAGCGACATGGTCGGACCCGCAACTAGGACCTTTCCTCGGCCAAAGGCGGTCATCACTTCCTGTCTTTGAACGTAATGCGGTGCTTGGGACACTACACGCATGAGCGTAGTGTCCGATCTTCTGACAGCGATGGCATCTTTCTGTTCGCTTGTGACTCAGAGAGCGAGAAATCTAGCTTTTTATTAAAGAGAGGTTCATTGGTTCCGGACCTCCTGTTTCATGTCGTCTCTTAGGACGATAGCTTGACGAGTTAGCCTGAGACTGTCTCAGGCTAAAGACCTCTTGCTCCGCATGCGCTATCGCCTTTTTCAGCGTACGGAAGTCCTCTCGGAACATGTAGGTCTTCACCGGTCCATCTACAAGACCGTAGATGAACACGTTGATGAGTGTGTACTCATCAACAGGTGTTTCCGTAACAATACTCGCAAGGTAGCGTAGATATTGTGCGTAAGCGTGCACGCCACGCTTACCTTGCTTTAGCTTTAAGAGTGCAGAGCGTGCTCTGGACTCTGCTCTCGGCGGCTCAAACGTCTCTTTAAGCCGATACTTCAAGATCTCCAACGACTCAAACACGTTTGGGTCGTGAAGCTTGAGCCCTAAGGCCCAAGTATTTGCTCTTCCTGTCAAATTTGACAGGGCGAAGGTGACTAGCACCTCGTCACTCTCGATGTGACGGGCCCAGATGGCGTCGGGTAACTCGACGAACCATCTCAAAAGGGAATCTTCATCGGTTCCCTTGTACCTTGAGACATCAATCTTCAAGGTTTCGGGTCGACGCGTGTGCGTCGGCCCGCCCATCTACTGATGAGAGTCTTGCTGGTGCAGCAAGGCTATCTTCTGTCTTTCGACAGCAAGTTCCCCTTGTAGGAACTTGTTGATAGCAGCATGTTGCCTGTGTCTGCTTAGAAACTCCAACATGCCACTGATGACGGATTCGCCCATGAGCACACTCATGCGGCCGACTATATCCCATTCTGAGATATTCAGATGGTAGTAACCCTCACGTGCGACGTGAAAGCTGTCTTCTTCTACGTCCAACATATTCATGTTGAACGGACACTAAGTAGTCGTTGAACGGACTACAAAGTGCTACCACGTGTAACGGGGTGCCCTTTTGCTTGTGGCGCCGCAAAACTTCACGTACACTAGTGTGTGCAGAGGAAGCTAATCTTCTCAAACAGCTAGTTTTAGTAAAGGGTAAAAAGAGGACTACATTGAATATAATTAAAATATCAAGATAAATTCAGATTTATTGAACTGCATTGATCTACATTGTTGTATGATGACAACCCGCTCACCACTCATTACGCACGTCTAGCACCGACTGGTGGTAACCTGGTTGAAATGTCTTTATCAACCAATCTTTGAGCAGCGCATGAATATTATCCTACAAAAGGGATACTATTCCTTCAATAATATCCACCTCGGACAATATTGGTATGATACTGTCACACTGTACAATATCACTATTGACACCGTTTGGTGTCAATATCATGTAATGGGCTACCAGCGGGAGATGCACGGCTGCGGGAGATTGGTGTTGCTCCCGCTACCGCCACAGTAGCCGAAGCTATGGTCGAGCAGAGGCTGTTCCACATTGCAACGAAAAATTACCCGCTTCACGATGACTCCTCTCTTCGACCGATGACCTCGGATGAACGGAGCGCGTTGAGTGCCTACGTGGAACGCCGTCTTGACCTCCCGGGCCCGCTTACCATACTCGTATGCACCACACCAGGTTTGCAAAGAGCCGCTATGATGGCTTATCACCAGTTTCAGGTCGAAGGGACGTTGATAGCTGACGTTCCGGCGAGGGCTCGGCTAGGCAAATTGCTCCACCGTCGGTCTATCCTACGCGAGATCAGTGCGGTCCATGCAAGGATTGAGGAAGACTGGATCAAGATGCGGCTTTTTGTCCAAGCAGCACAACGGGTAGTCTATGACGGCAACACACTTTATCATTTGTCTTCATGTCTAAGCGTGCAGCCGCCTTTTGGGCCAACACGGAGCTCAGACTACGTTATTGTACCATCACCTTGCGGTCGGCTGAAAACGACATCCCGGGAACACGAACGCTACCACAGGTTGCGAGACACTATGCTGTAAAATTACTTGGGACCGAGGGGTTAGATCCGATCTTGCTGCACACCGTATTTAGCCAGATCGCTGGAACCAGTATCTTGGATGTCCGACATCCTGGTGTTAAGGGGCTTGCGGAACACGATAATGATTACTGGATGGTTATCTTCCCCGGCATGGACTGTCCCTCTACACTTCTCAATGTCACTTCGCTAGTATTAGGTAAAAGAGTGATTACGATCCACAATTTCCAGCGTGTCGCCACGGCACCCTGTAGTCATTGATACAGCCCCGCACATCTACGGGCACGCTGTCGCGCCTCAGACGACCGATTGGTACCCCTGCGAGCGAGCTGGCAGCGCAAGTATGTAGGGGAGGCTATGTCATCTGTTTCCTCATTATTCAACACCTGTACAAACATTGATGATCTGGACCGGATATTAGGCGCCATCGCTTCCTCGACTGCTACGAGTGGAGTATCCGAAGCGCCTCAGGTACTGGAGACCATACCAGTACCAATTCAGGTAAACACAGGGCCATCTCATACTACTGGACGCTTGGTACATCGCGATGCTGCACCGGATGCGACTGGATTGTCTGTAGTAGGACGGGCACAGCGCCGACAGGGCACGAATCGTGATTCTGACAGACGTGGTCCTGTTTCGGCACACACCAGCGGAACAGTGAGACCGAATGGACGAGTGCTCCCACAGCGCGGTCGGTCGATACCTCCACAGCGGACCCAGAATGACTCCGCACGCCAATCAGATCATCATCTACGGAGAGGAATTAATCCGGGAGCTGTTTCTCCTAATCCGGCCCACGTCTCTTCTCTACGTGCTTCACTCGCAGAGAGTGCCATAAGTGTACAGGAGACACACACTGCCGACCAATCGCAGCCTATCCCACCCACATCGTTTAACGCTACCACACCGGTTCTTGGCGCGTCATCTGATACCGTTCTCACGCTACACCGTACCATCTACGAAGAGCTCGCGGAAAGCTCTGACGACGATGATGATTATTAGGACGACCGATTACCTCCCATCCGTCAGCCTCGAATGGCTGAACGTGAGGCACAGACAACTACGAGGGATGGCTTTGATGAGGACGTGGACATGGACGCTACTTTAACCCCGGTCTCATTTCCAGACTACGAAGACAATCTTCGTTTGGTTGCAGTAGACCATTCTGCACCTACGAGGCATTCCACGGACAAGCGCAGCATCTCGTCAGAACCCCATTCTACCCACCATTCTTGCTGGCCCCCTGTTCAGGCCACTACGGACCCTGGGATTGACGTGGACGATATTGTGATGGAGACACTAAATCCGACGATGCCTGGAGAAATCATCCTGGTGTCACGAGGTGGACCTATGAAGGGCGTGGTGCTGGATCACGGCGAGTTCCCCAGCCTGGTGTTGGAATGGATTGGAAGCCTGCATGGATTGCAGGTTGACACCCCTCTAATGGGCAGAGTCTCTACTCTGCTACCTTTGCCTCCACAACGAATGCCCAAGCTTCTACGTTTTATCCTTCAGTGTCCCAAACGCGGGATATCAATGCCAACAAGCAGCAGGTTACGGATCTTTTCTTGGCCAACATGCGGTACGATGTGCAATTGATGCTGATCGACCCTGCACATGAATTGGAACGCCTTAACCAGACTTCCACCTCCCCGGTTTCTGTGGAGGCTGCTACCGCTGCACTATATGCTCATTATGCGGCCTCGAGGGAGCAATGTGTAATCACGGCGCTTCCCAGCGCTTTCTAAAGTGAGACTGCCATTCTTCGTGCTCTTGCAATGTATTTGAGGGAGCCGATTTATGTATGGGGCGTGGACGAGACCGGCAATTGCTCCGCGTGACAGATTTCTTTCCAGACATTCGCGATGCCCAATGAGGACGACCACGAAACGGGCATCGTGCAGGTACTTGACGTTGAGCGAGTTCGTGTCATCCTCGAGGCTTGTTATAATAACAAGGTCATTCCAGTCATGCTGGTATTGAACCACACACAGAGAAAGTTTTATGGTGTGCAACATGGCGACATATTTAATGCCTGGAACGCGCTGCAGGGGCCTAATATGCGTGAGCGATTGAATATTAGTGCATCGACAGGTCGGATTACCTAAATTAGACTCTTCTCCCTATGAAGAGGATTCTTTGGCTGAAATAGCCCGGGCGGAAGAGGCTGCTATCTTGGAGGATTTAGGCCTTGACGTGTATGCCAGTAGATTTCATGTTACAAACGTAAATCCTACTGACAGTGGCTTGAGTGTTAAAAGATACGCGGCACATTCGACCCAGCTCCTACACTCGGCTGTAAATGAGCGAATTTTACAAACCCCTGACCCGGATCGGCTGTCTGTTTCTGATCGCTTTCAAGCTAAACGGCTGACCAAGGCGAACCAAGCGGCCTTCACCACCTGGTTGTATACCTTTGGACCAAATTTTAGTGTGCCACCACACCATCCTGGAAATGGCACTTGGAACGACTATCAAGATTGGATGCTGGTACACGTGCATGCACTGAGGCATGTACTACGATTCTTGCCTTTACCGGAGATGGCTGTTCAAGCGGCCCCCGCTGATTGGGTTTTGGCTTGGGGGGAACACGAAGTGTACCAGCACCGACTAGACACGCTCCGACGCATCGCCGATGACTGCGACAGCGATGCCAGGGCCCGCGCTCACTGCCTAACGTGGCTAAATGAGTGCTCGACGGCGCAGTCGGTCGAAGCGTATGCTTTAGCGAGCTCTCACGACCATGGGTCGACTTAGGGCGCTACGTCGACTCTTCACTACTCCGCCCCAACCCGCCTGGTATTCCTGTCACTGATTGGTACCTCATCCATATCCTACCGTTTGCTGTCAAGGATCAGAAGTACACCATCATGTGTCGGGCTCCTGGAGCCGCGAGCGCAATCTGGTATTTACACTTTCCAGCAATAGTGGAGCTGTGCCAAGCGATCACGACCTCATCTGATTGGAGCAAGGTACTGAAGCTCCCGCTTGGAACGGCCGCGTGTCGCTTTACGCATGGATTAGCGTCTGCAGTAGCCGCAGACGCTTCTCATGTGCCGCGTAAATAAACGTGGCCCAGCTGAATTCCGTCAGGAAGGGGGTGAGAAGCCCTCCTTGTTTGAGTTTTACCCGGTTCTTTCTTCTCAGGACCGGATGCACACCCTTCGATCCGATTTTGACATTTTTCGCGCTGCTCGGCGGAAAGATCGGCGCCGTAGGGAACGTGAGGACTTTCAACTCGTCCGCGCTCATCGACGAATGGAGATTCTACACCCGGCCGACCGGATTATGGCCCTGCTGTAACGGGGTGAATCGTTACATAACAATTTATAAGAAATTGTTAATAGAATATAACTATAAGAGTTATATTCTCAGAATATTGTCATAAGGACAATATTCTGTAGCACTTCCAAGTAGTTCCTAATTGGTTGATATAGGCCATTATATCAACCAACGAAGACGCGCCACGACAGACGCACGCAATGAGTGGTGAGCAGATAACTGATTTACACATTTGTATTTAGACATAGTTAGATGAAGATAAATAGTGATTTATTGCAGACATTAACTATTATAAATACAGTTCTACTTTTTACTCTAACCGAGTACTCGCTTCTTCTTACCGTCTTCCTCTGCACGTACGAGTGTACGTGAAGTTACGAGGCACCGCCTTATTCTGTTATCAGAATAAGTAGCTTGTACTGTCACCAGTACAAGCTTCAGGGTGCCCCGTTACACCTGGTAGCACTTCGTAGTCCGTCCAAGGACCGCGTTCACATCCAACATGAATATGTTGGATGATGAAGATGACCAAAGCTTTCACGCTACGCGTGACGGCTACTCCCATTTGAGCGATGTCGAATGGGATGCGGTTGAACGAATGGGTTCGACCATGGGCATCCATGCTGTTAGCGTCATGCTAGAGGCTCTCAATAGAGATGCCCAACATGCTACTATCGCCAAGTTCATTCAAAATGAACTTGACGCAGAACGCGAGAAAGTAGCCTTGCTTCACCAACAAGGTTCTCAACAAGCAGAGTTGTTGAGAGAACAAGGTGCTCAACAGTTTGAACTGTTGAGACAGCAGCAAGCTGCTGCTGGCGGGTCGATGCACTCGCGTCGACCCGAGACTTTGAAGATTGACATCTCAAAGTATAGGGGGTCGAAGAAGACTCCCTCTTGAGATGGTTCGTCGAATTGGATGACGCCATAAGGGCGCGTCGCATCGACGACGGGGATATGCAAGTTGCATTTGCCCAGTCAAATCTGGCAGGACGTGCCAAGACTTGGGCACTGGGGCTCAAGCTGCACGACCCATATGCGTTTGGGTCGTTGGAAGTCTTCAAGTCGCGGCTCAGACAAACGTTTGAACCGCCTAGAGCTGAGTTCAGAGCTCGAACCGAACTCTTGAAGCTCAAGCAGGGTAAGCGTGATGTGCACGCTTACGCTCAACATATACGACATCTCACGAGTTGTATAAGTTCCAATCCGGTGGATGAACACACGTTGGTTTCGGTGTTCATGCAGGGTCTTGCGGATGGTCCCGTCAAGACTCACCTGTTCCGGCTTGAACTAGATTCACTAGAACAAGCCATTTCAATTGCGGAGCAGGAAGACTTCAGTCTGAGACAGGCTCGCGCCAGCTCGACATCATATCGTCAACCGAGACGATATGACAACGGAGGTCCAGAGCCGATGGAACTCTGTTATGTAGAGAGCGAGAAGGCTCGCTCTACAGGCTACAAGAAGTTGCAGAGATGCAACAGATGTCAAAAGACAGGACACTACGCTTACGAGTGTAGTGCCCCTCGTCCAGTGTCTCGCGACACTGGGCGTAGTGACCGTCCACCCATGAGAAAGGGGCAGGGACGAGGGTCCGCAGTTGGTGCAAAGACGCAACAACGGGATGGACCGTCAAAAAACGGACAGGATCAGTAGGTGCGGAGCACCCTACTGATCCAGCAACGTCAAGAGAATTTGTAGGCCTCTTGACGAAGGTTGCTCCCAACACACAGACATTGTGCGTTGCTGCTCTAGGTAATGAGATCTCACTCATTACCTTGAAACTCGAAGTGACGAATAAGTTGTCCCTTCGAGCTCTAGTCGATTGTGGGGCGTCCAACAATTTTGTGCGACGCCAATCGCTAGAAGATGGTCACTTTAAATTCAGTGAATGTGACACACCTCCTACGAGGATGACGGTACGCCTTGCGACAGGCGCATCCGTAACCGTCATGAAGCGTATAGTGAAGATTCACTATACGCTAGAAGATACCCAATATGACGATGACTTTATCGTATTGGATTTGGATGACAAATTAGATGTCATCCTTGGAATACCGTGGCTCAGAAGGTACGAACCACGGGTAAACTGGCAACATCGGACAGTAACGATGCCTGCCGCTTGTTCATCAGATGGCCATCTGATGAACGTTTTGGAGCGTCCACAAGCGTGTGGATGTACTACGAGTGAGTGCGATGGCCTCACTTGTGGTACGGTCGTTAGTACGACTGCACAAAACCTTAGTGTACCAAACGGTTACACTTCGGAGCAAAGTTCCGGCGGCTGTGAGGAAACACAGGCTGCGCCGAAGGTCCACCACTCGAATAAGTCGGGTGGACTGGGACAAAGATGTATCCCTAGAGGGGAACATCTAGAAGAGAAACAATCGATCGCTCAGGTTAAGCGAAACGATAATCCTAGATCGACTGGAGAGTCTTTCGTAGAGGATCTCGCTGTGGTTGCGCAACCCCAGCTAGAGGAAGTAAAGGGAATAAGTCCCAAGATTACAAATACGGCGGAAATAAGTTCCCCGAAACCCGCGGGAATAAGTCCCCGGGAAGACGAAGGAATAAGTCCTTCGAAGCCTGAGGGAATAAGTCCCCAGGAAATGACAGAGACATTGAATGTCATAGTCAATAACGGATCATGTGTAGGCGCTTATACACTTGATCTGATTGCGCCTCCGAAGTTAACTTCGGAGATCACTCAGTTGCCAACGCTCGAACATAAAAGGTTCTTGCGTGATCTGCGTAGTGGCAAAGTCAAGCAGATCTGCATACTCGTCGCTGACGACGAGTGTGTAACCGACATAAGGTCAGCAACAGTGTTTACTGAGAACGAGAGAGTTCTCAGTAGTTCATCTATGGACGAGAGTGTCCTAGATGAAAAGACACGAATTGAGCGATATGAGTCCCAATCATGGGAATCGCTCAAGGAAAATCCTCTCTATGAAGATTTGGTTGAATTCAAGGATGTATTCCCTGAAACTGTTCCGTGCGAATTACCGAAGGATAAAGGTATTCGACACGAAGTCGAGCTTAAACCAGGCTCGAAGTACTGTGTCATGAAGCAGTGGCCACTGCCTCGTGAACAAGTACTTGCGATCGACAAGTTCTTTGCCGATCGTTTAGCAGCGGGCCATGTGAGGGAATCAACTTCCCCACATAGCTCTCCGACCTTCTGTGTGCGAAAAGCAACAGGAGGGTGGCGGATAGTGCACGCGTTTAACAAATTGAACGCTGCAACGGTACCGGCTCAGACGCCGATACCGAGGAAGGACGTAATTATTGATGGTATGTCAAAGAGTACCATCTTTTCGTCCATGGATTTGATGGATGGCTTCTATCAAATCCTAATGCGGGAACGGGATATACCCTATACCGCAGTTAGCACGCCTAGCGGCATGCTCTGGGAATGGCTAGTAATGCCACAAGGGCTCAGTAATGCCCCTGCCACGTTCAACAGGTGTGTATCACATCTGTTGAGGCCAGTACGAGAATTCGCGCCGAGTTATTTCGATGACGTATTCATCCATAGTCGAGCTATGGATGGAAAGTCGGACGTTGAGGTTCACAAGTACCACGTCCGACAAGTTCTTACAATCATGCGAAAGCATCAATTGTATGCAAACCTCAAGAAGTGTATATTTGCAGCAAGCGAAATACCACTTCTTGGGTGCATCGTTGGTAAGAACGGTGTACGTCCTGATCCCGAAAAGATCAAGGCGATCACCGACTGGCCCGTGCCGGTCGATGTCAAAGGTCTTCGAAAATTCCTTGAGCTAGCGGCGTATTTGCATAAGTATTCACGCAATTACGCCGAGATGACTGTGCACCTCTCTCGTTTGTTGAAAAAGAACGAGAGGTGGTTATGGAACGCTGAATGTCAACGCTCCTTTGAGGGTATCAAGCAGAGCTTGATACAATCCCCAGTCCTAGCAATAGCCGATCAGGACAGGCCATTTCATGTGGTCTGTGATGCCAGCGATTTCGCAATCGGCTGTGCATTAATGCAGTACGACCTTGAAGGCGTTGAACGCGTCGTCTGCTATCAGTCGCGTCAGCTGCAACCAGCTGAGCGGAACTATCCAGTGCATGACAAGGAACTCCTTGCCATGAAGTATGCACTCGCGAAGTTCAGAGTCTATCTATTAGGAGATAGACCCTTCGTTGTTTACACTGACCATGCGTCCTTACGCACGGCAGTGAACAGCCCGCACCTTTCACAACGAATGGCGCGGTGGTTGTCATTCTTTGCAGAATACAACTTTACGGTCGAGTACAAACCAGGACGACTTAATGTCGTCGCTGATGCACTCTCACGTCGTCCCGACTTTGAAACAGTCGCGAAACCCAACAGTGAGACAGTCACTGTTGCGGTTATGACGTCCTCAGTTCCATCTACAACGTTGTATGATGATGTGAGGCGGGCATACGCCCAAGATGGTGAGATAGTGAAGTTGTTGTCACATCTCTCCCAACCATCCCGAGAATCGTTGAAACGATTGTCGTCTGCGTATCGATCTGCATCAGATCGATACACTACTCGTAACGGTTTACTGTATTATACAGCCGTTTCTGGTGACACACCACGTGTTGTCATTCCAGATGATACTGATCTGCGTTTGCGGATCATGTTCGAGTATCACGATGCTCCTATAGGAGGACATCGTGGCCGAGAGAAAACATATCTCACGGTAAGTCGAGACTTTTACTGGCCCCGCCAGTATCAGTTTGTGCGAAAGTATGTTCGCGCATGCAAAGTCTGCCAACGAGTGAAGTCAAGTCCTTCACTGCGTGCACCTTTACAGCCTCTACCGGTTCCGGCTGAGTGCTGGGAATCCATCTCAATGGATTTCGTCTTCGGGTTACCCAAAGACGCACGCGGGAATACGGGTATTCTCGTATTTGTTGACAGATTCAGCAAAATGGTACACCTTGTGGCTGTACCAGAGACAATCACGGCAAGTGGCTGTGCTTGTGTCTTTATTGACACCATCTTCCGACTTCATGGGTTGCCCCGTGAACTCGTATCAGACAGAGATCCACGATTCACTGCTGATTTCTGGCGTTCCGTATTCAAATCACTCGGAACGCGCTTGAAGATGTCAACATCTGATCATCCAGAGTCAGATGGTCAGACGGAACGTGCCAATCGTGTCCTTGAAGAGATACTTCGAGGATACGTACACTCCTTTAAGAGTTGGAGTGAGTTTTTGCCGATGGTAGAGTTTGCCATCAACAACTCGGTGCATGCGTCCACGACACATACACCGTTTTACGTGAATGGCTTGCGCCATCCGCGTGTACCCACCTTACTAGAGTGTAACTCTGGTTTAAGGGGGGAGGGACTCGCGCGAGCAAAAACCGATTTGGTTCACGCTCATCACGCTCTGACGAAGAAGTCATTGCGTTTGATGCCGATATCGATAACATCGATATCGAAGAAGATGATGCCAGTGAGAGTGCGGAAGCCCTCACTGAAGACAATGATGCCAGTGAGAGTGCGGAAGCCCTCACTGAAGAAAAGGTTGTTGTTGCTGCAGTGCGCTCACAGCACACTGAAGCTAACGAGTCATCAGATGAGTTCATACTGGCTCGTGAAACGGTAGTCCGTTTTGTGCAAGACTCCATCGCCGAAGCGGTGGATAAGCAAAAGCAAAACGCTGACAAGAATGGAAGGGCAAACACTCTTTTATTTAATAAAGGTGACTTAGTCCTACTGTCTACGGTTAATCTACCAAAACATGTAGTGACTAACTTGGGTAGCAGTAAACTACTACCCAAGTACATTGGCCCATTTCGTGTATTGCACCGCCTAGGCAATGCATACACGATCGAGTTACCACGTAAGATGCGAACGCATCCCACGTTTTACGTTGGTCGGCTTAAGCCGTACCATCAGTACGCTGCTTCTTCCGATGAAGAACGCCCTTGCGCTCAAGCATCTCGCAGAGAGCCTTGTGCTCCCGATGGTGGGCATCAACAAGGGTCTGAAGAGCAGTTATCTCAGCCCGAGACCGATCAACAATCCCACGAGCTACCCTTAGCTCGTCACGAAGAGATGTCAGAGATCTCTCGTTCTCAAGCTGAGCAAAGGCAAACTCAGCTCGATGCTTCGAGGCAGTGTCCACCATCTGGAGACGCCTATTCCGCTCATGCTCGAGATCGTCGCGTAACCCTTGCGTTACGCGATCAAAGAAGCTCTCGGGAACACACCGATCCACATGATCGTGTGGAGAGCGTCTTTCCTCCTCCTCCACCTCCATTAGAGGACTCTCGCGGTGGCCAGCGCTATCTAGTAGAGCAGCTGTTGAACCACCGCGACGTGAACGGACGTCGGACGAGTTACCTCGTCCGGTGGCGCGGCTATCCCCCGTCCTGGGATTCTTGGGAGCCCCGCTCCCAATTGATGGTTGACGTACTGGGTCTGGTCGAGCAGTACGACGCGACACATCCTGTGCCGCAGAAGGACCGCCGGAGAAAGTCTTCCCGGCACGGTCGTAAAGGGATTTCAGGTTGTCAATCCCTTCGTACATCTCAGTAGAGACACGTACGCGCCACCACGGGCTGGTAAGGAGGTAAGCCTCCTTAGGTGCTCGTGCAGAGTTGTTCACACAACATGGGCACGAGTCTCCCCAAGAGAGGCAGGGTAATCCTTTCTCCCTTGACAGACGATGCAGCTTATAGCGTGCACCTGTCGGGGTTCGCTTTTCAAACTTATCACGAGCTTTGATAAGTTTGTCGTTCCAAGCGTCACGACCTACATCCTCGAGATTATGGATGTAGGCGTTCCACGCCTGAAGTAGTGAGGGACCATCACGTTTGTGATTCCCACTGTACCATCGATGTCTGAAGAAAGCATCGATGAAGAACTCATTCTCAGCGCGATAGTCTTTCGCGCTGGGGTCAAGGTGATGGATCCTTGACGAATCGAACAATCGTGTTCGATAACGATCACTCGTCGTCGCCGACAAGTGATCCATGACAGATTTAGGAGGCATCCATGCCTTCTTTTCTGGAGCGAGACGCAACACATTGCGGTCCCGCTCTTCCTGCGACGTGCCGACAGAAGTACTGGCACCTCGCTGTGAAGTGGTGTCCATTGGAGAAACGACACCACTATTAGCGCCCGAGTCTCGCGACCTCGAGCGCCTTCGCTTCGGCGATGGTTCATCTGACTCATCAGATGAACCAAAGATGCTGCGACGCAAAGCATCGTCCATGCCACGCTTGGCAGGCGGCTTGGATTCAATTGCCGTCGATACGGATCCGTCATCCGTATCAGGAGAGTACGAGACACCGAGCTCGTACTCTGTGAAGACACGAGTGTCTTCATGACCAGCGCCTGCATCACCAGGTGATACAGGCTGAGTCGATTCAGCAACCGATGGGATATCAGTTGCTGTAGTTTCTGCTTCGGCGTCCGCACAGAGACGTGCAGACGCGCTCTCGGCGGCCTTGCTCGCGCATCGCATGGGCTTGTTTACCATGCGATGAGATGTTGGAAAGTGGACGCGGACCAACAAGTGCAAACCCCGTCCCAAATGATTTGGGACGAGTATCCATTTAGTCAATCAGTCACTAAAGTGACTGATGGTTAAGGGGGGTGATGTAACGGGGTGAATCGTTACATAACAATTTATAAGAAATTGTTAATAGAATATAACTATAAGAGTTATATTCTCAGAATATTGTCATAAGGACAATATTCTGTAGCACTTCCAAGTAGTTCCTAATTGGTTGATATAGGCCATTATATCAACCAACGAAGACGCGCCACGACAGACGCACGCAATGAGTGGTGAGCAGATAACTGATTTACACATTTGTATTTAGACATAGTTAGATGAAGATAAATAGTGATTTATTAACAGACATTAACTATTATAAATACAGTTCTACTTTTTACTCTAACCGAGTACTCGCTTCTTCTTACCGTCTTCCTCTGCACGTACGAGTGTACGTGAAGTTACGAGGCACCGCCTTATTCTGTTATCAGAATAAGTAGCTTGTACTGTCACCAGTACAAGCTTCAGGGTGCCCCGTTACACCTGCTAACTCAAAATGTGAGAGTTTTTGGGGGCTCTGAGCAAACCCGGACCGACTGGCTCGCATCCTTTAATCAACAGTACCAAAGGGAACACTTTGACGTGGTTTTGTCCAAGAAACCCATGTGCAAGCCCAAGAGATCCACGAGATGGTTCGACAACATGCGAAACAATGGGGTTTTCGATCAGGTAATCACTGCCCGACGTTGTCCCACTGATCTTCCTCCGACGGTAGGGGTGGCGGGGTTGGAATTCTCATTCACCCACGCTCGCGTTTTCTGAACATGGTCCCTTTCGCAATATCTCATTGGTCACAGCATTTTATAGCGATTAAGGGCGATTACGAGGGACAAGCAGTGATACTCGTCAATGTGTATGCACCGACGGAAACGACGACCCGAGAGCTCTACTTTACCGGATTGCGGGACATTGTAATCCCCCAATGTAACGGGGTGAATCGTTACATAACAATTTATAAGAAATTGTTAATAGAATATAACTATAAGAGTTATATTCTCAGAATATTGTCATAAGGACAATATTCTGTAGCACTTCCAAGTAGTTCCTAATTGGTTGATATAGGCCATTATATCAACCAACGAAGACGCGCCACGACAGACGCACGCAATGAGTGGTGAGCAGATAACTGATTTACACATTTGTATTTAGACATAGTTAGATGAAGATAAATAGTGATTTATTGCAGACATTAACTATTATAAATACAGTTCTACTTTTTACTCTAACCGAGTACTCGCTTCTTCTTACCGTCTTCCTCTGCACGTACGAGTGTACGTGAAGTTACGAGGCACCGCCTTATTCTGTCATCAGAATAAGTAGCTTGTACTGTCACCAGTACAAGCTTCAGGGTGCCCCGATACACCTGGTAGCGCTTCGTAGTCCGTCCAAGGACCGCGTTCACATCCAACATGAATATGTTGGATGATGAAGATGACCAAAGCTTTCACGCTACGCGTGACGGCTACTCCCATTTGAGCGATGTCGAATGGGATGCGGTTGAACGAATGGGTTCGACCATGGGCATCCATGCTGTTAGCGTCATGCTAGAGGCTCTCAATAGAGATGCCCAACATGCTACTATCGCCAAGTTCATTCAAAATGAACTTGACGCAGAACGCGAGAAAGTAGCCTTGCTTCACCAACAAGGTTCTCAACAAGCAGAGTTGTTGAGAGAACAAGGTGCTCAACAGTTTGAACTGTTGAGACAGCAGCAGGCTGCTGCTGGCGGGTCGATGCACTCGCGTCGGCCCGAGACTTTGAAGATTGACATCTCAAAGTATAGGGGGGTCGAAGAGGACTCCCTCTTAAGATGGTTCGTCGAATTGGATGACGCCATAAGGGCGCGTCGCATCGACGACGGGGATATGCAAGTTGCATTTGCCCAGTCAAATCTGGCAGGACGTGCCAAGACTTGGGCACTGGGGCTCAAGTTGCACGACCCATACGCGTTTGGGTCGCTGGAAGTCTTCAAGTCGCGGCTCAGACAAACGTTTGAACCGCCTAGAGCTGAGTTCAGAGCTCGAACCGAACTCTTGAAGCTCAAGCAGGGTAAGCGTGATGTGCACGCTTACGCTCAACATATACGACATCTCACGAGTTGTATAAGTTCCAATCCGGTGGATGAACACACGTTGGTTTCGGTGTTCATGCAGGGTCTTGCGGATGGTCCCGTCAAGACTCACCTGTTCCGGCTTGAACTAGATTCACTAGAACAAGCCATTTCAATTGCGGAGCAGGAAGACTTCAGTCTGAGACAGGCTCGCGCCAGCTCGACATCATATCGTCAACCGAGACGATATGACAACGGAGGTCCAGAGCCGATGGAACTCTGTTATGTAGAGAGCGAGAAGGCTCGCTCTACAGGCTACAAGAAGTTGCAGAGATGCAACAGATGTCAAAAGACAGGACACTACGCTTACGAGTGTAGTGCCCCTCGTCCAGTGTCTCGCGACACTGGGCGTAGTGACCGTCCACCCATGAGAAAGGGGCAGGGACGAGGGTCCGCAGTTGGTGCAAAGACGCAACAACGGGATGGACCGTCAAAAAACGGACAGGATCAGTAGGTGCGGAGCACCCTACTGATCCAGCAACGTCAAGAGAATTTGTAGGCCTCTTGACGAAGGTTGCTCCCAACACACAGACATTGTGCGTTGCTGCTCTAGGTAATGAGATCTCACTCATTACCTTGAAACTCGAAGTGACGAATAAGTTGTCCCTTCGAGCTCTAGTCGATTGTGGGGCGTCCAACAATTTTGTGCGACGCCAATCGCTAGAAGATGGTCACTTTAAATTCAGTGAATGTGACACACCTCCTACGAGGATGACGGTACTTCTTGCGACAGGCGCATCCGTAACCGTCATGAAGCGTATAGTGAAGATTCACTATACGCTAGAAGATACCCAATACGACGATGACTTTATCGTATTGGATTTGGATGACAAATTTGATGTCATCCTTGGAATACCGTGGCTCAGAAGGTACGAACCACGGGTAAACTGGCAACATCTGACAGTAACGATGCCTGCCGCTTGTTCATCAGATGGCCATCTGATGAACGTTTTGGAGAGTCCACAAGCGTGTGGATGTACTACGAGTGAGTGCGATGGCCTCACTTGTGGTACGGTCGTTAGTACGACTGCACAAAACCTTAGTGTACCAAACGGTTACACTTCGGAGCAAAGTTCCGGCGGCTGTGAGGAAACACAGGCTGCGCCGAAGGTCCACCACTCGAATAAGTCGGGTGGACTGGGACAAAGATGTATCCCTAGAGGGGAACATCTAGAAGAGAAACAATCGATCGCTCAGGTTAAGCGAAACGATAATCCTAGATCGACTGGAGAGTCTTTCGTAGAGGATCTCGCTGTGGTTGCGCAACCCCAGCTAGAGGAAGTAAAGGGAATAAGTCCCAAGATTACAAATACGGCGGAAATAAGTTCCCCGAAACCCGCGGGAATAAGTCCCCGGGAAGACGAAGGAATAAGTCCTTCGAAGCCTGAGGGAATAAGTCCCCAGAAAATGACAGAGACATTGAATGTCATAGTCAATAACGGATCATGTGTAGGCGCTTATACACTTGATCTGATTGCGCCTCCGAAGTTGACTTCGGAGATCACTCAGTTGCCAACGCTCGAACATAAAAGGTTCTTGCGTGATCTGCGTAGTGACAAAGTCAAGCAGATCTGCATACTCGTCGCTGAAGACGAGTATGTAACCGACATAAGGTCAGCAACAGTGTTTACTGAGAACGAGAGAGATCTCAGTAGTTCATCTATGGACGAGAGTGTCCTAGATGAAAAGACACGAATTGAGCGATATGAGTCCCAATCATGGGAATCGCTCAAGGAAAATCCTCTCTATGAAGATTTGGTTGAATTCAAGGATGTATTCCCTGAAACTGTTCCGTGCGAATTACCGAAGGATAAAGGTATTCGACACGAAGTCGAGCTTAAACCAGGCTCGAAGTACTGTGTCATGAAGCAGTGGCCACTGCCTCGTGAACAAGTACTTGCGATCGACAAGTTCTTTGCCGATCGTTTAGCAGCGGGCCATGTGAGGGAATCAACTTCCCCACATAGCTCTCCGACCTTCTGTGTGCGAAAAGCAACAGGAGGGTGGCGGATAGTGCACGCGTTTAACAAATTGAACGCTGCAACGGTACCGGCTCAGACGCCGATACCGAGGAAGGACGTAATCATTGATGGTATGTCAAAGAGTACCATCTTTTCGTCCATGGATTTGATGGATGGCTTCTATCAAATCCTAATGCGGGAACGGGATATACCCTATACCGCAGTTAGCACGCCTAGCGGCATGCTCTGGGAATGGCTAGTAATGCCACAAGGGCTCAGTAATGCCCCTGCCACGTTCAACAGGTGTGTATCACATCTGTTGAGGCCGGTACGAGAATTCGCGCCGAGTTATTTCGATGACGTATTCATCCATAGTCGAGCTATGGATGGAAAGTCGGACGTTGAGGTTCACAAGTACCACGTCCGACAAGTTCTTACAATCATGCGAAAGCATCAATTGTATGCAAACCTCAAGAAGTGTATATTTGCAGCAAGCGAAATACCACTTCTTGGGTGCATCGTTGGTAAGAACGGTGTACGTCCTGATCCCGAAAAGATCAAGGCGATCACCGACTGGCCCGTGCCGATCGATGTCAAAGGTCTTCGAAAATTCCTTGGGCTAGCGGCGTATTTGCATAAGTATTCACGCAATTACGCCGAGATGACTGTACACCTCTCTCGTTTGTTGAAAAAGAACGAGATGTGGTTATGGAACGCTGAATGTCAACGCTCCTTTGAGGGTATCAAGCAGAGCTTGATACAATCCCCAGTCCTAGCAATAGCCGATCAGGACAGGCCATTTCATGTGGTCTGTGATGCCAGCGATTTCGCAATCGGCTGTGCATTAATGCAGTACGACCTTGAAGGCGTTGAACGCGTCGTCTGCTATCAGTCGCGTCAGCTGCAACCAGCTGAGCGGAACTATCCAGTGCATGACAAGGAACTCCTTGCCATGAAGTATGCACTCGCGAAGTTCAGAGTCTATCTATTAGGAGATAGACCCTTCGTTGTTTACACTGACCATGCGTCCTTACGCACGGCAGTGAACAGCCCGCACCTTTCACAACGAATGGCGCGGTGGTTGTCATTCTTTGCAGAATACAACTTTACGGTCGAGTACAAACCAGGACGACTTAATGTCGTCGCTGATGCACTCTCACGTCGTCCCGACTTTGAAACAGTCGCGAAACCCAACAGTGAGACAGTCACTGTTGCGGTTATGACGTCCTCAGTTCCATCTACAACGTTGTATGATGATGTGAGGCGGGCATACGCCCAAGATGGTGAGATAGTGAAGTTGTTGTCACATCTCTCCCAACCATCTCGAGAATCGTTGAAACGATTGTCGTCTGCGTATCGATCTGCATCAGATCGATACACTACTCGTAACGGTTTACTGTACTATACAGCCGTTTCTGGTGACACACCACGTGTTGTCATTCCAGATGATACTGATCTGCGTTTGCGGATCATGTTCGAGTATCACGATGCTCCTATAGGAGGACATCGTGGCCGAGAGAAAACATATCTCACGGTAAGTCGAGACTTTTACTGGCCCCGTCAGTATCAGTTTGTGCGAAAGTATGTTCGCGCATGCGAAGTCTGCCAACGAGTGAAGTCAAGTCCTTCACTGCGTGCACCTTTACAGCCTCTACCGGTTCCGGCTGAGTGCTGGGAATCCATCTCAATGGATTTCGTCTTCGGGTTACCCAAAGACGCACGCGGGAATACGGGTATTCTCGTATTTGTTGACAGATTCAGCAAAATGGTACACCTTGTGGCTGTACCAGAGACAATCACGGCAAGTGGCTGTGCTTGTGTCTTTATTGACACCATCTTCCGACTTCATGGGTTGCCCCGTGAACTCGTATCAGACAGAGATCCACGATTCACTGTTAATTTCTGGCGTTCCGTGTTCAAATCACTCGGAACGCGCTTGAAGATGTCAACATCTGATCATCCAGAGTCAGATGGTCAGACGGAACGTGCCAATCGTGTCCTTGAAGAGATACTTCGAGGATACGTACACTCCTTTAAGAGTTGGAGTGAGTTTTTGCCGATGGTAGAGTTTGCCATCAACAACTCGGTGCATGCGTCCACGACACATACACCGTTTTACGTGAATGGCTTGCGCCATCCGCGTGTACCCACCTTACTAGAGTGTAACTCTGGTTTAAGGGGGGAGGGACTCGCGCGAGCAAAAACCGATTTGGTTCACGCTCATCACGCTCTGACGAAGAAGTCATTGCGTTTGATGCCGATATCGATAACATCGATATCGAAGAAGATGATGCCAGTGAGAGTGCGGAAGCCCTCACTGAAGACAATGATCCCAGTGAGAGTGCGGAAGCCCTCACTGAAGAAAAGGTTGTTGTCGCTGCAGTGCGCTCACAGCACACTGAAGCTAACGAGTCATCAGATGAGTTCATACTGGCTCGTGAAACGGTAGTCCGTTTTGTGCAAGACTCCATCGCCGAAGCGGTGGATAAGCAAAAGCAAAACGCTGACAAGAATGGAAGGGCAAACACTCTTTTATTTAATAAAGGTGACTTAGTCCTACTGTCTACGGTTAATCTACCAAAACATGTAGTGACTAACTTGGGTAGCAGTAAACTACTACCCAAGTACATTGGCCCATTTCGTGTATTGCACCGCCTAGGCAATGCATACACGATCGAGTTACCACGTAAGATGCGAACGCATCCCACGTTTTACGTTGGTCGGCTTAAGCCGTAACATCAGTACGCTGCTTCTTCCGATGAAGAACGCCCTTGCGCTCAAGCATCTCGCAGAGAGCCTTGTGCTCCCGATGGTGGGCATCAACAAGGGTCTGAAGAGCAGTTATCTCAGCCCGAGACCGATCAACAATCCCACGAGCTACCCTTAGCTCGTCACGAAGAGATGTCAGAGATCTCTCGTTCTCAAGCTGAGCAAAGGCAAACTCAGCTCGATGCTTCAAGGCAGTGTCCACCATCTGGAGACGCCTATTCCGCTCATGCTCGAGATCGTCGCGTAACCCTTGCGTTACGCGATCAAAGAAGCTCTCGGGAACACACCGATCCACATGATCGTGTGGAGAGCGTCTTTCCTCCTCCTCCACCTCCATTAGAGGACTCTCGCGGTGGCCAGCGCTATCTAGTAGAGCAGCTGTTGAACCACCGCGACGTGAACGGACGTCGGACGAGTTACCTCGTCCGGTGGCGCGGCTATCCCCCGTCCTGGGATTCTTGGGAGCCCCGCTCCCAATTGATGGTTGACGTACTGGGTCTGGTCGAGCAGTACGACGCGACACATCCTGTGCCGCAGAAGGACCGCCGGAGAAAGTCTTCCCGGCACGGTCGTAAAGGGATTTCAGGTTGTCAATCCCTTCGTACATCTCAGTAGAGACACGTACGCGCCACCACGGGCTGGTAAGGAGGTAAGCCTCCTTAGGTGCTCGTGCAGAGTTGTTCACACAACATGGGCACGAGTCTCCCCAAGAGAGGCAGGGTAATCCTTTCTCCCTTGACAGACGATGCAGCTTGTAGCGTGCACCTGTCGGGGTTCGCTTTTCAAACTTATCACGAGCTTTGATAAGTTTGTCGTTCCAAGCGTCACGACCTACATCCTCAAGGTTATGGATGTAGGCGTTCCACGCCTGAAGTAGTGAGGGACCATCACGTTTGTGATTCCCACTGTACCATCGATGTCTGAAGAAAGCATCGATGAAGAACTCATGTCTCAGCGCGATAGTCTTTCGCGCTGGGGTCAAGGTGATGGATCCTCGACGAATCGAACAATCGTGTTCGATAACGATCACTCGTCGTCGCCGACAAGTGATCCATGACAGATTTAGGAGGCATCCATGCCTTCTTCTCAGGAGCGAGACGCACGACATTGCGGTTCCGCTCTTCCTGCGATGTGCCGACAGAAGTACTGGCACCTCGCTGTGAAGTGGTGTCCATTGGAGAAACGACACCACTATTAGCGCCCGAGTCTCGCGACCTCGAGCGCCTTCGCTTCGGCGATGGTTCATCTGACTCATCAGATGAACCAAAGATGCTGCGACGCAAAGCATCGTCCATGCCACGCTTGGCAGGCGGCTTGGATTCAATTGCCGTCGATACGGATCCGTCATCCGTATCAGGAGAGTACGAGACACCGAGCTCGTACTCTGTGAAGACACGAGTATCTTCATGACCAGCGCCTGCATCACCAGGTGATACAGGCTGAGTCGATTCAGCAACCGATGGGACATCAGTTGCTGTAGTTTCTGCTTCGGCGTCCGCACAGAGACGTGCAGACGCGCTCTCGGCGGCCTTGCTCGCGCATCGCATGGGCTTGTTTACCATGCGATGAGATGTTGGAAAGTGGACGCGGACCAACAAGTGCAAACCCTGTCCCAAATGATTTGGGACGAGTATCCATTTAGTCAATCAGTCACTAAAGTGACTGATGGTTAAGGGGGGGTGATGTAACGGGGTGAATCGTTACATAACAATTTATAAGAAATTGTTAATAGAATATAACTATAAGAGTTATATTCTCAGAATATTGTCATAAGGACAATATTCTGTAGCACTTCCAAGTAGTTCCTAATTGGTTGATATAGGCCATTATATCAACTAACGAAGACGCGCCACGACAGACGCACGCAATGAGTGGTGAGCAGATAACTGATTTACACATTTGTATTTAGACATAGTTAGATGAAGATAAATAGTGATTTATTGCAGACATTAACTATTATAAATACAGTTCTACTTTTTACTCTAACCGAGTACTCGCTTCTTCTTACCGTCTTCCTCTGCACGTACGAGTGTACGTGAAGTTACGAGGCACCACCTTATTCTGTCATCAGAATAAGTAGCTTGTACTGTCACCAGTACAAGCTTCAGGGTGCCCCGTTACACCCAAGGGACTCACCTCTACGTTGATGGGGATTTAAACTCCACTCTCCACCCTGACCATGGTTGCAGCTACAGTAGTCTCACGAACCATGACTCGCCGGCACTCAGGCTGTTGCTGGAAAATTGGGTGCTAACTGACTCAACCCTTTACGCTATGCCGCGATTACAAGAGAAAAAGGATATGCACCAGTACCGCACTAATTACCATACTTATGAGTATACGGTGCCGGGACATGGAAGAGCTTCAAGTCGGCTAGACCGTTATTACGTGAATGATGATGCCCGTTATTGGGCGCTAACTACGGAACTAGACAGATACGGGCTCACTGGAGACCACAAAGGAGTCATACTTCATCTCCGAGACCCCGCAAACCCAGTAAGAATCGAAAAGGAACCGAGAGTTTTTCTTGTCCGTCCGTATGCTCAGACACGGGTAGATGACTACGTCCGGTCTCAATTAAATCTGCTCTCCACCACCATGAGCCACCCCGATATGTTGGCGGCAGAGGCGGCCACTAAATGGGTCTCCTTTAAGCATTCTCTGGTTGAGGGCATTCTATCCCGCCAACACGAGGCGAAGAAAAGTCTAACCAATACGTATCGCAAAAAGATAAGACGACTTTATCGACGTTATGATCGACTGCAGGACATACTTGCCGCGTCGGACTTGAGAGGGCGACCTGATAGTACCCTAATTGATCATAATGACGGGATTCAAGAGCTAGAGCGGGTCATTGCGACCACTAAACGGAACTGGCTTCGATCCAAGCAGCGACGGCTTTTTCGACAACATACCTTGGCGTAGGGGACAGACTACTAAGGATTTTTTTAGGCGTATTTCGTGTAAGTTCGGGGACAATGTCATCCCCGTTCTAACACCGGTAACTGACCAACCTTCCCGCGACCAGCATGACAAGGCAAACATACTCGCGGACGCGTGGAGTCCAATTCTCAACGGGCCAGCGGCAGCCGCCCCGCCGGCATCCATAACAGACTGGATGGCTCGGGGCCTCTCTGACGACCTAGGCTGTCTGGAGATGAATAATCTATTTACGACGACGACGGTAACTAATGCCATCAAGTCACTTAAAAGGGGAAAGGCGTGCGGGCCCGATCGCCTCGGCAATGACTGGTATATCCAGTATTCCGACCTTCTGATTCCGTTGCTCCTGCACATGTTTACTTCGTGGTATAACGCGAACTTATTCCCTGTCTCTATTCTGGAGACGGACGTATTCTGCCTAAAAAAAGCAGGGAAAGGTAGTAACCCGCTCAATTACCGCCCCTTATCACTGCTTAACTCTGATTACAAGCTGATGACGCGGATCATTGCGACCCAGTTGCGGGGCACCCTCACCGGCGGATCCACTTGCACCAACATGGATTTGTGCCGAACAGGAGTATTCACTCGGTTATAGACTACTTTCACGCAGCCCAAGACGTCGCCTTACACACGGAAGATTTCCGTAATGCGGCAGTCCTCTTATTGGATTTTGCTAAAGCATATGATACGTTGGACCGGGCACATCTTCTTGCAGCACTCAGGCAACACGGATACCTAGCCATTTAGTGGATGTCATCCAGTCCCTTCATCACGGAACCTCCGGCTGGTTTCTAGCCAACGGGACTCGCTCGCGCAAGATACCGATTACCAGAGGTATTCGCCAAGGATGCCCACTGGCTCCACTACTCTTCATCTTGGCATTGGAGCCACTTTATCAAAAGCTGGATGACCAAACGGGTTTCGAGAAAATCCTGCTACAGTCCTCTACGAACAAGAAAACGTTAAAAGTCGCAGGGTATGCGGATGATACGGCCATATACGTTAAGACGCCAGCCGAAATCCCGAAGGTTCTCGCTACAAAAGCCCTTTTTGGCGAGGCCTCGGGGTTGCGGCTCAACATTTCAAAAACGTTGGCTATTGCTTTGTACCCAGACGGACTACTTCCGGATACTACGTGGCCGTGGCCGATAAAACTTCAAGGTGTCACGGTCTATACACGCTATCTTGGTCTCCAGGTAGGATGCGGAGGAGGAGCCGATCACTCTTGGGCTCTTGCTGAGACTCAACTTCGGTCGAGGCTAAGGTTAGCAAGCCATAAGACACTTACCGTGGCAAAACGAGCCACAATGGCGAAGGCCATCATCATTTTCAAGCTACTTTACGTGGCACGCCATGCGTGGCCGTCCACCGCAACGGTAAAACGTTTTACCAAGTTTATTAAAGCTTACGTTTGGCATGGATATTATGGCGACCTCGATAGTCGTTGTTCGACCTGGCTGAATGAGCGTGTTGCCGGCCTTTCCAGCAAGGAGGGGAGGGGCTAGCTATTCCCCAACTCTACGCTGAATTACTAGCTATGGCTGCAATCACCGTGGAAAAATGGAGCTCTACTGCGCGGGGTACGGATATGCTCGTAGGTGACATTCTGGTGGCCTCGCAGAATCTGCCAAACTTACACCCCACCAGCTGTACGATCGGATACACGGCCCGTCGTTTCTCGGGTTTTCGGGTTGGGAACACGGTGTGGACAGCGGGGGACGCATGATGAACGAGCATGGTCTCCCACGCCCGACACCCGAGCACATGACCGTTGTAGCAGAGTTTGCGACCCTTGTGGATGCGGCTCTTCCATTGTGTCTTCGGTGGGAACACAACACCTGCTCACTCGACATTTCGTCACTTCTTGGTGCCAACCTTGCACGCTTCCGTAAATTTCTTCGAGCTACTTACGAACCGATGGTGGAGCAAGGGTTGCCGTTATTAGAGCTCCGTTTTTTTTTGCTACTCGATGAGAGCGGCAACCCCTTGCCAGACTCGGACAAATGGATCCAGGAGCTGTCTTCAGGCCCTGTCAGCAATTAAATTTTCTGGGCATCGATTTCTGGGTCGTCTCTCGTCTTTACAATACGACGAATTAAGCCAAGTCCCCGTTTCAGACCCATTCTGGTTGCATTGATTGCCAATTTTACTGAAATTATGCATGCTCGGAGGCCCGAGACTTTAATCCCGATCGTGACAGTGCCTTCTGACGCCCCTGTGACGTATGGCTCGTTTCGGAGAGACGAGACGATGGTGGTGTCCGTTTTATTATTACGACGGACGGTACACACACAGCTCACACCTTTTTTGCCTCTTCGTGGGACGAGGCACTGCTCGTCATTCAGCAGTGGGCTGGGGGGACCTATCAAGTCTGTAAAGTGGGACCTCACCCGGCTTTACACAGGGCGGTGGAGATTAGAATACCCCGAGGACACTTAACGTGGTCCAGAGCGCATTACAAATAGGCGGTCTTAGCTGAGGCCCGGCGGATAGGGCTGCAGGAGGTCAAACACCGGCAATTGGCCTGGTCGGGCGATAGTATGCGGTTAGGGGAGGCACTGAACACTATCTCGTGGGCGAAACTTCGACGCATAACTGGTGGTACGGTTTGGGCAGAATAGCTATGGCATCGCATTAAGCTGAGAGCCACTTCCATCTGGGACTCGCAAAGACAGGTTCCGGGGTGCCCCTTACCGGAGTGTCTTCACACTTACGCGAACTATTCGCACCAATGGTGGTACTGTACAGCAGCGCAGACTCTGTGGCGGGTCGTTGCAGAACCATGGGGGAGGCTAGGCTTAGCGGACCCGTCTGGGGACTTACAGGCAATTTTTAGCCTCAGTTTACCTCAGGTACCCAGGGGTATCTGGATCTACGTGAGGCGCTTATATGGTCACTTGCCGTCGGATCGGAGGCAAGGAATACGTAGCTGGTGTTTCGATATATTAGAGGACTTTTGGGTTCTTGGTGTCACGCACACCCTGCAAGCCATTTGGGCTCGTCGGTGTAAATGCAGGGATGGCGCCCTGGACAACTCTTCCTACCGGGCGAAGGCAATGCTTTTCGGCCGATTACGACAGGGCTACCTGACACTACGTGGTCTTACCATGGCGACAACTTCTCCTGATCCCCGAGCGGCGGCTGATTTGGCTTACACGGCATTCGAAGACACTGTGACAAAAGAAGTGCCACAAATGTCTCCGCTAGCCGAGGACAGCTCCGCCGTGCTTTTCTTTAATGGTGGGATTCGTGGCAATCCCGGCCCGGGTGGTGCGGGCGCTATTATAATTACAAATTTGGGTCTTTAGAATCGGCCGGGGTGCGTTGAATGTGCAGCGTATCCCTCGCGGCAAGCACTACAACACACAATGCGGCAGCATACAAAGCTCTCCTTTTTGGGCTTCGCAAGGCGTTGGAGTACCATCTACAACGCCTACACGTCGTTGGGGACAGTGACCTGATTCTTGGACAGCTACGGTGCAGGAGGCCACCGCAGGCTCAACATCTCAAAGATCTGTACAGGCAATGTCGATTGGTGGGGGACCGGCTGGGCGTGGCCAGGTGGACTCATCACCTTCGACACTTTAACAAGATGGCGAACGCCACGGCAAAGATCGCGATGGATTCAGGACGCAGTATACAGGTTCTCAGTCCTGAAGTGGCACTGTTGCCACCCGAATGGGCGGTCGTTACGACCTACTTACGTAGCGACCTGGGGCACTGGCATGACACGCTATGAGATACGACTAGACATGCCGATAGACAGGGGGACGACCCTTGGTAAGCAACCTTGGGTTGTTGGGCTAACACTATTGGTAGTTAGCACAGCGGCGGGGGATATGTAGGCCCCTACCGGACGGGCATTTTCGGGTCGTTAGTTTCTCTAAATGACTGCAATGTACCAAAAAACAAAAAAAAAATCATGTAGTGGGCTATCCCGTTACACCTACCAACTGAAGGGTTGCTTATTATTTTACAAAGTCACAACGGACATAATGATTCAAGTATTTTCGCAGCGAGTTTTGCCGTCGTCGAGTGGAAGTGTTGGATATAACGATGAACACGTCAGCTTTCATAGATGGCAACGAGCATGCATTTACAAACAAGTGCAGATAAGAGATGATGAGTTTGACCAGAATCTTTTGTACAGACTTGACTGTTTCTCGTGTGTAGACCCCGCAAACCGATAAAAATTTGCATCTGATAGTCAATCTGGATCTATTGTTCGGCAATATCGCATGTGTCATCGCACCTCAAAGAACGCGCCAGCCCGATCCTTTGCACCTCACTACTTTCTATACGTAATCCGAAGAGGACAACAGACACAAAGAAAATGAAAGGATACTATTTATGCGGAAAAAAGATGAATTATCTTGGCGTGAGCAAAAGCATAAATCGAACGCAAATTTAAGAACTATAAATAAATATCAAAACCAAAATCACCACATGTTTTTCTTAAAAAGGGTAGCGGTGACCGAACCATTTCCAATATCGTCTAATTCTGGGTGTGTTGTTACCTAATTTGGTTTTACTGCTGGCAACGAACAACAATGTAGCGACGATCGAGTAATTCCTTTAAGGAATATGTATTGTTTGCTTTGAATAACCGCAATTTCCATTGAAGCGTCTTTCTTTTTAATGCTTTAAAACCATGAACCGCGGCAAACTCACCACAAATCACATTGAGTGAAATCTTTCAGGACGTTCACAAGGCCGGAAGGACGAATATCGACGCATCGGGTTCATACTCTGCTCTGTATGCCAAGTGCATCTCTCAGTAGAGCGCAATTAGGCGATATTTCGTGGACAGCTATCGTCCACAGTTGGGAGTGCGTCTGCATTTTGGGAAAGCGGCCTGCGGCAGCTCAAGGTGATCGCTCTACACGAACATCGGTCGGCGATCACTGCTGTCACAGAGCGCGTCTCCTCGTCTGTATTGAATTTATTCGGCAAGATCCGCAAGGACACCCGACTTTATGGGACATCAGTCACGACAAGCCACCAACATCTGCGCTTGTATCCTGGCTCAGTACTTTTCAGACATTTTGTTCATGTTAACATGTGCAGAGACGATCGTGAAACTCACCCTCCTCACCATTGAGTGAAATGTAAATAGTAAATTTGAACCCAGCCAAGAAGCTTTCTTAAAAAAAATTTGGTCCACTGAATCGAACCAGAGACCCACTGATTAGTGTCAATCTAGTCAAATCATGGGCTCCACCCGTATACAGACTGATTTGAGATTAATAGTCTAACACGAACCATGTAGGATTACTTCGCGTATGTGACCATTCATTTACACAGACTGGCTGCAGTGACCAGTGTCGACGTAAATATTCGATGATTTTGTCCTGTTGAAGATCACAATGCGCGCCATCACAATCGAGGCATAAACGTATGTCCAGTCATGCAGAGCGTGTAACAAAGCACCCTCAAGCTTGTACTGATGACAGTACAAGCTACTTATTCTGATGACAGAATAAGGCGGTGCCTCGTAACTTCACGTACATTCGTACGTGCAGAGGAAGACGGTAAGGAGAAGCGAGTACTTGGTTAAAGTAAAAAGTAGAACTGTATTTAGTATAGTTAATGTCTGCAATAAATCACTATTTATCCTCATCTAACTATGTCTGAATACAAATGTGCATATCAACTATCTGCTCACCACTCATTGCGTGCGTCTGTCGTGGCGCGTCTTCGTTAGTTGATGTAATGGCCTATATCAACCAATTAAGAACTACTCGTAAGTGCTGCAGAATATTTGTCCTTATGACAATATTCTGAGAATATAACTCTTATAGTTATATTCTATAACAACTTCTTATAAATTGTTATGTAACGATACACCCCGTTACATCACCCCCCCCCTAACCATCAGTCACTTTAGTGACTGATTGACTAAATGGATACTCGTCCCAAATCATTTGGGACAAGGTTTGCACTTGTTGGTCCGAGTCCACATTCCAACAGTTTCATCGCATGGTAAACAAGCCCATGCGATGCGCGAGCAAGGCCGCCGAGAGCGCGTCCGCACGTCTCTGTGCGGACGCCGAAGCAGAAACCGCAGCAACTGATGTCTCATCGGTTGCTGAAACGACTCAGCCTGTGTCACGTGGTGATGCAGGCGCTCGTCATGAAGATACTCATGTCTTCACAGAGTATGAGCTCGGTGTCTCATACTCTCCCGATACGGAAGATGGCTCTGTATCGAAGGCGGTCGAAACCAAGCCGCCTGCCAAGCGTGGCATGGATGATGCTATGCGTCGTAGCATCTTTGGTTCATCTGATTCATCAGACGAACCATCGCCGAAGCGAAGGCGCTCGAGGTCGCAAGACTCGGGCGCTAACAGTGGTGTCGGTTCTCCAATTGACACCACTTCGCAACGAGGTGCCAGTACTTCTGTCGGCACATCGCAGGAAGAGCGGGACCGCAATGTGTTGCGTCTCGCTCCCGAGAAGAAGGCATGGATGCCTCCTAAATCTGTCATGGATCACTTGTCGGCGACGACGAGTGATCGTTATCGAACACGATTGTTCGATTCGTCAAGGATCCATCAACTTGACCCCAGTGCGAAAGACTATCGCGCTGAGAATGAATTCTTCATCGATGCTTTCTTTAAACATCGATGGTACAGTGGGAATCACAAACGTGATGGTCCCTCACTACTTCAAGCGTGGAACGCCTACATCCATAACCTTGAGGATGTAGGTCGTGACGTTTGGAACGACAAACTTATCAAGGCTCGTGATAAGTTTGAGAAAAGAACCCCGAGGTGCACGCTAAAGCTGCATCTTCTGTCTAGGGAGAGTGGGTTACCCTGCCTCTCTTGGGGAGACTCGTGCCCTTGTTGTGTAAACAACTCTGCGCGCGCACCTAAGGAGGCTTACCTCCTTACTAGCCCGTGGTGGCGCGTACGTATCTCTAGTGAGACGTACGAAGGACTTGACAACCTGAAATCTCTTTACGACCGATGCCGGAAAGACTTTCTTTAGCGGTCCTTCTGCGGCACAGGATGTGCCGCGTCGTACTGCTCAACCAGACCCAGTACGTCAACCATCAGTTGGGAGCGGGGCTCCCAAGTATCCCAGGACGGGGGATAACCGCGCCACCGGACGAGGTAACTCATCCGACGTCCGTTCACATCGCGGTGGTTCAACAGCCGCTCAATCAGATAGCGCTAGCCACCGCGAGAGTCTTCCAAAGGAGGTGGAGGAGGAGGGAAGACGCTCTTTAAGCTATCATGGGGATCCGTGTGTTCCCGAGAGCTTCTTTGATCGCGTAACGCAAGGGTTACGCGACGATCTCGAACATGAGCGGGACATGCATCTTCAACTGGCGGACGCTGTCTTGAAGTATCGAGCTGAGTTTGCCTTTGCTTAGCTTGAGAACGAGAGATCTCTGACATCTCTGCGTGACGAGCTAAGGGTAGCTCGTGGTGGATATTGACCGGTCTCGGGCTGAGATAACTGCTCTTCAGAGCCTTGTCGAAATCCACTATCGGGAGCACAAGGCTCTTTGTGAGGTGCTTGAGCGCAAGGGCGTTCTTCATCGGAAGAAACAGCGTACTGATGGTAATTCTTAAGCCGACCAACGTAAAACGTGGGATGCGTTCGCATCTTACGTGGCAGTTCGATCGTGTATGCGTTTGCCTAGGCGATGCAATACACGAAATGGGCCGATGTACTTGGGCAGAAGTTTACTACAACCCACGTTAGTCACTACATGCTTTGGTAGGTTAACCGTAGACAGTAGGACTAAGTCACCTTTATTAAATAATATAGTGTTTGCCCTTCCATTCTTGTCAGCGTTTTGCTTTTGCTTATCCATCGCTTCGGCGATGGAGTCTTGCACCGTACGAAGTACCGTTTCACAAGCCAGTATGAACTCATCGGATGACTCGTTAGCTTCAGTACGCTGTGAGTGCACTGCAGCAACATCAATCTTTTCTTCAGTGAGAGCTTCCTCGCTCTCACTGGCATCATCTTTTTCGATATCGATGTTATCGATATCGGCATCAAACGCAACGACCTCTTAGTCAGAGCGTGATGAGCGTGAACCAAATCGTTTTTTGCTCGCGCGAGTCTTCTTTTGCTCGAGCAAGTCTTCTTTTGCTCGAGCGAGTCTTCTTTTGCTCGAGCGAGCCTTCTTTTGCTCGCGCGAGTCTCCCCCCCCTTAAACCAAAGTTACACTCGAGTAAGGTGGGTACACGCGGATGGCGTAAGCCATTCACGTAAAACGGTGTATGTGTCGTGGACGCATGCACCGAGTTGTTAATGGCAAACTCTACCATTGGCAAAAACTCACTCCAACTCTTAAAGGAGTGGAAGTATCCTCGAAGTATCTCTTCGAGGACATGCTCGTTCCGTCCGACCATCTGACTCTGGATGATCAGATGTCGACATCTTGAAGCGCGTTCCGAGTGATTTGAACACGGAACGCCAGAAATCAGTAGTGAAGCGTGGATCTCTGTCTGATACGAGTTCACAGGGCAACCCATGAAGTCGGAAGATGGTGTCGATAAAGACACAAGCACAGCCACTTGCCGTGATTGACTCTGGTACATCCACTAGGTGTACCATTTTGCTGAATCTGTCGAAAAATACGAGAGCACCCGTATTTCTGCGTGCGTCTTTGGGTAACCCGAAGACAAAATCCATTGAGATGGATTCCCAGCACTCTGCCGGGACCGGTAGAGGCTGTAAAGGTGCACGCAGTGAAGGACTTGACTTCACTCGTTGACAGACTTTGCATGCGCGAACATACTTGCGCACAAACTGATACTGGCGGGGCCAGCAAAAGTCCCGACTCACCGTGAGACATGTTTTCTCACGGCCACGATGTCCTCCTATAGGAGCATCGTGATACTCGAACATGATCCGCAAACGCAGATCAGTATCATCTGGAATGACAACACGTGGTGTGTCGCCAGAAACGGCTGTATAATATAGTAACCCGTTGCGAGTAGTGTATCGATATGATGCAGATCGATACGCAGACGATAATCGTTTAAACAATTCTCGAGATGGCTGTGATAGATGTGTCAACAACTTCACAATCTCACCATCTTGGGCATACGCCCGCCTCACATCATCATGCAACGTTGAAGATGGGAATGTGGACGTCATAACCGCAACAGTGACTGTCTCACTGTTGGGTTTCACGACTGGTTCAAAGTCGGGACGACCTGAGAGTGCATTAGCGACGACATTAAGTCGTCCTGGTTTGTACTCGACCGTAAAGTTGCATTCTGCAAAGAATGACAACCACGCGCCATTCGTTGTGAAACGTGCGGGCTCTTAACTGCTGTACGCAACGATGCATGGTCTGTGTGAACAATGAAGGGTCTGTCTCCTAATAGATAGACTCTGAACTTCGCGAGTGCACACTTTATGGCAAGCAGTTCCTTGTCATGCACTGGATAGTTCCGCTCAGCTGGTTGCAGCCGGCGCGACTGATAGCAGACGACGCGTTCAACGCCTTCAAGATCGTACTGCATTAATACACAGCCGATTGCGAAATCGCTGGCATCACAGACCACATGAAATGGCCTGTCCTGATTGGCAATTGCTAGGACTGGGGATTGTACCAAGCTCTGCTTGATTTCATCAAAGGAGCGCTGACATGCAGCATTCCATAACCACATCTCGTTCTTTTTCAACAAACAAAAGAGGTGTACAGTCATCTCGTCGTAATTGCGTGAGTATTTGTGCAAATACGCCGCTAGCCCAAAATTTTTTTCGAAGACCTTTGACATCAAATGACACAGGCCAGTCGGTGATCGCCTCGATCTTTTCGGGGTCAGGACGTACACCGTTCTTACCAACGATGCACCCAAGAAGTGGTATTTCGCTTGCGGCAAATATACACTTCTTGAGGTTTGCATACAATTGATGCTTTCGCATGATTGTAAGAACCTGTCGGACGTGGTACCTGTGAACCTCAACATCCGAATTTCCATCCATAGCCCGACTATGGATGAACACCTCATTGAAATAACTCGGTGCGAATTCTCGTACTGGTCTCAACAGATGTGATACACATCTGTTAAACGTGGCAGGGGCATTACTAAGCCCTTGTGGCCATACTAGCCATTCCCAGAGCATGCCGCTAGGCGTGCTCACTGCGGTATAGGGTATGACCCGTTCTCGCATAAGGATTTGATAGAAGCCATCCATCAAATCCATGGACGAAAAGATGGTACTCTTTGACATACCATCAATGATTACGTCCTTCCTCGGTATCGGCATCTGAGCCGGTACCGATGCAGCATTCAACTTGTTAAATGCATGCACTATCCGCCACCCTCCTGTTGCTTTTCGCACACAGAAGTTCGGACAGCTATGCGGGGAGGTTGATTCCTTCACATGGCATGCGGCTAAACGATCGGCAAAGAACTTGTCGATCGCAAGTACTTGCTCACGAGGCAGTGGCCACTGCTTCATGACACAGGACTTCGAGCCTGGTTTAAGCTCGACCTCGTGTCGAATACCTTTTTCCTTCGGTAATTCGCACGGAACAGTTTCAGGGAATACATCCTTGAATTCAACCAAATCTTCGTAGAGAGGATTTGTCTTGAGCGATTCCCACGATTGGGAGTCATATCGCTCAACTCGTGACTTTTCATCGAGAACACTCTCGTCCATCGATGAACTACTGAGATCTCTCTCGTTCTCAGTAAACACTGTTGCTGACCTTATGTCGGCTACACACTCGTCGTCAGCGACGAGTACGCAGATCTGCTTGACTTTGCCACTACGCAGATCACGCAAGAACCTTTTATGTTCGAGCGTTGGCAACTGAGTGATCTCCGAGGTCAACTTCGGAGGCGCAATCAGGTCAAGTTTATAAGAGCCTACACTTGATCCATCATTGACTATGACATTCAATGTCTCTGTCATTTTCTGGGGACTTATCCCCTCAGGCCTCGAAGGACTTATTCCTTCGGCTTCCCGGGGACTTCTTCCCTCGGTTTTCGGGGAACTTATTTCCGCCGTATTTGTAATCTTGGGACTTGTTCCCTTAACTTCCTCTAGCTGTGATTGCGCAACAACAGCAAGATCCTCTACGAAAGAATCTCCATTCGATCTAGGAATATCGTTTAGCTTAACCTGAGCGATCGATGGTTTCTCTTCTAGATGTTCCCCGCTAGGGATACATCTTTGTCCCGGTCCACTCGACCTATTCGAGTGGTGGACCTTCGGCGCAGCCTGTATTTCCTCACAGCCGCCGGAACTTTGCTCCGAAGTGTAACTGTTTGTTACACTAAGGTTTCGTGCAGTCATACTAACGACCGTACCACAAGTGAGGCCATCGCACTCACTCGTAGTACATCCACATGCTTGTGGACGCTCCAAAACGTTCATCAGATGGCCATCTGATGAACAAGCTGCAGGCATCTTTACTGTTCGATGTTGCCAGTTTACCCGTGGTTCGTACCTTCTGAGCCACGGTATTCCAAGGATGACATCAAATTTGTCATCCAAATCCAATACGATAAAGTCATCGTCATATTGGGTATCTTCTAGCGTATAGTGGATCTGCACTATTCGCTTCATGACGGTTACGGATGCGCCTGTCGCAAGACGTACTGTCATCCTCGTAGGAGGTGTGTCACATTCACTGAATTTAAAGTGACCATCTTCTAGCGATTGGCGTCGCACAAAATTGTTGGACGCCCCACAATCGACTAGATCTCGAAGGGACAACTTATTCGTCACTTCGAGTTTCAAGGTAATGATTGAGATCTCATTACCTAGAGCAGCAACGCACAACGTTTGTGTGTTGGGAGCAACCTTCATCAAGAGGCCCACAAATTCTCTTGACGTTGCTGGACCAGTAGGGTGCTCCGCACCTACTGATCCTGTCCGTCTTTTGACGGTCCATCCCGTTGCTGCGTCTTTACACCAACAGCGGACCCGCGTCCCTGCCCCTTTCTCATGGGTGGACGGTCACTACGCCCAGTGTTGCGAGACACTGGACGAGGGGCACTACACTCGTAAGCGTAGTGTCCTGTCTTTTGACATCTATTGCATTTCTGCAACTTCTTGTAGTCTGTACAGCGAGCCTTCTCGCTCTCTACATAACAGAGTTCCATCGGCTCTGGACCTCCGTTGTCATATCGTCTCGGTTGACGATATGATGTCGAGCTGGCGCGAGCCTGTCTCAGACTGAAGTCTTCCTGCTCCGCAATGGAAATGGCTTGTTCTAGTGAATCTAGTTCAAGCCGGAACAGGTGAGTCTTGACGGGACCATCCGCAAGACCCTGCATGAACACCGAAACCAACGTGTGTTCATCCACCGGATTGGAACTTATACAACTCGTGAGATGTCGTATATGTTGAGCGTAAGCGTGCACATCACGCTTACCCTGCTTGAGCTTCAAGAGTTCGGTTCGAGCTCTGAACTCAGCTCTAGGCGGTTCAAACGTTTGTCTGAGCCGCGACTTGAAGACTTCCAGCGACCCAAACGCGTATGGGTCGTGCAGCTTGAGCCCCAGTGCCCAAGTCTTGGCACGTCCTGCCAGATTTGACTGGGCAAATGCAACTTGCATATCCCCGTCGTCGATGCGACGCGCCCTTATGGCGTCATCCAATTCGACGAACCATCTTAAGAGGGAGTCCTCTTCGACCCCCCTATACTTTGAGATGTCAATCTTCAAAGTCTCGGGCCGACGCGAGTGCATCGACCCGCCAGCAGCAGCCTGCTGCTGTCTCAACAGTTCAAACTGTTGAGCACCTTGTTCTCTCAACAACTCTGCTTGTTGAGAACCTTGTTGGTGAAGCAAGGCTACTTTCTCGCGTTCAGCGTCAAGTTCATTTCGAATGAACTTGTCGATAGTAGCATGTTGGGCATCTCTATTGAGAGCCTCTAGCATGACGCTAAAAGCATGGATGCCCATGGTTGAACCCATCCGTTCAACAGCATCCCATTCGACGTCGCTCAAATGGGAGTAGCCGTCACGCGTAGCGTGAAAGCTTTGGTCATCATCTTCATCATCCAACATATTCATGTTAGATGTGAACGTGGTCCTTGGACGGACTACGAAGTGCTACCTTGTGTAACGGGGCACCCTGAAGCTTGTACTGGTAACAGTACAAGCTACTTATTCTGATGACGGAATAAGGCGGTGCCTCGGAACTTCACGTACACTCGCACGTGCAGAGGAAGACGGTAAGAAGAAGCGAGTACTTGGTTAAAGTAAAAAGTAGAACTGTATTTAGTATAGTTAATGTCTGTTAATAAACCACTATTTTATCCTCATCTAACTATGTCTAAATACAAATGTGTGCATCAACTATCTGCTCACCACTCATTGCGTGCGTCTGTCGTGGCGCGTCTTCGTCGGTTGATATAATGGCCTATATCAACCAATTAGGAACTACTCGTAAGTGCTGCAGAATATTTGTCCTTATGACAATATTCTGAGAATATAACTCTTATAGTTATATTCTATAACAACTTCTTTTAAATTGTTATGTAACGATTCACCCCGATACACATGTAGACTAACTTTTGCTACGTTTTGGTCTTCCTCGCGGTATTTTGGGTACTGACGCTGCTGGCGGTATGCTACGTGAGCTACCAGAGGCGCTGGACCATGTATACAATTATTTATGAAATGGTGATGAAGGTCGTGGCGTTAATATACGAATGGAAGGGTAGATGTAGCTACTAGGTCTCATCTTATTCAGTCTAATCGAACAATATAGTTAATAGTAACAATGAACGACACAAGACAGAAAATATTTACATACTGAGGTCTTCGATCTGATCGTTGTGCTGGGATGTTGATAAAGAGCAGGATATGCCCTTCGAGGTACAGTCGTGTTTAGATTAGGACCGCCTGAAATGGGACGAATTATTTGCTGGACATAAACATGGACGGACCTGGGTTGATCTACGAAGGAAACAGAGCTCTACTGCGTGTACTGTTCATCCTGGTGTTGTCAGCTACACTATACGATTCATATAACGCTGGTGAAAAGGGTGACATACAGGGAAGTAAATCCAGTCAGTGGAAGCTCTTTAATCTCCGCACCTCTGACCTTTTACGTATAACATAATACAGCTAAATTTAACTATTAAGCTAATTAGCTGCTCGTAAAACGTTTGACGCCGTTTGCAGTACGGAATAGCAAAATTCAAAGTACGAAATAGCCTCGCCCCTATTTCTATCGCCATTTTTATCTAGACTATTTCGACTAGAGGACATAACTGACAACGGAACACGCTTCGTAAGAAACAGAATCTATCCTGCGATATCTTGCCACGCAAGCTAAGGCAGATGTTCTTGTGGAAATTGGTGTATCTTGTATTCATGTGCATACGAAGACGACCTACGCAGGCAACAATAGCTTTGTACACAGCATCGACCAGTCTACGTCCTCTAGGACTGGTCTGCACCGTCTTCGTCCGAACGACGCTTCTGCCCAAAGTTTGCACAATGGGCTTGAATCTCCACTTCGTGCCGACGACGACGGCATCATCGTTGCGGGAATCGCGTGATAGGGAACGTGTATTTTTGTACGACAGGAGAGGTCATAAGATCGGTTGATCCGTGCAGCTTTTCGTTTCTTCAAGCGACGTGTTGATGCAAGAACATACCAGCAACTAGCAACGTATTATCGCCATAGCAGATGTTGTCTCGGCTATGTGGTTGGTGCATGTGTACGGTCGCCGCGGTATATAATATAGTGTGAGTACCTTGAGCAGGGATGCCCGCACTTACCGCTACCTTCGCCAGACGCACTTCGTTGTCATGTACGCGGCTGTGCCGAGAGCGTCGAGACCGCGCGTGCTGACAACAAGCTGCATCAAAGCATTTTTTGATCACAGATTCACAGCTGGCAATACTTTTCGTTGAGCCGCTTCACGATGCCACATGAACGGGTCTTTGTATGCAATGCACATTTATATGACGTAAGGGTCAGTACAGCGACACCCGACGTGATAAGAGTACTCAAGCTGCAAACTTGTGGTACCCGATCCTTATATATTCCTAAGCGAGGTACCAGGCTTGCCAGTTTCATGTATGTGCCGCATGACATTCAATGAGGCTTTCTTGCGAGTGATTGCTACGACAGATGTCTGGACTTTTGCACTCGAAAGCAGCTTGCTAGCAGATAAAAAAGTAGACAAATGTGTTGCATCAGGAGACACTCAATTTGCTCAGTACGCAGTAAATACAGCACACTGAAGCTGGCGTCGCGACTTGTGTAATACGTCCCTCAATGTATTCAAAAAATATTTGTCGAGGCTTTACAAGTAGTTAAGACTTCAGTATCGATGTGCAACTGTTCAGCGTGTTATTGTGCCATCTTCTTTCTCGTCTACCTTTCGTTCGCCACGATTCGAACAGGTGGCCGACAACGTGGATCGGTGTGGAATATACCGACCGAACACAATGTCAACGTAAGCAGATGCGCCGCGTGCGGACACATGTTAGGCACAATATGTCGAATTATAGCAATCACAATGACTTTTTGATCTGCTGTGAGGACTTCAACAAGGGCAAGTACCCATCACGCTGATCACTTCGAAGCGGATTAGTACTACAAAAAATAGACCATTGGGTGTGCTGGTATTTCAAACAATGACAAACATCATGCACGACCTTAAACTAAAGTCGACCGTTCGAAGCTCTTAGACAGCAGTTCCCGATTGTCCCTCCGCAGCAGCCTCTGTCTCAGCCTCTTTCTGCTCCATCGCATTCTTCTTCTTTGGCAAGATGTTAATCACACGCTTGCCGCACAGCGAGTAGTGATAGCCTGGCTCATGGCGGTCCGTCGCATTCGTGCGTACCAAGAGCAGTATTGCAAATCCAATACAGATAATAACAAAGATAACCTCGATGTTGTCGATGTACGCCTCGCCCACGCTCATGCCATCACCGATCTTGTTGTTGTACGTGTAGTTGAAGGTGAGTCCACCAGCGACGCCGCCAACAGCCATGGCGGTTAAAATCACACCGTGCATTGGGCCAATGTTGTTGGCACCGAACATCTCCGTGACAAAAGCCGGGATGGTGCCAAAGCCGCCCCCGTAGCTACATGTCAGCAAGAAGACTTCAATCACAAAGATCGTGTAGTTGTCGTGACGAATGACAGCAGGAAGCGAACCCAGCACGACAATCTGCGCACCAAGCGTGAAGTAGTACAGAACCTTGCGGGCAAAAGTCTTTTCCATCTTGAAGAAGCGAACGAGACAATCCGACAGGCCAGGGAAAACAAGACGTCCACAGCAATTGAACGCGCTATTGATGGACACAATGTTGGAAGCACTGTTGGCGCTTTTGCCAAAGATGTCAATGCACATGCTCGAGAGTCGGGACAAGACGATCACGCCGAAAAGCTGGTTGGCAAAGAACATGAGATACATAAAAATAAAGTCAGGGGTCAAGAGCGCCTGCTTGAGTGGCAGCTGCTTGACCGGCGCCTCAAATGGTTCCATATCGTGGTGTGCACCACCACCAGCTTTGGGTGTATCTATGGGCACGTAGGCGTCACCAAGCTTGCCATCCAGGAAACTGTGCTCGTCGACATGATCCCCGTGCATGTCAAGTCCGCCAACAGTGAAATCGGGCGGCGGTACGCGGAGCACAAAAGCTGATGCAAACATGGCAGCGCTCATTATCGAGCCGAGCAAGACAAACATCCACGGTAGACCAACAGCATCGATGGTCGGCAGATAGACCTTGCTCCACACAACGGAGCCAGCACCGTAACCAGCAACAGCAAAACCAGCGGCAGTACCACGGTAGTCAGGGAACCACTTCTGCAATGTCGCGACGGGTGAGATGTAGCACATCCCCATACCAATCGCGGTGATGACGCCGTAACCGATGTAGATCGACGTGATGGACGCGTAGTAGCAGCCGATGGCCGTTACGATGTGGCCAATCATGAACAACGTCGTGCCTACGAGGACTCTCCATCGCGGTCCTTTGCGTTCGATCGTGGGGCTCAGCGTGGCCGTCGCGGCACCGAAAACACCAATGGCAATATAGAAAGTGTTGACAGCGCGACCTTTTCGAGCATCATCGTAGACAGCTAAGTCGATCGGATGGTTGAGAACCGACCAGGAGTAGATGCAGCCGATGCAGAACTGCACTACGAAGGCTGCGACGAACAGGTACCAGCGCGAAAACGTGAGCCCGAACATGGTTCGGCGCTTGAGACTAGATCGTATGAGGTCGCAGGTTTCAATCTGATTGAGATTGACAATGAAGGCTAGGAACATGGTGGAGCACTTCGTTCGTCCGGTCACGATTTCTGCACATTCGTACGGATGTATGTATCTCGCGATTCACGACTGGGCAGCAATCCCTCTCGAAGAAGAGCCGCTGACCGCCCGTCTGCCGCGTAAACTGCGACGTCAGATGCGACATACATCACGAGGGCACGATACAATTTTACGTATGACATTATAAAGGTTATGCATGCACGCCCGCATTGCACAGAGTAGTCGAGATATATTGATATACTGATATACTTAAATGACGCTTCAAACAATCGACTCCATTTTAGCATAGAGTCGACACAAACTCATATCAAGTGAGCTGGGAACCCACGCACAAATATCATGTCTGGAGTCAACACAAATTCGTGTCAAAACTCGTATGCATGCACCATCGCGACAACACGATGCAGACGGGATTGTAGTTACATGTGAACGAAACAATTAGGCTTCAGGCTTACAATGTTCATATTCTGTCCATGCATGATTGTCTATACCAGCTTAGCATTTCGTGCGTGCGAACTCGGTCTCCGACTTCTCGCGTTTGCAGTAGACCAATGCTTACATTGGTTTTGCTCAAACATGTGCTTCTCTAATGAATCGGCAAGTGAGTAAGTCCTAACTTCTGGTCCCCTCGTGCATGGTGCTGCATATGTACGAAGGCAATTACTCAACCTTCCTCTCGTTCGTACAACGGCGGCTTAGGAATTTGCCCCACACACCGATGGCCTATTGTGTGAGTGCGTTCCACTTGCACGGACTTTATTGGATGCGGATGATTTTGCACGTGGTTTGACCAAACGAACACGATTTCTTTAATGCTGTTTGGCTCGGTCTTCTGAGTGCCGACGCTTTTTTTATCCCACGCATAATGCTTTTTTAGTACGGAGCCGCTGTTGTAACGGGGTGTATCGTTACATAACAATTTAAAAGAAGTTGTTATAGAATATAACTAAAAGAGTTATATTCGCAAAATATTGTCATAAGGACAAATATTCTGCAGCACTTACGAGTAGTTCCTAATTGGTTGATATAGGCCATTATATCAACCAACGAAGACGCGCCACGACAGACGCACGCAACGAGTGGTGAGCAGATAGTTGATATACACATTTTATTCAGACATAGTAAGAGGAGGACAAACAGTGGTTTATTAACATACATTAACGATCATTAAAACAGTTCTGTAACGGGGTGAATCGTTACATAACAATTTATAAGAAATTGTTATAGAATATAACTATAAGAGTTATATTCTCAGAATATTGTCATAAGGACAATATTCTGTAGCACTTCCAAGTAGTTCCTAATTGGTTGATATAGGCCATTATATCAACCAACGAAGACGCGCCACGACAGACGCACGCAATGAGTGGTGAGCAGATAACTGATTTACACATTTGTATTTAGACATAGTTAGATGAAGATAAATAGTGATTTATTGCAGACATTAACTATGATAAATACAGTTCTACTTTTACTCTAACCGAGTACTCGCTTCTTCTTACCGTCTTCCTCTGCACGTACGAGTGTACGTGAAGTTACGAGGCACCGCCTTATTCTGTTATCAGAATAAGTAGCTTGTACTGTCACCAGTACAAGCTTCAGGGTGCCCCGTTACACCTGGTAGCACTTCGTAGTCCGTCCAAGGACCGCGTTCACATCCAACATGAATATGTTGGATGATGAAAGATGACCAAAGCTTTCACGCTACGCGTGACGGCTACTCCCATTTGAGCGATGTCGAATGGGATGCGGTTGAACGAATGGGTTCGACCATGGGCATCCATGCTGTTAGCGTCATGCTAGAGGCTCTCAATAGAGATGCCCAACATGCTACTATCGCCAAGTTCATTCAAAATGAACTTGACGCAGAACGCGAGAAAGTAGCCTTGCTTCACCAACAAGGTTCTCAACAAGCAGAGTTGTTGAGAGAACAAGGTGCTCAACAGTTTGAACTGTTGAGACAGCAGCAGGCTGCTGCTGGCGGGTCGATGCACTCGCGTCGGCCCGAGACTTTGAAGATTGACATCTCAAAGTATAGGGGGTCGAAGAGGACTCCCTCTTAAGATGGTTCGTCGAATTGGATGACGCCATAAGGGCGCGTCGCATCGACGACGGGGATATGCAAGTTGCATTTGCCCAGTCAAATCTGGCAGGACGTGCCAAGACTTGGGCACTGGGGCTCAAGCTGCACGACCCATACGCGTTTGGGTCGCTGGAAGTCTTCAAGTCGCGGCTCAGACAAACGTTTGAACCGCCTAGAGCTGAGTTCAGAGCTCGAACCGAACTCTTGAAGCTCAAGCAGGGTAAGCGTGATGTGCACGCTTACGCTCAACATATACGACATCTCACGAGTTGTATAAGTTCCAATCCGGTGGATGAACACACGTTGGTTTCGGTGTTCATGCAGGGTCTTGCGGATGGTCCCGTCAAGACTCACCTGTTCCGGCTTGAACTAGATTCACTAGAACAAGCCATTTCCATTGCGGAGCAGGAAGACTTCAGTCTGAGACAGGCTCGCGCCAGCTCGACATCATATCGTCAACCGAGACGATATGACAACGGAGGTCCAGAGCCGATGGAACTCTGTTATGTAGAGAGCGAGAAGGCTCGCTCTACAGGCTACAAGAAGTTGCAGAGATGCAACAGATGTCAAAAGACAGGACACTACGCTTACGAGTGTAGTGCCCCTCGTCCAGTGTCTCGCGACACTGGGCGTAGTGACCGTCCACCCATGAGAAAGGGGCAGGGACGAGGGTCCGCAGTTGGTGCAAAGACGCAACAACGGGATGGACCGTCAAAAGACGGACAGGATCAGTAGGTGCGGAGCACCCTACTGATCCAGCAACGTCAAGAGAATTTGTAGGCCTCTTGATGAAGGTTGCTCCCAACACACAGACATTGTGCGTTGCTGCTCTAGGTAATGAGATCTCACTCATTACCTTGAAAATCGAAGTGACGAATAAGTTGTCCCTTCGAGCTCTAGTCGATTGTGGGGCGTCCAACAATTTTGTGCGACGCCAATCGCTAGAAGATGGTCACTTTAAATTCAGTGAATGTGACACACCTCCTACGAGGATGACGGTACGTCTTGCGACAGGCGCATCCGTAACCGTCATGAAGCGTATAGTGAAGATTCACTATACGCTAGAAGATACCCAATACGACGATGACTTTATCGTATTGGATTTGGATGACAAATTTGATGTCATCCTTGGAATACCGTGGCTCAGAAGGTACGAACCACGGGTAAACTGGCAACATCGGACAGTAACGATGCCTGCCGCTTGTTCATCAGATGGCCATCTGATGAACGTTTTTGGAGAGTCCACAAGCGTGTGGATGTACTACGAGTGAGTGCGATGGCCTCACTTGTGGTACGGTCGTTAGTACGACTGCACAAAACCTTAGTGTACCAAACGGTTACACTTCGGAGCAAAGTTCCGGCGGCTGTGAGGAAACACAGGCTGCGCCGAAGGTCCACCACTCGAATAAGTCGGGTGGACTGGGACAAAGATGTATCCCTAGAGGGGAACATCTAGAAGAGAAACAATCGATCGCTCAGGTTAAGCTAAACGATAATCCTAGATCGACTGGAGAGTCTTTCGTAAGGGATCTCGCTTTGATTGTGCAACCCCAGCTAGAGGAAGTTAAGGGAATAAGTCCCAAGATTACAAATACGGCGGAAACAAGTTCCCCGAAAACCGAGGGAAGAAGTCCCCGGGAAGCCGAAGGAATAAGTCTTTCGAGGCCTGAGGGAATAAGTCCCCAGAAAATGACAGAGACATTGAATGTCATAGTCAATGATGGATCAAGTGTAGGCGCTTGTACACTTGATCTGATTGCGCCTCCGAAGTTGACCTCGGAGATCACTCAGTTGCCAACGCTCGAACATAAAAGGTTCTTGCGTGATCTGCGTAGTGGCAAAGTCAAGCAGATCTGCGTACTCGTCGCTGACGACGAGTGTGTAGCCGACATAAGGTCAGCAACAGTGTTTACTGAGAACGAGAGAGATCTCAGTAGTTCATCGATGGACGAGAGTGTTCTCGATGAAAAGTCACGAGTTGAGCGATATGACTCCCAATCGTGGGAATCGCTCAAGACAAATCCTCTCTACGAAGATTTGGTTGAATTCAAGGATGTATTCCCTGAAACTGTTCCGTGCGAATTACCGAAGGAAAAAGGCATTCGACACGAGGTCGAGCTTAAACCAGGCTCGAAGTCCTGTGTCATGAAGCAGTGGCCACTGCCTCGTGAGCAAGTACTTGCGATCGACAAGTTCTTTGCCGATCGTTTAGCCGCATGCCATGTGAAGGAATCAACCTCCCCGCATAGCTGTCCGAACTTCTGTGTGCGAAAAGCAACAGGAGGGTGGCGGATAGTGCATGCATTTAACAAGTTGAATGCTGCATCGGTACCGGCTCAGATGCCGATACCGAGGAAGGACGTAATCATTGATGGTATGTCAAAGAGTACCATCTTTTCGTCCATGGATTTGATGGATGGCTTCTATCAAATCCTTATGCGAGAACGGGTCATACCCTATACCGCAGTGAGCACGCCTAGCGGCATGCTCTGGGAATGGCTAGTATGGCCACAAGGGCTTAGTAATGCCCCTGCCACGTTTAACAGATGTGTATCACATCTGTTGAGACCAGTACGAGAATTCGCACCGAGTTATTTCAATGAGGTGTTCATCCATAGTCGGGCTATGGATGGAAATTCGGATGTTGAGGTTCACAGGTACCACGTCCGACAGGTTCTTACAATCATGCGAAAGCATCAATTGTATGCAAACCTCAAGAAGTGTATATTTGCCGCAAGCGAAATACCACTTCTTGGGTGCATCGTTGGTAAGAACGGTGTACGTCCTGACCCCGAAAAGATCGAGGCGATCACCGACTGGCCTGTGTCATTTGATGTCAAAGGTCTTCGAAAAAATTTTGGGCTAGCGGCGTATTTGCACAAATACTCACGCAATTACGACGAGATGACTGTACACCTCTTTTGTTTGTTGAAAAAGAACGAGATGTGGTTATGGAATGCTGCATGTCAGCGCTCCTTTGATGAAATCAAGCAGAGCTTGGTACAATCCCCAGTCCTAGCAATTGCCAATCAGGACAGGCCATTTCATGTGGTCTGTGATGCCAGCGATTTCGCAATCGGCTGTGTATTAATGCAGTACGATCTTGAAGGCGTTGAACGCGTCGTCTGCTATCAGTCGCGCCGGCTGCAACCAGCTGAGCGGAACTATCCAGTGCATGACAAGGAACTGCTTGCCATAAAGTGTGCACTCGCGAAGTTCAGAGTCTATCTATTAGGAGACAGACCCTTCATTGTTCACACAGACCATGCATCGTTGCGTACAGCAGTTAAGAGCCCGCACGTTTCACAACGAATGGCGCGTGGTTGTCATTCTTTGCAGAATGCAACTTTACGGTCGAGTACAAACCAGGACGACTTAATGTCGTCGCTAATGCACTCTCACGTCGTCCCGACTTTGAACCAGTCGTGAAACCCAACAGTGAGACAGTCACTGTTGCGGTTATGACGTCCACATTCCCATCTTCAACGTTGCATGATGATGTGAGGCGGGCGTATGCCCAAGATGGTGAGATTGTGAAGTTGTTGACACATCTATCACAGCCATCTCGAGAATTGTTTAAACGATTATCGTCTGCGTATCGATCTGCATCATATCGATACACTACTCGCAACGGGTTACTATATTATACAGCCGTTTCTGGCGACACACCACGTGTTGTCATTCCAGATGATACTGATCTGCGTTTGCGGATCATGTTCGAGTATCACGATGCTCCTATAGGAGGACATCGTGGCCGTGAGAAAACATGTCTCACGGTGAGTCGGGACTTTTACTGGCCCCGCCAGTATCAGTTTGTGCGCAAGTATGTTCGCGCATGCAAAGTCTGTCAACGAGTGAAGTCAAGTCCTTCACTGCGTGCACCTTTACAGCCTCTACCGGTTCCGGCAGAGTGCTAAGGAATCCATCTCAATGGATTTTGTCTTCGGGTTACCCAAAGACGCACGCGTGAATACTGGTATTCTCGCATTTGTTGACAGATTCAGCAAAATGGTACACCTAGTGGCTGTACCTGAGTCAATCACAGCAAGTGGCTGTGCTTGTGTCTTTATTGACACCATCTTCCGACTTCATGGGTTGCCCCGTGAACTCGTATCAGACAGAGATCCACGCTTCGCTGCTGATTTCTGGCGTTCCGTGTTCAAATCACTCGGAACGCGCTTGAAGATGTCGACATCTGATCACCCAGAGTCAGATGGTCAGACGGAACGAGCCAATCGTGTCCTCGAAGAGATACTTCGAGGATACGTACACTCCTATAAGAGTTGGAGTGAGTTCTTGCCAATGGTAGAGTTTGCCATTAACAACTCGGTGCATGCGTCCACGACACATACACCGTTTTACGTGATTGGCTCGCGCCATCCGCGTGTACCCACCTTACTCGAGTGTAACTTTGGTTTAAGGGGGGGAGAGACTCGCGCGAGCAAAAGAAGGCTCGCTCGAGCAAAAGAAGACTCGCTCGAGCAAAAGAAGACTCGCTCGAGCAAAAGAAGACTCGCGCGAGCAAAAAACGATTTGGTTCACGCTCATCACGCTCTGACTAAGAGGTCGTTGCGTTTGATGCCGATATCGATAACATCGATATCGAAAAAGATGATGCCAGTGAGAGCGAGGAAGCCCTCACTGAAGAAAAGATTGATGTTGCTGCAGTGCACTCACAGCGTACTGAAGCTAACGAGTCATCCGATGAGTTCATACTGGCTTGTGAAACGGTACTTCGTACGGTGCAAGACTCCATCGCCGAAGCGATGGATAAGCAAAAGCAAAACGCTGACAAGAATGGAAGGGCAAACACTATATTATTTAATAAAGGTGACTTAGTCCTACTGTCTACGGTTAACCTACCAAAGCATGTAGTGACTAACGTGGGTTGTAGTAAACTTCTGCCCAAGTACATCGGCCCATTTCGTGTATTGCATCGCCTAGGCAAACGCATACACGATCGAACTGCCACGTAAGATGCGAACGCATCCCACGTTTTACGTTGGTCGGCTTAAGAATTACCATCAGTACGCTGTTTCTTCCGATGAAGAACGCCCTTGCGCTCAAGCACCTCACAAAGAGCCTTGTGCTCCCGATAGTGGATTTCGACAAGGGTCTGAAGAGCAGTTATCTTAGCCCGAGACCGGTCAATAACCACACCTGCTACCCTTAGCTCGTTACGCAGAGATGTCAAAGCTCTCTCGTTCTCAAGCTGAGCAAATTCAAACTCAGCTCGATACTTCAAGACAGCGTCCGCCAGTTGAAGATGCATGTCCCGCTCATGCTCGAGGTCGTTGCGTAACGCTTGCGTTACGCGATCAAAGAAGCTCTCGGGAACACACGCTTCCCCACGACTGTGTGATTAGCGTCTTCCCTTCTCCTCCACCTCCTTTGGAGGACTCTCGCGGTGGCCAGCACTATCTGATGGAGCGGCTGTTGAACCACCGCGATGTGAACGGACGTCGGACGAGTTACCTCATCCGGTGGCGCGGTTATCCCCCGTCCTGGGATACTTGGGAGCCCCGCTCCCAACTGATGGTTGACGTACTGGGTCTGGTTGAGCAGTACGACGCGGCACATCCTGTGCCGCAGAAGGACCGCTAAAGAAAGTCTTTCCGGCATCGGTCGTAAAGAGATTTCAGGTTGTCAAGTCCTTCGTACATCTCAATAGAGATACGTACGCGCCACCACGGGCTATTAGGGAGGTAAGCCTCCTTAGGTGCTCGTGCAGAGTTGTTCACACAACACGGGCACGAGTCTCCCCAAGAGAGGCAGGGTAACCCACTCTCCCTAGACAGAAGATGCAGCTTTAGCGTGCACCTCGGGGTTCTTTTCTCAAACTTATCACGAGCCTTGATAAGTTTGTCGTTCCAAACGTCACGACCTACATCCTCAAGGTTATGGATGTAGGCGTTCCACGCTTGAAGTAGTGAGGGACCATCACGTTTGTGATTCCCACTGTACCATCGATGCTTAAAGAAAGCATCGATGAAGAACTCATGTTCAGTGCGATAGTTTTTCGCACTGGGGTCAAGTTGATGGATCCTTAACGAATCGAACAATCGTGTTCGATAACGATCACTCGTCGTCGCCGACAAGCGATCCATGACGGATTTGGGAGGCATCCATGCCTTCTTCTCAGGAGCGAGACGCACGACATTGCGGTTCCGCTCTTCCTACGATGTGCCGACAGAAGTACTGGCACCTCGCTGTGAAGTGGTGTCAATAGGAGAACCGACACCACTGTTAGCGCCCGAGTCTCGCGACCTCAAGCGCCTTCGCTTCGGCGATGGTTCATCTGATTCATCAGATGAACCAAAGATGCTACGACGCATAGCATCATCCATGCCACGCTTGGCAGGCGGCTTAGATTCAATCGCCGTCGATACGGATCCGTCATCCGTATCAGGAGAGTACGAGACACCGAGCTCGTACTCTGTGAAGACACGAGTGTCTTCATGACCAGCGCCTGCATCACCAGGTGATACAGGCTGAGTCGCTTCAGCAAACGATGAGACATCAGTTGCTGCGGTTTCTGCTTCGGCGTCCGCACAGAGACGTGCGGACGCGCTCTCGGCGGCCTTGCTCGCGCATCGCATGGTCTTGTAAATTATGCGACGAACTGTTGGAAAGTGGACTCGGACCAACAAGTGCAAACCCTGACCCAAATGATTTGGGACGAGTATCCATTTATTCAATCGGTCACTAAAGTGACTGATGGTTAAGGGGGGGTGATGTAACGGGGTGTATCGTTACATAACAATTTATAAGAAGTTGTTATAGAATATAACTATAAGAGTTATATTCTCAGAATATTGTCATAAGGACAAATATTCTGCAGCACTTACGAGTAGTTCCTAATTGGTTGATATAGGCCATTATATCAACCAACGAAGACACGCCACGACAGACGCACGCAATGAGTGGTGAGCAGATAGTTGATATGCACATTTGTATTTAGACATAGTTAGATGAGGATAAATAGTGGTTTTTTAACAGACATTAACTATGATAAATACAGTTCTACTTTTAACCAAGTACTCGCTTCTCCTTACCGTCTTCCTCTGCAACACCCAGTGTACGTGAAGTTCCAAGGCACCGCCTTATTCTGTCGTCAGAATAAGTAGCTTGTACTGTCATCAGTACAAGCTTCAGGATGCCCCTCTACAACATGTCGCTGTGTTTGAGTTGAAGGTGTCGTCCAGGCAGTGCTTGACCATCGTGTAACACACTGACGGCGGTGCATTACTTAGGGGTTAACACGCGAGTTCCGACCGCACGTTGGTGTACCCCTTCGTAACCTCATCATACACCGGATCTTCATGACAGTTGTTTCATACGAGCGAGACGAGGATTGAGAAAGATTAGCGCTGTCGAGTGACTTCATTTAGCTATCGGTAACGGCCCGGGATGGCAGCAGCAGGCGAAATGAACCCAGCAAAGAGCAGGGGTATGAAGTTTATGAGGGCGCCCACAACGACAACGAATTTGCCACTGAAAAATGAATACGACGAGCAGCTGGTTTCGAAGCGTCTGCATGAGCACAAAGAGGGAGATGTTGAATTAGTATAGCACAGCGGTGCTGAAGGACCAGATGCCAAGATAGGGTAGAAAACGATGATGAAGAGGAGACTGATGCCAACTGTGTAGGGTATGTCGACGAACGTGACGCCAAGGAAGTACCAGAAAGTGTTGTACGTCTACGCATCGCACTCGTGGTAGTAGACGGCTCGTTTTGCAGGGTGGATGATAGACAAGCAACCTAAGTCACGTATCCTCGAAACCGTGTTGTCATGAAAATAATACCTATGGCTGAGTTCAGCCCTTGATACGTTGTGTAGTCGGCGTTGACGAGCACGAAGTCGAGGATGGTGTCGAGGATAAGCGCGGCTTATCACCGAGTCAAGTTGTACGATGGTGTTCGCCGGTTCATCAACTGGAATCGTTGCATGATCAATCAGAGTTGTATCCAGGAAGTAGCAGCTCGCTTGTGCTGGAACAATAGCTACGGTAGACAATCGGGGTGCAGGTGTTGTCGCACCAGGTTCCGCTAGACGAGTTAGCAATACTTGTTTACCCAGAGATATATGTGACATTGGTAATTTTCCAGTTGTAGATGTTTAACCCGATCCTAATATAACGGGGTAGCCCGTCACATGGTATTGACACCAAACGGTGGCAATAGGGAGTTCGTCTAGCATGAAAATTCCCTACCAATATTATCCGTGATGGATAACATTGAAGGAATATTATCCCCTTGTAGGATATTATTCATGCGCAGCTCAAAGATTGGTTGATAAAGACATATCAACCAAGGTTACCACCAATCGCTACTAGACGCGCGTAATGCGTGGTGAGCAGGTTGTCATCACACGACAATGTAGCTTAATATAGTTAGATAAAGACTGAAGTTACATTGATGGCTGAACTATATTAAATGCAGCCCCTTTTTTACCCGATACACATTAGGCTCAGCACTAAATCCAGTCAATGGGAGCTTTTATGTAACAGGGCACCCTTTGTTTGTGTGCTGCGAAACTTCACGTACACTAGTATGTGCAGAGGAAGCCAATCTACTCAAACAGCTAGTTTGAGTAGAAGGTAAAAAAAACCGCATTTAATATAGTTCAGCCATCAATGTAACTTCAGTCTTTATCTAACTATATTAATCTACATTGTCGTGTGATGACAACCTGCTCACCACGCATTACGCGCGTCTAGTAGCGATTGGTGGTAACCTTGGTTGATATGTCTTTATCAACCAATCTTTGAGCTGCGCATGAATAATATCCTACAAGGGGATAATATTCCTTCAATGTTATCCATCTCGGATAATATTGGTAGGGAATCATCATGCTAGACGAACTCCCTATTGCCACCGTTTGGTGTCAATATCAAGTGACGGGCTATCCCGATACATCACCCCCCCCCCCGCTTAACCATCAATAACCCGTTTATTGAATTTGACTGATTGAGACAGGGTGACAATAGTTGGATCACTATGGGAAGGGGGGCACGTGTTGGTCGATTCCAACTCATTTTCCAATTCATCGCATGGTGTCAAAGTCCATGCGATGTGCTACCGAAGCAGCCAGAAAGGCGGTTGCACGTATACGTGAATCCGAAGAGAATTCTTCTCTTGCTCCATCAGCGGGTGATCCTTCTCCTGCTGTTGCGATTCAGCAATACGTGGTGCCTGTTATGAACAGTTTACGGGGTGAGTCACCACGTGCGACAGATACATCCGCTGCGTCTGCAGCGGGTACTGCGACTCGCAATGTAGATGAGCCTGAAATGGAGCTCATCTATTCTGGCGAGTCGGATGATGCATCCGACTCGAAGGCGACACCTCACGCCTCCGGATCATCCGGTCAGACACTGCAAGAGACAGATTGACTGGCTCTGGGGAACGGGGCGGCATCATGTCAGAGATCTTCGGACCCAGCAATTATCTTGACAAATTCTCGTCTCAAGCAAGTCCACTCGACGATAGGCCGCGTTGAGATGGGGGTGATACCCCAATGCATTACCACGAGAGAAAAAAACTCGAGGGATCTAGCTGCCACTGGTGTCAGGGATCATTATTACACCACTCAAAGGCTAGGGACCGCAACGTCCAGCGCCACGAACCTCAAGTGAGTCTCCTTCGATGCTGTCATCAAAGAAGTTGGACCGAGTGGCCGGTACGACCACCGAACGATACCAAATTCCGTTCTTCGATTTTAGGAGGACCTGTCCTCCTAATTCCAGCACGGAAACTATCCGTGCTGAAGAAAAGTTCTTTAACGATGTGTTTATTAAACATTAGTGGTACAATGGCAACCGTGGTCGAGACGGTAAGGCCTTGGTGCAAGATGTAATGCCTTCATCCATAACATCGAGTGCATTGGCCGTGAGGCTTTGATCGAAAAAATTGATGCAGCTCGCATCAGGATTGAGAAGCGTAACTCATTCGGTGTACGGTACAAGTTGCACCGACTGTAAGGAGAGGCAGGATTATTCCGTCTCGTGTGGGGTGATTCGTGTCCAGTTTTCTGGACAACTCGGATCGTGCCCCTAGGTAGGCCTACCTCCCCAATAATCCCTACTGGAGGGCGCGTATCTCTTCTGAGATGTCCGAAGGGATTGACACTTTGCAATACCTGTACTCGCGTTTTGGGAGATCATTTTCCGACGGCCCTTCTTTAAACGCAGCGGGTCGGTCTCGTCGTACTGCTCGACGAGAATCAGAACATCGACAATCAGCTGGGCACGAGGCTCCCAGCTGTCCCAGGCTGGTGGATAGCCACGCCAGCGGACGAAGTAACTCGTCCGGACGCCATTCACGTCGCGGTGGTTCAAAGTACGCTCCGCCAGAAAGCGTTGACCACCGCCAGAATACAACAAAGGATGTGGTGGTGGCGGAAGCACCTGATCCGGCTCAAGGGTTGGATCAGTTTGATGTTCAGGAATTGAACCGTGTAACGGACCAGTTACACGATGACCTGGATTATGAAAGATCTCGGCGTTATGGGCTTGAGGATCTTGTAAAGGATAGTTTCAATTCCTTAGCGCACAATCATTCGAACGATTGTGCCGCTTTTGCGTTTGCGCAACTTAAGAACGAACTTTCGATTCGTTCTCTTCGGACGAGCTGAATGCATCTCGCCAGGACATCGCTTAACTGCGTGAGCAGGTAGCTTTGCTAGTCGACCAGACTGGCTCGTTGAAACGGGACCACTCGAAGGTTTTTTCGGCCCTTGGCCGCGGAGGTGTTCTTCGCCTCTCGAAACGGGCTCGTACTGATAGTACGGACGGAGACGACCAACGTAAAACGTAGGATGCGTGCGCATCTTACGGGGCAGTTCAATAGTGTATGCGTTGCCCACACGGCGCAACACACGAAATGGACCGATATGCTTGGGCAGTAATTTGCTGCTGCCCACGTTTGTCACTGTGTGTTTTAGTAAATTAACCGTAGACAGTAAAACTAAGTCTCCTTCATTTTCTCTTCCGTGTTTCTCTGCGTTTCTTTTTGCTTGTCTGTTGCATCTGCAATAGAATTTTGAACGAAGCGGACAACCGCTTCGCGAGTCAGCAGAAATTCCTCTGCTGACTCATCCTTGTTAACAACAGTTCTTCGTGTGCACCGATGAAAGAACGTTGTCTTCACCAGTGAGGACGTCATCGTCCTCTCTGTGGCAGTTGTTTGCGATACTAAATCTTCCAGCATCGTCGCCATCATCGTCATCGATATCGATGTGATCGACATCGGCATCCATCACGTCGACAACATTGTCGATGTGGGATGAGCAAGAACAAGATCGGTTTTTGTTGGAGCGAGCCCCCCCTTAAGCTAGATTAACACTTAAAGAAGGCGGGTAGGCGAGGATGGCGTAGGCCATTCACGAAGAACGGTTTACGCGTTGTTGACGCGTGCACCGAGTTTTAGATTGCGAATTACGCAGTCGGCAAGAACCCACTACAACTCGTAAACGATTGGATATACCCTCGAAGTATCTCTTCGAGGACGCGGTTGACGCGTCCCGTCTGACCATATGTTTCTGGATGGTCAGAAGTCGACATCTTCAACCGTGTTCCAAGTGAATGGAGCACGTATTGCCCGAACTCCGCTGTGAAGCGGAGGTCCCTATCGGACACAAGTTTACGAATTGACCCGTGAAGTCGGAAGATAGTATCGATGAAGACACGAGCACAGCCCTGGGCTGTGATTGACTCCGGTACGGCAACAAGATGTACCATCTTGCTGAGCCAGTCAACAAACTCAAGAATACCAGTATTCTTGTGAGCGTATTTGGGAAACCAAAAGACGAAGTCCATCGATACGGACTGCCAACACTCTGCCGGAATATACAGAGGCTGTAAGGGTGCACGGGATGAAGGACTATGCTTCACTTGTTGACAAACTTCGCAAACGCGAATGAATTTCCGCACAAACACATACTGGCTAGGCCAGTAGAAGTCACGACTCACCGTGAGGTAAGTATATTCTCTACCGCGATGCCCACTTGTTGTGGCATCGCGACACTCATACATGAGGCGCAGTTGCACACAATCATGAGCGGGAACGACGACACGAGGCGTGTCGTCGTTGACTGCTGTAAAGTACAGCAGTTCATCACGAATCGAGTACCGTTCGGTTGAAGAGCATTGTTGAGACGTCAAGCTTTTCAAAGCTTGACTGCATGGATTAGACACGTAATCCATCAATCGCAGAAGAGGCTCATCTTCTGCGTATGCTTTTCGCACATTGCCAAGCAAATTCGACGACGGAACACTCACTGATAGTGTTGCAACAGTGGGATCACCCCTTCTGTTGGTTTGAGCAGTCGGCTCGAAATCGGACTGACGCGAAAGAGCAACAGCGACGACATTCGGTCGTCCTGGTTTACACTCGACGGAGAGTGGTACTCCGCGAAAAAAGACAGCCACCCTGCCATTCGTCGCGAGAGGTGTGGACTGTTTACGGCCGTGCGTAAAGACGCAAGGTCGGTTTTAACGATAAAGGGCCTATCTTCTTAGAGATGTTCCCGGATCTTATTCAGTGCATATATAATGGCAAGGAGTTCCTTGTCATGCACCGAATAATTACGCTCAGCTGCTTCAAGCTGACGCGACTGATAACAGACGACGCGCTCAACGCCGTCTGAGTCGTACTGCATTAGCGTGCAGCCGATTGCAAAATCGCTGGCGTCACAGACCACATGAAATGGTCTATCCTGATCTACAATTGCCAAAACAAATGATTACATTAATCTTTCTTTGATGATACCTTCGACGGAGTGCTGTAACTAATCACTCCATGACCATTTCTCGTTTTTCTTTAACATACGAGACAGATGTACGGTCATCTCGGCGTAGTTGCGCGAGTATTTGTGCAAATACGCTGCCAAGCCAAGGCACTTTCGAAGTCTCTTGACGTCGACTTGCACAGGCCAGTCGCTCATCGCATTGATCTTTTCCGGATCAGGGCGTACACCGATTTTACCAACGATGCACTCAAGAAGTGGAATTTCGCTCGCTGCAAGTATACACTTCTTGAGATTGGCATACAATTGATGCTCTCGCATTAGTGTAAGAACCTTCCGGACGTGAATTCTATGAACATCCACGTCCGTCTTCCATCCATAGACCGGCTATGGATGAAGACATCGTCAAAGTAACTCGTTGCGAAGTCTCGCACCGATCGCAACAGATTTGTAACACATCTGTTGAACGTTGCAGGAGCGTTACTTAGACCCTGTGGTATCACTAGCTACTCCCAGAGCGTACCGCTAGGGATGATCACTGCTGTGCACATGATGTCCCGTTCACGCACGAGAATATTATAGAATTTACCAAATCAGATCCATGGCCGAAAAGATGGTACTTTTTGCCGTACCATTAATGATGACGTCCTTCCTCGGTATCGGCGTTTGAGCCGGTACCGTTGCAGCGTTCAATTTGTGGAAAGCGTGCACTACCCTCTACCCTCCTTTGACCTTTCGTACACAGAAGGTCGGAGAGCTGTGTGGGGATGTTAATTTCCTCACGTGACCAGCCGCTTAGTGATGGGCAAAGAATTTGTCGATCGCTGTGACCTGTTCGCGAGGCAGTGGCCACTGCTTCATAACACAGTACTTCGAACCGGTTTCAGCCTGATCTCATGTAGAGTGACTTTGTCCTTGGGCAGCTCGCATGGCATAGATTCAGGGAAAATACATCTAAAATTTTATTATATTCTTATGCAAAGGATTTGTCTTCAAAGTCTACCGAGATTACGACATGTATCGATCAATCCGGGTCTTCTCATCGAGGACACTCTCATCTATCGATGAGCTACTGAGAACCCGGTCGTGCTCAGTAATTACTTGTGCCGACCGAATATCGGCGACGTACTCTTCTTCTGTGAAGAGTACGCAGATCTGCTTGATCTTGTCACTACGCAGCTATCGCAAGAATCTTTTAGATTCTAGCGTTGTCAACTTGATTACCTCCGAAGCTGACTTCGGAGGTATAAACAAAATAAGTGTATAAGCGCCTACACTTGATCCGTCACTCACCAGGACATTCACTGTCTCGGTGATTTCCTGGAAAAACACATCCGCAGGTGGTTGGGGAAACACACCCTCAACAAAAATCTCTCGAAAGTTATCACTCTCAGGAACGCCGGACCGTTCTTCCAATACGTGTACTGACTGTGGGTGCACTAACACAGTCACGTCCTCTTCGATCGAATCTCTATAGTGGATCGATCTTGCTCTGCGATCGAATCTCTATAATAGATCGATCTTGCTCTACGATCGACTCTCTGTTGATCGATCTTGCTTCAACGTGTTGTTCATCCTGAACAACACCCATCTCTCTTCTTGAATGCAACCTTCTTGGTGTGCATCCGTTTCCACTCGATCTCTTCGAGTGGTGAACCTTCGGCGCAGCCTGTGTCTCTACGAAGGTGCCGGAAGCTGGTTCCACAGTGTAGTGGCCTTCTACACTGTGATCTTGTGCAGTCATACTAACTACCGTACCACAAGTGAGGCCATCGCACTCTCAGGTATACATCCACAGGCTTGTGGACGCTCCAAGACTTTCATCAGATGGCCATCTGATGAACCAACTGCAGGCATCTTCACGTATCGATGCTGCCAGCTGATCATGGCTGGTACTTTCTAAGCCATGGCAGACCGAGGATAACATCAAATTTGTCATCCAAATCCAGTACGTTGAAGTCATCATCGTACTGCTTTCCTTCTAGCGTGTAGTGGATTCCCGCTACACGTTTGTTCATTGTTCCGGTGCGCCTGTAGCAAGGCACACCGTCATCCTCGTTGGAGGGAACTCTCGCTCAACATAGTTAAGCCTACCATCCTCTAGCTACTGAAGTCGAATAAAAATGTTCGACGCCCCACAGTCAACTAGGACGCGAAGTGACATTCCACTTGTCACTTCGATCTTCAAAGTGATGAGAGATTTCTCATCACTAAGGGCAGTAACACACAGAGACTGCGTGTTGGGAGCAATCTTCGTCAAGAGTCCTGCAAATTCTCTTGACGTTGCTGGATCAGCAGGGTGATCCGCCCCTACTGACCCTGACCGTTTTTTTGGCGGTCCGGCTTGTCACGGCTTAGCAACATAGTCGGACCCACGCCTCGGACCCTTCCTTGGCCAACGGTGGTCATCGCGTCCTGTCTTTGGACATGTTGCGGTTATTGGGACACTACACTCACGAGCGTAGTGTCCAATAATCTGATAGCGATGGCATCTTGCCGTTCGCTTGTGACTCAGAGAGCGAGAATTCTCGCTCTCGATGTAGCAGAAGTCCTTTGGCTCGGGACCTCTTGTTTCCTGTCGCCTCGTTGGACGATAGTTTGACTAGTTAGCCTGATACTGTATCAGGCTGAAGCCCCTATACTCCGCATACGCTATCGCCCTTTTCCAGCGTATGGAAGTCCTCTCGGAACATGTAGGTCTTCACCGGTCCCTCTACAAGGCCGTAGATGAACACGTTGATGAGCGTGTGTCATCAACAGGGTTTTTCGTAACGCTACTCGCAAGGTAAGGTAGGTGTTTTGCGTAAGCGTGCACGTCACTCTTACCTTGCTTTAGCCTCAAGAGTGCAGAGCATGCTCTGGAATCGGCTCTTAGCGGCTCAAACGTCTCTTTGAGCCGAGCCTTCAAGATCTCCAACGACTCAAACACGTTTGGGGCGTGAAGCTTGAGCCTTATGGCCCAAGTATTTGCTCGCCCTGTCAAATGTGACAGGTCAAAGGCGACTTTCATCTCGTCACCCTCGATATGACGGGCACTTATCGTCGTCTAACTCGACGAACCATCTCAAAAGGGAATCTCCATCGGTTTCCATGTACGTTGAAACATCAATCTTCAAGGGTTCGGGTCGACGCGTGTGCGTCGGCCCGCTCATCGACTGATGAGAGACTTGCTGATGTAGCAAGGCTATCTTCTGTCTTTCGACGGCAAGTTCCCATTGTAGGAACTTGTTGATAGCAGCATGTTGCTAGTTTCTGCTTAGATACTCCAACATGCCACTGATGGCGGGTTTGCCCATGAGCACACTCATGCGGCCGACTATCTCCCATTCTGAGTCACTCAGATGGTAGTAACCCTCACGTGTGACGTGAAATCTGTCGTCTTCCACGTCCAACATATTCATGTTAAACGGACACTAAGTAGTCGTTGTATGGACTACGAAGTGCTACCAGATGTAACGGGGTACCCTTTGCTTGTGGTGCTGCAAAACTTCACGTACACTGATGTGTGCAGAGGAAGCTATCTACTCAAACAGCTAGTTTGAGTAGAAGGTAAAAAAAAACCGCATTTAATATAGTTCAGCCATCAATGTAACTTCAGTCTTTATCTAACTATATTAATCTACATTGTCGTGTGATGACAACCTGCTCACCACGCATTACGCGCGTCTAGTAGCGATTGGTGGTAACCTTGGTTGATATGTCTTTATCAACCAATCTTTGAGCTGCGCATGAATAATATCCTACAAGGGGATAATATTCCTTCAATGTTATCCATCTCGGATAATATTGGTAGGGAATTGTCATGCTAGACGAACTCCCTATTGCCACCGTTTGGTGTCAATATCATGTGACGGGCTACCCCATTACATCGACCAAGACATTCCTGATGCCCTCAACCTTGTAAACTTGATCAAAGCTCAGGTTATGGTTGGATTAGACGGACTCTACTAAAAACGTTAGTGCAAGTCGGGCCAACCCAGGATGTAAGATTCACTAAGCATAGAAACAGCGCCCCGAGTTATCGTCTCGCTGTCGATGAAAAGCCAATCAGCCTTAGACACGCTTTCGGTTTCCCCCACCGTCCCACTTCTACGATGAGTCAAGGCCACTGGTGCGAGCGTCGTGACATCAATACACAAAATAGACTGCTACCTTGTGACCTTTCGAACAGCAAGGTCAGAGCTGACTAACGTGGACAACACCGCCTCGTCGGTTGCATGGTGTCCCCCGTCTCATCTATTTCGGTACGGCGTGATTGTGTGTAAGCGAATCGGCGCTATCGCCGCCATAATCAGGTCGTCTGCTTCTGGATTTCCATCGACTGTCGATGATAGCAATGTTACCATTCATTTGTTCTCACGCAGTCAGTCGCGGACGATGAAGTATAAGCTCGGTGCTCAGTTCATCGCAGCCGCGAGAATAGTGTCAATGAGGACACTGTGGGGTCACAATGATACATCAGCCCTTTCGCACGTGATCAGCAATATTGTAAAATATTTATAAACATATTCTAATGATGTCAGGTCGATCATGGTTTGATCAAGCATTAGCAGAATAAATAGCTGCGTACGTAAGCTGCCTTGAGAGCTGCAGTAAATCGACAACTGCGTCCGTCTTGTCGCAGCTGCGGTGGTGAAGATCGTGCAGGACATCTACACAAATGACCTTTTATGGAGAAAGTGCTCAGCCTGTGCTTAGAACTAATGCGTTCGTCGAAAAAAACCATTGCCGGTCGGCCTTCGAGCGACTGCCTTTTAAATATCGCTAGTGTCTTCGTCGTGGACAATGTGCCACATTAGAAGATCCGCATAAGGATAGAGTGAGTGCCATATACTGTGTCACCCGATACTGCACGGGCAAAGTGCGTTCACTACATCTAACGTGGATCATTCATTTGTCGACAATTGGTGTCGCATGTCCCGTTTGTGTGCACAAAGTCTTCCGACACATCAACTTCCGACAAGACTCTGCCTGCAGAACTGATTGTATACGTCAACATTGAGTCAGCGACTCTGTTTTGACCAATCCCACGCCACGTCAATTCAGACAAGAGCTGACCAGAGAATCGCCTTCTTGCCATAATGCAAGGAGCCAAGAGCTACGCGAAGCTGCCGGGCGCGACGGCGCCGCACATCGGATGCAAGGAGTACGTCATGACCGTGGCTAGTCGTCTCTACTTTTCCAGCTTCTATCGGGCTGTGTACTTCTCCATGATCGCTTCGAGCCTCGTGTGTGTCGTTTGGGTACGTACGTGCCCCGCTTTTTCGATCAATAATCACAGTTGCTAACCGAACTTCTTGTTGCAATTGGTGTTACGATAGACTGGAGTGAATGGTTGGAAAATGTACGTACAATAATAGCAACAAAATGGTAGGAGGATTGCAGTGCTGTTTAGTGGATGACCGTATTGTACTTGCTGTATACAGTCCGTCGTCGGTGGTGTTCATCTCGCTGGAGATTATTGTCAGTACGCTACTCGTGTGTGAAGTGCTGCTTCGGATGATGGCATTCAAAAGGGTGAGTTATGTTGATGACAATAGTGACGGACTGGGAAGAATTGTCTCACTTGTCTGCGTCGTTACGGCTTGACTACTGCAGCGGTTCTGGCACAAATGGTGCAACATCTTCGACATTGTTGCCTTGGGTATGTGAATCAGATGTGTCTGTATGATTTTTGGTGGTGCAATGCGTGACAAGATTCGAGTTTTGTTGCTGTGATGTTTGCAGTCATGAGCTTAGTGTCGGTGGCCATGTACTTTAACGAAGAAGGTGTGCTAGGCGAACTGGAAGAAGTTGCAGCGGACTCGGTATTAGCGCTGCGAAATGCCGTGCAGTACTTGCGATTGGCGATTTTTCTGAAGTGAGTTGCTTTGGCATCACTTGCGTCAGGAGTTGTGCCATCGTCTTACAACCCAGCTTTCTTCTTTGTACAGGAATCGGTCAGATCAGCCAACGACAATTGGCAGAGATATTGATTTCGAACAGCTGCCTGGAGACCCGGACGACGAACGGGAATTGATGCTAGACGATGAACAGGAACTGATGGTTGCCGATGAACGAGAAACGATGCTGGACGCTGAAAGCGGGACGGTCTTAGGCAGTGGTGAGGATGAAGAAATTCGGATTGTTTAGCCTCGGCGTGCGCTCAGAATGCGTGCGTCGGTATATATCTCGAATGTAATGAATGCATTTTCAGTGTGATACCGCGGTATTCATTGAAGCCATTTAGTTATGTACGCAGTCCACACCAGCTAAAAGAAAAGTAGCTTCATGAGCACAGCCCATATCATGTGCGCCCCGCTGCAATATCAGCGCAAGGCATCAGCTTTGTGGTTAGAATTCATGCAACAGAACACCGTTGCCACGAAACACAGTAAAATGCGTACCTGATGACCGCCAACACCGGCAGCATCTTTTCCTTCGTCAAGTGCTCAGAAATGACACGCCAGAGATTGTTCAGCAAGAAGAAGAGCGACCACGCCATAGCCAACAACATGACTACCCAGTCCACGGCGTCAATAGGAGAGACGCACAAGATCTGCATGAATTAGCGAGTCAGGTGTGTCAGCATCGTGTTCCAGTACGCAGCAGATCAAAGCTTACCGCAGCCGGGATGAACATAATCGATGAGTACCCGTAGAGACATATGAGGAAGAGCAGAGACATAGGCACTTGGAAATACTTCCCTACGAGCCAGATAAGCATGGGTAGGCCGAGAAGAAAGATCTCCACCAGCGTGTACGCCGAAGCGAGACGGCTGAAATCGTACGTCCACTCGTCTCTGTTGCCGCCGTAGTCCAAGAAAGACGCCACATTGCTACACGACGCCAGGCAGAAGATGAGTGTCGTGGAGAGCCACAGCGGTCCATAAGCATCAGGTGATTTCACTGCTAGCTCAGCAAACACCGTTTCTCTTTTGAACGGCAGCAGAGCTTGCATCAGTCATAGTTGGACATCCGACGTGTCGACATCAAAGTACTAAAGTACAACACAAAGACAAAAAGGTCATGTCTGCTAGCACCCAGCAAGAAAAGCCACCAAAATACGTGCACCTACAGGCTGATAGAAAGATAACGAGAAGCAGCCACAGAGACTGACCGGGCGTCCAGGCTGCTTACTGTCGTCTCCAAATGTTGCGCTCTTGGAGCCCATAAGGGTCTCGCGCACTTCGACAGACAAGAGTCCATCTTCCAGTTCATCGCCTTCAACTACGGAGACCTCTGGCCGCAGAAAAATCACATAACGTCATTTGTCATATATTCCAGTCAATTGAGTCCGTATAACAGGTCAAACGTCGATATTGCTCGCAATTTCGACACAAAAGACACACCAAAGTCCAGGTCAGCGCCCCGGTCCTGACACAGGAAACAAGAAGTAACAGACAGAGGTCAGTACATGCAGCGCTATAGGAAAGACGGCAGGGCGATGTCTACGTACGTTCATGGCATTCGCTGCAGACTTGACGTCGTCGTCCATAGCTCACGTCTCGACAGCTCGAGAGAGAGACCGATTTCTTTATGTATCCATTGTTGTCGTCGATTTTCAGCCAATACGAATACGCTCTTTCTGGCATTTATCGTCGTGAGGTCGGTCACTAAATAATGTGGCGCACGTACACTAATTGAGTGCAAGTGTGTATTTTGTGTGGTTTACTTAGTCTAGGTCCTGCGTCGGCACAACCGGCACACCACCAGCAGGTTCGACCTCGGCCGTAGCTGCCTCGAGCTCGGCAGCTTCCTCGGCCTCCTCCGCGTCCTCAAGCTCGCCCAGCAGCTCTCCGTCTTCATCCGCAGCGTCTTCTGCCTTCTTGACAATCGCTGCAACGTCAGCAGGTGTCAAACGTGTCGAGTCATGCGTCACCTCCAACGACTTGCTGCCGGCCTTGCGCTCGGAAGCCGTCACTGTTAACACGCCCTTGGTACTCACTGTAAACGTCACGTCGATCTCAGCATCGCCTTTGGGCAGCGGCGTGATGCCCGCCACGCTCAGCTGCGCTACCAGCGTATTGTCTTTCGCCATGAGGCGCTGGCCCTCGTAGATCTGCAAGAACACTGCTTCTTGGTTGTCCGAGGAGGTAGTAAAGACCTCTGTGGCCGAGGCAGGCAGGATAGTGTCGCGCTGGATAAGCTCCGACACACTGCCATTGGCAAGAGCCACCGACAGGGTCAATGGCACCACGTTCACCATGTTCAATGGCTTCGTGGGTGCCTCGGAGCCAAGGAGCTCAGCCAAACAGGAGGCTTCAATGGTAGCACCAAAGGCAACTGCCTCATCAGGCGAGAGCTGCGTGTGCAGCGTCTTGCCCTCAAAGAACTTCTTGATGAGCGTCTGCACGAGCGGAACACGGGAAGAACCACCGACCAGTACAACGTGGTCGATGTCTTCTTTTTCGAGCTCATTGTCCTTCAGAATCGCTTCAATCTCCGTGATGGTCTTCAGCACATCGTCGTTGATGAGCTCCTCGAAACGAGGACGCGACAGCTTCAGCGCAAAGTCCTCACCCTCCATGAGCGAGTCCACCTCAATGTTCGCCTGTGTCTGCGTGGAAAGCGAACGCTTGGCAGCCTCACATGCAAGCCGAAGCCGACTTGACGCCTTCTGGTTGGGTTTCACGTCCAGCTTCGTCTTGCGAAGGAATGACTTGGCACAGTGTTCAAAGATGGCAGCGGTAAAGTCCTCGCCACCAAGAGTGTCGTTACCTTTGCTAGCCACGACCTCGAACAGGCCTTTGTCAGCGTTCAGTAGAGTGACATCGTGCGTAGCCCCACCAATGTCGAACACGAGGACAAACTCCGGCTTGTCATTGTTTGCGGCTTCGTCGAGTCCGTACGCAATCGCAGCTGCCAGGGGTTCACTCAGGTACGTCAGCACATTGACACCGACTTTCTTGGCCGCTGCATCCAGCAGCTCCGTGTACTTCTCGTCCGTGTGCGCTGGTCTATTAATGACCACGTGCTCGAGCTTTTCACCCGTAAAGTCTTCGGCCAGATCCTTGAGGTTCTGCAACAACAACGTCATAAACTCCACGGGATCCACCGCGTGCTTCTCGCCGTTGCGCTGAGTCTCCGCTTGTGCCACGCCGTCTGCCCCCTCCGTGACACCAAATGGCCACTCCTTGACAAACTCCCGGTCTTTCACGTCAGCGTGGGCCTTGCCTAACAGACGTTTGAGGTGGAAAATCGTATTGTCCGCATGTGACGCCAGCTTATTGACCGCCGTGTCCCCCACAATCACCTCGTCCCCCTCAAAACACACGTAAGCAGGCGTCGTGCGGAAGCCTTGGTCATTGGCGATGATGTTCACCTTGCCATTCTGCCACACGCCCACGCAGCCGTGGGTCGTGCCAATGTCAATCCCAGCGACAACCATTGGTGCTCCTTGGTGCAAACAGCGAGTGGGAAGGAAGATCGAGTGTGGAGAGAGAGCATGATGGTGATACGCCGGCAGCCACGGAGCCAACCATTGGCCCGCAGAATTTGCACCGGCTTAGTCTAGGCACGGAAATGTGATTGGTAGAAAAGACAAACAGTGGTTTCGAGGCCAGTGACAGATGGACATTTTCCACTTCAACGTGAGTTGGCTACACCCAACCACTTGCCTTTCAACTTGCTTGAATGGGGACGTTGCTCGACGTTCCTGCTGCTGCTGCTGCCGCCGCTTGTTTCGGCAAGAGGAAGTAGAACTCGCTTGCACCAATTTTCACCAGGTTCCTACTGTTGAGCGTGACGCGAGGTGACGAGAAAGTCATCACGTGGCCGTTTACGGTAATCGACGTGCGAAGGCTCAAACACTCGATCACAAAGCGGCGGCGACCAGCATCCCATGAAATCACAGCGTGTCTCGTTGCGATCTGGCGGTCGTCTCCAATATGGCAATCGACGTCGGCACCAACGAGACCTTCGAGGGTCGAGAAGCCGAGATCCTTGTACAGCTTGCACCATCCAGACGTCATGCGGCCGAGGATCACAAATGGATCGACGAAATAGTACTGGAAGTTGCGGCCCTGTGTGTTGCAGCAAGGAAAACAACGACACACCGTGAGTTCATGGTGCAATATCGACGCGGCAAGCACTATCGTACCTCCAGCTTTGCATATCCGAGGGGCGGACTGTGTGTATCGTGATTGTGCTGCTTCTGTTGAGCATTGATCATTGCGCTCTGATATCTCGGCCACGTGAACATCCGACTCGCATCTCGCTCTAACGTCGTCGCAACGTGAATGTGACGGCCAGCTGTCGAGGGAGGATGTTCAACCTTCGCGTGAAAATCAAGCACCATACTGGAGCTAAAGCGTGCACTACAATCCGCACACGCAAAGACGAGCCGTGGTTTCACGTATCGCGCGCACTCCTGGATAACGGATGGCACTCTCGGTTGGCTTTTCAATCCTACCGACACAGTTGTCGATTCGGGTCTTTCTGACGAATCACCACCTTCATAGAACCCCGGGAAAGTGCTGCCATTCAGGCAGCTGTACACCACGTTCCCCATCTCATCCACGTACTGGTCGTGACCACCTCTTGCCTGATTCAACTTGACAACCTTGGGAGCCTTGCATTTGCGGATTTTGCACGTCTGCTTTCGAAGTCCAGGCCCTCCGTACTTCTTCATGTCAAGACAGTGCGGGCATTTCAGACAGTCCGGCGCCTGACATCCTTCACACAAACCACAACGCATTATACGCGAGCGCGCAGACGCGGATCGAGCACTCAAGTCGCTCAGAGATAGATTGTCGTCCACGAGGGTATCGCTCGCCGGCAGTAACAAGTCACGGGGTGAATCCGTCGGGGCGTCCGAATGTCGAAGAGACTCATCATCCGAACCACCGTTCTCATGTGTCGCAATCGACAAAGACTCCCCGTCACTTTCCACGGAAGAGTATGCAACAGAAAAGTCGTCATCAAGCTCTGAGCTTTCCTTCACTGCACTGTTCGTAACACCAGAGCGCTTTGGCTTGCGCTTTCTCTTTCTGGAAGCCAACCCCCATATTTTTGGATTGAGGCACTTACGATGTTTGCAAGACTGCTTGCGGAGACCTGGCCCGCCGTACTTCTTCATATCCTGACAGTGTCCACATTTCATACAGTCCTCAGCCAAGCAACCAGCACAGCTCCCACATCGACCAATTCGCTGCCGGGAACCAGGCGTCCCATCGCCTCCAGTACGGGGTTTTGGATGCATACTTGGAGCATTGATGGTAAGCTGCGAATCCACTGGATCGAAAGCAACCTTTGATGGTTCGAGTTTTCCCTAGCATAAGCAACAAGCGCTCCGTATTAACATCAAGCACTTCTACCGACTCAAAAAAAAACGACTTCCCACCTCCGCCGGGACGTGCCCGCTGGCACGACTTCGGGTCTTTTTGCTCGGCATGTGCTTCACAGGCATAATAATTGATGGTTGTGTCGCCCTCACAATCCCTTGCTTATTGAGCGTACCCAAAGCAGCCGCTTCCCGCTCGCAGTTTCGCGCCGTACATGCTGCGACTTTCTGCATAAATGCGGTACGAGGGGCCTCATTTGAAATAAGCGTGAGGGCCTCCACCGCGCCACATAAAGCATAAACTTGACCGATGTGAAAGGCTGCACTGTTCCACGCCTATCACAAGCATGAACAAACGTTGTCAGTGAATCCAGCAATCATCGTGGTAAATTCACGGTAGCCTACCAACAGCTTCCGCCGTGAGCTAAACAACTCAGGCATCAGAAAGTGTAATAACCTGCGTGCATCAACTTCAAACTCGGGTTGACATAGCAGCAGGCGCTGACGACACCGAAGCGAAAGCAATTGTGGCCAGATCGCCGCGATCTGATCAGTAGCATGCCGTGGGATGTCAATAATGCTGAGCTGACAGTGTAGTGACGTCACGATCGAAATGTCCTCCATAAAGACTTCGTAGCTGGTAAGAAGTACGTGCGCCCACAAATTACGACTCGAGAAGTACTCGTTGCTCAGCAACTGAAGCAAGTTTAGTCGGTCGCGCTTGCCTCCCCAGTATGGGTACAAACGAATAAGCTGCTCGGACGACAACGCCTTTTCCCACCGTGCGAGATCAGAAGCTGCAGCAACCACGACGTACAATGCCGAAGTGGTTTGACTTGATACGATCTGGGCCATGAATGCACTGATCTGATACCCAAACAACACGGCAAGAGCCTTAGATGCGTGACGAACCATCTCTTGCGCATATAGTGCCAACGAACCTGAAGTCGTTCCTGGTGGCAATCGTCGCTACCAACAATTATTCCATTTGATCCTCGAGCGAATGCTGCAGATAGATCTTCAGGACCTGCTTGGACGCTCACATATGGTGCATGTGAAGTCCCCACTGGTGTTGACTTCGTACTGGAAGCTCTCACTTGATTCAATAGCGCCGCCCAACCACCCGGACCAACGACATTTGCTGTGTCAAGCTGAAATGGGTTGGTGCGGATATTTGCTGGTGCTACTACGAGCTCTTCGGCAGAATTTGTTCGCAAATAACCTCGATAACTGTTAGTGTGAGATCTACAGGCAAGCATATCGTCAGAAAACTCGCACAACACCGAATGCTGCTCGCGGCGTTACCTCTTCCACTCATCGTCAAAGTCCATGAGACCTCGTTGGTGGTCCAGATAGAGCTGCACACCAGTGACCCGAGCGAGGTTACCGAGATTGGACGATTCTTTTTTGGGGCACTTCATTCTCAGCAGATGAGATAAATACACATCGAGTTCGGATATGAGAAAGTAATTGAGAGAGAGATGGACAGCTCGTTCTGTCCTGGTTTCCTCAACGAGCTCAGGCTTCATCATGTATTCGCGTGGTTTTCTTCTAGCCTCAGGGGTCGAAACAAAGCCATCCTCGCTCGAGGTTCGATTACGCACTGATACTGGTGAATGGGATGGGGTTGCACTCGTCACGGATTGTACAGATGCCATACCCTGGTTCCCATCACTGCTAATCGATCGTTCCTCTTCCGAGCACAAACCCACGGCCATGGCGGCCGTACTCGCGACGTGTCGACTTGCCATTTGGCCGTCATTATTCATGAAGACGCGACTTTCCAAGCGCATATCCTTCGCCTCTTGCTGATCATTGGTAACAGATCGCTGCATCATGGACGAAAGTCTCATGTTCTCCGACGTCTCGACTCGTCTGTGACCAACAGTATGCAATCGTAGTCAGCAACGAGCGTGCCCCTCTACACTTACACAACATGCTTTTCGTCTTGATTACGAAACCCAACTCACCCAGCATGCTCCTCCTTGTAGTCGCTCTATCAAAACGTAAACATCAGATTTCAACACGACAGCTCCTTCTTACGCCACCAACAAACCTTTGGCCAACTCACCTCCATTGGCGGTAGATTGTCTACCGTCTGTTCGCTGCCTCTTACACTGCTTTGTTGTAACAAAAGCAACAAGCAACAAATGATCATCCACTCCTTGTAAGAAACCGTTGCATCGACAGCAAAGCGCCAGCCAAAAATCGAGCCAACAATCAGCATTACCTCATCGCATCCCCTTCCCTTTCGAAAGACCCTGTCGCGTGTAAAGCCCTCATCTCTGTCGCTGGAGAGACCAACGACGCCTCACCCAATGTATTCTCCAGCACAGTTTGCTGCACAGGGCTGTCCGATGCGTCGGGTGGCGTGTCATACTCACGTTCAGCTGGAATAAGCTCAATGGCCGTGCCCATCCTGCCGCGGATAATGTCCAGCTTTACGCGCACAATCTGCAGCTCGGCATCACTATACGCCTCTTCTGTCTGCATCCTCGTGTCTTCGCTCGTCATGTCCCTGCGAGGAAAAGTAGCACACAATCAGTATACGTATAGAAGCACCAGTCTACCTCATGTACAGACCGAGAGACGCTGCCTTCCGTCTGTAGAGCGACTGCCGGCGAGTGGATGACGTTTGCCGGGTGGTGGGCGTTCGTCATGATTACGCTTGCTCGTTTTATCTCACAATCTTGGTTCTGCCACATCGTGTGTACACAAGATTCGGACAATCGGTGTCTTCCACACTAAATTCACGCAACCACTTTGACCAGCTACTTACAGCTGGTCAATTGACTGGAAGCGAATGAGCCGGACGAAGAAGAGCGCGCGTCATGCCAAGCGCAGCGCGGACAGCGCTCTCGCTGGACCTGAGAAGAAACAGAGGAAGAAAGAAGCTACAAAGCAGAGGCCAGATGGGGACGTTACTGTGGAGCAGGGAAGCTTGCAGTGGGCGGAAAATGCGCTGACGAAGCTCCTGGGAGGCATGTCATTGGATACTTTTCAGTCCGAGTACTTTGAGAAGAAACCGCTACATGTCCGCCGGAAAGACAAGGGCGAGCTGTTTGCGGACAGCCTTTTTTCACGCAACCAGACGCTTGAGGTCATGGCGAAGGAGCTGCCGAACATGAAGTTTGGGAACGATCTGACGGTCTGTCGATACGTCAATTGCGAGCGCGAGAATTTTGACGGGGAGGACAGTAATGGAAACGCGACAAGTCAAGAGGTGGATCGTCTACTTGACAGAGGCTTTAGCTGCCAGTTTTACCAGCCGCAACGGTATGTCGATGGACTGTACGAGATCAACGCAGCCTTTGAGGAGGTGTTTGGTTGCCTGGCGGGTGCCAGCGCGTACTTGACGCCGGCTAACTCACAGGCGCTGGCGCCGCATTACGATGATGTGGAAGTATTTGTGCTGCAAACACAGGGTCGAAAGAAGTGGCAGCTTTACCGTCCGCTCGTTGAACTTGCAGGCGAACATAGCTCGGACCTTGCGGTCGATAAGATTGGTGAGCCGTGGATGCAGCTGACTGTCGAGGAAGGTGACGTGCTCTACTTTCCGCGTGGCGTTATACACCAGGCGTGTACCGATGAGGAAGAGTTCTCTACGCATGTGACCATCTCTGTGTACCAACACAACACATGGGCTAATTTCTTGGAGGTCGCGCTACCCCGCGTCATTCGCCAAGCTTTTGACTCGGACGTTGAATTCCGTAAGGGACTGCCGATGAGGTACCTCAGCTACATCGGAACACAATTTTCACCTGATGTGGCGAAAGCGAAGGAGTTTACAGCAACATGCAAAAAACTAGTTGTCCAGCTTGCTGCGCATGTAGACGAAAAGGACTTGCAGAAGGCTGCTGATGAGGCTGCATTGGACGTTCTGGCCAACCGACTTCCGCCACCAGGGACGAAGACGAATGACGCGGCAGGCCTTAGTCCGCTAGACGAGAATGTCAGCATTCGCTTTAAAAACCGCTCGCACATTCGTTTGTCGATGGGTGAGGATGAGATGAAGGAGGCATTTGTTGCAGTCTACTACTCGCAGCACAATTGCAGGCGGCACCACATGGGCTTTTGCACATGCGACAGCGGGGAAGAAGACGAGGAGAATTGTGATGCTGAGGAAGGTGATGCAGAGAGTAGCAATGCCGACGCAGATCAGGATGAGCATGGCGATAGCGAAGAGGAAGACGACCCGAGCGCAGGTTTGGGGCAAATGTCTGCTCAGCCGAAAAGCGTCGTATTTCCGGGAGAGCTTGCACCTGCGCTCATGAAGTTGTACTCGTCGTCCGCATCCAATAGGCATGGTGCGCTGATTGACGAGTTGGTGGAAGCAATCAGCGATGAGACAGCAGTACGCGGAATGCTCCTCCGTCTGTGGTCCGAGGGCCTCGTGGACGTTCTCATGCAATCGCAATCGACAACTAAGCGGAGATAAACCACAATGTCCTCCTTGTTGATATAGTGTGCGATCGCAAGTATCTTCACTGATCGTGCTGCTACTTCTCTCTCCACGCTTCACTTGTCACAGCACTCGCACATGTCCCCCTCATTAGCCATACCACGATTTCACTTGCCTGATGGGACCGACCGCCGGATGCCGCTAACGATCGTGCAGCCTTTTATCTAATGCAGTCCATGATGGTTTGACTGATTTCCTCCGACTCCGAACGCACGGCCATCTATACAAATCAAACACAGTGAGGAACCAGCGACAAAAGGGACGACTAACATCCGTGCAATGCGAAACACACCTGCAGAATCATGCTGTCGCTCTGCTCATCCAGCGATATTCTCGATTTCACTAGCGCCTTCACGCCACCAACAAACACGCCTGATAGTAGAAGAATGTGTGCCTTCGTTTTTGGTTGTGGCACGGCCGTGTTCTCACATGGCTGCATACCAAGGTTTTCGATAACTGCTGCCACGCCCTCCACGAGGCTCTTGTACTTCAGACCATAACTGCCCTTCACCTCAGCAGCGTCGCCGATACGCTCCCAAGCCGAGCGAAAGTCGTTCACGGAGATCTTGGCCATCAGGTCCGACGCACTGATTTCGATATCTTCCATCGGATACTCCTCATCAAAGCCATCGTCTTCAACCTCGCCTGACGATGGGTTTACTTCGTGTACCTTGAACTTCAACTACATAACGCAGACAAGAGTAAAGTAAACACTAGCAGAACAACAGAAACGCAAAATTGAACTCGTCTTCCAGCATACCTCGACGTTGGCGAGTTGCACGATGGGGTACACACCGTCACCAATATACTCTAAGCAGACATAGCACGAGCCTGTCTTGCCGTAGGCCAGTTTGGCCAGAGAGACAACCGAGTGGACCTGCCACACGTCTTCAGGCTCCATGACAAAGCCAACAGTCACGTCTGTGAGCAGCTGATCGCTCACTGTGTTTAGCACCGTGTACTGTTATGATAGGCAAGATTGCGTCAGAACTAAGCTAGTCTCGATATCATAACGTTAGACACAGAGCTCCGCACCTGGAGTACAATATGCTGGGCAAACACGTGCTTCGTGCAACTGACAACGTATTCCGTCTCGGCTTCCGTCAACTCGAGCCGCTTGGATGAGCGGAAGAGCACACCCAACTCAGCAAACTCGGGGATCTGTTGCAGTCGAGCGCAGGAAGAGGTATTAGCACAAGCCTAGGAACAGTGTGAAGGAAACAAGTAAACGTACCGTGTACAGTTCCTTCGCAAGGTCCTGAGGTTCAGGAGCAGCATCAGTCTGGACAGAGCCATCGTCAGTCTCTGTGCTGTCTGTATTCGTCTCAGCAACATCTTCAACGACTTCGACATGAGGCAGGGTCTCAAATGTAAGCGGACCAGCAGCAGGACGCAGCTCGTACTGATCGATCGATTTCTGAAGCGCCACCACGCTCATCGGAAAGTCGTCAACAAGAAGATTGCGACTGGTCGCCTCATCGCCCTCGAGGACGGCAAGGTACATGGTGGCACGATCGCGAACTTCGTCGTCATCATCAAGTTTGCAGCACTGCAGCAGAGATGACACACTCGAACGGAGCGACCCCACCCGAATCGCAAACTGGGCTAACGCTGAGACGGCCGAAGCGCGCACAGGAGCATTTTCGAGAATGACACGGTTACGAATAAAACGAATGTACCGCGCCGGTGCTGATGTCGTTGGACCCTTCTGTCCTAGTACGCGCAAGATCTTCGTCGATAGCTGCGCAAACTCACAGTCTTCGATGAACTCGCACAAGTGAAGCAATGCCGTCTCTTTGCACTCTTGAATGCGATCAATCAAGAACAGGATAGCGTCTGTAATCGTCTTCTTGAACTCATACCCACCTTCCTCGCGGAGGAAATTGGCCAGGAAGTTCAGCAAAACGCGGTGCTTCTGAGGGTACTTCAAGCACAGATTCTTGATAGCCTCCACTACGACAATCTTAAACTCGTCAGCAATGTCGCCCATAAACGTCGAGATTTGCTTCATCAATCGATCCACGCTCGATTCGGCACCTAGGTCACAGCAGATGTTAGCGTCGTCCATTGAGCAACGTATACGCCTACTTTCATTGCACCCACATGTCCGACTACGTACCAGTCTTCAAGAGGGTAGTAATCGCCAGGGTCGCAATAGATCGATTCGAGTCCGTAATAAGTGTCTCCATGTCCTCATTGCAGCGTGTTATAAGCATAGGCTGCGCCAGCGCCACTTGGCTGAGTGTCCGCACAGCAGCAAAACGAAGAGTGGGCTTTGAAGATCCCAAGAACAACTGCAGCACGACGATTGCTTGCGTCAAGTCACGCGCATCTACAGGCAGAGCGCAAAGTGCCTTGGCAGCCTCATAAATGATCATCTATGTCGCATCAACAGCGACATTGTGAGCATGAAAAGTCATACTAGTGGATCAATTGCGGTTGAAGCCCTACTGCACTTTCAAATCCGTACCTCATTCTTTTGTCGAAGCATCTTTTGCAAAAACCCATACAGCGGCGTGGTATCTTGTCCGTTTGCGCTTTCACGCAGTAGGGCTGCTGTGTAACGAATCAACAAGCACGTTGCGAGGCTCGAACGCAGGTTCGTCTTCTGCAGCTGCACGAGAAACTTCGACACAGCAAGCTTATCGTGCTGGCGGATCTGGTATAAGAGTGAAACGCCGTGGTATTGAACCATATCGTTCGTCGAGTTCACAGCTTCCTGCACCTCGTTTACCCAGCGGCGCACGATCTCCGGATTGTTTTTGATCAGATGGATACCAGAAACCAGCGCCGAGCTCGCAACGAGTGCATTACGGTCCACGATAGCCTGCTTGATGTAACGTTCGATTGCGTTTAACATGGATCCCTGTATAATTTCATCATCATATTGTTTCACGCCATCCCACATCATTTCTCATTATGGTCAGTAGCTGCAGCCAAAACGCATGACCACACGTATCTGGCACGTACGTCAATGATCCGGCAAAGCACTCGAATTGCGTTCGCGCGGTACAGATCCACGTCAGAGCTCATATCTTTCGTCAGACTCTGGGTCACAATGATCACCTGATACTCACCATCAATGTCAGCAACAGAATGACTGTCAGCGTATCATCGTTGTCCCGATCAATCTCTACAGCAAAACTACTGGTCCAAGCAATCTCTACCTCGTCGGCAGCAGTAGCCTCTGCCACTTCCTTGATAAACAAATACATCATACGACGTAGATTGGCATCTTTGGACTGGAAAAGCTTCGTGACGCCAAAGAACACGGCCGTCGTCTCCGCACTGGTAAATGGTTCTCCCTGCGTCAAAATGTGCAGCAGCTTGGTAATCAGCTGACAGCATTTCTTAGGGTGACGCGTCACTGTCGTAGCGTCCGAGAAGATCTTGGTCTCTTGCAACACCGTGGCCTTGTCCAAGCCTTGGAACGGTGACACTGGAACGTACCAGAGCACACAAATTGAAAAGCACGCACGCACACCATGTACAAAGTGTCAGTCTACTCGAATTTTATCCAATCAAATCGAGAAAAGGGACTCTCAAAAAGAGCTCGATCCGTCGGTATCGACGCCCCACGAGCGGCACTCAGTCAGCCTAGCGTCGTACCCTGGTCCTCCTCGTCGTTCTTGAACTTCTCCTTGATATCTGCCATGACGGACGAGATCGTCATGGCGGATCTGCTACGCCCCGAGTCGCCGCCGCTGCCTCCTCCGTACGTGTCTTGAGTCGCCATTGCCGTCGCTTGCTTGGATTTTCGAGCCCAAATACTAGCCGCGTGGCGTCGGTGGATACCGGTATTGGAAAGGTCCTAGTTTAGGATTTTACGGTTCCTGACATCGACCCACGCACGAACGCGGCTATCTTGTGTGTAGCAGACACGAGATGATCCTCCACCAATGGACCGTACGGACGTTTGATTCCACCAATCACGGCACGCGAACCGCACCGGAGCGACAAGTCAGTGCCATTCTGCATCTATCTGCGGTTCTTCTCGCTGATCTTCCGAGTGACGCGCGGGAAAAGCAGCGGCCGTCGCGGTCCATGGTCGTGTCCATTCCCCGATTTTACTCGTGCCGTTCAAGCTTTCCACGGCATTCAAGTAACTCCAGTTCTTCTACTGCTACTGCAATGGCAAAGACTCCGTCAAAGAAGGCCGCGAAGGTTGTGGCCAAGTCCGGCAAGGGCCGCGGCAAGAAGCGTGTGGAGTCGTACTCGACGTACATCTACAAGGTGCTGCGTCAAGTGCACCCGGAGACGGGCATCAGCAAGCGCGGTATGTCGATCATGAACTCGTTCATCAATGACATTTTCGAGCGCATTGCTTCGGAGGCCGGCAAGCTCTCGCGCTACAACAAGAAGTCGACGCTGTCGAGCCGTGAGATCCAGACGGCCGTGCGTCTGATGCTTCCGGGGGAGCTCGCCAAGCACGCCGTGTCGGAAGGCACGAAGGCCGTGACTAAGTTCACGTCCGCGTAGACGGTGTCGGTCTTTTGACGATTGTCGGTCTGCGCTTGTGCGTGCCGCACTGCCGCCATCCAAGCAGTTGACACTCTTTTCTTTTACTGGTGTTTTTCAACACCACCCTTTTTGCAAGAAATGGATGGATGAGTAGGAGGTTGGTGGGTGGATAAGGGTGTATGCGAGTGTATGGTGTGATATCCAGGGGTGGAGCAAGGGGCAAAGTGAGTGAACGCCTGGAGAGGTGTTTGAAGATAGAACTGGGTCGCTATTCGCTCTGGTTCACGACGTTTGATTGTCTTCTGTGAGGGAGTCGGTGGTGTGGATGATGCTGCTCAATAGACATCGCTGGCAAATGGGCGGACCCGTTAGGAGAGCATACGGTGAGCAAAGGAATAGCAGTAAACGTGTTGGACTCGAAAGGAGCATATCGCGAATCCAAGCTACATCGTACAGCAGTCATACTTTGTTATCGTTGAGTTGTCTCCGGTGTGGGGCAGTAGTGGCAACATACCACACCGTTGTCTGTACCTCAATGCTTGTTGCGCTGCCAAGCTCGTCTGTGTAGACAAATTGCTTGCAGAGGATCTGAGGTCCTCACTTCAACCGCCTCAACAAAAAGCTGTTGACCTTATGGACTCCCCGCCATTTAAAGCTGATTCAGCTTCAGCACGACGTGTCTTCCCTGTAATGCAGTTCCGCAATCTGTGAAAAGGCTAAAGGCAGCGTGCCACCACACCCGCTTTCAAAGCAAAGACAATTCCACAACTTGCAAGTTGCTTCCACAAGAAGGTGCAATTGCTGCTGATTAGAGCTTGCTCGACGTGTGGTCACACGCTATCTGATGCGACACTACGATGGTCACGTGTATTTCTTTCGACAAGTGCCTGGACTTGCACGCAAACAGGCTCCGCAGCTACATCTATGGCTAATCAACGGCACGGCATTGCTGCACCAACTGATTCACACAGTACAACACGACCACACTTCGAGGCCGCTACGACATTACTTCCTCAAACAGCAAGTTTTCTTTCAAAATGGGTGGTGTTAAAAAACACCAGATGGATAGTGTCGACCAGAGATCGACCAGAATGGCACAAACACTCTCTGCGTGCAGAACGTGCACCGAGTCAGCTAATCGAAGCAATACCTACTCGACTGCTGCAAGCATCTTACGAGCGCTCGCCACGAATACGGCGGGCCAGCTGAATGTCCTTGGGCATGATCGTCACGCGCTTGGCGTGGATGGCGCACAAGTTCGTGTCCTCGAACAAACCCACCAGGTACGCCTCTGCAGCCTCCTGCAACGCAAGCACAGCCGAGCCTTGGAAACGCAAGTCCGTCTTGAAGTCCTGGGCGATTTCACGCACCAGACGCTGGAACGGCAGCTTGCGGATGAGCAGCTCCGTCGACTTCTGGTAGCGACGGATCTCACGCAGCGCGACCGTACCTGGGCGGTAACGGTGCGGCTTCTTGACACCGCCAGTTGCAGGTGCCGACTTGCGGGCAGCTTTGGTAGCGAGCTGTTTGCGCGGGGCCTTGCCACCGGTGGACTTGCGGGCGGTCTGTTTCGTGCGAGCCATTGTCTGTTGCTTGTCTTCCTTATTGAGGACGGTCGAGAGAATTGGAGAATGAGCTACTGGATGCAAGTGGGAGGGGTTGCGCGCCCTTTTACAAACGTTCCGCCAATGAAAATCCACCGACAAGCGATGATAGGGTACCGGCCAATCAACGGCTGAGGAGTATGCCCGCCCAGTTAAATTAGGTTCTTGGCGGGGTAGGTTGACACATCCTTAAACTCCGCGCGGCTGACTCACTACTGGGTCACGGGGCAGCTCAATGAAGTCGTCGGTTGGCTCTCTCTCTCATTCCTCAATTCTCCGATTGGATCCCACCTCCTCTCGTCTCGCCTCGACCGAAGAACACCCGCACGCATTGAATCAACATGTCTGGACGTGGCAAAGGCGGCAAAGGACTGGGCAAGGGCGGCGCCAAGCGTCATCGCAAGGTCCTCCGCGACAACATCCAGGGTATCACGAAGCCTGCGATCCGTCGTCTCGCTCGTCGTGGCGGTGTGAAGCGTATCTCGGGTCTCATCTACGAGGAGACGCGCGGGGTGCTCAAGGTGTTCCTCGAGAACGTCATCCGCGACTCGGTCACGTACACGGAACACGCGCGCCGTAAAACCGTGACGGCGATGGACGTCGTGTACGCGCTTAAGCGCCAGGGACGCACGCTGTACGGCTTTGGCGGATAAGCACGTGATGTGGTCGACGTGGCTGGTGTGGCGACTTGTGTCGTCCTCTAGCACTGTGATGGCCATCGTGGCCGCTCGCGGTGTCGCGTGTCCGATCTCCAACGAAGGGCAGAAGCCTTTCACTCTTCTACTGGTGTTTTTCAACACCACCCGTTTCTAATGAATTTCTATCGTCTGTCTATGGCTAGCGTGACGTGATTCGGACACGAGAGTAATGAAATAGAGGACCTTGTCCACCAGTTTGTACTGAAAAGAGAGACATCTTGTCGAAAACTTGGTCACGTCGTTTGTTCCCTTTCATGAAAAGGGTCATTCCAGTCGAGTACCAAACTGTGTGTCTGGGACCAGGGTGACCCTCGATCTTTGGATCCACCCGAAGGCAGCGGGACGCCCGCTTCCGTCTGCTTTATTGGTCTCTTTTCATCATTTGGATGTGTCTTTATCTCACAGGATAGTAGTCAACTCCATTTATGTTATCAGCTGCATGCCGACAGGGTGAGTGAGGAACACGTCTTGCAGTTCCTGATGTGAGCACTGCAGCTCGAGCAGTGGGTAGCGCGACGTGCGTGTTGAAAGCTGCTTGATCACCCCCGACCGCTCTAGTTCGTCGCAGATGAAAAGCAGCCCACGCAGTCGCGGTATCGGCACGAACGAGTGCGTCTTGCACAGAATCGCAAAGCGCTCGATCACAGCTTCCAGCTCGACGCCTGTTCTGGTGGGAGCGCTTCCACGCGCAGCAGTCGACCGAACTTCCATGCGAAGCGCGACCAGAAACGTGCACTCAAACTTGCTGCACGCGCGTAAGCGACTCATTGGAGCCGACAGTGCCACGGCCTCCTGAGCTTCATGCAAGTCTTCGCCCGTCACAAAGAGCTCGCTTCGACTACCTTCCCCTGCCGTCGACGTGCACTCCACCGTAGTAGTCAGTCGATGCAAACACACTTCAGCCGCCTTGCGGCACAGCGATAGCGCTTGGCGGACATCCCCCGATTGATGCGCCAGCGACTTGGCACAGAGCTGGATCGCTTCGTCGCTGAAAATGTCCAGCTGCAGTAGACGCTGGTAAATGATTTTCTCCAGCTGCGCTCGCGTGTACGCCGGAAAGGTGATACGATGCCCACCAAGGCGACTGCGGATCTTGCTCGGTAGTCGTTCCGGCAAGTCCATCGTGTTGGCAATGCCAACGATCACGAGCTTGGCCGTGGCGGACGTTTGCCACTCCAGGAGGTTATACAACACCTGGTTCTTGCCAGCCAGCATGAAGTCCATCTCGTCCAGCAGAACAAGCAGCATGGGACGCGCAGGACTCGCAGTGTGGAACTCGTGCTGCAGAATCTCACACAGACGCGCGGCGCTGATACTTCTGGGCACCGCGTGCGACTTGTGCTCGTCTCTCTCTTCCTCTGGTGGCTGCAAAGCCTTCCATAATATGCTGTAAGCGACGTCAGGCCGCGGCATCTGCAGCCCATTGACCTCGACCCACGCAAAGCTGCAGAGATGGCCGGCGTCCCGCTGTGACTCCAGTGTGTGGATAACCTCCTTCACTATGGACGTCTTGCCTGCACCTGGAAGGCCGCTGATGTAGATTGGCCCACCGGCGCTTTGGTGCTTGATCGAGGAGCGCAGCGCCGTGTAGATCTCGTCGCGCTCGTCTTCGCGTCCTGTCATTACACGCGGAAGACTCGACAGCTGGAGCTCTTGACACGCCCGCCGAAGCTTCTTTACAGCACTCGAAGCAGCTGGAGAGAGAGAGTCGGTGGCATGGTCGGACTCGGTATCGATGGAATGACGAGCACGCTTGAGGCGTGGCGAGGTCATGTCGAACTTGTTGCGCGGGCATATCGATAGGTCCAGCAGACTCGTTTAAACTGTTAGAACGGACTTGAAACGACTAAACTTATTTGCGTTTACTCCGCGCGCACGCGCTTTTAAGCGGTATTTTTCCTGAAGCCATTTCAGCAGAGACAATTAATTGACACGATATTGGAAAACGCAATACTGGACGCATAATTGTTTTGTATAATTGACGAGCATGTCGCTCTTCACGAAGAAAGACTTGGGACTGCTGCTGCCCGACGACGTCCCGGGCGATCCGGTGTCTCTCCGCTACACGAAAACCAAGTAAACTCGTTCGCGTATCTCTCTGCTTGGCGTATCCTGTGCTTGTGCGTACTCACTCTAAACGCGTGCGCTCTCATATGTTCAATGTAATGCTTCAGAGAGGAGACAGAAGTGTTCAAGCCACTGAAGCCTAAAGTGGATCCGTCGGTGAAGGTAGCGCGGTACAGGGCAGGCCAAGTGCCAAAGTTTGCACATGGTTATGAGGACGAGCGTGGCTTTGTGACGGCCAATAGTCAAGTGCGGGTGTTCCCGAAGGCTACAGCGCAGCACAAGACGGGTCCTGTGATCAAGAGCGGACGCAAACGAGTGCAAGCGCAGGTGGTGCGATGTTCCTTGGTGGATACAAAGACAAATCGGGATCGAGGAGCGAAAGAGACGGTACCTTCAAATGATGAAGAGGGATCTAGCGAGGACGATGTGGCGAAGGCACTGCAAGACTCGAGCTCGGACGAGGAAGATGAGTCCGACATTGATCGACGTCGCCGCTTACTGCGCAGCAAGGCAGCCTCGCGTATTGACGAGAGCAGTAGAAAGGATGGGCTTGCAGAGCTGGACGAAAAGGGTAAACGGCAGCCCGTGGAAGCGCAGGTCGTGAAACGGAGTGCAGTAGCAGCCTCTGTTGTTGCGGCCAATAATGGAAGCTCGGAGTCGAGTGGCAGTTCCAGCTCGGAGTACGAGACCGACACGGACGATTCGGAGACGGGTGAAGAGCTCATGAAGCCTATTTTCGTGCCCAAGAAAGCTCGTAATTCTCTGAAGAGCCAAGAAGAACTGGCAGCAGAAGAGGAACGACGAGAGAAGCGGGAGTTGGAGAAGCTGGAAGCACGCAAGATGGAGTCGCGTCGTACGGTCGCTGAAGAAATTCGCCGCGAGCAGGAGGGTGCTAGTAAGGGTGACGATACAGATGTCGAGATGCCGGATGATACGGATGGCCTGGACCCGGCACAAGAGTACCGCGACTGGGAGCTGCGTGAAATGCGGCGAATCAAACGGTATGTAACTTGCAGTCGCAAGAGTTGCAAGTGACTGGCTGACCTGTGTGACCATGTTCGAAACGACTGTAGTGATCGAGACCGGAAGCAGCAGCGCAGAGAGGAGGCGAAAGAAACGCTGAGGAGGCGCAACATGTCTGAGGAAGAGCGTGCGGCGGAGGACGCGTACGTGGCTGTACGATTCGATTTTTGTTGCCGAGCTACTGATGTACATTTTATTCCCGTTGTTTCGGCTGCTGCAGTAAATTGAAAAAGAACGAGCCAAAGGAGAAGAAAAAGCTCAAGTTCATGCAAAAGTACTACCACAAAGGTGCCTTTTACGTGGACGACGACAGCATTCGCGCGAAGGACGATGTGCGCAAGCGGGATGCCACGGACGCCACGCTGGAGGACAAGTTTAACAAGGAGATGCTCCCGGCGGTGATGCAGGTCAAAAACTTTGGCCGCGCTGGTCGGTACGCACTGTTTTGTTGTGTTTTCATCTTGCGGTGTGGCATCCGTCCGTCAACACAAGCGTCCGATTGTGTGCCTCTTTGTTCGGTTGGTTTTGTCGCAGTACCAAGTACACGCATCTGGTGGACCAAGACACGTCAAGTCGGGACTCGCTGTGGGCTCGCGACGACGGCATCCGCGAAAAGTACAAGAGCCGCCTTGGCGGCATGAAGGATATCGATAGATCGATGAAGCGACGGAGAAAAGAGTAATGCTCGGAACCGGCGGCTTGAGACGACGTCAGCAGCGAGCCGAGCCGTAAAGCGTCATCCACAGTCTCACTTTGAATATATTCATTCGGCCACGAAGCAGCGATATGAGCTTTTTCCGGAACTGGAGCTCGCGCACGTTGAATAATGGGGGTTGCATGGTTTAGCACAGAGCGCTTGCTTGTTTTGACCCTTCGTCCTCTAACATCGCTCTCCTTGTACTCCGACTGGTCGACTAAGTGGTCATGTACGTCGAGATGTCGATCTGGTCTGGAAGCTCCGGAATGTTCACCTCAAAACGCGACTGCACCTTAGCAAGCATCTCGGTGTCCTCTTCAGACGAGATGAAACTAATTGACAGACCCTTGGTACCGAAACGACCGGCACGGCCCACACGGTGAAGGTACTGGTCACTGTCGTTCGGGAAGTCGTAGTTGACGACAATGTTCACACGCTCGATATCCATACCACGACCGAACAGATCCGTGGTCACTAGAATGCGCTTCTGGAAATCCTTGAAGCTTTTGTACCGCTTGATACGCTCGTCCTGGGAGAGGTCGGCCGTGATGCAAATCGACGGAAAGTTGCACTCGTTCAGCAGACGGTTCAGCTCCCGTCCACGGTTCTTCTTCGACACGAAAATTACCACCTGGTTGAACTCGAGCGCATCTAGCAGGTCGTTCAGCTTGCGGTTCTTTTCAGATTCTTCTAGCTTGATGTAGTACTGCTGCAGACCGTGCAGAGTCAGCTTCGTCTCGTCGTCGACGTAGATCTCCATCGGCTGCGCAGCGAAAGCAATTCGCACAACATTGAGTAAGATACGGCATAACGATAGTCGCAGTTGTTCGTCCGGCAAACTTCACGTACGTCCTGACAAAATTTGCGGCACACCGGACGAATCTCCTTGCTCAACGTGGCCGAGAACATCATCACTTGCTTGTCATGTGGAGTTGCTTTGAAGATCTCCTGGATGTCGCGACGCATATCTACTCCAGACGCACTAGTTAGTACTTGACATGATCTCTCTTGACTGCACAGCTTGACTGACTGCAACACATACCGACAGCCTCTAACACCTTGTCACACTCGTCCATGACAAAGTGCTTGACTTTGTCCAGCTTCAGCGTCTTTTCACGAAGAAGTCCTAGGATACGACCTGGAGTGCCTACAAGGATGTGCGGCGGATTGTTCTTCAGCGCCTCGCGGTTCTGCGAAATCGGCACACCTGCCGTTTCGCATACACATCATTACCAGCTCTTTCACAACCAGTCCCTTGCACTATGCGAGACGTACCACCGTAAAACACCCCCGTCTTGACGTCAACCAGGTATTTGCTGAAACGCTCGTACTCGTGAGCAATCTGGAAAGCCAGTTCGCGCGTATGGCACATCACGACAACACTGATCTGACCGTCCACTGGCTCGATCTAAGACGCCAACACGTCAGAACAACAACATGAGTAGCTGTTCTGCACAGCAGTCGACACACAAACGCCAGCTTCGTACCTGGTGCAACGTGGCAAGCACGAACACGGCAGTCTTTCCCATGCCCGACTTGGCCTGGCAAATAATGTCCATGCCCAGCACCGCCTGAGGAATGCACTCGTGCTGGACTGTACATAAAGAAAGAGAAAAAAAGACGATACACAATCGAGTCAGCGTCATATAATGGATCTCTCTTCTCCTACAACACCTTGTACACAGCTCTCACCTTCCGAAGGGTGCTCGAACCCGCAGTCCACGACAGCGCGCAGACACTCGGGCTTCAGGATAAAGTCACGGAACCCAGAGCTGTGGATGCCGACGTAGTGGCCCCTATTGGAAAGATGCCCAAGTGATAACAAGTCCAGCCAACACAGCCGACGACACCATGGGGAACAGATACAGCAGAAGAAGTGGTTAACAAAACTGGGCTCTTTTCTCTCTCGCTCAGTCTCTCTCTCTCTCTCTCTTCGAGATCCCGAGTGAGCAGACAGAGAGACAGACAGTCGAGCGCATCCATGGCGTTATCAAGATGGCCAGCTCTGCCACGACAAGAGGTCATCCGCCCGTAGGCAGTGCGTCCAGCCGTGGCTTGCCATCCCTCCTTGGCACTGCTCGTTGACTCGCTCTGCTCCCTCGTCTCTCAGGTCCACACACACACAAGTGACTTTCTTTTTGCCCCCTCCTCCTCCTCCTCCTCCTCCTCCCCCTTCGTCTCCTCCTCTTCTTTTAAACAGCGAGACCGATCAGTAGCTTACTTCTTGGCGTCTTTTCCCTCAGCTGCCTTCGACGCGTCTGTCGTCGTCTCGTCCTCTTCTTCGTAGTCGACCAGATCGTCGTCAAACTCTTTGTGGGTCTCTTCGCCAGGCATTGTGGCGATAAGTTGGGACGCGAACGGGACGGGACTTCAGTGGGTGAGCGAGTGGCGGAGATTTCGATTGTGTGGCCCACTGACCGAGTGCGGGGGACTCGAAATCCAGCGAAAGGCGAGCGCGGGGAGGGACGACATCAGCTGACGTGGCCGACGGGCTGATCGAGTGCAGCGATTGGTTGAAAGGAAGAGATCTCCACCAATGAAAACGAGGAGCTGTCAAGTCAAACGTGATGGAGACGCCGCTGACCGGCTCGGGCTCGACGCCGCCGAGCGCGTCGCCGCCATCGGCAATGGAGACGACCAGCTCGTCCCGAACAGCACTGATCATTGGTGCGTGACTGGTCGGTGCATCCTGCGTCATTGTTGTGGTGCTGGCCTTTCGTCCTGGTTCATGAGGGTGGTTGGAAGAGCCGTTGACTGACTTGCTGGATGAATCCAGACGGATCGTACGCGATGATTGGAGCTCGCAGCTTGGTGCGGAGCTTGGTTTGATGAGCTTGTAGTGCAAACAGTGGATATGCAGCTCAGTGTCTTGCTGTGACGGTGGGTCGACTGTGACTTGTAGGGAGGCAAGATCGACTATGTTAAGCTCCGTTCGGCATTGGAAGAGCAGGCGTTGACGCAGTTTGGAGGTAGGTACTTCATTTATTGGTCGCGGTTCATGCGTTGTATAGCTGTTTGCGTGTGGGTGTAGTCTTGTAGTCGTGATTTGGTGGCTTGTTCTGTGCTGCTGGCCTATGAAGAAGATAGCACGTTGCATATGCTTGCTGACGCTTTTCTGTCTTCTGCCAGATTGTTGGTTCTTCGACCAGAATCCGTCTGCGCAGAGGGTTAATCCAGCTTTGACTGCGGAGTACCACATGCTGAAATTTGCACCACCAGATGGACCACAGGTATCGTAGTGCAATGTGCGATGTGTGAAAAGGGTATTTTCCGACAGAAGTTGTGAGTCGGTTGCATGTGTTTTCGTTTTTGTGCTGGCAGTTCCAGGTCAGCTTGTTTCCGATGAAAAAGTACGGCTGCCATTGCAGGAGATGCGGCAACCTGTTTACGCAGAATGTGCAGAAGGGTGTTGACAACGGGTGTGTGTTGCTGTGTGTTCGTCGCGTGCATCATGTGTATTGCTTTGTAACGATGTGCTGCTTTTTAGAATTGCAACCAAGATTTTGTCTCTCGCCTACGAAGATGTGCGCTTACATTATGCACTCGTTCAGCTTGTCAATTTACGCTGCACATGTCACCCTGCTCATTCTGCATATGAATCAGATTTGCGACCGCTTTATTTTGTTTGCGGGTATGCGCTTAGTCCATCTGACTTCCTTCGGCAATGACAGTATGTAACAAGCTCGGATGCTGAATACGCGGACAGGTGATGGCGATTTTTATAGCTCACTGAGCCACGTCCGAAATGTACTGCGGAAGGATATCTGGGTAATGGGTACGTGCTGTCGCGTCGAGAGATAGTGTTTACGTAGGAGCATAGCGTACCTCTGACCCGCTCGTGTTGTCAGGTTATAGGGGTACTGTATCCGGAGACCTCCAACAGCTAGCCTCGCGCGTGATTTGGATGGACAGCTTGTGGTCCAAAGTGAAGAGCAGTCAACACGACACCAGTTCTTACGATCAAGGACGTAGAGATGAAGGAAGAAAAGACAGAGGGCGGAGGGATGAAGTGCCGTGGTTTGAGGATCACCAAGGTGAAGATTTCCATCACAGTGACGCCTCATCTTCGTCGTTCGATGAAGGAAAAGACGCGGGTAGTGGCCGCCATGTAGTTATTGCACCTCGCTCGAACCAATGGACACGCAGGAGAGGTCGTGGTCGTGATTGGCGCTCGAGCGGGAGAGGTCGGAGCAAACACGGTTGGCGACGCAGCCGTTCTCGATCGAAGGAGCGGCCTCGCGGCGAACAAAGCAACAATGCAGTCACTGCTAGAAATGATGCCGCAACAACAGGATCTCAGTCGGGAACGGCAAAAAGAGAGAAAGTGTCGTCGTCTGCAGGAAGACGTGGGGCTGATGGGAAAAGGCGAAAAAGAAATGGTAAAGTCATGTGGTTGAAACTTGTGTCCAGGAGTGCGTACACTGATGTATGTTTACTTTGCGTTGCGATTGAAGGCACAGACAAGAATGGGCAAAAGCGGTCAAGACAAGAAGCATGTGGGGACAAACGAGTAGATGGTTTACCAGTTATCACACTCTCGGACTTTAGTTCGGACGAGGATGTCGGCGAGGCGTTTCCATCAGCTGTGCCACTGGAATCCATGACAAAGGCACCGTTTGCAGCGCAAGACCGTGATTCTGTGCTGGATGAAGTCATTGATCTTGCTCTCGATTCGGAAAGTGAGTAAGACACATCAGGAGCTTTCGAGGATGTCGATTGATAGTCCAACAACTTGAGGCGCTGAGGCATAGCCAGATCGATCGTAGGTTAGCGGAGTGGGATGTCGTAGTGCTTGTTGCCTGCAGCGACGTGGACTGCAGCTACGCTTGTCGTGAAGGAGTGTAATGTTGTCGCCTGCCTCTTTTCCGTCGGGAAGGTGAGGAGGCTTTCACATTGATCCGATGTTAGTTGCGCAAGCTTTTCGCCCATCGAAGACGCGATGCTAATATGTGGAATGGGGTCCTGTGACATCAAGCAAAATACCGGACGAAAGCGTGCGAGCACGTTGCACGATCAAGCCATCAGCAGCAAACACAACGATAACAAATGAATATGGTTGCTCCGGTTTTCCTGCGTCCGCGTCTCATTGCAAAGAGACGTACCTGGTAGTAAACAGGCTGTCCAAAGCGCGCGACGCACTGATCCACGCGTTGCAGCAGGTTTACGATACCGCTTTCTCCTTCAACAACACGGAGGGCTAGGAACGAGCGTGTCCTATCATCGTTCAGCAGCACATGACTGCGGCGCAGAGTGATGCTGAACCTGCAAAAAGAAGCATCCGTAAATCTTGTGACGACACATCGTTACGAGAATACACGCACCGTTGTCGCCACTTGAGCGCGGCACGAAGCGAGTCGACGAAAGCATTGATCTGGTCATAAGTGAGGACGAACGGTCGCGAGAGACTCAAATGTAGAGCCCTGTTTTCGTTGTCAGTCGCTGAACTCTCGCTCAGCTGGAGCTCGTCAAAAGGCACCAGTGCAATCGTGTCACCGACGATGTCCTGAGCACGTTCAATTGCGTTCATGGCTAGTTTGCGTAGCTCGTGGTCGACTACGATGTCAATTCGTACATGGCTTGGCCAATTGCCATCCACGTGTGGAAACGCTCGCTTCCATTGCAGTTCGCTGGAGCGCTTCCGCTTCGAGCCGGTCTGTGTATCCTCATGAGCACTCGACTCCTCTCCTGCATCGCACTCGGCTTCACTGTCGGATGAGACCTGACCAGCATCAGATGACTCGGACGACGATCCGTAGATTGCGACGATGGACTCCATGTTGTTCGAATTGGCAGGTTCGCTGGATGACAGTTAACATAGACGGGGCCGAAATGAAGACGTCTATTGCTAACAACGAGCAGTTGTCTCCATTTAGCTATCTTCTGCTAAGACCTCGTTAACCTGAATGTCAGATGGCGGATGACCCGTAATCAGCTACGACATTGACGATGACAATGGATATCAGTCGTTCGGTCAAGCATGCAGAATGAAGACCGGGTGGACAAGTTGATGCAAGCAGTGCGTACCTTGCACACAAAGTTGAGGATCTGCACTTTGCTCACTTCCAGGAACGTCCGTGGGCCATACTGGTAGTATTTGATCTTCTTCAGGTCCGCGTCAAGCTCAAACGTGGCGTTGAGGTAGCTGGAGGGCAAGGTTGCAAGCGATCATGATTACGATTAGCGACCGTTCGAGTCAGTGATGCATGGCTTTGAATTCGTACAGTTGGTTTTCGAACGTCTTGAAAAGAAGAGGAATGTCGCCGAGTTGCGGATGGTTCACTTTCAGCTTCACTTTCGGGTCCAGACGAATGAGCTGCTTCCACAAGTCATCTGCAGTTGAGTGTTAGCTTGATCATCAGTACTTCCGATTTGCAATGACACAGCATGGCAACAGACCTTCTGACAGTCGCCGCGCAGGAGCGCACCACAAGAGACCTAACACCATCATGAGGAAGCCTCGCGAGGCAGCCTTTCCGTTTTTGTTCATGAGCAGCAAGTGTTCCTGCGACGAAACATTGTTGAGCACGAAGTACATCTCTCTGCCCGTGTTGTCGTTCGCATGCACCACGCGGTATCCAAAGACACTCTCAATCTTCTGTTTCGCAAAGAAGAAAAGGTATCTACACATACGTCAGCACGAACGAACGTGTCAGTCACTCAGCCACGCACACTGACGTCTAACTTATACGTGCGCATTCAACTCTACCTTGACACATTCTTATACTGCGGGAACACATCCTTGCTAATGTCAGTAAACTTGATAGGCAGCTTCAAACCGCCTTTGTACAGCATATAGCGCACGAGCTTCGCCAAAAGCTCTTCCAGCGCCTGCGCTTACACGCCCTGATCAGCTGACCTTCATGCACCAAGCATGCACGTAATTATAGCCGTCCCAAATGACCCACCTTGTCAGAGAGTCGATGCAAAGCCTTGGGCTTGGTCGGCTCATTATCGGACTTCTTGCCACCTCCGTCTTCGTCTTCCTCCACAGGGTCAGCCTGACTCATTTGAGCTGCATAGTCCGTCTGCGTGAAATCCAGCAGCTCGTCTTCTTCTTCCTCTTCCTCATCTCCACTTTCTTCTTTCTTCTCTTCGCTGTCGCTAGGACTACCAGCCACCGCGACATTCGTAGGAGGTACCTCATCATCGGTCTCACTCGCGTCTTCGCTGTCTTTGGAACCACCTGCCGTCGACAATCAATTCAGGACCAGCCTAACAAATAAATGGATACACTGGCCCAAAACCACATACGTTGGCGAGCTCTCGTGTTGCGCTGCGTGGCTTCCTCGCGTCGTCGCTTGAGCCCGGCCATGGTCCTCCTTGATGACGAAAAGTTTGAGTTGGTAATTTAACGCGAATATTGGATCAGCCAAGTCGATTTATTACAGTAGCGGTCCGTGGTACAAGTTGAAGTGCGCGAGATAGCTCACTGTTGAAATTTCAAGCTGGTTGGGTAGGCAAGCTCCGCAACGTTCATCCCATCGACGTGGTTACGTAATTTGCAGTCGTACTAGTAGGATAAAGGTGTCTTGCAGGCCAAGTATATAGTAAGGGTGCGATCACTTGTGCTGGCTGCACAAATCACTGCAGAAGGCTGGGGTAACCATATCCATCCGCGAGGAAACAAGCGCCTTCGTCTGCTACGACCAGCTCGTGCGCTTAATGGGATCCTATGTGCATCCCTTGAAACTAGCACGGGTCGTATCGGATCGTCTTTCGATTGTAGTTCATGTACACCTTATCTCCAGGTGGAAGCCTTCCTTCTGTGAAAACACGCCTGCCATTGCGAGCGCTGACGCTTCCATCAGTATTTCGTCAACCGCTTCGTTAGCTCATGTTGTTATTCCTGCTTCCGGAGCAGTAGCCCACTACACGGTGGTCGCTGTCAAAAACCTCCTGTCAATGCGGAAGTCCTTGACATGAAGGACGCAATTGACCTGGTAAATTACCGCCGTCCACGGTGGTAAAGTATACCCAGCACTTGCTCGACCCCAAAAGGCGAGGGTAGGGTACGCTTTTATCGTCTATTTCGGCTGTCAAGGGTCAAAGATGTGGGTCCTGGACGTCATCGCAGGCACAAGCGACGGCGCTGACATGGCGTTCTATCTCGTGGCGGGCGAGTGGACCGTCGGTCGCAAGCGCTGCCACTTGAGCTTCCTCGGTGACTCGTCCATCTCTCGCACGCACGCGCTGATCCGCGTTGGCGCGTTAACGTCCGACCAATTGGGAGATCCGTCGACTCGACCGGCACTGGAGCTCGTGGACACGACCTCGCGCTTTGGCTCGTTTGTGAACGAGGAAAAGTGCATTGGCACAAGGAGATTGCAGCCTGGTGACGAGATCTCGTTCGGGGCGAAGAAGACTGTGCTGCGGGTGCGTTACCAAGTGATTGTGCTCGTCGCGTCGCGTATCCAGCGATCGAGTCGCGTGCAGGTGAACGACGCGTGTCAGTGCACGGGAATGCACGTGATTGCAGCACCAAGTAAAGACGCGACACATTGCATCATGGATCAAGGCCACATTGTAGCCACTGTCAAGGTGCTGTGGGCCCTCGTGTACAACCAGCCGGTGGTGTGCACCCAATGGCTATATGCTATTTTGAATCGATCGAGGCTATCGGACCCGTTGCCACGGTGTGAAGACTACCTTCCTGCGAATCCATCCTTGCCGTCGGTTGAACGCAATTACTTGCCGGATCCGCTGCGGAAGACGCTGTTCCGAGGGTATGCAGTGGTCTTCTTAACACCACAGTCGATGCAAGAGCTTATTCCCGCAATGGATGGCGTTGTAGTCACTGCGTACAAAGAAGTTGACGGGGACGACCGTATGCTGCGTGAGATGGATTCACTAACTTCGAGTAAGCAGATACTGCTTATAGAACCTTTGCAAGTTGCAGGATCTTCCTGTACGGCAGGGCAGAGTGAACAGCAAGCTTCAGCGTTTGACAACCCACCATGTTCGATCGATGTAGTGGAGCGACGGGTAAAGCTGTTTGCGGCAATGGGAGCGGTGTTTACGAGCGTGCAAGAACTAGCTGCGTGTGTGATATTTGTGAAATCGCCCACGTCATTGAATGGCACGGCTTTCAATCACAACCTTGCCAGCTACTCGAAAACATCCATCCAGCGTAGGAGCTCTCCAGAACGTTTGAGTGTGCAGTCGACATCAACTGTGGATCACAAGAATAAAAAGGATGAAACCAAGCAAGAAGAGAAGGACAAGGAATTTGACCATGATGCAACGATGGAGGAGAATTATAAGCAACTGTCCAGCCCTCACTACGAGGGTGCCGAGGTAATGTGGTCGTCTTTGAATGTCCACTATCTTCTAGTCCTCTCACAAATTTTCGTGAGCTCTTGACAGATCAAAGGCCGTAACGTATCGACAGATTCAAACATCAACGTTATGCAGCTTTTAAAGAGAGAGCTACGAGGACAAGGTATTGTTCTCCGAGGCTTGAACGACGAGCAGGAATTGATGCTGACTACTGTTTTCTTGGTGCTGGTACTTATTTGCTACGTGACTAATGAAGGGACTTTGTCGCCAAGTAAGCGCATGCGTGAGATGACGCCCAGCAAGTCGAGAGCTGTAGACCTATCAGCATGGAAATCCTTGCGCTTGTTACGTCAACACGACATGAAACCCAAACAACACGACAATTCTGGCGAGCCAGTCGTGATGAGTTGTGAGTTGGTTGTGAAGAAGCGAGAGTCCTTCCAGCAAAGCATGGAGGGAGGGAATGGATTGGTGAATTACAAGCGGTTTAAGAAGCAAGAAGGTTGCGGATCACGAGCTTCTCTGTTCCCTCAGCAGACAGTCGTGAGCGTTGTCAACAACGCTGACCGTGTAGCCCTCCAGGGCAACCTGGATATAATGGAAGAACAAGAACGAATCGCAGAGGAGTTGTTTGCCGTGGGGGAAGGACGAGCCAAAACCAAGCTATTTCAGGCCAGCTAATGCGTTGCTAGTCCTCATGATTGGCAATTGATGACACTAATTTTACCGCTTAGGATATGTCACACACGTTGTGGTATTTACTGGTCGTTGAAAAGAGCTTTCTTAATAACCTGTAGCTCATGACCAAGTGAATTCTCGATGGCGAGCTCGTTCGCTGCCTGAGTGATCTTGTCGAGTGCGGACTCCTCGGTCTCCTTGTGTGACTGCTGCTTCTCCGGCACGTAATACTCGCCAATTCGCGATGCGCTGCGTCCCGTTCGCGGCAACAGGTGAGCCTCGCAACCATCTAGCTTGTTTGCCAGCAGCTGAATACGCTCCGAAAAACGATCACGATTCTCACGCTCTTGCATCGTGTTCGAGCTCAGAGTACGCATCCACAGGAACTCCTCAGAGAGTACACTCACAACCTGCGAGCCAAGTGCGCTCATAAAGTAGTCGATCTCCAGCGTGTAGTAGCGGTTCCAGCAGTTGCCCCAGCGTTCGAGTCTCGCGCTCTCATCCGTAACGATCGTGCCGTCCGGCGTCTCGTTCACAGGTGCGGCAAACTCTGGCGGATAAACACGAAACGCACCCATCTCTGGACGTTTCTTGGCCAGCGAGCGCAGTGGGTCGAGCACAATAGCAAGCCACGGATTGCCATGCGGGTCTTCCGAGCGCTGCCACTGGAGCTGCGTGCTGACATCCGTTGCCGAGAGAAAGCAGTGGCTATGTACCTCGACGTCAAAGGGGTGGCTGTGGTACCACCCCATGAACCTTTCTTTGCGTGTCTGCTCGACTGCTTCACCCAGCGAGATCATATAGTTGATAACCTCGGCATCATCCGCGAGCACACGCGTCTCGGCTCCTTCAATCGGCAGTGGGAAGCAGTCTGTGACTACGAGCGTGTGCGCGTCGCCAGCGTCTTTGTCCGTACCAGTGGACGGCCGACCCATGATCAGTCCCATGATCTCCACGGGTTTTCCGCCAGCTTTGATCCCTTTCTCGACACCGGAATTCGCGTGGTTGAGCATCTTCATAGTGGCAGCAGGCGACACAATCACCTTTTTAAAGTACTTGGGGTCCTGTATCCACACTTTGTTGTTGCGCACGTCCTTCAGCACGTCCTCATCGAACGCGTACGCGGCGTCAGACATGGACGTCGCAGCAACACCAGCAGCAGCACTAGCACCTTCGCTCATCGAGTGCGAGTTGTCGCCGTTTTCGAAATGGCGTCGTATGATTGGTTTGTAATCCCGATTTAGATTTTAGCCAGTCAGTGATCAGCATTGCATTTGGACGTTGGCAAAGATGATGACGGAGCGAGCTGAGGGAACCGCAGTGGCGTCGACACCAAGCGACGCAGTGGACGGTCTGAGCACCGACGATGTCGCTAGTGGAAATGCGCTACCAGGTCCTTTGGTTACCGTTTCCATGCTGAGCAAAACGGGGAAGAATCGGGTCGAATATCGCGGCGAGAAGGGCGAGGTGCTAAGTCTAGGCGAGCTGTGCCTGAACGACCTGTCGGACCTTTATGTGTTCAAAGTGACGAATCAGGAGGCACAACCGATCACGATCCAGATGCGCATGGAGCTTCGCAAGCCTTTCCAAAGCAGTCAGTGGAGCTTCCAGCTCGAGAACGAGAACATCAGCATCATGCGGCGCGAGCTCGAGCAGGAAAAAGAGCGGACCGTGGCTACAGACGAGTTTGAGCACGTGCCATTCTCGGTACTGCGCTCGTCTTCGCGAGCTGCTATTTGTGCCGAGAATGTGTACTTGTGTGAAGGCTACAACGAGCTGTTTAATCATATTGGGACGGTGAAAGAGGTTACGTTGGCGCCGAAAGAGACGACATCGATCATTCTTTCGATATGTACCAACCTCACAGCACCGCAAAATCAAGCGGCAGGAACTTCTGCTTATGTGGCGGCCACGGATTCGTCGGACGAAGAACGTGCGCATCTCAGTGAGACATCGTGCTTCGTGCTGTCTGGAAGATTGGTCTTGCAGCCATCGTTTGTGGACAGTGCAATGAGCAGCCTTCGATCATTGCCTGCAGAAATGCTGGTGCCGTTGCAAGGACAAGTGTGTCGCTTGTTACTGCGATTGGATGTAAAAGAACTTCATTTTGACGACTGCGTGCCGGGTGGATCCTTCGTCAAGGATTTTACTGTATGGAATCGCTCCGAGATCCCGTTGTTGTTCCACCTGTCGTCGCCGATGACTCCGTGGAGCGAAAACAAGGGGCTGCTCGTGTGTACGGACTACAACTCTGGTTACGTTATCGGAGACAAAACGTTGCAAGCTGCTGCTTATGGGCATGTTCGGATTCGCGTCACTTATCGTCCTACTGAAGTAAGCGTGTTTTGACAAAAGCGACTGCGGTCGCTATCTTTCCTTTGTATTCACCGTACTTTGTGGCTGTGTGCTCGCGTGGCGTATAGATCGGAGAGCGATTTTTCGAAATTCAGGCCCAAAACTTGCACGACTCGAGAAATGTAAAGACTCTGAGGATCCACGCCATCACAAACCAAGAACACCACAGGTTGGTCTTGTCTATGCTTGATAAGTTCGTGCTTGTATGAACATATACGTGAACGCAATAGTTAGTTGTATGTGCTGACACTTCAAGTGTCATCTACTAGGGAAGGACTGTCGATCAAAGAGTCGAGTGGTTCATTTCTAATGAGCGGTAGTCGCTTGGACTTCGGTGACTGTTATACTGGCATAGCCAGTTCTAAAACCATCTTGATGCGGAACATGACAGAGGTAGCTTTACATGTTGAGCTGACGAGCGATCGACCGAGAGAAGTTACTTTTGAGCTCAAGCTGCAGCAAAATGGCTCGCGCGTGTCGAGAGCTCCACGCGCTGACGATGTCGCTTCACCCACTATTTTAGATGACGGATTGAGTCTGGAAGAATCGATATTGCCTGGTGATGCCAAAGCGTTGCCACCATTATTAGACGTAGACGCGTATGGGCCCGACAGCGACGAAGAGATCGATGACAATGAGGTTACCATGTTTGTCGTTTCGCTTGTGCTGCTTCTTACTCTAACCACTTTTTGCATGTTGTGTCGTCACAGGGAGACTTTTACGACGAAAACTTGCATACGAAGCAAAGCGCCTTCGACGGAAACCCTATGAATGATGTAGAGGACTTAGATGACGATTTTGAGTTTGATCGGGAGCCTCGCGCACTGCTACAAAGTCCTCGTGGAAGCCCAGAGATGCGCGCAACAAGAGCCGATGCAGTCCGGCGTGAGGAGGGATTTCGAATGAAAGGAGAAATGTCCACAAACAACACACCTGGCGATAAAAGTGGTGCTTATGACAGCGGTAGGGACAGGTAAGCGTAACAATGAGGAATGACGTGACCGAGCTCATGATTGATGTATAACATTTGCTCTATGCACCAGCCGGCACTCATCCCCTGAACGAAGCAAGTCCCGAAAGCACCAATCGGTTTCGATTGATGAGAAGAATGCGTCCAATTTTCTTGTCGAAACGATTGATTTGCCGCCTGGTGTCGAGCGAACCATTTTGATATGGTACTCACCTGCTTCAGTCAGCTATTTGGACGGATTGAATGACGATAAAGCAGACGCAGTGGACCTCAAAGCTGCGCGTTTGACGAAGCAAACGTTCCGCGTTTCATTCCGGTGTTTTCTCATGGAAGGCGCGTGGCAACAAGCTCAGTCTCGTGTGTACGACCGGGCACTTGGCAAATCGGTTCATGTCCGCGCACGAACTTGCACTTCACTGGTAACCGTGACGCCTTCAGTACTGCATCTGGGAGATTGCTATATCGGAGAACTGAAGAGCAGCTCTTGTATACTGACAAATCATTCCGAGTTGCCAACGGTTGTAAAACCGTTGGTGACGTCCAAAGTGATCTCGACTGTGCCAAACGATGACATGGTGCTGGGCCCGAAGCAGTCAGTCGAAGTCAAAATCGAAATTGTTCCGCGGAAGACTAACTCGAATTACTCGCGTTTGATTTCCATTCTCAACACGAGAAACCAAAACAACATTCCGCAAATTTGCGTGCGCTCGAGCAATATGGATGCGCATCATGTGATCTACCACTCGCTGTTCTACAAACTTTTGACCCACTCTAGATTCGCGTTCCTGAATTTTGAACACGTGGCGATCAACTCGGTTGGAATTCAAGTGTTTGATTTAGAGAACATCACGAACGCCCCGCTGCACTTACACGTTAGCAGCTCCGCCCCCTCTAAAATTCGATTGTATTGCATAAAGCATACATTTGCTGACAGGATAAACCCAGTAGAGTTTGTGGAAGACGACGGTGCGCGTGATGCCGGAGGCAAGGTGTGTCTTTCGTCCACGTCTACAAACTCGCAAACTAGTGGCGCCGGATCCCCTGTCAACGTTTTAGCGCAAAGGAGCCAGTCATCGGTAGGACGGACATTCTATCGACGTAGATCGTTTTGTAGCATGTCGGAACTGGTCGATGAAAAAACGAGCTGGAGAAGAGGTAAATTTACAGCACTTCGGGACTTACGTGCAAAAAAACTGACCGCTTCTTCCGCATCGCAAAGTCATCACGCACCAGTGGCCATGCCTGCTAAGTGCAGCATCTCCAGATCGACATCCACTATTTTCGATGGTGGTAAAGGACGGCAAGTTCAGCATGTCAGTGGAGTTGATAGGCGAGCGAAAACGCCACAAGGGGCGGCTGTCGAGGAAAAAACGCTGGATGGGTCGTCAGATATGTCATCATCTGCACTTGTAGATTCGCACGAGGACGAAACTTCTTCAGAGGAGGTGGCAGATCTTTTGGAACTTTTTGCAAAATCGCGTGCTGATTGTGATGCATACTGCTGCAGCTCTCTGCCCTCTAAAGAGAAAGAGAAGGAGATTGTAGCTATGGTTCGGGAGCGCACCAAGCGTCTCCAGACCCTCTTAGCTGAGAAGAAGTTGGTGTTGCTGAATTCTAACAAGGAGCGAAACGTGCGAGTTCCAGCAAAATCGCGCCTAAGGATTGTGTCCGTATTTAGTCCCGTGGCTTCTGAAACAGTAGATACGAAGGACGTTGCGAAGACTCGAGTCGAGAGACACAAGATTTTGATTACACTACCGCCTGGTGGTAATAGAGCAGTTGCAGAACGACCGACATTCGATCACAGTGAAATATCGGAGTGGACAACAATGAAGCACTCGTTCAATTCACGACCATCTGTGAGGGAGTTGCTCCTAAAGAGCCGAGTATGCCGCTCTGTGATGAACGTGAACCAAAAGAACATCAATTTTGGCCGAATTTCGACGTCCTCGAAAAATTCGAAAAGGCTGGTTGTGCAAAACATGTCCGCTACTCCTCTCGTATACAGCGTGGAAAAGACAGGCTCGATTTCGTCAGGATTTTTACAGATTAAGGAGGGAGAGGTGGGAGTGGTCAAAGCTTTTGGCACGAAAGAAATTTGCTTTCAATTCCAGCCGACGCTGGCTGGCCCTTTTGAAGAGAAATTGAAAATTGTTAATGCACAAGATGCAGAGAACTCCGTTTCAGTCACCATCAAGGCCAGGGTTGTCAAGTGTGAAACGTTTAAGCTTTTACAATCAGGTACGACAGTGCCGTCATGGCTGAAGAGCTATTATAACTTGACATTCGTTGATCTTGTGTAATTTGTGCATGTGTGCAGGCCAAACGATTTCGTTCGGAAAGTGCATTGTAGGTGAGAAAACTGAAAAAGTGAAGATACCTCTACGAAACACCAGTCGGAAGAAAAGGGAGTATGTGATTCAGGTAGATCAAAGCTTCACGGTCCCAAACTTGCGGCCGACATTTTACTTCTCAATTGACGAGACGCCGGCGACAGTCGTAACGCAGGCGCAGGAAAAAAAGTTGGATGAGGAGCTAGAAAAACTGGAGCACAAGCTGCGCATTGCGGAAACGAAAAAGAAGGTGGATAAGATCGTCAAATTGAACGTTAAGATTTCGCAAGTCAAGGCTTTATTATCGGGCGGACAAATATCGGCGGAGAGTAGCGAGGTGGGAGCGTGTGATCCGTACGATAGTGCCAACAGTGAGTCAGAACTTTCTGAGTCCGAATCGAGTTCACGTTCGCAGCGTCGCCGTTCGAGACACTCTGACAAACACTTTGTGGATGTGAAAACCGGAGTATCGTCTCGCACCAACACGTTGCATTTTTCATTGGAAGCTGAGGCCACCGGAAAAGTTGTAGCATATGCAATTTTTAATCCCGTTAAATCTGGTAATAACTCCTTAGCTTCCGGAGAAAACGGCAACAAGCGTGAAGCATGCCAACGTACAGAAGTGAAGAAGCGCCAGCTTCGTCGTGATGCGACTACCATTGTGGGAATGGGAAAGTTTTTGCTTTTCGAACAACAAAATAAGGATGTGGTGAAGGAGCTGCAGTACACTGCTGAAATTTTCTTACGAACACCTGCAGGTGAAAATGCGTTCTGCCGTGCTGTTGGCCGTAAACCTCCTTCTACCCTTCCTCCGCATCCCCACAACGGAACGGGGGTATCTATCATGGACGAAAACATTTTAAAGAGCCGCACAGGAAAACCGCGTGATGCTAATGGTGGGTCTGTGTCGCAAGTCGATGACGTTTCGTCATCGATGGCTGCATCGGTCGAGGCGAAATCCGCTGTATCAAAGCGTCGCCAGAATCTAACGATCAAGATACCTGATTCGGGCAAGATGGTACAAAAGCTGAATGTTGACATTGATTCCAGTCAGTGTTGTCCATTTCCTTCTAGCTCAAGCTTGCTGGTACTAGCGGATGAGTCACCCTCAGTCACTCGTGGCTGGCCGTTGACATTGACATTGGGTTCTCCTTCGTTTCAAGGTTCAGCAGTGATCGAGATTGTATGGAATCCAGCAAGCACGTTCAAAAACGTGATGACACTTACGTGCAATACAGTTCTGCTTAATTTCTTGACTCAAGATGATAAGACAGCAATTTCTGATGAGGCGGAGACTCGTGGCCGACATCTGCTTCCTGTTAAATTGAATATTCCTGTTGACCGCACGGTGAGCATGGACCTAAAATGGTGTTTTACTAGTGACGCGGGTTACGCACCGTCAACTCCGTTGGCGTCTTGTGTGAGTCGGTCAGTTCTGGAGAGCGTGTCCGAAGCTGCGGAATTAAACGCAGGTACGATTGATTTTTTCTATTGCTCGTGCAACGCTTCGCCACAAGAGTGTCATCAGGGTACAACGACGCGCACCCGGATATCGTCTCTCAATGTCGTTGTATTGAAGACCGCGCAGCGGTCCCTGTGCTTCGAAGACGAAGCAATTGATCTGGGCGAGCGCCAGCAAGGAGAAGACATTCGAGGCGAAGTTGTTATTCACAACCGATTACAACAGCCCCTCCAGTACCTTTTGTTGGCTGGGTCTCGAGATCCGAGTAGCAGCAGCAAACCATCGTTGGTCTCTCCTTTGCTTGTTGGGGGTGAGTTGACGTTCGAGAATGCTACAGGAACTGTGCAAGCGGAGTCGTTTGTGAGAGCAACATTTGTTTACAAGGGCAGTGTGCCAGGGCAGCACAAGGAACAGATTGTATTGCGAAATCTAAGTGGGGATCGTCTCGACACGTCCATATTGACATTATCAGTCCGTATAGTTCGACCAGTGTATGTCCGGATTCCCGAGTTGGATCCACAAGTGACTGGACAATTAGAAGTTCTGGACTTGGGCCCGTGCTATGTTACTCCTGAAATGCAAGACACAGCCGTGGATAGTCCAAATGGATCTTTTCGTTTCAGTAAGGTTCACAAGCTTACGCTGCATAGCCAAGTCGAGCACACGCTGGTTGTTTGTGCTTCATCAAATTTAAAGACTCAGTGCTACGTCTATGAAGATGCGCGCCTGCAGCGTGAGGCAACACATGTTGTAATGAAAGGAATGCATGTCATTGATCTTTACGTGGCGATCCGCCCAAGGCTGTCCTTGGATGCTATTAAAACGGGGTCTACTCGAGAGTTGGTGGGTGGAATTCGCGTCCAGCTTTTTGGACTGCTGGCACAAGATGACACGCTGGGAGATGAAAAGAGCGACATGCTGACCGAGTTCACTGTGAAGTTTGTTGGTGTGGCTGGCGCAAGTATTGCACAAATCGCACCAACGCTGATCGACTTCGGTGTTGAATACAACAGCGGGCGAATGCAAACGTGCCAAACGCATGAGGGTCATTTTGAATTGGTCAACATGAGTAAGGCGCTACCGTTGAAATATCGCTTGTACGTCACGAATGCAACAGAGGGCTACTCGGACGACGACGATTCTCTCCATTTATCATTAAAACACGAAAAAGGAGAGATTCCGGCGGGCGAGACCGGGAAGATTGAGTTCCGAATGATGGCGTATACAAATGGGCTGTTTCGTCGTCGTATAATGGTGGATAATATTAACTATCCTGGCAACGCACATTCTGTCGACGTCTTACTCTTCGTGGATAGTGGCGCACTGAGTTGCGAGGTTGCAGTATCAGAATCTGATGGTCAGATACGACAGGAGAAGAACGCGTCGGCTTCTCGTAATGCGCTGAACGAGCCAGTACTGGTGCAAAGTGTTGATCTGGGACTTATCAACGTGATCCGATTGGAGGAAGAGTTGTCCGACACTACACGTGTTTCCGGCGATAGTGATCCTTCAAGTTGCAAGTACCGTATCTATGGAAAATCTGATGATGTACCATTCATCAAAGCGCGTTCTACTGCAAACAGTCTGTTGTGCCTATCTGGTGATAAAACTCTTGTGTTGACAAACACAACTGATCGGAGAATAGTAGTGCGCCCGTTTAGTACGCTTCCGATGACGTTTCGATGGAAACAAAAAGGCGATGATAATTCCAGCGCCTCAGAAAAAGTAAATACTCGATTTGCCTCGATGGAGGATGTACGCAGGCTATGTGTACCACGGCTGGGGAGTGACACTGCGTCACAAAAGACTCAGCAATCAAGCGTGTCTTATGGCGATTCATCGGCCTTAGATGCGAACAGCACTGTCCAGCTATCCTTTCGCTTTGCACCGATCGCTGTGACTGCGCCACTGCCTATCGAAACAATAGAAAGTGGGCAGCTGTGTCCATTTCGGGGGATGATTGGAATCCAAAGTTTCGAAACCGGCGAGAGTGAGGACGGTGAGGAAGCGTGTACACTTAAAGTGGTGAATGTTTCAGGTTTGTATGGTGAACCGCGCTTTCATGTTGCACGAAAGCACATTGCACTGGGAAAATCGGTTATGCTATTGGGTGGAAGTCTTCGACGTTCACGATCTCTGTAGAGAATGTATCTGATGTGGCGGTATCGTTTATACTGGCCAACTTACCAGCATGCATTCGTGTGTGCAACGTCTGTGACGCTCGCCGTATCGAATCTAATGACGAGATAGATTCCAAGTCGATCCAGCACTTCCCTTCACTTCGAATACTTGCGCAGCATGCCGAGCAGCTGCATGAGAATGAACACGGTGTAAGCTGGAATGCATGGGGACTGCAGCCTAGAACGACGTGCGTGCTCGAGATGGAACTAGTAAGAACGAAGGAGGTACGCAATCTTCCTCATCAGTGTACTTGACGTTGGGTCTTCCAACGACTAACCTTGCTTTATTTATTGACTAGTTCCTAGTTGCCGGAAACCACGAGTTTCTACTCCGCTTTTTTAACCTATGCAATCCCAGCAATCGAGAGAATGTCTTGGTTCGGGCGCAGATTATTTCCAGTTACGCAAAATTGGTGATCGACCCGGCGAGTGCGGACAAAGGGATGGAGACGGTAGACTCCAAGGAAGATCATGTCGCTTTTCTTCCTCCGGTCACGGTGCCTGCATCACTGGAAGCGCCCCTTCATCGTGCCAGCTTCTGGTTTTCGTTGCGAAATGTGTACGACGAAGAGTTGAGTGTGAGGCTTTCCTCTCAAACACATAGTCCGTTCGATCGGTACGTTCCTTTTCTGTGTTTGCTTTTGCTGCAATGGTACTGCACTGACTGCACGTTGGTTGCTCTTGATAGAACTATTGAGCTGCTCCTAATGCTTCGCTCTGCACATACGCCGTTGAGTTCGATCGTTATTTCGCCCGGGGAGTCGGTCGATATCCGCGTAGTATGTCATGTCTTCCCGGCCGCTCGTCTACTGCCTGACACGTGGCCATCAGGAATCAGCGGCGCTACGTCCGACATTTTGGATCTGGGACGCGTATTGCTTCACATCAATATTCGGAATGCCGAAGAAGCTGCACAACAAAAAGAGATTCGGGTGAAGGGGAAGTTGTTGCCAGGCAAGACTTTTTTGCTGTCTACATCTAGCCTACACTTTTTTGCCACCGCAACAGATTTGCCGGCACAAATTTCTGCCAGCCAACTGCCGCCGAATCTAGTATTAAACGCTGGGGGTCGCAGAGATTTATCGCAAACTTTATCGACTGAAACGTCGCAACAGACGACAACTTGTGTCGTTCACCAGCTACGCAACTCCGCTGAAAGTTTTTGGGTGCGCAATCCGTCAACGGTGGATGTGCTGGACTTCGCCATCAGCCCGGTCTCGATGTATCAGCCAGGACTGTGTCTGGTCAAGGGTTCAGCGGAAGCAGACATGTGTGCCATGAGTGGATGGATTCAAGCCATAGCAGTTCCCTCATCGGGCACTATTGCGCCTAATGAATCGCTAAAAATCACAGTTCGTCTCGAAGAAGCAACTCCTACCAGCGTAGATCCGTTTCATGATGGAAACGATGACAGTACGCCCGGAAAGATAGCGTCGCGGCATACAGTGCGCCGTAATCCAACCTGGCGGAGTAACTCATGGGATGCAGATGCTCTGGAAACATTACCAGACGAGGGTGGATCATACCACATGTCCTTGCTTGTGCGTAACATTGGTTTAAATTTGGATACTGCAGTATCCACAGAAATCGATGTGCTGTTAGTATTACAGCAGCAGAGCTCGTCGAGTGACAACGGCAATCAAGGTAATGTCATTTTAGACACAAACCTTATTACTACTGCACTATCAGCTCGCAATAACCGTCTTGCACAGCCGCGAAAACTGCGTCCAAGACCCTCCTTGAAGACTCACGTTGAAAATGAGTTTGATGGGCAATCAAAATCGCATGGTTCGGATAATGCTTGCAAGTTTAATGTTTCTTCAAGTCGTTCAGGGGTGGTGGAGCAAAATGATTATTTACCAGTATTGGTGATCCGAGGCTGTACGCCAGCCGAGTATTCATCGCTAGAAAATACGCGATACTTAATTGATGTGGGCCAGCATACGGTCCGCAACGGTGGAGAAGTTGAGTGGGAGATCACAATTGAAAGTCTTTTCGGCAGTGTAGCAGATGATGGTCTTGACGCCGTGGAATACCATCTCATGCTCGTCGATAAGGCTGCCCGATCGTGGTTGCAGCTCAGTCGTGAGCGCGGTACATTGGATAGAGCACATAGCTACCAGAGCATCGTGCTTTATTTTCTTAGGGGTGTTGTGGGAGTGTATTCGACCTTCCTCGTACTCCAGAATCTGGCGAACCCGTCTGATCTAAAAGTGATTCACGTGAGACTGGAAGTTATTGCAGATCTGAATTCTCTGCGAGGAATGTCGTCCGAGTTAGACCCAACGAGAAATCTGTTTCGTGTGCTCGTGTCGAACCATGGCAGTCCTAAACGGCCTCATCGGTCCAACATTGACATGCCTTCCGAAAAGTCGAGCACTCCGGGCGGTGCGCGACGATTGATGATCGACTTCCGTGAGATTTACTACTACAAGCTCTATCAGAACCACTCGATAGTAATCGAAAACTCGTCGGGTCTGAGCCTTGACTTCATGTTGTCAACGAATGCTAGACCACAAGAAGTAAGCTTTTCCATCTCACCGATGTCATTGAACGAGGTGACTACAGTTACTCTCGGAGCTCATACAAGTATGCAAGTATTCCTGCATTTTCGTCCCCAACCAAAACAACTGGTTTTGCCTGGAGCTACCGATGTGGTCGGGGATGAGCTGATCGATCCCTGGGTGCGTGAAATCGAGGTATATGTGAGCTGCCGACTTGTGAAAGATTTCAGAGAAACCGTCATTTTGCGCGCCATTTGCAGCCAGCCTCAGCTGATGGTGAATGTGGCGAATGGTGAAACGAATGAGTCTCCCTTACATAGAGAAGCCTATTTCTCAGCACAGCCAACTTTCCTTGGGTTGGTCTTTCCAATGCTGGAACCTATCCTGTCCAGTCCGGATCTGTCTGCAAAAGCCGCCGATGAAATGCAGAAATTTTTGGTTGTACGCAATACGAAGAAGGACGCGAATGCCCGGCTAGCGTTGCGGAACGATAGTATGTTTTTTGGCTTGGCAATTGATGAAAGCCTGACTCAACCTGGTTCCGCCACAGTAGATGTACTGGATCGCGGCGTCTGTGCGGGCCGCAAGCCAACGCTGTTGTTGACCATACAACCTCAGTGCGTTGTGGTTCTTCGGGTGAAACCTGACGTCGCAGCTTTGTGGAAGCATCATCAGCTGTGGGACCATAGCGTGAAAGAGCACGTCACCCTGTACAACATCAACCAGTTCGCGGAGCATTACCAGGTTACACTTTGTTTCACAAGCAGGTACGATGTTGGGCCCCTGTACTTCGTACGTTTTCCTCTCTGATCCAAGCCCTTGTTTTCTTGTATGCTCAGTAATGTTGCGAGCTTCTACATCCCACCAAATATCAGCGAAAGCTACCCTATCTCGGCGCTTGAAGATATCGTCGCAAAGTTTTTGCAGGTACGACGATATTTAGTCTCTTGTGTTCACATCTTCACATGTCAAGCATCATCTCATTGTTCTGTTGTGGTCGTTGTGCAGAACTTTGAGTACACTTGGAAGCGTTTAATTTCGTTCCGCGAAAAGTTGTCGGAATCACACGTTTCGCCTAAGAACTCGTCCGGTCAATCACCGGCATCAACAACACCAAAGCTGTCTGAAGTTTTGAATGACCTCGAAGACGCGTTGGATCTGGCGTCACCCTTTAGCCCTCGCGATCTCACGCATATGGCTTTGCTGAGCTTTGAGGAAGTGACGGGGACTCGAGCTTCGTCTCGTGCAGACGGTTTCGACCAGTTAGTGCAATTGTATCAGGCACTGTACTTCGACTTCTACTACATTACGGACGAACTGGTGTGGTACGGCGTGCGCGGAAATGCGGTGCGACACAGCCTAGCTCTTGCCGACTTGGCGTATGGTGTCGTGTTCGACCACGACATCTTCCGGTCGTATCTCGCCGATGCCAAAAGCGATATCGATTCTGCGGATGTCGTGTCTTTCCCCGGTCTGCTACTACCGTGGGTGCGGCAGCTCGGACACTTCCTGAGCTTCTTCCCGGAAAACCAAGAAGCGACCCAGCCGCTCCGACAGATCTATGATCAACTCCGACAGTTCGACACTAGCTGACAAGCTAAACTCAAAACGTTGGTAAGGTATGGTCATTGACAAGTCCGGGCCAGCCACTGTCCATTCAGCTGACCTAGTTCGTTATGGTGCTACACCCAAGCTTCAGCACTGAAGCTCCACATCGGTTTGAATATCACAGGCGATAGTTCATGCAGCCTAGCAGACTTGACGAGTTTCAGATCTTTTCCGTTAAGGCTGCCAAAGCCGCTGGAAAGAGGCCACGTCAACGCTACTGCCGTTGACACAAGCTTCGTTTAGCAAGCCATGTGACGTCTCGCACCTTCTTCACGTAAGCTGTCACCACTTCATTGTGCGCTCGACAAGGTCGTGATTGATTGACCCGGAACACGCTGCTTGTTCAATTGCTCTAGAGCGAACGACGGTTGTCACACGTCATGGAGGCGTTCACTCCTCTCCTCTTTTGTCAGCTTGCATCGATCCTGGCATTCAAGCTCCACTCGCAGCAGACTCGAGCAAGTCCGCCTAATCTGGCAAAACGGATGCAGGTCATGACACCATCGACGTTATCGTCCGTCTCTTTGACCAAAAACGAGAGCCAAGACACAGCGCCGCATCTCGCGCGACGTATCCAGCAGAACAAAAACAAGGTGCCACCCAACCGTCAAAGTTCGCCACTGGACCCTGTTAACAAGAACCTGCGCACGCGCGTGCCATCGGTTCTACATCTCAGCTTCATGATAGAAGAACGCTCGCCCGACTCGCAGTTGCAGCCAAGAAGAACGCACGTCTCAGCTGTAGTCCAAGATCCGCTGCGTGTTATTGAGACTCGAGAGCTGAGATGTGCAATGGAGACTTGGATGATGGTGACCCGCGCGACTCGGCGACTCGTTGTGGGCATAAACAAACTGCCCAGAAAAAGACGGATGACGCTCATGCAGCTCGTCCTTTTTTGCGCTTGTTGCTGCCACATCATGGCTACACACCATCGACAGAAACCAACAGACGGTTTTTGTATGGCCAAACACGAGCCCGACCGAGAGCGTGACCGGCCACGCGAGCGGCAGAAGCGGCAGAAGAGACGGCGGGAGGACGAGCCAGAGCCGAAGAAAAAGAAGGGAAAGAAGCAGCACAAGAAGGACCGGAAGAGCGGTCGGAGTCACGAGAGAAGCCGCGACGATGGGGACGCTGTGACAGAGCCTGACTATGCGAAAGCTCTGCACGTGGTCCACGAGCTGCTGACACAGACGCCCGAGATTACGAAGGATCTCTTGGCGCTACTTCAGATGGTGGATGATGGCGAAGTAGCTGTGATTGGCGGTATTGAGAACCGACACATTCGCTCCAAGCTCAAGGAGTTGTGTCCGTTATTGGGGCTCGTGAAGGTTCGTTGGTGCTGGTGCAAAGTACTGCTGCAAGTGATTGTGTGTTTGTGACTGTTGTTGCTTGTTTCGTTGCAATTAGGTACGCGGACCTAAGGACGCTTTTGCTAAACCACGTCAAGCACAGGACGGCACGACCGAGACAAGTGTGATGGAGATTTTTCGACAAATGCTGCAGTCCGGCAGTGCAAAAGAGGTACGTTTTTGTGTGTTGATTGAGCTTATCGTGCGTGCGGTTGGGGGATAGCTGACGGCGAGCGAGTTTGTGTGTGTCGGGTAGGTGTCGCCGCGGCCAGATGCAACTACTGGAACTGATGTTTACTCTGAAACGATGTCGACCGCGGAAGTTATGGAGCCTGCAGTGCAAGCGCCTAGTTGGCGCAAGTTGCCAATTGGGCCATCACTCCCTCCTGCGTCAACGAGATTGGGCAGTATTGGTGATATCCACGACGTTGACGACGATGAAGTTGTGGGTCCAGCACTGCCTGGTATGAAGGGCTTCCGTTTAGCCGATGAACGTACGGAAGCTGAAATGGCGCGCCAGGCTGAACAGTTGGAAAAAGAGCAGTGGGAGCGTGTACGTGATGGCTCGACGAGCCACAGTGCTGGAGCAGATGAGAAGAATCCACTGGTGCGAGAAGCGTGGATGACGGTGATGCCTGAGAGCTCGATTTTGAAGGATTCTCTGGGACCACAGAGCAGACCACCCGGTAAACCTGCCGCTTTTCGAAGGTGAGGCTAGCGACAGTTGATTGACGTGGGTGTATTTCCGGTCGCTAATTGTATGGACATGTTGGACTATTCCCTCTGGCATTTTTTTTGGTTTGATGTAGAAAGGAGCCTGCAGCCGTGGACAAAACGTGGTTTGACTCACCACAAGAACGGGAACGTGCAAAACGTGCGAAGCTTGACATGTACGCTACAGGCAGTTTGCGCAGGATACACAGTGCTTTTGTGTATTTGTGTTGACTCCATCGTTTGCTGTCTGCAGGGAGTTGTTGGGTTACATTCGTGAAGAAAACGCGCCTAGTGCTGAAGCTGTGCGCAGTGTAGCATCCACGTCAAACAAAGCGGTGGTGAACGAATCCATCGTTCCTACTGCAAATCCCGAGGCGGATGAAGAAATGCGGTTGCGAATGGAGAACCTGCGACAATCGCGAGGCCCTTCACTGTTGGAAAAGCACCAGCGCAAACAAGCAGAGCAGGCACAATACGGGAGTCAGTCTGGTCGGAGCAGCGGTGGATGGAACAGGTTAGTGGACGTTGTACTTTGTTGGGGTGAACTTGCAGAGCGGGTAAGACTCTCATGCTTCGTTCATTGCACCATGCAGAGACCGAGATCTTACAGCTCGTCGCGGGATGTCTGGAGACGACGCAGAGCGCATGATAACGGCGGCAAAGCAGATCAATTCGAAGTTTACAGCGCCAACGATATCACGGCACTTTTTGTAGCCCACGCGCGCCATACGGGGTCTCGTCTTTGCCTCGCGAAGGAACAAGAGACCGCGTCCATGAGTACATCGACGACAGACAGCGCACGCACGATAGCAGCATTCCAGTCACTTAACGATGTAGCAGTTTTCGAGCGAATGAGGTGATTCGCTGCTGAGGGACGATACTCGGAATCGAGCACAGTCGACACGCTTGTTGTTGCAAGTTTTCTCACACTCTTTGCGCCATTCCCAAGAAATTGACCAAACGGTGCGCTTGACCGGATACATGCTGCCAACGCGTTGAGAACTCTATCGAGGTGTGCTTGGATATTTCCAGTACCAGTTGAAGTCGTGGGCTCTGCAGCCAAAATTTCAGCACTGTCCGGCTAAGCATGACACACTCGTTACGAGCAACACAACTGTGACACACGAAAGCTGATGCTCGATCGCACGCGAGCGGGTCTGTCTTTGATTCGTTGCGCTGAAGTACGACCACAGGGTCAGATATTCGTCATGAATAACGCCCATGTCGAACCTCCGAACAATCTGCTGCACTAGCGTGCAGCTGCTATGTCGCATCTGCAGCTTTTGCAATAAACAACGGTACAGTTGTTGCAGGCAAACTCTGATCTCCTTCCCAGTATCGCCTTCATTGTAACGTCTACTGCCCTGTAACACTAAAATCCAGCACTGCAACCATATGTGACCCCACTTCTTCATCATGTACGACGCTCTCGGCAAGAATCTTACCGCATCAGCAAGCCGCTGAGCTGTTATCCAGTATACTGGACTGAGCGACGTCTGAAACTGGATGTTTTCATCCAGCTTCAACGCCCTTGCATCGGTGCCTGACACGACACCTTCACGAAGTATTTCGCAAGACGCTGTATTTTCACTGCAGCGTCTCAGACTTGCACACCCAGTCGAGACCGAACCACTTAGCATCAAACGCCAAGTTTGTATCGTGCGCTTCTGGCATGTTGCTTGCTTATGGTGAACATCTTGCAACAAGTGCGCCGTCCGTTCTTTCAGCTCGTGAACAAACAGCTACATTCAGCATGAACAGACACAATAAACCGTCTTCTGTTGCGCGTCGAGGGTCAAAAGTCGTCAATTTGGTTTCATTGTCAATACCGTCTACAAGCAAGGCATCAGCATGCATGCCTTGCTGTCGTTGTTCAACTTTGTAACCTTCAGCTCCGTTTGCCCCGATTCTGCTTTTCCATTGCCCTTTGCGCTTTTGTCTTCAAGCCTGTAGCATGTCCAATCCGCCGCAGCAACTGCAAACTCCACCACCGCGAGAATCTGACACATGTCGAGCGTAAGCCTGCGGAACGGGGACGAGTGACAAACGGCAACAAACGCACCGGAACATCGGCAACTTCTGCAATGCTTCATTGCCTTCCGTTTCGGGATCGCACGCAATCGCCTGAAGCAAGAACTGACAGGAACACAACAACCGCAGATGAAAGCATGAGAAATCAGTCAGCTACTTCTTACTCATCACTATCCAACCGGTCATGTCGTACCACTGGAAAAAGTAGGGCAAAGATTCCTTTGCTCACAAAGTTCGGGACGAAAAATGTGGCCAGCGTAAATGGACTGCCAAAGCCAGCGAAATAGGCCCAATTCTGCTCCAAGTGGGCCAGCCTTCGCTCCAGACTCCAACCAGCCAAGGACCACTTGTACTCAAAGCAGTAAAGCGAATACAACCAGCTGAGATGGACGAAGCTCGTGGCCGGACCAACGACTGGAATGAGATACGACAGCACTGTCTGCAACAGGAAGAACGCCACAAGGATGGCACGATACATCTCATCTCTTCAGCGTCCCCCACCGCCATTTACCAGGTGACATCAATCAATACAAACAGTTCGCTCAACAAGCGCACAAAGAATGACGACTCAGCGCACCGGATCATATCTGTCACTGCAGTGGGTGACGGCTTGCCATGGAGCTGCAGGTATGCTGGTACAAAAGCACCATTGTCACACATGTCGCAGATCAATTGATGGTCAGGTTACGAGAGTTATGAACCAGTCGTACCATCGTCCGCAATTTCCTGGTACCAAATCGTATTCAGGATGAAGCTGATGCTGTAAATCGGGTACATCCAGAGCACCTGCCACGAAACGAAGAGAGCTTAAATACCAAGTGTTCAGCTGTACAAAAAAGCAGCACTGTGTCGTTTCTATTGTACCTGGTACAACAGAAAGACAAAGCCATCGACGCGATCACGGACGTCGTCCACTTGAGCAGTTGTCCTGGGTACACAATATATGAGGATCTGATGCTTTTCCAATACATTATCGGTCGAGCCACGAGCGAGTGATTATCAATTTAAAGAAACCCTTTTTTTCTTACCCGTATGTAAATGAACGATGGAGCAATTCCCCGAACAAATGAATGACTGGGATCACGACTTGGTCGAAAAAGTAGATACTTCCGAGGAAGATGAGACCATTTAGCACAACGCACTAAACCGTAAAATACAATATAAAAACAAAGAGTCCGTAAAATATAACCACAATATAGCCAACGATATCGGACGGATTCGAAACGGAGCAGTGCGTCTTAAACCTTGGCGCTTGAGACACAGATGAGACGCGACTTGAGGTAGAAAAGGAGGATGCGGTGCAGCGAGACGGCGTGCTGCACACCCACGCAGAACTCACGGAAACTGGCGCTAAAGGCGTCCGACATGGTGTCAGGCTAGTTAGTCTAGTTTTTACGGTTCAAAAGGTTGTGACAAATGCTGAGCGTTTCGGTAATTTATAACGTCGTTAAACGCGAAGGACGGCAGAACTCAGAAGCTATAAAACTTGCTGGGGTCATCGGTAAGCTATAGATGTTGTTGTCGTGTCGCTTTGGATGTAGCCATTGCAGCAACCTATAGCTTTGAGGAGCTGGTAAGCAAAATGATGTTGGACACTTCATCTCTCCCGCTTGATGTGTCGCTGTGTCCAGTTCGATTTACCTGATTTAATGGGATGGACGACGTAGACGTCGGCATTTGAGCTGATTGTGGCTATTATTCATCTGTAAATTGTTGAAGCTGTAGCTATTTTCGTGGTTGTTTACGAGTAACGTCTGCACGGCTGTAAGGGGACCGGCTGTTGTGCTGAGGCAGGAGCAAGTGTTGCAGTATACCAAGTCAGGTTGGAAATGAGGCTGGTGGTCTTGTCGAAAGGACATGGTAAAAGAGCAAGAACGAAAAGGCTAATGATGTGTTCTCCATACCAAGAACAAAGATTGAAACCTTGCAAGTGTCAGTTGCGTTAATCGTACGACCTGGTCTTTGAGGTGGTGGGTACCACACTTCGTGGTGCATAGGCATTATCGATTGAGCACAAGACCACCAGGTTCGTGTTGACGCCAGGTGGTGCAGACAGTTCTAGTGCCGCCAGCGTGAAGCCAATGGCATGTCAATTTTTGTAACGAGGACATCTACCAAATCGATTGCGTCGTCTCAAAGTGTTGAGGCATTCGTCAAACACAAGGGAGCAGAGTCTTGCTGCCTGAATTTGCTTGTGATAGTTCTTGCAGCACTCGAGCGGATGTCAATGTGGCTGGGACGCCAAGAATTTACAACAGCAGTAACTAATGAAGACGACACGTGAGACTACCGAGGTGACAAGTACACAGCTTGGCCTCGCCGCATCGCGATCCTGCTCTTCCACCACGTACGACAACAGCGGATGCGGTCCCGCTGGAACTTCCAACCAGTCATTGACGCTGTCTCCTTCCGATCCTACAACTCGCAACTAATCCGCTCGTACTCAACTTCTACAACCAGAGCGCTCCTATTCCACCCACGCTGCACGCATGCCGTCGATGCCACTGTTTCTGCACTCAAATCCTGTCGGGTTTATGCTCCAATCGGGCAACGAAGTGAAAGTCGTCATGTGTTTCTTTCCCAAGTGATGCGCAAAAGAGACATGCACTTGCGGACGACGGAGTGTGAAGCCATGTCTTCTTTTCACCCAGAAAAACCCCCGGGTGATATAAGGTTCGAGAGGCTTGAGCGTCGACCAGTCATTTTTCATTGACAAGACACTTGTCCTCGCCGGCATTCGCGATCTCTCACTCTTCCGTTTCTTGCGCGCCTTACCTCGACTCAGCAAGTGCGGACCATGGTGGACTTCACACCGGAACAGCTGGAGGCGTGTTTGCTACAGCTCACGCATCCGGATACCGAGCAGATCAAGCAAGCAGAAGCCGTGCTCAAGACGTATACCAAGCAGATTGCGTCCGTAGGCGGCCTGCTCACCCAGCTGCAGCTCTCGACCAAGCCCGAGGTGCGGCAACTGGCGGCGCTTATGCTGCGCAAGAAAATCTTCAAGCACTGGCCCAAGCTGGACACTGCAGCTCAGGCTCAGGCAAAGCAGGTGCTGCTCAGCCGCGCTGCCGAGGACCCTGTGCACGTCGTGCGCTCCACTGTAGCCAACCTCATTGCTGCGCTGGCGTTGCACGAGGTTCCAGCTGGCAACTGGCCCGAGCTTATGATGTTTATCAATTCGTGCGCCAACAGCTCGAGCGTGGACCAGCGCGAGATGAGCATGAAGCTGTTGCAGTTGCTGGGAGAAGGTATGGGCACGTCGCTCCAGCCACACTTTCACGATCTCAAGCAGCTGTACACAAAGGCTCTGCAAGACCCCGAGAATCTCCAGGTTCGTGTGGGTGCGATGCGCGCTGCCTGTAGCCTCGTGGACTTCCTTGAGGAGGCTGATCTCCGTGAATTCCGTGACCTCGTACCGCTCATGATCACGGTCTTGCAGCAGTGTGTGTCAAGTGGTGCTGAGGCAGAAGCCGTTGAGTTCATGGACGTGTTTTCCGAGATTGCGTCGCACCCGTTTCCGATTCTGGACCAGGCTTTCCCGCAGTTTATTGAGCTATTGCTGCAGATCATCTTGGCCGAGCAGCTCGAGGTGAGCACTCGTGCGTCAGCTAGTTATGCGATCGGTGAGTTCATCAAGAAAAAGCCAAAGACCATCGGTAAGAAGAATCTGGTATCCAAGATCTTCACCACGATGCTGGACATTGTGGCCGCCGACGAGGCTGTGTCCTGTGGTCTGATTTCCAACCTGCTGGCGCGTGAAAACAAGGTCGACGGCGAGGATGACGACGAGGACGACGAGTCCCCGGGGCACTTGGCTCAGCAGACTTTGGACTCGCTGGCTCTGAGTGTGCCTGCCAAGTACCTGAATCCTGTAGTGTTTGGTATTTGCAACGAGTGTATCACGTCGCAAGACGCTCGTAAGCGGAAGGCTGGTGTGCTGGCCCTTGGCATCATGTCTGAGGGATGCTGCGAATTCATGTGCCAGAATTTGAACGAACTGCTGCCTGCTGTGTATCGCGTCGCACAAGATGCTGACCAGCACGTCCGTGAGGCCTCCTGTTTTGCCCTTGGTCAGTTTGCTGAGTTTCTGCAGCCGACGATTACCGACCACTTTGCAGACATCCTACCCATTGGTCTGACGTTGCTCGACAATGCGTCCAAGGTGATCAAAGCTACGGCTCTGTATGTGCTTGATGAGATCACACAGAGTATGGAGAGCGACCAGGTCTTGCCGTATCTGGAAACTCTGATGACAAAGCTGGTGGATGTACTGCGCACGGGCTCACCCCAGTTGCAGAAAATGGCGCTCGATGCTGTTGGATCCATTGCTATTGGGGCCAAGGATGCGTTCTTGCCCTATTTTGCTTCGGTGGCTGAGCTGATCCAGCCCTTTTCAGCTATTACGGATCCGAAGTTTTTCTTCCTGCGTGGTGCTGCCATCGAGTGCCTTGGCTACCTCGCCACTGCTCTGGGCAAGGAGCCGTTCCGTCCGTACTTTGCACCATCGATGCCGTTTGTGTTCGCGTCAATCGAGCTGGATGACTCGGAGCTGAAAGAGCAAGCGTTCGTGTACTTTATCAACGTGTCCAGCATCTTCAAAGAAGAGTTTGCACCGTTCCTCGATCAGGCAGCTACTCACGTATTGCAGGCCATTGTGAGCGATGAAGGTCTGCGCGTCATGGACGATGATGATGATGTCTTGGAGGGACTAAACTCGGACGACGAGGCGGACACCGACGATAACGTGCTGCGCCACATCAGCATCCGTACGGACGCCTTGAACTCCAAGGTTCGCGCTGTGGCGGCTGTGGAGGAGCTTGCGCTCAACTGCGGTGGTCCTGTGTTCGAGCCATACATCCCGAAGTTCCTCGAGGCGCTTGCTCCTCTTACGGAGTACATCCACGAAGACGTTCGTGGCGCAGTGGCCGAAGCTCTGGCTGCGCTTGTCATCTGCTCTTTCGAGGCGTCGCATGTCTCGAGCGGCGACGTGCAGGTCTGGACGAAGGGTGATTTCAACAAGAACATCTTGACGTCTAACAACGCTGTGATTGCGTCTGCTGTGATGAAGAGTCTCGTAGAGGAGCTCCTCGAGGATCCTGAAGAAGTTGTGGTTGTGAAAGCGTTTAACGCCGTGAAGGCTATGAGCGCCCGGGTAGGCCCTGTCGTGACAATGGATCACATGAGCGAGCTTATGCGTATCACAAAGACTGTGCTTTCCCACGAGCACGTTTGCCAGACAAGCCACGAGGAAGACGAGGACGATGAGGAAGAAGAGGGTGGCTCCGTACTGGAGAGCGCGTCAGAGTTGATTGGTGTGCTTGCCAAGTGCTACGGCGAGCACTTCCTGGCTACCTTCCAGGAGCTATTTCCTGCTCTGATGTCGTTTGCCACTGGTCTCCGCGCTGCGCGTGACCGTGCCGCTGCTGTGGGCTGCTTCGCTGAGGTACTCCGTGAGCTCGGTCCCGCCGGTCTAGGATTCGTCGAGAGTGTATTCCCGGTGGTCCTGCAAGGCCTTGCTTCGGACAACTACGTTCTGAAGGCTAATAGCGCGTTCTGCATGGGCATCCTTGCGGAGATCAGCGGCGACAAGCTGGCAAGCGCGTACGAGCAGATGCTCCAGGCTCTGCGACCGCTGTTTGAGACTGCTGACAACGACGAGGTGGTGATTGACAACGCGTGCGCTGCTGTGGCTCGCATGATCATTGCTGGCGGTGCCAACATGCCTCTAGAGGTTGTGCTTCCTGTGTTCTTGGGCGCTCTGCCGCTGAAAGCTGACATGGATGAGAGTGCCGTTTGTTTCCAGTGTCTGAACGGTCTCGTGAGCTCACAGAACCCAGTCGTGCTCAACTTGATGCCGCAGGTACTTGACGTGTACAGCAAGGCCCTTGCTCCCACGTCCATTGTCGAGGAGGAGACACAGACGGAAGTCAAGGCGTGTGTGCGTGGTCTACTTCAAACTTACGAAGCCCAGATGAAGGAGATCGTCGCGCAGATGAGCCCGGACGCTCAGACTGCTCTCAGCTCGGCTCTGAACTGAGTCATGAAGCGTTGAGGTTGTCCATTGACTCGTGGTAAGTAGGTTGGGAAATATGTATAGAGCTTTCCATATCCATCATGCGTTGTACAGAAGTGTTATAACCACTCGTGTTGAAGCCACTCAATTCACCAGTCCGTGTGCATGTGTCTTTTCTTTGTTCTGCTCTGATATGAACCTCAAGATTGCTCACGCCCCACTTCTGCACACATCGACGTCCGCTCGACTCGACTCGGCTCTTCTCTACACCCTCCACTTCAGCGCTGAAGCAGGTACTGTACTCACTCACTCTCCTGGAGCCACTACTTGACTGCAAACGTCACATACAAAAACCAACTTGTCTGACCACCGTGGTCACGCGCGACACGCTGTGTACCACGCCGAGCTTCCAGATGGACCTGAGAAATTGATCGCGATGAAAAACGCCTCCGCGCATCCAGCTGAGACTGAAATCAGAAAGCAGCGCCGTCAATTTACTGGCCGTGGAACCACTTGACCTGGGTTTTCTGAACATCCTAGCGCGCTTCAACTGCAGGACGTGACTGGCTACAGCCGCACTGGTCAGCACCGAAACGTCAAAGTCTCGAGTCACGACTGACAAGATCGATCCGAGTCCCGTCGTGTCGCGGCGGACTCGAGTGGACGGGACAGCAGAGGCTGACAGTGTACTGGCCACCGTTTCTCCATGCAGTAGTAGTATCCTCACGGTGGGCGCGCACAAGCTGGTGGCGCGTTTTCTTGGTGGCTCGCCACGCAAAATGTCGACGAGTTCAGTGCCGACGGAGAAACGCTAGCTTTTCTCACGCGGACGTCGTCGGTCTTGGTGCGATGACCGCGCGGAGACCTTGACATTTGGACGCATTTCCATTCTCACTGGTGACTGCGCATCACCTACCAGTCAAGCACTACCAGGCACCACCACCGCCACCGCCACCAACAACAGCAACAACCATCACCTCCTCCTCCTCCTCTCACGCTCTCACGCGTTTCGCTCGACCAGTCGCACGGATGAAGATCGTGCACTTCTTTCCAGCAGTCGTGGCAATGGCCATGACCGCTGCAGCAGCAGCAGCAGACACCAACGTGTCACTAGTTGACAGCACCGACCAAGCGGGGACCGTGCACGCACTTCAGGAACAAGTTGCAGGCAGCAACTACCGTGCTCCGTTTTCCACTGAAGCGCCTTCCGACATCTTCCAGCGCCGTGACACACTGACCGCCTTGGCCCCGATCGTCAACGTGGCTGCCGACTTGCTCACGCGGCCGCTGCCTACCAACAAATGGTGGGGGAACCTCATCCACACCACGGCTCAGGACATTGACACAGTGGCCACACCCGCGTGGGCGAACCCGTACGCACTCAAGCTGCCCAAGAAAGCTCCTTTCGGCCTCCAAGCTTGCTACTCGTACTCGTACCGCAACATGGCGAACGAGGTCAATGGCGTCGTCAAGTACTACCTGCACGCCTTTCACAACGACCTCACGCTGTCGGCGACTGAATTCGCGTCGACCAAACCCGACTACGAGATCTACGCCTTCAGTGACGAAGGCGTCAGTGTTCGCACTTGCGTCGCATCGGGCAGCGACAGCTGCATGGACTCGGCTCTCGTCAATGGAATGGCGTTCGTGTCGGCCACGTACTCCGGTCTCACTGCGAGCATCCACTCAGAATACACCATGACCTTGAAGGACAGCTCGACGCCTGGCAAGTACATCCTCCAGCTCCCGAACAAACAGACGTGGGTGGTCTACTCGAGCGACACGAGTGCCTCCTTCTCGATTGATAGCACTGGCTCGGCATTGGTGGCGAGTGCAGCGTACACGGGTACACTTCGAGTAGCAGTTCTCCCCCAGGGCGGCGACCTCAGCGTGTACGATGACTACGCGTCCTGCATCGTTCGTGGCGGCAGCTTTGCCATGCAGTCTCGCACGGCTTACTCGTTCGAGTGGGAAACCGAGGGCAAGGGATGCGACAGCACGGGGCTTCTGCACTTTGCTCTGCCCCATCAAGTGGAAGTCCTGAGCGACGCCATCACTTCCCAGTCGACCGGAGCCATTGTGCTGCACTCGGCAACGCGCGGTCAGATGGTTGGTCAAGTGACCACGTCTTCGAGCTGGTCGTTGGCGGAGGACGAAGCGGCGGACGAGGTGGACTTCTACCCGGGCAACAAGCCTTCGCCTGACGTAATTGCTCAGATCAACCTCTTGTCCACGCTGCAGAGCGACATCGATAGCGACTGGAGCCTCAACACTGGCAGCTGGTACTTTAACGGCAAGGCGTATCAGAAGTACGCGTCCCTCTGCTTGATGGCGGCCGACAGCTCCGTCGTGGGCGAGGATACGACGTTGTTGAGCACTTGTCTCGCCAAGCTGGAGAAATTGCTCGCGCCGTTCTTGGACAATACGCTCGGCTCGCCTCTTGTCTACGAGACGGCCTACAAGGGTATTGTGACGAGCCAGGTCTTCACGGCCAACGACGTCAACGTCGAGTTCGGCAACGGGATCTACAACGACCACCACTACCATTACGGCTACTGGATCACGGCGTCAGCAATCCTGAAGAAGCTGGATCCGTCGTGGTCAGGCATGCCACAGCTCGAGACGATGGTGTGGACCATGCTGCGCGACGTGGCCAACCCGAGCGAAGACGACACGTACTTCCCGACGTTCCGACACTTTTCGTGGTTCCGGGGCCATTCGTACTCGCACGGCGTGTCCCCGATGGCCGATGGCAAGGACGAGGAAAGCACGTCGGAGGACGTGAACTTCAGCTACGGCATGATGCTCTGGGGCAAGGTAACGCAGAACAAGGCCGTGGAAGACTTGGGGAGTCTCATGCTGCGCTTGAACGCGCGGGCCGTGCGCACGTACTTCCTCATGACGTCGGACAGCACGGTTCACCCGCCGCAGTTCGTGCCCAACCACGTCACGGGCATCTTCTTCGATAACAAGGCGGACTACGCGACATGGTTCAGTGCGGAGAAGTACTGCATCCACGGCATCCAGATGATCCCCGTGTCGCCCATCAATGGTCTCGTCCGGACCAAGGCGTTCGTTCAGGAGGAATGGGACGACATTCTGTCAAAGGAGGCGATTGTCACGAGCGGTGACACCTCCAACGCCTGGTTGTCCCTATTGCTCGTGAACGAGGCAGTGATCAACCAAGCCGACGCACTAGAAAAGCTCGCAACGGTGGCCATGGACGATGGGCTCTCCCGCTCGTGGGCCTTGTACAATGCGGCCTCTCGCGGTGGACCAAGCTCGAGCGGCAGCACCACGGTAGTCACAGTGGCGCCAAGCACCTCGACCATCGAGGCGTCTGGTTCCAGCTCAGCGGCCACATCCGACACGCGTGATGCAACGACCGCTACTCCGGTTATCGACTCGGAGAATCCGGAGGGCACTGCTGTTGTCACGGCCACTACGACGTCCACAGCTGCTGCAATTGCTGCTCCTGAGACGGACACTCCTGATGCAAGTTCGTTATCAACCACTTCGCTTCCACCTGCGGCTACCACTTCGGTCGACACATTGGCCACTCCCGCTGCAACTCCGACCGTCTCGTCATGTAAGCGGAGTGTCAAGTCGAAGACTTCAACTCCAGCTGCCACTCCGTCCCCCTGAACGGATACCGTGGGACAGCTGTAGACTTGCGTCTCGATGCCGTCGACTTTGTACAAACACTTTGCTGCCAGCACTTGGTAGCTCCTGCATGTCAAGTGAAGCCCGCGCGGAGAAGTGCGTTTGATCTTGACGATGCAGAGAAGCCATAATAACTCAAACACATGTACTCATTGATCTCTCCTTGTTGTTGTTACAGTCGCCATGAAAGTGGTCAATCGCGTCGCTCGATTTGCTCACGAACCAGTGATGAGTTTTCGACGCAAGCAGTCAATGGGAGGCCTCACCGAAAAGAATCGGGCACGAATGGTACGCCATCTGAGTGTTCACTGCCATTGTCACGATCGTGGCATTGTTCCGTTCTCCCTAAGAACTACCGAACAATTGTTCAAGCTCTCATTTATTCACGTGTCACGCATCAGCTTCATGCGAAGCCTACTTACTTGCTTCAGTGCATTCCTTTGCTATCCGCTGGGAGTGCATTCCTCGAGACAAGCATTTCACAATCGTGACGCCGCTACAATCCAAGTAGTTACATATTGCTGTACCTCACGGGCAAACTTAAGTCAAAGCAAGTCCGTGCAGTAATCTCCACGAGCATTCCTGCCCCCCGCGAAGTAGGACTACCGCAGGTTGCGCGAGCAGTCAAGACATGGTCATCTCAGGAATGCCGGCGTCCCTGCGCCAAGCTACGGCAGTCACATATGCCAGTTCGACAGGCCACCCAAGCAGCCTTGTAGAAGGATAGACCAGTATTTGCCTACTGACGTGCAGCAGCGGCTCTCTTCGTAGACAGCTAGCCTGTCGAGCACGCGCTCCAGATCGCAACGTGTGACCGGAGGACCTAGAGATGAGTCTGATCCGCACATTGAGGACTAAATGTCACCAACCTTGCCATCTAAGATCGGTCATGTATGTCAATGGAGCACAATTTGCTATGAGGCGAGTAGATAGAAGGCTTCCTGGGCTTCGCACTTCCGACTGATCCTAATCTTCGAGACGACCTTGGGATACCCTGAATTGCCGGAAAACTCTCATTGACCGAAGACATTCATTTAGTTTTTCTAGGGGTGGTGCGGTACATTAAACTACGATCGCCAACGTAAATGTCTATTCGACAGCAACCTAATGGCTTCGTCGCTTGGATGTGAGGGGCTAACTCTGAGGACCGCCACGTAGGGCAGGTGGGCGTTGTCGAAGAGAACTGGTACGGCCATCACGATGTGCAGGCGGCGTAGGAGACCCTAGCCGGACCTCGAGTTCTGCTGGTAGTGACACTTTGCATCAGTGATTTACATCACGATTCATGTTTAAAAGCAGATGAAGGAAGTTCTGGTCCTCGATTGCTGATGGAGCCCGCGATGGTGCTGGCTCAAGGTGGCGTACCACGTGAATAAATGAGAGCTTGAACAATTGTTCGGTAGTTCTTAGGGAGAACGGAACAATGCCACGATCGTGACAATGGCAGTGAACACTCAGATGGCGTACCATTCGTGCCCGATTCTTTTCGGTGAGGCCTCCCATTGACTGCTTGCGTCGAAAACTCATCACTGGTTCGTGAGCAAATCGAGCGACGCGATTGACCACTTTCATGGCGACTGTAACAACAACAAGGAGAGATCAATGAGTACATGTGTTTGAGTTATTATGGCTTCTCTGCATCGTCAAGATCAAACGCACTTCTCCGCGCGGGCTTCACTTGACATGCAGGAGCTACCAAGTGCTGGCAGCAAAGTGTTTGTACAAAGTCGACGGCATCGAGACGCAAGTCTACAGCTGTCCCACGGTATCCGTTCAGGGGGACGGAGTGGCAGCTGGAGTTGAAGTCTTCGACTTGACACTCCGCTTACATGACGAGACGGTCGGAGTTGCAGCGGGAGTGGCCAATGTGTCGACCGAAGTGGTAGCCGCAGGTGGAAGCGAAGTGGTTGATAACGAACTTGCATCAGGAGTGTCCGTCTCAGGAGCAGCAATTGCAGCAGCTGTGGACGTCGTAGTGGCCGTGACAACAGCAGTGCCCTCCGGATTCTCCGAGTCGATAACCGGAGTAGCGGTCGTTGCATCACGCGTGTCGGATGTGGCCGCTGAGCTGGAACCAGACGCCTCGATGGTCGAGGTGCTTGGCGCCACTGTGACTACCGTGGTGCTGCCGCTCAAGCTTGGTCCACCGCGAGAGGCCGCATTGTACAAAGCCCAAGAATGAGAGAGACCGTCGTCCATGGTAGCCGTTGCGAGCTTTTCTAGTGCGTCGGCTTGGTTGATCACTGCCTCGTTCACGAGCAATAGGGACAACCAGGCGTTGGAGGTGTCACCGCTCGTGACAATCGCCTCCTTTGACAGAATGTCGTCCCATTCCTCCTGAACGAACGCCTTGGTCCGGACGAGACCATTGATGGGCGACACGGGGATCATCTGGATGCCGTGGATGCAGTACTTCTCCGCACTGAACCATGTCGCGTAGTCCGCCTTGTTATCGAAGAAGATGCCCGTGACGTGGTTGGGCACGAACTGCGGCGGGTGAACCGTGCTGTCCGACGTCATGAGGAAGTACGTGCGCACGGCCCGCGCGTTCAAGCGCAGCATGAGACTCCCCAAGTCTTCCACGGCCTTGTTCTGCGTTACCTTGCCCCAGAGCATCATGCCGTAGCTGAAGTTCACGTCCTCCGACGTGCTTTCCTCGTCCTTGCCATCGGCCATCGGGGACACGCCGTGCGAGTACGAATGGCCCCGGAACCACGAAAAGTGTCGGAACGTCGGGAAGTACGTGTCGTCTTCGCTCGGGTTGGCCACGTCGCGCAGCATGGTCCACACCATCGTCTCGAGCTGTGGCATGCCTGACCACGACGGATCCAGCTTCTTCAGGATTGCTGACGCCGTGATCCAGTAGCCGTAATGGTAGTGGTGGTCGTTGTAGATCCCGTTGCCGAACTCGACGTTGACGTCGTTGGCCGTGAAGACCTGGCTCGTCACAATACCCTTGTAGGCCGTCTCGTAGACAAGAGGCGAGCCGAGCGTATTGTCCAAGAACGGCGCGAGCAATTTCTCCAGCTTGGCGAGACAAGTGCTCAACAACGTCGTATCCTCGCCCACGACGGAGCTGTCGGCCGCCATCAAGCAGAGGGACGCGTACTTCTGATACGCCTTGCCGTTAAAGTACCAGCTACCGGTATTGAAGCTCCAGTCGCTGTCGATGTCGCTCTGCAGCGTGGACAAGAGGTTGATCTGAGCAATTACGTCAGGCGAAGGCTTGTTGCCCGGGTAGAAGTCCACCTCGTCCGCCGCTTCGTCCTCCGCCAACGACCAGCTCGAAGACGTGGTCACTTGACCAACCATCTGACCGCGCGTTGCCGAGTGCAGCACAATGGCTCCGGTCGACTGGGAAGTGATGGCGTCGCTCAGGACTTCCACTTGATGGGGCAGAGCAAAGTGCAGAAGCCCCGTGCTGTCGCATCCCTTGCCCTCGGTTTCCCACTCGAACGAGTAAGCCGTGCGAGACTGCATGGCAAAGCTGCCGCCACGAACGATGCAGGACGCGTAGTCATCGTACACGCTGAGGTCGCCGCCCTGGGGGAGAACTGCTACTCGAAGTGTACCCGTGTACGCTGCACTCGCCACCAATGCCGAGCCAGTGCTATCAATCGAGAAGGAGGCACTCGTGTCGCTCGAGTAGACCACCCACGTCTGTTTGTTCGGGAGCTGGAGGATGTACTTGCCAGGCGTCGAGCTGTCCTTCAAGGTCATGGTGTATTCCGAGTGGATGCTCGCAGTGAGACCGGAGTACGTGGCCGACACGAACGCCATTCCACTGACGAGAGCCGAGTCCATGCAGCTGTCGCTGCCTGATGCGACGCAAGTGCGGACACTGACGCCTTCGTCACTGAAGGCGTAGATCTCGTAGTCGGGTTTGGTCGACGCGAATTCAGTCGCCGATAGCGTGAGGTCGTTGTGAAAGGCGTGCAGGTAGTACTTGACGACGCCATTGACCTCGTTCGCCATGTTGCGGTACGAGTACGAGTAGCAAGCTTGGAGGCCGAAAGGAGCTTTCTTGGGCAGCTTGAGTGCGTACGGGTTCGCCCACGCGGGTGTGGCCACTGTGTCAATGTCCTGAGCCGTGGTGTGAATAAGGTTTCCCCACCATTTGTTCGTGGGCAATGGCCGCGTCAGCAAGTCGGAAGCCACGTTGACGATCGGGGCCAAGGCGGTCAGTGTGTCACGGCGCTGGAAGATGTCGGAAGGCGCTTCGGTGGAAAACGGAGCACGGTAGTTGCTGCCTGCAACTTGTTCCTGAAGTGCGTGCACGGTCCCCACTTGGTCGGTGCTGTCAACTAGTGACACGTTGGTGTCTGCTGCTGCTGCTGCAGCGGTCATGGCCATTGCCACGACTGCTGGAAAGAAGTGCACGATCTTCATCCGTGCGACTGGTTGAGCGAAACGTGTGAGAGCGTGAGAGGAGGAGGAGGAGGTGATGGTTGTTGCTGTTGTTGGTGGCGGTGGCGGTGGTGGTGCCTGGTAGTGCTTGACTGGTAGGTGATGCGCAGTCACCAGTGAGAATGGAAATGCGTCCAAATGCCAAGGTCTCCGCGCGGTCATCGTACCAAGACCGACGACGTCCGCGTGAGAAAAGCTAGCGTTTCTCCGTCGGCACTGAACTCGTCGACATTTTGCGTGGCGAGCCACCAAGAAAACGCGCCACCAGCTTGTGCGCGCCCACCGTGAGGATACTACTACTGCATGGAGAAACGGTGGCCAGTACACTGTCAGCCTCTGCTGTCCCGTCCACTCGAGTCCGCCGCGACACGACGGGACTCGGATCGATCTTGTCAGTCGTGACTCGAGACTTTGACGTTTCGGTGCTGACCAGTGCGGCTGTAGCCAGTCACGTCCTGCAGTTGAAGCGCGCTCGGATGTTCAGAAAACCCAGGTCAAGTGGTTCCACGGCCAGTAAAGTGACGGCGCCGCTTTCTGATTTCAGTCTCAGCTGGATGCGCGGAGGCGTTTTTCATCGCGATCGATTTCTCAGGTCCATCTGGAAGCTCGGCGTGGTACACAGCGTGTCGCGCGTGACCACGGTGGTCAGACAAGTTGGTTTTTGTATGCGGCGTTTGCAGTCAAGTAGTGGCTCCAGGAGAGTGAGTGAGTACCTGCTTCAGCACTGAAGTGGAGGGTGTAGAGAAGAGCCGAGTCGAGTCGAGCGGACGTCGATGTGTGCAGAAGTGGGGCGTGAGCAATCTTGACGAGCAGCTGTTTTAGCTCCGTTCACAAGGCGCACCGATGAGGTCAAGTCAGTTGCAAAGACCGTACAACCGAAGTAGATCAAACAAATGAACGTGAGCGATATGCGTTGTGGAAGCACTTGAAAGTTCTGGTGAGACCCCAGAGCAGAACACCCGTATTGTATGTAGCTGTTGAATGTGCTCGTTTGGCTTATGTCTTGCCGGTCTCTCATTTATCCTTAAACACGCTTAGAACACATCCATCGACCATTCCTTTTGCGCTTCATTCTTTCCAGATTTATTGTCAGCACCCTTGTAGACGGTGTGTGTGACAACTCTGTCCTCGCTCCAAATGCACTTGTGTGTTGGTTTGGTGATTGTTTACAATGAATAAAAAGATGACGTACATACGACGCATCACTTGCTCCAGCAGAGAGCAACTGGACGATCCGATAAATCAACAAGTCCCGTTAGTAGCTTCGACGTGAGTACATTCCCAGCAAATTCGCCGTAATGAACTACAAGGATGGACTATGCGTTCTACTACTCCTTATTCTACCCACAGGGACTCGATTTCGAAGCGTGCGCAGACTGTCATCGGGCACGTGCAAGTAGCTTATCCAATCTATTGCGAATGATAGTCGCTAGCTTACCCGGGGCGGAATCATCGTAGCGACCACCTGTTGTTGCGGCAGCTGATGGGCTATTTTGGGTGAAATGCTGGACAGCAATCGACTTGCTTCACCAGATGCATCAAAACTTCGCAATCCAGCTATCGTGGTTGCTATGAAGAGCACAGGCTGCGCAAAGTAGCTCTTCCAAATCACTCCTAAGCGTCTAGTAACGCCTACAAGAGATCTTGTCTCGGTTCAATTCACATGAACGTGCGTGATCGACTCCAAGCTCTTGCTAAGGGAGAATGAGTACGTCAGCTGACGCATTGAAGCAGCAAATCTTACTGCGCGTGTATAGTGACTGTCACGAAAAAGCAAAGCTGTGCACTTTGCGGTGTCCGTGGCGAGTGGGTATGCCATTCATCGAGCAGAGTACCTGCAGATCGTTTAAGCTTGTCCTTGCGCAAAGTAGAAACGCATCATGACCAGGGAGGCTCTATCCCGCGTAGATTGGACGGGATTGACCAATCCCGCGTCCCTTCCTGCAAGGGACGGGATGGGACGCAGGATACTGCGGGACGAGATCATTGAACATTTTGCGCTACCTATATTTCGCAACGACCAGATCTACAGACACACGATCGCACCCATCTGCGCTGAGGGTAGTAAAGAATGAGAATAATGCTACTTAACTGGTAAAATTCTTTTCTACGTGATCAATGCTTACCACTACAACAAAAGTAGAAGCTCTATGCCTTATCCACTTGATTCTCGTCGGTGCTGCTGATGGCAGACTCGTGCGAGAATGACTCTTTTTAAACGTGGTAACGACATTACTAAAATTTACCAAATGCAAAAACATTAATGCAGTAGAGTTTTAGCAACGCCTTGAAGCGTGGTTTTGGCCAGACGTTTTGAGCTATTGCGATTGCTCATACAGACGATTTTGACGTTTTATGGACTAGTCCAACATTTGGTAAAGCTTTCGGGATATCTATTCATTACTAAAAGCATCTCAAACTTTACCATATATTGAAGTGTCGAGGCCCAGTCGGCGAAGAAAGTTTATCGGATCATCGCTAGGCGCAACCAAATCCTCTATACTAGCGTATCCTATGCCTGGATGCATGCCTTGGCAGAAAGGTAAAAAATGACAATGAATACTGAATCTAACAAGAAATAGATGCGATATAGATGACGCTTGCATTTTACGCTCTTACTTCCCATAAATTGTATGCTCGTAGAAAATTTAAGAATCCCGACGTCAAATACCAAGATAATTGTAGAATGCGGGATGTGCAGGACGCGCGGGATGGGATCGTCTCATTCTGCGTCCCGTCCCGCACAGGGAGGGGTGCGAGATCCCGCGGGATGGTACGTTGCGGGACGAAGCCCATATCATGACAGACCCGTCGTCAAATATCAGGGCGGTAATGTTGTCGGGAGGCTGATCCCAAATTTAAAAATCAATTATGTCGTCCCAGCACGATCTTTTGGGATCGTGCTGGGACGACAAGATTGATTACATCGCTCAAATCGATGGTTTGCTGCTTTGTTGGCGATTCGTTTCTTGTAAAGTTTTGCGTTTCTGAAAATTTCATTATTTTTACCATTGTAAGAATAAAAATAAATCATTGCATCAATCTTAATTGTAAATCAATTGCAAAGAGGGAGCATCACGAGCAGTATAATTGTACTGGCACATGAAAATATATTAGCTCAATAATTGCCAAGGACCGTCTTGTCCTTTCTCAGCTTATCAGTTATCAAGTACAAATAATTGCGTCGCGTCCTCTCCCAATTACATTCCGTGACAAGTGTGTACCCAGGTCGCACCTCGAGCAAGTATCTGCTTACCCCATACAGCAACGCTGCAACCACCATCCGTAGCTTCAGCGCCGTCAACGGTGATGGGATACGTTCCAGCGAGTTACAATCGCTTCTTTTTTTGCTGTAGCCTGCTCTTCACTCTGCCCGCAACAGCTACCGCAACAACTTCACTTCCAACCGCACTGACATGATCGAGAGAAAAAAACCATCACCACTACTGCCACAATCTGATAAACACAACGAGGGTAGACAATATCAGTTTTCAGAGACTCGCGTGTACCCATTGCCTCGACGTTGGGCGAGCATCCTCTTCTTCACTGCTGCGACCATGCCGTTCCAGACGCCCATGTCGGCGCTAGGACTCCCACAGACGCGGCGCCGAGACGTCATCGCTACAGGTGCCAAGGAGGCGGCAGTCTTCCGACAACGGCGCCTGATTGTCAGCGGGACGCTCTTGGCGCTCGGTCTCTGTGTCGTGATGATCTGGCGTCTCGTTCTGCAGCTGCCGTCAGCCGAGGCGTCTCCGCTGTACTTGACGATGGAATCAGATCCCGATCCATGGCATCACGTTGGAAAGGTGGAGCCATTGGCGGAGGAGAAGGAGCGTTCTCAGATGAAGAATCAGCTCGTGACGCGCGGGTTTCATGACGAGAAACGCATCGTCGTGGTGCTCACGCACTTCCGAGATAGTGACGCGTGTGCTCAGGCGCTCGTGGACGCTCGGGCCACGGCATTCTTGGCGTCACGTGTGCACTTTTGCGTGTTTGAGGAGCTCTATCTGGCACAAGAAGTGACGTGTGTGCAGCGGTTCTGCGAGCAGCAGAAGAAAGACTGCAAGCAGCTGTTGCGGTCGGGACAGCTGCGAACCAAGAGGAGAGATGCGTCGGGAGCAGTCGGGGCAGCTGTTGCCCGATATGTGGCCGAAGGGATGGTGGAGCGCACGTTTGCCGAGGAATTTTACCTCTCGATCGATCCTGCAGTCGTGGTGTTCACACAGATGTGGGACCTCGTGCTACTCAAGCAATGGTACAGTGTGGGCAATGACATGGCCGTCTTGAGCGTCGCGCCCAAGTCCATTGATGTACGTGGGCTGGCGAACTCGACCATGCTCGTACAGTGTTCGGCACGCATTTGCTCCAAGTCGGAAGATGCGGTGGTAGAGTTTAACCCTCCTGAGCCGATCCCACGTCAAGGTGCTGCTTTGTTTGCACCCGTATTGCACACGCAGTACTCTGAAGCGTTCCACTTCGGCCCAGTTCGAGCGCTTTTGGATGTGCGCTCGGATCCGCACACACCGCTGATCTCTGCTGGACTCGAGTACGCACGAGCAACGCGGTTTTGGACTCGCGGCTACGATTTCTACGCGCCTAACGAAGACGTGCTGTTTGGCCGATATCGTTGGCAAGAGCCACCGCTGCCGATGTCATCTGGATCCATGGATGACAATACGGACAAAGAGCGACAACAGAGGATGGACAAGGCGAATCAGCGCATTCGACAACTGCTAGGTCTGCCTGTGTCGGCTCAACATGACGAGCTGGAGCAAATGGAGGTCTATGCACTAGGTACGCAGCGATCCATGGCGGCATGGCTGGATTTTTCTGGTATCGATCCTCGTGCACCCTACAACGAATCTACAACGAACCAATTTACACGATGCGATGCCGTAGCAAGCGGTCGAGTGCACTATGTTCCTTACTGAATGCTACTGACTCAAGTAATGGCGATTACGCCATGAATCTTTTCAAATACACTGTACAGCACCATCTCTTTTGGAACGTGCCAATCTCGGACATGGGTACACGCATCCATCCATCCTGTGTCTGATTCGCACACACAGATTTCGGACCAAGATATTATTATTAGCCAATCGCAGGCTTCGACTGGTTCTGCACCTGGAAATCTCGCACGACAAGCGTCAAGCCATGACGATGAACGTGGACGTCGTGCGCCAGAAGCTGCTGGACAGCGACACGAACACGGTGCTGAAGGAGCTGGTGGATCTCTACCGTCGGGCCGAGATCCTGCACACGCCGCAGCTTGGCCGCATCCTCGAGGTGCTCTTCCCTGTCTGGAAGACCCTCTTGCACAGTACATTACCGCCTCAGCGACGCGCTACGACACCGAATCGCTGTCGGAAGGTGCTGCTGCAGATTATGAACCGACTTCCGAGCAATGAAGCCGTGCGGCCGTACGTCCCGCAGCTGCTGCAGCTGCTCATGGAGGTCTTGCAGAAAGACAACGAGGACAACGCATTGATTGCGCTCAAGACGCTGTTTGATTTGCATCGGAACTACCGTCCTGGACTGCGTAATGAAGTGCAGCCATTTCTGGAACTTGTCCAGCTTATGTACAAGAACTTACCCACGACGGTGAAGAAGCAGTTCAGTGCACCGCTGGATACTCTCAGGTCCGGCTCCGTAACGATGACGACAAGTGCTGTTGCTGCTGCAAACGCTGCAGTAATACTAGGAGTTGACCCAGAGGCAGCAAAAGAAGCACCGTCTGAAGTGGGTAAAGAAACGGTTAGTGCAACAAGTGGTACTACGACGGACTTTAAACAAGCAGGGGCAATAGCAGGTGAGGGAAGTTCAAATACCAGTGGAACGAGCGCAACAGCAGCCATTGATCCAGCACTAGACAGCAATGCTGCTAGCTCCGCAAATGCTGAAATCAGAGAGGTCGTCACGGACGAGCCCATTTGTAGCAACCTGGAGTCATTTAAGACGATCTCGGAACTGCCCCTGATCATTATGCTGCTCTTCCAGTGTTACCCGAGCTATATTGAAGGCTACATCCCAGTATTGGTGCCGTTGATGATGTCAGCATTGGCATTACGGGCGCCAGATACGGCCATTGGTTCGCAGCCTTTGCGGTATTTGGACTTTATGGATTGCCAAGTAAAGACGCTGTCCTTTGTGACATACCTGTTGCGCGGATGCGCGAGTCTCATGCGTCCTTTTCAAGATGCTATATGCGAGAGCACTGTCAAATTGCTTGTCGTCTGTCCGAAAGATGCCTTTGTGCTGCGGAAGGACATCTTCGTAGCCGCCAGGCACGTCATTTCTACCGACTTTCGACGAGGCTTTTACCCACAGCTTGAGCTCCTCATGAATGATGACGTGCTTGTTGGAAAAGGACGTTGTAGCTTCTACCAGATTCGTCCGCTGGCGTACTCGACTCTTGCCGATATGATCCATCACGTTCGAGACATGCTAACACTCGCGCAAGTGAGCGCCATTGTGGAATTTTACGGCAAGCGAATTCATGACCCAACGCTGCCCATTTCGATACAAACGACCAGCATTCGACTGCTGCTCAATCTGGTCGACATTAGTGCCAAGAATGAGGACATCGATGCATGGAAAGGCCGTAATATCCTGTCACGTATTTTACTGATTATTTCCAGTAAGTTTGGCACGACGTTAGCACACCTGCCTACGGCTCTTGCCACGACGCTACGCAGTAAGTCAGGCGGGGACAGAAATGACTTGTTGGAAGGAGGCGCCATGGATAAGATCAAACACTCTAGCTTGCTTCCACGCGAAGTCGTGCAGAAAACGCAATACGAGAGAAAGTTGGAGGCACTATTGTTGCCGCACGTGCGCGCTCAGCGCCCTGCAGATTCCATCTTTGAGGAAGAACCAAGTATTCGCGACATCAAGTCACTATTGCGGACAATGATCTTAGGTATCCGTGCTGTTATTTGGTGCACAGCCAATTATCGAAATCCACATGCCAAGGATCTATCTTTCGTCGACGCCAATACAGCGGATGGAAGTGGTTTGGCTGCTACATCAGCTTCACAAGGGATTCATTCTGGCTTAGGCGTACACTCGGTCGACGCAGTTGGGAGTTTATCGAGTCGAGCGTTCGGAAGCGAGCATTTGTACCCACTGACTGATGATGAGCGTCTACTCATCGTGAAAGTGCTTCGGAACGGACTGCGGTGCTTCATTCTATACACGTTATCAGAAAACACACTGTCAGAGGAAAAACAAATGCTGGACCACTTTGCCGGTGCATTCACCGTATTGGAAGCAACAGACTTTCGTGATCTTTTTATTTCCAATATCCAGCTACTCTATGAGTGCATTCTCCAAGATCATGCTATTCTGACGATTCCCCAGCATTTCTTGGCTAACTCGAATGTGAGCTGCTGGTTTGCCGAGATTTTGTTGAAATTTTTGATTACACAAATGGAGGATCTGAGTGTTGACGCTGAGGGAAACCTACCTGATACCAAACGCCTGGAAAAGGTCATGATGATTGAGAATTTGAAGTTCGAGAAGATGCGACCGGTACTCCAAGTGCACCGTGCGTCTATTGTACTTAGATTGTTCAAGATTGTCTTCGGCTCGGTCACGTTGTTTAAGTCGAATGAATCGGCGCTGTTTCCACATTTACGCACGATTATCGAGTCGTGCTTGAAGCAAGCGACGTTTACGAAACACCCTGACAACTATTTGCTGTTGCTGCGTGCCCTATTCCGGTCAATATCAGGCGGTAAATACGAAAACTTTTACAAGGAGGTTTTTCCGTTGCTACCAGGCGTGCTGTCAGCGCTGATGCGGTTGCAAAAGCACATGGCCAAACCAGCAATGCAGGAGGTGCTTCTGGAGCTGTGCCTGACGATTCCCGCAAGATTGAGCTCACTACTACAGTACCTACCTTCTCTAATGAAATCGGTCGTGCGGGCGATATTATCGCGTGGTGAGCTCGCGTACTTAGGACTACGGACGCTTGAGTTCTGGGTAGATAATCTCAACCCAGACTTTCTTTATCCCATTATGACATCTCAGGATCGGTTGCTTACGGAGATCATTGAGGCACTGAATACGCACCTTATTCCACCTCCGTACCCGTATGGTGAATTAGCTATGCGGATCCTTGGCAAAATCGGCGGGCGAAATCGACAATATCTCATGGATTCGCTGAACTTAGACTACCAAGAACATGCGTTCACTCGATTAGCGTTCACATTTCAATGGAGTGAAACAGGGGACGACAATGATATCGACATGGGCGATGGCGTCATACTCACGATGAATAACAAATTCCCGATGGAGATGGATGTGCTGGTTGCGCAGGCAACAAAAATACTCCGTATGTATTTGCGAAAGTCTTCGGTGGAGCGCAGTAGTAACAGTGGCAAGTTTGATTCGCGGCTTGCCGATGCTGACGAGTTTGAAGAAAGTGAAAATTTAGCTAGTTCCTCTTTCTTGCTTGAGAAAGATGACAAGACGCTTCAGTTGGAGACAGAGACATTAGGAAAAATCCGCGGATTCATTCTCCGGCATAAACGTACGGCATTTTCTTTCGTGTCTCGCGCGGCTCTAGTATCACTTAACGTCAACCACTATGCGAATGCCGGTGAAGAGGTAGATAAAAATGAGGTTATGGCAAATAACGTGGGTGCACAGCATACGAAACCACCGCGGGGAGTGATTTTGCAGGAGGCATTACGATCCACACGTGAACAGCTACTGCAAGGATTGTTCGAGGCGATGGTGGATATTGATGTTGGTTCGGAGGCGAAGGAAATTTTGAAAGGCATTGCAGGTCACTTAACCCTATTATCTTTAGCCAAGTGCTCACGTGAACAGCCTGATGTTGCTGTGCTTTCGTCGTTGCATCCGTCAACATTGTATGCAGCAACAAGAGGCCTATCGCCCGGGCGAAATCTGGCGACGTCAAAACGAATCGAAACAATACGCCAAGCGACATACGGCGCCGCCGAAATGGCGGATACCGACGTGACGAATGATTTCTATTCGTTTGTGCAAGTAACAGCAGTAGCGCTAGGTTCCCCTGATCAACGTACCGTCGATGCCGCAACAGGGATTGTTACTTCTATCATTCAGACGGCGGTCGCGCAGTTTGACTCACCACAGTTAGCTATAGAACGCGGGGGTGCGTTTTTTAATAGTATTTGTGAGGTTTTTGTGCATGGATGTTACGGCAAGGGAAGTTGGCGTCAGAAGCTGGGAGGTGTAATCGGCATCAAACTTCTCATCAATTCGCTAGAGACTCAGTGGTGTCACGAAAATGAGCTTACGATAATGAAGGCGTTGTTCTTCGTCCTTTCAGACCATCCACTGGAACTGAGTACGACCATAAGTTCTGAGACCGGTGAGACACTAGTGGAAGCTGTAAAAACAGCTTGGAAAGTTCGTGTCGGATATGTGGACCGACTCGGCGACGATGCTGCTAAGATTGAAGGCTTTTTGTCGTGTGTTGCCTTCCAGGATACCGAGGTATTTCAGATGTTTGTGGTGGAACTCCTCAGTCCAAATGCACCAACACGACAGTATGCGAAACACTGTATAACCACGGTGGCGTCGCTGCAGAAAACAAGTGTTTCAGCCGTGCTTTATCCGTACCATCAATTGATCAGTAAGCAGATCACTGGGTGCAATCTACGCATGTTGCCTAGCAGTACCAGGACGGGTTATGTGGACGCGATGGCGTTCGCACTGTCACTAGATCCACCGATCTTTTCGCTTACAAAGGAGATCATGACTTTTCTTCAGGATGTGTGGAAGCTAATCTCGGAGGACTCACAGCGCGATGGAGTAACAATGATCGGGGCTGAGAGTCCAAACAATACTGGAGACGCCACGCCAGCAATCCCTGGTTCAAGTGTTTCGGCCCAAGAATATCCATTTGGACTGTCGCAAGCGTGTGAACTGCGCATTGCCGCCGCAAAACTCCTCCGAGCGGCGTTTCTATCAGCGCCCGATGACCTTAATCAGAACCCCGAGTATCGCAATCGCTTCGTGGGTGTATTCTTTCGGTATCTGACGGGTCAACCCCCAGAGCTGGTACAGGTAGCTCAGGATGCGTTAACAGACGTGATCCAGCTGAACGAGCAAAACAAGGATGTGTTTCTACCGAAGGAGCTTTTGCAGCAGTGTTTACGGCCTGTACTTCTAAACCTGGCTGACTATCGGAAGCTTAAGCTACCATTACTTGAAGGACTATCCCGTCTATTGACGCTGTTGAGCAGCTGTTTTAACGTGACACTCGGGGAAAAGCTACTGGAACACTTGAAGCAGTGGCGGGATCCGGACCGAATTATCAACGCAGGAATTTGGAAGCGAGGCGAAGAACCCACTGTAGCAGCAGCGATTGTGGACCTATTTCACCTGCTGCCCCCGAATGATGCGTTTTTGGAGCCACTCATTAATTGTGTGGTGGACCTTGAGGCCGTGCTGTCAAAATACGGAAGCTACGGCAAAATGAGCTCGCCGTATCGAAGTCCACTGACGCGTTTTTTGAACCGCTACGCGTCCATGACCGTCTCGTTCTTTTTGAAGCGTGAGCATTTGGTTGAAGAGAAATATTCGTCGCTTTTCCAGCAACTTATCAAGCTGCCAGAGGCAGCTCCTCTTCGTGCGGTCATTATTGATGATGGAGGGGCCGAATCAGTGCTGGAGGCAACGTGTAATGCAGCTCTTAAGCTTGGCGCTAGTTTCGGAGACACCAATGCGAGTGCAGGCGCGTCAAGTGATGACAAGGTGCAGGTTCAGATTCAGTTGAATGCACAGAAAGCGGCAACACAGGCTGTAGCAACTGCTCAGGCTCAAGGAATGACAGCCTCTGCGGCGGAGGCTCGTGGGGCACAAGCTCGTGCGGCATACGTAGTGAAAGCGCAGTCTCAAGTAAGTGCTCAGCAAGCCTTGAAGGTACAGTCACAAGTGCAAATTCAGGCCAATGCGCAAAAATTGCATGCGCAGACACTAGCAGTAGCACAGGCACAAGGACTGTCGCTGGTGCAAGCCCAAACGAAAGCTCAATTCGCCAGCAAGGAGTACATTGCTAAAGCTCAGAGCCACATTTCGTCTACAGCTATGCAAGCTTCCCTGCCTAATCCAATGATGAACTTACTGGTCACGCAGCAGCAAGCACAGCAGCTACAAGCTCAAATACAAGTGAACGCCCAGAAAGTTCATGCTCAAGCTCTTGCAACTGCACAAGCGCAAGGACTGAAGCCAATGCAAGCGCAGGAAAAAGCGAAACAGGCCCAGGCAACATACGTACATCGTGCGAATGCCCAAGCTCAGGCAAAACTCGCTCGAGCTCAAAGCCAAGGGTCATCTCTGGCGTTGGGCGACAGCTCAACTGCTGTCCCCAGTGGTCCATTTACATCCAGTGCCCAGCGAGAGGCATTAGAACTGCATTACCAAGGATTGCGATTAATCCGATCAATTAGCAAGCTCCATCCGTCGTGGTTGGCGTCACAGACGGTGATCATCGATTGCTTGAGAAAGCTTTGGCGATCGTCAGCCCGTATTCAGCGGCTTGCGGGGCATGATCGGCTCCCTATTAAGTTCCACCTTGAGTCTAAGTTGCTCATCAAATGTTTGATTACGTACAGTCGTGTCAAGCAAGAAGACGTGCAGGTGCCACTGGATATGGTCTCGGTGTTTCTACACCGAACGCCTTTTGATTATAGCTTCTTGCAGATGTTTTATCGTGAAGAAGTTGCGACGAAGTACAGTGCTGCAAACAAGCGCAACCTTGTCCGACTATTTCTGCGCATGCTTCGTGAACCTGGTGCATCCGAGGAGTTAAAGGTACATGCCATTCAGCTGTTAATAACGCCCGTCTTAACTGCGTCGTTTGAGGATCCGAACGTCAACAATATCGACGTGGTGGACCTTGACACAGTTATGTGGATGTTACGTGAGATTTTGGCGAGCAAGGATTCTCCACCGGATGCGATGCAAAGCCTTCAAATTGAATTGCTCAAGCTAGGTACATTGCTCATTCAGCACATGAGCAAGTACGTAACGGACTACCGGAAGGAAGTGATAAAGTTTGCATGGAACCACCTGAAGGCTCATGACTTGACTTCCAAGCTTTGGGCGTACGTGAATGTTTGCCGGTTTATCTCCGTGTACGATACTCCGCCGAAAATTGTCTTGCAAGTGTATGTAGCTCTGTTGCGGACACATGAGATGGATGCACGTTTTCTTGTACGCAAAGCGTTCGATATTCTCTTGCCGGCCTTGCCAAATCGACTGCCGTCCAACGAATTTATCAAAGCCATCAAGTGGACGAAGAAGATCGCTTACGAAGAAGGTCATGTGCTTGGGCAGCTCGTGCATATTTGGTTTCTGATAGTTCGTCATCCAGCGTTATTTTATCCGTTCCGCGGCCAGTTTATTCCCCTCATGGTGAATTCACTGAACCGCTTGGCAATTCCTCCGAGTAGTACGCCAGACAATCGTAGGCTGGCGGTGAATATTGTGGATCTGGTCATTTCGTGGGAGCAGACACGTCAAGATCGACTGACTATGCGAGGTACTTGTTCTGGACCAAAGGTCTCAAGCCCTGCCGAAGAGCGAAAGCGAAGTTTGCCCGCAATGAGCTTAGCAGCAGCGTTGGAAAATACATCAGACGATCATGCTGCAAAGAAACGGAAAATCTTGGCAGCTGAAGGTGCTTGTCCATCAGATGCAAAAGCTTTGTGTATTCAGGCGAGTACACATCTTGGTGGAGGTGGAAATAGCGGATCACAGAATCAAGTCCCGTCGCGAACACTGGCTGCTGGATCTGGCCAGCAGCAAACACAAGTTGCGGCGTCGCTACCACCAGAAGCAAATCGGGTGGCGAACAGCGAAGACGATTTTGAGCTGAGTGGCGCTATGGTTGATTTGGTGATCAACTTTGCTTTCCGCTTCGCACTTGCATCTGCAGATAAGCAGGAAACGAGCCGATTGGCGAAAACTTGTGGTGAACTATTTGACAAGGCACTTCGTTTGTGGCCGTCTGCATCCATCCGCTTTTCGTACTTTGACAAGCTCATCGCTGTGACTGCGGAGACAGTTCTCCGACAGCAGCAACATTTGCAGGCTAGTATGAACGCTGCTGCAACTACCACTACCACTGGATCAACAGGACCACAAGGTCCGATACCAGCGCCATTGTTACCGACAGTGATGCCCTCATTCTTTGCTATTCCGAAAGGTGCTCCTCTATCGTCGCTCGCGATTCTCGACGCTGTCTTGGGTATCTTGAACTCTTTAATCTCACCCGAAGTCGTTCTGATGTCCAAACGTCCGGTACCATATGTCATTCAGTACGCACCGCGTATAATGAAACTGCTGGAGCCGTGTTTCGATCGCCAGAGCCATGAAATTCAAGCGAGCCTGACGAGGTTCTTACGCCGCATGGCAGAGGTATGTGATGTATTATTACTATGGCGCGAACGTTTAATTGTGCTGTGTAGCGCTTCGCTTTAGTCATGTGCTTACCGATTGCTTGCTTGTATAGTTGTATCCGCCATCTCGCGCACCTCAACCTTTAGTTGCCTGCAAATTTTATCCGTGGCTTCGTGAGATCATCAACGAGCGTCTCGTGAACGCAGCGATGTTTCAGCAAGATTTTGGCGTCGATAGGACAGGCTTGTCCGGTGGACCGAGCGTGTTGGCCTCAAAATCCAAGGGAAAAAATGTGGCACAAAGTGTGACCGGACCGAAACCTAAAGAGCAGGGAGGACCGGGTGGCAATGCTGTAGTAGGATGTACTTCAGGCGAGCAGCGGAAGGATCCGAGTGGCATCAATCCATTGATCAATCACGAGGCAGCGCGCATGCGCTTGCTGTTTTCACAACACCCCCGGACTACTATGTCATCCTCGAGCTACCCCGGCGAGTTTACTTTGAAACTGCTGAGTGGCCTAGCCGACATGGCTCCAGATTTCGTCGATCATTTTGCCCCGGCGCTGTTAAAACTAGCGCAGCATTTCACACGTGAGCATCTGATTCAGCCGTCTACCGCTGGAGGCGGAGGTACTCATGGTGGGAAACATATCGGGAGTAATGACACAGCTATAGGTGTAGAAAGTGGACAAGCAGTAGTGGATTCGTTTGGACGGAACCGAGTGATGGCTACACCGTCGTTAGCCATTGTGAACGAATGGAATCAGCTGCTGGCGGGACGATGCAACTTAGCGGTCAATAAGGCTGTAAACAAGCGCGAGGTAGTAGGTGATACATCTGCGTCGAAGAAGAAGGGAAGGAGTAACGATCAGTGTTTCGGTGTCGAAATGGTGAACACAAAGGCGGGCAGTGCGATGAAAAAAAAGATGGGGACTGGTACAAACACTGCCTGCACGCCGGCTGGGTACACTGATGGTGATGGCAAGCGACCGATCGAGCTCCTTGTCTTGTGCTACACTTTGCTGGCAAAGTGTACTTTCACGACGAGTGAACACCGCCGTCTGTATAAGAATTTGCTGGTGCACTGTTTGGAGGGCTCATACAACATTCCGCTTCTGCTTCAAATCACAAAGATTGTGGCGAAGATGATTGTCTCCACCGATGCTCATAAGCAAATACTGACTACTAAAGACACAATGACTATGCTAAGCAAGATGGCAACGTTCGACCGGCTCAACGAGATAGCTGCTATTCCGCTAAATGAGGAATACTACCAGCTGGTACTCAAGCTCTGTGACCCACCATCGGGCAATTCCAGCAGTCACGTTCCTCTGTTGCACCTGAGCCCGACTACACAGAGTCATAGCCTCACGACACACTTTATGGCGGGCTTGCTTGCTCCAGATCCAGCAACGCGGGAGAAATTCCTGAAAATTTTCTTTGCAGCTAGCGGACCTGGTCCCGTGGCTCGCCTACAACTCGTGCTTCGCCAGGATTGGCAAGCTTGTGGAACTAGATACTGGCCTGTGATTGCAATCGAAACTTTATTGGCAGCCATCTCCCCGGCAACGCAACCAATCGCTTCTGTTCTGCCAAGTCAAACATCTTCAGCAAATAGAGCGTGGACGAAAAAGTCTGTCCACACTGGTTTTCTTGACGGTTTTGGGCAGGTGGAATCGTCAGAGCTCACGTCCAGTTTACGTGAGTTAGCACACATTGATTTGGAGCTAGCCAAAGAGTTGTGGGTAAGTTTGTTCAGTGCAGTGTGGAATTTGCTGAAAGAGTCGGACCAGGTACAGATGACAGGTCAATTGCTGAAGATATTAGCGTCTAAGTACAACAAGCGTGACCTCAACGTGCCGCTTGGTCAGTCTACTCTACGCCGTACAAATGTCGTACAGACGTTGATGAAAGGAATCATAAGCACCAGCCCTAGTGCGCCAGTGATGACACCTGAGCTTGTTCTGCACATAGCGTCAGCCTATGACGTGTGGAGCTGTGCGCTGAGGCTCTGCGAGTTTCACGCGGAGAAACCGGACCTCAATGTCGAGAGCCGGCTGCGATGGATTGAAGCCCTCAGTGCGATCTACAAGCAGCTGAGCGAGGATGATCTTCGTATCGGATTGAGTCTTGAAAATGTCGAGCAGTCCGAGACGCGAACAGCACTGTCTCTGGAAGCGCTTGGCTGCGTCCATGAAGCGCAGGAGGAATATTTCTCTATGCTGTCGAAAACTCAAAGCGGACGTGTTAGCGCCAAGGATGTAAATCTCTTTGAGTTGAGGTTGTGGGAGGAGCGTTGGGTAGGATGTGCGAAGCAACTGTGCCAATGGCAGCTCATGAATGACTTCGCCAAGTCAACGCAGAATCAGGAATTGCTTCTCGATTGTGCTTGGAAACGTGGAGATTGGGCTTCGGCAAAACAGTTGCTGTTGTTGCCATCAATGCAGTCCTCAGCAGAGCTAGGATGTCCACAGACCCGTCTACAACGGTTGTACATTTCAATTCTCGACGCAGACAAGCGCAGTGTTGTCGACAACCTTACCGCTCAGACCGCTGAGTTAGCGCTGCACCAATGGCAAGGGCTACCACGAATTCTTTCTCGCGCTCATTTGCCACTTATGCATCTGTTCCACAAGTTTGTTGAGGTGAAAGAGTCGATCCAGATGATGGAAGACATTAAGTCTGCAAGTACGCAACACGCGGGTCTGCCGAACCTGAAGCCGTCTATCAATACGTGGCGGGAGCGCTTACCAAATAAGTGGGAACCCATTCTACTGTGGGACGATATTCTAACGTGGAGATCACACATGTTCCAAGTGGTCAAGACAACATTTGCGTGGAGCGACGCGCAGGTGCTTGCCTGCATGCACGATAGTCCCTGGTCTGTGATCAAACTTGCGCACACGGCTCGTAAACAGCGACTACCCGACGTGTGTCTTGGCGCGCTCGCAAAATTGTACTTGATTCCAGCGATGGATGTGCAGGACGCCTTTTCAAAGCTCCGTGAGCAAGTGAGCATTTGCTACGAAAGTGCTACCGAATATTCCAGTGGACTTAGCATCCTGAACACAACTAATCTGGACTATTTCAGCCTTCGGCAGAAGGCGGAGATGTTTCGGCTAAAGGCACTCTTCTTAGAGGCACAAGGATCGCTTCCGGATGCCAACCAGACGTTTTCACATTGTTTGCAAATTTGCGATAGTTATGGCAAAGGGTGGCTTTCGTGGGGGCACTATTGCTACCGGCTGTTCCTCGTGCAGAAAGATCTCGCGCTGGCTTCACAGACCATTGCATGCTACTTGCAGGCTATTCACCACAGGTGCAATTCAGCACGTCTTATGATTGCGCGTGTGCTTTGGTTGCTGAACATGGATGACCGACGAGGAGTGCTTATCCAGGCTTTTGAGACACACGGAAAGCAGTTGCCGATCTGGATATGGATCGTGTGGATCCCACAGCTACTGGTGGCACTGGGGCGTCCAGAAGCACCCCAAATTCGAGGCTTGCTGCGGGGCCTCTCAGCCAAATTTCCTCAAGCGCTGTATTACACGATGCGAGCTTTCTTTCTAGAAAACCGTGACAATGCTATGATGCCTACCAACCAACCACAAGCACCAGGTGCAGTAGGCTCAACAGGCGCGTCGCCTTCTACAGGTGGAATGCCTCCATCTGGGGCGCATATGTACTACCGGACAAAGTCCGGACACGTTGTCGGGGTCCCATCGACTCTGCCGATTGCACGAGTCCAGGAAGTTCCTGGTCTAGTTGGTCCACCTTGCCCGACACCCGCAGCTTTCAATGCAGCTCCTGGCGTCGTATTGTCACTGGATACATGGACTGAAAAGGTTCGTGCCAACAATGGTGACGGCCATTCACTGAAGGCTGAAGTCGGCCCTGTACAATACACGGAGGACTTGTTGAACTTCTTGCGTCGATCACACGACTCCCTTACGTTCGAGATGGAGTGTATGCTAGAAGAGTTGATTACCCGATTTCGACCGGAGCCAGAAGAAGAGCTTCTCACGGCTGTCCATGCACTTCTTCTGAAGTGTTATCAGCTTTCAAGATTGACAAAGACTGAGCCTGTGCCGAAGATGTTGCGGGCTGCGCTTGCAAGAGTGTGTCGGAAGCTCTTCGTGTTGCTTCCACACCAGAAAAATGAAAGCCATGAGGCATTTGTTGAGGAGTTCAAGGACGCATTCGAGCGTGACTTTACCCTGCTCGGAGACGAGCATGCACAGCAGCAAGGCGAAGCGGCCGTGACTCTTTACGAGATCATGAATCGCTTGAAGCGGTGGAAGAGCTTACTGCAACTGCGTGTAAAGAAGGTTGGTAAACGAAATGCTGGTAAGCTTTATCTAGAGCAGTACAGTCGTCACCTGATGGAACTCAGCAGTTCCAACATGGAGGTTCTAGGGCAGTACGTCTCGGACAGTGAGCCTATCAAGGATTTACACGCGCGTATTCAGCACTTTGAGAGTACGGTGGACGTGCTGTTGCGTAACGGCTTTACTCAGCGACGTGTTGCAATGGGTGGCAGCGACGGCCGATCCTACTACTTCCTGGTACAGTACGCGATGACGCACATTACCCGCACAGATGAAAGGATGATGCAGATGTATTTACTACTGAATCGACTGCTGCTGCGCCACAAGGAAACCAGGAAGCGTAACACAGTCTTCCACGTGCCAAAGGTGATCCCTCTGACACCACGCGTGCGGCTACTGGAGGACAACCGTGACTTTGTTACGCTTGGCGAAATCTATGAACTCGATTGTCAAATCGAGAACAAGGATCCGGACGTTCCAGTTGAGTTGTATCGAGAACGTGTGAGCGAAGCCTTTGCAGCGACTGGGGCAGAAAACAACCGGGGTATGCAGGAAGAGGACCGTGTTGCGCAGGCAAAAGCCCGTGCATTTCACGAAATTTGTAGCGAGCACGTACCCGAGACTCTCCTGGCTAAGTATGTGCACGGCATCTCGGCGCATGGTGACGCGTATTTCCAGTTCCGCAGCGAGTTTACGAAGCATCTGGCCCTATCAAGTTTCTTGTCGTATGCGCTCTTTGTCGGAGACCGCGCCCCCCACCGCGTGCTTTTCTCACGTCGCATCGGTCGAGTAGTGAGCACGGAGTTGCGTCCTGGGTATGCCAGCAGCGGGCTTTTGGAGGCGGCGACGACAATGCCTTTCCGCCTTACACGCAATCTACATAGCTTCATGACACGCGCAGGAGTACAGGGACCATTCAGTATCGGGATGACAGCCACTGCGGAAGCCCTTATGAATGAAGAGGATATCCTGAGCGATCAGCTGTGTCTCTTCTTCAGAGATGACTTGCTCTCATGGCACGCGTCAAAGACCCGACTTTTGTCTCTTGAACCGCAAACTGCTGGACGTGCATCGTCGCCTAATGCGTCCCCTGGTCCGGCTTCACCGGCACTGACACAGAGACGCGTGGAACTTCAAGTGCAGCAGCGCGTGGAAGCAAACGTGAGTCTTGTAATGGAGAGAATCCGCGGAGTATCGCTAAAGAAGGAGAACGACAAAGCTCCGCGAGGAAAGGGTGTCGAAGAACTGCTCGAGATGGCGACAAGTCCAGAGCGGCAGCGGGAAATGTATCCCACGTGGTCCCCATGGCTGTAAGCGACGGCGCTCTCTTCATTTGTTGAATGTGTCGCTCGTGGTGTATTCGCACCGGCTCATATGTGAAGATAATGACGGACACTTTGTTCATGTTTGATGCATCTTCCTATGCGAGTCATCCATGTGAACCTGATACTCACTTGGTCTTGTAACGTCTGTGCCAACACGACTGGCGATGCACAGGATGCAGACAGCAGTTGTAGGCCACACCCGGGTCGCGTCAGTGTTTCAGTCATTGCAGCTATCGCCGTTAGCATCCGCAAAAAAGAATGCATCCATTTGCTTACGTCCAGGTCGAGAGAGCGATTGTGACCGTACAGCATGGGCAAGGAAGCTGCCCATCCCAACTTAAATGGTATCACCTCCACCGTATCAGTTCATTGCGACAGGACCATGTCACTAGATCAGGGCACACTTCTTGTAGTCAGGGCACACTTCTTGTAACATTCTACAAAGCTGTAGACCAAAATTGACCAGTAGTGAGGTACCAACCAATGTTCCCAGCAATCGCTAGATCAAACTGCATAGCTGTCGCACCCAGAACAAATGGCGTTATTAGGCATAAACAGTCGCGTGTAGCTGTGCTCGTACAACTGAGCCATATCCCGACACCACAGACGATGGGCAGCGAATATCGCGAGGTGGTGTATCCCTAACCCAAATGGCGATATCCACACAGCTAGCAATCTTAGTAAAAAGCAGCGGTCAGACAGAAGCGTAGCTTTGGGTGTGACCATACGGTTAGGAAAAATGAAAATCAAATAGATCCCAACGACATCTCCACCGCCCCAGCGAAACAGTGCGCTACCAACGGACGCAATATTGTATCAGCATCTACGAATCTCCAGTGTCACTTCCAATTACTTCCAATAGATTATCAAGTACCGGATCAAAACAGCAAACTTGCGCTCATTTATAATTTCTTTGGACTTTGCAACAAGCATACATAACTTCGACGGTTGACGCGTTGAGCAACTTGGACCATACGAGGTCAAGTTCGAATTTCGTACCCGCATCACCACTCGGCGGCAGTCGCATGGTAACCGCGTGCCAGTCCGCCTTCTCATTCGAACTGTTCTCGACACATGTTGCGTCTGCTTGTCTCAATTTGCAGACGTGAAGAAGCACTGAGGATCACTGTCCGTATCTTCTTAGCTGGGACTGTTTGTTGTCTCGGTCAGCCATCTACTTTGACCACGGTACCCATAAAATCTCCAGCGCACGATATCTGGTCACATCTCCTTTTCGTGTTTCTCCACTTATTCCGTATGTGTACAGCGCCAGTTACACGCTTCTGCCTCGTCGTCGCACAAGTTCTCATCATTCCAAGCTGCAAATAGGTTGGGCCAGAAATCACTCACACAGCACCATTTGCCCTCTGCTTGTTGCCGATCCAATATGCCACTGCTGCTGATAGTGTTCGCGTCGGCCACAAACAACTACTGAAGAGGAAGCCCTTACTTGCAATGACGCCACTCATTTTCAATGCCATCTAGTCTTTGCAGGTAGGTAGGTGGCCGCTGAATAGAGCACACTACATCGAGCAGCTCAATAATGATCAGGCCGTTCATATGTCCACGAAAACATTCCAGTCATCAGATACGAAGCATGTGTGTGTCAAGTGGTCAACCAGCACTATTGGTCCTAGCCTGCACATTCCCGATCGCAGAAAAACAATGTGCATACTTTGCTCGACGCTCATGCCTGGACGGATGAACCTAGAGACAGCCGAAATTGTTACCACAATGAATCAAGAAATTGCACAAGTAAGCCCAACGTACCCCAATCTTTGAGAGCCTTCAAATCCCACAACGACTGGTGCAGCACAGTTATTCCCATCCATGACATCTGTGACTTGCGAGGGGTGCACTAACGTCAAGTCGAAACCGGTGCACAGTGATCGATTCACCACCGTCACACTGGCCGGGACGGCGACTCCGATCGATACGCTGGATGCAAAAGGTGCAACGGTCATCTGCAACACCGAGTTCGGCAGAAGTCGCACACATTTGAAATCAGCACAGAGCGTTTTTTCGTGTTGCAGCAGATTCGTCACCAGCTTTCGAATGCAAATTCGAAGCTTGTCTCCGCCATTTAACAGCGAGGTAAACACTTCCGAAGGTACCTTTGGGTGCCAATCGATTGTACAAGTTTCTGTAGTAGCATTGACTGAACCAGTAATTGGTTTCCAAGACAGCGTCAATGATGTACGCTGAGGAGTGGAAGTCGTCGCAAAATCCAATACGGATGGCGCGACTTTCACTTCATTGTCTCCTTCTAGTCCGGGCGACGCGTGCAGCATCGACGTTTCTGCAGGCTCCAACACGAAAAGGAAGCTGTAGCGCTCTTGAGGTTGCAACACAACCGGGATCAGCACTTTGTCACTACCCACAATACGAAAGCGACACATCTCTGCGTTTTGAGCACTTAACGACTGGTCCAGGTGAAGACGCAAGTTTCGCACCGACAATGCTAACGACCGGTTTCTGTTTGAGACTCGAGCCAGTATCCCGACGCGTTGTCCAGCGAGCTCACGAGACTCAAGCGCAAGACGCAACGGCTTTGTGACTACAATATGCTGCTCGACACGCCGCGTCATCAGCAGCGTTGGCTGAGCCTGCTCCCGGGTGAGAGAAACAAGTTGAGCGCTTGCATACTCGTCTTGTAGCAGTAGAGGTCCGAAAGACTCTCTATCTCTGATATCAAGGGATACGTCGTCATCATTATCCCCTTGAGCAACTTGGACAGCGCCTTCCTTCGGTGCCATGTGCACAACCAGCAGCAACGGTCGGTCCCAGAACTCACGACAGACCTTGAGGTCCAACCGAGCCTTCAGCACCACTACTACCCCATCTCCTTCCCCCGCTGTTCCCTCAACGACGTGGGAAACCTGTGTCTCTTGTCGGAGTATAGGAGATAGACTTGGAGCGGAGCTGCTTGCGGCTTTTATGTCTGTTTCCGAGACCACAACCTCCTCGACCCGAATGTGGACGCGCGCTCCCTCGAAACGATCTTTCCAGCGCTGCAGCACTGGAGAATTTCCACGTTCCTTCAGCTTTTCAGTCGGAGTTTTAGACCTGATAAACGATGGCATGACCTCAGCACACACTTGAACGTCCACAGTCTCGCCTGGTACAATCAACTCAACAATCGTCAGAAGATACGTCAAACATAACAGTAACAACGTAAGTGGTGACCCTGAAAGAGCTGATTGTCGCGAAGACGCAGCGACAGTCGTGCACAAGTCCACTCGTCCTGCCATGCTGTCATGGAGTTGACCTGTAGTTTCGAGCGCGACAAGGTGGTAATTGCTGAATACAAATGGAATAGTGACAACCAAATGTGTCTGTTTGTGACAGAGTACGATTGACCTTCTTTGTACAGGTTTCATGAAAAATTGGGTATTCTATGATTGACGTCATTTTTGATAATTTTGATTAAGTTGACGGCAAAAATAAGGGAAGGCAAGATGTAACAGGGTGCCTCCGTTACATGGTAGTTTACACAAGATAAATTTCAAGAACGAATATTTTGTTAGGGCAACACAATATTCTCACAATTTTGACTAAGAGATAAAATTGATTCGCAGATGAAACACACTGCTCATTGGATGATACAGGATCGAGATGTTTACCAACAAAGTCCAGCCACGACAGAGGCACGCAATCAGTGGTGAGCAGATTGTTACAATGCATGCTTAAATGTAGTTAAATGAAGACTGAATAGGATTTATTGAAAGGAGATCAGCTGTACCAAATACAGTTCTACTTTTTCTCTTTTCTCGTGTTAGAACTATCCTCTGCACGACACGTGTACGTAAAGTCTTGAGGCACCACATCACTTTGTGTCCAGTGTAATTAGCTCGTACTGTGACAGTACAAGCGACCGTTGCCATGTTGCACCTGGTAGCACTTTGTATTGCGCCCGACGACTATGAACATGTTAGATGATGATGAGGCGGAAGACTTCCAGTCAATGCACGAGAGCTACTCCTATTTGAGTCAAATCTAATGGGATGCTATCGAACGATGAGCTCGACGATAGGGCAAGAAGCTGTTGGCGCAATGCTGTTCGCCCTGGGGTCAGACGGACAGCACACCACCATCGCCAAGTTCATTCGAACTGAACTTGACGCTGAACGGGTAAAGGCAAACTTGTTTCACCAAAAAGGTTCTCAACAGAGAGAGCTGTTGAGAAGACATGATGCTTAACAGTTCGAACTGTTGAGACAGCAGCAGGCCACTGCTACCGAGTCGACACTGACGTCGACCCGAATCACTGAATATTGACATCTCTGAATACGAAGCAGCTGATTAAGAGTCTCTGATGAGATAGTTTGCTGAGCTAGATGAAGCCATAAAGACTTGTCACATCTTTGATGTGCAAATTGCATTTGCTCAATCGAACTTGGAAGAACTTGTAAAGACGTGGGTCTAAGCTTCAGGATACAAGACCCATTTGTCTTTGGTCGTTAGAAGCCTTCAAGTCACTGCTTAGGCAAACATTAAAACTGCCGCGAGCCGTGTTAAAGACTCGCTTTGAACTCCTGAAACCCAAACAAGGCAAACGTGATGTACACTCGTGCATTCAGTACATTTCCGGTTAGAATTCGATGCCCTGGACAATACAAGCTGCGGAACAAGAAGACTTTAGCGTGGACAAGCTCACGTGAGCTCAAACTCCTATCGTCCTCCGAGGCGACATGAAAGCGGGAGCTCAGAACCGATGGATTTCTATCACGCGGAGAGCGAGAGTTCTCGTGTTAGCAATTACAAGAAATTTTAAACATGCAATTGATGTCAAAAGACAGGTCATTATGCGTACGAACGCAGTGCCCCGAACGCGGTAATACATACCGCAGGAGGCAGTAACCGTGAAGCAACCAAGAAGGATCCGAGGAGTGGGTGGGATGCCGTTGCAAAAACGCAACACCATGATGGACGACCAAAAAAACCGTCAGGGTCAGTAGGTGCGGAGCATCCTACTGATCCAGCAACGCCCAGTGAATTTGCAGGCCTCTTGGTGAGAGTTGATCCCAGCACGCAATCATTGTGCGTTACTGCACCTGGTAATGAGAAAAATCTCATTATCTTGAATCTCGAAGCGGCAAAAGAAATTTGGTTCGAACTTCTTAGTCGATTGCGGGGCTTCCAACAAATTTGTACAACGCCATTTGCTAGACTGCAGAGAGCTGAAATAAATTGAGCGCGAGATCCCTCCAACGAGGATGACGGTGCGCCTCGAGACAGGCGAATGCGTAGCAGTGATGAAACGTGTAGTAGGAATCTCCTACACACTGAAAGAAGTCGAATACGATGATGACTTCACCGTTTGGGACTTGGATGACAAATTTGATTTCATCCTTAATTTATTGTGCCTCAGAAGGTACGAACTACAAGTCAGCTGGTATTGCAGAACAGTTGATACGGTTGTCACTTGTTCATCCGATGACCGTCCGATGAACTCCGTGGAGCGCCCAGTAACATGTGGATGTACTACGAGTGAGTGCGATGGCCCCACGTGTGGTTCAGTCGTTAGAAAGACTACACAAGATCACGATATGACTTACAATTGCATTGCGGGGAAAGTTCCCGGCGACTGCATTACAATGCAAGCGCCGAAGACCCACCCCTTCGAATAAGTCGAGCGGACCGGGGTATGGCTGCCTCCTTAGTAGATTTCACTAACATCCTGACCAACCGATTGCCAGAATTGGTCAAACGGAGACGGAATAGTCCAAGAGGCTAGAGTTGTGGAGATAATTCCCAATAAAAAATGGAAGTACGTTTCATGAAGTGACAGAGACAGTTTATTGCCGAAGATGAACGAGTTTTCAGCATCTCAAATAACGGATGAGAGTTAAAATGATGAGAAGACTCGAATTGAGCGATGTACATCCCAATCTTGGTAATCGCTCACATCAATTCTTCTCTACGATGAGTTGATAGAATTTAGGGATGTATTTATAGAAATAGTACCGTGCGAGTTACCTAAGGATAGAGGTACTCGTCACGCAATCGACTTGAAACCGGGTTCAAAGTACTGTGTCATCAAGCAATGATCACTGCCTCATAAACAAGTACTAGCGATCAACAGATTCTTTGCTTATCGCTTAGCTGCTGGTCGTATGAGGAAGTACATCTCTCCACAGGGCTCTCCGAACTTTTGTGTGCCAAAGGCCACAGGAGGGTGGCGGATAGTACACGCTCTCAAAAATTTGAATTATGCGACTGCACCGGCTCAAACGCCGATATCAAGGAAGAATGTCAATATAGATGATATGGAAAAGATCGCCATCTTTTCATCGATGGATCTGATGGGCGGGTTCTATCATATCCTTGTGCGTGAAAGAAACACTCCCTATACTTCAGTGAACACCCCAAGCGGTATGATTTGGGAGTGGTCAGTAATGCCACAATGGCTAAGTAATGCCTTTGACACATTCAACAGGTGTGTAACGAATCTGTTGATATCTGTTAAAGTGTTCGCGCCCAGCTACTTTACTAAAGTTCATATCAATAAATGTGCTATGGATGGACAGTGGGATGTGAAAATGCAGCGACACCACGTCTGGAACGTTCTTACACTAACGCGCGAGCATATGTTCTACGCCAAACTCAAGAAGTGCATATTTGCTGCTAGCGAAATACCTTTTCTTGTATGTATCGTGGGTGTGCACATCGTCCGGCCCATTGTAGAAAAGATCAAGACGATCACCGGCTGGCCGGTGCCTACAAATTTCAAATGACTTTGTAAGTTTCTTGGCCCAGCGGCGTCTTGGCATGAATATTAACGCAATTTCGGCGAGAAGACTGTTTATCTCTCTCGTTCATTGGAAAGGACGAGAAGGTGGCATGGCGTGCTAATTTCCAGCGCTCCTTTGAAGGTATCATGCAAAGATTGATACGCTCACCCATCATCACGTCAGCTTTAACCGGCTAAATAGAACTTACCCTTCCATGAAAAGGAACTCCTTGTCGTGTATTGCGCGCCGGTTAAGTCTAGAATATCTACTATGTAATAGATCTTCAACGTCTACACGAACCATGCGTTTTTACGCACGGCCTTTAACAGTCAACGCATCTGGCAACGAATGGAGAGGTATATGACGTTCTTCGCAAAGTATATCTTCTCCGTCGAGTATAATCCTGGATGACTGAATGTCGTCGCTGATGCTCTGTCGCGTCGGCCCGATTTTGAACCGGCCGCGCAACTTGACACTATTTGACCGCTCTAGCGGCGTCGACTATGAGTTTCCCGTCGTCAACCTTATTAGAAGACATACGCAAGTCGTACGATCCGGGAATTTTTAAATTGATACGTCATCACTCTCGCCCTTCCGAAAGGACCTTTAGCAGTTGTCGTCAGTGTATCAATTCTTCACGGATATATACAAAGTTTTTACAACGGCTTACTCCGATTTTGGGGTGTTGCCGGCAACACTCCTCGTATCGTCGGACCAGAGAATGGTGATTTGCGGTTGCGTATCATGTACGAATACCACTACGCACCGGTTGGTGGACATCTTGGTCGTGATGAAATACATCTCACAGTGAGTCGCGACTTTTACTGGCCCCGCCAGCATCAGTTCGTGCGCAGGTACATTGGGGCCTGTGAGGTCTGTCAACGGTGAAATCCAGTCTTTTCCTTCAAGCCCCGTTGCAGCCTTGCCCGTCCCGGCCGAGTAGCGATAATCTGTCTCAATGGACTTTATCTTCGGATTCCCCGCAGACTCTCACGCGAACACTAGTATTCTTGTTTCGTTTACAGGTTCAGAAAGATGGTACTTCGGTTGATGTACCCAAATCAATTGACGCAACGGCTTGTGCTCGTGTCTTTAGTGGCATGGTCTTGCGCCTTCATGGATGCCTCGTGAACTCGTGTCCAATCGGGACCCGCGATTCACAACTGAGTTCTGGTGTTCCTTGTTTAAAGTACTCGGAGCGTGCTTTGAGATATCAAACTCTGACTACCCTGAAACAGATGGTCAGACAGAATGTACCAACCGTGTTCTTGAGAAAATCCTTCGGGGTTACGTCCATCACTTTACGAAGTGGAGCAAATTCTTGCCAGCGGTGGAATTCGCCATCAACAACTCGGTGCATGCATTGACGACGTTTACACCGTTCTACGTGAATGGATTACGTCATCATCGTCTGTCCACCTTTTTAGAGTGTGACTCTAGCTTGAGGGGGAGGAACTCATTCAAACGGCCGTCGATAAGGCTCTCAATTGTCACGTGCTGACAATTGCGGTCACTACGTTCGATGCCGATATCGATCAAATCGACTTCGGTGAAGAAGAGGAATTAAGATTCGAGGGCAGTGATCTTATTAATAAGGTCACTGCTTTTGTCACAGGGTGCTCCAAGCACATGGAATACAAAGACAGCGACTTAGCAGATGATGTCAAACTGGATCGCAAAACGGTCTTGATTTTTCTCGAAAGACTCTATCGCAAAGGCGGTGGATCAAAAAAAAGAAACGCTGACAAGAACGGAAGGGCTAATGTTCTTTTATTCGTAAAGGTCGACTTGGTCCTACTATCTGCGGCAAAACTACAGTGATATACATAGTGACTAACATGGGTAGTAATTAGTTAATACCCAGGTTCATAGGTCCGTCTCGTTTGCTGCGCCGCCTAGGCAACGCACATACGACTGAACTGCCACGTAAGATGCGCACGCATCCTAAATTCTACGTCGGTCACCCTAGGCCGTACTATCATTACGAAGCTTCTTCCGGTAAAAGAAATGCCTTGCGCTCATGCATATCCAACAGGTGCTTGTGCTCGTGGTGCTAGCTCTCAGCCCGAGTCTGGACTTTGGATGCCTCCCTACAAATCCAAGATATATCCTGGCGAGCTTCCACTAGCTTGTCACGAAGAGAAAACTTTTCCCGCTCATTCTCCAGCTTGGAAAGGCAAACTCCACCCTCTCATTTTCCCGATCGGAGCTCATACGGTTCACATTGACAAACAAATCCAGACGCCCGCCTCTCTCTTATCCGAGGTCCTCGCACAACTCACACGTTACGCGGTCGAGCTGACTCACAGCATCATATTATCCTTGCAAATGCATCAGAAGATGCGTTCTATCCCCCACCTCATCCCTTGGTTGATACTCGCGGTGTTCAATGCTGCCGCGTGGAACAATTGTTGAATTATCGCGATGTGAGAGGACGTCGGACGAGTTACCTCTTCTGCTAATGCGACTATCTGTCCTCGGCAGATAATTGGGAATTATGCCCGCAACCGATGGTGGACTTGTTGAACTTTGCCGAGCATTATGACAAGGCACATCCGATGCCGTAGAAAGTCCATCGGAACACGAATACCCAGCGCGTTTGTAAAAGTAATTACAAATTAGCAACTCCCTCGTACAGCTCCGACGAGACGCGAGTCCCCCATCAGGATCAGTCATTGGTAACGCCTCTGTTGGAGCTCGTGCCTTTTTGTTCGCACAACATTGACACGCAACACTCCGGGAGAGGCTGGGTAACCCGGACTCTATCAATAAGCGATACATTTTGTAACGCTCACCGTTAGAAGTCCACTTCTCGAGTCTGTTACGAGATCACGTTATCCTTTAATGCCAGGTATATTGCCCGTTCCTCAACGTTGAAAATAAAGACAATCCATGTCCGTATCAGCGAGGCACCATCACGATTATTTTTTCCGCTACACCATAGATGTTAGGATAATACACCGATGCAGAACTCATGCCCAGTTCAAAGTCACTCGCACTATATTTAAGGACATACAGCCTTGGTGGAATTAAAGCCTTATTCGATAGCGATCGCTTACCGCGTCGGACAAGCGATCCACCACTTTTTGAGGAGGCAATCACGTTTTTTTCTCTGGAGCAACGCCCAGTACGTCGCTATTCCTGACTTTCTGCGTGGTGCCAATAGAATTACCGGCACCTTGTCCAGAAAGGTTGTCTTGATTGAGACGCAATGCCGCGCCAAAATCATCATAGCTCGACAGGATCTTACCACCGCCTTGATTGCTCTCAGTCATACAAGTCCGTCTCGGAGACAGACGGTCTGACTCATCGGACGATCCGAAGATGGAACGATACTCTGCGAGGCCTAAAGCGCTTCGGGAACCCGATTTAGTCGGCTCCGGTTTGGCCAAATATGTCTTATCCTTGACTATCGCCTCCTTCGAACCGGTCTCACCGTCAGACTGTCCAGAGTATCTGATATCAAGCTCACAGTCTCTGATGTCACGCGTTGCATCACCGCGTGTGCCTGCAGCAGCGACTGCTGCATGCTGAGTCGTAGAAGCATCAGAAAAGAATATGTCAGCTGCTTCTAAGGATTCTGTCTCCCATGTGGCAGTGGAGAAGAGTCTCATGGCTGCGTTCTCAGTATCTTTGGCTGCGCACCGCATGTATTTGTTAACTATGCGATGAGAAAGAGGGATGAATGGATTGGCCGACAAGTACTTTCCTGTCCTAGAGCCACATAAAAGAGTCACTCATTAATTAACCAGTCAACTTTGACTGATAATTAATAGGGTGATATGACAGAGTGCCTCCGTTACATGGTAGTTTACACAAGGTAAATATCAAGTACGAATATTATGTTAGTACAACAACAATATCCTCCCAATATTGGATACATTGGTATTATTGCGTTGCAGAAGCGATACATTGCCCATTGGTTGATATAGGAAAGAGATATCAAACAACAAAGTCTAGCCACGACAGAGGCACGCAATGAGTGGTGAGCAGATTGTTACAATGCATGTTTGTATATAGACATATTTAAGTGAAGTCAAATAGGGATTCAATGACAGGATAAACTGCACTAAGTTCGGTTCTAATTTTCTCATTACTGAGTACGCATACTCAGTATAGCAACCTTTCCCTGCACGTACGTGTACGTGAGGTAGCTGAACGCACACAACCTTGCATTGTCAGCAGTGCAAAGTTTTTAGTTAGCTGAATAAGGTGTGCCCTGTTACACAAGTTCTGTCTTCTGCTCTCGTTCTGTATTTTCCTGCCATCATTTTGGAAGAAAGGGAGTCCACGCCCAGGGGCCTTGCCCTAATTTCGACCCCGATTCCCTCTTTTGTCGTGGTCCCCTTTTCCTACTACTTCTCTGTTGGAACGCCGCCTTCGCCCCCCATCCAATTTAGTACAGGCTGTGAGTACAAAAAATGCCATTTAAATGCCGCCAAATTTAGATTGTCGGTTACCGCAGCAATTTGAAGGGATTCATCAGCTTGGAGCAGTGCGACTTTTTGCTGTTATTGGGCGTGAAGAGGAAACTGTTGGCGCAGCACCAACAAACGGAGAATGCTCATTTGTACCAACCGCCGTTTCAAAAGGAGAAGACCGGATACATATTTAGAATCAACACGCCACTGCATAGCAAAAGTACCAGCCCTGCCTGATTTCGACAAGAAGGTATATTTCGACCGCAAGTCGAAGAACACGATGCAACGATAATTTGAAAAGACGAGTGCGCGTCTGAAATCCAGGAATTAACACGCCGATTGTAGAGAATTGTTTTAGTTGTCGTGTTTTTTAGCCTGTAAATGACTAGGAGAGAGATGGAGAACTGATCATCAAGGCGAATGCGCTCAAATTGTCCGGAAAGAAGTTGGAAGAAGCGTACCTTGGCGACATTTTGAATTTGCACCGGTTTAACCTGGGTCTTGAGCACACGTAGGTGGGTCAATCTTTCCGCCAGACAACAGTCGCCACCAATCAACACCAAGACACGTCGAAGAATCCGAAACTCTCTGGCCTGAATGACCACGTGGTTGTTCAATTCGTTTGCTTGTCGACATTAACCTGCAGCAGATATAATCGATCTTGAGTATTTGGACTATTTTGTCGTTATCCTAGGCCTGCGACGGTTCGACGCACGACGGGATCTTGTTCCTCGACCCCTGCATCCGGAATTTTGTCGATAAAAATCCAGACAATACGCATTTGGTTGTCGTGCCGTTTTATGATTGACACACCGCCAAAGCCACGGGAAAAATTATCCAGACGTTGTAGAAAAAATGAGACGCGGCGGGAAGAGATGCTAGTCATTACTACCGAAGGCGTAATGACGGTGAAAGGGTGGCGAAAAGCTATTGTGCTCGTTCAAGCCGAAATGAGACGCATAACGTAATGCGTTTGTAGTGCGTACCACTTTACCAGGGAGATATCGAGATTCGGGCCTCTACGAACGAAATGTACACCAGCGCGTTCTACAATACTGACCACACATTTACCGTGCACTTGCGGCAGCAGAAAAACTACTTTTTGGAGATGCAGGCCATTGCCCGAGGGATACAAATTGCTGGACGTGTTCCGAACGAACCCTTGTTTTTTTAAATCTTCGACGTCTGAAGATTTAGGCTTAAAAAAAGAAGCCTGCCTCCGATTATTCGGCGGTCAAATAGGTTAAGCGCGGTGCAGTGCTGACGTTTGTAGAAATCCACAACGCGTCATGGTTATCCCTTACTCTCGCGATAAAATCCTTATGCAGCAGAAGAACGGGACCAAGAACCTTATAATGATCGATATTAACCACGAATAGTGAAAAGATATAGGCCAACCAAGCGTATGAATACTTGTTGGACACCAACTTGAAGGCAAAATGCATATACAAGAGTGGCTGCGAGCGTTCAAGAACGCATTTTTGGTCAGGGATCGTAAACACGCGATTTAATCATTTCAATTATAGCCAGTGATTAATCGTGTGACTTGCTTGAGATAGCGCAATACGCTTTGCGACTTGTTGATGTTTGGTCTTCCGTCCAGGCCAATCAGGACAACCACTATAATGCGATCCTTATAGCGCCACCTGCTTTGCCTTAACATATGGTGACGTTTTGGACAGAAGGATCTATAACTCACGTGATCGATGTGTACGGTGGCCGAATTTTGTCTTGTGCTGAAATGCTGACGACGTCTATTAAATTAAATCTGACCACCGCAGTTTACTCATGGCCTAAAATTATGAGCCAAATACCAAGGCGCCGATTGAAGGCTATGACCTCAAGCCAAACTTTAATGAAGACTGGGCATCACTCGGCAAACAATTCAGCTCCCTGCGTAACTTCTCGTGCTGCCCTGTCGTTGCGTATGCCAACACCACGTCGGTCGAAAGCGACTTATACATTCAGAAGAGGTAGAAAGACGACTTCCGGCAGTCAATGACAAACGACACGCTCTAAAGAATCTTCCAGACCAAACAGCGCATCCTGCCCCACTCGTCAAGTACAAAAACGATTAGTATGTATGTATGCCAAAAATTTTACAAGCTAGTTTTACGTGCTCTAATTTAGCTTTAGTTCGGCACAATCTCTAAATGCCGAAACTGATGAGGCCATCCCCAATGAACACACGGGAGCTAGTGAAGTTTCTGAGATTCGATTGGGGAGGTCTGGAGCATTTTGACGCTGAACCAAAGATAAAGAGTAGGCAAAAGTTATTGTGATATGAGTCTAAAAAGGCGATGGATGGCATTGGAGCAGAACAGTATTGTACTTTATTACTTGATCATAGAGTGGACGAGAATAAAGCTTACCTTACAACAAAACTACCTGATTATCATTATGTTCAGTAAAATGCGTGGGGTTTCAGCCTTCAGCAATAAAAGTAGTCCATCTCATCTTTCTATGTGTTTTTGTGGACGTAGCGGCAAAATTAATCGTGGCTGTTAGTTCACCATTTACACAGAAAGTTGGTGACCAACTGATGCCAAGCAATCCTCCTAGTCGACTGGTCGATTAACGTCGTCACAATTATAAGTGATGATCAATGATTCCTTTTTTTAATCTTGAGTGTGGACTTATGACTCTTAGTACCACAATGACTTGTAAATTTCTTGTGATCAATGTACATGACGTCCAAACTCAGCATCTAGCTACACACGCGGAACAATGATCTCCTATAGGCGATGAGATATTCGATAGTTTCTTTACTCATCGTAAAAGTAGATCAATGAGCATACCGGTTCATCGTTGTTATTCATGCTTCCACCTGAATCACCACTCTACCACTGACGACTAAAAAAGACATGGTATTGCTAAGTAAACGTGTCAGAAATCACCATCAGTCACATCACCCACCAAAAAATCACCCTTTATAACAACACAATCATCACGCATTCTGACCGGTAAAGTTTATACGGATGATAAGATAGGGGGATCAGCTCTGCACTTCTATTTTTGATATATGTACTCATTCACAGAACTGGATTGGACCTTAGAGTAAGTACAAAATAAAGCTTATATAAAACTGCGAACGCATCAAATGCGTTGTTGATTATTGCAACTTAATACATTACCGCATACAGGAAATCAATAAACCTCTCTTAACGTGTGGTAAAATTCTTTCAGATAGATAGAACACTACATCATTGGATATTTTTAGGCATGGGTAGAATGAACGATACCACCATTACCTGCTTTTAAACGTCGACATGTATAAAGCATTTGCAGCTGACAATTGCACAAAAAGCAGCGTGTGATGGGCATTCATGTCGGCGCTCTAGATACTGCAAACGATTTTTTCGACTCAAAAGTTGTACAAGTGCATGACGTTCATCAATATCGAGCTGAGGTAATCAAACATCAAAATCTTCGATGCAAAGAATGCGTCAGAATTTGAGAATGTAGCAGCAGGATAAGATGAACTTATTTAAAAAAAGATGGGCGATTCGCAGACTGTGGCTTGCAATACATGACAATGTAATTTGATAAAATATTACACCACAGTACTAAAGGGAACCATTCACATGTCAAAGTATAATTTGCGTCCTGAAGCACAACCTTCTCGCGTTTTCATAAAACTCTCGTTCGTGCAAGCTCCGATAGAATCTTATTTGCGCGAGCGTGCAATTTCCTGTTGCATTTTATTATTTCGCTTGTATAGGTACCAACAACCTATATTTGACATCAAAATAGTACACCACTTGTCGCGGTGCCTCAACAAGTTAGTCTTACCAGTGTCGCACGTTGTGTTCAATTTTTGATTGTGCATGTCCATCCTCATGTTCCTTCTGCATACTGAATACATTTTTACGGTGCTCAATGAATAAATCAGGAGCGGCATGAAAACTAAGAAATTGCACTACCTGCAGGAAGTATGAGTATCGCGCGCCTCACATTTACGCGAGGCGAGCAAATATGCTCCGAAATGAGTTAAGAAAAAGAAACTTTACACTTCATAGCGCAGATATCGCTTCCTGCAATCGCTATGGATTGTATATAGGCGTCGGCTAAAAAACAGCTTATTATGCAATATTGAAAAACAGTGAGCGCAAAAGAGTCATCTAAAATGAGACATATCCGGTCTTGGCAAAATCTAGCGCAAAAGGTCATGTAACGAACGAGCGGTAACTGAAATATGACGATGCGACGCTCTAAAACAGGTGGTAGTGATATTTTTTCTTTTTAAATGCTGTAAAAAGACCAACCGTTTAGTGCCAATCAATCGAGAGAATCATTCGCTGCAAAACACCTCAACACCCAACCCACACCGCAACACCAAGGTACGACCGATCACGTTAGATCTCCTCGGATCCTTCTTGGTTGCTTCACGGTTACTGCCTCCTGCGGTACGTAGTACCGCGTTCGGGGCACTTCGTTCGTACGCATAATGACCTGTCTTTTGACATCAATTGCATGTTTAAAATTTCTTGTAATTGCTAACACGAGAACTCTCGATCTCCGCGTGATAGAAATCCATCGGTTCTGAGCTCCCGCTTTCATGTCGCCTCGGAGGACGATAGGAGTTTGAGCTCACGTGAGCTTGTCCACGCTAAAGTCTTCTTGTTCCGCAGCTTGTATTGTCCAGGGTATCGAATTCTAACCGGAAATGTACTGAATGCACGAGTGTACATCACGTTTGCCTTGTTTGAGTTTCAGGAGTTCAAAGCGAGTCTTTAACACGGCTCGCGGCAATTTTAATGTTTGCCTAAGCAGGGACTTGAAGGCTTCTAACGACCAAAGACAAATGGGTCTTGTATCCTGAAGCTTAGACCCACGTCTTTACAAGTTCTTCCAAGTTCGATTGAGCAAATGCAATTTGCACATCAAAGATGTGACAAGTCTTTATGGCTTCATCTAGCTCAGCAAACTATCTCATCAGAGACTCTTAATCAGCTGCTTCGTATTCAGAGATGTCAATATTCAGTGATTCGGGTCGACGTCAGTGTCGACTCGGTAGCAGTGGCCTGCTGCTGTCTCAACAGTTCAAACTGTTAAGCATCGTGTCTTCTCAACAGCTCTGTCTGTTGAGAACCTTTTTGGTGAAGCAAGTTTGCCTTTACCCGTTCAGCGTCAAGTTCAGTTTGAATGAACTTGGCGATGGTGGTGTGCTGTCCGTCTGACCCCAGGGCGAACAGCATTTCGCCAACAGCTTCTTGCCCTATCGTCGAGCTCGTCGTTCGATAGCATCCCATTAGATTTGACTCAAATAGGAGTAGCTCTCGTGCGTTGGATGGAAGTCTTCCGCCTCATCATCATCTAACATGTTCATAGTCGTCGGGCGCAATACAAAGTGCTACCAGGTGCAACATGGCAACGGTCGCTTGTACTGTCACAGTACGAGCTAATTACACTGGACACAAAGTGATGTGGTGCCTCAAGACTTTACGTACACGTGTCGTGCAGAGGATAGTTCTAACACGAGAAAAGAGAAAAAGTAGAACTGTATTTGGTACAGCTGATCTCCTTTCAATAAATCCTATTCAGTCTTCATTTAACTACATTTAAGCATGCATTGTAACAATCTGCTCACCACTGATTGCGTGCCTCTGTCGTGGCTGGACTTTGTTGGTTGACATCTCGATCCTGTATCATCCAATGAGCAGTGTGTTTCATCTGCGAATCAATTTTATCTCTTAGTCAATATTGTGAGAATATTGGGTTGCCCTAACAAGATATTCTTTCTTGATATTTACCTTGTGTAAACAACCATGCAACGAAGGCACCACATTATTTGATTTTATCCAGAACACGGCTCAAATACATTTTATAATGGTTCAAGCAGCTAAACGAATTCTCGCACAAGATCCTACTTATCTTTCATAAGCCCACATTAAAGAAGCTCGACTTCATTGTTTACATGAGCTGCAATAATTTTACGTAGAGCCAATTCACGCGTCAACATACACCAAAGTAGAATTCCACCTCAAGGCCACGTTTTATACAATCTTCTTGGCTTGGGTATCTAGTGCGAACAAAATTACAAGCATTTTAATTACAGTCGCTGCGATGAACCCTTGATGTCTTTTTTCAAGCCAGATTGGACCAATTAAAACAACTGACATGTTAGACTATACACGAACACAGTCAATACAAACACAAAATTGCACCTTTTTCCGTAAGTCCGTTTGTGGACATTGAGAATGTATTTTTATGAATGTTTGATTCAAGTGGTGATTGAATGTTCCAAGTTGCTTGATACCAGCATCAGCTGTCATATTAACACATGCGCCATTAAAACAACCATGCTGTAGCTTCTAGTGAATCCGGGAATAATAGACCGTTGCTCCAGGCACGTTGCGATTGTGCCGTTCGTCAAGGCATTGTCGCTAGTGGTAAGAAATAATTGGTACAAAAGGTCGAAATCCTACAACACATTAAACAGCTGATGTTCAAGGTTCTGTCTGCAGTAATCTCCTACTATCTCCACTGCAGCAACAACCAGATTCTAAAGCTTTCAATTGTCTTCGATACATGAGCGTTTGCTCCCATAATAAACGATAATTCGGAGAATTACAGAAACCAAAAGTGAGATTCACTTCGGTGTTCAGGCTAATAAATAAATCTTCGGCTGTTTACATCATGCAAATAGAGACGCTCGCAACAATTTTGGCCGCAAAATTTGAGCTTACATGTACTTCGGTAAAAAAAAACATCCAGTAAATAATGTCCCATAACATCTGCGGATGTCAACAAACAGATCGTCGCAGGATTGCAAAGCTCGAGAATACTACGCAGCTGCTTATATTCCACAACCGTATAAGACAGTAATGCTCCATATTTTAAGCAACGCCTTCATCAATGTCTGCTTGTTTAGTTGAGGTTTAAGTTATGTGTTATCATGGCAATGCCATATTGAACTTCAGTACATTTATCTATGCGATGCACACACCTTCAGATTGCCTGATTCTAAATCTGCACGCATTGCACCTTGTTCAGATAGCTTATCATGTACGTGATGCTTGGTCATCAAGTGCTTGACTACATTTTTAGTACCTATCATAGCTGCACATGCATACATAGCTTCGCAAATTGCTGATCCGCCACGTAGCTTTGGGACCTGTCAAACAGCTTTTCCTACTCTCTGAGATTTTATAAGTCAGTGCAGACCCATCTTGTCTTCTTGCCGCCATTATTGCTAACAGCATTCTCAGTTTGCTACGTGACTTTGTCGGCAGAGACGACCGACGGTGTAGCTGCTGGTTGCACTAGTTCTGTGTACATTTTAATGAAACGATTTTCATTTTTTGGCTAAAATATAGATAATGTAGAAAGGGAGCGGCTATTGAGGCTCCAGTTTTCGCTATTGAGACTATACCCTTGTTAAGATTACCTTAATTGTCAAATTGCTGCATTGTGCGTTTTAGAAATAATGACTATTTCATCTCATACCACTTACTACATCGTACATCTAGCCTCCCTTCTTAACAGCAAGATGGGATGCATTTATCAGAAAACAAGAGAGCTATATTTTATTGAGTTTACGTAGTTTGTCACGCGCTTGACGAGCTGACAATACCGAAAGGCTAAATTACAACAATTAAACGACAACAAAGGGCGAAAAAAGCAAGATAATCAAGATTAGGCAGTGTTTTGCAATACTTTTGCAAGGCTGTCCACAACAGGCGCTTCATTAATAGGAATATAATATAGCATCTGAAGCACAATTCGAGGGTGGACAGCATAAACATGTGTTTTTATTGTGCTTTACGGTCGTCTGTTTCACGCTGTTGTTAAAAATGTCTGAATACGTTTGTACCATAAATGAAGTGCCGTCGTTGGAACTTTTTGAAGTGTTTCTCTTAACGGTAAGAGAGACCCGCCGTAGAGTGGGATGGTATTCACCTTAACCAAGCCGGTGCGAGCCCAACTTTTAAGTGCTCTCACTCGTTGGAGGGGCTGCTATATGTGGAGCTGCGGATATGACTGGCCTAGTCTCTATTATGAAAATTAAAAATGGAAACCCACAGTATTCCAAACGATTTAACAATCAAGGGGGTTTCGAATATATTAAACTTGATTTATGTATGGGGTGAAGGCTAATTAACGAAAACTAAAGGCTCACTAGCGAAAACCAAAGGCTCATTAGCGAAAATCAAAGGCTCATTAGCGAAAACTGAAGGCTTACAAGAGGCTGTCTATAAAAATGTTGACCAGTAATCATGAGAGACCGACACAAGCGTCCTAATTATATGTAAAGTGCTAGATTTGGGACATAGAGCTCAATCAGCACCTCAAATTAGCTGGAGAAACACGCCATTTGGTTGGTTGCAACGACAAATGTATGGAAATAATTGAAAATCCAATGGGTCATTGGTCCGGGTTAGACCTCGACCCGGTGCTTGACCCGGTCCAGCCGGGTCAAGCGTTAGGTTGATTTATTTAAAAGGTCCGTGTCGGGGCCCCACACTACACTAAGGTTGTATCGCTCACGATCGTAATCCTAGTATGCCGAGCTAGTTCATGGGTGACGCACGCCATTCAGTCGTCGACGCATGTCTTGCTTAGTAAGATAAACGATAGGGATGGTATTACTCAAAGGTTATATTTTGGTCCTACACTCAATACCCTTATCTGGACATGTACTGGGGTTGTATACCATGCAGCGTTACCGGTTTGTCCAACCGGAGTGTGAACCCGTTACTGTAACGGGTAGCCCGTTACATGACATTGACCTCAAATGGTGTCAATAGGGAGATTGTTTAGCGTGACAATTCCCTACCACATTATCCGAGATGGACAATCTTGAAGAAATCTTATCCCCTAAGAATGATGTTTATACGCTGCTCAAAGGTTGGTTGATAAAGACCTACTAATCAAATTTACCAACAATTGCTGCTAGACGCGCATAATGAGTGGTGAGCAGGTTGTCGTCATACGACAATGTATATTCATATAGAGATAAAGACTGAAGTTATATTCATAGCATGACTGTACTATTTACAGTTCTCTTTATACTCTTACTCAAACTAGCAGTTTGAGTAGATTAGCTTCCTCTGCACGTACGAATGTACATGTAGTTTCGTAGCACCCAAGCAAAGGGTTCCCCGTTACACCTGGTAGCACTTCGTAGTCCGTCCAACGACTACTTAATGTCCGTTGAACACGAACATGTCAGACGTAGAAGACGACAGCTTTCACGTCACACGTGAAGGCTACTCCCATCTGAGTGACTCAGAATGGGAGGTAGTCGGCCGTATGAGTGTGCTCATGGGCGAACCCTCCATCAGTGGTATGTTGGAGTCTCAAAGCAGAGACCAGCCACATGCTGCTATCAACAAGTTTCTACAACGGGAACTTGCCGTCGAAAGACAGGAGATAGCCTTGCTACAACTGAAAGGCTCTCATCAGTTGATGGGCGGGCCGACGCACATGCGTCGACCCGAAACCTTGAAGATTGATATCTTAAGGTAAAAGGGAACCACGAAGATTACCTTTCGAGATGGTTCGTCGAGTCAGACAATACTATCAGGGCCCGTCACATCGAGAGTGACGAGATGCAAGTCACCTTCGCCCTGGCAAATTTTACGGGACGAGCAAAACATAGCCTTAGGGCTCAAGCTTCACGACCCAAACGTGTTTGAGTCGTTAGAGACCTTAAAGTCTCGGCTCAAAAAGACGTTTGAGCCGCCAAGAGCCGAGTTCAAAGCACGCTCTGCACTCTTGAGGCTCAAGCAAGGCAAGAGTGATGTGCATGCTTACGCACAACATCTACGCTACCTTGCGAGTAGCGTTACGAAAAACCCTGTTGATGAGCACACGCTCATCAACGTGTTCATCTACGGCCTTGTAGATGGGCCTGTGAAGACCTACATGTTCCGAGAGGACTTCCATACGCTGGAAAAGGGCGATGGCGTATGTAGAACAATAAGACTTCAGCCTGAGACGGTCTCAGGCTAACTCGTCAAACTTTCGTCCGACGAGACGACGGGAAACAGGAGGTCCCGAACCAATAGACCTCTGTTACATCGAGAGCGATAACTCTCGCTCTCTGAGTCACAAGCGAAAGGCAAGATGTCATCGCTGTCAGAAGATTGGGCACTACGCCCATGAGTGTAGTGTCCCGAGCACCGCAACACGTCCAAAGACGGGACGTGATGACCGCCGTTGGCCGAGAAAAGGGCCAAGGCGTGGGTCCGACCATGTCGCTAAGCCGTGACAGCAAGTCGGACCGTCAAAAAACGGTCAGGGTCAGTAGGGGCGGAGCACACTGCTGATCCAGCAACGTCAAGAGAATTTGCAGGACTCTTGACGAACATTGCTCCTAACACGCAGTCTCTGTGTGTTACTGCCCATAGGTTTGAGGTGTCTGTCATCACTTTGAAGATCGAAGTGACAAGTAAAATGTGACTTCGTGCCCTAGTTGACTGTGGGGCGTCGAACAGTTTATTTGACGCCAGTCGCTAGGGGATAGTAGGCTCAGCCATGTTGAGCGAGAGTTCCCTCCAACGAAGATGACGGTGTGCCTTGCTACAGGCGCATCCGTAACAGTGAACAAACGTGTAGTGGGGATCCACTACACGCTAGAAAGAAAGAAGTACGATGATGACTTTATCGTATTAGATTTGGATGACATATTTGATGCCATCCTCGGTCTGCCATGGCTTAGAAAGTACCGGCCATGGGTTAGCTGGCAGCATCGATCCATGAAGATGCCTGCCGTTTTTCAGATGGCCATTTGATGAACGTCTTGGAGCGTCCACAAGCGTGCGGATGTACTACGAGTGAGCGCGATGGCCTCACTTGTGGTATGGTCGTTAGTACGACTGCACAAGATTACAGTGTAGAAGGCCACTGCATTGTGGAACCAGCTTCCGTCACCTGTGTAAAGACACAGGCTGCGCCGAAGGTTCACCACTCGAAGAGATCGAGTGGACTGAACACGGATGCACACCAAGAAGGGTGCATCCGAGAAGAGAGATTAGCGTTGTTCAGGATGGACAACACGTTGAAGCGAGATCGACTATCAGAGAGTCGATCGTAGAGCAAGCCCGATCGACTGAAAGAGAGCCGATCGAAGAGGACGTGACCGTGATCGAACATGTAACGGAAGAACTTTCCGAGGTTCCGGAGAGTGATAAACCTCAAGAAAGTTATGTTGAGGGTGTGAATCCCCAACCACCTGCGGATGTGATTTCCCAGGAAATCACCGAGACAGTGAATGTCTTGGTGAATGACGTATCGAGTGTGGGCTCTTTTACACTTGGTCTGGTGACGCCCCCGAAGTCAGCTTCGGAGGTGGTCAAGCTGCCAATGCTAGAATCTAAAAGATTCTTGCGAGATCTGCGTGGTGACAGGATCAAGCAGATTTGCGTACTCGTCACAGAGGACGAGGACGTCGCCGATATTCGGTCGGCACAAGTGTTTGCTGAGAACGAACGGGTTCTCAGTAGATCATCTATGAACGAGAGTGTCCTCGATGAGAAGACCCGGATTGAGCGATACACGTCTCAATATTAGGAGTCTTTGAAGAAAAATCCTTTGTATAAGGATTTGGTGAAATTTAGGGATGTTTTCCCGGAATCCTTGCCATGCGAGCTGCCTGAGGGCAAAGGCACTTGGTATGAGATCGAACTGAAACCCGGTTCGAAGTACTGTGTCATGAAGCAGTGGCCACTTCCTCAAGAACAGGTCACAGCGATCGACAAGTTCTTTGCCGATCGTTTAGCGGCTCGTCCTGTGAGGAAATCAACAACCCCACACAGCTCTCCGACCTCATGTGTGCGAAAGGCCACATGAGGGTGGCGGATAGTGCACGCGTTCAAAAAATTGAATGCTGCAACCGTATTGGCTCAGACGCCAATACCAAGGAAGGACGTGCTTATTGACGGTATGGCAAAGAGTACCATCTTTTCGTCCATGGATCTGATGGATGGATTCTATCAGATCCCCATGCGTGAACGGGAAATACCGTACACAGCAGTGAGCACCCCCAGTGGTATGCTTTGTGAGTGGCTAGTGATACCACAGGGTCTAAGTAACACTCCTGCAACGATTAACAGATATGTTACGAATCTGTTGCGATCGGTGCGAGACTTCGCACCGAGTTACTTTGACGATGTCTTCGTCCATAGCCGGTCTATGGATGGAAAGACGGACGTGGAGGTTCATAGAATCCACGTTCGGAAGGTTCTTACACTTGTGCGAGAGCATAAGTTGTTCGCGAACCTCAAGGAGTGTATATTTGCAGCGGACAAAATACCACTTCTTGGCTGCATTGTGGTGAAGTCGATCTCACAAAATTGCTTGTATGAGTGTCGATCTTCCACTTGCCCAGACTTGCCGACTCACGGAGGGGGTACTCCGATCCGTGCCTTGTTGTATGACCTTGTGCTCACCTTGTGTACCCGTCGGTTGGGCTGGCTTGAGCTCTTCGTAACGGCCTTGGGAGATGTCGATCTTGCTGAGAGGTTGGGTTGAGGGTTCGCTTCCGGTGCGGAAATCTTCACACCACGAACGGGGGTTCTGCGATCCCGATCTTGGATCGCACCGATCTTGATTCGTCTTCGAGATCGGGGTCTTTGCTGGGCGGAAATCTTCACTCAGCAAATAAAAGTCCTGCGTCGATCTTGCCTTGGGATCGGTCCGATCTGGTCTTGGGATCGGCCGATCTTGCCGGAAGTGCGCAATTTGGGTAGATCGGTGTCCTGTTTCGCCAAAATGAAACGTGCCGATCTGTCCAGGGGATCGCTTCGATCCTGCTCGGTCTTGTCTTGAACGCCTTGTCCAGATCTTCGGACCACTTGAACCGTCTCGCGATCTTGTGTCCAAAATCCTTTTCCTTTTCCGTTGTGTGCTGCTACCCTAGCAGTTGAGTTGAGTGTGAGTACTTGATCGATCCGGGCCAGATATCCCGGGATCGCTCTTCTCGATCTTGGCCAACAATCCAAGATCGGTCTTCTGTGTCCCTGTAACACGCGTGCCTTAACCCGCCGGGGAAGCCAAATCAATCCTGCCTGGAGAAGAGGGGAGGATAACGTGCGTCGTGAGCAGAAGAAGTAGAGTTCAAGTCTGTTTATTAACCAACCAAATTACTATCCAACCTACCCTTAAGCCTATTCTTAACTATAGGTCACTCTTCAAACCGATATCGCCTTGAATCTGGTTCGCCCCCTTGCCACGTGTCGAAATTTCGTGCCCTGTACTCCAATGATAGCGCCAATATCCCCGATATCGTACCTAGAGCACCAAATGGACCAAAATCTCCTATATGGTACCAAATACCCATTCTTGGCACCCAAGTACCCAATATATGACCCAAAATGCCGAATGTGTCCAAATTCACTTTGCGACGTCAATTCGGACAGCTTCCACTGGCTCTTTCGGCATGAAACTTCTTGACATCACTTAGTGACCTCTATCAAGTATATTCCACATGACCCAGTATCTTCATCAACCATATATTCATGATCAGTGTGGAACATGACCGATCTGTCATCCAATATCGAGATGTTGGAGGTCGATCCGGTCTAAATCGGCAATTAACACTTTTTCATCTCCTCATACGTGCTTCAATATCATCCTCCAGTGTTATCCAATCGACAACTTCATTCATACGTCTCGACATCGGTTTCCTTGACTCCCCTGAGTATGCAAAACTTCCAGATTGGTGTATAATTAACCAAAATCAGTACTCCCAATTTAGGATCGGTAAAGAGTATCACCGATCCGTATGGTGTTGCACCTTCTTTGCCGATTCACCGACCCGTACCACCTGGTCCCAGATGCACTTTGGGGAGTCACCTTGTCCCAGATGTGTCAATTCTCCAACAAACCGTTGCCACAACATGTCGATCTGCGATCTGATCTTAGCCTGCTTCAATGTACGTATACTTCTTCTTGACCGGCATTCCAATGAGCTGTATGACTTCATCCCGATGTCTGGTTCCAGATCGACCCATAACATTCTGCAAGATGTTACACCTTCGTCGCAGAGTCATATCCCATCACACGGTCCCAGATCCTTGTCCCAGATTGTTCCATGTAAATCGTTCCAGATCGCTCCGTCCCAGGTCGATCCATACCCATTAGTCTAACGACATTTGGATCGGTTCGCCGATCCCGTTAAGATCATCTTCCACCTCCGTATTGGATCGCCGAGTCTCATGGCCTCCTTTTCCACCAGTAAGCGGCGCTTTAAAGGTGTGGCCACCGATCCTCGTACAAAATTTGAGTAGTGACTTTGCCACAACCGCCCCCTGTACTGAAGTCTTTTGTAAAGCAATTGACCTCAGTACAGTCACTCATAAACTTCGTTCCAAGCACTTAAGTCCGTCTCATGGCCTCTCCGACGCATCCACCCACCTCGCCGATCTCTTCAGAAGGATCCACCATGTTTTTGTCTCCGGATCGCGACCTGTCGCCCTTCCGGCGCGCCAAGTGGCTAACAGAGTTTTCTCTTCCGTTGACTTCGACAATCTTCCGCCACTCCAGCACCCACGGGATCGGTGGATTCCCAACTATCTGGCGCGATCCCGGCGGGTAGCTTCCGAGATCGCTCCATGGTCCGTTTCGCGGATCGCGATGGTTTGCGTGAGGACCATGACCATTGAGCTGTTGTTTCACCACTACTCCAACCCCAGGAAGTTTCTGTTTCCCTTCTACAATCATGGACGAGCTCCGCCTACGGGGACTTGGGCTTCTGGGCTGATCTCGCGGCAACACATCGAGGCTCTTTACGCTACAGCCCCTTGGGATAATATCATAGTCCCAGTGAACCCGATATCGTTCACCATGACTGGGTGGTATCGTGATATGAGTCATCGGTACCTGGAGCTTGAGTCCACTCATCGACAAGCTCTGCGGGAATCCACTCATGCTTTCCCGATTCCTCTGGCTCAACGGCGATCTGAACGGTTCATGCAGACATTCTGGCGCCAACGAAAACAACGCCGTTCTCGCTTTGGAGCGCGTTGAAAGAACTTCTTGAAGATGATACTCAGCGGCATGATCGCTGGCCACTGCGATCTCGACATCTTGCTAGATCCCTTCTTCCTCCACTATCCGCGCCCACATGAAGACCGAGTTTAATATCCAGGGTTAGGACACTCTAACGACCCAGCTGACTTGCTAGAGGCGTTGGACATGGCAGACCAAGAGGATCCTTGGCGCAACCAGTTCCGTAACGCCTATTGGGATCATCCCGGATCGCAGATCCCTCGTCTGCAGGACAAGTTCAAACCTGCTCATTCGTCTTAGTCCAAGATCGATATCCAAGCCCGATCGTCTTTCATAATCGTGTAAGTCATTCAATCATCTTCTTTTTTTGGTACGTCCATTCTTTGCAACTTCGACAATATCGATCCTCATCGCTCCACATCATTCAGGAAGGTAATTCACTTGACTATCTCCATACTCACATACAAAAACCTCATCCACCAGCATGTGCTACCGTCTAGCACATCTTTCAACCCCTACATCCGCATATGCTACCTCCCGCATACTTGTTCGAACTGTTAAGGTTCGTCCGACTTGCCTTCATGAGACTGCATTACGTCGAAACGGTTTCGACTCACTCGGTTCCGCTCAAACCCTTGCAAGATCGCCCCACAACTTAGATCGGCCTCGTCCACCCAACTTGGATCGGGATATCCCTTCCACTTCACCAGAAACTGCCGGTGTACTCGCCCATAACGGGTTTTTCTACCAGATCGCACGTCCAATATTGCCTCTACTTCGTATTCCCCTTCTTCAAGATCGCCATCCCAACTGTCTTCTGGCAGCAGAGCTTCATCGAAATCCAAGCGATCTGATTCCTCTATCGTAAGCTGATCCTTCGGGCGTTCAGGGAACGTCTTTACCTTTTTTAGCTTCGATATATGTACAATCGGAAATAACCGATATGGAATTCCAGCGATCTCCAATTTTACAGCATGATCTCCACATACGTCCGCAACTCGGAATGGCCCATGCCACATGTGCGCTAGCTTCTTCGCATATCCCTCTTTAACTCGGTCCAGGTATAGCCAAACTTGTGCTCCTACTTCGATCTCGTGTGGTTCCAGATCTTCGTTGTGTCGATCCGCTCGCTCCTGGATCGCGGCTCGTAAACGATCGTTCACTGCGGATCGGGCTCGCTGGTATTGTCTTTGGATTTTGTATCTCCACCTCTTTGGATCGCGATCTCGTGTCCCCGTATTTCCCACTGGTAGCGTAGCCTCCAAAGTCGATCGCGGGTCCCACCCATGAATCAGATAAAACGGGGTATCCCCCCGGATCCGATCTTGTGCAGTGTTAGTGGCAAATGTGAGCCGCTCAGCATACTCATCCCAGTCTCGCTGGTCAACTTCAGCCACGTACATCTTGAGCGAATGTGTCAGGGTTTGCACCATTCGTTCGGCTGTTCCATTTGCTTGTGGCCTGTAAGCCATAGTAGCACGCTGTTTTTGTCCTACGATCCGACTGAAGGCTCGAAAGAAGTCGGACATAAATCCCGGTTCTCGATCGTGCCTGATAGCCTCGCTAGCTCCGAAGCGTCGAAACACACATTCTTCGTAATTCTCCGCTATTGTTTGTGCCGTCCGAGAGGAGCTAGCCTTTGCAATCACATATTCCGAGAAAAGGTCGACCCAAATGAGCAGTTCGGTGTTCCCCTTGATGGACTTGGGCAACGACGGTATATGATCCATGGCGATGAACTGGAATGGATAGGTTGCGTGTAGATTGCCCGGGGATTTCCCATGAATCATCGGGTTTCCTTTCCCGGTCTCACAGTCGGTACATCCGCCCACATATCGTTGAACGCTCCGATACAGTCCTCTCCAATGAAATCGCGATCTGATCCTCTAATAGGTTCGGCCAATACCCTGATGGCCTCCTTCCAGACTCGTGTGATAGTGATGCAAAAACTCCTGCTGCAACGTCTCAGGGATCACCAACCGCATCAAACCATCGCGATCTTCCGACTCTCTTTTCGCCATGGGGCAAAAAAATAGCAGATTGTTCTCATCGATCTCGTATTCCGGCGCCAGTTTGGCGCACATCTTCACTTCTACCGCATCCAAGTTTGATACATCGCCACTTAGATATGTTTTGAGATTGACAATCCAACGCTCTTCATCTTGAGCTTGGACAATTCGTTTAATCCTGATCCTCTGTACTATCTCCTCCTGTATCACTTCAGGTTCATGACGTATCCTCCTGGCTGATCTCGCGATCGCAGTTACCCGAGCTAGCTGACCATCTTGCTTGGGCTTCAGCAATTCATCGAGACGGTTCAGAGTCATCAGATCTTGCCGATCCTCTTCAGCTACAACCGTTCTTCCCTTCTCGCTCTGCAATGCTGTGCTGGCTAGTCGATCTGCGCTCTGATTCCACTCTCGCTTCATATGCAGAAACTCGTGACTAGGCCATGACTGCAGCTTCTCCAACGCTTTGTGTCTCAGAAGCTGAAGGCCCGGTGCCTTGCAGTCGATCTCACCGCGCATCTGTCGAATCACCAGACTGGAATCTCCACACAGTATTACTCGCCCCCTATCCATATCGGCGAGTAGCTCAAAGCACACTAGCAAGCCATTATACTCAGCTTCATTCACAGTCAGATCGTGAACATATCTCGATTCGGCCGCCACGATCGTCCATTCGGGTAACTTCCATATCACGGCACTGAACGACCCTCCTTTCTTTTTTATCCTAGCCGATCCATCGAAATTGGCCACCAGCAACTCCTCATCTGTTTCGACCGTTGGAGGAGGCATCGATATTTTGAGTCGACAGTCTTTTCGTGGGGAGATCGCAATCAGCATCTCTTCCACTTCTCCTCTCGGAGTGATACTCGCTGCTAACATGCCCAGGATCTCTTCCTCTCCTCTTTCACATTTCTTCACCTCCATAGTCCAATTTGACAACTAAGCAGCCCACCGTCCTAATCTCCCGTTGAGCCCTCGAGACTGCATCAACCAGGCTAACGTAGAATGTCGGGTCAGTACAGTGATCTCCCGCGAGGCAAGCGTAGTATAGCATACAATCAACACACGAAGTAGCGCCAGCACTTCTTTTTCTACCGTTGCGTAGTTAAGCTCATTAGGCTTTAAAGTGCGGCTAGTAAACGTCACCGGATGGTACACGCCATCGTACTCCTGTATCAGGGCCGCTGAGACAGCCCACTTGCTAGCGTAGACCACGATTACGGGGGACCGATCTGGGTCGAAATGCTTGAGCATGGGAGCTGTAGCTATCTTAGCTTTTAGCATAGTGAAAGCAACCTTGGCTTCCGTCCATCGACCCTCGTTGGAGCATTCGTCTCCTGCTGCAAGCTGAGATCGGCCGATCTCGAAGAAATCCGATTCTCTTAACTCATACAACACCGCGGCATACACCGCGAAATCCTCAATGAAGCGACGGTAGTAGTTCAAGCTCCCGAGAAAGGATTGCATAGCTCGTAGCGTGCTAGGAAACGGGATGTTAACAAACGACTCTAGGTTCTTGGGCTGAGCCTCCAGACCATCCATCGACACTCGATGTCCCAAATAATCGACCTTACGGCACCCCCAAAAGCTCTTCGTGAGGCTGATAGACAGATTCCACTTATCACATGCCTCCAGCAACCCGACTATTTTTGTGTACAAAGATCCCCATGACGTGGCTGGTATGAGAATATCGTCAATGTAAGATCGGCGTCCCAGTATAGACGGTCGTCGATCTGTCTCAGGTTCTCCATCTTTGAACACGTCGATCGGGCCATCAGAAGCTGATCTCTGGCCGATCTTGAGATATCCATACAACGCATTGTCCAGCAGACGTTGGAGATCTGGGGCGCGTTCTTAAGCCCAAAAGGCATTCGCAGCCACTCGAACAAGCCAAACGGTAAGGCAAACGCTGAGATCAGTTTTGCTCGTTCAGTCATTTCGACGACCCAAAATCCACTAGCCATGTCTAGCGAACAGTACCATAGAGCTTTATCCAGATCTTCCAACAGATCGCTGATCAACGGCATGGGATAAACCATCAGACGCGTCAGCTGGTTCACTCTTCGATAATCAATGCAAAGGCGAATATCCACTCCGTTCTTCTTGATGATCACCACTATCGGAGACGCCCAAGGTGACATGGTTGGCTGAACGATTTTGGCTGCTAATAGTCCTTTGATGAGATCTGACAGCTTCTCCCGATATTTGGGTGCGACCGGACGCACTCTTTGCGCTATCGGTGCTTTCCACCGACATCAATATCACAGATCGCGCCTCGTGCTGCTGGTGGTAGAGCATTACCTTTACCCATGAGGAGGTGACGGCTCTTCCAGATCAGCGATCTGAGCCGTTGTTGATCTGTGGTGAGAGGCACATCGGGATCACCGATCTGAATGTCCTCAATCGTAACTTCTTCCGTAGTCGCCGACATCTCTGGTAGCACGGCCATATGCTGCTCGATATCTTCCGCAAACAAATTTCCGCTCTCGTGGTGATAAACTGGTATTTCTGCAATCTCGACGTCTTCAGTATTTAGCATTATTTCTTCTTTAGGCTCCTTCGTCTCTTCCGGCTGGCCCAATTTCAACAGTCGGTCAGTCGGCTCAGCCTTCGGTAGAGACGATCTGTCACGTAGCCCTTCTTGCCCGGTGTCGCGGTCTCCCTTCGTTGCATGTTGGGTACCGATATCATGACCGTTCTCCATCCGCGATAGTTCGGCTCCCCTGACCGTTACTTCCCTCGCAACTACAGCATCTGCCTTTTGCGAATCGTCATCGTTAGCTTGCGGCGATACCGTGGAGATCGCCGGAGACAGGTTCTGTAACGCATCAGACGGACGTTTCAAGATGCGTTTGGGAGCGGCATACGTAGGACGATCTACCAATGGTCCGATCGGTTCTTTCGGGAGTTCGTTCACTCGATCCGTCGTAGCCTCATATGCCAGAGTTTGCCATTCCTTGTACTTCCCCGACCCGACTGTCACCAAACCTTGAGTTCGCGGTACCATATCGCCTTCGACCCACATGCCTAATATAGTGTGGGTGGGCAGTATGATCTCACGGTCGCCAATGTTGGTCATCTGCAGGTATTTCGTCTTACCCCACCCCGAGATCACAGTGGGGACCCAATCTAGTCCTCTAGCGACCCACAACTTCATCTTAGCCCTTCCGATCCCGATATTCACTTCCCTTGACTCTCCGACCGGGATCACCACGTGTTGGTCCTTCGCCGTTATATGTTGTATCTTCGATCCGTACGCGGGGCAACGTCCTGCAAGATGAATGCGGATTTCTTCTGGTAGACATAGCGCGCCATCCGCTAGATCGAGCCGCACTCCAGCAGGCACCATAAAATCCATACCCAGAATCGCTTCTTGCCCTGCCAGATCGCCTACCCATACATTGAAATAGTATACCAGCGATCCCGCGAGGGTCACCTTGATCTTGGTACGTCCTACCGTCATGTACGGAGTTTCTCCAATCCCGATACATTCTTGTCGTTGACTTTCGTCAATATTGCAACCGACCTCACGAGCAAAGGTGGTGTCAATGATCGACACTTCAGCACCAGAATCAAATAACAGAGTAGCTTTTACGTTGTTGATCTTGCCAACGGCTTTCGCTTGTTTGAACCACTTCCCGGGTGAATAATGTTTCCAGTATCCGCGAGATTCACCATAAGCGAGCTCGATCTCCATAGCTGGTTCAGATCGTGAGTACTCATCGATCCGCTTCAGATGGGACACGGAAGCGACACGTTTTAACTTCGAACGAGATATATTTGTTTCCACGTCAATATCCTGCTTACTCTCGCGATCTGTCTTTTTCTTTTCACGTATGCAATAATGCAGAGCCCAGAACGCTCGGCTTGTACCAGATTCAAACCTGGCGAGCGTCCTAGTTTAACATCTTCTCGGCCTTCTCTGGTAGCATCCCCGCATGCTTATTCGGGACGTACCACTGACGGATCATGTTGTAGAACTCCTCCATGGGACACTTCCCCGGGTCGTGCATCTCACCGCAAGCACGACACACGAAAAAACAATTGTCAGAGGGGTGTCCTTTACGCCCACAGTTCTGGCAAGTGAGCCGCTTCCAGCAACCGAGATCTCCATGCTTGGTCGATCCGCAATGAGTACACGGCTTCAATGGCATATTGCGATCTTGATAGTCTTGACGAGTGTTCGGGTCGACCGATCTCGCGTTTGCTGCAACGTCATTGGGGGATGAACGGCGATCCGCAGTAGCAGCCACATGGATCGATCTCAATCGATCTTCCAAATCCGATCCGCAGGTGTCCCATCCTGACTCGCTGTAGACGTCCTCGGTACGGACCATCCTTACCGCTCGTGCAGGCTTAGACAGCGCTGGACCCTGAGTTCCCTTCTGCCTGAATTTGGACGATCCCATCATCACTTTCCCTTGACGCGATCTCCCTTGTTGATATCCGTGCAGTGTCTTTTGCATGGCCTCCGCGTCTTCTACATTCAGCAGTAGCAATTGATTGGACAGATTGGGGTCGTCCAAGGTGTCAATGAAATGATTGACATGTTCCTTGCGCGCAGCTGGCAATCCAGTCATCACCGGTATCTTCGCCTGCATTCCCATCACATTAAGCCGATACAGGTACTGTAAAGGATCTTCCTCCGATCGTTTCTTTGCATGGTAGTACTGCCTGCTCGCGGATATCCCGTGTCCCGCATACTCCACAAGAAAACTGTTCATCAATTCTTTCCAATTGAATCTCGTCGATCTACTCAGCTGTCGATACCAGTAGCGGCTGGGACCACCATGAGATCACCGAGGACCAGACATCTCTCCTCGTCCGGTGCTTGGTCCCGGATAAACGCTGATTTCACTTTGCCGATCCAGGTCCGTGCTTTGTCTTCTTCCCGATCCTTCCCTGAGAATTCTTTCAGCTCAGAAATCGCTGAGATTCTGATCCTCTGCGTGATGCTTCCCCCTCCGGTAGTCGCACCGGTCGCGACTACATGAGGGCGCCGTGGTTCGGGCATCCATAGATCATCCGGGTCGTGTTCCGCCCCCTCATGGATATGTTGGTAAATGTCCGACCCCACCGACTCCATCTCCACATCCGGCATGTCAAGGCTTTCGTGTGAAGGTTGGAGCAAAGTACGCCGATCTGGGTAGCGGTTTGGCTGTCGATTCATTCGCTGAGCTGTACATTGATCCGCCTCGTACTTCTTCATGGCTGAATTGAAGTACCGACTCAGATCGCCCTCTTCTTGATCCTCCAGCCCAGTGCGGGTACTGGCCGATCTCTGCGGCATGTTGCTCTTGGCTTGTCCCTTATAGGCGTCGATCTTGGCTTGTCCGATCTTGTCCTTTAAGAATTTTCCACCCGATGGTCCTAGAGACATCTGACGAATGCTGATGGATCCATCTGACTCGCTCTCGGAGTCATCCGAGGCGTAGCGGGGCGATCCCGCGGAGTGTTTACAGAGCGAGCCCGAGGGCGTCCCGATTCTGTATTCAGGAGTATTCGCTTTGCCTACCAGCATTATCATGATCTCTACAAACTCATTCGCCGCGTCCTTCAACTGTTCCAAGCTGCAACTCAGCAGTTCATCTCCATCAAAAGCGTCAGGCCAGATACCCATGTCGTCCAACATCTGCAAAATCACACTGATCTCGTCGACTTTGTTGGTCCCGTGAAGTGGGACCGAGATCGGCTTATCCAGAGGACCAATCACCTTGGGCCTTAATATCTTGAACACTGGGTCCGTCTTGAGCAGCGTCTTCAACTGGCCATAATAGTACTGCCATTTTGCACGCTCCCGCGCTTCACCCGTCGTCTCCTTCTCCATGGACGCGATCTTTTTTGGGTTATATTCCGTCTTTGGCATCGCGATCTTATCTGGTGTTTCATCGTATTCCTCTTTGGCTCCGATCTTCGATTGCACGGTTCGGCCGATCTGGCGATCTTTGACATCTGATCCCATCGATCTCGTCGCGGATCGTTCTGATGTGGTCGATCTCGCGATTGTGCTCTTCGGCTTGAGGTCGGGCGATCTATCGACTAAGATATAGGGTTTGGCTTTCGCCGATTTAGTTTTCACCATTGGATTTTCATCCAGCAGATCGCTCTTTGCAGAGCGATCTGCGGTGGCCCCCGAAGGGACCCTAGGAGGGAATTGAGGTTTATCTTCCAGATCGATCTCTCGATCTTCCTCTTTCATTTTCATTTCATCAGAGCCCCTCCCAAAACTCTGATGATCTGAGGATCTTGTGCTTCTGCGTGTCTGCGTCGATCCCTTTGTCGCTGACACTTCAATCCCAGGTTCTTGCTTAATCTTGACATCTTCGCCAGTGGACTCACGGTGAAATCCAGAGGCCTCAGAAGATCCGGGCACGCGCACCATTGTGGTGAAGTCGATCTCACAAAATTGCTTGTATGAGTGTCGATCTTCCACTTGCCCAGACTTGCCGACTCACGGAGGGGGTACTCCGATCCGTGCCTTGTTGTATGACCTTGTGCTCACCTTGTGTACCCGTCGGTTGGGCTGGCTTGAGCTCTTCGTAACGGCCTTGGGAGATGTCGATCTTGCTGAGAGGTTGGGTTGAGGGTTCGCTTCCGGTGCGGAAATCTTCACACCACGAACGGGGGTTCTGCGATCCCGATCTTGGATCGCACCGATCTTGATTCGTCTTCGAGATCGGGGTCTTTGCTGTGCGGAAATCTTCACTCAGCAAATAAAAGTCCTGCGTCGATCTTGCCTTGGGATCGGCCGATCTTGCCGGAAGTGCGCAATTTGGGTAGATCGGTGTACTGTTTCGCCAAAATGAAACGTGCCGATCTGTCCAGGGGATCGCTTCGATCCTGCTCGGTCTTGTCTTGAACGCCTTGTCCAGATCTTCTGACCACTTGAACCGTCTCGCGATCTTGTGTCCAAAATCCTTTTCCTTTTCCGTTGTGTGCTGCTACCCTAGCAGTTGAGTTGAGTGTGAGTACTTGATCGATCCGGGCCAGATATCCCGGGATCGCTCTTCTCGATCTTGGCCAACAATCCAAGATCGGTCTTCTGTGTCCCTGTAACACGCGTGCCTTAACCCGCCGGGGAAGCCAAATCAATCCTGCCTGGAGAAGAGGGGAGGATAACGTGCGTCGTGAGCAGAAGAAGTAAAGTTCAAGTCTGTTTATTAACCAACCAAATTACTATCCAACCTACCCTTAAGCCTATTCTTAACTATAGGTCACTCTTCAAACCGATATCGCCTTGAATCTGGTTCGCCCCCTTGCCACGTGTCGAAATTTCGTGCCCTGTACTCCAATGATAGCGCCAATATCCCCGATATCGTACCTAGAGCACCAAATGGACCAAAATCTCCTATATGGTACCAAATACCCATTCTTGGCACCCAAGTACCCAATATATGACCCAAAATGCCGAATGTGTCCAAATTCACTTTGCGACGTCAATTCGGACAGCTTCCACTGGCTCTTTCGGCATGAAACTTCTTGACATCACTTAGTGACCTCTATCAAGTATATTCCACATGACCCAGTATCTTCATCAACCATATATTCATGATCAGTGTGGAACATGACCGATCTGTCATCCAATATCGAGATGTTGGAGGTCGATCCGGTCTAAATCGGCAATTAACACTTTTTCATCTCCTCATACGTGCTTCAATATCATCCTCCAGTGTTATCCAATCGACAACTTCATTCATACGTCTCGACATCGGTTTCCTTGACTCCCCTGAGTATGCAAAACTTCCAGATTGGTGTATAATTAACCAAAATCAGTACTCCCAATTTAGGATCGGTAAAGAGTATCACCGATCCGTATGGTGTTGCACCTTCTTTGCCGATTCACCGACCCGTACCACCTGGTCCCAGATGCACTTTGGGGAGTCACCTTGTCCCAGATGTGTCAATTCTCCAACAAACCGTTGCCACAACATGTCGATCTGCGATCTGATCTTAGCCTGCTTCAATGTACGTATACTTCTTCTTGACCGGCATTCCAATGAGCTGTATGACTTCATCCCGATGTCTGGTTCCAGATCGACCCATAACATTCTGCAAGATGTTACACCTTCGTCGCAGAGTCATATCCCATCACACGGTCCCAGATCCTTGTCCCAGATTGTTCCATGTAAATCGTTCCAGATCGCTCCGTCCCAGGTCGATCCATACCCATTAGTCTAACGAAATTTGGATCGGTTCGCCGATCCCGTTAAGATCATCTTCCACCTCCGTATTGGATCGCCGAGTCTCATGGCCTCCTTTTCCACCAGTAAGCGGCGCTTTAAAGGTGTGGCCACCGATCCTCGTACAAAATTTGAGTAGTGACTTTGCCACAGCATCGTGGGTAAAAACGGTGTACGCCCCGATCCGGAAAAGATCAAGGCGGTTAGCGACTGGCCTGTGCCAGTCGACGTCAAGGGACTTCGAAAGTTCCTTGGCTTAACGGCGCACTTGCACAAGTACTCGCGCAACTACGCCGAGATGACCGTACATCTCTCTCGTCTACTAAAGAAAAACGAGAGGTGGTCATGGGGTGCTGAGTGTCAGCAATCCTTCGAAAGTATCAAGAAAAGCTTGGTGAAATCGCCTGTGTTGGCGATTGCAGACCAGAACAGACCATTCCATGTGGTCTGTGACGCCAGCGAGGTTGCAATCGGCAGCGCGTTGATGCAGTTCGACTCAGATGTCGTTGAGCGCGTCGTCTGTTACTAATCGCGTCAGCTGCAAGCAGCTGAGCGAAATTATCCAGTGCATGACAAGGAGCCCCTTGCCATGATATATGCACTGGCTAAGGATCGGGTAAATTCCTTAGGAGATAGGCCTTTCATCGTTTCTACCGAACATGCGTCGTTACGCACGGCCGTAAACAGTCCACACCTCTCGCAACGAATGGCAAGGTGGATGCCTTTCTTCGCGGAGTACAACTTCTCCCTCGAGTATAAACTAGGACGACTTAATGTCGTCGCTGGTGCTCTTTCGCGTCGGCCCGATTTCGAGCCGACTGCTCAACCCAACATTAGGGGTGATCTTACTGTAGCGACTAACAGTGAGCGTTCCGTCGTCGAATCTGCTCGACGATGTGCGAAAAGCACACACAGAAGATGAGTCTCTTCTGCGGTTGATGGATTACGTATCCAATCCATGCAGTCAAGATTTGAAAAGCCTGTCGTCTCAATACCACTCTTCGACCGAACGGTATTCTGTTCGTGATGGACTGCTGTACTTTACAGCAGTCAACGACGACACGCCTCGTGTCGTCGTTCCCGTTCATAATGATATGCGACTGCGCATCATGTATGAGTGTCACGATGCCCCGACAAGCGGGCATCGCGGTATATATAGGACTTACCTCATGGTGAGTCGTGACTTCTACTGGCCCGGCCAGTATGAGTTTGTGCGCGAATACATTCGCGCTTGCGAAGTTTGTCAACGGGTGAAGTTTAGTCCTTCATCCCGCTTACCCTTGCATCCTCTTCCGATTCCGGCAGAGTTTTGGCAGTCCATATTGAAGGATTCGTCTTTGGGTTTCTCAAAGACGTTCACAAGAATACTAGTATTCTTGTGTTTGTTGATCGGTTCAGCAAGATGGTACATGTTGTTGCTGTACCGGAGTCAATCACAGCTCAGGGCTGTGATCGTCTTTTTAACGATACTATCTTCCGGCTTCACGGGTTATCCAGTGAGCTCGCGTCTGATAGGGACCCCCGCTTCACAGCGGAGCTCTGGCAATCCGTGTTCCGTTCACTTGAAACACGTCTAAAGATGTCGACTTCTGACCATCCAGAAACATATGGTCAGACGGAACGCGTCAACCGCGTTCTCGAAGAGATACTTCGAGGGTATGTCCACTCGCTTACGAGCTGAAGTGAGTTCTTGCCGATGGCGGAATTCGCCATTAACACTCGGTGCATGCTTCGACAACAAATACACCGTTCTTCGTGATTGGCCTACGCCATCCAAGTTTACCCGCCTTCTTAGAGTGTGACTCTAGTTTAAGAGTGGTGATGGACTCGCTCGAACAAAACCGACCTGGTTCTTGCTCATCACCCGTCGACAAGGGTGTCGACGTGATGGATGCCGATGTCGGTCACATCGATATCAATGATGACGATGACGACGATGCTGGTATATTCAGCATCGCCAATGGCTGCCACAGTGAGGAAGATGGAGCCCTCACTGGTGAAGACAACGTTCTTTCAGCAGTGCACACGAAGCGCACTGCTGTTATAAAGGATGAGTCATAAGAGGAATTTCTGCCGACTCGCGAAGCGGTGGTCCGCTTCGTTCAATACTCTATTGCAGATGCAATAGACAGACAGAAGAGGAACGCAGACAACATGGAAGAGCAAATGTTCGTTCATTAGAAGAAGAAGATTTAGTTTTACTGTCTACAGTAAATATTACGAAACACGCAGTGACAAACGTGGGCAGCAGTAAAAGACTGCCCAAGTACATCGGTCCATTTCGTGTGTTGCGCCGAATGGGCAACGCATACACGATTGAACTGCCCCGTAATATGCGTACGCATCCCACGTTTTACGTTGAACGTATCCGCCCGTACTATCAGTACGAGACCGTTTCGAGATGCGAAGAATACCTCCGCGGTCGGGAGCCGAGACCACCTTCAAGTGGTCCAGTTTAACGAGCCAGTCTGGTCGACTAGCGAAGCGACCTGTTTATGCAGTTGAGTAATGTCCTGACGAGCTGCGGTCAGCTCTTCACAACTAGAACGAATCGAACGTTCGTTCTTAAGTTGCGCGAGCGCAAAAGCGGCACGATCGTCCGAAAGATCGTGCATTAGGGAATTGTAATTATCCCTTACAAGATACTCAAGCTCATTACGCCGAGTCAGTTCGTGAGCCATGTCATCTTGCAGCTGTTCCATTACACGGTTCAGCTCTTGAACATCAAGCTGATCCGACCCTAGAGCCAGATCAGGTGTTTCCGCCGCCATCGCATCCTTTGGTGGATTCAAGCGGTGGTAAACGCTTTCTAGTGGAGCGTAATTAAACTTAAGCGACGTGATTGGCGTCCGGGCGAGTTACCTCGTCCGCTGGCGTGGCTACCCACCGGCGTGAAACGGCTGGGAACCTCGTGCCCAGCTGATTGTTGATTTCCTTGGTCTCGCCGAGCAGTACGACGAGACCAACCCGCTGCGTTCGAAGAAGGGCCGTCGGAAGATGACCTCCCCGAACGCGAGTACATACATTGCAAGATGTCAATCCCTTCAGCCATCTTGGAAGAGATGCGCGCACTTCAGTAGGGAATGTTAAGGAGGTAGAACCCCCTAGGGGCACGATTCGAGTTGTCCAGGCAACCTGGACACGAATCACCCCACGAGAGATAGGTCAACCCTGCCTCTCTTGACAGTCGGTGCAACTTGTACCGTACACCGACTGGGTTACGCTTCTCAAACCTGATGCGAGCTGCATCAAGTTTGGCGAGCCAGGCCTCACGGCCAATGCACTCGATGTTATGGAAGAAGGTATAATATCCCTGCAACAAGGCCTTTCCGTCTCGAACACGGCTGCCATTTTACCACCGATGTTTGAATAACGCATCGGTCAAAATTTCTTCCTCGGCACGAATAGTTTCCGTGCTGGATTTGGGATGCCAGATCCTCCTACAGTCGAATAACGGGATTCGATCCCAAGCGGTGGTCATGCCAGCCGCTCAATCTAGATCTTTGGATGGCGGCATCCAAGGAGACTCCACTTGAGGAGCGTGGCGCAGGACATTGCGGTCCCTGGCCTCCTGATTGGTGTCAGACGAGCACTGACACCAGTGGCATCTCTTACTTTCGAATAGCTTCTCCCGTGGTGATGCTGAGGGTCATAACCACGCGTCTTATCGTCGGATTGACTTGCGTGAGGCGAGGTTTCATCGGAAGAATAACTCTGTCCGAAGATTTCGGACATGATGCCGCCACGTTCCCAGAGCCAGTCAATCTGGCTCGTGCAGTGTCCGCCTCGAAAAATCCGGAGGCGTCAGGTGTTGCCTTCGAGTCGGATGCATCGTATGACTCGCCGAGTTAGATGAGCTCAATTCCAGGCTTTAATACATTGCGATCACAGTATACGCTGCAGACGCAGCGGATGTATCTGTCGCACGTGGTGACTCACCACGTGGACTTTTCGCAAGGGGCACCGCCTGTTCTAAATCGCAACAGCAGGCGAAGCGTCACCTGCTGCTAGAGCAAGAGAAAAAAACCTTCGGCTGCACGCATACGTGCAACCGCTTTTCTTGCTGCTTCGTCAGCACATCGCATAGACTTTGACACCGTACGATGAATTAGCAGATGAGTTGGAATTCGACTAACAATTGCTCCCCATCTCAAAGTGATCCAACGGTGGTCACCCTGTCCCAATCATTTGAATTCTATCAACGGGTGGTTGATGGTTAAGGGGGAGGGTACTGTAATGGGGTATCCCGTCACACGATTTGATACCAAACGGTGTCGATAGGGAGATTGTATAGCATGACAATTCCCTACCCACATTTTCCTAGATGGATAATATTCATGCGCTGCTCTAAGCTTGGTTGATATAAGACATATCAATTATAGATTACCACCAATCGCTACTAGACGCGTGTAATGAGTGGTGAGCAGGTTGTCGTCATACGACAATGAAGATTAATACAGTTAGATAACGACTGAGGTTATTTTGATAGCTTGACTATATTATATACAGTTCTCTTTACACCCTTTACTCAAACTAGCAGTTTGAGTAGATTAGCTTTCTCTGCACGTACTAGTGTACGTGAAGTTTCGCGGCACCCCAAACAAAGGGTGTCCCGTTACAGTTACAGCTTCGACAAAATTGATCCTGATCTCTTTCATGTGACACAAGAGGCTCGATACCACAAGATGATGAGACTTTCACGACCGCTGGCATAGATTATTAAGATAAATATATAGCTGCTATGAATCGTGCGTAGGTAGGCAAAACTGGTGTGTTTAAAGCAGAAAGTGATGTTTTTAAAAGTTTCCCCACAAGTTGACGAGCCGTTGTAAATTGTGGCCACAGTGCTCAATTTAATCTAGTAGCACTTTAAGCGACCGAAAATGCCATTTTCTAAATAAAAGATATTGACAAGTTTATCAGGATCATGCTGGACCAGAAGTACATGGTAAGAGCTTTTGCGTCGACGCGCCATCGACTCTACTATGTATTGCCATGTGTTTCTGCTTTTTGGTGTGGCTGTAAAATGGCTGTTGCTGCTGCTACCTAGTGCGAGCGAGATTGTGTTCCTGAGAAGTCAGAAGTGACGTATGTTCGCGCAAGTTACTTGCATAACGGCACCATTTCAGTCACTGATTTACACAAACATGAATTTGACGAAACAACTTGTTCACATGGACTGCTGATTCCTATACAATGCATGTAAACGTATCCTCTTACAAACGCACATTTCCGAAAGCTCTGCTGCTACCAATTTATGCTGGGTCAATACTTGGTGCTCTTGATGTTTCTCGAATGATTTCCTGATTGCAATGTGAAGATCTTCACCGAACCCAATGTCGAAAACTACGTACATTAGTGCAGCGTGTAACTGATTGACGAGATTGTATCAATGATGATCATTGATTCGATCGCAGCAAAACGTTATTCTAAGCTGTGACTAGCTAGATCAGATGTCTATGACCGCAGTGTTCTTGTCAGTGACCGTACTTAACTGTCCGTGGCTTTGGCACCTTCAATTGGTTTATCCTGGTACGAAATGCGCTGTGATTGGATCCAATCAAGCCCTCGCCGAGGGCACTTCATAGCAGACGGAAGTCAGTACAGCGTTTTGTCATGGAAAGCTTCCACCGGTAATTACGGGCGCTCAAAACATTAGCAAACGGTGCTCATCGCTATTCGCTTGGAAACTTATTCCTACCACGTGAACCCGTCTTTGATTTTTCCTCGCAACATTGAGACCAGCCGTTTTTTCTCTCCTTTTTCAGAGCAGTTTTGACTATGCTACCACGACTGCCTGCAATAGACTTGCCCATACAAGTGCTAGAGGCGATGCATCCACATCCAAGGTGATATGCCAGCTGTACCGAGCTTTATCTGCGAACACGGGGACATCTCAAAGAGTGGCAGCCAAGTCAAAATCTAAAATATACTTCAGCTGCTCCTCGCCCGCACACTGCATCTTCCTCCCCTATTCATCTCCACCATGGGCTCTTCGTCTTCGACTCACTCGTTGGCTGTCTCTCCTGGGATGCTACAACGCACGCTATCCACCGTCGCACCTAATGAAAGTGCGCCTTCTAAGGCAGCACACGCCTGCCGTTTGCGAGATCGGCGTACTATTCGTCCTACAAGAAATAGTCCGGAGCCGGCTTCTTTGCAGGCACGCCACGTGCATCTTGTGGTGCAGCTTCAAAAATCTGTGCTCATCAGTCGTAGTCAGACGGAGCAAAAAGATGTGCGGTGGTTAGCATCCGGTGTGCACACAGATACATGTAACAACGAGTAACCAAGTTTTGCTTCTCTTACCTTGAACCGCTGCTCCAAATTCTCATCAAGTTCCAGGATAGCGGCAACGTTGCCGCATCGGTAGCAGTAGTTGGGTGCCGACCAGACCGTCACCAGCGCGTTGTTAAACATGGATTTGTGGCCTTCCATCACTAGCTGATGCGCTCTGCAGATCAACTGAATGTCGTTCGTCTGGTTAAACTGTATCATCACAATGACATTGGATGATAGCATCAGGTCACGAAACAAGCTGATCGGTCATTCCAAAGATAAAAAAGATCAAACTTGTCCAAACCTTTTCCACAACATCGCCACCGAACAGGTATCCTGCACCACGTGGACTCAATCCCCAGCCGTCAATGTCCTCCGGGTCGGACCACATGAGGTCGCACATAGCCCCATCATGTGGAACTTCCTGCTTCCGGTCGATGATTCGAATTTGGTCGAGCGTGTTGATTGACGGAGACAGACCGCCGTGCACACAAAAGATCTTGTCCTCGATAATGGCTGACAAACTTAAATAATCGAAGATTTCCGTGCAGTACCGCCACACGTTCACGGAGCCGTACTTGCGCAGACACTCGTCATAGAACCCGTACACCTGCGTGATCTGACGACTCTCGTGGTTGCCACGGATCAGCGTAATGCGGTCCGGGTACCTCACCTAAGTCCGACATAAAATTCAGCATGAACCTAAAATTTAGTCATCGCGGCATCTCCTCCCCCTCCCCTCTCCATCCAAAGCACAGACCTTAAGGGCAAGTAGCAGCAGGAATGTCTCGACACTGTAAAAGCCGCGGTCGACAAAGTCGCCCATGAAAAGGTAGTTGGTCTCTGGGCATTCTCCCCCCACATTAAAGAGCTCCTTCAGGTCGTAGAACTGGCCGTGAATATCCCCGCAAATCTGTCCAAAAAGAAAAAACAACGAAATGCAATTAGAACTCAATTTCCCCTTCGTTTAAATTACTTGCAGTGACTAAACGCGGCGCCTCCTCCCTTTCTTACCGTCACGGGCGCATCAATGCGCTGCACGTTGCTCTCGTCCACGAGGATCTCACGCGCCTTCTGACACAGCGCCTTCACTTCCGACTCTTTCAGGTACTCGCAGCGCTTCAGCTGCTCAATCTGTCGGTCCAGTTCGCTCTGACTCGCCGCCATCTTTGGTAGTTTATTCGCCACTGTGATAGCGAACCGCTAGATACAGAACGGTCACTGACGTCGACCGGTCGTTTTCAACTATGACAACGAATAAACTGCACCTACGAAACCGAATAAAAAGCAACAAACGCATAATCTGTTGGGGCACTTTTTGAAACCTATTTTAGTGCACTCTCTTCCAAGAGACGTTAGCTCTCCTTCAACATGTCCGTAGTATGGACAGGAGGGGCCTCCGCTTGTTCCATGAATGTAGCCAACTTGTCTTCAGTCCTCTTCCGCTTCTTCTGCTCTTCGTGGATCCAGCCCATGTACAGATCGTTCAAGCTTTTGAGCTCGCGCTCCAGCTTCTGCCGACGTATCTTTTCGCGTTTCAGCCACTCGTGCACGTTGGCCACTGCAACTGCTTCATGCACAACACATGCGTCATTGTCTTCGTGCTCATCGTCCATCGTTGCTTGCGACTGAACTAGCTGGTGGGACGAAAGTTCCTCCTGACGTGAGGCCTTCTTGCGGAGTCGAGCACGCCTTATGCGGTGCGCTTCGGTGACGGCGGCGGTTGTGTCCGGTACAAACAGTTCTACACACACCTTTACAGCTACCATGGCGTGTTCCATCAGGATGATTGCGACTAGTGACCCGGCAGGTGAGATCTTTGGAAAGAGCCTGTTCAGGAATCCTGAATGCAGCCCGAAGATGGCGCAATTCGTCATCACCGACAAGTACCCCAGTGCACTGAATGCGTAGTACCATGTACCAATGCCTTGCGAAGGCGTTCGACGGCTCCGGCGGAAGCTCATGCAGAGCTTGAAACCGTCACTTCGAATCTCCATAATGTTGTTGCACAAACTCCAAAGCGAAGCTAAAGGGTAAGCCGCTGCGAATAGGGTCACTTGGCTGCAGCACCGCATCATTGCATGTCACGCACATGTAAGAGTTAGCAAGGAATAAAAAACGCAAGGATCGTGCTACGAGCGACGCGGAAATACGTACCCAAACTGCACAAACATCTCCAAGTAATCATCAAAGGTGCCGTCATACGTCGGGAAAAGCAGCTCCGCGTCAATCTTGTTCACAACAGTGGATGTGTCGTTGGTTTTTTTGGCCAGCTTCCCAGCTTCGGCCTTGAGTGACGATCTCTTACTCATGTAAGGCAGAAGTTGTTCTTGTATATTGCCTAGAAGCTGCCGCGTGATCAGCAACGAGCTCAGCGTTTGCTCCAGCAGGACCATGTTGCGTGTCTTGAACGCCACGTAGAATAGAAAGCCAAAGTTGTTCACGAAGTAAAACAACGCCAACTTCAGCACACGCGCATTCGCAAACTAAGGTGTACAAAACCGATTAGTAGTGGCAAGTCATGTTCAACAGGAAACAGAAACTACTCCTCACGTCAATTTCGGTGCGGTGGTTTTCGTACTGCGTCAAACTGGATGCAAACTTGGAGTATGTTGCATCTAGATACAGTACTACGATCGAGTACGTGATCGAAGGCACAAGACACACGTATTCGTACAAGCCGTCCCAGCCTGTAGCAGGCACAAATGCAACCGCAAACCATTCATCCATCCAACAATAAAGCACCATAAGAAAGGTGACTACAAGCATCGCAACCATTGTCGCGAACGCCGTCACAAAGTAGCGTTTTGCGCGGTCCTTGAGTGGAAAGTAGGTGTAGTAGCATCCTTCGACCGGATCGTAGCGTTTTTCACCAAAGAATTCGGTACGAGTGAGCTCCGAAGCCATCGAGTCGGATGCAGAAATACCCCACTCATTGCGCATCGTGCTCTCACGACGTTTCCAAAACTTCAGGAAAGCTGTCGCCCAACTTGTCACCACCAGCGAATACAATCCGCGGCCATACACAGCACAACTTGGAAAGAAGTCAAGCACAAACGTCAATAAACCGATCGCTGCTAGCGGCATGAGCCACTGCGTGTACATTCCAAGGAAAGCAAAGTAGAACCCCACTTCCTCCCCAAAGTACGAGCGCACAGTGTTCACTGGCTGCGGCTTCATCCACTTCTTGACCCAGTTATCGACCAACTCGCTGCGTTCTTTGTTATCGTGCAACGGAAAATGGTCGGTCAACAACTTTGAATGCATCGCTTGCTGCAGGAGTCGACCATGGTCCTCATCTTGCCACGGCTCCGGTATTTCAGCCACACTTTTATCATCCACTACTTCAACGGCATGGTCTCCAGTAGGACACCAATAGTCCGATCGCACTTTCACCCTCTCCAGTTCAAACATGACGAGATCGATCCGGTCTCCCGAACAGAAGCGTTCAGGCACAGGCTCATCACTCACCTCGCCATACAGCACACGCTCTTTCTTCTCCTTGATCGCCATCAGTGTAGCATGCGTAGCTCCCAGCAGGTAGTACGTTTCTTTCAGCCCCGAGGCTCCAATCTCGCCTTCTTTTGCTTCCTGTTTCTCCAGTACGTTCTTCGACTTGGGGGCAATAACCAGGTGACTTTGCTTCTCCACCATTTGCACAAAGAAGTCCACAGCTGCCTGCGAATACGCGTCCGTGTCAAAGCATAAGATCACGTCCATGTTGTGCTCTTCATCGCCACGTGGAGCGATTTTCTACCGGCACAAAGATACCTCAGTCTCAAAAGGAAGAGATCGACATTCATCGAGAGAGCTCAATCTTCCAATGGGGTACGTACCACAGGCGTAGCCACGATGAACTTGGTGAGCGTATAGGCGCTTGCAACAAAGCCGGCGCTTCCCACCGCGCTCTTGATCAGTGCGTCTGCGACACTCGCCATCAACGTCGCTCTCTCTCGTTTTCAGCGTCGTGTTTGGATCTTGGTAACTGGGTGTTTGAAGTCGTTCGACTTCAACACAGTTGGTCGTGTGGGTTGGTCCATTTTACGAACGGGTGGAGCTTTTTTGAACGAGCAACTTTAAGCAACCCCAAACTTGCGACGACTCCGATCAAATGTACTGATTTAAGTGATACCGGAAACCTCACGGCATTTCGTGGACCTCGTGACACATCTTGGCCGATGCAAATGGTGGAGGGGACGGACATTCGTCAGCCACCGCTCGCTGCGCTTGAGACGGCGGCAAATGAGGTCGCTACTGATGGAGAAAACGCTCAAAGCGTCTCAAAGCGTGCTATGCGGAAACAGAAGCGTCGTGTGCAGTGGGAAGAGCGCAAGATGGAAAAGAAGCTCAAGCGTCAACGACAGCAGCAGGACAAGCTGACCAATGGCCTCGTGGCGCTACCGAAGGAGCTGGATATGAGCGACGAGGCCGTGCTTCGACGCAAAGAAAGGACGATTGCCAAGCGGGAGACGTACCTCATGGCTGCAGAGGAAGGGGTGAAGGTCGTGATTGACTGTGAGTTTGAGGAAAAGTTGACGGAAAAGGAGAAGAAGAGTCTGTCGCAGCAGATCATGTGCGTATAATGTTGCTCATTCGAAGCAAACTACGGCAGGACAAGCTAATGGGACAGTGCGGATTGATGCTGACACTGCATTTAGGTTTTCGTATGGAGTGAACCGCCGCAGCAGGACGCCCATGAAGTACGTCGTTGACCCGTCGAAATGGCGATCTCAATTGGTTGTTGTAATATAGTGTTGCTCGTAGTGTCTGCATCACTTCTCTGCACGGTGACATCCGGAAGAACCTGGAGAAAATTGTTGGGTTTCATGAGTGGCAGGCGGTACGTACGAACCGAGCGTATGCTCTGTCAATCAAGTTTTTCTCTTGAATTGATGGTACTCACGGTGTGTAAATGCTTGCAGTTTACAGGATCTCCGAAGAGCTACATCGACCTTTTCGAGAAGAACTCGCTCGTTTATCTCACCGCTGACTCGCCTACGATCATCACGAAGCTGAGGCGCGACAAGGTTTATATCATTGGTGGTATCGTCGATCGCAACCGATTGAAGGGTATCACGTATGAAAAGGCAGTCGCACAGGGCATTGAGACGGCGAAACTCCCTCTTGATGCTGTAGTTGAAATGGGCGCTGCCACACGTGTGCTCACTGTTAACCATGGTGCGTCGCGTTGACCTTGCTGCTTTTCAATAGTATGATGCTCGGTGGTATTGCTAACCTGTTGTTTTGCAGTTTTTGAGATTCTGGCGCAGTTCTCAGAAGTAAAGGATTGGGCGCAGGCCACGCTTGCAACGCTTCCGTCGCGCAAAGGGGCTCATCTGAAGACAAGGAAAGCGGCTGGAATTTAGACGTGCCGACTACCAGACGACGATGTAATAAAAAGGCGAACTTTGCTAAACGACCCGTGCATTACGATCCTCTGATATTGCGCAGCGCCATTTCCAAGCGTTCTTCTGCCAGCTTCATGTCTTTTACCTGTGAAGCACGGGTCAAAGAACAATTGCGTGAGCACGGCAGCAAGTTATTGCGCTTTGTAATCGTGCGTACCTTGAGAGCAGCGATAGCAAACTTGGCGCACTCCATCGCGTCGTTTATTTCCGTTTGCGATACGGCCGTGTTCCGGACGTGGCCAGGTCTGCTCTGCGGTGGAGACGTAGGACGAGATTGATATGACAGTTCTGGAGCGGAGCTTGGGGCTGACGGTGATTGGTATGCAGATGTCACCGGATCAGCAGGGGGACGGTGCGGAGAATTTGAGGCAGGTGGAGCCTGGTGGGCTGGTGTCGCAGGAGTAGCTTGAGTTCGATACTCAGAGCTCGGGACCGGCGGAACCGAGTGCGCTGACGTCGGGCGTGCCGGAGAAGGCGCCGAGTGGCTTGGGGCCAACGACGGGATCGGTGGTTGATCAGAAGAAGGACCGTGCCAAATACCGTCGAGTTCGCTAGCACTCATCATACCAGCCGATCTCATCGAATCGGTGCGCGAAGGAAAAGACCTCAAAGGCTGCGGCGGTGGAGATCCAAGTGTTGTGGACTCCAACGGTTGCGTGTGCGGCAGGCTGGATCGCGTAGACTTCAATGCTTGTGTCCGTGGAGAACTAGGTGTCGGCATAGTTAATGAAACAGATGTCGCTGCTGGTAACGTATCGTCATTCCCATCGCCAACCTGTACGCACGCAAGTGAGCCCGCAACCCCGACAACGTCATGCCACATGCACCTACATTGTTCAAGTCCATTTCATCCGGAGAGCCCGGTATCGGCGTTTTCCCTTCCTTGATCGCTTTCAAGATTGTCGCTGCCTTGTATTTGCAATATCGTCGCTTCTCCACCACCTGAAAGGGGGCACGAGCAAGACAGCCACGTCACAGCAACAACAACAACGAACGTCAACAGCCCATCATCGATACAAAACCAATCCACCGCGTCTCGTACATCGTCCGATGTGTCTCCAAACTGGTTCAGAATGTCAAAAAACGTGCCAGCCGCATAAAATGTGCGAGCAGTGCTCCTACAAACGTGGCACCGAGACACATCACCATTAGACGCAAAATTCCGTGACCACGATACACTCCAACACGATGCGCCATCGAGCTTCCATCAGGCACCATCCAGCTAGCAGCTACATACTTGTTGGCAATGCCTGCACGGTCCTCATCGTCTGCCTTGGTAAAGATTTCCAGTGCAAAATCCTCGCAGATTTCCTGTCGACACAAATTGCAAGAACCCGGATCAATAAATTCCCAGTCAGCATCGCCTATTGGTCCCAGCATCAACAACGCAGCCAATCACAGACCTTTCCTTCTTCTTGGGTGAACTCTGGCAGCTTGTCCTTCTCGCCCTCGAGGCGGTCCATCAGCGACAACAGATAGTCGGTCGCTTCCGTCGAGGCGTCGTTCTCGCGCAGCTTAATGCCAAGCTCCATGGCATACTGCCGGCAATAGTACGCAATGAGCTTGGACTCGGGACGCGACGTGTCCCTGTCGAGCTCTTCGGCGCGCCGGATAAAAGGTAACAGCGCTTTAAACATGGGCGGCACCTTCGCGGGCTGGGGACTGGTCATTGTTGCTGAAGGAAGCGAAAGAAGAGATGGAGGTCGCTTGAACAGCGAGAGTGGAGTTGGTGCGGGTTTTATGTTTAAACGCTTTTTAAGAGCGTTTTATCGTTGCGATGGTTTCGTCGACTATATCCAGGCGCAAGTAAATGACGGAGAAAATTGGACTACTGTTCGACGTCCGACATACAGCTGTTTATCGTTGCAGTATACTTGTTCGAATAGCCACTAGAAATTTAAGCCTTCTCCAGCTTTTGATGTATTCAGCAAAGCAACGATTATTGTTTTTGAAATAGCGAAATGGGGGCGAGAAATAAATTGAAATGATGTGGTGATAGAATTTGAGACGATGTGGTTTGCTTAAGTGTGATTTGGAAATGGGCTTGGCGCTGCCTAAACTACCCGTATATAATTGACGCAGCTTCTAGGAATGTGACAGCCACGAAACAATGACCACGAACATGTAATTTGATCCTTTGTTGCTTCTTCCATAGCGGCCCATGATCGATCGATCGTGTAGTGCGAAATCACAACAGAGAGTTACATGGTGACGTGAAATGCATTCTTTGAGGTTGCTGGACAGGAGACGGTCGATCGATACTGTACGGGCTATGTTAGTTATTTTTGTGTCCGTCAAAATAAGAGATGGGACTCTGGTTGTGGCATTCGTATCGAAACGTCGCGGCTGGATGTCGTGATAAACTATCTAAAGAGCGATGGATGAGAAGATGATATGCTAGTCGAATATAGACCCTGATAGCAGCAACATGAAATTACAAGATAGAAAAAATGCTGTACGTACGAGCGTGTGCATAGGGATATTATTCAGGGTAATCGTTAGGTTTTGATGCAAGGTGCTGAAATATGTCTTCGTTCCTGGTGTTGTAACTACAAGAACGAGCATAGTTTGCATTTGTCGTTATAAAAAGGCCATCGCAATGCTGCAAAGACGCCAGGTGCCTACAGGTCTCAGTATAACAACCCGTCGATTGACTTTGCACGTAAGTTTGTTGTCTGATCACTAGTTATAAACTTAACGAAATATGCGAGCGAGTACGTCGAAGAGACAGCTTGTAAACTCACAACGATCAAGAGTGTAAGAACACCTACTGTAACGGGGTGAATCGTTACATAACAATTTATAAGAAATTGTTATTAGAATATAACTATAAGAGTTACATTCCCAGAATATTGTCATAAGGACGAATATTCTGTAGCACTTACGAGTAGTTCCTAATTGGTTGATATAGGCCATTATATCAACCAACGAAGACGCGCCACGACAGACGCACGCAATGAGTGGTGAGCAGATAACTGATTTACACATTTATATTCAGACATAGTTAGATGAAGATAAATAGTGATTTATTGCAGACATTAACTATTATAAATACAGTTCTACTTTTTACTTAAACTAAGTACTCGCTTCTCCATACCGTCTTCCTCTGCACGTACCAGTGTACGTGAAGTTACAAGGCACCGCCTTATTCTGTCATCAGAATAAGTAGCTTGTACTGTCACCAGTACAAGCTTCAGGGTGCCCCGTTACACCTGGTAGCACTTCGTAGTCCGTCCAAGGACCACGTTCACATCCAACATGAATATGTTAGATGATGATGATGACCAAAGCTTTCACGCTACGCGTGACGGCTACTCCCATTTGAGCGATGTCGAATGGGATGCGGTTGAACGGATGGGTTCAACCATGGGCATCCATGCTGTTAGCATCATGCTAGAGGCTCTCAATAGAGATGCCCAACATGCTACTATCGCCAAGTTCATTCAAAATGAACTTGACGCTGAACGCGAGAAAGTAGCCTTGCTTCACCTACAAGGTTCTCAACAAGCAGAGTTGTTGAGAGAACAGGGTGCTCAGGAGTTTGAACTGTTGAGACAGCAGCAGGCTGCTGCTGGTGGGTCGATGCACTCGCGTCGACCCGAAACCTTGAAGATTGACATCTCCAAGTATAGAGGGGTCGAAGAGGACTCCCTCTTAAGATGGTTCGTCGAATTGGATGACGCCATAAGGGCGTGTCGCATCGACGACGGGGATATGCAAGTTGCATTTGCCCAATCAAATCTGGCAGGACGTGCCAAGACTTGGGCACTGGGGCTCAAGTTGCACGACCCATATGCGTTTGGGTCGTTGGAAGTCTTCAAGTCGCGGCTCAGACAAACGTTTGAACCGCCTAGAGCTGAGTTCAGAGCTCGAACCGAACTCTTGAAGCTCAAGCAGGGTAAGCGTGATGTGCACGCTTACGCTCAACATATACGACATCTCACGAGTTGTATAAGTTCCAATCCGGTGGATGAACACACGTTGGTTTCGGTGTTCATGCAGGGTCTTGCGGATGGTCCCGTCAAGACTCACCTGTTCCGGCTTGAACTAGATTCACTAGAACAAGCCATTTCCATTGCGGAACAGGAAGACTTCAGTCTGAGACAGGCTCACGCCAGCTCGACATCATATCGTCAACCAAGACGATATGACAGCGGAGGTCCAGAGCCGATGGAACTCTGTTATGTAGAGATCGAGAAGGCTCGCTCTACAGACTACAAGAAGTTGCAGAAATGCAACAGATGTCAAAAGACAGGACACTACGCTTACGAGTGTAGTGCCCCTCGTCCAGTGTCTCGCAACACTGGGCGTAGTGACCGTCCACCCATGAGAAAGGGGCAGGGACGCGGGTCCGCTGTTGGTGCAAAGACGCGACAACGGGATGGACCGTCAAAAAATGGACAGGATCAGTAGGTGCGGAGCACCCTACTGGTCCAGCAACGTCAAGAGAATTTGTAGGCCTCTTGATGAAGGTTGCTCCCAACACACAAATATTGTGCGTTGCTGCTCTAGGTAATGAGATCTCACTCATTACCTTGAAACTCGAAGGGACGAAGAAGTTGTCCCTTCGAGCTCTAGTCGATCGTGGGGCGTCTAACATTTTTGTGCGACGCCAATCGCTAGAAGATGGTCACTTCAATTACAGTGAATGTGACACACCTCCTACGAGGATGACGGTACGCATTGCGACAGGCGCATCCGTAACCGTCATGAAGCGTATAGTGCAGATCCACTATACGCTAGAAGATACCCAATATGACGATGACTTTATCGTATTGGATTTGGATGACAAATTTGATGTCATCCTTGGAATACCGTGGCTCAGAAGGTACGAACCACGGGTTAACTGGCAACATCGAACAGTAACGATGCCTGCCGCTTGTTCATCAGATGGCCATCTGATGAACGTTTTGGAGCGTCCACAAGCATGTGGATGTACTACGAGTGGGTGCGATGGCCTCACTTGTGGTACGGTCGTTAGTACGACTGCACAAAACCTTAGTGTAACAAACGGTTACACTTCAAAGCAAAGTTCTGGCGGCTGTGAGGAAACACAGGCTGCGCCGAAGGTCCACCACTCGAATAAGTCGAGTGGACCGGGACAAAGATTTATCCCTAGCGGGGAACATCTAGAAGATAGACAATCGATCGCTCAGGTTAAGCGAAACGATAATCCTAGATCGACTGGAGAGTCTTTCATAGAGGATCTCGCTGTGGTTGCGCAACCCCAGCTAAAGGAAGTAAAGGGAATAAGTCCCAAGATTACAAATACGGCGGAAATAAGTTCCCCGAAACCCGCGGGAATAAGTCCCCGGGAAGCCGAAGGAATAAGTCCTTCGAGGCCTGAGGGAATAAGTCCCCAGGAAATGACAGATACATTGAATGTCATAGTCAATAACGGATCAAGTGTAGGCGCTTATACACTCGATCTGATTGCGCCTCCGAAGTTGACTTCGGAGATCACTCAGTTGCCAACGCTCGAACACAAAAGGTTCTTGCGTGATCTGCGTAGTGGCAAAGTCAAGCAGATCTGCGTACTCGTCGCTGACGACGAGTGTGTAGCCGACATAAGGTCAGCAACAGTGTTTGCTGAGAATGAACGGGTCCTCAGTAGTTCATCTATGGACGAGAGTGTCCTAGATGAAAAGACACGAGTTGAGCGATACGAATCCCAATCGTGGGAACCGCTCAAGACAAATCCTCTCTATGAAGATTTGGTTGAATTCAAGGATGTATTTCCTGAAACTGTTCCGTGCGAATTACCGAAAGATAAAGGTATTCGACACGAGGTCGAGCTTAAACCAGGCTCGAAGTACTGTGTCATGAAGCAGTGGCCACTGCCTCGTGAACAGGTCACAGCGATCGACAAGTTCTTGCCGATCGTTTATCGGCTGGCCATGTGAGGGAATCAACTTCCCCACATAGCTCTCCGACCTTCTGTGTGCGAAAAGCAACAGGAGGGTGGCGAATAGTGCATGCATTTAACAAGTTGAATGCTGCAACGGTACCGGCTCAGACGCCGATACCGAGGAAGGACGTAATCATTGATGGTATGTCAAAGAGTACCATCTTTTCGTCCATGGATTTGATGGATGGCTTCTATCAAATCCTGATGAGAGAACGGGATATACCCTATACCGCAGTTAGCACGCCTAGCGGCATGCTCTGGGAATGGCTAGTAATGCCACAAGGGCTTAGTAATGCCCCCGCCACGTTCAACAGATGTGTATCACATCTGTTGAGACCAGTACGAGAATTCGCACCGAGTTATTTCGATGACGTATTCATCCATAGTCGAGCTATGGATGGAAAGTCGGACGTTGAGGTTCACAGGTACCACGTCCGACAGGTTCTTACAATCATGCGAAAGCATCAAATGTATGCAAACCTCAAGAAGTGTATATTTGCAGCAAGCGAAATCCCACTTCTTGCGTTCATCGTTGGTAAGAACGGTATACGTCCTGATCCCGAAAAGATCAAGGCGATCACCGACTGGCCTGTGCCGGTTGATGTCAAAGGTCTTCGAAAATTTCTTGGGCTAGCGGCGTATTTGCATAAGTATTCACGCAATTACGCCGAGATGACTGTACACCTCTCTCGTTTGTTGAAAAAGAACGAGAGGTGGTTATGGAACGCTGAATGTCAGCGCTCCTTTGATGGTATCAAGCAGAGCTTGATACAATCCCCAGTCCTAGCAATAGCCGATCAGGACAGGCCATTTCATGTGGTCTGTGATGCCAGCGATTTCGCAATCGGCTGTGCAAAAATGCAGACGATCTTGAAGGCGTTGAACGCGTCGTCTGCTATCAGTCGCGTCAGCTGCAACCAGCTGAGCGGAACTATCCAGTGCATGACAAGGAACTCCTTGCCATGAAGTATGCACTCGCGAAGTTCAGAGTCTATCTATTAGAAGATAGACCCTTCATTGTTTACACTGACCATGCGTCATTACGCACGGCAGTGAAAAGCCCGCACCTTTCACAAAGAATGGCGCGGTGGTTGTCATTCTTTGCGGAATACAACTTCACGGTCGAGTACAAACCAGGACGACTTAATGTCGTTGCTGATGCACTCTCACGTCGTCCCGACTTTGAACCAGTCGTGAAACCCAACAGTGAGACAGTCACTGTTGCGGTTATGACGTCCTCAGTCCCATCTACAACGTTGTATGATGATGTGAGGCGGGCATACGCCCAAGATGGTGAGATTGCGAAGTTGTTGACACATCTCTCACAACCATCTCGAGAATCGTTGAAACGATTATCGTCTGCGCATCGATCTGCATCAGATCGGTACACTACTTGCAAGGGTTTACTGTATTATACAGCCGTTTCTGGTGACACACCACGTGTTGTCATTCCAGATGATACTGACCTGCGTTTGCGGATCATGTTCGAGTATCACGATGCTCCTATAGGAGGACATCGTGGCCGGGAGAAAACATATCTCACGGTGAGTCGAGACTTTTACTGGCCCCGCCAGTATCAGTTTGTGCGAAAGTATGTTCGCGCATGCGAAGTCTGTCAACGAGTGAAGTCAAGTCCTTCACTGCGTGCACCTTTACAGCCTCTACCGGTTCCGGCTGAGTGCTGGGAATCCATCTCAATGGATTTTGTCTTCGGGTTACCCAAAGACGCACGCGCGTAAACGGGTATTCTCGTATTTGTTGACAGATTCAGCAAGATGGTACACCTTGTGGCTGTACCAGAGACAATCACGGCAAGTGGCTGTGCTTGTGTCTTTATTGACACCATCTTCCGACTTCATGGGTTTCCCCGTGAACTCGTATCAGACAGAGATCCACGATTCACTGCTGATTTCTGGCGTTCCGTGTTCAAATCACTCGGAACGCGCTTGAAGATGTCTACATCTGATCATCCAGAGTCAGATGGTCAGATGGAACGTGCCAATCGTGTCCTTGAAGAGATACTTCGAGGATACGTACACTCCTTTAAGAGTTGGAGTGAGTTTTTACCAATGGTAGAGTTTTCCATTAACAACTCGGTGCATGCGTCCACGACACATACACCTTTTTACGTGAATGGCTTACGCCATCCGCGTGTACCCACCTTACTAGAGTATAACTCTGGGTTAGGGGGGGAGGGACTCGCGCGAGCAAAAACCGATTTGGTTCACGCTCATCACGCTCTGACGAAGAGGTCATTGCGTTTGATGCCGATATCGATAACATCGATATCGAAGAAAATGATGCCAGTGAGAGTGCGGAAGCCCTCACTGAAGAAAAGGTTAATGTTGCTGCAGTGCGCTCACAGCGCACTGAAGCTAACGAGTCATCAGATGAGTTCATACTGGCTCGTGAAACGGTAGTCCGTTTTGTGCAAGACTCCATCGCCGAAGCGGTGGATAAGCAAAAGCAAAACGCTGACAAGAATGGAAGGGCAAACACTCTTTTATTTGATAAAGGTGACTTAGTCCTACTGTCTACGGTCAGCCTACCAAAGCATGTAGTGACTAACTTGGGTAGCAGTAAACTTCTACCCAAGCACATCGGCCCATTTCGTGTATTGCACCTCCTAGGCAATGCATACACGATCGAGTTGCCACGTAAGATGCGAACGCATCCCACGTTTTACGTTGGTCGGCTTAAGCCGTACCATCAGTACGCTGCTTCTTCCGATGAAGAACGCCCTTGCGCTCAAGCACCTCGCAGAGAGCCTTGTGCTCCCGATGGTGGACATCGACAATGGTCTGAAGAGCAGTTATCTAATCCCGAGACCGATCAACAATCCCACGAGCTACCCTTAGCTCGTCACGAAGAGATGTCAGAGATCTCTCGTTCTCAAGCTGAGCAAAGGCAAACTCAGCTCGATGCTTCGAGACAGTGTCCGCCATTTGGAGACGCCTGTCACGCTCATGTTCGAGATCGTTGCGTAACCCTTGCGTTACGCGATCAAAGAAGCTCTCGGGAACACACGGATCCCCATGATCGTGTGGAGAGCGTCTTTCCTCCTCCTCCACCTCCATTAGAAGACTCTCGCGGTGGCCAGCGCTATCTAGTTGAGCAGCTGTTGAACCACCGCGACGTGAACGGACGTCGGACGAGTTACCTCGTCCGGTGGCGCGGTTATCCCCCGTCCTGGGATTCTTGGGAGCCCCGCTCCCAACTAATGATTGACGTACTGGGTCTGGTTGAGCAGTACGACGCGGCACATCCTGTGCCGCAGAAGGTCCGCCGGAGAAAGTCTTCCCGGCACGGTCTTAAAGTGATTTCAGGTTGTCAATCCCTTCGTACATCTCATTAGAGATACGTACGCGCGACCACGGGCTAATAAGGAGTCAAGCCTACTTAGATGCGCGCTGAGGTTTTTACACAACAAGGGCACGGGCCTCCCCAGGAAAGACAGGGCAACCCACCCTCCTTAGACAGACGATGCAGCTTGTAGCGTGCACCTGTCGGGGTTCGCTTTTCAAGCTTATCACGAGCTTTGATAAGTTTGTCGTTCCAAGCGTCACGACCTACATCCTCAAGGTTATGGATGTAGACGTTCCACGCTTAAAGTAGTGAGGGACCATCACGCTTGTGATTCCCACTGTACCATCGATGTCGAAAGAAAGCATCGATGAAGAATTCATTCTCAGCGCGATAGTTCTTCGCGCTGGGGTCAAGGTGATGGATCCTTGACGAATCGAGCAACCGTGTTCGATAACGATCACTCGTCGTCGCCGACAAGTGATCCAGGACAGATTTTGGAGGCATGCATGCCTTCTTCTCAGGAGAGAGACGCAAGACATTGCGATCCCGCTCTTCCTGCGATGTGCCGACAGAAGTACTGGCACCTCGTTGCGAAGTGGTGTCCATAGGAGAACCGGCACCACTGTTAGCGCCCGAGTCTCGCGACCTCGAGCGCCTACGCTTCGGCGATGGTTCATCTGATGAATCAGATGAACCAAAGATGCTACGACGCATAGCATCATCCATGCCACGCTTGGCAGGCGGCTTGGCTTCAATCGCCGTCGATACGGATCCGTCTTCCGTATCAGGAGAGTATGAGACACCGAGCTCATACTCTGTGAAGACATGAGTGTCTTCATGACCAGCGCCTGCATCACCAAGTGACACAGGCTGAGTCGCTTCAGCAACCGATGAGACATCAGTTGCTGTGGTTACTTCTTCGGCGTCCGCACAGAGACGTGCGGACGCGCTCTCGGCGGCCTTGCTCGCGCATCGCATGGGCTTGTTAGCCATGCGATGAAATGTTGGAAAGTGGACTCGGACCAACAAGTGCAAACCCTGTCCCAAATGATTTGGGACGAGTATCCATTTAGTCAATCAGTCACTAAAGTGACTGTTGGTTAGGGGGTGATGTAACGGGGTGAATCGTTACATAACAATTTATAAGAAATTGTTATTAGAATATAACTATAAGAGTTATATTCTCAGAATATTGTCATAAGGACAAATATTCTGTGGCACTTACGAGTAGTTCCTAATTGGTTGATATAGGCCATTATATCAACCAACGAAGACGCGCCACGACAGACGCACGCAATGAGTGGTGAGCAGATAGCTGCTATGCACATTTATATTCAGACCTAGTTAGATGAGGATAAATAGTGATTTATTGCAGACATTAACTATGATAAATACAGTTCTGCTTTTTTCTTTAATCAAGTACTCGCTTCTTCTTACCGTCTTCCTCTGCACGTACCAGTGTACGTGAAGTTCCGAGGCACCGCGTTATTCTGTCATCAGAATAAGTAGCTTGTACTGTTACCAGTACAAGCTTCAGGGTGCCCCGTTACAGTAGAAGTGGTCTTTTATGGTTGACCTAGTCGTCCCTTAATGGTAAACCGAAGTTTTGAAATGGTACATCTGGGCCTTTGGATGGAAAACCTGGGTATCTCAATAATAGAACTGAGCACCTGAATGGTAGGCCCGTATCCTTTAAGGTTCCTGGGCCAACCATGTTAGAAGCTGAGTATTTAGAGGAAGAAGAAGTGAAGGGGCCAAAAGACAGAAGAAAGCATGAAAGAAGAAAGAAAGCATGTGTGTTTAAGTAGGGGAGACCTAAGATGGTGGAACAAACTTGTTCTTAATGCAAGGAACAATGTCCCAGTAAGAAGCTATGATGCAATTTGGTATCGAGTGATCCAGGACCAACAGAGTTGGGCACCTGAAAGCTTTAAAGAAGTTAATCGGATATACTAAATCCTCACGACCAGAAAAACTATACACAAATCAGCAAGGTGTGAGGAGGAAGTGATTGAGGAGAATATCGAGAACACACTGACTGTCTCTCATTCCTATGTAGATCAAGTCGGCCATCTTCTGCAACGTTCGAGTAGCACAACCGCTAAGCTAATTGTGAAAGTTTTAGTAGGACGTGAGGTAGGTGCAACGGGGCACCCTGAAGCTTGTACTGGTAACAGTACAAGCTACTTATTCTGATGACAGAATAACGCGGTGCCTCGGAACTTCACGTACACTGGTACGTGCAGAGGAAGACGGTAAGAAGAAGCGAGTACTTGATTAAAGAAAAAAGCAGAACTGTATTTATCATAGTTAATGTCTGCAATAAATCACTATTTATCCTCATCTAACTATGTCTGAATATAAATGTGCATAGCAGCTATCTGCTCACCACTCATTGCGTGCGTCTGTCGTGGCGCGTCTTCGTTGGTTGATATAATGGCCTATATCAACCAATTAGGAACTACTCGTAAGTGCCACAGAATATTTGTCCTTATGACAATATTCTGAGAATATAACTCTTATAGTTATATTCTAATAACAATTTCTTATAAATTGTTATGTAACGATTCACCCCGTTACATCACCCCCCTAACCAACAGTCACTTTAGTGACTGATTGACTAAATGGATACTCGTCCCAAATCATTTGGGACAGGGTTTGCACTTGTTGGTCCGAGTCCACTTTCCAACATTTCATCGCATGGCTAACAAGCCCATGCGATGCGCGAGCAAGGCCGCCGAGAGCGCGTCCGCACGTCTCTGTGCGGACGCCGAAGAAGTAACCACAGCAACTGATGTCTCATCGGTTGCTGAAGCGACTCAGCCTGTGTCACTTGGTGATGCAGGCGCTGGTCATGAAGACACTCATGTCTTCACAGAGTATGAGCTCGGTGTCTCATACTCTCCTGATACGGAAGACGGATCCGTATCGACGGCGATTGAAGCCAAGCCGCCTGCCAAGCGTGGCATGGATGATGCTATGCGTCGTAGCATCTTTGGTTCATCTGATTCATCAGATGAACCATCGCCGAAGCGTAGGCGCTCGAGGTCGCGAGACTCGGGCGCTAACAGTGGTGCCGGTTCTCCTATGGACACCACTTCGCAACGAGGTGCCAGTACTTCTGTCGGCACATCGCAGGAAGAGCGGGATCGCAATGTCTTGCGTCTCTCTCCTGAGAAGAAGGCATGCATGCCTCCAAAATCTGTCCTGGATCACTTGTCGGCGACGACGAGTGATCGTTATCGAACACGGTTGCTCGATTCGTCAAGGATCCATCACCTTGACCCCAGCGCGAAGAACTATCGCGCTGAGAATGAATTCTTCATCGATGCTTTCTTTCGACATCGATGGTACAGTGGGAATCACAAGCGTGATGGTCCCTCACTACTTTAAGCGTGGAACGTCTACATCCATAACCTTGAGGATGTAGGTCGTGACGCTTGGAACGACAAACTTATCAAAGCTCGTGATAAGTTTGAAAAGCGAACCCCGACAGGTGCACGCTACAAGCTGCATCGTCTGTCTAAGGAGGGTGGGTTGCCCTGTCTTTCCTGGGGAGGCCCGTGCCCTTGTTGTGTAAAAACCTCAGTGCGCATCTAAGTAGGCTTGACTCCTTATTAGCCCGTGGTCGCGCGTACGTATCTCTAATGAGATGTACGAAGGGATTGACAACCTGAAATCACTTTAAGACCGTGCCGGGAAGACTTTCTCCGGCGGACCTTCTGCGGCACAGGATGTGCCGCGTCGTACTGCTCAACCAGACCCAGTACGTCAATCATTAGTTGGGAGCGGGGCTCCCAAGAATCCCAGGACGGGGGATAACCGCGCCACCGGACGAGGTAACTCGTCCGACGTCCGTTCACGTCGCGGTGGTTCAACGGCTGCTCAACTAGATAGCGCTGGCCACCGCGAGAGTCCTCTAATGGAGGTGGAGGAGGAGGAAAGACGCTCTCCACACGATCATGGGGATCCGTGTGTTCCCGAGAGCTTCTTTGATCGCGTAACGCAAGGGTTACGCAACGATCTCGAACATGAGCGGGACAGGCGTCTCCAAATGGCGGACACTGTCTCGAAGCATCGAGCTGAGTTTGCCTTTGCTCAGCTTGAGAACGAGAGATCTCTGACATCTCTTCGTGACGAGCTAAGGGTAGCTCGTGGGATTGTTGATCGGTCTCGGGATTAGATAACTGCTCTTCAGACCATTGTCGATGTCCACCATCGGGAGCACAAGGCTCTCTGCGAGGTGCTTGAGCGCAAGGGCGTTCTTCATCGGAAGAAGCAGCGTACTGATGGTACGGCTTAAGCCGACCAACGTAAAACGTGGGATGCGTTCGCATCTTACGTGGCAACTCGATCGTGTATGCATTGCCTAGGAGGTGCAATACACGAAATGGGCCGATGTGCTTGGGTAGAAGTTTACTGCTACCCAAGTTAGTCACTACATGCTTTGGTAGGCTGACCGTAGACAGTAGGACTAAGTCACCTTTATTAAATAAAAGAGTGTTTGCCCTTCCATTCTTGTCAGCGTTTTGCTTTTGCTTATCCACCGCTTCGGCGATGGAGTCTTGCACAAAACGGACTACCGTTTCACGAGCCAGTATGAACTCATCTGATGACTCGTTAGCTTCAGTGCGCTGTGAGCGCACTGCAGCAACATTAACCTTTTCTTCAGTGAGGGCTTCCGCACTCTCACTGGCATCATTTTCTTCGATATCGATGTTATCGATATCGGCATCAAACGCAATGACCTCTTCGTCAGAGCGTGATGAGCGTGAACCAAATCGGTTTTTGCTCGCGCGAGTCCCTCCCCCCCTAACCCAGAGTTATACTCTAGTAAGGTGGGTACACGCGGATGGCGTAAGCCATTCACGTAAAAAGGTGTATGTGTCGTGGACGCATGCACCGAGTTGTTAATGGAAAACTCTACCATTGGTAAAAACTCACTCCAACTCTTAAAGGAGTGTACGTATCCTCGAAGTATCTCTTCGAGGACACGATTGGCACGTTCCATCTGAGCATCTGACTCTGGATGATCAGATGTAGACATCTTCAAGCGCGTTCCGAGTGATTTGAACACGGAACGCCAGAAATCAGCAGTGAATCGTGGATCTCTGTCTGATACGAGTTCACGGGGAAACCCATGAAGTCGGAAGATGGTGTCAATAAAGACACAAGCACAGCCATTTGCCGTGATTGTCTCTGGTACAGCCACAAGGTGTACCATTTTGCTGAATCTGTCAACAAATACGAGAATACCCGTTTACGCACGTGCGTCTTTGGGTAACCCGAAGACAAAATCCATTGAGATGGATTCCCAGCACTCAGCCGGAACCGGTAGAGGCTGTAAAGGTGCACGCAGTGAAGGACTTGACTTCACTCGTTGACAGACTTCGCATGCGCGAACATACTTTCGCACAAACTGATACTGGCGGGGCCAGTAAAAGTCTCGACTCACCGTGAGATATGTTTTCTCACGGCCACGATGTCCTCCTATAGGAGCATCGTGATACTCGAACATGATACGCAAACGCAGATCAGTATCATCTGGAATGACAACACGTGGTGTGTCACCAGAAACGGCTGTATAATACAGTAAACCCTTGCAAGTAGTGTACCGATCTGATGCAGATCGATGCGCAGACGATAATCGTTTCAACGATTCTCGAGATGGTTGTGAGAGATGTGTCAACAACTTCGCAATCTCACCATCTTGGGCGTATGCCCGCCTCACATCATCATACAACGTTGTAGATGGGACTGAGGACGTCATAACCGCAACAGTGACTGTTTCACTGTTGGGTTTCACGACTGGTTCAAAGTCGGGACGACGTGAGAGTGCATCAGCAACGACATTAAGTCGTCCTGGTTTGTACTCGACCGTGAAGTTGTATTCCGCAAAGAATGACAACCACCGCGCCATTCTTTGTGAAAGGTGCGGGCTTTTCACTGCCGTGCGTAATGACGCATGGTCAGTGTAAACAATGAAGGGTCTATCTTCTAATAGATAGACTCTGAACTTCGCGAGTGCATACTTCATGGCAAGGAGTTCCTTGTCATGCACTGGATAGTTCCGCTCAGCTGGTTGCAGCTGACGCGACTGATAGCAGACGACGCGTTCAACGCCTTCAAGATCGTCTGCATTTTTGCACAGCCGATTGCGAAATCGCTGGCATCACAGACCACATGAAATGGCCTGTCCTGATCGGCTATTGCTAGGACTTGGGATTGTATAAAGCTCTGCTTGATACCATCAAAGGAGCGCTGACATTCAGCGTTCCATAACCACCTCTCGTTCTTTTTCAACAAACGAGAGAGGTGTACAGTCATCTCGGCGTAATCGCGTGAATACTTATGCAAATACGCCGCTAGCCCAAGGAATTTTCGAAGACCTTTGACATCAACTGGCACAGGCCAGTCGGTGATCGCCTTGATCTTTTCGGGATCAGGACGTATACCGTTCTTACCAACGATGCACGCAAGAAGTGGGATTTTGCTTGCTGCAAATATACACTTCTTGAGGTTTGCATACATTTGATGCTTTCGCATGATTGTAAGAACCTGTCGGACGTGGTATCTGTGAACCTCAACGTCCGACTTTCCTTCCATAGCTCGACTATGGATGAATACGTCATCGAAATAACTCGGCGTGAATTCTCGTACTGGTCTCAACAGATGTGATACACATCTGTTGAACGTGGCAGGGGCATTACTAAGCCCTTGTGGCATTACTAGCCATTCCCAGAGCATGCCGCTAGGCGTGCTAACTGCGGTATAGGGTATATCCCGTTCTCTCATCAGGATTTGATAGAAGCCATCCATCAAATCCATGGACGAAAAGATGGTACTCTTTGACATACCATCAATGATTACGTCCTTCCTCGGTATCGGCGTCTGAGCCGGTACCGTTGCAGCATTCAACTTGTTAAATGCATGCACTATTCGCCACCCTCCTGTTGCTTTTCGCACACAGAAGGTCGGAGAGCTATGTGGGGAAGTTGATTCCCTCACATGGCCAGCCGCTAAACGATCGGCAAGAACTTGTCGATCGCTGTGACCTGTTCACGAGGCAGTGGCCACTGCTTCATGACACAGTACTTCGAGCCTGGTTTAAGCTCGACCTCGTGTCGAATACCTTTATCTTTCGGTAATTCGCACGGAACAGTTTCAGGAAATACATCCTTGAATTCAACCAAATCTTCATAGAGAGGATTTGTCTTGAGCGGTTCCCACGATTGGGATTCGTATCGCTCAACTCGTGTCTTTTCATCTAGGACACTCTCGTCCATAGATGAACTACTGAGGACCCGTTCATTCTCAGCAAACACTGTTGCTGACCTTATGTCGGCTACACACTCGTCGTCAGCGACGAGTACGCAGATCTGCTTGACTTTGCCACTACGCAGATCATGCAAGAACCTTTTATGTTCGAGCGTTGGCAACTGAGTGATCTCCGAAGTCAACTTCGGAGGCGCAATCAGATCAAGTGTATAAGCGCCTACACTTGATCCGTTATTGACTATGACATTCAATGTATCTGTCATTTCCTGGGGACTTATTCCCTCAGGCCTCGAAGGACTTATTCCTTCGGCTTCCCGGGGACTTATTCCCGCGGGTTTCGGGGAACTTATTTCCGCCGTATTTGTAATCTTGGGACTTATTCCCTTTACTTCCTTTAGCTGGGGTTGCGCAACCACAGCGAGATCCTCTACGAAAGACTCTCCAGTCGATCTAGGATTATCGTTTCGCTTAACCTGAGCGATCGATTGTCTATCTTCTAGATGTTCCCCGCTAGGGATAAATCTTTGTCCCGGTCCACTCGACTTATTCGAGTGGTGGACCTTCGGCGCAGCCTGTGTTTCCTCACAGCCGCCAGAACTTTGCTTTGAAGTGTAACCGTTTGTTACACTAAGGTTTTGTGCAGTCGTACTAACGACCGTACCACAAGTGAAGCCATCGCACTCACTCGTAGTACATCCACACGCTTGTGGACGCTGCAAAACGTTCATCAGATGGCCATCTGATGAACAAGCGGCAGGCATCGTTACTGTTCGATGTTGCCAGTTAACCCGTGGTTCGTACCTTCTGAGCCACGGTATTCCAAGGATGACATCAAATTTGTCATCCAAATCCAATACGATGAAGTCATCGTCATATTGGGTATCTTCTAGCGTATAGTGGATCTTCACTATACGCTTCACGACGGTTACGGATGCGCCTGTCGCAATGCGTACCGTCATCCTCGTAGGAGGTGTGTCACATTCAACAAACTTGAAGTGACCATCTTCTAGCGATTGGCGTCGCACAAAAATGTTAGACGCCCCACGATCGACTAGAGCTCGAAGGGACAACTTCTTCGTCCCTTCGAGTTTCAAGGTAATGAGTGAGATCTCATTACCTAGAGCAGCAACGCACAATATTTGTGTGTTGGGAGCAACCTTCATCAAGAGGCCTACAAATTCTCTTGACGTTGCTGGACCAGTAGGGTGCTCCGCACCTACTGATCCTGTCCATTTTTTGACGGTCCATCCCGTTGTCGCGTCTTTGCACCAACGGCGGACCCGCGTCCCTGCCTCTTTCTCATGGGTGGACGGTCACTACGCCCAGTGTTCCGAGACACTGGACGAGGGGCACTACACTCGTAAGCGTAGTGTCCTGTCTTCTGACATCTGCTGCATTTCTGCAACTTCTTGTAGTTTGTAGAGCGAGCCTTCTCGATCTCTACATAACAGAGTTCCATCGGCTCTGGACCTCTGCTGTCATATCGTCTCGGTGGACGATATGATGTCAAGCTGGCGCGAGCCTGTCTAAGACTGAAGTCTTCCTGTTCCGCAATGGAAATGGCTTGTTCTAGTGAATCTAGTTCAAGTCGGAACAGGTGAGTCTTGACGGGACCATCCGCACGACCCTGCATGAACACCGAAACCAACGTGTGTTCATCCACCGGATTGGAACTTATACAACTCGTGAGATGTCGTATATGTTGCGCGTAAGCGTACACATCACGCTTACCCTGCTTGAGCTTCAAGAGTTCGGTTCGAGCTCTGAACTCAGCTCTAGGCGGTTCAAACGTTTGTATGAGCCGCGACTTGAAGACTTCCAACGACCCAAACGCATATAGGTCGTGCAACTTGAGCCCCAAAGCCCAAGTCTTGGTACGTCCTGCCAGATTTGACTGGGCAAATGCAGCTTGCATATCCCCGTCGTCGATGCGACGCACCCTTATGGCGTCATCCAATTCGACGAACCATCTCAAGAGGGAGTCCTCTTCGACCCCCCTATACTTGGAGATGTCAATCTTCAAGGTTTCAGGTCGACGCGAGTGCATCGACCCACCAGCAGCAGCCTGCTGCTGTCTCAACAGTTCAAACTGTTGAGCACTTTGTTCTCTCAACAACTCTGCTTGTTGATAACCTTGTTGGTGAAGCAAGGCTACTTTCTCGCGTTCGGCGTCAAGTTCATTTTGAATGAACTTGGCGATAGTAGCATGTTGGGCATCTCTATTGAGAGCCTCTAGCATGACGCTAACAGCATGGATGCCCATGGTTGAACCCATCCGTTCAACCGCATCCCATTCGACATAGCTCAAATGGGAGTAGCCGTCACGCGTAGCGTGAAAGCTTTGGTCATCATCATCATCTAACATATTCATGTTAGATGTGAACGTGGTCCTTGGACGGACTACGAAGTGCTACCAGGTGTAACGGGGCACCCTGAAGCTTGTACTGGTGACAGTACAAGCTACTTATTCTGATGACAGAATAAGGCGGTGCCTTGTAACTTCACGTACACTGGTACGTGCAGAGGAAGACGGTATGGAGAAGCGAGTACTTAGTTTAAGTAAAAAGTAGAACTGTATTTATAATAGTTAATGTCTGCAATAAATCACTATTTATCTTCATCTAACTATGTCTGAATATAAATGTGTAAATCAGTTATCTGCTCACCACTCATTGCGTGCGTCTGTCGTGGCGCGTCTTCGTTGGTTGATATAATGGCCTATATCAACCAATTAGGAACTACTCGTAAGTGCTACAGAATATTCGTCCTTATGACAATATTCTGGGAATATAACTCTTATAGTTATATTCTAATAACAATTTCTTATAAATTGTTATGTAACGATTCACCCCGTTACAGTAGGTGTTCTTACACTCTTGATCGTTGTGAGTTTACAAGCTGTCTCTTCGACGTACTCGCTCGCATATTTCGTTAAGTTTATAACTAGTGATCAGACAACAAACTTACGTGCAAAGTCTCGGAGTGTGGCTCCCCATTTTAAATCCACTTCATCCACCCATAAGGGATCCACAGTTCCCTTCCAATGTAAGAAGAATTCTCGCTGTCTTCACCCCAACCGATTCTTGTTGCTTACACGACTTGTAAAATTTCTTCGAATGTGTATCCGCACACCTCCAGTTCTTGCACCCAACTATCTTCCTGTAGCAAACATTTATCGAAGTCGATCGAGTCTGCTCTGTCCATCTCTCTTTTTCGTTACTTGGTCGATCATGGAACTCCCGGACCCTCTTAAGCTTGAAATATGTACGATCGAGTTTAATATACATTCCATACCTTGAATTTTCAGGCACGCCGCGTGGTCGCTAACCACACCGAATCTCTGGAAAGATCCATGTCAAGGTGGACTAGTTTCTTGTCCTACTTTTCTCTTAATCGGTCTATTCAACGGGGTAGTCCGTTACGTGATATTGACACCAAACGGTATCAATAGGAATATTGTCTAGCATGACAATATTCTACCGACATTATCCGAGGTGGATAATGTTGAAATAATGTTTTCCCTTTTTGGATAAAATTCATGCGCTGCTCCAAGATTGGTAGTTATAAGACATATCAACCATAGATTGCCACCAATCGCTGCTAGACGCGCGCAATGAGTGGTGAGCAGGTTGTCGTCATACAACGGCGTAGTTTAATATAGTTAGATAAAGAGTAAAGTTATATTGATAGCTTAACTATATTAAATACAGTTCTCGTTTTACCTTTACTTGACCGAGTCGTTCAAGTAATTAGCTTCCTATGCACGTACTCGTGTACATGAAGTTTCGCGGCACCCCAAACAAAGGGTGCCCGTTACACCTGGTAGCACTTTGTAGTCCTCCCACCAACTACTTAGTGCCGTCCAACATGTTCATGTTGGACGTATAAGACGACATCTTTCACGTCACACGTGAAGGCTACTCACACCTGAGTGACTCAGAATGGGAGGTAGTCGGTCGCACGAGTGTGCTCATGGGCGAGACCGCCATCAGTGGCATGTTCGAGTCTCAAAGCATAGGCCAGCAACATGATGCTATCAACAAGTTTCTACAAGGGTAAATTGCCGTCGAACGACAGAAGATAGCCTTGCTACAGTAGCAAGGCTCTCATCAGTCGATGGGCGGGCCGACGCACATGCGTCGACCCGGAACCTTGAAGATTGATATCTCAAGGTAAAAGGTAACCGATGAAGATTCCTTTTTGAGATGGTTCGTCGAGTTAGACGATACCATCAGGGGCCATCACATCGAGGGTGACGAGATGCAAGTCACCTTCGCCCTGTCAAATTTGACGGGACGAGCAAAGACTTGGGCCTTAGGGATCAAGCTTCAGGACCCAAACGTGTTTGAGTCGTTGGAGATCTTGAAGTCTCGGCTTAAAGAGACGTTTGAGCCGCCGAGAGCCGAGTTCAGAGCACGCTCTGCACTCTTGAGGCTAAAGCAAGGTAAACGTGACGTGCACGCTTACGCACAACACCTACGCTACCTTGCGAGTAGCGTCACGGTGTGCCTTGCTACAGGCGCATCCGTAACAGTGAATAAACGTGTAGTGGGAGTCCACTACACGCTAGAAGGAAAGCAGTACGATGATGACTTCACCGTACTGGATTTGGATGACAAATTTGATTTCATCCTCGGTCTTCTATGGCTTAAGAAGTACCAGCCATGAATCAGCTGGCAGCAATGATCCGTGAAGATGCCTGTCATTTGTTCATGAGATGGCCATCTGATGAACGTCTTGGAGTGTCCACAAGCGTGTGGATTTACTACGAGTTAGTGCGATGGCCTCACTTGTGGTACGGTCGTTAGTATGACTGCACAAGATCACAGTGTAGAAGGCTACTGCACTGTGGAACCAGCTTCCGGCACCTGGGTAGAGACACAAGCTGCGCCGAAGGTTCACCACTCGAATAGATCGAGTGGACTGGAACAAGGATGCACACCAAGAAGGTTGCATCCGAGAAGAGAGATTTGTGTTGTTCAGGATGGACAACACGTTAAAGCGAGATCGTATATCAGAGATTCGATCGTAGAGCAAGCCCGATCGACTGAAAGAGTGCCGATCGAAGAAGACGTGACCGTGATAGTACACGTAACGGAAGATATTTCGGCGTTCCTGAGAGCAACAACTCCCGAGAGAGTTACGTTGAGGGTGTGGATCCCCAACCACTTGCGGATGTGTTTTCCCAGGAAATCACCGAGACAGTGAATGTCTTGGTGAATGACGTATCGAGTGTAGGCGCTTATACACTCGATCTGATTGCGCCTCCGAAGTTGACTTCGGAGATCACCCAGTTGCCAACGCTAGAACATAAAAGGTTCTTGCATGATCTGCGTAGTGGCAAAGTCAAGCAGATCTGCGTACTCGTCGCTGACGACGAGTGTGTAGCCGACATAAGGTCAGCAACAGTGTTTGCTGAGAATGAACGGGTCCTCAGTAGTTCATCTATGGACGAGAGTGTCCTAGATGAAAAGACACGAGTTGAGCGATACGAATCCCAATCGTGGGAACCGCTCAAGACAAATCCTCTCTATGAAGATTTGGTTGAATTCAAGGATGTATTTCCTGAAACTGTTCCGTGCGAATTACCGAAAGATAAAGGTATTCGACACGAGGTCGAGCTTAAACCAGTCTCGAAGTACTGTGTCATGAAGCAGTGGCCACTGCCTCGTGAACAGGTCACAGCGATCGACAAGTTCTTGCCGATCGTTTAGCGGCTGGCCATGTGAGGGAATCAACTTCCCCACATAGCTCTCCGACCTTCTGTGTGCGAAAAGCAACAGGAGGGTGGCGAATAGTGCATGCATTTAACAAGTTGAATGCTGCAACGGTACCGGCTCAGACGCCGATACCGAGGAAGGACGTAATCATTGATGGTATGTCAAAGAGTACCATCTTTTCGTCCATGGATTTGATGGATGGCTTCTATCAAATCCTGATGAGAGAACGGGATATACCCTATACCGCAGTTAGCACGCCTAGCGGCATGCTCTGTGAGTGGCTAGTAATGCCACAAGGGCTTAGTAATGCCCCTGCCACGTTCAACAGATGTATATCACATCTGTTGAGACCAGTACGAGAATTCACGCCGAGTTATTTCGATGACGTATTCATCCATAGTCGAGCTATGGAAGGAAAGTCGGACGTTGAGGTTCACAGATACCACGTCCGACAGGTTCTTACAATCATGCGAAAGCATCAAATGTATGCAAACCTCAAGAAGTGTATATTTGCAGCAAGCGAAATCCCACTTCTTGCGTGCATCGTTGGTAAGAACGGTATACGTCCTGATCCCGAAAAGATCAAGGCGATCACCGACTGGCCTGTGCCAGTTGATGTCAAAGGTCTTCGAAAATTCCTTGGGCTAGCGGCGTATTTGCATAAGTATTCACGCGATTACGCCGAGATGACTGTACACCTCTCTCGTTTGTTGAAAAAGAACGAGAGGTGGTTATGGAACGCTGAATGTCAGCGCTCCTTTGATGGTATCAAGCAGAGCTTGATACAATCCCCAGTCCTAGCAATAGCCGATCAGGACAGGCCATTTCATGTGGTCTGTGATGCCAGCGATTTCGCAATCGGCTGTGCAAAAATGCAGACGATCTTGAAGGCGTTGAACGCGTCGTCTGCTATCAGTCGCGTCAGCTGCAACCAGCTGAGCGGAACTATCCAGTGCATGACAAGGAACTCCTTGCCTCAATATGCACTGACCAAGTTTCGGGTATATCTCTTAGGAGATAGGCTCTTCATCGTTTATACCGAACATGCGTCATTACGCACGGCCGTAAACAGTCCACACCTCTCGCAGCGAATGGCGATATGGCTGTCTTTCTTAGCGGAGTACAACATATCCGTCTCGTATAAACCAGGGAGACTTAATGTCGTCGCTGATGCTCTTTCGCGTCGGCCCGATTTTGAGCCGACTGCTCAACCCAACAGTAGGAGATATCCCACAGTCGCGACACTAACAGTGAGTGTTCCGCCGTCGAATCTGCTCGACGATGTGCGAAAAGCATACGCAGAAGATGAGTATCTTCTGCAATTGAAGGATTATGTATCCAATCCATGCAGTCAAGCTTTGAAAAGCTTGTCGTCTCAATACCGCTCTTCAACCGAACGCTATTCTGTTCGTGATGGACTGCTGTACTATACAGCAGTCAACGGCGACACACCTCGTGTCGTTGTTCCGGCTCATAATGATTTGCGATTGCGCATCATATATGAGTGTCACGTTGCCCCAACAAGTGGGCATCGCGGTAGAGAAAAGACTTACCTCACCGTGAGTCGTTTCTTTTACTGGCACCGCCATTATGAGTTTGTGCGCATACACATTCGCGCTTGCTAATTTTGCTGACGTGAAGCCTAGTGCTTCATCCCACACACCCTTACAGTCTCTTCCGATTCCGGCAGAGTTTTGGCAGTCGTTATCGATGGACTTCGTCTTCGGGTTTCCCAAAGACGTTCACAAGAATACTAGTATTCTTGTGTTTGTTGATCGGTTCAGCAAGATGGTACGTCTTGTTGCTTTACCGTAGTCAATCACAGCCCTGGGCTGTGCGCTTGTCTTCATTGATACAATAGTCCGACTGCACGGGCTACCCCGTGAACTCGTGTCTGATTGGTACCCCCGCTTTACGACAGAGCTCTGGCAATCCATGTTCCGTTCACTTGGAACTCGTTTGACGATGTCGACTTCTGACCATCCAGAAACAGATGGTCAGACGGAACTCGTCAACCGCGTCCTCGAAAAGTTACTTCGAGGATATGTCCACTTGTTTACGAGCTGGAGTGATTTTTGCAGATGGCTGAATTCGCCATCAACAACTCGGTGCACGCGTCTACAACGCATACACCGTTCTTCGTGAATGGCCATCGCCATCCACGTTTACCCGCCTTCTTAGAGTTTGACTCTAGTTTAAGGGGGGTGGACTCGCTTGAACAAAAACCGATCTGGTTCTTGCTCATCACCCGTCGACAATGGTGTCGACGTGATGGATGCAGTTGTCGATGGGATCGATATCAATGATGACGATGACGACGATGCTGGCATATTCAGCATCGCCAATGACCGCCAAAGTGAGGACGATGACACCCTCACTGGTGAAGACAACGTTCTTTCAGCAGTGCACACGAAGCGCACTGCTGTTGACAAAGATGAATCAGCAGAGGAATTTCTGCTGACTCGCGAAGCGGTTGTCCGCTTCATTCAAGACTCTATTGCAGATGCATTAGACAGACAGAAGAGAAATGCAGACAAACATGGAAGAGCAAATTTTCGTTCATTTAATGAAGGAGACTTATTTTTACTGTCTACAGTAAAATTACCGAAACACGCAGTGACAAACGTGGGCAGCAGTAAATTACTGCCCAGGTACATCGGTCCATTTCGTGTGTTACGCCGAATGGGCAACGTATACACGATCGAACTGCCTTATAGGATGCGTACGCATCCTACGTTCTACGCTGGACGTCTCCGCCCGTACTATCAGTACGAGCCTGTTTCGAGATGCGAAGAATGCCTCCGCGGTCGGGAGCCGAGACCACCTTCGAGTGGCCCCGTTTCGACGAGCCAGTCTGGTCGACTAGAGAAGCGACATGTTCACGCAGTTCAGCGATGTCTCGACGAGCTACAGCCAGCTCGTCACGAAGAGAACGAGTCAAACGTTCGTTCTCAAGTTGTGCGAACGCAAAAGAGGCACGATCGTCCGAACGATCGTGCGTTAGGGAATTGTAATTATCCCTTACAAGATACTCAAGCACATAACGCCGAGTCCGTTCATGAGCCAGGTCATCTTGCAACTGTTCCGTTACACGGTTCAGCTCTTGAACATCAAGCTGATCCTACCCTCGAGCCGGATCAGGTGTTCCCACCTCCACCACATCCTTTGGGGGACTCAAGCGGAGGTCAACAACGCCTAGTGGAGCGTATTTTGAACCACCGCGATGTGAATGGCGTCCGAAAGAGTTCTATCGTCCGCTGGCGTGGCTATCCACTGGCGAGAAACGGCTGGGGACCTCGTGCCCAGCTGATTGTTGATGTCCTTGGTCTCGTCGAGCAGTACGACGAGACTAAACCGCTGCGTTCGAAGAAGGGCCGTCGCAAAATGACCTCCCCGAACGCGAGTACAGGAATCGAAAGGTGTCAATTCCTTCGGCCATCTCAGAAGAGATGCGCGCCCTCCAGTAGGGATCATTAGGGAGGGAGGCCTCCCTAGGGGCATGGTTCGAGTTTTCAAGGCAACCTGGACACGAATCACCCCACGAGAGACAGGGTAATCCTGCCTCTCTTGACAGCCGTTGCAACTTGTATCGCGCCCCGACTGGGTTGCGCTTCTCAAACCTGATGCGAGCTGCATCAAGTTTGGCGAGCCAGGCCTCACCCGGCCAATGCACTCGATGTTGTGGATGAGGGCATTCCATCCCCGCACCAAGGCTTTACCGTCCCGAACACGGCTACCATTTTACCACCGATGTTTGATGACCACATCGGTGAAGAACTCTTCTTCAGCACGGATAGTTTCCGTGCTGGAATTAGGTGGGGAAATCTTCCTGCAGTCGAACAACGGGATTCGATCCCGTTCTGTAGTCGTGTCGTCCAATCGGTCCAACTCTCTGGATGGCGGCATCCACGAAGACTCCGCTTGGAAGCGCAGCGCATGACATTCCGGTCCCTGGCCTCTTAATTGGTGCCAGCATGAGCACTTGCACCAGCGTAACCCCAATCCCTTGAGCTACTTCGTTCGTGGTGATGTATAGGTGCATCACCACCATCCCCACGCGTCCTATCGTTGGATGGACTTGCGTGAAGCGGAGATTCATCGGAATAATCACTCGATCCAAAGATCTCGGTCATAATACCGCCGCGTTAGACAGACCCAGTCAACCTGGCTCTTGCAGCGTCCGCCCCGGGTGATCCAGAGGCGTGAGGAGTCGCCTTCGAGTCGGATGCATCATCCGACTCGCCAGAATAGATGAGCTCTATCTCAGACTCGTCTTGATTACGACCCGAGGTACCCGCTGCAGACGCAACGGATGTACCTGTCGCACGTAGTGACTCACCACGTGGAGGATTCACGAAAACAGGCGACGAATCGCCTGCTGCTGAGGTGTGAGCGGTACTTTCCGCGGCCACACGCATGCGTGCAGCCGCTCTTCTTGCTGCTGCAGTAGCAGCTCGCGTGGTTTTAAAAACCATGCGTCGGATTGGCAAATGAATGGAATTTGACCAACAAGTGCTCCCTTTCCCAGAGTGATCCAACGGTGGTCACCCTGTCCCAATCAATTCTAATTCAATCAACGGGTGATTGATGGTTAAGAAGGAGGGGGATGTAACGGGGTAGCCCGTTACATGATATTGACACCAAACGGTATCAATAGGAATATTGTCTAGCATGACAATATTCTACCGACATTATCCGAGGTGGATAATGTTGAAATAATGTTTTCCCTTTTTGGATAAAATTCATGCGCTGCTCCAAGATTGGTAGTTATAAGACGTATCAACCATAGATTGCCACCAATCGCTGCTAGACGCGCGCAATGAGTGGTGAGCAGGTTGTCGTCATACAACGGCGTAGTTTAATATAGTTAGATAAAGAGTAAAGTTATATTGATAGCTTAACTATATTAAACACAGTTCTCGTTTTACCTTTACTTGACCAAGTCGTTCAAGTAGATTAGCTTCCTCTGCACGTACTAGTGTACGTGAAGTTTCGCGGCACCCCAAACAAAGGGTGCCCCGTAACACTACCCCGTTGCAATGAACGTATTGGCCAACTGCCTCAAGGCGACGTACAACGCTGAGTAAAAAAAAATTGGGTGGTCACAATTTTGACGAATGATAAGTACGACGTACCTAATGTGTGCCTATTGCGCGACACTTCGGAGGGTCAGACGTATCATGGTACGGCTCGTGGTGGTACTTCCGATCCGGCTCAGCGAATGACCTGCGATAGTCGATAAGCCTTTTTGGTCATAATGTTCCCTGTTATTCCTACTCTACCACACCTCGCAAAATTCATAAATTCCTAAGCCGAACCACTCCATCGTACAGTTGATTTAAAAAAAAAACTTTTTACTTGCCCACCCCGATCAAACAACGTAGCTTCTCCTGCTAAAAACGTTGACGCATACGCGAACGCTGTCTTTATGCGGCAAAGTTGCGCTTTTGAATCAACCAATTTGTCAGCACTTCGCATCATCTTTAGCCCCTGAACTGCTGCACTGGAGCAGGCAGAGGTTCAGTCGTGACCTGCAGCTCAACAAGGTCCTTCTCCCCTCGGCGCTTCACCTGTACAGGAATGTGACGCCCGATGTTATAGCCCACCGTGGTCAAAATGTCCTTGGTGCTTAGAACCTTCTTCCCATCAAACGAGACAATCACGTCGCCAGGCAGTAAACCTCCTTTTTGGGCAGGCGAACCAGGGACGACCGACTTGACAATCACACCTTCCTTCACACCAGGGAACATCCGACCGATCTCTCTCAGTTCTCGCGCGCTAAAGTTGATCATCTGCATGCCAATGTACGGGCGCACGACTTTCCTATGCTTGCGCAGCTGCTGAATCACCTGCACTGCCGTATCCGCTGGAATGGCAAAGGAGATGCCCACGCTGCCGTCCACTTTCATTGTGTTGATACCAATCACTTTGCCGTCCAGATTGATGAGCGGACCACCAGAATTTCCAGCATTGATAGCCGCATCCGTCTGGATGTATTCGCCACCTCTCTGTGGGTACCCCAGCTCGCTGCTGTGGCGAGCAACAGCACTGATTATGCCAGCGCTAACACTATTTTGCAAAGAGAACGGACTACCGAGAGCGCACACCCATTCGCCCGCACGCAGCTCAGTCGACGATCCGATCGAAATCATAGGCCACTCTTCAACTTCGTCCGACTGTATCTGGAGAAGAGCGATATCTGAAAGAGGATCCGCGCTGTGGATCACAGCAGGATACGTGCTGCCATTTGCGACCGTCACCTTGAGAGCATAGTAATCAGCAGTTTGCTCCCAGAAATTGGGTCATGCGAAAGAGCGCCTGATAGTAGGGACGTACCTGAATTTTGGAGTAACGATTGCATCGCGCAACAACGTGAGCGTTTGTTACGATCAAACCTTCCTTCGTGATGATGAACCCCGAACCATTGCTGCCGATGTAACCTGCGTCCATATTATCATCAACTCAGCACGTCTGTAGACTACGCACACAAGAAAGCAATAACAAAGAGCGAAACAAAAGAGAACCGCCAGACATACCTGAGTCCACAGAAATGTTGACTACAGCTGGAAAGGCTTTCTCGACAGCATCAGCGATAAAGTTTCGCGTCAAGACGTTCTTCACTTCTGGACGTGCTTCTAGACTCACCGCTTGCTCTACAATCGTCACAAACACGCGGCCGTTACAAAGTGAACCAATTGCTTGCAACAGGCTATCGAATACTCACGTCGTCCGTCATAGCTGATAACTGCTACAACCGCTAAACCAACGCCAGCGACTGCGTAAGCAGATGTAAGAGATCTTCTAACGATCCGCTGGTGGGGGATGGCATTTGTCTTGCTGCTCGACAGAAGTCGCACGCCGCCACGGCGAACGGCCGCACACCCGAAACGTCTCCACATTTGCAATGCTAATGAGCTCCAACGCTCCTGATACTATTGGCCAATCACCATTCAGACGAGTTTGTCACCTAGAAACGTCGCTCGAAAACGTATGCAACAATTTGATGTATCCATTTCAAAGTATAGGTGGAATTCGATGTATTAGATGAGTAAAGTTAAGGTCACGTGCGACGCGCTCCTTGCCGCACACGACTGCGCGTCGCTAGCTTAGGCAAAGTTCGTCATCAGTCCTGCAACTGCAAAAACGCCAATAACCATCGAAAATGTAGTGGACGATGTGGCAGAAGAAACGGCGGTGCTGCCAGCTGCCGAGCCAGAAGCAGAAGGACCGGAAGACCCATCGTCGTTATCGACAATGCTGGGAAATTCGTCAGCTGCTGAGCTGACGGCATCCTGGGCGTTGTCAATCACGCTGCCAGCATAATCAACTGCTGGGGCCGCGTTATCCTCGACGGAACCAACGGCTCCATCGACCCAGCTGCCCGTCGAGTTTGCAGCTTCTTTCGACTCGTTCTTGACCGTGTCAAAAGCGTCGCCGATCCAGCTACCGGCCGCTTCCAAGTCAGGCACCGTCGCATTCGAAACCTGTTCGGCGGCACCACTGACCCAACTGCCAGTCGAGGTGGCCGCGGAATTCACACCGTCTACGGCTGCCGCAATTGGTGCGTTCGGGTCGAACGCAACGGATGGCAGTGCCGTGAGTGCGAAACACGAGAGAAGAAGGCCGTTTACCATTGTTGATGTATCGGAACGAGGTTGTTGCAATTGTCGGAGCTTGATGGAGCAAATGCGGAAGTGAGGAAGCGAAAGCGGCGGCGCGACTATGAGGAGCACTCGACGAGTAGTGATTGGACGTTCTTGACAAAGAGATGTGCCGTAACGACCGACCGAGCGTCCATCAAGTGCCAAGATAGGCGGGACATGTGGCGGCACCTATTAAAACCGGATGTTAATGAAGGTTCTGATTTCTTTTTCACCAGACCGGCAAACGTCCGTCTGCCGAGTTGCTCTAGAAATAGCGTTCGAGAGAGTTCTTAATACGATGGGCGCGTAACAGGCACTTGACATCACACTGAGAATTTGTATGCCAAACAGGTGCGCGGAGTGATTGTAGCGTCGCAGTTACCTCGATGTCGTGCCGGACTTGCATGTCGTCGATCCACGCCCACACCTTTATCGATGACGAATGCGGTGGATCGTGCTGCAAGCGTAGCAGACAAGGAGCAGCTTACTCGCATTTGTATTGGCAAACTAAATATGTACATTTCCGGTGGGTTGTAGCGGGTGACCACTATTCAACAGCTGAGAACAGGTGGACAAGACGCATGTCTTCCGACTTTGGACAGCAGAGAGAAGAGCCAAGTCGACCCACCACAGCTGGCACTCCCAGCAAGTAATGCGAATCGATCGATGCAATATGCGGATCGTTGCAATATGCGGATCGTGCCAAACGCGAGGTCTCATGCTCACTGGTAGAAACGCTACGGACGTGTAGAAGAAAAGATGGCCGAGCGCGCTGTGGGTATCCATCTGTAGTTCGAGCGGATACGCCAGAAGATTTTGCGCGGGTGGATTCTTATCTGGTGTTCTCGTGTGCTTACTTTTTTGGTATTGTTCGAAGAGACGAGACCACAACGGGGATCAGAGCCGTTCTTAGAGCTGTGTTTCTGGACCGGGAGTCGTACGTTTCTCACGCAGCAAAGACGCTGCAACGGAGATGAACTCGAATACGAAAAACTTGGGCTGAGCATCTGGTAAAGTCTGTATGTGATCAAAAAGGAAGAATCGCAGCCAATGTGCGTGGCTCAGCTCTCAATTGTTCGCACTTGCTGCGCCCAACTGCATATCGCGAAGACCAGCAAAGATGAATGCATAGGTTGCAAGCAGCAGGATATTCGTACGACTGACCTCAGCAAATTGGAATAGAAGCAGACAGTATATCCAGATGTCGCCTCAGTGCAAGTGAAACCGATAGATCAACAGTTACTCAGCTGAGCAGCTTGGAGTTGTAGAGCGCGATTGACCCGCACATCCGAGCAACTGTGCAGACTGCGATTTTGATGAGCTGGCATGCGGTCGCTTTTGCCGCAATTTTGGAGTGTAAACGCTGGATGCTTCAAAGCTGATGCAGGTTCTCAAGAAGGTACGCAACCGTAAAAGAATGGGTGCACAACAACCTAAACTAATGTTTATGCACAGCGAAAACAATGCATCGCTTACGTCGCAGCCATTGCGTGTAAAACGTGTGTGCAAGTGCATTGATGATGGGTACACGTAGCGGTATTCGATGGCTTTGTATGCAGTCTGCGTGACATTTTATCCTCCTTCGAAAATGGTTGCAGAACACGCTGGAGCGTTCAATCCATCGAATACCAAACTGCAACCTTGAGCTCTCCGAATCACGGCTGGGCCCATAAATCCTGTCATTAGCGTTCACTACTAGAACGTATTTGTAGTTTTCGTGAGAAGAGGTGTAAGACAGTTTTGTGTGCGGCTTCGGAGGTGATCGCTACAATAGCATTATCAGAAGATGTGAAGCATGAGATGAATATACTGCCACGCGGCTGATTGCTCAAAGTTGTTCGAGCACGTGCATGACATCGAAAGAACATCTTCCACTCGGACTGCTTTTAGCGTTCTGACCGCGTTAAATCACCAGTACAGCGTCGTTATGCAGCACCTGTGTGCGTGGGCGACTCTACCTTTCATGTGTGTCTACTTTTTTCACGCAAATAAAGGTGCGCTTGGAAGTGAAATCGATCAAGCACGCTATGTCGTTGACCTACTTTCGTCCAGCACCGAGATGCTAAATGGTCCCAGATAGAAGCCGACAAACTCGACTTTCTTCTTAATCTGGAACAAACGAGCCGACGGGATGGCTTTCCACTACGATAACAGCATCAATTGATGATTCACGCCGACTTGATTTCGCCATCGCCAGGGCCTTTGCTCAGAAAATGCAACACAGTATAGTATCCTTTCTTCACGACCGCTCTAAATCATGACAGTGAAAATGCCATGCGCTTACAAAACATTGCCGCATCGGTCGCCCGGGTTTAAAAATGGTCATGTTTCCAGTGGTAGTAATTTCTCACCACTGAGGACGTGGTCCAGACGATGCGGCCGAGGTCAAGCCCGATGCCACCAGAATGCAGTGCCACGGTTCGTTCCATTCGGTGGCATATGTGCGTTTATCACTACAATTGGCAATTGGTTGCACAAGGCATCGTGTCGTGACCTCCTGGTTGCTGTTTTCCAGGAAAGTGTTTTTGTATCGGAAGTATTGGCTGATCCAGCAAGCATGTACATTGCTGCCGCCACTACGTGAGGGCTTGTGGCAATACCGCTCTTTCGCTAGACCTGGCGTATGTCATGACCTGACATGTGCCGGGACTCTACTACAGTCGCGATGTAGACGAAGAGATCCATTACTTTTCGAGATCCCGCCGCTACGACAAAAGCAATGAATAAAAAGATTGAACCTGAGCTTTTGTTCCTCGCCTTTCTAGCTTTCATTCGGCCAGCAACTCCTTGACCTCAACGCGGTAATACCAGCAACATGTCTAGCTCTAGGACACACTGAAGCTGGGGTAGTAGCTTCAGAAGCGTTTACGAGTCACCGTGTGTTACACGCATGCTAGATTATAATCCAAGCTTACTACATTCCAGTGCAAAAGACCTTCCAGCTGCACGGTCCTTCGTAGCACACAAAACCGGTTGAACTTTTCATGCTCGCTATTACCAGCCACTCGCTACTGCTGCAGTAGTACCCAACTACCGGAAGAACGGTTGGCTCTCCAGATACTGCGTCAGGCGTGCCCGAAACAGTTGACTAGTGATCGGCTTACCACTCTTGGTATCGCTCAACGGGTTGCTCGCCACCGTCTCCACGTAGATCTGTGCGTAGATATACCGGAGTATAGCGCTCATGTCCCCCGCCCGGTTGTCCGTCATCATGACAAATCGAAGGCCGCTAGGCGTCTCGTACTGGTGGCACGTGTACGTGTTCGTCTGGTACCTCTGCATTCCATTGGGTGCAATCGCTGCTTCAGATACCGCTGCTCCAGCATCCGCACTGGAAGTCGTGGGGGCGACCTTCGCGACAAATTCCTTGAGCGAGAAAAGAAGACCAAAGAGCAAACGCTTCTCTTCTTCCGGGTTCACATACGTCACGCTCTTACTACCTGCTACCTTCCACTTTTCCTGGTACAAACACGACCCACTGCGCGTGTAAATGTAGAACGAGTAGAGCATGGCTTTCGCACCAATTTCTCAGCAGGTTACGTGTGACGTGAGCGATTATGGTGTGGCACACACACACTATCACACATCAAGTCGCGGTTTTAGTTGGTTCGCTGCTATCAACGGACGTGACTTGGACGTCGCGAGCGCTTGAACGCTCAAATTGTAGCCACTGGCTGCGTCAGAAGCTTCTCATAGCTTCATTCACTTGATTCAGTGTCTCTGAACCTCTCTCCTGCATGGACAGGGTGCTCGATCAGCTCTCTGTGCACGTCTCAGGCGAGCCGGAAGTCTCTCCTGATGGTGCAACGTGTGTACAGCGCGTAGCGAAGACCTGTGGCCTCAAATCAGTGACCTATAGTGAAGAAGCCAAGAACTGTAGACTTGCTGGATTTACAGACACGAAACAGCAGTTGGCGGTGGCCAGTATGCTATATTGGACGCTGCAGGTGGTTGAGGAGAGCAGTGTCTTGGTTTCTGTAAGCAATTCTGCAGCAGGTACGCGCTACTCACTAGCTGAAATGCTAAATAGAGCCGGGATGTCACTTCAGGATCCAGAAGTTGGTGCGGTGAAAGTGCTGGATGCTGCGGCATTTGTTAAGGAAGTGCTACAGCAGGAGAATGGCGAGATGGTGCAGATCTTGGATTGTCGAGAACAGGAAGCGTTCCTAGGTCTTGTTAGTGGCAAGGAGGTATCTGGACACCTGAAGGGTGCAAAAAATGTGCCGTTTGCAAGTATATTTACCGCACAAAGCGATGCTGTTGAGGAGACGAAGGATGTTGGAGGTGTTATGGTTGAAAATCCTAGAGAGCGATCGTTTTTATTGCCTGTAAACGAGCTGCGGTCTTTATTCGAGATGAATGGCATCGACCTGGCGAACCCCGTTGCTGTCGTCGCGAGCGTGCCGGCTGAAGCTGCTGCAGTTGCGACTGCATTGTTAGTTGCAGGACAACGCACTTGGCTTGCGTTTTGCATCGACGCCCTGCGTGACGAGCTAGTGGCATTGTTTCCTGTGTCGTATACGTCGGAGATTTTCCACGGAGGCGGATTGCTTTATAAAGATGACAAGGGTGAGTTTGATCTCTCGATACAACAAAATGATGCACGCATGACAGAGGGTATTGATAAAACAGCGGTGGCGGAACTCGAAAAAGCGTACAAAGAAAAGCTGATCGAGATAACAAGAAAAGATCAAGAAGCTACTGCTAGAAATGAAGAAAAGGAAGAGAAGGTGTCGGACGTCGTGTGGATTCAGGATGGACACCGATTTTTTGACATGCCACATCCTGTCAGCAAAGATGAGTTCTTGGATGCGTCACGAACGATCTATCGTGTGGTCTCCTTTGTGCTAGCGCCGTTTGGCTTTCCTGCGTCGCTGCGCAGAAAGCGCTCGTCGCAAGAGGTGAAGACACAATGCGGGTCCCTTTTCCAAGATGTAGTCGAGGTATGTTCGGATCTCATCTACCAGCAAAAAGAACTCACTGAAGGCTCGATGGCTATGAGCGTGCACAAGTGGGTGGAAAAGAAGCGTGACAACGAATGCATGGAGCAGCTGAAGGCAATTAACGATCTGTGGGACGTCTTGTACACCCCGCCAACTGTGGTAGAAATACCAGACGTTAGCGACGAGTATGTCCTCAATCTCGCAACAAAATTAGGACAGAAGATGCGCGATCTAGTTAGCCAACGTACACCTTGGGCTTGTGACAGCGTGGACGAGGGCGAAGAAGGTGAGTCTAGTGGCGAAGAGGATTTTGAACCTCAGATCAGTCGTGAACAAGTAGACAGCCTCGATGAGGAGGAGTTAGGCGAAGAAGAGACTGACGAGGTGTGTAAAGAAAGCAAAGCCTACTCGGAAGAAGACACGAGTAGCGAAGATACCGACAAGCAGGACAAGACACCTGAAGAAGCTGAAGATGTTGCTAATAAGGCAGAGGCTATCACTAAAGAAGGAGTTGTATTTGAAAATGAACTCCCAAGCAACGAAGATGAGTCTAGTGTAGAGGACGATACGACGAATGCGCGGAATGTGAATGACGACAGAGCCATAGCTGAGACGGAAGATCGACCTGCTGTCAAGAACGAATTCAGCGTCGACGAGGATGGAGCCACTGGTTCAGGATCCGATAGTCGACGGACGATCAAGAGCTTATCTGGCCGGGAACGGTTCGAACGTGTAGAATCCGGACTTGCAGAGAGCTGGAAGTACATGTATCCGAGCGTTGTGTACTCGCTTGGTTTCATCCCGCGAGACGTGGTCGCATCCCACAAGAAGCTGAGTACGTTGCAGATCAAGTCGCTCATCCAGGCCATAGCAGAAGCTTCGTGGGATGTTATCAAGGATGGCATCGACGGAATCAGTCAGATCGAGTTTCAAGCTTTATGCGAGACAGTTGATAGTGAAAAGCGTGAGCAGCTGGCCGATCGTGTAGCTGAAGCGGAAAAGTCCGTGTACGTGCTCAAGCACTTCCTCGCCCGCCCATTGAAGTCAGATATTTCTCTGGCTGACAAGTTAGTAGATGTCCGTGAAGCCGTGGTGGATGGTGACATCCGCAGAAGGTCAGGAAACTACCAAGCTGCTCTTGAGGCATACTCCAAGGCCTTCAGTCACCTTCCGTTGTATCACAAAGAGCTTGAACATGCCGTGGTAGGACGGGCCAGGTCCCTCCTCGATATGAAAGAAGTGGCTCGTGCAAAGACCGAGGCATTTATTGCGTTGAAGCTGAACCCATACAGTATCGGTGCCTACGAATGTCTGGGTATTGTTGAGGAGGAGACCGAGCACATTGAAGCAGCGATGCAGCACTATGTGACGTCCTTTATCCTCGATGGCTCACGCTCGCTAGAGCTCGCCGAATCGATTGACCGCACGTCGCGTCTCGTGGGTCGACGTGTGGCAAAGGATCTATTCGCCAAAATGGAAAAAATGCACAACCTGCCATCTCAATGGCTGGTAAACAGCTATTTCGAGTCGTTTGAACACGATGTTGATCATGCTGCACGTCTACCGATCGATATTGAGAAAAAGGAAGACGTGGAGCAAGCAGAGTTGGACGGACAGACGCTCCTTTATCGTGCGGTTCACTTCAAGCGGCGTAAGGATTTCAAAAACGTCCAGCACGACATTGAGGCGTTGGTTTCTAGGGACATGGAGGCCGAGGGACTTTCGGTGGAAGATCGGGCATTGGCATTCAACTTGTATGCGTCACTGCTGTACGTTGCTGGTGACGTGCACACTGCAGTGGAGGTTATCGACCAAAGCTTGGAACTCCAGCCGACCTTGGTAAACTCTCTGGTAAAAAAAGGCGGGTTCCTGGCAGAACTTGGCGACCCGGGCGAGGCGACATCCTGCTTTACGATGGCCATGGATCTTGAGTTGAATGAAGCAGACGTGCATCTGCATTATGGACAGATGAAGCTACTCGACGGCAAGTACACCGAAGCTGTGCAATCTCTTCGTCGCTGTATCTCGCGGTCGGACACACTGCCGGTCACGTATGTGTCCTATGGCATGGCTCTCTACAAGAGCGGATCGACGTACCAGGCGAACGACTTGTTCAAAGAGGCCTCCAAGAAGTTTCCCGACTCGGCTGAAGTGCATCTCTTCCATGGCGAAGTGGAGGCGGATCAAGGAAATTACGCCGACGCCATGCGCCACTTTTTGACTGCCTGGGAGTTGTCCCCGCAGTGTCCACTGCCGTTCCTGAATGCTGGTCGCGTGTACGTGAGCACGAACGACCCCATGCGAGCCATCGCACACTTTCAACAAGCACTCACAGTCGACCCGCGCTGCAGTTCCGCCCATTTGGACATTGCCCAAGTGCTTTTTGCACAGGGTCGCACGAGCGAAGCGTTCGAGCATTTTGAACGAGCGGCGGCATGCTGCCGTTTTCTACCGGAAGTGGAAGAAGCTTGTGCGTGCCAGGAAATGGCCAAGATGCAGCTCAAGGTGACGGAGATCCTTGGCGTGGAGCTGCGCCACATTATGCGCTCCAAGTAAAGAGCCAGACGACGGGATCAAATAAAGCGGTATTTGAAACGGCCTTGACGAATCAGAAGTGGAGTTACAAACAAACGTTATTGTTGAATTGGCAGGCGAGTCTCAGCACCACACTCGCCTCGCCCGTCTTTTCTCACAATTACTTTCCAAAAGGTCACGAAGGACACGACAACTGAAGGGATCATTTCATCGAAAGAATGCCAGGAGGTCAACATCAAGCTTTCACGTTTGCCACGGTCCTGAGTCTAGCCGGCGGTGCTGGCTATGTGGCCAAGCGCCACACCCCGTCGCTCGTAGCCGGTGTGCTTTTAGGTGTGGGGTTTCTAGGCGCTGGGATGCTCGTCCTAACGGACACGATCACGGACCACCACTTCGAGCACGGCACGTCGCTGACCATGTCGGGCATCATCACAAGCGTCATGGGCCGACGCGCAGCTCTCACGGGAAAGCGCGTCCCGGCTCTGATCGCCACGGCAGGCGCCATGTCGGCAGGTTACCACGTGCATCAGCTGTGCAACCCGCCCCGCAAGATGCGCTACATTCCAGGCGCTCCGCCCGTACGTAGCAGCTACGATTAAGGACGACGGGCTGAATGACCAGGGAGTTTGCAAGTGTAGCTGTTCGTTTGTATGATTGATTATAAGTATCAAGTCTTTTTCTCGTAGTTCTTTTTGTGTTGACCTGCTTCGTATTGATGTCGAGCCTCTTTCGCGTGGGGAAGACGTGTGTAGTAGGAAGACCAAGACATGAGTGGTGTTGCACGCACCGTAGTAAGCTGTCGGTCCATTCTGGAGAACGTAAATCTTGGTGCCGCTGCGGTAGGCGACCACAAACCCATGACGCACTCGCATGACGGAATTCGATCACGATCACTCGGAGACTGCGGTCGAATTCTTTGGACATGCAAAAAAGGCGCACGATGGCAATTCAGGGGATTGTTCGCAGTCATTTCGGTCAGCATCATTGAAAACATCAGCTCGAAACGATAAATACTGTGCGGCTTGTGCCTGGACGGTGCGGAGGTGGCTACAGCAATGCAAAAGAGAGGTCCGAGGTTGGACCTGAGTGGCAGCTAGAAAGGTTGTTGAGGGCCGTCCGGCAGCATCTAGAACGCTAGAACTATTAGTCACCTGAACTGACAGGTATGATCCTTTTTGCATGCGCTCGGTGCTGCTTAGCTAGTTCACTACATTATAATGCTTGTCATGCAGTACGAAACGAGCTGCTGGCATGCAGCCAATCTCAAACGCTGCTTTCTCAAGCTCGTGCCATTCCAAGTGCATTCAATTTGTAACGTAGTCTGCGCCAGACCGAACCTCCACGCGCATACTACGTATGCTCAAGCACTTGCTCCTGACCTAATGGAATGCCTGATGCGGTCGGTTCACGAGTCGCGTCGTCGATGGACTCATTTGTCAACAATTCCTTTGACGTGTTTATAAAGTCACAAACACTTTTGCTTCTTCGTATGAATCATATCGACTAGGTACCGCAAAACGCCCACCAGGAGTGTCAAACGAAAAGTACGTCTGCGTTGACATGACCTTTGTCTATTTTGCACAGCTATGTGCTTCTGCTTGTGCGTGCAATTATCCAAAAAGCCAGGATGCAGGTATGTGTTGGTTTAATCTACGCATGATGTGGCATAACTGGAACTGAATGATTAGCTTCATTCCATCCGAAGAGCACCTGGTAATTGATGTCTGCTAAACGGATTTGACTGTTTGAGGCCAAGTCGTTGTGTGACTTCGGTTTCTTCTGCAAAAGCCGTGGTCGTGACAAAGCGTACGCTGGAGAGGAAGAGGAACGATAGAAAATGGGCGGCCTTCGCATGACTACTTGCTTCGCCCGGACTTCACTCGTTTGACATCTAAAACACTGTTGCTGAGACTGTGCGAATCGTAGACGTCGGTTTGGTCCTGTCTTTTAGGTAATCTATGAGCAGAGAGATCTGCTAACGTTTACCATTAGCTTGTTGGTAATCGAGTCGATACTGGTTCTAAGAAAGTGACAAAATCAGCAAAACTTCTGCACTTCAGGTGGTCCACCGAAGCTATCTTGTTCGCGACCACCGCACTTTCCGAAATCACAAACAATGGCTCAACACCCTACGTACACGATGGCTGCGTTGCTGGCAAGCGGCGGCGTCTTCGGCTACCTCAAGACCAAGAGCGTCCCATCATTGGTGGCAGGTTTGACGCTTGGTGCAGGCTTCGGCATGGCTGGATATCTTCTACAGAAGGGCGAGATGGTCAATGGTCACGGCGTGGCTCTGCTTGCGTCCACGATTACCATGGGCAGCATGGGGGCGCGTGCCATACGCAGCAGGAAGCCGCTTCCGGTAACAGTTGCGTCTCTCGGGGCGCTATCGGCTGCATATCACGCGCAGCGCTTCACGGATTGGATCGGTCAAGAGTAGATAAGCTCGTGGCACGTAAACAAACTATGAATGAAGTTGACCGTGTCCTTCATTTCGTTTAACTTTCTTGTTGCTTCCACCAACGATTTTCCACATTTCGGACTGCAAGATGACGTCCAATTAAATAGAGGTGCACTGAACCGACGAGACACAAGCTGCCAGCATGTCTTCCAACATGACGCCCGTCATGTTCTTCGTGAGGTAAATCGTGTCGTGCGCTTTGTCGGCGCCAACGGCAGTTTCCGCTAGCCTATCATTTACGCCCGCAGAGAACGAGATTTCCACGCGAAAACGGTCTTCGCTGTCTTCCGGCAGTGACAGTGTTTCAAACACGCGAATGACGATGTGCGCGAGGTAATTGATTTCCGCTATACGGTCTAGTGCACGCCGACTACTTTCCGAGAGGAGCTTGGACTCGCAGAACACGTACTTGCGTTGCGTCATGTGATCGTTCACATTGATACCCATACGTTTCAAAATCTCGTTGCTGAACTCTTCCTGCTCGAGAGAAATATCGTACTCGTCGTACTCGTCGCGATCGTGAATTCGTGCGCGCCAAGATGGGCACTGAAAACGTAGCACATTCAGCAGCGTGTGCATGTGACTTTCGCTGGTAAAATAAAGACGCGTGCGAATTTGCGTATCGGGGCTCTTAATTCGCAGCTCTTTCGCGTAAGAAGGATCCAATCGATAGCCATGATGCTCGATATCCTGGTCTGCAATGTCATCCATATTTTCATCAGCAGCATCGTCGTTATTTCCAGTGAGACTCCTCGATGACGGTGATGAAGGCTGCCCGTGAACGGAAGATGACATGACTGTGACAATGTCGGCGCGAATCTTTGCACAAAGCGCCTGCGACACACGATTGCCGATTGACTGCTTCTCCGCAATGTCCATACCATATTCTTGTGAGACGTAGCATCGCGCCAGAGCTTCAGCCAGCCGGTAAAGATCGGGACCACACTTCCAACCGACGCTCGCGTTGTGGAGCAGGTCATATTTGATGCAGTCGTGCACGTCGGGAATCTTGCTCAGGTTGAAAGTGTCTGTCTTGGTCGAGTAAAAGTCACGGAATATCTTATCCCAGCGCTCAAACATAAGCGAGAACGTTTCACCCATGTACAAAGGAGTTACCTCGTCAGCCTCTGTACGCAGGTAGCAAAACACCAAGAGTTAGATAAAATCAAAACACTACGCGATGCCGAGCGATTACTCACGCTTATCGTGCACGCGTTCAGCGATTTCGCCTCGAAGCTTTCGAACCAATTCCAGAAGACGAACCAACGCCTCTTTCGGACTCTTTATGATGTCCAACGCTTGCATTATCGACTCGGTCTTCAAAGGTGCAATTGCAGCCTTCATTTCGTCGATAGAAGAGAAGTCACGCTGTAGCAACGCCGTTAGCTTGGCTTTTATAACCTGCATCTCGTCTGTAGCGTCAGCTTGACCAGAGTGATCCAGCATTTTATTGGCATCTAGATGTGTACAAACGGTCGTTTAACAAAGTCAGCAAATCCGCAATCCTGTCGTAAAACGAATAAAAAACATACCTCTTCCAAGCGTGGTGACGAGGCTTACAAGGATTGGCGTCAGGTCTCCTTCGAGCTCCAAGAAACCTTTCGCGAATGCAGCTGCAGTCATTTGCACGCGGCCTTCGTCCGACGTAAAGATCTTTAAGTCGTGGCGAAACGTCGAGTGCAAGCGGAGCAGACCCCCTTCTTCCACGTCAACAGGGTAAAGACTGTTTCGAAATGACTGACCAAGTGCTTCACCCTGCTGCTTGCCTCGTTCTGTTACATCCCCTCCCCATTTTAATATCATGAGCACCTTTGGTCGTTCACATCCTTCGGGGGCATCTGCGAACGCAGTAGCGGCAGTCGCAAAGTTCTTGTGAGGCTTAAATTGCACCTTGCGGTTAATACCTGCAAATTTCCACCGCTCTAGCACGCGCTTCATTTGAAGCAGCTTCTCGAAACTGTCCCCACCCTCGATTTCCCACGCTGTATTCATCGAGCCGACGCCGGGGGCATACGCCTTGATGAGGCTACGCACTAGGTCTAGTAGCTCCTGAAGATCGGCAACTGACTTTACCTTCACCTCGTCGTACTTGTCTCCGCTCTGCCGCTTTTCGTAAAAAGCTACAAGATCTCTTTCCCAGACATGAGTCTTCAGTTTCTGTTTCGGTGTGCGATCGCCATGACGTACCACGGCAATGACGCAGCGTAACTCTTCGCGTTTCTCGTCAGGCAAGCTGGCACTACTAGCACTGGCTAGACTCGACTCAGACACGTCAGAGCCCGACCTCAGTCGAGGATGAGGCCATTCCGGAGTTCCGCTATCCAAGAGACTAGGCTCCGTTGCGTACTGTGGACACATTTGCAGACCCACTGAGTTAAGTGAATTCGCTCGACGTTGTCGAAAGTACCTCGACCTCAGAGCCGAAACCAGATAATTGTGCAAGATCAGCCCACAATCATCGTAATATTTCTTCGAGTTCTTCACAAAGCTCCAGCCGTTCACGTCGCAAACGTACGAGCTGCCGCGTACACGCAGGAGATCCAAGCCACACACTGTTTGATGGAACGCCAAGCACACTTTCCGTGCCATCTCCTTCTCCGTCGCGTTCAAAATCACTGGATACCGCACTTCCTTCCCAGCCGAGTCACGTACGACGCGACCGTCAAGCACTGGCGACTTGCGCGCTTCGGCGTGGCCGTAGCTCGAGCCCACTGTATACACCTTGACATCCGTCCCCTGTGTATTCAGAAACTCTTCGTAAATATACGAAGCGTCCCGTCGCACGTGATTCACATGTGGGTAGAACTCACTCGAGCGGTCGCCGACCTTTCGAAACAGCCGCTTGCTGCCTCCCCCGGCACTTGTGGGATAGTAAATGTACACGTTGTGGTCCTCGGCGTCTGCTGGCTTCTCGACGAACGGTTTGTTGATCCGCACGTTGTTAATCTCCACGTAATTGTCGTGCTCAATGAGCTCGTCTTGCTGCGCGCCCTCGGGCAGGTCGCGGTTCACGATAATGTGGCGAGGGACTTGGATGCCGTGACGCGTGAGCAGCGCGTAGACTTTACGGCGGTCAAAGAGCACATGCTGCATACTTAGCTCATTGACCAGTACAGGGCGCACTAGTCGAACGTACTCTTCGGTCTTTTGCAGGGGAAAGCCTGTCGAGTAGAAGGAAATGAGCGCGTCGCACACGGGCCACAAGTGCGGAGGGCGATGGAGGATCGTGTCGTCGTCAAACACGAGCACGTCGAACTGCCGCTTCTTCTGAAGACGGTGGAGAATCTCCTGCATGGGCTTCGACCGCGTCTTCTTCTCCATGGCACACACGCCGACGACATACTTGGACACTTGCGGCGGTGGTGAGCTCGGGAACGACAGGGACGTCGGTAGCGATGGCAGCGTCTGCGGGCGCTTCATGAATGCGGCACGGTCAGAGTGATGGTCGTTGCTTTTGTCGTCGTTGAGCTTTCCTTTCACGACAATCTGTTTTGCGGTCACAAGGGCAACGGATGCGGAAAGGCGGTCGGTCGGTCGGTCGGTAGGTTCAAAAGTCAAAGTGGTGACATGGGTGGGTGGGTGTGTGTCGTCTCTTGTTGAAATTGTGTGTGTGTTTTGCCATCATCCATCACTTTTGGGAGTTGATCCAATGAGAACGAGTCATTGAGTGAGAATCGACGGGATGCTGAGATAAAAGCTTGCAAAGACATTGATGGCAGGCTGCCATTCGCATCTGCGACAGTGCGCGGCAATAAACATGTATTTCGTGGCAAGGCTAAACTGTAGCTTGTAATAATTGACCTGCTCTTCAATATTTAGTGTAGCATGTTGAAGGAAGGGAGCTGAAATGTGATGAGAAGAAAACACGTCGAAATGAGGTCTACAGCGGAAGAATAGAGCGAGCTTACACTTTCGCATACGTGTAAAAAGGGATGTTACGGCATGTATTGTGTAGCGTTTGATACTGAGACGGAAATCCTGGACGTTGTGGATCAGCAGTTCAGGTCATAGCTGTGATTCACGTTCACCATTGCAAAATGACGAGGTTCTAGTGTGCCCTAGTCCATCCCTTCATTATATGTGCCTTTACGGCGATAAGGAAAGGAATGTTTGAATAAGCGTGAGACAGCTAGTTTCGAGCGCAAGGGTGACAATTGGGTCCTCTAGCTTTTGAGGTTGCGCACGTGTGACGACGGTGGGGGACAACACGGATGAGTAGATGAGTACTGTTCTAGTCCTATGGGCAGCTAGCACCGAGAAGACGTTAAGCTTTTTTGGTACAGTTCACCTCCTTGCATCCAACTCAACCTGGTCTTGGAAGGACGCTTCTAGCGCAGGGGTTCTAATTTACAAGATGTTGGACCGATACGCTGATACGCGAATTGGCGTTCAGGAAGGGCCTCGACAGGAACACGGATGTTTTTTCGGTATCATAAATTCCGGTAGCCAAACACGGCTAAGCACTGACGCTTGCTGTGACGGTAGCACCGGTACGATGCCAATATAGATGCAATGACCCTGATGAAAGGCCATAACCTGTCATCGGTAGCCTTTTTTTTCCCACGCTCTCTAGTTCGCAGGGCCAGCGCAACGCACTCAACGCGCCAGCCCCAAGTTTATTTATGAATGAAGAAGATTAGGACAGTGGGCGTAGTCGTGGTTACACACTGCCATCGGTGATGTTTGTTGTTCAGCAGTTAGGTAATCCTCGTTGAAGCTGCAGCTTCATCTTTGTGTTGGTGGTTCTGTTTTCAGCCAGACGCGTGATTATGATACTAAATCACTGGACACATGACACTTATCACACGTTCAACCTGGTTTTGTCTTCGCACACAGCACAAACTGCAACTACTTCACTTTGTGACCTGCATCCGTGGACTGTCACTGCCCTGCACTCACTTCTCCATCTGAATGGGTGCATTATGCTTATCTAAAGCGCTTCATGGAGATGTGGATGAGCGATTTAAGGCCACGCAGCCAATCCTTGTGCTGCGCCCAGTCTGAAGCCGTGAGAGCCACGTAGATGGTCTGGGCACTACCAAAATCGCGCCGTCCAAAGCATGCCACTATCTCGTGCAGTCGGGACACGACTTCCGGCGTCAGATCGCCAATATTGAGCTTCGTGAACATGATCTCCTTGCCTTTTTGTATCTCTTGCAACTGTTTTTGCTCCATCTGCAAATCAAATGACAAGTCAGTACCATTATTGAGTACAACACAATGTTCAAAATGTCAACATACCATTGTGAGAGGGAGAGCCTGGAGGTTGCCCACAAGGTCGTTGAACGCGTTCACAATCGGAAGATCCTGAGGACCGACATTCTCGGTGCTGCCCGGCACAACGTTCGGTGCAAAACCGCCGGCTTTCGGTGTGGCGTTTGCAACGGGTGAGAGCGAAGCTGTCGTAGCATTCCCATATTTGAGTGTCAGCTCCTTGTTGCCCACGCTACTGACGAACCCATCTCGTTGATGCGATGTCATATCAACAGACGGCTTGGCAATGCGCGACGATCCTATTGCAGCCGAAAGGGGATGCACCCCCGTACCCTGGGGAATGGATGGTGAAGCAGGGGCGGCAAGCGACGCACCAGCAGCAGCACCAAACCCCGTCCCAGGACGAGGAGCGCCACCATAAGCAGGTGACGACGCAGCAAGCATGTGGGGAGTGCCACCCGTCGATGGAGGTCCGGAGTACATCTGCTGGCGCGAACGGCCACCTGACGACGATGGGGGACCCGACACGAAACTTTGCTGGGGAGGTTGTTGGCCTGGAATGCCTGGTTGCGGCGGGTGGGCGTATCCAGGCTGTTGCGGAGGCGCCGGGTGTGGTCTCGCATGACCCGGGAACGCAGGGGCCGCAGACTGACCCGGGAACGGTGTCGGTGCCGGGTTAGGCGCATACGGAGACGGTGCAGACTGGCCTGGATAAGCTGGCTGCTGCTGCTGGTTTGGATAGTTTCCAGACTGCTGCGGTTGCGGAGGTTGACCCGGAGTACCAGGATATTGTGGCTGCTGGACAACCGGTCGGAAACTACTTGGATGACTGGGGAAAGCCGGCGTTGGTACCGACGCGTGTTGTTGCTGAGGTGGGTAAGCCGTGGCGTGGACACCACCAAAAGCACCTGGAACGGGCATCGGAGCCGGAGTGGGCGTCGGAGCAGCAGTAGCACCAAACTGGTTTCTTCCCGCCCCGTAGGCCGGTTTGTTGCCGTATCCTCGCTGTTGCTGCTGCTGCAGCGCAGGGGTTGGGTGTTGTTGTTGCTGTTGTTGTTGCTGCTGCTGCTGTTGCTGCCGCTGCTGAATTTGTGCCTGTGATTGAATCTGAACGACGTCGAACGGGAACGGAGGAGGCTGGAATCCTTGCACTGGGTACGCGTTATAAATGCGGTCCTTCAAGATCGCGCAACTGAGGTCCGGGAAGCGTGCGTATTTTGCGGCAATGTCCAAACGGCCCTCTGCAGCCATCTGATTAGCCATAGCAACGAGAACACAAGGAAGGAGGTCAAAAAGTGCAAACATTTCCCCAGAATAACTTAGACTCTGCTTGCCACGTACCAGAGAAGCATAATCGGCGAAATGCTGAGCCACTTCGGGACCCATGGATTGGTCGGGTGGGTCGGTAGCCATGCTGAACACAGATACCTTTTCAACGAGGCGGTGCAGTGCAAAATGGTGCCCGTGCACGCGAGCCTCAGCTTTGCTTGCCTCACACCACGCGTTCACGGTTTTCACAACGTTCACAGCGCACATGAAACACAGAGTTGCAGAGTGCAAATCACCAGCTGCCTCGAGGCGAGTAGCCAGCTTGTCGCAAAGTGACGGGAATTCTTCACTCTTGGCGTAAGTACTCAAAATCGCCAGAGTCTCGCGCCATTCAGTAAGGTCTGACACATCCACGAGCTCACTCAACTCATTCTTGATAACGGCCGCCACTACTCGCATCACTGGACGCGTTTGATGCGAAAAGAACGAGCGCTGAGTCTTCTCCCAGAGCTCGGGGCCGCCGCAAGAAGCAAGCAGCAACGCGTCAGCGAGCTGGTTGTAAGCCAAACAGCAGTTGACGGCCACTTCGAAGTTGCCAACCAGCAGCGCCTGCATCAACGTGCTCTCGGATTCCTCGGTATATACAGGAGTAGGGGCTGCATCCAGACGCTTACTTTTATCCTCATCCAACACAGAGGGTAGCGCAGCAGCCAGAGTGGAAACACTGGACAACGGAGACTCTGGTTTAGCTGCTGTAGTCTTGTCACCACCGTTGGGGTGAAAGCCTGATGAGAATACGTCTTCAGCTCCCATGCCAGACTAACAAGCGAACAGTACACAACAAAAGTGAGTCAGATGAATAATCCCCAAGATATTTTCCCACTACGCGACAACACGCACATCAATCCGACTACTGAGCAATGCTCCCGTTACGGGATCAATTTGCGCTTTGGGGACATGCGCCGTCGTGTCAACAGCAGGTGGAATTGCTGCTGCAGGGTTGAATTTGGCGTTCAGTTCATTAATCTTTTCTGCGTCCAACCCGAGGTGAAGCAGCAGGTGCTGGCGAGCATCCTTCTCGAAAAGAATCTTCATAAAACTCCATACACTGCGCTCTTCGCTTGTCGCGGCTGTCGCAATTTTTTGCTCGCAATAACCGCGAAAGTCTTTTGTGTCCAGCGAGCGGTCCAAAGCCTCCGCCTCAGCTACGAGTCTTGTGTCACTGATTACACGTTGCATATGAACAAGACGACGATGGTCCCCGTTGTGGCTTGTAGCTTCCTGTGGGTTAGCTATCGTCACCAGCTTTCCTCCAAATCCAAAGGATGCACCAGCTGGGCGACGCATCCACTTAGGCGGACGGCAGTCTGGGTTGCCACCACCAGCAAGGCTCCAAATTTGCACCTTGCCATCCAGCGAGCACGTCGAAGCAACAGCAGGGATCTGAGGGGACCACTGAACATTCCAACGACGCTGGCCAGCCAGAACACCACCAAAGAACTGATCCGAGCCCATTGCTGGAGCATCAGGAGCATCTGAAGGGAGTTCCGCAACCGTCTTGCGCGAGAAGAGGTCCCAAAGCAGCGTCCGATTGTCCTTACCACACGATAACAAGAGTCCTGGGTCGTTTGGGCACCACGACATCGACAACACGCCCGCTGTATGGTCATGGAATTCAGCTAACGGCGTACTGGTCGAATTCCGCAAGTCCCAAAGCTTCACAACAGGCTGCTGGTCATCTCCTGACGCAGTTGCAATCTGCAGCCCTTCGTTCGGGTTCCAAACCAAAGCTGTCGTCGCTCCCCGCGCTGGGTCACGCAGTTCACACCATGGTTTCTTCTGCTTGAGGTCCCAAATAACCACCGTGCCGTTTTGCGAGCCCGTAGCTATAATGTAAGTCACCTGAGTGTTCCACGCCACACTCGTGATCTCATTCACCTGCGTCTGCGGGGTCACGACCGGACCTCCTGGCGTGAACACACCAGGACTGGCCAGCTTCTCCAAGGACATGATAAACACTTCTCCGTCACTGCCGCCTGAAGCCAACAAGTGTGCACTGTCTTCGTGCGGATTAAACTGCAGCGCATTGACCGCGCCTTTGTGACGCGTGATGCGGCCAATCTCACAGGACATTGGCGCGTCACTGCCGGGTTCTCGATCCAGTATCAGAGCGGGATTCCAGAGCGAGACCGAGCCATCGGCCATGCCGCCAGCGATGATACCATAGGGGCACGTGTCGTGATGGCGGGGGACGTCGCGCCAGGCCAGCGACGTGAAGCGGGACGGCGTCTTGATCGCTCCGAGCGTGAGCATCGTGGGGCTAGGGTTACTGAGGTCCATCGAGACGAGCTTGAACTCGCCGCCATTGTTCTCAAAGCCGACGCCGCCGTCGCCCTTGGAGCCGAGCGCCAGGAGCTCCGGACGCCATTTCATGGGGCTCCAGGCCACGGCAGCGTTCGCTTGGATCTCTTTGAGCAGCGACATGTTTCTCTCTCGATCACCTGCGCGCGCGCGTTCGCCTTGGTCCAGTGGGATGATAGGGCACGTCCGACTGTCTGTCTGCTTGATCCGTGGGGAGGGGGAGTGACGTCATGTGGGTTTTGGAGGGGAAGCGAGGTGGCCAATCACTGATGCGAAAGAGCGAGTTTTGACCAATGATCACATGACACAGCGCTGCAAGATCCCGCAGCTCTTACTCGGCTAGATCATACGATGATGGATAGGGCTGTGGTTTCGGGATAAGGATTGGACAAAACTTTTGTTGAGAGGTCAAGCTGGAAAATCACCGCTGGACGTAGTGCAACATAAGCACTTCAATAACACGATGATCATTCGGTCCGGACTTGAGAGCGTGGCAAGGTACCGCAATCCAGCGGTATGCAGTGAGAGCACGTTCTAGAAATAGGTTTGGTACAAAGGTACAACCAAAACGCATGCACATGCTCGTTGACTGCCTACACGAAATGCATGTCGTCAGCTATGCAAGTTTGATGATTGCGAGCCCAGAGGGTGAAGGTGTCAGTGAGTGTGCGCAAGGTTAGTGCCGAGCTTTCAAACCCTATTTTATGTCCTTCGGGCTGTTCATACCGCTAGGTTTACCGCGCACGAGTCTTTCTAAGAGCATCTACAGCAGTCAGTATGACTAAACTCTCTGCATAAATAAAAAAGTGGCGATTTTGTTTACTCATGAAAGTGCGCTACAGCGCGAGATATATCTGGGGATAACTCGAGAAAACAATTTTTTGCAATCCTGCCTATGTTTTGCAGTTCTGCGACACCCGAGATTGATTTTGAGACTAAGTGTCATCGTCTCAAATTTATGAGATTGTTTTATAGGCGGAGGTTGATTGCATCTCATTGGCCCAGGCGATCGAGAAAAACGAAAAATGTGATGGAAACGACGAATTTTGAATTGAAACCAGGGGTGTAACGGGGTGAATCGTTACATTACAATTTATAAGAAATTGTTAATAGAATATAACTATAAGAGTCATATTCTCAGAATATTGTCATAAGGACAAATATTCTGCAGCACTTACGAGTAGTTCCTAATTGGTTGATATAGGCCATTATATCAACCAACGAAGACGCGCCACGACAGACGCACGCAATGAGTGGTGAGCAGATAGTTGATATGCACATTTGTATTCAGACATAGTTAGATGAGGATAGACAGTGGTTTATTAACAGATATTAACTATGCTAAACACAGTTCTACTTTTTACTCTAACCAAGTACTCGCTTCTTCTTACCGTCTTCCTCTGCACGTACGAGTGTACGTGAAGTTCCGAGGCACCGCCTTATTCTGTCATCAAAATAAGTAGCTTGTACTGTTACCAGTACAAGCTTCAGGGTGCCCCGTTACACCTGGTAGCACTTTGTAGTCCGTCCAAGGACCCCGTTCACATCTAACATGAATATGAAAGATGATGATGATGACCAAAGCTTTTACGCTACGCGTGATGGCTACTCCCATTTGAGCGATGTCGAATGGGATGCGCTTGAACGAATGGGTTCGACCATGGGCATCCATGCTGCTAGCGTCATGCTAGAGGCTCTCAATAGAGATGCCCAACATGCAACTATCACCAAGTTCATTCAAAATGTACTTGACGCTGAACGCGAGAAAGTAGCCTTGCTTCACCAACAGGGTTCTCAACAAGCAGAGTTGTTGAGGGAACAGGGTGCTCAACAGTTTGAACTGTTGAGACAGCAGCAGGCTGCTGCTGGTGGGTCGATGCACTCGCGTCGACCCGAGACTTTGAAGATTGACATCTCTAAGTATAGGGGGGTCGAAGAGGACTCCCTCTTGAAATGGTTCGTCGAATTAGACGACGCCATATAGGCGCGTCGCATCGACGACGGGGATATGCAAGTTGCATTTGCCCAGTCAAATCTGGCAGGACGTGCCAAGACTTGGGCACTGGGGCTCAAGTTGCACGACCCATATGCGTTTGGGTCGTTGGAAGTCTTCAAGTCGCGGCTCAGACAAACGTTTGAGCCGCCTAGAGCTGAGTTCAGAGCTCGAACCGAACTCTTGAAGCTCAAGCAGGGTAAGCGTGATGTGCACGCTTACGCGCAACATATACGACATCTTACGAGTTGTTTAAGTTCCAACCCGGTTGATGAACACACGTTGGTTTCGGTGTTCATGCAGGGTCTTGCGGATGGTCCCGTCAAGACTCACCTGTTCCGGCTTGAACTAGATACACTAGAACAAGCCATTTCCATTGCGGAACAGGAAGACTTCAGTCTTAGACAGGCTCGCGCCAGCTTGACATCATATCGTCCACCGAGACGATATGACAGCAGAGGTCCAGAGCCGATGAAACTCTGTTATGTAGAGAGCGAGAAGACTCGCTTTACAGACAACAAGAAGTTGCAGAAATGCAACAGATGTCAGAAGACAGGACAGTACGCTTACGAGTGTAGTGCCCCTCGTCCAGTGTATCGCAACACTGGGCGTAGTGACCGTCCACCCATGACAAAGGGGCAGGGACGCGGGTTCGCTGTTGGTGCAGAGACGCAACAACGGGATGGACCGTCAAAAAACGGACAGGATCAGTAGGTGCGGAGCACCCTACTGGTCCAGCAACGTCAAGAGAATTTGTAGGCCTCTTGATGAAGGTTGCTCCCAACACACAAACGTTGCGCGTTACTGCTCTAGATAATGAGATCTCACTCATTACCTTGAAACTCGAAGTGACAAATTAGTTTTCCCTTCGAGCTCTGGTCGATTGTGGGGCGTCCAACAATTGTGCGACGCCAATCGCTAGAAGATGGTCACTTCAAGTTTGTTGAATGTGACACACCTCCTACGAGGATGACGGTACGTCTTGAAACAGGCGCATCCATAACCGTCATGAAGCGTATAGTGAAGATTCACTATGCACTAGAAGATACCCAATGTGACGATGACTTTATCGCATTGGATTTGGATGACAAATTTGATGTCATCCTTAGAAAACCGTGGCTCAGAAGGTACAAACCACGGGTAAACTAGCAACATCGAACAGTAACGATGCCTGCCGCTTGTTCATCAGATGGCCATCTGATGAACGTTTTGGAGCGTCCACAAGCATGTGGATGTACTACGAGTGAGTGCGATGGCCTCACTTGTGGTACGGTCGTTAGTACGACTGCACAAAACCTTAGTGTACCAAACGGTTACACTTCAAAGCAAAGTTTTGGCGGCTGTGAGGAAACACAGGCTGCGCCGAAGGTCCACCACTCGAATAAGTCGAGTGGACCGGGACAAAGATGTATCCCTAGCGGGGAACATCTAGAAGAGAAACAATCGATCGCTCAGGTTAAGCAAAACGATAATCCTAGATCGACTGGAGAGTCTTTCGTAGAGGATCTCGCTGTGGTTGCGCAACCCCAGCTAGAGGAAGTTAAGGTAATAAGTCCCGATATTACAAATACGGCGGAAATAAGTTCCCCGAAACCCGCGGGAATAAGTCCCCGGGAAGCCGAAGGAATAAGTCCTTCGAGGCCTGAGGGAATAAGTCCCCAGGAAATGACAGAGACATTGAATGTCCTGGTCAATAACGGATCAAGTGTAGGCGTTTATACACTTGATCTGATTGCGCCTTCGAAGTTGACTTCGGAGATCACTCAGTTGCCAACGCTCGAACATAAAAGGTTCTTGCGTGATCTGCGTAGTGGCAAAGTCAAGCAGATCTGCGTACTCGTCGCTGACGACGAGTGTGTAGCCGACATAAGGTCAGCAACAGTGTTCACTGTGAACGAGAGAGTTCTCAGTAGTTCATCTATGGACGAGAGTGTCCTGGATGAAAAGACACGAGTTGAGCGATATGACTCCCAATCGTGGGAACCGCTCAAGACAAATACTCTCTATGAAGATTTGGTTGAATTCAAGGATGTATTTCCTGAAACTGTTCCGTGCGAATTACCGAAAGATAAAGGTATTCGACACGAGGTCGAGCTTAAACCAGGCTCGAAGTACTCTGTCATGAAGCAGTGGCCACTGCCTCGTGAACAAGTACTTGCGATCGACAAGGTCTTTGCCGATCGTTTAGCTGCGGGCCATGTGAGGGAATCAACTTCCCCACATAGCTCTCCGACCTTCTGTGTGCGAAAAGCAACAGGAGGGTGGCGGATAGTGCATGCATTTAACAAGTTGAATGCTGCAACGGTACCGGCTCAGACGCCGATACCGACGAAGGATGTCATCATTGATGGTATGTCAAAGAGTACCATCCTTTCGTCCATGGATCTGATGGATGGCTTCTATCACATCCTTACGCGAGAACGGGATATACCATATACCGCAGTGAGCACGCCTAGCGGCATGCTCTGGGAATGGCTAGTAATGCCACAAGGGCTTAGTAATGCCCCTGCCACGTTCAACAGATGTGTATCACATCTGTTGAGACCAGTACGAGAATTCGCGCCGAGTTATTTCGATGACGTATTCATCCATAGTCGAGCTATGGAAGGAAAGTCGGACGTTGAGGTTCACAGATACCACGTCCGACAGGTTCTTACAATCATGCGAAAGCACCAATTGTATGCAAACCTCAAGAAGTGTATATTTGCAGCAAGCGAAATACCACTTCTTGGGTGCATCTTTAGTAAGAACGGTGTACGTCCTGATCCCGAAAAGATCAAGGCGATCACCGACTGGCCTGTGCCGGTTGATGTCAAAGGTCTTCGAAAATTCCTTGGGCTAGCGGCGTACTTGCATAAGGATTCACGCAATTACGCCGAGATGACTGTACACCTCTCTCGTTTGTTGAAAAGAAACGAGAGGTGGTTGTGGAACGCTGAATGTCAGCGCTCCTTTGATGGTATCAAGCAGAGCTTGATACAATCCCCAGTCCTAGCAATAGCCGATCAGGACAGGCCATTTCATGTGGTCTGTGATGCCAGCGATTTCGCAATCGGCTGTGCATTAATGCAGTACGACCTAGAAGGCGTTGGACGCGTCGTCTGCTATCAGTCGCGTCAGCTGCAACCAGCTGAGCGGAACTATCCAGTGCATGACAAGGAACTCCTTGCCATGAAGTATGCACTCGCGAAGTTCAGAGTCTATCTATTAGAAGATAGACCCTTCATTGTTTACACTGACCATGCGTCATTACGCACGGCAGTGAAAAGCCCGCACCTTTCACAAAGAATGGCGCGGTGGTTGTCATTCTTTGCGGAATACAACTTTACGGTCGAGTACAAACCAGGACGACTTAATGTCGTTGCTGATGCACTCTCACGTCGTCCCGACTTTGAACCAGTCGTGAAACCCAACAGTGAGACAGTCACTGTTGCGGTTATGACGTCCTCAGTCCCATCTACAACGTTGTATGATGATGTGAGACGGGCATACGCCCAAGATGGTGAGATTGTGAAGTTGTTGACACATCTCTCTCAACCATCTCGAGAATCGTTGAAACGATTGTCGTCTGCGTATCGATCTGCATCAGATCGATACACTACTCGCAACGGGTTACTGTATTATACAGCCGTTTCTGGTGACACACCACGTGTTGTCATTCCAGATGATACTGATCTGCGTTTGCGGATCATGTTCGAGTATCACGATGCTCCTATAGGAGGACATCGTGGCCGGGAGATAAACATATCTCACGATGAGTCGAGACTTTTACTGGCCCCGCCAGTATCAGTTTGTGCGAAAGTATGATCGCGCATGAGAAGTCTGTCAGCGAGTGAAGTCAAGTCCTTCACTGCGTGCACCTTTACAGCCTCTACCGGTTCCGGCTGAGTGCTGGGAATCCATCTCAATGGATTTCGTCTTCGGGTTACCCAAAGACGCACGCGGGAATACGTGTATTCTCGTTTTTGTTGACAGATTCAGCAAAATAGTACACCTAGTGGCTGTACCAGAGTCAATCACGGCAAATGGCTGTGCTTGTGTCTTTATTGACACCATCTTCCGACTTCATGGGTTGCCCAGTGAACTCGTATCATACAGAGATCCACGATTCACTGCTGATTTCTGGCGTTCCGTGTTCAAATCACTCGGAACGCGCTTGAAGATGTCTACATCTGATCATCCAGAGTCAGATGGTCAGACGGAACGTGCCAATCGTGTCCTCGAAGAGATCTTCGAGGTAACGTACACTCCTTTAAGAGTTGGAGTGAGTTTTTGCCAATGGTAGAGTTTGCCATTAACAACTCGGTGCATGCGTCCACGACACATACACCGTTTTACGTGAATGGCTTACGCCATCCGCGTGTACCCACCTTACTAGAGTGTAACTCTGGTTTAAGGGGGGGACTCGCGCGAGCAAAAACCGATTTGGTTCACGCTCATCACGCTCTGATGAAGAGGTCATTGCGTTTGATGCCGATATCGATAACATCGATATCGAAGAAAATGATGCCAGTGAGAGTGCGGAAGCCCTCACTGAAGAAAAGGTTAATGTTGCTGCAGTGCGCTCACAGCGCACTGAAGCTAACGAGTCATCAGATGAGTTCATACTGGCTCGTGAAACGGTAGTCCGTTTTGTGCAAGACTCCATCGCCGAAGCGGTGGATAAGCAAAAGCAAAACGCTGACAAGAATGGAAGGGCAAACACTCTTTTATTTAATAAAGGTGACTTAGTCCTACTGTCTACGGTTAATCTACCAAAGCATGTAGTGACTAACTTGGGTAGCAGTAAACTACTACCCAAGTACATCGGCCCATTTCGTGTATTGCACCTCCTAGGCAATGCATACACGATCGAGTTGCCACGTAAGATGCGAACGCATCCCACGTTTTACGTTGGTCGGCTTAAGCCGTACCATCAGTACGCTGCTTCTTCCGATGAAGAACGCCCTTGCGCTCAAGCATCTCGCAGAGAGCCTTTTGCTCTCGATGGTGGGCATCGACAAGGGTTTGAAGAGCAGTTATCTAATCCCGAGACCGATCAACAATCCCACGAGCTACCCTTAGCTCGTCACGAAGAGATGTCAGAGATCTCTCGTTCTCAAGCTGAGCAAAGGCAAACTCAGCTCGATGCTTCAAGACAGTGTCCGCCATTTGGAGACGCCTGACCCGCTCATGTTCGAGATCGCCGCGTAACCCTTGCGTTACGCGATCAAAGAAGCTCTCGGGAACACACGGATCCCCATGATCGTGTGGAGAGCGTCTTTCCTCCTCCTCCACCTCCATTAGAGGACTCTCGCGGTGGCCAGCGCTATCTAGTTGAGCAGCTGTTGAACCACCGCGACGTGAACGGACGTCGGACGAGTTACCTCGTCCGGTGGCGCGGTTATCCCCCGTCCTGGGATTCTTGGGAGCCCCGCTCCCAACTAATGATTGACGTACTGGGTCTGGTTGAGCAGTACGACGCGGCACATCCTGTGCCGCAGAAGGTCCGCCGGAGAAAGTCTTCCCGGCACGGTCTTAAAGTGATTTCAGGTTGTCAATCCCTTCGTACATCTCACTAGAGATACGTACACGCCACCACGGGCTATTAGGGAGGTAAGACTCCTTAGGTGCTCGTGCAGAGCTGTTCACACAACATGGGCACGAGTCTCCCCAAGAGAGGCAGGGTAATCCTTTCTCCCTTGACAGACGATGCAGCTTGTAGCGTGCACCTGTCGGGGTTCGCTTTTCAAACTTATCACGAGCTTTGATAAGTTTGTCGTTCCAAACATCACGACCCACATCCTCGAGATTATGGATGTAGGCGTTCCACGCCTGAAGCAGGGATGGACCATCACGTTTGTGATTCACACTGTACCATCGATACTTAAAGAAAGCATCAACGACGAACTCATGTTCAGTGCGACAGTCTTTCGCACTGGGGTTAAGGTGATGGATCCTTGACGAATCGAACAACCGTGTTCGATAACGATCACTCGTCGTCGCCGACAAGTGATCCATGACAGATTTAGGAGGCATCCATGCCTTCTTTTCAGGAGCGAGATGCAAGACACTGCGATCCCGCTCTTCCTGCGACGTGCCGACAGAAGGACTGGCACCTCTCTGCGAAGTGGTGTCCATAGGAGAACCGACACCACTGTTAGCGCCCGAGTCTCGCGACCTCGAGCGCCTTCGCTTCGGCGATGGTTCATCTGATTCATCAGATGAACCAAAGATGCTACGACGCATAGCATCATCCATGCCACGCTTTGCAGGCGGCTTGGATTCGATCGCTGTTGAAACGGATCCGTCTTCCGTATCAGGAGAGTATGAGACACCGAGCTCATACTCTGTGAAGACATGAGTGTCTTCATGACCAGCGCCTGCATCACCAAGTGACACAGGCTGAGTCGCTTCAGCAACCGATGAGACATCAGTTGCTGTGGTTTCTGCTTCGGCGTCCGCACAGAGACGTGCGGACGCGCTCTCGGTGGCCTTGCTCGCGCATCGCATGGGCTTGTTAACCACGCGATGAAATGTTGGAAAGTGGACTCGGACCAACAAGTGCAAACCCTGTCCAAACTGATTTGGGACGAGTATCCATTTAGTCAATCAGTCACTAAAGTGACTAATGGTTAAGGGGGGGGTGATGTAACGGGGTGAATCGTTACATAACAATTTATAAGAAATTGTTAATAGAATATAACTATAAGAGTCATATTCTCAGAATATTGTCATAAGGACAAATATTATGCAGCACTTACGAGTAGTTCCTAATTGGTTGATATAGGCCATTATATCAACCAACGAAGACGCGCCACGACAGACGCACGCAATGAGTGGTGAGCAGATAGTTGATATGCACATTTGTATTCAGACATAGTTAGATGAGGATAGACAGTGGTTTATTAACAGACATTAACTATGCTAAACACAGTTCTACTTTTTACTCTAACCAAGTACTCGCTTCTTCTTACCGTCTTCCTCTGCACGTACCAGTGTACGTGAAGTTCCGAGGCACCGCCTTTTTCTGTCATCAGAATAAGCAGCTTGTACTGTCACCAGTACAAGCTTCAGGGTGCCCCGTTACAAGGAAGGCGTCTGGCATCCACACCCTCGTAGTAACTATTCACCCCCTCACACTTACAATCTTTAATTGGTCAATAAAAAGAAATGCCACGAGCATTCTAATTTCCGATTGGTCTAATAATAGAAGAAAAAGAGCACATTTCCACTGACAGCAAAAGCATACGAATACTCACCTAGCATGATGCTCGTGTATGCCACACGTTTGTTGATGCAGACATAGAAGCACTTGACAATCTCAAAATTGTGGATTTCTGATCGACTTTTTAGTGCACGTGCTGTAACGTGTCACCGGTCGCTTGTACTTTCAGAGTACAAGCTACTTACACTGAAAACCGATTAAGGCGGTGCTTCGAGCCTTCACGTACACGCGTCGTGCAGAGAAAGGTTTCAACTCGAGAAAAAGGTAAACGTAGAGCTGTGTTTAGTATCGTTAATCTCCTGTCAATAAATCTATTTTGGTATTCATTTGACTATATTTTAATACAAACGTGTATCGTAACCATCTGCTCTCCACTCATTGCGTTTTTTTGTCGTGGCTCGACTTTAATAATTGATATCGCTAATCTTCATTAACAATGAGCTGTGGATTACTGCTGCAAAACAACGTTATTTGTTCAGACAATTTGTGATAATATCACGTTTGTCCTAATGTAATATTTGTACTTGATATTTACCTTGTGTTAACTGTCGTGTAACGGAGGCACCGCGTAACATCACCCCCCCCACCATCATTCACATTAGTGGCCGATTGATGAATGAGTGACTTCAATGAGTGACTTAGATATAGGGAAGCAGTTGTCGGTCTTTTGCAATTATTCGTTCGTTCTCATGTATGGTTAACAACTCCATGCGGTATGCAGCCAAAGTTTATGAAAACGCAGCAATAGACTACGAATCGCTGCAGCGGATGAGGCGAAGGCCGTGAACGCAGCAGGTGAAAACTTGCCTGTTCTTCTTCTGATGCAGAATCGCGAGGTTATGCGGTGCATGGCCTCGATATCACGACCTTAAGCTAATACACTGAGGTGAGTCGGATGGCGACACCGACTCGATGAAGGCTGAAGACAGAGCCGAAAGCAGCAGCGACAGAGCCTAGCAAGTCGTTCTCGAAAAGCGCCTAAAGCCTTTCTGAGTGTCGTAACATCTTCAGATCGTCTGAAAACTCGGACGATCCGTCTCCAGGGCGTAGCCGCTCGCTTAAGAGTAAATATGGCGGTAGCAAGAGCTAGTCGAACTATGATGGAAATAATGCAGTAATGCGTCACAATCAAGATAATAATGCTGGATGTGGTTTTGTTACTTCTTTTGACACCACGCAGGAAGCCAGGGATCGCGACGAACTGCGCGTTTCTTTAGAGAAGTAGACATAATTGACTCCTCAGATAGTGTTGGGTCGCTTGTCTGACGCGGTAAGGGATCTTTATCGATTTAGGATTTATATATACAGAGGCTTTATGACCCTCACTCAGTGCGGATCTCTTTCGCACTAAGCGTAAGTTTGACATCGATGCATTTTTTAACATAGATGATACAGCGGGAACCATAAACGTGATGGTGCCTAGCTGATCCAAGCATGGAACGCATTCATCCACAATGTTGGGCAGAGATTGGGATCAGTCCCCAGAGTGCGCTCCATCTCGAGTAACCTGTATTCCACAAGTGGTTTTTGTGAAGCAAAGAACCCGAGTCGACACTTCTTCACTTGTCCGTAATAGGAAATCGCACAATTCCTCGCCGAAAATTCGCCATTGCTGCCTTTGATTTAGACGAGGTGCATGGCGAGCTTCTCTATAATGCGACGAAGTACACATCATACGAATAACTGAGAATAGACATGTTCAGCTTGTTAACCGTGACGGACTCCGACGCGAAAAATTCTTGAAATTGCTCACAGTTGTTAGCATGGCCGACTTGGTGTTGGCTGGCACTGTTACGGGGCAACCTTTCTTCGGGGTGCCACGAAACTTCACGTACGCTAGTACGTGCAGAGGAAGCAAATTACTTGATCTGATAGTTTGAGTTAAGTTAAAAGAGCACTGTATTTAAAATCGTTAAGCTATCAACATAACTTCAGTCTTTATCTAAATATTTAAAAGTACGTCGTCGTATGACGACAACCTGCGTACCAACCATTGCGCGCGTCTAGCAGCGATTGGTGGTAACCTTGGTTAAAATGTCTTTATCAACTAATCTTTGAGCAGCGCATGAATATTATCCATCTCGGATAATATTGTTAGGGAATTGTCACGCTAGACAATCTCCCTATTGACACCGTTTAATGTCAATACCGTGTAACGGGCTATCTCTTTACAACCCCCTTTTAATCATCAATCACCCGTTGATTAAATTTATCTAATTGAAACAGGGTGACCACCGTTGGATCACTCTAGAAAGGGGAGCACTTGTTGGTCACATTCCAACTCATTTGCCAGTTCATCGCAAGGTGTCAGAGTCCATGCGATGTGCTGCCGAAGCAGCTAGAAAGGCGGGGAAGAGAATACTTATTTTGCTTCAGCAGCAGAGAATCCTTCTTTTGCTTCATCAGCAGTTGGGCCTTCGCCTGCTGTCGGGATTCAGCACCAGGTGGCGCCTGTTGTGAATCGTCTACGTGGTGAGCCATCACGTGCGACAGATACACCCGCTGCGTCCGCAGCGGATGCTGTGACTCGCAATGTGGATGAGCCCGATATAGAGCTCTCATATTATGGCTAGTCTGATGATGCACCCGACTCGAAGGCGACACCTTACGCCTCCGAATTAGCCGGGTCGGACTCTACAAGATCCAGATTGACTGGCTCTGGGGAACAGGGCGGCATCAATTCCAAAATCTTCGAATCGAGCGATTTGTCTGACGATTCCTCGTCTCACGCAAGTCCATCTGACGATAGGACGCGTGGTGATGGATTTGATGCACCGATGCATCACCACGGAATAATAAATTCGAGGGATTGAGCTGTCACTGGTGTCAGTGCTCATGCTGACACCATTCAAAAGAGCAGGGACCAATATGTCCTGCGCCACGATCCTCAAGTGAAGTCTCCTTGGATGCGACCATTGAAAGGGTAAGATCGAGTGGCCGGCATGACCACCGAACAGGATCGAATCCCGTCGTCCGACTGTAATAGTGTCTGTCTTCCAAATTCCAGCACGGAAACTATCCGTGCTGAGGAAGAATTCTACACCGATGCGTTTTTCAAACATCACGGGTACAATGGCAACCGCAAGGCCTTAATGCAAGAATGAAACGACTTCATCCAAAACACCGAGTGCATTGGCCTTGAAGCATGGCTAGGTAAACTTGATGAAGCTCGCATCAGGTTTGAAAAGCGCAACCAAGCCGGTGTACGATACAAGTTGTACTGGCTGTCAAGAGGGGCATGGTTACCCTGTCTCTCATGGGGTGAATCGTGTCCAGGTTGCCTAGACATATCGAATTGTGCCCCTAGGGAGACCTACCTACCTAAAGATCCCTTCTGAAGGGCGCACATCTCTTCTGAGATGGCCGAAGGGATTGACACTTTGCAATCCCTGTAGTCACGTTCGGGGAGGTCGTTTTCCGACGACCCTTCTTCGAATGCAGCGGGTAGGTCTCTTCATACTGCTCGACGAGGCCCAAAACATTAAAAAAACAGCTGGGAACGAGGCTTCCAGCTGTACCAAGCCGGTGGATAGCCACGCCAGAGGACGAGGAAAGTTGTCCGGACGCCCTTCACGTCGCATTAGTTCAAAATAGACTCCACTAGAAAGCGTTGAACACCGCCAGAATCCACCAAAGGATGCGGTGGTGGCGGGAACTACTGATTCGGCTCGAGGGTCGGATCAGCTTGATGTTCAGGAGCTGAACCGTGTAACGGAACAGGTACACTACAACTTGGCTCATGAGCGGACTCGGCATTATGAGCTTTACCATCTTGTAAAGGATGTTTACAATTCCTTAGCGCACGATCGTTCGGACGGTCGTGCCGCGTTTGCGTTCACGCAACTTGAGAACGAACGTTCGATGCGTTCTCGTCGTAAAAATCTGGCTGCAGCTCGTCGAGACATCTCTTAGCTGCGTGAGCATGTCGCTTCGTTAGTCGCCCAGACTGGCTCGTTTAAACAGAACCACTCGAAGGTGGTCTCGGCCCTTGGCCACGAAGGCGTTCTTCGCCTCTCGAAACAGGCTCGTACTGATAGTACGGGCGGAGACGTCCAACGTAAAACGTAGGGCGCGTATGCATCCTACGAGGCAGTTCAATCGTGTATGCTTTGCCCATTCGGCGCAACACACGAAATAGACCGACATACTTAGGCAGTGATTTACTGCTGCCCACGTTTGTCACTGCGTGCTTTGGTAAATTTACTGTGGAAAGTAAAACTAAGCCTCCTTCATTAAATGAAAGAAAATTTTATCTTCCGTGTCGTCTGCATTTTTGCTCTACGTGTATATTGCATTTGCAATAGAATCTTGAACGAAGCGGACGACCGCTTCGCGAGTCAGCAGAAATTCTCTGCTGATTTATTTTTTTAACAGCAGTGCGCTTCGTGTGCACTGCTAAAAGAACGTTGTCTTCATTAGTGAGGGCGTCATCGTCCTCACTGTGGCGGTCATTGGCGATGCTGAATATACCAGCATCGTCGTCATCATCATCATCGATATCGATCGCATCGAAATCGGCATCCATGACGTCGACACCATTCTCGACGGGTGATGAGCAAGAACCAGATCGGTTTTTGTTCGAGCGAGTCCAACCCCCGTCTTGAACTAGAGTCACACTCTAAGAAAGCGGGTAAACGTGGATGGCGTAGGCCATTCTCGAAGAACGGTGTATGTGTTGTCGACGCATCCTCCGAGTTGCTGATGGCGAATTCTGCCATTGGCAAGATCTCACCTCAACTCGTAAACGAGTGGAATACTCTCGAAGTATCTCTTCTAGGACGCGGTTGACGCGTTTCGTCTAGCTATTTGTTTCTGGATGGTCACAAGTCGACATCTTTAAACGTGTTCCAAGTGAGCGGAACACGGATTGCCAAAACTCCGCTGTGAATCGAGGGTCCCTATCAGACACGAGTTCACGGGGTACCCGTCAAGTCTGAAGATAGTATCGATGAAGACGCGAGCACAGCCCTGACCTGGGCTGTGATTGACTCCGGTACAGCAACAAGATGTACCATCTTGCTGAACCGATCAACAAACACAAGAGTACTAGTGTTTCTGTGAACGTCTTTGGGAAACCCGAAGACGAAGGTCATCGATACGGACTGCCAGCACTCTGATGGAATCGGAAGAGGCTGCAAGGGTGCGCGGGATGAAGGACTAGGCTTCACCCGCTGACAAACTTTGCAAGCGCGAATGTATTTCCGCACAAACTCATACTGGCGGGGCCAGTAGAAGTCACGACTCACCATTAGGCGAGTCTTTTCTCTGCCGCGATGCCCACTTGTTGGGGCATCGTGATACTCGTACATGATGCGCAATCACAAATCATTATGAGCCGGAACGACGACACGATTTGCGTCGCCGTTGACTGCTGTATAGTAAAGCAGTCCATCAAGAACTGAATGCCGTTCGGTTAAAGAGCGGCATTGATACTTTAAGCCTTTTAAAGATTGACTGCATGGACACGCAATCCATTAACCGCAAAAGAGATTCATCTTTGTGTATGCTTTTCGCACATCGTCGAGAAGATTAGACGAAGGAACACTCACTGTTAGTGTCGCTACAGTGGGATCACCCCTACTTTTGGGTTGAGCAGTCGGCTTAAAATCGGGCCGACGCGAAAGAGCATTAGCGACGATATTAAGTCGTCCTAGTTTATACTCGACGGAGAAGTTGCACCCCGCTAAGAAAGAAAGCCACATCGCCATTCGTTGCGAGAGGTGTGGACTGTTTACTGCCGTGCGTAGCGACGCGTGGTCGGTATAAACGATGAAGGGCCTATCTCCTAAAAGGTATACCCGAAACTTGGCCAGTGCATATTTTATGGAAAGGAATTACTTGTTATGCACCGGATAATTTCGCTCAGCTGCTTGCAGCTGACGCGATTGATAACAGACCACGCGCTCAACGCCGTCTGAGTCGTACTACATTAACGCGCAGCCGATAAAAAAATCGCTGGCGTCACAGACCACATGAAATGGCCTATCCTAATCTGCAATCGCCAACACAGGCGGTTGCACCTAGCTTTTCTTGATACCTCTAAAAAAGGGCTGACACTCAGCGCTTCATGACCACCTCTCGTTGTTCTTTAGTAGACGAGAGAGATGTACGGACATCTAGGCATAGTTGCGTGAGTATTTGTGCAAATACGCTGCCAAGCCAAGTAACTTTCGAAGTCTCTTGACATCGACTGGCACAGACCAGTCGCTAGTCGCCGTGGTCTTTTCCGGATCAGGGCATACACCGTTTTTACCCACGATGCAGCCAAGAAGTGGTATTTCGTTCGCTGCGAATGTACGCTTCTTGAGGTTTGCGAACAACTTACGCTCTCGCGTTAGAGTAAGAACCTTCCGGACGTTATTCTATCAAACTCCACGTCCGTCTTCCCATCCATAGCCCGTCTATGGACGAAGACATTGTCAAAGTAGCTCGGTGCGAAGTCTCGCACCGATCGCAACAGATTCGTAAAATATCTTTTGAACGTTGCGGGGGCGTTACTTAGCCCCTGTGGCATTACTAGCCACCTTCAAAGCATACCACTGGGGGTTTTCACTGCTGTGTAAGGGATGTCCCGTTCTCGCATAAGGATTTGGTAGAAGCCACACATCAGATCCATGGACGAAAGGATGGTACTCTTTGACATACCATCAATGATGACATCCTTCGTCGGTATCGGCTTCTGAGCCGGTACCGTTGCAGCATTCAACTTGTTAAATGCATGCACTATCCGCCACCCTCCTGTTGCTTTTCGCACACAGAAGGTCGGAGAGCTATGTGGGGAAGTTGATTCCCTCACATGGCCCGCTGCTAAACGATCGGCAAAGAACTTGTCGATCGCTGTGACCTGTCCACTAGGCAGAGGCCACTGCTTCATGACTTAGCACTTCGAACCGGGTTTCAGCTTGAACTAATGCCGAGTGCCTTTGTCCTTAGGCAGCTCGCATGGCACGGATTCAAGGGAAAACATCCCTGAATTCGACCAAATCCTTAAACAAAGGATTTGTCTTTAAAGACTCCCAATATTGAGACGTGTATCGCTCCATTCGGTTCTTCTCATCGAGGACAATCTCATCCACCGATGTGCTACTGAGAACCAGTTCGTTCTCAGTAAACATTTTTGCCGACCGAATATCGGCGACGTACGCGTCCTCTGTGACGAGTACGCAGACTTGCTTGATCTTGTTACTACGCAGATCTCACAAGAACATTTTTAGATTCTAGCATTGGCAGCTTGAGCACCTCCGAAGCTGACTTTGGAGGTGTAACCACATCAAGTGTATTAGCGCCTACACTTGATCCTTCATTCACCAAGACATATACTGTCTCGGTGTTTTTTAGTAAAACACATCCGCAGGTGGTTGAGGATCGACACCCTCAACATAACTCTCTCGAGAGTTATCACTCTCAGGAACGCTGGGTTTTTCTGCCAATACGTGTTCTGACTGTGGATGTACTACCACAGTCACGTCCTCTTCAATCGGCTCTCTTTCAGTCGTTCGGGCTTGCTCTACGATCGACTCTCTGATAGTCGATCTCGCTTCAACGTGTTGTTTATCCTGAACAACACTAATCTCTCTTCTCGGATGCACCCTTCTTGGTGTGCATCCATGTTCCAGTCCACTTGATCGCTTCTAGTGGTGAACCTTCGGCGCAGCCTATGTCTCTACACAGGTGCCGGAAGCTGTTTCCACAGTGCAGTGGCCTTCTACACTGTGATCTTGTGCAGTCGTGCTAACGACCGTACCACAAGTGAGGCCATCGCACTCACTCGTAGTACATCCACATGCTTGTGGACACTCCAAGACGTTCATCAGATGGCCATCTGACGAACAAACGTCGGGCATCTTCACGGATCGATGCTGCCAGCTAACCCATGGCCGGCACTTTCTAAGCCAGGGCAGACCAAGTATGACATCAAATTTGTCATTTAAATCCAGTACGATGAAGTTATCGTACTGCTTTCCTTCTAGCGTGTAGTGGATTCCCACTACACGTTTGTTCGCTGTTACGGATGCGCCCGTAGCAAGGCACACCGTCATCCTCGTTGGAGGTAACTCTCGCTCAACATAGTTGAGCCTACTATTCTATAAAGACTGGCGTCGAATTAAACTATTCGACGCTATACAGTCAACTAGGGTGCGAAGTGACATTCCACTTGTCACTTCGATCTTCAAAGTGATTAGGGACTCCTCATCAATAGGGTCAGTAACACACCGCGACTGTGTGTCGGGAGCAATCCTCGTCAAGAGTCCTGCAAACTATATTGACGTTGCTAGGTCAGCAGATTGCTTCACCCCTACTGACCCTGACCGTTTGTGGCGGTCCGACTTGCTGTCGCGTTTTATGGACATGTTCGGACAGCGCCTTGGACCTTTCCTAGGCCAACGACGGTTATCACGTCCTGTTTTTGGACGTGATACGGTGCTTGGGACACTACACTCATGAGCGTAATGCCCGATCTTCTGACAGTGATGGCATCTTTCCAAGTGCTTGTGGCTCATAGAGCGAGATTTATCGCTCTCGACAGAGGCCGATACTAACACAGGTCCATCGGTTCGGGACCTCCGGTTTCCTGTCGTCTCGTCAGACGATAGTTTAACAAGTTAGCCTGAGACAGTCTCAGGATAACGTCATCTTGTTTCGCATACGCTATCGCCTTTTACAGCGTATAGAAGTCCCCTCGGAACATGAAGGTCTTTTTTAGTTCATCTACATGACCGTAGATGACGTTTATAAGCGTGTGCTCATTAACAGGGTTTTACGTAACGTTACTCGCAAGGTAGCGCAGGTGCTGCGCGTAAGCGTGCACGTCACGCTTACCTTACTTGAGCCTCAAGAGTGCAGAGCGTGCTCTAAACTCGGCTCTTGGCGGCTCAAACGCCTCTTTGAGCCGAGACTTTAAGGTCTATAACAACTTAACACGTTTGAGTCGTAAAGCTTAATCCCTAAGACCCAAGACTTAGCTCGTCCTGTCAAATTTGACAGGGCGAAGGTGACTTGCATCTTGTCACCCTCGATGTGACGGGCCCTTGTTGCGTCGTCTAACCCGACGAACCATCTCAAAAGGGAATCTTCATTGGTTCCCTTGTGCCTTAGGATCTCTATCTTCAAGGTTTTGGGTCGACGCGTGTACGTCGGCCCGCCCACCAACTGATGAGAGCCTTGCTGTTGTAGCTAGGCTATCTTCAGTCTTTCGACGGCAAGTTCCCCTTGTAGGAACTTGTTGATAGCAGTATGTTGCTGGTCTCTGCTTGGAGACTCCAACATACCACTGATGGCAGGTTCGCCCATGAGCGCACTCACGCAGCCGACTATCTTCCATTCTGAGTCACTCAGATGGGGGTAGCCTTCACGTGTGACGTGAAAGCTGTCATCTTCTACGTCCTTCATGTTTATGTTGGACGGACACTCAAGTAGTCGTTGGGCGGATTTTGAAGTGCTACCAGGTGTAACGGGGCACCCCAATATTTCACTTAAACAGGTCATTTGAGTAAAGGGTAAAAAGAGAACTGTATTCAATTTAGTTAAGCTATCAATGTAACTTCAGTATTTATCTAACTATATTAAATACGTCGTCGTATGACGACAACCAGCTCACCACTCATTGCGCGCGTCTAGCAGCGATTGGTGGTAACCTTGGTTAAAATGTCTTTATCAACTAATCTTTGAGCAGAGCATAAATATTATCCATCTCGGATAATATTGGTAGGGAATTGTCAGGCTAGACAATCTCCCTTTTGACACCGTTTAATGTCAATACCATGTGACGGGCTACCCCTTTACATCTACTGTCACTCACTATGGTTGCAATAATCGAGTGTGTGAACAGTGCCTGGTTTTTATCGTTCAACTATCAGCTAAAATCTCAAAATATCTATGTAACGGGGCACCCTGAAGCTTGTACTGGTAACAGTACAAGCTACTTATTCTGATGACAGAATAAGGCGGTGCCTCGGAACTTCACGTACACTGGTACGTGCAGAGGAAGACGGTAAGAAGAAGCGAGTACTTGGTTAGAGTAAAAAGTAGAACTGTGTTTAGCATAGTTAATGTCTGTTAATAAACCACTGTCTATCCTCATCTAACTATGTCTGAATACAAATGTGCATATCAACTATCTGCTCACCACTCATTGCGTGCGTCTGTCGTGGCGCGTCTTCGTTGGTTGATATAATGGCCTATATCAACCAATTAGGAACTACTCGTAAGTGCTGCATAATATTTGTCCTTTTGACAATATTCTGAGAATATGACTCTTATAGTTATATTCTATTAACAATTTCTTATAAATTGTAATGTAACGATTCACCCCGTTACGATCTAGGGGATGCGCTTTGTTTCAACTAAAAGTTCAACCAGAGATTCAATCAGAGGTCTACGAGAGGCTCAACCGATGTTTCGATTACCCCAAAAAATGCGCTTTAAGTGCCTGAGTGGTGGCAGCCGTACGGATGGACGAACACCTGAAGTACCATCCGCATTGGCCGTGAAGGCAATATAGATCCGTTCCTAAACAATAGGAAAGAAAACTGTTAATATACAACAAATTTCAAACTTTAATTTTTCCAGAAAAAAATAGCTCTGACCTTCTATTAGTTGAGATCCTCAATCTCCTTCTAAGCAATTGCCTTTTTTAATTTATGACAAAATGGCCTAAAAAGCTTAAATCACTTTTAGTATTGTACAACATCAGTCTAAATTATGATTACTTGAATCTCAAACATTAATTTCGTCCAATTGTAAACATGTTTACGCCGACAGCCGAAGCTCAGGCAATGCTGCATCCAAAGCTTCCTCATTTGAACCACTCTCGCCAAAAATTCTGATACAATGCAGCTTTTTTTGCTGTTGCTTGTGGTCGACTATCCACTGGAGAACTAAATGGTGTCCTCAGGTAGGCTAGGGCGTTCATAAAAAAGTCTTGATCTTGATGAATTCTGTGTTCAAGTAAATATCCTTGTCTGGTACAAAGGCACCCAAGTTTACAGGTCTTCCTCCGTTTTTTCAATATGAGCGAATGTCTGGCTTTTGGCGAACAGTTCGTTATCCGTATTACATTCTCGATCAGTGGGCTTCTTGATTACGAGAGCGATGGAATTCTGGGTAATCTGGACTCGGACCTTGCTTGAAGCCCAATTTGCCTTCATAATCTGGCTCATTCTAGGCCTTGTCTTATCAAATCTTGAGCTTTTGTGCATTGGTGACAGGACCCAGGACATGCTTGTATGAAATTTAGAGGGGGAAACCATTAACTTACTGATGTTTCCTTTTGCACAAGATGACCAGAAAATCGGAAGATCGGAAATTCACGCTACTCATAACCAACTCGGCTGATTTATAAACTTTGTCTTCACCAAGCCTCTGCGTTATCCGAGAAATGACTGCACATACCTAACAAAAGACTCGCACTTTATCCCCATTCCAATCCACAATCTCAACTTTACCATCACTTCAGAAATCCCGACCACCGCTAAACGACACAATCAAGCCAAAACCCACCCGTCCACCAGCCCCTTTCCACAGGATCCACCGCCTCAAATCTCTCCATCTCATTTTCCATTTCGTGTCCATTCCCGTCCAGACACCCGCAAAAACGATGCGAAGCGTCCATCTTGCGTCCGCCCTAGCGCTCGCAGTGCTGTCCACCGCAGCCTTCCCAGCTGAAGAGTCGACGCCAAGGTCCGTGCAGAATCACGCACTGCTATTGCTATTATGAACACCGCAACGAATCGGCTAACGTATGAAAGGAACCCACGTATCGATCTGCTACTGTTTGCAGCACCCTCCGTCGCCTCGTCACGCTCTCTCGCCACGGCAGTCGCGCGCCAAACGACGTCGTCAAAGTCACGTGTCCACGTAACAAGGCCAACCTGGAGGCGTACAAGGTGCCGCTCACGCAACTTACGGAGATTGGCATGAAGCAGCTGCAGGCCGTGGGTGAACACGTTCGCCACACGTACATGGCAGACGAGCCATCGCACCACGAGGCGTTCCTTTCACGCTCGCTCAATGGTGTAAACCACTCGCACTTTGAGACGTACTTTCGGGCCGACGCTGCAACGCGTTGCTCGCAGAGTGCGACGGCAGTGGGGTACGGACTCTATCCTGATGGTACTGGTCCACTGGGCTTCCCTCATCAACCTGTGCCAATCACTATGCAGCTGTTGGAGAACGAACATGCCTTTGCAGCCCCTAAGGGACCGTGTAAGACCACGGAAGAGGCAGATCTTGCAGTATATGCTCGAACGCGAGCACCTGAGCTATTTGACAAGTACCGTGATGTGCTCCAGCAGCTGGGCCAAGTCTGTGGAGTAGAGGTTGAGGATATCCCTAATGTTCCGGGTGGTGAAGACGTTGTGCTGGGTGTCAAGGACTTGGCCGATATGTTCGCCTTTGATCGCGATGAGGGGCTGCCACTTACTGAAGGGATGACGATCGAAGCGCGTCAAAAGTTGGAGCAATTGGCCTTCACGAATCTTATGGAAAGGTACTACTCGACGGACCGTAAAATCACGTATTGGGTGGGTGGGTTTGGTGATCTGCTGCTCAACACGCTTGAAGGCGGAGCTGTGCCGACGGCGCCATCGAATTCGGAGTACCGTTACTATTCGTACCATGGCCATCGTGAGCTTTTGCACGGTCTGGGCATGATGCTGGGTTGGCAGTTTCACTTTGAGGGACTACCGGAAGCTCTCAATGTGACGGCTATTCACCCGGGAACGTCCATGTTCTTTGAGTTGCGTGCACGTCAACTGACCGCCAAAGAGACGCAACAGCAGCCGGACGCGAACGAATTCTATTTTGTGCGAATGTACATGTGGTCGCCGTACACTGAGCGCGCGCAGATCAAGCTCACGAAATGCTCAGTTGCCGATTGCCCGTTGGACGAGTTTAAAGCGATTATTGTCAACCACATCGCCAAGACCGGTACCTGGGAAACTATCTGCAACTACCAAAAGCCGGCGTTGCGCTATGGCAAGCCAGTGCTTGCTCAGGAGCCTACCGTGAAGGGTAATCATGGCTTCACAGGCTCTACCTTCCTGGCTGCGATCGGTATTTTCCTAGTGATGGGGCTGGCGGTCATGGCTGTCAAAATCTACACTGCGCGCCGCCGCGGGTATACTATGATCTAAGCTTGTGGTTGAGTGCTGCTACGACAATTGATTGCGAACAACAAAGTATAGAGAACGTCGTCGGTGTGATGGCTTGACGATAGATCTACTAACCAGATTTTTCAACAACGCTTACAGCAAGCTCTGCACTACATTCTCCATTGTCTGTGAAAGCCCCTGCTACCGATACTTGCTAGTTACGCGCTGGACGGACTGCGTGGAAAACGTTAGTGATGCAAGCGTAATTCTTGGAGTTTTGCGACCAGAAGATCAACACTTGCCAGCTCCTTTGCTTTGCCTTGAATGATGCCGTTCTTACCACCACCACCCTTTCCGTCGATGAGTGGCAGCACAGACCGTCCATGAGCAGCAATGAACTCAGGAGGACCAGTGATTAGAAAGAGGCCATCCCCACGCCGCTCGCCGGCCGTGAGAACGAATACCGCATCACGCTTCGTAGCATCCAAGAGTCCCGACAATGTATGCAAGAAGGCGAGATCACCCTCATCACGATGAAAAGTGACGACGCCTTCAGTCAATCGCGACACCAGATCAGTTGCGACGAAGATTGCAATCTCTTGCTGTAGATGTTTCAGCTCTTTCGTTGCTCGCTTATGGAACTGCAACAACTTCTTTGTTCGAGATGCGTGATCTTCGGGAGCACTACTCAACAGCTTTGTCATCGCTTGCTCATTTTTCAGCCTACATATTGATGCAGACAAGAAGAGAATCACAAAGATTTAGCAAGGCGCAACGAGGTCATCTCACGCAAAGCTCTGCACTCACATCCTAGAAAACTCGAGGTTGACGCGGCCGCCAGCTACGAACCAGACGCGAGTAGCCCCGCGTGCAAACTCAGTACTAAGGATATGCAGCGATCGCAGATGGGCAAGACTTTGGACGTGTGTGCCGCAGCACGGGTTTGCGTCTAGGCCGTCAATAGTCACAATGCGCATAGCCTTGGGCATCTCTTTCGACTCGAACTTTGCAGCAATCTTTTCCCACTCGTTTGTCCCAGGTTTGGCAAATGAAGGCGTCATGGCCAAGCCTGCTACGATCGCTTCATTCACGTCACTCTCGATTCTCTGTAGCACCTCATCAGGTATCACACCTTTTGCCGTGTCAGCTCCTCCATCAGTATCCGCGATATCTCTATACACGAGCTCTACGTTGCATCGTTCTTCGCCAAGCGACCACGTCGTGGTATCGTACCCATACTTCTCTGCAATTGCACTAAGTAGATGCTGGGCCGAGTGCTGCTGCATGTGGTCAAAGCGGCGAGGCCAGTCGACAGTAACTGTCACCTCCTGGTCTTTCACAAACGGTGCCTGGTCTTCATCGTCCACAGGAACTCGGTGCAAACAGCGACCGTCCTTCACGTACACCTGATCCACCTTCACGCCATCGATCTTGCCGGTATCCCAAGGTTGTCCTCCTCCTTCGGGGAAGAGCACTGTGTAGAGCATAAAGTAAACAAGAGTGTAGTCAGCAACTAGAAGCCCTGGAAGAACGTAGTCAGACCTCACGCACCTGTGTCGTGCAGCTCAAGCTCGTAGAAGTGCTGGGACGTGGTCTTCTTCGTGGCTGGGACCACACGCTTATGACAAGCATGGACTGAAGTGCGCAGCGACCGTAGTGATGAGTCACGCTGACACGCGAGAGCCCCTGGTGGCGCAGGTGTCAGGGCCATGCCAGAGCGGATCTCTAAACTGCTGCGGTCGTCACGGTGCGGATAAAATCAAAGGCGAAACGAACGGTATGAGGAGTGTAGCCATTGGCCACAGTGTAGCCATGAGGGTAAAACCCGTTCGTCACACGTGTTTTCACTCGACTAAAGCCATAGCTGTCGCCTCGCCTCGACAGTGACAAGAGGACGAACAGGATAGACAGCTGAATGGGTGGGTGGCTTTGCACAGAGATATGTAAAAGAAAGCCGTGGAAGGAAGCATCGGACGTTAATGGCATGTTTTCTGGCTGATACAACGAGCAGCTTGTCGATGTCACGCCGCGTCGCTACTTCTTGTCCTAAGAAATGGGCTTGCAACTCAGCAGAATGCAACGTGACTCTGTTTTGTGCTATTCATGAGGAGGAGCAGCCTGCAGCGTACCGGCAAACACCGATTTAGACTTGGCTACAGCAACTAGTTTACGCCTCATCAAGTCCAAAAAGGGTAACAGACGAGCAACCTGTCAACTCACCATGTGCCATCCAGGCAGAGATCAGACAGCATTCTTGTCGGAATACGGCCCATGCGCGGCGATTGCGAAGCGGTGCGGCGCATCTTTTGGTACTGCCACTACGCACAAGCTCTGTGGGGCAATGAGTGGTACCGGAAAACGGAGATGGGCTACGTATCAACGAACGAAGCGCTTTCCGGCTGCTTGTGCTAGTTGGCGGGATCCTGTTAAATTGCCGGATCGGCATGTAGTTAACGAGGGCAGGTTCCAGGATGATGAATCCGCGGCTGAGTGAGCGTGTAGGTGATGTAGTACATCAGCACAATGGTGTACCTCACCCGTCTGTGGATGAACAGGTATACGATGAGTTTATCACGGATCAAGTCAACTAAGACAAAGCGAACATGGGGAGGCCAAAACAGCCATTCGGGAAGCGACTCTCGGTGCTTGCACTAAATTGCTCATCAAAACAAGAGGGATCTGTCTCGGTCAGGGGGTCGGACACGGAATCCACTGGGAACACCGGTGCTCATATCATGGCTCAAGGCTATCCAGAGATCTTGCACATAGTAACAACATGTAAGTAGACGATTCGGACTTCTCCAACATTCACGGTCCGGGATAGCAATCAAGAAAATGCCGAGTATGAGACAGATCAGTGATCAAAGTATCGACATGTGAAGACTTTGTGAGCAGCGCTGTAACTGTAAGCTTAGTCGCGATCCCATACAAGGTATCGAACGACCATCACAACATCCTGGATCTATTCACAATGCGCACATTTCGCTGAGATTGTGCTACATTGTATAGTTTAGCGCTTATAGCTAATGATGCGTTCATTGGCCTTGCGAAGCAATGGCTCTCGCGAGCCTTGATCCGCTCCTAGGTAAATGTGCGTTATTCACACCACGAATGCTCCAAGTGCTTCTCCTAGAGACTATAAATCCTCCTAGTGAAGGTTGGGAAAGGTTAAGTAAGCTCCACATGTTCGTCCTCGCTTGTTACCTGAAGCTCTAAACGTGTTTCAAACGAAAGCCAATGCTCGAAGAAGCTTCACGGATATCCCACGCTTACGAATAGATGCATACTAGTACAGATTACGATCACAGTTACAGGTCATGTTGAAGTACCGTTACAAAAGACAAGACTAAAATGTTGAAGTACCGTTACAAAAGACAAGGCTAAAATGTTCGCTTTTACTGAACCAAGTCAAGCCCAGACGAGCTTTGGAGCCGCGTTATTGTTACTTCAGCGGTACCAATGGGAGTATCAAAACGCCGGCAGCAGCACGCGGCGCTCGTTGCGCAGCTTGTGGCTGTCAAGGAAAAGCAGCAGCTACTCCATGAGGAATCTCTCGCATTTGCGATGGACCCTATAGCCCCCGAGAAGGCAGCCGCCCAGCGCTCCCTGCGTTCGTTGTGTCACTTGACCCCTGAAGTAACGGTACTATGTGCACAGACTGGCGCGGTCGTCGAACGTGTTGCGAACGCGAATGACGTTGCAGAGAAGATGACGCGCGATGTGCGACGTCTGGACGTGATCCAGTCGCGCTTGAGCGTGGTATTGGAGCAGTCGGCGCAGCTCCTGACGCTGCGCAACGCGTTAGCAGGCGTTCGACGTGCCATGCAGCAGCAGAGGTACCCGGAAGCTGCTACTTTCTTACAGACACTTAAGAGCATCGAGCAGCAAACGGTGCTGGACGTGGCTGATAAATTACGTGTTGACACTATGGAGAGCGATCTCAAAGGAGTTATTGAAAACGCATTTGACGATGGGCTGCGGACTGGAGACAACCGCAAGGTGCAGACATACGCGCCGCTGTTTAAAGTGGTGGGGAAAGACTACGAAGAACGTGGACTGGTGATGCTGTTGGAGCACGTGCAAAAGTCACTGGACGAGTCCATGAAGCGAGATGGCGATGTCTGTGTGGATGGCTTTAGTACACAGGAAGTACTTACTCGCCTTGCCGAGGTGTTCAATCGAGTGGCACAGGAAGTACAGCTGCATGCGACGTTGCTGTCCCAGTGTTTTGATCGAGTGCACGGTCCGAATCGCTTTGTAGTGAAGCTGTACACTTTGAGCGAGCAATCGGCTGTTGCGCTGTTAAACACATTCATGGCGCAGCGCAAATTCCACGAACGCATCACGAATGGAGGGCAGCTAGGATCACTGACTTCGGCTGTTCCTGACAGTCACGGAGTCCAAGCTGGACTAGGCGACATTAAGGATGATGGTGTAGCCGTGATGAACGAACAGCTGAATGAAATGGCACTAGTGATCCAGCACACGCAAACTTATGAGCGTTTTATGCGCTCGCAGGTGGTTCTCGAAGTCAAAGGAGGGAAAACTCATGGTGAAGCGGATGTTGGACAGGATGAGCTAATGAGTGCAGCTGATGCCGAAAACGTCCCCGTATTGCCTTCAGTCCAAGAAAGTGAGCTAGGGAAAACAGTCCAGGAGCTAGCAGGATTCTATTGTTTCTTTGAGAACGCGCTACTGAACGAAGCTGCTCAGAAAGCTTTTCAATGGGAAGAGCTTCGTTTCTCATCCGGAGACGATGGATCTCGTGGTGCTGAAAGCGATGATGCACTATCCTGCTTCCCGATTTCATCATCCATTGACGAAATCTTTTACGTAGCACGTAACTCTGGGTTGCGCGCCTTGGCGACAGGCCACGTCGACAGCGCGGCTGGAGTTCTCAACATGATCAATACGGTACTACGTGACGTTGTGGGAGATACGATGCGTAGCCGCATCCGGCACATGACGACGAACGCAAAGATGGACGTAACCGATGGAGACGCGGCTAGTTTGTTAGCTTCTTCTTCGGCGCAGTTGCGCGGTCAGATGCAGCAGCAATTTGCCAAACTTAGCAAGACCGTTGGGCCCGTCGGCGGTGCCCATAATGGCGGTGAGATGACTGGTGAAACATCAGAGCAGCGTAAGGAACACGCACCCCATGTCGTACTCAACAGTTTGGAGGTAACTTCCGGATACATCGCACAATTGAAGAGCGAGTTCCAACACGAGCTGCCTGAAGCCTTCCCCGAAGTACCGCAACACGTTATGACTTGCCTGAATGCACTCGAAGATGCGTCAGCCGAACTTCGACAGCTACTCGTAGCGTCACGAAAGAAGCTTATGAAGCTTCTGGAACCCAAGATCGCTGCATTCCTCAGCGGTTTGCTATCGCCATCTTTGTCGGCATCTTCCGCAGCCTCGGCTTTGGCGGTATCTGCTACAACTCTGTCTTCGGTACAAAGACGCCACGGCGTACAGTACGAGCTAACAGAAGCAATGTTTACAGTCAACGAGGCAAATGATCCGTTTGCACATATGCTTGTGCGCGGGCTGCACTCGCTCCTTGCCAGCTTTCAAGGAAATTTGTCGCGGAGCAATTACCGTGCTCTTGTGCAGATGATGGCCCAATACACTGCGACCCAGCTCGAATCTTGGTTCGTCAGTCGAGTGACTCGCGTAAACCAGCTCGGTGCGTTGCAGTTTGATAAAGATGTGCGTGTCATCAGTACGTTTTTTAGCGGTGAAGGTGGCGCCAGCGACGACGTACGTGAGGTGTTCGCCGCTTTGACTCAGTTCTCTGAGGTGCTGAACGTGGACAGTCCCCAGGACGTGCTGGATGTGTATGGGCGGCGATGCCGCGGCGTGGCTTGGAAGCTACCGGCTGATCAGGTGAAGGAGATGCTATCGCGTCGCGTGGAGTTTGCCGATGCAGATGTCAATCGGCTGGTCCTGATATAAGCCACCCGCCGCCGACATGGGCATTAGGGCGTATAACGAGATCCGATAGTACGAGGATCACCTACGATCGGTCCCTGTGCTAGCTGCAAACGCATTTCTCCACATACGCAGCTATTCTGCAGTACTTCAGTCGCCTATGCAGCCTCCGGTGACGATCTGACGCCAGACGCCGAACAGCGAGCAGTGCAGGCACACCGCCAAGAATGTCGGTGTCCGCACGTCCAATCTTCCATAGTAAATGGTGTGTCTGACGGCACCGGACACCAACCGCTTCGTCTTATACATGCACGCACTTTTCATCCAACGAGTCCTCTTCCCGTCATTAAGCAACGCGGAGCTGCTCCACATCCTCTCGATCGCAGCAAAATGGTCTTGACGAGCACCGCACCGGCCGTTACAAACCGTTTCCTGTCGTTTCTAAGCCTGCAAAACACAGCAAAGGCGCGTGCGTGACTGCATGCAAAAGAATCCTGACAGCACGATGTGACTGTCACTCCCGCGGCAAATCTGCGAATGGCGGGAAAGGAGCCGTCGCACCCGCGAGTTTATAAATTACCACGTAATTTTCACAACTCAGCGCTTCGGTCCGTGACCATTCGTTTCTAAACATCGACCATTTCTAACGCGCGCTCCGGGACCAGCCAAGAAAAAAAAAGCAGGTACAAGACATGCGGCAGCACTCTCTGTACGCGTCGATGCAATGCGTCGTCCACCCTACAGAGCTCGAGGCGGTCGAGCTGGTCGCACTTGAGTCGTGTCTCCGGGACGGAGGTGCCACGCTGCTGACTGACGCCAGCGCTGCTACCGGCAGCGCCGTGACACATATCGTTTGCCATCCAAAGTCCTATGAGACGTTTGTGGAGCAGCGGAACGAGCGCTTTGTGGCTCTGGTGCGGCCCGAGTGGGTCTTCCGGACGTTCTTGCTACAGCAGCTGCTCCCGTGGACCGCTTTAGCCCGAACCCGGCGCTCATCTTCTCCACGCTCGCGATTTCAGCTGGAACAATGGAGAAAGACCCGCGGAAGGTCATGAATGGACTCATTTCGCATTATGGCGGGCAGATTGTTGACCACAACGACGTCGCTCGAGGAGCGACGCATATTTTGTATCGAGACGAGAGCAGTGACGATGCTGCGATGGTGGAACCTGAAGCAGAGCAGGAGGGAGACGAGAAACTACTCCAGGTTCACTTTTCGAAAACTGATCTAGGTCGGAGTGTTGACGCCTGGCGTCAGCATTTGTCGTCGCAGTCACTAGACTCGACGTTCTCGCTGCCTAGTTGTGTTGTTGCCTACATGGGACAACATGCTGGACTGTCCAAGCAACATCATGTCAAGTATACGTGGATTGAAGATTGTGTGATGCGACAGAGTCGCGTGCTAGAAGGTCCTTTTGATCATAGACCTACTGGATCTTCTGCTGTAAATGTGGACAAGAAGAAGCGCAACTGGAAGACGCAGCCGAAAGTGCAGCTAGATGATCTGAATTTTGGTAAGTATGCACAGGTGTATCAGCATGGGAAGACGGAACTCGGCACAGAACTCTCAGTCGTTCGCAAGCTATCTAATGAGGTGGGAAATTGCAGTAAACTCATTGGGCACTCCTACTGGTGGGTACTCGTGTTATTATTGACAGAATTTTTTGCTGTTTGTAGAAACTGAAGGCGATGAAGAAAACGTTACAAGGCGCGATTGTACTCCTCGCGCAGCATATAGCTCCACTGCTACGACAAAAGCTGTCGGACATGTTGAAGACAGTGGACGCCAAGGTAGCAAATGTCCCGTTGGGTGACTCGTATCAGGAAATCGTAGGCAAAGTAGTCATGAACGCGTCGTTTATCGTTTGTCGATACCGTGGCGGATTTGAGTACAATGAAGCCGTGCGTCAAGACAAGAAAGTGGTGAGCGTGTATTGGGTTCTTGCAGGACTTGTGCAAGTGCGGAAGCCTACTTCGTTCAATGAGGCGATTCAGCGGCCAGTTCGCTCATTTGGTGGTATTCCCGGAATGCATTCTCAAGTTATCACTTTATCAGGGTACTCGAGTCAGTCCAGCCCAACACGCGAAGAATTGCAGATTGCTATCCACGCCACCGGTGCATGCTTACTTCCGGTGCTTTCCCGGACGCATTCGACGCACCTCCTATGCCACGATGCCACCGGGGAGAAGTATAAGAGAGCGCTGAGCTGGAGATTCGACAATGTCTTGAGCCACAAGGTATCCGTGCACCTTTTGTAGTTTGCCTTCGGTAGATGGATGTTGACTCTGTCGATGTGTTTACAGTGGGTTTTCGCATGCTTGTCAAAGTGGGAGCATGTTGCCGAAGATGCGTTCCGGTACAACGTCAACAAGGAGCTGTCTGGAGATACGGTCGGTACGGCATTAGATGGCGGTCCGAAGAAGAAGCCTGGCAGAAATAATAAAGTCGACGAGGCAGCACTGATCGAAACGACCGTAGGAACTACGCCTGTCGCCAGAAGTGCAAAAAAGGCGAAGAAGGCTGGTCAAGGGCGCTTTGATGTTGACGGCATTCTCACGGAGATCGACAAGGTGCCTACTCCTAGTGACAAGACGATCCCAGCTAGCAGCACGGTGACGACACCGGCGACAACCTCCAATCTGTCGAGCTCGACGCCCGGCCATTCGAAAGACGTAGCTTGCACGTTGTTCGATACACCAACAGACACAAACACTTCTCCAAAGAACAAGCGAAAATCTCGACATAAACGGTCTGACCAAGTGTTCACAAGTATGGGAGTCTCGGAAAGAGAACGTGGTGAGAAGGCTGTGGGAACTGGTGTCAAAGTCGAAGCTGCGAAGAAGTCACCGTTTGGTATCAGCACTCTGGAGACAGCGAGCACCGTTGCAGCTGATCAGGACACAGCGACAGCAATACAAGTGTCTGCAAAGAAACTCAAAACAACGAAGCGCAAGGGTGATGACGACCCGGATGGATTGGATACATTGAACAAGAGCACTGTAAAGAAGCAGAAAAAAGAGGTTGTCAGTGCTACAGTATCGGCTGGATCCTTGGCTTCAAGAAGTAGGCGTGTATTCCTCTTGACGGGCGATCGAGACCAGGCAACGATGCACACCGCGATAATCACTTCATTGGGTGCAACCGTTGGTGAGTTTGGTCGCGTATTCGACAACAACTGTACGCACATTATTTGCAGCGAACTTAAGCGGACGGAAAAGTTCATTGCTGGATGCGCAGCTGGCAAGGTGAGCGCTGAGATGGGAGTGTTTTTGGGTTTGCTGTGCCTCGTTCTAACAACAATTCTTGCTTGTACACGTTGTCGATTGCAGTGGATTGTCAAGCCATCGTATCTGGATGCTAGCGCAAAAGCCAAAGAGTTTGTTGATGAGACTGTACACGAGTGGGGGAGCCACAAATCTGACAGTAAGGATATCGATACGCGAATATGGCCAGGAGCGTGCGGGTACTGGCGCAAGAAGCGTGCAAGTGGACATCCCGGAGCATTTGCTGGTTGGCGTTTCTTTATTCACGCGAAATGCACTCCTCCGCGGGATATGTGTGAGCGGATCGTTCTCGCTGGAAACGGCTCGGTGATCCCGCTTAGCAAATCTGCCGCTGACTTTGACCGTCTAGCGAAGGAGTCGACCGCCGACGCACCTGTCGTAGCTCTCTTTTCACCCGAAGTGCCAACCCGAGACCTGTGGCTGAAGAAGCTCAAGACACACAACATTGATTGTCTGAAGGCAAACTTTCTCATTGACTACATTTCAAAGAAGCAAACACTGCCTGTCAAGCGTGCAGACTACAGGCTGTAGGGTCTTGACCCCACGCTGTATGCAGCACCACTGAATACAAGACTCAGGCGTCCATTTCAATGAGATCGGCCTCGTTCTTGTACATCTGATGACAACACACACACACACATGCAAACAGTACTTAGCAGCGTGTTTCCACGACATCAAAAGCGTCGCAGCCAAACGTGGAAAACAAAGCCAATGCTCACACTGCCAAAGCGTTCGTAGCCACCATGGAGGATGAGCACGCGGGGTTTGTGCGCAGCGCCTTCTAGCACAACCTCCATTCGAGCCTTGAACCTCTTGGCACACGACGGTCCTCGCACTTGGCTCATCATGCAGTGGAATACAACAGCGTCCTCGTCCTTGTACTTGGCCACAAGAGCATCCACGTCGTCGTCGTCCATGAAACTGTCCTCGGGAATGTTCACCGCCGAGCGAATGTGGCCTCCAACGTAGTCCGTATCGCGCACATCGATAATGACCGGTCGTTTATTAGCCGCGTCAGGGTTACGCAGGATCTCCACCAGTGCCGACGGCTGAATGTAACTCGGCGGTTCCATGTACCCGACTGGAAATGACATGATGAGGGACTGAGTGGGTCCGCCGGAATAAACAAAAATGTCGCTTACATGTCGTAGTAGCAGCTGTTTCGCAGGGAACAAAGATCGGACAACGTGATCGTTCCAGCAGTAAGGTTTGCCACACTAACTTTGGGTTTGGCCTTTTTTTTCAACAGTAGGTTCGCTCTGTCAATTCACTTGTCCGCAGCAGGTTTGATGACGTACGCCCGAAATGCTTCGAGCGCCTTGTATCGGTGCGAGATCTGGTTCTTGGTAAGCTTGTCCATCTCAGCGTACGTCTTGTCAAACCCATCAGGCTGAAACACTGGGTCCCATCCAAATGTGGTGGGACCACGAGCAGGCACGATCGTGCCGGGAGTCTGACCAATGAACACTTGCGGCTCAGAGCCCGCCGACGCATAGGCGAAAATGCACTGGGCGTACGCAGACTTGTCCTCGTAAGCAGCCAGCATGTTGTTCAGTCCATCGTGACCCGTTTTCTCGAGGAACCACTTGATGTAAGGCCCTGGTAGTCCCTTGAGCGCATTGAAACAGAGCGACGTGTCCTCTACCAATACAGCACCCTGCACCTGCTTGGTCGCAAGACGGCACTTTTCCTTGGCAATTTCAGCTGGCTCGCCTTGCAGTTCGGGCAGATCTACAGCCTGGTTACGCAGCTCAAATGGAAAGTCATTGCCCAGGATAGCGACGACCTCCTTGAGCTTGTTACTGTTGCCAGTCACGAACGTCAGCACGGGTTTGCGACTCGACATGGCGATGTCCATAGGTTGTCAAAAATGATCAAGCTCCTGTATCATCGAGCTTGATGGTGTCCTGAATGTTGCATGACATGTGGCACACACCAATCAATCCTCATTCGACCCATGGATCTTCAAGCGACGCCATCTCTCCGTCCTGAGATCACGTTGGGCACATCGCGTGGTCGTGATGAGAACGGACTCCACTGGACGAGCGCGGAAGGTCATGTCCGACTGTATCCTGCGACTGTATGCGACGTGAAGGATGCGGCTGGTGGATGCCTGACGAGTTTGTTGCCAGATCAGGCACTTTCGATTCTGAGCATTTCAAAAAAGAGGAAGTTGTGCTCGAGTGTATCTACGTGTGAGCAGTTTGCATTCCGGTGCTCGAAATGCCTTATGAAGCAGACCATTCGGTTACGCTTTTCAGAAGGGAGCTGTGGATGTTGAAAGGGTGCTTACGTGCAGGGTGAGTCAAGTCGAAACGGATGTCCAAGACAATCCAGAGCTTTTATCTCGATGAGACGCAGAAAAGTAAATCACTCATGCGTCGGATCGCAGCGGCGACTTCGAGTCAGTAACGTGACGGGCGCGTGGCGTACACAAACATGTGCTCTCGTTATGTGTGACAGCGGGTCATCGCGTGCAGAATAGGACTGCTGCTCAGCTGTTGGAGAGACTCTTGCCCGTTTCACAGCGACGGTGTCGTCCCGGCACCACAGTCATCAGCCGTCGATACGTGCAACTAGAAGCAGCACGAGGCTACAGAGTTATCCCAGCGCCGATCACAATCGACGAGGTTGCAGACTCGACGGGTAAGAGTAGAGCACAGCAGGAACAAGGTTGCGCATTGGCACTAATACGAACTGTGGGGTGCGTTTCTTGGTCATGAAGCTTGCACAAACTCCGAGCTTGACGGATCACAATTCTGATGAGACATCAAGATTCCCCGGCCGAGATCGTGTACGTGCGAGGTGCACATGTGCGGCCGCTATCTTAGACCGATAGCCATCGCTCTACCGCTTCGGTTTCGTCACCCCTGAACAAGCACGTCGCGTCACCAACTAATGCCATTACACGACACTCCACGTCGTTATGACACCTTCGTGTCGCCAAGTTTGCCGCATTTGCCTGCCATATGGGTCTTTGTCTCGAAAAGGTCGATGGTTCCTTCCGTCTCGCTACCCACCATAGTTTGACTTCGGAAACAGTGTCCATTGTCATAAACACCGATTGTCAATGCGTCCGCCTTGCTCGATACCATGCAAGCCCCGAATGCAGCACATTCACCCCCCAGCCGTCTCGCTCGACACTCACCTAGATTAGTCAGTATGCACGAAGAAGTACACCCACCAGCCGCTCCGGGTGCGTCATGGCAGTGAGCAACATCACCCTTGCGCTATTCCACTTTGTGAAGACTTGAGAAAGAACACCAATGCCTCGCTCTGTTCCACAAGTCTTGCGTGAGGGCACACGGCGCACCAGGAGGTCACAATTGTGTCCTTTACAGTATCGGTTACCCCAACTGACGAGGCTGGAAAGCAAGGGACTCACGCCACTCAGCATCCTCGTCGTCATCATCTACGATGTCGAGTGTCTTCTTGCGTTTACCATTCGACCGTTGCACCGAATAATTTTCCAAACTTGTAGCTGCCAGTGTGTCTGCGTCATCATCGAATGAGATGCGCCTTACAATCCGAGGTGTCCTGGAATTCGAGCAGCACAGTACAGACGGTCAGCTTTATGGTATAACAAGTGCCTACCGCCCGTCAAATGAGATATAACCCTCACTTATCACTTAGCCGTTCCTGCACTGCAGCCGTTCCAAACGCTTGGTCATGCTTGCGCTTCTCCAGGACCCGATGAGTCGACACCGCAGCATTGGTCACCCCTTTGTTGTCATTCAAGCGTTCATCGACGCTGTGCGGTGTTGCAGCCGTATCATTCTTGCTATGTGATTGCTTCGATGATCGCACCGTATTTCGTGGACGTTTAGCGCTATTGTAGAATTGTAGGGCTGCCGTGGAACTACCATACATGTGCGTATCAGTTGCTTCGAAAGCCTCGCAATGCTTTCGCTTTGCCACAGCTTGTCGGGCTGCTGCTGAGCCGCCAGCTGCAAACGATTCGCAAAATACCTGGAAGGCAGTGAGTGGTTCGGCTTGCTCCATCTCCTTCGTTTCCGCCTCTTCGACCGTACCCCCTTTTTCACTTTGCCGTCTTAACAGAGATGAAGTGCCAATGTGCCTTGCTTTTTCCTTTCCCACATTATCTTCCATGACATTGCCTTCGCGGAGCTGTCTTGCCATAGTAGGTAAGGCTCCGCACGCTGTCGGCTCGGCCTCATAGGTAGCAGAGCGCTCTGCCAGTTTCTCTGCTGGTGCTAACAAAGCAACTCTACCTGAACGGGACAAAGGAGCTTGCTTCGAATGTCGAGTATTGGCTTGCTGTCTTCGGCGCACTCGAATCAGTGCCTCCAATTGCGTAACGGCCTCACCAGATCCGGTATACCCGACGCGTTCGGCATCTTCTGACACCAACCGCACGGGTCTTTGTCTCGAAAAAGTCGGCGATTCCTTCCATCCCGCTCTCCTTCCATCCATAACTTGCTTCCTATCGTTCGGCTCCTTGCGACCACTCGCCGCTACCACATCACCAGCTTTTCCTTCCTCAATTGCTTCGTGAAACGAGAAGCCGCCTTGTCGAGCTGCGCGAGTCGCTCGAAAGAAATGACTCATGGCCATAGGTGAAGGACTCGACTTGTGCACCAAATCGGCAGCAAATGGTGATGAACGCTCCTTGTTCTTCGTCCATAATCTGCATCGATCTTCGTCTTCCTCTCCTACACTTTCAGTCGTCCACTCAGTTTCGTGGAAAGGTCTTGGTCCCTTCACCTCCAATGAACGCCCTGGAGTACCCAATCCGGACGACGTAACAAAAGACGGAGAAGCCGCTGCTGCTGCTAATCGTCTTTTTGTAGCACTCCTTCTCAAATAGTGCCTCTTTTCCTGCGGAGACAGACGCGGTGTCTCGGCCAGAGCCCGTTGCAGCGCTGCTACTTGTTGCTGCAGTTTCCGTCGACGCTGTCGGAAGACGCGAGGAGGCAGAGGAACTGCCGGTGTAGGCAGCACGAGCTGAGGGATCTCGAAGCGCACGCGGCGGTGGAAGACAAGCGGCACGAAGAGCTCTGCAAGCAGTACGAGGATGCCGTAGTACAGACACGAGCGGAAAAGCCACGAGTCCTCTTCCACTGGGAAGATGAACATGCTGCGGTTGCTAATCCTATTGAGCTGCTCGCGCGACACTCGCACGGATGAAGCGAATATACCGGTATTACCGCGTTTGCTGGTAACAAAAGGCGTCGGCACCGACGGACGAAAACGGTTTTCATGGTGGTAGTAGTCAGGGCTGTCCAATTATTGTCTGGCTTTTGTAGCTGTCCACGTGACACACTAGCCGCTAAGACACAAGCACATCAATCTACCGATACTTGTCCATAAACTTGACGTGGAACTTGGACGTCTTTTCGATCACCTCGTCTATAGCCTCCTCTGGCGGCAAAATCGTTGAACGAAAGTGCCACGTACCCTCCTTCTGGCCGAAACCCGAGCCTGGCACAACCACAATTCCTGTATCATCCAACATCTGTGTGCAGTAGAATGCGTCAGGCGCCATGCCTGCATCCTTGGCGGCCTCAATTGCCTTCGACGGAAGCGTGATGTTTGGGAACGTGTACATCGCACCCTCGGTCTCGTTGCACGTGACTCCCTCTAGCTCGTTGAAAGCCTTCACAAGCTTCATCGCACGGCGCTTGAGCGACCCAAGGATACCATCACGCTGCTCGGTGTACCGCTCGTACGACGCATCGCCGGGCTGTGGCGGATTTGTCATCATTCCCACCATTAGCTGACCCTCTATGTTCGAGCACAAGTTCACCGACATGAGCTTGTAAATCTGGTCTTTGACGCTCTTATCAATATTCACCAGCTCCATGTAGCCACCACGACGACCACACTCACCCGTGAAACCCTTCGATGTCGAGTGAAACGAAATGAGCTCCACGTCGTCATAAGCTTTGCCCATATCACGCAATACTTTCTTAAACGACAAAAACTTCTTGCCCTCAGCATATACGTTCTCCTGATAGACTTCATCAGCTAGAATCAAAATGTTCTCCTTCTTGCAAAACTTGATGATTGCCTCAATATTCTCTAATGCCAGACACTGACCCGTGGGATTGCCAGGATTGATCACAGCCATTGCACGCACGATCCTGCCTGCATCACGAGCTTCCTTCACAGCACGTGTCAGTTCCTTCACGTCAAGACCCCAAGTGTTCGATTCATCCAAGTAATATCCCACCAATGTACCGCCATTGATGGCGATAGCTGCCGAGTACAATGGGTACTGTGGAATAGGGGCCAAGATGGCGTCATTCTCGTTGCGTATCAAAGTCAGCAGCGAGTTCTGGACAGCAGGACTCGCGCCATCGGTGAGGTAGATGTCTTCCGGGTCAGCAGAGTGGCCGTCGCGACGCTGAAGGAAGCGTGTGACCTCCTCCCGCACGACAGCTGAGCCTTTGCTGTGTCCATAAGCACCCGTCCCGCCAGCGATGTTGTCAATGTAAAACTTGGCACGAGCAATAGCGTCCGGTTGGAAGAGCTTCTGTGCCTCGGGCTTGTCGACGAGACCCGGTACATTGACGAGCGCTAGCACCTGACGATAAAATTCAATAGGCTCTTGTTTGAGCACCTGGGGGTTCCCAATATTGCACGGAATGACCTTATCAAAGGGCAGCGATGTGTCACCCCGAGCCAGTTGACTCACGTACTCGTTCGAGCGCAGAACCAGTGCACCACGAACAGCATACTCGGCCTTGACTATATTGGGGTTGATCGTATCGACCGTTAGCACGGCGAAGCTGCGGGTCGTTGGGACGGACGACGACGACCACAGCTGCTTGAGCGCCTGACGAGCGAACATCAGCTGAGAGTGCACGGACGAAAAAGAGGGGGCTTGAGGGGCCACTGGCAGCTTGAAGAATGACGAGAGCGTGGAGGATGTGTGACGTGGAGCGGATCTTCACCACGTCAGTGAAGGGTCAAAGTACCCAATTTGGGCCTTTTTTTTGGGACCTAGGATTGTTGGCTTGTGCATGTACCGGTATGGAGCAGATAAGATCACAGGTGCGAAAATAGACGCCTATTTTGTCGTGATAATTGATGTCATTGTAAAGCGTTGATTGGTGAGCGAGGAGACACGACTGCTGTGAGGGGTTACGTGAGGAATCGAACGGAGCAGTAATCTTATTGGGCAAGTCGCGTGATATACAGGCACATGTGACTCCTACTTACTGATAGTATTTCAATGTAGAATGCGCTTTGCAGTACCGGTATTCACGTAGTTCTCTATTCGTAATCGTCCACGCACTGGTGCCAACGTTACACTGTACTGCTGCTGGCATTGGTACAAGATGCACTGATCATATCCTTCAGTATGCAAAAATCAAGTTGATCCTCGTTCGGAGACAGTGACGTCGTCGCTTGGAGAACGGTAGAACTGCGCGTTGGGTAATTACTTTCACTAATGACCGCACGTTCGACACGCAACGCCTGACACGTTCATCACTTGGCCAACGTCGCTTTATGATTCGACTAATTAATGACCAGGAACGTCGTAGCCAAAGTGTTCAAATGATTCCACTCCCAAGAGTCTTATCCGACTCCTATCAGGTGTGATGCATAGCAATGCGCCTAATCCGAGGACTTGGCGCCCTTGATGTGACCTTCGCGGGCCGAGTTGGGCTGGCGCGTCAGACACAGCACACGCTCCCACGTGCGGCCAAACGGGTCCATGCAACGCGGCGAATTGCGCGTAATGGCCTCGATGGGGAAGTATACGACACGGTTGGCACTAAGACCAACTGTAAAACCAGTGTAACCGGCCATGGCACCATGCACAGCATTCTGGCCCAGGAGCATGCAGTATAGACTGTCAGCGGCGTTGGCGGATACTGAACGGATCATGTACGAGGGATCAATGTACTTGACAGTACATTCCTTGCCCTTCTTGGCAAAATGCTCCTGGATCCGATCCTTCATGAAAGCGCCGATAGGCGGCAGCTTCTTATTGCCACCAGCATCGGCTTCAACCGAAGTGCCCAGTAGCTCTTCACCGGCGCCCTCAGCGACAACGACCACACCGTGGCCTTGCTCCTCCACAACATGCTCGAGGTGGTCCAAGCAGCTGCGCGGACCGTCCAGCTCGATCGGGATCTCCGGAACCAGACACAGGTTGACATCGCCGCTAGAAAGCGACGCGTGAGCAGCAATAAAACCGGCGCTACGTCCCATTAGCTTGACGACACCGATACCGTTGGGCACGCAACGAGCCTCTGTACTGGCTGAACGAATGGCCCGCTGCGCCTCTTCCACGGCCGTGTTGAAGCCGAAGCTGCGGTCGAGAAGGTCCACGTCGTTATCGATGGTCTTGGGTACACCGGCGACCGCGATCGCCAGCTTGCGGCGACGACACTCCTCCGAAATCTTGTTTGCAGCACGATGAGTCCCATCGCCACCAATCACGTACAGCTGTGAAACGCCATGCGTGGTCAGGAAGTTGATGATCTTGTCTTGATCAAAGCCTCCACGGTTGGAACCAAGAATAGTGCCACCGTGGTGATGAATGTTAGCCACAGACTTGGGAGTAAGCATGATAGGAGCCTCCTTCTGGTCTAGTGATTTCCAGTTGTGAAAGCCAGCAAAGCCCATGCGGATACCATAGATCTCACGCACGCCGTACAGGTTCCACAGAGCAAGGGTGATGTCGCGCACTACATTGTTCAGCCCAGGACATAGACCGCCACAGGTCACAATGGCTGCCTTGACCGTGGAAGGATCGAAGAACGTGCAGGCGCGTGGACCTGCTCGCACATAGGCGCGTGACACCGGCACTTGCTTGCTATTACGGCGAATATCGCCTAGAATCACGTCCGAGTCGCCCATAATCTTGTTGTATGTGCTCTTGTGTCCTGCACTGTCGTCATCGAGCGTGTCAAGCTTGCGGCGGTTGCACATTTGCTTGTCTTGCTCTGGTAGCCATTGGCGGAGATGGGGCACGGGCAGGAGGTACGTCTGCGCAATGCTGACGCCGTGGACTACCACCATCTCACCAAACCCCTTGGGGTGCTTACCTGCAAAGGGCGCATTCTTGTGTGCATCCAGAAACGAGGAGGCTGACGAGTCCATGGACTCGCGGCGGGGGGTGGCGTGGCTCCCGGTAGTACTCATTTGGACGAGCTCTTTTGCGTTATGACGTGTTTACGTCGACTATGAAGGGGTCACGAATTCGAATGGATAGTAATCTGATGGGGATATAAAAGAGCAGCGGGGTACTGCCGTTGGCGTTAGAGTGCGATAAATCAGCACAAGTCTTTCGTGGTACCAATCTTTGGAAAACGCCGAAGTTATTTATGCGCGCCCATTAACTTTGCGACAAGACGAACGACTCGGAGGTTTACAGTTGCCTCCATTGTATAGACACGACATGCGAAGAAAGAGCGGGAAAATGCCCAGTGTTCTCTTTCCTCCACTGATCAGCAGTCAAGGCAGGGGCAACTTGACGTCGTTGTTTGCATTGGATAGTTGCGTGAAGGCGCAGAAAATGAAGCCAGCTGGCGTCAACACGGCACCGATCTCACGCACCATCGCCAATACCCCGCGGACTGAGACCTCTTCACTGAAAAAGCGCAATCGTTTTTGAAACTGAGCGACCACGACTCGCGCTGTACTGCTATTACCGCTTCCACTAGCCTCGATTGAACGTGGCAGCGACTGATGAGATATCAACGCAATGTCAAGCGTAGCAAATGACACGACGCGACATAGAGAAGTATAAATGCTTTCTATAGTGTAACTATGTGCAGAAAAATGCCACCTTGAACGTGCACCTGCAGCTTCTGTGTTGGTGGTGGACAGTCAGCTTTGATGCAAGTAAGTTCAGCGTCGTGTAAAACTGAATTTATCGTGTGCTTCATGTGGTGCGTTTTACGATGTTATTGCTAGCTAATACCGCTGCTACTGCTATATACATCCGTGTCATATTATAATGATGAAAGATGACGTGGCTAGTGGTATTCGCATCTTACCATTTTTGATCTTGTACGGATTGGAGAGTGGCTGCTCGATGCCATAAGTCGCGCGGTTCCGTAAGTTCCACAACGAGTATCGATTGCTTGTAAAGAGCAAATGTGATTTAACTATACGTCGTAGTATTCGGCATGTGGGAGGTAATTGATTGCTAGTTTTAGATGGATGAGCTTGCTCTCGTCGGTCATCTTTCACTGGGATGGAAAGGCTTCGCGAGATGGTGTTGTGAAGCAACTACCGATTGCTAAGTTTGAGCGCAACATGCGCTTACTAGTAGCCAGGTACGTGACACTGAACGATAAAGTGCCTGACACAAGGAAGCCATATATCTACATATTGATATATGAATACAAATACCTATATTTATAATTTGGAAGATAAGAACTTTATCACTGTATTATGTTTTGACCTGTGCTGGTATCAGTGTAGACCGTGCGCTAAGACCAAGTGATACACGACTTTTGCTGGACGCTGCTACAGGAAGAGCAAAATACTGTAGAAGTACAGTACTCTTCCTGTGGTATCGATCGGCGGCTGGTACCATGAAGTGCGTCTAAAGGGAAAGCCCAATGCTATGACGCTATAATTCTAACATAAAATGCAAAAATCCAGGCATTCACGTGTGGGGCACTCCGTTCCATTGGCTAGTTTCAGCTCAATGATCTGTTTTTGCCTTTGTTAATATTCACACTCAGTTGCGAAGAGAATACACGCGCCCGTGCAGTAAGAGAAGTACCTTTTGATTGAAGAGTTGTTATGTCCAGTACAATTCTGTTGCTGCTGCTGCAAATTTGATTTTGTGCTGCATCTTTAGTCCAAAGCTGTTGTTGCTGCTGCTGATTTGTTTTTTGTGACGTAGGTGCAGTGCAGTCTGACGCTGTTGTTGCTGCTTCTAATTTGTTTCTGTATCTCATGTAAAGTCTATGGCCGGAAACGAGGAGATTGAAGGACGATTGAAGAGAAGTAATCACTGAACTTAAGAATAAATCTGCTGCGTATCATTAGTGTACAAACGCATGCGAGCTGAAAAAATTGGTGACTGAATTTTAAACGTTAAACATAGACATGCATGCATGTCCGTACGTGCTTGATGAATATAAATCGGAGGTACTATCAAAGTCTGATACAATGTTCAATATGTTTTGTTATTTTGGTGGGAGGGATCGGTGATAGCGTCATTTGCAAGAAATGCATTGTACGACAAAATCCTTTCGCGTAAAGATCATTCTCAGTGAGCAACGTGCATATGCTTTATAACTAAGCTGGTACCGTGTGACGTAGTATTGCGTTGCGAAGAAGTTCACATGCACTTGCCTCTGCAAGTTTTCCGGACTTCATCACTTGTTCCTTAACTTTTTCGCCTTTTTACCAAGATTGTACCCCTCCTCCAGGACTAGCTTTATATAGAAGACGGTCTTTCTCGAGTTAGACACCTACTGCTGAGAAGCCCCACACATCCAAATTCACGGTGCGCGAGTGTACCATTCATACCACACCGTCAAGAGGCTAGCCGCCGCTTTTTTTCTTCGTTTGTTCTTAACGTATGTATTTTCACCCACATCCATAGGACGTTCACGTGAATGAATTGCAGAAAATGTGTCAACATCGCCTTCTTAAGGCTTCTTTGAATCGGATTCGACTGATGAGATTCGATCTTCCCAGCGCTTATTCCCGATAAGTCCGCTAATTACAGCCGCTTGGAACTTGATAATCGCTTGATTTTTTGTGCTGCTTTAAGTTATAGTCATTGCTATAAAAATTCATTTCTTTATTTCACGTGCTACACTTCGTTTAGTTGCATCGACCATATCATTGTATCTGCTAATTGACATCCCGCAGTGATCGCGCATTCCTCCAGGCGCTTGACTGCTGGAGCACATGTATTTAAAAATTTTAATTTTGTGGGTAGTTGTAACGGAGCACCCTGAAGCTTGTACTGGTAACAGTACAAGCTACTTATTCTGATGACAGAATTAGGCGGTGCCTCGTAACTTCACGTACACTCGTTCGTGCAGAGGAAGACGGTAAGAAGAAGCGAGTACTTGGTTAAAGTAAAAAGTAGAACTGTATTTATAATAGTTAATGTCTGCAATAAATCACTATTTATCTTCATCTAATTATGTCTAAATACAAATGTGTAAATCAATCATCTGCTCACCACTCATTGCGTGCGTCTATCGTGGCGCGTCTTCGTTGGTTGATATAATGGCCTATATCAACCAATTAGGAACTACTCGTAAGTGCTACAGAATATTTGTCCTTATGACAATATTCTGAGAATATCACTCTTATAGTTATATTCTATTAACAATTTCTTATAAATTGTTATGTAACGATTCACCCCATTACATCACCCCCCCTTAACCATCAGTCACTTTAGTGACCGATTGACTAAATGGATACTCGTCCCAAATCATTTGGGACAGGGTTTGCACTTGTTGGTCCGAGTCCACTTTCCAACATCTCATCGCATGGCTAACAAGCCCATGCGATGCGCGAGCAAGGCCGCCGAGAGCGCGTCTGCACGTCTCTGTGCGGATGCCGAAGCAGAAACAACAGCAACTGATGTCTCATCGGTTGCTGAAGCGACCCAGCCTGTGTCACTTGGTGATGCAGGCGCTGGTCATGAAGACACTCGTGTCTTCACAGAGTACGAGCTCGGTGTCTCGTACTCTCCTGATACGGATGACGGATCCGTATCGACGGCGATTGAATCTAAGCCGCCTGCCAAGCGTGGCATGGACGATGCTTTGCGTCGCAGCATCTTTGGTTCATCTGATGAATCAGATGAACCATCGCCGAAGCGAAGGCGCTCGAGGTTGCAAGACTCGGGCGCTAACAGTGGTGTCGGTTCTCCTATGGACACCACTTCGCAACGAGGTGCCAGTACTTCTGTCGGCACGTCGCAGGAAGAGCGGGACCGCAATGTCTTGCGTCTCGCTCCCGAGAAGAAGGCATGGATGCCTCCAAAATCCGTCATGGATCACTTGTCGGCGACGACGAGTGATCGTTATCGAACACGATTGTTCGATTCGTCAAGGATCCATCACCTTGACCCCAGCGCGAAAAACTATCGCGCTGAAAACGAATTCTTCATCGATGCTTTCTTTAGACATCGATGGTACAGTGGGAATCACAAACGTGATGGTCCCTCACTACTTCAGGCGTGGAACGCCTACATCCATAACCTCGAGGATGTAGGTCGTGACGCTTGGAACGACAAACTTATCAAAGCTCGTGATAAGTTTGAAAAGCGAACCCCGACAGGTGCACGCTACAAGCTGCATCGTCTGTCAAGGGAGAAAGGATTACCCTGCCTCTCTTGGGGAGACTCGTGCCCATGTTGTGTGAACAACTCTGCACGAGCACCTAAGGAGGCTTACCTCCTTACCAGCCCGTGGTGGCGCGTACGTGTCTCTACTGAGATGTACGAAGGGATTGACAACCTGAAATCACTTTACGACCGTGCCGGGAAGACTTTCTCCGGCGGTCCTTCTGCGGCACAGGATGTGCCGCGTCGTACTGCTCAACCAGACCCAGTACGTCGATCATCAGTTGGGAGCGGGGCTCCCAAGAATCCCAGGACGGGGGATAGCCGCGCCACCGGACGAGATAACTCGTCCGACGTCCGTTCACGTCGCGGTGGTTCAACAGCTGCTCAACTAGATAGCGCTGGCCACCGCGAGAGTCCTCTAATGGAGGTGGAGGAGGAGGAAAGACGCTCTCCACACGATCATGGGGATCCGTGTGTTCCCGAGAGCTTCTTTGATCGCGTAACGCAAGGGTTACGCGACGATCTCGAACATGAGCGGAATAGGCGTCTACAAATGGCGGACACTGCCTCGAAGCATCGAGCTGAGTTTGCCTTTGCTCAGCTTGAGAACGAGAGATCTCTGACATCTCTTCGTGACGAGCTAAGGGTAGCTCGTGGGATTGCTGATCGGTCTCGGGATAAGATAGCTGCTCTTCAGACCCTTGTTGATGCCCACCATCGGGAGCACAAGGCTCTCTGCGAGATGCTTGAGCGCAAGGGCGTTCTTCATCGGAAGAAGCAGCGTACTGGTGGTACGGCTTAAGCCGACCAACGTAAAACGTGGGATGCGTTCGCATCTTACGTGGTAACTCGATCGTGTATGCATTGCCTAGGCGGTGCAATACACGAAATGGGCCGATGTACTTGGGTAGTAGTTTACTGCTACCCAAGTTAGTCACTACATGCTTTGGTAGATTAACCGTAGACAGTAGGACTAAGTCACCTTTATTAAATAAAAGAGTGTTTGCCCTTCCATTCTTGTCAGCGTTTTGCTTTGCTTATCCACCGCTTCGGCGATGGAGTCTTGCACAAAACGGACTACCGTTTCACGAGCCAGTATGAACTCATCTGATGACTCGTTAGCTTCAGTGCGCTGTGAGCGCACTGCGGCAACATCAACCTTTTCTTCAGTGAGGGCTTCCGCAATCTCACTGGCATCATCTTCTTCGATATCGATGTTATCGATATCGGCATCAAACGCAATGACTTCTTCGTCAGAGTGTGATGAGCGTGAACCAAATCGGTTTTTGCTCGCGCGATTCCCTCCCCCCTTAAACCAGAGTTACACTCTAGTAAGGTGGGTACACGCGGATGGCGCGAGCCACTCACGTAAAACGGTGTATGTGTCGTGGACGCATGCACCGAGCTGCTGATGGCAAACTCTACCATTGGCAAAAACTCACTCCAACTCTTAAAGGAGTGTACGTATCCTCGAAGTATCTCTTCAAGGACACGATTGGCACGTCCCGTCTGACCATCTGACTCTGGATGATCAGATGTTGACATCTTTAAGCGCGTTCCGAGTGATTTGAACACGGAACGACAGAAATCAGCAGTGAATCGTGGATCTCTGTCTGATACGAGTTCACGGGGCAACCCATGAAGTTGGAAGATGGTGTCAATAAAGACACAAGCACAGCCACTTGTCGTGATTGTCTCTGGTACAGCCACAAGGTGTACCATTTTGCTGAATCTGTCAACAAATACGAGAATACCCGTATTCCCGCGTGCGTCTTTGGGTAACCCGAAGACGAAATCCATTGAGATGGATTCCCAGCACTCAGCCGGAACCGGTAGAGGCTGTAAAGGTGCACGCAGTGAAGGACTTGACTTCACTCGTTGACAGATTTCGCATGCGCGAACATACTTTCGCACAAACTGATACTGGCGGGGCCAGTAAAAGTCTCGACTCACCGTGAGATATGTTTTCTCTCGGCCACGATGTCCTCCTATAGGAGCATCGTGATACTCGAACATGATCCGCAAACGCAGATCAGTATCATCTGGAATGACAACACGTGGTGTGTCACCAGAAACGGCTGTATAATACTGTAAACCGTTACGAGTAGTGTATCGATCTGATGCAGATCGATACGCAGACGACAATCGTTTCAACGATTCTCGAGATGGTTGGGAGAGATGTGTCAACAACTTCACTATCTCACCATCTTGGGCGTATGCCCGCCTCACATCATCGTACAACGTTGTAGATGGGACTGTGGACGTCATAACCGCAACAGTGACTGTCTCACTGTTAGGTTTCGCGACTGTTTCAAAGTCGGGACGACGTGAGAGTGCATCAGCGAGGACATTAAGTCGTCCTGGTTTGTACTCGACCGTAAAGTCGTATTCTGCAAAGAATGACAACCACCGCGCCATTCGTTGTGAAAGGTGCGGGCTGTTCACTGCCGTGAGTAATGACGCATGGTCAGTGTAAACAATGAAGGGTCTATCTCCTAATAGATAGACTCTGAACTTCGCGAATGCATACTTCATGGCAAGGAGTTCCTCGTCATGCACTGGATAGTTCCGCTCAGCTGGTTGCAGCTGACGCGACTGATAGCAGACGACGCGTTCAACGCCTTCTAGGTCGTACTGCATTAATGCACAGCCGATTGCGAAATCGCTGGCATCACAGACCACATGAAAAGGTCTGTCCTGATCGGCTATTGCTAGGACTGGGGATTGTATCAAGCTCTGCTTGATACCATCAAAGGAGCGCTGACATTCAGCGTTCCATAACCACCTCTCGTTCTTTTTCAACAAACGAGAGAGGTGCGCAGTCATCTCGGCGTTATTGCGTGAATACTCATGCAAATACGCCGCTAGCCCAAGGAATTTTCGAAGACCTTTGACATCGACCGGCACAGGCCAGTCGGTGATCGCCTTGATCTTTTCGGGATCAGGACGTACACCGTTCTTACCAACGATGCTCCCAAGAAGTGGTATTTCGCTTGCGGCAAATATACACTTCTTGATGTTTGCATACAATTGATGCTTTCGAATGATTGTAAGAACCTGTCGGACGTGGTACCTGTGAACCTCAACGTCCGACTTTCCATCCATAGCTCGACTATGGATGAATACGTCATCGAAATAACTCGGCGCGAATTCTCATACTGGTCTCAACAGATGTGATACACATCTGTTGAACGTGGCAGGGGCATTACTGAGCCCTTGTGGCATTACTAGCCATTCCCAGAGCATGCCGCTAGGCGTGCTCACTGCGGTATAGGGTATATCCCGTTCTCGCATAAGGATTTGATAGAAGCCATCCATCAAATCCATGGACGAAAAGATGGTACTCTTTGACATACCATCAATGATTACGTCCTTCCTCGGTATCGGCGTCTGAGCCGGTACCGTTGCAGCGTTCAATTTGTTGAACGCGTGCACTATCCGCCACCCTCCTGTTTCTTTTCGCACACAGAAGGTCGGAGAGCTATGTGGGGAAGTTGATTCCCTCACATGGTCCGCTGCTAAACGATCGGCAAAGAACTTGTCGATCGCAAGTACTTGTTCACGAGGCAGTGGCCACTGCTTCATGACACAGTACTTTGAGCCTGGTTTAAGCTCGACTTCGTGTCGAATACCTTTATCCTTCGGTAATTCGCACGGAACAGTTTCAGGGAATACATCCTTGAATTCAACCAAATCTTCATAGAGAGGATTTGTCTTGAGCGATTCCCATGATTGGGAGTCATATCGCTCAATTCGTGTCTTTTCATCTAGGACACTCTCGTCCATAGATGAACTACTGAGAACTCTCTCGTTCTCAGTAAACACTGTTGCTGACCTTATGTCGGCTACACACTCGTCGTCAGCGACGAGAACGCAGATCTGCTTGACTTTGCCACTACGCAGATCACGCAAGAACCTTTTGTGTTCGAGCGTTGGCAACTGAGTGATCTCCGAAGTTAACTTCGGAGGCGCAATCAGATCAAGTGTATAAGCGCCTACACTTGATCCGTCTTTGACTAGGACATTCAATGTCTCTGTCATTTCCTGGGGACTTATTCCCTCAGGCTTCGAAGGACTTATTCCTTCGTCTTCCAGGGGACTTATTCCCGCGGGTTTCGGGGAACTTATTTCCGCCGTATTTGTAATCTTGGGACTTATTCCCTTAACTTCCTCAAGCTGGGGTTGCGCAACCACAGCGAGATCCTCTACGAAAGACTATCCACTCGATCTAGGATTATCGTTTCGCTTAACCTGAGCGATCGATTGTTTCTCTTCTAGATGTTCCCCGCTAGGGATACATCTTTGTCCCAGTCCACCCGACTTATTCGAGTGGTGGACCTTCGGCGCAGCCTGTGTTTCCTCACAGCCGCCGGAACTTTGCTCCGAAGTGTAACCGTTTGGTACACTAAGGTTTTGTGCAGTCGTACTAACGACCGTACCACAAGTGAGGCCATCTCACTCACTCGTAATACATCCACACGCTTGTTAACGCTCCAAAACGTTCATCAGATGTCCATCTGATGAACAAGCGGCAGGCATCGTTACTGTTCGATGTTGCCAGTTTACCCGTGGTTCGTACCTTTTGAGCCATGGTATTCCAAGGATGACATCAAATTTGTCATCCAAATCCAATACGATAAAGTCATCGTCATATTGGGTATCTTCTAGCGTTAGTGGATCTTCACTATACGCTTCATGACGGTTACGAATGCGCCTGTCGCAAGACGTACCGTCATCCTCGTAGGAGGTGTGTAACATTCACTGAACTTAAAGTGACCATTTTCTAGCGATTGGCGTCGCACAAAATTGTTGGACGCCCCACAATCGACTAGAGCTCAAAGGGACAACTTATTCGTCACTTCGAGTTTCAAGGTAATGAGTGAGACCTCATTACCTAGAGCAGCAACGCACAACGTTTGTGTGTTGGGAGCAACCTTCATCAAGAGGCCTACAAATTCTCTTGACGTTGCTGGACCAGTAGGGTGCTCCGCACCTACTGATCCTGTCCGTTTTTTGACGGTCCATCCCGTTGTTGCGTCTTTGCACCAACAGCGGACCCTCGTCCCTGCCCCTTTCTCATGGGTGCACGGTCACTACGCCCAGTGTCGCGAGACACTGGACGAGAGGCACTACACTCATAAGCGTATTGTCCTGTCTTTTGACATCTGTTGCATCTCTGCAACTTCTTGTAGTCTGTAGAGCGAGCCTTCTCGCTCTCTACATAACAGAGTTCCATCGGCTCTGGACCTCCGTTGTCATATCGTCTCGGTTGACGATATGATGTCGAGCTGGCGCGAGCCTGTCTCAGACTGAAGTCTTCCTGCTCCGCAATGTAAATGGCTTGTTCTAGTGAATCTAGTTCAAGCCGGAACAGGTGAGTCTTGACGGGACCATCCGCAAGACCCTGCATGAACACCGAAACCAACGTGTGTTCATCCACCGGATTGGAACTTATACAACTCGTGAGATGTCGTATATGTTGCGCGTAAGCGTGCACATCACGCTTACCCTGTTTGAGCTTCAAGAGTTCGGTTCGAGCTCTGAACTCAGCTCTAGGCGGTTCAAACGTTTGTCTGAGCCGCGACTTGAAGACTTCCAACGACCCAAACGCATATGGGTCGTGCAACTTGAGCCCCAGTGCCCAAGTCTTGGCACGTCCTGCCAGATTTGACTGGGCAAATGCAACTTGCATATCCCCGTCGTCGATGCGACGCGCCCTTATGGCGTCATCCAATTCGACGAACCGTCTCAAGAGGGAGTCCTCTTCGACCCCCCTATACTTGGAGATGTCAATCTTCAAAGTCTCGGGTCGACGCGAGTGTATCGACTTACCAGCAGCAGCATGCTGCTGTCTCAACAGTTCAAACTGTTGAGCACCCTGTTCTCTCAACAACTCTGCTTGTTGAGAACCTTGTTGGTGAAGCAAGGCTACTTTCTCGCGCTCTGCGTCAAGTTCATTTTGAATGAACTTGGCGACAGTAGCATGTTGGGCATCTCTATTGAGAGCCTCTAGCATGACGCTAACAGCATGGATGCCCATGGTCGAACCCATTCGTTCAACCGCATCCCATTCGACATCGCTCAAATGGGAGTAGCCGTCACGCGTAGCGTGAAATCTTTGGTCGTCTTCATCATCCAACATATTCATGTTAGATGTGAGCGTGGTCCTTGGACGGACTACGAATTGCTACCAGGTGTAACGGGGCACCCTGAAGCTTGTACTGGTGACAGTACAAGCTTCAGGGTGCCCCGTTACAGTAGTGGAGGATCAAGTGTGCTGCAAAGTAGTCGAGGACACGTTGGTCAACGTTAAATCTGCTATCATTGGGGTTGCTGCCTGTACTGAACATGAGCGCATGAACCTTAAGAAAACTTTGATAGAGAGGTGGTGTCGAAGACAGATAGGTCGTATACATGTACATTTCGTTCGCACCCCATTAAAAAAAACCTGCGCGTTCGTCTGGCCTATGTTAGTGTTGTTAAAGACGTAAAAAATGCCTTGTTCGTAGTTTTTAGATTCCAAGCGCCTCAGTCGTAAATCCATTGCGCACTCAGCTGAGATTTGCCATCCGCATGTTGGGTTTCCCCACGCCTATACGAGTGTGACGTCAGATCGCTTTCCACACCTGCCATTTTTGCCGGATTCTTCACAATTCAATTTTAACTAAGATTTAAAAGGGCCCCTGGATCGCGAGTCTTTGCGGGTCCAGAAGTCGTTTTTTAATAATTTCCGTCAGCGTGGCATCCACCTTCAAGAAGCTCCACCAGCGGAATTGATGCGATACTCGCTGGATCTGAAACGTCAATCTTGGTGGTTAGTTGTGGTAGCAATGAAAGCATGGGGTAGACTGCTTGAGAAGAGCCACAGCAATGGCGTGAACTGAACATGTTGAGAATGTCTCTTTGTCAGGGAATTAGGAAAGACCTTGTTTTTCGGGTGTCTTGACGCGGGATAGCCGAACGTGTGATCAGGACATGATCACACGCAAGCTCTACGAAGCAAACTGGAGCTACATGTCCAAGCGGTGATTCGACGTGGTTCCAGCCGACAATAACCGAGAAAACGACTAGCGCATTTCGAACTTACAACGTCGGTGACAACGTCATGGTACGAGTACCGAAGCAGTTCTGCGTGAAGACTCGTCCAGTAGCCAATGAACCATTCACCATCACGGACGTCCACGATAGCGGCACGATCACGATCGACAAACGATCGACCACGCAGCAAGTAAGCATCCAACGCGTTTTCCGTGTTTGCACACAAGTTTATGGGGGGGGAGAATGACATGACTGAGACGTCATCTCCGTTTCAACCTGGTCCGACTAGTTGTCAGCTTTTTGCATATCATTACCAGCCAGACCAAGTTCAGCCAGTATGAACCCACGCGCATGGGAAGTAGTACACAGCGAGCGCTCACGACACACAGATCAGCGGTAGAGAGTATCTGCAGAGCGCCATGCGCTATCGCTAGCATATAATTCATTCTCACTTTTGCCACACACACCCCAGAGTTGCCTTTCAACTTTGGGCCGATCGGTCCCTCTGCCAGCCAAGGGCCTGTCATTTTGAACAGTACATTGCTGGCGCTAATGGACAGACCTTTCTTGAGAACCAGCGACAGCTCAGAAGCCCGGCCAAAGATATGCCACATTAGGCACACAAGTGCAGCGTCGTGGTAGTCCTTCGATCTCGTGGCAGTCATGTAGAGGTAATTCGTAAGCAATAGAAAATCACCTCTTGTGCACGATTCAGCTTTTTACGAGTACCCCCCTTTACTCCCTCGACACGCAGTGTCTCCCCAGAGTGCGCACCATCTCGAGTAACCTGTATCCAGCAAGTGGTATTTGTGAAGCAAAGAACCCGAGTCGCCACTTCTTCACTTGTCTGTAATAGGAAATCACAGAGTTTTCGCCAAAAATTCGCCAATGGTGCCCTTGATGTAACGGGGCACCCTGAAGCTTGTACTGGTGACAGTACAAGCTACTTATTCTGATGACAGAATTAGGCGGTGCCTCGTAACTTCACGTACACTCGTACGTGCAGAGGAAGACGGTAAGAAGAAGCGAGTACTTGGTTAAAGTAAAAAGTAGAACTGTATTTATAATAGTTAATGTCTGCAATAAAACACTATTTATCTTCATCTAACTATGTCTAAATACAAATGTGTAAATCAATCATCTGCTCACCACTCATTGCGTGCGTCTATCGTGGCGCGTCTTCGTTGGTTGATATAATGGCCTATATCAACCAATTAGGAACTACTCGTAAGTGCTACAGAATATTTGTCCTTATGACAATATTCTGAGAATATCACTCTTATAGTTATATTCTATTAACAATTTCTTATAAATTGTTATGTAACGATTCACCCCATTACATCACCCCCCCCTTAACCATCAGTCACTTTAGTGACCGATTGACTAAATGGATACTCGTCCCAAATCATTTGGGACAGGGTTTGCACTTGTTGGTCCGAGTCCACTTTCCAACATCTCATCGCATGGCTAACAAGCCCATGCGATGCGCGAGCAAGGCCGCCGAGAGCGCGTCCGCACGTCTCTGTGCGGATGCCGAAGCAGAAACAACAGCAACTGATGTCTCATCGGTTGCTGAAGCGACCCAGCCTGTTTCACTTGGTGATGCAGGCGCTGGTCATGAAGGCACTCGTGTCTTCACAGAGTACGAGCTCGGTGTCTCGTACTCTCCTGATACGGATGACGGATCCGTATCGACGGCGATTGAATCTAAGCCGCCTGCCAAGCGTGGCATGGACGATGCTTTGCGTCGCAGCATCTTTGGTTCATCTGATGAATCAGATGAACCATCGCCGAAGCGAAGGCGCTCGAGGTTGCAAGACTCGGGCGCTAACAGTGGTGTCGGTTCTCCTATGGACACCACTTCGCAACGAGGTGCCAGTACTTCTGTCGGCACGTCGCAGGAAGAGCGGGACCGCAATGTCTTGCGTCTCGCTCCCGAGAAGAAGGCATGGATGCCTCCAAAATCCGTCATGGATCACTTGTCGGCGACGACGAGTGATCGTTATCGAACACGATTGTTCGATTCGTCAAGGATCCATCACCTTGACCCCAGCGCGAAAAACTATCGCGCTGAAAACGAATTCTTCATCGATGCTTTCTTTAGACATCGATGGTACAGTGGGAATCACAAACGTGATGGTCCCTCACTACTTCAGGCGTGGAACGCCTACATCCATAACCTCGAGGATGTAGGTCGTGACGCTTGGAACGACAAACTTATCAAAGCTCGTGATAAGTTTGAAAAGCGAACCCCGACAGGTGCACGCTACAAGCTGCATCGTCTGTCAAGGGAGAAAGGATTACCCTGCCTCTCTTGGGGAGACTCGTGTCCATGTTGTGTGAACAACTCTGCACGAGCACCTAAGGAGGCTTACCTCCTTACCAGCCCGTGGTGGCGCGTACGTGTCTCTACTGAGATGTACGAAGGGATTGACAACCTGAAATCCCTTTACGACCGTGCCGGGAAGACTTTCTCCGGCGGTCCTTCTGCGGCACAGGATGTGCCGCGTCGTACTGCTCAACCAGACCCAGTACGTCGATCATTAGTTGGGAGCGGGGCTCCCAAGAATCCCAGGACGGGGGATAGCCGCGCCACCGGACGAGATAACTCGTCCGACGTCCGTTCACGTCGCGGTGGTTCAACAGCTGCTCAACTAGATAGCGCTGGCCACCGCGAGAGTCCTCTAATGGAGGTGGAGGAGGAGGAAAGACGCTCTCCACACGATCATGTGGATCGGTGTGTTCCCGAGAGCTTCTTTGATCGCGTAACGCAAGGGTTACGCGACGATCTCGAACATGAGCGGAATAGGCGTCTCCAAATGGCGGACACTGCCTCGAAGCATCGAGCTGAGTTTGCCTTTGCTCAGCTTGAGAACGAGAGATCTCTGACATCTCTTCGTGACGAGCTAAGAGTAGCTCGTGGGATTGCTGATCGGTCTCGGGATGAGATAGCTGCTCTTCAGACCCTTGTTGATGCCCACCATCGGGAGCACAAGGCTCTCTGCGAGATGCTTGAGCGCAAGGGCGTTCTTCATCGGAAGAAGCAGCGTACTGATGGTACGGCTTAAGCCGACCAACGTAAAACGTGGGATGCGTTCGCATCTTACGTGGTAACTCGATCGTGTATGCATTGCCTAGGCGGTGCAATACACGAAATGGGCCGATGTACTTGGGTAGTAGTTTACTGCTACCCAAGTTAGTCACTACATGCTTTGGTAGATTAACCGTAGACAGTAGGACTAAGTCACCTTTATTAAATAAAAGAGAGTTTGCCCTTCCATTCTTGTCAGCGTTTTGCTTTGCTTATCCACCGCTTCGGCGATGGAGTCTTGCACAAAACGGACTACCGTTTCACGAGCCAGTATGAACTCATCTGATGACTCGTTAGCTTCAGTGCGCTGTGAGCGCACTGCGGCAACATCAACCTTTTCTTCAGTGAGGGCTTCCGCAATCTCACTGGCATCATCTTCTTCGATATCGATGTTATCGATATCGGCATCAAACGCAATGACTTCTTCGTCAGAGCGTGATGAGCAAGAAACCAAATCGGTTTTTGCTCGCGCGATTCCCTCCCCCCCTTAAACCAGAGTTACACTCTAGTAAGTTGAGTACACGCGGATGGCGCGAGCCACTCACGTAAAACGGTGTATGTGTCGTGGACGCATGCACCGAGTTGCTGATGGCAAACTCTACCATTGGCAAAAACTCACTCCAACTCTTAAAGGAGTGTACGTATCCTCGAAGTATCTCTTCAAGGACACGATTGGCACGTCCCGTCTGACCATCTGACTCTGGATGATCAGATGTTGACATCTTCAAGCGCGTTCCGAGTGATTTTAACACGGAACGACAGAAATCAGCAGTGAATCGTGGATCTCTGTCTGATACGAGTTCACGGGGCAACCCATGAAGTTGGAAGATGGTGTCAATAAAGACACAAGCACAGCCACTTGTCGTGCTTGTCTCTAGTACAGCCACAAGGTGTACCATTTTGCTGAATCTGTCAGCAAATACGAGAATACCCGTATTCCCGCGTGCGTCTTTGGGTAACCCGAAGACGAAATCCATTGAGATGGATTCCCAGCACTCAGCCGGAAACGGTAGAGGCTGTAAAGGTGCACGCAGTGAAGGACTTGACTTCACTCGTTGACAGACTTCGCATGCGCGAACATGCTTTCGCACAAACTGATACTGGCGGGGCCAGTAAAAGTCTCGACTCACCGTGAGATATGTTTTCTCTCGGCCACGATGTCCTCCTATAGGAGCATCGTGATACTCGAACATGATCCGCAAACGCAGATCAGTATCATCTGGAATGACAACACGTGGTGTGTCACCAGAAACGGCTGTATAATACTGTAAACCGTTACGAGTAGTGTATCGATCTGATGCAGATCGATACGCAGACGACAATCGTTTCAACGATTCTCGAGATGGTTGGGAGAGATGTGTCAACAACTTCACTATCTCACCATCTTGGGCGTATGCCCGCCTCACATCATCGTACAACGTTGTAGATGGGACTGAGGACGTTATAACCGCAACAGTGACTGTCTCACTGTTAGGTTTCGCGACTGTTTCAAAGTCGGGACGACGTGAGAGTGCATCAGCGAGGACATTAAGTCGTCCTGGTTTGTACTCGACCGCAAAGTCGTATTCTGCAAAGAATGACAACCACCGCGCCATTCGTTGTGAGAGGTGCGGGCTGTTCACTGCCGTGCGTAATGACGCATGGTCAGTGTAAACAATAAAGGGTCTATCTCCTAATAGATAGACTCTGAACTTCGCGAGTGCATACTTCATGGCAAGGAGTTCTTCGTCATGCACTGGATAGTTCCGCTCAGCTGGTTGCAGCTGACGCGACTGATAGCAGACGACGCGTTCAACGCCTTCTAGGTCGTACTGCATTAATGCACAGCCGATTGCGAAATCGCTGGCATCACAGACCACATGAAAAGGTCTGTCCTGATCGGCTATTGCTAGGACTGGGGATTGTATCAAGCTCTGCTTGATACCATCAAAGGAGCGCTGACATTCAGCGTTCCATAACCACCTCTCGTTCTTTTTCAACAAACGAGAGAGGTGCGCAGTCATCTCGGCGTTATTGCGTGAATACTCATGCAAATACGCCGCTAGCCCAAGGAATTTTCGAAGACCTTTGACATCGACCGGCACAGGCCAGTCGGTGATCGCCTTGATCTTTTCGGGATCAGGACGTACACCGTTCTTACCAACGATGCTCCCAAGAAGTGGTATTTCGCTTGCGGCAAATATACACTTCTTGATGTTTGCATACAATTGATGCTTTCGAATGATTGTAAGAACCTGTCGGACGTGGTACCTGTGAACCTCAACGTCCGACTTTCCATCCATAGCTCGACTATGGATGAATACGTCATCGAAATAACTCGGCGCGAATTCTCATACTGGTCTCAACAGATGTGATACACATCTGTTGAACGTGGCAGGGGCATTACTGAGCCCTTGTGGCATTACTAGCCATTCCCAGAGCATGCCGCTAGGCGTGCTCACTGCGGTATAGGGTATATCCCGTTCTCGCATAAGGATTTGATAGAAGCCATCCATCAAATCCATGGACGAAAAGATGGTACTCTTTGACATACCATCAATGATTACGTCCTTCCTCGGTATCGGCGTCTGAGCCGGTACCGTTGCAGCATTCAATTTGTTGAACGCGTGCACTATCCGCCACCCTCCTGTTTCTTTTCGCACACAGAAGGTCGGAGAGCTATGTGGGGAAGTTGATTCCCTCACATGGTCCGCTGCTAAACGATCGGCAAAGAACTTGTCGATCGCAAGTACTTGTTCACGAGGCAGTGGCCACTGCTTCATGACACAGTACTTTGAGCCCGGTTTAAGCTCGACTTCGTGTCGAATACCTTTATCCTTCGGTAATTCGCACGGAACAGTTTCAGGGAATACATCCTTGAATTCAACCAAATCTTCATAGAGAGGATTTGTCTTGAGCGATTCCCATGATTGGGAGTCATATCGCTCAATTCGTGTCTTTTCATCTAGGACACTCTCGTCCATAGATGAACTACTGAGAACTCTCTCGTTCTCAGTAAACACTGTTGCTGACCTTATGTCGGCTACACACTCGTCGTCAGCGACGAGAACGCAGATCTGCTTGACTTTGCCACTACGCAGATCACGCAAGAACCTTTTGTGTTCGAGCGTTGGCAACTGAGTGATCTCCGAAGTTAACTTCGGAGGCGCAATCAGATCAAGTGTATAAGCGCCTACACTTGATCCGTCTTTGACTAGGACATTCAATGTCTCTGTCATTTCCTGGGGACTTATTCCCTCAGGCTTCGAAGGACTTATTCCTTCGTCTTCCAGGGGACTTATTCCCGCGGGTTTCGGGGAACTTATTTCCGCCGTATTTGTAATCTTGGGACTTATTCCCTTAACTTCCTCAAGCTGGGGTTGCGCAACCACAGCGAGATCCTCTACGAAAGACTATCCACTCGATCTAGGATTATCGTTTCGCTTAACCTGAGCGATCGATTGTTTCTCTTCTAGATGTTCCCCGCTAGGGATACATCTTTGTCCCAGTCCACCCGACTTATTCGAGTGGTGGACCTTCGGCGCAGCCTGTGTTTCCTCACAGCCGCCGGAACTTTGCTCCGAAGTGTAACCGTTTGGTACACTAAGGTTTTGTGCAGTCGTACTAACGACCGTACCACAAGTGAGGCCATCTCACTCACTCGTAATACATCCACACGCTTGTTAACGCTCCAAAACGCTCATCAGATGGCCATCTGATGAACAAGCGGCAGGCATCGTTACTGTCCGATGTTGCCAGTTTACCCGTGGTTCGTACCTTTTGAGCCACGGTATTCCAAGGATGACATCAAATTTGTCATCCAAATCCAATACGATAAAGTCATCGTCATATTGGGTATCTTCTAGCGTTAGTGGATCTTCACTATACGCTTCATGACGGTTACGGATGCGCCTGTCGCAAGACGTACCGTCATCCTCGTAGGAGGTGTGTAACATTCACTGAACTTAAAGTGACCATTTTCTAGCGATTGGCGTCGCACAAAATTGTTGGACGCCCCACAATCGACTAGAGCTCGAAGGGACAACTTATTCGTCACTTCGAGTTTCAAGGTAATGAGTGAGACCTCATTACCTAGAGCAGCAACGCACAACGTTTGTGTGTTGGGAGCAACCTTCATCAAGAGGCCTACAAATTCTCTTGACGTTGCCGGACCAGTAGGGTGCTCCGCACCTACTGATCCTGTCCGTTTTTTGACGGTCCATCCCGTTGTTGCGTCTTTGCACCAACAGCGGACCCTCGTCCCTGCCCCTTTCTCATGGGTGCACGGTCACTACGCCCAGTGTCGCGAGACACTGGACGAGAGGCACTACACTCATAAGCGTATTGTCCTGTCTTTTGACATCTGTTGCATCTCTGCAACTTCTTGTAGCCTGTAGAGCGAGCCTTCTCGCTCTCTACATAACAGAGTTCCATCGGCTCTGGACCTCCGTTGTCATATCGTCTCGGTTGACGATATGATGTCGAGCTGGCGCGAGCCTGTCTCAGACTGAAGTCTTCCTGCTCCGCAATGGAAATGGCTTGTTCTAGTGAATCTAGTTCAAGCCGGAACAGGTGAGTCTTGACGGGACCATCCGCAAGACCCTGCATGAACACCGAAACCAACGTGTGTTCATCCACCGGATTGGAACTTATACAGCTCGTGAGATGTCGTATATGTTGAGCGTAAGCGTGCACATCACGCTTACCCTGTTTGAGCTTCAAGAGTTCGGTTCGAGCTCTGAACTCAGCTCTAGGCGGTTCAAACGTTTGTCTGAGCCGCGACTTGAAGACTTCCAACGACCCAAACGCATATGGGTCGTGCAACTTGAGCCCCAGTGCCCAAGTCTTGGCACGTCCTGCCAGATTTGACTGGGCAAATGCAACTTGCATATCCCCGTCGTCGATGCGACGCGCCCTTATGGCGTCATCCAATTCGACGAACCGTCTCAAGAGGGAGTCCTCTTCGACTCCTTCATACTTGGAGATGTCAATCTTCAAGGTCTCGGGTTGACGCGAGTACATCGACCCGCCAGCAGCAGCCTGCTGCTGTCTCAAAAGCTCAAACTGTTGAGCACCCTGTTCTCTCAACAACTCTGCTTGTTGAGAACCTTGTTGGTGAAGCAAGGCTACTTTCTCGCGTTCAGCGTCAAGTTCATTTCGAATGAACTTGTCGATAGTAGCATGTTGGGCATCTCTATTGAGAGCCTCTAGCATGACGCTAACAGCATGGATGCCCATGGTCGAACCCATTCGTTCAACCGCATCCCATTCGACATCGCTCAAATGGGAGTAGCCGTCACGTGTAGCGTGAAAGCTTTGGTCATCTTCATCATCCAACATATTCATGTTGGATGTGAACGCGGTCCTTGGACGGACTACAAAGTGCTACCAGGTGTAACGGGGCACCCTGAAGCTTGTACTGGTGACAGTACAAGCTACTTATTCTGATGAAAGAATTAGGCGGTGCCTCGTAACTTCACGTACGCTCGTACGTGAAGAGGAAGACGGTAAGAAGAAGCGAGTACTTGGTTAAAGTAAAAAGTAGAACTGTATTTATAATAGTTAATGTCTGCAATAAAACACTATTTATCTTCATCTAACTATGTCTAAATACAAATGTGTAAATCAGTTATCTGCTCATCACTCATTGCGTGCGTCTGTCGTGGCGCGTCTTCGTTGGTTGATATAATGGCCTATATCAACCAATTAGGAACTACTCGTAGGCGCTACAGAATATTTGTCCTTATGACAATATTCAGAGAATATCACTCTTATAGTTATATTCTATTAACAATTTCTTATAAATTGTTATGTAACGATTCACCCCTTTACACTTGATATAGGCGAGGTGCACGACAAGCTTCTCCATTCCTGCGACGAAGTACACACCATACGGGTCACTGAGAATAGACATGTTCAGCTGTCCCCCGTGATGGAATCCGACGCGAGATAATCTTAAAATTGTTCACAGTTATGGACATGGCCGACTTGGTGTTGGCTGGCACCAACGACTGAACGCTCATGTTCCTGTGCTGTCTTGTTATTGAAGTGCACAAGCGTGTGTAAAACTGATATTCAGTTTGCCGCAGTTGTGACTAAGCATTTGTATGCTAGTCTGACATGCTAAAACACAAGCCTAATGATCATGTCATCGCGGAATTAACTTTGAATCTGTTTATCGCTACTATGTAAATTCAATAACTTATACAGTTAATAAAATAGAGAGGTGCTCTATTTTATCGGATTTTATTACAAATATGCAACTCAGTGTGCCTTGGACTTGGCATTTGTATGGAGATCACACATTTTTCCATCCTCATTCCGACAAAATGTGTTGGAATGATGATGGAATGAGATTGTCCTACCCTATCAGTCTGATTCGCTGAAACAGCTAAATGATGAATCACACATTGGCCATAATTATATAAAAATTCACCTGCTTTTAGTGCACGATCATAGACCAATGGGAGATCGCTTATAAATCTACGATCGCATACTGAGAGCGGGTAAATTTGTGCTTGTCGGAATAGTGATCAAATTCGCTCACACAAAAGGCAAGGGAATCGACTGTAAGCAAGTGGATTTTTGCCACTGACCAGTCGAAAATTTCATTGTAAGCTGAGTTGGATTTTCCATCGTCCGAAACAGCAGTGAAAGCCCAAATTTGGGACAACATCATCGGGATTATCGTGTGCACATGAACTTTACACAATATTCGATCAAAGTGACAAGCATGGCACAAGTGACGGCTTATGTTGACTTGTGCACGCGTCTGTCGCGTTTCGTGCAGCTCCAGCCAAGTGCCGATCTCAACAAAGAGCTGCAGATGGTCATGGAAGACTTGGTGAAGCTATATGAACACTTGGGTTCATCTCCGCTTACTGATAAAGTGCCAATCGATGCACCACTCGTGGGTCTCGCAGCGATGGATGATTTGGTGATGCACTCACTGCACAGACTGCTGGGCTCTTTTATACGAAATTCACACTCGCTAGTGCTTCAGGAGATCTCTTTTGGAGTTTTTGCTCGCGTGGTTCGACGCTGCAAGCCTCGGATGGTAAGCGATCGTCCTGGACAAGTGCAGCGGCACCTGACCTTCGTGCAGACCTGCGTGTTGTATCTGCCGTCACCGCCAGAAGCTGCTCTGGATAAGGATGAAATCGGATTCGATCCCGTGACTCTTTCCTCTCAGTCGGAGGAGCTGAGACTTGCTATTCTGCAGAGTCTATGGGAGCTGTTGAAGGAACCAGAGAAAGAGAAGCAGATAGTGCAACTTCAAGTGGACGAACAGCTCTTCTTTGCATACGCAGTGGCATCCTTGTTGCATGTCGCTCAAACCGGTCGATGCAGAGAGGTTGCGTTGAAAGCTATCGAAGTGCTGAAGTGTGTCTTCTTGTTCGTTCGCGACCCGCCCACATTGCGGCAATACTTGCCTGGTGTCGTTGCTGGATTGTGGAAAAGTGCAAACGCACCGCATCAAGCGTCGAAGGTGATCGTTGCGGCGTTGCAGTGTCTTTCCCTGGTTCTAGATATGTGCATTAGTGATGGACTTTTGCCAGGAGGCAGAAAGCAAAAGCAGGAGCAAAGATTTACACTCGAAGCAATCCGACATTCTGTTAGCAAGAATGGCACGGAAAAGGAAATTACGACAAAAACAAGTGACTCAGTCAACGTGCGGTCAAGTGAAGACGAGAAATGGATAGAGGAAGCTGCCACGAACATGGACATGTTGTTCACACGAATGTTCGCCGCGAGTGCCACGGCTTTTGCCGCAGATGGCACCAAGACAGGACTACCGCGCTCTTCCTGGCGAGTGCGCTGTGCACTTGCGCAACTTTGCGGTACTGTGATGCTCCAGTGTCGACGTGGGCTCCGCGTTTCCTTCTTTCGATGTTATGACGAGCTTCTGGTTCTTCGCGGTGACGTGATTCCGGAGGTTTCTCAGGAAGCCGATAAGGTGCTCCAAAAGCTACACACGTCGTCTTTGTCGTTGGAAGAGCGATTACAAGTGCTACCAGAGATGGCTGATCGTTTCCAAATGCTGCTTTCTACGCTTGTGCTGAAGGTTGCTACAGAACATGAAGCCACAAAGATGCACTTTGTGCGCACACTTCGGGGATACGTGGAATTTCTTGGATCCAGTCTCACCCCGTATCTTGACGCATCTATGGAAAGCATTTATACTTCCCTATGTCGCGTCGTGTCATTTGCTACGCTTGACATTGCGTTGATATCTCATCAGTCGCTGCCAACTTTGACCGAGGCTAGTGGAAGCAGTAATAGTAGTACAGCGCGAGTCGTGGTCGCTCAGTTTCAAAAACGATTGCGCTTTTTCAATGAAGAGGTCTCAGTCCGCGAGGTATTGGCGATGGTGCGTGAGATCGGTGCCGTGTTGACGCCAGCTGGCTTTATTGACTGCGCCTTTACGCTACTATCCGATGCAAGCGTGGTGTCTACGCAAGCCAGTGAAGTTGTGCTGGTTTTAAACGAATTCTTACGGGCATACTGCCCAAACAAGGAAAATAAGGTTCATTCGGATCATCGAGTGATAGATGTTCATCTTACCGGACGCATTCTAGAGGACTTACTGGCGCTGAATGCATGGGATGAGCATTCTTCGCAAGCCTCGAACTGTGCTTCCAGTAAAGTACTTGTGTCTCAACGTGCGTTTATGGTGGAGTGCGTTGGCGTATGTGCGGAAATTCTCGGCGTCGAGTTCAAAGTGTTTTTACTCCATGTTCTTTACCCATTGGTCGAGCAACTTGGATCACGCAGCGTCGAAGTAGAGCGTGCAGCGCTGGTTGCGTTGGAGAAAGTGTATTTTTTCACCGGCTATGAGTCTCTTGAGGCTCTTTTCCAAGTCAATATGGACTACTTTGTGGACGCGCTATGTGCTCGGCTTGAGCAATTGGATACTTATCCTATGACCGCATTTGTCGTTGACGCTCTGCTGAAGCACACGCGATTGGCATCCTTGCCTTTAGTAGATGAGGTGGCAACGTCGTTGCTTCGGAGTGTTGATGTGTATCAAGACTCGTCTCACATCGGCGGTTTGCTGCGTGCACTGAAGGCTCTACTTGGTAGCATTGCGCGTGACGTCCGAGAAGTCGAAGATGACGCAGTGCATACACTTGGTGATGAAGACCTGGAAGAACCAGCGGCGTCTCGGTCGCTTCTGGACGACTTTGTCCATGAACTGAAGGTGTTAGAAAATTGCGGTATTGGCATTCTAACTGAGGATGCCGACAAAGAGGTGGAGCCCGGTCTTGAGAAAAAGGACCTTGTGAGTGTGAAAGCTGCTCTGCCCTTGGAGTACGATGATATTCAATCTGAGCGCAAGGATGGCGATCACGATAATGAGGCAGATAATACAGCCGTATCAGGCCACGGCACTCTGGTCATCGATATCGTCGATCGGTGTGGTTATTTTCTCGTGGAATCGGATCCGATCGCTTGCTGTTTGGTTTTGTCCTTGATTGATGAAGGTGTGCGATTTCTTTCGAGATACCGAAAACAGTTATGGCCTCTTATTACACGCATGTGGCCCGAGTTGCTGTCCCGACTACGAGTGGATAACCGTGCTATCGTCACTAGCACGGTGCGTGTCATCACCACCGTGGCAGAAGCAGCAGGCGATTTCGTGGGAACCTACTTTGTTGAGAAGGTGTGGCCAATTCTTCGATCACAACTTCAGTCCATTTGTTTCGACTCAGACGCGAAGTCGCCACAGCTCACGCGGTCAATGCTATTGCTCCTGAAACCTCCTAGTGAAGACCCATGTGCCGTGGATGCTCAATCATCTCGATCGCGTATTGACGTGCAGACACCAGCAGGTGACGAACCCGATTCTGTGCGCGGAGTACGGAAAACACAGGAAGTCCACCAACTGCTAGCGATTCTATCGTGTTTGACCATGGCATGCCAGCAATCAAAGACGATGACCCCGCTTGTGCCCGAAATTACCCGCATGTGCTACAAGTATCTTAGTTGTTCAGCACCACAAGAGGTCGTGGAACAAACCTCAGAGCTCGTCGCAGCGCTAGCGCAGTTGAACGGTGACGAAGTGTTCTGTTCAGTAGCAGCACTTGCTCACCGGGTTCCACCGTCGCCGCCAAGTGCGCGTTTCTCTGGATATCAAGCGGGCGTAGTTGAGCAGTTCCATCAAAATCATTTCTCGGGGCAAAGTGGACAGACCAAGACTTGTCGCGACAACGCTCGCATGTTGATGAATCGCTTGTTTGAATGAGATTGCCACCGGCGTATAGAGCAAGGCGCGCGTACCGTCTTTATTTAAGCAAGAACTAGTGCCTAGAGGTCACACGCTGATTGCTGCTCGATTTCTCCTATCTGGACACCTGCCTACGCTCGCGTTAGTCTAGCCGAACATACCGCCCATGTTACCGGCATATGCCATCGGCCGAATTGGTGGGTGTTCCTGCACAAACAAATAACAGTGAAACGCGCAGTTGTGAGCACGCTTATGTTCTATATGTCCGCATGCAAAATTGCACGTACCACCGCCACAAATTGCGTGAACTGGGGCTGCATGTCAGTTCCAAAGCGAATGAACGCGCCCTTGTTGCCCATCTGGTCGCAGTAGTTTGGTGCACTAAAAACTGTGATGCACTTTCCGTCGTGCTCTACTAAGTATCCCTCATCCTTGACCTCATGCGAGCGCACCAACAAATCTACATCGCCGCAAGACGATACGAAGGCGTCAATTACCCGCACAAAAAGATCAGTGGCAGCATCTGGCCGTACCAAGTTTGTTGTGCTGCAAGAAGGCGCTTGTCACATCAGGCCCAAAGGAAAGACCGATGCCGCGTTTGCTGGGACCGCGACCCGGGAATGGCTGAGGATCGCTCCACATCAAGTCACTCATGAGTCCACTTTCAGGCGGCTCGTGGTTACGGTCGATCTTTTCGATATCAGCTAGCGTAACATTCTGATCCGAGAACAGACCGCCATGCACAACAAGCACCTTGTCTTCAATCACTGCCGCAAGGGGTAGCCAGTTGAACACCTCCGTGAAGAGCTGCATGACTGTCTCATCGTACTTGTGCTTCACTTCGCCCTCGAACCCATAGATCTTGTTCATATTCTTTGACTCATGGTTCCCGCGCAGCAAGTGCACGTGCTGTGGATACACGATTTTCATGGCAAATAGCGTCATTACCACCTCCAGCGAGAACGAGCCTCGATCAACAAAGTCGCCATTGAATAAATAAGGGTTCGTCTCGCTCGGCAGTCCATTGAGCGAGAAGATGTTGCACACGTCGTAAAACTGGCCATGAGTGTCGCCGCACACGGTAAAGTGTGCATCCGGATTGTCACGCGGAAGCGAGATGCGCAGCAGCGAGGGAAGAGCACACAGCATCTCCTTGATTTTAAGCAAGATCTGGATCACAAACTTGCGGTGCAGCAACTTCCCGCGCTTGAACCGGTCAATCAGGGCTACAATGAAGTCCGGCTTGAGCTGTGCCACGTCCTCCGGGAGCTGCGGGCCGTCGTACGACGGGTCCACCACTACAACAGCCACAGCCACATCCATCAGCGCCCCTCACACCACACTACAACACAAACAAACACACACGCTCTCTCTCTGCGTGTATAAGTCGCTCCAAACGTACCCATTGAATTCACGTCAATTGTCTCCGAGAGCGGCAAATTACGCTCCGACTGAATGGCTGCCGCGAACGCCGCCTCTTTAATGATCTTCTCGCACAGCTTGAGCTTCGCCCGCGCGTCTCGGTCCTGCGGCTTCATCCGCACAACGCGACGAAAGTCCCGCACCGCCTTCTTGTGATGTCCTAGCGCCAGCTCGGCCGATCCACGTCGATAATAAGCTACAACCAACAACAGCAACAAACACACACACACACAAAACCACACACCGCGTCTCCAAAATGAGTCCATCTCTCCCCTCTCCTTCCCTCTCCCCTACCCCCATCGAAACGCACCTTTTACGTATCCTTCATCCAGTGCAATCGCTGCCGACGCGTCGTCAATCGCCAACCCGTAGCTCTCGCTCTTGACGTGTGCTGCCGCGCGATTGGCGTAAAAGATCGCCGTCGGGACCAGCTCGATGGCTCGCGAGTACAGCTCGATGGCTGCAGCCACCTTGAAATGCGCCAGCGCGTCGTTGCCTTGTGCTTTGAGCGCGTCTGCGCGTGCGCGTGTCTCGTTGGAGACGCCGTGGGGCGCGCTGCCGACCACAGCGACGGTGGCCATCCTTTCTGAGCTTGAATACGAGAGTGGGTTAAAAAAAAAGGTGTTGTGCCCGGCTTGGGATTGGCTGAAATGCAGACCACAAGGGTATCCGGCGTGGTGGACCCATTTTAGCGCGATCGACCCAAATCAGCAGCTGAAGAATGGGAACAATATTTATTGTGAATCGATGTTGAATTGATTGTTGGTTGAAAAGAGACACAATAGCATGCAGACGCCGATCCAGGTGACTGTGCAGGATGGAACGGCGTCGACCAGGCGCTCGCTCGACGTGCGTGACATACTGGATGAGTTGCCGATGCTGGCGAGACTCAAGGATCAGCAGTGGATGGCCAGGCTGCCGCGGAAGCTCTTTGTGAAGCGCAACAAGCGTCCATGCAGTACGGAAGTGGGCAACAGCAGCTCCGACACGGATACGACGCTATTGTCGCCTGAATCGCTTCCGACGCCACGGGTAAAAATTAATTGAATTTTATTGCAACAGATGTATCAGTTGGTACAATTAATTGTGGTCGACGCATTGCGTCATTAATTAATTTGTGTTGTATTGTTCCACCAGACGGCTAGGGCTATGTCAGTACTTGTGCCACAGAAAGACGACGAAGTGCTGGAGGCGCTGGATGCTCGGTTCTTTACGGAGAAGTTTGATCCTGTGGCGTATACGCTCGTACGCGCGTGACCCGATCTCTGCAAGCGGTGAAGAATTATTTACGCCATTGTTCTGTGTGTATTTGCTTGCTTGCTTTTTTCAGGAAAACCTTCCTGAGGGCAAGAGCGAACTAAATGCGTTCATGCGCACCGAGATCAGTGCTGTGGATGTGGCAAAAGACGTCGTTTTGGCAAAATTGCAAGATAATGTGCGAGCAAATTACAACGCGTTGATACAAGGCATGAAAGTGGTGCAGGAAGTCGATCTCGACTTAGTTCGAGCGCATATTCACGTCAAAAACGGTCGTCGTCTGCTTGCAACAGCAAAAAGCGACTTGATTCTCAGGTAGAGTTTTGCTTCAAATTTGCCGTGTGGGTGGTAGCTCATTGTGGCAGATGCTGATGCTGGATACGGCGTACAGTTCTTTTGAAATCGTAAAAACTAAAAGAAATCGAGATCGTGTCAGTGAGGTAAGATGAGCATTCGTTCTTTTGCCTATTCGCTACTACTTCTTACGTTCCTTGGTCGAGTCGTGAATTAGATTGTTTCCATTGGCTCGCAAATTGCGCAGTTCTTTGAGGAAGAAGAAAGTATGAACGTGGCACTGCAAGAGTACCGGTTCATTACTGCTGTGAGTGCTGTGGTGTTGGAAGTGTGGGCTTTTCCGTTGTCCACTACTAATTCTGTTGTGGCGGAGTGCTTGCGCATGACAGGTCGATACTTGTCGACGCCTTCGAGAAGGTTTGTCGCACAGCGCGTTCCAGGGTCTTACGATTTTGGATGACTTCCGATTACGTATGCAAGACTTTATTCCGAGACTGCGTGATCTTTTCGACCAGGTAGAGTGCTACCCGTATCAAATATGTCGTCTATCGTCTCACCCTGTGCTGTGGTAAATGTGCTTGCCACAGTCTTTGTGCAAAGTCGCGGGTTGCTTTGACCCCGTCAAGTACAAGGAATTGCTTCAAGCATACATCACGTTAGCAGACCACTCCGAAAGTCGTGGCTTTGAGTTCTCCTCGCATGCGCTGAAGGAGGTTTTGTCCAATATCCCTGAGATCATTGTTCGGTCTATTGACGACAGGGCAAGTGAGATTGCGCGTCGAGTCTCCGGTTCTGTGTCGCCCGATAGACTACGAACTGAAGTGGTGGTGAAGCGGGTAAATGAAAACAACACAAGCGAGACCGGACACCGAGTAGACACAGCTCGAGTGCCAGCATCCCAGATAGTCGAAGACGTTACGCGGTGTTATGAGCATCTCACCGACCTGATGCATGGTTACTATTTGTTGGTTCAATGGCATCGGGATCCATTTAATCCGCTCAACGACGACATCGCCTACCTCCATCGCTGCGGAATCGATGACGACGACGACGATGATGATGAAAGTGATAGTGATAGTGACGGAAACGATGGCGATGACCATGGTGAAGAAAAGGACCACCATTCGCCCACACGTTGCGACGAAGCTGCTACACTGAAGGAGTCCGAGTCCCCGTCACATCGTTCTACGAAGATCGGACCACGCCACTCGAGCTCAGAAAGCACACTTTACGGTCAAGTTCTGTGTGATACGGGCGTGACCTTGCTTCGATACCGTATGATCGTGTGGGAAAATATTCAACAAAAAGTACTGGAGATTGTTGCAAAGCTGGACATATCATATGGTGAGTCCGTTGAGACATGATGATAAGACGGTCATTGTAATGCTGATGCTATCCGAATACACATGTTTGTGTCTTTATACGTTAGGCTATAAGATGGAGCACATCATTGCGCTTTCACTGGCGACGACAACGTTTACTGAGATTGGCGAGGAATTTACTGGGGCCTTTTCATCAAAGTGGGTATCATGTGCTGCTGCGTGGTTGAACGTCCGCGCTACTTACGTACTTAATGACGTTATTCTGCAGAATCCGGTCTGCTCTTCGAGTCAAGTGTGAGCAATACTTGCGTGCATTCCACGAGGAAAACATTGAATTAACTCGAATGCTTCTGGAGACGGAAAAGTGGCTTCGCATCACGACACCCTTGATGGATGGTGACGACCAACGTAGCCTGATCGGGCTGATTGAAAAGCGTAGCGGATACTCTTTCGAGCGGAAGGTTTGTGGAGATCTCACGGCTGACCCTATTTATTCAAGACGTGTGTTTCCGTCGTTTTTAGTGAAAGGCAATCCATTCATCGCTGTCAATTCGATAGAGTGGCTCTCGATGAAGCAAGGTATTCGTTTCCATCATGAAACGAAGGGCGGCACGAATAATGGTGATATGTCATCATTGCGAAATTGCGACAATCAAGCGCTCCCTGTGGCCACTTCTAACGAATCAGAGTTTGTGCTAACTTCTTCTAGCCTTGCAGGCTTCGTCCGGTATGTACCATTAGCAAGATCTTTTGTCGGCTGCTTTGAAAATATGACTGACGTCACATGTGTCCGCTAGATTATGCGGTGCTTACTTGAAAATGATGGAGTGTCTTCCACAAATTAGCTGGGACGCGCTACGCTTACTGAACAACCTTTTCGAGCTCCATCTGTACGCCGTTTTCACCAATTTTATTGCCACAGACGACATTGTGCATCTTTTTCACGGTTCACGCGGGGGGTCAATGATGAACGATGCAACGCAGTGGAACAGTCTGCGCACTGGCATTTGTCGAGTAGCAGATGAGATTGATTTCGGTGAAGTACATCTTCAATTGTCGGTATCGAAAGCGAGTACTGGGCGCATGGATCAGCAGCTAGGCTTACCTATGATGCGAACCGTCACTCTACGTAAAGTAGCCCGGACACTGTCCGGTATTGGAGATACGGACGAGAGCAGTTTGTACGCGTTAGCTGCAAGGTCCGTTGCTTGCGAGGCTGTTGTTGGTCAGTCGAGACTACTGAATGCTGTGGCAGACTTAGCTCGGTCATATCTTCCGGATCAGTACCGCGTCCGTATGAATGAAATGCTCGAACAGAACTGCACGATGGCGCAGGAACTCCGCAGCTTCATGTACGGTACAATTACAACTCGACTCGTAGACGCCCCAGCCTTGTTGGATTCAGTGTCTGCAGTGTCGTGGAACATAACGTACATCAGTGATCGGCACAACGAGTATATCGTGCAACTGATTCAAAAATGTGGAGAAATATGGAGACGACTGCGAATCCTGGCGATCGGGTCCATCTCAATCGACGCGTGTGAGGATATTTGGGCGGCAATGATACAAACCGTCATGGATACGCTGCTGCAGGCATATTCTGCTGTTGTCAAGCCGACCCCACAAGGTCGTGCGCTCATGTTGCTGGACTTGTACACACTTCAGAATGGTTTGGACCTGGTCAATCACATCAGCTCTCGAACGGTGCCCCGTGGTCACGAGTACGTGGGTAACTACATCAAGGCTTGCTTCTACGACGAAAAGGAGCTCTTGGAGTGGATTCAGGATAACAAGGTGAATTGTGTTTCTTACTTCTTCTACGCACGTATCACTGAAACTTACACATTGGCATGAATTGTAGGCGCTGTACTCGAAGATGCAATTTGCCAATCTACTTAAGAACAGCATCGGATCGACAATGGAGATCAAGCAATTCCGCGAGCTTGCCCTAAAGCTCGACACAATCGTTGCCTAATCGTGCAATCGTGTTGGTTCTTATGGATATTTGTACATGCCGCGGCAACTTCAATCGTCACCGCAAGTGTATGTTGACCTCTTGGTCAGGGCAGCGACGCTGCTCCATTTGTTGTCAAAGTTTTGGTCGGTCCCCGATATTTCCGTCGACGTTTGTGCCCAGAGGATACGACTCGTTTACAGTTGGACTCGGCATTCCCTACTTTCCTCAAGCAGCTCTGCCTAGGGTATAGCTGCGCGCTTACCGCACCAAAGCCACCCGTAGCTCTTGCTGCACCAACGGTTGCGGAATTACCTCAACGACCAGGAGAAGTAACTTTTCAGCCTCTTGTTTGCCATACGTCAAGCGCAGAAAATCTGCAAATGCTTGACCGCTCATCCCTTGGTTTCCAAGCGCCTTGGCCGCTTGCTTGAATTTGTCCACAGTGAGCGCGTCTCCATTCGAGAGCGCATTGACTCGCTCTAGGATTTGGCGATTGGCTTTTTTGCGTGATATCCGTCCATGGATAGCAGGGTCGCTCGCGCGCGCGTCTGAGTTTTGGTGGCGGTCGGATAACCCCTGCAGTTTTTGATCTACTCGCGTGGATTCCACCATCACAGAAGAGATGAGATGTGAGCAAGTGAACCAGCTATCAACTACCGTACCGTACCATTGCAAACGTACCGTATTTCTCGACTCCGTGATCAGCCCCTTCGTCATCTTGCGAGCTCGTGCGACAATTCCGACGCTGCGACCGGCTCTCCTCCATTCGATCGACACCAGTAGATGCCATGGACAGGCTGACAGCAGCACGCAACGCTTCGCGCTTTTCTGCACTCCTCAGTGATCGCACGAAGCGCTGCACAATCCAGCCTACGAATTCAGGATCGAACGTCTTCAGCAAGAACTCAACAAAAGCGGTTGCAGCCGCAACCGGATCATTTTCTTTGCGAAAGAAACGTGCGTGCTTCTTGAACCGCTTCAGCTCGTGGTCTCCACAACGCAAAGCTACCTCTTCCTCAATCTCGAGCCTGCTCCTCTTTCGCACCGAGTTCACCTTATCACCTGTGCCCACCCCACTCGCACATGACACGCGATTGTCCGAGTTCGTTGAATCATCACGCTGCATTCCCATGGACGAAGAGAAATCGCCCGACACGTTCATATTTGGCGACATGGGAACAAGCAAGCCACTGCAGTCAATGTGCTGTTCCGCACCGATAAAGTCGGCCAGCACCTTGCAGCCTCCTCGCTTTTTCGAGAACTCGGCCACGTTTGGAAACAACATCACGCGCTGCATGTAGAAATCCAGCTCCGCGCGTCGTTTCTCGAGAAAACTCGGCGTATGATCCTGGTGGAAAAACGCGCGCATGCGATGGCCTGGTGCAAAGACGACCGTGACCATCATCTTGGCAAAAAGACACTCGCGAACGGCTCGCATCTGATTATCAAACGCCTGGAACTCGTCGTACGTTTTCCAAATACTCCATTGCACTGCTGCGGCAGCTGCTGGCTCTCCCTCCTGCTGCGCCTCTTGCTGGTCACACGTGGTGTTTAGACGACAGAAGAGCTCGTACTGTAGCAACATCAAAGACACACGCGGCACTTTAGCATCTCAGACGCAAGAGTCACAACCCGGAGTAATCAGATAGAAGGGTCTCCCGCCTGATTCGGAGGCTTGGGTTTGTCTATTTTTGTCAAATGCAAGCGTTTATTTTCAGAAAAAGCACGTACGACAGCAGGTTCGCCATGCGTCTGCGTGGCAGTGCGCACGTGCAGCTTGAGCGGCGACACTCGGAAGAGAAAGTCGGGCGGCGTCATGGCGCGGACGAGAGCGCGGTGGCGTCCACAGACGTGCAGTGAGGGAGCGAGGGAGGGAGACGACGGACGGAAGGGATGAGACACGAGCGAGAGTCAGCGCGGCCCACGTGGACGGGAGAACAAAAGGGAGTGACTGTAATTCAGGGTGCCCGTTTTATGTTGATCCGTCCAGAACGAGTCAACGCGGACAAGTGTCGCAGGAAATACCGCCGCGTCGGGTTTCGGGTGACAGTCACAGTGCGACGTCCCAGCTCAGACTAAAAAAAGCGCTTTTTATTGTAGTGCCACAGATTGAGGAAGTAAAAAGGACGGACGGACGGACGAGATTGTGCACTTTGGACTGGCCCCAGTTTGTGACTACCGCTTGATTCTGGTTACCTTTTTGATAATGAGTCCTTTTTTGCGGCCTTAATGATCGAATTGACGTGCCCATTTATGCAAATCCGGTCTCCGGTAGTGGACGTATTCGACACGATCGCAGAGCCTTTTTTTCATGACGTCAAGTGGCCTTTCGACCTACTTCATTGCACACTTGGTACACGACCACGCTCGTCATCGATTCCGTGCTTTGCGTCGATATCTGTATCCCCAACGACAAGAGCATTGCAATTATCACACCGAGACATCGTAGCCAGTCGCGTGTCAAGCTTACCGTAACCGTCAACAAAGGGTATCCATTTCCAACCTTCCGACTGATCTGTCGCTTTTCTAACCTTTCTGTCACGGAACGTTTTCACAAATATGGAGACCGCACGATTCAGATTAAGCAATGTCTATTTTACTACAACAACAACAACAAGAGCCGTGACTTCCAATCGCGTGCGTCTGTCCCCAATCTCCACTCAACATGATCCTTTTTTCGAACGGGTGGTGTTTAGAAACACCGAATGGAAATGTGCGATCGCACTGACCTTGCCGCCCATGCAGACCCAAATCTGATCAAGTCCAAGCGTCGCACGCAACGTGTCTAAGCAGACGTGAACTTGGTCACGGCCTTCGTGCCTTCCGACACGGCGTGCTTGGCGAGCTCCCCCGGAAGCATGAGACGCACGGCCGTCTGGATCTCTCGGCTCGACAGCGTCGACTTCTTGTTGTAGCGCGAGAGCTTGCCGGCCTCCGAAGCAATACGCTCGAAAATGTCATTGATGAACGAGTTCATGATGGACATACCGCGCTTGCTGATGCCCGTCTCCGGGTGCACTTGACGCAGCACCTTGTAGATGTACGTCGAGTACGACTCGACGCGCTTCTTGCCGCGGCCCTTGCCTTTGCCGGTCTTGGCGACCGTCTTGGCGGCTTTCTTGGATGGAGTCTTAGCCATTGGGGAGGAAGCGAGTGGCAAGTGGAAGGTCAATTGAGAAATGGGCTGGACGATGAGATTGGAGCCGAGGGAACCGGTGCCGACGGTGTTGGCGACGATGGCCGCGTTCTCCAGCGGTTCGAATGACGACGTTCTATTGGCGGAACGATGTTGACTGCGGCGTATCATTGGTTGGAATAGTAGGAGATGGATTGGATTGGTTGATGTTTGAGTAAGGGGTAGGGACATTGTAGCGCGGAATCGATCATCAATGGAGGTATTTCTATCGAGAGGCAAATGCCATAGTCATGGAAGAACGCAATGATCGTGTACGAGAAGTCGTGCAAGGATTAATTTTGTATCGATCGTGCATTAGCACTTGTCGCCAGTAAGTTCGACAGTATCGTAATTTTGTTGCACGATCATTGTATAGTACGAATGGTGGCTCCACCCGATCCGATCTTTCAGGAGGAATATCGATCACAGGCATGTCATGTAGCAGTTGTCTTTCAACTGCGATGGCGGAGACAGAGAGGCAGGGCTGGATGATGCGAGCCTGTTATTGACATCCCTACTGGGAGCTCTGCGGCTTGTGAGTTTCTCGAAGTGAAACGTTGTCGAGAAGTGTCGATAAAGATCACGGCTACTTCAACCTCTCAAACCAAAGATTGCTGTGCAGGCAAATCCTTGTTATGGACTGATGTGATCGCTCCTGGCGAGCTATGTATATCAGAGGAGCTCTCTTTTCGAGTAGCACTTGCTAACACCACGGTGACCTCAATACGATACGGGCTCCGGTAAACAGCCAAGAGCTCCAAAAGCCTTACTGCAAGAGGTGACGCAGGACCGTGCGCACGTTCAACTTCTTCAAATGCGTGTACTTCTGGCCCGTGCCAACAAACATGATCGGCTGGCCGGTCTTGTATACCATGGACAGTGCAGCACCGACTGTGAGTAACACGCAGACAACACAATGTCAGCCAAACTACCAAAGCACTGCCACGAATCTTGACAGCCTTACCCTTGTCATCAATGGTGTCAAACTTCGTGATGACAATGCCATCAATGCGGTGTGGCTCACGACGGTCCGAGTAGTCTGCAAGAGACTACAACATTCATGCTACAGTCAGACTGCCGCCGCGGAACCCGTTTCTTACTCACAAGACACGTACCCGATCAAACATCGACAGCTGGTCGATACCATCATTTCCAACCAATGCCTCTCCAACAAAGAGAACGAGGTCCGGCTCGTTGTTAGACACAAGCTTGGCCAATGCGCGCATGAGCGGCTCATTATTTTGCATACGACCGGCAGTGTCAATAAGCACGCAATCGTAACCATTGTCGGTGCCATACTTGATTGCCTCCTTGGCCACCGAGGCTGGGTCTTTGGCGTAGCCCTTCTCGAACAACTTCACGTCCAGGACCTTTGCGTGCTGGTTCAGTTGCTCCACAGCTCCAGAACGAAAAGTGTCGCACGCAGCGATCATGACATTGATGCCCTTCGATTTCAAGTAGTAGCAGACCTTAGACAAACTGGTGGACTTGCCCACACCATTGACACCCACAAAGACGATGCTGTATGCACGGCCTTCTGCTTTAGCCTGCAGAATCTCGCGCAGCACGTCAGTAGATTTCTTCGGCGTCAAGATACGCAGCAGTGCGGCTTCCAGAGCCTTGCGCACAACCGTTGATATGCGCGTAAAGCTCTCCAGTCTTTGACCGACTACGGTAGTAATGACAGATTCGCACAGTTCGTTGGCGACTTCGGAAGCTACGTTCTTGCTGATTAGCTGCAAGACAAGACTTAGTCATTGTCAAGTTCACATCAAGAAATCAAAGAAGCACACAACACTCCTACCATCTGGTGCATAGGGGTGATCACAGGCTCCAAGTCGTTTCGCTCAAGGATCTTATTGCCAGATACTGAGCTGAGAAAATTGCCAATACGAGTGTTGGAAAAGCTCCACCCGCCCTGGTTGGAGTCAGAGTCTGCTTCCGAGGAGGCTGCAGACTCGTCGTCAGTATCCACCAACTCACCCGAGTCGCTATCTTCCAGTTCCTGTTCACATTCACCCAAGATCTACATCAGACTCCGTGCCCTCCTATGGTAACTAGCATGAAAGCAAACGTACTCCAATATAAGCTTCGCGCTTCTCACGGAGCTGAGCCACTTCTTCTGCAGCACTAACCTGGCATCACACAGCACACCACGTCAGTACAGTCATAGTAGCTAACTACTACTTGCAATCAATCCTTTGCATCCTTACTGTCTTGGAGCGGTCGAGCGATTGCGCTTCCTTTTTGGACACCTTTGTATCGTCCCATATTGTCCTTTGTTTGCCGCTTTTCTTTAGCTCCTTCGCCGTATTCTCCTTCCCTTTCCGGCGCGGACCCGTGCGCATTTTGCGTCCCTTTGACGAGCGCAGGGCTGCCTCGCTTTCCAGATCGTTCAGATCATTGGCTAGCTCGTCCGACGCAAGGCTGCCACCTCCATCATCATCATCAGATTGCTAGTGTTCACCATAACACAACAAACAGCACGCATTCATCATTCGTATGTACAAACCCCCACAGTTGCAACATCTGCTGCTCGTACATTTCCAGCTGTTCGCGCTGGCTTTACAGAAGATGTCGTGTGGCCACTTGCACGGTTCGTGACGCCTTTGGCCTTGGCTTTCTTGGACATAATAAACCCACGCGGTCCCTTCCGCACTTGTTTCGACGTCGCCTTGAGCTCCGTAGCCTTGAGAATCTTAGTAAACTTGGGTCCGTACGCCACGGGGGTTTGATTTGCAATCTGCTGAGGGAACATGGCAACAAAGTCCTTCTTGACAATCTCCAGCAGCTCCTCAATGTAGAGCAACTGCAGAATCTTCTGATAGACGACGACAAACACCAGGTCGAGTTTGTTCTCAAAGACCCATTGCAGCGCATACGTGTCGTCAATGAACTTCTTCTCGCCCGCTCGGTCTTCCATCAGGACGCGACTGATGAGATTATCCACAGGATCGCTGCCCAATTTGCACAACGTGCGCGACCACAAGACCGTTCCAGTCTTGGAGAAGATGACAAAGTGGTCAATCATACGTGTGTAGTAGGGATAGCAACCGACGCGTGCTCGGTCCCCGACAAACAGAGAGAGAGAGAGAGGAAGTCAGAGAATGCGTGGAAGAGTCGACGTGGTGGTGCTGATGCCGTCCCACCACCTCACGTGCACACAAACGTATGTGCACCACCTCAGTTCATGTGCACCACACCACTTGACAACATCGTGCTCAGCTATGATGGACAAGCACTGCCAGGCACTGGTTAAGCTCGAGCTGCACGCGCATATCCACGGCTCAATTCGACATGCAACGTTAGAAGAACTTTTGAAGAAGGACGAAGCCAGACGAGACGGTCTCGTGCACCTGGAAGTCCCATTGAAACGAAGTCTGGCCGAGTGTTTCCAGATGTTCCAGTTGATTCACCACGTTGTCACGAGCCGATCAGTTCTCCGTCGAATTGTCACTGAAGCAATCGAAGACTTTGCAGCAGAGAACGTCAAGTATCTCGAGCTGCGTTCGACGCCTCGAAGCTTGTCGAGAGATGGGGCGACCCGTATGGACTACGTGAATGAAGTCGTGACGGTACTTGCCGAGTGCTGTGCACGACGAGATTTGGACATTCAGGTGCGTCTTTTGCTGAGTATCAACCGGAATCAGTCGCTCGAACTTGCTGAAGATACGGTGGATATGGCACTGGAGCTCAAGAACAAGCAGAGCTGTCCGTACCTTGTCGGTATTGACTTTAGCGGCAATTCAGAGTGTCCAGAGTCCGAGTTTTACCGCTTTGAGCACGTCCTCAGACGCGCTCGAGCCGGCGGACTTAAACTTGCCGTGCACTTTGCTGAGCATTTCAACGATGCTGAGTCAAGTCAAATCCTGGCGTTCCGACCGGATCGGCTGGGCCATGCTTGTTGTCTATCCGAGCCTCTGTATGCCAGGATGTTGGCACTGCGCATTCCAGTCGAAGTGTGCTTGACCTCCAACGCCCACACGCTGGCCCGATATCGTAGAGACGGAGACTGCAAGTGTCCGTCTAGTGCCAAGCATGAAATATCTGGACTTTGTATATGCGACTACACATCGCATCCGCACCAGAAGCTGCTTGCCAACGAGCGAGATCTAGAGCAGCACGGTGTCTACCCTATGTGTCTATGTACCGACGACTACGGCGTGCTCGGCACGACACTGTCGCTCGAGTACGTGCGAGCAGCGCAAGCATTTGGACTGAGTAAAGCACGACTACGTGATATCGCGGGGGCGTCTATAGATGCTATCTTTGACCCGAGCCAAGTGCCGAGGTTGAAGGCATTGTTCAGCCGTCAACAAGTGGCACTAAAGCAGGACTGACATTCATGCAACAACTCGAGCAGTCTTGGTGTCCTCTCACTATTGAAAGTGGATTGAGCAAACAAAGCGCTTTTTTATCAGATCATGCTGCTGCCACAAAACGCACAAAACGTTTCCATTCTGTCGATCTCAGTTACAGTACCCTAACGAAAATAACGATACCGCTCGCTGCCATAGACAACGCCAGCTGTATTTTCTGAACGATCGGTCATCGATTCAGCAAGTCAGACGTAGTCTTCCGTCTTCTCCACATATCCGATTCAGCCATGCAGACGTTCAAACCAGTCGCAGGGTTCGTAGCGATCGTCGCTGCTGCTGCTGCTTCGACCGCCTCTGCACAGGCGGACCCGGGCTCGCTGGTTGCGTCCCCGGAGCTCGCAGCGATTGCCGAGTGCACCCCGACCCAGCTGGACGAAGGCCAAGTGGTTCTGACCTCGAACCAGCGCGCGGAACAATGCGAGACAGCGCTCAACCTCACGGCCGGGACGATGCTGCAAGTGACGACTGCATCTGCTACGGAGATGTGCGACACGGCATCCTGTCGAGCAGCGCTGCAAGAGCTCTACAATACGCTGCCAAACTGCCGCTACGACCTCTGGGGACTGCAATACTCAGCCATGAAGCTGCTCGAGTACTGCGGGATCACGCCCATGAATGCGAGCGAATCCAACTCTACGGACTCGACCAGTGGCTCGGTTGAGTGGCGTAATACGTCGGGATCTGCTTCGTTTGCACCAGTGGGAGTCCCTACGGACGATTCTGCTACGCCCCGCCCAGCACCGATCTCAAGTGCTGGAGCTGCTCCGATCACTGTGGTGTCGGCTGCAGTGGCGACGACCGTCGGTTTGGTTGCTGCTTACTTGGCTTAAGCTTCTGGCTTGGCGTTGTGCCTTTAGCTTTCGTCGTAACATCTGCAAGGAACCGATTGAATCGCCTTTTGTAGTATTCTTGTTGCCATGCTTCGTCATTTTCGTGAGACTGTCAGACTGCACAGATGCAGTGCTGCTTACTGCTGCATCTCATCATTTAACAGCTCCTCGGTAAATTCGAGCGCATCCAGGACGGAAGGCCGCTCTTCAGGGTTCACCTGCAACATGTCTCGGATAAAGTCACAGAACTCGGCTGTAAATCGGGTGCCGCGGTGGTGCACCATACCACCTTGCTCTGGCGGGAATGACACTTGGCCGTTTACGCACGCTGACTTTACAAAGCCCTAACATACATGCAAACAGCATTACACAAGATGTTGCAACATCGCCGTTGTGAATGAGACAAGTACCTCGTGCGGATGCTCAAACGGGCTTGTTCCAAATGCCATTGCATATCTGCAAAGCGGAAACAGAGGACAGTGTCAGTGACTGAGGTTACATTCCTCTCATCCTGTTGTACGTACAACACACAACCGAGGGACCACACGTCAGATTGGCCGTCCAGCGCGAGATCCACAGCCGGTTCGAAACTTTCAGGTGCCTGGTACGGGGCTGAGCTATTGCGTATTACTCCACTCTGCCGCTCGAGCAAACTGCGACGCGCATGTCCTTCTGCGTGAATCGGAACGCAGCTGCCGAAATGTGTCACCACTGGAATGTACGCAAGAAAATTCTCTCCTGTAGATGACGAAGACAGCAAGATGTTATGCGGCCTGATATCTCTATGGCAGAAACCAGCTCGGTGCAGTGCAAGCACGCCAGAACAAATGCCATGGAAAAGATGCAATGCTGTGCGTTGAGTGAATGGCCAAAGGGGCGATGATGACAGGCACGCTGCAGTAATCGCATCCCTCAGACTTCCACGCTCGAAATACGGAACCAAGAAGTGAAACTACATGATGGTGCACAAAATAATGCAGTCACATCGTTAATGACAGCGGAGAAGGAAGAAGAACAGACATCGCGTACCTCAATTCCTTGTTGAACGCGTGTCTCGGAGAATTCGATCAGCGGCATCATATTCAGGTGCTTGACGGACTGCACAACAACTTCCGTCAGAAAAAGATACACGATGCTGCCAAAAGATATGACCTATAGGCGTACGCGAAACACTCGAAGCTCCATCTGCACATTGTCCTCAACATCTTGGGACCGGCAGAGAACTCGCTTGAGAGCAAACGTGTCGCTCGTAGCCGATGAACGAACCAAGTAAACGTGAGCATTTGTACCCTCTGCAAGAAGCTGCACCATCCGAACACTGACTCCACCGATCTGGACGATTGCGTTCTGCTGTCCACGTAACAATACACGAAAGCCGTATGTGAGCTTAAGAAACAAACCCACATGACACCAAACATGCCTTAGTCACACTGACGCTACTATTGGATATCGTCGCACTGATGGACGACAGCAGCGAGCCTCCCCACTTCTTGGCCTTCTCAGCCGTTGCTGTCGCGCCTTTTTTCGCATCCTCAATCGAGATCTTCTTTGCAAAATCGTACGCTTGTTCCGTCTGCTTTCGCAAATATGTCTGCGCGTCCTTAGCAGCATCTGTCCACTCTGTTTGCTGACGTGTGCTTGATCCTTCATCCATTGTCTGCTGCTCCACGCAGTCAAATCTCGAGCCTCCATTGCCATCATCTTGACTTGGGTACATCCTGTCATCTCTTTGCCCATACCGATTGTGATTCCACTCACCGTGCGGACGCCCTTCCATCTGCCTTTGATCCCGTAAAGGTGGACGGTCCACCGGTGGATAGCTCTCTTCATCTACATCATCCACATCTCAACTCAGCATCAACATGTACCAAATTCACCTGAATGCAAACAAAACAGAGAAACAAAGACACACGCATGACCCCTCCTGACCTTGAGACTCGTACGTCGTCGACTCGAATTCCACGTAGTCGTCCGATCCATGACTCCGATGCTCCAGTGTCCCACTACTAGCATAACTATCAGTGCGACGCTTCAACGCTTCTGAATTCGTCTTTGCATCATCAAAAGATGAAGAAGAAATACCAGCGGCCCCATACTCGTCGTGAAGCAAGTACTCAACCCGCGGCTCTTCTTCTAACGGCGTGACTCGAGCGAGGATCTTCTGCCCAGTGAACGGCACGGCCGAATCCGGGTTCGTCAAGTCCAGATACGCCCCTTCTTTGCATCGAAAGGCAAAGTGGTAGTTGTTGCCCAATGGAAACGCCTCGTGCACGTCCGCGAGGGTTACGCAGCGGCCAGAAGACGGCAAAGGCAGCACAAACGCGTTCCAGTTCGTGTCCGGGGCGTGGTCCGATGCACTTGCTTGCAGCGGCTCGAGTGGTTCGCCCACGAGGGTGTAGAGCACGAGCGTCGAGTCGCGTGGTTGCGGTCGTGGTAGAGTCTTGGACGTCGTCGAGGTCCCACTGAGCGGACCTTTGGCTCCCATGTCGTTTTTGTGAATTGGTTACGGTTACGTTATGAAACTGGCTGGGATGAATGGTGGAAGAATTGTGTGGTACAGTCAGTTGTAGAGGTTTTTGGCTGAAGTAAGCGCGTAGAGTTGTGATTGTGAGTTGGAATAGACGAATCGATTCGACATGAGTGGGGCATATGTTGCGCCAGTGGGATTACGATCAAGCGTGAGAGCTTGACCACAACTGGTCGGTCTAGCGTGACGTCGGCGAGAATGATGTGACATTAGTGTAGATTACTGCCACAGGTTTTATCGCTGCAAGAACTCACTGCATAGTAGTTATATCCCACTATTGTCAGGACGTGCGGTAAATCCCACCTTCTTGTCTCGACCTCGCAGGCCGTGGACCTCGATCTAAGCCCGAATTCATGACCTCGGATATCAAAAAGTCCTTGGAGTAGCTAAACATCGTTCGTTCTACTCATTTGCCAAATCGTCAAAGTTCCGGGACAGTGCCGTCATACCTAGAACTGCTGAAGCCACTACTTTAAAACCTCGGACCTTTTCATTTACCGAGTGTTTGATGCGTCTTGTCAGTCGCACTTCATTCCGATTCCCTTCGTAACACGAACAAGTGAAAGGACAAGTCACGTGCTTCTCGCAGCCATTTCCTGCTTCGTGCTAGCAATAGTATGGACTTCACTGGACATTCGCCAGCATTCGGGTATTTCAGTCTCTCTTTTTTGTAGGTGTTGCGCAGGATGTCATTGATTGCAGTAAGGTCAAGGATGAGCATTCCTACGGCTAGGCGTACGATACGAACGTTCAACAGCTCGAGAACGACTCTGTGGTGCTCGATTTCGATCGACTTCAAGCTGTGAAAGAGACTGAGAGTACGGATTCTAGTATCTACACGTAATACACTGCTGTAGCCAGTGCAAGTTGACGCTCGAGAGCCCACGACGAAAGGTACTTTTGATGACACCAAACCGGGAAGCGTCTACTCTTTGCGTCAGGACAATGTGTATCCGTTCGTACGACACCGAAGCTATCCTTTTGGTTCTTGTACTGTTGAAGCGCGTAGTTAGAGAGGTCTAGTTGGCAGTGCAAAAAGCTGCAGTCGGGTTCGTAACGAAGCGGGAAGAGGTTGGCGGCGAAGTTAGCGGCGAAGTTAGCATACCCACACTGGACAAAGGAGTGTGCGTTGACGAAAGACGTCGGAAAGAAGGACGATCACCGTGTGGCAGCCGATTTTTTTGGGGCAGGCGGTGGTGGACACTGCATCGCTGCAAAGCTCATTCACACCCCGGTGGTATGTGGAGAGCTGTCCAGCCCTTTGTATCGAAACTGGAAGTGGCACTCTGTGCAAAACCAAGGTGGTCCTCAGGTGCCCTCATATCCAAGTTGCCTGTGTGTTTGGATTTAGTTCATGGAAAGAGGAGCCTTTGGATACGTGGCTAGAGGCACCCTTGTACGGGTTTTAGTTGGGCACACGCTGAGTTCTACGCGATATCTTCGCCATCGTGGCGTAAGTGCAAGGACAACGCTACCACTAAATTTGCAGTAGCGGGGATGGAATCGCCCTCGATCGCTTTAGCTGCGAGCTTTGGACGAATATGCTTTTGTTACACTTTTTAGCGTCACAGTGCTATAGAACTGTCCAGCATTTGCTGGTTATGTAAGGTGTCCAATCTACGGTGCTCACGTTTGTGATAGAATCGCAGCAAGCGAAGATCGGGTGTGTAGAAGTACTACGGGCACAAATGCATGCTGCTCAAGTGTGGAGACGCCCGAATATTGCACGTTGCATTGACGTTTCGATTGGCACGTTTCTCTCGTCGCAACGTCTCTTGAAGCTCACAACTTGGCGTATGCCCATACTGCACACAACAAAGCCGATTTAACCACGGCTTAGGCTCATATTCTACCTGGTCTTCCATTGCCAGGATGTAACCGGGACTACTGGCGAGTTTTTAGCCTCTCTCCGGGTCATATGCGGACGCCTTTGCAGCAAACAGCTTGTAGGGTGTGCCAACATGTGTCGGTGTTCGTGGCAATCCAACTTCTGTCGCGTAGTCCGGTATCGCGGGCTCGTACCTACCTTTTCTCGGTATCAGGTCGCGATACACATGTTTTAGGCGAGCGATGCTGTAGAATAATGGAGCCCGACTGTTTTGTTAGTGCGATGATTCATGCTGTTTGGCTGATTGCACAGCAATAGACGATCGGTCATACTGGACTCTTATGGACATTCGTACATGTCATCGTACACGGCCTGCGCGGCAACAATGATATCAGCCAAATCCACCGGCATCTCTTGTCGAACACTCGATGAAGGGGCTGTGTTGTCCAAATGCAGCTCCATCGATGAGCTTGACACGATGACTGCGTGAGGGATTACACAGGCCCATGATTGACACGGTAATTGCACGGGGGACGATCCGGGACGACAAGTGCATGAAGCTAAGCGCGGATCGTCCTTTTTGTAGTGCACGTCATCGGCTCCTGGTCGTGACGGGTTACGCACACACAGCGTATCTGCTGGAAGCGCGTGGTGCACCATTCGAATTCGGAATTCGTTGCGTGAACGAAGCAGTTGCAAGAGGTTAGTCGAAGGAACTTCGACCTTGAGTACGTCGAAAACATAACGGTGCAGCCGAAACAGCGAAGTCGAGGGGTCACAGATGCCAATGAGTCGTTTGACTAGTTCATCCTTGTCAAGAGGCTCTGACCGTGTCGATGCAGCGACCATCGCGTCAGTTGTGCCATCTCCGTTCCCACGCGACCTCTCAATATACACTCTCTTCACCGATCGCAATTCAGCTTTACCAGCATTCCGGTTGTCACTGTCGTTACGACTTTGTCGTGGAGATCTGCTGATGCCCACTGCGTCTGTTTTCCTGCTATCATCTTTTCTGCTCTCCTTGTTCGTACAGTTGCCGAGCGACGCTGCTGTTGTGTCTTGAGCCTCCACGGATGTATCTCTATCTTCCGGCAGGCGCGGAAACTGTCGCCGAAGGACTTTGATAGGAAGGGTGATAAACTTTTGCATCGACTCGGTATCGTGTTCGGGTAGAATAGCATCCGACGGTATTGGAAAAGTCCTAGCAATCAGCTCGTCTGTACCCTCAGCCTGAGCAGCTACACCACATGGCAAACTGTACAGCAAGACAAGGTGTTAGACACAGCAGATATCGACAAACCAAACGTGCCAACCACAACTGTGCGCCAAACGTACTCGGACTGAATAGCAGCATGATACGACTTTGTCGAAGAGCGGCCAAACGCCACTCGGTGGGAAAACAAATCGCCCAGACTGTTGAGCTGATAAATACTTGCAGATAAAGAGCTTTCATCTCGCAGCGCGCAAACACCCGTCAAATTTGTGTACTCCCCACCGTCTTCCATGTGCAAATCCAACGGAGCGTCAGAAGCAACTAGCTGCTCAATGCTTGTGCGCGAAGAGGTTGAGTACTCGTCATCGGTGTTGGACCGCAGCGACGACAGCGACAATATCTTGTCATGTCGTCTTTTCCGATTCCGCTCGAAAGGGAAGAGTGTCGATACCTTCTTCCGCTTCAAGCTCGACACAATGTAACCTTTACATGCACACAAGCAAGGTGTCAGTAAGCTGTATCACCGAGACGACGATACTCGTTAGCGTACCACGTAAGTCATCAGCACTTCCCGACATGTCCACTTCGTCAATTGCTCCGAACGGAAACTCAGACTCGCCAGAATAGCTCTCGGGTTGAGTCCACGAAAGAAGGTGCTGCCTCGCCATACGACTGTCCAGAAGCTCAATAGAGACACCGGTACCGACGACAAACTGGAACGGGTTGCTGCATGGCCAAGGAATGATGCATCAATATGTGAAACACTCAGGCGCCATCATCTTTTCAAAGCGTACCTTGCTCTGCGCTTTATGTCATAAATAGTTACGTAAGGACCCGCACTCGCTACATCAAACAACTTGCTCGCGTGGTGAGCTGGTTGCCTAAGGTCTAAGGTAGAGACTGAAACTCGATTTACTGCCCACAGTACACGAGGGTGGCTGTGTACAAACAGCAAACGACAGCAAACAGTTTAGTCAGCCAAAGGAAGTGTAAACCAAGCTTCCATCATACCTGGAATATTCACAGCGCAACAAGCGGTCTCGCATAGTAGTGCCTGTATCGGCGACTTGGATCCCCCCTTCTGGGTCCCACCACCGAACGATACCGTCGGCTGTAACCAATGCCACTTCAGCCTCTGCATGCGGGCTTCCAGCTACATGGTTTATCACTTCAGTGAACGATATCTTTGCCTTGGCCTGCATCTTCCGCATGTTGTCAGGCGTCACACGTGCTGGGGCTGCAACAATTGTGCAGTTTGTGCACCCCCTAGCCACAGCAAATATCTTTGCAGCACTTGTCGAATGATACGCGTCCTTGCTACCCATCACGGCAAACTGCCGAATTGCAGCACCCGTCTCGACAACTGTGCTAGAGCACGGCACGTCTTCCTCCGACGCTCCTCGACTATAAAAGGCACAAGCTTGTTGCAAGACCTGTCCTGTCGGATAGAACACCACGTGGCCGTCCTGTCCACAGTCCACGCCAGCAATCGCATTGCCCTGCCACTTCGACAACGTGTTCCCATCCTCCTGTGGACTTTACAGCATCACACCCAGCTCATGTCAATACACCATTCAAAGTCTCACACTCACACCTTATACTACACTGGCAGTATGCATCAACGTAGAGAAAAAAACTCAACGTACGGACACTCCTTCCTCAACAACTCCATCAGTAGATCATGCGGCACAAAGTGGCGGTAATTATGGCGATAGAACGAAGCTTGAGTCGCCCACTCGGACTCCTTTGTATTACGCATACCAGCATAAGCTCGGCGTAATCGGTGCACGTGATAGGGACGCAGAAAGGCGTAGCCCAAGGCATTGCGCACGTGAAGACGCACAACGCCGTTCGCGTCGACTGCACTGCCGTCCAGAGCGAAGCGTCTGCGGTGATCGTTGACCAGCGTCGGAACAAGCGGGACATGGTCCGGGTCGCTCCCTGCGACAGTGATGCCGAGCCCTGTGCGAGCCAGCAGGGGCACGTCATTCGGGTAGAGCCTTGTCGCCTCCATATAAACAGGTACCTTCCGCCCCTGGCGCTGCTATTACGTTGTAGCGCTTGTCACTCGTTTGATTGGTGGGCAGGTCTAAACGTCCTCCTTTGACAGACTATCGCTCCTCTCTTGTAACTTCCAGTACACAATTGCGCATAAACAGTGCTTTTGCTTCGTGCTCTGCGTCTCACGATATGCCAGTCAGGATAGAGTTCGCGTCGTGATCGTGCGAGCGCTTCGCCACTTGATTGGTCTTGGGCATATGATTGCATGAACGATCAGCTGATCTTCGTGCGCCCGTAGTCCTGGCGTCTCCTTATTCCTCCCAGCACAGCAGCACAGTTTCCAACATTCGCGACATAGAGCGCCTTGTGAATCAACAATGCAATGGCGGCGCACGACTGAACGCTGCAGCATCCCTTCGACATGCGGATGCATAAGTTGAGTAAGTTGTATACCCAGATGTGCAATGGCTCAATACGACATGAGTTGAGTAATCTGACCCGCGATACGTTGACGCTTTCTGGCTCCTTGTCCACTGCCAAACACTACAGCTATCTGATCCACTATTGACACCAAAGCCGACAGCAGTGACGATCGCAGCTTCGTACTACGACTTGTGTCCCATAAGCAGCATGTAAGCCACTTGTATTCAACACATTTGTATTCTACGCGACAACAAAATCAAGCCTACAACATCGCATCCTTACCTCGACCGTGCTTCTCCAGCCGCCAAAACGCTTTCCTCGCAGCAGTAAACTATCTCGTTGATGATGGTGTATCACGACGCATGACGATTACCCTCACGCAGACACAATGTTGTTTGAGTCTGGGCGACGAACGGTATCACCGAGCACGGCTTAGGAGCACTATCAATCTACAATTGTGTACTGGAGGGTTCAAGAGAGGAGGGGTAGTCTATCAAAGGAGGACGTTTAGACCTGCCCTTGATTGGTGGAAAGGAGAGCAGATACTTCAGTCTTGCTCCAAAACCATGTGCTTTGAGCGAACACTGGTCTTTCTGCTACGCTGGACGCGGTCACAATTGAGCCTTTCTTTGTCACTGCAATGCTCGAAGATCGAGGTCGATGTGATTGCAGCGCCTCTGGGATGATTACGCTTGTAGCTTCCGAGCTTCATTTGACCATGGACACGTCTGCTGTCGACTTTCCCTCACGAGTGTTTGTCGTCAACGTCAACTTGAACTAACGGATGTGATTGCTGCACCTCTGGAATGATTACGCTTGTAGCTTCTGAGCTTGTTCGACTATGGACACGTCTGACGTCGACTTTCCCTCACGAGTGTTTGTTGTCGACGTCAACTTGAAGCAATGGATGGCGTGTCACGGTTTATGAAGGTCTGGTGTAGCTCTTCACGACGGTGATGGCTCACTTGAGCTACGGTCCCATGGGTAACAGTCGCGACATGAATTTTACAATGCGACATTGCGAGCTTTACGTATTGACTTTGTTGATACCAAGGTTTACGTGCCGTTGTCGATGTCTGTCGCTTGGGGACGGGACTATACCGATATGAGGTCGTGTCCGTCGAGTTGCCAGAGGAGTGGGCGCTTGTCGATTGTCTTTGTTGAAAGGTTAGAAGGCAGACAACACAATATCGCCAGCTTAAGCAATGCTCCAATTACACCGAGATAGTTAGCTCAAATGACCCATAGTACTGCGATTCTTTTGCAGGCTGCTTTCGCTTTCGTCTTCGGATAACTTGCAAGCGCCAAGACTTGAAGAGCCCTTTTCGCGTCACAACGACGCATCCATACGATTTTAAGATTACTTCCCGATCTAAGTTGTAAAAATGGTTCATGAGGCGTCGTCAAAGTTACTGATGCAAGATGTGATTGGTGCCAAACTAATTTACCCGTGGTGCGTCAGCTAAGATCAACTGTGCGTACAGTGGCCGAATGCATAGAAGTCCGGGCATGGATCGAAACAGTACTCGATGTCAGAAAGAGATGCAGCTAATTAGAGTACAAGAGACCGCGACTAGACGCCAAGTGACTTGAAGTTGTACAAAGAGATTGATCAAACGGCTCGACTTTACGCACGCAGAGCGAGTTGATCGCAACCCGCAGAGCCCTAACCTGGTACCGCGATGCGGGAAATGTGCTGACAAGATGTTGCAGGTCATCTCCTCGTCGCTGGTCTCTGGTGTGAGCAAGATCCAACGCTCTTGTATCTTGTCTATGCGATACACGAGAGCCGGCTTGGATAAATGCTCGCCGAGGCGAATGATTACAACCCACTGAGCACCAACTTATTTGCGCAATGCTGGACATGTGCTCATGTGATGGTGCTGCTCTACGCTACTATATGGTTGTTTAGATGTCTCCCATCCTGTCTCTAGATCTCCGCTTGCTGGCGCCGCTATCAACCCCCAAGCTTTGCCAAGTGTCATTCCGCGTTTTGCCAACACCGCACAACAAGTCAAGCTCCAAGATCTGTCGAGATGAACGTCAAGACCATCTTCATCACTGTCATCGCTGCTGTCGCTTCCACTTCTGGCCTCGCTGTGAGCTCACAGGAATGCCGTGAGTGTCTGATCAGAGCTGGAGGAAGCACGTCTTGCCACGGTCAGGGCACAGCTGACGTCAGGGTATGCTGCAAGGATGTGTGCGAGAAATAGGAAGTAACCGGACCTTTTGCCACGCCATCTCTGAAAATACCAATCGCAACACGATTCGTATGAACTTCTCGGCTCGCTTTCCGACACTACGTGAGTCTTCCAGTACACTGTTGACTCTCCAGATCTTCGATCACTAATTTGAATGCAAGGAAGTCGCCATTGCTTACCATACGCCTTTGTCTTCGATTGCTTTTGTCATTGATGTATCGCTTACGTTGATAGTAGTCACTCCTCCTGTTCAGCGGAAGCTGCTGTTCGCAACCTTGACATTAAAGTCTCTTTTGCCTGGAACTGCCTTACCTGCTACTGCCTCAATTGACAGCCTAATCAGAGAAGCTGCTAAATAGTTCCGGTCCCGACGTCGGCCACACAGCGGAACCGACAAATCTCGAGTACATGTGCTATCTGACGTACCCTGTCTGGTCTCGCACTTCTTAACTCCCAATAAACCTTTCACATGTGCTGCTTAAACTGATGCAAAGTAGCTTGACATTCCCCTACGGAACCTTCTGGCGAGCTCGACCAGCCCCGATCTTGTCCAGCTTCTGCACCGTCGTTCTCATGATGACGGTTCTCTTTACCCGCCTGCTGCATCCAACAGGATTGCGAAGCCTTAATCATTTACCGGACCTCAGGAGCCAGACCTAGAGAAAGCGCTTTAGTATTGTTTGCATCCACGGCTACGTGGCGAGCCTCTGTCCGAGAGGAACTAGGAATGGCAATGGCCAGGACCGGCAGGCACATGGCCATTGCCTCACCTGGACGATTAAGTATCGATAAGATGTCCAGTAGCTGGTCCAGTGACGGAACTCGGATCTGTGACTCCAGACCTTTGATAACCTCCTGACCGAATTGTCAGTTGCGGGTATGCCTTATGTCCGTGGCCACACTTTAGATGAAGCAGTAATGAATGAAGCTGGCAATGTTGTGAGTAGACCTCGTTCCTCCTATCTAAAATTGCAAGCCATGTTGTTTGCAGGATGTGTCTCTTGTCAGGATCGGCATCTTGTCCTCCATTCGCTACCAGAGAAGATAGTCGAAGAACGCCAATAGTGAGCTGCTGGGTTTGAGACAACCCAGCATGACAAGCTGTAGCTTTGAAGTGGTGCTTAGCGAAAGGTAGCAGGAGACTTGTCTGATAACGTTTGCTAATGAGAAAAGTTCTCTCTTCGCTTTTCCATATGAAGCTTACACATGGAGAGCCACAACACGTCGCTGAGACGCCCGCTCGGTTCGCTTCATTGTAGAAAACATTGCAAGACCACGCACGGTGAGCTTTTATCCGACACAATGCACAGCTTGTCATCGCTGCCTGGTCGGCCACACTCGTACTCTCTTCACCGATCTTTTTGAGTGTGTGCAAGGTGGGAACGTTGTTGTATCCTGGTTGTTGGCCGCCCATCCCTGTAACGTGCATTCACCGAGAGTGCAGGCATTAGCGGTGTGGGCATAACTTCGCATCCGTTTGTGCTGCTACTTCTTCAAACGACCAACTATTTGGATATTGATACCTTCATGACAGCATTTACAAATACTTACCTGGAACGGGCATACACAAAGCTGATTTTCCGCAAGGTACAGATCGGACTGAGCGTGTCACGCGCTTGTCTATAGTTGCGTGAATGGGTGCGTGTGTGGCTGTGGTGCAAGTAGCGATAATGTTTTGTAGAGGCCCTATTTGAGCAGCACCATCAGGGATATCACCACCGTTAGACATTCGGAATGTGTCGCCACAAAAAAACGATCATGCATCGATCAAAATGAGCTGCACCGACGGTCGGATCAAAAAGTGCTCTTGCATTCCTCAAGCACCTGTCAAGCATCGATGTCACTCTCTCACTGTCCTCGCTCTCTCGTACTACTTTGGCAGCACATGCAGCTGGTTCTTCCAAATCACAGCACACTCGTCGAGAAAACTCTGCATCGCCTCTCGCTTCACGCGCGCCTTCTCGCGCTGCACCGAGAAATCCATCACGGTGCCGTCATCTAGCTCGAGATTGCAAAATACCGGCAGCTCATTAGAAAAAACAGCTCGCTCCTTTGTGGACGCACACGCTTTTGCTATTGTCAGAGCAGTAGAATGCGGTCCCTCTCGTTTCTGCTTCGTCAAGCATTGCACTGGCGGTCGCCGATTTCCGACGCTTTCCTGTTTTTTTACTTGCTTCAAGCGACGCACAGATTCGTGCCTGTGTCCCTCGGTTTTCTTGACTAACTTCTGTGTCACAAGCGTGCGTTTTAAACCGGGCTTCTTCTCACGATCAACGTCTGCTTTTCGTTTCGGCGCTGATCTCTTGATATGATCCACCCTAGATACCTCCTGCTTTTCCCCAGCTTTCTCCGTAAAAGAAGCGGGCAACAAAGTGACCTGCCGAGTATCCTCTACTGGACCTGGCACTGGCGTCAAGCTAGTTTCCTCCACCTTGCTGAGCACGTCTTCAAACAGGCGCATGTCGCCATTCCAGCTCTTCACAGTATTGTCCTTCGTGCAAGCTACAACAACCATTGACGAAAAACAAATGCCGTGTCAGTCCCCAGTGCTACGAAAACGCCAGAGAACATCTTGACGTACGGGCGTAGCGACCGTGAGCTGTGATGGACTTAACATCGGTCCAGATGTCGTGGTTCTTGCTCCACCCCACAAAGTGCACCTTGATTTTCCGAGTCGCAACGTTGCACTGGATGATACTCGCTTCCCCCCAGAGCAGCTTCTTGTCCAGAGCATCAACATAGTAACCCACACATTTCGCTGCATCCCTCATCTTTTTCTTCTGTGGCTTGGCCTTTGAGCTGTAGTCGCGTCTTCTTTTCTTTTTTACAAGAGGTTTATCCAGAGAAGTCCCAGCTACTTCTACTGTGGGCAACTCCTTCTCCAGCGCTACTCCCGATTCGTCTTCGTTGGACACTCTCGCAGAAGCAGCAGCTTCACTGGACTGCGGCAGGGTCACAGCCTCGAGAGGAGGAGTCGAGGAAGTCGCAGCCATGACGGGATCGGTCGGACCTTGACAAGTTTTGGCAAATCTCGCGGACTCTATTTGACCCATTGGAGGCGGTAGCCTGTGATAAAGAATACCGCGGCGAAGCTGATGAATGACGACGATATGCGGTATGAAAAGATGGCCAGCTTCAAGCTGGTGGTGGAAGTCTCGCAATAAGGTCTCCTCTACTTTGCCGAAAAAGCCTCTTCAGCCGCAAAAATCTGAATGTGCGCGGTCTCCGCACGCCTGTCGTCATTTGCAGGGGAAGGAGAGAGAGCAGTCGATAGAGCGAAGCGGTACTGCACGCGGACGTTATCGATGACTTGGTAGTTGATGTAGTCAGGAGAAGTCCAGCGACGGGTTTGGAACTTGCTACGAACGTCAACTTGCAGCACCTCTTCGATGGCAGCCACGAATTCTTCAGGGGCATTGCGATAGTGCACAGACTTTTCCGAGAGCTTGTAGATTGTCGACTTCAGCGCGCTGGAGTCCCACTCAGTTCTAGACATCGTGCAACAGAGTCCACCCATGAGTTTGTTAAGATCTCACAATGAGACACCGTTAGCTCATGTTTTGCAGACGTACTTGATTGATGGCTGTGGAGTGGACACCCAGCCTGCTGCTCGTGCATCAGGAAGGCTGTCATACGCTAGAAGACGGTTATTCGTTGCACGAACATTCTCCAGCCAAACACTTACACTCGGACCTTACCTGAAATATACGGCTTGATGTCCAATACTGGAGTCTCATCCAGCAAGTCGACACCAGTGAGATGCACCGTCCGCTTCCGGATGTCGACGTACTCGATCTGCGCCAAAGTGATACCGATAGGATTGGGGCGATGGGGTGAGCGAGTACAAAAGATGCCGACTCGTTCTTTCAGCATTGGTGGAGATATTTTGGCCTGTCAAAGCTGCAAATTAGACCGCCACTATTTCGATAATAACACATGTCTTCACTGACACGCACCCGGAATGTGTGGCGATGACTATCTGACCGAAGTCCCTCGTGTGCTCGAGCGTTTTTCCCGTTTGTATTTTGATGGAAGACGAACAAGATCCAGACATGGCTGAATTCCTCTAAGCCTACCAGAGTGTCGGGTGACACGCTTCGATGAAAAGTGATCTTCGCCCGCGTCGACGGTGCAAGAGAGCCTTGACGAGGCGTTCCTACACTCAGCAGCATCCCAGCAGTCGTTAGCCACGAGCCACTGTCCAAAGTCACTGCAGTGAACGAACACGAGGACAGTACCCAAGCATACTTTGAAGCAAGAGTGCACCGTCCCCACAGGCTGTACGAAACACCCCTTGCTAGTGTCCAGTTTCTCCTCCATCACACGTCGCAGCTCCTAGCAAGCAGTCAGACCAGCCAGTCAGTGTCTCCAGAGAGCTGACGCAAGTGAAAAAAACGGCATCGCATCTCTCCCTCCACAACCTTCTCAGCAGCCACGCGACCTCGTCGTTCATCGACTCGAGCTCTCTCTTTCTTGATCACCTCACTCTCCAGTTGCTACCATAGAAAACAAAGGCAACAAATCAGACGTCAACGCTCCTCTGCCGTTCGCTATTGCAGCAATGCACGTACCTGAATTTTCTTCCGCTGGTCTGTCGCTCGAGGAGGTTGCAGCGGTTGCTGCTGTCGCCACCAGAGCCATAGGAGCGTCGTGGTCTGTAACGCCAACGCCACTGTCTCGAGTCTGAAGCCGAAGGACATGACTCGATCGATGGCGAGCTCCTTGCAGTGACAGCTCAGTGGCTATTATTCTGGTGAGCAAATCGTGTGGGAGACTCGTGATTGGGTAATTATGACAATAAAAGGGATGAGTAGCTGAGCGACAAAGTGGATGCTGTGGCGATCAATTTATTGGTGAAAGCGTGCAAGAAGCAAAAATGGATGCAGATGTGAAAAATATTGCAATTCGACACTGACTCCCCACATACTCATTTATTGACTACCGTCGTCTCCCAACTCGAAACAACAGTTTTAAGCACCGCATTCTTGCGTCAATTATTGATATAGGTAGTACCGTCGCTACCTTTTTTGTGCCCATTGTGAGCCACGCGTGCTGCTGATGCCTACCATTTACGTAGTTGCGTGAGACTAAAGCAGCAATGATCATGTTAAACCGATAGAGGAGCAAAATAGTCGGATGGATTCTGCTTATTGTATCATGGTCTAGAAACACTGGTTATGGCGCACACAGTTTGCGACTTACATGGATAAGTCACACGTTCAGTCCCATCGCTATAGCTGTTGAAGTAATATTGTACAAAGCTGAGTGCGATTGCGTGCATTTCAGCGATGCTAACGATGCATCGGTGTAGCACGAGGAGAACCAAACCACCAGCGACTAGCTTGCTAAATGACAGGAAATCTAAATGAGAGACTGCGGAGAGTGTGGCCGAGCTGTAGTGGCTATAGAAATATAATGCGGCATCTAATATAAGCACCGAGTCCCGGTTTCGCTGACTTCAAGACACTCTCTGTACGCTAAATGCAAAGCCAGAGTTCACACTAAAACCTCTCTATTTCAGCATTTTGCATACAGTACAGTATCACCATAAATGCAGGGCTGGAAAAACCCGATTAGTTTTGGCGGGCAATCGCGTTTTTGGTTGAATACATGATTACCCTCGAATTTTGGGCATAAAAACGTTGTTTTATTTGGCTCGATGAGCGGGCGCCTACTGGGAAGAATCACTACCGCAATCATCGTCACCGTCGTGCATGTAGTCGTAGAATTTTAGCAAATTGCTCTCAATGAACGTCGGATCGTCGACTCGGTTTAGATTAAGGCAGTTCCTCAGCTTTCAGTGAATGTCGCCATAATCACGACTCGGTACACTAAAATGCTAATGGCCTGCGCTCCTGTTTCATCGAATAGATCGCGGGCCTCGTCATCTACAGGATACTTAAACAGGACGTTCTCTATCTATAAAAGATTGATACTAAGCAGTCCCACTCCGATAGACCACGATAGTTGATGTGTACCTTGGCGCTTTCGCTCATCTTATGATGACTTCTCACAGTCTCTTAATACGTGAATTCGGCACTCTTGGCATTTAGTGAAGACGTATCGTCAATAAACCAGTTCCAGACTTCGTTAGCAGAGTGACCGCGTTTCCGTTTTGGCGTCCGTACTTTCATTTCGATATCGTCATCAACTACCATTCTAAAGTCCAACGTGGCGACCTGTGCGTCTCGCTGCTGAAGGTCGAGAACGTCGTCGTATAGGTTATCGACACGCTCGTCAAAAAGCGGTGGCCTAAAGAGAACGACGATAACGACCTAGTAGTAAGTACTGCTAGAGAGTGCTAATCTTGCTAATTTTTTGACAAAAGATTACATCTGTTGGCTTCCTTGCAGTTGCAGGGATCGGCGGCCGAACCCTTCGTGCGTGCGTCACACCATTATCGGAAAGTAAAAACTGATTAAACCTGATTTTGCACGATCACAGGCTGTCGGGGTTTAACGAAACAAAACCCAGTAAAACCAGATTGTAAAAAACCACTTGGTGCCAGTCCTGCAGAAATGAAGTGCAAAAGTTCGCAACTCTCAGCTGGTCCGTCGCGAAATCATGCCGCTTCACGCCTGACCACATGAATATTCCACTTACGAAGCAGCTGATTTGACAAATATCTGCACTCGCCAACTCCCTCTTTTGTTTGTGCAAACACGCTTTTCGCAACGTCACTATTCCATCAGGTCCCTCCTCCACCCAATGGACAAACACAGCGCTATTGCAATAGGCGTGACCGCCGGTCTAGGCGTCGGGTACCTCCTGGGCAAAGCCCACCCTAATGCTCTTCGAGTCGAAACAGATGACACACAATTGGAGAAATGTGCTAAGGACCTGGACGAGGTGGAGCGCCTCATTCGCCCCAACATTCTTGCTCTCACGCCGTATCGCTGCGCGCGCGATGACTACGACCAAGGTACCTCACGAAGTAGTACTGATAGAGTGTCACCATATCTAGAAGTACTGATTTTATGTATTACGATGTTTATGGTTCTGCTATTGTGCTTTTTGTGCAGGAATTCTGCTGGATGCCAATGAAAACAGTCTGGGTCCACCGCTATCGGGTTATGAGCAGCTACGAAAAATGCACTTAGAGCGCTATCCGTGTCCGTATCAGCTGGAGCTGAAGAAGGCTATTACCGACTACAGGTGCGCTATATCATGTGTACCCTTTTGGTAATGGTGTGAGCTTTGTGTTGAGCGTTGAGTGTCGTCGTGTTCGGGCAGGAATCGAAATGCGACCGAGCAGATCAGCGAGGCAAATACATTTTTGGGCGTGGGTAGTGACGAAGCCATTGACTTGATCATTCGAGTCGCTTGTACCCCTCGTGTCGATAACATTTTGATCACGCCGCCGACTTACGGCATGTACAGCGTTTGTGCTAACATTCACGACGTAGCTATTGTCTCTGTGCCGCTGCAAATCGAGGCACCGGCAGAGAATCTGACCGGACTGAAGCCAGGCCTCCCTCTACCATCCTTTCATATTGACCCTCAAGCGGTAAGCTGCGGGAGACAAAAAAGTGGGGATAATGTCGGACTAGTCACGTCTGATCCTCATGATTCTCTGCGTGTGCGATCCAGATTTTAAACGCCGTCACTGCATCGACGAAGGTCATTTTCCTGTGCAGTCCCGGTAATCCGACGGCAAACGTGCTGCGCTGCAGGGATATTGAGACGATTTTGGAGTCTGAGGTCGGTGCTTCTGTTGGTGATTGAATCGGGAATGACGCTATAACATTATCTGTTCGTTTATTTACCAGAAGTACAAGGGCTTCGTGGTAGCCGATGAGGCCTACATTGACTTTGCTGACACCTCGAGCTTATGCACGTTGGTGAACAAGCATAAGCGGCTCATTGTGCTGCAGACGCTGTCAAAGGGCTTTGGACTGGCAGGCATTCGTTTGGGCATTGCTTTTGGTGACCCGAAGCTAATTCAAGTGCTCAACAATGTCAAGGCTCCCTACAACATTAGCAAGCTGACGTCGGATGTAGCGCGCAAGGCCTTCTCGAACTTAGAGGAGCTGCACAAGAGTGTAGCCCTTATTAAGGAGGTATGCAGTAGTTTTGCTATTCTCGTATTGCTACAGTCGAGAGAGAGTTCTAATGTGCGTCCACGGCAATTACAGGAAAAACACCGTGTAACTGCGGAGCTACAGAAGCTCTCTTTTGTGCGCCGCATCTACGCCTCAGACTCCAACTTCGTGCTTTTCGAGGTAAGCACTTATCAGATCTGTGTAAAGCATGAAGTATGCGATAACGTCATGCGGACCGTTACTTTGTGATGCAGATTCCGCAAGCACTTGCTGTCTACCGCGAGATGGCCAGTCGTGGAGTAGTCATTCGTTATCGCGGCAACCAACATTTGCTTGCTGACTGCGTTCGTGCTACGATCGGGTCTCGTAGCGAAAACGATCGCATGCTCGAGTTGCTCGTGGAAGTGTCGGGCGAACAGTAATCGGCTCCACGTTTACGCTTCCGTGAGAACGCGAAACACAAAGTTAACGACATGTGCAGCATTTGAATAGTGCAGGCCATCTACCTCGCCTTTCGGTGTGCTGATTATCAGGTTCTGTCCCGGATATACTCGTCTGGTAAGCTTTTCTGCTCCATGCGCAAATATATTAACAAAATTGACAGCTAAATCGGGTACAAGAAATGCACTCGGAACCGATGGCGCGACTGGCAGCAGCATGCAAATAACATGCATACGAAACGATTTCATGCACGCATTCATGGCCCTCATCCACGAAGTAAACTCTTTTCCAACGAGTTGTCTCCATCATGATCAGCCCTGTCCGTGCCAAAGAAGATACCGCACCCTCGAATAGGTCTCGACGTTGCGGACAGGCTGCTAGACTCTCGACGAGTGGGCAACCGACGATTGAAGTACAGCACCGACAGCGCTGGTACAATTTCCAATAAAGCATAGTATACCACCACTACAAACCACGTACTACGGTCGTGGAGCTGACGTTTCTCGGTCGACAAAATAATCTGCAGCGCGCAACGAGTCATGAAACAGGATGTACCGATCGACGTTATATTCACCAGCTCTCTCAGCTTCCGTGATCGAATTCTCAGTTCCACCGGCACCGATCTGTCCCATAAAGTAAGACACAATATGAGTGAATATCCAATGACGCACAGCCGTTGTACCGATAATCCGCTGTACTTACCGTAGTTCGGTGTACGCTTTCCTCCCAAAGTAGATAAAACTAGTGGCGATAATCAGGAAAAGCTCCATGTTCAATATTGCTTGTGTTTTTGTGAAGAACGCACCTACAAAGCGAATACACGACGAAACCTTTCCATCAATAACACGGACTTCACACGCAACAGAATCCAACGTACGCTCATTTCGCCACACTGACGCGTAGAACGCCCAAAACAACCCTTGAACGAGCAGTACAATCTGTAAATGACAAAAATTAGCACATCAGCCAAGTACAACAAACACCAACCGAATCAACACCGTCCGCATCACGTCAGCACAATGGGCTCAAACGTACCACAATGAACCATCGAATAGCAGGTTTCACAACGTCTGTCAACGTCGACAGCTTATCCACTGCATTGTAGTACACCTCTGCCCAGAACTGTACCAATAGAGCATAGATGGCAAAGAAAGCCAGAATCGGCACTTGATCCATGACGTAGAACAGGTCTCGCTTGACTGGAGAGCACTCAGATGCTCGGACTTCGCCCGACAGAACGTCGCACCAATCGAAAGTCACCAATAGCAGGAACACCGATCGATCTGCACGCAATAAACCACATCCGTAGGCATTCGAAGGTATCCATTAGCAATCGTATTTCTAAACGTGTATCCATTTAGAGAAATCGTACCAAGTGCGGCCAAGAACAGGAGCAGATGAATCATCTTCTGCACAGTCCAAGGGCGATACCGACAGCAGTTACGCAGCAGCTGAACGCCTGCTATGCCGCCAACCAGTGCGTACACGACGCTGTCGACAAGAAACGCTGCTCGAACACCTTCTTCTTCTCCCTCCTCATTGGCTCGGAAGCTGCTGCTGCTGCTATTGCTCCCGTTAGTACTGAACCTCATTGTCTGAAGTAACTAAAACGGAAAGAATCAAACCGGCCGGCAGATGTCACTAACGGTCGCATCGAAAGAGTTTTCGCTTTAGTGACACCCCGCTACTTTTGCATTTCCAGTGACTACCGACCGAACTCACTGCAAGACCATGACAATGGCAACGGGATCAAGCAGCGAGCTGCGTACAGATGACGTGCAGCAGCTCTGGACGCTTGCGTGTCTTTTAGCGCAACGGGGTCTAGTACCGCAGACTGCGCAGTGTCTTGAGGTGCTTTCTTAGCTCACAAATGCGCTGGAATGATCGGAATTCGAGCTAGAATCAAGCGACTAATGATTATCTTCTGTTGTTATACCTGCAGCCTCTTTGTGCACTTGATTCCAGCAATAGAAGCGCCGAAGAGCAAGTGATTTTAGTACAAGCTAATGCTGTTTATGCAGAGCTTTGCAGCGTCGCGTGCAGTAACAGCAGGAAGGCGGAGGATCGAGAGTTATGGACACGTCGTGTTGCCCGGATTGAGAAATGTATCCATGCCGTTGACACTGCAGTTGCTCGAGGCGTTCTTTGCAGTGTAAACTTTATACGGAGATTGAGCTTTCTGTTTTCTTATAGTGCTAATGTGCGGAAACGCATGGTGCTGGTGTGACTTGTAGCATGAGACCCAGCTGCGGTTATTGAAGGCCAAGTTTCTGCTTCAGCAGCAGTTGAAGGTCGAGCGGTCAGCAAAGAATCGGAAATTGCTGGAGATTTTAGCGGAAGGGTTGCAGGTTGCTGCAAAACATGATAATCCTGTTGCGGCAGGATTTAGTAAGTACTTTGAGGTCAAGATGAAGGCTTGTCTGGTAAGGATGCATGCCGCAACTGTCACGAAGAAGTGCGGCACGAACCGCGACGGCATCGATAGCTTTGTGGACAATCTGAGGTACTTACGAACCACACTGCCAGCTTTTATCAACAAACGCTTCCTGGTGCGTGGGATTTTCTTGCACTATTGAAAACGGTCTTGCATCGGACGTATCCCTGCTGACTTGCGGTACCTGATGTAGTTATGGTTGGTTGAAGCGACATGCCACACAGCTGTCTCATCGTTTTACCCCGGTAACATCGCAGAGACGCGCCAATTAGTTGAATTTGGTCAGGAGTTTTTGGATCGAGTGTCTGTACAGGAACCGGCATCTGCAGACTTTCACATGCACCACCTGATCATGACTGGGTTTTACTACTTACGGTAAGGACAGACTTGTGAGATAATTTGTGCTTCATTTAGCCTAGTTTTCTCACTGGTGTTGTACAGGACGGGAACAATTACGAAAATAGCACCGTTACTGGAACGAGCCAACATGCTGGCAAATGACATTGGAATCAACGTTAGTCAAAAGCGAGCTGGAAGTACGAAGGAATCGTTCTTGATCACCATTCTGGACTCGATGCGGGTGAGCGTTGTCGCATGTTCTGACCCTAAGGAAGCGTGCGATCTCGCCATGAAGAACGTCCTCTTGGTTCAAGCAAATTTACAGACACAGTGCCAGCCAGCAGTGCGACTTGTGCTCATCGCAACCCTGTTCGACATGCTCCACGTCTACTGCCGCTTGCTGGGCTTGCAGTGTCGATATGCAGACATGGGTGCAAGTATCGTGCAGATGACTGCATTATTTGCGACGTACAAGGTCGACCTAGAGCGGACCATGCTTTACCGTGTTTTCCTTGCGCGTTGTCACACGTTGATAGCCAAGGTACGACCATTATGCAGACAAGTACATCGAGGTATGACCGTTGGTGGTTGTCGATTTGACCTTGTTTGACCATGCTGTTGCTCCCAATTTGCAGTTTGCCACCGCCATTGGGAAAGTGAAAGATGCTTGCGCCCACTTAAACTTTATTGTGGATAAAGTGCTTCCTGCCCCCACGGTTGCCGAGACATCGTACCCTGATGCATGTCTGGCTGTGTGGGTGGATGTGCTTGAAGTTGCAACATACTGTTGTGAAGCGGGTACTTCGAAGCGCTTGCCATCAAGCAGCAGTGTGCTCAAGGGTGCACAGATAGAGCAGATCTATCCCAGCCGAGTATTGCTCCAATGGGCCGCTCGTGTTCTGACACAAGATGGCTTGCAAAACCAGATTCGTCAGTGCTGCAATGTTGAGCTGCACGCCAAGGTACACGAACGCAAGCTTATGCTCTTACTTAGTCACGCTAACGATGTTGCGTGCACTTGTCCGTCGCATTTAGTACGACCTTGCGCTCGCAAAATGGATGTGGGCTACGGAAAGCTCGTCAAATAACCTCGAAGCGAAAGGAGGTAGCTCTAGCCGCACTGCGTGCTGTACTGAGCACACAAAGCTTGAGGCACTACGTCCAACGACGTTCACTCTCCTCCACCAGTCGCTCCAGCATGTGAAGGCAAACGTGACATGTTGCGAGACGACTTCCGAGATCATGGCGTTGTTCGGACCGCAGCTAGCGGCTGGCGGTGAAGTCGAGCAAGCTGAAAGTATGCTGGAGAACGCCATCCGCGTCACGCTGCACACCAAGAATGTGCTGCTACAGACGCGACTTTTGGTGGACGTCTTTGAGCTCTATGCAAACAAAGGGCTACCGAAGGCACAAGCGGCTGCAGCAGCCAAGTACGAGAAGAAGCTGGCAGTTTTACAGCGTCGCATCGCAGCAGCTCAAGACCAAGAGACCACGATCGCAGCTTTGATGCGATGGACTGCAGGGGGCAGCAATTGAGACCTCCAAGAGAGTGCAAGTGTCTTGCCAAACGATTGATTACCAAAGTCGTAGCCCGTGACGGAACAGCTGCTGCTTTCTCATGACTGCAACGCTCGTGCAGCAGTCGACACGTTTTCACAAGCGTGCTATCGTGCCAGCCGTGTGCTGGATAGGTCGTGCCATTGGCACGCGTTGCACCTTCATTGCACGAGCGCCTGACGATCCAGCCGCTTCTGCCTGAAGAACCCGAAAGTGCCAGCACACGACCGTGAGTACCGTACCCATTCGTCACACCATTTTACCCGTTCCAGTTCCAGTCCAAGTCCTTCTATATCCAGCAGTCACTACCGGCTCAGTATCAATTCAATCTACTTACCATAAAGCGCAGCTCATTTTGAAAAGACACGAAGAAATTCCCTACAAACACATCCGCCACGAACTGGAAGACCCGAAATGAGTCGATCTTCATTGGTGACTGCTGGGATTTTCAGGTATGAGCTAAGTACCAGTTCGTTACACGTCCCATTTGGTGGTGGTACCACTGTACCCCTCCACGCTACGTGCGACTGGCTCTGCCACTCCAACTGTCATTATTCGATTTAAACCCGACTGAACAGACGGAACTCTTCGCACCTTGAAGTCGCGCTACAGTATTGAACCAGTCGATTCTCGCTTTGCATCAATATCTCATTCTCATTTCTTGTTCATCATCCCTTGATGCGGCGTCACAGGTACGTCGTCTTTCTTTGTGCTTGCAGTTGGATCTCATACTCACTGTCTTGTCTTTGTCTTGTTCTCTGTGTGTGTGTGTGTGTGTGTACTTTTACTGTCCATGAACAGGAAACGACTGAGCGTCGAGGTCGTGAGTGCTCGGAACCTCGAGAGCTCGCAGTCTATTGACTCGTACTGTGTCGTCGGCCTTTGTGATGTCAAGTCGATGAAACGCCGCAGCAATTACTGTCTTGCTGCTTCATCGGGTGTGCGATCGTCGACCGTGACTGGCTCCAGCCATCCCACGTGGGCCCATGTGACGGAATTTGTGCTGCCTGCTCATCCTGCAAGTGTGAGGCTGAGGGTGGAGCTTTGCAGCAAGAGGAGTTTCTTCTTTGACATGTTCCCGCCGTCGGCTGATGGTCGAAAATTTACAGACGAGAAGGAGGCGCCGGTCGGAAATGCGTGTGATCGGTTGGCGTATGTCGACCCGGACTGGAGGAAGTCTCCCGTTACCAGTGAGCCGCAGGACTGTGTGAAGGGATCGAAAGGGATCCAGGACAGTGACAGTGACGATGTCGCTACGCTGTCTGAGGAGGAGGACGATGAGGTGGACGAGGACGAGGTTTTTGAGGAAGATGATGCATGGCCGACGGCTGAGGAAGACGCGGCCGTTGCTGCATTGAATTTTAACGATGAGGTGCTGGGCACGATCGAGATTAACTCGAGTTTGCTCTGCAAGCCGTCGAGAGTGGTGACGGACTCGTGGTATAGTTTATCTGGCACGAGGACAGGCGAAGTGCGGATCCGCACGATTTGGTATGTTGGAGCAAAACGGGCGCTCACGGCCCAGGACCGCGCCGTGTTGTATGAGGAACATGTACAACGCTGTGCAGCGAAACCTATGAAAGACTTTTACGGGTTTACTATACCGGACGCTGCGAGGGACGATTGGGTGCACTTGCGCTCGTACCGGGATTGCCGAGAAGAGCGACGCGTTGAAGATTGGACGAGGTTATACGGCACACAATCTATTGAATGCCTTCAGCGTTGTTCATACAGGGAGAAAGACACTGAGGAAAAAGCTTTACTGCTGCAGCTAGCTCGGAACGGTATACCACGACATTTGCGAGAACGTGCGTACATGCATCTCTCGGGAGCGAGTAGGAAGCAAGAAACTGCGGGTCCAACTTACTACGTGGATCTTGTAAAACAAGCAGCGACACTCGAAACGGAGACGTTTAGTCAAATCGAGCTTGATATCGGTCGCACGTTTGGACACTCTGGAACGATCATAAGCTGTGAATCGGGACGTGGACAGCTACGTCGCATTCTGAGAGCCTATTCTCTTCGCAATCCGTCCGTTGGTTATTGCCAAGGATTGAACTATATCGTGGCGTTTTTGCTGCTTATCGCGGATGAGGAAATTGTCTTTTGGCTTTTGAGCGTGCTCTGTGAGGATCTCTACCCAGGATACTACTGTCCCACAATGGACGGCATCCGGAGGGATATGTTGGTGCTGAAGCAGTTAATTGCTGAAGAGCTTCCACAGCTCGACGAATTTTCATCAGAAGTGGGGCTTCCGTTGGAACTCCTAGGCTCTCAGTGGCTGCTGTGCTTGTTCACGACAACTTTTCCCAGTGAGACGGTGTTCCGGATATTCGACTGCATCTTCATGGAGGGCTCGTCTTTTGTTTTTCCTGTGATCATGGCGCATTTGCGCCGAATGGAGCCAACTTTGCTGGCTCTTGACGAGTTCCGCGGCGTGTTGTCTTCAATTAAGGACGCGGAGAGCGCGTGTGTTGACGGTGACATGTTCGTGGCTGCCGTTTACAAGGAAGCTGAGCATGTAACTGCCTCTCGGATCCAGAGTTTGCGTGAGGAGCAACATGGGTTGGTGCGGAGCGAAATGGAGCGAGTCGAACGAGTTCGCACTTTCAATAGGCAGCTGGCTGTCGTGTACCAGATCCCTGCGTTCTCGCATTATGCCGCGTGCCTCCTTCGTTTCTTTCACGAGGAGGCGGAAGGCTCTTCGCGCTCGGACGTGGCTTTCGTATTGACCATGCTCTGCCATGGTCTTGTGTGGCTTGCGGAACAATCGAAGCGCTGGAATGCCTAGTCCGAACGGGTCGTGTTTTTCTGGAAGAACTGCGATGTCATCTCTGCTGCATTTTGACTGACTGGTGTTGTCACCTATTTAACTTGTTCGCACATCGTGTAACTAGCGGGGCTGCCTGCATCGCTGCAGTCTCAGGTTTGCTCAAATACAAGAAGAAACAATACCTCCTGACAGAGTAATCATGACCCGAGGAAGAAGTGTATTGCTGCATTTGATGGGGACCCGTGCAAGTCGCTTTTTATTGCTTGCCTCGCTTGGCAGGAGCTTTTTTGCCTTTTTTCGCCGCGACAGAAGCTGTACGCTTCTTCGCGGTTTTCCCAGCACTCGGCAGCACCGTGAAGAAACTATCAAGACGTTTCTGAGACTGCGTGCTCTTGGACCTTTTCAGTCGCGTGATGGCAGCCAGCACGCGGTCTTCCTGAAACCCGTGTTTCTTGACCAAGAAGTCGAGCAGCTCTGTCTCTTGTGGATCACGCCACTTGATCTCTGCTTCTTCGGCATTCACGACCTCTGGCTGGAGAAACATCTCGCGGGCATTCTTGTAGATCGGGTTGCCTCCCAGCCACTCCTCGGGGATGACGACCCCTTTACTCTTGCTTTTCTGCAGTGCCTCGACAAAGTTCTCAATGCTCTTGTGCTCCTTGATCCCCGCATATGCTTTCTTAGGCCCAACGCCTCGAATCGAGTCACAATAGTCACACCCACACAAGATGCACAAGTCGACAAACTGGTCGTGACTCAGTCCCATCTCCTGCAGCGCTCGTTCGAGCCGAATCTCCAAGATCGGCACCTTCTTGGCCGGTGATACCGTCAGACGACGGTACAGCACAGGGACCCCAAATGTCAAGGCATCCATGTCTTCCGTTCCAGCTGCATATACTCGTCCGCCCTTGGCCAACGCCGCACAAGAAGCTTCAGCTTCACATGGAGCTGTAAGGTGCGGCACCCCCATGAGTCGAAGCAGCTCCTTGCAGTCTTCATTATGTTGGGGTGTAGCCCGCACCAACCGCTTGTTGAAGCGGTCAATATCTTCCGTCATTCCCTTTTCCGTCGCTTCTTCCAGCGCTTTTTGCGCCTCGACTCGCCGGTCACTTCGTTTCGCCAACTCGCCGCTTTTCATCACGGGCGGCTTTCCGTCAAAGACGTACAAGGGCTTGAGTCCGTTCTCCATCATCCGGACCGTCCGACTGAACATCCCTTGCAAGTGAGACGTCACTTCTCCATCCGCATTTGTCAAGGCTTGGGCAGCCCCTCCACTGCCATCTGCAGATCGAATGGCAATGAGGAACTGGTACAAGGCCATACTGGCATCAATGGCCACGGTGTGACCTGCTAGGGCCGACATCTTTTCCACCTCTTTGATGCAGGACGGGGCTTCCTCTTGCAGCAGTTTCATGAGGCCTTTGATTCCCATAATTTACACGATCAATTAATGGATGGACTGACTGACTGACTGGTAGGCGAAATGATAATCCCCGGAGACGGTAAATGCGGAGTTGTAACTGATGTTGTGGTGAAGTACCCGGTAGAGGATGATGAAATGGGTAAGAGTGGATTTTACATTGTTGTGGCATAGACAGGTTGAATCGGCGAAACAGCGAGTAAAGCGCTGTCGGGTTTCGTCTTTTTCTGACAATGATTGGATGTCGAGCAGCAGACATGGAACCAGCACTTGAGATCAGATGTTGTTGATACAGCAAAATGGCAACGGCCGTGTGGCTGTACGAGCGTTTGGGTCCGATTCGACACAGGTGATGATGAATGCAGCTCTAGTTGTAAGGTAGTAGTTCTCTGAATCGATCGGGTATGCCACAGTCGTGTAGTGCAGTAACTCAAAGTCGGTGTAAGAAGTCGTCACGCATGACGTTACGGTGGAGATCCTCTAGGCTTGAGCGTCAGCTTCTTGACACAAATTTGCCTTACGTTTATCAAAACCGAGCCTTGCACACATCTACAATGGAGCACGTTTTGCGAAGTACGTCCACACCTTGTAAACGAAATCTCACCTATAAACTTACAAACGTAAGATGGCCGATGGTGCACGATTTGTTTGTCTGCTCCATAAGGACTTCATCTTGTAGCGTCTGCCTGCAATTCGGAGGCCCATGACGACTCCGAGCTGAATTTCATTTAGACGACACTTCGAACAGCTGCAAAATACAGTCGCATTTCACAAGCGCTTATTCGAGTCAAGCTTTTTAAGCGCGATACGTACAAGTAAGCAGGTAGAGTGCTCATTTGGCTGGGAAACTAGCACCTGCACCTCTCGAGAAGACAAATTCATTGCGACCTTGTGACGTCGACCAAAAGCTGACCAAGCAACCAAACAACCACAAGATGTCTTTCTATCCCGCGGGAACTGATAGTTTAGTTGGAATTGTTCGCTTCGAGGATTTTCCAATAGATTTTGCAAGATGTGTCATCCCACCAATTCAAACTCCGTCTACCTGGTCGCTCGCTTCTGGAGTCATTCTGCACGGCATGACTACGTGGAATACCGAAGCTAAATATCTGTTACGTACGGTTCACTTAAGGATCGATCGAAGTGCTGCATATTCTGGCCGCTCAATGCGTTTTTTGGTATCTTCGCGATCCATGCTGAAAGACGTGGTCGGTTCTGTCCTTTTCTGGAGATACGACACAGTTATTTATACGCGTCATCCCTCTTGTCACCACCTCTTTTTATCCGATGAAGCTATCCAACGCATGTGTTGAACATGTGATCCTTTTCGTAAAGTCTAACGTAAAAGCGAGGTTCTGAGCACTGCATGCACAGAATCGTCATGTAGCATCAGTATCGGATAAATGTGTATGAACAGGTTTTATGCCGGTTGCAAGCTGCGCACTCAGACCTGCAGGATAAGACGGCAGGAGAAGTAAAACGAAGTATTCCTGACAGAAAATCAAACCAGGTCTTTTGAAAGCAGTCAACGTAGTATAATAATCAGCACTCCAAAACAATTTAAATCTCTCTCGTTATCTCTCATCGATATTTACTCCCAAGGATGTCAGCGACTGTAACATCGCAACACACTGCTTCATGCTAACACATCTTTACGACCAAAGACTAAGTCTCCTTTTGTAACGGGGCACCCTGAAGCTTGTACTGGTGACAGTACAAGCTACTTATTCTGATGACAGAATAAGGCGGTGCCTCGTAACTTCACGTACACTCGTACGTGCAGAGGAAGACGGTAAGAAGAAGCGAGTACTTGGTTAAAGTAAAAAGTAGAACTGTATTTATAATAGTTAATGTCTGCAATAAATCACTATTTATCTTCATCTAACTATGTCTAAATACAAATGTGTAAATCAACTATCTGCTCACCACTCATTGCGTGCGTCTGTCGTGGCGCGTCTTCGTTGGTTGATTTAATGGCCTATATCAACCAATTAGGAACTACTCGTAAGTGCTACAGAATATTTGTCCTTATGACAATATTCTGAGAATATAACTCTTATAGTTATATTCTATTAACAATTTCTAATAAATTGTTATGTAACGATTCACCCCGTTACATCACCCTTCCTTAACCATCAGTCACTTTACAGACTGATTGACTAAATGGATACTCGTCCCAAATCATTTGGGACAGGGTTTGCACTTGTTGGTCCGAGTCCACTTTCCAACATTTCATCGCATGGTTAACAAGCCCATGCGATGCGCGAGCAAGGCCGCCGAGAGCGCGTCCGCACGTCTCTGTGCGGACGCCGAAGCAGAAACCACAGCAACTGATGTCTCATCGGTTAAGCGACTCAGCCTGTGTCACTTGGTGATGCAGGCGCTGGTCATGAAGACACTCATGTCTTCACAGAGTACGAGCTCGGTGTCTCGTACTCTCCTAATACGGAAGACGGATCCGTATCGACGGCGATTGAATCCAAGCCGCCTGCCAAGCGTGGCATGGACGATGCTTTGCGTCGCAGCATCTTTGGTTCATCTGATGAATCAGATGAACCATCGCCGAAGCGAAGGCGCTCGAGGTCGCGAGACTCGGGCGCTAACAGTGGTGTCGGTTCTCCTATGGACACCACTTCACAGCGAGGTGCCAGTACTTCTGTCGGCACGTCGCAGGAAGAGCGGGACCGCAATGTGTTGCGTCTCGCTCCAGAAAAGAAGGCATGGATGCCTCCGAAATCCGTCATGGATCACTTGTCGGCGACGACGAGTGATCGTTATCGAACACGGTTGTTCGATTCGTCAAGGATCCATCACCTTGACCCCAGTGCGAAAAACTATCGCGCTGAACATGAATTCTTCATCGATGCTTTCTTTAGACATCGATGGTACAGTGGGAATCACAAACGTGATGGTCCCTCACTGCTTCAGGCGTGGAACGCCTACATCCATAACCTTGAGGATGTAGGTCGTGACGCCTGGAACGACAAACTTATCAAAGCTCGTGATAAGTTTGAAAAGCGAACCCCGACAGGTGCACGCTACAAGCTGCATCGTCTGTCAAGGGAGAAAGGATTACCCTGCCTCTCATGGGGAGACTCGTGCCCATGTTGTGTGAACAACTCTGCACGAGCACCTAAGGAGGCTTACCTCCTTACCAGCCCGTGGTGGCGCGTACGTATCTCTACTGAGATGTACGAAGGGATTGACAACTTGAAATCCCTTTACGACCGTGCCGGGAAGACTTTATCCGGCGGTCCTTCTGCGGCACAGGATGTGCCGCGTCGTACTGCTCAACCAGACCCAGTACGTCGATTATCAGTTGGGAGCGGGGCTCCCAAGAATCCCAGGACGGGGGATAGCCGCGCCACCGAACGAGATAACTCGTCCGACGTCCGTTCACGTCGCGGTGGTTCAACAGCTGCTCAACTAGATAGCGCTGGCCACCGCGAGAGTCCTCTAATGGAGGTGGAGGAGGAGGAAAGACGCTCTCCACACGATCATGTGGATCGGTGTGTTCCCGAGAGCTTCTTTGATCGCGTAACGCAAGGGTTATGCGACGATCTCGAACATGAGCGGAATAGGCGTCTCCAAATGGCGGACACTGCCTCGAAGCATCGAGCTGAGTTTGCCTTTGCTCAGCTTGAGAACGAGAGATCTCTGACATCTCTTCGTGACGAGCTAAGGGTAGCTCGTGGGATTGTTGATCGGTCTCGGGATGAGATAGATGCTCTTCAGACCCTTGTTGATGCCCACCATCGGGAGCACAAGGCTCTCTGCGAGATGCATGAGCGCAAGGGCGTTCTTCATCGGAAGAAGCAGCGTACTGATGGTACGGCTTAAGCCGACCAACGTAAAACGTGGGATGCGTTCGCATCTTACGTGGTAACTCGATCGTGTATGCATTGCCTAGGCGGTGCAATACACGAAATGGGCCGATGTACTTGGGTAGTAGTTTACTGCTACCCAAGTTAGTCACTACATGCTTTGGTAGATTAACCGTAGACAGTAGGACTAAGTCACCCTTATTGAATAAAAGAGTGTTTGCCCTTCCATTCTTGTCAGCGTTTTGCTTTTGCTTTTCCACCGCTTCGGCGATGGAGTCTTGCACAAAACGGACTACCGTTTCACGAGCCAGTATGAACTCATCTGATGACTCGTTAGCTTCAGTGCGCTGTGAGCGCACTGCAGCAACATCAATATTTTCTTTAGTGAGGGCTTCCGCACTCTCACTTGCATCATCTTCTTCGATATCGATGTTATCGATATCGGCATCAAACGCAATGACCTCTTCGTCAGAGCGTGATGAGCGTGAACCAAATCGGTTTTTGCTCGCGCGAGTCCCTCCCCCCTTAAACCAGAGTTACACTCTAGTAAGGTGGGTACACGCGGATGGCGCAAGCCAGTCACGTAAAACGGTGTATGTGTCGTAGACGCATGCACCGAGTTGTTAATGGCAAACTCTACCATTGGCAAAAACTCACTCCAACTCTTAAAGGAGTGTGCGTATCCTCGAAGCATCTCTTCGAGGACACGATTGGCACGTTCCGTCTGACCATCTGACTTTGGATGATCAGATGTCGACATCTTCAAGCGCGTTCCGAGTGATTTGAACACGGAGCGCCAGAAATCAGCAGTGAAGCATGGATCTTTGTCTGATACGAGTTCACGGGGCAACCCATGAAGTCGAAAGATGGTGTCAATAAAGACACAAGCACAGCCACTTGCCGTGATTGACTCTGGTACAGCCACTAGGTGTACCATTTTGCTGAATCTGTCAACAAATACGAGAATACCCGTATTCCCGCGTGCGTCTTTGGGTAACCCGAAGACAAATTCCATTGAGATGGATTCCCAGCACTCAGCCGGAACCGGTAGAGGCTGTAAAGGTGCACGCAGTGTAGGACTTGACTTCACTCGTTGATAGACTTCGCATGCGCGAACGTACTTGCGCACAAACTGATACTGGCGGGGCCAGTAAAAGTCTCGACTCACCGTAAGATATGTTTTCTCACGGCCACGATGTCTTCCTATAGGAGCAGCGCGATACTCGAACATGATCCGCAAGCGCAGATCAGTATCATCTGGAATGACAACACGTGGTGTGTCACCAGAAACGGCTGTATAATACAGTAAACCGCTGCGAGTAGTGTATCGATCTGATGCAGATCGATACGCAGACTACAATCGTTTCAACGATTCTCGGGATGGTTGGGAGAGATGTGTCAACAACTTCACAATCTCACCATCTTGGGCATACGCCCGCCTCACATCATCATGCAACGTTGAAGATGGTTTGGAAGACGTCATAACCGCAACAGTGGCTGTCTCACTGTTGGGTTTCGCGACTGTTTCAAAGTCGGGACGGCGTGAGAGTGCATCAGCGACGACATTAAGTCGTCCTGGTTTGTACTCGACCGTAAAGTTGTATTCCGCAAAGAATGACAACCACCGCGCCATTCGTTGTGAAAGGTGCGGGCTGTTCACTGCCGTGCGTAATGACGCATGGTCAGTGTAAACAATGAAGGGTCTATCTCCTAATAGATAGACTCTGAACTTCGCGAGTGCATACTTCATGGCAAGGAATTCCTTGTCATGCACTGGATAGTTCCGCTCAGCTGGTTGCAGCTGACGCGACTGATAGCAGACGATGCGTTCAACGCCTTCAAGATCGTACTGCATTAATGCACAGCCGATTGCGAAATCGCTGGCATCACAGACCACATGAAATGGCCTGTCCTGATCGGCTATTGCTAGGACTGGGGATTGTATCAAGCTCTGCTTGATACCATCAAAGGAGCGCTGACATTCAGCGTTCCATAACCACCTCTCGTTCTTTTTCAACAAACGAGAGAGGTCACAGTCATCTCGGCGTAATTGCGTGAATACTTATGCAAATACGCCGCTAGCCCAAGGAAGTTTTGAAGACCTTTGACATCAACCGGCACAGGCCAGTCGGTGATCGCCTTGATCTTTTCGGGATCAGGACGTACACCGTTCGTACCAACGATGCACCCAAGAAGTGGTATTTCGCTTGCTGCAAATATACACTTCTTGAGGTTTGCATACAATTGATGCTTTCGCATGATTGTAAGAACCTGTCGGACGTGGTACCTGTGAACCTCAACGTCCGACTTTCCATCCATAGCTCGACTATGGATGAATACGTCATCGAAATAACTCGGCGCGAATTCTCGTACTGGTCTCAACAGATGTGATACACATCTGTTAAACGTGGCAGGGGCATTACTAAGCCCTTGTGGCATTACTAGCCATTCCCAGAGCATGCCGCTAGGCGTGCTAACTGCGGTATAGGGTATATCTCGTTCCCGCATAAGGATTTGATAGAAGCCATCCATCAAATCCATGGACGAAAAGATGGTACTCTTTGACATACCATCAATGATTACGTCCTTCCTCGGTATCGGCGTCTGATCCGGTACCGTTGCAGCGTTCAATTTGTTGAACGCGTGCACTATCCGCCACCCTCCTGTTGCTTTTCGCACACAGAAGGTCGGAGAGCTATGTGGGGAAGTTGATTCCCTCACATGGCCCGCAGCTAAACGATCGGCAAAGAACTTGTCGATCGCTAGTACTTGTTCACGAGGCAGTGGCCACTGCTTCATGACACAGTACTTCGAGCCTGGTTTAAGCTCGACCTCGTGTCGAATACCTTTATCCTTCGGTAATTCGCACGGAACAGTTTCAGGGAATACATCCTTGAATTCAACCAAATCTTCATAGAGAGGATTTGTCTTGAGCGATTCCCACGATTGGGAGTCATATCGCTCAATTCGTGTCTTTTCATCTAGGACACTCTCGTCCATAGATGAACTACTGAGAACTCTCTCGTCCTCAGTAAACACTGTTGCTGACCTTCTGTCGGTTACACAATCGTCGTCAGCGACGAGTACGCAGATCTGCTTGACTTTGCCACTACGCAGATCACGCAAGAACCTTTTATGTTCGAGCGTTGGCAACTGAGTGATCCCCGAAGTTAACTTCGGAGGCGCAATCAGATCAAGTGTATAAGCGCCTACACTTGATCCGTTATTGACTATGACATTCAATGTCTCTGTCATTTCCTGGGGACTTATTCCCTCAGGCTTCGAAGGACTTATTCCTTCGGCTTCCCGGGGACTTATTCCCGCGGGTTTCGGGGAACTTATTTCCGCCGTATTTGTAATCTTGGGACTTATTCCCTTTACTTCCTCTAGCTGGGGTTGCGCAACCACAGCGAGATCCTCTACGAAATACTCTCCAGTCGATCTAGGATTATCGTTCCGCTTAACCTGAGCGATCGATTGTTTCTCTTCTAGATGTTCCCCGCTAGGGATACATCTTTGTCCCAGTCCACCCGACTTATTCGAGTGGTCGACCTTCGGCGCAGCCTGTGTTTCCTCACAGCCGCCGGAACTTTGCTCCGAAGTGTAACCGTTTGGTACACTAAGGTTTTGTGCAGTCGTACTAACGAACGTACCACAAGTGAGGCCATCGCACTCACTCGTAGTACATCCACACGCTTGTGGACGCTCCAAAACGTTCATCAGATGGCCATCTGATGAACAAGCGGCAGGCATCGTTACTGTCCGATGTTGCCAGTTTACCCGTGGTTCGTACCTTCTGAGCCACGGTATTCCAAGGATGACACTAAATTTGTCATCCAAATCCAATACGATGAAGTCATCGTCATATTGGGTATCTTCTAGCGTATAGTGGATCTTCACTATACGCTTCATGACGGTTACGGATGCGCCTGTCGCAAGACGTACCGTCATCCTCGTAGGAGGTGTGTCACATTCACTGTAATTGAAGTGACCATCTTCTAGCGATTGGCGTCGCACAAAATTGTTGGACGCCCCACAATCGACTAGAGCTCGAAGGGACAACTTATTCGTCACTTCGAGTTTCAAGGTAATGAGTGAGATCTCATTACCTAGAGCAGCAACGCACAACGTTTGTGTGTTGGGAGCAACCTTCATCAAGAGGTCTACAAATTCTCTTGACGTTGCTGGATCAGTAGGGTGCTCCGCACCTACTGATCCTGTCCGTTTTTTGACGGTCCATCCCGTTGTTGCGTCTTTGCACCAACGGCGGACCCGCGTCCCTGCCCTTTTCTCATGGGTGGACGGTCACTACGCCCAGTGTCGCGAGACACTGGACGAGGGGCACTACACTCGTAAGCGTAGTGTCCTGTCTTTTGACATCTGTTGCATCTCTGCAACTTCTTGTAGTCTGTAGAGCGAGCCTTCTCGCTCTCTACATAACAGAGTTCCATCGGCTCTGGACCTCCGTTGTCATATCGTCTCGGTTGACGATATAATGTCGAGCTGGCGCGAGCCTGTCTCAGACTGAAGTCTTCCTGTTCCGCAATGGAAATGGCTTGTTCTTAGTGAATCTAGTTCAAGCCGGAACAGGTGAGTCTTGACGGGACTATCCGCAAGACCCTGCATGAACACCGAAACCAACGTGTGTTCATCCACCGGATTGGAACTTATACAACTCGTAAGATGTCGTATATGTTGCGCGTAAGCGTGCACATCACGCTTACTCTGCTTGAGCTTCAAGAGTTCGGTTCGAGCTCTGAACTCAGCTCTAGGCGGTTCAAACGTTTGTCTGAGCCGCGACTTGAAGGCTTCCAACGACCCAAACGCATATGGGTCGTGCAACTTGAGCCCCAGTGCCCAAGTCTTGGCACGTCCTGCCAGATTTGACTGGGCAAATGCAACTTGCATATCCCCGTCGTCGATGCGACGCGCCCTTATGGCGTCATCCAATTCGACGAACCATCTCAAGAGGGAGTCCTCTTCGACTCCCCTATACTTGGAGATGTCAATCTTCAAGGTTTCGGGTCGACGCGAATGCATCGACCCACCATCAGCAGCCTGCTGCTGTCTCAACAGTTCAAACTGTTGAGCACCCTGTTCTCTCAACAACTCTGCTTGTTGAGAACCTTGTTGGTGAAGCAAGGCTACTTTCTCGCGTTCTGCGTCAAGTTCATTTTGAATGAACTTGGCGATAGTAGCCTTTTGGGCATCTCTATTGAGAGCCTCTAGCATGACGCTAACAGCATGGATGCCCATGGTCGAACCCATTCGTTCAACCGCATCCCATTCGACATCGCTCAAATGGGAGTAGCCGTCACGCGTAGCGTGAAAGCTTTGGTCATCTTCATCATCCAACATATTCATGTTGGATGTGAACGCGGTCCTTGGACGGACTACAAAGTGCTACCAGGTGTAACGGGGCACCCTGAAGCTTGTACTGGTGACAGTACAAGCTACTTATTCTGATGAAAGAATAAGGCGGTGCCTCGTAACTTCACGTACACTCTTACGTGCAGAGGAAGACGGTAAGAAGAAGCGAGTACTTGGTTAAAGTAAAAAGTAGAACTGTATTTATAATAGTTAATGTCTGCAATAAATCACTATTTATCTTCATCTAACTATGTCTAAATACAAATGTGTAAATCAACTATCTGCTCACCACTCATTGCGTGCGTCTGTCGTGGCGCGTCTTCGTTGGTTGATATAATGGCCTATATCAACCAATTAGGAACTACTCGTAAGTGCTACAGAATATTTGTCCTTATGACAATATTCTGAGAATATAACTCTTATAGTTATATTCTATTAACAATTTCTAATAAATTGTTATGTAACGATTCACCCCGTTACACCTTTGCGGTTCTTGGCAACAGGAGGCTATGGATGCATCTCACATCGACATAGACCGGACACAGTACGCAGTTGAATCTCAACAAACACAGGAATGATCGAGCACATAAAAGGATGACCAACATGCGAATCCATTGCTGTATAAGTTTCGACGGATAGGTGTATCAAGACCGACACTTTTACACCAGGTGCATGCGGCACTGGTAAAGAATCGCTGATGTCACTGCATCAAATGTCTATTTTCGGCCGTAGTGCTGGCATACAAGGCGGCAAATTGCATCGGTGACTTTTGACTTTTGGCAACTGCCAAGAGCGAGTTGAGGTGGGAGAGCTTAGAAGAAGGTAAAATGGAAAGTGAATTATCATCTAGCTAGGTCCTTAGTTCGTCTCGTTGTACTACTCTAAGCCTATCGATATCGACTCTATAATATTAGTAACAAAACGATGAGTCGATCCCATCGTTACACACTATCACACAGTGTCGTCCATGACATATGGTCATTAGTATCAGTAACCAACACCATTACCAATACTCCCCCTCGACTAGAAGTCTCTGATCCTGGCCTTGTCCAGCAGCGACTCGAACTTCTTTGTCGAAATCGGTTTGGTCAGAAAATCTGCCAGCTGTGACTTGGTTTCAGTATACTGCAGGTCGATAATCTTGTCTTTCACCTGTTCGCGCACAAAATGGTATCTGATGTCGATATGTTTCGCTCGACTTTGATAGCCGTCGTTCTTAGCGATAGCGATTGCACTCTGGTTGTCTTCGTGAATCTTGACAGCATAGTTAATCTGCACTTGCATCTCCTTGAGTAGACTTCTTGTCCACAGAACCTCCTGCACACATAAAGAAAGAGCCATATACTCTGCTTCTGCCGTGCTCAGTGCCACGCTCTGCTGCATCTTCGACTTGAAAATCACAGGTGCGCCATTAATCATGACAAAAACTCCCGAAATCGATCTGCGATTCCACTTGTTACTTGCCCAGTCTGCATCGGTGTACGCGCTCAGCTGAAGATTGCCTGAAACTCCTTCATAACAAATTCATTTGCTCTGCGTCGTCTTCAGATATCGCAACACTCGAATCGCTGCATTCCAGTGCTCTTCATGTGGAAATTCCAAATGACGACTCAGCTGACATACTGTATACGCAATATCTGGTCGTGTGCCTGTTGCCACATACAACAACGACCCCACTAACGATCGATACGGTCGATTCTTCATTCTTGTGTCAGCTTTGTCCATCTTGACCATCGCTTGCCCTTCAACACTTGGATTTGACACTGCTTTCGCATCAACTTGATTAAATTTCTCGACCATTCTTGATATACACGATCCTTGACTGATCTTCAGACGTCGATTGTTGCGCAGGTACTTGACTTCGATTCCAAGAACGTATCGAACACCCCCTAGTATCTTCAACTGGAAACGACTTGATAGTTGAGCTGCCACATCTTCCATCACTCCAGTAGATTCAGCCCCAATTAGAAGGTCGTCCACATATAATGCAGCGTAAATCCACGAGCCCTTGGTCTCTTTGACGAAAATGCATGAGTCTGCCACGCATAAAGAGAACCCCATCTCCACAAACACACACGAAATTGTCTTGTACCATGTAGCGGCCGCTTGTTTCAGCCCATACAGACTGCGATTCAGCTTAAGCACTTGATTGTGTTCTGCACGAACACCCAGAGGAGGGTATACGTATACCTCTTCTTCCAAAACGCCATACAGAAAAGCAGTGTCGACATCATATTGATGAATCAACATCCCCTTTTGACAGCACACCGCCAAAAACACCCGTATTGAGTTGAGGTTTGCCACAGGTGAATATGTCTCCATGTAGTCAACTCCATACGTCTGCCTGTAGCCAAGTGCTACAAGACGTGCCTTGTATCGAATAATCTCACCCAGCTCGTTTCGTTTGAGTGCGAACACCCACTTGGTTCCAATCACTTTCTGGTTTGGACGCTGTGTTTGAACAGTCCAGGTGTCCTTTTCCTCTAATGCCTTGAGCTCAGCTTGAATGGCCTTGTACCAATTATCACGACGAAGTGACTTAAGAGCTTCTTCGTATGTCGTTGGGGTCTCGAACGCTGCACATGCTTGCTCATACCCAATACGTAGTCTCTTTGTGCCTTTTTCTTGACACACTTCTGAGCCGTCATAAAAGTCCTCATCAGCACCATTCACTGGTATTAACGCTTGAGATTGTCCATGTTGAACCGATTCTAGTGGAACCATCGCGGTTTCTTGCGATGCTTGAATACTTGTCTGTCGACTTGGTCGTATCACCATCTGTCCTTGTCTTGACACTTCTTCAGCCGATTCTTGATCTTCTTCAATCATCGTCACATCATCAATTTCAAACATTGGATCGTCAGCATTGGAACCCACGTGTTCAGGCATCTTGCTACTGCATCTTGATGGTAGAGCCATCGTTGTTGTACGCCTGTCTTGCATGTGACTCTCTTCTTGAACACTGTGACTGTCCTCCATTGCTATATCCATGTCTTTCGTGACTCGTGGCTGTTCTAAATCGATAGAAACAGTGTCTTTGTCATGAACAGCGCGAAACGCTTGGTCACTTGATCTGCTGTAATGTTGCACGTACTGAAGTGGTGGTCTCTCATCGAATTTAGCCGATCTCGTGTGCGTCACCCTCTTGGCATCTTCATCCCATATTCGAAGCCCCTTGATTTGATCCGAGTAACCTAGAAAAATACATCGAATCGCCTTCTTGGTCATCTTGGTCCTGTTCGACTTGTCGACATGTGCATATCCCTTTGATCCAAATACACACATCTCGGAGAGGTCAGGCTTCTTCCCGAAGATGAACTCAAATGGAGTTTTAGTCGGGTGACTAGCACATGGAACTCGGTTTGTCACATAGACTGCCGTGTTCATCGCCTCAGCCCACCAAATTTTATCCACTTGCATATGGCTGAGCATTGCTCTGGCCCGCTCTGTCAGTGTCCTGTTCATGCGTTCGGCCAGCCCATTCTGTTGTGGCGAATAGGGTACCGTCGTCTGATGCATGATACCAGATTTTCGACATACACCGGAGAAACGTCTGTTGACGTATTCCGTCCCGTTGTCCGTCCTGATACACTTGATCTTCTTGGACAGTTGATTCTCCATAAGTGCCTTATACTCTATAAAGCGATCCGTCACTTCCGACTTGTTCTCAATATAGTATGCGACTATATATCTCGAATAATCATCAATAAAAGTCACGACAAATCTTGATCCTCCTCGAGACTTCGATTCCATAGGTCCCATGACATCACTGTGGACCAACTGCAACACTTCCTTGGTTTTCACGTGTCCGTATGGTGACTTCGGAAACGTCTTGACGGTTGCTTTACCCATGATGCACCCTTCGCAGATCTCGATATCATCTTCAACGCCTTGATTCTTCTTGATCTTTAATCCATTGACGCAACCTGCCATACCCTTGAGCATCTTCGTTGACAGGTGACCTAATCTTGCATGCCACACTTGTAGATCAGCCGCTCCTGATCCGTCACCTGATTCTTGCTCTTGAGATGTCTCTTCGCAAACGTTGGCTACCTCAGCCGGACTGCACTCTAAGACGTACATCTTGTTTCGTCTTGGTATTTGGGCAACGACTTCCGTGTTACTTCTGATCTGACAGCTCAGATCTGAGAAGATCACTTGTAGACCCCTCTTTGACAATGCCGATATTGACAGTAGCCTTCGGTCTAGGCCCGGCACCCATAGCGTTTCTTCGATCCTGATCACTTCTCCAGTCTTGAGTTGCACGCGCACTGTCCCAACACCTTGCGCTTCCACTTCGCTGCCGTCTGCTATGGTGATCATGATCGGGTCCGTCAGTGAGTTTAAATTCGAAAACTCATTTCTGTCGGGACACATGTGGCTGCTTGCCCCACTGTCCAATAACCATCCAGCTGACGTCCGACTTGACGCAGTAAATGCTCTCTCTTCTCCAGATCGCTCTGTCTCCACTTGTTCAGCCTTGCAATCTTGACGCTTGTGCCCATATTTGTTACATCGGTAACACCTTCCCGAGAACTTTTCACCTCTTGAACTTGATCTCCCCATATGTCTGCGCGGACCTTTCTTGTACTTGGAAGTGTGCGTACTTTTCAGTGCGATTTCTTGGTGTTCTGTCCTCGCCATTCCATCGTACTCCCGTCTCAGCATTTCCTTAGCGTGAAACAGTGTCATTCCGGGCATGTTCTCAATTATCTTGACGATGGGGTCATAGTCTCTCGTTAGACTACCCAATAGGATGACCAAATGCTCATCCTGTGAGATCTCTTGTCCCACAGCTTGCAAAGTCATGCACAGCTCGTCAAATCTCAGGAAGTGATCCATGATGCTTCCTCCCTTGGCCAACTTGAACTCATGTAGTTGCCGCCGCAACTGCACACGATTGTGCATACTTTGCCGCAGGAAGAAAGTCTTCAGTATGTCCCATGCTTTTGCCGTTGTCTCTGCCGTGCGCACCATTGACTGAAGATTTGTGCTGATCATTGTGGACAAAATCGCGAAGGCCTTCATGTCGTTGACTTTCCAAGTTGACGCGCTTGCGTCTCCTTCTTCTGGGGCCTTCATAGCGTCTAGGTGCTCTAGCAATCCCTTCTTTGCCAGCCTCATCCTTGCGTTGAACTCCCACACGAAGTAGTTATCTTCGCGGAGTATGTCGCCCGCATCCGGCGTAGTTGGGCTCATAACCTTTTGACTTTTGGCAACTGCCAAGAGCGAGTAGAGGTGGGAGAGCTTAGAAGAAGGTAAAATGGAAAGTGAATTATCATCTAGCTAGGTCCTTAGTTCGTCTCGTTGTACTACTCTAAGCCTATCGATATCGACTCTATAATATTAGTAACAAAACGATGAGTCGATCCCATCGTTACACACTATCACACAGTGTCGTCCATGACATATGGTCATTAGTATCAGTAACCAACACCATTACCAATAGTGACCTATCTATCCCTTCATTCAAACGTCTTTGTTCAGCCACTGAAACGTATCATTTATCCGATGGAGTCGAATGATGTCCAATCATAGTTCGACCGGTCTTATCAGCATCGACGGTGTCCACACGAGCAAAGAGGGAAGTCCAAATGAAGCAATGAAGTAACCGGCCAACAAACCAAAGCACTTCTTCTCAAGCCATCCTATTTTTACCTGACTCCGAAACAAAACCACCTACCATCGAGATTCAGCTAGGGAATCCAGCAGGGAGCAATCACCTATTATCGATCACGTAGTGCGTTTCCAACCTCACCTTCCAGTATAGCGCCCTTCAAGTCTTCCTTTCTCTTCTTCATAAAACCACCACGTAGTCCGTCCTCATTTATCTACCAATACCATTCGGACCAATTCTTTTACCGCACCTCACGACGACTCATCCAAACCACCCGCAACAGCCTCACGCCTCACCTTCCTCAAATATCCTCTCTTCATTCCACTAGAATAAGTCGAATGGCCTCTTGGGCCCGTCCGTCCAAGTCCCAAGCGATGACGGCACCCTTTTACCTCTTCCCCAACGGTGATGCCATCCCCTATTGTCGAACCTGCGGACGTGTCATTTCCAGCCGAAAGTCGACAAACACGACCACGACATCATCATCATCATCCAAGGTGTCCAAAGCCGAGACAAACTCAAAGGCGAAGTCAGAAGTAACGTACTGCTCTTCGCGGTGTCGTGGGAACAAACCCGGACGTCTGGACAAGGAGATTGAGCAGGTATTTGTGCGGTTTTTGCAAAGAGAGGCGCAGATGGGGGGCGTTTCGAGGAATACCAAGGGTGACACGCGCATGCTTGTCCCCCTCCATCTCGTAGAAAACAAGGTGTTTGGCGAGAAGGAAGACCCAGGTAATGCTCTTGGAAGATGTGGGGATTGCACCCCAATGGTCATAGCGGGGAAGGATAGTAGTTATGAGGACGAGGGCGACACAATTGATATTGGCAAGCCCCATTTGAAAGACGGGCCTGTGCGGGAGGTGAATGACGAGACACTAAGGTTGGGGCGCTGCAGGGCAGCAGATGTCGGTCCTAATGTGCAGAGTAACCTCAATATTTACAGCAGCAACAACGTGAGTCCACTGCAGACCCAGTCGAAGGACCACCGTGGGGTCATCGGGGAGAGGGGAAGATCCGAGAAAGTCGAGGAGACTGACGAAATGCGCGAGAAGAGGGCTGAGGGCCAGCGGCGGGCGCACAAAAGAGAGCTGGTCCGGCGTGCGGCACGCAGGGGCGTCGTGTTCGGGTTCCTTGTTGACGGCAGTGAGCAGCGGAAGAAGTGCGAGGCAGTCAGTCAGGGTAAGGTGGTCGAGCCGAGCTTTGCCAAGGGAGATTGGTCCATTAGATGGCGAGATGACTGATGAATGCACTACTTCAAGGAAGCATCATGGTGTGTCAGTGATTACAACATGTTCATGAACTATGCTTGCCAATTTGTTTCAGTCGAGGGTACAGGTCGGAAGTTTCGTTAACCTCTGTTGCTTTACACCGCTGTATTGTATCCACTCTACTCTGCGTTCAATTCGGCTGTCATTTGTATTCGCAGTCTCGTCTCGACTGTGTGATTGATAAAGTCGTTGCTAAGTACATATATCGTATCTAAAATATTCACTTATGGGCTGCTCATTGGATATGCAGCACGAAAATCATACAGCTAGTCTACAATCGACACAACAGACAAACAGACACGCCTTCATCCTCCACATGTACTGCAAACGCCGTCAAACGTTTTCACGAACAGCTCATCAGCTTGAACGTTAAATGTTATCTGTACTATGCTATAAATGTAAAATCAGAGGTGCAGAGATTAAAGAGCTTGTTTTGACTGGATTGAGTTCCTTGTATGTCACCCTTTACACCAGCTTCATATGACTCGTACAGTGTTTAGCTGACCACACCACACTCACTAATAATTATTCTCTGCCCCAAAATGCCGACAAACGGTACAGGCAGTGCGCGCGCTGACCTGGAGCACACTGAACAAGGCGGTATCCTGTTTAAACTGGAACTACCGACCAGCAGGTATAATCGTCTGTTGGTGACTCCAGCCAAATAGTCAGCCGCAAAACTGGAGACACACATGACGATGAAAATCATGACAGAGATTGTTAGAAATTTTATGATGGAGGGGAAAAGCTTGATCCCAAAATCGACCACTGCCACTGGCAACATATAGCAAATTGACTTTGATTTCGGCGTTTGTACAACCCATTTCGAAAGAAAAGTTGAATACGTTCGAAGAAACTTGTGTCGCATTGGAGAGATGGACACCTTCACACGGATCCGCATTCAAGGGCAAAAAAAAGTGCGTACTCACGATGACCGGTGGTGTAGCGGAGCTACACAGCTCCTTAAGTTAGAGGAAGACTTAACGCTCTACGAGCAACTTAGTTCCAAAGAACTAATGACGTTACGAGTCAACAAGCTTTACAGCTTCGGATCCCTGTTCCAGGGGGACCTAACTATTTAGTGAATCGACAGAACTCAGTGCTCAAGAGTAGCTACCTTGAGGAGGTGTCGCTAGCTCTTAGTGATCAGTGATCAACGATCAAGACGGCTCGCAAGCCACGTGTCCTTCCGATCAAAATGGGAACTGATCTTGTTTTGTTAAAGCCTATAGAATATCTTAATCCTACTCAAAGATATTTCGTACCTAATGGCTGACACTCGTCAGCCCCTACAAACCAATAAGATATTCTATATCACCTTCACAAAGGGGTAACCTCAGGTGTGTAACACCCCTGGTACAACATACCATAATTTCGTGCAACCCCGTTACACCATCCCCCACCAGACTGACGTTTGCCAAAACGTCAATCGAACTTGTGTTCTCAGCGAGAACAGTGCGCGTACGGTGAACCTCACGGTAACGTACGCTTTAGCACGATGTCCTCACCACCAAATGAGTCAAGGCTCTGTGTGACTACCTCGGGATAGAGGAGGAGGTGGACTATGGTAGCGATACCAGTGTCCGCGGTGATACAGGGACAATGTCCGGCTCACTGATGCCTGAGGCACAACTTTCGAACACCTTAAATCCGTTAGCTGAACGTGGAGGTGCGAGCGCGCCACCAGCGCAGTATGCAGCGTCTGGGTCTGATGAGACTATCATCACGAACCCGCTCGATGAGCAACCACAACTGCTTGTTCAAAGAGAAGAAAACGCTCAGCGTCATGTACAAATGTCTACAACCCTTGAACGCCAGCGTGACTATGTGTTCACCCCACCCAGTGTGGAGGAACGTCTACGTCAAGCGGCCGGCCAAACATTGGCAACGTGGGTCATTGGCCATGGGCCTAAGACTTTTGAGGAGGTGGTGAGCTGCCAGGCACTTCGCAAGAGGTACATGAAGCCGCACTTAACGACTCAAAGTCAATACAAGGCACGCCTTGACATGCAAGCGCGTGGTTAACCGGTTCCACCGATCAAGGGTATACCCATTCTCTTGTTCGCAGGCGAAACAGTGAGCGAAGAAGACGATGCCTTTGTTCACTGGAAGCACTATGTGCGTCGCCTCAGCAACATTTTTGCTCTAAGGGCTAGTGCCAGTGTGGCTGACGTGCGTCTTGGACGCAAGCTTCGGTATGATTATTCCAAGCTTAAGGCCAGAGGCCAATTGCGCAAGCGCACGCGCTATGCTTCGGCTACTAAGGTATCCGCGAGTGCTGGTCAGTCTGTGGCCAACAACCCGCCAACCCGCACCACTAGTGGCGGGGAACGGCCTCGGCCTCGAGATGACCATGGCCGCGATGCTCAAAAGTCTCCAAAGCATATGGGCAGTCTTGCCGAAGGGGTACCTAAAATTCCCATGAGTTTTCAGACTCAGGGTACCCACGCCACTTTACCAGATAGTGTTATTGGCCCTGACGATGACGTCGTTTCAGTAGTCTCTCGACATGAAACTGACGACACCCATGCTCATCGAGCAAAGTCGGTGGCGGCCGGTGTACCGGTGGAGGCCCACGAGAAATTGGTTCTCGAAGTGAAGGGTCTTCAAGAGGCCTTGGGTAAGTCCCAGTGCATGCTGGATGCGATGCAAAGCCGCCTTCAGGCGATGGAGCAAGCTCAAACTCGGAGCGAGGCTCAGTTGGACTTGCTGATTCGTCTACAGCAATCCGGGGTAGTGCCCTTGTCGTCGGCGCAAGCACCTCCAAGTTCACATGGGAAGGATCCCGGTACGGCTTAAGTAAGCCTACGTAGAACACTGGATGTGTGCGCAATTTGCGCGGGAGGTTTAGCGTATACGCAAGTCCCTTCTTGGCCGTGACCGTAAACGGTCCAATAAAGCGTGGACGCAACTTTGTCTTAAAGACAGCAGACACTACATTTGTAGGTAGATTTTTAGCATTGAGTAGTTATTGGTCTCCGACCTCATAACGTTCAATACAATTTCTGCCTTTGGCATCAGCTTGTTGTTTTTGGGTATCTTGGCTATCAGCCATTGCGTCACGCACATGTCTTAAGACATTTAATCGCGTTGCGAGAAACTCGCTTACCTGTTTTTGGACAGTAGCAGGGCTGATATCAGCAAGCCGATCGGCAACCTCTCCCCCACCAAGCCCTTATTCACGTAGTGATAGCGTTAACGGAACGCAAGGGTGAGTAAGACCGTTTATATAGAACGGAGTAAAGCCTGTGGAGGCATGAACAGCGTTATTTAATGCAAACTCAACAACAGGGAGCATTGAGCTCCAACGCCTAGGCGTATCAGCGCAAATAATGCGCAAAATGTCGTTGATGACGCGGTTTAAACTCTCATTTTGACCGTCGGTCTGCGGATGATCCGCTGTGGACATGTCCAACCGAGTGCCAAGCACCTTAAAGATAGACTTCCAAAACTTCCCAGTGAAGCGGGGCTCTCTATCAGAGATAATTGCCACCGGCAAGCCATGTTGGCGAAACACACGGTCGATAAACAGCTTTGCTGTACCTTCAGCATCGATGCTATCCGGCACCGCCGCTAAGTGAGCCATTTTGCTTAATCGTTCAACAAAGACCACAATACCAGTGTTGCCTATCGAATCTTTCGGTAGGCCAAACGCAAAATCCATGCTCATGGACTCCCAACAACCAGTGGGTACTGGCAAATTAGCCAGCGGCGCCGCCGCATGGGCCGAGGGTTTAACCCGTTGACACGTTTTGCACGTACGCACATAGGTGCGCACCCACTTATAAAGTTTGGGCCACCAATAACTTTGGCTCACCGAGCTATAAGTCTTCTCACGACCGAGATGACCACTTAAAGCAGTATCATGTGCCTCATAGAGGATTCGATACTTTAATTCCTCATCATGAGGTACAGCGATACGAGGCTTATCCTCAATATCCGTGCGATAGCACAACAGGCCATTATCGATGGAATATCGATGTAGCCTCGCACGTAAACGTGCCGACAATTCTATGTCCGAGTCTTTAAACTCATCGCTCCCAAGAGCACGTAGCAAAGCTACACACTGAACGACTCTGTCGTCAGTCAGGGACTGACGACGACAGAGTCGTAACAGGAGCAAGCTCATAGTCAGTCGACGCGATAGCGCATCAGCCAAAGCGTTTTGCTTACCTGGCTTGTACTTCACCTCGAAGTTATATTCGGCAAAGAAGGAAAGCCAACGAGCCATTCTCTGTGAGAGATGAGGCGACTGTGTCGCAGTGCGTAATGACGCATGATCTGTATAGATCACAAACGGCTTAGAGCCAAGCAGATGGACTCTGAATTTGACAAGAGCGTACTTCATAGCAAGTAGCTCTTTGTCATGAACAGGATAGTTCTTTTCAGCAGCTTTAAGCTGCCGAGACTCAAATGCGATGACGCGTTCGCGTCCGTCGACATCTGTTTTTAACAGAGCACTGCCTATGGCAGTCAGATGCGTCACAGACGGCACTGAAAGGCCGACCAGAATCGGGCAAAGCCAACATTGGCGCATGAAGGATACTCCCCTTAACTGCTTCAAAAGCATTATGCTCGGTGTTACCCCAACACCAACCCACATCCTTTTTAAGGAGATTGGACAATGACCGAGCCATATCTGCGTAATTTGCACTGTTCTTATGTAAGTAATTAGCAAGGCCAAGTTACTTACGCAAGTCCTTTTGGTTCTTGGGAACCGGCCAATCGACTATGGCTTTCACCTTAGCGGGATCCGCTCGAAGGCCTCGCTTCCCAATGAAGCACCCTAGAAAGGGAATCTCTTCTGCACCAAAGATGCACTTCGATGCGCTAGCGTACAACTTATTCGTCCGCATACACTCGAGCACAGCTCGTAAATGATCAATGTGGTTATCCACATCTGATCGCCCATTCATTGCACGACTATGGACAAACATGTCATCAAAGTACGTTTGTGCATAGCCTCGATGAGGTCTGAATAGTTGCGTTACCAGCCGGTTAAACGTAGCCGGGGCGTTAGATAGCCCTTGTGGCATAACAAGCCACTCCCGGAGCATACCGCTCGGAGTACTCACCGCTGTTAGCGGAATATCGCTTGCTCGCATTAGCAGTTGGTAGTAACCACCGACTAAGTCGAGTGCACTGTACAATGTACATCCTGCCATATTGTTCTGAAGCACATCCTTTCAAAGAATAGGCGTCTGCGCCGGTATAGTGGCTGCATTAAGCTTATTATAAGCATGCACAATACGCCACTTGCCACTTGGCTTTTTGACACAAATGTCGGTGTTGAATGGGGAGACTTGCTCTCCCGAACCATTCCAGCCGCGTGCTTAGCACGAAAGAATTCGTCAATGACGTCACACTGTTCTTTAGGCAAAGGACACTGCCGTGTTACACAGTATTTAGTTCCAGGAACTAAGTCAATCTCATGACGTACACCTCTATCGGGAGGTAAGGCAGAAGGTGGGTTGTGACACACCACATCTTGAAATTCCTTAATTAAAGGATAGAACGGATCCAAAGGATCTTTAAGGATCGAAGATCCACTTCGTGCACTAAGTGCCGCCTTTGTATCCTCTAGGACAGACTCATCCATCAACGAGGAAGAATTCAACTCAGTATCAGGTCTAATGACCGCTAACTTGGATAACTCTCCTGCCTTCAAGGCCTGGCTAAACTCGCCATCAGACATTTCGTCCAGCTCACAAAGAGCGTCCACAGATGGAAGGGTTTCAAGGCAAACACTGCCATCAACCTGACCAGTGACTCCATTAACAAGTGTATATAGTGTATTACTATTATCACTATGTGACTGTGAGGACGCCTGGCGCTTAAAAGTAGCTACCCGGCGTCTCGATCGTCTCTTCGAGACCTTACACCCCTTAGGGGTCGGGACAATATTGTCCCCATGGTTACTACCAACCATAGTACGCTCTATGCGAGAGCTTTTGTCTTGACCGACATTAGGTGTGGTGCCCTCACGGCCGTCCACACTATACGGCGTATCGCCAACAGTATCATTACTGACATTAGGTGTGGTGCCCTCACGGCCGCCCACACTATACGGCGTATCGCCAACAACGCCATTACCGGCGTTAAGCGTGGTGCCCTCACGGCCGTCCACACTATACGGCGTATCGCCAACAATATCATTATTGACATTAGGTGTGGTGTCCTCACGGCCGCCCACACTATATGGCGAATCGCCAACAAGGCCATTACCGACGTTAAGCATGGTGCCTTCACGGCCGCCCACACTAAATAGCGTATCGCCGAAAATGTCATTACCGACATTCAGTGCGGTGCTCTCACGGCCGACCGCACTCGGTGTAGTTTCACGTGCCACCATACACACATCAAAGGAATCACATCCTTGATCACTCGGCCCTAGGCCAACCATGCTTTCAGCATGCAGTGACTCGTCATCACAACGAGTAACACTCAACGGAGTACGTGCCGTTTCACTAGTTTCAGACGAGCTAGGCTCGAAACTTATGTTTGTAACATTGGAGTTAGATAACTCAGACATTCCAATATCCAGCACATTGACATATTCTGTCAAAGGCTCGCGCCAATAGCGCTTTTGTTGCCTCGCGAAGGTGGGTTCATGACTCTCCAAAGCTTCGCTAGGAACATTGCGCGTAGCGCCTAAGGTCTTAGACCTCCAATCAATCCAGGGCTCATGGCGCTCAAGCCAAGCCATACCTAGGATGAGATCATATCTCGAGTCCAAATCTAGGACAAGACAGCGCTCAATACTGTCAAAGTCTAAAAACTTTATATCTAAGTTCAATGGAACTTTAGGCGCAGTTACGCGACTTCCAGTCGCTAAACGAACCGTGATAGAATCACCCTCATGCGCTGTAAGCGCCTCAGCATAACGCTAGCTTCCTTCAAGGGAACGGCGTCGAGCATAATTGCAAGACGCTCCAGAATCGATCAATATCGACCAAGGCTTCTCAAAGCCCTTTTTTTTGCCTCGGCGACCAACAAGCCAGACTTGTATCCACGCACCATACCTGTAGGTATGGTACTCTTTGGGGATAAGCCCTGCATTCCTTTTCCTTCTAAAGGTGTAACAAACATAGTTTTTCCCCAGTAGGGCGCCCCGCGCCTACTGGGTGTTGGCATTTCCCCGTGCCATGCCAGACTTCTGACTCGGGGTAGAGTGTTGGCTCGTAGCCTGACGTTGCTTACGCAAAGGGCAACCAGGCCGCAAGCGTTTAGTGCTTCCGCACGTAAAGCATCGTCGTACGACGTGTTGCTGCTCAGCAGCTTGAAGCTCAGCTTCCCCTCCATCTTCAGCATAGCTGAGATCCATCGGTTCCGGCCCATTATAGGCAGTGGTACCCGAATAGTTTGCTCTCACAGAGCGACGATTGAATCCATTCCAACCAAGTCTAGCCGACTTGAAGTTATGCTCAGCATTAAGAGCAATTCTCACAGCCTCTTCAAACGTAGAGGGGTGAACCCGAAAAACCTCGGTTCTGGCAATGCCAGTACGTAGACCTTCCATGAAGATAGTCACATGGACTGCTTCAGGCAGAGGGTCAGACTGCATTGCAGCCATGAGAGTTCGCAGCTCTTGGACAATGTCCGATAGTTCATTCTTACCCTGGCGGGTAGAAAGAAAGCGTGAACGCACGCGGTAAGCCTGGTTAGGTGGAGAAAACACCTGTACCAAATGTGACTTGAGCGACTCCCATGTGGGAAATGCTATGTCCACCGACGTGCTACACGTCAAGGCCCATTCTCTAGCTCTACCATCGAGCTTCGAGATAGCCAGCGAGAACTGTTGATGGTCAAGCGTGATCAGACCTGATCTCATGGTCATCTCGATCTCACGGATCCAGAGGATGAGGTTCTCAACCTCCTTACCGGAGTAGTTTTTTACTTCCACTTTAAGTGGACGAGGCTTAGCCTCTTCGTCTGGTACAGACACGTAGCGTGTAGGCATAGCCGACGCTATTTGGTCTTGGACCTGCTCTAAAAGGGTCTCTTCATACTGCATGAAGCTTTCAACACGTGCATTAAGCACGTCAGGATCTTGTGAAACAAGGAACTCCACGTACTCTGGACCCAAAGATGCGGTCAGCTTATCAAGCGCGACCTTTTGGGCCTCAGATAGGGGAGTGGAGTTTTCCATCCCCACAGAGGATCAGTCTTAAAGACTCAGGCGTAGATTGACTACTAGTGCTACCAAGTGTAGCGGGGCTACACAGCTCCTTAAGTTAGAGGAAGACTTAACGCTCTACGAGCAACTTAGTTCCAAAGAACTAATGACGTTACGAGTCAACAAGCTTTACAGCTTCGGATCCCTGTTCCAGGGGGACCTAACTGTTTAGTGAATCGACAGCACTCAGTGCTCAAGAGTAGCTACCTCGAGGAGGTGTCGCTAGCTCTTAGTGATCAGTGATCAACGATCAAGACGGCTCGCAAGCCACGTGTCCTTCCGATCAAAATGGGAACTGATCTTGTTTTGTTAAAGCCTATAGAATATCTTAATCCTACTCAAAGATCTTTCGTACCTAATGGCTGACACTCGTCAGCCCCTACAAACCAATAAGATATTCTATATCACCTTCACAAAGGGGTAACCTCAGGTGTGTAACACCCCTGGTACAACGTACCATAATTTCGTGCAACCCCGTTACACAGAGGCTATTAATTCGTCGCAAATTTCCGTGCTAGTATGCATTTCTTTATGGGGGAAGCATAAAAGAAGATTGATTGATGTTGGCGACATATGATTCATTGATGTTGGATGGATTTTCTTTAGCGAATCCTCTGCGCCTATCTGGGGACAATCTGCTGGATATATTGATGGATCGATGGAAACCGATGAAGCATCCGGTTATGCACGGTAGAGTAACGTGGTATATAATACATTCTCAGTTTTACCTTTAAATCCGCAAGACCCTCTGTAGCAAGGCTAGCGGAACGATCTTCTCTCTGCAATCCGCGGGTGTGGCACAGTGTTTTTTAGCCCAGCAGATTGAGTTCTTGGAGTTTCACTTACAGAACCACGCGCAAGAATTTAACTCACGCATATTTTACTCGCATCTGGATCAACAGCACACACAGAACATCTGTGTGTTCTTCGAAGGTCAACCCGAAACCGTCCTTACTTCTGTCCGGCAATTGATTTTTTAGCTATGCGTTTCCAACCTGAACACCACTGTTCTTCGAAGAGCATATCTTGCTCTTTATCACACCCCGGCACAACGATCAGATCGAAGACCTCAGCACGTAAAGTATTTCCTTTTTTGTGATGCAATTTCACTGGAACCCGTTTCATGATTTTGTTAGATTCTTAAATAAAATGAGACGTAGTAGCTACATTGACCGCATCATTTGTGACTTTGGTTCGCCGAAATTTGTGTCCTACTCATCGTCGCTGTTTTTCCTTTACAATTGAAGATGCTTGTGGATGGACACTGATATAAAGCATCAAAAGTTAATCATTAATGCGTAGCAAGAGTGTACATGGTTTTCAACGGTTTGCCGAGTCAGCACCGCTTCACACAAAGTACGAGATTTTGAATTAGCTACTTACACTGAGCCGACCTAACTGCTCGGTCGTTTGACTTTTTTCTGGTCCGCCTCTTGTATGGGCGCCATCAAAGCTGGAGTCTGAGGATGTAAAAATGATTAACACTATCTTGATTTTCGGAAGTCGGCATCATACCTAGTCTGTACGCAAGCGAGAAAGATCAGCAAACTCAGCACCGGCACTCGCATCTGAATAAAGGTGCTTGCAACGTACTAGGAGGCTGTAAAATATGGTACATAGAATTTCCAGGCTCATTTTGAAACTACATTGCATCAGTCATGGATGGCTCCTTCTTCAGAGCCAAGTTTATAACATCATCTTTGTAAAAAAAGCCCTCAGCTTGTGTGTTTGCGGAAGAAAATACAACACGTGTTTCACGACATTGGGTGTGACAAGCCCGAGTTCGACATCGAGAAAATTGCAAGTTCTTTTTGGAAGAAGCGCAACCGTGTCATCGGTATGTTAACCGATTATAATGAAAAGCAGATTCGTTTGCACCGTTGCAGAGATGGAGTCGATTTCGTAACTCAAGAGGTGTCAGCTTCGGCACCCCGGGTTCGTCGACTTCGTAACCATAGATTTGTCGAATTCGTGTTACCAATCTGACATATGCTAGCCACTTCTTGCAGTTGCCGCACCAGTTGCGTGCATTCCCCAGACAGGCGCATTGCTGTCGGACGTCCAAACATTTATTTTACAAACTTTTGTTCCCTCAATATTTATTGTCACAGCGTCCAGCTTAGACTTAACACTAAATTCGGTAGAAGTAAGATTAAATCGTTGCACCCCTGATCTTCCGTTAAGAGCAAAATACAGCTAGATTTTGCATTTTAAGCTAAACAGCTGCTCGGTACAATGTTTGTTGGTGTTCGTAGTATGGAACAGAAGAATTGAGTGTACAGGTTAGCCTTGCCCGAGTGTTTGCCTAATAAAGGTAAGTTTTCTTTTCTACGCATGAATTGTACCGGCTAATATTAGTTTTGATCATTATATGCTAAACGTGGGTAAGAGAAAGAACGCTTTTTACAGTTTGCACTGACATCCATTACTACCATCAGTACGACGATCCCATCCGCTGTCTCCTCTGATAGTACAGATCCTGCAACAACATGCCAGAATACTTGGTAACTCTGCGCACAAGCCATCTGCAGCTAAATTAAATCCAATCACCCGATTAAAGTTCGTAAATTTTCATCGCAATGGGCACCGTAACAATAAGATGAAATGAACAGCCTTGACCCATATATTCAGGCACATTGCCAACCCTTCAATCCTGAAGAGGCAAGCTTGCAAAGGTTGCTCCAGAACGCGATAAAGCGCTAGCCATCGGAGTATGAGTGAACAGTGCGGCAGATCGTAGGAAACACAAACGGAATTATCGAAGGGTCACGACTGGCGCAAGTGCCCCTTCCGTGTCTCCATTGCGTCCGTAGAATCCAGTAAACGGATTCCACATGCCTCTGCCGTTCTTTCAGACTATAGACGCCGCAGAATTCAACACTCTCGGTCTTTTAATACACCCAGCTCATTGCTATACATCCACCATCGCGAAGTCAACTTCATTACATGCCCATGACTTCTTTCTTTGCCTCAGTGGTTCTTTTAGCAAGGCGTTGTTTATTGACTGCGCATTTGCCAATGCCATTTCCTCCAGCGCAGTTGCTGAAGCCGTGTCGTCCCAGCAAGATAGCATAGTATACTGGATAGTCGTCGATGCTTCTTTCATGCGTCAATGTTTATAGGTTAAAATCGGTGTCCTTTCGCCTACCCACATTTGGCAAATAAATATAAGACTAGGGTAGTGCAAATCGTGCGTGAAAAGGCAAATCCATTCTTTCATCTTCCCAAATTAATTTGCAGTCTTTACAACATTGACATGACTGCTTCTCGTATGTATTGCTTTAACCATCTTCTCCTTGCGCCCCCCCCTAAATCTCGATGGAGACCCCAATTTCCTTCTCCCGCGCAAACTTTACACAAAACGTTCCGTTTCAATCTGCACTTCAAAAGAAAATTAACAATCGGGAGCCATGAAGTGTCGAACGTTATTTTGCACAGAGCACAATCAAACATTAGTAAAGCAGCACCAAACGGAACCTACTACACATTTATCAATTTCTTTAGAATTGTGCACAGAAACTATGTGTGTGTGCATACCAAAATATTACAAAAAAATCACACCTTTCTTTAAAGCCGTGAATATTGTGAATATGAGTGCGCAGTAAAACATGAGAAGTGAATTAATTTTATACATGTCAGCATACACGTAGTCGATGGTGCTATCTTACTCGAACAAGACGTCATAATTTTTAAAGCAAGAGAACGTTCTTTCCATGTTTGTCTTAAAAATAACCTTGTGAATTGTGGCTTTAAACAGAGAGGCAGCGGTGCCTATCGCCTTTTATTACGAGATGCTAGATCGAGGAATAATTTTTAACAAGTAGCCGCATTACCCAGACTATTTAGACCAAAAAGTTGTTAGGTCTCTTTTCAAAAGAAACGATTTCTTTCATGACAAGCGCTGGCTGCACTGTTTCTATTACCAGCAATCTCAGGTTTCGAGACAGATTACGACAAGAAATATAATTCATCCTTGGAATTTGTTTTATCTCTTAGCTGTGAACTGATGAAAAGTCTTTTCGTATTAATTCGTGCTTCTCAACGCCACTCGTTAAAATTACACACTACGTATTGGGTCCATTGATGATTTCTCCGTGGGTTATATTTGTTCCTGCCATTGGTGTAGTTTTTCACACGGTCACAATCTCTTTAAAGTTTTCAGCTTATACTATATTCCTGAAGTTTAGATTACTCAAACAGTGATTTTACAATTCAGGCCTCTCCCGTTAAAATATAGATAACCAAGACAAGTCAAAATTCTTGAAGGCAATACGATTAAAAAGACCAACAAACACAACAAGCAGGACAACCTGTAACGGGGTGAGAGCCCGTTACCGTCTTACACTAATAATTAAGCTGAGGAAGCGCTGTGATTTATAAGGTAAATTTAACTCTGTTTGTATTTTTGTGTTTTTATAATTCGCAGTAAGTGCGAATATGTTCCCTAGCTCATGGGAACCACTCAAATACAGAACTAATTATTATTGGCTAATTATTGGGTCTGGCACCCCAATAATAAACCAATAATAAATAGACGCGCAGTTCCGCTATCCGGATACTGCCTACACTTAATGTATGTAATTATGTAATAAAACTATGACTACTTAATATAATGGGTTGCCCCATTACACAAACTCCTTCTACATCGCTTGAAAAGAAAAAGGATCTAAATTTTATGCCACCAATGCTCTGACTTAATTGTCGGTTCCATGTACCTGTACGAACAACCCTAGGTCAATAAAAATGCTCGAGAGTTTACTCTAAAAAATTCGCCCGAGAACCCTGATTCTATCGAGCTCGCTCCTCGAAAAAGCGTCCTTCCCCACCATTTTTTCGGGTTGTACTGCATGCCCGCCAGAGTATCCCATTACCAGCCACCGTAGAGTGGGTCGACGGACACGCATCTACCCTACAGGGGGTGCGTAGATGACGTCGAAGAGGTCCAGGCCGGTTGTTTATATACTACATGTACCCACTGAACCAAAAAACCTTAACTATTTTATTGCAGATTGCAACGATCCATGTTCTGCATGAAGCCGAGTAAAATCGGACATTTAAAGAGTCCGAAGAGTTAACGAATTTTTCGGCAACAGAGTAAGGTACGCTTTGACTCTCAAGCTTCTAACAACCAGTTAAATGATTTGAGATGTCCGACGAGAGACCAAACTCAGGTTGGAATCTGTCTATTTTATCTGATGGGTCCTTTTTAAAAAGAGCATCATCGTTTTCTATCGATATTAATACATTAGCCTAGCAACGGGAAGCGCAGAGACCCACTTATTTGCTATTAGTACCTAACGGGTGGCGTTAACTAGTTTCCGTCAGTCGTGTTACAATACATTCAAAAGATACTAAGATCTCGAAGAAGATGCAACGATCGATTTTTACACAGTTTGCACGCTTACTACTTGCTTTATTATGTAAAAAGATGTTGGGTTATGATAAAGCTGACAAACAATGAGCTTTGGAGTTACTTGCTGCGATCTTGTGACCTTGTAAGAAAGCTGCAAAAAATACAGAGTACATCTGAAATCTCGAAGAAAGCACAAGCTCTTGATGCTTTACATCATATTGTTACATGTGGCTACTACGCACACGATGCGCGTTAGTGGCACGCTGCCCTCGGCCAGAAAGATATAAACAAAATTGACCAAAACGTCACACACCAGCGGGTAAGGCAGCGAGTGAACTTAGCAGTTCTTTGTTTTTTTCGCCGTTCTTAAGCGCCTGCTGAGCATTTTTCTGCCGGTGTAGAATGTATTATCGATATTCCTGAATACGATAAGCTAAAGGCTTAGTAGATTTACTCAAACTCGTCATAATCAGCGTCTTTGCATCGCTATTTTAGTGTTTGACCGTATAACTGAGTGAAAGACCAACATAAGGTTGCACGAAAGGTGGCCTGTAGTCCTTTTTTGCAGTTAAATCGAATGTTGCGCCCGTCGGGTAAAATGATATTGGGCGCATTATATTCATTACCGTCGTATCATATGAGCAGACTGCTGTTATAAAAGCTACTTGTTGCTTGATATTTAAAGGTATAGCGAACTTATTTAGTTTCTTATTTTGCAATCTCTGTCGCTACTCTAGGCTTGATCGATTTCACGACTAAGCTTTCATACTAGCCATGTTGCGCATAAGTAATCGAACGGTCGTGTTTAATAATCGCCACGTTGCACATTACAGATTGCCACTTTCGCGCATTACTAATCGTCTAGTCGCGCACTACTGTTCGCCAAGTCGTACATTTGTCGCCTTTGGCTGAGCCATTGTATTTTTCTGGCAACTAAATGAAAACATTCTAATTCTAGTAAACGGATGGCACGGCGAAGAAAGTAGGCATTCGCACCTTTTTTTTACTTTGCATCAGACCATGCCGTCGTTAATTTTTAAACAGCTTAATGTACTGAAAGTTGATGACGTCACCGTTTAAAAAATAATGATGGATAAACTTAGACACCAGGACCCGAAGGCTTAACTTTTTGTTTGTGCGCGTTTGACTGGTTTCGAATTAGTGACCTTTACTTAGGTACTGAAATATGAAATTGGCTGCGCTGCCGAACGTATCTTTATAGCAGCTTGCCAAGGCATTTCTTGTACAGCAGATACGACCATCTTAACGTTTGCCAGTCAAGTCTTCTATTAGAACACTTTTCACGAAACAACAAAGTGTACAAGGCACAACCGGTAGGAAAATGACCAACTTGTCGCTTGCATGAATTAGAAGAAAAAGGTCGCATCTCACAGATCAACTACGAAGTTATGTTGACCAAATAATTTCTTCAATATTATTATATTTTGATAACAGAAGAGCGGTTTGAAATATTATGTCAAATAACATCAAATACACCAATCTTATAACTGCATATTCAAGTCGGATGCATGCATGCAAGCGTGTTCACCGACACACAAGTATAGATAGTTATACTTTGGAGTTTACAGATCAGTTGAGCTCTGCAGACGCCTTCAGATACACTTGAAGTTTGGTTGAGCTTGGAGAGACTTACTTTACTTGAAACGCTGAACAAGAACCTAGTAGATAGTGTTTTATTTATATACGATTAGATATAATGCGTGTATGTTTAAGTAGTTCACCACCACGTTTTAAATCGTTCTGTGTATTTTATTAGCTATACTCTTAGTATATTTACAGCACAAAGTTTGATAGCAGCGTAATCAACGTATATGCATCATTTCATGAGCTCGAATAACTCACGATAATTGGAATAGTAAAATAAATTCAAAAGTACGGTAGCTCGCTGAATAAGATGTACGGATTGTAGCAGCAGCCAGGTTATGAATGCAGCAAGCATTCGTCTAAATGATTCCGGTGTTCGTAATGTTTGTAAATAATGTCGACGCAAAAGAAAACAACGCGAAAACCGGATTTGCGCTGGTCAAGCTAGTGAAGGGTGAACTGATCCTGAGCAATTGTATCGGAAAACTTTTCGTCATATTTAAGGTTGATTTAACCTATGCAACGCTTAGCAACAATACTAGGAGCTTGAAAATCACAGATAGCAATAACGGGATAGCAAAGGTTGTTTTGACAATGAAGATAACAAGACATGCAAATCAAGCAAAGAAGTGAATACAATTAAAATCAAAGGTATGGAATTTAATGTGATTTTTTTTCAGATCTACTAGAGCGGAGTTATAAACCAGGTGATCAAATGCGGAAGTGGAACTGATCGCCGTACCTCTATTCTCTTCGACTTGTCGGATGGGCAAATAAGGGTATACTTCCTTAGCCTCGTGCGGATTGTGCAATAAGATTGCGTAAGTACAAACGCACCTTTGCACGGGGACGACAGCCTTTTACAGCTTATTGATCAGCATGTATCCACAGCGACCACGGTAGATCATTTGTACCACAACGACTTCGTATTTATCTTTTGGACTCACCATTATCGACATCCTCTCCTTGACGTAGTGACGCAAATCTAAAGCAGCAAAAAGTGATCTTGCATGCTCGAAGTTCCTGCTGCTTGTATATGGTCGCCTTGGCGATAAAACACTTGTGTCTTTTAAACTGGTACTTGCTTTCTTTGTCTGGCATCAGATGATTCGCAAGCCGATCACGAACACCTGTGGTCGTCTCTCACTTATCTCTTGACTTTTCATCAACGGTGGCGTTGACTTCGGCAAGCGGGAAGAGCTTGCTTGCCGAAGCCAACGCCACCGTTGATGAAAAGTCTAGAATGCTGAACTGTCAACTTTTTTATGATACTATCAAGTATAATATAAACGTTGACAGTTCAGCATTCTTGGACCGAGTCGATACTGGAGAGGGTAATGTAGGTGGCTGCGAGAGGCTAAAAATTACGTCGTTTTACTTGTATGTTTGGTAATCAAACCCGGGCCCAGCATAATTAAAGTCGCACAAGTTTGGTGATAGCATTGACGCCGTGAATCTATCATTCTAACATACATAAACCCGTGCAAGGAATTTTTACATTTTTTATTTCTATGGAGTTCGTTGATAGCGTATCAACGTATTACTGTCTGCTGGATGTATTGATGCTGCTGCTAACGTTTCATACATTACAGCTGCCGTTTCTTTTAATCCTGAAATTTATTCTATTCGTTAGCATATTGTATCATAACTAACACGTAACTTGTAGAGACAATAGGATTTGACAAACTACAGCGTACTTGCTTATTTTTGCTTCTTTGTCGGCCACTTCTTCTGCTATAAGCAAAATTTTATCCGTGTTCTTGCGTTCTATCAGAGATGTGAGCGCTGTAAGCATGCATGCAAAGTAACTGGAGCAAAAAGTTCTCTGCTGAAACTAGCGTATATCTGTTTCTACATTATTTTCTTCCCATGGAGTCTATTACTAAATGTTGATTATTTTAAAAAGAGAAATGATGCAGCAAAGACCAAAATTGGACGAACGTACACCGCTATATATGACCGAGTCATAATCGCAAGTTAGAGTAGCTACTTACTTCGATAATTATTCTTCGATTCCAGGTATCTAGAATGCATCAGCTTTAAAGTGTACATTGATATTTTTTGTGAGTTACAGAGACGTTGCCAGGCCAAAATAGTAAATATCTTGTCGTGTAGATGTAGAACTAAACTTGGAAGGTTAGTTCTTTGTACTTGCGCTTGGCACATTGTATTTATGATCGGACAAGAGGAATTTGCCCAATGTCTTCTCTGGATGCAGCGTATTCACGTTCAATATTAAACGAGAAAATTTGACTAACGTGCTGTACATTAGTTATATAAGCGTCAACAATTTTTATAAAGGGCCAAATTAACGATATCCGTCGTACTCGTTGCATACCATCGGAGAATGTCCTTCAATCTCGTTCCAACAGTCGGTGAACAATTTCTTTTAGAATGTTACAACTGTAACGGGTTCCCCTTGGTTTGGGGTGCCGCGAAACTTCACGTACACTAGTACGTGCAGAGGAAGCTAATCTACTTGAACGACACGTTCAAGTTAAGATAAAAAGAGAACTGTATTTAATATAGTTAAGCTATCAATATAACTTTAATCTTTATCTAACTATTTTAAACTACGCCGTCGTATGACAACAACCTGCTCACCACTCCTTGCGTGCGTCTAGCTGCGATTGGTGGCAATCTATGGTTGATATGTATTATATCAATCTTGGAGCAGCGCATGAATAGAATCCTACCGGGATAGTATTCCTTCAATATTGTCCATCCCGGATACCATATTGGTAGAATATTGTCATGCTAGACAATATTCCTATTGACACCGTTTGGTGTCAATTTCATGTAACGGGCTGCCCCGTTACATCACCCCCCCTTAACCATCAATCACCCGTTGATTAAATTAGAATTGATTGGGACAGGGTGATCACCGTTGGATTACTCTGGGAAAGGGAGCACTTGTTGGTCAAATTCCATTCACTTGCCAATCCAACGCATGGTTTCAAAAAACCAAGCGAGTTGCTACTGCAGCAGCAAGACGGGCAGATGTACGCATGCGTGCGGCCGCGGAAAGTGCCTCTCACTCCTCAGCAGCAGACGATTCGTCGCCTGTTGTCGTGAATCGTCCACGTGGTGAGTCACCACGTGCGACAGGTACATCCGTTGCGTCTGCTGCGGGTACCTCGGGTCGCAATGAAGACGAGTCCGAGATAGATCTCATCTATTCTGGCGAGTCGGATGATGCATCCGACTCGATGACGACTCCTCACGCCTCCGGATCACCCGGGGCAGACATTGCAAGAGCCAGGTTTGGATGGCTCTGGTCAATGCGGCGGTATTATGACCGATATCTTCGGATCGAGTGATTATTCCGATGAGTCTCCGCCTCACGCAAGTCCATCCAACAATAGGACTCGTGGGGATGGTGGTGATGCCTTTAGGTATCACCTCGAGCGAAGTAACTTGAGGGATCGAGCTGCCACTGGTGTAAGTGCTCATGCTGGCACCCATCAAGAGGCCAGAGACCGAAATGTCCTGCGCCATGCTCCTCAAGTGGAGTCGGCTTGGATGCCGTCATCCAGAGAGTTGGACCGGTTGGCCGGCACGACTACCGAACGAGATCGAATCCCGTTGATCGATTGCAGGAAGATTTGCCCACCTGATTCCAGCACGGAAACTATCCGTGCTGAGGAAGAATTCTTCACCGATGCATTCTCTAAACGTCTGTGGCACATTGGTATCCGTGTTCGGGACGGCAAAGCCTTGGTGCAGGAATGGAATGCCCTTGTCCACAACATCGAGTGTATTGGCCGTGAGGCTTGGCTCGGTAAACTTGATGCAGCTGGCATCAGTTTTGAGAAGCATAACCCAGTCGGTGTACGGTACAAGTTGCACCGGCTTTCAAGAGAGGCAGGATTCCCTGTCGCTCGTGGGGTGATTCGTGTCCAGGTTGCCTGGACAACTCGAACCGTGCCCCTAGGGAGGCCTACCTCCTTAATGATCCCTACTGGAGGGCGCGCATCTCTTCCGAGATGGCCGAAGGGATTGACACCTTGCAATCCCTGTACTCGCGTTCGGGGAGATCGTTTTCCGACGGCCCTTCTTTGAACACAGCGGGTGGGTGTCGTCGCACTGCTCGATGAGACCAAGGACATCAACAATTAGCTGGGCACGAGGCTCTTAGCTGTCCCAGACCGGTAGATAGCCACGCCAGCGGACGACGTAACTCGTCCGGACGCCATTCACATCGCGGTGATTCAAAATACGCTCTACTAGGAAGCGTTAACCACCGCTTGAGTCCACAAAAGGATGTGGTGGCAGTGGGAACACCTGATCCGGATCGAGGGTCGGATCAACTTAATGTTCAGGAACTGAATTGTGTAACGGAACAGTTACAAGATGCTCTGGATCATAACAGACTCGGCGTTACAATCTCCATGACCTTGTGAAGGATAATTACAATTCCCTAACGCGAGATCGTTCGGACGACTGTGCCGATTTTGCGCAACTTGAGAACGAACGTTCGACTCGTTCTCTTCGTGATGAGCTGGCTGTAGCTCGTCGAGACATCGCTGAGCTGCGTGAACAGGTCCCTTCGCTAGTCGAACAGACTGGCTCGTTGAAACGGGACAACTCGAAGGTGGTGTTGGCTCTTGACCGCGGAGGTGTTTTCGCCTCTCGAAACAGGCTCGCACTGATAGTATGGGCGGAGATGTCTAACGTAAAATGTAGGATGCGTACGCATCCTACGAGGCAGAACAATCGTGTTTGTGTTGCCCATACGGCGCAACACACGAAATGGACTAATATACTTGGGCAGTAATTTACTGCTGCCCACGTTTGTCACTGCGTGTTTTGGTAGTTTTACTGTAGACAGTAAAAATAGATCTTCTTCATTAAATGAAAAAACATTTGCTCTTCCATGTTTGTCTGCGTTTCTTTTCTGCTTGTCTATTGCATCTGCAATAGAGTCTTGGACGAAGCGGACAACCGCTTCGCGAGTCAGCAGAATTTCCTCTGCTGATTCATCCTTGTCAACAGCAGTGCGCTTCGTGTGCACTACTGAAAGAAAGTTGTCTTCACCAGTGAGGGCGTCATCGTCCTCACTGTGGCAGTCATTTCGCGATGCTGAATATACCAGCATCGTCGTCGTCATCATCATCGATGTCGATGTGATCGACATCGGCATCCATCACGTCGACATCATTGTCGACGTGTTATGAGCAAGAACCAGATCGGTTTTTGTTGAGCGAGTCCCCCCCTTAAACTAGAGACACAATATAAGAAGGCGGGTAAAACTGTATAACGTAGACCATTCACGAAGAACGGTGTATGCGTTGTCGACGCATGCACCGAGCTGTTGATGGCGAATTTCGCCATCGGCAAGAACTTACTCCAGCTCGTAAACGACTGGACATACCCTTGAAGTATCTCTTCGAGGACGCAGTTGACGCGTTCCGTCAGACCATCTATTTCTGGATGGTCAGAAGTCGGCATCTTCAAACGTATTCCAAGTAAACGGAGCACGGATTGCCAGAATTCAACTGTGGAGAGGGGGGCCCTATCAGACACGAGCTCACGGGATAACCCGTGAATTCGGAAGTTTGTATCGATAGAGACACGCGCACAGCCCTGGGCTGTGATTGACTCCAGTACAGCAACAAGATGTACCATCTTGCTGAACTGATCGACAAAAACAAGAATACCAGTATTCTTGTGAGCGTCTTTGGGAAAGCCAAAGACGGAGTCCATCGATACGGACTGCCAACACTCTGCCGGAAATGGTAGAGGCTGCAATGGTGCGCGAGATTAAGGACTAGGCTTCACCCGTTGGCAAACTTCTCAAGCGCGAATGTATCTGCGCACGAACTCATACTGGCGGGGCCAGTAGAAGTCACGACTTACCGTGAGGTAAGTCTTTTCTATACCTCGATGCCCACTGGTTGGGGCATCGTGACACTCATACACGATGCGCAGTCGCAAATCATTATGAGCGGGAACGACGACACGGGGGTGGGGGGGGTCGCCGTTGATTCCTGTATAGTACAGCAGTCCGTGACGAACCGAGTACCGCTCGGTTGAAGAGCGGTAGTGAGACGTCAAGCTTTTCAAAGCTTGACTGCATGTATTAGACACGTAATCCATCAATCACAAAAGAGACTTATCTTCTACCTATTCTTTCCGCACTTCGTCGAGCAGTTTCGACGACGGAACACTCACTGATGGTGTCGCGACAGTGGGATCACCCTTACTGTTGGGTGGAGCAGTCGGCATGAAATCGGACCGACGCAAAAGAGCATCAGCGACGACATTAAGTCGTCCTGGTCAATACGCGACGGAGAAGTTGTACTCCACGAAGAAAGACAGCCACTTCTCCATTCGTTGCAAGTGGTGTGGACTGTTTAAGGCCGTGCGTAACGACGAATGGTCAGTGTAAACGATGAAGGGCCTATCTCCTAAGAGATATACCCGAAACCTGGCCAGTACATATTTCATGGCAAGGAGTTCCTTGTCATGCACCGGGTAGTTACGCTCAGCTGCTTGCAGCTGACGCGATTGATAGCAGAAGACGCGCTCAACGCCGTCTGAGTCGTACTGCATTAGCGCGCAGCCGATTGCAAAATCGCTGGCGTCACAGACCACATGAAATGGCCTTTCCTAATCTGCAATCGCCAACACAGGCGATTGCACCAAGCTTTTCCTGATGCCTTCAAAACAGTGCTGACACTCAGCGCTCCATGACCACCTTTCGTTTTTCTTTGGTAGACGAGAGAGATGTACGTCATCTCGGCATAGTTGCGCGAGTATTTGTGCAAATACGCTGCCAAGCCAAGGAACTTTTGAAGTCCCTTGACGTCGACTGGCACAGGCCAGTCGCTAATCGCCTTGGTCTATTCCGGATCAGGGCGTGCGCCGTTTTTACCCACGATGCAGCCAAGAAGTGGTATTTCGTTCGCTGCGAATATACACTTATTGAGGCTCGCGAACAACTTATGCTCTCGCATTCGAGTAAGAAACTTCCGGACGTGGATTCTATGAACCTCCACGTCCGTCTTCCCATCTATAGCCCGGCCATGGATAAAAACATCGTTGAAGTAACTCAAAGCGAAATCACGCACCGATCGCAACAGATTCATAATGCATCTGTTGAACGTTGCGGGGGCGTTACTTAGCCCCTGTGGCATCACTAGCCGCACCCGGAGCATACCACTGGGGGTTCTCACTGCTGTGTACGGGATGTCCCGTTCACGCATGAGGATCTTATAGAAATCATCCATCAAATCTATGGATGAAAAGATGGTACTCTTTGCCATACCATCTATGATGACATACTTTCTTGGGATTGGCATTCGAGCCGGTACCGTTACAGCGTTCAGCTTGTTGAACGCGTGCACTATCCGCCACCCTCCTGTAGCCTTTCGCACACAGAAGGTCGGAGAGCTGTTTGGGGATGTTGATTCCCTCACATGGCCAGCCGCTAATCGATCGGCAAAGAATTTGTCGATCGCTGTGATCTGTTCACGAGACAGTGGCCAATGCTTCATGACATAGTTTTTCAAACCAGGATGTAGTTCGATCTCATGTCGAGTGCCTTTGTCCTTGGGCAGCTCGCATGGCACGGTTTCATGGAAAACATCCTTGAATTCTACCAATCCTTATACAAAGGATTTGTCTTCAAAGACTCCCAAGATTGAGACGTGTATTGCTCGATCCGGGTCTTCTCATCGAGGACACCCTTATCCATAGATGAGCTACTGAGAACCCGTTTGTTCTCAGCAAACACTTGTGCCGACCGAAAATCGGCACCGTACTCGTCCTCTGTGACGAGTACGTAGATCTGCATGATCTTGTCACTACGCAGATCTGTCAAGAATCTTTTAGATTCTAGGGTTGGCAACTTAATTATCTCCGAAGCTGACTTCGGAGGCGTCACCAGATCAAGTGTATAAGCGCCTGTACTTGATCCTTCATTCACTAAGACATTAACTGACTCGGTTCTTTCCTGAGAAAGCACATCCGCAGGTGGTTGGGGATCCACACCCTCTACATAACTTTTTCGGGAGTTACCGCTCTCAGGAACGCTGGAACTTTCTTCCGTTACGTGTACTATCACGGTCACGTCCTCTTCGATCGACTCTCTTTCAGTCGATCGGGCTTGCTCTACGATCGACTATCTGATAGTCGATCTCGCTTCAACGTGTTGTTCATCCTGAACAACACTAATATCTCTTCTCGGATGCACCCTTCTTGGTGTGCATCCGTGTTCCAGTCCACTCGATCTCTTCGAGTGGTGAACCTTCGGCGCAGCCTGTGTCTCTACCCAGGTGCTGGAAGCTGATTCCACAGTGTGGTGGCCTTCTACACTGTGATCTTATGCAATCGTGTTAACGACCGTACCACAAGTGAGGCCATCGCATCCACTCGTGGTGCATCCACACGCTTGTGGCGCTCCAAGACGTTCATCAGATTGCCATCTGATGAACAAACGGCAGGCATCTTCGCGGATCGATGCTGCCAGCTAACCCATGGCTGGTATTTCCTAAGCCATGGAAGACCAAGGATGACATCAAATTTGTCATCCAAATCTAGTACGATGAATTAACCATCGTAATGCGTTCCTTATAGCGCGTAGTGGATTCCCACTACACGTTTGTTCACTGTTACGGATGCGCCTGTAGCAAGGCACACCATCATCCTCGTTGGCGGGAAATTTCGCTCAACATAGTTTGAGTCTACTATCCTCTAGCTACTGGCGTCGAATAAAACTGTTCGACGCCCCACAGTCAACTTGGGCGCGATAAGACATTCCACCTGTCACTTCGATCTTTAAAGTGATGAGAGACTCCTCATAACTAAGGGCAGTAACACACAGCAACTGTGTGTTGGGAGCAATCTTCGTCAAAAGTCCTGCAGATTCTCTTGACGTTGCTGGGCCAGCAAGCTGCTCCGCCCCTACTGACCCTGACCGTTTTTGGCGGTCCGACTTGCTGTCGCGATTTATCGACATGGTCGATACACGCCTTGGACCTTTCCGCGGCCAACGGCGGTCATCACGTCCTGTCATTAGACGTGTTGCGGTACATGATAAACTACACTCATGAGCTTAGTGTCCGATCTTCTGATAGCGATGGCATTTTGCTGTTCGCTTGTGAATCAGAGAGCGAGATCTCTCGCTCTCGATGTAACAGAGGTCTATCGGTTCGGGACCTCCTGTTTCCTGTAGTCTCGTCGGACTATAGTTTGACGAGTTAGCCTAAGACTGTCTCAGGCCGAAGTCTTCTTGTTCCGCACACGCTATCGCCTTTTCAAGTGTATAAAAGTCCTATCGGAACATGTAGGTCTTCACCGGCCCCTCTACAAGGCCGTAGATGAACACGTTGATGAGCGTGTGCTCATCAACAGGGTATTCCGTGACGCTAGTCGCAAGGTAGCGTAGGTGTTGTGCGTAAGCGTGCACGTCACGCTTACCTTGCTTGATCCTCAAGATTGCAGAGCGTGTTCTTAACTTGGCTCTCGGTGCCTTATAAGGTATCTTTGAGCCCAGAAATTAAGATTTTTAACGACTCAAACACGTTTAAGTTGTCAAGCTTGAGCCCTAAGGCCCAAGTCTTTGCTAGTCCCGTCAAATCTGACAGGACGAAGGTGACTTGCATCTCGGCACCCTCGATATGACGGCCCTGATGGCGTCGTCTAACTCGACGAACTATCTCAAAAATCGAATCTTCATCGGTTCCCTTGTACCTCGAGATGTCCATCTTCAAGGTTCGGGTCGACGCATGTGCGTCGGCCGCCCATCGACTGATTAGAGCCTTGCTTTTGTAGCAAGGCTATCTTCTGTATTTCGACGGCAAGTTCTTCTTGTAGGAACTTGTTGATAGCAGCATGTTGCTGGTCTCTGCTTAGAGACTCCAACGTGCCACTGGTGGCAGGTTTGCTCATGAGCACACTCAAGCGCCCGACTATATCCCATTCTAAGTCACTCAGATGGATGTAGCCTTCACGTGTGACTTGAAACTTGTCGTCTTCTACGACCAACATGTTCATGTTGAACGGAAACTAAGTATTTGCTGGACGGACTACAAAGAGCTACCAGGTGTAACGGGTCCCCCTTTGTTTAGGGTGGCACGAAACTTCACGTACACTAGTGCGTGCAGAGGAAGCTAATCTACTTGAACGACACGTTCAAGTAAAGGTAAAAAGAGAACTGTATTTAATATAGTTAAGCTATCAATATAACTTTAATCTTTATCTAACTATTTTAAACTACGCCGTCGTATGACAACAACCTGCTCACCACTCATTGCGTGCGTCTAGCTGCGATTGGTGGCAATCTATGGTTGATATGTATTATATCAATCTTGGAGCAGCGCATGAATAGAATCCTACCGGGATAGTATTCCTTCAATATCATCCATCTCTAATAATATTGGTAGAATATTGTCATGCTAGACAATATTCCTATTGACACCGTTTGGTGTCAATTTCATGTAACGGGCTACCCCGTTACATAGCGTCTTTCCGAATGCTAAGACATTTTAAACTTCTTTGATGTGACCAGGTAGATGTTGAAAACAACGGTCACGGGGAGGCTAAAACGATGACAATAGGTCGAGGCCTTCCACAACGAGATTGATAAATTATTAAATGAGTTTGCTTCCAGCGATGATGCTTAACAGAACCATGATTCGAGCAAGAAGCGCTCGTTATAGTACACGTTTCGACAAGTATTAATTATTGTAATGAAAGTTGCTGAACGCATTCACAGCTTAGCAAAGATAGCTTGTTGCTTGTAAGACATCTCAAATTTCTCTGTAGGTACAGAAGGGGACATTGGAAATGCTCTCTTGCTTTTATCATGCTAGGAGTCGTCTGTGTTCTGCCTTTGTATGCATGAGTTATGTTTCAAAACGTAAATTCGAATTCATTAAATGGGACAGTAGGGCTTACTTATTCTGCAGATGCTAATCGTATTTTTTAAGGTATATACGAAAAAGGCACTGACTTTAATGACGAAGAAGATGGTGGTAATTTCTTTGCATGCTACGAGATTTAAAATCAATTTTGGGCGAGAGCGAGACCATGGTAAACAAGCAGACGGTTCGGAAAGGATTTCCTTATGGAATAAATCACTTCTTAGTTTTAAATTGTTTTTCTAATAAAGCAATAGGCCACTCAAAAATAAATCAGTAGTGATGTAGCACATGTATCTTATCACATAGAAATGTAAAGTGGTTGATCTCTGATATTCTAACACCCCCCTAAATGATTCGATTATCCTGCTTAAATGTGCGTTCATCTCAAAGTAATGTGTTTTATCTCATTGTGGAGAAAACTATCAAAAAGAAGCATAGTGATTATGGTCGGATTATTTGTAGTGTTCTTTTAGCTTTTTAATTTATAGGATTAAAAACTGTTTCTTTCTTAATTATGATCATTGTGTACTCATAGCTAAAGGAAAAACGATAAGAAGAAAGAAAACGTAGACGAAGCATCAACCAAGTTAAAACCCTATTCAAAAAAGGGAAAGAGACAAACATTTTTGAGGAGCAAAAGAAAAAAGATCGGCATCCTGATTTCCAGAATCATTGTTATGTCTCGTCGTCATTAGCACCCCCCCCCCCCCCCCCCCCCCCCCCCCGGGCCCCCCCCCCCCCCCCCCCCCCCGCCCCCCCCCCCCCCCCCCCCCCCCCCCCCCCCCCCCCCCCCCCCCCCCCCCCCCCCCCCCCCCCCCGCCCCCCCCCCCCCCCCCCCCCCCCCCCCCCGGCCCCCCCCCCCCCCCCCCCCCCCCCCCCCCCCCCCCCCCCCCCCCCCCCGCCCCCCCCCCCCCCCCCCCCCCCCCCCCCCCCCCCCCCCCCCCCCCCCCCCCCCCCCCCCCGCGCCCCCCCCCCCCCCCCCCCCCCCCCCCCCCCCCCCCCCCCCCCCCCCCCCCCCCCCCCCCCCCCCCCCCCCCCCCCCCCCCCCCCCCCCCCCCCCCCCCCCCCCCCCCCCCCCCCCCCCCCCCCCCCCCCCCCCCCCCCCCCCCCCCCCCCCCCCCCCCCCCCCCCCCCCCCGCGCCCCCCCCCCCCCCCCCCCCCCCCCCCCCCCCCCCCCCCCCCCCCCCCCCCCCCCCCCCCCCCCCCCCCCCCCCCCCCCCCCCCCCCCCCCCCCCCCCCCCCCCCCCCCCCCCCCCCCCCCCCCCCCCCCCCCCCCCCCCCCCCCCCCCCCCCCCCCCCCCCCCCCCCCCCCCCCCCCCCCCCCCCCCCCCCCCCCCCCCCCCCCCCCCCCCCCCCCCCCCCCCCCCCCCCCCCCCCCCCCCCCCCCCCCCCCCCCCCCCCCCCCCCCCCCCCCCCCCCCCCCCCCCCCCCCCCCCCCCCCCCCCCCCCCCCCCCCCCCCCCCCCCCCCCCCCCCCCCCCCCCCCCCCCCCCCCCCCCCCCCCCCCCCCCCCCCCCCCCCCCCCCCCCCCCCCCCCCCCCCCCCCCCCCCCCCCCCCCCCCCCCCCCCCCCCCCCCCCCCCCCCCCCCCCCCCCCCCCCCCCCCCCCCCGCCCCCCCCCCCCCCCCCCCCCCCCCCCCCCCCCCCCCCCCCCCCCCCCCCCCCCCCCCCCCCCCCCCCCCCCCCCCCCCCCCCCCCCCCCCCCCCCCCCCCCCCCCCCCCCCCCCCCCCCCCCCCCCCCCCCCCCCCCCCCCCCCCCCCCCCCCCCCCCCCCCCCCCCCCCCCCCCCCCCCCCCCCCCCCCCCCCCCCCCCCCCCCCCCCCCCCCCCCCCCCCCCCCCCCCCCCCCCCCCCCCCCCCCCCCCCCCCCCCCCCCCCCCCCCCCCCCCCCCCCCCCCCCCCCCCCCCCCCCCCCCCCCCCCCCCCCCCCCCCCCCCCCCCCCCCCCCCCCCCCCCCCCCCCCCCCCCCCCCCCCCCCCCCCCCCCCCCCCCCCCCCCCCCCCCCCCCCCCCCCCCCCCCCCCCCCCCCCCCCCCCCCCCCCCCCCCCCCCCCCCCCCCCCCCCCCCCCCCCCCCCCCCCCCCCCCCCCCCCCCCCCCCCCCCCCCCCCCCCCCCCCCCCCCCCCCCCCCCCCCCCCCCCCCCCCCCCCCCCCCCCCCCCCCCCCCCCCCCCCCCCCCCCCCCCCCCCCCCCCCCCCCCCCCCCCCCCCCCCCCCCCCCCCCCCCCCCCCCCCCCCCCCCCCCCCCCCCCCCCCCCCCCCCCCCCCCCCCCCCCCCCCCCCCCCCCCCCCCCCCCCCCCCCCCCCCCCCCCCCCCCCCCCCCCCCCCCCCCCCCCCCCCCCCCCCCCCCCCCCCCCCCCCCCCCCCCCCCCCCCCCCCCCCCCCCCCCCCCCCCCCCCCCCCCCCCCCCCCCCCCCCCCCCCCCCCCCCCCCCCCCCCCCCCCCCCCCCCCCCCCCCCCCCCCCCCCCCCCCCCCCCCCCCCCCCCCCCCCCCCCCCCCCCCCCCCCCCCCCCCCCCCCCCCCCCCCCCCCCCCCCCCCCCCCCCCCCCCCCCCCCCCCCCCCCCCCCCCCCCCCCCCCCCCCCCCCCCCCCCCCCCCCCCCCCCCCCCCCCCCCCCCCCCCCCCCCCCCCCCCCCCCCCCCCCCCCCCCCCCCCCCCCCCCCCCCCCCCCCCCCCCCCCCCCCCCCCCCCCCCCCCCCCCCCCCCCCCCCCCCCCCCCCCCCCCCCCCCCCCCCCCCCCCCCCCCCCCCCCCCCCCCCCCCCCCCCCCCCCCCCCCCCCCCCCCCCCCCCCCCCCCCCCCCCCCCCCCCCCCCCCCCCCCCCCCCCCCCCCCCCCCCCCCATTCTACGACATCACAAGGAAAGAGAAGGGCAGGACGAGAAGGAAAGGAGGATCTACTCCCTTTATTCCTAGAAGTATGCATTGGAGGTGGACAACAATCAAGGGTGACCATATCTTCTGTCACCAGGACTCGAGTACAATTTATACACACTCATCTACAAGGACTCATGTATGAAATCGTACCACTCTACTAATTCAAGCACTTGAGCTTGTAATCATACAACTTCACGCACTCTATTAACACAAGCATTTGTGTTTGTACCAACACAAAAATAGTGCCATCGGAATCTAATAAAACCATACTTGTAAGTTTAAGTGCTCAACCTCTTTACCTGGTACAATTATTTAAACCAATTAGAATTGACAGAGCCTTTTCGTATAAACGCAGTTGCACATCTAGTCAACGATGCGCACAATTAGACTTGAACTTACAAATGTGCTTACCACACTATTTAGAACTCCAACTTAACACTTGTAAGTGTACAATGTCCGGATAAGTCGCATGCTATTGGGTGCAAATAGCTAAAAAAGAAATTTAACGTGGGCCACGGCCAAATTGCTTTTGATCAAGAAAGAATTTAAATTCGTAACAAAAAATCATGCAACGAAAACTTCTAATAGCCATAATCAGCCGAAATTAGACTCAAGTACAAGACTAGTTGTGCGTCAATTTCCCAGCATAACTATTGCTCTACATTTGACGCAGAAAATCGTAAAATAGTTCAGTCATGCTCACAACTACAAATGCTGTAGAAATCTTTGTTTAAAAAATATTGCTAACAATCTTCAGTACCACCCCTGTGTTAGGCTTAAGATAATACTGCGTTTGCTGCATCAGGCACGACAGCATCTGCACCCGTACGGATCAATGAAAATAAGCAAAGCAGAAAAAACTCATAGCAGCTCCGAGCGTCGAGACAGAGATGGCCGATGCAGAAGAATCTTCATTCGCGTCACAAGCGTCACAGAGAACCGTCGCTCCATTAACAGCACTAACCAGCGCAGATTCGTTTGCCGCACAGATAGCACAGGAACTTCCAGCGCAGTTATAGATGCAAGTGCACATACCATTGAAGCAGTCGGCATTAGGTCCACTGCCGCAGTCAACCTCATCGCACTCGGCGCCAGCACAATACTTCCCGTCTACATCGTCATCGCATGCGCACGTACTGTTTCTCAGACAAGTCCCCATGTCGTTACATGCTAACGTATCACCCTCAGGGCAAATCTCACACTGAGGCCCACTCCAGCCAGCGTAGCAAATGCATTTCCCATCTTTGCAGTCACCGTTTCCAATGCAGCCCCCGCTACATTTTGCGTAGACGGCCACAATTTTGTCAACACTGATCGCCGGCAGTTTCTTCAGCAATGCCACGCGCTCGTCGACTGGTGTGACCCAATCGTCCTTCACAAAGCCACCAATGTCAGCAGACTGAGGATTGAAAGCCCAGTAGAACGACCCTATCGCGTTTTTCTCTAAGTAGGCGGAAACCGCGTTTGCCCATTTCTCGTCCTTATCCTTCATTTGAGCTCCCCAAGACCCTACAACAACCGCTTGACCCGTTTCCTTGGGAATGAAGCCGAAATACGAATCCCATAGGTCAGGCATGTTGTCCGGAAAGCTTGAGTCGCTCCACCACGGTGCCTTGAAGTCAATCGCCGGTGAAATCAAGTGCGGACTGTACACCAATCTCTCCATGTTGCTCAACTTGACGGGGAAGTTCTTTGCTCCTTGTAACGACCCTCCTGCTTGTCCCCACTCTAAGCTTACCCCTTTCACATTCGTCTGCACTCCCTGCACAAAAACCAAAAGCCGAGGACACGCTTTCAACACTGCGTTGCCAATCTTCGCGGCGTGCAAGTTCCAGTCCGTGCCCTGATCGCCTTTTCCCCACGACGCTTTGCCCTTTGGTTCGTTCTTAATGTCAATCGCAAAGACATTCCAAGCCCCAGGGTCGTCACAGTATCTCGTTGCCAGCTTCTCCAGAGCCGGCACAATATCACTTGGCACTGCAATATCTGGAAAATTCGCTTCAGCCGCTTCAATCCGATGACTGTCGAACATGATGAGGATGTTGCGGTCGCGTGCTTCTCGCACGATGCTATCAAGCACCTCTAAGTACGTCTTTCCAGCCAGTGCTGGCGTGCCCTCCGTCTGCGACGTTGCGACCACAGGATCCTTCATCACCGAATCCATGGCTAATGGCAGACGCAGCGCGTTGATATCCGAGCTGGCAAACAGGTCCATGGCATCCCCAATCGACGTGGCAGAGGGCCATAACCCTTGGACCACCCGTTCGATAGTTTCTAACTCATGCCGTAATACAGAAAAACGAGAACCAAAGCACGCAAGAAAGCATTCATTTTCAAGTAAGTGCTCCGTGAATGTATCGATGGCCACTTCATACAAAACCAAACGACGTACCACCACCAAACCAGTTGATGCCTTTGATGTAGAACGACTGGTTGTTCGCCTCCAGTTGCCCGTTCACTGAGCGAAACTCGATAAAGCTGTTGCTGCTGCTGCTGCCATCGCACAAAGAGAGCAAAGAGGCGGTCAAGAGAAAGGCGTGTTGTCGCATCTTCCTTAGAACGGGGATAATGCTGAGTGCACGCTGACTATTGGGATCGAGTCAGTTCAAATAACGAAAGAGAGAGAGAGAGAGGGAGTGAGGGAGAGAGAGCCGTTGGTTTCGAGGACCGATCGACTTGTTGATAGAAAGGAGCGATCGTTTCCGAATAGCCAGTTCGTTCCGGAAAAAGAGCGGCTGCAGTCAATGCTTAGGAAAAGAGCGCCTTATCATTAAATTTACGTTATCCATACATTCTGTATGCCGAATCATGACGGTCTACTTTCCGAGAAGAGTAAATCTCGCTATCAGCACCATCCTGGGTCAAAAGTCTCATTATTAGCACCAGTCCCAGAATCAGCACCAGCCAATAACCAATTTAGTGTAGAAAACACTTTTTGGTGCTCCCAATCATAAGAACATTATAATGCTACAAGCGCCACATGTAACGGGGCACCCTGAAGCTTGTACTGATGACAGTACAAGCTACTTATTCTGATGACAGAATAAGGCGGTGCCTCGTGACTTCACGTACACTCGTACGTGCAGAGGAAGACGGTAAGAAGAAGCGGGTACTTGGTTAAAGTAAAAAGTAGAACTGTATTTATAATAGTTAATGTCTGCAATAAATCACTATTTATCTTCATCTAACTATGTCTAAATACAAATGTGTAAATCAGTTATCTGCTCACCACTCATTGCGTGCGTCTGTCGTGGCGCGTCTTCGTTGGTTGATATAATGGCCTATATCAACCAATTAGGAACTACTCGTAAGTGCTACAGAATATTTGTCCTTATGACAATATTCTGAGAATATAACTCTTATAGTTATATTCTATTAACAATTTCTAATAAATTGTTATGTAACGATTCACCCCGTTACATCACCCTTCCTTAACCATTTGGGACAGGGTTTGCACTTGTTGGTCCGAGTCCACTTTCCAACATTTCATCGCATGGTTAACAAGCCCATGCGATGCGCGAGCAAGGCCGCCGAGAGCGCGTCCGCACGTCTCTGTGCGGACGCCGAAGCAGAAACCACAGCAACTGATGTCTCATCGGTTAAGCGACTCAGCCTGTGTCACTTGGTGATGCAGGCGCTGGTCATGAAGACACTCATGTCTTCACAGAGTACAAGCTCGGTGTCTCGTACTCTCCTGATACGGAAGACGGATCCGTATCGACGGCGATCGAATCCAAGCCGCCTGCCAAGCGTGGCATGGACGATGCTTTGCGTCGCAGCATCTTTGGTTCATCTGATGAATCAGATGAACCATCGCCGAAGCGAAGGCGCTCGAGGTCGCGAGACTCGGGCGCTAACAGTGGTGTCGGTTCTCCTATGGACACCACTTCACAGCGAGGTGCCAGTACTTCTGTCGGCACGTCGCAGGAAGAGCGGGACCGCAATGTGTTGCGTCTCGCTCCTGAGAAGAAGGCATGGATGCCTCCTAAATCCGTCATGGATCACTTGTCGGCGACGACGAGTGATCGTTATCGAACACGGTTGTTCGATTCGTCAAGGATCCATCACCTTGACCCCAGTGCGAAAAACTATCGCGCTGAACATGAATTCTTCATCGATGCTTTCTTCAAACATCGATGGTACAGTGGGAATCACAAACGTGATGGTCCCTCACTGCTTCAAGCGTGGAACGCCTACATCCATAACCTCGAGGATGTAGGTCGTGACGCTTGGAACGACAAACTTATCAAAGCTCGTGATAAGTTTGAAAAGCGAACCCCAACAGGTGCACGCTATAAGCTGCATCGTCTATCAAGGGAGAAAGGATTACTCTGCCTCTCTTGGGGAGACTCGTGCCCATGTTGTGTGAACAACTCTGCACGAGCACCTAAGGAGGCTTACCTCCTTACTAGCCCGTGGTGGCGCGTACGTGTCTCTACTGAGATGTACGAAGGGATTGACAACTTGAAATCCCTTTACGACCGTGCCGGGAAGACTTTATCCGGCGGTCCTTCTGCGGCACAGGATGTGCCGCGTCGTACTGCTCAACCAGACCCAGTACGTCGATTATCAGTTGGGAGCGGGGCTCCCAAGAATCCCAGGACGGGGGATAGCCGCGCCACCGAACGAGATAACTCGTCCGACGTCCGTTCACGTCGCGGTGGTTCAACAGCTGCTCAACTAGATAGCGCTGGCCACCGCGAGCGTCCTCTAATGGAGGTGGAGGAGGAGGAAAGACGCTCTCCACACGATCATGTGGATCGGTGTGTTCCCGAGAGCTTCTTTGATCGCGTAACGCAAGGGTTACGCGACGATCTCGAACATGAGCGGAATAGGCGTCTCCAAATGGCGGACACTGCCTCGAAGCATCGAGCTGAGTTTGCCTTTGCTCATCTTGAGAACGAGAGATCTCTGACATCTCTTCGTGACGAGCTAAGGGTAGCTCGTGGGATTGTTGATCGGTCTCGGGATGAGATAGCTGCTCTTCAGACCCTTGTTGATGCCCACCATCGGGAGCACAAGGCTCTCTGCGAGATGCTTGAGCGCAAGGGCGTTCTTCATCGGAAGAAGCAGCGTACTGGTGGTACGGCTTAAGCCGACCAACGTAAAACGTGGGATGCGTTCGCATCTTACGTGGTAACTCGATCGTGTATGCATTGCCTAGGCGGTGCAATACACGAATTGGGCCAATGTACCTGGGTAGTAGTTTACTGCTACCCAATGTTAGTCACTACATGCTTTGGTAGATTAACCGTAGACAGTAGGACTAAGTCACCCTTATTGAATAAAAGAGTGTTTGCCCTTCCATTCTTGTCAGCGTTTTGCTTTTGCTTATCCACCGCTTCGGCTATGGAATCTTGCACAAAACGGACTACCGTTTCACGAGCCAGTATGAACTCATCTGCTGACTCGTTGGCTTCAGTGCGCTTTGAGCGCACTGCAGCAACATCAACCTTTTCTTCAGTGAGGGCTTCCGCACTCTCACTGGCATCATCTTCTTCGATATCGATGTTATCGATATCGGCATCAAACGCAATGACCTCTTCGTCAGAGCGTGATGAGCGTGAACCAAATCGTTTTTTGCTCGCGCGAGTCCCTCCCCCCTTAAACCAGAGTCACACTCTAGTAAGGTGGGTACACGCGGATGGCGTAAGCCATTCACGTAAAACGGTGTATGTGTCGTGGACGCATGCACCGAGTTGTTAATGGCAAACTCTACCATTGGCAAGAACTCACTCCAACTCTTAAAGGAGTGTACGTATCCTCGAAGTATCTCTTCGAGGACACGATTGGCACGTTCCGTCTGACCATCTGACTCTGGATGATCAGATGTTGACATCTTCAAGCGCGTTCCGAGTGATTTGAACACGGAACGCCAGAAATCAGCAGTGAATCGTGGATCTCTGTCTGATACGAGTTCACGGGGCAACCCATGAAGTCGGAAGATGGTGTCAATAAAGACACAAGCACAGCCACTTGCCGTGATTGACTCTGGTACAGCCACAAGGTGTACCATTTTGCTGAATCTGTCAACAAAGACGAGAATACCCGTATTCCCGCGTGCGTCTTTGGGTAACCCGAAGACGAAATCCATTGAGATGGATTCCCAGCACTCAGCCGGAACCGGTAGAGGCTGTAAAGGTGCACGCAGTGAAGGACTTGACTATACTCGTTGACAGACTTCGCATGCTCGAATGTACTTGCGCACAAACTGATACTGGCGGGGCCAGTAAAAGTCTCGACTCACCATGAGATATGTTTTCTCCCGGCCACGATGTCCTCCTATAGGAGCATAGTGATACTCGAACATGATCCGCAAACGCAGATCAGTATCATCTGAAATGACAACACGTGGTGTGTCACCAGAAACGGCTGTATAATACAGTAACCCGTTGCGAGTAGTGTATCGATCTGATGCAGATCGATACGCAGACGACAATCGTTTCAACGATTCTCGAGATGGCTGTGGGAGATGTGTCAACAACTTCACAATCTCACCATCTTGGGCATATGCCCGCCTCACATCATCATACAACGTTGTAGATGGGACTGAGGACGTCATGACCGCAACAGTGACTGCCTCACTGTTGGGTTTCGCGACTGTTTCAAAGTCGGGACGACGTGAGAGTGCATCAGCGACGACATTAAGTCGTCCTGGTTTGTACTCAGCCGTAAAGTTGTATTCCGCAAAGAATGACATCCACCGCGCCATTCGTTGCGAAAGGTGCGGGCTGTTCACTGCCGTGCGTAATGACGCATGGTCAGTATAAACAATGAAGGGTCTATCTCCTAATAGATAGACTCTGAACTTCGCGAGTGCATACTTCATGGCAAGGAGTTCCTTGTCATGCACTGGGTAGTTCCGCTCAGCTGGTTGCAGCTGACGCGACTGATAGCAGACGACGCGTTCAACGCCTTCAAGGTCGTACTGCATTAATGCACAGCCGATTGCGAAATCGCTGGCATCACAGACCACATGAAATGGCCTGTCCTGATCGGCAATTGCTAGGACTGGGGATTGTATCAAGCTCTTCTTGATACCCTCAAAGGAGCGCTGACATTCAGCGTTCCATAACCACCTCTCGTTCTTTTTCAACAAACGAGAGAGGTGCACAGTCATTTCGGCGTAATTGCGTGAATACTTGTGCAAATACGCCGCTAGCCCAAGGAATTTTCGAAGACCTTTGACATCGACTGGCACAGGCCAGTCGGTGATCGCCTTGATCTTTTCGGGATCAGGACGTACACCGTTCTTACCAACGATGCACCCAAGAAGTGGTATTTCGCTTGCTGCAAATATACACTTCTTGAGGTTTGCATACAATTGATGCTTTCGCATGATTGTAAGAACCTGTCGGACGTGGTACCTGTGAACCTCAACGTCCGACTTTCCATCCATAGCTCGACTATGGATGAATACGTCATCGAAATAACTCGGCGCGAATTCTCGTACTGGTCTCAACAGATGTGATACACATCTGTTAAACGTGGCAGGGGCATTACTAAGCCCTTGTGGCATTACTAGCCATTCCCAGAGCATGCCGCTAGGCGTGCTAACTGCGGTATAGGGTATATCCCGTTCCCGCATAAGGATTTGATAGAAGCCATCCATCAAATCCATGGACGAAAAGATGGTACTCTTTGACATACCATCAATGATTACGTCCTTCCTCGGTATCGGCGTCTGATCCGGTACCGTTGCAGCGTTCAATTTGTTGAACGCGTGCACTATCCGCCACCCTCCTGTTGCTTTTCGCACACAGAAGGTCGGAGAGCTATGTGGGGAAGTTGATTCCCTCACATGGCCCGCAGCTAAACGATCGGCAAAGAACTTGTCGATCGCAAGTACTTGTTCACGAGGCAGTGGCCACTGCTTCATGACACAGTACTTCGAGCCTGGTTTAAGCTCGACCTCGTGTCGAATACCTTTATCCTTCGGTAATTCGCACGGAACAGTTTCAGGGAATACATCCTTGAATTCAACCAAATCTTCATAGAGAGGATTTGTCTTGAGCGATTCCCACGATTGGGAGTCATATCGCTCAATTCGTGTCTTTTCATCTAGGACACTCTCGTCCATAGATGAACTACTGAGAACTCTCTCGTCCTCAGTAAACACTGTTGCTGACCTTCTGTCGGTTACACAATCGTCGTCAGCGACGAGTACGCAGATCTGCTTGACTTTGCCACTACGCAGATCACGCAAGAACCTTTTATGTTCGAGCGTTGGCAACTGAGTGATCCCCGAAGTTAACTTCGGAGGCGCAATCAGATCAAGTGTATAAGCGCCTACACTTGATCCGTTATTGACTATGACATTCAATGTCTCTGTCATTTCCTGGGGACTTATTCCCTCAGGCTTCGAAGGACTTATTCCTTCGGCTTCCCGGGGACTTATTCCCGCGGGTTTCGGGGAACTTATTTCGACCGTATTTGTAATCTTGGGACTTATTCCCTTTACTTCCTCTAGCTGTGGTTGCGCAACCACAGCGAGATCCTCTACGAAATACTCTCCAGTCGATCTAGGATTATCGTTCCGCTTAACCTGAGCGATCGATTGTTTCTCTTCTAGATGTTCCCCGCTAGGGATACATCTTTGTCCCGGTCCACTCGACTTATTCGAGTGGTGGACCTTCGGCGCAGCCTGTGTTTCCTCACAGCCGCCGGAACTTTGCTCCGAAGTGTAACTGTTTGGTACACTAAGGTTTTGTGCAGTCGTACTAACGACCGTACCACAAGTGAGGCCATCGCACTCACTCGTAGTACATCCACACGCTTGTGGACGCTCCAAAACGTTCATCAGATGGCCATCTGATGAACAAGCGGCAGGCATCGTTACTGTCCGATGTTGCCAGTTTACCCGTGGTTCGTACCTTCTGAGCCACGGTATTCCAAGGATGACATCAAATTTGTCATCCAAATCCAATACGATAAAGTCATCGTCATATTGGGTATCTTCTAGCGTATAGTGGATCTTCACTATACGCTTCATGACGGTTACGGATGCGCCTGTCGCAAGACGTACCGTCATCCTCGTAGGAGGTGTGTCACATTCACTGTAATTGAAGTGACCATCTTCTAGCGATTGGCGTCGCACAAAATTGTTGGACGCCCCACAATCGACTAGAGCTCGAAGGGACAACTTATTCGTCACTTCGAGTTTCAAGGTAATGAGTGAGTCCTCATTACCTAGAGCAGCAACGCACAACGTTTTTGCGTTGGGAGCAACCTTCATCAAGAGGCCTACAAATTATCTTGACGTTGCTGGACCAATAGGGTGCTCCGCACCTACTGATCCTGACCGTTTTTTGTCTGTCCATCCCGTTGTTGCGTCTTTGCACCAACAGCGGACCCGCGTCCCTGCCCCTTTCTCATGGGTGGACGGTCACTACGCCCAGTGTCGCGAGACACTGGACGAGGGGCACTACACTCATAAGCGTAATGTCCTGTCTTCTGACATCTGTTGCATTTCTGCAACTTCTTGTAGTCTGTAGAGCGAGCCTTCTCGCTCTCTACATAGCAGAGTTCCATCGGCTCTGGACCTCCGCTGTCATATCGTCTCGGTTGACGATGTGAAGTCGAGCTGGCGCGAGCCTGTCTCAGACTGAAGTCTTCCTGTTCCGCAATGGAGATGGCTTGTTCTAGTGAATCTAGTTCAAGCCGGAACAGGTGAGTCTTGACGGGACCATCCGCAAGACCCTGCATGAACACCGAAACCAACGTGTGTTCATCCACCGGATTGGAACTTATACAACTCGTGAGATGTCGTATATGTTGCGCGTAAGCGTGCACATCACGCTTACCCTGCTTGAGCTTCAAGAGTTCGGTTCGAGCTCTGAACTCAGCTCTAGGCGGTTCAAACGTTTGTCTGAGCCGCGACTTGAAGACTTCCAACGACCCAAACGCATATGGGTCGTGCAACTTGAGCCCCAGTGCCCAAGTCTTGGCACGTCCTGCCAGATTTGACTGGGCAAATGCAACTTGCATTTCCCCATCGTCGATGCGACGCGCCCTTATGGCGTCATCCAATTCGACGAACCATCTCAAGAGGGAGTCCTCTTCGACTCCCCTATGCTTGGAGATGTCAATCTTCAAGGTTTCGGGTCGACGCGAGTGCACCGACCCGCCAGCAGCAGCCTGCTGCTGTCTCAACAGTTCAAACTGTTGAGCACCCTGTTCTCTCAACAACTCTGGTTATTGAGAACCTTGTTGGTGAAGCAAGGCTACTTTCTCGCGTTCAGCGTCAAGTTCATTTTGAATGAACTTGGCGATAGTAGCATGTTGGGCATCTCTATTGAGAGCCTCTAGCATGAGGCTAACAGCATGGATGCCCATGGTTGAACCCATCCGTTCAACCGCATCCCATTCGACATTGCTCAAATGGGAGTATCCGTCACGCGTAGCGTGAAAGCTTTGGTCATCTTCATCATCTAACATATTCATGTTAGATGTGAACGTGGTCCTTGGACGGACTACGAAGTGCTACCAGGTGTAACGGGGCACCCTGAAGCTTGTACTGGTGACAGTACAAGCTACTTATTCTGATGACAGAATAAGGCGGTGCCTCGTGACTTCACGTACACTCGTACGTGCAGAGGAAGACGGTAAGAAGAAGCGGGTACTTGGTTAAAGTAAAAAGTAGAACTGTATTTATAATAGTTAATGTCTGCAATAAATCACTATTTATCTTCATCTAACTATGTCTAAATACAAATGTGTAAATCAGTTATCTGCTCACCACTCATTGCGTGCGTCTGTCGTGGCGCGTCTTCGTTGGTTGATATAATGGCCTATATCAACCAATTAGGAACTACTCGTAAGTGCTACAGAATATTTGTCCTTATGACAATATTCTGAGAATATAACTCTTATAGTTATATTCTATTAACAATTTCTTATAAATTGTTATGTAACGATTCACCCCGTTACACCACAAGTTTAAGTACTCAAAAATAGCAAGATATAATAAGATGCCACGCGGAAGGGTGGCGATTAATTTAGTTGCACTTCATGGAGCCACTGAGTTGGCTTATGGAAACATTTTTTTAGTCCGGTGTTGCTGCAGCCAGGTTTTTTAAAAAATACTGTTCAATCAGAACCGTCAGTGCAGGGTTAAAAAGTGGTGGCAACGGTAAGACGTATGTGTGCCCATATGATCGATGCCCAACTTCATAACTATCAATACACTGTACGCCTTTGGCATCAGCTTGTTGGTTATGTTGGCCCTGGCTATCAGCCATTGCTCCACGTACATGTCGTAAGATATACAACCGCGTAGCGAAAAATTTGCTCACCTATTTCTGAACAGTAGTTGGGCTGACATCATCAAGCCGATCGGTGATTCCTCCCCCACCAAGCCCAGAACCACGTGGTTATAGCCTTAACTGAACGCGTGGGTGGGTGAGACCATTCACGTAAAAGTGAAAAAGCTAGTGGATGCATGAACAGCGTTGTTTAACGCAAACTCGACCACCGGGATCATCGAGCTACAACGCCTTGGCGTATCAGCACAAACACTGTGCAAAACGGCACCAATGACACGGTTAAAGCGCTGAGTTTGACCATCGGTCTGCGGATGATCCGATATGGACATATCCAACCTGATGCCCAGCACCTAGAAGATAAAAGCTCAAAAGTTGCCAGCGAAACGTGGATTACGATCCGAGACAATTGCCATGCGCAAACCGTGTTGACGAAACACACGTTTGATATTTAACTTTGCTGTACCTTCTCCACCTATGGAATCAGGCACAGCCGCTATGAGCCATCTTGCTTAAACGGTCAACAAAGACCATAATACCAGTGTTGCCGTCCGAGTCCTTCGGTAGGACAAACACAAAGTCCATACTGATGGACTCCCAACACCCAGTGGGAACAGGCAAGCTAGCGAGCGATTCAACCGCATGTTTGACGCGTTGACATGTTTCACATGTACGCACATATGCGCTAGCCCCTTTGTACAACTTGGGCCTCCTATATGTCTGACTAACTGATCTATAGGTCTTCTCACGACCGACATGACCGCTCAAAGCAGTGTCATGTGACTCAAAGAGAATACGATGCTTTAAGTCCTCACTATGAGGAATAACGATGCGAGCCACATCCTCAGCACCCGTGCAATAGCACAACAACCCACCATCGATGACATATCGCTGTAGTCTCGCATGTAAACGTGCCGACAATTTAATGTCCGAGTCTTGAAATTCCTCGCCTTCAAGAGCATGTGGTAATGCACACATTGCTCATCACGTGCATATGCCGCACGAATTAAATCCACAAAGGATGACGACATAGTCGTAACATGAGCAAGCTAGTTATAAAGTATGCGTGACATCGCATCAGCGAAAGCGTTTTACTTTCCCGGCTACTTCACCTCGAGCTTGTATCCAGCAAAGAAAGAAAGCCAACGGGTCATACGCTGTGAGAGGTGAGGCGGCTGTGTCGCAGTGCGTAACGACGCATGCTCGTTAAAGATCACAAAAGGCTTTAAGCCAAGTAGGTGGAATATGAACTTAACCAGAGCATATTTCGTTGCGAGTAACTCTTTGTATTAGACTAGACAGTTCTTCTCTACAGCTTTCAGGTGGCGCGACTCATACGAGATGACGCGTTCATGTTCCTCGACATCTGTCTGCAACAATACACTGCCAATGGCAAAATCGGACGCGTCACAGACGACACTGAAAGGTCGCTAGGGTCAGGCAAAGCCACAAGTGAAGAGCATCAGGGAGACTGTCCTTTATAGATCCAAAAGATTGAACACAGACTGCGTCCTAACACCAAACTGCATCCATCCTGAAGAGGTTAGTCAATGGCCCTGCCATGTCAGCGTAATTTGCACTGTACTTGTGCAATTAATAGCAAGGTCGAGCCATTTTTGCAAGTCCTTTAGGTTATAAGAATCTGGTGAGTCAACAATTGACTGAACTTTAGCGGGATTTGCTTGAAGACCACGCTGTCCCAATGAAGCACCCGAGAAAGGGATTTTTTTGCACCAAAATGCATACCGATGCATTTGCATACAGCTTGCTTGTACGCATGCACTCGAAAACTGCTCGTAAATGGTTATTGGGATTGTTCATCAGCTGAAATACTATGGTCTTCACGGCTAAGGACAAAGATTCATCAAAATGGCTATGTGCATATCCTCGGTGTGGTTGGAATAATTGCGTCACAAGACGATTAAATGTAGCCGGGGCGTTAGACGCAACTTGAGGCATGACAAGCCACTACCAAAGCATACCGCTTGAATTACTAAATGATGTAAGTGGAATATCACGCGCTTGCATGAGCAAATGGTATACTCATAGACCAAGTCGAGTGCAATGAACATGGTACAACCTGCTGTAGCGTTCTGAAGAACGTCCTTTCCAGGAACATGCGTCTGTACAGGTATAGTTGCTGCATTGAGCTTATAGTAAGCATGCAAAATGCGCCACTTACCATTTGGCTTTCTCACACAAAATGTAAGTGTTGAGTGCAGAGACTTGCTCTGACGCACCATGCCAGCCGCGTGCTTTGCACGAAAGAACTCGTCAATGATGTCAAGCTGTCATTTTGGCTGGGGCCATTGCCGTGTCACACAGTAGTTGGTTTCGATGGAACCGGTACCTTTTATAACATACGCCCCTATAAGGAGGCAGTGTGGAAGGTGGATCGTGACACATCACATCCTGAAATACTTTCAATAAAGGATAAAAAATGTCTTTAGGATCTTTTAAGATTGATGACTTACTTCGTGCACTCAGTGCCGCCTTTGTGTCTTTCACGACAGCTTCGTCAAGAAGTGCCGACGAGTCCAACTCACTATCGGATCTGATATTCACTACTCTTGGTAAGTCAACCGACTTCAAGGTCAGGCCAAACTCATCTACAGACAATTTGTCTAGCGTTAACAGAGTATTTAGCGAGGGTAGAGTCTCAAGACTCACTGGTCCATCTACGTCGCCAGTCAATCCATTAACGAGTGTATAAAGCTGCTCGCTAGTATCACTCAGTGCCTTAACAGACGCCTTGCGTTGCATAACAGCAATCTGGCGTCATTGTCGTCTCTGTGACGAGACTGAACGTCTCAAATAGACTGGAACTTTCTGTTTCCCGAATTTGATAGCATCATCATCCTGAACTTGCTCTGTACAAGAGCCGGTATCAAAACCGACACCCAAGACTTCAATGTCCCCAAGCCTGACATGACCGCTAACCATAAGTTGCTCATTACAAGAGCCGATATCACTACTGACACCCGGGACTATACTTCCCCCAATGTGACGAACTGCATCGACCTTAATTTGCCCGTTATTAGTGCCGATGTCAGATCGACTTCTGGGACTACACTGTACCCAAGGCGACGAACTGCATCTACCTTAATTTGATCTGTATCAGATCCGATGTCATTACTGACATTTGGTGATAAGTCACTTCCAGTGAGATCGTCACCCAGTAAGTACTTTCGTGCCACTCACGCTCATCGATGGGGCGTCGCGCTTGATAACTTGGTGTTATTGACTGACATTCAGTGTGTCTCAATCATGACCAACATCACTCAGTAGGTACTTGCGTGCCACTCCACGCTTCTCAGATGGGTTTAACTCATGATTACTTGGCTCTAGGCCAACAATGCTTTCAGCATTCAGTGATTCGCTATTACAATGATCATCACTAGACGAATTACGTGCTGTCTCACTAACAGTCAACGATCTTGGCTCGAAACTAATGCTTTTGACATCGTCCAACTCAATGAGTTCAGCCATACCGATGTTTAGCACACTGACTGTCTCAGTCCGTTGATCGCTCCAATATCGCATCTACTTCCTTGCAGAAGTGGGCTCATGACTCTCCAAAGCTCCACAAGGAACAGTGCGCGTTGCGCCTAATGTCTTTGTCCTCCAACCAATCCATGGCTCATGACATTCTAGCCGAGTTATACCAAAGATGAGATCGTACCTCATATTCAATTCATGGACTAGACAGCGCTCAAAGCTGTCAAAGTCCGAAAACTTCACGCCTAAGCTCACAGGAACTTCAGGCTGATTTACTAATGCACTTTTCGCCAAGCGAATAGTGATAGTCTGATTATTCCGCGCCTTCAGCGCCTCAGCATACTGCTGACCATCCTTCAGGAAACGACGTTTAACAAAATTACCCAACGCCCCGACCGGAATAGATCAACCGTATATGACTTATCAAAGCCCTTCACCGTTGCTTATCGACCGTAGCTTATCAAAGACCTTCACCGTTGCTTTTGCAAGTAACAAGCCTGGCTTTCTCTCATGATTCGTGGCATTGCTCACGAAGCCTCTTGGGGATAGGCCTTGTTCTCCATCACCTACCAGAGGTACAACAGAACTTAAATCCTACTCAGCAGGGCGCCTCGCGCCTACTGGGATCGGCGATTTCCTGCTCCTTACCACCTGGCCGATCAGCGACGGGATGTCAGCCTAAATGAGCTTGTCTGGTCCTTCTCATAAGACAATCGGGGCGAAGATGTCTAAGGCTCCCGCACGTACAATTTAAGAATGTTCGAACGCTGTTCGACAGCTCAAGGCTCAGCTTCTTCATCTCTCTCAGCGAGACTAAGGTCCATGGGCTCTGCCCGATCCATAAATGAGCATTGGTCAACGAGTTTGATTGGAAACCATCAGCTTTGTAGCGGAAAGCTTTCAAGTTTGAACTCTCCGTTCAAAGCTATGTCCACAGCACCCTCAAATGTCAAGAGTTGTGTAAGTACAGTTCTGTTTTTGCAACGCCAGTGCAAAGACCCTCCATGAAGATGGTTACCAAAACCGTCTCAGTCAAAGGTTCAAGCTGAATAGTAGCAACGAGAGTTCTCAACTCTGGGACATCACGTGCGATCTCGCTTCTTGTCGATCCTGGCGAATCGACAAGAAGCGAGATCGCACGTGATATACCTGATTAGGCGGGTCAAACACCCGAGATAGCTGTTTTTTTTAGCATATCCCAGGTGGCAAAAGACAATTATATAGAGGTACCAGAAGTGAAGCCTCCCCCACTCCCTGGCTCGCCCACCTAACTTCGATAGGGCCATGGCCACCTTCTGCTGCTCTGACCGCAGCAAGGTCAAACAGATGGAAACCTTCCTCTCATAAACCCACAAAAGGAGATTTCTCCCTCTTTCTTCTTAAAAGTCTTGATACTAAAAAACCAGAAGACGAGTCCTTGACTCAGTGTCCGGTATTAGGATGTATAGAGTGGGCACGGCAGATGCCAAATGGTCATGGACCTGTCTGATCAACGTGGGCTCAAAGTTCGGGAAGGCCTCGAGACGTGCACGAAGTGCGTCCGGGCCTTGCGTCACTATAAGATCCGCTTGCTCGTGCTCGATCAACGCCGTGAGCTTCTCAAGCGTGATCTGCTGGACCTCAGAGAGGTTCATGGCCGTTTCCATCCTCGCAGAAGATTCAGTCTGTGAAGCCTCAGGTCTAGATTGATTACAAGTGCTACTAAGCGTAGCGGAGCTACTTAGCGTTCCTTAACAGAGGAAGTCTTGGACTCAGAGAGTCTTTTAGTTCTAATAAACTAACAACGACGTACAGTCGTTCAAGCGTACAAGCATACCAATCCCGGTTTCAAAGGGACAACGATTCACAGAATCACACACTAACTAGTCACTACCAGTTAAACAAGAGTAAATGCCTTTACACGGCCAACACTCTTACAACACGCTATGCCCTGACTGGGCACTAGCGTCCAACGGTACAAAACGGGAGCTGAACTTTTTTTATTCATTAACCACGGTATAAAACCCTAAAACCTCGCCTGACTAAATTCTACATTGCGATCTTATAACAGACGTCTGATCCCTTCTCCTTGCCCGATAAGAGGCGGTATTACCGAAAGTACGTGGTACCAAGACTATACCACTTAGATCCACCGATCTTTATCTGGATGTGGACACACAACATAACCGGTTCAATACTGGCTTTCGCGTGATGGCGACCGATTTGCTAGTAATGACGACGCCTGGAGCGGACGAAATCGATTCTACTCAAAACGTCCTCACATTTCGCTCGACTCACAGACGGACTTCCTTTTGAGGTCAATGTGAATCAGATGCGTTTACACGCAGTCTTTGCGGCATTTTGAAACGATTTTGCAAGCGCATGACAAGTCGTTAGGCTACTTGTAGAGCTCAGTGATTGGCACAGTAGCACAAGCTCTAGCCACTGCTAGGCAGTCCGCGCCCTTGATAGTTGAGTCACGTATTGGCTGACGCTAGCACGCTCGTCCGCTCAGAGAATTCCAGCAAACATGTGCTACAGTCTCTTCGCACTCCTCGTATTTGAGCGATTTCCTGCTGTTATCATCAATTTAGCGGTTCCGCGTGTAAACCACGTTACAGTCTCTCATTTTCGTCGAAGTGTGCAATTACGTCTCTGGGCCAATGTTTGTCGCGTTTGATGCATTAAATTGCAAAATGCAAAGTACGGATTAGAAATGCCCGTGCACGTATGCGATTATCTGGGGCACATTTCTGGGGCACATTTCTTTATTTTTAACTCCATTATGCTGCATCAACACGGTTTGTGTTTTCACAAAAAGGCACCCTAAAGAAATGAATTACGAAACTTACTAATTCTAGTAAAAGGTTGTCATTATGAAGGCACACCTGAATTCAAGTACTGCGCCACCGACCTAGACTCCTAAAATTGCATACGAGCAAGTTCTAGTGAGGAAGCTGAGTGCCATTTATGAGTAAGAAGGTGGTACTCGAGGAAGAGCAGTACGTTGAGGCGCTCGGCCAGATCATTGAGCGGGACTTCTTCCCAGACCTTCCTGGACTCAAGAGGCAGACAGAGGTGCGGCAGTTCTCATACTCTTTAGTGCTTGAAAATAGGTCAATTACACACTTTATTAATAATTTGCTCTTCTAATTTATGAATTTAATTGTGTATCGGATAAAGTTCAGGTGTTACGTGATGGAGACGAGAGTAGGACAGAAACGGATACTTTGTTACGTGGGGCAAGTGCAAGAGGGACTCCGTCAGTGCAAAGTAATGCTGGTGGCATGGGGTGGGACCAAGCTACCGAGCGTTCTGTTAATCTCGGCTTGGAGTTGGACGCAAAACATGCTGATAGAGACGGCACCAATGCTTCAATGACACTGGGCCGCTTTGTAGCAACGTACACTTCAGAGGACAATGAATCGTTCAATGAACTGCAAGAAAAGGCAGTAAGGGACCATCGGCGACAGTATCATTGGGCGTACGATGAAGATGAGGAAAAGGGTGATCCGAAGCTGCATTTGTTGACGGATGGGACGTGGATTTCAAAGGAGCAGCGACAACTTGTTGACGAGTCGTGTGCTCCAAAAGGTATTTCGATCGACCACCTGCTAACTTGTTGAGCAATTGGATCTAACAGCTGATCGAGAGTTTGTGGGCTTTTGTAGGCATAAAAGACGAGAGACCTAGTGCTCCCGAGACGTGGGTGTTTCGCGCAAGAAATGCGCTCTTGTTTCCACCTGATGTGGCAGGAGTGCAGGATCTTTGTAAGGTGTGGTATTTTTGTACATTCTGAATCGCCTGAATCGGGAATTGCTGTCTGCAAAATAGGTTGCTGACATTGTCTGGATGCCAATAGGTTCCAGCGGGTTCAGAAGAACAGCTTTTACTCGAAAATGGCCCAGATTCACGCGTTAGGCAGCCACCGAAGGCGAGGAAGAAGATAGTTTACGCGAACTCCAGATTCCCCACCGAGGATGTACATGTAAATTTGTCGTCTACTCACTACGCCACAGCACTTGTTTGCATAGAAATTTACGATACGATGATTTGTAGCTCCGTGCGGCCAAAAATGGAGCGATGTTACCATCGTCTCGAAAGGATTATTCGCTAGTGCCAATGACGCCACTTATTGCGCCAGGTGTGCATGGAAGTCCGCTGATGACATGGGGAGAGATTGAAGGCACGCCTGCAGTCCTTGAGGCCCTCCCAGGTACGTCTTGGTAATAGGAGATCATGCCGAATGTAAGCTTAAGCCATTGTGTTTCTGTTTTGTAGTTCGCAATCTGCAAACACCAAGTTTTGAGCTTCAAGAGACGTCGCGACGAGAGAAACTTGCCAATCGACTGGAATCGGAAGCTGTACGGACGTACTACACGCAATTTGGTGGCAGATGAATGCTTGCATGAGGCTAAATGTATCCGTTCTTGTGATTCAGCGCCGTCGCAATCTCGACTCAAGGATGCCAGGAATCAAGACCCCGTCGAGAAAGCGACCGGAATTCGATCGAACGTCAGTATCGCGCAGTGTTCGTGCCCGCGTTTCCAGCATTCGGTCGACCCCAGTAGGATCCGATGTGCAGTTGAGGGCAAGCTATTCTACACCTTCGCGGCCACCGCGTCATTTTTCCAAAACACAGAAAAGAAACGATAAAAGATGCTGAAGAGACGAGCAAGGTTTGTCGAAACGCTATTTGATATCGACCGACAAGCTAGTGTTGTTGTGCACACAGCTCACGAGTGCACCTTGAAAGCAAAGCAAACTCAACCAGATGATGCCGGTTTCCAGTTACAGTGACGTTCAGCAAGCTGCAGTCGTTGACGAAGCCCATGTGTATCTTCTTGCGACGCGATTGGGCTTACTACATGAGATGATATCGGAGAAGTCCGGTACCGCATGGAAGTGCGAACTCAGCGTTCAGCTTACTTTCATGCAAATGGGTCCATCGTAGGTTCTGCATATCAGGAATGTCAATACTTTGCTGGTGATAACTGCCATACGTGGATACATCATCGACTGACTAATGATCTTGTATGCAGCCTGAAGCAAGTGATCTGAACCAAACCAAATTTTGAGCTGGTAGCAAGTGGGAAGCATACCAATCTCGAGCAAATTTGTATTCACAGAAGTGTCGAGACCTCGTGTGCGACAGAGTTATGGTTTCGTGCCGTGCCAAGCCTCTGTGTCGACGCTTTAGAAACCAGTAAAAGTCTTTGTAACTATCACACCAGCGGCGGTGAACGAGCTTTGGATCATGGCTTTGCCCGTGTGGACCCCACCTACACGATATGGACTGTGCTCGTTGAAGCAGCTAAGCAGTAATGACCTGTAAGTTTCGACTAGAAGAGGAAGGTGTTGAATGGCTAGGTGGTTGGTATGGTGTACACAGCCGTCGACCACTGATGACATTGCGTTCTTCACGAACTGTACTCCATTGAGGAGATCTCGCAATTTTGCACAGTTTCCACATGCTGCTGCCAACGCTTCCAGCTTGAGGTTGAAGATTTAGTAAAAATAGCTATGGGCCACGCAAGTATGTGACTAGCAACATTGGCCTCATTTCTGGATACATGCAGATAGATTAAAAAAACGTGACTTTCCGCAAGCATTACGCAGTCGACTTGCCAAACGGAACTATGTGAGCGAATGCAAAAACAGACGACCCAGCGTCTGATACAAACTGGACATGACGTCGACTATAAAGCAAATCTGCCTCCAAATTTCGATGAAGCAGACACTTGCTCGCTATTATCGCGTCGTCGAGCTTCATAATGCTGTTCGACTACAAATCTCCGGTCTTCCCAACGTCCAATGTCCAATTGTCGTGGTACCGCACGAATGTTCAGCTGCTTCAGTAGGGAATGAAATCATCAGGGCGAACGATCAGGCGATGGTGTGACGATATACCGTCGTCCTGGTGCGGCTTAGTTAGTGCTAAAGCTGCACTTCAGTCTCGAGGTTGGCGGTAGGTACTGCTAGCACGACCTTTGAAGCTGAGATGGAGACAGAGACGATGAGCTGTTCTTGACCCATTGGATGTCGATACGGGCTCAGACGTCCTACTTTCCGAACCGGTCCGTACTGAACAATACGAGTAGCTGCACGGTGGACGCTCTGAAGAAGACGAAGTGTGAGCTCGACTGACTCCACGTGCATTCTTTGTAGCATGATCCAGTCCGTCGGAGGCGCCTTTTTACACGTGCGACTTGCCTGTAACCAGAACTCGGTGCTTCTTGCGCCACCCATACGCTCCATCACCTCTCGAGAAGACCCAGTGCACGTTGGGATCTCTGACTGTAAAGATGGTATCGCATCACTCGCATCTGATTCCAGGATGACCTTTGCACATCAGTAGTGCAGCGAGTTCAAACCTTGGCCTCTTTTCTTCACGCAACGGTGGACCACGACGCGCTTCTCCTTCAGCTGCCATGTCGGACAAGACGACGCCTAATCCGGAAGTAGGACCAACAGTAGTATCCGCGATCCGTCCGCGAACATGCTGCTGTGTTGTTTTGACTACGTGCCCTTGCAAACGAGCCGTTTGCAGTTGCAGCACTGGATTCGGACGAAAGCTCCGAGTGATTCATGATGCGCTGTTCAAGCACTGGAACCGATAATGAAGCAAAGCACCAGCCTGACTTACCTCACCTCAGCTCAGTAAGTGCAGTCCAGCTTTGCTGCTTCACCTGGTGCAGCTGAAACGACACGAGCCAAGTCTTTTGCGTCCCGTGGCGCTTGAATCGTCGCACGCTCCTGAAACTCAGGTCGAGTACAGCACTGTAACTGTTTGGCAGTCGTGCACCTGCGAATTTCAGGAGCTCGCTCGCTGGCAAACGAGCTCCGAGTCAAATCATCACTCTCCTCACGCCACACTCGAGCTTCGGCCGTCGAACGATCACGTCTCGATGGTCGCCGCTATGCGTCGTCAAACCTTCTGTGGCAAGTCGCACCTGCACCACGTCAAGAGCCAGCGATCAAGTCTCTCCAAGCTGGACGACGAGGACCAACCCGAGGTGTTACTCTCTAGCTCCCGAGCTGCACGTACCATCCGGACGCGCCACGAGAGTGCCATCTTTACGGACCAACAGTGCTCCTCGACTTTCCAGACGCACCGTCACCGGAATCGCCTTCAACCGACGGCTTCCTTCTCCTCCTCCTCAACATCGTCTTCCTCCTTACCGTTCGGACCCTCGACAGCGTCATTGCATCGAAAACCGCACGAAGCTGAAGACCTTGTTACGGGAGCTCTAGTTCACGCTCAAGCAGCTACAGTAGACGTGTTCCTCATGAGCGCGTCGGCTCCTGCTGCAATAGGCTGCACTACCGTACCATTGGACGTCGTCTTTGACACGACGAGGGAGTGCGAGTGCCAGATCTGCTTCGACAAGCTGGACACGCTCCAGGCTCATGTCTGCACTTCTTGCTGCGGATCGTTCTGTGCCAGTTGCACGCGCTGGTACGTTGAGTACAAGGTACAGGAAGGCGAAGTCTCGGAAAAGAAGATGGTGTGTCCAGCGCCGCAATGCACGCGTCCATTGGCCCAGGAGCTCATTCAAGCTGCAGTGTCACCTGAAACATTTGCCAAGTACGAGACGTTCCTTGCAAACCAGCGAGTTGGCATCCGCTTTTGTCCCCGTGCTGGTTGTTGCGCTGTCTTGGAAGAACCGCTCAACTCATCAACGCGTCGAATCAAGTGCCAGGCCTGCAAGCACGAGTCGTGTATGCGTTGCGGTGGCGATTTTCACAAGCTCCCGACCTGTCGTCGCGTGGACAAGCGGTTTGGCCACTGGAAAAAGCGCCACAACGTGCGCGGATGTCCTGGTTGCAAGGCTGCGATTGAAAAGCAAGGCGGCTGCTCGCACATGAAATGCTTCCAGTGCGACCAAGAGTTCTGCTGGTCTTGTCTTCGTCCATGGACCAACCACGACGAGACGCTGTGTGTACCGCTGCGTTTTCTGCGCTCCGAGAGTCCCAAGTTTGGATGCTGGACACCCATGCGGGTCGTCACAAAGACAGCGATTCTAGGTGTCGCTGCGGTCGCGGCAGTTGCTGGTGCAGGACTTGCTGTCGTGGTGCTACCTCCTGTGCTAGGGTATCAGTACGCAAAGGACTCGTATCGACGTCACAAGTACGTCAGGTCATCGTACCTTCGAGCAGTCGAGCAGGATGCAGATATCTCCACGAATTGGCGAGGACCGGGTTACTGACGCTGTAAATAAATAAGGACACAAGCCTTTTGATCCGTGTCCAGGTCACCTTCAGTGCTGCCTTGTTGGTTTGCCCCTAACTTTGTGTCGGGGTGTTGACGTCATGTGCACCCCAATACGCAGCTAATCAAACAGACGTAGAGCAACGTCCAGCATGTATGGGTCCACAAGAGCGTCTCGAAGTTGCTGCTGTCTGTATAGCCCTGCAAGAGGAGCAGGTACTCCGCTAGTCTGTCAGAACACCTGACGTTCTCAATCAAGACACTGCGTGTCAACAAGAAGCCAGAAAGAGAGAGAGAAAGTGAGAGAGAAAGTGAGAGAGAAACAAAGCTGCTGCTGTCCGTTCTTCTCCTGCTCTTTTTCTCCTGTTGACTCTGTTTATTTCTCCAGTTTTAGAAACCTTGAGACCGATCCTCGTCCACGACGATCCGCTTTGCTGTCCCTGCCAACTGTTTACGCTTTCTTAAACGCCTCGGCGATGGTCTTGATCGAGTCCACATCCACTGCATCCCACCAGAAGCCAGAATGTACCCATGAGTGCTTCTGACCGTTTCAACCAATCAGTTATCGCATCAAACGACGTACCGCGTTCACCACGCTCGCCATTGGTCCATTTAAAGCCAGCGAACTCGACGTTCGAACGCGCCTGCACCGTGCTCTTCACCGGCTCCTTCAACGCCGAGCGGAGCACAACCGCCGACTGGTTCACGTACTGCAAGTACGACACGCCTGCCATGCGCCACAATGACGTTCCCTTGGTCGCCATGATCTCTTGCTGCTCTCGGTCAGTCTCTCTTTAGTAAAAGTCTACTCAAAGCTTGGGCCACAAAGAGGGAGGTCTCTTAGCCAAGTATTTTTCGGCCGTCTATATCTGTCCAATGACAATGCGCAGCATCATTGCTGACTATCCACCAATGATAATATCCAAATTTCACTCAGCGAGTAGAGATTGGCTAAATCGACCTCACGACTCAAACGAAAACCTTCGACTCAAAACCGTCGACACAAAACCGGTATACTTCCCTTCACTATTCTCACGAGGGAACAAATCAGAAATTCCAAATCTGAGTCCGACTTTCAAACCTATTGGTCGCGAGCAGCTCACTAGTCGATCAATCACCCCTCTCAGTATGCTGTCGCCTGCTGCTAGTGCAGGCGTGAGCTTGCTCCTCGTAGCAATGAGCGTGCTGTTGTACTTGTCAGTACAGCCCCGCCCGTCGTCTGTTGACGCAGCTGCAATTTCACGCAAGAAGAGGGCGAAGAAGAGCTCGAGCTGCAAGCCGAAGAGCGACCTGCCCCAGCCGTTGACGGTTCGCATTTTGTATGGCACGCAAACGGGCGTGTCCAAGACGATGGCTGAGACGCTGCAGAAGTCGCTGTTTGCCTTGAACGTTGCCAACTTCCACTTCCAGACGAGCGTCGTGAACATGAAGGACTATGACCAGGACAACTTGGAGCAGGAGGCCATTGTGGTGGCGATTCTGTCCACCTGGACGCACGGCAACCCACCAGAAGACGCGCGTGTGTTTTGCAACTGGATCACGGATATGACACAAGACTTTCGTGTGTCCAAGTCGTGGCTCAATGGTGTCCCGCACGCCGTGTTTGGATTGGGCAATGCAGAGTATGATGAAGACTATGCTACAGCTGCCAAGAACTTGGACCGTGACTTGAGTGATCTGGGCTCGCCGTCACTGGTAGCGTTGGGTCTAGGTGATGATAACGTCGATCAGTTCAAGCAGTTTGATGTCTGGATGGACAATTTAATTGCTGCCATGTGCGAGTTCAGCTCGGAGAAGGCGGTAGCTGCGCTGAAAAAAGATGGGAATGGGGTGAAGGATGCTGACAAAGCTGGCAAGAAGGAGTGGCTGTCGCAGAACGAGTTTCGTCGTTTGAAGAGAGCTGGGAAGGTGGAAGCAGCCGCAGCGAATGGTGAAAGCGTGGAGCCTAATGAGGAAGACCGCATGAATGAACAGTTTTTGGTGGATGAATTGTCAGACGAGGAAGAGCAAAACGCGCAGAGGACTGGAGATGAGGATGGGATGGTAGATGTGGAGGATATTGGAAAGTCCATGAAGGAGTCCGAGGCAGCGAACATATTGCGCGAGATGGTGACTCCGATGCAGCGCAAGGCGTTAACAAAAGAAGGATACAAGATCATTGGTACACACAGTGCTGTGAAGCTTTGCCGCTGGACGAAGCACCAACTACGTGGACGTGGTGGCTGTTACAAGCACGCGTTCTATGGAATCACAAGCTACCAGTGCATGGAGACGACACCGAGTCTGGCATGCGCCAACAAGTGTGTCTTCTGCTGGCGTCACCACAAAAATCCGGTTGGCCGTGTCTGGCGTTGGAAGATGGATGATGCCGAAACGCTTGTGAAGGGCTCGATTGAGCGCCATCAAAGCATGATTAAGGAACTGAAGGGACTTCCTGGACTAATTCCTGCACGATGGGAAGAAGCTTTCACTGTGCGCCACTGCGCGTTGTCCCTCGTGGGCGAGGCTATCATGTACCCCCAGATCAACGAGTTTTGCAGGCAGCTTCACAACCGTCACATTTCGTCCTTCCTGGTTACAAATGCTCAGTTTCCCGAAAAGATTGCTGCACTCGATCCGATCACGCAACTTTACGTCAGTGTTGATGCTGGCACCAAGGAATCATTGCGTGCTGTGGATCGGCCGCTGTTCAAAGACTTTTGGGAGCGATTCCTTGCCTGTCTGGAAGAGCTCAAGCACAAGGGGCAGCGCACAGTGTACCGTTTGACGTTGGTCAAGTCCTACAACATGGAAGAGCTCGACAATTACGCGGAGCTCATCAACATCGGCCAGCCCGACTTTATCGAGGTGAAAGCCGTCACGTATTGCGGAAAGTCAGATGGTTCTAATTTGACCATGAAGAACGTGCCGTGGCATGAAGAAGTGCGTGGCTTCTGCTCAGCTCTCTGTGGTCGTGTAAGCGGAGACTACGCGCTGGCGTCGGAGCATGCACACTCGAACTGTGTGCTGATTGCGAAGAAGAAGTTTAGTCGTGACGGAATGTGGCACACTTGGATTGACTTCCCTCGCTTCCACGAGCTCGTCACTAAGTTTTACGAAGACGGCACGCCGTTTACAGCCGATGATTACACGGCCCCTACGCCGCATTGGGCATTGTACGACTCGAAGGAGCAGGGCTTTGATCCCGTTGAAACTCGCTTCCGTCGTACAAGAGATGGGAAAGTCGTTGAGTTTGCCTACCAGTCTACCGAGTCGGGATGTGGTTGAGCTTTTTGCAGCTATCGGTTGGACTGCATTAATTGATCTTTTGCCTATCTTCACTCTCTTTTTTTCGTTCTGATTGCGAGCCGGCAGGGTGAAGAGCCATTAGTGACTGTGCACAAGGTAAATGCCGAACCTTGATAACCTACTTTCTGTCTAAGTCGGACTCGAAATAACGCTAGGTGTACTCAACGTAGTATTTAGTGCTGTAGAGCCTGATCATTCCTGTGATTACGTAGAAATGCATAATAGGTGCTGCTCTGACAAGGGTTCTCAATGCGACCTCATGGACAGTAAAACTAATTATTTCCGCACCAATGTCCGCACATGATTGGCTAAAAAGTGACCACGTCACAGACGGTTATTGTGAAGTGGTCCCCATCCAAAGTACCCAGAAAAATAAAACGGTACAAATTATGTTCACCTCTCTCTCTCTCGGTGTCAAAGGAAGCACCTCAATTAATCTCTCATAGTACTACATAATAATCTGTATAACGTCGACCACGCTTTGTGGTTGCCGGCGTAAACGGGTAGGATCATTCTCCGTCACCCTGTTATCATGTTCGTTTCCTTAAAACTTCGACGACATCAAAGATTAGCTGTACCACACAACTACATCAAGGATTAGCTGTAACACACAACTACATCAGCACTTTCATTCATCCAAACACATCACATCCTATTCCATAGCCACCCATAATAAGTACACACATATACAGAACATAATTTAGTTCTCTGGATTCAATTACTTTAAGATAGGGAAGCAAGCTCTGGAGCTCTCCCTTTAATCCAGTTCACAGAACTGAATCAAGTCGTAACAAACACTGTACAGCAGCAGCAGTCACTGGAGAAGAATTACGGTGATGTTAAGTTCTGTTTGAACCCAGTACAGTACACTCAAGTAACACGATCAGCCTTTGCTTATCAGCGTCCAGCATTTGCTTGTGTGATCATGTTCACTTTTGATCGACTTTAAGCCAATCACGTGCGTGCATCGCAATAGTGACCTAGCCGAAGAGTGGCTTTGGATATGCCTATATACTGATGAGGGGGGACAGACGAGATCGTGCTCAGTTCGCGCGAGGTAGACCTTGCCGCGTTATCTTCAGAGACAGACGGATAAGTACGATTTAAAAGCTCGGCAATCAACCTTGCGCACAGTCACTAATGGCTCTGTACCCTTCAAGCCCGCAATAAGTTAGTGAGGGGCAAGCTCTGGAACTTGCTCCCGTATCAGATATTGGATACCTTTAGTTGACCACGAGGTATTTATTAATCACCCGTCACTCGTATGTAGCACCTGCCTTGATTGAATTTGTGAACACATTGTACATGCCTTTGCATGCTGATTGTAGCAATCTAAATTGACATCTAACTAAATCAGAAAAAGCCGGAGCGCACTGATTGTAATGTACTGCTAAATGACAGCGTATTATTAACTCTCGAGAACTCAAAAGGCGTCACTGCCGACCGAAGAAAGCTTCATTCATTAAAATTTGTTACGTTGTTTCATGCACAAGGATACTAGCGTATCTACTATCTGCTCTTTCTAAACAGCACTTACCAACATTTTTGTGGCATTCTCAACAGCTGTAGCGTAATTTGGCGTAGTTTTGAGTTCATTCGCTTACCTATGTCAAGCGTGTGGATTATAATAAGGCTTTAGTTTTGACTAAGCTGGCTTCGTTAGTTTGCACACTACTTAGCTTTCAGGCTTCACCGAATGAGCTAGCTCCGTTTCAATGGACATTATCTGTTCTTTGTGTAGTTTCTACAAACTCGCTGCGCAACTCAGCGCTACGAACCAGATGTATAGCCACATAAATGCCTTCTCGTCTTTGCATTCAGCGTCTAGGAACGCGATGCACTATTTGTACGCACGACTCTGTGTCGCTGTATTGGGCAGCTGGTAGATGATCACGAAATAGGTGTACACGTCGTTCGACAATGCCATGGGACTGAGGATATTAGTTACTTCAAAAAGCAAGAATACTTTTTAATCAAGATCTGCCATGAGATTATGCGAGGAACTTATGACGTTGAAGATCTCGATGAGCTCAAAGTGCATGTACCTGCATATAAAACATGAGATCTGGAGCTTCTGACAGATAGCAGTTGCTCTTATCAATATCATTTTGCATCGGCATCGCTATGCGGCAAGAATTGTAGGACCGGTGGACTGCGCATCGGAGTAATTGTTGAGAAATAGAACTCATGTTTTGATTTATCCCCTATGCTTGATGTAGTGTGCGAAAGGACCGGTTGATCATAACTTGCCGTTTTCACCCGTAACACCATTTTAGTGAATGCTTCACTGCCCCTTGGAGCATTTCCTGATGACCATTGATTGCTGTATAAAACGAGTGGTGCTTAGACAGCTGTTTCTTTAGGTAGCACTTGAAAAATATTAGCCATGTATGTTTATGTGCTGTACGGAATGGACTCGCTTCGGCTTTACGACAAGCAGAAGTAGGCGTCCTATTTGGTACAAGCCTTTGTGCAAACCTTTATGTCTCCAGTATTGATGTTGCTGCTGCTTGCAAGACAAACACAAACTTGTCATAAAGATTTATTGGCTCACCAGGGCGATCGGGCAGAAACAAGAACACAACACTTTTGAGATGAGAATGACGCAATTTTTTAGAGCACCGAAAACAATATACTGGGGTTCAACACAAAGAGCTTTCTTAGTTGAGTTATCATGTGGAGTGGACGTAGTCCGTATATCAATTGGGCGATGCCAGTTCGGAACGGCATTGGTCATATACGTGTTGGTCAAGATCCAGATACTGTTAACCCATCGCATGCCAAAAGTTACTGTTCACGCGTTTCACAGCCTCTCTCTCATCTTTGCGCCTCTTCCTCATCCTTTTGACACGCCAGCCAGTCGTATAAGGGATGTACCGCTTAAGTAATTCGGCAAACCGTCCAAAATTAACCAACCTCTCTTCTTCTGTCTTGTGTGCCAGCACATCGTGATGGCGCGGAGAAGTACCATCATCAGCTCCATGAGCAGCAACGCCTGTGACCGGTGCCACATCCTGGTTTACTTCCGATACGGGGTGATCGGGCCTCGAGAGCGCAGTACCACTTGCATGAGAATTGGCCACAAGTATCGCGAGCGGGATCCAGTATAGACGCATGGTTGGTGCTGGTGCTCAAAAGGAGTAATGCTAAGACTTGACAGCTTCTCCAGCACTGCGTATATTCTAAATGAGGAAGCAGCACGATTGTTGTTTCAGGTTCGCGCTGTACGCTGGAAACCTGCAAGCATACGACCTCACAACCGCACCAGCTTTCTAGAGCTAAGCAGTTGTGCGCAAGAACAGTCCTCGTGGACCTATCTCACGAGATCGTGAGATGTAGCTCTGACGTCGTCTGTAGTTGGTAAATGGGTCTTTCAGGGCTGGTATGTGGCATGACGACCAGCATTAGGTAGGTATTCGGGAAGAAGCTACAACTGCTCCAGAGACTAGTCGGTTTCGTCTGCCAATGTTCAGATGTTTTACAGTCAGCCGGTAGATGACCAATTCCATACTTGTGGACGAAAAGAAGGTGGCAGCCAGATCCTGAGCTCGGTATCGCATGTGTTATCGAGCTTTTAGTGCGAGCCCAAGGGTGAAGCCATTAGTGACTGTGCGCAAGGTTGAATGCCGAGCTTTTAAATCGTACTTATCCGTCCGTCTCTGAAGATAACGCGGCAAGGTCTACCTCGCGCGAACTGAGTACGATCTCGTCTGTCCCCCCTCATCAGTATATAGGCATATCCAAAGCCACTCTTCGGCTAGGTCACAATTGCGATGCACGCACGTGATTGGCTTAAAGTCGATCAAAAGTGAACATGATCACACAAGCAAATGCTGGACGCTGATAAGCAAAGGCTGATCGTGTTACTTGAGTGTACTGTACTGGGTTCAAACAGAACTTAGCATCACCATAATTCTTCTCCAGTGACTGCTGCTGCTGTACAGTGTTTGTTGCGACTTGATTCAGTTCTGTGAACTGGATTACTTGTATCAAAGGCAGAGCTCCAGAGCTTGCTCCCCTATCTTACTGTCATTATAGTACCACTGTGTCCATGAAATGTCTGATGTCCCTCGACGGGATTGATACATGAACAAAAAGTAGTCAGGAGCACATCGAAAGCAAATTTGAAAGCAGGTGACCAAACGATGCGTGCTCGCGGTCATGAAGGCTACGACAAACTATTGACTCGAACGCGTCGTCAATCGTAAGGAACGGTTCTCGTTCGTACCACGTGAGTTTGAAGTAAAAATCCGTTAATTGTAAGTTGATCATAAGATGCGACGACGGTATTTCAACCGCCAAGTGCTAGATGTACGCGTCCAACAGATGACAAAGGCAGTGTCCGATGTTGCGCAAATTCGCCATTTGTTTCATAGCTCAGATCTCTCTTCTTTTCTGTTGCAAGAGAGCACGAATGTAGCGAAGTTGCGTCTTTACTCGGTCAATCGACGATCGTATGGCGTGTGCAGCTGTCGCGATAGAGAGAGCAAACGTCGCAAGCACACACACCTCTGCTCACAACAAAAGTAGGTTAATCAATGCCAGGAAACACGTTGCGAATGATGGTGATAGAGGAAGTAGCGACGCTGTTGTGAGCAACGTATCGATAGGTTTTGTTGCTGCACTCTCGCGTCTGTACGAGACGGAGCTTGGCCCCTTATAGTCACTCTGTCGCACAGCCGACGCTCGTCGTTCCGGTGAGATCTCAGCGTTGGACTTCAGGAAGATGTCCGCTCGTTAGTGCAACCGGGTTCAAAGATGAAGTACCTTATGCGATGGACGCAGCACTACGGCGGCATGTGGATGTCATTTTTTATCATTCTGCACGTGTTACAAGTAGTTAAGACGACAAAGATGGTCAGGCTCGCGTCCGTTGCTGTGTTGTCTGTGTTAGCTCTATCAATCGCTACGGGGGATACGTGCAGTAATGCTAACGGCAACAGTTGCGGAGACGCTACCGCTGCGTACTGCTGTCAGGAGAACCTCTACTGTATGCCTTGGAGCTCGGATTACTACCAGTGCCTTCCGCTGCCTGGTCAGTGCGGACGGCAATTCACCAACTACGACTTTAACGGAGGCGACATCAAGACGATCTACGGTCTCCAGCCGGGTGATTGCTGTGCGGCGTGCCTGGCGACGGCTGGTTGTCTCGCCTATACTTTCATGAACAGCTACCCTGGGACAACCGCTTGCTATTTAAAGGCGGGTATGGGAACCCCGCAAGTGGCCTCTGGATTCGTTTCAGCCGTCGTCGATAGCTACACCAGCGATCAGGACAGGACTCCAAAGCTGCTCCGGTTTCTCGCTGAGATCAAGAATACCAGCAACATGCCAATGGTCTAGTCTGAATAACAACGATGGTCAGAGGGACCCACCCAGACTGTTGGCTCTGTTTGTTAGGCCATCAGTCAAGTAGTTACAGCCTAGCTAATCAAAACACCTTGAGCGCAGTCTCCCTGCTTTTCACCAGTCAGCAATGCTACCTTTGCCTGTAAAATCGAGTTTCGTGAGGTCTTTGCTTTGCTGTTGATGTCGAGTGATAGAGTCGTCGTCTTGCTGATGCTGCAACCTCACCTCTACTACAGACAACGTGGTAAGACAGATGATCGGACGCACGACCACCTCTCCCGAGTCCCCACGCGAGCGCATTCTCCGATTTTACACGCAACAATTCCGTGGTCTTTGGTTTGTTACCGTCCTTTTCCGATCATGTTGCGCACGTTCACCGTTCTTGCTGCAAGTATCGTCGTTCTCGATGGCACTTCCGCCACGGCATGCCCAAACTCTAACTTTGGTCGCTGTGGCACTGCTTCGAAACCCGAGTGTTGCCCAAGTGGAAACTACTGCATGCCATGGACATCCGGCTATTACCAGTGTCTTCCTGTGCCATCGCAGTGTGCCCGACAGTTCACTGGCTACGACTTCTACGGTGGTGACATCAAGACGGTGTATGGTTTACAGCCCGGTGACTGCTGCGCAACGTGCTTATCTACCACGGGGTGTTTGGCGTACACTTTTGTCAACGAGCACTCAGGAACTACGGCGTGCTTTCTAAAGGCAGGCATGGGCAAACCGAGAAAGGTTGCGGGGTCGATCTCTGCCGTCATTGACCGCTACAACAGTGGCCAGGACCATACTCCGAAGCGACGACTTCAAGGCACTGACGTATTGGGAGTCCCAGGACTTCCCACAACGCTCGACGTGCTTTAACTGGCCAAAGGGAGTACCCACATGGGACGCACCATACTTGTTATGCATACGTAATGTCAATGTTTGTACAGAAGTGTTGCATATACCACCAGCCATTTCAGAATCTACTCTTACAATATCGAATCTGTCCACTCATGCGTTGCGAGCACAAGCACCAAAGCACGAAGATACTTGAGCTCGACCGAAGCTCGCCTGAACAACATTAAAGAGTGCACGCGCACAATCACGTAACGTCTACCAGCACGAGCATGTTTCCAACTCACCACTTATCTGCGTTTTCGTTTGCCAACAGATTGCAATAGCAAGTAAACCGTACAGCACCCTGATGGACTTACTTTGACCGCGCTTGGTATGTTTTTGATGCAGACGGAGACTGTATTTCCCTGCTCTCCAAAACGCATACATTCTTCAGGTCTGTTCTGGATGTGTTCTGGATGTGTTCTAACGATGGCGTCAACGTCCAAACGGGGCATTCATGGCTACTACCCCATGAAGCGGCATTGCTCTTTAGCCAACATTTGCACCTGTAGCTAACTAACCTCGCCAAGTCTGTCTGAGTTTGTGCGCCAAATTGAAGGGATACAGTAGCGAAGCTAATGGGTTTGCTAGATGGCTAGATTTGCCGGTCTGTAGCTCTGAAGACATTGCGCAGCCGTCGTGGATTTATGTACCAAGACTCGGACGTCATCCAGTCACATATCAACGATATAGCTGTTGTCGTACAGCGATAGATGCATTTTTACCGATGGATGCACTGGCAACAGCAACACTTCAAAAGGGTGTTTGCATGTACGACAACCAGAGGCCGCCACTCAGTTTCACGAACATTAGCATAATTTTCGGAACATGAACGCCAATGTGACATCGCGTAGAACTATCGTATTTCAGTAGCCATAGTCGTCGCTGAAGTAGTCATTTGATAGCTTTATCAACATGGGTACAAATAGATGACTGACCTATTTGTCGCTTGCAAACGAGATTCACAATCTATACACTTTGCGATTTATAATCCACCTGTGATATCGCATATCGGCCGAATGCATTTGTCCATACTGCAAGCTCGTTGGAATATCTCCAGTTGTACCGTAGCTAGGTGCACTTTTTATCACAAATCCTGCTATTATTGTGATAAAGGTCGCTATTTGTTGCTGCTGACGACAGACATCCAAGCGACGGGTAGCTTTTGGGGACGACATGCGCCAGAAACTTCATCTTGCCAGTGTGGTTCAAACACAGGAACGAGTCTTAACACACAACATCCTCAACCCGTGTGCTAGCCATCACTTTTTGTTCCCTCACTAATGAGCACACAGACAGTCGCAGGAAAAAGATCACAGGCCGTAGTAGTAGTAGATAAGAAGCAAAGATGAAGCTGTGGGTCCGTAAGTCATGATACGTAGTGGTAGCTGCTCTGTATGGACGAAGCTCCAGTGTAAACCAAATAAACGATTCGCGTAGTTCAATGTTCATCTGCTTTGTCTTCTTGGATGTCGGCAACGTCGCTACATTAAGCTACGCCATGCCTTACTCAAGCACCACTACAACGGATTTTGTCGTCTAGCAATATTAACGTGCTTCTCAAGCAGATGTTCCTGGCAATCAGGGAAACCAGCGCACCTAGCTGGTTTGCCACCGCATATTTGCATCGGAAATTCGGTAACGCATCTCGTAATCTTTACGGTTCAAATCGGCATACTATGCAGGCTCGAGTATGAGCTTGGTGTACTATTGCTCATTACGCATCTAGATCCGATGTGCTATTTTTACAATTGCTGTGATGTCGATCACACTTTGATCCTCGGGGTCATGATTGCATTTATATGGATGACCAGCTGGAAGAAAAGCCCATCCTACTCCAATCTTATGGCTACACTGAAAACACATCACATGGTACGAGTGACACCAGGATGAACTTCCGTGCAATCAGTCTATCTTCAGCGTGACTTGACTCCTGATAGCTGCCAGTGTTTTGGCTAACCTTGTCCGTGGAGCACACCAGTGTGGCGTCAAACTTTTGATCGGCATCACCGACAAGAGCATTTATAAGAGAGGCTGCAGCCCACGAGGTATTGAACTGGTGTCTCGACGGTGGACCCTCGGTCAAAGCTCGCGCCTCGATGTTCCCTAGAATTTCTGCAAATACTCGATCATCTGCTTCGACCTGCAATCGATCGTTCCAAGAGTCGCACAGAATCATTGTGAAGCAGCGATACCTCCAATCACGTTGAGTCCGAATCGTGCTACCTGGATACGTCTCACATTTATTCGGGCAAGCCCCATACTGAAGTTGGGCAGCGTAGTCTCGACAAGGGAGTTCTGGTAGTGTTTGGTCGCATCCAGTACAAAATTGTTCCGCTAGATGCGAAGCGAAGCGCGCCAAAACCGCTCTTTCAGTACCAAAAGGACGGTTTAAGCATATTTGCTCAACGCAGATAGTCGTCAGAATAGCCAGAGCCTCGAACACAGAGCTTTCCAGATCTTTTACGGACGCAAACGATAACGGGTCGACTCGTGCTTCGGACAAAGCACTTGTGTCTACATTCTGTAAACAAGCGAGTTCCCTTGTGGTTGCAATCGACTCTGGGTCGCCTGGGTCCAAAAGGCGGAACGTTGTGTGTGGTGTGGTGTTGGCCAGCAACTGGTTTGATAAAGCTTGGAGGCTAACGACAACGTTGCTGATCTCTATAGCACCACGGTGTTCAAGTAATCGCGTGACAAATCGCTTATCAGCGTGTTGGTCCCAAAGGTTTACATTCATCTCGTCTCCTGCTGAGTCAAACATGACTAGCTCACGAAGCAATACACCATCCGTTTCTGACGCAACCTTTGTTACTCCACGAGCGTTTGCATACTCTGTATCTGTCGCGGACCGGAGTTTGCAAAGAATTGACACCATCATGTTCTCACGCAGATCTGTGATCAGTGACCTGTTCTTTCTCCTCTTCGAAGCCGTCGACGCCATGTTCTCGTCCTCGATTACAACATCTCGACAATGCTGTTTATACCACTCAATCGTTGGGTACAAGCTCTTGAGTGACACCTCTTGCGTGTCAAAGTATCGATCCTTCCGGAATAACAACTGAACCGTCGACGAAGTGACCGTCTCGTCGTTGTTGTGAACAAACTGCGCCTCGACGTCACCCCGATAGGATTTGATACGGCAAGACGAAAAGAGCACGATGTCCCCGACTTGAAGCGCTGCATCATAATGTGATAAACGTATAAAACATGCGCTCCTAGTCGAGTCCTTGATCGTCAACGTAGGCGGCGCTTCTCCCCAGCACGTGATTCTGAAAAACTGTCGACTGGAGTCACCCACGAGCAAAACATGACAAGACTCGACTCTCTCACGTGCTGCAAGAACTCGCTTGCCCATCAAAACCTGTTGCACTGCTGCAATAAAGCTCACACTCTGTCCTATATGCACTCGTGCCGCACTTAGCGGAATCGTGTCCATTCCCTTGGTCAAAAAGTAGAGGACTGAAGCCATCGGGAAGTTGTGCATGTTGAAGTTGAATGACTTTTCGACCAATGGGAAGAGGGTATCCGTTGTTTTCAAGATCGCGGCCGTGCTTTGGCCAATCGAGACCAACGGTCGTCCCCATCACTCGAGGTCTCACTTTGCAATTGGCATCCAGAGCCAACAGTGTGTTCAGAACACTTCGTCAACGTGTTTCTGAGTCGGGCATGGGGATTCCAATGCAGGTCGCGGTTGAGCTTGTGTACACCAGCGACAGCTGCTGCCGTTCCGCCAGTGACCTCCCGAGCTCCAGTGACGCGCTGGTGACGAGTCTCCTGCCCACAAGCGCAGCGTTTCGAGGCAACGTGCAGCTGACCAAAGCGGATCATGGGGATGGATGTGCTTTGTACTTGAGTGTAAAGGGCACGACAGCTGCTGATACGGACGTTTACGATGTGGCGCGCTCCGTGCATGAGCAAGTGAAGGAGTTGCTGAGTATTAACTGGCTCAAGAACATTTCATTGGCTCGAGCTTCAGTGGCTCCAGATGAGGACAAGAAGATGCAAGTGTCGTTGACCACTGGAGGAACAAACGCAGGGTACAAGAGTGTACTTACTGTACAGCAAGGGGCGTGTACGGACCTGCTGGATGCTCTCGAGAGCGGAGCTGACGTGCTCTTACCGAGACACGTAAAGGCAGATGCTTTGGAAGTTAAGAGACGGGAAGGAGCCGATGCAGATGGCGATTGTGTCGTGTCGTTGGATGTGGATGCAAGGGCTCCGCAACTGGGTGAGGATGTAGGAGCTTTTCAGCTGCTGAAGGCAGTGGACGAGACGATGGGAAGCTTTTTTGCTGGCCGATCAACTCCAGTCGCTCTCGCCAGTGCTACTGTTCAACTGCATTTGAAGCCTGCTGAAGAGAGTGATGCGATGAATGTGGCTCAGACGGTGGAGAGCGTGGATGCGAAGCTGCCGACTGATGTGACGTTTAACGCACCGTCGTATAATGAGGCAGTGGGCATTTTTGCCCTTCTTGCTGCACTCGCAGTCGTGATGATGGGGGTGATGTTTCAGAAAAAGCGCAATGATCGTCGTAGTCGCGAGCGCTATGAACGTGCGAATCGTTCCGCACAGATTCGTCGTGTTTCGATTCGTATGAGTCAGCACGATCACGATGAGAGTCGCGAGGGCGAAGATGAAGGGGGAAGTCTATTGTAGGCTGGTGCCGGGTGAGCTAGTGGACAGCATGAGTCTCGAAACCACTCGGTAGGAGTGTGTGCTACACGTCAAGTTCCGTCCATGCCAGAATCGAACGCATGTAAAAGAAGTCGATGCCAGAGTATTGGGATGTCTTTCGTGAATAATTTTCCGTCAGTTGCACTCATTTTCTGACTTGAGGGGTGCGTGGTGCAATGCGCAAGACAGTTCTGCTCACAAGCGCTAGACGGCTCAGCGTCACTGCCACTGCACGTTTAGTTGGTGAACCTTCCTTCTTCGTTCTTGCTTGCGGCTTGACGTTACAGTCGTTGCGTTGTCTTGGTCATGGCTATAGTGACAGCGATCGAGAACTTTCCACATGGCAAGCTGTTGTCAGGACCCCGTCTTCGGTCACCTCAGTACAATGGATAATGCTTGAAGATTCTCTCCACGGCAATTGGCAAGATACGATCTCGCACTTATACTCGTCTGCCTCTTCTCCATCAGCTTTGGTCAAAATACTGGCCACACCATTGTCATTTGAACTTCCGCTTGACACAAGGCATACTTGGCCATTGCGGATCATTTCCCAGTACTTTGCTCGGAGCTGTACAAGCAGAAAGCTGTGATAAGATGATCGGATAGCTGGAATAGGTTTCAGAGTCACCACCGACCTGCTCGGAGATTTCGACACATGTCAGTGCATGCTCGCTGTTGCTTCCGTTCGAAGTATCAGCAACTTCGGTCACCGAACAAAGTGAGCGGCCGGAAAATAACACGGTCCCACGTGCACAAAGCTTCCCGTTTTCCAGCTCCTTCTTCATCCACTCTAGCAAATGAATGTGTCACATTCTTCAGTGAATGAGTAATAATGCCTCGACAGCCATTAACTGACCTGTCTGGGTTGTCACTTCATCCGGAAATTCATCATTTTGGCGCAGAATCGTCGAGTTGGCAACAACGAACTTGATTCCACCATACCTGCAATGTTTGTTTAAAGTTAGATACGCAGACAAGATGCCGTTGCAGATTGCACCCACCAAAAGCTGTATCGGGCGTCGCCAAAATGCTCCTCATACACCATCTTGTCACTGGGTGTGTCAAATTCGTCTGACCCTGCGACAAATACCTATGGCGACGTAGATTAGCTGCGAACACGAGATCGATGATTATTGCCTCTGATGGGATATACCAGACGAGTTTGGGGAATGATCTCGCTCACCAGTTCTTGGAATGCTGTGACTTGGGCTTCGTAGAATGCCTGGCTCGGCTTTGAATTTACGAACTCCCCACAGATTACAACAAATTCGGGTCTTCGAGCGTTCACGAAATCGATTGCGGTACGGAACGCCTTTGATTCGGTTTCCCACGTAGATCCTCCTCGATCATCTGCTTCAATAAAGGCAGCTGCTTGGCCTAGCTTGGGTCCGCACAACTATTGATGAAATAGTACATGGCAACTGGCAACTGTAAATCAGCAGCCACGTGACTTGGTAAGAGAATAACACATTTCCACAAACCTGCATGAACGAAAAGTTGCCGGTCCATTGATTTTGTAGGTCGTGTGTGAATCCTACGTAGCCTCGGTTACAGGCATACATGCACCGACCGCGGCTCACCGAGCTGAAGAAGCGCGGATAGATTCCTATCAGCGGAAAAAAAAGTCGTCAGCAAGCCAAGGTACACTTATGTGCCTTCATTGCGGTGCCCGTGCCTGGTAAGTGCAACTTGTGTTTGCGTCGAAGGACGTGCATCAATATACTTTTCTCACGTGGCGAGAGTGCATTGATCTGTATCTGTACGAGGTCCCCATCGTTATCTTTTGTGTGACGGAGACTACGCGACTTTTCAACATCAACCAGGCTGTTGACCAGCGGAAACAGCTCCGATCCACATAAGTGTGATGAGGGCACTGCTACTTGCATATGATTGTCAAAGTCAATGTCTCTGAAGAACGGGTGCGCTACGTAATCAGAACGCGTGGTAAGCATCTCGATTAGAATACTCTTACAAAAGCCGCAAGTACGCTGAACCTGCTCAGTCGTTTACCTTTGACTGCACTCATCGCATCCGCTCTGGTCCCGCCGAGTCGATTCGCAGGGTCTTTCTGAAGCAGCGCATCAATCAAGTCACGGGCTTCAGGAGAGAGATAGTCTGGTACATCGAAGCTCCCATTCTGAACATGCAGAAAAGTGAGGTAGGCACTGCCACCACCAAATGGCGTTTCTCCTGTCAAAAGCTGGTAAGCGATACAGCCAAATGCCCACATATCACTTGCATACGTCGGGTACTTATTTTTGATTGTCTCAGGGGCCATATACTCTGGCGTCCCGACGAAATTCGGTCCGTCCAGCTTCTTGTCCGCAAAGTGTTTGGCCGTACCAAAGTCAATGAGTTTCAAGTGCCCTCCTACCGTACCACAAATCATTATGTTCTCAGGTTTTAAGTCGCGGTGAAGCATCTGATTTGCGTGCATGTACTCGACGGCATTCACGACATCAGCCAAATAGAACCGAGCAAGGTCTTCCGTGAGACCCAATTGCCGACCTTCGTGTATCAATTGATTGAGCAGCTCTCCACCATTCAGCAGCTCCAATAAGAAATACAAATTCGACTCGTCTTGGAACGTCTGATACAGGCGGATGATGTTCGGATGACGCAATCGATTGAGTGCATCTTTTTCCATGTTGATCTCATTGAAAACGTTCGGATGACGAACCCGCAGCCGCTTAATGCGCTGCTTGTCAATGATTTTCAGTGCAAAAGTTTCACCCGTTACTTTATGCTGGACCTCAACAATGCGCGAGAAGTTGCCTTCGCCCAGCGTTTTGCCTTGCTTGAACTCGTTGATACTTGGCTTCGTAATGGTATCCTTTGCTGTAATCAACCACCATTACAGCCGCATACTCATTTTGGTCAGATCAATGCAGTGTAAAAGTATCCGTTATTAAGCCCATGGGTACGCAATTGATGAGGTCTGCCGTCCTGTCTACCGCAAACAAACAAATAAACGACGTACGACTAAGCGTCATGGCTGGATCGAAAGAATTGGTACCACGAGCGAGCAAGCGTTCCGTTTTTTTTCGTGTGTCGCACGCGTTTGTTTGGTTTTAAACATTCTTTTGTGTCGCTTTGTTCTTACAGACGTGCGTGCCTCAGATTGTGTTCCGTACACAACTGAATGCTCCATACCGACTTCGAGCCCTTTTTCTTACGTTACGTCGGCCGTGTAGGGGGAGACGAAATCAAAGATAACTGACGAACCGACGAGCGCCGAGCTGTCGCCCAGCCTGCCCATTCTGCACTAGAAAGAGTATACGACGACCTCTCTCTTTCTCGCTCTCTCTGTGTGTGAACAGGTACAGCAGCACTGCCTCCTTCCATTGTCCCCGATTTCAACATGGATACATATTGTAGTCCCTGCCGATGACTCGATGCTATTTTTCCTTCTTTTTGCGTCTTATTTGGACGCATTTTAGTGTTGTAATAGTGGGTACTTGGAAGATGCAATTAGTATCAAAATGGCACGAGGAGATCAGTTAGGGATTTTGAACCAGCGACTGTTGAAAACTCATGTCTATGTTTGTTGTGTTGACAGATTTGTAGCTGCTGACAATGGCGCGTCATGATACCACTTTTGACATGCAGATCAAGCTGCTGATGATTGGAGATAGTGGTGCGTGCTGCTTGTTTAGAGAGCTACGCAATGCTAGTTCTGGGTGTAGCTCTAGATCGAGTGTGACGTCCAGTACTGACGGAAGTGGTGGGTCTCAGGTGTGGGCAAAACGTGTTTGCTGCTGCGATATGCGAACGACTCGTTCTCCCCGACGTTTATCACGACAATTGGCATTGACTTCAAGATCAAGAACATTGAGGTGGACAGTAAGAAAGTCAAGTTGCAGATCTGGGACACTGCTGGCCAGGAGCGCTTTCGCACCATTACGACGTCGTACTTTCGTGGTGCGCAGGGTATCTTGTTGGTCTACGACGTGACAGATCGTGCATCTTTCCAGAGTATCCGAAACTGGGTAGGACAGATTCAGCAGCATGCCGACGTGCACGTGAACAAAATCCTCATTGGCAATAAGTGCGATATGATGGACGACAAGATCGTTAGCACGGAAGAGGGTCAGGCATTAGCGGACGAATACGGTGTCAAGTTTTTCGAAACGAGTGCGAAGAACAATATTAATGTCGAAGGCGGCTTCATTGAGATTGCACGCGAAGTAAAGAACAGGCTCATGGAGGAAGGGGGACCGCATAAGAAGGAAAACGTCAACCTCAGCGCAAAACCAGCACCCGTGAAGAAGGGCTGTTGCTAAAGGTTGCAGTCAGTTTGCTACGACATTCTCCACATGCACATGCTGCCTTTGCGATTCCTCACTTCCATTTAATAACTTTTTCCTGATATCGCGAATCATTTTAACGCAAATTCCACCCGTGCAGAACTCTATATGGTGTCCCATTCTCATGCCGTCGATGGATATCGTTCTGCAAATTACGGATTGGATTGGATACGCCCTTAGGTTGTTTACTTCAACAACACGAACAACGCACTAGACTAATGTCACTTGTCAGATACAAGAGAGCTTATATTGTCGCGAGAACTTCTCATTTGGGTGTCTCGCCTCAATTTATGGACGTTACATTTTGATCGTTGCATCAAGTGAATTGGCGCAGTTCGAAGTTTTAGACGCGAGAGTTCTCCTACGCTGACTGATGATAGATGGTAGATCAGGTCGCAGTAATAAGACCCTGTATCCAAAAGTGCCGAACGTCATCTACCCCAAATTCATGCTACGTACCACGGCCGCTCACATGCGCAGCCCCTGATAGTCTGTGCATTGTGACGTTTTTTCTATGTACAAAGGGTCGATCCATTTCTTGTCTGCATGGTGACGTAGCGTGGTCTTCAATTGATCTGATCCAACGGTAATGCAGCTTACGACAGATGCTAAAACTCCTGTACCGTGTAGATGAGGAGTTCCTCAACACGCAATAGTCAATCAAATACACTTTATGATATTTGTTTGTGGATACTATCGTGTCACGAGCATTCAAGAAAAAAATGCGCACTTCGAGGCGATAGGTAATGTGCAATAAACGGTTCGAATGCCCCTCGAGATCGGTAGAATGCACGATAGCAAAACGACAGATAAAGGATAGCGTATTGCAAGCAAGAGGTGTACATTGCGATTGTCACCCATCGACTTTCCCACGGCAACATTCACTGACTGATGCAGGCCAAACTTTTCACGGCAAAGCCAGATCTGTGACCTCTTATTTCATGGATGCCAATGCTCGATTTAAGATTCATTGTCTAGCCAGCGCTGTTATGTCCTTGGCTTGCTGTTCTCTACATGTGCGTGTAAACAATAGGCTTGATGGACCGTGTGCGCTCAAAAACAAGTCTAGGCCTGCGACAAATGATGTCGTAGGTAAATTGCTAGTCACGAGAATGTCAAATGAAGGAAAGTGACACACTGTGCAAATTGTACAGCTGGCCGATTCTTTTCTGTTCATCGCGGCGTGAAGATGTTCTTATGTATCATGTACCGAATCCTGTCTCATGCCAGTAAATCGAGGACTTGACACTGTATTCCGTCTGTCGTGTCCGTTTCAGCACCTCGATGCAAAACCACTACAACAAAAACAGTTTACGTACAAGGACCAGCGCCTTTTGCATGACGCAGATGTCCACTTCATGGTGACAATCTAATGTGTAAATTGTATGATGGTAGTTAAATCCGAGGCGGCTCTTGATTGATGACGGGCTTCGGCCGACATCCTAAAGGAGCGTATCAGATAATTATAAATTACAAGCCATGAGGGACGGGCAAATCAAATTATCAGTTCAAATTATCGACATGTCTTGGTTAACCCTGCAGCAATATTAATGTCGAGAAATGCAAAATTATGAGAGCGAAGAATAAGCCCCTTCCACACCCCAAAAAGGTGTTTCTGCGAGCGCAACAATTTTATAAACTTTTATAAAAACAAAAATACCTCATTTGATCACGAAAATAAAAAGTGCCCTAGATAGTTTGAAAAATACCCCACACCGTCGAATGGTGGATCCAAAAAAAATGCAACTCGCCTGAAAAAGTGGATAGCCTACAGGCGTGAGAACGGCCACACAAACGTGATATAGAAAAGGTGTTTGGCTCAAATAGAAATAAATAGACGATTAGAAAGCTATAAAAACTGTACTAAATAGAAATTGGAGCAGTAGCCGAGCGAAGTATGCCAGTACGAGCGTGAAGAGTTGCAGCCAGCGACAAGCATAACAGCAATTTTGCCAGAGTGAGCTTCTGTACAAAGAAGAAGGCAGCTGAAAATATGAACAGTGATGCTTCAGTGGATAAGAAGCCTGCAAATCGGACCCTCAGCAAGACTGGAAGACATGGACGCCGAAGGAGTGGCCACTGCTGATCGAACAAATTCCACCCATGTAACGGGGCACCCTGGAGCTTGTACTGGTGACAGTACAAGCTACTTATTCTGATGACAGAATAAGGCGGTGCCTCGTAACTTCACGTACACTCGTACGTGCAGAGGAAGACGGTAAGAAGAAGCGAGTACTTGTAACGGGGCACCCTGAAGCTTGTACTGGTGACAGTACAAGCTACTTATTCTGATGACAGAATAAGGCGGTGCCTCGGAACTTCACGTACACTCGTACGTGCAGAGGAAGACGGTAAGAAGAAGCGAGTACTTAGTTTAAGTAAAAAGTAGAACTGTATTTATAATAGTTAGTGTCTGCAATAAATCACTATTTATCTTCATCTTACTATGTCTAAATTTACAAATGTGTAAATCAATTATCTGCTCACCACTCATTGCGTGCGTCTATCGTGGCGCGTCTTCGTTGGTTGATGTAATGGCCTATATCAACCAATTAGGAACTACTCGTAAGTGCTACAGAATATTTGTCCTTATGACAATATTCTGAGAATATAACTCTTATAGTTATATTCTTTTAACAATTTCTTATAAATTGTTATGTAACGATTCACCCCGTTACACAGTGGAAGATTTTTTTGAATGTGGAACGCGGAGAGAACCCAGTGCCCGATCTATAAAGCTTCGTTACCAGACAGGAGCATCGAGCACGAGCTCGACATGATCCAGACCGTCTTGGTTGGATAAGGCGAACGATCAAGAGAAAGACCCACTATTAAAACCACCCGACCAGGGTGTAGCGTGGCAGACGGCAAGTGGGAGAAGAACGCGACCAGGATAAATATTAATGGATCGGCGCAAGGAAGCAGCAATGAAGAATATCTGATGAAGGATGTCTGCATTACTATAAGCAGCAGCGACGAGGAGTTCCCGGAACCCGGTACACGGCAATGTATGATGCAAAACTGTCAAGTGAATGAGCGTGTCGACTGGTCCACAGCCATTCAACAAATTTCGCGATTGCTAAACCCCAATAAGGTAGCTTTTGATCTTGGGGACGCACGCAAAAAGGAATGTGGGTGCGGTAGACATTGCACGCTGGTATATTATCAAATGCCGTCCAGGCACAGATATGCGAAGATGGTACGTGTGCCCCAGGAGTCGAGAGGTGTGATAAGAGATTTTGGCAGAAAAAGTTACAACTGAATTGACTCGAACAGGTATTTGCGTGTATGCGCTGAGACTAATCCCGACCGGTATGTTTGTATTATCATCAGAACGTTGTATATGAGCATGTTGTTGCGAACGATTTTAATTGTACGATTGAACTGCAGACGAGAGATACCATTGGTCGAAGAGTGTTCGTGAGCGCCGAAAAGTGCGGCTCAAAAGCTAGATTTGTGGCTAATGCCTGTCGTTTCGAATGCAGTATTCTAGGAGGTGCAAGGAAGGCGTCACGTTGTGGTAATGCTGATGTCATTAAATTACATACAGAAGGGCGAGGAATTTACTGTAGACTACACCGGTCAAGGATAAGGAGAACTGTAGTTCCACTGCCAGTGTCCAATGCACAAGGAAGAAAATCAAGGGGTGATCCGGCAGTCGAGAATCAAGATTGAACCGAAGAGGGCGATGCAGTAGGTATGGAGAATATTTTGTGGCAGTAGCTAGTTCAATATAACTGATTTTATAATCGTAAAAGAGTTTACTAAACATTTTACTTAAAGATAATATGCAGCTTAGAGTTGGCGCTTTTGAAAAATTGGAAAAAACGGAAAAGCACGAAAAATGAGCACCAGAAATCGATGAAGCCTATATTTTTGAAACAAACGGGACAAACCAGCACTTGTGTTTATCCTTTTTTTCTCGTGACACCTACGTTGTGTTAAAGTAAAGCGTAAATATGGAGCAGCCTGTAAGTCGCGAGTGCGTTCACCCGGCCATGTATTTCAGCCAAATTTAACCCTGAGTTTATTGGGGGAGGGGCGATCGATTCTACTTTCCAGGAGTGGTAGATATTACAAAATTAGGCTATAACACGACATCTACTTTAAAGGGAAAGCCGTTGCTAGTGTCCCTACCCGCCTTTATGTAGTAATTAAATTGCCGCACGATTGTATAATAATCTAGATTGCATTAAAATAAAATAGCGCAAGCGAGATACAGCTACTCTCACTTTTACGCTTGATTCATTCTTTAACATCTAAGGTAAATTTAAACGTTGAAGAAGACGAAGACTACATCCATGAGAACACAGGTAAAAGCACAATGCACGTATGCAATATTTACGATCTCCATTTTTACGCTTTTGAATGTATACTAGATCGGAGTTGGTTGCCTAGTCTGCCGCAGAGCTTGAGGTAGCAGTGTCGGAAAGTGGCAGATGAAATTGTCTGTTCAGTGTCTCTAAAGCAAAAGGGTACCTTCTCATAATCCGCATCCCATTATGCCCATTACACCATCACCGTGTGAGCTCTATCATTGGATTCGGCTGAAAGAACATTTGCGTAGCTCGGTTGTGAACGTCTTGTTTGACAGTTGAAACAACTAGTTCATACTTCAACTTCTCCGTTGGAGTTTCCAGTGTGGTCATACCGAGTCTCTGTTTCTGCTGCTCCTTTGCGATGATTTTGTCCACGTCGACCCTGGTTTTCGGGATTTTTTAATCAGGGACTCTTGAATTGTAGACCGAGATGCACTAACATCGTGAAGTTTTGAGATTTGATCCATATCGGATACCGTTATATGCAACCGGCAGTTGGAAGGTAATGCTCCCATTTCCTCGTTTATTTTTAAGCATGGACGACTATCCTGGATATCATGGACAGTGTACATGGTCCAATTTTTGTTCGTACAACTAAGGATATTACATAAGGAAAACCCACTCTTGTTGTTGCCTTTTGTCGGAGTACTGGTTCTTCAGGTGGTCGAGTGCAATAAATTCCTCCCTGCGCACAGCGCATCCATACTTTCCTCATAGCTGGAGGGTGACCCAATTTAGCCGACCTTGGTACAGCGACCCCAGATCCATTTTCCCATGCTTACGCGTGGCAGCATCTTTTGCCAGCTCTAAGTTTACATAAGCTCCTGCTAAAAGGAGATCGAGGGACACCAAGAAATGCCACTCATTCAGTGTTTTACGGGATGAGTTTCTTAGGAAGGTACGTTGGAGTAGGGATGTCCAGAAATCGCTAAGCGGCTGCTATATTGTAGGTGTAAAGAGACTTGTATGCACGAATCACATATTTGCAGGTGGTTTACAATCGTGTAGGCTATGCACTAATTTTGCGGCTATCCACTTGTATTTATGCGAGTTGCTTGTTTTTAATAATCCCTCTCCCCGACACTCTTGATATTGTGGTACACATGTACCAGTGCTCAGATCAATGATTAAGCTAATTTAAGTACTTTTCAAACGATTTGTGCTGATTCTGTCAAGGGGTGCCTCCGTTACGTGATAATTTACATAATGTAATTATCAAGCATGAATTTAATGTTAGGAAAAACACATTGTTCGCCCAATATCTTCCAGGTAGAAATTACTGCTTCTTAGACGCAACACACTGCTCATTGGTTTATACAGGATCGAGGTATCAACCAACAAATTCTAGCCGCGACAAAAGCATGCAATTAGTGGTGCACAGATAGTTACAGTACATGTTTGTATTCAAACATAGTTAAATGAAGTCAAATAGGTATTTATTATAAAAAATTAACTACACTAAACACAGCTCCACTTTTTACCTTTACTGAGTACTCCTACTCCGTATAGCAATCCTTCTCTGCACGAACGTGTACGTGATGTAGTCGGACGTACACACTCTCGCACTGCAGGCAGCGCAAGGTTCATTCGGTTAGCGGAATAAGGTGTGCCCCGTTTCTGATACGTATGACTTTTTATGCCTTGAATACGGTCACGCGGATGTTCACCGCGACAGAGTGGACATATGACGTGCTCGCGTATCAATGCTACATATTGTCAATGCATATTTGCAACGTGCACAAAGGAGCAAACTGAGTGCCGTAAAGAAAAATTAGGTCGAATCAGTGAGTGCGTAGGTCCTACATTTATAGAATCGCCATTAATAACTTTCTACGTTCGTTTAAAGCATAGGAAAGGTTTTTTTAGCACATCGAATAAGGCAACAGGTGTTGTGGCACCAAAGTTTACTGTTAGAGAGTCGCAAACCAAGTGCTGGCGGATACAGTCCGACCAAATCTAGTTACAGTCCGTATTGTACGTTTTAATACAAATCGTGTACAATTCTTTATATTATGACATGTATGTCGGAGTGTTTAACACTTCGACCAAATCGAATATCTTGTGTGTTGTCATTGCCTCCTGAGCTATCCACGTCCAGCGTGTTGTCCTTAAGGCTACAAACATTAGCGGCACCGACTAATCCCTGTAACAGCAATAAAATGTTGCCATCAACACTGGTAATTTTTTTAATTGTTTAATTAAAGTCAAACACGTAGAAAAGATTTGTGATAGTCTATCAAATATTTAGCTAAGCTCAAGTAACTATATCGTACAAGCAGAAATTGTATTCGTATCACTCAACTAAACAACTACAACATCAGCACTGTAGCAGGGTACAGTGCGCTCATTAAAGATGATAATAGACCCAGGAAGTATCAGGACGAAGAGACAAGGATACACTTATAAGAAAAGGGTGCCTGGGAAAAGTAGTCTTGAAAGTATTCAGACCTTTTGGGAAGAGGAACCCGCTGCACTGATCAAGGAGAAGACCGTTGCTTGAGTACTGGTGAAGCGGTTCTAGTAGAAGGTGAACACAAGCTCTCATTGATGGATCTGGTCCTCAAGGGTAGATCGCAGTCCCTAAGAGTAGTTTTTGGTCTCTCTCTCTAGAGTATCTTGCCCCTTATAAGTTTTACTGGGTCCCTCGATGGTATGTCTTGGCCCCTCATCGGTAGACCCTGGACCCTCATCAGTAGACCTGGTCCCTCACTGGAGGATCTGGCCCTTCATTAATATACCTGATCCCTCATCGGTAGACCCGGTCTCTTAAGAATTGGCTGCTGCTGACCAGTCACAAAAAGAGACAGAGCACAAAGGGCAGGATAGAGTAAAGAAGTTAAAGGATAGGAAGGTTGTCAATACTACTCAATTTTCAAATCACGTGGCACGACTTCGTCGAAGTTAAAGAATTTAGTAAATTTACCCGCCTATTTCGGGGAAGGGATATTTTTGGCCCCCGTCAAAGACAACTGCACGATAAGGTTTTAGTGCAGATAGACCTCAGTAAACATTTGAATTGTGGGTTCGTCGAGCAGCAACACCCACTCAAGGCCCGCTTTCGGAAGCGGCCTCCCTACCCTACGGTCAGAGAGCACAACAAATGCCAATAGCGACAAGCTCCCTGTAGAGCTTGGTTTTAAGTCCACTCTCGACTGGGTCGATCAAGTGGCCATCTACAGGCCTACCTTGTGAAGCATTATTTACTTGGGGCCCATCTCTACTTTTATCAAGACCGTAACATCGTCCTCTTCGTCCTAGTCGATCGAAGAATGCAAATCGCCAGCCAACGAGTGCACAACGTAAGTCAAGGTCCATACGCAGAATCGGGCGTCCCCCCTTTTTAAGGCGGAATTTTGGCGCAGTGAGTGTTTTGTGGACTCCACATGCAGGTTTGACAATCTACTCAACCACAGTAGTACAATCAACACCACAAGCTGTAGTAACGCCACTAACACTAACAGCAGTAGCAGGAACAATGAAGTCAGCAGCACAAACACTATCTTTAGCAGCAGCGCTATCAAAAGCGAGGGGAACACATGATTGCGTACAGTAGTAAAAATAACGGATACGCCACAGCGGTAGCAGCAACAAAGACACTAGCAATAAAGACACAAAAGATAAACAGCAGCAACTAAAAAAACAAGAATGATTAACCATCACTTTAAAACAATGCTAACAATACCAAGACAATAATAAAAACAACACCGTAAATTAGAACAACGTCAGTACCGATTGTCTGCATTTACAGCCGCGGCCGAAGGTACGTAGACGCGTTTACATATTACCTGTACCGTCTGCCCCCGCAACATTTGGCTGCGAGCGCAGCACGCCCGCTCCAAAAAACCCTACACGGCACTGCCTGCAGGGTGGAGGGTCCAGCACGGCCATAGAAAGAAATCGAGAAATGGCATAATGATGTGGATTTAAATATGTACCACGTTAATTTAGGTATTCGAGAATGTGGGCTATTTCTATTATTTTCTCATTATTTGAATCATCTTTATTTTCCAACTATCGGGAGCTATTTTATTCTCCTTATTTCTTATCGTACACCCCGACCGGTCCCTAGTTACAGAAATTGCAATTTTTACCACACAAAATTAGTACATAACATACAATCAAAGAAAGGGGAACAATTATACTCCTGAACGAGCTGTTGCTTGAGGGGGAAGCGGCCCATGTAAATGCGCCTCAAATTGTCCTTGACACAATAAGCACCTGACTACAATGATGACGAATGGTAAGTCGTCGAATAGAGTGGCTGCTGTTAGAAGATATAGCTTTTAACAGGTTACGTCGGTGTAGAGGCAACTGCAAGACCTGTTACAGGTTTAGGTCGACCTCACCTGATTGGTCGACAAGTTGACGGTGGGACGAGACAGGTTGACATATGGGACGCGAGAAGACGATCGTCATGTCGGACTATCAAAGACAGATGTTAGGCGAGACGAAGACATACGGACGTCATATGGGACCAGGACCAGCACATGGGATGGGCACGCTGGACGTATGCCAAAGTACAACTTGACTAGGTCAAGTTGCAGTGCTGGTGCAAATACATACAAATAGGGTTGACTAGGGAGAATAGTTAGCACCCAATATATTTCACTTTTACTTCCTACATCCTTTGCACAAGTGCAAGAGCTACCAACATCTAACAGGTTATGAGCTCAAACACACGTGTTGATGGTGCGGCTAAACCAGCGGCACCTATCGCAGTGGTCGATGACAATGTTAAGGCCACCTGGAAGAAAAGTCAGCAGCGCCTGCGGAGGCGATTGAGAAAATGCTGGCCATGCTCGGGGACCTGTCCGAAAGGATGAACCGGATGGAGGTCTCCCAGAGAGAGCAAGGCGGCAAGAACTGGCAGGGCTCACCCGAGTCGAGTATCGCCAGTCGGCAACAGGAGGTCGGAGCAGGGATTAATCTCCAGACTTTAAACCGTACCCCTACTAAGGAATCCCCAAACGTGTCACCAGCAACCTATTTCGGTATTCGGCGACAACAACAGGCAGGTGTTGAAGGTCCTCACGCGAGAAAAGCAGAGGAAGGAGTCAACATGGGTCAGGCACCCGTCCCTGGGATATACCGGGCAGATTTGCCTGAAGGACGCTACCCCGGTATGGGTATGCCTAACGGTGTGTGTGTTTACCCTGGGCAGCCGGGAGTCGGCATGCCGGACGCGCAACAGCGGAAGCTGGCATTGCAACCTTTCGACGGAAAGGAGCTCTACCACGGCCTTGGCTGTGGATTCATGGAGTGGGGCAAAGAATTTGTCAGACAAGTCGGGTTTGCTGAGCGAGCGTGTGGTTTCGTGTGGCCAGAGGACATCAAGGTTGATGTTCTAGGTCAGCACCTAGCCGGCAAGGCACAGACCTACTATCGTCGTCAAGTGGAAACGTGGTGGTTTGAAAACCAAACCCTGGTACATGCGATGCAGAGACTACTGCAGTCCTCCACGACGAAGATCTCGCCAGCACAAAGCTTGAAGTTGTTCACAGCACCCAAGGCATCCCATCGAAAATGGACAGACCATTTTCTGTACTTGACGGCCGTCAGTGACGCCTGTGGAGGTGCAGACAATCTTGTGCTGGACAACATCGTCCATTATGCTGACCCACACATGCGAACGACGATGTTGTCCAGATTGGACTTTCATCGCACCGATTACCTGCGGCAAGCAGAAGAGTTGGCGCAATTTGCCCAATCGACGGAGTTGGACACTCACTCGAAGAGTTTTGGACGCGATGTGGTGAACACTGTCGAGGTTGCGCAGGAGTTCAAGGAAAAACACAAATCAAGACCGTCGCTACCTCGCACCGACACCCGGACTTGTTTCAAATGCGGAGAAGTGGGTCAAATTCGTTCGAGGTGCCCCAAAATGAAGAAGAAGCCCTCGGGTGCAAACTACGTTTTCGCGGTTGGTCGCGGTGCGAGTCGCTCGCCCGGACAATGGATTCTCGACAGCGGTTCGAGTAGACATTTGGTCAATGACCCGAGTCTGCTGACTGATCCGATTGATTGTCGCAGTGAGTGCATGACTGCAGCCACTGATGGAAGTGCGCTGCGGATCACCCTTCAAGGTACTGTGGACATCCAGGTCGTCGCACTTGGAGTCGTCAACACAGTGAGACTCCTCAATGTTCACTACGCGGAAAACCTCGAGGGAAATATCCTTTCCTATGGATTGCTCGAGGCAAGGGTTGCGTTCTCGAATATCGAGGAAGGAGGCGCGTGTTGTCCTCCGGTGTGGGTGGTACTCCCATCATGGACGTGGAAAGTTGCAACAACGTGTTGGTTGTCGCGGTGACAAATCACAGTGATCGTAATTCAAAGCCACCACAAGAGGCACTGATGACTGTCGTCAACCCACCTGAATATGAATCCGATTCGGATGTTCAGTGCGGTACCTTGATTAACTTTCATCGGCATCTAGGACACCTTTGCTTTGACACGATCGTCAAGATGGCGAACGATCCGGCATCATGCATCCGACTGACTGATTCGACACGTCAGAAGAGTCTGGCCTGTGCCCAGGGAAAACAGACCAAGGGAGCCCAGTCGAAGAGAGATACAGGCGCGAATTCGCCAATCGACGCGATCGGGGGATTCATTTGTTCTGACCTTAAGGGTCCCATGACCCCCCCCGAGACCGTTTGGGAAATCGATACACGGTTAACTTTATCGATCATCGATCAAGCTACTGTCGAGTGTTTTTGGCCAAGTCCAAAGATGCAGCCGCATTGAAGTTCAAGCTCTCCATGGCAAACTTTGAGCGTGAATTCAACTGCAAGATTCACATCTTACGTACCGACGGTGGTGGTGAATACAAGACACTCGATATTTTCTGCTCTTCGAAAGGCGTCTTGCGTCAAGTGAGTGAAGCGAGAAACCAAGCGAGCAACGGCAAGGCTGAACGGATGCACCGCACCATCATAAACATGGTGCGGAGTATGATATTTGCATTCAACCTGCCGCTGTCTTTTTGAGGTGATGCTGCAGAGTACGCCTCGTACATACTGAATCAAAGCAAAACCAAGTCCAACCCCGGATGTGCATCGCCCTTGGAGATCCTGACAGGCAAGGCTCCCGTGCTGACAGACATTGTGGCCTTTGGGTCAACATGAACTGCGCATAGAGACCTGAACAACACGTCACTTGGGAGCGACGAAAGGCGGGCATGATCATTGGGCGAGGCAGCGAAACGAAGGGATACAAGGTGTAGATTCCAGTGGATAAGGTGGTCGTGGTGACTTAACATGTTCAAAACATTGAAGCACCACAGGATGACCAGGATGAGAGAAAGACCTGTCCAGACACGGCACGACGTCAGGAGGAGCCAGGCCCTGATGATCAGGTGGATGAAAAAGATCGGCAAGATGGTGTGAAACGTGCGAAGCAGGTCAGAAAAGGTCGAAAGTCGACATGGACCAGAGAGCGACATGGGACAAGATCGACAACGTCAATTCAACCAAAGGTAATTGAAGTGGACACCTCGGTGGACGGTTGCGACATCGTGAACGCGATCGTCGAGCAAGACCCGAAGCACTATGGTGAGGCAATGAAGAGTGGACAACGCGACCAATGGCAGGTAGCCATGACCGAAGAATTGGACGCACTCGAGGCGAACGACGTCTGGAAGATCGTAGTGCCACCAAGAAATGCACACGTGTTGCACAACAAGTGGGTCTACAAAACAAAGACCGACGCGAACGGAAATATCGAGCGATGCAAGGCCCGACTAGTGGTTTGCGGAAACGACCAAGTCTTCGGCATCGACTACAACCTCACGTTTGCGGCCGTCATGGACTTAGTGACCGTCAAGCTAATCCTGGTGCTCTCCAAGCGATGGAACGTTCCCGCACGTCATGGGGATGTTCCTTACGCCTACGTTAAGGCAGAAAAGGAGGAGCATCTAGATATCTTCATGAAGGTTCCAAAAGGCATGCAAATCACTAAGGAGGAACTTCAAGGTTTCGGTGTGGAATCTTCTGGTGAGGTCGCGCTGCTGTTGAAGAAATCGTTGTACGGACTAAAGCAAGCGGGACGACTCTGGAGCAAGCTCTTACACTCCAAGCTGACCGAGAATGGCTACAAGCAGTGCACGAAGGACATGTGTCAATACTACAAGCACCAAGGTCAAGAATGGACCATCGTCGGAGCATACGTGGACGATCTTCTGGTCACGGGAACCAAGCAGTGCGCGGTTGATGAGTTCTTTGCGGGCATGGAGACACTGTCGATCAAGGATCTCGGCGTCGTTCAGAAGTTTCTGGGACTCAGGATCTCTTTGGATGACACTCAAGGATACATTCTGGACCAAGAGGTCATGATCGACGTGTTGCTCAGGGATTTCAAGTTGGGGTCAGCGAACGGTGTGCGAACGCCAATCGGAGATGAATGCAATGATGATAACAAGGATAATGTGGACTATCTACCCGCGAGAGGTGCAAGCGGTGAGCCAAGTTTGAGTGCCTTTCAATCCTTGGTCGGGAGTCTGCTATGGATCGCAAGATGCACGCGGCCCGACATATGTTTTGCAGTGCATAAGGCAACTCGTCAAACACACAAGCCAACCACCAAGGACTGAAAGATTGCGAAACGCATTGCAAGATACTTAGAGGCGACAAAGAACTTGAGGTTGCACCTGAACGGCAACGGACCGACTCAACAAAATGTCAAGATTGAGTGCTGGAGCGATGCAGACTTTGCCGCGGACAAGGCGGACCGTAAGTCAGTGTCTGGATACGTACTAACTTTGGACGGTTCTGTTGTTTTATGGTCGTGCAAGAAGCAGTCAGGTGTGTCGCTGAGCACTATGGAGGCGGAGTTCATATCCTCATCCCAGGCAGGACGCGAACTGCTGTGTGTGAGGGAACTACTGCTGGAGCTAAAGCTGCAGGTATGCATGCCGATGCCTATGTGGATGGATAATCAAGCGGCGATCAAGCAACTCGAGGGAGAGAAGAGCACAACGAGCGCGAAGCACGTGGACATCAGGTTTAAATTCATCTGCCACTACGCGCGTGAAGGAACTGTGGTGCCCAAGTACGTCAAGACTGAGAGCATGATGGCGGACATTCTGACGAAGTCCTTGCCAGCGCCGAGAATGGAGGAGCTACGCAAGATGTTCAACTTGAGGACGATTCAGGCTGAAGTCGAGGAGGAGTGTTTAAAGATATAGCTTTTAACAGGTTACGTCGGTGTAGAGGCAACTGCAAGACCTGTTACAGGTTTAGGTCGACCTCACCTGATTGGTCGACAAGTTGACGGTGGGACGAGACAGGTTGACATATGGGACGCGAGAAGACGATCGTCATGTCGGACTATCAAAGACAGATGGTAGGAGAGACAGAGACATACAGACGTCATATGGGACCAGGACCAGCACATGGGATGGGCACGCTGGACGTATGCCAAAGTACAACTTGACCAGGTCAAGTTGCAGTGCTGGTGCAAATACATACAAATAGGGTTGACTAGGGAGAATAGTTAGCACCCAATATATTTCACTTTTACTTCCTACATCCTTTGCACAAGTGCAAGAGCTACCAACATCTAACAGCTGCAATACCACTCACGTCAATAGCCTTTGTGAATTACAAGTTGCATCTAGTATGTCTTGATATTTGTACAGTTACAACTCTTCGCACACTGAGTTTCTACGAGCGGCCTGAGCGGCAAAATGTATTTTATCTTGATAAAATAGGGAGGCGTTAAGAAGCTACCCCCTCGCGAAATATCCACCCCCTCACACTTGCGATGCTTTGATTGGTCAATAAATATAATATACTGAGCATTTTAATCCCTGGTTGGTCAGACAAGGAACGGAAACGGACTAACTTACACTAACAGCATGTAACGGGGCACCCTGAAGCTTGTACTGGTGACAGTACAAGCTACTTATTCTGATGACAGAATAAGGCGGTGCCTCGTAACCTCACGTACACTCGTACGTGCAGAGGAAGACGGTAAGAAGAAGCGAGTACTTGGTTAAAGTAAAAAGTAGAACTGTATTTAGTATAGTTAATGTCTGCAATAAATCACTATTTATCTTCATCTAACTATGTCTAAATACAAATGTGTAAATCAACTATCTGCTCACCACTCATTGCGTGCGTCTATCGTGGCGCGTCTTCGTTGGTTGATGTAATGGCCTATATCAACCAATTAGGAACTACTCGCAAGTGCTACAAAATATTTGTCCTTATGACAATATTCTGAAAATATAACTCTTGTAGTTATATTCTATTAACAATTTCTTATAAATTGTTATGTAACGATTCACCCCGTTACATCACCCCCCCCCTTAACCATCAGTCACTTTAGTGACTGATTGACTAGATGGATACTCGTCCCAAATCATTTGGGACAGGGTTTGCACTTGTTGGTCCGAGTCCTCTTCCCAACATTTCATCGCATGGTTAACAAGCCCATGCGGTGCGCGAGTAAGGCCGCCGAGAGCGCGTCCGCACGTCTCTGTGAGGACGCCGAAGCAGAAACCACAGCAACTGACGTCTCATCGGTTGCTGAAGCGACCCAGCCTGTGTCACTTGGTGATGCAGGCGCTGGTCATGAAGACACTCATGTCTTCACAGAGTACAAGCTCGGTGTCTCGTACTCTCCTGATACGGAAGACGGATCCGTATCGACGGCGATCGAATCCAAGCCGCCTGCCAAGCGTGGCATGGACGATGCTTTGCGTCGCAGCATCTTTGGTTCATCTGATTCATCAGATGAACCATCGCCGAAGCGAAGGCGCTCGAGGTCGCGAGACTCGGGCGCTAACAGTGGTGTCGGTTCTCCTATGGACACCACTTCACAGCGAGGTGCCAGTACTTCTGTCGGCACGTCGCAGGAAGAGCGGGACCGCAATGTGTTGCGTCTCGCTCCTGAAAAGAAGGCATGGATGCCTCCAAAATCCGTCATGGATCACTTGTCGGCGACGACGAGTGATCGTTATCGAACACGGTTGTTCGATTCGTCAAGGATCCATCACCTTGACCCCAGCGCGAAAAACTATCGCGCTGAACATGAATTCTTCATCGATGCTTTCTTCAAACATCGATGGTACAGTGGGAATCACAAACGTGATGGTCCCTCACTGCTTCAAGCGTGGAACGCCTACATCCATAACCTCGAGGATGTAGGTCGTGACGCTTGGAACGACAAACTTATCAAAGCTCGTGATAAGTTTGAAAAGCGAACCCCGACAGGTGCACGCTACAAGCTGCATCGTCTGTCAAGGGAGAAAGGATTACCCTGCCTCTCTTGGGGAGACTCGTGCCCATGTTGTGTGAACAACTCTGCACGAGCACCTAAGGAGGCTTACCTCCTTACTAGCCCTTGGTGGCGCGTACGTATCTCTACTGAGATGTACGAAGGGATTGACAACTTGAAATCCCTTTACGACCGTGCCGGGAAGAATTTCTCCGGCGGTCCTTCTGCGGCACAGGATGTGCCGCGTCGTACTGCTCAACCAGACCCAGTACGTCGATCATCAGTTGGGAGCGGGGCTCCCAAGAATCCCAGGACGGGGGATAGCCGCGCCACCGGACGAGATAACTCGTCCGACGTCCGTTCACGTCGCGGTGGTTCAACAGCTGCTCAACTAGATAGCGCTGGCCACCGCGAGAGTCCTCTAATGGAGGTGGAGGAGGAGGAAAGACGCTCTCCACACGATCATGGGGATCCGTGTGTTCCCGAGAGCTTCTTTGATCGCGTAACGCAAGGGTTACGCAACGATCTCGAACATGAGCGGGACAGGCGTCTCCAAATGGGGGACACTGTCTCGAAGCATCGAGCTGAGTTTGCCTTTGCTCAGCTTGAGAACGAGAGATCTCTGACATCTCTTCGTGATGAGCTAAGGGTAGCTCGTGGGATTGTTGATCGGTCTCGGGATGAGATAGCTGCTCTTCAGACCCTTGTTGATGCCCACCATCGGGAGCGCAAGGCTCTCTGCGAGATGCTTGAGCGCAAGGGCGTTCTTCATCGGAAGAAGCAGCGTACTGATGGTACGGCTTAAGCCGACCAACGTAAAACGTGGGATGCGTTCGCATCTTACGTGGTAACTCGATCGTGTATGCATTACCTAGGCGGTGCAATACACGAAATGGGCCGATGTACTTGGGTAGTAGTTTACTGCTACCCAAGTTAGTCATTACATGCTTTGGTAGATTAACCGTAGACAGTAGGACTAAGTCACCTTTATTAAATAAAAGAGTGTTTGCCCTTCCATTCTTATCAGCGTTTTGCTTTTGCTTATCCACCGCTTCGGCGATGGAGTCTTGCACAAAACGGACTACCGTTTCACGAGCCAGTATGAACTCATCTGATGACTCGTTAGCTTCAGTGCGCTGTGAGCGCACTGCAGTAACATCAACCTTTTCTTCAGTGAGGGCTTCCGCACTCTCACTGGCATCATCTTCTTCAGCGAGGGCTTCCGCACTCTCACTGGTATCATCTTCTTCGATATCGATGTTATCGATATCGGCATCAAACGCAATGACCTCTTCGTCAGAGCGTGATGAGCGTGAACCAAATCAGTTTTTGCTCGCGCGAGTCCCTCCCCCCCCCTTAAACCAGAGTTACACTCTAGTAAGGTGGGTACACGCGGATGGCGCAAGCCATTCACGTAAAACGGTGTATGTGTCGTGGACGCATGCACCGAGTTGTCAATGGCAAACTCTACCATTGGCAAAAACTCACTCCAACTCTTAAAGGAGTGTACGTATCCTCGAAGTATCTCTTCAAGGACACGGTTGGCACGTTCCGTCTGACCATCTGACTCTGGATGATCAGATGTAGACATCTTCAAGCGCGTTCCGAGTGATTTGAACACGGAACGCCAGAAATCAGCAGTGAATCGTGGATCTCTGTCTGATACGAGTTCACGGGGCAACCCATGAAGTCGGAAGATGGTGTCAATAAAGACACAGGCACAGCCACTTGCCGTGATTGTCTCTGGTACAGCCACAAGGTGTACCATTTTGCTGAATCTGTCAACAAATACGAGAATACCCGTATTCCCGCGTGCGTCTTTGGGTAACCCGAAGACGAAATCCATTGAGATGGATTCCCAGCACTCAGCCGGAACCGGTAGAGGCTGTAAAGGTGCACGCAGTGAAGGACTTGACTTCACTCGCTGGCAAACTTCGCATGCGTGAACATACTTTCGCACAAACTGATACTGGCGGGGCCAGTAAAAGTCTCGACTCACCGTGAGATATGTTTTCTCTCGGCCACGATGTCCTACTATAGGAGCATCGTGATACTCGAACATGATCCGCAAACGCAGATCAGTATCATCTGGAATGACAACACGTGGTGTGTCACCAGAAACGGCTGTACAATACAGTAAACCGTTGCGAGTAGTGTATCGATCTGATGCAGATCGATACGCAGGCGACAATCGTTTCAACGATTCTCGGGATGGTTGGGAGAGATGTGTCAACAACTTCACTATCTCACCATCTTGGGCGTATGCCCGCCTCACATCATCATACAACGTTGTAGATGGGACTGAGGACGTCATAACCGCAACAGTGACTGTCTCACTGTTGGGTTTCGCGACTGTTTCAAAGTCGGGACGACGTGAGAGTGCATCAGCGACGACATTAAGTCGTCCTGGTTTGTACTCGACCGTAAAGTTGTATTCTGCAAAGAATGACAACCACCGCGCCATTCGTTGTGAAAGGTGCGGGCTGTTCACTGCCGTGCGTAATGACGCATGGTCAGTGTAAACAACGAAGGGTCTATCTCCTAATAGATAGACTCTGAACTTCGCGAGTGCATACTTCATGGCAAGGAGTTCCTTGTCATGCACTGGATAGTTCCGCTCAGCTGGTTGCAGCTGACGCGACTGATAGCAGACGACGCGTTCAACGCCTTCAAGATCGTACTGCATTAATGCACAGCCGATTGCGAAATCGCTGGCATCACAGACCACATGAAATGGCCTGTCCTGATCGGCTATTGCTAGGACTGGGGATTGTATCAAGCTCTGCTTGATACCCTCAAAGGAGCGTTGACATTCAGCGTTCCATAACCACCTCTCGTTCTTTTTCAACAAACGAGAGAGGTGCACAGTCATCTCGGCGTAATTGCGTGAATACTTGTGCAAATACGCCGCTAGCCCAAGGAATTTTCGAAGACCTTTGACATCAACCGGCACAGGCCAGTCGGTGATCGCCTTGATCTTTTCGGGATCAGGACGTACACCGTTCTTACCAACGATGCACCCAAGAAGTGGTATTTCGCTTGCTGCAAATATACACTTCTTGAGGTTTGCATACAATTGATGCTTTCGCATGATTGTAAGAACCTGTCGGACGTGGTACCTGTGAACCTCAACTTCCGACTTTCCATCCATAGCTCGACTATGGATGAAGACGTCATCGAAATAACTCGGCGCGAATTCTCGTACTGGTCTCAACAGATGTGATACACATCTGTTGAACGTGGCAGGGGCATTACTAAGCCCTTGTGGCATTACTAGCCATTCCCAGAGCATGCCGCTAGGCTTGCTAACTGCGGTATAGGGTATATCCCGTTCCCGCATAAGGATTTGATAGAAGCCATCCATCAAATCCATGGACGAAAAGATGGTACTCTTTGACATACCATCAATGATTACGTCCTTCCTCGGTATCGGCGTCTGAGCCGGTACCGTTGCAGCGTTCAATTTGTTGAACGCGTGCACTATCCGCCACCCTCCTGTTGCTTTTCGCACACAGAAGGTCGGAGAGCTATGTGGGGAAGTTGATTCCCTCACATGGCCCGCAGCTAAACGATCGGCAAAGAACTTGTCGATCGCAAGTACTTGTTCACGAGGCAGTGGCCACTGCTTCATGACACAGTACTTCGAGCCTGGTTTAAGCTCGACCTCGTGTCGAATACCTTTATCCTTCGGTAATTCGCACGGAACAGTTTCAGGGAATCCATCCTTGAATTCAACCAAATCTTCATAGAGAGGATTTGTCTTGAGCGATTCCCACGATTGGGAGTCATATCGCTCAATTCGTGTCTTTTCATCTAGGACGCTCTCGTCCATAGATGAACTACTGAGAACTCTCTCGTTCTCAGTAAACACTGTTGCTGACCTTATGTCGGTTACACACTCGTCGTCAGTGACGAGTACGCAGATCTGCTTGACTTTGCCACTACGCAGATCACGCAAGAACCTTTTATGTTCGAGCGTTGGCAACTGAGTGATCTCCGAAGTTAACTTCGGAGGCGCAATCAGATCAAGTGTATAAGCGCCTAAACTTGATCCGTTATTGACGATGACATTCAATGTCTCTGTCATTTCCTGGGGACTTATTCCCTCAGGCTTCGAAGGACTTATTCCTTCGGCTTCCCGGGGACTTATTCCCGCGGGCTTCGGGGAACTTATTTCCGCCGTATTTGTAATCTTGGGACTTATTCCCTTTACTTCCTCTAGCTGGGGTTGCGCAACCACAGCGAGATCCTCTACGAAAGACTCTCCAGTCGATCTAGGATTATCGTTTCGCTTAACCTGAGCGATCGATTGTTTCTCTTCTAGATGTTCCCCGCTAGGGATACATCTTTGTCCCGGTCCACTCGACTTATTCGAGTGGTGGACCTTCGGCGCAGCCTGTGTTTCCTCACAGCCGCCGGAACTTTGCTCCGAAGTGTAACCGTTTGGTACACTAAGGTTTTGTGCAGTCGTACTAACGACCGTACCACAAGTGAGGCCATCGCACTCACTCGTAGTACATCCACACGCTTGTGGACGCTCCAAAACGTTCATCAGATGGCCATCTGATGAACAAGCGGCAGGCATCGTTACTGTTCGATGTTGCCAGTTTACCCGTGGTTCGTACCTTCTGAGCCACGGTATTCCAAGGATGACATCAAATTTGTCATTTAAATCCAATGCGATAAAGTCATCGTCATATTGGGTATCTTCTAGCGTATAGTGGATCTTCACTATACGCTTCATGACGGTTACGGATGCGCCTGTCGCAAGACGTACCGTCATCCTCGTATGAGGTGTGTCACATTCACTGAATTTAAAGTGACCATCTTCTAGCGATTGGCGTCGCACAAAATTGTTGGACGCCCCACAATCGACTAGAGCTCGAAGGGACAACTTATTCGTCACTTCGAGTTTCAAGGTAATGAGTGAGATCTCATTACCTAGAGCAGCAACGCACAACGTTTGTGTGTTGGGAGCAACCTTCATCAAGAGGCCTACAAATTCTCTTGACGTTGCTGGATCAGTAGGGTGCTCCGCACCTACTGATCCTGTCCGTTTTTTGACGGTCCATCCCGTTGTTGCGTCTTTGCACCAACAGCGGACCCTCGTCCCTGCCCCTTTCTCATGGGTGGACGGTCACTACGCCCAGTGTCGCGAGACACTGGACGAGGGGCACTACACTCGTAAGCGTAGTGTCCTGTCTTTTGACATCTGTTGCATCTCTGCAACTTCTTGTAGCCTGTAGAGCGAGCCTTCTCGCTCTCTACATAACAGAGTTCCATCGGCTCTGGACCTCCGTTGTCATATCGTCTCGGTTGACGATATGATGTCGAGCTGGCGCGAGCCTGTCTCAGACTGAAGTCTTCCTGCTCCGCAATGGAAATGGCTTGTTCTAGTGAATCTAGTTCAAGCCGGAACAGGTGAGTCTTGACGGGACCATCCGCAAGACCCTGCATGAACACCGAAACCAACGTGTGTTCATCCACCGGATTGGAACTTATACAACTCGTGAGATGTCGTATATGTTGAGCGTAAGCGTGCACATCACGCTTACCCTGCTTGAGCTTCAAGAGTTCGGTTCGAGCTCTGAACTCAGCTCTAGGCGGTTCAAACGTTTGTCTGAGCCGCGACTTGAAGACTTCCAACGACCCAAACGCATATGGGTCGTGCAACTTGAGCCCCAGTGCCCAAGTCTTGGCACGTCCTGCCAGATTTGACTGGGCAAATGCAACTTGCATATCCCCGTCGTCGATGCGACGCGCCCTTATGGCGTCATCCAATTCGACGAACCATCTCAAGAGGGAGTCCTCTTCGACTCCCCTATACTTGGAGATGTCAATCTTCAAGGTCTCGGGTCGACGCGAATGCATCGACCCACCAGCAGCAGCCTGCTGCTGTCTCAACAGTTCAAACTGTTGAGCACCCTGTTCTCTCAACAACTCTGCTTGTTGAGAACCTTGTTGGTGAAGCAAGGCTACTTTCTCGCGTTCTGCGTCAAGTTCATTTTGAATGAACTTGGCGATAGTAGCATGTTGGGCATCTCTATTGAGAGCCTCTAGCATGACGCTAACAGCATGGATGCCCATGGTTGAACCCATTCGTTCAACCGCATCCCATTCGACATCGCTCAAATGGGAGTAGCCTTCACGCGTAGCGTGAAAGCTTTGGTCATCTTCATCATCCAACATATTCATGTTAGATGTGAACGTGGTCCTTGGACGGACTACGAAGTGCTACCAGGTGTAACGGGGCACCCTGAAGCTTGTACTGGTGACAGTGCAAGCTACTTATTCTGATGACAGAATAAGGCGGTGCCTCGTAACTTCACGTACACTCGTACGTGCAGAGGAAGACGGTAAAGAAGAAGCGAGTACTTGGTTAAAGTAAAAAGTAGAACTGTGTTTATAATAGTTAATGTCTGCAATAAATCACTATTTATCCTCATCTAACTATGTCTAAATACAAATGTGTAAATCAATTATCTGCTCACCACTCATTGCGTGCGTCTGTCGTGGCGCGTCTTCGTTGGTTGATATAATGGCCTATATCAACCAATTAGGAACTAATCGTAAGTGCTACAAAATATTTGTCCTTATGACAATATTCTGAGAATATAACTCTTATAGTTATATTCTATTAACAATTTCTTATAAATTGTTATGTAACGATTCACCCCGTTACACAGCAAAAACGAACGAATACCCACCTAGCATAATACTCGTACATGCCATACAGTTGTCAATGCAGACATGGGAGCACTTGACTATATCGAAGTCACGGAGTGCAATCAACTATTTTATGCACATGCTGTACATATACATGTTAATTTGAATGGGTGTCTTCCTAATTTAATAGTAGAGAGAGAGGAGCAACGTGTGACAGTGAGCCGTCGACGGTCAATAGCATGTGATGTTTATTGGAACAGCTCGCAATGGATACACTACTACGTTCAGCGCTTGATGTGATGAGCTGGACAAAAGCTTTCATCTGAGCCACGAGCTGGTGATAATTTCCAGCAAACTAGTGATAGATAGCCGACTTAATTGCATACTTCCACTATGTTGACAGCAAGGAAGAGAGTGCGTCGGTGTAAACAACGAACTTTGAGGTGACGTCAATCTGGATACAATTGTAGCACCAAAAGGCATAGTGTGCGAACAGGCGGTGCGAGAAACGATTATCACTTTCAACGCAACCGTGTAGAAGCCCATGAATTTGGGACGCACGAATAGCTCACTTGTTTGAGTCTAACGAACGAGCAGGTAGACCCTTTGACAGTTGCTCGTAGGGATTCAATGAAGCGTCGAAGGCGACTACCTCTGCCTCATCTTAGGCTTTTTGAGATAATCATGCGTCCTTTACCTTGACTACGTATCTCTAGAATACTGCGACATTAAAGTGTCAAATAGTGCCCGCAATCCATTCATCAAACATGACGACCACGACAATGAGATGCGCTCCTTACTCTCTCAAGCAGAAGCTACATACATTCCGATCATCAGTTACATTTCGTTGAGACGGGACCAGAGTGGCGGACAGCTAAGGCTATTGCCTGCCTCGCAGTCTAATTCATCAATATGATGGCGTGCTTGCTTCAACCGACTCGGCTTATCCCTATTCTTGATTTAGTCAAGCAGCAAAAGACGAGTATGCCATCATAACAAACAGCAAAACGTTGAAATAGTTTGTGACGTGGCTCCGCCTCTACCGCCTCATTATGTGCGAAGCTGAGTGTTTAACCCTCAAATGCACTCATGCATAATTTACTATTTTGACCACGCGCTTTCGTTGGTCAATCGGTATGCATAAGTGCAATTGCATAGCAAGTATTCTTAAGTGCAGTTTTCGAGGCCTCTTCGGTTGAGGTGGCACATACTTTGAGGTTGCCACAAATCAGCTGCCAAAATGAAAAGTCGTCATTTTTACAGCTGATTTTGCTCGGTAAAGCACTTCTGGAATTTACTGCAATGACCCTCTCGCAGAACACAAGTATGTTTGCCAAAAAACTCGTTCACTTCTTAATCTTTGCGAGACCGTTGTAGTACAACCGATCGCTTCTGGATTATCTTGTGGCTATATCACCCTTCCGACTGAGCATAGCCTCGCCATCATAATCAATGATCAGCGCATTTCTTCTTTTACGGCATCGTAACCGGAATTTTGAAGCCTTGCTAGAGCTTTGTTACTACAGTCAAGACGATTGAATGCAGACCATATTAGCAATAGAACACTGTTCACTTGCTTTTTATTAACACGACGCACTCGGTTCTAAGGCGTGCCACATAACGTAAGTTCAGCAGCACTAGCGAAGGGGCCGGCGACTTAGTTTACGGTTTGACAATATTTCAGAGATTGTTCTTTGCATTTATTTTTATTGACCAATCAAAGGATCGTAAGTGTGAAGGGATGGATAGTTAACGCGAAGGGGTGGAAGCTTAACGCCTCCCTAAAATTAAAAACAAGCGCAAAATCTAACTTATCCACGCGAGATTGTATTGCCGCAAAGAAGAATTGATGCGCTTGACTAGAGTCATGGATGTTTATCGAAGGCGCTGTCGAGATAGTAGTGCGCGGTGTGGTAGACCCTGTGACGTTAAGCTTTCATTTACTTACTGCACAGCCACAGGTAGTAATTATGTATAGACAGTATGTGCGCTTATGTTTACCCACTCAGTTTTGTCGTCACTTATTACGGTAAACTAGCTACATCGTCAATCTTGATGTTTGTGTTCTTGTCATTCGGCGGCTGCTGGATGCTGTCCTAATAGATGTTACTAGAACCAATAGTTGCGATAGAGACACCGTGTACTTTGCATTCTGGACCTCGAGATGTTTCTTGTACTGATAGCTTAGTTTCCAAAAAAATGAACAAATTATAGCTGACGTGGGTGACGTCTCGAATATGACTGGAGCATGCGCCACGAATATTAGCGGCATAGTTGTGGTTGCTACGGTGGAAACAGCAAATGGATGTGGTGGATTAAGCAATATTCTTAACTTAACAATGCTTCCAATATTTTTACATTTTAGCATCGTCACGGGAGCATACTTTCGCGCGCTTGATGGCGCAAGCACGAACACGTACATCATGCACTACCATGATACAGCTACTCTTATTGCCATAATACACATTTCTATATGAAAATTGCGTCAAGAATACCGGGCATCCGTTCACTTCGACTTACTTCGTGCTCCTTACAAATTTTAGGCACAAAAGAATGTATGATGACCCTGAGCATTTAACAAACATTCTTCTATAGTCGAATTTGCATGCTCGACGTGGCGGTATAATTTTGACTGGGTGCCAAAAGCGGATTTCTGTGTGTGAGCCATGCCACCATCTCAAAAACTGGGGACATTAACACATGAGAAGCACTACTCTGTCCCATTTCTTTACGAAACGAAAAAGTACGTGAGCTAGATGGAATCTGACGACTGTCTACTACTCCTTTTACGTCTGTTTTTTTTGCATTTAATCACCACAAACAAGCTATTCTATGGCATTGGCAGTGAGCGCTCGCCAGCAAAACGAGGGTGACAATAATTATTAGCTGCCACAGGTCGAGAGGATCATTTTTCATGTAGATCGCCTCCTTCGTCGTTACCGATCGCTTCTGTGCTTGTTTCTGATCGGTTATGTTCTATAGTAAGAACGGCTAATATGAGCCTTGAGCAAGAATAAAAATGATGATAAAATTATTTTTACTTTCAAGTGGCTAATATCATTTGATATTTAATCATTTGACACATTCCGCCACATTAAATGAAAAACCTCACTTCAATTTCCATTAATTCAGCTGCTGTTATTGTCGAAACTGCTGATAAGATTATCATGCTGCTTTTTGGGTTGCTGAAACTTCTTCTTCGAGCAAATTCCAACACCTTTTAACTTCACTTCCAGAAAACCTGTTAAAATTAATTAGACAAATACCAGTTTATTTTTGCGGCATCTGCTTTCAAATGGGCTCCAAAATTGCATAAAATGCTTTAGAATGAGCTCTTCACGCTGGTGCTATTTTCGTCTAGAAATACAGGCTGTGTCGAACATGCGAGCCAAACGCGTGATAATCCATAAACAAACGGGACAGAGTAGAATGTCATAATATTTGCGCATGGCATTCTCAAATAACAGCGCCCAACTTGTACTAGTTATAGAATGATGAGTAAAAATATGCGAGACCGAAAATTTATGCCCAGACTGTACCCAGTGGCAGCATTGTATCATTTGCCACTAGATCCTACATTAGCTCCTTTATCTTGCATTGGCTCCTTTATCCTACAGCACCGGTCTTATGGCGGACAAGCTTGCCAAGCGTCTTGATGGCTTCAAGCAGCACACGGTCTGGAACGAGTTTACCCCTTTGGCACTCGAGCACGAGGCTATCAACTTGGGACAGGGATTCCCCGACTGGCGCTGCGAGGATTTTGTCAAACAGGCAGCCAAGGACGCGCTCGACGCGGATTTCAACCAGTACGCGCGTCCCCAGGGCCATAAGAAGCTCGTGGAGGGACTGGCTGCGAAATACAGTAAGGAACTGAAGCGCGAGATCAACTGGAGCAATGAAGTTGCAGTGGGTGTCGGTGCCACGGAGACCATCTACGCCGCTGTCAATGCGTTCGTGCAGCCTGGAGATGAGGTGATCGTGTTTGAACCGGCCTTTGACATTTACACTGCTCAGGTCCAGATGGCTGGTGGTGTCTGTCGTCCTGTGCCCTTAAGAGTGAGCACAGACGAGCAGACAGGGGCCAAGGGCTTCTACATTGACGAAGTGGCGCTGGCACGAAGCTTTTCATCCAAGACCCGAGCCGTACTCCTAAACAACCCGCACAATCCAACGGGAAAAGTGTTTACCAAGGACGAGCTCGAGCTTATTGCCAAACATGTGCGCAAGCATCCGCGGGTGATCATCATTTCGGACGAAGTGTATGAGCACATTGTGTTTGATGGTCAGACGCACGTCCGGATTGCCAATATGGACGGCATGTGGGAGCGCACGCTGACAGTCTCGAGTGCTGGGAAGACCTTCTCGGTCACTGGCTGGAAAGTGGGATGGGCCATCGGACCGAGCAACTTGATCAAGGGCATTCACCTTGCTAACAACTGGATCCAGTTCAGTGTCGTGACGCCATTACAGGAAGCTGTTGCCAATATGCTGGAGCTCGCGGAAAAACCCTACAAGGGATTTCCGACCTTCTATGCTTTTCTTGCTGACCAGTACAAACAGAAGCGTGACCGACTTAGCTGCGCACTGTTAGATGTGGGGATTGTTCCGGTCACCGCCAATGGTGGCATCTTCCTGTACTCGGATATTTCGGCCGTAAAAGTTCCCGAAAGCTTCCTTGAACCAAAATGGACGTCCGACTGGGCTTTCTGTCGGTGGCTTACGATCACCAAGGGCGTCACAGCCATCCCGTGCACTGCATTTTTCTGCGCTGATAACAAGGCGAGGGGCAGCCAGTGGGCGCGTTTTGCGTACTGCAAGACCGATGAGGCCCTCGAAGAAGCGATTTTTCGTCTTGCGAAGCTCCACGAGCTATAGAAGGAAGTGATGCCATCACGTCGCAAATTAGTCAAGGTGAGTATGCTGCGCGGTGATAATTCGTCACCCGGATGTTTATAAATTTCGGCTGTGTAGCACAACAATGCAGTGCCCTTTGGTCAATCAATCCAACGATTTGCCACTTTTCGCTGCTAGTCTGCTGCCTGATGGACGACACTTTGCTCCTACGTGCTTCCATAACGTTATCCGATGTTCGGAGCTCAGTCAAGCCGACGTCTCTGTAGTACAGAAGTCATTCCTGTGGGAATACAACAGACGTGGTCTGAGGTCAAAACGGGTTGAACAATGACTGTCAGTTCTCTGCACCTTCCAAGGGTTGGTATTTACGTGCACATGGCCAACTCTCCGACAGTACGTCGATGGAGATTGATGTCGGTCACAGAACCTTTGACACCATCATCTCTCACCCTTTCCAGCAGCTTATCGACGAGGTATGCAATTGCAGCACATCCACCCGTTTGCTTAACTTGCCGTCTGGATTACACCCCAGCCGTGTCGAATTCAATGCCATCCGATACAAAAACAAATGAACAGGTGCCTGTCCAGCGGGTCAAAGACATACACACATACGCTTCACTCCAACAACGTTCATCAAGCTTTTGGCAACGTAGAGTGGCCCCTGCTCGGCAAGTTGTAGCATCCAGTTCATGCGACGACGACAATAAGAGACGAAGTAAACGACCGCCCGTCGCAACATACTCGCCAGCGTCCATCTCGAAGCCTAGTACATCCGCGCCACGGAGCATCCAGGCGATATGCAAGACAAGCCAGCGAGCAGCATTCTTGCGCAAAAATCGTAGAAGATGGTCCAAGCTCAGCCGTGCCAAAACCAGCGAGTGAGTGGTATGATATAGCGCATGCAGCAGCGACGCGTCTCGGGTGATTGCCACAAACGAATCACCGCTGTTGCCGATCGCGGTCATAAACCAGCACGCAGAGGAGCAGAGCGGGTCTCCAGCAACGTGTAAACAGCTCGGGTATCGGATCGAGCATTTGGGTGGGTGCGTGGGCTCGTTGCGTCGATCGTGAGCGTAACGTCCTTTTGTCGGCAATTCCAACTCCGTCTGTCGATCTCCTCAGCTGCGTCACGATGTTGGTCGGTTCGCACTGCCTTTGCGCACTTCGTGCTCTTCTTTCAACAGGGCTGCGGGTACGATGGTCACAAACACCACCTGCACCTGCACTTCTACCACCGTTGTTAAATTCATTGTCGCACTGACGCGACAAAGTCGCTCCAGTGCGCGCTCGTGCTCCCAACGGTCTGCCAAGACAACGTGCAAGGGAAACAACGTCTCGTGCATGCACCCCCCTCGCCCTACGGCATCATGTAGTTGGTCTCAATTTCTGACGATGCAGCACCCATTCACCACTATCACCTCAACCAGATAGAAACACAAGCATGACGCTGATCATGTAGTCGTGGCACGAAGCATCAAGAGATGCTTTATCTGTTGCACAAAAGTTTGCCGTACTGTCCATCCCTGCATGGGCAGAAAGCTTGGCCTCTAACTTTGGTTTTCCACATCATTGAGAGCAACATGTCTAACATTAAATCACAAAATCCCAACAGGTAATACTTTACTCTACCTCGGTGTTTGTCACAACAAATTGCTCAAACATATTAGGATAGAAATTGATTCCTTCGAACGTTTCATCTCGACAAAGCTTCCCGAGCTTTTCTGCTACCTGTGAGCGCACATACCGACTCGTGAGTCAATCGATGGACAAGTACCATATAGCTTGCTGCTCTACGTACATGCAAATATTCTTGAGCCAACGGAAACGACGTGTGCATCTCCACCGATACGTCAGTCGAAGTGATGTAACCAAAACTGGATTTCTGCGCCATCTTTGCGAGCCGCTCGGCAACTTTGTCTTCGCTGTGCGTATCTGTTTGTAGCACAATAAGTCCACTAGGAAACTTGCGCATGCTACATCCAAGATTCAGCTTTTTCTGCAGCACTGCTGCATGGTACAAATCATCCGGAGAGACAAGCTCTACACCGCGCGCTCGATTAAACATGCAGTATATGTCCGAGAGAGTCATGATTCCTCCATTTCGTGGCATATGGTCGCGAAGGTACTCAGCAAGCTGCCGAGCTAACTGTTCGTAATACGCGGTACCAGAATTTGCACGCGTCACCGGACTGATGATACCCATATCCAGCATCAGCGAGCTAAGTTTGTTCATATCGGCTTCACTGGACGTCATTCCATCCTCCTCTGCCAGCTCGGTCGCTCTCTGCATATCCACATACCGTTCAATCAATCCGACCATGTCCTTCGCTTTGATCATCAGATTGGTCAAGTCAGAGAACGCAGTCGTAGCCAGTTCCATCGTCTCTTTCTGCGCTTCCTGTTGACGCCGCATGATCCCCGCAATACCAGCGTCAGCGGCATCAAAATGCCTCTTCATAAGCCGTCTGTCAGCCAAATGGCTCGGCTGTGTGTCCTTCCACGCCTGACGTTTCAGCGAAGCTGCCAATGGACTGTAGAAATCGTCACGTCCGCCGTCTTTAAACGATAATTTCAAGAATGAAGTGGCAGCAGAGGGTGGGCGAGTCGTGATATCGACCCGCAACTTAGCTGAGCGTTGCAAAAAGCCTGCCTCTTTGGTAAGCCGAACGATCCAATCCAGTGGCAAGAAGAACGCCACCGGTGGGGAGCTGCTTTCGTCCATGTAGAACAGGCGATGGGTCGTGACGGAGCAGCGGCCGTGTATATGAGGCGTCTTGAGCGTGCGATCGTACAGACCAATTTTCTCCTCACTATAAATCTCAACTTCATTGCCGAAGAGAGCCGGACGACCGGCAGCTGTTAGTGGAAGCGCTACAGAGACGGGCAGAGAGACATCAATACAATGGTGATTCTGTCAGTACTTGGGAGCGACTTTGTGACAACATAGACACGTACTTTGTAGGATATACAGCACGGACACTCCGGTGAGTGGCTGATTGGCGGCACGACGTTCCTCGCTTCGAGGTCCTGAAGTCGATGAAGGCGCACTGGAGCTCACGGAGCGCGGAGACGATGACGCCTCGCTCATGCTTAAAGGGCGTGCCAAACGTGGTAAGGCGATTTGGTAACAGAGCTTATGTATGTTAGTTAAGAGGTTGGTGTATGCTCTGGAGGGGGCATTACTATGCAGAGAGAATGTGCGAATAAATTTCACGAAGTCGCTAAATTCAGTGCGAATTCGAGCAGCAAGATATTCTAGCAAAGGAGTTCTGGATATTAATGACCTTCCTAAGCTCAAAGAGAGCGCTGGTCGGTAGTTGGTATGCTGCGACCTCAAATTGATTTATATAGGCGATCGCGATTTATGAATTGCAGTCCTCCCCCCCATAGTTATAGCCTTGGTGGAGGTCAGACCCTATAACTTATCAGAGGTTATTTCATTTGGGAATAATCAATTAATTAGCGATCAAAAAAGCTGACAATTTATTATTTTATTACTTTTCAATACATTACAATATATGCAAAACTATTTATGTTAGTATCACGATTGTCAGTTATTGATCAAAATAGCAGACCACAGAACAATTTCTTTACCCTTCTGGTGGGGGACGCGTCTGGGCACCGCCTATGGAAATTATGAAGTACTTCTGCGTACAATGCATTGTCTTTGTAAGTGCATCGAATTCAACTTGAACACATTAAATTGAACACAGTTAGTTGATTGTATCACACTCAACTAAGTCATTGAACCAAACACAGTTGAAGTACCTTCGTTCACAGTTGAAGTACTGTACCTTGTTTGCATTTTGTGCGCGATTGCGCAACCTTTAGCAACTCGCCTGGCGGGCTGGCCACCGGGGGTCGGGGTATAAAGGCACCCTTTTTCTCCCCCGACCAAACAAACATCCCTACATTCCTACATCCACACCTCACCTTCCCTCTCGCTTTCGCTCTCACGCTTCCTATCCACTTTCATTCCTCTCCCAAACCAACAACTTCCCTAAAAAAACAGAACCCAAAACCTACCCACCCTCCCACCCACTTACCCACCCACACATCAGAGATGTCTTAACTACGTCTCACCAACGACCAGAAGCTGAGGATCATCAAACATAAGGATGATCATCCGAGACTCACCCAGACAGAGCTTGGAAACTGGACGAAGGAGGCATTCGGCCTCCCCAAACCTATGACGCAGGCCTCAATCAGCAAGATCATCAGCAAGAAATAAGAGCTTGAAGCAATGAGTCCATCAGAGCTCTCTGCTAAGCGTCTCCGCTAAGTTCAACATCCTGCCTTGGAAGAAGCAGTGGCCCTCTGGATTTTGCAATGCCAGCATCGTGGAGTTGCCCTCACCGGAGACCTGATCCGTGCCAAAGCTGCAAGCTTTGCAACGTCCATGGATTTTTCGAATGGATCAATTAAGTTTGCCCATGGGTGGCTCTACAAATTCCAGCAGTGCCACAAGCTAAGGGCCGTCCGTATCCTTGGCGAGGGCGGTTCAGCCGATGTGGATGGACTTGAAGCAGCTCTACCAGAGTTGCAAGCAGCCGTCGCCAAGTTTGCTCCCCTTGATGTGTACAACATGGACGAAACTGGTAAGTTCTCCTGAAGTCTTTTATGCTCTGTGTCATAAATGCCAAGACGATTTCCAGGATTATTTTACAGCATGACACCGGATAAACCATTGCCCAGAAGGAAGTTGAAGGCTTAAAAAAAGACGAGGTGAGTTGCATTTGGCTTGTTGGAATCCGTGGGATCAATGGAATAATTGACATGTTTGTCAGACTCGCATCACAGCGGCTCTGACGGCAAATGCTGAAAAATCTTATAAGCTCCCTCCATTCTTCATCGGCCGTGCAAAGAAGCCTCGTTACTTCCAACGGAAGTCAGGGGAAGAGCTCGGGTTTCTCTATCACTACAACAAGAAAGCCTGGATGATTGGGGTCTTTTTTCAGGAATGGATTGGAAACCTGGATAGAGACATGAAGGTAATTGACATTTGCCCATTCTGAGATAACAGCTGCAAAACAAAGCACTTACCCAGATTCTAGCGCCAGGATAAAAAATCCTTCTGCTTATGGACAATGCACCTTCGCACGTAACTTTGGATATTGTGCTCACCAACGTCACCGTTCAGGCTTTGCCGCCCAATACCACATCCAAGGTGCAGCCAATGGATGCCGGTATCATCGCTGCATTCAAGCGCCACTACCAACGTCTACACCTACAGAACGCTTCGGATCGCGTGATGCGGGAGCGGCCGATCTCTACAAAGTTGATCAAGTCACAGCCATGCGTTGGTCACTTATGGCGTGGAGCGAGATTTCGAGCACCACCATTGCGAATTGCTTTAAGCACACTGGACTCATGAATGGGCCGACTTCACCAGCAGTTGATGGAGGCGCTTCAGCAGGGGATACTCAGCAGCCTGTGCAACAGGATGCAGATCTGGTTGACCAGGAGGAGCAGGAAGTGGAGAAGGAAGTGGAGAAGGATCTGGAGTCAGCTATGCAACGCCTGCCTTTGCGCAATCCGATGTCTATTGCGTCACTGCTCAATCCAGTTGATGAGGAGCCGACGGTGCATGCCGAGTTAAGCGACGCCGAGGTCATCAATCTCGTCCAGGATGCTGAGGAGGAGGAGGAAGGAGAAGCTGAGGAGGAGGTGACACATTCCATAGCTGAGAAGCTCGCTGCTCTTGTTTTGTCCATTTCCCTCCTTGATCTCTCCCAGAATCAAGACCGCGCTGCCCACCGCGCTCTTCGTCGCATTCAAGCCCAACTTCGTAGTGCTAATACAATCCAAACCACACTGGATTCATGGCTTAAATAGGCTCCAGGATGCTCCAAAAAATATTCATCTACTCTTGACAAAAAATTGCTCCCTCTGATACGTCATATTGAGCCTGGGCGGAAATTCCATATACCGTATTCCATAGTCGCCATAGAACGGCGTCGGTGGACTTAAAATCGTATAACTTAGCAGAGGTTATACCATAGGGGGAAATAACTTATGGGGGGAGGACTGTACTGAAGAAGCAGTACTCGCTACCAAAACGAGATAGTCGGTCAACCCCTTCTGTTGAACGGTAGCCCCTTTTTTGGATGGTGTGGTTAAGTCAGTGTTATAAAGGTTGGTATCAAGAGATTAAAGCATCGTAGTTGGCAAAGACGGATACAAGTCCATTTTTGCATTCGCATCTTCCTACTCTACCAGGTAATAAGCCCAGTGGGTCATGCCGGCCACACAATAAAGCCTATCGTGGAGCATAGAACAGTGACTGGTCGCGAAAGGGCCAGCACTTTACAAGGCGAACTTTTTAGAAGTCAAGGCAGAGGTTGTCATGTTGCCGAGTCGTGCAACACGACTGAGCTATGTATAGGCTAAAAAGCCCATGACGTCACGGTCTGACGTCTTTAAAGCATTCTAGAAGGATATGAAATGGTAGGTTAGAGGTTGCACAGGGTGGCAAACTAAAGATCTATGTTAATCAAGGTTTCCAATTTACTAAGTGAACGACAAGTCTTTAAATCTGATAGCACTTGTATGACCTCGCCATTCCCGCCGTCCTCGCCGTCTTTATTGCACCGCCGTCGTCACTCAAGAGCAGTGATCAGGAGAGATCATTTGTAAGTCCCAATCTTTTTTTAGGGCAGGGACTCCTTCTCATTGGCTGTAAATCTTACCGAGCCATTATTACTACTGCTTTTATCGAGATTGAAATCATAATTGGCTATAGATCGTCTCGTTTCAGTTATAAGTTGGTTCAATTGACGGAAGGTCAATTCTTCGCTTCATGACCCGTCACTTGTGGAAGTAGCCCACGAAACTGGACACCAACCACTCGCTGGCCCAGCTGTCCGTGAAGAAGCCAGACGCAGCCGATGAGTGCCGCGCAGAAGTTCTGGAATCGATCCGCCGCACCAGCCGCATTATTTCCCGCTTCGGGAAACACCTGAAGACGTCTCAACGCTCCGACTCGCGTGAAAACAATAAAGCTCGCTTACTCTCGCACCCAAGTGACTTGCTCAGCTTCGAGAGCACGGTGATACTGCGCATCTCACGCGAAATCGCTAAACACAGGGTCAAAACTATCCGAGTCCCTTGTGTTGGACCTCCAAGGTACAAAACCGTTCCCGTAAGCCAAATACCGACCTCCAAGTTGAATAAATTTTGAAACTTATGCCAAAAGTTGTTTTGAAAAGCACCCGAGAGCCAAAAAGGACCCCAGATCAACCACCTAGAGTCAACTAATCGTTAATCGCATTTAATAATAGCATTAGTTCAACACTTTCCACCCCGATGACTTCGGATCAGCATACACAATTGCTGCACTCTATGGTTGCAACTATGAAAAAACAAGCGCAATTGCTCGAGTAATGTCAAATTCGAAACAACTTTCGGAAATCAAGCTAGAGGGTGTGAACTTTTGAAGTATGGAATCAGGTTCAGATGAATTATTGTAACTCTACAATGAGCAAGCAGAACATTTTATTGCAAGAGGAGTGAATTGGAAGATTCTAGAGCTTTCGCAAAGAAAATTTGCGGTCTTAGGCGAAACACTGCGGCAAGGAGCCGCTCAATGGTATGTGATGCAAAAAAGTATGTCACAAATGTGGACGGATTCTTTAGCAAAGTCGAACTTGACTTTGTTCCGGCTGATTTGCAAAAGCGTCTGCGCGAGGATATGAACAACGGAAGAGAGCGCAATTTCGAAGATCTCCCTAATTACATGTGCAAGTTTCGCCGCGTAGTCGCTCAAGTTCAAGATGTGAGCAAGCTGGACCAGATTATGCACTTTCTCCGTGGACTTACGAGTCGCACGCGGAAAGCAGTTTAGTACCGTCGCTGTACGACAATCTCCGAATCTATTAAGGTTGCGTTGGACTTTGACCGTTTCCACCCGCAGAGACATTCTTTAGAAAGTTCGCTCGATAGACCGCGGTACAGGTCATACGAAACCAGTCGTCGATATCGATCAAACGATGGTCCGGAGCTAATGGACATCAGCTACGTTCAAATACCGTCTCGTGATGCATTTCTCCGCCGAAATTTGTGCGATAAGTGCGGAAGTCCTAAGCATTGCTCCGCCCAGTGTCGTCATCACCAGCCACGTAATGATCGAGGTAATAATCGTTCAGACCGGAAATCTTAAAAAATACGTAAGTTGTGAATGTGTCAAAAACGTGAACAGCCGTGAGGATGAACAGCAGATAGTTGTTTATGAACTTGTCACGATCAAAGCCGTGGAGGTCCAAGAGCAGACATAAGTCCAACATATTAGCTTTACATTGAGCAGATTTGGATCGGACATGCCCGTGCGGGTTCGACTTCTAGTGCGTGATGGCATCATCGAAATTAAGTCCGTCAAGATTTTGATCGACTCTGGTGCATCGACAAATATGATCAAAACTGGTCCGGCCTCCAATTTTTAATCGCACAAAAGGTACAAGCGCGTCGTTTTAACGGAACATGGACATCGATTCTGTCCACAAATAGAGTGATCGATATCGTTCGCGTCGACGGTATGAAGTTCCCAAGGATGCAGCTCACAGAATGGGACCTACCGGGTACACATGAATTAATGTTTTATCAACCATGGTTTACTAAGTACAACCCAAGGATCGATTGGCGATTGCAACATATTGAAGTTGAATCTCACACAAAGCTCGAAGACGTGAATGTTACTACCTTCCAAAAGAAACGGAACAGTGGAGCATATGAGGAGATTTATTAGCTGAAGGTTACCAATGTCGTACCGTCAGAAATATCGCAAGAGTTAAAACCGGTTCTGGACGAGTACAAGGACGTATTTCCCGAACAACTTCAGGATGAATGCCTCCAAAGCGATCAGTGAACTTTAGACTGCAAACAAATCCTAGTGCGGTGCCTAGCGCCCGTACTACCTTCCGTCTTTCAAAGTTTAAGCAAGACCCACTGCAGCAATTCGTTGAATAGAATATACGAATAGGATGGATGGAGGTATCCAACTCGCCATGGGTCTCTGATATTTTTAGTAACCCAAAGAAAAATCCTATGACCGGAAAGTTCCCATAACGCGCCGGATGGCTCTGAAGCGGAAATTTAAAGATCCTTATTCACTTAGTAATTGGCAACCGCTATGTGAATAGCATTTCAGTCGTGCTAAAAATCCCTTTGCCGTTAATCGAAGGACTTTCCAACCGCACGGTTGGATGCAAGTACTTCATGCTAATTGATCTTGCTGAAGGGCACCATCAAATGGTAGCTTCTTCTCTCAAGTCGACCTTATACGGCTATTCAAACCCCACAAAGAAACATCTCAATGTTGTGTAGCACCAATGAAGTTATCAGGAATGCCTGGGGGCTAGTCACGTCTTATGCTAACGTTGTTCGATACGCTAGACACTTTCGTTGTCGTGTATCTGGACGGCATATGCACCTTTTCCCGTACAATGGAGGTCCACGTCGGCCACATTCGTGCCGTATGTGAAGTGTTGTGCAAGGAGGAGCTTTACTCTCGACTCTCCAAATGTGAATTTGGTTGCAAAGAAATTATATTCTTAGGTCATAAGGTTTCCGCTGCTGGTCTACGCGTCGGCTTAAGGAAATCCGGTTCTATCGAAACGTTCCACACACCTTTCTGTCGCAAGGAGTTGCTGAGTTTTTAAGACTAGCTTGGTATTGCCGACGACTCATCTGCAATTTTGCACAACTATCGCATCCATTTTGAGGTTTAACTAAACAAATACTCCATGGAGCTGGAAGAAGATCAGCTACCAGCGTTTAACGCATCAAAGTTCGTGCTTTAGCAGTCCCCGACTCTAAAATTGCCTAACTTTACTCATTCTTTCATCGTAACAGTGGATGCCTCTGGGTTTTGCTCGGGTGGTGTTCTTTCGCAACGTATAAACGGCGACGACCACGCCACTGCGTTTATTTGAAACATCTGGACCCGCATGAATTCAATGACCAGCTCACGAACAAGAGCTATCAAGAATGTGCTCGAATAATGGCGTCCGTATCTCCACGGATGATACGTTTTAGTTTATACCGACAATATCGCGCGCAGGTGGATGCTCCACCGTACAAAGGTGACTCCAAAGATGGCTCGTACGTTATCATTCTTTTCCCAGTTTGACTTTGTCTTACATCATGTCAAGGGACGGTCCGATTTGGTGACTGACACATTATTTCGTCTTACCGTGTCTGGACAGACTTCCAGCGACTCCGAGGTGCCTACGGATCATGTTCCCGATCCGTCTCACGTCGTCCATGAGTGTGCAAATGCCTGTATTAATCACTTCACGCTTTTGAATCAGCACATGGTCTACGCTGCGTTCCTTCAGTACACTCCGCTGGATGTCTCCTAACTCTTACTCGACAATGTGCATTGTAGTGGGGGGTGTCGCCCGATAGGAGTCGCTCAAGACCGAATCCAAAACACTGAGTTTCATGTTTTGCGCGCCCATATCAACGAAGTGTGTAGAGCTATTCAACAGGGCTATAGCAAAAAAAATTAAACACATCTGGAAAACCAAGCAGCCGAAAAACAACTTCCTAATCGACAAACGACGCATAGATCTGAAGCACGATGATGCAATGCAGCAAAAATGCACTGCAGACATACCAGAAATAAAGACGAAAATCTATACATGTTTCATGATGCAGCCACAGTAGCACATACAGGGGTTCGCAGAACTTACATGAAGTTTAAGAAAAGGTACTACTGGCCGAAGATACTAGATGGTGCACAATTACGTCGAGACATGTGAAACATGCGCTCGATCAAAGTTAAACATCCAGCGAAAGAAGAGATTAATGATACTGATACCCATTCCGGAAAGACGCTGTGAAGTAGTGACAATGGACTTCATTACTGGACTACCCGTGTCGGAAGGGTACGATGCTATTTGAGTCATCACAGAAAAGCTGTCGATGAGACCAATCTATGCGCCGAAATATAAGACTGCAAATTTCAAAGACATATCCAAGTTATTTTCTATGCCGTAGTCCGACATTAGGGACTGCCGAAGGTTATAATCAGCGATTGGGATCTAAAGTTAAGGTCAAACTTTTGAAAATCTCTAATGACCATAATGGGTGTCAAGCTTAGCATGATTACCGCTCATTGAGCGCAGGCGAATAAACAAACACAATGCCAAAACTTAGTGTTAGATGACGCTTTACGCTGCCTCGGATCTTAAATTGACTAAAACTGGGTCAAGTTACTTGGTACAGTGTAATACGCGCACGTAACTTCAGTAAACACGTCTACTAAGCTCACCCCGATTGAGATTATTTACGAAAGAAAAGTGTAGAATCTGATTACTGACGAATACAAAGACTACGATGGTATGGATCCGCAACACATCTCAGAGTTCGCCTCAAAGTTCGCCAAAGATCGCCAAGACCCAGTACCTAAGGCACGCGAAAATCTGGAACAAGCCTAGGAGAGGCAGAAGAAGTACTACGACTCGAAAAGAACAAGCTTCACCTTTAGTGTCGATGACTTAGTTCTGCTCGAAACCAAGAACATTCCACTCAAAACAGTCAATGCTCACATGAAGTTAAAGAAATCTAAGCCAACAGCGAAGAAAGTTGGATTGTTCAAAATAATAAACTCGATGATCAGCCCGAAAACAGCTAAACTAAAGCTACCGTAACACATGAAGAGACTGCATCCATGGTTTAACGTCGAATTACTCTATTTATATTCCGAATGCGTCCGAGCTCACAGGTCGACCGATTCCAAAGGCATCATCAATAAGCCTTGAGGCAGATACTGGAAAGGAACTACACCTTGTGAAAAATTTGCTTCGTTGTCAGCGCAGCCGCCAAGTGACATGGCTAGTAAAATAGCACGGCCTCCCAGAGTGTGATTGTACTTGGGAGCGCGAGGGAGCTATCCGCCATAATTTGCATTGGCAGCGACTAGAATAAGACTTTCGAAACCGCCAACGCGAGTCAAGTCCGGGGAAATGTCGTGTCATCGAGTCGTGCACCACGATGTGCCATACATTGGCTAAAAGACCATGACTATGCAGGATGACGTCATGGTATGGTATCACAGGCTGACGTCACGGTATGAAATTACAAGTATGACGTCATGGTATGACATCACAAGTATGAAGTCACCGTATGATGTCATTAGAAAAATTCTAGAATGACATATAATGATAAGCTTAAAGGTAGCACAGGGTAGCGAACTTAGGGGATCTATGTTAAATTAATTTCAATTTAATAAGTGAATGACTAGTCTTCACAGAGGTGATGCCACGGAAACAGAGGAAAAAATGTTGGACCTTCCACCGGGAATCCCTGAGTGGATGGCTTAGCTTGAGTCGTCACAAGGGGCCAAGGACCGGCCGATGGACAAGGAGTCCAGTGTATTCGGGTCCGCAATAGACCTAGCGTAACGGGGTGAATCGTTACATAACAATTTATAAGAAATTGTTAATAGAATGTAACTATAAGAGTTACATTCTCAGAATATTGTCATAAGGACAAATATTCTGTAGCACTCACGAGTAATTCCTAATTGGTTGATATAGGCCATTTTATCAACCAACAAAAACGCGCCACGAAAGACGCACGCAATGAGTGGTGAGCAGATAGCTGATATGCACATTTTATTTAGACATAGTTAGATGAAGATAAATAGTGATTTATTGCAGACATTAACTATTATAAATACAGTTCTACTTTTTACTTTAACCAAGTACTCGCTTCTTCTTACCGTCTTCCTCTGCACGTACGAGTGTACGTGAAGTTACGAGGCACCGCCTTATTCTGTCGTCAGAAAAAGTAACTTACACTGTCACCAGTACAAGCTTCAGGGTGCCCCGTTACACCTAGGATTACCCACAAATCGGCGAGCTCTCGACGTGACACCGTCGAGGGCTGAGTACCCACATAAGTTGCCATGGACATCCTTAGGGTAAATCGACCGGGGTGTGCTAGGGTAGCCGAGAATGCTGAGAAGGCCCAAGCGCCGCAGCTGGTGTTGTCGCTGCTGGTGTTGCCGCAGCACTATGTGCCATCTTCAGTGTACCATCAGGAACCGGTACCTCAACAGGCCGAGCCTTATGCGAGGGTGCTGTACACAAGACAACGTAAGCTGAACATTAATCCTTTTGATGAAAGAGAGCTTTTCCAGGGTCTAAGAAATGGCTTTCTTACCTGGGAAAAACATATCGTGCGGGAAGTCTCTTTTAATGAAAAAGCAAGCGGGTTTCATTGGGTCGAGGTGTCATTGTAGATGTCCTTTGACACAATCTCATCTGAATGATAGAGCGGTACTACAACCGCCAATACAAAGGGTGGTAGCAAGAAGATTCAACGTTGGACCATGCCATGCCTAGTCTGCTCCATACGTTTGCAATCAAGAGTGCACCAGCACAGAGTATAAAGCTCATCACTGTCGCCAAGATCCGCAAGCGCAGCTGGGTAGAAATGCATTTCAATCTAGTTGCAGTAAGCGAGGCATGTGGTGGAGCAGATAACTTGGTCCAGGAAAAGATTGTCCATTACATTAACCCAGAAATGAGAGTTTAAAGGCTGACACCGTTGTATCATCAAGAATTGACTACTTGAGCCAAGCGGAGGAGTTGGCGCACTTCATGCAGCTGACGAGATCGAGCTGCACAGAAAGCACATAAAAAGACGTCGTCAAGAACGCCCGAAAAGCGCGTGGGAAGGCGCAGAATGTGCGCAGAGACAGGAGGAAGTGACATAAGGCTACAAGAGAAACAAACTACGACGCGGATTTTGTGCTTGCAGTGGACGACTTAGGCACTGATGACGGATATTAAATACTCGACAGCGACTTAAATTGCCACTTAGTAAACGATGTGAACAGTCTCGATAGCCCAGAAGACTGTACAAGCTCGTGTATTGAAGCTGATGGTGGGCCCCTGCGCATTGCGAAGCATGACAGTGTTCAAATCACAACCTCAGTGATGGGCAAAATCACCAAAGTGCGGCTCCTGGACGTCCAACACGCCGAGAAACTGGAAGAAACATCTTTCCCGACGGCATTTTAGAGGTTGAATGGTTTACAATAGACTGCATAGATGATCACAGAGTTATTACCAACATCTACAGCTGATTGTTTATTTGTGACATGAAGAAGAATAAAAACGTGTTGGTAGCGGGATGTTTAAACGACCTTCGGAAGCGCCCATGACGGCTCTAGCACGGAACGAAGACGAATTGATTCAAGATGTGCAACACGGCACGCTTATGAACTTTCACAGAAGTCTGGCTAACCCGGACAACTTTGAGATCCTTATCATGGCAAAAAAAATACTGCCTCCGACTTACAGCTGACTGATCAAACGTCTGATAACTGTCTAGCTTGCGCTTAAGGAAATTAGAAAAGAACCCGCAGTCCTAAAAGACGCTGGCAAGAACGCGCCAATCAAAAATTGGAGAAGTCATCAGCTCCAATGTGAAGGGTCCCAGGACTCCTTGTGACAGACTGAAAATCGGTATATGTCCAATCTGTGGACCATCGCAAAAACTCCTCCTGCCGATTTTTCCCGGCGAAGAGAAAGACCTAGCAGCATAACATTTGTGACACTTCACGATTTTTGCTGGAAATTTAATTTACCGCATTTATGTGCTACAAACGGACGGCAGAGGATAATATCGCACCCTGGAACTCTTTTGCAAGGACAAAGAAACTGTGAGGCAAATTAGCGAGCCAAGAAAATAATTTAGTAGTAAAAAGGCCGATCGGATGCATTGCTTTATTAATATTATGGTAAGGAGCGTGGTATTTGCGTGCGGGCTGACTCTTAACTTCTAGATAGATGCGGCCTAGTAAGCGGAATGAACAAAAAATCGAATACCTAGCAAAGTGCACCCCTGTCGGCTATCACCTCTACAGTTGCTGACAAAAAAGGTACCGGTTTTATATGACTATTTAGCTTATGGGTCTCCGTGCACTGTACATCGAGACGTTAGGAACAAGTCGATTAGAGCTCGCATTTATCAAGGCTTGATCATCGGCAAGCTAGATGAAGTGAAGGGGTACCGCGTGTACATCCCAGAGGAAAAGATAGTGGTCGTAACTCGACACGTCAAGAACGTTGAAACCTTATCGAAAGATCAAAACGACTAACTACGGCGAGTTCACCTAAATGAAGTTGATGAAACTGTAAGCAGCAGTCAAGATCAGGAGGGAAAGACGCAAGCTCCTGTCCAGGCTAAGATGCGTGAAAATCTCTCGAGAAGTAATGGCTGAAAGCAGTGGGCTCATGTTACCACGGCAGCTACAAAAACACGTGATTGAAATAAGAACAGAAAATGAAGGAGCTTTTGCATGCGGTGAACAGTATTAGTGAAAGCGACACGAAATTCTAGAAACAGGCCATAAAGATTGGACTGGAAGACCAATGTGTGGCAGCGATAGATGAGGATGTGCAAGCTTTGAATGACAACAGAGTGTGGAATGTTGAAGCTTACCGGAAGGAAGTCATGTCCTACACATTAAAAATGTATCTAGAACCAAGATGGACGCCCAAGGAAGTGGTCCAGGTTGACACGTCTGGCTTCTTCTCCAAGCCTCGCCTCGCGAGTCTGCTGCTCCTCTTTCACGCGCCGCGCTTGCTCCGCTAGCGCCATTTCAAGTACGCGATGCGCTTCTCCTGCCACTCTCACTTGCTCGGCAAGCTCGATCTCTCGCTTGCGTTGCCGGTTGTTCTTCTAGTGTTAGTCATCTTGCTTGTGCCGAAAGAGACTCTGTTCTCTCTCTTGAGCTGCGCGGGTCTGCTAATTGTGTTGTAGTGCAAGCGCTTCTCGCTCCGATTGCAGACGTGCTCGAAATTGCGCGACTCTGCGCCCTATAGCTGCGCCGCCAGCTCTTCTCTTTGTTGCCTCTGGAGCTCTGCTTCGCTCAGCAGGTGTCGTTCGACCTGCTGTAGTTGTCCGTGCGCAGCTTGGTTAGCAGCTCGCTGCTCCTCTTGTTAAGTCTCTTGTGCTTCTGCCACTGCTCGCAGCTGCACGCCTTGGGCTTCTGCGGCGACTCGCAGGCCTTCGAGCGCGGCCGCAAGTTGTTGGAAGTGTTGCTGCTGCTCTTGTCGCAGCGCAATTTTTTTCGTCCTGACGCTCGCGTTGCGTACTCTGGACTCAGTCCAAAAGCCGTCGTGGAGGTCGTCAACATCCGTGGGTCTCACATGCGTCATTCGCATGGACAGGTATCTGAACGTTTTTGCTGCTCTCGTCGTTGGCACCAGATCTCTTGTCTCGGTCCTGCCTGGCCCAATGTTATTCCAGTCGGTGCCGGCATCTTCAGTCGTTCTCTCTTAAGTTCCTTTAGTCGCGCTACCATCGCAGCTTGTTGTTCCATGACAAGCGCGAGCTCGGGTCGCATGTCCTAACCGCTGTTGTCGCTTGATTTAGCCAGAGGTGTCTGCGCGACCTCTTGTGTGTTGCGACGCCTCGCCATCGATGCCGCCGCTGCGCGTTGGACAGCGCTCGCGTACTCGACGCCCCTAATTGGGTTCACAACCTTTTAGCATTGCATCAGCGTGCAAAGGGAGAAACGAGGGCGCGGTCGATGTGGTTTTCCAGACCGTATTGTGTGGTTTAGATTCTCACAAAATCTACTCTTGATCTCACTACACACTGCGTACAGATGCCCTTCACTATCTGAGGATTTCTGCAAGCTGCGTGTTGTCTCCACTGTCTCGCTCCCGCACATCTTCTCCACTTTGCTCTACCGCACAGATTTTTTCTCCACCCTTACCGTCAGGTGCCGTGCCTCGTCTTCCAACAGCATACACCTTCAGATGACGATCCAATCAGCGTCGCGTTGTAGTACGTGCACATGATATCTAGAAGCTTGGAGATCAGGATAGAAAATGGGTCAGGTTAGATAGAGAGCCAATTATAGCAGAGCAGCGACGTGGTAGTTGCACATCCGACCTTAGCCACTGGAAGCGAAATGTAACGTCGAGGTTCGATGCATCCAGGCACGTACTATCATTTAATGCCAGGATAACGCTTATTTGTAGGCAAAGGACGCTGGCAAAAATCTAGAAGCTGAGAGCGCACCACAGACGAGCAAAGGTTACCAATTTAAAAGTTATTCACTCCGTCAAGTTTTGTACAGTTTGTCTCCGCCTTGGGTGTCTGAAGCTAGTACCAATAGCTATTATCTTTAACGATCAGGCGGAAGAACAAGTAACAGTAAACTGTCAAAACACATGCACCATTGTCATTTTTCTAGCTGAACATTTTCATTGCGGTTTTGTAAATAACGCTTGAATCGCATCCGGATTCCACAGCATGTAGCCAATACTTAAGTGGATATCTTTGACCTTGAGATCATACTCATTAATCACCAAAATGGGGTCCATCTAGGCCACTATGTGATAAGAATATGGGACAGCATTTAGCTCCTTTTTTAAAACCTATAATTCCTCGTACACGATGACTCCGAAGAGCTCCTATCGACGGAGTCAGTCGGTACGTCCACGTCGACTCGGTATGCTTTACACCTGCGAGTTAAAGGATTTATGCATAGCTAACAGGGAATAAACACGTGAATTATCCACCATTTACAAAGTGACAAAAATAAAATGTTAGGAAACAACTTTTCGATCACGAACCATTCTTTATATCGGCTAACTCGTTATTGTGCTCAAGCTGCAGACGGGATCTGGTTTCTCAGACCCGAATATTGGATGGAATGTCTTGACAGTTCAGTTTTTTTAATCTTTTGGCCTGAACCCTCCTCACGACCGTACGTGATGCAAATTTTACACAATATGGATGTGATGATTTGTGACTCCGGGTCGAGTAAATTAACTTGCAGTCCATACTCAACGGTGTGCATCGTTTGGAATGGTGTCGAGCGTAAAGTAAAGGTCCCGCGATTCTTTGCCTCCGTATTCAAACACTACTAAACTACAGAAATGTGTTCAATTCGCCCTATTTATCATCGGTAAGATTGAAGATGCATAAGCTGACAGAGCGGGGTGCACTTTGTGCTACAAAATCCGGAGGTAAGGAAGTGAAATTTTGAAGTTTTAAAAGCAGGTGGGGAGAGGTGAGGATGGGTGAAGGGGTTTCTGGACCTATATAAAATATTTAGGGGCGTATGGGCGAATTGCAGTAAGTACTGGATACTCGCACCCGCACAATTTGTCAAAATGACAGGTATTCTACGGATAGAAGCCACTAAACCTCTTAGCCGCAACTTCCTTCCTACTTCTTTTGTTTGCTTTTGGCCTGGAGACACGAAAAAATGATTAATTGAATATGCATGCCACAAAAATTAATCTTCTCAAATGCGCTTTTTGCTTGGTATCAGATTAGGCAAATTGGGTATTATTTCACAAAATAACTGATCTACAGAGGATTGCCCATTATCAACCGATGCGTTTAACTTTCCCTGATTTTCATTAATTCAATTTTTTTTAGTTCTGAAAAAAATGCATCTCTGGCAAATCTCTTCTTTAAGGAACTTAGCCCATGATTTCAATAAGTTTGGTGCTGTTAAGTGTTCTATGTATCGCGCAAGCAAGCTCACCGGTCCTATTTTGTTTACAAATTACAGGCTTATCTATGTTAGGAAAGAAAGATGCCAATACAAAAGTAGAAACTTTGATGTCTTAGCCAACTTGCTACGATACTTCCATGTCTTCAATACTGATTATTATCGCCATGAATTTATTACACCATCCGGGGATAGAAACATCTTTCAGCAGAAGAGGCCGGCCTACTGCCACGTTTTTGTAGCGACTACTGTTTCTTCAACACTCCTCTTCGGACGATGCGCTTCGACTATTCCTCCTGTATCAATCAACTAAGGTCATTTTGCCACATATTTCCGTCAATCTAGGCGCCAGGAGAATCTTCGTCAACAGGTCCCCTCTCATTAATTACGACCATAAAGGATAGGTAACCCTTTTCTTGGTAAAATCACAGTTGATATTCATCCGCTTGTCCAAGCGCTTCGCACTAGACATCCTTACTTCAGACTAAAACATATGGTTTGCTGCTCGATTATTTCTTCGCATACTCATTGGCTCCGTCACAAGAAGTCTAATCTTCAACAGCTACTATTGCAATCCCAGCATTTCTCGCCCGATGTGTGACAGTGAGGTGAATTCGGCCGCCATAATAGACAGCGATACTCCGGTCTGAGTTTTGCAGATCCAATGCACGGTCACTTCACTTACAGTAAAAACATCACCGGTAGTCGACTTGCTGTCGGCCTTGTCTGATGCAAATTCTGCATCGCTCCAGCTTATCACCGTATCTCCAGCATCCAGTCGCTGACACTGGTCTAGTGCGTGCGCCTCGTCGCTCTGTCAATTTCAAAGATAGTGTTAGACATTAAATACCGAGAGACCCACTAAAAGGATAAAGACTAATGACAGAAAGTCTCGGATATTTCTCTCCCTTCTTGCCTCGTTTCGCTGACGGTGACACTGGTGAGACATCGTCGTTGGCGTCTTCACCTATGAGCGATCTTATGCCACTTGCTTCAGCCAGAGACCATAGTTACTTAGCATCTCGTCGATTGCTGCAATCTGATAAATGATGTAAGTCTTTAACTCCTTCAAGACCACCCTCGTGCCTGATAGCTTGTTAACTTGACCCAAATCTTTTATAGAAGAACGTATATGGTTGCAACAAATTATGCTGAATTTACCTGACTTGCGCTGTTACCAACAGAGAATCCACATATACCCCGAGAATTGTCAGATGGACCTTGTCGTGCTTGAAATACAGAGACGCAACTGACACGCATTGCACGGACCCGGCCTCTTCCAGTATCGCGTCCAGTAATTTTTGAAAAAATTAACCAGCTTGCTCAAGGCTGGAAATGAATTTTAAGCCTAAGTGCCAGTTCGTCGCTGCCTTGAACTCCAAGTTGCTTCAAGGATGCACCTACTAACATCAAACAATCCTCTTAGTTTGCTTTCACGTAGGCATTAGGTATGTCACGATGTCTCGCTGGTACCCCGCCCCCCCAACGTAGGGAAAGTACCAGTATGATCTTCACCGTACTTAACTTCAGCTCTGCGGCAAACGTCAAGCCATGAGCTACAACGGAGACCTGCTCGTTTCTGCAGGCAACTAGCCTCGCATTAAAACGCTCTATCTTTTTGCGGGTCGCGCGTGGCAGCATGCGCAGCACAACGCTGCAGACGTCGAGCTTCGCGTGCGTGAGGTGGAAGAACGAGGTTGTGCGATATCGACGCACTAAGCCGCAGCACGCGAGACTGCAGCACGCGAAGTGGTTGAACGAGAAGCAGTGGCACGCGATGAGATGAACCGCGCAGCCGCTCGAAAGACTCTGCAGAAGCCAAACGTATTCGCGCCGACTGGAGGAGCGCTCGTCAGCGGATTGACTCGTGTACCATTGGCGAAGGATGCGAAGCTCGACGCTCGAGTGTTCACCAACAAGGAGCTCCTTAAGAGCTTGGGCGACAGGTTCAAGCACTGGTACCGCGCGTTCCGGGAAGAGCTCGAAATGGCTTAAAAGGCGTGCGGCTACGCGTGGCCGGAGAGGTGTAAAATCATCAGGCTTGGCGAGTGACTCCGAGGAGAAGCTGAAGGGTTCTTCCATGGACTCAGGGACGAGTGGTGAGACACGTACAGAATGCTTTCCTACGCGATGGAGGAGATGTAATTGGCCTTCTCGCGCAGCTTCACTAGCGCACAAGTGTCCGAGCTCTTTAACAGGCGCAAAAGCAGCAGCGACACCTGGCTTACACACTACCTCTTCCTCATGGCGGTGAGAAACGCCACGGGCGTGTCGGCGTCATTGGTACTGGAAATCCTCGTTATTCATGCCAGCCCAGAGATGAGACCTGTCCTCGCAAGCCAGTACGACCGAAAGCGCACCGACTTTGTGATTCACGCGCTTAAAATCAGACAGTGGGCGCAAACTAATGAGTAAAATGAAAAAAGGGCTCCTCGGCCAGTTAGAGCGGCAGTAGCAGTAGCAGTAGCAGCAGCGACCGCCACCGCACGCACGGACACCAGGGTGTGCAAAATCTGCAGCACAGTCGGACACATCGCGCGCACGTGTCCCAGTCGTCCAAAGAAAGAAGATGACGAAGAGACGTCTCGATGGGCGCTTGCTGGACTCGTAGCAGGTTGTGTAACGGAGGAGGACTGGATTGTAGACGAGGGTGCCCGCACCCACATCGTCAAACACAGCTGCATGATGAATGAATACGAGAGGTGCAACGACCCCAATGGCGTGACGCTCCATAAGAAAAATACGCTGCGGGGGACGCGGCGCGGCAAAGCGCGACTGCGCGTAAAGATTGTCGGCGAGACGTACTGGATCGATCTGCGCAACGTCATCTACGCGCCGAAGCTGGCCCATAATCTCATCTCCCTCGGCACACCCATGCTACACGGCTGATGCCTCGCCGACAAGAACAACAGGCACGCAGTGGTGATCGACGACGACGTCGTGATGTACTTCCAGATTAAACAGAGTGTCCTTGTCGTCGACCGTAGGCACGTGAAGCAACGAGCAAGCAGGTTAAAAAACGTGATCATGCTCGCGATCAGCGAGTCGCAGCCCCGAGAGGTAACAATGCAAACAGGGAGCTTGATGAGCCTCCACAGGCGCTTTGGTCACCTGAATTACGAAGACGTTAAGCGACTCGTCGCGAATTCGGCGAACGGACTAGAGCTCACAGACAAATTGAGAGGGAGTTGCTTGACATGCTTCGAGGGCAAACAGTCCAAGGCGGCACAGCCCAAGAATGATAGCGGTCTTAGCGCGTCGATCGACGTGGTCGGTGGGGTCATTTGCAGTGACCTTAATGCCCCATCGCGCCCATGGACAAGCGGAAAAACCAATACTTGATTTATTTTATCGACCACAAATCCAACTACGTGCGTGTATTCGTCGCAAAATCCAAGGACGAAGTCGCACGAAACTTCCAGCACTTTATGGTCTTTTTTGAAAGGCATTTTAACGTGCGAGTTCACATGGTGCGGACGGATGGAGGAGGCGAGTACCGCAACCTCGACCTCTTTGTTAGCAGACGGGCATCGGCAGGCAAACCACTAAGCGTAACACGTCGGCATTGAACAAAAGAGCGAGAGAATGCACCGGACCGTCATGAATACGGTTCGGTGCATGCTCTTCGGTTGTGGCCCTTCGCTTAGCTACTGGAGATACGCCGCGGAATACGCGGCGTACGTGTTGAACTGGATGCCGACTCGCGCAAATTCAGGCCACAAATCGCCTCTGGAGCTGCTCACGAAGAAGCCAGTGAGTGTCGTGGACGTGGTGGTGTTTGTCTCGCCTTGCAAAGTGTACCAGAACCCACTAAACGCATCTTTGAGAAAGCGTGGAGCGCCAGGGATCATTGTCGGAAAAAAAACGAATTAGCCAAGGGGTACAAGGTACTGATTCCCGAAAAGCAGGTCGTGGTGACTACCCGACCCGTGTGTCAAATCGAAACTCTGTCAGCTGACGCCAACAAGCAGCTGAGGCAGGTGATCGAGTCAGAAGCTGACGACGAGCTCGAGCAACTAGCAGATGAACGAGAAGAAAGTGAATTAAGGGAGGAATCGAACGGTGAGCGCTCAGGCGAACGAGCTGCCGCACAAACCGCGTCAAACCCGACAACGACGACTCCGACGCAGAAACAAACGCGCGCGGAACGCGACAAGGATCCAAAGTCGAAGTCTAAAGCGAACAGACAAGAAAAGGCATCGGCCCCCACATACGCAGAGGAAAATGTATCAGATGCAGATGATGACGATAGAAAAAGGCTTTTTCGCAGGTGTGGACGTGTGAGAACGAAGTCGGCAAAGCAGAAATCAGCCGACGATGCAAAAGGTTCAGCGCGACGTGGACCGCACGAGCCAGTTGCCGCAGAGGCGCTTTGTTCAATCGGTTTTATTGTCCGCATTAGGGGTGGGGGAGGTATAGTACACAAACTTGCCCGACCCGAAGACGTACAAGGCGTCGCGCGCACTTCCAGACGCGCACCTCTGGGCCCAGGCGATGGACGACGAGGTCGCCCCGCTGGAAACAAATAACACATGGTAGATGATCAAACCCGAGAAGCACATGAACGGCTCCGTAACAAGTGGGATCTCAAAAAGAAGAAGAACGTCAGCGGGTCCATCGAACGCTACAAGGCAAGACTTGTATCAGGAGGCAACAGTCAAGTGCTTGGACGAGACTACAACCTAACATTTGCAGCTGTTTTGGACACGACTAGCGGCAAGATCATTCTCGCGGTTGCCCGGCTCTGGAACGTGCGCGCGCGACACTTTGACGTCCCGAGCGCCCACCTGAAGGACTACAAGGAGGAGGAGTTCGAGATTTACATGCGCGTTCCAAAAGGAATGACGGTCAGTGACGATGAGCTGCGAACGTTTAACGTGGCGAGCGCCGGCGAGACGTGCCTGCAGCTCATAAAAAGCCTTTACGGGCTCAAGCAGGCCGGCCGACTGTGGAACCAGTTACTCGACCAAACGCTGAATGACGCCGGTTTGTCACAGTCAGCCATGGACGCATGTGTATACGTGAAGACAACAGCCGAAGGAACGACAGTAGTGGGCGTGTATGTCGACGACCTGCTTGCAACGGCGACGAGCGACGAGCTGCTTGACGCCTTTGGCGCGGCGATGCAAATCCTGGAGCTCAAGTGCCTCGTGAGCGTCAAAAACTTTCTGGGCATGCGCATCGGGTACGACGACTTGCACGGGTACACCGTCGACCAAGAGTAAATGATCACCGAACTGCTTCACGAGAACCGTCTGGAGAAGGCGAACGCAGTGCGCTCACCACTAAGTGACGAAGCGTCGATCGAGTCAGAGAGCACCGACGCGCTGCCGCTTCCCGCGCGGGGAGCCGGCACGGCAGAACGACTGACGATCACGAGTTTCCAGAGCCTTGTCGGGAGCCTGCTGTGGGTCGCACGATGCGGTCGACCCGACATCACGTGCGCGGTTAACCGCGCGAAACGCCGCAGCCACGCGTCCATCTACCACGACATGAATCTCGCGCGTTGAGTGCTAAGGTACCTCGCTGGCACGGCTGCACTGAAGCTGCACATGGGCGGCGCGTCGATTGCCAATGAAGTAAAAATCACTAGCTACACCGACGCGGATTACGCGGCCGACAAGACCACGCGAAATTCGATCAGCGGTGCGGGTGCTGCTCGTCGACGGGATGCCCGTCGGATGGCAAGTTGAGAATCAGTACTCAGTGGCGCTATCAACTGCGGAATCCAAGTTCGTGGCAGCAGATTTTGGTGCGAAGGAGCTCCTGGGCGTAAAGAATTGTTTCCGTGAGATGAACGTGAGTGTGAAGTTGCCGATACAGATGATGGTGGACAACCAAGCTGCTATCAAGCAGATCTACAACGAAGCCACGTCAAGCGCACAGAAGCACGTCGACGTGAAAATGAAGTTCATACGCGACACGAGCTCCAAGAGTATCGTAAAGCCCGGATACATCGCGACCATCGAGATGATCGCGGATCTATTGACGAAAAGTGTCCCGGCGCCAAGAGGGGCCGACCTACATGAGATGATGGGATTGCGGTAAATGCGGAGCCGTAGGATGAGTGTTGGAAGACGAGGCACGGCACCTGACGGGAAGGGTGGAGAAGCTGTGCGGGAATGAGACAGCGGAGACAGCATGCAGCTTGCAGAACTTCTGAGATAGTGAAGGGTATCTGTACGAAGTGTGTAGTGAGATCAAGAGTAAACTTTGTGAGAATCTAAACCACACAATACAGTCTGGAAAACCACATCGACCGCGCCCTCGTTTCTCCCTTTGCACGCGGATGCAAAGCCAAAATATGCAACATGAATGGTGCTGTCCTAGAGGTAGTGACTAGGCTGCAGCGTCTACGGTACCTGCCTCTTTCTGTGTCCGGTGCATGTTGAACCAGCTGTATATCAAGCTAAAGGAGGCATGACCCGCTCTAGTTGAAGGTATTTTGATGAAGAAACTTTGCGCAATTATTGTTTAGCAACGTCTCCAGCAACGGCTTGTAAAAGCTACGTAATCGACGTGCCCCAAGATGATCTTCACGCGCTGGCATTTATATTACAGAATTACCCCATGGCTGAATGAGCATCACGTTGAGGTGCTGGTGCATTTCAGCAGTATGTCGCACACTACTTCACCAGATTCATTTCCTGGTGGCTGCTCAACGCCATCACATCATCACTAACTAATCCTATTAACACTGTGGCTCAATGTCTGCAAGGGCGCCGCATCACACCGCGCTAGCAATCAACCGAGCTGGAGCAGCTAAGCGTCAGGCCAATGGCGGCAACAGGCGCATTGGACCCACTGCTAAAGAAGCTGTTACTACTAATGACTCGAATTGGCATGTTGTGCGCAACGACTGGTGTGCTGAGATAGTCTTGATCCGCAATAATTTCGAGGACATGTGCATCTTTGTTATACAACTTCTTTGCGATTAAAGGACGAAGTTATTACCAGATCGTCAAGAACGTTTCCTTCCTCGTTTTCGATATTTTAGTGGGAATCATTGATATCATTGCCGTGCAAGATAAAGGGATGTCAAAGCTGTAAGTAAATCGCCTGTTACTAAATATTAAATCATTTAATCGTAATGTTGTAACGGAAATTAGCATAGTAACTTCAAAATTTCCACCTTTTTTAAATAAAAAATCTTAATACACAAAAGCTAAATAGGGAACGGAATTCGATACCCCGGTAATTAATGCCGTAAACGATGAGTGCAAATAATTAAATACTTGTTAAATATAACAGTAACGCGTTGAGAACTCCACTAGAAAAGTATAGTCGCATTATAAAAAATTAAACTAATGGAGAAAGTAAATTTTGACCCTATGTAATATTTTTCTACAAATTTATTGTCTGACGACTGAGATCACTCAGCTTTACCTTCAGCTACTTTTGTAAAAATTTTTACAAATAAGATCTATTCTGCATTTCACATTTTTAGTTTTGACTAGCTCAACAGAATAATTATCACTATCCGAAGTTGAGATTTATCAATTATTTATAAAATTGTAAATGTCGGAGCGACTACGAAAACATTTTTATTTGTAATATTGATGTTAGATAATAAGGCTTTATTAGGCTTAAAAATATGTTTTTGGTTACATACCCTATTTTACGAGATCATTTTTTACTATATAATTTGTAAATTTTTTAATTACATCACGCCCCTGAGCTGCTACCAGCCTCGCGAGCTGGTAGCAGCTCAGGGGCGTGATGTAAATAACCGTCTCGTCTTGTTCCTAGGTTGGCCGTTTCACATTTTGTCTGATCTCAGAAGCATAATAACCAGAACACTGTACAATACGGAGCCTTAGGTGCTGTGATAAATGTTGTTCAAGATTGTCTGCTAGATATGCATGCCTGCATCTCCCTCGTCTTATTCGATATCATCTGGGGATTTCCCTGCCTTTGCGGCAGATTTACAAATTTAGACGATCTCTACGGTGGACCGGCCACGAATTTTCCTAACACAGCGTCAGGAGAGTCTGACTTTTCCTTGCTTAAAATCCACAAGACTGTGTTCACTGGGTCGCTAACTGAGTTCTAACTGGATAGCTGCTTGCAACGAAATCGAGCTACAACGCTATCGAACTGCTGATATGTTCAAGTTGATGCAGTGAACGGAGAACACTAATATCCTTGGTCACTTATGCTCAAGTGAACTATGCACATAAAGGTAAAGAGAACTTGATAGTATTGAGTGTCCTATGTGCCTAATGTGCCTAAGACTAGACAAGACCGGTACCGAATATGATTTTATTAAGCAAAGGTCTAATTTACCCAATCTAAAGAGGGTTGATAATGGATTATCTTCCCGGGAAAAGGTTTGATTGACTAAAATGTAACACGTCAATCTCTAATTTGTATTTGTATTTTGTGAATGGCCTTGACCAGGGACACTCCCCAATTGCTACGTTGTGTACGATTTACCCCAGTCTTCTGAAGCCGATCGCACAAGGCTGAGGTTTAAATATCAAGGGCTCCAAGAACAATATTACATCCGCTGCAGGCACTAAAAACTGATATTGACCTAAAAGTTAAAATTCAGAAGGAGGAGCAAGCGCAGTTGGAGTTATGAGAAACAGTGCAGACGGAATGCTGAAGATGGGGGTTCCTTGTGTCGGCCCTTCGTGTGGTTATTGAAGCGCGATGCGAACGAGGAAGGAGCGCATTGAGCTAAACATGGTACTAATTATATTGTAGGACATTCTTATTTTGTATTATCTATGGGTGCCATTTTAGCAAATTTTCAGGATACTACTATTGACTTAAAAGGCTGGCCTGTATTGACCAGAACTCCGATCGGGATCTTGCCGTCCAACCACTTCTTCGTTAGATGCTAAACGAAGTTTCGCAGCTTTTCATCGGAATTGTAACGCCATGTGTCATATCCGCCTGATTCTAAATGCTTTGTGGAGGCACAGTTGCATCGAGAAGCCTCTTAACAACTGCATCCTGCTCGTGAAAGATTTTGGTGGATTTATTGATCGGCTAGAAGCGACGAAGGATTGCTGTTGTAGTAGTCTGTGATGATGATAAAGGTCCAAGATTTGTCCGCTTCAGCGTTACCGCACCTTTTAAACGGGCACTCCATAAACCTACATGCACCATCGCCGAGGTCATCACTGTTGTTGTAGGTTCCGCCGCGATCGCACTTGTAGTAGACCTGTTGCGGACCCCGTTCAGTTTTATTAATCTCTCGATGGCTGTGGCATACTCTTGGACTGCCGCAAAACCATTTAAGGCAGACGAATCTTGTACCTGGAAGGAGATCCGGTGCCAACGAGAGCGGCAGGCGGGAATAGGGGCTTTATCAGAGACGTCTGCCCCTCTTTCGGTCCGGCGTTCAAAATTTTGGGAGTCCGGAGACAGTGCGTGTTTGTTTCTGGTGTTTTTTGCTCAATTCATTTTTATGAGGGGACTCAAACATAATTGCTCGGACGAGACGGGCCTTTGAAAGGTTCTTTTTTAGGAAGGAGAATTATCTTCTTTAAGCTTAACAACCCATTAAAAACAACAACAGCAATCCGGTTGGGTATATCTACATTCGACTGCACTGTAAAAGTAATTTTAGCATTGTCAAGTGTGACTAGATATCGTATATCAGGCTGGCCGGTGTGCCTGGAGCAAAAGTGAAATGTGATATTAGTCGGCCTTGATAAAATTTACTCCATACTCCATTTTATCAGAATGCAACCTATTTACCAAACCCACACCACAAATTGATAGAGAATTTAACTAAATAGAATAATATCTTGCCATCATTCCTATGCAAGACCGCAATCGCACAAAAATCTGTAAATGTCGTGCAAATGGTAAGTATTTGACCAAAGCAAGTTTTAGTACGCAATGGACGGCTTAAGCTCTTTGACTTCGTAAACAAATTGACCGAAGACCACGGCGGACCCTTCACTACATCTCAGATACATCTAGGTTACAATTTTTATCTCTCAGAAATGGCGACATTCATGTTTTAGCCAAGTAATGTAAAGATATGAATGTAATAAAGGATAAGTATTGGAGTGACATTCGTGTATTTTATGAGGCAGTAACAACTCTCCACTGGTGCCCATACGACCGACTATCAGAGGGAGTAATCCGACCCCGTAACTTGGATATCAACGAGATCGCCTTATCCACTGTGTGGATGCTTGATACGCGAGCCTTCTAACCACTTATGCCGTCTAGAGTTCTTGCGCATTGTCCCTTACAATCTTGCTGCGTCCAAACGCAATTACGGGGTGAGAATTCTTGTCCCCTAGCACATTATTTGGGGATATCACTTGGTTTCAGTACGCGCGAGTTTCTTGACATCGAAAGGATAATATTCCAGCCCGAAAAAAGAAGTTAGCACGTGCGCTTAGAAGCAAATATAATCCTGTTTAAAGTCAACCAAACACAAGCTAAATATAAAAAAATTCCTGTCTATAAGCCAGAATATGCTGCCACGAGTACTCTATATCCCGTTGATCGTTCCTTCGCATACGTGGTCCACTTCACATAGATAGATAATCAATCTCCTTGGGTAATTCTAAATTTCATTGACCGATCGTCGATCTCTTTGGCCAATCGTCGGTCTCCTCAACAGATCGTTAATCTCTTAAGCAAATCGTCGATCTCCTTGACTGATCGCCAAATTTCTGTGACCGGTCGTCGATCTCCCAAGGAGATAGACATCTCCTTGGATTATCATTAATTAATTTCTAGAACCGTGATCCCTGCCAATTTGTCGATCACATTCCCGACTTTGGAAAACCTCATGCTCGATTGGTATCTTGACTCAATCTTGGCAAATGATGTTCGATCCCGTTGTTATGATATAATTGATCGCGGTTTCTGCGATATTCACTCTTGGTGTGGTAGTTTCGATCTTGATATTGCGATATCTGGTCTGTAAATTGTGCATGTTAACAGCCAATCGACCATTCTCAAAGATTTAAATCACGTTTTGAGATCACTTCACCCGACAATGGCCCCACCTCCCCGATTGCTTCAATCCTTTTACCATAAATGCGTCAAAAGCTGAAAGTTGTTGCCTTTTTTCAGGGGGTGCTCGTGCCATGAAAGACCGTACCACTTATCCAGAAATCAGACCTCTCTTTAAAGACACGCTTCTTGACTGGTGCTACAACGTGCGCAACTCAAAGCCATTTTCCCGACCGAATATCACGGGCACTGTCCAAGCGATCGGACTACTACTGTATATCATCGTGTTCTAGATCACGTCTCAAAGAGTCGATGTTAAAACTCTGGTGTAACTTGCTGAGGTTTCGTGGTATTCCGAGTAAGGCCACGTTGCCGCTGATCGCCGCTTCAATCTCAAATGATTCGAGCATTTTCGCCAACAGTATTCGTCTTTCATCGCGTGCAAATACCGCTAATTTAAAAGTACCATCGAACATCTTTATTTTAACTTGGTAAGTACTATCATTTTTACGTCGAGCTACTTGAGACTTATTTTAGGGTGTGCTGATGTGTTTTCATCGTTACCTTCATGGCGAATGGCGGTGATATTTCGATCATCTGCCAATACGTATTTTCCCTTGAAAAATAAATTCATCTTGGCATACATCAATTCCTTGTTTAGCACTTACCAGTCATGAGCCTTATGATATAACACCTTGAATTCTTGGTCTCGATCTAGACATTTTTTAAATTCTTCTTCGCTATCGCCGAGAGATGAATGCTATAAATAACGGAATTGATGCGCTGGAATTAGTCATGACCATGTCGATACAAAATTTAAGGTACACCAAATTGGAATTTTTTTTATATCAATGATGGCCCTTGTCGTGTTGCAAAGGCAAGAATTGAACTCCATGTGCAAATTGTGAATTTTGACATTGACGGCACGATTGACACACATTCGATCGTAGTTGTGAACTTAAAGGACTTGTCCGCTACTGTACCCTAAGACTAGCAAAAAGCCTGTATGTGACAGAGCCTTACTTACAACGTTAAGTTCACTCGACATGATGCAGCGTGAAATCAAATGTTTAAAGCGGTCGTCTTACGCTTCATTTTGACGTAATCTTGGATAGTGAAGCATCCAACTGCACGCGTTGTTGACCAATTAGATAACAAATGAGTGGCTAAGGAGGTAATGGTGACAATTTTATGCTATATGTGTTTCTGCAAGTATTTCTTGTTTTTTGTGCCGGTCACCTTTTCGTAAAAAAAAACGTTTGAGAAAAACGAAATACAATTATCTGCTCATTCTTAACTTAGGTTAAAACTTCACCCATGCACAATCCTGACCCATCCATTGTAAGATATACTTACTCAAAAACACCGGGTTCTGAACGAGTGGTTGCCGTGGCGCAGAATTTAGTTACCGAAACACTTCTTGCGGATTTGAACACTTCTTGCGGATGATTTGAACACTTCTAAGGTACGTCCTGCCTTAAAAACCTGCTTAAAAAAGTTAAATAATGGGAAAAAACAAACACAGCGAAGTTAGCATCCGGAGAGACCGAGAAATTATGGTTTTTTCTTTTGCGTGATTGTAGAGGTGTTTGTTTAAATATCCGTTATCTTACGCTCACCATTTTTGAAACCAGTGTGGCCCAAGAACTCGATACTGTACTTTCCGAATGAGCACTTGCTTCTGTAAGCATAGGTTTTAGCCACGAAGCACTTTAATCACATCAAACAAGCGTATTATGTGTTCTTTGTTTTTAATTAAATGCGGGCAAAGAAGAAGTTAAAATCGCTAAAAACACGCGCAGTAGGCGTGACCACACATCTGACATCCTGAATTATCCCATCGGTGCGACGCGCCAATATTGCATTCATTGTGCAATATAAATTAATGGTGATGACAATTCAAATCTGTAATGTATGTGCCGAATCAATTTCTGTGAGCGCTAAGTACCCTGGCATCCTATCAAAGAGTGCATCCATGAGAGAAAGTGAGATTTCGGGAACATTGGTCTAGCTATCATGTAGCGAAGATCGATACTAATCTGATTGGTTGCGATATATTTCCCAATAGAATCCAGATGCCGCGGGTTGTGAATTAACCTACTATATGTTCCTTTTTTGGAATGCCGAAGATGTTTGACACCACGGTAGGTTTTACACTTCGACCTAGCCTATCCTTAAGTTTCAGCAACGAGGATATCAATTGCTTCTTGTTCACTTTCTAAAAGACGAATTCGTTGATTGCATATTATTTTTGTGTCTGACTGCAACCGCACGTGCCGATGGTAGCCATGGCAGCTTTACTAAAAAATTAGTTGGCGTATTCTTTAATAGAACTGCAAATAAAATGTGGGATCTTGCGGTCCATTTGATAAGAAACGACCTGAACCAGGAACATATCTGCTCTTGCATTCATGCCCACACAATATATGCGCGATTGACTACATGGATCGGGGGATTTGTTGCGTAGAATTTTCTGTGCTATCTCTGGGCCTTGATGATAAGTATTTCTGAGCTGAGTCAGAGGCAGGTACTTGCCTGACATCGAGTCAAATTGCGGGCCATATTCTCGGAAGACCATAAATCGCATATTGATTGTAACCGTGAAGTTCATGTCCAAAACTATACTTATATGGTGTGAACCATCGCCTCGACCGTAGCTAGCTCAGCCGACGATGTTGGCGACCCATAACACATCTTAAAGTGACCTCGTTCTGTACTAAAAACTCAAGAAGCCGGGCAATTTACAATTAAATTAGGCGGTGCCTCACAATCTAGCAGGTTCTTGGCTGGTATGACATCGATGATACCGGTCTCATGTACCATGGAAGTCATATTATTGACCAAGTTGAATTTCACCGCGTTGACCGCATGTTGATCTACACAAGATCGATCAGTCAGAAGCTTCACTTCAATCTCGAACAAGTTCAATCATATCACACGCTCAAGACCTCGATACCGTTTGAAAGTGTAGCTTCATCAGACGTTTTGCAAGTCGATGTCCTGACTTATTGCAATACTATCACAACTTGCTTTAAAGGACTCTTCCCGTGACACTACTTGCATTTAAATTTTTATTAGCCCAAAAGGATGTCCTTGAAGCTTTGCTGAGTACTTTTTCAGGGCGAAGATACTGCTGCGTGCGCTTTGGAATCTTAACGCCGTAATTTGAACGAATAAAAGTCGAATGCTGTATTTTTGCCAAGATAAGAGCACGGATATGGAGGTAATCGAAACATTTTTTGAGCCGCTTGTTTATTATATTTATTGCTGTCTCAAAATTCCTCCTTTCCTTAGCACTTTAAAATTTCAACTAATTATTGAGCGGTAAAGTAGCCTTACTTCTTGAAGAGTGACTGCTGGAGTGAATTATCAAAGTTGTTTGACGATAGCCCAATTACTCACTGTGCCGGACTGCCGACTATCGGAGGGGAACCCCAATGCCGCTTGTGGACCTTGACTCACATAGTGTAGCCGTCGGCTTGGCGGGATTCATTATTCGGAGAACTTGGTGATGATGTGGACGTCGGCCTTGATGGAGGTAGTCGATCACAGTAGATCGAGCAGAAGACCGATACTCCGCGTCCGAAACGCTGGTCTACCGCGGCACACTTGAAAACGTTTTCGTTCGAATATCTGTCGGTACCGCACTCTGCTCACGTCGTGCATTCATTGGGACACTTACGACAACCTTTGCATCTGCGTTGGAATCCGACGACGCGATCGAGTGGTGTAAATCGTGCAACTCGAAGTACGACTCGTTGACGAAGAATGACACTTGGGACATCGTACCATTGCCTCATGATCGCAAAAGATTGGCTGTAGGTGAGATTTCTAGGTCAACGAAAACCAGCATGGAAAAGTTGAATGACACAAAGCACGAATTGTGGCAAAGAGACTTGCCCAGCAGTACGGCATCGACTACGATGAAACGTTTGCGCCAGTCGCGAAATTTATCTCAATTCGTTTTGTACTCGCACTCGCGGCCAAGTACGACTTGCATGTGCATCAGATGGACGTCAAGACTGCGTTTCTCAACGGGCAGTTTATCTCAATTCGTTTTGTACTCGCACTCGCGGCCAAGTACTACCGACTTGCATGTGCACTAGATGGACGTCAGGACTGCGTTTCACAACGGCGACTTGGACGAAAATATCTAAATGCAGCAACCCGATGGATTTGTCGATGCAAGATTCCGGCCGACTTTGTCTGCAAGACGAAATCTTTTCTAAACGGTTTGAAGCCGGCACCGCACCTGTGGAACTTGGTGTTCGAAGATAACCAAGGATCGATTGCACTGGCGACGAACCCTGAGCTTCACAAGCGCACCAAGGAAGTTGGTGCTCGATGATAACCAAGGATCGATTGCACTGGCGAAGAACCCTGAGCTTTACAAGCGCATCAATCATATCGACATACGCAAACTTTTCGTGCACGAAAAGGTTGCAGACGGACACATAGCACTGTAGTACCTTCCTACACAAGATATGCTGGCGGACATCATGACTAAGGCTATCCCCGCGGACCAATTCACCAAACCTCGCAACAAACTGGGTATCCAAGGTGCTGCTGAGGGGAGTGGGGATGTTGTAATGGAAACAACTCGGCCAGCAAGTGACAAACTAAAGGTACAGTCTGGCGATCAGTAATGCGCCCATCTTATGAGTAACATGAGCAACATGGTAACTCGTGGTGTAACGGGGCACCCTGAAGCTTGTACTGGTGACAGTACAAGCTACTTATTCTGATGACAGAATAAGGCGGTGCCTCGTAACTTCAAGTACACTGGTACGTGCAGAGGAAGACGGTAAGAAGAAGCGAGTACTTGGTTAGAGTAAAAAGTAGAACTGTATTTATAATAGTTAATGTCTGCAATAAATCACTATTTATCTTCATCTAACTATGTCTAAATACAAATGTGTAAATCAGTTATCTGCTCACCACTCATTGCGTGCGTCTGTCGTGGCGCGTCTTCGTTGGTTGATATAATGGCCTATATCAACCAATTAGGAACTACTCGTAAGTGCTACAGAATATTTGTCCTTACGACAATATTCTGAGAATATAACTCTTATAGTTATATTCTATTAACAATTTCTTATAAATTGTTACGTAACGATTCACCCCGTTACACGTGGTTAATCATACGCGACTGTCGAATGAGTGATGGTATAGAGCTGATTACTCATGTGCGACTATCCAATGAGTAATGCGCGTAGTGTCGATTACTATTGTATAGTCGAAGAATCTATTAGGCTTAGAGTAGCAAGAAGAAGTTGCTAGCTAAGGACCTGAATACATGCACTTTGCAATTTACCTTACACCAACAACCAGCAAAGACTACAAATTTAATTAAAGAGGGAGTGAATCTAACAACTCCATTAATTGATCGTACATTAAAGTCACGTGGTGTGGCGTACAATAATGTGGTGGATTTAGTAAAAAGATGTGGTCGATTTAACACCTCCCAAATGTTTTACGTGACACCCATTTGTCCTCGACCGCACTTTGTGGTTAGCGGCGTTACCGGGCAGATCCCATTTTCTCATATTCGTATCTTTGGAACATAAACATACTGAATTGAGTCGCTTTAACATACAATTCATTAGAACTTTAGCTTTTCTGACACGATGTTCAACGCATTCCTTAGCTTCGAACCACCCAAAATGGAACGTGTACGTATAGAAATTAATTCAGCTCTCTGGACTAAATCACTCATGACATCGGGCGAGTTCCTGAGCCTGCTTGCTATATTACATCTTAGATTGAAGAACGAGAGTTAGGCCTCAAGTTAAATTAAAGTGTAATAATAATTCTCTCCTCAATCTTACTTTTGCGTAAGGATCGCTGTACGCCTCTCATGTGCGCAGAAAACTCGACGAAAAATATGTGTTGCACACAATCTGATAAAACCAGATCGTGAAGTAGCACAAAGTTGTCGAATGCGGTGCGAACCATAGTAAGTTAATATTCCACTTTTTGTTCGTTTGCTCGCGTTCGTGTAAAATTCACGAGCTCACCACTAATTATTTTTACATTCGGCGGTATTCTCGGCCAGTCAAACAGGTCTCAACATCGTCGGCATGCGGTTCACCGAGTTCCAGCCGCCGCTTTGCGCCGAGATCCTGGCGGAGACCGATGCTCTTGGCTTTGAATACATGACCCCCGTACAGGCAGCTACACTGCCGCTCCTGCTATCGAACAAGGACGTGTGTGTTGATGCGTGCACGGGCAGCGGGAAGACGCTGGCCTTCGTCCTGCCCATTGTGCAGCTGCTCAAGGCGAAGCTGGCAGACGGAAGCATCACGACGCCACGTCGTGCTGACCTCACGAAGCTCGTGGCTATGATAATCTCTCCCACGCGTGAGCTGGCGCGTCAGATTTTCGAGTGTGCCGAGAAGTTCTTTGCTAGTGCGTTGCCGAAGGTGCAGCTGCTGCTGTTTGTAGGCGGTACGAGCGTGGATGAAGACTTGCTGCTGATCCGGGGAGCCGTGGGAAAATGCTCTGTAGTGGTTGGCACACCAGGCAGAACGGAGGACTTGCTGAATCGCTGTGTGGGCTCTAGTGTCGAGACGCGCGAGTTTGAAGTGCTCATTTTGGATGAAGCAGATACCATCTTGGACATGGGCTTTGAAGTGAGTTTAAATAAGATTCTAGCACACTTGCCTAAGCAACGACGTACCGGGTTGTTTTCGGCCACGCAGACCCAGGAGGTGAAGGCGCTCGCGCGTGCAGGGTTACGGAATCCAGCGACGATCTCGGTGCAAGTGGCGAACAACACACAAGTGACACCATCCACACTGAAGAATTACTTCTGTTTAGTTGGCCACGATCAACGACTGTCGGCGTTACACCACTTTGTGCAGACCAAGAAGGATGAGAAGCTCATTGTTTTCTTCTCGACGTGTGGGTCTGTCGATTTCTTTGGACGCGTGCTGGAAGAGTTGTTTAGCGGGCACACGAAGGTTCCAGTTGTGTCGTTGCATGGTAAGATGCCGCAGAAGAAGCGGACGACAAATTATGATCACTTTTCGACGCTAAAAGCAGGACTTTTGGTGTGCACGGACGTCGTCGCGCGTGGCATTGACCTGCCAGACGTAGACTGGATCGTGCAGTATGACCCGCCGCAGGATCCAAACTTTTTTGTGCATCGTGTGGGGCGCACAGCCCGTGCAGGACGCTCTGGTTGCGCGCTTTCTTTCTTGTCTTCGAACGAAGACGCGTATGTGAATTTTCTGAAGATTCGTAAAGTACCGTGTGAAGAGATGATGCTTCCTGTCGACACGATGGAGGATGTCCTGCCCAAGGTAAAGTCTATGATACTGAAGGACCGGGATTTCCTTGAAAAAGGCACGAAGGCCTTTATATCATTTGTGCGCTCGTACAAGGAGCACCAATGCCAGTTCATCTTTCGCTTCAAGGAGCTCGATTTGGGTGCTGTAGCTCGTGGATTCTGTCTGCTGCAATTGCCGAAAATCAATGAGTTGCGTAACGTGCGCATCAAGTTCGAGAAGACCGACATAAAGATCACTGACATCAGATTTAAGGACAAGGCCCGTGAAAAAGAGCGTCAGAAGAAGCTTGTCGCTATTGCAAAGGAGAATGAAGCTCGCGATAGAAAGGATGCTGAGATGCAAGAGAAGAAACGCAAACGGACGCTAGAGGAAGAGGATCGGAAGCACCCACGTCGGCGTGAGAAGAAGAAAGGTTTGCACCAGCAAATCGTCGAGGAATGGGAGGAGTTGGCCGAGGAAGAAGCACTGTACAAAAAGATGAGGAAGGGCAAGATCACGGAGAAGGAGTACGAGAAATCGCTGCTGGGCAAGGCAGATGATTCTGACGATGACAACGATGCCGAAGATGACGGCGAAGGTACAAAGAAGAAAAAGCCAAAGTGGCAACGTGCAGAAGAGAAGCTGAAGGAGCAATTCCGAAAGAAGGAACAGGTCGTAAAGAAAACTGCAGAGGAGAAGCGTGAGGCTGCAAAGCGCGAGGAACGCATCCGTAAGCGCAAAAAATCTCGGCACGTCCAGCGCGCTCTGCAAAGAGCCCAGCGCCGGGCGCGATGCTAGATTTACATGTACGTGGGTTTTGAAATAGGATAATATCAATAGTTCGTTTGCAAACATCCTCTGATGTGAAGCCTCGGTAAGTCCCAACGTATCATCGAACGGCTAGTTAGCAAATAAAAATCATGGTCTGTTGGATACGTCGCGAGAGCGCATAACCCTACGTATAGAACACGTATAGAACACACGCGAGCGCAGCTGTACAGCCGCTGTTGCTTTTCGGCGGATAGGAGCAGCTTCCAAGTTCAACATGTAGCCAACTGAGTACCTAAACTGCACGCGAGCACGTTTGAGTTGGTAGATCCATCAGACGACGAGATACGTACGATCAGCGGTGTTTTTAATGAAGGCATCGCCACTTATTTCACAGTAATCGTTAGCATGAGGATCACAAAAATACTAGCAGTAGTTCCAGGCACTTGTATCGACAAGTGCCTGGAGCTACTGCTAGTATTTCGTTTCCCTTTGTCGCAACGTCGATGCATTTCCCGAATTAACGCTTCACTTAGTTTCTGCATAGCACAACAAACGGCATCTAGCGCTGCGAATGGCATCTTCATTGAAAAGAGTTCGGCTGCAGCATCACTGTAAAGTAGCATTCGATTGTCGGGCAGCATCTGTACGAATCACTCAAAAGGCGGCTAGCTATCGACCCAGAGCTGTATCGGCCCGCAAAGCATTGACGCAACCTTATCAAATGATGATTGCCGACCCTATACCGGGTGTCGTGTGCAGCGCTGTCATCGCATTCGCAGCTCTACGTTCAGCGAACGGATTAGGTGCCTATCTCGACATGTTGTCGCATTAGTGTGCTGACTTTGGACTTGGCATCACTGCCATAGCCCGGTGACTCCTCCTCAATGCCGAGGAGGTCAGAAAAAGGCCGAAGTCTCGTTTGGCATCGTCATGTCTGCCGCGTTGATCAAACCTGAGGTTCCTGTTCGCCAATAGCATTGATGAGGTAATGGGTCGATTGGCATTATGTGGTAATGTCAGTCTGATGAGGGAGGGTGTAACGGCGTTACACGTTCGTTATCATTTTAGAAAGATATACCTTGTTTATGTGAGTATGCAATCCCAAGTTTATCTGTAATAATCGATGTGGTTGATAACCTCAGTCATCCATTTATGACAGATTGATGTACCATTCATTAATCTTTAATAAACTGAAGATTACTATACGAATTCGTTTGACCTTAGTATTAGGTAGTTGAATGAGGTTTATTTTAGATCAAACTGAGTAACAATCAGTTTCCTTTTCGATCACTTGTTGCCACGTGTATACTTAAAACGTCGACAGATCACAGAGAGTCAGAGCCATCTTGTGGCATAGAATCTAAAGCACCATGTACGAGCGATTCCTTCGAATCGTTATTAGTCCTTTGAACCAGATCTGGAATCTTTACGAGCGTAAAGACTCTCCGAGTCTTTGTTGATTAGTTCTAAGAACTAAAGACTCTTTAGTTTTGTAGTCACTTAGTTCCGTAAAGCTAAATAATGACTTCTAGAGTCATTAGTCTTCCTCTGACTAAGAGCTCTGTAGCTCCACTACACGCATGACGTCGAATCGTTGATGTGGATCAGGGGCAATGTAATACTCCACATAGTTATACACTGTTGACGCGCGAGCACAAAATGTGTCGGGAAAACGATTGGCACCCATAGTATGCTACTCAGCAACGACCTGAGTTTTTCTTGCAATGTTTTTCTTGTGATAGAACCCTGGTGGTCAAACTCGTACACTTTAATTTACTTTGTCATACTTCTACCAGTATAAAGTATACCATATCTTCGCGTGTCTGGCATAAATTAGGTATGTGATAACTTGAATTCAGCATTGTCTAAAACGAGTCTTGAGCTCGACAGATGCATACATTGCATCCCATCACGATCGTAATGCGAGCCCGTAGGGTGAAGCTTTGAGTAAGTGTGCGCAAGGTCGCATACCGACCTATTAATTTGTACTTGTCTGTCTGTGTGTGATTGTCGGTAAATAAATGCGGTTAGGTGTACTCTTACTCGATTTGAATACGATCTAGGCTGTCGTCCCTCATTGTCGATTAGCGTAAAAGGTGTCAATCTATGGCTAGGTCAATGTTGTAATGCACACCTCTGATTGGCTTAAAATAGATCGAAGGTAAATATGATCACACGAGCTAACGATGGACGCTTTTAAGCAAAGACAGATCGCGTTGACCAAGTATACTGAATAAGGTTGATACATACATTCACATCATCATACTCCATCTTCAGTGACTGCTGCTGTTGTACAGTGTTTTGTTCATAATTCAGTTCTTCGAATTGGATTAAGATCAGTGAGCAAGCTCTGGAGCTCGCCTATGATTTTAGTAATTTAGTTTATCGAACTGAATCAAGATGCAAAACAAAATATAGCAGCAGTCACTGAAGAATGAGTATGATGCCGCTGGCGTCTGTAATAACCTAGTGCAATATACTTAGGCAGCGTGATCGGCCTTTTCTTATGAGCGTCCGGCATTTGCTAATGTGATCATATTCACCTTTGATCGGTTTAAAGTCACCACAAGCCTGCAACAAAATATTGACCTAGCCAAAGAGTGACTTCGGGCATACCTAAATTTACTGGGGGATCAGGCTAGATCGCTCTTAAGTACGATTTAGGTACACATAGCCGCGCTATTTACAGATAGACACAAGCAGTCAAACACACCTATAAGTACGGATTTTGAATTTGGTATTCAACCTTGCGCACACTCACTAATAGCTTCGCCTTTCGGGCTCGCAAAAAATCTAGATTTGAACATTCTTGCGCATGATACACTTTGGATCATCAATCTATGCCGTGGTCAATCATTGAATGAGCGCAGTTGTATTTAAATGCAGCGCGCCAAAGTCGTGGCACCTGAAAAGTTGATCGTATTGAAACTCACATTAACTACCACAACACCAGGATGAACATTCTTGACCCCCAACCTCGACAATCTTTACACCACAACGATAAACCTATAGGACCGCGTAATTGCCTTAGTAGAAGAAAGCCACGTAGTGGTGTAACCCTAACCACATCTCGCTCTTGAATGCAGGTAAAATTTTGATGCTTATCTACAGTGTACATAAAAGGAAGTAGCTGACCCTTCTACAACAACACTTTTTCATTCCATAACACGTGCACTGGAGCCTCTTTCTGGCTTTGCCTTGCTCTCCCCTGTAATGCGCTAGAATCGAAAGAGAATGACCGTGCGGTAATTTCACACGGACGATTTGCAACAGAACCAGGTAATTGTGCTTAACTTATGTCGGGCACTGTACCCCACCATCGATTGCCGCCACTCGTAGCTGCTCGGGTTACAGTGTTTAGTGAAGGAAGTAGCTAAAATAAATTACCACACGTCGCCGAACTAAAGACATGCGTAAGAATGTTCAAATCTAGTATTTTATAATTTGGAGATGAGATTGTAAATTACTTCTGAGAACGGTGATATTCCTAATCTTACCAATTAGAAGGCGAAAATCAAATAACATACGGTAATATATTGGGGTGGTGGGTGGTTTGCGAAAACGCGGTGGGTGGTTCACGTTTTCCTAAAAAGAAGTACGACAAAATGACGATACACACAAATAATCAAATTGCGTCTCGAAGTCACAGGTAATATAAAATTCGGCCATGCCATACGTATAGTATACGTCCGAGATATATTTATCGTTGTCATCTCGCGGTATGTGTGTTTATGCTCCCAACATAAAAATGGTTGTGGGATCGTTCGGCGTGCGAAGCTAAATTTATTAGTCCATGCGCCATGCTCATTGTACTCATCGTTCACGTGCTGTACACACTAGGGTCGGCATTATACTCATTGAACTCATCGTTCACGTGCTGTATGCGCTAGGGTTGGCATCATCGGAAATCTACGTATCTTGCATGCCATAGTATGACGGGTGAGACTCTCGACCAAACACAAAATATGCTTCGTTCCAATTTCAGAGCGAGTGGAAATATGAAATTGATTGCTCTGGACGCGTGGATTCACGCGACGAAACGACCTCAGATCGTTGTTTGTCAAGTGCAAGCTATGCAGCGTATAATGCGTGCACTATAAGAGCGAGACAGAGTTTGTTAATTTTTGAAGAGCGTCATGCACCTAGGTCACAGATGCCATTCATTTCGATGCTTTTAAACATCTGCAAAATACGAAGGCATGTGTCACCGGACTACTTGATGACAGACAAATCCGCCTCGGAAACCATAGTACAACGTCGACAAGTGACAACAAGCATTGGAAAGTATTAAACCGTTCGTCATGCCATCAACATTTTGAACTGGAGCGCATTGCACAGCGCACAGCACCACGAAAGAGTGCTCAATTAAGAGCTTCTTAGCTTGACCTCAGGCTGCTCCTGTCAAAGAAATACACTCGAGTCTGCCTATTACTTCCATTCAGCCAATTCAGGCCAGTAATGAACCACCGCTACCGCGCCGATTTCGTCAGGCCTGGATAAGCAGAGTGCCGGCTCTCTACTCGTCGTTGAAGCCATTCTAAAAGCTCAAGAACACGACGAATGTATTGCGATTCTGCGTGCAATAATCCACAGCCGTCGGACATTCCGATCAAACAGACAGCAAAGAAGTGTCTGCAGTTTTAAAGGGAAGTGCCGCAGACGCTAATGCGTCCAGGCATTACAACCTTGTTGTGTGTATTTGTACAATGAGGACACCAATATCGCTGGCTAAGGTGGCGAGATAGCGAGAACTGTCGTGCTGAGATTATTCGTGCTATCACTTGGTGGGCAAACCAAAGCAGATAAATAGCATAGCGTTGGACAAGTATTAGCGATTACCGAGTGCCACGCTAGTGTGGCTGCAAAATGAAAGCAGGCGTATTGCACCAGCTACAACGGAGACGACGGCAGGTCGCGACATAATCGGGTTGGATCACAAAAAGATACCAACAAGAAGCTGCCTTCCGACTAGGGAAGGGATAAAATACAGCGAGTGAAAGATCAGTCGGCAGTAAGTGAGACAACAAGTGCGCAATTAGCTGAAATGATACCTATTTGATGTTTGTGCGTGTCCGTCGAAGACAAGTAGTCAACAGCTGAGGTGGTTGTTCACTGAAATGAACGTTCGAGCCACATATCTCCGCTATATTGCCACACCTGGGCTTTCCAAGTCCAGGTCGTGATCGTCACCTATAACTGAGTCCGACAAAAACCAGTCTGAGCATCCGTGACGAAGTGTAAACCTCCTAACAATTACTCCACGGTCTTGTAAGCGCTTGTGGTGAGCTTGAAATCATTGCTACCACTTCAAAATCGATCCTTTGTTTACATACTTGGATAGCTGAATATCCCAACAAAACTAAATACGCTGCGGCGATGAGCCTGCGATCTCAGCGAGAGACCACTCCCCTTTGCGACAGTGCGTCCGAGAGCGAAGGAAGAGACTCATACATCCACTCAGGCGTGGAAAGTAATGAAGGTGAAGATATGCACGCAAAGGAATATGTGGGTGAAATTCTGAAGGAATTTGCGATGGTAAATCGAAGACTAAAGGGTAACACGGACAGCGATGAAGACGACAACGACGATGAGACGATCGCATACATTGCAGAACAATCCTCAATTTTAGTTGCGCCGATTCTTGCTGATTATTTCTGCCATCCGTCACGAACGTTTCCAACGTTGGAAGCAGGACAAGCATCACTGCGCGGAAAAGCCCATTTGAAAGGATTTGCGATCAAGAAGAAGTATGAGAAGAACGCGGACAAGCAGGAAGGAGAGCGCAGTCAACGGACCAGAAAGGAGTTTCAGAAAAGGCTTTACCTCCAATGCGTATGCGCGGGCAGACGACTCGCGATGCATCCGTGAAGCCTAAACGAGAAACGCGCAGTCGTCTTAAAGGATGTCAATGGAGAGCTCATATCATGAAAGTCGATGGTAGCTACAGGGTCAATATCTCGGGTGAGCATAACCATGCTGGGCTGCCCAGGAACCATGAGCGTTTATCCGGCTGCTCGCAGAGGCACCCCCGAGCAGGAAACCTTTGTTCTCAACCTGATCGAATCCTTAGCAGTGGTACGATTTTGGACAACCTGAGAGAAACATTCGGCGGTGCGTGCCTCCTGACTGCCAAAGATATCCGTAATCGAAGGCAAAAGTATCGAGCCCAACTAAAAGCTCGATCGCCGGAAACGGACGCTTTGGTGCTCAAGTTGATTGTAGACACCTAAGGAGTAATTGCTCCCGTTGAAGTAGATCAAGGACTATCTTCACGTAGATATTCTGCTGCTTTGGTGAACTTCCTTTCTACTCTTCGGTTGCTCTTTCATTTTGTGAATGTTATTGCCCGATGCGACTTTTGCAATTGGCATCGCTGCTTTCCTTGGTCCAGGTACATTATTTGTCAGGCGCTTGTAACCTTCTCAACATGTAAGTGTTTGAGCTGACGGGCATGACCATCCGGTGATACCGGCAGTGTTTGTCTTTGATAGACGTGCAGAAAAGGCCGAGAAGGCAACATTACCGCTGTTTGCGTACTTGCTGCTGGCTAGTCCTGCACTTGCTGCTTGTTAGGCATTTCTCTTCCGACTGTATCACAAACGACGGTATACGACTAGCAAAAGCCCACGAACTTGAATTGTTACACAGCCACATGAACGCATGTTGCGTTATTAAGTAGCCGTTCAAAACGAAGGTGACTCTCCTCATTTAGTCCCTAACACACACGAAGAGCTCCACCCAAGATAGTCATTGCCGCTCGCTGGCATGAAACTGTGCAGTGTAACACAAGACCCACAGCATCTTTTCTGCAGTCGCATCACATTACCAGTCGTTCTTGTGGTACAGCTTGCCCTTGATGCTAAGCTTGGACGCGTTGCGTGACCGCCGCTTACCACCCTCTTTCTGACGTGCCTGCCGCTCACGTTGGACCCGCTGCTTAATCACCTCGCTTTCTGCCGAATACGAATTCTGTGCTTCGTCACTGTCATCTTCGGTCGGTTCCTTCGACCCATCTACCTGGCTATCAAGAGTCACGCCCTCAACATCCAGCGCAAGGTGAGCCACTTCCTCCCTGTCACTCTCCTCATTACTCTCCCTATCTTCCTCGCTTTCGTCCTCCAGGCTATCGCTGTCGCTGTCGCCATCCTCGACATTCTGGTGAGCCGAGAATATTGAAAGCTACAATGAACAAATTGTCCGTCAGGCGCCACTACTGGACACATTATCGATGATTACACCAACTTACATCGTGCACTTTTTCGCCAAACTCCTTGCCGAAACCACTTGCCTCCACATCCTCGTCTAGTCGATTGTTCTCGTCCGCAACGATGTCGTCCAACTTAGGAACACGCTAGTACCACAAAAGCAATTTCAGTTGGCAAACATTCTCAATCTACCTCTCAGCCAGACACATGCCTCATGATTCAGCGAAATAGAAAGCTTACGTCTGGTGTGTACGCACCACCTTGAAGCCGCGAGAAGAACTTCACGAGTCCATGCACATCGCGATCAAACAGCCTGTATCAGACATGCAAAGGGTGAGCATGAGCGGCGATCCATACAGCAGATAATAGCTACACTCACTCGGCAGCATTTGGGTGCGATGTCGAGATCATCTGTGGGAAATCGATCATCGTGATTTTGCCATCGCCCCCAATCATAATATTAAACTCGTTGAAGTCGCAATGGACCAGCCCGTACTCCGCTAGACGAACTACAATCGACATGGCCGTGTCGTAGACGAGCTTCGAGTTGGCCAGACGGCGTACTTGATTCAGAGGATAGCCATCTACAAGACTCATACAAATGGCATGACGATTGCAGTCAAACGGCGTCGGCGTCGGAAAGTCGCGGTCGTACAGCGCCTACAACAGCATCAAAAGAAAGAACACGGAGCGAGCAAAGTAAAACGTGAGCAAGTAAACGCCAGCAATTACAACCAAATATCGTCCATCTGCTATTGAATATTACCTTGAGGAAAGCGTATTCTTTCATAGCCGAGAGTCGCGACATGTAGAACCAGCTCACGGACTTGCGGTTCTTGAGGTAGTCACGCTTGCTCTTCACAGCTCGAAACGACGTGCGTCCGAGCCGGTGGAACTTGATCGCGACTTCCGTGCCGTCCTCTTGTGTCGCCAAGTAAATGTCCGACTCTTTGCCCACGCCAATCTGACGCCCCAATCCCGTGATGTGCCCGCGTTGCAGAAACACGCGAAGCGCCAGAAAGTCATAGCCACTGTACGTGAGACGGTAGCCATCGTAGGCGTTGCCGTCGTGCGCAATGAGTTTATTACGCAGCAAATGCGACAGAATCTTCTGCACGCCGCCGTGACGCAGCTTGGCGATGCTCGTGATGAGCTCTACAGGCACGACCTCGTGGTTCTTCATGCCCATTTCAATAGCCGTGAGCACTCGAAAGTGTTCCTTGCTCAGGTACCGCATGGCCGTCACGTCGAGCTTCATGACGGCGCTTCTTCCCCAGAAGAAGATTAAAAAAATGATAAATAATAACACGATTAAGTCGCGCGCTTATCATTGGTTGGGAGCTCCGAGGGCCGAGTGTACCGTAATTGCGGTACAGCTGGGTTTCGTGTCCCGGATCAGGTCATGAACATGGCACCGATTCGATTCGTGTTGAAGCCATCGAGTAAGAAACGGCGACGCTGGGAGAGTGGCCCCTCGGACGAGAAGGAGAAGAGGAAGGCGTTGGTATGCAGCGTATTTGACAGCATAGGAGAGAAGCAGGTGCGGGAAGAAGAATGTGGTGATGATGGGCGTGGAGTGGAGCGTCGAGTGGCTTTGCTTGAAGATGTTCGGACGAAAGTAGAGCGGCTGAAAGGGGAAGGCAATACGCTTGCGGAAGCTGGACGATATCGGGCGGCAATGAGAAGATGGCGAGAAGCTCTGGGTGAGGACCCAAGGAATGCTGCGCTGTATGAGCTACTGGCCCAGGCTTCGATGGCGCTGTACGAGGACTTCGAGGCGGTTTTGTTTGCACGCAAAGCGACCGACTTGGCGCCAACGTGGAGTGACGGATTCCTGACTCTCGCTCGGTGTCAACTCAATTTTGGCGAGTTGACACTCGCTCTTGAAGCTCTTCATCGAGTCTGTAATGACAGCGTTTTTGTGCATTTGCAACGTTATTGATCCTCACGCTTGATGCTGCTTTTTTCCTAGGCCGTTGAGCTGGATGGTGGAGTATGGACAGACGAAATGGCATCTGATCGTCGGGAGATTGACAAGCGACTGGCGAAGCAGGAACAAATACTGCGTAAACGCGACGAAGAGGCGGCACGGGAAGTTGAGCTGGATAAACTGCAGGTGATTTCGTGTTTCAAACATTTGACTCTTCGAGCCAAAACGGGACGCAGTCTCGAGGGAAGCAAATAAGCATGGTCAGATGTATATTCATTGGAGCTTCCTGCGGCGATGCCAGGCACGATGGAGGTAAAAATCTATATACTATATACTGTAGCAACTAACTTACAAAACTAATCTGCCAGGCCTTACCGTTCTCCCTGCTTCCATCGCCACATTGTGTCCCGCGAAACTTGAGCAAGATTCTTCCAGGTACGCATACGAGAGATGCATTTCAACAAGCGCGTACGCAACCACCATCGTTGGTGGACAGAGGAAACCGCGCAGCTTGCTGAGCTTGGCTGTCTTCCACTTCTCCTGCGTCGGTTTGATAACACTTCTGTCTTCGTTCGAGAAATTCATGATGGCTCCGATGATCCTCCCTCGTCGTCTACGAGCAGAGTTTGTTGCCTTCAATTGTGTACGACGACTGATCGCCGTGGGCAGTGTCGTACGATGGCACGTAATCCTCAGTCTCTTGGTCAGTACAAATCTGCAGATGCGACCGCTTGCGAGACGCAGTGCATTCGGCGTCAGGCTGACTCAATGGCTGTGGCACGTAGCAGTCATATGGCTCGTGCTCCGCGTTGTCATGTTCCGCTCGTAGCTCATGTCTCGAGTCAAACAACGAGTCGATCTTTTGGCTCATAAGGAAGCACAGCGTCGTAGCAGCAGCGGCTATGTACTCCTGATCGACTGGATCGCAGCTGCCGTGGTCCAACCGACGGACTTTATCCTGCGGAGTCTTGCGTGGACTGTCATTATTGCTGCCTTGCTCGGGTGTAGACGGAGCTGTGTTGCGGCCATCTAACGACACTGGCGCTGGCGGTCCACACGAGTACCCCGAAGCAAGCGTGGCCATCTCCGCAGCTTTGCCACTTTGCTTCTTCTCAGCTTTTAGCTTGGCCACCTTCAAAAGATACTTCTGAGCGTGTGTACGCACTTGGGTCACTGACCGTGTGCGTACCACGTGCTGCACTCGTTTCCACTTGTGTCCGTGGATGCGAAATCCCTCTAGAAAGCGCTCGTGTTCGTCAGCTGTCCAGCGACCACCGCGGGTAACAGTGCCGTCCCGAGCCCCCGCACTCATATTTTCCGTGTCCTGACTGACGTCTTCTCCATTAGCAGAGCCTGAAATACCCCCACGGCGCGAAGTAGGCGACAGCGACTCTCGACTTGGAGACGACTCGACGCTGCATCGTCGTTGCTGCTGTTGCTGCTGCCCCATGCGTGTGGAGATGTAGCGGTCCTCCTCGTAGTGCTGCAAAGCTGCCGGCATCTCTTGCTTGGCCGTCCGTTGCGGTTTTGAGAAACCGTGAAGCGACGGGAGACTGAAAGTGGGCATTGTGCCGCCCGAGGAGCCAGCGCTGTGGCGATTGAGAATGTTGGCGAGACCGAATCTCGAAGAGCCGCCCCAGGGGTGAGCTTCCTGTTTTATTGACAGAGCAATAGCAGTAGCAGCAGGAGAGTTAGAAACTGGCATCCAGTGATCGGTCCTCAACAATTTGCGGTGTGGTGGTAAGCTCGCACCTTATCAAGTGACGCAACGTTCTCCTCTCGCCAGTGGCTGTAGCTGCTGCCGTAGTCTGCTCGTTTGCTCCGGTCCATAGTTTGCTTGTCTCTCTGTGACTGTCAGGCTAAAAATAACGCGCGTGTCGCGAACGGCAGCCACGTCGAGGGAGAGAGAGAGAGAGCGCGCGCAAGAGAGACGAGAGAGCAGCACGAAACGTCCGGGTTCACTGCAGCAGCAAAATAGAGTCTGAGTGAGCACGCGGATCTGAAAGTGATGGGGACCTCCAGCCGCGCGATTGCGGCGACTTGTTCTCGGTCGAGATGAATTCTATGGATCCGCTACTCGCAACCGCAAACCCCAACGCCCAGCTGGCACGTGTTGCAAACACTCGCGGTGGGGCGATAGGGAAGCGGTAGCGGGTCGAGGCCGATCGATGTCAAGACATGTGTGTGGTGGACTACTCCGACTGCTGCTTACCTTTTTCCAGGCCGATTCGCTCGGACTCTTCTTCTCTCTCACTGGTCGGACGATCTGTAGTGCTATCTTACGGCTTTTTGCGCTTTGCGTTCTGAGCGGCGACAAGATCGACGGTGGCTCACTTTACGCCGCCGCCGTCGTTCGGTCGTCGTGCGCTGGCCCTCATAGTGAGTTCAAGGCGGAGGTCAAGTGATTCAGTTCCTTTGCGATTAGGGCAGAAGCGAGGCCGTGGCAACAGCCCTGGATGGCTTGTCGCAGGGTTGTAAGACAGAAGATCGCGAGCAGGAGAACAGCTGCAGCTCTGTTGACCAAAGGTACCGCGAGATCAGCTCGACTTGCGTCCGTATGAAGAAGAAGAAGGAGAGGTGCAGAGTTGAAGCGACCAGTGGCGTGCACCCCGCGTTCCTTTCTATGGTTCATCCGCAATTCAAGAGTAGCAGTACCACGCAGTGAAAGTGATGACGTTGCATCGAAAGGAACGCGGATCGATCGGTCGATGCGTGCAATGAGGTATCAATCGTCGGCGCGTGGGAATTTCTAACGCTTTTTCGCGGACGAGGGATCGAAATTTCCGCTTTGTAAGAATGGAGCAGGTGGTCGGCGAGTGTATAGGACGAGCCGCATTCCCGCGCAACGAGCGAGCTATGACCCAGAGAAAAGCCACGTGAGTAGCAACGCGCGACGCTGATTTGCTGGCTCTGAAAAGCCGTGATGCAAGTAAAAGTATCTTGCCAAGAGTTCAGTTCACGAGACCAGTTCATTACTATCCGCACGGATTTGCGGTCAGCCGCTTCTGCAGCATCGGATACAGCTCGCACTGCCGACTGTGGAGCAACAAGGTCGGGTCGGGGATTGTGATGGATTTCCTGATCCGCAAGCCACACACGCCTTTGCACTGTTTGCAGTAGCCACGTCTCCAGGCTCTGTACAACTCGCACGAGTAGAGGCTGCTTTGGGTAAACGAATCGTTGGGCTGCTTGGATACTTGTCGCACCGTCGTCTAACGATGCGTTTTTCTCTACGCTACTCACATGGTCCCCATACCATGCGCATGACGCTGATTGACAACATGACGTGCGCCGGTCCACCCTCGCCAGTAAACTGTCATAGAAATGCTGAAGAGGGGCTATTTTTGTTAGCTATAAAGCGGTCATCGTCGTAGAGCTCCATGAACTGCTCTCGTTCCATCTGAAGGTTCCTCTCCTTGGTGAGCAGGTCGGAGTCTGTCACGTTCAGCACGACAAATGTCGGTAGAAGGACGTCTGTGTGGAGAGTTCTCAGTACGTTACTTCCCATCGCCGGTAACGGCGTTACCAGACAATCCAGTGGTGGGAGAACTACCTCGGTGCAGGAGTCTTGGCTTCCCGCCGCGTGCTTGCCACGGAGAAAATCTATGCGATCCAGATGTGGTGGCATTGCTAGTTGCTTCGTCTGTCGTGAAGTTGAGAGATTCGCGTCGACCTGGCGATCACACAGTAGACGGACGTTGCTGTGTTCGTGGGGGTCATTTGAACATGGCCGAGTCACTGCCGGTCACGGCGTTTGGATCCGCCTGCCGTGCGCATCGGTCGGTGTCAAGGTCGTGCTTGAAGGCCAGCCTGACCACATCGGCGAATTCGTGCAAATTGTGAAGCAAAGTGCACTATAAAAGTCTGGTCTTCCTTGATTCGTTAAGGTCTGCGACGGTTTCTTCCGTGCAGATTCAACGATTGCAGCAGCCAGGCGAGTGTAGTGGATGCAGGGAAGTCATCCATCGCACAGCGGATCAGCTGTTCCATTACAAGCGGCGCTTGTCGCGTAGCACGCCTCGAGTGGCGCGGTAGGGTTACCAGGGTCAGCATTATGTCGTGCGCGAACGCGTCTGTTCCAGCATCATGCCTATCGATCTCGGGGATGTAGTGTTGTAGCACTGACCCTGTGACCGGGAAGCACTCGAATCAATTCCAGTTCGCCGGAGACTGGCTAATATCGGCGACTAGCAACGATTCAATGTGTAGCTGCCCTGCCAACCCGCATCTCAGTGTGTTTGATAATCGGGTGGGCTGGAAGTCCTCCTAACCGATAATCCCCTCAGTGTAATGAGGGCCCGCGGCCATGCAGGCTACCGAGATCAGACCCTGCAAAGATTCTCTGTAAAGTGCATCTCTAGCATCATGCTACGGAATGCAAGTTCTGGCTGGAGTTCGTGTAAACCTCATGGCGCGGCGGTCGGTATCATGTCCGTCTGAGTATAAGGAATGTAAGAACGTGATACTTTTACGTATTCATCGCTCGTTCACTCGTTCTAGGCCACCTGCCGCGCAGCATCGAGTAGGATAAGCAACGTTGTCGTTGAAGGTTTGGTATTAGACTACCGCTAGGATCGAGCACAAGTGGACTGATTCGCCCCGCACTTGTGTAACGACGCGATATTCTATACACCAGGGCTCCGTCATTGGATCGCTCGCAGTCGCTGCACCCATGGTTGCGCGAAAGAGAGCCCGTCAAGGAGGAAATAAACCGTGATACAAGGAGGCGGAGTTTCATGATCATCTATTTATACGCTGTACGTGTGCAAGATGCCTGAAAAAGCTGAGCAGGATATAAGCGCCTGTCGCGGCAGCGGACCATGGTTGGCTCCTACGGAAGGCAGGTGTTCACGTGGCTCTTGCAACAATGATGAGGATAGGCTGCTTGAAGCCGGTGTTTGTACCGAGGGAGCCCATTACATGAAATTGACACCAAACGATGTCAATTGGAATATGGTCAAGCATGACAATATTCTACCAATATAGTATCCGGGATGGATACTATTGAAGGAACACTATCCCCTTTTGGATAATACTCAAGCGCTGCTCCAAGATTGGTTGATTTAAGACATGTCGACCATAGATTGCCCTTAATCGCAGCTAGACGCGCGCAATGAGTGGTGAGCAGGTTGTCGTCATACGACGGCGTAGTCTGACATAGTTAGATAAAGATTAAAGTTACATTGATAGCTTAACTATATTAAAAACAGTTCTCTTTTTACCTTAATTGATCGAATCGTTCGAGTAATTTAGCTTCCTCTGCACGCACTAGTTTACGTGCCGTTTCGTGGCAGCCCAAACAAAGGGTGACCCGTTATACCTGGTAGCACTTTGTAGTCCGTCCAACGACTTCTTAGTGACCGTCCAACATGAACATGTCGGACGTAGAAGACGACAGCTTTCACGTCACACGTGAAGGCTACTCCCATTTGAGTGACTCAGAATGGGAGATAGTCGGCCGCATGAGTGTGCTCATGGGCGAACCCGCCATCAGTGGCATGTTGGAGTGTCTAAGCAGAGACCAGCAACATTCTGCTATCAACAGGTTCCTACAAGGGGAACTTGCCGTCGAAAGACAGAAGATATGTAACGGGGTGAGAGCCCGTTACCGTCTTACACTAATAATTAAGCTGAGGAAGCGCTGTGATTTATAAGGTAAATTTAACTCTGTTTGTATTTTTGTGTTTTTATAATTCGCAGTAAGTGCGAATATGTTCCCTAGCTCATGGGAACCACTCAAATACAGAACTAATTATTATTGGCTAATTATTGGGTCTGGCACCCCAATAATAGCCAATAGTAAATAACGTGCAGTATCTGCTATTCGGATACTGCATATACCTACTTATGTAATTATGTAATAAATCTATGACTACTTAATATAATGAGTTGCCACATTACATCATCCCCTCTTTAAGTTGTGCTTACCTAAACGTAAGCGGCATACACAGAAAGTTTCTTCTTAACGAATAGTCCAACGAAAATCCCAACGAGAACTCCAACGACACGTCATCTTGGTCTTCGAATCTGCTCAGCCACAAACAACTGAGCAGCATGAATCCTGAACACCCACGCGACTCGACCCCAAACGACAGTTGGGGTCATCAGACACTTCGAAGAGAGCGTGCACCGCAGACCATGGATGAAGATTTGAAACCGTGGGGCTTGTACAGCCTTGAAGGCGCTGACGAGCCTGAACCGCTTGAGTCGATGAAGAACCTCTTCACACGATACCGCAACGTGCGGGGCAAGACGACGAGTCATGCATACACTGAAGACGCACTGCAACGATCTTGGTGTGCCTTCATCAGACACTGGAACGCGAGTCGACGTGAAGGAACATCCTTCACGTCCTGGATCGAGAGACGCGAGGACACTCGTGGTGTGCACGCTATTGGCGATTTACGCTGACGTGTGTGTCGTCTGACTCGTGACGAGTTCCACATGTGTTACGTCCATGTCCGTGAAGGGTGTCCACGGTGTCACATGGAGAGACCGCGACCAATGCGGCAGGAATGGGACGACATGGTGTGTGCACGGGGAATGCCCTAGCACATCCGACCATGGATCGGCCGCTATGAGAGAAGCCTCTCAGAGCTCCAAGTATCCACGCTGCGTCACATGAGGGAACGCCCTGTCGATCAATGGAGGCGTTCACGTAGTCGAGATCGTTTGTCTTACGACCACCGAGGTCGTTCTCGTAGTCGCTCTCGACCGTCAAGGTATCCAAGTGCTCCCGAGCCCCATTGTAAACCTCGAAGTCGCTCGGGGGATCGTCGTCGATCGCCAATTCACGCACGTTACGGTTCGCGGGATCGTGGAAGGAGTCAGCAGCGTCGGTCGCTTTCGCCGACTTCTTACTGGATTCATACTCCTCGACAACGTCAGGAACATCGCGAACCAATGTACTTCGAGGCTCCCACGTGTCGTCCGTTGGTGAGTAACCCGACTAACGGACCTTGTAGTGTGTCTCAGCTCGACTTTTCGATGGCACCGAGTCGCTACTCGTAGTATGGCGGGAGGGACGTGGGGTCTTCATGACCGACGATACGGTCCACAATCCAGCGTTGCACACATGATGCATCCACCAAGGGAGGAGGAGCATCACGACGGAAGGCTTCTTGGGTTGGGCGCCGATTCTCATAATCGGGCGCCTGTGCCGTCGAGTGACGAGCTTCGTTTCCTTCGTGCTGAGACTGAGGAGGCGAAGAATGGCTTGCTAGATGCTCATGAGATGGCCGAGAGTGCTCAAGATCGTGCGGCGGCTGCGACGGAGGCTGCTGAGAGGACTTGACGGGAGCAGCAGGTGTTGGTGGATCGTCTTCGCCAACTCGATACTGCCGCTTTTGGAGGGCCTCAGCAGAACGAGTCTGCACGCCATCGGGAAGGACTTGGTCCCAGTCGTCGGCAGCATCGTCGACTGGGGGTGTCGGACTTTGAGCCGATACAGACGAGTGAGGAAGGACCAAAGGGAGATCCGCCGGCAGGTAAGCCTTAAGGCGCCCGACATAGAATGTCGGGTGCAAGCGCATAGTGGTAGGTATGTCTAGCGTAAAGGCATCTCCATGAACTTTGATAACCCGAAAGGGACCAATAAATCTTGGAGCTAATTTGGTGGCGCCCAAATTCGTCACTGATGTGTCTGGTAATCCGCTTGTCGATAGTAAGACTCTGTCACCTTCTTTGAACGTCAGCAAGTTCTTTCGACCTCGCTTGTCCTCGTTCTCTTTTTGTTTATCCACTGCTTCTTGGAGTGCATCGCGTGCAAAACGTGTGATGCCTTGTCGTAGTAATAGAAATTCGGTCACAGCAGCCGAGCTAATAGGTGAAGTGAGCTCTGTAGGAGCAAAATTAGCGAAGGAAGGCGTGATGGGATGCATCGTGTCGGGACTTGAGATGCCGTTGGCCACAAAATTAACAGCATGAGACGCATCGTGAGCAACCTTATCGACAACGTAATCAATCATCAAAATTTTTCGCGTAGTGTCATCGGTAGATACTCCCCCACCAAGCGTAGAAACTGTGTGTGGTGAATCTGAGAGAGCAAGATGCGCTGAAACGCGAGGGGGCCTCGCGGTGCTCACGAAAAATGGCGTCAATCCTGTTGACGCATCGATTGCATTGTTGATTGCAAATTCGGCGAGTGGAAGGAATAAGCTCCACGACGTGAACGATGTCGCATAACTACGAAGGACATCTTCAAGCACTCAATTGACACGCTCCGTTTGCCCATCCGTTTCTGAATGGGCCGCCGTAGACATAAGCAAACGCGTGCCCAGTAGTTGAAACAACGTTGCCCAAAAAGCCGAAGTAAAGCGCGGGTCACGGTTCGAGACGATGTATTCTGGCAAGCCCTGGTGTCTAAATATGAGATCAATCAAGATCTTCGCGGTTGTCTCCGCCGTAATGTGCGCGGAGACTGGAGCAAAGTGCACCATTTTGCTAAATCGATCCACAAGAACCAAGACGCCTGTGCGGTTCTTCTCGTCCGGTGGAAGAACAAAGGTGAAGTTCATACTGAATGAACGCCAGGCTTCCGTAGAAATCGGAAGCGGTCGTAATGAGTTGTGAAGATGGCGCAGGCTTCACACGCTGGCATATTTCGCAAGAGCGTACCCATTTCTGGATGTACTTGTACATGCGTGGCCAGAAAAACACTCGAGAAATGACCGTTAACGTCTTTCGAGACCCACATGACCACCAGCTGGGGTGTCATGAAATTCATGCACCAATCGCGCTCGAAGGCCGTCATCAGCAGGGACGACTACGCGCGGTGGTTCAAAGACGTCCATTTTGTACGTCAGTAGAGGACCATAAAGCCGAAAAGCTTGATGTCGTCACGCGTTGGTTTCGTCAGCTTCGCGAGTGACCCTTCACTAGGGTGTCAAAGATAGTTTGATAATTCCTGAGTAGAAGGAATCATTCGCATTAGACTCAGCGATCTGAGACCGATAGCACAGGTGTCGAGACCATTGCATTGAGCCCCAGCTCAATACAGCACAAACAAATGTCATTGTCTTCGTCATCAGCACTACCTGGCTGACGACCCATGTCGCGTCGAGGATCGTAATCGGGACGCCGAGAAAGCGCGTCAGCAAGAATGTTATTCTTGCCGGGCTTGTAAAACACCACGAAATTATACTCTGAGAAGAAAGACAACCAACGAGCCATACGCTGAGACAGGTGAGGGGTCTTGACGGCGGTACGCAGTGATGCGTGATCTGTATATACTGAAAACATCTTCTCGCCGAGTAAATATACCCTGAACTTGATCAGCGCATAACGCATAGCCAAAAGTTCTTTATCGTGTGCCGGATAGTTTCGCTCGGCAGGTTTCATCTGTCGCGACTGAAAACTCACGACGCGCTCTCGGCCCTCATCGTCACATTGCATGAGGCACATCCAATCGCAAAGTTACTCGCGTCACAAACAACGTGAAATGGCTTGGAAGCATCAGGCAGCATTAGCACTGGTGCATCAGACAAGCTCTTTTTCACGGAGTCGAAGGCAGATTGATGTTCTGCCTTCCATGACCAAACTGCGTCTTTCTTCAGCAAAGTCGATAATGGTTGAATTAACTCGGCATAATTCTTCGTATACTTATGTAAGTAGATAGCCAGGCCGAGCCATTGTCGTAATTCAGATTGGTTCCTGGGAGTAGGCCATGAGTATATCGATGACACTTTCTCGGGATCAGCACGGACACCTTCGTTGCTGCCATAACAGCCAAGTACTGGAATCTCGGGAGCACAGAAGACACACTTCTTCAAATTGGCATACAATTTGTTCTCACGCATCACTTGAAACACCTGTTTAAAGTGCCGAATGTGAACCTCCGTGGCGCTAAGATGTTGCTCAGCTCGGCTGTGTACAAAAATGCTGTCGAAGTAGCTTGGTGCAAAACCACGTAGCGGGCAGAGTAGTTGTGTCACCATCCGGTTGAACGTAGCTGAAGCGTTCTTAAGGCTTTGTGGCATGACTAGCCACTCCCATAGCATCCCACTCGGGGTGCTGACCGCAGTGAATGGAATATCACTGTCTCTCATTAGGATCTGGTAAAACCCGTCTGTCAGGTCGATGGCACTAAAAATCTCGCTGCCGGACATGGTATCCAATACCATGTCTTTGCGCAGAATTGGTGTTTGAGCCGGGATCGTGGCGTCATTCAACTTGTTAAAAGCATGCACGATGCGCCAACCGCCGGTTGTAACGGGGTGAATCGTTACATAACAATTTATAAGAAATTGTTAATAGAATATAACTATAAGAGTTATATTCTCAGAATATTGTCATAAGGACAATATTCTGTAGCACTTCCAAGTAGTTCCTAATTGGTTGATATAGGCCATTATATCAACCAACGAAGACGCGCCACGACAGACGCACGCAATGAGTGGTGAGCAGATAACTGATTTACACATTTGTATTTAGACATAGTTAGATGAAGATAAATAGTGATTTATTGCAGACATTAACTATTATAAATACAGTTCTACTTTTTACTCTAACCAAGTACTCGCTTCTTCTTACCGTCTTCCTCTGCACGTACGAGTGTACGTGAAGTTACGAGGCACCGCCTTATTCTGTTATCAGAATAAGTAGCTTGTACTGTCACCAGTACAAGCTTCAGGGTGCCCCGTTACACCTGGTAGCACTTCGTAGTCCGTCCAAGGACCAGCGTTCACATCCAACATGAATATGTTGGATGATGAAGATGACCAAAGCTTTCACGCTACGCGTGACGGCTACTCCCATTTGAGCGATGTCGAATGGGATGCGGTTGAACGAATGGGTTCGACCATGGGCATCCATGCTGTTAGCGTCATGCCAGAGGCTCTCAATAGAGATGCCCAACATGCTACTATCGCCAAGTTCATTCAAAATGAACTTGACGCAGAACGCGAGAAAGTAGCCTTGCTTCACCAACAAGGTTCTCAACAAGCAGAGTTGTTGAGAGAACAAGGTGCTCAACAGTTTGAACTGTTGAGACAGCAGCAGGCTGCTGCTGGCGGGTCGATGCACTCGCGTCGGCCCGAGACTTTGAAGATTGACATCTCAAAGTATAGGGGGGTCGAAGAAGACTCCCTCTTGAGATGGTTCGTCGAATTGGATGACGCCATAAGGGCGCGTCGCATCGACGACGGGGATATGCAAGTTGCATTTGCCCAGTCAAATCTGGCAGGACGTGCCAAGACTTGGGCACTGGGGCTCAAGCTGCACGACCCATACGCGTTTGGGTCGTTGGAAGTCTTCAAGTCGCGGCTCAGACAAACGTTTGAACCGCCTAGAGCTGAGTTCAGAGCTCGAACCGAACTCTTGAAGCTCAAGCAGGGTAAGCGTGATGTGCACGCTTACGCTCAACATATACGACATCTCACGAGTTGTATAAGTTCCAATCCGGTGGATGAACACACGTTGGTTTCGGTGTTCATGCAGGGTCTTGCGGATGGTCCCGTCAAGACTCACCTGTTCCGGCTTGAACTAGATTCACTAGAACAAGCCATTTCAATTGCGGAGCAGGAAGACTTCAGTCTGAGACAGGCTCGCGCCAGCTCGACATCATATCGTCAACCGAGACGATATGACAACGGAGGTCCAGAGCCGATGGAACTCTGTTATGTAGAGAGCGAGAAGGCTCGCTCTACAGGCTACAAGAAGTTGCAGAGATGCAACAGATGTCAAAAGACAGGACACTACGCTTACGAGTGTAGTGCTCCTCGTCCAGTGTCTCGCGACACTGGGCGTAGTGACCGTCCACCCATGAGAAAGGGGCAGGGACGAGGGTCCGCAGTTGGTGCAAAGACGCAACAACGGGATGGACCGTCAAAACGGACAGGATCAGTAGGTGCGGAGCACCCTACTGATCCAGCAACGTCAAGAGAATTTGTAGGCCTCTTGATGAAGGTTGCTCCCAACACACAGACATTGTGCGTTGCTGCTCTAGGTAATGAGATCTCACTCATTACCTTGAAACTCGAAGTGACGAATAAGTTGTCCCTTCGAGCTCTAGTCGATTGTGGGGCGTCCAACAATTTTGTGCGACGCCAATCGCTAGAAGATGGTCACTTTAAATTCAGTGAATGTGACACACCTCCTACGAGGATGACGGTACGTCTTGCGACAGGCGCATCCGTAACCAGTCATGAAGCGTATAGTGAAGATTCACTATACGCTAGAAGATACCCAATACGACGATGACTTTATCGTATTGGATTTGGATGACAAATTTGATGTCATCCTTGGAATACCGTGGCTCAGAAGGTACGAACCACGGGTAAACTGGCAACATCGGACAGTAACGATGCCTGCCGCTTGTTCATCAGATGGCCATCTGATGAACGTTTTGGAGCGTCCACAAGCGTGTGGATGTACTACGAGTGAGTGCGATGGCCTCACTTGTGGTACGGTCGTTAGTACGACTGCACAAAACCTTAGTGTACCAAACGGTTACACTTCGGAGCAAAGTTCCGGCGGCTGTGAGGAAACACAGGCTGTGCCGAAGGTCCACCACTCGAATAAGTCGGGTGGACTGGGACAAAGATGTATCCCTAGAGGGGAACATCTAGAAGAGAAACAATCGATCGCTCAGGTTAAGCGAAACGATAATCCTAGATCGACTGGAGAGTCTTTCGTAGAGGATCTCGCTGTGGTTGCGCAACCCCAGCTAGAGGAAGTAAAGGGAATAAGTCCCAAGATTACAAATACGGCGGAAATAAGTTCCCCGAAACCCGCGGGAATAAGTCCCCGGGAAGACGAAGGAATAAGTCCTTCGAAGCCTGAGGGAATAAGTCCCCAGGAAATGACAGAGACATTGAATGTCATAGTCAATAACGGATCATGTGTAGGCGCTTATACACTTGATCTGATTGCGCCTCCGAAGTTAACTTCGGAGATCACTCAGTTGCCAACGCTCGAACATAAAAGATTCTTGCGTGATCTGCGTAGTGGCAAAGTCAAGCAGATCTGCATACTCGTCGCTGAAGACGAGTATGTAACCGACATAAGGTCAGCAACAGTGTTTACTGAGAACGAGAGAGTTCTCAGTAGTTCATCTATGGACGAGAGTGTCCTAGATGAAAAGACACGAATTGAGCGATATGAGTCCCAATCATGGGAATCGCTCAAGGAAAATCCTCTCTATGAAGATTTGGTTGAATTCAAGGATGTATTCCCTGAAACTGTTCCGTGCGAATTACCGAAGGATAAAGGTATTCGACACGAAGTCGAGCTTAAACCAGGCTCGAAGTACTGTGTCATGAAGCAGTGGCCACTGCCTCGTGAACAAGTACTTGCGATCGACAAGTTCTTTGCCGATCGTTTAGCAGCGGGCCATGTGAGGGAATCAACTTCCCCACATAGCTCTCCGACCTTCTGTGTGCGAAAAGCAACAGGAGGGTGGCGGATAGTGCACGCGTTTAACAAATTGAACGCTGCAACGGTACCGGCTCAGACGCCGATACCGAGGAAGGACGTAATCATTGATGGTATGTCAAAGAGTACCATCTTTTCGTCCATGGATTTGATGGATGGCTTCTATCAAATCCTAATGCGGGAACGGGATATACCCTATACCGCAGTTAGCACGCCTAGCGGCATGCTCTGGGAATGGCTAGTAATGCCACAAGGGCTCAGTAATGCCCCTGCCACGTTCAACAGGTGTGTATCACATCTGTTGAGGCCAGTACGAGAATTCGCGCCGAGTTATTTCGATGACGTATTCATCCATAGTCGAGCTATGGATGGAAAGTCGGACGTTGAGGTTCACAAGTACCACGTCCGACAAGTTCTTACAATCATGCGAAAGCATCAATTGTATGCAAACCTCAAGAAGTGTATATTTGCAGCAAGCGAAATACCACTTCTTGGGTGCATCGTTGGTAAGAACGGTGTACGTCCTGATCCCGAAAAGATCAAGGCGATCACCGACTGGCCCGTGCCGGTCGATGTCAAAGGTCTTCGAAAATTCCTTAGCTAGCGGCGTATTTGCATAAGTATTCACGCAATTACGCCGAGATGACTGTACACCTCTCTCGTTTGTTGAAAAAGAACGAGAGGTGGTTATGGAACGCTGAATGTCAACGCCTTTGAGGGTATCAAGCAGAGCTTGATACAATCCCCAGTCCTAGCAATAGCCGATCAGGACAGGCCATTTCATGTGGTCTGTGATGCCAGCGATTTCGCAATCGGCTGTGCATTAATGCAGTACGACCTTGAAGGCGTTGAACGCGTCGTCTGCTATCAGTCGCGTCAGCTGCAACCAGCTGAGCGGAACTATCCAGTGCATGACAAGGAACTCCTTGCCATGAAGTATGCACTCGCGAAGTTCAGAGTCTATCTATTAGGAGATAGACCCTTCGTTGTTTACACTGACCATGCGTCCTTACGCACGGCAGTGAACAGCCCGCACCTTTCACAACGAATGGCGCGGTGGTTGTCATTCTTTGCAGAATACAACTTTACGGTCGAGTACAAACCAGGACGACTTAATGTCGTCGCTGATGCACTCTCACGTCGTCCCGACTTTGAAACAGTCGCGAAACCCAACAGTGAGACAGTCACTGTTGCGGTTATGACGTCCTCAGTTCCATCTACAACGTTGTATGATGATGTGAGGCGGGCATACGCCCAAGATGGTGAGATAGTGAAGTTGTTGTCACATCTCTCCCAACCATCTCGAGAATCGTTGAAACGATTGTCGTCTCGCGTATCGATCTGCATCAGATCGATACACTACTCGTAACGGTTTACTGTACTATACAGCCGTTTCTGGTGACACACCACGTGTTGTCATTCCAGATGATACTGATCTGCGTTTGCGGATCATGTTCGAGTATCACGATGCTCCTATAGGAGGACATCGTGGCCGAGAGAAAACATATCTCACGGTAAGTCGAGACTTTTACTGGCCCCGCCAGTATCAGTTTGTGCGAAAGTATGTTCGCGCATGCGAAGTCTGCCAACGAGTGAAGTCAAGTCCTTCACTGCGTGCACCTTTACAGCCTCTACCGGTTCCGGCTGAGTGCTGGGAATCCATCTCACGGATTTCGTCTTCGGGTTACCCAAAGACGCACGCGGGAATACGGGTATTCTCGTATTTGTTGACAGATTCAGCAAAATGGTACACCTTGTGGCTGTACCAGAGACAATCACGGCAAGTGGCTGTGCTTGTGTCTTTATTGACACCATCTTCCGACTTCATGGGTTGCCCCGTGAACTCGTATCAGACAGAGATCCACGATTCACTGCTGATTTCTGGCGTTCCGTGTTCAAATCACTCGGAACGCGCTTGAAGATGTCAACATCTGATCATCCAGAGTCAGATGGTCAGACGGAACGTGCCAATCGTGTCCTTGAAGAGATACTTCGAGGATACGTACACTCCTTTAAGAGTTGGAGTGAGTTTTTGCCGATGGTAGAGTTTGCCATCAACAACTCGGTGCATGCGTCCACGACACATACACCGTTTTACGTGAATGGCTTGCGCCATCCGCGTGTACCCACCTTACTAGAGTGTAACTCTGGTTTAAGGGGGGAGGGACTCGCGCGAGCAAAAACCGATTTGGTTCACGCTCATCACGCTCTGACGAAGAAGTCATTGCGTTTGATGCCGATATCGATAACATCGATATCGAAGAAGATGATGCCAGTGAGAGTGCGGAAGCCCTCACTGAAGACAATGATCCCAGTGAGAGTGCGGAAGCCCTCACTGAAGAAAAGGTTGTTGTCGCTGCAGTGCGCTCACAGCACACTGAAGCTAACGAGTCATCAGATGAGTTCATACTGGCTCGTGAAACGGTAGTCCGTTTTGTGCAAGACTCCATCGCCGAAGCGGTGGATAAGCAAAAGCAAAACGCTGACAAGAATGGAAGGGCAAACACTCTTTTATTTAATAAAGGTGACTTAGTCCTACTGTCTACGGTTAATCTACCAAAACATGTAGTGACTCAACTTGGGTAGCAGTAAACTACTACCCAAGTACATTGGCCCATTTCGTGTATTGCACCGCCTAGGCAATGCATACACGATCGAGTTACCACGTAAGATGCGAACGCATCCCACGTTTTACGTTGGTCGGCTTAAGCCGTACCATCAGTACGCTGCTTCTTCCGATGAAGAACGCCCTTGCGCTCAAGCATCTCGCAGAGAGCCTTGTGCTCCCGATGGTGGGCATCAACAAGGGTCTGAAGAGCAGTTATCTCAGCCCGAGACCGATCAACAATCCCACGAGCTACCCTTAGCTCGTCACGAAGAGATGTCAGAGATCTCTCGTTCTCAAGCTGAGCAAAGGCAAACTCAGCTCGATGCTTCGAGGCAGTGTCCACCATCTGGAGACGCCTATTCCGCTCATGCTCGAGATCGTCGCGTAACCCTTGCGTTACGCGATCAAAGAAGCTCTCGGGAACACACCGATCCACATGATCGTGTGGAGAGCGTCTTTCCTCCTCCTCCACCTCCATTAGAGGACTCTCGCGGTGGCCAGCGCTATCTAGTAGAGCAGCTGTTGAACCACCGCGACGTGAACGGACGTCGGACGAGTTACCTCGTCCGGTGGCGCGGCTATCCCCCGTCCTGGGATTCTTGGGAGCCCCGCTCCCAATTGATGGTTGACGTACTGGGTCTGGTCGAGCAGTACGACGCGACACATCCTGTGCCGCAGAAGGACCGCCGGAGAAAGTCTTCCCGGCACGGTCGTAAAGGGATTTCAGGTTGTCAATCCCTTCGTACATCTCAGTAGAGACACGTACGCGCCACCACGGGCTGGTAAGGAGGTAAGCCTCCTTAGGTGCTCGTGCAGAGTTGTTCACACAACATGGGCACGAGTCTCCCCAAGAGAGGCAGGGTAATCCTTTCTCCCTTGACAGACGATGCAGCTTGTAGCGTGCACCTGTCGGGGTTCGCTTTTCAAACTTATCACGAGCTTTGATAAGTTTGTCGTTCCAAGCGTCACGACCTACATCCTCGAGATTATGGATGTAGGCGTTCCACGCCTGAAGTAGTGAGGGACCATCACGTTTGTGATTCCCACTGTACCATCGATGTCTGAAGAAAGCATCGATGAAGAACTTCATGTTCAGCGCGATAGTCTTTCGCGCTGGGGTCAAGGTGATGAATCCTCGACGAATCGAACAATCGTGTTCGATAACGATCACTCGTCGTCGCCGACAAGTGATCCATGACAGATTTAGGAGGCATCCATGCCTTCTTTTCTGGAGCGAGACGCAACACATTGCGGTCCCGCTCTTCCTGCGACGTGCCGACAGAAGTACTGGCACTCGCTGTGAAGTGGTGTCCATTGGAGAAACGACACCACTATTAGCGCCCGAGTCTCGCGACCTCGAGCGCCTTCGCTTCGGCGATGGTTCATCTGACTCATCAGATGAACCAAAGATGCTGCGACGCAAAGCATCGTCCATGCCACGCTTGGCAGGCGGCTTGGATTCAATTGCCGTCGATACGGATCCGTCATCCGTATCAGGAGAGTACGAGACACCGAGCTCGTACTCTGTGAAGACACGAGTGTCTTCATGACCAGCGCCTGCATCACCAGGTGATACAGGCTGAGCCGATTCAGCAACCGATGGGACATCAGTTGCTGTAGTTTCTGCTTCGGCGTCCGCACAGAGACGTGCAGACGCGCTCTCGGCGGCCTTAGCTCGCGCATCGCATGGGCTTGTTTACCATGCGATGAGATGTTGGAAAGTGGACGCGGACCAACAAGTGCAAACCCCGTCCCAAATGATTTGGGACGAGTATCCATTTAGTCAATCAGTCACTAAAGTGACTGATGGTTAAGGGGGGGTGATGTAACGGGGTGAATCGTTACATAACAATTTATAAGAAATTGTTAATAGAATATAACTATAAGAGTTATATTCTCAGAATATTGTCATAAGGACAATATTCTGTAGCACTTCCAAGTAGTTCCTAATTGGTTGATATAGGCCATTATATCAACCAACGAAGACGCGCCACGACAGACGCACGCAATGAGTGGTGAGCAGATAACTGATTTACACATTTGTATTTAGACATAGTTAGATGAAGATAAATAGTGATTTATTGCAGACATTAACTATTATAAATACAGTTCTACTTTTTACTCTAACCAAGTACTCGCTTCTTCTTACCGTCTTCCTCTGCACGTACGAGTGTACGTGAAGTTACGAGGCACCGCCTTATTCTGTTATCAGAATAAGTAGCTTGTACTGTCACCAGTACAAGCTTCAGGGTGCCCCGTTACACCGGTGGCTTTCTTCACACAGAAAGTCGGACTCGAATGTGGCGATATGCTTTCGCGGACGTGTCCTGCCTTACGGCGGCCCTAAAAAAATTCATCAATTGCAATGACTTGGTCACGCGGTAGCGGCCACTGCCGCGTCACGCAATACTTCGATCCTGGCACGAGATCGATCTCGTGTCGCACACCACGATCCGCTGGAAGCTCAGCGGGGATATTCTCCGGAAAGATGTCGGCATACTCACGCGCGATATCGTAGACAGGGTTGCCCAAAGCAAGAAGGGCTTCCCGGGACTGTGTTTCGAAACGTTCTTCGCGCGCTGATTTGGGCTCGGCGCTCTTTGGGCGAGCCTCCAAAACTTCTTATGTAGCTGATTCGGCGGTAGATATGATGCACACTTGCTCGATGTCACCGACCTTGAGGGCATGGAGAAAATCTTTCCATGGTAGGGCTGATAGAGATGTGATCTCAGCAGCAGTGCACGGAGGGCTCGCTACCTCAATGTAGCGACCGCGATGTGGAGAACCTTCCACATATTCGAGCGCTCATACGGATTCCGTCACTACGGCATCATCGTCAACGGCGCTTGAGCGAGAATTTCGTCGTCTTGGTGATCGGCGTGCACCTTTCTTGCGTTTACGCTTTCTCTTGCGTCTTGAGCCACTGCTCGAGGCTAACACATCGCTATCGCTGGAGAATGACATACCCCTCGCTAGACTTGTTGGCCCAGTCACCACCATGTTGTTCACATTTAAGTCCACAGCCCGTCCATTCTTGTCAATAAGAGGCGGGAGCCCGTAGTCGACCGCCTTAGATGTATGTGGGAGCCTCTGCTCGACCACCTCGGTTACAATCGGGAGCCTCTGCTCGGCCGTTGTGTGTGTATGCGGGAGCCCCTGCTCGACCGCCTCGCTAGAACTCGGGAACCCCTGCTCGACCGAAGTCCGTGTGTGCGGGAACCCCTGTTCGACCGCCTCGTTGTGAATCGGGAGCCCCTGCTCGACCGATGTCCGTGTGTGCGGGAACCCCTGTTCGACCGCCTCGTTGTGAATCGGGAGCCCCTGCTCGACCGATGTTTGTGCATGCGGGAACCTCTGCTCGACCGCCTCGTTATGAATCGGGAACCTCTGCTTGACCGATGTCTGAGTTCGCGGGAACCTCTGTTAGACCGCCTCGTGTTGTGGCTCTATCAGTGTGACTGAACTTACCGGACACAGAGGGTCATCGTCATCTCTGAGCTGACTTCTAGTCGTGGTGAGTTTGTCCACGACCCTGACGTGGGGCCACTCAGATGACGCAACTAACAAATGAGTAAAAACTTCACTCACATCGTATCCACTTCGTCGTTTGACGGATCGAGATAGCCAATCTATCGTCGGCTGGTATCGTGACAGCCACGGTATCCCAAGATGCAATCAAATGCGTACTTCATCTCGTACACCCATAATTCATTATTGCTTCGAAAACCGTCACGTATACGACAAACTACTGTTTTGCGCGGGACACGCTGCGTCTTTCCGTCAGCAAGTTTGACAACGATGTCACCCGCACCTTCTCGAACCGTAATCTTAGACAGGAGAACGATCAAACATGATGCTCGAAAGCATTTGCTGGATGCAACTGAATCCAACAACGCTCGGAGTGGTTGCGTCACTCCAGCAACGATGAGACTGATGATGATCAGTCTCGAATCGTCACGCGTGGTGGTGGCGTTGAAGTGAGTATGAATCACTTTAAGGCTTGGAGATCGAGTCGCCACCGGATTATTCGTGGCTCCATTCCTGCCTGTAGGGCGCCCCAAGCCTACTGGAACCTCTCGTTTTTTGGCGGGACCACCGACGACACCGTATCTCCACGGGAGACAGCTGTGTTCATGGACACCGGCGCAGGTGCTCGGCAAACGGTCGCACGATGGCCTGTCTTGCGCACCAAAAACACTTTATCTTGTTTTGAATACGAATGTTGCGGCTAAATAGATTGTTGCGACCACGTGATGTCTCAATCGCATCAATTTTCATGGGCTCTGGGCCAGACATACGCGGAAGTTGCGACGCTGCATGCAAGTATGACGACGCGACCGTGTAATCTTCACGAAGCGCGAGGGCAAATTCCTCCTTGAGAGTCTTCGGTTCAGCACGTGTGAGGCAATAACGCGTCATGCCCTCCTGCATACTGAAGACAAAGACATGGACTTGTGAGGCCATGTCGATCGGCTGGGCGGTAATACACGACACAAGATGTCGCGTCTTCTGTACGTAGTCACGCATCTACAGCTTGCCCTGTCGAAATCTAAAGAAGTCTTCACGCAAGCGTGACTCATCTTGAGAGGGTTCGAACGCCAGTCGTAAGTCGCGCTGATCTCGTCCAGCGTGGGGAACGCCAACTCGTCGACGACGAGTTTCCCAAGGGCTCATTCTTTGGCTTTGCCGACAAGCCGTGATAGCAGGAAATTAACCTTGGCCGTCGGAGCGTCAATCAACCTTGACGCTATCGCGATATCAATCTCCCGAAGCCAGCGATTAAGACGGAGACGTTCTGGGCCATCACCCGAGTACGTGGACGTCTTCATTTTGATCGCATCATGATGGGAGGTGCGCGAGGGAGTGTACTCGCCGATTCGCTTCGGTAAGCTCGCGCACCATGTAGTCTTGGATGGCGGCACGGTGTTGTTCGGGCGTCGCTGTGCTCAGCAGCGACGTTACGAAGATTTCACCAGACACCGCCGCGCGGTGGTGTCATGCCTGCCGTTCCGCAGTAGTGAGATGGGGAAAATCTGCATGCTCCAGCGAAACTGCTGGAGCCATCGAAGATTCACTCATATCCATCTCGTACTTGGTCATGGGAAGGACTACTATGTGCTACCAGGTGTAACGGGGTAAGAGCCCGTTACCGTCTTACACTATTAAGCTTTGAGGAAGCGCTGTTCTTGTGTAAGTAAGGTAACATTAACTCTGTTTATATTTTTGTGTTTTTATAATTCGCAGTAAGTGCGAATATGTTCCCTAGCTCATGGGAACCACTCAAATACAGAACTAATTATTATTGGCTAATTATTGGGTCTGGCACCCCAATAATAAACCAATAATAAATAGACGCGCAGTATCCGCTATCCGGATACTGCCTACACTTAATGTATGTAATTATGTAATAAAACTATGACTACTTAATATAATGGGTTGCCCCATTACAAGATAGCCTTGCTACAGCAGCAAGGTTCTCATCATTCGATGGGCGGGCCGACGCACATGTGTCAGCCCGAAAACTTGATGATTGATATCTCAAGGTACAAGGGAACGGATGAAGATTCTCTTTTGAGATGGTTCGTCGAGTTAGACGGTGCCATCAGAACCCGTCACATCAAGGGTGACGAGATTCAAGTCACCTTCGCCCTGTCAAATTTGACGGGAAGAGCAAAGTCTTGGGCCTTAGGGCTCAAGCTTCACGACCCAAACATGTTTGAGTCCTAGGAGATCTTGAAGTCTCGGCTTAAAGAGACGTTTGAGCCGCCGAGAGCCGAGTTCATAGCACTCTCTACACTCTTGAGGCTAAAGCAAGGTAAGCGTGACGTGCACGCTTACGCACAGCGCCTGCAATACCTTGCGAGTAGCGTTACGAAGAACCCTGTTGATAAGCACACGCTCATCAACGTGTTCATCTACGGCCTTGTAAATGAGCCGGTGGAGACCTACATGCTCCAAGAGGACTTCCATACGCTGAAAAAGCGATAGCGTATGCGGAACAAAGACTTCAGTCTGATACAGTCCCAGGCTAACTCATCAAACTATCGTCCGACGAGACGACAGGAAACAGGAGGTCCCGAACCGAAAAACCTCTGTTACATCGAGAGCGAGAACTATCGCTCTCTGAGTCACAAGCGAACGGCAAGATGCCACCGCTGTCAGAAGATTAAATACTACGCTCATGAGTGTAGTGTCCCGAGCACCGCAACACGTCCAAAGACAGGATGTGATGACCGCCGTTGGCCAAGGAAAGGTCCAAGGCGTGGGTCGGACCATGTCGCTAAACAGCGACAGCAAGTCGGGCCGTCAAAAAACGGATAGGGTCAGTAGGGGCGGAGCACCCTGCTGATCCAGCAACGTCAAGGGAATTTTCAGGACTCTTGAAGAAGATTGCTCCCAACACACAGTCGCTGTGTGTTACTGCCCTTAGGAGTCTCTCATCACTTTGAAGATCGAAGTGACAAGTGGAATGTCACTTCGCGCCCTAGTTGACTGTGGGGCGTCGAACAGTTTCATTCGACGCCAGTCACTAGAGGATAGTAAACTCAACTATGTTGAGCGAGAGATCCCTCCAACGAGGATGACCGTGTGCCTTGCTACAGGCGCATCCGTAACAGTGAACAAGCGTGCAGTGTGAATCCACTACACGCTAGAAGGAAAACAGTACGATGATGACTTCATCGTACTAGATTTGGATGACAAATTTGGTGTCATCCTCGGTCTGCCATGGCTTAGAAAATACCAGCCATGGGTTAGCTGGCAGCATCGATCCGTGAAGATGCCTGCCGTTTGTTCATCGGATGGCCATCTGATGAATGTCTTGGATCGTCCACAAGCATGTGGATGTACTACGAGTGAGTGCGATGGCCTCACTTGTGGTACGGTCGTTAGTACTATTGCGCAGTGTAGAAGGCCACTGCACTGTGGAACCAGCCTCCGGCAACTGTGTAGAGACACATGATGCGCCGAAGGTTCACCACTCGAAGAGATCTAGTGGACTGGAACACGGATGCACACCAAGAAGGGTTCATCCGAGAAGAAAAAGTAGTGTTGTTCAGAATGGACAACACATTGAAGCAAGATCGACTATCAGAGAGTCGATCGTAGAGCAAGCCCGCTCAACTGAAAGAGAGTCGATCGAAGAGGACGCGACCGTGATAGTACACGTAACGAAAGAAAATTCGGGCGTTCCTGAGAGCAATAACTCCCGAGAGAGTTACGTTGAGGGTGTGGATCCCCAACCACCTGCGGATGTGTTTTCTCAGGAAAGCACCGAGACAGTGAATGTCTTGGTCAATGACGGATCAATAGTAGGCGCTTATACACTTGATCTGGTCACACCTCCGAAGTCATCTTCGGAAGTAATCAAGTTGCCAACGCTAGAATCTAAAAGATTCTTGCGAGATCTGCGTAGTGACAAGATCGAGCAGATCTGCGTACTTGTCACAGAGGACGAGTACGTCGCCTATATTCGGTCGGCACAATTGTTTTCTGAGAGCGAACGGGTTCTCAGTAGCTCATCTATGTACGAGAGTTTCCTCGATGAGAAGACCCGGATTGAGCGTACACGTCTCAATCTTGGGAGTCTTTTCAGACAAATCCTTTGTTTAAGAATTTGGTGAATTCAGAGATATTTTTCCTAAATCCGTGCCATGCGAGCTGCCTAAGGACAAAGGCACTCGACATGAGATCGAACTGATACCCGGTTCGAAATACTGTGTCATGAAGAAATGGCCACTGCCTCGTGAACAGGTCACAGCGATACAAATTCGTTGCTGATCGTTTAGCGGCTGGTCGTGCGAGGGAATCAACATCCCCGCACAGCTCTACGACCTTCTGTGTGCGAAAGGCCACAGGAGGGTGGCGGATAGTGCACGCGTTCAACAAATTGAACGCTGCAACGGTACCGGCTCCAACGCCGATCCCAAGAAAGGATGTCATCATAGATGGTATGGCAAAAAGTACCATTTTTTCATCCATAAATTTGATGGATGGATTCTATAAGATCCTCATGAGTGAACGGAATATACCTTACACAGCAGTGAGCACCCCCAGTTGTATGCTCTGAGAGTGGCTAGTGATGCCACAGGGGCTAAATAACGCCCCCGCAACGCTCAACAGATGTGTCACGAATCTGTTGCGATCGGTGCGCGACTTTGCACCGAGTTACTTCGACGATGTCTTTGTTCATAGTCGGGCTATGGATGGAAAGACGGACGTGGAGGTTCATTGAATCCATGTACGGAAGGTTCTTACTCTAGTGCGAGAGCCTGAGTTGTTCGCGAACCTCAAGAAGTCATCTTTGCAGAGAACGAGATACCACTTCTTGGATGCATCGTTTGTAAACACGGCGCTTGCTGATCCAGAAAAGATCAAGGCGATTAGCGACTGGCCTGTGCCAGTCGACGTCAAGGGACTTCGAAAGTTCCTTGGCTTGGCAGCGTATTTGCACAAATACTCGCGCAACTATGCTGAGATGACTGTACATCTCTCTCGTCTATTAAAGAAGAACGAGAGGTGGTCATGGAGCGCTGAGTGTCAGCACTGTTTTGAAGGCATCAAGAAAATCTTGGTGCAATCGCCTGTGTTGACGATTGCAGATCAGGATTGGCCATTTCATGTGGTCTGTGACGCTAGCGATTTTGCAATCGGCTGCGCGTTAACGAAGTACGAATCAGACGGCGTTGAGCTCTTCGTCTTTTATCAATCGCATCAGCTGCAAGAAGCTGAGCATAAAAACCCGGTGCATGACAAGGAACTCCTTGCCATGAAATATGCACTGGCCAAGTTTCGGGTATATTTCTTAAGGAGGTAGGCCCTTCATCGTTTATACCGACCATGCGTCGTTACGCACGGCCGTAAACAGTCCACACCTCTCGCAACGAATGGCGAGGTGGCTGGATTTCTTCGCGGAGTACAACTTCTCCGTCGAATAAAAACCAGGACGACTTAATGTCGTCGCTGATGATCTTCGCGTTGGCCCGATTTTGAGCCGGCTGCTCAACCCAACAGTAGGGGTGATCCCACTGTTGCTGCACTAACAGTGAGTGTTCCGTCGTCGAATCTGCTCGATGACGTGCGAAAAGCATATACAGAAGATGAGTCTCTTCTGCGATTGATGGATTACGTATCCAATCCGTGTAATCAAGATTTGAAAAGCTTGACGTCTCAATACCGCTCTTCAATCGAACGGTATTCGGCTCGTGATAAACTGCTGTACTATACAGCAGTCAACGGCGACACACCTCGTGCAGTCTTTCCTGCTCATGATGATTTGCGATTACGCATCATTTATGAGTGTCACGATGCCCCACCAAGAAGGCATCGCGGTAGAGACAAGACTTACCTCACGGTGAGTCGTGACTTCTACTGGCCCCGCCAGTATGAGTTTGTGCGGAAATACATTCGCGCTTGCGAAGTTTGTCAACGGGTGAAGCCTAGTCCTTCATTACGTGCACCCTTGCAGCCTCTTCCGATTCCGGCAGAGTGTTGGCAGTCCGTATTGATGGACTTCGTCTTCGGGTTTCCGAAGTACGTTCACAAGAATACTGGTATTCTTGTGTTTGTTGATCGGTTTAGCAAGATGGTACATATTGTTGCTGTGGGAGTCAATCACAGCCCAGGGCTGTGCGCGTGTCTTCATCGATACTATCTTCCGACTTCACGGGTTACCCCGTGAACTCGTGTCCGAAAACAGACCCCCGCTTCACAGCGGAGTTCTAACAATCCATTTTCCGTTCACTTGGAACACGTTTGACGATGTCGACTTCTGACCATCCTGAAACAGATGGTCAAACAGAACGCGTCAACCGCGTTCTCGAAGAGATACTTCGAGGATATGTCCACTCGTTTACGAGCTGGAGTGAGTTCTTGCCGATGGAGGAATTCGCCATCAACAACTCGGTGCACGCGTCGACAACGGATACACCGTTCTTCGTGAATGGCCTAAGCCATCCACGTTTACCCGCCTTCTTAGAGTGTGACTCTAGTTTAAGGGGGGGGTGGACTCGCTCGAACACAAACGGATCTAGTTCTCGCTCCTCACCCGTCGAAAATGGTGTCGACACGATGGATGCCGATGGGATCGAAATCGATGAAGACGATGACGACGATGCTGGCATATTCAGAATCGCCAGTGACCACCAAAGTGAGGACGATGATACCCTCACTGGTGAAGACAACGTTCTTTCAGTAGTGCACACGAAGCGCACTGCTGTTGACAAGGATGAATCAGCAGAGGAATTTCTGCTGACTCGCGAAGCGGTTGTCCGCTTCGTTCAAGACTGTATTGCGGATGCACTAGGTAGACAGAAGAAAAAAAGGCAGACAAAAATGGAAGAGCAAACGTTCTTTCATTTAACGAAGGGGGTTTAGTTTTATTGTCTACAGTAAAAATCTACCAAAACCCGCAGTGAAAAACGTGGGCAGCAGTAAATTACTGCCCAGGTATATCGGTCCATTTCGTGTGTTGCGCCGAATGGGCGACGCATTTACTATTGAACTAGCCCCATAAGATGCGCACGCACCCTACGTTTTACGTTGGTCGTCTCCGCCCGTAATATCGGTGCGAGCCCATTTCGAGAGGCGAAGAACACCTCCGCGGTCAAGGGCCGAGACCACCCTCGATTATTCCCGTTTCAACGATCCAGTCTGGTCGACTATCGAAGCGAACTCCTCACGCAGCTCAGCGATGTCCAAACGAGCTGCAGTCAGCTCGTCACGAAGCGAAAGAACTGAACGTTCGTTCTCAAGTTGAGCAAACGTATAGCGGCATGATCGTTCGAATGATCGTGCGCTAGGGAATTGTAATCAGCCCTTACAAGATCCTCAAGCCTATAACGCCGAGATCGTTCATGGGCCAGGTCATCTTGCAAGTGTTCCGTTGGACAGTTTCGTTCCTGAACATCAAGCTTATCCGACCTTCGAGCCGGATCAGGTGTTTCCACCGCCACCACATCTTTTGGTGGACTCAAGCGGTGGTCAACACTTCCTAGTGGAGAATATTTGAACCACCGCGATGTGAATGGCGTTCGGACGAATTACCTCGTCCGCTGGCGTGGCTATCCACCGTGGGACAGCTGGGAGCCTCGTGCCTAGCTGATTGTTGATGTCCTTGGTCTCGTCGAGCAGTACGACGAGACCCACCCGCTGCGTTTGAAGAAGGGCCGTCGAAAAACGACCTCTCCGAACGCGAGTAAAGGGATTGCATAGTGTCGATCCCTTCGGCCATCTCGGAAGAGATGCGCGCCCTCCAGTAGGGATCATTAGGGAGGTAAGCCTCCCTAGGGGCACGGTTCGAGTTGTCCAGACAACCTGGACACGAATCACCCCACGAGAGACAAGGTAACCCTGCCTTCTTGAAAGCCGGTGCAACTTGTATTACGCCCCGACAGGGTTGCGTTTCTCAAACCTGATGCGAGCTGCATCAAGTTTTGGCGAGCCAAGCCTCACGGCCAATACACTCGATTTTGTGGATGAGAGCATTCTATCCTTGCACAAGGCCTTACCGTCTCGACTGCGATTGCCATTGCCATTGTACCCCCGATGTTTGACGAAAACACATCGGTAAAGAACTCTTCCGCAGCACGGATAGTTTCCGGGCTGGAAATAAAGAGGACAGATCCTCATACAGTGGAACACGGGACTCGATCTCGTTCAGTGGTCATACCGGTCACTCGATCTAACTCTTTGGATGAAGGCATCCAAGGAGACTCCAATTGAGGAGCGTGGCGCAGGACATTTTTTTCGGTCCCTGGCCTCTTGATTGGTGCCAGCATGAGCATTGACACCAGTGGCAGCTCGATCCCTCGAGTTACTTCGCTCGTGGTGATGTATAGGTGCATCACCACCATCTCCACGCGTCATATCGTCAGATTTACTTGCGTGAGGCGAGGATTCATCAGAAGAATCACTCGATTCGAAGATCTCGGTCATGATGCTGCCGCGCAGACCAGAGCCAGTCAGTCTGGCTTTTGCAGCGTCCGCCCCAGATGATACGGAGGCGTGAGGAGTCGCCATTCGAGTCGGATGCATCATCCTACTTGCCGGAATAGATGAGCTCTATCTCAGATTCGTCTTGATTACGATTCGAGGTACCCGCTGCAGACGCAACGGATGTACCTGTCGCACGTGGTGACTCACCACGTGGAGGAATTACGACAACAGGCGACGAATCGCCTGCTGCTGAGGCGTGAGAGGCACTTTCCGCGGCCGCACGCATGCGTGCAGCCGCTCTTTTTGCTGCTGCAGTAGCAGCTTGCGTGGTTTTTGAAACCATGCCTTGGATTGGCAAATGAATGGAATACGACCAACAAGTGCTCCCTCACCAGAGTGATCCAACGGTGGTCACCCTTTCCCATTCATTTCTAATTCAATCAGCTGGTGATTGATGGTTAGGGGGGGTGATGTTACGGGGTAGCCCGTTACATGAAATTGACACCAAACGGTGTCAATAGGAAGATTGTCTAGCGTGACAATTCCCGGCCGATATTATCCGAGATGGATAGTATTGAAGGAACATTACCCCTTCAGATAATATTCATGCGCTGCTCCAAGATTGGTTGATACAAGACATATCAACCATAGATTATCACCAATCCTGCTAGACGCGCGCAATGAGTGGTGAGCAAGTCGTCGTCATACGACGGCGTAGTTTGATATAGTTGGATAAGATTAAAGCTGTAGTGATAGCTTAACAATATTGAACGCAGTTCTCTTTTTACCCTTTACTCAAACTATCTGTTTGAGTAGTTTAGCTTCCTCTGCACGTACTAGTGTACGTGAAGTTTCGCGGCACCCCAAACAAAGGGTGCCCCGTTACAGCTCCCCTATCTTATTGTGATATATAATGTGTTTCTCAAACATCGTACTCACACTTGATATCGGACTCATGTGAATTACCGAGTAACGGGCCCACCCCGTTACGTTACACGTCGTCATTACCCGGCCGTAAAGCAAGTGTGCTGCTGGATTTCAGTATTGGATTCTACTCGGCAGAGAAGTTATAGTTGCTGTTAGGATATAGAATTCTCTGTGCAAGTGCGTGTTATTTGTGGCTTTCACGAACAAAATTACCGGAGATGGAGTTGCGGAAAGAAATTTAAACATCAGCAAGTATTTCCACAAACTTACACATCATTGGTTTCAGGTGCTGTCCCGATACGCCCGTCAAGATAGGCGTGGTCACCCGCATCTTACAAGTACGGGTTCATGTTTCGGACTCGATCATGTCGAATGCTATCTCGTAGTTGTGCTGGTGAATACGAAGTCTGCATGAACACTACGGACGTAAACCTTGCGTTGGTTAATTCCGAACTCTACAGCTAAGCTGGCTGGTTCCAGACCGTGCTTCAGTCTACACCATTCTGCTTCATCTATTCGAAGCAGAGGATTAACGCGCAGTTGACGCACTGCTGCCTAGTCGTGAACTACTCAGCCACCAGTTCACTTGCAGCTTTCTATATTTTTGGCTCTTAGACGCTCTGTGCGTCATAACGTGGCACCATCCGGGATGTACACGTCTTAGCCTCTTTCTAGCAAACAAAGGTTTGACTACATCTCCAGTGAGAAAAAAAATGTAATGTTGCAACTTGCCACATCCTCTCATGAGCGCCACGGATTCTCAAACGTCGGCTCCTATGCTGCATCTTTACATAAGTAACAAAACTTACACACTCGACAACAGCTCCACAGTCAAAATTGAGCAGGATGATACCACACAGCTCGCAGCAGCTCGAATAGAGCTACAGAGACATGCCTCCTTAAAAGCCTGCTGTATCATGCTTACGAATGACACGAACGTGCCGTTCGATCGGAGATCCTAGATTAGTATCCTAATTCAGGATCTCCGACCACGAATCTCGAGCCAAGTCAGTAGCAACATAACAACCGTCCTTCAGTTGCTCGTCATCCACACCAGCTCCCATGTCAACCCACCCAATCACTGGACCCGCTCGCGTGCCCGTCCTCCACCTATCGCCACTGACGCCACTTGATCGCGCGCAGACCAGAAGGGACCAACCATGACAACCCCCGACGCCTCGAGCGTGAAACAGCCGACGTGGTTTCCTCCGCGTCCCATCGATGGCTTGACCGAGTACTGGGCGACGCACTACCCCCTGCGTCTGTACAACAGCATGACACGCACGAAGAATGCATTCGTACCTATGCGGGGCAAGCGCGTGCTCTGGTACATGTGCGGCCCGACAGTGTACGACCAGACGCACTTGGGCCACGGTCGCACGTACACGTGTTTCGACTATGTGCGCCGCATCCTCGAGGAGTACTTTGGACTGGAAGTCGAGCTCGTGATGAACATCACGGACATTGACGACAAGATCATCCTCCGAGCCGCTGAGACTGGTTGGTTGGAGGCTCATGTCGGCAAGGAGCTGCCCACGAATAAGGACGAGAAAGCCAAGCTCGTGATGGAGTGGGCGGCCCAGCAGCCTGCTGAAGGCAACATGCGCCGCACGCGTGAGCTGTCCAAGTTTTGGGAAAAATCGTTTCTGGACGATATGGCGGCATTAAATATCAAAACACCCACGGTCATTACTCGTGTGAGTGAGTATGTGCCTGAGGTGGTGGAGTTCGTGAACGGGATTATCAACAATGGCTTTGCTTATGAGAGCAATGGGTCCGTGTACTTTGACACGATGGCTTTTGGTAAGTCAAAGGGTAAGGCGTACGGCAAGCTGCTGCCGGAGAATGTTGGGCAGTCGGAGCTGCTTGCAGAAGGTGAAGGTGCGCTGTCTGCTGGACCGACAGACAAGCGCAACGTGAGCGATTTTGTGTTGTGGAAAAAGTCCAAGAGCGGCGAGCCATTTTGGTTGTCGCCGTGGGGTGAGGGGCGTCCGGGGTGGCATATTGAGTGCTCGGCGATGGCGAGTGATGCGTTGAAGCACCTTGCTGGCGGCAAGATCGATGTCCACTCTGGTGGCATCGACTTGCGCTTTCCGCATCACGATAATGAAATTGCGCAGTCAGAGGCGTATTTCGATTTCTCGCAGTGGGTCAACTACTTCGTGCACACGGGCCACTTGAACATTGAGGGCTTGAAAATGTCGAAAAGCCTGAAAAACTTTGTAAAAATACAGGAAGCGCTGTTGGACAACTCACCGCGTCAGCTGCGCTTCCTGTTCTTGCTCCATAAGTACAATGTGCCTATGGACTATAATGATAACTCGATGGACGAGGCTGTGGGTGTTGACCGTTTCTTTACGGAGTTTTTCGCCAACGTTAAGGCGCGGCTCCGTGAGCTAGGTGTCGAAAAGACGCAGAAGTGGACGTCCGTAGAGAAGGCGCTGCATGGTGCTCTGCTTGAATGCAAGGAAAAAGTGTTCACTGCACTGAGCGACGACATTAACACGCCGTTGGCACTACTGCATCTACAGCAGTTGGCCAAGGAGGTCAATCGTTACATGGCGGGAGACACTGACAAGCAGACTTCCATGTTGATTCGTGCCAGCGCGGAATACATCACGCGTATTCTATCGGTGTTCGGACTCACCACGTCAGCCACGGACATTGGCTTTCCGCTCAGCTCAGGTACCACTGGTGGTGCTGACCAAGAGACTGTGCTCACGCCTGTGTTAGACATTTTTGCACAGTTCCGTGACAAAATCCGCGAGGCTGCACGCTTTGCAGCTGCAGAAGGAGATGATAAGAATTTGGCTAGCGTGGTGCTGCGTCTGTGCGACGTGGTGCGCGATGAGAAGCTACCGTATGCTGGTGTACGTCTGGAGGATCGCTCTGCTGGCGCTGCTGTGTGGAAGTTGGCCAATAAAGACGAGCTGCTTGAGGAGATTGAGAAAAAGAAGCAGGAGAAGATCAAAAAGGAGGAACTGAAGCGCCAGCGATTAGAGGACGAGGCGCGCAAAAAGGCAGAGCTTACTGAAAAGGCCAAAATTTTGCCGAGCGATATGTTTCTGGAAATGAAAGACAAGTACTCCAAATTTGACGACAATGTGAGTGTGACGATGGCTGGTAAGTGCTTGGATCGAATTAGTCATGTACTGATTTGTGGTTTTTGCTTTCGTATAAATGCTAAGGGTCTGCCGACGCATGATGTCGCTGGCGAGCCGTTGAGCAAGGGTCAGACAAAGAAGTTGGCCAAGGAACAAGCGAAGCAAAAGGCGCTATACGAGAAGTACACAACAAATTAGATGGAGAAGAATAGAATGGCATTTGGCTATGACGAAGTGAGTTGCATGCCTTTTTTCGATGTTTTCACGATATTTGTTAATGTGGTTCTTCCTCACTCGTAAATTCGTTGGTACGATAGAGGTATCTGTCGATCTGTCGGATGAGACTATTAACTGCATCAGCGTCGTGACGTGTTACCACCAGAAAGGCAAGCGGATGACCCCAGCGGCTTCACGATAGAAAGACCGCCCATAGCACGAATGGCGCACCTGATACTGTTTTTACAAATCGGTAAAACTGCTGCGACACAATCAGGTCAAGATGCTATATGATCTGATACAACGCGACTGTCCGAGGAGTGAACGCTTCGGTGGAGCCATTGCACACTGATATTGTGTTCGTGCTGTCGACCAAATCAAGCGAGATGCGATTGTTCCACACGGGTATGTACGGCTTTGGTAGAAACCCAAAGATTCTTAGTGGTCGAGGGACGAATCAGCGATGGTGCAGTATTGGCCAGACCTACCCGCTGTGTGTATTCCACCAGCTACCATTGTGTGCACCTCAGCTAGCCCGAAGAAGGAGAACGGATCATCTGCGACTAATGTTGCATTCAAGTTTAAGGAGTTATGATAGCTAAGACCCAAGGAGGTGAGCGGTGTCACATCGACAAGAACTAGGGCTTACCTACCGATATTTTGACAGCGGCACACATTTGGTACGATACGAAGTTCACAATGGAATGAGCATCGCCCAACAGGCACGTTGCTACGACACGAACAGTGCGTAAGGTAAGAGTCAGGGACCAAGAGCCTTCTCAGTTACTTAGGTCAGTTCACAAAATAACTCGCCACGTTGCAGTTCCTCGCATCAACAGTTCAGAAGTTCGATAGGAAAAGCGATAGAAGTGCAACGAAATGATGTGGCGTTTGTCTGACTACCGCGTGCTCTTGGACAAAAATGTTTGAAAAGCTGTGATCACTGCCCGACTGTAATTTGACATTGTCAAGGTGTTTGACCATTGGCTGCAAATCATTTCTCCCGTTGCCAGCAGTACAAGCCCGTCTGTTCAGACCACCTACGAGTCGTCCCCGCGAACTCTGCGGTTACGTTCCCCACATCGAAATGAACGGGCTCCCCCAGTCCCCGAAACGTGTCAATTTTCAGCTCATTCGAGGCATTAACGCCATCTCCGCCAATACTTTAGCCAAGACCAATGGCCGTGTCTTTGCCCACATCTGTGCCAACCAAAAGGTCACCCGAGTCCAAACGCCATCCGTGCGCTCAGCCAAGAAATGGTGCTCGGTCGATTTCGTTCCCACGCCGCTGCCATCTGCCAAGACCAAACGCAACAGCATCAAGACTGCTCGACTCCGCAAGTCCATCACGCCTGGTACGATCCTTATCCTGCTATCCGGACGCTTTCGCGGCAAGCGCGTCGTTTTTCTCAAGCAGCTTCCGTCGGGTACGCTCCTGGTCACGGGGCCTTACAAAGTGAACGGTGTCCCGCTGCGTCGCGTGAACCAGTCCTTTGTCATTGCTACGTCGACACGGATGGACCTATCGGACATTCAGTTACCAGAGATTGATGATTCATACTTTACCAAGGACAAGCTGGCCAAGAAGAACAGCAGGGAAGAGTGTTTCTTAGTGGCACAACAATCGCGGATACGTTGCGAGGTGAAAGGGCATCGTGCGGTGTGTGTGGGAGAGGGTCTTTGTACACAGCCAATTGCGTGGCTGTGGGGCTGGAAAGCGGGCGTAGAGCTCACTAATCCGTTCATCTTGTCAAAATACGTTCTGTTCTCGACCCATTGACCTGACGGCGAACGTGTGTGATGCAGATATCACCGCCTGTGATTGCAGAGCAGCGCAAGAAAGACCAAATGGCAGTGGACGCTCTGCTGATGCAGAAACTAGCAAACGAACCTTATCTGCGCGCGTACCTGAACGCCAAGTTCACGCTGACTAAGAACGACCGTGTTCACGATATGCGCTTTTAAGTGTGCTTGTAAGTTGCACCGGGTAACCCTCGTTTCTTAAGTGGACCGGCTGGTTGATGCAATGGCGTTGATATAGCGAGATAGGTTACAAAGTAACTTGGTCAAGCACAAGTGTGTTTGACGCGCCTGTTCATCACGAGATCTGCAGGAGGGGATCAATGCAGGGTCAGTTGTCTGCTCAGGTGTCCCGTGAATGCACGCCAAGCATGACACACGAGCGCTTCGTCGGTCTCGAGAGCCTGTGATAGCGAATGGAGTAGCTCAGGTACGTTATCCGTCTTTGTTGTCGAGTAGCAATCTACTTCATCTGCCCGCTCGTGGCGTTACTATTGTTACTACTGGAGCAATGCCGATCATCTTCAACTACGGACACGCTCACACGTGTCAAACGAAAGGTTAGTCGGTACAGTCAGCTGTAGTGCAAGCTACGGCCATCCATTGCTCACTTTATACCTACGGTGGGCAACTGGCAGCTTTTACGTCGGTGCGCCTTTGTGAGCAGCTTCGATTTGCGGCTGTTAGTCTTGGATAAAGCACGCTGCAAAATAGCGTTCTTTATATCCGCAAGATGGGGTCAAAAATAGATACTCCAAATAAATCGGAATTTCGTCGTTCTGGGGAACCCAAGTCGGACCAAAGTGATGATACGAAACCAGAGGTGGCTCGTTCATGTCACTGCTTGCCCTAGCCTCGTTTTGTCGCTGAAACGTCTGAGGGACGAACAACTGATTGGCAGCATCCCGTAAACATTGAAGGGGCGACAGCTGGATAGCTCATTGAAGTCCATCTGGATATCCTTCCCATATTATGAAAACCTAGAAAATACCTCACAAATCGAATGACAGATGAATCTACTCTACACAATTGTCTTTCCAAATGCTTGGTATAAAAAGGTTAGTGTCGGCTACTTAATCGATGACAGCTAGTCTTCCCATTAAATACCCCTGCATCTCCAACTGCATCGGATAAACTAGATTTATAACCGCTTTTAAATATTATTTCACTTTGGTCTCTTCGTAACGTTACGCAAAAAGAGACTTGCGTAGGTCACGCAAGAGATCTACCACCAACTGAACAATCAATCGATCAGTCAGTCCGTCAGTCACCACTTCCTATTGCACCACCAACCGACTACTGCATGAAGCTCCACGTCCCGGGCCTCCCGAGCACAAGCGACCACAGCTGGTCCGTGGCCCTAGCACTGGCTCTAGCGCTACAGATAGTGCTATACCGTGAGAAGCTCCAGGACGTGATGCGCGACGGCTGCAAGCGGCTCTTGGTGTTCAGGACCATGCATCGGCGCTTTGCCAACCAGCGTCTCAAGCGCTTGAACAGTCTGGGAGACGGCCGCAAGTCGCAGTGGATGTGGACGAAAGGGGCACAAGACGGAAGTTCGGTAACGAGTGACAGCTCGGAAGCAAATGCGGACGACGGATCCAGCGGCACTGACGGCCTCATCACTTCACAGAAGAAGCTCGTGCTCGTGATGGTGGGCCTGCCTGCGCGGGGCAAGAGCTTTGTCGTGCACAAGACGCTGCGGTACATTGAGTGGATGGGGTTTCCCACGCGAATGTTCAATGTGGGCGACTTGCGGCGTCAATTGGGTAAAACGGGGGAGGGCGCCACCTTTTTCAGTCCGAGCAACTCGAACGCCAAGCGACTGCGTGAAGAGATGGCAATGGATGCACTGGATGGTCTCTTGGACTGGATCGAGACGCACGGACACGTTGCGGTCTTTGACGCGACCAACACGACCAAGTTACGCAGGTACGTAGTATGAGGGAAATGGGCGAGACTGAAAGAGGAATAGTGTAGACTTGATTGGATGACGCGGTGGTGCTGCATGCTGCAGGCAACATATTTTGGACAAGGTGAGCTCGCACCGGAACATTCGCGTCATGTTTGTCGAGAGCATTTGCGACAACGAGAAGCTGCTGGAGGCCAACTACCGTCGGTGTGTTGCAACTTGCGCTGGATGGTGGATACCTTCGGTTTTGCTGGTCTGGTAACGTTAACTTCGTTCTCGTGTTGACTTGTGCTTGTGCGTGTTTGTGCTTCAAGAAAGCTCTTGAATGCCGATTATAAGGATAAGGATCCAGAAGTGGCGCTTTCTGACTTTCGACAGCGCGTGCAGGAATACGAAAAGGTCTACGAGACCGTTGAAGACACAGAGGATGGCGGCAATGCGTGCTACGTCAAGGTGTATAACGCCGGCGAGAAAATCCAGGCACGGTACTGCCAAGGCTTTTTGCAAAGTCACATTGTGTCGCTCTTGCAAAATATCCATTTGAAGCCGCGTCGGATCTGGCTGGTTCGTCCAGGACCTAGTGTCACAAGCTGCAACGGTATCCTCGGGCTCGACTCGGAGTTGTCGGCGGAGGGGCACCGGGTAGCGCGTGCCATTACGCGCTTTGTCGAGAAGCTCGAGCTCGAACGCCCGATGGAAGTGTGGACGAGTCCCATGAAGCGCTCGCGAGAAACGGCAGCTTACTTACCCACCCACAACTTGAAGCGTTTCGTGACTACCACGCTGCTTACTGAGCTGGGAGGCGGTGACTTTGAGGGACTTAAATACGAGGAGATTGAGCGCTTTTACCCCAAGCACTACAACGCGCGGCTGCAGGATAAACTACGCTATCGTTACCCCGGTGTAGGTGGAGAGAGCTACGTGGACGTGATCTCGCGTCTGCGCTCGCTGATCGTAGAGTTTGAGCGCAAAAAGCGTGGCGTGCTGGTGATTTGCAGCGAGTCTATCCAGCGCTGCCTCATGGGCTATTTTTCCGGGTGCGAGGCGGCCAAGGTACCCTACCTGGAGTCGTACGAAGACACGGTCATTGAGTTGAAACCGCACCAGGACGGCTGCGACATTAAGCTCATTCCGCTCGAGTTCAAGGAGGATGCTGTAGAGAGTGTCACTACTGTCGGATGAATTACTAATTGCTTGCTGAGCATGAAGTATGGATTGGTACAAACAGCTTGATTGGGCATCGCTCAGGTGCACAATTACATTGCGCTAGTCAGCGTGCGTGTGAGTAGAATCATGCCGAACGGACAATCCATCGACGCACATGTCAAGTCAAGTCAACCGGACAGACATTATCAACATCGTCAATGGCAGTCGTTGGTTTACACTGAAACGCAGTGTGATGGAGGTGTAGCTTAGTGAATATACTGGTGGCCAGCACTTATCATCGGAGCTCTACAGTCGTATGCTAAAGGTCGCAACTTCAGCTTTGCACATCTCATCGTCTACGTATTCCAAAGACAAAGGTGTACATCGAGTCATGAAGTTCGATCTTGTCATTGTATGGTTCAGTACAACACACGACGGTCCCATGATCGTCAAAAGTGTTCGAGCCGGCAGAGCTAAAGCTATAGAAATAATGCGCCGAACAGACAGTGCATAGAGTATGCGCCCCCTGCTACAGTTGCAGCTATTGATTCTCGGTTGTATCTATATCAGCACGGAAAAGGAGAGAAAAGTTGCGTTCTGGCTCGGCCGTACCTGAGCACATCGGATCAGAAGTAGTTCGTGATTATTCGTGTGCAGCTGCCTTCTTACATGCCTCATTAAGATACTCGTTTACCTCGACATCTGCCTTTTCGCTGCAACACGTTTTGTTGACAGCCTTCGCGCACAAACACGTAATCAGCTGCAGCCGATTTAAATGGGGGGAGTGACAGCTCACGCAGGTGATGGAAAGCCCTCCACAGTGTTGGCAAAAAGAATATGGGAGGGATCAGCGCAAGTCTTGTAGTGCGTGAGCGTGATGAGATATCCGTGCGCTGTTCGAATGCACCAAGTGTCTGATGCAAAGGGCTGTTGTGGTAGAAAGCTTGGTATCACGGGCGATTTTCATGTGTGGGAGCGAAGTGGACACGATTGTTCCGAGAGGTGCACACTCGATGATCACCACCACTCTATTTGCTGCAGTAAGAACCATCCGGTTGTAGCAGTCGAAAAAAGCTACGTGCAAGTAGCGCCATCTCGATTCTGCACTCCATCGTGTCACCTTTGACGCTCTTGTCCTGTAATGCTCCCACTAAAGATGCGTTGAGCATCCGAGACAAAGGTGTGGGCTCGGTTCGTCCGAGTGTTCATGGAAACCAAAGACTTGTCGAGCAGCATCAACTTGAAGCGTACGCTGGGTGTGGTACATCCCGACTGTTCCGCGCACGAATTGATGGACATAGCAGTGTCAGTACCGATACAGAGCAAAACACAGTGCTCGAACAATGTGTAGTCTGAACTGTCATGGCACAAATCTCTGCGCCTCATACATAGGAAACAGCGATGGTCGCTAACAGTCTATGTGATGCATCGTTGGTTAACCCGATAGCTATTTTTTTCACATCGAAACAAATTTGTAAGAGGAAGCGCATGTAGCCTCTCTTGTAGTGAGCGGTTAGCGCTATATCTGCCACCTTCCTGAAGATGAAACAGCACCTCGACGTGGTAGTACAATTGTTTTGGTGGCTTAAATAGTGCGGGAAAAGAAAACAAGCCCTCAGATCCTAGCACGTTCCAAAGCAGAAGATTTGCCTTCCTTATCCCACAAGACTGAGATGTACATCATTACATGATGCGTCGTCTGCAAGGCTATGTATTAAAGAGATTGCCAAGAACGGGATCGTGGACCGCCTCGGTGGTCGCTGTGGGGAAGCAGAGGTCACAATGCCATTACTGCTAAATAGGACTGCAGACAGGGTAGACAAATGAAGGTTTTATGAGGTCGGCGCAGATACAGGATACAGGGCATTCTTCGGCCTAAAAGATACCGTGACAGTGCCAAAGACAACTAATCTTGTCATGGCAGAAACGCCTGCTGTGGTTTGACAAGTTAGAGTATCTCCTGTAAAAGTTGCAATCTCGAACGCAGAGTTTTACATCTAACTAACCGGCATCGTTGACAAAGTTGGACATCTTACCAGCGCTGGAGTAGCAATTAAGGCCTGTGCAATTACTTTCATGGTCGGTGATCGTATCGAGTGTGCCCTTTCTAGTTCCTCATGCTGCTTTTGTAAGATGTATACGTTGAATACAGGTGATAGAGAGGCACTTAATTCGTTCTTCTGGGCGGTGTCTATGCTCCAAGTACCGATGACTAGTAACGATTGACATACACCCGCTTTAATTTCTACTGATCGTAGTGAGTTCAAACGGCTCTATTGCACCTAGCTTGTAACGGGGCACCCTGAAGCTTGTACTGGTGACCAGTACAAGCTACTTATTCTGTTAACAGAATAAGGCGGTGCCTCGTAACTTCACGTACACTCGTACGTGCAGAGGAAGACGGTAAGAAGAGGCGAGTACTTGGTTAGAGTAAAAAGTAGAACTGTATTTATAATAGTTAATGTCTGCAATAAATCACTATTTATCTTCATCTAACTATGTCTAAATACAAATGTGTAAATTAACTATCTGCTCACCACTCATTGCGTGCGTCTGTCGTGGCGCGTCTTCGTTGGTTGATATAATGGCCTACATCAACCAATTAGGAACTACTCGTAAGTGCTACAGAACATTTGTCCTTATGACAATATTCTGAGAATATAACTCTTATAGTTATATTCTATTAACAAATTCTTATAAATTGTTATGTAACGATTCACCCCGTTACATCACCCCCCCTTAACCATCAGTCACTTTAGTGACTGATTGACTAAATGGATACTCGTCCCAAATCATTTGGGACAGGGTTTGCACTTGTTGGTCCGCGTCCACTTTCCAACATCTCATCGCATGGTAAACAAGCCCATGCGATGCGCGAGCAAGGCCGCCGAGAGCGCGTCTGCACGTCTCTGTACGGACGCCGAAGCAGAAACAACAGCAACTGATGTCCCATCGGTTGCTGAAGCGACTCAGCCTGTGTCACTTGGTGACGCAGGCGCTGGTCATGAAGACACTCGTGTCTTCACAGAGTACGAGCTCGGTGTCTCGTACTCTCCTGATACGGATGACGGATCCGTATCGACGGCGATTGAATCCAAGCCGCCAGCCAAGCGTGGCATGGACGATGCTTTGCGTCGCAGCATCTTTGGTTCATCTGATGAATCAGATGAACCATCGCCGAAGCGAAGGCGCTCGAGGTCGCGAGACTCGGGCGCTAACAGTTGTGTCGGTTCTCCTATGGACACCACTTCACAGCGAGGTGCCAGTACTTCTGTCGGCACGTCGCAGGAAGAGCGGGACCGCAATGTCTTGCGTCTCGCTCCAGAAAAGAAGGCATGGATGCCTCCCAAATCCGTCATGGATCACTTGTCGGCGACGACGAGTGATCGTTATCGAACACGATTGTTCGATTCGTCAAGGATCCATCACCTTGACCCCAGCGCGAAAAACTATCGCGCTGAACACGAATTCTTCATCGATGCTTTCTTCAGACATCGATGGTACAGTGGGAACCACAAGCGTGATGGTCCCTCACTACTTCAAGCGTGGAACGCCTACATCCATAACCTCGAGGATGTAGGTCGTGACGTTTGGAACGACAAACTTATCAAAGCTCGTGATAAGTTTGAAAAGCGAACCCCGACAGGTGCACGCTACAAGCTGCATCGTCTGTCAAGGGAGAAAGGATTACCCTGCCTCTCTTGGGGAGACTCGTGCCCATGTTGTGTGAACAACTCTGCGCGAGCACCTAAGGAGGCTTACCTCCTTACCAGCCCGTGGTGGCGCGTACGTGTCTCTACTGAGATGTACGAAGGGATTGACAACCTGAAATCCCTTTACGACCGTGCCGGGAAGACTTTCTCCGGCGGTCCTTCTGCGGCACAGGATGTGCCGCGTCGTACTGCTCAACCAGACCCAGTACGTCAACCATCAGTTGGGAGCGGGGCTCCCAAGAATCCCAGGACGGGGGATAGCCGCGCCACCGGACGAGATAACTCGTCCGACGTCCGTTCACGTCGCGGTGGTTCAACAGCTGCTCAACTAGATAGCGCTGGCCACCGCGAGAGTCCTCTAATGGAGGTGGAGGAGGAGGAAAGACGCTCTCCACACGATCATGTGGATCGGTGTGTTCCTGAGAGCTTCTTTGATCGCGTAACGCAAGGGTTACGCGACGATCTCGAGCATGAGCGGAATAGGCGTCTCCAAATGGTGGACACTGCCTCGAAGCATCGAGCTGAGTTTGCCTTTGCTCAGCTCGAGAACGAGAGATCTCTGACATCTCTTCGTGGCGAGCTAAGGGTAGCTCGTGGGATTGTTGATCGGTCTCGGGCTGAGATAACTGCTCTTCAGACCCTTGTTGATGCCCACCATCGGGAGCACAAGGCTCTTTGCGAGATGCTTGAGCGCAAGGGCGTTCTTCATCGGAAGAATCAGCGTACTGATGGTACGGCTTAAGCCGACCAACGTAAAACGTGGGATGCGTTCGCATCTTACGTGGTAACTCGATCGTGTATGCATTGCCTAGGCGGTGCAATACACGAAATGGGCCAATGTACTTGGGTAGTAGTTTACTGCTACCCAAGTTAGTCACTACATGCTTTGGTAGATTAACCGTAGACAGTAGGACTAAGTCACCTTTACTAAATAAAAGAGTGTTTGCCCTTCCATTCTTGTCAGCGTTTTGCTTTTGCTTATCCACCGCTTCGGCGATGGAGTCTTGCACAAAACGGACTACCGTTTCACGAGCCAGTATGAACTCATCTGATGACTCGTTAGCTTCAGTGTGCTGTGAGCGCACTGCAGCAACAACAACCTTTTCTTTAGTGAGGGCTTCCGCACTCTCACTGGGATCATTGTCTTCAGTGAGGGCTTCCGCACTCTCACTGGGATCATTGTCTTCAGTGAGGGCTTCCGCACTCTCACTGGCATCATCTTCTTCGATATCGATGTTATCGATATCGGCATCAAACGCAATGACTTCCTCGTCAGAGCGTGATGAGCGTGAACCAAATCGGTTTTTGCTCGCGCGAGTCCCTCCCCCTTTTAAACCAGAGTTACACTCTAGTAAGGTGGGTACACGCGGATGGCGCAAGCCATTCACGTAAAACGGTGTATGTGTCGTGGACGCATGCACCGAGTTGTTGATGGCAAACTCTACCATAGGCAAAAACTCACTCCAACTCTTAAAGGAGTGTACGTATCCTCGAAGTATCTCTTCAAGGACACGATTGGCACGTTCCGTCTGACCATCTGACTCTGGATGATCAGATGTCGACATCTTCAAGCGCGTTCCGAGTGATTTGAACACGGAACGCCAGAAATCAGCAGTGAATCGTGGATCTCTGTCTGATACGAGTTCACGGGGCAACCCATGAAGTCGGAAGATGGTGTCAATAAAGACACAAGCACAGCCACTTGCCGTGATTGTCTCTGGTACAGCCACAAGGTGTACCATTTTGCTGAATCTGTCAACAAATACGAGAATACCCGTATTCCCGCGTGCGTCTTTGGGTAACCCGAAGACGAAATCCATTGAGATGGATTCCCAGCACTCAGCCGGAACCGGTAGAGGCTGTAAAGGTGCACGCAGTGAAGGACTTGACTTCACTCGTTGACAGACTTCGCATGCGCGAACATACTTTCGCACAAACTGATACTGGCGGGGCCAGTAAAAGTCTCGACTTACCGTGAGATATGTTTTCTCTCGGCCACGATGTCCTCCTATAGGAGCATCGTGATACTCGAACATGATCCGCAAACGCAGATCAGTATCATCTGGAATGACAACACGTGGTGTGTCACCAGAAACGGCTGTATAATACAGTAAACCGTTACGAGTAGTGTATCGATCTGATGCAGATCGATACGCAGGCGACAATCGTTTCAACGATTCTCGAGATGGTTGGGAGAGATGTGTCAACAACTTCACTATCTCACCATCTTGGGCGTATGCCCGCCTCACATCATCATACAACGTTGTAGATGGGACTGAGGACGTCATAACCGCAACAGTGACTGTCTCACTGTTGGGTTTCACGACTGTTTCAAAGTCGGGACGACGTGAGAGTGCATCAGCGACGACATTAAGTCGTCCTGGTTTGTACTCAACCGTAAAGTTGTATTCCGCAAAGAATGACAACCACCGCGCCATTCGTTGTGAAAGGTGCGGGCTGTTCACTGCCGTGCGTAATGACGCATGGTCAGTGTAAACAATGAAGGGTCTATCTCCTAATAGATAGACTCTGAACTTCGCGAGTGCATACTTCATGGCAAGGAGTTCCTTGTCATGCACTGGATAGTTCCGCTCAGCTGGTTGCAGCTGACGCGACTGATAGCAGACGACGCGTTCAACGCCTTCAAGATCGTACTGCATTAATGCACAGCCGATTGCGAAATCGCTGGCATCACAGACCACATGAAATGGCCTGTCCTGATCGGCTATTGCTAGGACTGGGGATTGTATCAAGCTCTGCTTGATACCCTCAAAGGAGCGTTGACATTCAGCGTTCCATAACCACCTCTCGTTCTTTTTCAACAAACGAGAGAGGTGTACAGTCATCTCGGCGTAATTGCGTGAATACTTATGCAAATACGCCGCTAGCCCAAGGAATTTTCGAAGACCTTTGACATCAACCGGCACAGGCCAGTCGGTGATCGCCTTGATCTTTTCGGGATCAGGACGTACACCGTTCTTACCAACGATGCACCCAAGAAGTGGTATTTCGCTTGCCGCAAATATACACTTCTTGAGGTTAGCATACAATTGATGCTTTCGCATGATTGTAAGAACCTGTCGGACGTGGTACCTGTGAACCTCAACGTCCGACTTTCCATCCATAGCTCGACTATGGATGAATACGTCATCGAAATAACTCGGCGCGAATTCTCGTACTGGTCTCAACAGATGTGATACACATCTGTTGAACGTGGCAGGGGCATTACTAAGCCCTTGTGGCATTACTAGCCATTCCCAGAGCATGCCGCTAGGCGTGCTAACTGCGGTATAGGGTGTATCCCGTTCCAGCATTAGGATTTGATAGAAGCCATCCATCAAATCCATGGACAAAAAGATGGTACTCTTTGACATACCATCAATGATTACGTCCTTCCTCGGTATCGGCGTCTGAGCCGGTACCGTTGCAGCGTTCAATTTGTTGAACGCGTGCACTATCCGCCACCCTCCTGTTGCTTTTCGCACACAGAAGGTCGGAGAGCTATGTGGGGAAGTCGATTCCCTCACATGGCCCGCAGCTAAACGATTGGCAAAGAACTTATCAATCGCAAGTACTTGTTCACGAGGCAGTGGCCACTGCTTCATGACACAGTACTTCGAGCCTATTTTAAGCTCGACCTCGTGTCGAATACCTTTATCCTTCGGTAATTCGCACGGAACAGTTTCAGGGAATACATCCTTGAATTCAACCAAATCTTCATAGAGAGGATTTGTCTTGAGCGATTCCCACGATTGGGAGTCATATCGCTCAATTCGTGTCTTTTCATCTAGGACACTCTCGTCCATAGATGAACTACTGAGAACTCTCTCGTTCTCAGTAAACATTGTTGCTGACCTTATGTCGGATACACACTCGTCGTCAGCGACGAGTAAGCAGATCTGCTTGACTTTGCCACTACGCAGATCACGCAAGAAACTTTTATGTTCGAGCGTTGGCAACTGAGTGATCTCCGAAGTTAACTTCGGAGGCGCAATCAGATCAAGTGTATAAGCGCCTACACTTGATCCGTTATTGAATATGACATTAATGTCTCTGTCATTTCCTGGGGACTTATTCCCTCAGGCTTCGAAGGACTTATTCCTTCGGCTTCCCGGGGACTTATTCCCACGGGTTTCGGGGAACTTATTTCCGCCGTATTTGTAATCTTGGGACTTATTCCCTTTACTTCCTCTAGCTGGGGTTGCCCAACCACAGCGAGATCCTCTACGAAAAACTCTCCAGTCGATCTAGGATTATCGTTTCGCTTAACCTGAGCGATCGATTGTTTCTCTTCTAGATGTTCCCCGCTAGGGATACATCTTTGTCCCAGTCCACCCGACTTATTCGAGTGGTGGACCTTCGGCGCAGCCTGTGTTTCCTCACAGCCGCCGGAACTTTGCTCCGAAGTGTAACCGTTTGGTACACTAAGGTTTTGTGCAGTCGTACTAACGACCGTACCACAAGTGAGGCCATCGCACTCACCCGTAGTACATCCACACGCTTGTGGACGCTCCAAAACGTTCATCAGATGGCCATCTGATGAACAAGCGGCAGGCATCGTTACTGTTCGATGTTGCCAGTTTACTCGCGGTTCGTACCTTCTGAGCCACGGTATTCCAAGGATGACATCAAATTTGTCATCCAAATCCAAACGATAAAGTCATCGTCATATTGGGTATCTTCTAGCGTATAGTGGATCTTCACTATACGCTTCATGACGGTTACGGATGCGCCTGTCGCAAGACGTACCGTCATCCTCGTAGGAGGTGTGTCACATTCACTGAATTTAAAGTGACCATCTTCTAGCGATTGGCGTCGCACAAAATTGTTGGACGCCCCACAATCGACTAGAGCTCTAAGGGACAACTTATTCGTCACTTCGAGCTTCAAGGTAATGAGGTCTCACTCATTACCTAGAGCAGCAACGCACAACGTTTTTGCGTTGGGAGCAACCTTCATCAAGAGGCCTACAAATTCTCTTGACGTTGCTGGACCAGTAGGGTGCTCCGCACCTACTGATCCTGTCCGTTTTTTGACGGTCCATCCCGTTGTTGCGTCTTTGCACCAACTGCGGACCCTCGTCCCTGCCCCTTTCTCATGGGTGGACGGTCACTACGCCCAGTGTCGCGAGACACTGGACGAGGGGCACTACACTCGTAAGCGTAGTGTCCTGTCTTTTGACATCTGTTGCATCTCTGCAACTTCTTGTAGCCTGTAGAGCGAGCCTTCTCGCTCTCTACATAACAGAGTTCCATCGGCTCTGGACCTCCGTTGTCATATCGTCTCGGTTGAAGATACGATGTCGAGCTGGCGCGAGCCTGTCTCAGACTGAAGTCTTCCTGTTCCGCAATGGAAATGGCTTGTTCTAGTGAATCTAGTTCAAGCCGGAACAGGTGAGTCTTGACGGGACCATCCGCAAGACCCTGCATGAACACCGAAACCAACGTGTGTTCATCCACCGGATTGGAACTTATACAACTCGTAAGATGTCGTATATGTTGGGCGTAAGCGTGCACATCACGCTTACCCTGTTTGAGCTTCAAGAGTTCGGTTCGAGCCCTGAACTCAGCTCTAGGCGGTTCAAACGTTTGTCTGAGCCGCGACTTGAAGACTTCCAACGACCCAAACGCATATGGGTCGTGCAACTTGAGCCCCAGTGCCCAAGTCTTGGCACGTCCTGCCAGATTTGACTGGGCAAATGCAACTTGCATATCCCCGTCGTCGATGCGACGCGCCCTTATGGCGTCATCCAATTCGACGAACCATCTCAAGAGGGAGTCTTCTTCGACCCCCCTATACTTGGAGATGTCAATCTTCAAAGTCTCGGGTCGACGCGAGTGCATCGGCCCGCCAGCAGCAGCCTGCTGCTGTCTCAACAGTTCAAACTGTTGAGCACCTTGTTCTCTCAACAACTCTGCTTGTTGAGAACCTTGTTGGTGAAGCAAGGCTACTTTCTCGCGTTCTGCGTCAAGTTCATTTTGAATGAACTTGGCGATAGTAGCATGTTGGGCATCTCTATTGAGAGCCTCTAGCATGACGCTAATAGCATGGATGCCCATGGTCGAACCCATTCGTTCAACCGCATCCCATTCGACATTGCTCAAATAAGAGTATCCGTCAAGCTTGAAAGCTTTGGTCATCTTCATCATCCAACATATTCATGTTGGATATGAACGCGGTCCTTGGACGGACTACGAAGTGCTACCAGGTGTAACGGGGCACCCTGAAGCTTGTACTGGTAACAGTACAAGCTACTTATTCTGATAACAGAATAAGGCGGTGCCTCGTAACTTCACGTACACTCGTACGTGCAGAGGAAGACGGTAAGAAGAGGCGAGTACTTGGTTAGAGTAAAAGAGTAGAACTGTATTTATAATAGTTAATGTCTGCAATAAATCACTATTTATCTTCATCTAACTATGTCTAAATACAAATGTGTAAATCAGTTATCTGCTCACCACTCATTGCGTGCGTCTGTCGTGGCGCGTCTTCGTTGGTTGATATAATGGCCTATATCAACCAATTAGGAACTACTTGTAAGTGCTACAGAATATTTGTCCTTATGACAATATTCTGAGAATATAACTCTTATAGTTCTATTCTATTAACAAATTCTTATAAATTGTTATATAACGATTTACCCCGTTACATAGCTGCGCTAAAACGTGCGCACATGGCAGTCCCATTGTTGCCTGCGAAATATCCTGACAAGCTGGCAAGTGGTGTCGAAGGGAGTAGCGTCCTATGGAAAATGCGCTGCCTTTCAAGGAACCACTTACATACCATTACGATTGACCAGAATGATCAGCGACGTGACAAGACGTGTGGGACAGCTCTCACAGTCATTTAGCCGAAATAAAACTGATATTTCGACAGCTGGGTTTGCATGAGGTGCAAATATAAATGGACCGTGCACCGCACTTAAAAGTTGTTATTCGGGTGGTGAATGAAGCGGAGGAAGTGGAGGAAATCGGAAAATTACGTGCTTTTAGACGCATGCTTTTTAAAGTTTTTTATTTGACCACGTCACTTTTGATGTACGATGGACAAGGCAAATTTCTAACGGTCATGCAACGGGTTGCCTCCGTTGCATAACAATCACATAAGGTAACTATCAAGCATGAATATTATGTTAAGATATGCAAATTGTCATTCTAATCGACGATATTGCTTCGCAGATGCAACACAATGCTCATTAATTGATGCAGGATCAAGATATCAACCAAAAAAAGTCTAGCCACGACAGAAGCACGCAATGAGTGGTGCGCAGATAGTTACAATGCATGTCGGAATTTAAAGATAATTATATGAGGTCGAATAGGTATTTATCAAAGGATAAATTATACTGAATACAGTTCTACTTTTTACCTATACTGAGTAATTGTAACGGGGAACCCGTTGTTTGGGGTGACACGAAACTTCACGTACACTACTAGTACGTGCAGAGGAAGCCAATCTACTCAAAAAGCTAGTTTGAGCAAAGGCAAAAAGAGAACTATATTCAATTTAAATAAGCTATCAGTATAACTTCAGCATTTATCCAACTATATTAAACTATGCCGTCGTATGACGACATCCTGCTCAGCACTCATTACGCACGTCTAGCAGCGATTGGTGGTAGCCTTAGTTAATATAACTTTATCAACCAATCTTTGAGCAGCGCGTAAACAATCTCCCTATTGACACCGTTTTATGTCAATATCATGTAACGGGCTACCCCGTAACATCAACCCCCCTTAACCGTCAATCAACCGATGATTGAATTTAACTGATTGGGACAGGGTGACGACCGTTGGATTGCTCTAGGAAAGAAATGCACTTATTGGTCAAATTTCAGCTCATTTCCCAATTCATCTCATGTTGTCACAGATCATGCAATGTGCTGCCGAAGAGGGTTCATCTGTTGCTTCAGCAGCAGGTGATCCATCTTCTGCTGTTGCGATTCAGCAACAGGCGGTGCCTGTTGTAAAGAGCCTACGTGGTGAGTCACCACGTGCGACAGATACATCCGCTGCGTCTGCAGCGGGTGCTGCGAATTGCAATGTAAATGAGCCTGAAATAATACTCATCTTTTCTGGCGAGTCAGATGATGCTTTCGACTCGAAGGCAATACCTCAAGCCTCCGGATCATCCGGGGCGGACACTGCAAGAGCCAGGTTGACTGGGTCTTGAGAACGTGGAGGCATCATGTCCGAGATCTTCGGACCGAGCGATTCTTCTGACGAATACTCGCCTCGCGCAAGTACATCCGACGATAGGGCGCGTGTTGATGGTGGTGATGCTCCTGTGCATCGTCACGAGAGAATCAACTCGATAGATTGAGTTGCCACTGGTGTCAGTGCTCGTGCTGACACCACTCAAGATAGCAGGGACCGAAATGTCCTGCGCCAAGCTCCTCAAGTGGAGACTCCTTTAATGCCTTCATCCAAGGAGCCTCCTCAGATGCCTTTATCCAAGGAGTTAGGACGATGGGTCAGCATGACCACCCAACGGGATCGAATCCCGTTGTTTCACTTTAGGAGGATCTGTCCTCTTTATATCAGCACATAAACTATCCGTGCTGAGGAGGGGTTCTTTACCGATGTATTTTTCAAACATCGGCGGTACAGTGGAAAGCGTGGTCGAGACGGTAAGGCTTGGTGCAAGGATGGAATGTCTTCAATTGTAACATTAAGTGCATTGGCAAAGAGGCCTGGCTCGATTGACTTGATGCAGCTCGCATCAGGTTTGAGAAGCGCAATTCAGTGGGGACGCGATACAAGTTGCACGGACTGTCAAGAGAGGCAGGATTACGCTGTCTCTCGTGGGGTGATTTGTGTCCAAGTTGCCTGGACAACTCAAATCGTGCCCCTAGGAAGGCCTACCTCCCTAATGTTCCCTACTGGAGGGCGCGCATCTCTTTTGAGATGGCTAAAGGGATTGACACTTTGCAATCCCTTCACTTGCGTTCGGGGGGGGGGTCGTTTTCTGACGGCCCTTCTTCGAACGCAGCGGGTAGGTCTCGTCATATTGCTCGATGAGATCCAGAACATTAACAATCAGCTGGGCACGAGGCTCCCAGCTGTCCCAGTTCGGTAGATAGCCACGCCAGCCGACGAGGTAACTCGTCCGGACGCCATTCACGTTGCGGTGTTTCAAAATATTCTCCACTAGAAAGTGTTGACCACCGCTTGAGTCCACCAAAGGATGTGGTGGCGGCGGGAACACCTGATCCGTCTCGATGGTCGGATCAACTTAGTGTTCAGGAGCTGAACCGTGTAAAGGAACAGTTGCAAGATGACCTGGCTCATGAACGATCTCGGCGTTATGGGCTTGAGGATCTTGTGAGGGATAATCCCAATTTCTTAGCGCACGATCGTTCGGAAGATCGTGCCGCGTTTGCGTTCGCGCAAATTGAGAACGAACGTTCGGTTCGTTCTCTTCGTGACGAGCTGACTGCAGCTCACTAAGACATCGCTCAACTGCGTGAGCAGGTTTCTTCGCCAGTCTACCAGACTGGCTCGTTGAAACGGGACCACTCGAAGGTGGTCTCGGCGCTTGACCGTGGAGGTGTTCTTCGCCTTCCGAAACGGGCTCGCACTGATAGTACGAGCGGAGACGTCGGACGTGAAACGTAGTATATGTACGCATCGTACGAGGCAGTTCAACCTTGTATGCGTTGCCCATTCGGCGCAACACACAAAATGGACCGATATATCTGGGCAGTAATTTACTGCTGCCCACGTTTGTCACCGCGTGTTTTGGTAGGTTTACTATTGTAGAAAGTAAAACAAGGCCTCCTTCATCAAATGAACGAACATATTTTCTTCCAGGTTTGTCTGCGTTTCTTTTCTGTCCGTCTATAGCATCTGCAAAAAAACAGAGTCTTGAACAAAGAGAACGGCCGCTTCGCGAGTCAGCAGTATTCTTCTGCTGTTTCATCCTTGTCAACAGCAGTGCGCTTCGTGTGCACTGCTGAAAGAACGTTGTCTTCACCAGTGAGGGTGTCATCGTCCTCACTTTGGCGGTCATCGGCGATTATGAATATGCCAGCATCGTCGTCATCGTTATCATCGATATCGATCCCATCGGCATCCATCATGTCGACACCATTGTCGACGGGTGATGAGCAAGAACCAGATCGGTTTTTGTTCGAGCGAGTCCACCCCCCCCCTTAAACTAGAGTCACACTCTAATAAAGTGGGTAAACATGGATGGCTTAGGCCATTCACGAAGAACGGTGTATCCGTTGTCGACGCGTGCACCGAGTTGTTGATGGCGAATTCCTCCATCGGCAAGAACTCACTCCAGCTCGTAAACGAGTGGACATACCCTCGAAGTATCTCTTCGAGAACGCGGTTGACGCGTTCTGTTTGACCATCTGTTTCAGGATGGTCAGAAGTTGACATCGTCAAACGTGTTCCAAGTGAACGGAATACGGATTGCTAGAACTCCGCTGTGAAGCGGGGGTCTGTTTTCGGACACGAGTTCACGGGGTAACCCGTGAAGTCGGAAGATAGTGTCAATGTAGACACGTGCACAGCCCTGGGCTGTTATTGACTCCGGTACAGCAACAAGATGTACCATCTTGCTAAACCGATCAACAAACACGAGAATACCAGTATTCTTGTGAACGTACTTCGGAAACCCGAAGACGAAGTCCAACGATACGGACTGCCAACACTCTGCCGGAATCGGAAGCTGCTGCAAGGGTGCGCGGGATGAAGAACTAGGCTTCACCCGTTGACAAACTTCGCAAGATCGAATGTATTTGCGTACAAACTCATACTGGCGGGGCCAGTAGAAGTCACGACTTACCGTGAGGTAAGTCTTTTTTCTATCGCGATGTCCACTTCTGGGGGCATCGTGACACTCATACATGATGCGCAATCACAAATAATCATGAGCCGGAACGTTGACACGAGGTGTGTCGCCGTTGACCGCTGTATAGTACAGTAGTCCATCACGAACAGAATACCGTTCGGTTGAAGAGCGGTATTAAGACGACAAGCTTTTCAAAACTTGACTGCACGGACAAGATACATAATCCATCAACCGCGGAAGAGATTCATCTTCTGCGTATGCTCATCACACGTCGTCGAGAAGATTTGACGACGGAACACTCACCTTCAATGTTGCTACAGTGGGATCATTACTACTATTGAGTTGAGAAGTCGGCTTCAAATCGGGCCTATCGAGGGAAAGAGCATCAGCGACGACATTAAGTCGTCCTGGTTTATACTCGACGGAGAAGTTGTACTTCGCGAAGAAATCCAGCCACCTCGCCATTCGTTGCGAGAGTTGTGGAGTATTTACGTCCGCGAGTAATGACGCATGGTCGGTATAAACGATGAAGGGCCTATCTCCTAAGAGATACACCCGAAACTTGGCCAGTGCATATTTCATGGCAAGGAGTTCCTTGTCATGCACCGGATAAGTTTGCTCAGCTGCTTGTAGCTGACGCGATTGATAACAGACGACGCTCTCAACGCCGTCTTATTCGTACTGCATTAGCGCACAGCCGATTGCAAAATTGCTGGCGTCACAGACCACATGGAATGGTCTATCCTGGTCTACATTTGCCGACACAGGCGATTGCACCAAGATTTTATTGATGCCTTCGAAGGAGTGCTGACACTCAGCACTCCATGACCACATCTAGTTTTTCTTTAGCAGACAATAGATGTGTACGGTCATCTTGGCGTAGTTACGCGAGTACTTGTGCAAGTACGCCACCAAGCCAAGAAAATCTCGAAGTCCCTTGACGTCGACTGGCACAGGCCAGTCGCTAATCGCCTTGATCTTTTCCGGATCATGGCGTACACCGTTTTTACCCACGATGCAGCCAAGAAGTGGTATGTCGTTTGCTGCGAACATACACTTCTTGAGGTTCGCAAACAACTTATGCTCTCGCATTAAAGTAAGAACCTTCTGGATGCGGATTCTATGAACCTCCACGTCCATTTTTCCATCCATAACCCGGCTATGGACGAAGACATCGTCGAAGTAATTCGGTGCCAAAAAAATCGCGCACCGATCGCAACAGATTCGTAACACATCTGTTGAACGTTGCGAGGAAGTTACTTAGCCGCTGTGGCATCACTAGCCACTCTCAGAGCATACCACGAAGGGTGCTCACTGCCGTGTACGGGATGTCCCGCTCACGCATGAGGATCTGATAGAATCCATCTATCAGATCCATGGACGAAAAGATGGTACTCTTTGCCATACCATCTATGATGACGTCCTTACTTGGTATCGGCGCTTGAGCCGGTACCGTTGCATTGTTCAATTTGCTGAACGCGTGCACTGTCCGCCACCATCCTGTTGCTTTTCTCACACAGGAGGTTGGAGAGCTGAGTGTGATGTTGATTCCCTCACATGACCAGCCGCTAAGCTATCGGAAAGGAATTTGTCGGTTGCTGTGACCTGTTTACGAGGCAGTGGCCACTGCTTCATGACACAGTACTTCGTACCAGGTTTCAGTTCGATCTCATGCCGAGTGCCTTTGTCCTTAGGCAGCTCGCATGGCACGGATGTAGGGACAACATCCCTGAATTCGACCTATCTTACAGACGAAGGATTTGTCTTCAAAGACTCCCAAGATTGAGACGTGTATTGCTCAATCCGGGGATTCTCATAGAGAACACTATCATCCATCGATGAACTACTGATAACTCGTTCGTTCTCAGCAAACACTTGTGCCGACCGAAAATCGGCGACATACTCGTCCCCTGTGACAAATATGCAGATCTGTTTGATCTTGTCACTACGCAGATCTCGCAAGAATCTTTTAGATTCTAGGGTTGGCAACTTGATTATCTCCGAAGCTGACTTCGGGGGCGTCACCAGATCAAGTGTATAAGCGCCTGTACTTGATCCGTCATTTACTAAGACATTAACTGACTCGGTTCTTTCCTGAGAAAGCACATCCGCAGGTGGTTGGGGATCCACACCCTCTACATAACTCTCTCAGGAGTTACCACTTTCAGGAACGCTGGAACTTTCTTTCAATTCGTGTACTATCACGGTCACTTCCTCTTCGATCGACTCTCTTTCAGTCGAGCGGGCTTTCTCTACGATCGACTCCCTGATAGTCGATTTTGCTTCAACTTGTTGTTCATCCTGAGCAACACTAACCTCTCTGCTCGGATGCACCCTTCTTGGTGTGCATCCGTGTTCCAGTCCACTCGATCTCTTCAAGTGGTGAACCTTCGGCACAGCCTGTGTCTCTACACAGGTGCCGGAAGCTGGTTCCACAGTGTAGTGGCCTTCTTCAATGTGATCTTGTGCAGTTGCACTAACGAACGTACCACAAGTGAAGCCATCGCATTCACTCGTAGTACATCCAAACGCTTGTGGACGCTTTAAGACTTTCATCAGATGGACATCTGATGAACAAACGGCAGGCATCTTCACGGATCGATGCTGCCAGCTAACCCATGGCTGGCATTTTCTAAGCCATGGCAGAACGAGGATGACATTGAATTTGTCATCCAAATCTAGTACGATAAAGTCATCACCGTACTGCTTCCCTTATAGCGTGTAATGGATTCCCACTACACGTTTGTTCAATATAACGGATGCGCCTGTAGCAAGGCACACCGTCATACTCGTTGGAGGGAACTCTCGCTCAACATAGTTGAGTCTACTATATTCTAGCGACTGGCGTCGATAAAAGTGTTCGACTCCCCACAGTCAACTAGAGCGCGAAGTGACGTTCCACTTATCACTTCGATCTTCGAAGTGATGAGAGACTCCTCATCACTAGGGGCAGTAACACACAGCGACTGTGTGTTGGGAGCAATCTTCGTCAAGAGTCCTGCAAATTCTCTTAGTGTTGCTGGATCAGCAGGGTGCTCCGCCCCTACTGACCCTGTCCGTTTTTTAACGGTCCGACTTGTTGTCGCGGTTTGTCGACATGGCCGGACCCACGCCTCGGACCCTTCCTTGGCCAACGGTGGTCATCACGTCCTGTCTTTGGACGTGTTGCGGTGCTCGGGAAACTACACTCATGCGCGTAGTGTCCAATCTTCTGACAGCGATGATATCTTGCCGTTCGCTTTTGACTCATGAGCGAGAGTTCTCGCGCTCGACAAAACAGAGGTCCATTGTTTCAGAACCTCCGGTTTCCTGTCGTCTCGTCGGACAAAAGTTTGACGAGTTAGCTTGAGACTGTATCAGACTGAAGTCTTCTTGTTCCGCATACGCTATCGCCTTGTTCAGCGTATGGAAGTCCTCTTAAATAAATATCTAATTGATTTTTTGAAGCGGATCCCTTTCGGCTCGCAAGTTGAAGGCTGTATTATCTCCGTGAAGCAAGGAACCCATCGGTTGCTGAAGCGACCCAGCCTGTGTCGCTTGTTGATGCAGGCGCTGGTCATGAAGACACTCATGTCTTAACGTCGTTTTTGTTTTTTAAAAAGAATTAATTGTAGATTGATTTTTAGCTAATATAAATTTATAAATATTTCTACAAATAATTGAATCTTTTCAACCTTTTTTAAATTTTATATATTATTTAAGAACACTACACTAATGGGCGTAATGTCCAATCTTCTGACAGCGTTAAAATTTTTGTAATAATTACTTAAATTACTTAATAAAAAAAATGTAAATAAAATTCTTAATGAATTCTATAGGTCTTTACCGGCCGATTCGCAAGGCCGTAGATGAACACGTTGATGAGCGTGTGATCATCGACAGGGTTTTCCGTAACGCTACTCGCAAGGTATCGCAGGTGCTGTGCGTAAGCGTGCACGTCACGCTTACCTTGCTTGAGCCTCAGGAGTGCAGAGCGTGCTCTGAACTCGGCTCTTGGCGACCCAAACGTCTCTTTGAGCCGCGACTTCAAGATCTCCAACGACTCAAACACGTTTGGGTCGTGAAGCTTAAGCCCTAAGGCCCAAGTCTTTGCTCGTCCTGTCAAATTCGACAGGGCGAAGGTGACTTGCATCTCGTCACCCTCGATCTGACGGGCCCTGATGGCATCGTCTAACTCGACGAACCATCTCAAAAGAGAGTCTTCATCGGTTCCATTGTACCTTGAGATATCAATCTCCAAGGTTTCGGGTCGACGCATGTGCGTCTGCCCGCCCATCGACTGATGAGAGCCTTGCTGTTGTATCAAGGCTATCTTCTGCCTTTCGACGGCAAGTTCCCTTTGTCGGAACTTGTTGATAGTGACATGTTGCTGGTCTCTGCTTGGAGACTCCAACATGCCACTGATGGCGGGTTCGCCCATGAGCACACTTATACGGCCGACTATCTTCCATTCTGAGTCACTCAGACGGGAGTAGCCTTCACGTGTGACGTGAAAGATGTCGTCTTCTACGTCCAACATGTTCATGTTGGACCGAAACTAAGAAGTCGTTGAACGGAATACAAAGTGCTTCCAGGTGTAACGGGGTACCCTTTGTTTGGGTGCCACGAAACTTCACGTACACTAGTACGTGCAGAGGAAGCTAATCTACTCAAACAGATAGTTTGAGTAAAGGCAAAAAGAGAACTGCATTCAATATAGTTAAGCTATCAATATAACTTAAATCTTTATCTAACTATAGTAAACTACGTCGTCGTATGACGACAACCTGATCACCACTCATTGCGCGCGTCTCGCAGCGATTGGTGGTAATCTATGGTTGATATGTCTTGTATCAACCAATCTTGGAGCAGCGCATGAATATTATCTGAAGGGGTAATGTTCCTTCAATACTATCCATCTCGGATAATACCGGCCGGGAATTGTCACGCTAGACAATCTTCCTATTGACACCGTTTGGTGTCAATGTTGTGTAACGGGCTCCCCGTTACAAACACCGGCTTCAAGTGTAACGGGGTGAATCGTTACATAACAATTTATAAGAAATTGTTACTAGAATGTAAATACAAGAGTTACATTCTCAGAATATTGTCATAAGGACAAATGTCCTGCAGCACTTACGAGTAGTTCCTAATTGGTTGATGTAGGCCATTATATCAACCAACGAAGACGCGCCACGACAGGCGCACGCAATGAGTGGTGAGCAGATAGTTGATTTACACATTTGTATTTAGACATAGTTAGATGAGGATAAACGGTGATTTATTGACAGACATTAACTATTATAAATACAGTTCTACTTTTTACTCTAACCAAGTACTCGCCTCTTCTTACCGTCTTTCTCTGCACGTACCAGTGTACGTGAAGTTCCGAGGCACCGCCTTATTCTGTCGTCAGAATAAGTAGCTTGTACTGTCATCGGTACAAGCTTGAGGGTGCCCCGTTACACCTGGTAGCACTTCGTAGTCCGTCCAAGGACCACGTCCACATCCAACATGAATATGTTGGATGATGAAGATGACCAAAGCTTTCAAGCTTGACGGATACTCTTATTTGAGCAATGTCGAATGGGATGCGGTTGAACGAATGGGTTCAACCATGGGCATCCATGCTGTTAGAGTCATGCTAGAGGCTCTCAATAAAGATGCCCAACATGCTACTATCGCCAAGTTCATTCAAAATGAACTTGACGCAGAATGCGAGAAAGTAGCCTTGCTTCACCAACAAGGTTCTCAACAAGAAGAGTTGTTGAGAGAACAGGGTGTTCAACAGTTTGAACTGTTGAGACAGCAGCAGACTGCTGCTGGTGGGTCGATGCATTCGCGTCGACCCGAGACTTTGAAGATTGACATCTCCAAGTATAGGGGAGTCGAAGAGGACTCCCTCCTGAGATGGTTCGTCGAATTGTATGACGCCATAAGGGCGCGTCGCATCGACGACGGGGATATGCAAGTTGCATTTGCCCAGTCAAATCTGGCAGGACGTGCCAAGACTTGGGCACTGGGGCTCAAGTTGCACGACCCATATGCGTTTGGGTCGTTGGAAGTCTTCAAGTCGCGGCTCAGACAAACGTTTGAACCGCCTAGAGCTGAGTTCAGAGCTCGAACCGAACTCTTGAAGCTCAAACAGGGTAAGCGTGATGTGCACGCTTACGCCCAACATATACGACATCTTACGAGTTGTATAAGTTCCAATCCGGTGGATGAACACACGTTGGTTTCGGTGTTCATGCAGGGTCTTGCGGATGGTCCCGTCAAGACTCACCTGTTCCGGCTTGAACTAGATTCACTAGAACAAGCCATTTCCATTGCGGAACAGGAAGACTTCAGTCTGAGACAGGCTCGCGCCAGCTCGACATCGTATCTTCAACCGAGACGATATGACAGCGGAGGTCCAGAGCCGATGGAACTCTGTTATGTAGAGAGCGAGAAGGCTCGCTCTACAGACTACAAGAAGTTGCAGAGATGCAACAGATGTCAGAATACAGGACACTACGCTTACGAGTGTAGTGCCCCTCGTCCAGTGTCTCGCGACACTGGGCGTAGTGACCGTCCACCCATGAGAAAAGGGCAGGGACGCGGGTCCGCCGTTGGTGCAAAGACGCAACAACGGGATGGACCGTCAAAAAACGGACAGGATCAGTAGGTGCGGAGCACCCTACTGGTCCAGCAACGTCAAGAGAATTTGTAGGCCTCTTGATGAAGGTTGCTCCCAACACAAACGTTGTGCGTTGCTGCTCTAGGTAATGAGTGAGACCTCATTACCTTGAAGCTCGAAGTGACGAATAAGTTGTCCCTTAGAGCTCTAGTCGATTGTGGGGCGTCCAACAATTTTGTGCGACGCCAATCGCTAGAAGATGGTCACTTTAAATTCAGTGAATGTGACACACCTCCAACGAGGATGACGGTACGTCTTGCGACAGGCGCATCCGTAACCGTCATGAAGCGTATAGTGAAGATCCACTATACGCTAGAAGATACCCAATATGACGATGACTTTATCGTTTGGATTTGGATGACAAATTTGATGTCATCCTTGGAATACCGTGGCTCAGAAGGTACGAACCGCGAGTAAACTGGCAACATCGAACAGTAACGATGCCTGCCGCTTGTTCATCAGATGGCCATCTGATGAACGTTTTGGAGCGTCCACAAGCGTGTGGATGTACTACGAGTGAGTGCGATGGCCTCACTTGTGGTACGGTCGTTAGTACGACTGCACAAAACCTTAGTGTACCAAACGGTTACACTTCGGAGCAAAGTTCCGGCGGCTGTGAGGAAACACAGGCTGCGCCGAAGGTCCACCACTCGAATAAGTCGGGTGGACTGGGACAAAGATGTATCCCTAGCGGGGAACATCTAGAAGAGAAACAATCGATCGCTCAGGTTAAGCGAAACGATAATCCTAGATCGACTGGAGAGTTTTTCGTAGAGGATCTCGCTGTGGTTGGGCAACCCCAGCTAGAGGAAGTAAAGGGAATAAGTCCCAAGATTACAAATACGGCGGAAATAAGTTCCCCGAAACCCGTGGGAATAAGTCCCCGGGAAGCCGAAGGAATAAGTCCTTCGAAGCCTGAGGGAATAAGTCCCCAGGAAATGACAGAGACATTAATGTCATATTCAATAACGGATCAAGTGTAGGCGCTTATACACTTGATCTGATTGCGCCTCCGAAGTTAACTTCGGAGATCACTCAGTTGCCAACGCTCGAACATAAAAGTTTCTTGCGTGATCTGCGTAGTGGCAAAGTCAAGCAGATCTGCTTACTCGTCGCTGACGACGAGTGTGTATCCGACATAAGGTCAGCAACAATGTTTACTGAGAACGAGAGAGTTCTCAGTAGTTCATCTATGGACGAGAGTGTCCTAGATGAAAAGACACGAATTGAGCGATATGACTCCCAATCATGGGAATCGCTCAAGACAAATCCTCTCTATGAAGATTTGGTTGAATTCAAGGATGTATTCCCTGAAACTGTTCCGTGCGAATTACCGAAGGATGAAGGTATTCGACACGAGGTCGAGCTTAAAATAGGCTCGAAGTACTGTGTCATGAAGCAGTGGCCACTGCCTCGTGAACAAGTACTTGCGATTGATAAGTTCTTTGCCGATCGTTTAGCTGCGGGCCATGTGAGGGAATCGACTTCCCCACATAGCTCTCCGACCTTCTGTGTGCGAAAAGCAACAGGAGGGTGGCGGATAGTGCACGCGTTCAACAAATTGAACGCTGCAACGGTACCGGCTCAGACGCCGATACCGAGGAAGGACGTAATCATTGATGGTATGTCAAAGAGTACCATCTTTCGTCCATGGATTTGATGGATGGCTTCTATCAAATCCTTATGCGAGAACGGGATATACCCTATACCGCAGTTAGCACGCCTAGCGGCATGCTCTGGGAATGGCTAGTAATGCCACAAGGGCTTAGTAATGCCCCTGCCACGTTCAACAGATGTGTATCACATCTGTTGAGACCAGTACGAGAATTCGCGCCGAGTTATTTCGATGACGTATTCATCCATAGTCGAGCTATGGATGGAAAGTCGGACGTTGAGGTTCACAGGTACCACGTCCGACAGGTTCTTACAATCATGCGAAAGCATCAATTGTATGCAAACCTCAAGAAGTGAATATTTGCAGCAAGCGAGATACCACTTCTTGGGTGCATCGTTGGTAAGAACGGTGTACGTCCTGATCCCGAAAAGATCAAGGCGATCACCGACTGGCCTGTGCCGGTTGATGTCAAAGGTCTTCAGAAATTCCTTGGGCTAGCGGTGTATTTGCATAAGTATTCACGCAATTACGCCGAGATGACTGTACACCTCTCTCGTTTGTTGAAAAAGAACGAGAGGTGGTTATGGAACGCTGAATGTCAGCGCTCCTTTGATGGTATCAAGCAGAGCTTGATACAATCCCCAGTCCTAGCAATAGCCGATCAAGACAGGCCATTTCATGTGGTCTGTGATGCCAGTGATTTCGCAATCGGCTGTGCATTAATGCAGTACGATCTTGAAGGCGTTGAACGCGTCGTCTGCTATCAGTCGCGTCAGCTGCAACCAGCTGAGCGGAACTATCCAGTGAATGACAAGGAACTCCTTGCCATGAAGTGTGCGCTCGCGAAGTTCAGAGTCTATCTATTAGGAGATAGACCCTTCATTGTTTACACTGACCATGCGTCATTACGCACGGCAGTGAACAGCCCGCACCTTTCACAACGAATGGCGCGGTGGTTGTCATTCTTTGCAGAATACAACTTTACGGTCAAGTACAAACCAGGACGACTTAATATCGTCGCTGATGCACTCTCACGTCGTCCCGACTTTGAACCAGTCGTGAAACCCAACAGTGAGACAGTCACTGTTGCGGTTATGACGTCCTCAGTCCCATCTACAACGTTGTATGATGATGTGAGGCGGGCATACGCCCAAGATGGTGAGATAGTGAAGTTGTTGACACATCTCTCCCAACCATCTCGAGAATCGTTGAAACGATTGTCGTCTGCGTATCGATCTGCATCAGATCGATACACTACTCGCAACGGTTTACTGTACTATACAGCCGTTTCTGGTGACACACCACGTGTTGTCATTCCAGATGATACTGATCTGCGTTTGCGGATCATGTTCGAGTATCACGATGCTCCTATAGGAGGACATCGTGGCCGAGAGAAAACATATCTCACGGTGAGTCGAGACTTTTACTGGCCCCGCCAGTATCAGTTTGTGCGAAAGTGTGTTCGCGCATGCGAAGTCTGTCAACGAGTGAAGTCAAGTCCTTCACTGCGTGAACCTTTACAGCTTCTACCAGTTCCGGCTGAGTGCTGGGAATCCATCTCAATGGATTTAGTCTTCGGGTTACCCAAAGACGCACGCGGGAATACGGGTATTCTCGTATTTGTTGACAGATTCAGCAAAATGTTACACCTTGTGGCTGTACCAGAGACAATCACGGCAAGTGGCTGTGCTTGTGTCTTTATTGACACCATCTTCCGACTTCATGGGTTGCCCCGTGAACTCGTATCAGACAGAGATCCACGATTCACTGCTGATTTCTGGCGTTCCGTGTTCAAATCACTCGGAACGCGCTTGAAGATGTCGACATCTGATCATCCAGAGTCAGATGGTCAGACGGAACGTGCCGATCGTGTCCTTGAAGAGATACTTCGAGGATACGTACACTCCTTTAAGAGTTGGAGTGAGTTTTTGCTAATGGTAGAGTTTGCCATTAACAACTCGGTGCATGCGTCCACGACACATACACCGTTTTACGGGAATGGCTTGCGCCATCCGCGTGTACCCACCTTACTAGAGTGTAACTCTGGTTTAAGGGGGGGAGGGACTCGCTCGAGCAAAAACCGATTTGGTTCACGCTCATCACGCTCTGACAAAGAGGTCATTGCGTTTGATGCCGATATCGATAACATCGATATCGAAGAAGATGATGCCAGTGAGAGTGCGGAAGCCCTCACTGAAAAAAAGGTTCATGTTGCTGCAGTGCGCTTACATCGCACTGAAGCTAACGAGTCATCAGATGAGTTCATACTGGCTCATGGAACGGTAGTCCGTTTTGTGCAAGACTCCATCGCCGAAGCGGTGGATAAGCAAAAGCAAAACTCTGACAAGAATGGAAGGGCAAACACTCTTTTATTTAATAAAGGTGACTTAGTCCTACTGTCTACGGTTAATCTACCAAAGCATGTAGTGACTAACTTGGGTAGCAGTAAACTACTACCCAAGTACATCGGCCCATTTCGTGTATTGCACCGCCTAGGCAATGCATACACGATCGAGTTGCCACGTAAGATGCGAACGCATCCCACGTTTTACGTTGTTCGGCTTAAGCCGTACCATCAGTACGCTGATTCTTCCGATGAAGAACGCCCTTGCGCTCAAGCATCTCCGCAGAGAGCCTTGTGCTCCCGATGGTGGGCATCGACAAGGGTCTGAAGAGCAGCTATCTCATCCCGAGACCGATCAACAATCCCACGAGCTACCCTTAGCTCGCCACGAAGAGATGTCAGAGCTCTCTCGTTCTCAAGCTGAGCAAAGGCAAACTCAGCTCGATGCTTCAAGACAGTGTCCGCCAGTTGGAGACGCCTGTCCCGCTCATGTTCGAGATCGCCGCGTAACCCTTGCGTTACGCGATCAAAGAAGCTCTCGGGAACACACGCTTCCCCTTGATCGTGTGGAGAGCGTCTTTCCTCCTCCTCCACCTCCATTAGAGGACTCTCGCGGTGGCCAGCGCTATCTAGTTGAGCAGCTGTTGAACCACCGCGACGTGAACGGACGTCGGACGAGTTATCTCGTCCGGTGGCGCGGCTATCCCCCGTCCTGGGATTCTTGGGAGCCCCGCTCCCAACTGATGGTTGACGTACTGGGTCTGGTTGAGCAGTACGACGCGGCACATCCTGTGCCGCAGAAGGACCGCCGGAGAAATCCACCCGGCACGGTCGTAAAGGGATTTCAGGTTGTCAATCCCTTCGTACATCTCAGTAGAGACACGTACGCGCCACCACGGGCTAGTAAGGAGGTAAGCCTCCTTAGGTGCTCGTGCAGAGTTGTTCACACAACATGGGCACGAGTCTCCCCAAGAGAGGCAGGGTAATCCTTTCTCCCTTGACAGACGATGCAGCTTGTAGCGTGCACCTGTCGGGGTTCGCTTTTCAAACTTATCACGAGCTTTGATAAGTTTGTCGTTCCAAACGTCACGACCTACATCCTCGAGGTTATGGATGTAGGCGTTCCACGCTTGAAGTAGTGAGGGACCATCACGCTTGTGATTCCCACTGTACCATCGATGTCTGAAGAAAGCATCGATGAAGAATTCGTGTTCAGCGCGATAGTTTTTCGCGCTGGGGTCAAGGTGATGGATCCTTGACGAATCGAACAATCGTGTTCGATAACGATCACTCGTCGTCGCCGACAAGTGATCCATGACGGATTTGGGAGGCATCCATGCCTTCTTTTCTGGAGCGAGACGCAAGACATTGCGGTCCCGCTCTTCCTGCGACGTGCCGACAGAAGGACTGGCACCTCGCTGTGAAGTGGTGTCCATAGGAGAACCGACACAACTGTTAGCGCCCGAGTCTTGTGACTTCGAGCGCCTTCGCTTCGGCGATGGTTCATCTGATTCATCAGATGAACCAAAGATGCTACGACGCATAACATCATCCATGCCACGCTTGGCAGGCGGCTTGGATTCGATCGCCGTCGATACGGATCCGTCTTCCGTTATCAGGAGAGTACGAGACACCGAGCTCATACTCTGTGAAGACACGAGTGTCTTCATGACCAGCGCCTGCATCACCAAGTGACACAGGCTGAGTCGCTTCAGCAAACGATGAGACATCAGTTGCTGTGGTTTCTGCTTCGGCGTCCGCACAGAGACGTGCAGACGCGCTCTCGGCGGCCTTGCTCGCGCATCGAATGGGCTTGTTAACCATGCGATGAATTGTTGGAAAGTGGACGCGGACCAACAAGTGCAAACCCTGTCCCAAATGATTTGGGACGAGTATCCATTTAGTCAATCAGTCACTAAAGTGACTGATGGTTAAGGGGGGGTGATGTAACGGGGTGAATCGTTACATAACAATTTATAAGAATTTGTTACTAGAATATAACTATAAGAGTTATATTCTCAGAATATTGTCATAAGGACAAATGTTCTGTAGCACTTACGAGTAGTTCCTAATTGGTTGATGTAGGCCATTATATCAACCAACGAAGACGCGCCACGACATACGCACGCAATGAGTGGTGAGCAGATAGTTGATTTACACATTTGTATTTAGACATAGTTAGATGAAGATAAATAGTGATTTATTAACAGACATTAACTATTATAAATACAGTTCTACTTTTTACTCTAACCAAGTACTCGCTTCTTCTTACCGTCTTCCTCTGCACGTACGAGTGTACGTGAAGTTACGAGGCACAACTTGAAAAAAATCCATGAATTTTGTGTTCCTGCCTAAAATAATAACCTTCGTAAAGTAATACCATGACATCGGTCCCAGCAATATTACTTTAAACAAGTTCTACTGTGCTAAATCAGCAAATCGTCATCACTCGTAAAATATGTGAGAGATTGGCGAGATATAAGTTGTAGCAAGTCAACAGCACGAAGTCGTTCGTATCTATTTCCAGCCTACTAGAGAACTGTGGGGTGGCAGAAGCAGAATAAGACGTATTTAAACGCAGCTTTAATGGCACATCACTGTATTCGACACGACTGGATGCAACATAAGACGTTGAGCATACCGATTTAATGCACAATACCGTGTTAGCACGACACTGCGTTTAGTACGTCTCAATACAGAGCACGACGTACGCCATCCCTTCACGTTTACATTGCTTCTTTAGCACAACCCAGTGCTGTCATTCTTTTGCCCGTGTATATCAGTACGATGACTACGAAACTACCGATGTTGCCTAGTTTAGAAATATGAGCGATGCCCTCTTTGATAAAAAGTGGAAGTGAGAGCGTAACAATTGCGTTCGTGATACCAAACCTGACACCCTACGTGGACGAAGATGCCGCACGCCGTCGCTCATAATCAGGATCATCTGTAGGCAGCTCGAATCGACAAAGTGGACACGAATTGTGCTGCTTCAGCCAAGGCACGATGCAGTCGGGGTGAAAGGAGTGATTGCACGGTAGGCAATGAACCTCGTCGTCGACAGCGAATAAGTCCTTGCAGACAGGGCATTCAGCGCTCCCATCTACTTCATTCTGAGTTACTTTCACCTTCGGCAGCATTTCCACGACTTCTTTCGCGGCAGGAGGAGCTCCATGCTGTCAGAATCATCAGCGCGTCACTTTGTTTTCTGCACGTCATAAGCAGCAATGTACCAATGAGTCACGTACCCGGTTCGGGTCGTGTTGCATGAGTTGGTTGATTACGTTAGCCATATTGCCAAATGCATAGTCGCCCGCGTTGCCAGCAAGCATCGGGAACATGCCACCCAAAGTGTCCAAAATGCCAAGCGCATCCCCTGCTCCTCCTTCTCCCGACTCACTGACGTAAAACTCGACGGGGTTCCCCGTGCTACTCATGAAGCGCGTACCCCGTCCATTACCAGTAGCGTCCGACATAAATTGGAACAGACTTTCGCACGCATCCAAAGAGAGCTGCGTAAGTTTTCACTCTGTACGACACGCACTACAAAGCAAAGAGGGAAGCGCACGTAGGTAGCGGCAAGTGTCCATCTCGTTCATTCGAAGCAGGGAACCGTACCGCTCGACCTGTAAGGCTAATAACCATCAAGTCACACAATGAAAACGTACGAATTAAAGCACATGACATCAAAACGAACAGTAGATAAAATCGGTTCATACCGCGGCAGGGGACGAGTTTCGCCGAACTCATTGTGAATCTCAGCTTGGACATTAGCTCCTTCTCCCGAGAAAGCTCCACTTATCTGCGCCGGCGTCTCTTCGATATATTCAATTCGAAAATTTTGCGGTGGATCATCCTGATTCAAAACATAACAACGGCCAAATATCATTACAATCATGGCAATACAAATGACAGTTTGATGATAATCACAAGAATAGTCATAGCCACATCAGATTGAAGAGCGACGAAGCACCCGGGAGACGAACACAGTATGACAAGACAGACCTCTTCGATCTCCTCCACAAAGTTACTGCCACATTGCACACAGCAAATCTCCCCACTAGACTCTTCGACGCGCGTCTCCACTCCGACGCCGCACTCGTGGCACCAAAAGCGTAGTGTTTCTTGCTCGGCCGGCGTCAGAGTCATGATCACAGTCGACTGACTTGATATGACGAGGTCGGATGACGCAATCCAATGCTTCGGAAAACGATGTGCTAAAATAAGGTGTACACTTTAACTTTGGGAAGCAGGTATGATGCAGTTTTGTGCAGAAAAAGGATCTGCATAACTGGATAACGGCGACAGATGTTGAGTTTTCAAGTGTGTTAAAAAATGGGGCTTGTAATACCAGAGTCGATAGATAGTGCCGCCATGTCACTTCTCATCCATAGCTTTCTTGGCGTTTTCGTGTTTTTCGGAGTGGGAAAGCTGACATCGACTGGCATGTCTTTTAGTGGCGTTTGTTAGTGAATTCAAGTCCAGTGCCCGTTCGTCACTCTTCGCGGTAGCTCTGCGTTGCTGCTTTGCTCCGGCCTTATTTCTTCCGTCGCACTGAATGTGTTGGCGGGGAGCCGTGGACAGTCTTATCATGCCGCTTCTCGCACATCACTTCTCATCGCATCACATACGCCCTGCCCTGGCTGCTTCGAATGAAAACGGATATTAGCCTGTTGTTGCATCTAGTGATCATGAGGATATCACAAGCACCAATCTGCTCATACTTAGAGCTGGCACAACCTGCCGACTGGACACTCGGCAGTTGACGTAAGAAGGCAGGCTAGACGTGATGTGGTGCGATGTATCATGCACGACTAAGCAGCGCAACGTGCTTTATAACTCCATGATTGTCAATCACAAAGTCATTTGCAAAGTTATTGCGTCTCGCCAGTTCATATCGCCTCGGTGAAAACTGGGATCGGATCACGATTTGTCGTGTGTCACATGATCAGCCAGGTGCTTGTACAACATCTTTCTGTGACGTTGCAGTGACATGAACCCGCTTCCTGTATCTGTAGCACTTTAAGTTGCAAATGTCAGTGTACGCTTGCTATCTCTGTAAAGTCTTCTTTCCAAACGATCTCATGCTCTTGCGACTCCTCCTGGACCTGTGTTAACGTTGTTCGGCAGTAGTTACGAGCCGCTGTCGATCCTGCGAACACTTGGACAAACGACGCTGTAACGAACAGGGTTCAACCTGCTGTAAACGTTCAGAGACAGGAGGCAGTGACACTAAGCCAAAGCACCATAACTTCCACTTCTTACAAGTAATCGGTGATGATCCTTGCTGTGTGGCGTTCAATCAGTAGCGTAAGATGTGCTAGTCCAGTCTTCAACAATTAAAAGTTTCTGTGCAACTAATCGACCGTTGCTGCCGCCAACAACTAAGTGACAACTTATCAAGCAAGGTGAATGAGACCCACGTCTATTGTTGTGGTGAGCGGAAAACGGTGCCAGCGACCATAGGAAGATGCGAAATCAGAAAGAGGAAACGATGCAAGTCAGTGATAGTCGCTACTAAGTTATCAGATTCCCCAATTCACAATTGTCATCGAAATAAGCACGTACCGACCACGACCAACAGCTAAGAGTCGACTGTTGAGTTCGAAGTCTCTCCGATGGGACCAAAGCTATAGAGTAGACACGCCGTTGAGCGATAACTCTCTGCAGCTGTGAGTTGGATTATACATCCGTCTTGCTGCGTTGCGGGGGTATCGCACAGATGTCTTTTGTTTCAAGCTCAACTTGCTGTCAACAGACTTAGAAATGTCAACCTGCGCTTCAACCTGAAACCAACTCCAGTCGTAACTACAAGCATCTATGCCAAGATGTATGCTGTCGCTTCAGGTTGAACCCGGCGGGGAAGAAGTGCTGCTGACAACCCTCCTAGCTTTTGTTGCACGTGTTTATCATTTGCTGTGACGACAGCGAAAACATTGACGCCTATGCAAGGTGTCGTATGATGAGTAAGCTGTAAACCAGCACCGCAATGAGATCACACTCTGAAAACCAGCACCAGTGGGTCTGACATGGGACACGGACGCGGAACATGGGAGCATGTGGTTGGTCAGCTAGAATGTATTGGGCGTACGACGTAGAACAGCCGACAGATTCGTTTGACGGACCAAGTACATGGACAGCAATTGCTTAGTGTGTTGCATTCCTTTTACTTGTCCATGCCGCTCAGTTTATGAGCCACGCAAGTTTTAGGATATCGACCCCGACCGATTGCACGAGTCCTTCCATGCTTGTCGGAGTAAAGGACATCGATAAGGCAGATGCCGTACTGAAGGTGATGATGCAGTTTGAGTCGGTCGATGGACCCGGCCAATCGTGCCTCCTCTACTAAAAAGGCAACTGTCGCCGTGCAGATGCATCATTCGTCTGTTCTTTACCAAGATGGGCTCGGCGTATTGCAGACACAATGTTGGTCGCGCGCTTTGCATTCGCACGTGATGACGACGGTAAAACGCAACAACGCGAAGTATGCTAAAAGAGGCATTGTTGAAGCTTGCTTGTGTTGCAGACTTACCAACAAAAGATCAAAAGGGAGTACTCGCATTTGAGCTAGTACAGACGGTTTTTGAAGTAGACAGCGATGGGGTATTTGGGGGCAGATTCAGCGGAGGGTAACGAGTGCCATCGATATTGTATTTGTAGTACCAGTAGCGACTCGTTAATTATGGGAATGCTGGACATGTGGCACGCCATCCACGATTTCCGCGGGATAGCACAACTCTGAAGCTGTACCACAACTATGAGCAAGAATACAACAGGCTTCAAACTTTTGCTGTGTATCTAGTATCACCCGGTGCTCGTTCACAAGTATGCTTGAGTTCTTTCTCGCAGACCGCAGCCATCGTTCTTCGAAAATGTGGTACAGACGATATCGCCTCACTAGCCAAGCGTCGAGAGAGCTCGCTGCGCAAAGAAGACAACATCGGTGTCACCGTCTTGCAATAGGACACCCAGGCACGGGGCTATAGTATTCGTGCGAGCTTCCGCATCTACTTTAGAACCGAGCACCTCCAATGTTTTTGCCACATTGAAACGGATGTTCGGGACCGGATCCTACACAGCAGCAACAACAGCAACAACGAAGAGTAAGAAACTTCACCTCCACACCTACCAGCGATACACCATCACCACAGTGTCCTGACCTGGGCCAGCTCTACAGCCAGAGGGATAAGCAGCGTTTGTATCAAATCGGGGGTCATGGCTTCGCAAAGCACGTTTACCGCGTGCAAAGATGTCAAGCGATGCAAGAAATTGGCATTCGAGTGCATGGCCAGAATTCGCGGGACCACACTCGCACGTGCCCAGTCCACACCAAAGTGCTCAGTCAAGTTCTTCAAGTTGACCGTGGCCGCCTCCCGAATCGAGAAAACGTTGTCAACCATCCACGCCATGCACAACTCGGCCAGCTGCTCTTCGAAGTAGTCACGCCCCAACTGGACAGCGAGCAGCGGGATGTATTCGATAATCGCGAGACGAATACGCCACTGGCGGTCTTCCGCAAGATGCACGATTGCAGGCAGAAGTGACTGCGACAACAGCTCGATTCCAACCACCTGTCAACAATTATACGTGAGCAAGCCACACAACTTTTGACTGTGCATGCAGAGCAGACGTACAGTGTTGCCCTCTTCCAGGTTCGAGATAACATTCAACCGCACTTCCGAGTTTTGATCGTTGAGCAGCTATAGGTAACAAAACGAATCAGCACAACGACGTGCTCCCAGACAGACAAGAGCCATCACACATCACGTACAAGCAGAAAAAGAGGCAGTAAGTGCTCAATCGTGAGGTCTCGGCCTAAGGATGGAGCGACCTTCATCACCACAGAGGCCAGCGCAGAGCGCACGTGGTCGGACATGTCACGCGCTAGACGCTGGAAGCAGGGCACAACCTTTTCCACAATCCGCTGCGGCTGCAGAAGCCTCGCAACACCGAGGATCTTCGACGTGGCTGCAGTGCGCACCTCAGCTTCATTATCCTCCAGCAACGAGACAAATGCGTCACAGAACGTCGAATTTATAGTCTCAGCAGTCAACGCGTCACAAATCTCTGGAAACCGGTTGGCAACCGACCAACGCACACGCCACGAGGCATCACGTGCCGTCTCAAAGATGGTTGGCAACACCTGCGTCGGAAGTACATCGGACGGCACGAGGCGTGCCAGCGCAACAGCATTGTCGATCGTGTGTATTCGGACTGAATCCTGGCGGTCCGTTGCCAGTGTCAAAAACAATGGCAGCATCTCCGAGCTGGCACTATGGCCGTCCATTACAGAAGCAAAACCACCAAGGGCAGCAGACGCAGCTTTGCGCACCATCGGCGTGTCATCTCGACAGAGCTGGCCGAACATACTGCGCATCTCTGCTTGCATCTCAGTCGAAAGACGGGAGTAGCCAACCTGGAAGAGGCTGCACGAGGCAATGCGCGAGGTGAACCAGTCACGTGTGACAAGGCGCCGGAGCACCGGTACAAAGTGCTCAGCCACGTGTTCCGTTTCCATTGCTTCAACGACTTTGCAGATCGAGCGGACTGCCATGTTCCGGACAGAAGCTTCATCGACTGTTGCGAGCGACTCCAAGGGTTTGAGCAGCAAGTAAGCATAAGCTGGACCTCCCACCACATCTACGAAATCTCCGAGCTCTTCAGCCATCACAAGCAGCACTTCGTCTTCATCATCGAGCGAGTCTGGTATCCAGATAAAAAGAGAGAGAGAGAGAAATCGTCATGACCACCTTGATACTATCGAAACAAATGGAACACACAAACTGAGTTTTTTGTACCGTTCATAAAGGGCAGCAGCTCATTCTGCGTCCGCTCATGCCCTAATGCCTCCGCTATAAATAGAATCGAGAAACAAACATAACAACTGTAGCTGTTAATACATGAAAGTAAAAAGCTCATACAAAAGCCCTTTATACTTGATACAAGCAAGTGAGGGGTGGAGAGGGACGTACCAATGATGCGGATCTGGCGGATCGAGTTGAGACGCAATTGAACGTCTTCATGTTTGAGTTCGTCCACGAGGATCGCAATCGGATACAGACTATTGTCTTCTGTATTGGAATAGTGGTATAACGAATCAGAGGTCTACCTTATGTTCAGGAATAAAATCAAACTCGATTCGTCGCACCAGCTACAGCCGCCGCCATCTACACGCTCTGCTAAACAAGAACATTGAATGGGTATAGAGTTGCCGGATATTTTAGATAATTGTTAGGGTTTGTATGGAAGGTAGTGTCACATATTACCAGGCTGAAGGAAGGGAATATGGAAGGGAAGACGAACGCACGGACGGACTTCGACTTTTCGTAATGCTCGTGGAAGTGGAGATCGCGTGCGGTGTATTTGGAATATTGGCCAATTGGAAATTGACAAGGAGATGGTGGAGCTTAGCCATTGGTGCCAGCCAAAAAAATAGCGGGAGACTCGGAGTGATCTAAAATACGGATGTTGTATTTTATTCTGACAAGCAGTTCGAGCGAAGTACCAAACTTGGGTTTTATCGCTTATGCTATGATCGTTTCTTGCGCGCGAATCTGGAACCATACACGTCTTCCTATCTACTTGAATCGGCAGGTCAGGAAGACAGGTTAAGATCGAATTACATGGAAGATCTTGGAGCGAGCTTTGGTAATTTCATCATCGATCGAGCAGTGAGAAGTGAGTTCAACTTACGAGAGAAAAGCGTGCGACGTCAAGTCACCATGAGATCATTTGCAATGAGAAGATGCAGCTCATGACCGTAAGAACATTCACAACGAGCAAATACGGCATCGCATCGGCCTCCGAACTCCCATCATCTCAGTAAGTGAGCAATTTTGACCCAGGCCGACCCATGCGCATTATCGTGGTAGGCAACGTAAGAATAATGACCTTGTCGTCTCAGGCAACGAAGTAAAGTTAGTGAGGTGGTCGTCGACCTCTACAGTAGAACAACTCCATCACCGTGTAAGGATCCGTAATTACTGGAAACGAGGGACGACTGATGTCAGGAATGCAGTTTGCGGTTTATGGATTCGCACTTTAACACTTCATCTCGCAAGATTGGTGATCTCTCTCAATGGCTAGATCGAGACCATACGACCTGACAGATGCTTGAGTTGGCTCTTCAACCTCGCCATCTGTACCGAGTAACAAAGAAACAAACTTGCTTACTTCAACATACACAAGGCCGATGCTGGTCAGTAACCGAAGTGTCGCAAAAGTGTTCTCTTCCAGATCGACAGTTCTTCGATTTCTACGCACTATTTGCTGCTATGCAAGTGAAAATCGTGCAGCGCCTCTTCCACACGGTCATTTTTCGCACGAGTTTTAGACAACGTGATGCGGATACCATCCGATGCATATTCAGTGCGAACGACACGATTCGTACCGGGCGAAAGCACCGGTCGGGAGTGTAAGTGGAAGCTTTAGCTGTTCAAACATGGCAAAGAGCACTACTAGTGCCGCTGCTTCGTTAAACATACTTTATTTATTAATGACAGTAATTATACAACTGTACTGGCTGCTACAGTACCAATTTAAACGACAAGTCCGGGTACTTTATTGTAGCTATGAACATCAGCCTCGCCGTGCACAGTTGACATCAAACACGGGTAGTCCTCTAGAACTTGTGTTGGGCGCGATCCTCGAACTTGCCCTTGACATCAGTCGTCGCGCGCTTTGATGACCGTCGCGGCTTTTCCAGCTGTAGATTCTCAATCAGACCCGATGTGATGCCCTGCGAGACCATGCGGATGCTGCAGTAGATAACACTGGCCCAATCTATGCGTTCTTCCTCCGTGCGAGTTTCCAATACTAGCTTGTCCGAGGGCGAACGCGCCACCACAATACACATCTCGCGTCCTGGCATCTGCACTAAGTTCAGGTAGCAGCCATATAGCGAAAAAGACTTGCGGTGCTTGAGTTCGGCCGGGGCCTTCTTGCTGTCGCTCTCTGACAACACTTGCTTGTAGTAGCGGATTTCACCGTTTGCCACAATGACCACACGCTTCTTCCAGTTCTCAAAGCCAGAGCGAGACTTCTTAATCAACACACCACGCTTAAACGGCGGCAGAAGGAATTCCAGCTGAAGCGGGAACGAGGACGAACGCAAGCTCTTGCGAGCCTCCGCATACGTGCTTCGAAGGACGCTATGGCCCTCGATCGAAATCAGCTGGCAACCCACAGCGATCGCGCAATTGTCCGGACTAGATGCCACAATGAGAGCCTCCGTGCGTTTCTGCATCTCGATAGTGATATCTTCCGGTCGTCGAAAGAGCACACTAATCTTGCCGAGAGGGATCTCCTCTGCGCGCTTCAGCACGAGAGATAAGCCAGCCACGGTATCTCTCGTACCTTCCATCCTGCCTAGTGCTGTCTGCGCTTCTTGCAACGCTTCAATCCATAAATGCATCGAGTTTTCATCACGTGCATTCAAGTGCATCTCAAACGTGCCGTCCTTGGACGTCAACACGAAGTAGTAGGTCCGTCCATCAGGGCACTGCGCCATACCAGGACTAACAATCGTGTCGTTCAGCGGCACCGACCCCTTCAGCACGCTCTGGTTCTCCGTGTAATACCTCAACTCACCCTTTTCAATCCGAAAGAAGCGGTTTCTCCAGTTCTTGTTGACATGCCCTCTCTTGAGCAACAAGCCTTCCATGTGAATATGCGATGTAGGGTCATCGTAGTGCTTCCATTCGTGGTTGACCTTCGTATCATGCACGTAAAACTTCACCGTCTTGTTCAGCGGATCCCATGAATCCGTCGGAACTGCTCCAGCAGCATGGAGTCGGGCAATCCACTTTTTCATCATCGGCTGTGACGGCGCCGAGATCATGAGATGCCGCTGGGACGTAGCAATGAGAAACACAAACGCTTTGTCCATGGAATTGGACTGCACCGACACGTCGGCATCGGACCCATAGCTCACATCAATAGCTCCTTTCATTTTCCTGAGCGTCTCGTCCGTATAATACGCCAGCACGCCGTCTTTCCGCAGCACGAAGAACCGCCACTTCCACGTCTTGAACTGCTGCCCGCACTTTTCCAGCCATCCTTGCATCACCACTCCCGTCTTTTCCTTCTCGCGAGACTGCAACGATACCTCATTGCAGCGAGCTTTCGTACCCTTCCACCCTGCAGCTCCATCCTCGCCCACTCGAGTCTTCATGGTTTTTAGACCCACGTCGAGCTTTGCAGCTTGACCCAAGACCTTCTTCCATGACCGCGTTGACTGAGCAACCGACACGACATTTGCCATGGACGAACCGTCCCGATCATCATCATCATCATCATCTGCTCCAATAGACACGTCCGAATTCTCTTCCAAAAGCTGCTCCGCTAGTGGAGACTCCAGAGCTGTTTTCATCGAGCACATGGTGTCGTTGTCGGGATTCGGCACGTGCATTGACGTGCGGGAGACGCGATGCTCTCGCTCCCAAAAGCCCGTGGGTGTAAACTTGTCAGGACGAGATTGAGGCACGATACTGCTGCGAGTTGACGGGTGGTTGGACGTCTGACGTTGTCCTTGCTGGGATTCCCACGTCGTGTGACGGCGATGCGTCTCCTGCTGTTGTCGCTGCTGGGCCTTGGAGTGCGACTGGGAAGGAGCAAACGTGGATACGACGGTTGTGTCGCCTTTGACGGGACGTTCGGGCGCTTGCGACGTTGAGAGACTGAGCCACTTTTTCAAGCCCATGGCATCGGGGTTCGCAACAGAAGGTTGAGTCGGGCGGGCGGGTGGAAGGAGGGGGTTAGTAGAATTACGTGGTTGCTACGACAATGAGGTGTGCAGTAGTTGGTTGTAACGAGCGATCGATCGATCGAGAATGACGAGTGAGCTCGTTTTGCTGCTGCAAATCCAATGAGAGCGCGCGAGCGAGCGAGAGGTCGTCGATTGGGTTGTGGGTTGTCTGACTCCCTGTGGCGGAGGTGCAGAGGAGAGTTGCGACTGCTGCTTGGACTGGTGGTGCATGCTGTGGCCTTTGGAGACTTGTGCTGGATGAGTTGAGACGGAAAGGGCTTTTTGGCAAGAAAGGTGGCGCGACACCGACGGTCGAAGCGACGAGAGGGGCACTGAGAAACGTTTTCGTGTGGATGGATTATATACATCGCGCAATCGATCGATCGATCGCTCAATCGATCGAGCTCGTAGCGTAGCGTTGTGGCCGGATTCTGTCGAGGAAAGTCGCTTCGTGGCTTGAGATGCTGGGTAACGGCAGGTTGCCGGTCGAAAGTGCTTGCTGATCTCGAGTGAGATGGCCAGATCCTGTACACACTGGCGAGGTTGACAATTTTGCAACACACATGCACACCCTGTTTCTTCCCAGCTGGAGCTATTTCAAATGATGCAAAAATGAGGCTGCCGATGGAGATGGTCGGTTGGAATCATGACAGCGCTCGTTTGTTCTCGTGAATAGTCCATCCTAACGATCGTGCGGTAATGCACTAGCAACTGCAGTTGGAGGAAAACAGAAGGAGATGACGAGGATGCAGTGACCTCGTTACTGGAACAGCTCAGCCGGGAACAGCTTGGGCTCCAGCTGCTCATCCACGAGGAACTCGAGCGGGAAGTACACAATGTGGCCCTGCACATTGCTCAGCTCGTGCTTCTTCTCGGCAATGTGCGAACTCTCTTTCATGTTGACGTTCATCGCGCCGCTGAACGCCGCCTTGCTCCCCTGCGTTCGTCTCGCTCTCACACTATCGTGAGGCGACATGGCTATGCCACTCAACGAGGATGCTCGATTACGGTCACTGTTGTCGCTGAGTGCACCTGCGCTGCTTTCCAACGCCGCGGCAACTGCCTCGTCTGCACCACGGCCAGAAGTATCGAGTCCTTGAGCGGATTGAATGTGCGAATCGATCTGAGCAAAGGTTGTGACGCTGTCCGATGGCAAACAGCCGAACACCGAGTCGTAGATCTGGTGGTTGTTCATCGCTTGTTCTTGCATAGAGAACCACGCATCCTTCTCCACAGGGTCTTGGTACTTATTGTACAACGGCGTCCCTGGCTCAACGCCAAAGTGCTCCTCAAACAGCTTCATACGGAAAGAGTGCCCAAACTTACCCACATTGAACGCCCCGCTGGCAAGTGCGACCCCTTTCTCCAGCTCATGGTCTTCCACGACCACGGCAATCTCAGAGTCGCGGTCACCACACATACTGCGTTCATTGATATTAGCGGAGCCAATGATGCAGGACCGGTCGTCAACGATCATCACCTTGCTGTGGATATAAACCTCCTCGGTCTGGGCGTGAGCACCTTCGCGGTCACTGTGATTTCGGAGCCCGTAGAACGCTATGTACTTGAACGGATCATCGTCCTCCAGTTCTTGGTACAAACGTTGATAGATAGAGTTTTCGCCACGACAGATGGAGCGGTATTGCCAGTGCATCACACCTCTCAAACTACTAGCATCCTTGTCATCCGGCTTACCCGGGAAAGCTGGCAGCAACGGCATCACCACCATCACTCGAAACTGCTCGTTGTTGTTCGACGCACGAATGATTCGCTCCACCAGCGCATTAGCGATACGGTTGGAACACCCATGATCTCCTTCAAGTCCTGACACGAAAAACTGGTTTTCAATGTAGACAAAGTGCTTTGACGACCCAATGAGACGAATGTATGCGTCCTGGATACTGCGTTCCGTGGCCACACCTCCTGACCATAGCGATAAGCTGCGCAGGATCTGCGTATTGACACGAAAACCCCGAGCAGCCACTTGCCGCCGATGTCGTTCAAACGCTTCATCGCTATCATCGTCGTCAGGCAAATTTAACAGTGTGCCTGCTCTACCGTCTTGAGCAGTCGACATATCGCCCGATATATTCTGATTGCTCAACATGCGCGCCATCCGTCGCTCGCTATTGAATCCGCGACTGCCGTTGTTCGCACCAGCGCTCGACAATCCGCGCATTGCACGGACTGCATGCACAGCCTTCTGAAGCCGCTTTGTCAGTTTCTTCGGGTTGCGTTTGTCGATGGTCACTACCGCATAGTCTTTCATTGGCACAAGGTGGTGCAGCTTTCGCGATTTCTTGCGAGTAGAAACGGAGTAGTTCCAACGTTGGACAAAGTGTCGAGCCACATCACGAGCTGGTTGACCCTCCAGACGACAGTGGCAGTCGTGCCACGGCATACGGGGCACAACATTACGATCGATCATATCCTCGTCTGGACGGTCCACTTCAATGAAGTCCTTGACACGCGGGTTCGAGTAGTCCTTGCCCACAAAATTCGTTGGCTTCTCAGGCTCGTCGAATAACTCATGACCGTGGGTATCCCAGCGACCAAAGCACAGATCCAAGCCACCCACAAAACTCACTCTCTGATCGACACTGACGATCTTCTCGTGATGCGACCACAAGCCTAGCTGCTTCATCAGGAAATCCGGGTCGCGCAGCACATGAACGTTCTTATGCAATTCGTCAAAAACCTGCTTCGAGTACAGGCTGTTAAGGGTAAGCGCCATTGCGATCTCTTTGTACATCAGCACGTACACTCGCACACCCTCCTCTGCTTTCTTTTTCAGCATAAGGTCTAGTCTCGACTCGGGGTATTGCTCCGCGGGACGCAGCAGATGGATGCTTGGGCAAACCCACCAGCCAGCGATAAAAATCTCTTTTTTGGCCGACTGGATAGCGTGAAACATAGCTTCATAGGCACCATGGCCGTCGACGTACCATTGTGCGAACGACGTCATATGTGCAGGGCTGCGTGGAATCGCAAAAGATCCGTCGCGGTGTGACTGTGACCAATTTGAGGCATCTGCCACCCGCCGAATGTCGTTCGCCCATTTCTTAAGCACCTGCTTCGACTTTGCTTCCATCTGAAGTACATACGTTGCGTTCGTGACGAGCAACGTCGTGGTAGACCCGGTGGTAGCAAGACCGCGCTCGATGTTGAACTTCTTGTCAAACAAAAAGGCTTTGCGTGCGTTCGTGTCTTCAATCGAGTCATAAATGGCGATACTCGACGTCTTCAGCGAGACCCAGCACAGACTTTTTGCACGAAGGTTCACGCGCTTCACCACGCACATGCAATTAAAAAACTCATTATCCCATGCCATGGACGCCCGGTTGATCCGGACGTTTTCGCGATTTCCTTTGAGCCAAAAGCGCGCCTTCAACCACCCTTCACGGACAGACGTTCTACCCATCTCATCGTCAAACGTCGAGTTACTCACCTGGAACAGTGCAGCCACATACGGTGATCGTAGCAATCGCGGCACCTGCACCACCGTGTCCAGCAACTGCTGTACGAGCGCAATCATCTCGGGACTCACACACTTTTCGCCCGTCGCCAAGAACAATTTGCGGAGCTGTGGCCATCGAGAGTCAGAGGATAAAGGCGTAGCTTCCGGCACGCCGGATGAGCCAACACCGTGGCCATCTGCTGGCATAAAAGCAGCAGACGACGGTGCATGACGCAGATGCGGACGACTCTTGATATAAAACCAGAGACTTGATATCGACGACTTGGAAATCTCCACCTTCCACTTGAAAGCCTTGTACTTCAACTACAAACGAAAAGAGACACAGCATACAAAGAACACAACGTTAGTGCATGCAGCAGAAAAGACCCACACACGGTCCACATCTCCCTTCGTTCTTGTACCTCGACATCGTACTCGACATAACGCGTGGGCCACGACTCCTCGGAGCGACCCCCGAGCACGCGCACTTCAGGCGGCTCGTCAAACACATGAATGTGGTCGTCCGAGTGGTGCCGCAAAAAGTCGAAAAAGTCGGAAGACTCGGACGACACGAGTCGAGCGCGGTCAGCAGCAGCCGTCGACGCCGGAGCGTGTCCCGTCGTGGTATTAAACACGGAAAAGCCCCTGTGCGCACGTGGCTGCTCCTCTTGTTGCTCCTCCTCTTGTTGCTCCGCTTCTTGTTGCTCCTCTTCTTGATGGTGTTCTGACTGCTCTTCTTGATGTTCTTCTGACTGCTCCTGCTCCCCTAGCAGCTCCTCTTGAAGCTCTTCTTGCTGCTGCTGCCCTTGTAGCTCTTGCGCATCTTGGTCTCCGTCTTCAAGCTGTTGCTTCGCTGTATTGACCGCGTCTGTGGCGCTGTTTGGCGGTGAGGACGTCGCCTCGGGCTGCTCCGTTGGGCTCATGAAAAGACGCGGCTCAACTGAAAGTGAGTGCGAAGTCACTCACTGGCTTTTTGCCATAAAGCAAAAATGGATGCGTCGTTTTTTCAAGAGAAGCGCCATGACAAATGTGGGGGCAGAAACGACTGCGACGCTGCGATCGTCAATTGCTGGAGAACGACTGGGGCGTTTCGTATGCTGGACGACCAAAAGCTGTGGGTGCAGAGAATAACAATTAAAACTGATCGATGGGACAGTTTGTTGGCCAGTGATGGTTTAGTGCGGACGATAGTTGCTCGGATTTGAGCTGGACGCAACTTGCGAGGTCTCGCTGAGCATTTACTTGCGATTTCTATGTGTGTGTGTGCGACTTTATGACTTATTTGTCGGTGTTGGACTGACAAAAAGTACGACTACTTCAAGTCGCATAACTGCTACTACACCTACGACAACAGAGCTGCAACGCGAGTGATGAAACAGATGACGACTCTAGAATTCCGAGGACTGTTTTTGGTCGTTGTCTCTTTCGGTCCTTTTTCTGTGAACTGTGTAGACCCATGGCGTCTGGAAAAAAGACAAACAGCTTCATACCACATTGTCGAGATTGAATAAACACGACAAGGAGGTGATGCGTGATGTGAAAAAAGTAGCCAATCCCAACACTCGAAAGAAATACCGCTGTTCCGAATACGGTCGAGTCAATCAAATAGAGTCGAGGAAATCAAATAGAATCGAGGGAATCAAATAGAGTCCACTGAATCAAATAGATTCCCTTGAATCAAACAAGGTCCGCTGAATCAAATAGAGTCCACTGCATCAAATAGAGTCACCTACATCCAACGCCGCCGAGCGAATCAACTCGCCTACCAAAAAACGAGCCGATCCCCCAGCCGTGCCTTATTTCCACATTTGCCATGAACGAGCAACCGATGCTGCGCGGCATCTTTGCGTTCGAGGACGAGGAGACTCCCGAGTGGCGTCGCGTCGTCATGTCCGAGACCTCCAGTGGCGTGCCCAAGTTCGCGACCAAGACCGAGTGCGAGGCCTTTATCCGTCGCCACTGCTGGCGGGGCTCGAACCCGGACTTCCCCAAGCTCCAGCACGTCTTCTCACTGCTCGTGGACTGGAAGCAGATAACCGACATCCTCCTCCCCAAGATCAAAGAGTACGACCTCAAGTACCCCGTGGGGTCCACGCCCCCTCTCAGTGCGGACAACCGCTTTGCACAGGGCGAAGGCCTTCCCATCGCCGAGGGCGTCGACTATCGCGTGAACATGCCCTTCCACCAGCAAACGAACCGCGAGTCGACGGTCAATACGCTGCACTATCTGTTCTTCCACATGCGGTGCGGCATTTTGGTGATGATCCGTCGGCGGCGGTTGGTGATTTTTGCGCCCTTTGCAAACAAAGACTACGTCAACAACTGGGGACAGCACGTGACGGTCGACAGCTCGGACGGCACCTTGTCTGCGTACTATCGCGAGAAACGGCATTTCTACCGGCGGGAGAATATTATCCCAGACGTCAACAAGTGGTGGGCAAATGGCAACATCATTTGCAACGAGCACTGCCGGTATCGCAATAAAGAAGATGAGACGCAGTACTGGGGCGATCAGTTTCTCACTCAACTGCGCGACATGCTGGAGGATGCATGCAAGCACCGGAATATCGCAGACTGTGAGTTCTTTATCAACAAGCGCGACTACCCGCATTTGAAGGTGCGTGCATGACTGTTGACACCTGATCTTGGAACTTGTGCATGTCACGTTTAACAGTTTGTGGATCGTACAAACAACGAGTAGGAAAACCTGACCGAACCCTACGGATTCCTGTTTGACAAGAATGACCGAAATCCAGATGAGGACATCCCCCTTACTGAGCACCTCTACGCCACGTATGCTCCAATCATGAGCTTTTATGTATCCAAGCGCTTCGCAGACATTCCATTTCCATGTTCAGAGGACTGGGAAGCAGCTACGGGACTGGTATTTCCGCAGTCATTCCGACATACTCATTGTGATCAGTGCCCGTGTCGCAACCCAGTGCATTGCGAAAATGACTGGGAGTGTTTTTGCAAGGCAGGTGCGAACGGCCGGAAAAGACACGGTATTGAGGGTGCGCGCGACCTGTTCACGGCCAACAACTTCCAAAAGTTTTACAAGCCATGGCACGACAAGGTAAACACAGCATTTTTTCGTGGTAGTGCAACGGGTGGTGGCACCACTATCGAAACCAATCAGCGCCTTCACTTGGCACACCTCTCCAATACGTGGAAGAAAGATCCAACGATGAATGGTGAAGCCGAAAGAGATGCTGGAGGAGGGGACGACGCCAACGAAGAATTAGTACCGCTACTGAATGCGGAAGTAACGACGTGGAACCTCCGCGATAAGAAGATAGCTGGCAAGCCGATAACGTTCTTGCGCCACGAGGACTTAATTTTCGAGGGAGGGCGTCAGCATTTCATCCCTATCTATGAGCAGTCCAAGTTTAAGTACATTTTGTACGTTGAAGGCCATTGCGCTGCAAACCGTTACGCCTTCTTGATGCGCCTGGGTAGCGTGATTCTGAAGGTCGAGTCACGCTGCGTTGCCGACGAGATGTGGTACTACCCGGTTCTCAAACCGTTCGAAGACCACGTGCCCGTCCGAGCGGATCTGTCGGACTTGGCCGAGAAGATTCGATGGTGCCGCGAAAATGACATAAAGTGTGAACAGATTGCGGCTCGTGCGAATGAGCTCTATGAAAAGTTTATTTCGAAAGAAGCTATTCACGACTACGTGGAGGTGATCTGCAATCGGGTCGCTCAGCGCTTCCAGGCGGCACCAATATGGTACAATCGTCCAGAGGGAGTTGAATCGATGAAAAAGCCTGACTTTGGCCGCTGCCGCGGTATGTGCGTTGGCGGCGCAAGTGCGCGCTATTGTAAGCGCTGTATTGAGATGAAAGAAGACGATGACGAAGCTCGTGCAAAGTGGAAGCGCGAGCGCGAAAATACACGCAGTGACGAGTTTGCGGACCAACGTCGTGGAAGGCATCGCCGCAACGAGCACGGCCGTGATCGTGGTCGTAGTCGCAGTCGTAGTCGCAGTCGTGATCGCTACAACCGCAGTGGCAGTCGGGGAAATGACTACAGTCACAACCGCGGCTACGGTGTCCGTTCAGACAACGACAGGAACCGCCGTGATGACAACGATAGTAGCCCGAAGCAGCAGCGTGTACAACAATGCCGGAAATGCCGTCGTGCGAAGTCCGCCTGTCAGTGCAGTTTTCGTGGTCGTTAGCTTAGCAGCCAGCGAAAATCCTGTCACGTTGAAGAAGGTTTCTATCGAATTGGACACAGGTGCGCCGTTCATGTCGGCTTCGGATCGTGTGCTTGCAGCTACGTACAATTGAAAACGAATCTACGTTGGCCATTTTAGTGCAATCCGGCACAACCCACATGTGCGATAAAGAAGGCTCATGTGTCTCATTTCTACTTTACTCCCGCATCATTCTAGAAGTATTCGAGTCATTTGCCAGTTTTGTAAATGCGACGCGTGCAATCGAATAGTGCTACAAGACGGGAAAGCTCGCCAAATCCTTCGTAACGATTGTAACGCAACTTCACTTGGCTCGAGATTCCTGATGGACCAATACATGTGTAACAAGGTGAGCATGCTCCATGCATTTAACTTTGATACTTGTTAATCAGAATATTATCATAAAGGTTGATGATGTTCGTGATTATTACCAAAAGGGGTAATATTCCAAAGCACTCACCGATTGGCTGATATGAGCCATCATATCAGCCAGCTCTAGCGGTCCAATCACGATGGACGCGTGCAATGAGTGGTGAGCAAGACTTTAGTATACACGTTAGTAGATTAAAATAACTAAGTTAGGACTAAAGCGTAGGCTAATGATCAGGACTTCATTACATTTAACACAGTTTTACTTCTACTCCTATTGGACGCGTCGTTCACTAGCTAGGCTTCCTCTGCACGTACAGTGTACGTGAAGTGACGCGCGGCACTACCTACACTGTTGTCAGTGTAGGTGCACTAGTACTAAAGCAGTACTAGTGACCAGTGTCCCGTTATACAATGCCTGTTCTGTGTGATACAGTCACTAAAGTCGTTTCAATAGTTCTGGGACTCCAACTCAGTGATATCGGAAACTGTTGGCAATAATTTGCCTTCTTCTATAGTTGCGTGTTCCATTCAAAAAGATTTATCTCATTTATCGAAAGACAAATTGTTCTATCATTTATCTCTTCAGCGAGTACAGACCGTAGCATGTCCCATAGAGAATACGAGGAACCGTGGAATCTCACCTAGAAGGACTGTTGGTCTGTGTGGCTGTCGCACATGTACGAAGAAAGATATTTTCGTAATCGCAGACAGCATCCTGTATTCAGATGATTAAAATCCTCACCACAATGAATTTTGTTCTCTCCTTAGTTATAAGTCTGGTTGAAGAGATACCTACTGAACGTCCTTCTTGCCGAGCTGGGTAATGCTATTTGACCAGTATTTTGCATGCTACAAATTGACATAGGGTATTTAAAATTGTCAACCAGTTCGGCTGGATCATACACAGCAAATTAGTTCAACCCCTCATCATCAATCTTTTGTCCGTTGATTTCTTGTTTTGTTTCATTTTTGCGCTGGCTTACCGGCTCCTTGGACATCAGGTAAACAAGCGCAAAAGTGCACCATCTTCTGTAGTCGCGTTTGCAGCAGGCACAGGTGGTAACAGACAATTTTTGCCTATCGTTACTCCTTGGCAAACTCTCTTACCCGGATGCTGGGCGGAGATATACAAGCAGTTCGCCGCGAGCATTAAATGGCTTCTGTCTAATCCCTCTGTAAGTTAGTTGGAGCGTTCAGGTGGTCATGTATTGTAACGGGGTTACATGCGGTTAATAAACCGGTTATGTTTTATGTTCACACCAAGTAAAGATTGGTGGATCGGAGCGGTACAGTCTTGGCACCACGTACTTACGGTAAAACCGCACCTTATCGGGTAGGGATAAGACTTATTTCATAGGATCGCAGTGTAGAAGTCAGTCAGAGACGGTTTTAGTTTTTTTTACCGTAGTTAGAAAATAAATAAAGTTCAGTTCGCCTTTTGAATCGTTGGACACAAGTGCCTAGTGAAGGCGTAGTACGTTGTAGAAGCATTAGCCTTGCCAAGGTGTTGACTATTGTTTAACTAGTAGTCTCTAGTTAGTGTGTAATTCTGTAAATCGTAATCCCTTTGAAACCGGGATTGTTAAGCTTTGTACTTTTGAACGACTGTACGTCGTTGTTAGTTTGCTATAACTAAGAGACTCTTTGAGTCTAAGACTTCCTCTGTTACGGAGCGCTAAGTAGCTCCGCTACACTTGGGTAGCACTTGTAGTCAATCAACACCTGAGTCTTCACGTAATAAATCCTCTGCGAGGATGGAAACGTCCATAAATTTTTCTGAGGCCCATCAAATTACGCTTGAGAAGCTCGCGGCGTTGATCGGGAAGGAGAAAGAGACATGCACGAAGTGCGTCCGGCCTTGAGCTATAGTGGCTCACGGCCGGACGCACTTCGTGCATGTCTCGAGGCTTTCTCAAATTTTGAGTCCACGTTGGTCAGACAGGTCCATGACCGTTTGGCATCTGCCGTGCCTGCTCGGTATGTTACAATACCGGACTCTGAGTCAAGGACTCGTCCTCTTTTCTTTTGTGTCAAGACTTTTGAGGAAAAAGAGGGATAAAATCTCTGTGGCAAAGCGGTCACAAGGAAATTTCTAATGGAACTTGGATCGGTGATCGCACGGGTCGCACGCTTCAGTTAAGCCAAGAATGCTATGATTGGTGGATACAGGCCGGGACGGGTAGCTGGCAAAAGCGTACCCAAACCCCAAGTAGACAGGATCGTACAGCCTGGAACGAGGCTATAGGGTGGTCACACCCGTTTTGATTACGCAATCCGTCATGAGATATGGCAAGACAGGACCCTCGATCTCACTGGAAGACCGCGATCCTAACCCAGGATTGCAAGTCCGATCTCAGCTGCGGTAGGATCACGATCCGCTAGTAGGATCACGATCCGCTAGTAGGATCACGATCCACTAGTAGGATCACGATCCACTGGTAGGATCAAGATCCGCTAGGAGGATCACGATCCACTAGTAGGATCACGATCCACTAGTAGGATCACGATCCACTGGTAGGAGCACGATCCACTAGTAGGATTACGATCCGCTCGTAGGATCACGATCCGCTCGTAGGATCACGATCCGCTCGTAGGATCACGATCCACTAGCAGGATCATGGGTATATCTTGGGTGGGCCACAAGAAGATACAACGGCTGATATTTTGGGTGTGGACCACACAAATGCGAGGGGACGATCTTCCTGGAAAGGCGACGCGTGGCATCTGGTTAGGATATACGATAGGCATAGGGGTAGGGTTTAGGTTGGTTGGTTAACATTAAACGGAGTTCAATTTACTTTACAAGGCACACGTTATCTCTTCCGGGTAGGGTCTTTGGCCCCCGTCGAGTAAAGGGTCGCGCTACACGTCTACGCAAGTATCACACCTGGATTGTTTTGTCCAGGTGTGTTCAAGAACTCTCAAGCAACACTAACTGCGATCGGACGCAGCAAAACACGTAAAGGCAAGGCGCAAGATCGCGAGACAGCTCAAGTGGTCAGAAGGCTCGCGGATCAAGCAACCACACAGTGGACAAGGCGATCTCGTTGAGATCAGGATAACTTATATCAGTACCCACAAGTACCCCGTGATCGCGTGAAGATTTCCGCACGCGGTCAAGTTTTCCTTCGACACTAGTGCATCTGGAAGAGTGCAACCCGACCTACCGACGGGTACACAAGGTGAGGAAGGCAACACCCACTGAATCGGAGTAACCCCTCCGTTAGTCATTCGTCCGGGCGCCTGTGGAGAGTTGGGATCGACTCATAAAATAAGCGATCACCACTCCACCACATCTCCTTTTGTGGGCTCGAGATATGTGGGTTGCCATCTGCTCGGCCCCTGCTGTGGTCAGAGCAGCAAAAGGTGGGCGTGGCCCTACCGAAGTTAGATGGGCGAGCCAGGGAGTAGGCCTTCACTTCTGGCACCTCGATATAAGAGGATTTTCACCTGAGGAATGCTAGAACAGCAGATATCTCGGGTGTTAGCCCCGCCTAATCAGGCATGTAGCGTGCGATCACGTTTCCTGTTTACCCGCCAGGGTAAAAAGGACTTAGTCGATTATTTCCAGGAGTTGCGAACTCTTATTGCTGCTATGTAGCTTGACCTTTTACTTGAGACGGTTCTGGTACCTATTTTCATGGAGGGGCTTCGCACTGGCGTTGCCAGAACAGAAGTGCTTCGTGCAAAAAACTCGACATCTGAGGGTGCAGCAGACATAGCGTTTACCGCATTACAACCTATGAGCTGACCGTTGCGGGACTCATGGGTTTTAATTCGAAGTTGTCGAGCAAAGCTCATCATGTGGATAGAGCAAAGCCCATGGACCTTAGTATCGCCGATAACGACGAATAGGCTGAGCTTTATGCTGTCGAACAGAGTAAGAACATCCGTAGATGTTTTACGTGCGAAAGCATCGACCACCTCCGCCCTAAATTTCCTTCAAGAAGGACCAGACAGGCTCAGTCGAGCCAACTCTCGTCGATACCCAACGAGTTGTTAAGGCGCAGGAAAAATTTGAATCCCAGTAGGCGCGGAGCGCCCTGCTGGGGATGATTTAGGCTTTGTTGTACCTCTGGGAGGTGATGAAGAAAAGGGACTAGTCCCAGTTGGCTTCGTGAGCAGTATCATGAAGCATGAGTACAAGTTAGAATTGTTAGCTGCGAAAGCAACGGCTAAGGGATTTGATAATCCAAAATCGACACCGAATGACTCCGGGGCGTATGGAAATTACGTCCGACGTTCTTCTCTGAAGGATAGACAGCAGTATGATGAGGCTTTGAAAGCGCGAAAGAATGAGACTATCACTGTTCGCTGAGAGACAGGTGTGAACTGTGCCTAATGTTCCTGCAAACTTAGGCGTCAAGTTTTCGGGTTTTGACAGTATCGAACGCTGTCTAGTCCTTAACTTGAATGAGAAGTATGATCTCATCTTTGATATGACTTAGCTAGAACGCCATGATCCATGTGTTGATTGGAGGTCGAAGACATTAGGCGCAAGCGCGCTGTTCTTACAGATGTGTGAAGCGTCATGAGCGCACCCTTACTAGGAAATAGACGCGCTATTGGCTCGAGTCACATACCGGGACAGTCAGTGTGCCGAACATCGCCGGGTTTAAACTCATTGAGGTGGACGATATCAAAACGTTAGTTGCGACCCAAGCTCGTTGAATGTTAGTGAAACGACATGTCGTGTGATAATCGTTGTGATCACGAATCACTGAATGCTGAATACATTGTTAGCCTACAGCCGAGTCATCATGGGTTAAACCCATCTTGTGAGCGTGGAGTGGCACGTAAGTACCCACTGAGTGATGTTCGTCGTGTTTGCGACACATTGAATGTCAGTCAAGACATTATTGGTGAAACACCAAGTCATTAAGGGCAACGCCAATTGAATGACCATGGAGTGGCACGTAAGTGCTCACTCGGTGGTGACATCACTGGAGGTGACTTATTACCAGATGTAGGTAATGACACTGGATCTGATATAGATAAAATCCGTTTTGACGTAGTTCGTCACCTTGGGGACAGTGTAGTCCCAGATACCCGTAATGATATCGGCCCTGATATTGTGCGAATCAAGAATGACGCAGTTCTTCACCTTGAAGGCAGTGTAGTCCCGGATGTACGTTTTGACATCGGCCCTAATATTGAGCAAATTAAGGTTGACGCCTTCCGACACCTTGGGGAGGTATAGTCCCGGATTTCGATAATGACATCGGATCTGGTAATGAGCAACTTAAGGTTGACGATTATGTCAATCTTGGGGACATTGATGTCCCGGGTGCTGGTAATGACACCGTATCTTGTACAGAGCAAGTTACAAATGATGATGAAATCAACCTTGGCAACGAGAAAGTTCCAGTCTCTTTGAGACATTCAGTCTTGTCACATAGACGACAGTGACGCCAGTGATGTTATCCAACGCAAGGCGTCTGTTACGTCACTGAGTGATACTAGCGGGTAGCTATATACACTCGTTATTGAAGTGACCGGTGACTAAGATGGGTCAATGATTCTTAAAATATACCCTCACTAAATTCTCTGTCAGAGCTAGAAAAAATGTCTGTCGGTGAGTTTGGCCTGACCTTTAGTTCAGGTTTTTTTATCTGAAGTGGTGATTGCTAGATCCGAGAGTGAGTTGAAATCGTCGTCACTTTTTAATAAAGCTGTCTTGGAAGACAAAAAGACGGCACTGAGTGCTCGAAGTGGGTCATTGATCATGAAAGACCCTAGAGACCAGTTTAATACTTTTGTTTTGAAGCTTCAGAGTGTGGTGTGTCACGGTCCACCTTCCACTCTACCTCCTGATGGAGGCGTACGTCACGAAATTGACCTGGTTCCTGTAACCTAATACTGTGCTACACGGCAATAACCCTACCAAAGGAGCAATGTGACATCATTGACGAGTTTTTTCGTGCAAAGTACGCGGCTGGCGTGGTGCGTGAGAGAAAGTCTCCGCACTCAACACGATATTTTGTGTCAGAAAGCCAAATGGCAAGTGGCGCATTGTGCATGCTTACAATAAGCTTAATGCAGCCACTATACCGGCACAGACGCCTATTTCTAGAATGTATGTTCTTCAGAGCGCCATGGTAGGTTGAACCATAATCGGTGCACTCGATATAATCGACGGGTATTATCATTTGCTCGTGCGAGCGATTGATATTTCGATCACAGTGATTAGCACTCCAAGCCGTTTGCTTTGGATTTGGCTCGTCGTGCCTCAAGGTATGTCTAATCCTCGACTACTTTTAATCGTCTTGTGACGCGATTGTTCCGACCTCACCGAGAATACGCACAAAGCTATTTCGATGAAATATTTGACCATAGTCGTGTAGACCACTGTAGGACAGATGTGGAAAATCAAACTGACCATTTACGTGCAGTGATCGAGTGCATGCGCTCGAATAATCTGTATACGAATGCATCAAAATACACTTTTGTTGCAGAATGAATTCTCTTGTTATGGTGCCTTATTGGAAATTGTGGTCTTCAAGCGGATCCTGCGAAGGCAAAGTCAATCGTTGAATGGACGGATCCGTCGAACCAAAAGGACTTGAGTAAATGGCTCGGCCTTGATAATACATAAGTAAGTATAGTGCGAATTGCACAGATTTGGCTTGGCCGTTAATTAATCTCGGCAAGAAGGATGTAGTTTGGTGTTGGGATGAAGTCCGTATTAAAGCTTTTAGAGCTGTAAAGGACAATCTCCTTCGTGCTCCAATTATGGCTTTTCCTGGCCCTGAGTGGCCTTTCAGTGTCGTCTATGGTACGTTTGAGATAGCATTGTTTGTGCCTTACCGAAGGCAGATGTCAATGAACGTGAGAATCATTGCGAATGAATCTCTCCATCTAAAGGCTGCGGAGAAAAACTACTCATTTCATGACAAAGAATTACTCGCAATGAAAAATGCTCTTGACTTGTTCAGAGTCCATCTACTTTTCTAGAAGCCTTTTGTAAACTTCACAGATCATGCGTCGTATCGCGCTGCGACATAGTCGCCTCACCTCGCGCAGCGTATGACCCGTTAGCCTCCATTCTTTGCTATATACAACTTTGAGGCGAAGTATAAGCCGGGAACTTTTTTTTTGGCTGGTGCGTTGTCACGCAGACCTGATTGTGAGCTTGCTCATGTTACGACTCTGTAGTCATCCATTGTGGACTTGATTTGTGCGGCTTATGCACCTGATGAGCAATGTGTATCATTTACACATGCTGTTGGAAGCAAAGGATTCAAGTTTCAGACATCAAAACTTATCGTCACGTTTACGTGCGAGCCTACATCGAATGTCATCGATAATGGCCCGTTGAGCTATCGCACATGTATTGAGGATAGCCCTTGTATCGCTGTCCCTCACGGTGAGGAGTTGAAGTATCGAATTTTCTGTGAGGTACATGATACAGCTTTGAGCTGTCATCTCAGTCGTGAGAAGGCCTATAGCTCAGTGATCCAGGCTTATTCGTGGCCTAAACTAAGCAAGTGATTGAGCAACAATGTGCGCACATGTGAAAGGTGTCAGCGGGTCAAACCCTCAGCACGTGCGACAGCGCCGCTGGCTAATCTTTCTGAACCCACGGGTGTTGGGTGGTCTTGGGTTTGGATTTTGTGTTTGGCTTACCAGAAGATTCGGGAGGCACCACTGGCGTTGTGGTCTATGTTGACCGATTGAACAAGATGGATCATCTAGCGGCTGTGCCGGACTCTTTTGATGCCGAAGGTACAGCGAAGCTGTTTATCTACTGTGTGTTTCAACGACACGGTTTGCTAGTGGAAATTGTCTTTGGTAGAGATCCCCACATCACTGGGAAGCTTTGTAAGTCCATCTATAAGATGCTCGGCACCCGATTGGAAATTTCCACGGTGGATCTTCCGCAGAGAGACGATCAAATGAGCGTGCTAATCGCATCATCAATGACATATTGCGTAGTATTGCTCTGATACGCCTAAGTATTGGAGGTCCATGATCCTTGTTGTTGAGTTTGCGTTGAACGACGCTGTTCGTGCCTTTACGGGATTTACTCCATTTCATGTTAATGGTCTCACTCACCCTCGCGTTCCGTTAAGCTGCCACTATGTGGTTGAGGGCTCGGTGGGGGAGAGGTTGCCGATCGGGTTGCTGATACGAGCTCTGCTACTGTTTAAAAACAGGTAGACGAGTTTCTCGCAACGCGATTGAATGACTTACGACATGTGCGTGTCGCAATTGCTGAAAGCCAAGACCGACAAATACAACACGCGGATGCTGGAAACAGAGATTGCATTGAACGTCATAAGGTCGTAGATCCAGTATTCCTCAATGCAAAAACCCTACCTACAAATGTAGTGTCCGCTGTCTTCAAGACAAAACGCGTCCGCGCTTCGTTTGAACCATTACGGTCACTACCAAGAAAGGACTGGCGTATACGCTCAATCTTCTTCTCAAATTACGCACACATCCTATGTTCTACGTTGGATTGCTCATGTTGTATCGGGCTCCGTCCCACGTGAACTTGGAGCCGCATGCGCCGCGATGATTGGCTTTGCCATCGGTTGCTCTATACGAATCAAGAGGTCAAGCCGGGCCTCCATCCGGGTGTGACCCGACTCCAACGCTTGAACGCGAGCATGCGTCGCGTTGAGGGCACCCTGGGTCTTACCTAATATCTAACGGAGATTACTCAGCTCGAGAAGCACCTTATTGTGCTCCTCCTTCAATACACCAAACTACACCAACTCTACCCGATGAGCAAGGGAATCGACAGCTCCATTCAGAAGGACTCTTGAAACGACGTCGTCGTCATAGACAATACCAGTATCTGGTGAAGTGGCGTGGTACCCGGAGTCAGAGAGCTCATGGGAGTATGAGATTCTACTTCGGCAATGTTGCCCTTACGCCGTGGATGGTTCTGAACATCGTGGCCAGCGTTATCTCGAGACCGTGGCCGTTTTCCACCACTGATGATGAGGGCTGACGGGTTGGTGGTCACATTATGACCAGCAAGCATTACTACCGTAGTAGCCGAACCTTTGCGCGTGCGATTGCGCAATCAGTCCTTGTCCTTAAGCTTGGCGTAACCATACCGAAGCTTGCGCTCGAGACGCACATCGGCTACATTGGCACTAGCTCTCAGAGCGTACACACTGCTGAGGGGACGAGTGTGGTGCATCCAGCGAATGAAAGTGTTGTCTTCGTCCGTCATTTCGCCTGCGAACAAGACACAACAAGTCAAAGATATTTATGCTTAATTAATTGGATTATATTCGGCTTTATATTTGCAATTAAACTTTACTGTGTGCCAGAGAATGGGAAGCATCGTCCATGCCACACAGAAGCAAGAACTCACTCAGTGGTGTAGTCTTAATTGACTAAATTTAACCTCGTTGCACGTGAGAGAAAACGGTAAAGCTGATTCTTCCTAGTTTACCCAAGATAGTTTGTGGCATCTTAGACACTTACCGACACTTGTTAGCACCAGTAGTTATTCCCACGAAGCTTGCCTCTATGACCATGTCTAAGAGGATGAGTTTTAACGTTATTTGAGATAAGCGGATTGCTTTTCCAAAGAAACAGGAAGGTAGTTGAGCATATGGATCTTGGACTTTATGCACAAGCCCTGACTGGTTCGTACAGTTTCCCACCAGAGCAACATGTGTCTCAACTGGAAAAATGTAATTGCTTTTGCCCGATATATAATGTCCGCTTCCATTGCAAGAATTCGTAAAGTGGCGGAGTCCATCATCGTGCATCATGATGAGCCTCTGTGCAAGAGGGTCCAGAAAAGAGTCGCTCAAAAAACCTTTTAAGATGCTCTTGGCCCAGTCTGTTCCGACGAGGTCTATTCGTTTCGATCCTCCTACTTTCAATGCCACTGCCGCCCGCACCACGTACACGGTCTTCTAGCCGTGAAGCAAAGTGCTGACGCAGCTTAGTGATAACTATAACAGATTGTTATCTTGCACTTTGTCCCGTTTGCGGGGTAAGGCCTCAGAATCGTCATAATCAGCTTATGGCATAAAGTAAAGATTCTCCGTCATGGGCAATCTTTGATAAAAACAAATCGCGCCATTCATCAGCCGCTAAGCAACAAATTGCTGCTTTTGGTAATTTTTTTAAGCTCGCAACAAGCTCTCTAGTATCAAATAGACTATAGGCAGGTGATGCGCTCTCTGCTGGCGACTATAAGAGCAGGATCGATACCAAAATGCTATAAGGTTCCCACGTTCCTAACATTTCTTTGCTAGACTGCAACATGGCTCAGCGTGACAGGCCCTTTTCAGATAAGTGCCTTCAGCTATGGAACAATCAATTGAGATAGCTTTAATTAGTAGTCACTACAACAGTACCGCAGTAACATATTTGCAAATTTCGGCAACCTGAAGAACTGCATCCATTCCAGTGTAGTTAAATAACAGATCTTGTCGGCTGCAATTGTGGCAAGCACGGCCATATGATGGCTCGCTACTATGCAAAATTGGGCGCTGGCGCGAAAACGTCCAGCAAGAAACTTTCTTACCCCAAATGCTTTTACAAGAACCAGTGCACAAGGCGCTAAAATTCTGCATCGATTAAGCATGGGTCGGGAAATGCACTAGCGCAGATGGGGTCGGGCGCCCTACTTACGCGTACTCTGAAGCTACCCATATATTTAGAGTTGTTGATTAAAGAAGTATCCTAACCCATGAGGTATCGGACAAATGGTTGTCAAACATAATCGTTCATGGCAATAAAATGCGAGGCTATGACCGAGCGATAAACTTTTTCGTAGAATTGGGAAAATCGCAGAATTTTGCAAATCTCTCGACTCATATAAGAGTCCGACAATTTGTAGGTTGCTTTTCCAAGACGGCAAGCATCAATAAGAGACTGTTCATTAGCCAACAGTACACTTGTAAAACTAGGGTTATTTCGCGTTGAGCTCGCCTTCAGTTTCGGTGACGTTTCAGGTTCAGAGCGGTTTTCAGTGCTACGCATGGAGAGGAGTTCATATATCCTTAAGAAAAGCATTCCTTATTTGGTCTAAGATTGATGATGGATAGACTGGTGAACACGTGCTGTTTATAGACTCCGCAATAATATTATAAGGACGTGCTCTTGCGAAAGGGTTAAATAACTAATGATGTTCCAACACATTTTAAAGCGTTCAGAGTTAGTCTCACATCACCAAGGACTAACCATATCGATGACTCTAGTGTGGTAAACAGCGATCTGACAGTATATCATGTGTCGAAGAAAACCAGTAAAGAGTCAAGGGCCTGGTGCAGTTTTAAGGGATATGTTAGACACAACAGGAACGAGACCCAATTCCAAGTCAAAAAAGTCGTGGTGCGACGTGTGACTTTCACAGGGCGAATCATGACGACGGCCAGAGCACGTCAAATTGAATAACCTTTGAATCCGTGCAGTCTAAGAAAACATACCTACGAACGAAATGTTCGAGGCCGTCAAAAACAAGATGCTGGAAGCTTCTTGAAACATGTTTTCCAGCATGAATTTTTGATCTGGTTCATCGATATTATTCTTTTGGGAATGACGTGCGATATTTTCCCGTCTGAGATAAATGAAGGAAAGCTTCTTAATATAGTTGCACCGATTACAAACAAGAGCTTGGCAAGATGATAATCTTTAAAAGCATTGGGCTTAAGTGTCTTCAAGACGGATAAACCAAAGTGATTTTTGCTAAGATTGGGACCTTCAACACCAGTCCATCACAAGCCTTATTTAGAAACATCGTGGTGCGTTCCGACAGAAGTGGCGAACCGCCTACCGGAAGATAAGAGCATCAAGCACGAAAATGTCTTGGATTCTGAAACTCACTATGTTTTGACAGGCAGCTGTCATTGTAGAAAAATCAGATTAATTATATCGACCGTTTTTATCATCGAGCCTAGAAGGGACATGCACGTGAGATCAGATATCTTCACTTCAGCGCCCAAATTTTGGGTGCGGAAGGCAATAGTTGGTAAGCGCGTAGTTTACGCTTGCAGCAACTTTAATAGCGCACAATTCCTGCGCGAACATCGATCTCGCGTATAGTCATCCTATTAACTCAATGGTGAAGTCAACTATCTTATTTGCATTGTATTTGAAGAAAGGAGAATAGTAGGTCCTCATGAATAAAACTGGTGTAGCCAAGACGGCAGTTAGCACCCCAAGCCGTATGGTGTAGGAGTGGCTTGTGATGCCGCAATAATTATTAAACACCAGCGATGTTCGACCGGGTGGTAGCTCATATGATGCGTCCTCAACATTCCTACACGCCTCATAACACTGAATCGAGTTCGTTCATAGTAAGTCCGAGAAAGTCTGAGTGAGATTAGTTTGCACAAACGCTATTTTGACGTCGTGTTGCAGGATTGGAGGGCGTTAAAAATGCACGTCAACGAGCAAATTATGTCGCACAGTTCCCGTGATACATGTACTGGGAAATATCGTGCAAAACACGGTGTCATAGAAGACCCAGAAAAGGTCAAGACTATAAACTAATGGCCAGTCCAACAACATGTGAGTGATCTTCTAAATGTATTGGACTTGACAATTACTTTTAAGGAAAAGCGATTTTATGAGAGAAAACCAAACAGATGTCTGACCTCCTTAAATGAACTCATAGTTGAAAAGGGATAAGGCTCAAGTAGATGGCGTTGCTTTAGGTAAGCAATTACTTGTTGAGGCTCCGGCCTTGGCTTTTCCAGCCGCGGATAAGCCCTTTAGTGTTGTCCGATGTGAGTAATTTACCTATCCGAAATGCACTTATGCAATAAGATGACGACTGCACGTGCCATCTCGTATCAATCCTGTATTATAAAGGCAAAATAACTATTTAAACATCTTGCACAGCAAGGAGCTACTATCTAAATAGTATTTTCTTGTTCAGTAATGAGTTCAACTATTGTTTACCGAGCCTTTTGTTGTTTACAAGGATCACGCATCACTGCGGACAGCGATAAACTTGCCGTGTCTTTCGCCTAGGATGGTGAGGTGGCTTACATTCTTCTCGAATTTAAAGTTAAACACGATCCGGGGAAGTCGATAGCATGTCCTGACGCGATATCGCGCAATTTAGACTTCAAGAAAAGATACCGTAGAAACGGTTCTTGTGCTAACGCACAAATAGAGTCGTCAACACTGAAAGCCTTCAGGGCTGACCATGTGAAAAACACTCTGAGTTCTGATATAATGGAGAGCTACGTGCAGGGAAAACTTTGTCGTCTGATTACAGATAACATTTGTGAACAGATTGTTAATCTATTGTCTCACCCCAAGTCGAACCTTGATTGCTTTAGTTATATCAAGGTCTGATATGACATCAACTATCACCGTGCGATCCATTGAAAATCCATTTCCCCCATGACGAAAATTTGTAATCAAAAGAATATCTATGAGATCCATGATGCACCATAAAGTGGTCATCTTAGCCGTGAGAATACATTCTTACTAGTGTCAAATGAGCTTGGTGGCCACACCAACATAGGTTGGTAGCCAATCATATTTGATCATGCAGAGATTGTCAGCACGTAAAGCCTGCACCTTCCAGTCTTACGCTACTAAGCCACTAACGATACCAACTGATTTTTGGAAGTCGATCAGTTTAAGTTTTATTGTTTAAAATGCTGCCTGACCATAAAGTAAGGACTAGTCTCGTCGTTTACGTTGACAAGCTGATCAAGATGGTGCATTTAGCACCGTGTAGCATTAAGATTTTTTCTTGTTCCTGGATCTCGTACATCGACTACGCTAAATGCTCGAGTCCATCGTTTCGGACTGGCATCCACGCTTTTCGTCAGAGTTTTGGTGCAATATGTTTGATCTGCTTGGTATCAAGCTCCATATGTCTACCGCTGATCATCTCTAAAACAATGTCCGGATCAAACGGGCCAATCGTATTGTGTTGGATGGATTGCGCGCAATCGCAACTCCTCAGCAATGTAAAAAACCCTCCCCTTCATAAAATTTAATGTAAGTATCAGGGTTATTTGATAGCACGGTTCAAGCACCTTTTTATGTCAACGGACTGCGCCATTTTCGGACGTTAGTCTCGTTTGTTCGAACACCGAGTCTTACTGGGGGAGGCTCCGCACATAGATCGGATGGGTTGCGAAAGAGCATGATGTCTTCGCCGATGTAATGACAACAACCCGCTCGGTTGACCCTGCCATCCCTGCGGTGGTCACAACGCACGATAGGGTCAAATAGAAGTCACTACCAAAGCTGGCTGTGCTCCAATAAATGACACTTAGTCGTCATGAGCAACACTGCCCCATGGATCTATTAGCGGAGTCATTAGCGATCTGATGGCTACAAACTTTAGAGAAATCCAAGGCTGTGTGGAACGATTAATCGGCCATAACATGTAAGGTCATGAGAAGTAGACAGAGAAATTATGTGGATTGAATAAAGGATAATCGAGCTCATTCTCGATGCTCCAACTGACTCTGTAAACAACTAAAGTGATGCTACTGTGACTTCACAGTCCACCAACGGCAGGGTCGTTTATGTTGCTTTGGCTACTATAATCTCTACTACCACCAAATAGAGAGCTATCCCTAAACGATCAGCCGCTCGTTTAAGTTTAAACGTCTTTTTCGACCGTCTGAACACCCCCAATGGGGCAGTTAAGACTTTTACTTACCAGGTCACAAAGCTATAACATGAGCACTGGGCCTCTGTCCGTCTGTGCCGCAAGCGCGACAATTTTAAGGCCGCTATGTATCTTGAAGTATTCAACCGATACCTCCTTCAGCCAAACGCTCAGTGAAGGATGGGTCTGCTGCAATTCTTTAAGCGCGTTTATCCATTACCACCCGTACAGTAATGGGTACCACCCGTACATTAATGGGGTTTCAGTACATTAAAGGATGAGCTGAATACACTAGACTTAACATCTTTATGGTTTATCTCGACTGAACAACCTGTCAATACGAAGCAGCATTTCTAATAAAAAACAGGCCACAACCTGATGGCGAAGCAGCGGCCACAGCAGTTGAACTTCATGCTGAATGTTGTACGTTAGCTGGTAAGTGGTAATAGACCTTTTTCTTCTTCTTGCTACGAGGATTCTGCTAGTTAATTAAGACCTATAGAAGTGGGTTAAGCTGGTGTGCCTGCTCGTAAGAGACTGATATTCAAGCAAGTCGACACGAAACGCGTCAAACGGGTCCCGATTTTATAAACTCTGCAGGTACCCTTATTTTGGACAAGAATTTGAAGCTTCTGCTTCCTTTTTCAGGGGGCATTAGTCTTCCTGCAAGAAAACTTCTGTTTCCTCCAGCGTCCACAAGTGATAGCGGATACCGATACGAACATTATACATGCTATCTATTCGCGGATCATACATTGACAATCGAGACGCAAGCGCTTGATGCTGCTGTCGAGCAGTGGACCGTGGCTCTCGAGGGCCAAATTTTGCAAATTCGACTTTTTGCACTACGTGCTGATAAAGGCAAGTCAAATGTACGATATATTGAAGGTCCAGGTCGACCTTCTGTATACTTTCATGATAAGAGACGAGCGGTTCAAGCGCGGCACTAATTGGTCACTATTTCCATTGCCAAGAGTGGATCACTTGTCGGCTTGGCGTTTACCCCGACGCCGTTTCCTCCAAAGCACCATTGTTTGTCACATGGCCATCGACGTCATCGTTTACGTAGGCCCATTCGGATATGCAAGCGCTTGTCAAAAAATATGTATACATGTGTATCGCTTTAGACGACCCACATAGACACGGGGTACGTCTTCATGTATAGTGGTAGGAAAAGCCTATAATATAGATATCCAAATTCCTCCACAGCGGTAAAAGTTCCGATCAATCGCGGCAATAGTTTAGTAGATGCATCATGTATCACTGAAAGAGGCATGTTCAGTTGGAGTGTAGTATATTAAAGTACTTTGTCTCCTACCTAAAAGGTAAATGATTCTTGCGAACAGTTTGATCTGCGAATACTTTGTCTTGTCATGTTCGCCTGCTACGGCAAGGGAAAAGAATCACTGTATTCTACCATACATTCAGTTTACCATCCGCGCTTAGATGCTTGAAGTGAACCATCATGACCTGTCGATGACGCTACCGCTGTACTTCGGTATCTTAACAATAGCATATTGTGTCGTCGTCGATTTATCTTGATACTAGAAGATGTGGACGTCTTTGTTGGCGTCCCACTATTAATCCCACATTCAAAAGTCACGAAAAGTACGTGTGGTTTCACTTTAAGCAAGTGCAATCACAGGAACATTGAAGAATTAAGCAGGTATGACAAGCGGAACGTCTTTGACTGACAATGATTCTCTCTCTTCATTTTAATTTTTACAGAAAGTAACAATATATATAAAGAGAGGGTAATGGAACTTAGTCTAACTGTTACACGAGATTTCCTTGCGCACATACGAAAAGTCTGGGCTCGGTATCAGTGCGTACCGCACTTGGACCTTTCGTGTGGTTGGGGTACAGAAATAGCTTGCCTACCACAAAGTGCGTGTCACATAAATGGATGACGTCACTACACAATATTAGAGATAAAAAGAAAAAAATTTTGGAAATCATTAAAAAAATTTTTAAAAAAATAAAAAACTCTCTCAACCCCCCTCCCTTTTTTTCCTTTCCTTAAAAAAAAAAAAAAGAAGAGAGAAAAAAAAAAAAAGAAAGTATTTTACCCCTTTTTTTTTTTTTATTCTTTTCCAAAAAATTAAGTTTTTTTTTTTTAAATTCAGAGAAATGCAACCAGTAATTTCTGAAAATTGTTAGTCGGTAAACTAGATTGAAGTCTTTTTGTTAAGCTTCAGCAGGCTTCACGAAGAAAAATCCGTTTGGACCGTGATGACCACGTTAAGATTTATTAACGATTTATATAAGCAGTATCACATGACCAGATACCCTTCGTCCAGTGGTGCTTCTGGGCAAATTTAAGCTCGCTGTGGTTTGCAACATCCAAAACAAAGAGCAGAGTAAGTCGACTACGAGAGGAATGCTAAGAATAGTAATACGACTGGTCGAATCAAGTGTCCATAGCAGTCCTTTATACATTTTGCTTTTATTTTTTTGTAAGAGCACCGTATAGTCCTTGCGCTTAAAAGTTCTAATTTAGCTTGTTTGCACTCGGCGTTGTTATTAATTTTCTCGAAAGCGTAAAACGGCTCCGAAGAAAGCCCTGCTCTAGCTTGGCCTCATACGCTCAATTTGGCCATTGCGCATGACATGCGTACTTGATCGTGAGCACTAATAGTGTAATGCCTTGACTTCACCTTCCTTCCTCCTGCCAACCCTCTTGGTATGCTTCGTAGCTATTATATAAATAAATCAGATTGAGCCTCAGCAAGAGAAGCATGTGCCCGCGTCGTGAGGGGGGTCAAAGGACGTTTTAGAAGTTGTGGAATATGGGATAGTTGCAATAGGAGGGTGAGTTTTGTAATTACATGCATTAAATAAAAATCATTCATTTGCATTCCTTTTCTGACCTACCAGAGAATACAAATGGTCATTCAATTTCTTTTTACTAACCAATTAAGGTATCGTAAGTGTGAGGGGTGGATCTTTATTGAAAGGGGTGAATGGATGCTTTTCGCTTCCCTTAATCAATTCAAAATCGGTCTAATATTTTCAGCCTAACTTTAGCGGGTGTCGGAGGACGGAAAACCGCATTTACACAAAATAACAGTGTTCATTAATTGATGAGGCATTCGTAAGAAGCCCATCCAAATCGCGCTACTTGTAAGAGAAGAAGGTAACACACTGCTTACTCGCAGGTGCGTGAAGATGTGAGTAGAGGGCAGAGTGCGGCAATTTTAGGCGCCCACCTTTACAAGCTCTCTCTTGACGGTCAGATTTACTTTAGCCAAAACCACAAGCACACCGTTTCACTTTCAGTCAATTGTGACTCCAACTGCTAATTATGACTTTGTGGTGGAGTGGGGCTCGCTAAATCTGTAAGGAGATCCGACTCTCCACTGGCGCCCAGACAACCGAATAATGGAGGAGGTACTCCGATTCCGCTCGCACTTGTTTCCTCATCACATTGTGTACCTGTCGGTTGGTCGGGTAGCACTCTTCTAGGTGGACTTGACTCGATGCTGAACATGAATGCTTTAGAGACATGTGTCAACCGGGTGGAAATCTATCACCCGATTGCGTGGGTTTGGTTGGCGCTCTCCTATTTTCGCCGCAATCAGACTTAATCTCATTGTGCCAAAACTGGATATCTTGATTCGCGAGCCTTCTGACCACTTGAGCCGTCTCGCGATCTTGTACTTCAACCAGTAAATTCGCCTGCGTCCGATCGCATTTGAAGTGTGTTAAGCTTCCTTGCACTCCTGACCACATAGGTCCAGGAGTGGTCTTCTTGCCCTTGGTGTCGAATTTCTCTGACGTTGGGAGGCCAATATATCCAAACTGGAAGAAGAACGACACGTATGTGGTTGGAAGCAAATTGAACTCCCTTTAATGGTAACCACCCAAAACCGAAAACTATAACCACGCCTACTACGTATGTCTGGATTAACCGCCACGTGTCTTCTCCATGCCAAACGGATTTTCAATCCCTATATATTACGTGGCCCACTCCAGATCGCGGTCCCCTGATCGAGGTCCCTTGATCGCGACCCTCTGATCGTGTTCCTCTGATCGCGGTCCTCTGATCGCGGTCCCCTTGATCGCGGTCCTCTGATCACAGTCCTCTGATCGCGGTCTCTTGATCACGGTCCTCTGATCGCGGTCCTCTGATACTTCTGCAGTATAGGAATGTGCGGACTGGATGGAGCTGAGCGCGTTGGGTCCTCCCAACTGTAAAATTTAAATAGCTGGCTATCATCCCACGAGCGATTCAGCCAATTCCACCTCGTACTTAGCTAATTTGCCTTGGCTTTTGAACTTCATCGCCTTTAACACAACATTACAGTGTCTAGATGGTACCTGTACTTAACTGAAAGTTCTACAGGAAAATTGGTTTGTTGAAGAGGCCAACCTCCTACTTTTTCAGGGTAAGTATCTTTTTTATCACTTTCTTGGTAACTAACAGTTTTTACGATGATTTCTGTAGATCGTTACCGGATCACAAATTCCGCGTACGGAATTTTCGAAACAGTTGTGCCTGCTTGCAAGGTTAGGTCAAGCGCTTATTTCATTTGCTTATTTTTGCATGGATCTTCTATATTGAATGTGCCATTGGTTAATGTTCAGTAAAACTCCGGGAATCAACTTGAAACGGGGCTTACCATATTCAGCTAGCTAAAAAAAACTTGCACTGATGACAGTGAAAGGGTGTGTGCGCCCTACTGCCTCACGTACACGTACGTGTAGAGGAAACCTTTTAAATGGAGTAAGAGTACTCAGTAAAGCTAAAAATTAGAATTGGAATAAGCATAGTTAATTCTTTTAATAAATACCTATTTGAATTCATGTAACTATGTATCAGTACAAATGTGTATTGTAACTATCTGCCCACTACTCATTGCGTTCTTCTATCGTAGCTCGGCTTTACTCGTTAACATCTTGGTTCTATATCAACCAATGAGCAGTGCGTTACATCTGCGAGGCAATTTAATCGATAAGGATCATATTGTGAGCGTATTGTGTTTGTCCTAGCATAATATTCATACTTTATAATAATCTCATGTAAATAATCATGTAACACAGGCACCCCGTTACAAAAATTAAGTCTGGAAGATTTTGCAGTTAGCAACAAATATTGTATTTGTAACGGGGCACCCTGAAGCTTGTACTGGTAACAGTACAAGCTACTTATTCTGATGGTGACAGAATAAGGCGGTGCCTCGTAACTTCACGTACACTCGTACTTGCAGAGGAAGACGGTAAGAAGAAGCGAGTACTTGGTTAAAGGAAAAAGTAGAACTGTATTTATAATAGTTAATGTCTGCAATAAATCACTATTTATCTTCATCTCTAACTATGTCTAAATACAAATGTGTAAATCAACTATCTGCTCACCACTCATTGCGTGCGTCTGTCGTGGCGCGTCTTCGTTGGTTGATATAATGGCCTATATCAACCAATCAGGAACTACTCGTGCAGAATATTCGTCCTTATGACAATATTCTGAGAATATAACTCTTACAGTTATATTCTATTAACAATCTCTTATTAATTGTTATGTAACGATCCACCCCGTTACATCAACCCCCCCTTAACCATCAGTCACTTTAGTGACTGATTGACTAAATGGATACTCGTCCCAAATCATTTGGGACAGGGTTTGCACTTGTTGGTCCGAGTCCACTTTCCAACATTTCATCGCATGGTTAACAAGCCCATGCGATGCGCGAGCAAGGCCACCGAGAGCGCGTCCGCACGTCTCTGTGCGGACACCGAAGCAGAAACCACAGCAACTGATGTATCATCGGTTTCTGAAGCGACTCAGCCTGTGTCACTTGGTGATGCAGGCGCTGGTCATGAAGACACTCATGTCTTCACAGAGTATAAGCTCGGAGTCTCATACTCTCCTGATACGGAAGATGGATCCGTATCGACGGCGATCGAATCCAAGCCGCCTGCCAAGCGTGGCATGGATGATGCTATGCGTCGTAGCATCTTTGGTTCATCTGATGAATCAGATGAACCATCGCCGAAGCGAAGGCGCTCGAGGTCGCGAGACTCGGGCGCTAACATTGGTGTCGGTTCTCCTATGGACACCATTTCGCAACGAGGTGCCAGTAATTCTGTCGGCACATCGCATGAAGAGCGGGACTGCAATGTCTTGCGTCTCGCTCCCGAGAAGAAGGCATGGATGCCTCCCAAATCCGTCATGGATCACTTGTCGGCGACGACGAGTGATCGTTATCGAACACGATTGTTCGATTCGTCAAGGATCCATCACCTTGGCCCCAGCGCGAAAAACTATCGCGCTGAGAACGAATTCTTCATCGATGCTTTTTTTTAGACATCGATGGTACAGTGGGAATCACAAGCGTGATGGTCCCTCACTACTTCAGGCGTGGAACGCCTACATGCATAACCTTGAGGATGTAGGTCGTGACGCTTGGAACGACAAACGTATCAAAGCTCGTGATTAGTTTGAAAAGCGAACCCCGACAGGTGCACGCTACAAGCTGCATCGTCTGTCAAGGGAGAAGGGATTACCCTGCCTCTCTTGGGGAGACTCGTGCCCGTGTTGTGTGAACAACTCTGCACGAGCTCCTAAGGAGGCTTACCTCCTTACCAGCCCGTGGTGGCGCGTACGTATCTCTAGTGAGATGTACGAAGGGATTGACAACTTGAAATCCCTTTACGACCGTGCCGGGAAGCCTTTCTCCGGCGGTCCTTCTGCGGCACAGGATGTGCCGCGTCGTACTGCTCAACCAGACCCAGTACGTCGATCATCAGTTGGGAGCGGGGCTCCCAAGAATCCCAGGACGGGGGATAGACGCGCCACCGGACGAGATAACTCGTCCGACGTCCGTTCACGTCGCGGTGGTTCAACAGCTGCTCAACTAGATAGCGCTGGCCACCGCGAGAGTCCTCTAATGGAGGTGGAGGAGGAGGAAAGACGCTCTCCACACGATCATGTGGATCGGTGTGTACCCGAGAGCTTCTTTGATCGCGTAACGCAAGGGTTACGCGACGATCTCGAACATGAGCGGAATAGGCGTCTTCAAATGGCGGACACTGCCTCAAAGCGTCGAGCTGAGTTTGCCTTTGCTCAGCTTGAGAACGAGAGATCTCTGACATCTCTTCGTGACGAGCTAAGGGTAGCTCGTGGGATTGTTGATCGGTCTCGGGCTGAGATAACTGCTCTTCAGACCCTTGTTGATGCCCACCATCGGGAGCACAAGGCTCTCTGCGAGATGCTTGAGCGCAAGGGCGTTCTTCATCGGAAGAAGCAGCGTACTGATGGTACGGCTTAAGCCGACCAACGTAAAACGTGGGATGCTTTCGCATCTTACGTGGTAACTCGATCGTGTATGCATTGCCTAGGCGGTGCAATACACGAAATGGGCTGATGTACTTGGGTAGTAGTTTACTGCTACCCAAGTTAGTCACTGCACGCTTTGGTAGAATAACCATAGATAGTAGGACTAAGTCACCTTTATTAAATAAAAGAGTGTTTGCCCTTCCATTCTTGTCTGCGTTTTGCTTTTGCTTATCCTTCGCTTCGGCGATGGAGTCTTGCACAAAACGGACTACCGTTTCACGAGCCAGTATGAACTCACCTGATGGATCGTTAGCTTCAGTGCGCTGTGAGCGCACTGCGGCAACATCAACCTTTTCTTCAGTGAGGGCTTCCGCACTCTCACTGGCATCATCTTCTTCGATATCGATGTTATCGATATCGGCATCAAACGCAGTGACCTCTTCGTCAGAGCGTGATGAGCGTGAACCAATTCGGTTTTTGCTCGCGCGAGTCCCTCCCCCCCTTAAACCAGAGTTACACTCTAGTAAGGTGGGTACACGCGGATGGCGTAAGCCATTCACGTAAAACGGTGTATGTGTCGTGGACGCATGCACCGAGTTGATAACGGCAAACTCTACCATTGGCAAAAACTCACTCCAACTCTTAAAGGAGTGTACGTATCCTCGAAGTATCTCTTCAAGGAAACGATTGGCACGTTCCGTCTGACCATCTGTCTCTGGATGATCAGATGTCGACATCTTCAAGCGCGTTCCGAGTGATTTGAACACGGAACGCCAGAAATCAGCAGTGAATCGTGGATCTCTGTCTGATACGAGTTCACGGGGCAACCCATGAAGTCGGAAGATGGTGTCATAAAGACACAAGCACAGCCACTTGCCGTGATTGACTCTGGTACAGCCACAAGGTGTATCATTTTGCTGAATCTGTCAACAAATACGAGAATACCCGTATTCTCGCGTGCGTCTTTGGGTAACCCGAAGACAAAATACGTTGAGATGGATTCCCAGCACTCAGCCGGAACCGGTAGAGGCTGTAAAGGTGCACGCAGTGAAGGACTTGACTTCACTCGTTGACAGACTTCGCATGCGCGAACATACTTTCGCACAAACTGATACTGGCCGGGCCAGTAAAAGTCTCGACTTACCGTGAGATATGTTTTCTCACGGCCACGATGTCCTCCTATAAGAGCATCGTGATAATCGAACATGATCCGCAAACGCAAATCAGTATCATCTGGAATGACAACACGTGGTGTGTCACCAGAAACGGCTGTATAATACAGTAAACCGTTGCGAGTAGTGTGTCGATCTGATGCAGATCGATACGCAGACGACAATCGTTTCAACGATTCTCGAGATGGCTGTGAGAGATGTGTCAACAACTTCACAATCTCACCATATTGGGCGTATGCCCGCCTCACATCATCATACAATTTTGTAGATGGGACTGAGGACGTCATAACCGCAACAGTGACTGTCTCACTGTTGGGTTTCACGACTGGTTCAAAGTCGGGACGACCTGAGAGTGCATCAGCGACGACATTAAGTCGTCCTGGTTTGTACTCGACCGTAAAGTTGTATTCTGCAAAGAATGATAACCACCGCGCCATTCGTTGTGAAAGGTGCGGGCTGTTCACTGCCGTGCGTAATGACGCATGGTCAGTGTAAACAATGAAGGGTCTATCTCCTAACAGATAGACTCTGAACTTCGCGAGTGCATACTTCATGGCAAGGAGTTCCTTGTCATGCACTGGGTAGTTCCGCTCAGCTGGTTGCAGCTGACGCGACTGATAGCAGACGACGCGTTCAACGCCTTCAAGATCGTACTGCATTAATGCACAGCCGATTGCGAAATCGCTGGCATCACAGACCACATGAAATGGCCTGTCCTGATCGGCTATTGCTAGGACTGGGGATTGTATCAAGCTCTGCTTGATACCATCAAAGGAGCGTTGACATTCAGCGTTCCATAACCACCTCTCGTTCTTTTTCAACAAACGAGAGAGGTGCACAGTCATCTCGGCGTAATTGCGTGAATACTTATGCAAATACGCCGCTAGCCCAAGGAATTTTCGAAGACCTTTGACATCAACCGGCACAGGCCAGTCGGTGATCGCCTTGATCTTTTCGGGATCAGGACGTACACCGTTCTTGCCAACGATGCACCCAAGAAGTGGTATTTCGCTTGCTGCAAATATACACTTCTTGAGGTTTGCATACAATTGATGCTTTCGCATGATTGTAAGAACCTGTCGGACGTGGTACCTGTGAACCTCAGCGTCCGTATTCCATCCATAGCCCGACTATGAATGAATACGTCATCGAAATAACTCGGCGCGAATTATCGTACTGGTCTCAACAGATGTGATACACATCTGTTGAACGTGGCAGGGGCATTACTAAGCCCTTGTGGCATTACTAGTCATTCCCAGAGCATGCCGCTAGGCGTGCTAACTGCGGTATAGGGTATATCCCGTTCTCGTATAAGGATTTGATAGAAGCCATCCATCAAATCCATGGACGAAAAGATGGTACTCTTTGACATACCATCAATGATTACGTCCTTCCTCGGTATCGGCGTCTGAGCCGGTACCGTTGCAGCATTCAACTTGTTAAACGCGTGCACTATCCGCCACCCTCCTGTTGCTTTTCGCACACAGAAGGTCGGAGAGCTATGTGGGGAAGTTGATTCCCTCACATGGCCCGCAGCTAAACGATCGGCAAAGAACTTGTCGATCGCAAGTACTTGTTCACGAGGCAGTGGCCACTGCTTCATGACACAGTACTTCGAGCCTGGTTTAAGCTCGACCTCGTGTCGAATACCTTTATCCTTCGGTAATTCGCACGGAACAGTTTCAGGGAATACATCCTTGAATTCAACCAAATCTTCATAGAGAGGATTTGTCTTGAGCGATTCCCACGATTGGGAGTCATATCGCCCAACACGTGTCTTTTCATCTAGGACACTCTCGTCCATAGATGAACTACTGAGAACTCTCTCGTTCTCAGTAAACACTGTTGCTGACCTTATGTCGGTTACACACTCGTCGTCAGCGACGAGTACGCAGATCTGCTTGAATTTGCCACTACGCAGATCACGCAAGAACCTTTTATGTTCGAGCGTTGGCAACTGAGTGATCTCCGAAGTCAACTTCGGAGGCGCAATCAGATCAAGTGTATAAGCGCCTACACTTGATCCGTTATTGACTATGACATTCAATGTCTCTGTCATTTCCTGGGGACTTATTTCCTCAGGCCTCGAAGGACTTATTCCTTCGGCTTCCCGGGGACTTATTCCCGCGGGTTTCGGGGAACTTATTTCCGCCGTATTTGTAATTTTGGGACTTATTCCCTTTACTTCCTCTATCTGGGGCTGCGCAACCGCAGCGAGATCCTCTACGAAAGACTCTCCAGTCGATCTAGGATTATCGTTTCGCTTAACCTGAGCGATCGATTGTTTTTCTTCTAGATGTTCCCCGCTAAGGGTACATCTTTGTCCCGGTCCACTCGACTTATTCGAGTTGTGGACCTTCGGCGCAGCCTGTGTTTCCTCACAGCCGCCGGAACTTTGCTCCGAAGTGTAACCGTTTGGTACACTAAGGTTTTTTGCAGTCGTACTAACGACCGTACCACAAGTGAGGCCATCGCACTCACTCGTAGTACATCCACACGCTTGTGGACGCTCCAAAACGTTCATCAGATGGCCATCTGATGAACAAGCGGCAGGCATCGTTACTGTTCGATGTTGCCAGTTTACTCGTGGTTCGTACCTTCTGAGCCACGGTATTCCAAGGATGACATCAAATTTGTCATCCAAATCCAATACGATAAAGTCATCATCATATTGGGTATCTTCTAGCGTATAGTGGATCTTCACTATACGCTTCATGACGGTTACGGATGCGCCTGTCGCAAGACGTACCGTCATCCTCGTAGGAGGTGTGTCACATTCACTGAACTTAAAGTGACCATCTTCTAGCGATTGGCGTCGCACAAAATTGTTGGACGCCCCACAATCGACTAGAGCTCGAAGGGACAACTTATTCGTCACTTCGAGTTTCAAGGTAATGAGTGAGATCTCATTACCTAGAGCAGCAACGCACAACGTTTGTGTGTTGGGAGCAACCTTCATCAAGAGGCCTACAAATTCTCTTGACGTTGCTGGACCAGTAGGGTGCTCCGCACCTACTGATCCTGTCCGTTTTTTGACGGTCCATCCCGTTGTTGCGTCTTTGCACCAACAGCGGACCCGCGTCCCTGCCCCTTTCTCATGGGTGGACGGTCATTACGCCCAGTGTTGCGAGACACTGGACGAGGGGCACTACACTCGTAAGCGTAGTGTCCTGTCTTTTGACATCTGTGCATTTCTGCAACTTCTTGCAGTCTGTAGAGCGAGCCTCCTCGCTCTCTACATAACAGAGTTCCATCGGCTCTGGACCTCCGCTGTCATATCGTCTCGGTTGACGATATGATGTCGAGCTGGCGCGAGCCTGTCTCAGACTGAAGTCTTCCTGCTCCGCAATGGAAATGGCTTGTTCTAGTGAATCTAGTTCAAGTCGGAACAGGTGGGTCTTGACGGGACCATCCGCAAGACCCTGCATGAACATCGAAATTAACGTGTGTTCATCCACCGGATTGGAACTTATACAACTCGTAAGATGTCGTATATGTTGCGCGTAAGCGTGCACATCACGCTTACCCTGTTTGAGCTTCAAAAGTTCGGTTCGAGCTCTGAACTCAGCTCTAGGCGGTTCAAACGTTTGTCTGAGCCGCGACTTGAAGACTTCCAACGACCCAAACGCATATGGGTCGTGCAACTTGAGCCCCAGTGCCCAAGTCTTGGCACGTCCTGCCAGACATGATTGGGCAAATGCAACTTGCATATCCCCGTCGTCGATGCGACGCGCCCTTATGGCGTCATCCAATTCGACGAACCATCTCAAGAGGGAGTCCTCTTCGACTCCCCTATACTTAGAGATGTCAATCTTCAAAGTCTCGGGTCGACGCGAGTGCATCGACCCACCAGCAGCAGCCTGCTGCTGTCTCAACAGTTCAAACTGTTGAGCACCCTGTTCTCTCAACAACTCTGCTTGTTGAGAACCTTGTTGGTGAAGCAAGGCTACTTTCTCGCGTTCAGCGTCAAGTTCATTTTGAATGAACTTGGCGATAGTAGCATGTTGGGCATCTCTATTGAGAGCCTCTAGCATGACGCTAACAGCATCGATGCCCATGGTTGAACCCATTCGTTCAACCGCATCCCATTCGACATCGCTCAAATGGGAGTAGCCGTCGCGCGTAGCGTGAAAGCTTTGGTCATCTTCATCATCCAACATATTCATGTTGGATGTGAACGTGGTCCTTGGACGGACTACGAAGTGCTACCAGGTGTAACGGGGCACCCTGAAGCTTGTACCGATGACAGTACAAGCTACTTATTCTGATGACAGAATAAGGCGGTGCCTCGTAACTTCACGTACACTCGTACGTGCAGAGGAAGACGGTAAGAAGAAGCGAGTACTTGGTTAAAGGAAAAAGTAGAACTGTATTTATAATAGTTAATGTCTGCAATAAATCACTATTTATCTTCATCTAACTATGTCTAAATACAAATGTGTAAATCAATTATCTGCTCACCACTCATTGCGTGCGTCTGTCGTGGCGCGTCTTCGTTGGTTGATATAATGGCCTATATCAACCAATTAGGAACTACTCGTGAGTTCTGCAGAATAATTGTCCTTATGACAATATTCTGAGAATATAACTCTTACAGTTATATTCTATTAACAATTTCTTATTAATTGTTATGTAACGATTCACACCGTTACAGTATTGGTGTCATTTATAGCCACTGATCTTATCTGCGTGAGATTGTAGATCGATTGTGCGATGTGGAAGACATGACAGTCGTTGGTGACTGGACGACAGCATGTCTTGGAGACTCTTGGCAGGCCATAGTGGGTGAAGTACCTGCCATATACGCTGAAATAGTCGTCATCCATCCTTTCGTGTTTGCTGCAACCAATATTCACGAAAAAGAAAGGCAATTACCTTGTAAGCACTTACACTAATAGTGATATGCCCTATGTATATAAGAAAATCGATAAGGAACATAGAAATGTGTTCAGTTGTGATGAAACCGGACCTAAAATATGGTCTTGTGGAACTATTTGCTGGCTCTTTCAAGGACAAGCGGCGGTAAAACAGCTTTATCATCGTTATCCGATTCAGAACGCAACATGCATGGGTTCACAAGATCAACGACTTCGACCCAATATACTTGTTCGGTCAATAGACACGAAATCATGGACACAGCAAATAATGATCGGTCATCCTCTTCTTCAATTGATTATGATCACTTGGCTTTTTTTCGTCGGTGTTCTTCTACAGCGAGTTCGCAACTACAAGAAAACCGATACTTGATTACTGAACAAAGATGCTACGCATCCTGTTAAGGCGCAATATATCAAACTTCTGCGTAAAAATGTTGATGTACTGTTTCAGTTGCCCTGGTCAGCAAGACAAAATCCTGTGCTTTCCTACCCTGCACAGCCTTCATTAACTTTTGTAATAAGTCCGCAGCCGATCGCTCATAATTCTGCCATCAAGCAGTGGGCGGCTGTTGTTACTCTTGTTAACGGCCTTTGCCAGCTTGTTAAACCCCTTGGTATATACGGGTTTTGGCACTACCATCCTGGTCGTGTACCCACTATTCCGTGCAGACTGTTTAAGGTGATGAAGCTTCTAGCCAGCTCAAGCTGCACCGATAATCCTGCAAGTCGATGTTCATTCCAATCTCACTCGTTGCAGAACGAGCGGGCGTGGCGTAGCTGAATGTGTTTGGATGTTGGGTGGGAGAATTTAGCTGTGTGATGAACGTGTTATGAGTAATAGTGGTCTGAAATATGTAGTAGATGTCGAAGATACACGTGATAGCTACCGGATGCGTGCTAATCGGCCGTACTGTTTTTGTGCAAAATTACCTGGTACTTCAGCGCAGCTTATTTGTCGTCAGGTATGACTGAATATTTTCCTCAAATCTCGCCGACTTCAAAACGCAACAGCCTATGTTTGACCAACCTGGTGAAGAGTTTTCCTTTTTTCAACTTGCCGTATGCGTTTGTTGATACCTCTTCCCCTGCACCTTCATACTTGGGAGTTCGATGCACATCTCTGCACTATCATCAGCAGAAGCGTAAGGCACCCGTTTTATCAGATCGGAGCCGAAGTAGTGAGCAAGTAGGACAAGGAGACGCCATTACCAAACGAAGGAGATGGTTGTATCCCTGAGCTTAAGAACGTCAATCTCTATCAATTAACAGTTGAGGGCTTTTTGCGGATTGTCACATGCACGCGGTCCGGCGTAAACCACGCGAGGCATAGTGTTACGCAGATCATATGCACGCGGTCTGTCGTAGTCCACGTGATGCATCGTGTTACGCAGATCACATGCGCTAAAGCAATGACTTTAAACTATCACGACAAACGCTGTGGTATTTGGATGGTACGCCGCATCTCCAACTCCGGTTGAATCAGTAGTATGTAATGACCACGTTTTCCAAGAGCGGATATCGTAAAATTGCAGAGCATGTCGGCGTCTGTGTACGCATAACTCGGTAGCCAATTATGGCAAGATGAATGACATGCTGTTAGGCTGGAAGACGAGGAGACAGGTCGGTCGCCCGATACATGGACGGAGCCGAATTTTTCGCGGCAGCCACGGGAACAAAGATGATTCTGGGATTGGGCCAGATCATTGATTTGGTTGTACTCGCGGTGGTGCTGCCAAATGACCATGGCAGTGGATTGCCAAGCAAGAATATCTGATGAAGCCTCTACCGGCGCCACGACGACAGGAGCTTCGAGAAATGATCAAGTTAGCTTAGTCTCGCTTGTCTGACCTGAGCGTCAGCGACGACGCAGCATAACCAAAGCCACGTATAACGAAATCATATCAGATGATGAAAAGAAGTTCTGGATCGTGGACACGTCTACAAGGAATTGTCCTTTTATGGGTGTGCTTGGTTGGCACTTTGCAATAAATTGAGAATGTGATCCTTCCTGAAGCCTTAATTATGCACCGCCGTTCCGATTGATTGATCGAACCGACTATCAATCAACACAAGGTTGTTAAAAATGTGTGACGCGTAAGTGTCAATGTAAACACCAGGAAATCCGGTTTCACTGAAATTGATCTCTCGAAGAAGCATAAACGTCCGCCATCGAATAGTCGGGGGGAGGGCGTACGACTGGCTGATCCCAGATAATGCAGTAATGGTGGTTTTTCGGTAGGAAATGTGTAGGCCCCTGTCGAATAGGGCAGGCGACGGACGTTAGAAGTACCAAATGAACCAACTGTACTTAAAACCAACAATATCAATAAAAACCAAGGAGAAATTACCCTACCAGAGTATTGAACGTACATGCCCGATAAGGTGTGTACGTGCACGTACTCAAGATTGACGTATGTGGACATGCACGACAGTTTATTTTTGGCATTGTCTAGGGGCTACATTCAGCCTAGTCACACTTTCATAAGGTGTCGTAGTCTGAGCTCATCCGCACCTGATGCGACGCCTTTGTCTCCCGTACGTAAATCTTCACTTCCCTCGCCTACGTACAGAGTTCGCGGACCAGAAGACTTGACGACGAACCCGCCAACATGCAATTTGATGATTACAATTGGCAACACGTTTTTCAGATACCTGCTAATAACTGAGCCTGATGTCTCCAGACTTATGGAAATCAACAGACTTCATAAACGTTGCAAGTGGTCCATCCCGTGACGCGTATTTCGTAGTAGATAAGAGCGACTGGAAAGTGAGCAGGGCGATCAACTGTTGTTGATAACATGTGAGGGGGTGAGACATGACGTTGTGGCATCACTTTTTTTGGAGCAACAGAAGCTAGATCTACAGCTTTGTTGATATTAGATAAAGAAATTTGGTATTCTTAGGCCATTGCGAAAAGTCAAAGCGCAAGTTCGACGAGAAGATGTCATTGCGACGGGATGACCAAGCGGCTCGTGGGCAGTTTTGATGGACCAGTCGGGGCTAAGGAAACTGACGCAGGCATCAATGTTGTTGGAGATGTAAAATAAGCGTAGATTATGCTAGCATACGTATTGTTTCGTGATTTGCATGCGTCGTACAGCCTGAAAATCATGAATCAGTCCGTATACTAGCAGAAATCATGAAGAAGATACTCGTTGCGTCAAGGCTAAGCGACCGCGCCATATGGTCCGCTACCACTAATGCAATTAACGAAGAGGAGTGTTCGGATGCAAGCTGCAAGATGATGAATCAGCACGATTGTGTATCGGATGTATGAAGTGTCAAGTCTACGGCGAACAGATGTAATTTATCTCTGAAATTTGCACCGTTATGCAATGAGTTTGCGGGTCGAAAGTTGTTATTCTACCACGTAGAATTGGAGTTTTCTAGTCTATAGCAAGCAAAAAGCACTCTCCGTTTTGCATACAAGTATGTATCTCCGGTGTTTCCTGAGTTCAACTTATATCACGAGTACATGAAAGGTACGTAACAAGCTTCAGATTTCACTGGGGGGGGATCACTGCTAGGACTCGACAGTATCAGGAGGGCAGAGTCTGCGATCGGGTGTACTACAATTGGCGCGGAGAGTGATGGCGTCGTGCGATGTGTACACCGTAGATACGTAGGATTGCGCATGTAGATTATTCGAGAATCTGCAACATATAAGTGGAATTGCGGGGTTTGCAATCCGACTAGAGTAGAACTAAGTCAACAACAAGAAGGTGTCTCGGACATCCGCATTATTCTTTAATTCGGCCATGTTCGGAACGAGATACACAACGATGTTTGGCTTCGAAACCACCTTAAGTGACGCTTATCCAATTGTTTAGAAAAAGGCGGTATTTATTGCAATAGCAAGTAGCAACCATCGAAACCACAACGTCGAGCTTTAAGTCTCGCATCTGCGATGTATGCATTGTTCAATGTCCGACCTTATCACTACTAGCTCCGTCATTCTATGATGGGAGACACGCCGAGCTAAAGGTGGGTGCTGGACATGATTTCCCATTGCCGGAGCTATGAGAAATACAGGACTCAAGGAAAGTGCTGGGGGTTTCGTCAAGCTCATCACTACACAAGGTTGCCAGCTCCACATGTTGCTCTTCATCACAGTTCATGTCAGCTAAAGCAATAAGGTTGCACTAGTTAGTAGGGTGGTGGTGGTGTTCGGTCCATTCTATCTGTGCTGTCTGACAGCTTTTTGTGAGACCCTTGCTGGACGAGAACAGACTTTGTGCTGTATGGTGGTGATACCGATGTCTCCTGTTCGAGCACTATTACTATGATCGGAAAGACCCGGCAACAACAACCAAGAACGGACGCTGCGGCAGGACTTCTTGGCACGTCGTTTTACTTTCACTAACGAGCAACTTGCATGAATACCCTCACGTATACGTTGGCTTGCATTTTCCTTGGCTTCGACGCGATGCGCGCAGTATGACATGCACGGACATAATCAGAATTTTAATACTGTATGATGTGCAGTGAATGCCTCAGCCGATTTTTGATCCAACTCGGTACGCAGCGGTGATCAGAGCTTATGAATCACCTAAACACGCAAGTAGGGATTTTTGAAATGCGGCCACTGGCTGCATCTGCGGTTTCTCGTTAACAAGCTGCCGACATGAATCTGAAACGAGTAAATTTAGACAGCGGCTACATGTGATGATACCAAACGCTGTATGATATTCCATCCCTCAGATAGACTGCGGTCTCGAACCTGTGGAGTTAAGGACAACCTTGAAAATCTAGTGGTGCCGATATCGCTTCACCAATTCGGGTCAGATTCTAGTTCGGCCGCTCTACTACATTCGGTTGAAAAGCATCAGGTCTGACTTTAGTGTGTGTGCAATGCTTTTCAGTTTCGGTCATATCTATCGTTCCATCGCACAATTCCTGCCTCTGATCACATCGACTAGTCTCTCGTAAACCCCGCATGTGATGCGATGGCTGCTGCTTCCTTTACCACTGCATGTAAGGTAACAAACCCAATGCAGCTGAAAAACGATTCCTAAATTGATCGGCACGGTACGACAACTGCTCATTCGATCATCTCAATGAAGCTGCTGAAGATGTGTGGATTCGCCCGGCTTGTATATCTCCCGCCCGGTTTCCTGCTGCGGTAGCAGGAGCTGAACTCAGAAATCTTCCAGCACATAAGCTTGACCTCCACATGCTTTCCTATTGCTTCACGTTGGCGAACGCCTTGAATGCGAACGAAACCCAACACTTCCACTGCATAGCTACCATCGTCATACCTGTGCTGCGAGCTCACTGGAAGCATCGTGACGGAACACACTACAACAGCTGCTCGTCAATCCGGAGTGTAATGATAGCGATCACCGCTGCCAACTCAAACAGCAAATCTTTTCGACACAATAGCGGAAATCGTGCGCATGAAGCTCAGTGGTACCTAGAAAGCCTTTGCGCCTGCGATCCGTAAGAGTCACCACACAATTCGTCGCCCAGTTCTTGATCGTAATGGTGCTACCATGGCCCAACCAGACGATGAAAAAGGAAACAGTCAGCGATTGCTGGTGAGAGTCGGATGATAGTATCGCTTGAGGCACAGCCAGCCCCACGCTAGCAAGCCCCACACAAGGTCAGCCATAATCGTACACAACCACGCACGCATCATGGGCTTATCCTGCTGCTTTTCACAGCGCAGCCGTGTTTCCACTGTCCATTCTGCGCTTAAACGACTCAACGACGTTGTGCAGCAGCATCGCGATAGTCATAGGTCCTACTCCACCAGGTACAGGTGTAACGACACCTGCCACTTTACACGCCTCAGGAAAGTTGACGTCACCGACGAGCTTGAAACCGTCAGCGTTTGCCTCTCCATGGTACGTGCCGCCCGCATCACGAACAAAGTTAATACCGACATCAATGACCGTCGCACCAGGCTTCAGCCATTCACCTCGCACAAGATACGGCTGTCCACATGCCGCTACTACCACATCTGCTTGACGTACATACCACGGAAGATCTATCGTCTTTGAATGACACAGGATCGTCGTGGCATTACGCTTCTGTAGCAACATGCTGACGGGACTGCCCACCAAGTTACTGCGCCCAATGACCACTGCTGTCTTGCCACGCAACGGTATGTCCTGGTCATCCAGCAGTGCCAATATCCCTTTTGCTGTGCATGGGATCAAGTAGGAACACCGTCCACGCATGGCAAGCTCACCAGCGTTAAAGGGATGAAGACCATCCACGTCCTTGTCATATCGGATGCGGTCAATAATCTGCTGTGCGTTCAGCTTCGTCCCAGGCAGAGGCAACTGCACGAGAATGCCGTCAATCGTTGGGTCTTGGTTCAGCTCCTCCACTTTCTGCACAATAGTATCCTGTGCACCAAGAGTAAGTATCGTCGGACCAATCCTGTCTCTCTCCAAACTCTCTCACTTGTCCCGTCTGCTCCCACCTGAGACACGCACTCGTCAAAGAAAAAGTTCTCCGAGCGGATTCCTGCACAACGGCAGGCAGCGTGCTTGTGGCGAACATACAAAGCCGAGTCTTTGCGGTCGCCGACCATAATGAGTCCAAGTGCTGGCGCCTGCAGACGCAACGAAAGAGAGAGAGAGCAGGCAACCGAGACGTCATCGCAGTAACCAGAGACGGGCGCAGTTACACAAAGCAAGACAGCGCCTACCCGTTTATGTACAGCGGTGAGTGCGGCCACGTCGCTTGTGAGCGCTGCACGCAGGGCCTTGGAGATCCTCTTGCCATCAAGGACGCGTGCTCTCGACATGACCCTCTGAAAAAGCGATTGGACCCAAATTTAGCAGAGGGGGCCCAAACTAAGCAGGAGCCCAAACTAAGGATGCAATCCAAACTAAGCAGAGGGAGCCCAAACTTAGCCCTGCTAAAAAAAAGTCGAAACGTAACCCGACGAGAAAAAAATAAATTCACAATTAGATAGATACACGCTTTTTGTCTTTTGTAAAAACAGGGATCAATTTTTGGTCTAATCCAGTCCTAAATACACAAATTTAAAATATGGCACAACATATCGCGTCCTCGGCCGCCGTCTGTATCGGGGCGCAACTTGAAGGCGCCGTGACGGTCGGAGAACAGAGCGCGTTGCACCCAGGCGCCACTGTATGTGCTAACGAAGGCTCGATCGTCCTGGGCGAGCGCTGCTTCGTGGAAGACGGCGCTGTGCTGATGAATAACGCGCCGTCGGAGATGCTCATCGGCAGTGGCAACTTGTTTGAGAGCGGCTGTGTAGTGCACAGCCGACGCGTGGGACACAACAATTGGTTCGAGCCCAAATCTGAGGCTCGAGACGGCTCTGTCATTGGCAGTAATTGCCTCATTGGCAGCGGCGTCGTCGTGGCTTCAGGTGAGTGCGTGCCAGACGATACGATCCTCGTAGCCATTCAGATGCCGTGCGGTGATGTGCGACGTGTGACGAGAATGCAACGGTCGTACTTAAGTGAAACACAAGCAGCTTTGGTTCAAAAGTACGCCGAGATTTTCCCTCGAGGTTCGAAGAGTGTCTACGCACTCGAGAAACATCATGAATTGCGGCAATAGATAGAAATGGGACGGAAAAAGGAGTGGGATGTCTGCGGGAATTGGAAGAGATACTGGACCTTGTCTGGTGCTATTGATATGGCTGCACTCAGCAGGTAGGAAGATAATGAGAATGTTGAAGCGACGGACGGATGGCGAATAAAAGGGGTGAGATTGTCTTTGTGCATGTTATGCAGCTGCAACTAGGGTAAGCGGTTGGTCGACGGCTGCGTTGTTGTTGTTGGAAGATTGCAATTGCGTCCTGTTTGACAGCCTGTTGGTGTTTGCGTGTGCAGAGGACGATGATTGGAATCTCAACAACTAGGAAGTTGACGTTTCAGAAGGATGTCCATCGCAGCTCTTGGGTCAAGTTTGAGATAGCGACGGCGAGCGCCCTGGTCTAAACCGGTGACTTTTGTCTGAACTCCCTTTCCACACACAAGCAGCAACTGGCCAAGAATTGGCAGCTAATTTCTCGACCTCCTATCGCATCGTTGCAGCTTATTTGCAAGAAACAGCAGGCCACTACTGCACAGTCTCAGAAGTCATGATATCCCTTCAACTGTGCGCCGTTGATACAGTGGTAAGTGCTTATAAATGTTTTTTCGAGCAAAGATCGTGGAGGCATGCCACTTAATTGGGTTGCGTTGGCATGAAATGGACTGCAACTTTGCCGTGAGTTCGTACAGGTCGATACTTGATGTTGGATGTGCCCGCCGAAATGCTTTTGGTGAACACCGACGAGTCGATAGTTCCACGTATGACGGACATGAGGGAACTAGAAGACTCGTGAATGAGGAAACCAGGTTTGCGTTGGAAAGGAGCGATAACTATTCCGGCTCAAGCATCTTCCCGCTCTCAATGTCACTTGCTGAATTTGTTCTTCATCGTACGCCTACTGTCGGCCACGTCCTGGCAGGATCAACACACGTAATGGTACCATACTTTCGACACTTGTTAACGACACGAATACGCAAGACTCGCGGATAGAAAAACCTGACGCTGCCGAGATGCTATTACGTATGCCATCGTCTCCAGTTGAGTGATGCTGCGCTCACACTAGTTGATGATCCCACGCGCTTTGCCGCACTCGACGAAAGCGTCCACGGCCTTGTCAACGTCTTCGATGCTATGAGCTGCAGAGAGCTGCACACGGATTCGAGCTTGATCCTTTGGAACAACCTGGTTGGGCAAACAATAGCAAGCATGCGTCAGTCAGAAAACAGTGCGTTCACGGTAAACAGTCGGGTCTTGCTGAGCGCGAATGATCGTACGGGGTAGCTGAAGCCGATGACATAAATACCGCGCTTGAGCATGTCATCAGCCAATTTAGACGCAAGACGAGCATCGCCCAACATCACTGGCGCGATCGGGTGATCTCTGTATCACACAGGACGATACAACAAGTACCATAAGATGACGCCGTCCCGAGTCAGCACTAGAAAACGTCAACCACTGTTATCCTACCGAGATCCCTTGAGTGAGAAGCCCGCAGCAGTCATACGGTCGCGAAAGTGGTGGGTGTTGGCACGAATCTTATCCACAAACTCGGACGAATCGGTGAGCATCTGAAAAACCTTCAGTGATGCACCTACAACCGACGGGCCAAGTGAGTTGGAGAAAAGGTATGGGCGCGAGCGCTGACGCAGCAGGTCCACGACCTCCTTGCGGCCAGTCGTATATCCACCAGTGCTGCCACCGAGAGCCTTCCCAAGCGTTGAGTTAATCACGTCCACTTTGCCATACACACCGCAGTATTCATCACTACCGCGTCCCGTAGGTCCAAAGAACCCGGTAGCATGACACTCATCAATAAAGAGCTGGGCATCATACTTGTCAGCGAGCGCGACAATCTCCTGCAACGGGGCGACGTCTCCATCCATACTAAAAACGCCGTCCGTAGCAATCAATCGCGTCCGACAGTGCTGTGTGCCCTTGAGTTTCTGTTCCAGATCCTTCATGTCCATGTGTTTAAAGCGATGGCGCTCAGCCTTGCAAAGTCGGATACCGTCAATGATACTGGCATGGTTGAGCTCGTCCGTCAGGATAGCATCCTCCTTGTTCAGTACGGCCTCAAAAAGACCAGCATTGGCGTCAAAGCATGATGGGTACAAGATTGTATCTTCTGTACCGTGAAAAGCAGAGATGGCTGTCTCCAATTGCTTGTGAATATCTTGTGTGCCACAAATGAAGCGTACGGAGCTGAGCCCAAAGCCTCGGTCCTGGAGCGTCGAAGCTGCACCTTGGACCACCAGAGGGTGGTTACTCAACCCCAAGTAGTTGTTCGCGCAGAAATTGAGCACGGCCTTGCCGTTGACCAGGATCTCGGCATCCTGAGCAGACGCGATCACACGCTCGTGCTTATACGTGCCAGCTGCTTTGATCTCGGTGAGTTCATCGCGTAGGCGGTCGACGAAACTATTGCGAGTGGCACTGGAGAGGCAGCGACGAAGGGAAGAGGAGGAGGGGGACGAGGACGAGAGCGCACGGGCGGGGAGCATGGTGATTAATGAAGATTGGCCGAGGAGGATCCACTGATGTGCAAGTGCTCGAGATACGACGCAAGGGCGTGGCATCCTATCCCCCTTCCAATCCTTGAAGAGCAGAGGTCTACAATCTGAGCCTCTCTTTGACTGGCTGTGCGCTATTGAAAGGGCGGGAAAGAAGAGACCGAGCGCCCTCGTGCGTCAAAGTGCAGGGTGGGAGGTGACGTATGGCTGCGTAAATGTATCTTTTGTTGGCACGGCGTGTGTCGATATGGACAGTGAACGAGACTTTGGTTCTTCGGTATGGAGTTCAGGCGTTCTTGGATAGTGGCGGACTGAATTTGGGCTGAGAAGACTTCCGTATAGCACATTCAAATTTCCAGCACGTTTTGGTGACTTGCATCCGAAGTGCATGTACTTCCGGTGTCTTGCTAGCCGTCGCTTGGCTCACTTTCTGCCTCATGGACTCATACTGTGTGCATGGCCTTGTCCACGGAAGTTGGACTACCATTTCTTTGCAGAAAACGATGCTGGCCTGACGAGGCATACAGACCCACGACTTTCTTGCACAACCTTTGCTAAGCACGACACTGACAAGCTACAATCGTTTTTTCGTTTATTCGATCTTGTCATGCTACGGTTATGATACGGCTACAGCTCGCATTGATATTCCGTGCTTCATCTTTTATGATACACATACCCGAGTTTCAGCTGCAATATGACGATCCCTTTTGTCAACGATATGATTCAACAATTCGTGTTCGCCACACAAATTGGTCCAGAATTTTATGCTCGTCACAATCTGCACCCGCACTTCATCTCGATTTGGCTGGACATCAAGTCGTGTAGCCATCCCTGGACATCGTATCGTGTAGCCATTCTTGCTCGGAGCGTCGTCATGGGCAAAGCCAAGAAGCTCCGATCCATTAGCCACAAGAAGCGCGTGCCGCCCACAGGTGGTCCATCCGCCGAAGAATTGAGCGAGCTCGAGACGATGGATGTACAGACTGTGGCAGCAGACGAAGCGCAGCTGTTCAGGGGCCTCGTGGACGTCCAAGGCGCCGTGCGTGAAGCCACTTGCGTCGTGCTCGCCACGATGTTTGGCGACCTAGAAAGCGACGAGACGGAGGCCAAGAGCCGGTGCAAATTGCAGCGGATGGTGGACGCGGGCCTTTTGACGAGACTCATTCCGCGGGTTGTGGACCCGCTGCCCATGGTACGTCAGCATGCGCTAGGCGCGCTGCGCAACATGAGTGTGACTGGCGGCTTGGAGCTCTGCGAGGTCATGACAAGGCAGAACGTTGTCACGCCGCTGGTAAAAGTCATTATTGAGAACGCTACGGACACGGCACTGTGTAGCAGTGGCAATCAGCGGGCAGTGCAAGTCCTGGAACAAGCAGTGGCCCTACTTGGGAATTTGTGCGAGAGCTGTCAGGCAGCAATCAACGAGCTGACTCAGGGCGACCTGCTGCCACCGATTTTCAGGATTGCAGCATTGGCTCGTGCACACCCGATGCTGCACCTCGAGACGCTGAAGCTGCTGTTGCTCATTACTGAGAGTAATGTACAGCTGAACGAGGTGATTGGAGCTGATGCAACGTACCAGCAGACGATTCGTGATCTCGTGCAGGCACCAGCAGATCAACTGTCGCTGCAAACTCGGCTTGAAGCTGTGGGCATTGCTGTGAACTTGCAGTCAATGATGCAGGTGGAAGATATGGTGGCTCGAGTTGTGCCGGTGCTGGAAGCGGCGCTGGCGTATGATGCAGTAAATGTAGTGCAGATGGCACAGCAAGTGTCTTTGAACTATGAGCGGTCACAACAATCCATACTGGACGATGAAAATGTGGACGATGATACGTTGACATCTGAAGAGAAGCAGGAGATTACGGCTGCGCAGCTGAAGGTTCGCGCGTGGCGCGATAGTGTGCACATACTTACTTTGGCACTTGAATTGGTGGCTCAGCTTGCTGCGTCTGGAGATGATTACGACGATGAAGAGGAATGGGCCAGTGACGACGATGATGCCATGGAAGAGTATGCAGCATCTCACATGGACACGGACGCAGCAACTGGTGCGACAAGCAGCCCCTTGTTCAAGTTTCTTGAAACAAGTCGCGTGCTTCCGCTTTGCATGAGTATTTTGCAGGGACTTGTGTCCATCCCGCAGCTTGCCACAAGGACAGTCGGTACGTCTTGGGCTACTCTCCTTTCTTCTGCATACCGCATGAGCTAAGCCGTTTTGTGCTCTTCCAGGAAATGATTTTGAGAAGATGCGTATTCGTATGTGCAACGCTGTTAACAATCTTCTGCTGAGTGTGTCGTGGAAGGTGCTCAGTGATGAGATGGTGGCCCAGATCTTCAGTAACCTGTGTGCTTTGTATGGAAATCTCAAGCGTGAAGTTGAGTCCGTTCCTACTGCTCCCACCCCCTTCTCACTCGAAAGTAGCGCAACGAACGACCTCGAGGTTGCAGTGACTACAGCGATGCGATCTATGTTGCGTCGTAGTGGACCTGAAAGCTGCCAACTAGCTGTCACAGCTGAAGACGCTCAGCTTATTGTGAACTGCGCTGCTCACGGACGCTCTGTTGAGTCCCGGGTCAATGCAATTGGTATGATTGGCTGCGTGGGTAAGCGTTGCTCTAGTACAGCTGAAAAGGAAGCTGTTGGACGTGCTCTGGTATTGCAACTAGACGACTCGAGCCTTGAGGTGGTCGCTGAGACCTTGAATGCCATTTTTGACGTTTACGACGCCGAGGAGTTTGATGACACGTTCCGGGCGCTTGGGTTCCTCAATACACTAGAGCGGACGTCCAGTGCAATGAAGACCAAATTGAAAGCAGAACAGAAGCAGTTAGATCGCGCTCTCGTGGCCCACGTGAAGGAGACCCGGCTCAACTTGTTGCGATTTGTCAAGTATAAGAAGAAGCACCTGTAACAATGACACGAGCAGTAAGCTCCGTTTTTGTGTACAGCTGAACGATGTACCTCGTTCTCGTTTGCATGCTTGGTTGTCTTGTGTGCTGGTGCTTCTTTCGGGTTACAGAAGGTGTGAACCTGCGCTGGAAAGCAATCGTATCCATTGATGTGCTTGACCCGTGGAGTTAACATACCGCAAAGTGCTGCATGGATATGAGAGAGTCATTATAGTCAGAAATGAATGCACCACAGTTGCTGCTTGACATTCGTAAGGCTTTGGTATCATCAATACATGCGACGTTACCGCGTTGATTAAGAAAGACCTAGAATGTCAGAGTCAAACATAGCATTCTGACCGAGAGCCAGAATCATGATTTGGCCTGTCAAGGGATCTCTGTCTATGATTGAAGTTCATCGTCTGCCACCTCTGATTGGTCCGTCCGACTTTCAGCAAATCGCTGCGCTTCACGTGGCCCTCAGCAGCTCGCGCAAGACCATTGGATCATTTTCCCATTTACCTCGTACCCCCCAGAGAGCCGTGAGAGGCATGAGATTGCTCTCGTGCATCGCTGTGACGAGTCTCCTGACTCCCGTACGAGCTCTGTACTCGGAAGAGGACCATGTCAAGATACTGGACGACGAGGACTTTCGTGAGCAGGTGCAGCAGGACTCGGGTGTGTGGCTTGTGGAGTTTTACGCACCGTGGTGCGGCCATTGTAAAGAGCTGGCTCCAGAGTACAAGAAAGCGGCCAAAGCGCTTGCAGGTGTCGTGAATGTAGCGGCAATTGACTGTCAGGAGAACGAGGGCTTTGTACAGGAGTTTGCTGTGACCGGGTATCCTGCCATCATGATCTTTGGCGAGGATAAAACTAAGCCGACCTTGTTTGACGGGGACCGCACAGCGAAAGGAATTGTGGAAGCTGCGCTGACAGCGTCTCGTCGAGTGGTCAAGGCCCGGTTGGACGATGGTACGGAGGAGAAGAAGAGGAAGTCTCGGTCGGAAGCCAAGAAGAAGAGGAAGGCGAGTGGCAAGAGCAGCGTGGTACAGCTTACAGATGCGACGTTTGATGGCATGGTGCTGAACAGTGGAGACGTGTGGCTCGTGGAGTTCTATGCGCCATGGTGTGGCCACTGCAAAGCTCTGGCTCCAGAGTGGGAGCAAGCGGCGTCTAATCTGAAGGGATCCGTGAAGCTAGGAGCTCTGGAAGCGACAGTGAACGAAGAGAAGACAACTGAGTACGGGATTCAAGGGTTTCCTTCGATTAAGGTATTTGGACCCAATGCCATGGGTCCTGCGGATGCCCAGGACTACACGGGCGAGCGCACGGCTTCTGCTATTACGGACTTTGCTTTAACAGCGCTGGAGACAATGGGTGGTGGTTATCAAATCAAGGAGCTTGTCTCGGAGGATGCCGTGGCCGATATTTGTAACGGCAGGTCGAGCTGCGTGATTAGCGTCCTCCCGCATATCACTGAAGGCGGTAAGCGTGCGCGTGATGGCTTTATCAAAACCCTCGAAGACGCAGTGAAGCTGGTACTTGGCAAACCGTTTAAATTTGGATGGATGCAGGGCGGCGACCAAGTTGACTTTGAAAACCGTTTTGAGCTAACCTTCGGATATCCGTCACTGGTGGCTATCAACCTGGACCGGAAGCGATTCGTCGTTCAACGCGGAGCTTTTATTGCAGAAGCTATCAGTGAGTTTTTGCAGGATGTCATGCAAGGTCGCGAGTCGACGGTGGGCTTTGATGAGCTACCGGCGATCAAGACTGTCAAGCCATGGGATGGTGAAGACGTTCAGCTCGATGCGATTGAAGAGGATGATGACGACGACGATATCATGAGTGAGATCCTTGCCAATGCCGTCAAAAAGGAAGAGCTGTGAGACGCATGCAGCGTAGTAGGTGTCTGTCTGGCCTGTGACGCATTGATTTTATCGCGTACTGGTGTTACTTTGCCGCCGGTTTTTGACGCTTTCCGACTTTCTAACCTTTTTTTTTTTTTGCCGAATTGCATTGGTGGATGTTCCAGAGCTAGTTCCCTCTCACTTCAGCTATCGAATGACTGCAGCACTACATTTACGGAACGATGTGGCTGAAGTGAGCCAATTTCAAACGAAGACACGAGCTGATAAGCGCATTCGCAGCAACGCAATAGCGTTAGAGTCGGCTCTATGTCATCTGAAGCACCGTCAATTGACTCTATGCACATTATCTTCAATGTCAGAAAAGACAATGTTGAGTCTATCAGACCAGTTCTCTGCAACCATATGATGAACCTCAAGTGGATTCACGCGACCACGTTGTGACGCAAGAGTAAATCGCAAATCCAGTCCTAACCAACTGCAACCGTTGCAAACCCGCATCATTCGCATAACCCGTGCCACCTCGTGACGGGATTACTGTGTACCACGCTATTCTATGGGCAACGGATCAATCTGAGGCTGCAGTTGCGAAGCATAGTATTGACATGGACTGAAAACTGTTATTGCGTTGAAATGGCCGGGAAAAAGGCCAGCGATCGACTAAGGCGCGGTTCGTGTGCCGCTGAAATGGTATTTTCCGTTACAACAAAATGGTCGCTGCGAAGAAATTTACCTGGTGATGTGTATGGTCCATCGATGATGTTGCCATTTTGTTACGACCCTGCGACCGCTGTGCCCGTCATCCTTCCGAACGAATCCTGTAAGCGAGAATCCATTTCCATCTTACTAAACAAAGATGCAGTTCGTAGCTCATAGCGACATCGCATTAATAACATGATGGTTAACATATTGGAGCAACAGAAGTTGTGTCTGTTAAACATCAAAACGCTGCTCGATGCATGCTGTTGTCTAAGCCTGGATAACAAACCTGGTATTTGGTCATTTCCAGTGATTATACAATACTGAATACGTCGGCGACGATATCGAAAAGGTCATGTTACGCTGCTGTTTCATTCACACACACGTCATTCATACAAAGTGAGAACAGTGACGATAGCTATGCACATCAATAAAATCTCATCACTGCGGTACCTCTGGCTTCAGTACATTCGATCGAAAAGCGCATGGTTTGAATCTAATCATTCACGAATGCCGCACAGTCACATGTTACGGTTGTCAATGTTAAAATCCACCTTAGACCATAAATTAGTGGCTTACCGTCGTTTTCTGAGCTTTGCCCCGTCCCGAACCTCCTTGCGCATACTCAGCGACCGCGCGAGAGGCCTGCACAAGACATTCCCTACACAGTTCAGGGTTTTAGCAAAAGACGATCTCCGATGAAGGTGGGCGGCCATAAAAGGGGGGCAAACGTCCTGAGTGGCTACTGCAGATAGAAATATTGGAGGTTAGAGTTGTGGTAGGATGAAACAGCGTGGTACACATTAATTCCGTGCCAAAGCGGTGCGGGTTTTGCAATGTTCGCATTCGGATGGTGCTGGGTTTGCGATGTACTCGTGACGCAACTCCATTACCGTCGCAAATGATTCTTGCAACTGCCTCTGAAGTAACAAGCCGCAGCGTTGTAACAGACGCCAGCAGCAATTTCGACTCCCGACAGCCCTGCGGCTAGAAGCTCACATGTCACTGGACGGAAGAACGCTGGAAGCCAAGACGGATGCACGGCCTCCTTGCACATACTACACGCGGACGAGTATGACGCTGTTCAAGGAAGTCACGGATCACCTACTTCGAGACCATCTTAACCAGGTGAGAGAGTACGTTTACGTACATGGGCAGTTGTGACTTCAACTAATTAGTGGTCGCATCATGAGGAACGGAATCAAGTAGCGTTCTACCGCAAACGTCACCACAGAAGTCCAGGAATTGCACGCGGCAGGTCACGAACCCCGCGCACAGTCGCCGCTCCAGTTCTAGAGCTGAACCAAAATTGCCACCAGAATGGCTTCATTGCTGCAGAGAGACACAAACGATCACATCAAAAGTCAAGGATGCTCGCTCTATAGTCCCAAGAAGCGGGAGCGAAGACACCAAAAACATGGTACAATATCGTTTGCCAGACAGGGCGCCCCATCGTCGCATTCACGTCGCATTTTCAATGGACAAAAACTGGACGATCCAAGGGAGCGAACCTGTCCAAAAAAAAGCCGCTATTTCCGCTCGATCGCGAATCGTGGCTGTTGCTAATCCTCTTTTAACCAATCACAGCATTGATTGCATCACCGGAAACGGTCTTTTGACGAATCAGTGCGTGTCGTGTGAACGGAAGGAAGCAGCAGCAGCAGCAGTCACCAGCTGCCAGTCGCCGTCTTCTGCTTGGTTCGATTCCATTCGTCCTTCCGGATGTTATCAATCTCCACCTGGTTTCGCTGCTGGACCCCTTCGAGTCGCTCCTCATTCTCCAACTGACCTCGTCCCCCCCCACGTCACTCATCACTCCCGTCTCCTCCTTCGAGCCCTCGCTCTCATTCCCTCTCTCTCCATCTCTCTCCTGATCTCTCCCCGATCTCTCAACTACGTCATGCCCAACCTGCTGAAAGACCTCATCTCGATGGTCGCGCCCCAAGCCAAGCGCCCCCTGCAGGCGCCCTCGACCACCACTCGCCTCTCGCCCGCCAAGCAGAACGCGGCTTCGAGTCCGTTCGTCGATCTCGCCACTCGGAGAGAAGACGTCAATGGGGAGGCGACGTTCAAGCAGCAACAAGCACAAGCCAAGCTGGACGCGTTCGTCTTTGTCAATATGTTGCGGTAGGGTGTACGTCACCCCCCCGTCTGTCGTTGAACAAGGGATGACTGTTTTTTGAGGTTGCGAAGGGGAAGCTCGATCGACCCGTGGCCTTTGGCGTCGTACTTTTGGACACGGAAGAGTTGTACTCTCTCGTTGTCACGCAGATGCTCAGCTGCGACCTGTGCTCTCTCTCTGCAGGGGTCACGGCGTGCTGCTTGAAGCAGCCAATAAACTGTTTACTGGTGCTGAAAGCTCTTGTGCCGAGCACAAGAGTGTCCTTGTTCCGTCTTTCTGCGTGCTTTTTATGAGTCCCCCCTCATCTACTTGTTCTTGGCGTTCGCAGTCTAGAGAGGCTGTGTCCGGGTGCCCATTTGATACTGTTTCTTGCCCTAGTTGGGCAAAAATGTGCTCAAATGTCGTCTAGGGATCATTTTCGTCTACACAGTCGATCAGAAACGACAGATGTAAGCAAAGACACGGACCATCCCAGGTTGATGTGCCCCTTTGATACTCTATTCATCCACGTCATCTTTCTCAAATTTGACGCTTCTGTACTGACTGCCTGACTGCCTATGCGTGCACGACCTCAATCTCAAAGATGAGGTCCGAGTTGCCTGGGATAGTAGGCGGTGAGCCCTCCCGGCCGTAACCAAGACGCGACGGAATAGTGATCGTACGCTTGCTACCAACACGCATTCCTTCAATACCAATGTCCATACCCTTGATCACATCACCGATGCCGTGACGGAACGTGAACGGCTTCTTGCGGTTCTGAGCCGCGTCAAACTGCTTGCCGTTCGTGAGACGGCCGCGGTAGAGAATGGATACCTTGCGGCCACGATGCACGGGTTGACCCTTGCCAACAGTGCTGCAAAAAGCAAACGAAACATCAAAACGCATTAGCTTCCAGCTCTCACAACAGACCATCCACATGGAGAACCACTACTCACATATCCTCAATCGTGACGCCCTTGAACATACGGGTTGAAACTTTAGACTTCTTCGGGACCTCTACCGACTCGACTGGAGCAGCGCGCTTCTTGCTCTTAGGCATCGAAGCAGTTGCCTCAGCCAACTTCTCCGCCAGTTTTGTCTCCTTCTCCGCCAGCTTGGCAGCCTTTGCTTTCTTCTTGTTCGCCTTTGCCGTTGGTTCAGCCTCAGCTGGAGCATCAAGCGCCTTCTTGGCAACAGCCTCCTTCTTCGTCGTCTCCTTCGGCTTGACCTGCTCCTTATTAGGTGACTTTTTCGTCACCTCGTGCTCGTCCTTGTGAAGACGTTCCTCAATGACTTCGAAACGGTTCTCCTCGTCTTCATCATTCGCTTCGCCACCATCCACGTCACTCGAAGACTCGTCGCCAAACACCATCAATTCTTCTTCCTCCTCGTCATCTCCAATGTCGTCAAAGTCGTGCTCGTCACCACTGTCCTCCTCTTCTTTCACCTCAATGAAACCTGTGAGGTGGATGGCGTTCGGACCATCCACTACAAACTCAATCTCCCCGTCAATAGGCGTAAAAGTCTGTGTCAAGTTCCACTGCTCCGCCACCTCTGGAGTCAGCGTGCACAGCGCAATCTTCGACGTCTTGGCCACCACTGAAAGTGTGGAGCGGCCTTGGGTCACTTGAGCGCCAAGTGCTGCTGAGTTCAACTGCATGCAGAAATCCTCGATCTCATTCGGCCATTTCAGAGCATGGCCGGGCTTCACCACGTGGCCAAAGAACCCAGGCACAGGCGCCACCTCCATCGACTCGGACTTCTTCCCCATTACACCCGACGTGGATGTTCAAGAAATGGCTTCAAATCCATTGGCTCCGAACGCACCGGTACAATGTACCATACCTGTCAATGGCAAATATTCCATGCGAACCTACTTTTTCTTCTGGCCCTCCGGCTGGAATATCAGTTCACGGCGTTTTCTACTCCACATAATCTACGAAGTACCGTTTGTATCCGTTAGTATAGCGGTGACTTGAAGCTGAAAGATAAAACTTGATGCTGAAAGACTAGAAAGCCAATGACATGAAAGACACGTACCCGACATCCACCCAAAGTGAGCTGCTTGCCTGTTTTCAGATCTCGGAGATCTCGTGCAAGACGAGCAATGGATGCTAAACGTGGAGGCGCGTCCTTCTTGCCAATGTGTACAATAACAATTGATAACAATCGATACAGCAGCTCGTCAAACACGTCAGGGTCGTGGACAATCGACGTTTGCATGACGACCATGTCTGCCTCCCAGGTGACAGCGTGCTTTTGAAGCATGAGGCGTTCTGCAACAGACAACAAGATGGTCAGTGCTCAGTAGCAATTTCATGCTCCTCTTCTTTACATCCGCACCGAGTGCTGCAAACTCGTGCTTGGCTTTCTTGGCAGTCTGTTGGAAACGAGCGATCAAGTCCAGGACAGCAGCTCCTTGTTCCTCCTTTTCGATTCGCTTGAGCGCCTACGTCGAGTACGGTCGAACAACTTGTCAGCACAAAAGCTGCAAACATCCAGAGCATGGAAGCGTACCTGACGGATCCGAACACGGTCGTACGTGGGGTCATCATTGGAAGGATCGTGCACCCACGTTTGCTGTAACCGATCACACGTTGCCATCAACTGGTCTTTCGTCACGGAAAGTAATGGTCGAACGATCGTGGTCATGGTACTAGATGTCGACGCTTTACAACCAAGTGGATGACGTAGCAACCTATCAACAGAGAAGAGTGGCAATTGGCTCGCAATCCCGGCCAACCCATTGGTACCACTCGCCCTTCCCAGTCGGAAAAGCGTCGTTTCCAGTTGATCGCCACGATTATGAGCCACAAACAAACAGCGCACATGATACTCCAGACAAACTTGCCGCAGCAAGTGGTATCGATACTGACGTGCGTGTTCCTCCATCTTACTGGCGCGTGGCTTTACCGGTCGTCGTAAACTAGCCGTAGGTCCTTCTCCTGGTTGCTGCTTCGTCTTCTCTTCGCACTGCCATTCACACACTTTTGTTATGTGACGAATACCGCCTCGATCAGCACAAACGTTTGCCACTTCAAGCGCTTCTCTGCTGCTTTCAGGCCGCAATTGGTGATCCACTGTCACTGCTAATAGAGGGGTCTTGATGTGATGTTCCTGCAAGTACTCTCGGAGTAAAAGCATCAATGCCATACTATCAGCACCACCTGAAACAGCTGCAGCAATAGGGAACGTGCCAGGCCATGCACTCTGCCCTGCAGTTATTGTTCACACACGTCACATATTTAGATAATATTCAAAATAAACATGCGAATAAATACTCGACAATAAGAAAAAAATCATTGGGACGTACCAAACTCGAGCGGATAGAGGTCTTGATGCAGTCTCTTTTTGGGTACTCCACACTTGTGCATGACTTCTGCAAACATTGGAGCTGATACAGAGGCACCCTTCGCGTAACTGTCCAGTTGTGAACCGTTTGTTGCAAACGTCGACATGCGAGCTCTAAAGAGGCTAGACGTTGACTGTCGAACTTGCATGCGCATCACCGATCGGCCATATTCGCCAAGCATGCTCGATTTGATGGTCATACTTGACTGTTCAAGTACGTAGTATGTAAAAAGACCCTGAGCTGAATTAGAAAGCTCCCAAAAGTATGTTGTTAAAGATTTGGAATTGGTGAAAATTACTAGTGTCGGTCAACTCAAGAACTGATTCAATACTGTAGAAAAGGGACCACGCTGAAGTCGCAGCAGAACGCAAATGCTAAGCGGATAATCAGGATATACGTGCTCGGTCTTTTCTTCTTGATGGATCTCACGATATCGTTTTAGTTTTTGCTAGCTATAGTGTAGGGGTTTGCACATGCCATCTAGCAATTACATCCTCGGATCTGCACCCTTCACTTTCACCGTCGGACAAACTGTCAACTGCAGCTACTCTGCGTCCCACTCTCAGTCCAACAAAATGAAGAAGGGCTGCTGCTAACGAAGCAAAGCTCGTCCGAGTAACTGGAATTCGTTTACTTGTCACCCTTGAACTTCTCCAGTTCCGAGAGCAAACATCGCGAATCGGACCAATGCGTAAAGCTAGCGCCTAGAAAGTCGAGTACTTACCGAGCTTCTCCACGTCACGAAAGTCCGCGCCGGCGTAGCGAGCACTGGCTCCCAGCTCCTCCTCAATACGCAAGAGCTGGTTGTACTTCGCCAAACGCTCCGAACGGCACGGAGCGCCCGTCTTGATCTGGCCAGCACTTAGACCCACCGCCAGGTCCGCAATGAACGTGTCCTCCGTCTCCCCGCTGCGGTGGCTAGCCATGATGCCCCATCCGGCCTTCTTTGCCATCGTCACGGCCTCAATCGACTCGGTGATGGTACCGATCTGGTTCACCTTCAGCAGAAGAGCGTTACACGCCTTCTGTTCAATAGCCTTCTTCACACGGGTCGGGTTCGTCACTGTCAAGTCGTCGCCCACGATCTGTACGTCCTTGCCGACCTTGGCCGTAATCTTCTTCCACGACTCCCAGTCGTCTTGGTCGAACGGGTCCTCAATCGAGACGATGCTGCTCGACCTGGCACACTGGGCAATAAAGCCCTCGTACACCTCCAGCAGCTTGTCGGCCGAGATCTTCTCCGAGTCCGCAGCATTCTCGTTCTTAAAGTCCAAATTATAGCGAGCGTCTGCTGCTCCCGTGTAAAACTCCGAGGCAGCAACGTCCATGCCAAGACGGACCTTGTCCGTGTACCCCGAAGCCTTGATTGCCTCCTCAATGAGGTCAATAGCTTCGCCGTTCGACAGAATGTTAGGAGCAAAGCCGCCTTCGTCACCCACCGCCGTAGCATCGAGGCCGTACCGGCCTTTGATCACCTTCTTCAGGTTGTGGTATATTTCCGAGCCAATTTGCATGGCTTCAGTAAAGCTCGTCGCCCCAATAGGAAGGACCATAAACTCCTGCATAGCCAGCTTATTACCAGCATGGGAGCCCCCGTTAATAATGTTGAACGACGGCACGGGCAAGCACGGCGTTGGGTTGCCAGCTAAGTCAGCAATGTACTGCCACAGCGGCTGCTTCTTGGCCGCCGCACCGGCACGGCAGAGTGCCAACGAGACGCCGAGGATGGCGTTGGCCCCGAGCTTCTTCTTGCACCAGCCCCACTCGTTCTGCGTCCCGTCCAAAGTCTCGACCATGAACCGGTCCATCTCGGCCTGTTTCGTCACGTCTTTGCCCACAAGAGCGGGACCAATGACGTCATTCACGTTCTTCACGGCGTTCAGCACGCCCTTGCCCATGTACGCCGAGCCTCCGTCACGCATCTCCAGCGCCTCGAACTCCCCTGTTGAGGCGCCACTGGGCACTGCCGCGCGGTACAAGCCGAGCGGAGTGACAACGTCGACCTCGACGGTCGGATTGCCGCGCGAGTCGAAGATCTGACGGGCTTTGATAGACACGATTGACGTCATTTGAGGCGGAGGGCGCGTGTTGTGTCAAAGGGACTTGAGGCTCACGACGAAGTTCTGGAAATGAGCTCTTCGAGGCGAATCTTCGCTGGAGCCCCCCCCTTCTTTGATTGGGGAGATGGTCCTGCTCTTAGCCGAACATGAGGTGAGGATCCTAGTATTAGGTTAGAAAGGATGGCTTAGAAATGTCATGGCTTGTGTGGGCTTTCGTCACGAGGGAATAAAACTACTTTATGTGCGATTACTGTGGACCTTGCAGCTGGTAACAATGTTGGAGATGTGTTCAGATCTAAGGAAAGACGCCACGTGGATACCTGATAATATTCACTTTTGGTTGATTTTAAGCCTATCATGTGCGTGCGTCACAATAGTGACCTGGCCAAACAGTGAGTTTAAATATGCCTATGTACCTATCATGAAGGCAGGCCAGATCGCACTTGGTACGTGCTAGGTACACCTAACCGCGTTATTTACGAACACATCGACAGACACAGACACGCACACTGACACTTAAGTACGATTTAAAAGGTCGGTATTCAACCTTGCGCACACTCACTAACAGCTTCAACCTTCGGGCTCGCAATAATCTGTTGTCTCATTTGATTACAAGAGCAGGTTTCGATCCAAATGGAAGCACTCGCGCTATACTGTCACCTAACTCGCCACGCTTACAATCGGAGGAAACGGCTGCGTCTTGCTGACGACGAGGATCTTCTTCGTGTGCGACATATATCCCTTGATGTAGCCTTTGAAGATGAGGTTCGTCAGCACACATTCGATCTCATCCATGTCCATCGAGTGCCCCGTGGCTACATGCAGCGCCAGCTGGAAGTCTTGCATCTGCAGTTGGTGGCTTTCCTGGATCAGGTAACTGGACAAATATACGCGTTAGTATGACAAAAGCAGATGGAGGGCAATGCGAACGTCTGTGAAGAGCTGGCTGGCTAGCTACTTCAATGACGTACACTTTCTTGAACAGGTTTCGCAAAACCAAGAGGCGGAGTTTCTCGATCAATAGATACACGCCCTGGTGGATAAACTTGTCTTGATACTGGTTCACATAGTTTGTGAAAAGGTGCAGGTTGCCGCCACGGATGGCGTTCGTTAGACCCGTGTACTCTCCCAGTGAGAAATCCGACAGAAGCTTTGGTGAGGGCATCACACCCAGCAGCAACTTCACCGGCACGAGAAACTGCAGAATCATGCGCTTGTTGCGCGTCTTGTTGCGATGGCAGTGTTTCCACGCATAGTCGAGACACGTCTCCGCTTTCTTGTATTGGTCTTCAAACATGGAGATACGACCGACGTAATATTGGTACGTGACCTTGTCGCTCTTGTTGAAAAGCTCAAATGGCGGGAACGCCGGTCCTTCGACGGCGCGAATGAGGTTGCGGCACAGGTGGATCATATTGAGCTTGAAGTAGATCTTAAAGAGCTGGTTCACAATGAAAAGAGCGCCCATCTTCTTATTGTGCTCGGGCGGAGCTCGGTCGTTTGCTGTCATCGCAAACCCTTTCTTCAAATGCTGCTCTGCACTGCGCAGACTGTCATGCACGTCGCTTCCAGCCTTTTCCGAAGCCTGGAAATCCGCCTTTAGTAAAAAGACAAAACATCATTACAACATCGTTAAACTGACAGCAAAAAACTTTACCCTAAACCTAACGCGTGCTGTAACTTACCCGCGCAGCCAATAGCCGCGTGTCTACAAATAGCACGTGCACAAAAGGGATGACCCAATTCGTCTCCTCCCGAAAAATTTCCATAAACTTCCTACAGTCGGTGTACCATCATACAACAACAAACAACCCATAACGTTAACAATCTGCCTCAAAAAGGTCCCCTCTGGTCCACAATTTGCAACAGTTCTGCGTACATCACAGCCCCGATCTGAGCATCATAAGCTTCGGCATATCTCTGAGCGTCCACGTGCTTGCGCGCCTGCATGATACCTGCTACCACCTCAGCGTACGTGTCAAAGCGAGCCAGTTTATCCTGGCACGTCTGAGCCACTGACTGAACCGATAGCGACTGCATGTCGACAGATGTACATCCACTTGTCAGATTCATCATCTGGGCGAGCGCAGACCCGTCACGTGCGCCGATGGCTGCACCCACGCGGTCCACAAACGCTGCGAGCTGCATTGGCGATATTTCGAGGGTAGTTGAAACGCTGATTTCTATGGTCTTTGATTTGGTACCGGAGGAACTGGAAAGTCACGAAGTCGCTCGAGTTTGATACGATCGTGTGGTCATCCAGTTAGCTAACAGGAGTTACATGTTATGACACCTGCTATGACTTCCAAAGTGACGATATCGCTGGCATACCTTATATAGCAGTTCAGGTGCAGAAGGTGTTCGAAATCTACTTTTTGGCGGACGTGACACAGCGAATATATTTGGCAAATACCAGTGTCAAACGTTTTCTGAAGACATGGCGCGCCAACCAACTGAGGCTGTCTGATCCACAATTTCGACGAAGATGCAGTGGAGCGTGTCGACAGCAGTGTGAGCATGTGAGCCATGTTGAGAAAGTCGCAGTGCTTTTACCGTCATTGTGTCCATAGCGGCGGTATTCGAGCTTTCTGGGTGAATGGAGCTAGAGATCAGTAAACCCCGAAGCAATTCATACGACAGCATTTGACATTGACGAAAAGTGGAAAGCATACGGGAAGCCATGGCCTCTTCCTCGAGTCCAAAAGGGCAGACGTATACGGTCCACCTCGATATTATTTGTCTGCAAGGTGCAACGAATACTACTCGCAATGACTTGAGCTTATCGAAACAAATGGTAGGTACGTCACCGTGTGGAATCACGGGCTTTAAGGAGGTTCCCACTCGACGAGCCTATGGCAGATTTCGTACGTCCAGAAGAACTGGTGAAGTGCTCCGGGTAGATCTGGGAGAATGGTCTAGGCTCAAGGAACTCGAGTCGGAAGATCGAAAAGATTGACCTGAAGAGAGTGGAGATACTGTACGACTATAGGAAACACTTGCTACTACAGACTCAGGTGATTTCAGAAGGAATGGACCAACTAAGACCCGCAATATGATGAACTACATTTCAGTTCAGGCACAGCAAGGGCGCACTCTGATGAGGCACAAATGTGTGTCGAATTTGGTCATGTGCGATGATAAAGATTATAAAAAGACGACTTGGGCTTAACGGGATGAGACTCTGATCGTACGTGTGCCACAATGCGTTAGCAACAGGATGCCCGAGCACCGTTCATCATCAACAATAGCAAGTGAGCATTGTCATCATTACAAACTACCCAGCCTTAATCGTAAAATAAAATGCATGACAGGACAAATAATGGCTTGAAGGCATCCAACCGTTCTCTAGCATGCGTACAATGTGATACATCTTGTTCTTAGAGGATGCCCATCAAGACTTTGTAAAAAAGATGGGTTTCTACCCCTCAATTTTCCGCAGACAAGAACGAAACAATTCACCGGGAAGTTGACGCGATTAGAGAGACGGGATTAACAGATACACACAACGTGCTACGGACGGTGGGGACAGAAGCCGGTCAATCTATAGAAGGATTACTGACAAGACACCAACAAATGATAAAGCTCTAGAATTTCGACCTTCACGATCGTCTCTGTTTCAGACACGTGTCGAACGGCTGAGCGAGTTGCAACCTGTGCTCAAAATGTCACACTGTTAGAGTCGAAGCATACACACCTCTTGTGGACACACTTGCTCGTCTTTCTTTCGCGAATGCAATGCCCTAGACTGCAGCAGTTCCCATATCCCATCCTTCCACCTCCACTTTTGCCCATCTTCCGAAGCACAAAAAAGCGTGTCGAATTTTACCTAGATCACTGCATGCCTTCGCCTAAAATGCAGCAAACTGTCACAAAAGTGCTCAGACCGCTGCATTTCAAACACACATCTCCGTTTGCAACACAACACTCTTGCGACACTAGAAATCTTTCCAAACGTCATACAGGTATCGATCACCAAATGCAGAGCAAACCCTGCTTTGTGCTACATGTTCCAAACTCGCGATCTCGTAAGAAAAGAAAAAGCATTTCTAATCACGCCATGCGACTTTTGCTGAGCTCGCGATTGCCTGCATCACCTCCAAGCTCGATTTCATCCAATCCAAACCGCACTCGTCGGCGCTTTTCATTTCTATTTCGTTCACAGCACCACCAAAAACCAGCCGCTCCTCTCGTGTCAACAGCTCCGGCAATGGACGCAGCGAACAAACGCCGAGTGCCGCCTACTGACGTCGAGAAGAAGCGGAGAAACGACAGTCTGCCTCCACGCCTCAGCCGTCCTGCCAGCCGGCATGGAGCTCGCTCACCCGCGTCCTCATCCTCGTGGTTTGGCGCGCCTCTCGTGTACGTCGCGCTCCTCTTCTTTGGCTTTATGATTTGCGTGCACGTGTGGCAGTTTTCGAGTCTGGAGATGCGCCCAGTGCTGTCCACGCCCTTTTACAACAAGACGATGGTGCGATTCTCCACTAAATTTGGCGCTTTTACAGTTGAGCTGTACCCGGAGGACGCGCCCAAGACTGTGGAGGCGTTCAAGACGCTCGTGGCGAGCGGGTATTACCTGAATGATACCGGGTTTTACTACAACGAGCCCAAGTTTGTGCTGCAAGGAGGAGGCTATCTCTCTGGCAAGAAGTCGCCTATTGACGACTTGCCAGTGGAGTACAGCGCTCCAAGCACGGAGCGGATGGTGGTGATTGCTCGCAGCGTCCGGTCCAACTCGGGCAGCACAGAGTTTGCCATTATGCTACATGACAATACGGAGAGGAACAAGCCAAACAAGGACGGGCCTGGTTACACGGCATTTGGACGCGTTGTGGAAGGATGGCACACGATTGAGTTTATATCCAAGAAAATGCCGTCGGGGTACATGATCCGAGAAGACGTTGGCCGTCAGATTGGCTTTGACAAGGTCGAGTTTGTCGAGCGTGTTACGAACGACAATGAACAGGCGAGACTACGGCTTGAGGAGCTGACGTACGTGCTGGAGACCCCTCATAGCGTGGTGATTATTGCAGAGAGGAACTGCCCCGTGAAAAACGAGCTACGAAAGATGCTCCATATGTTTCGAACGACCGTGCGTGTCAAGGAGATCGGCTGGCTGAGCCACGTTCCATTCGAGTGGGAGGCGGTGGAGGCGCTGACGGGTCGCACGACGCTGCCGCTAGTGTTTATCCAGGGGAAGTACATTGGCGGGCTGCGTGAAGTGCAGAAGCTGGAACAAATGGGCACGCTCCGTGCAATGCTGGAGAAGAGTGGTACGCTTGCTGAGGACACCGTGTGGACAGCGATCAATCAGAACGCTTTGGTGCTTTTTAGCAAGTCGTACTGTCCGTACTGCAAGAAAACCAAAGAGACGCTGGCGGAGCTTGGCGCGAAGCCTTTGGTGTTCGAGCTGGATACTCGAGAGGATGGCCCGGCTATTCAGGCGTTTCTGTTCCGCTTGACGCGTCAGTCCACCGTGCCGAATCTGTTTATCCGGAGCAAGAGCGTTGGAGGAAATGACAATGTGCAGGAGTTAAAGCGGTCCGGCGAATTGCTGGGCCAGCTCGAGGACGCGGGAGTCATTTTTTAAGTGGCTTGTTACTGCAAAGAAAATCCGGTGAACGAAAGAGAGTCGAACGTATCGAATTGATGAGTGGACCTATTGTGATTACAGACTGATGCAACCACGGTGTGATGCCGTGTCTTTCTTGTATTTGTAATGCTGTGATGGTCGGGAGAGTGTTTCGGTGCTATAATGTGCCCCTTTGTGGACAGGCAGCCGCAGTACTAAAGACTCAGACCCATTTCGACTTCCACTGTTTACACAGATCATGGCTGATGGGCTCATTTTTACGAGCTTTTTGTCAGGCCAGCTATTACATGACCCTTTGATGTAGCCAGCTTCAAATGAAGGTCGCTATAGAAACGAGAGATCTGCCACGATGAAAGAAAGGAGCCATAGCGAGTTTACTTTTCTATAAGCTCACAGCATAGCGATATGACCGGATCCGCATAATCATCATCTTCATAGACTCGTAGCCGTTGCGATCGAGTGCTTACGAACACGCACTGTAAGAAGTAAGAGTTAAGTAAAGTAAATGACTTGTATATTACCGCGCACCAGACGCGTTTCGGCCCCCCGCCGGGGGCCTCATCAGTGGTTTGTCAATCTACAAGTGAGAACTATCCATACGTCTAGCTGCCGTACGACCTATAATAATGCATAGAACCCTAAAGAACATTCTAGACATACCCTATCATGGGTCGAATCTCTGGAGTTGTAACGGGGCACCCTGAAGCTTGTACTGGTGACAGTACAAGCTACTTATTCTGATAACAGACCACTTTGGTATCGACCCGCCTGTAATCCTCACTGCTGCATCCGTGCACCATGGGAATCTTGATTGAGTCTTGCCCCTGCGCTCCAGCCAACCTCGATGATACCGAGCGTTCCAGGTATTCCAGCTCCCCCATCGTCCAGCACCATGTCACATCTTGACATCTCGTAGTCGTCGTTCGCCTTGGATGTAGTTTCCACTTCTTCTTGACCACAAATACACTTGTCACCACTTGACTTGACTCTTCCTTCGATAGCACTCGCGCATTCAGACCATCTCGCGTCACCACCCTTGCACAAACCCTTTTCGACTGCACGCGCACCGTCAACGATCCCTGTCGATGAATTCTTCGGCGCCTTACTCGTGCATCGAGCGCCTTCTCTGACGGGGGTGTCCCTCGCACAAGTTGGTCCTTGGTGAGGTGTCTGTAGCGAGCACTTGGGCTCATAACCTGTAAGAAGTAAGAGTTAAGTAAAGTAAATGACTTGTATATTACCGCGCACCAGACGCGTTTCGGCCCCCCGCCGGGGGCCTCATCAGTGGTTTGTCAATCTACAAGTGAGAACTATCCATACGTCTAGCTGCCGTACGACCTATAATAATGCATAGAACCCTAAAGAACATTCTAGACATACCCTATCATGGGTCGAATCTCTGGAGTCGAATCCAGTGCATCATGCACTTACAACACGCACGATGCACACTACCGGGACGACGAGCACGGACAAATGATGATGAATCCTTTCCGAGTTCAAACGCATCATCGTGCTTTTAGTTTTCGATCACTGGTTTTCAATCTCCAATTTTCGGCACTTGCCTCATTACGCAGAGCGAAGTGCATAAAGATACGAAGGTCATGACCATCTTTCGGATCTTCAACATCACGATATGCATATCCGATCTCAGATCCGAGCAATTTATATAAAAAGTAGAAGTCAGCAGGAACAAACGATACCCCACTCCGTATTCTTAACGAGTTAGCTGAATAAGTCCACTCGAGCTACCAATGCACATCATACAAACTACCGCTGGCACAACCATTACCGATATCACCTCCACTTACCGGTATTAAAAAAAACAGCGTAAACTACATTCCCCTCGCCGCATCGCTTCAACGCGCTGTGTCACGCACCGCGCCATGGAGTTCCTCGCGGAGGAGAATGACTGCGGCCAGACGCTGCTGCGTCTCGTGAGTCGCGGCAGTGCCATCATTGCTGAGCTGCTGCGTCTTTCGAACAACATCCCGGGGTGCGTACACCGCCGTGTGACGCGCACTACCCACGCAGGAAATTTATTTTTTCTTACGTGGTGTGACGTTTTGTTTCATTCCTTTGTTGATGTGGATGATGTAGCGTCTTTATGGGACCTTCACACGTTGAAGACCCCGAGCAACTCAAGTACTTGGCGATTCTATTCGATTTTTCGTATTTGAAAAACCCAGAAGATTTTGAGAACATGGTCAACAGCAATACGGTGGGTGGGTGGGTTCAACCCCCGAATGGGTTTTTTGTGTTTTTTTAGCACGCATAGAACTGATTCCGGTTGACGGTTCTCGTGGGGTTGAAATTATCTAGGAGTTGCTGGATGTCGATGATGAATTTATGGACAACCATGAAGACATTCTGGACCGATTTTACCAGCTCTTTGATGGCATTTACAAGGTGTGATTGCTTGCTGCTTTGAGCTCGATGGAGCGCATCTCGTGCTGCGAGGTGGGAGCTTATACGTGACTAACTACGCTTTGTTCGTGTAGTACATCAGTGACTACTTGGAGTTTCTGGACAATCTGGAGAAAGGGTTTTTCATTCAGCACACGCTGGCCAATATCCTTTTGGATACGGACGGCGCACAGCTTATGTGCGAGGCGTTGTATCTCTACGGAGTGATCCTGCTGCTACTGGACCGCAAGATCCCTGGCCCGACGCGTGAGAAGATGGTCATTGCTTTCTACCGAAGTAAGGGCGAGTCTGCACTGGAAAACATTGACGAAGTTTGCAAGTTGTGTCGCGTGACGGGATATCTACCTGATCAGCCAAAGCCGGCTCAATACCCCGAGCGATACTTTCGACGTTTCCACCCGCCGGAGGAAGTTGTGAGTATGGTCATCGGTAAGCTGCAGTCGGACGATGTATATTTGCAAGAGCCCTGCTTCCCACACCGTACCCATCGCTCCACCCGCCTTGCAAGCCAAGCTTCAATGCTTTTCGTGATTCTGTTCTTCGCTCCGGACATTCTCATTCACGAGAAGTCGAGTATGCGTGAAATTGTGGATCGTCACTTTAACGACAACTTCATCTTGACGACGTACATGGGAGCAGTGGCTGACCTGTCACTGGAATGGGCGGCTTACCCGGCAGCGCGCTTGGCACTTGCAAACACGCTGGAGCTGTCGAATATCGCTCACATTACGAAGAAAAAAGCTCAGCAGATGCAGCGATCAATCGATGAACTCAACTACTACCTCACTGAAGGCGTGCTGACGGAGATGTATGTGCTGGAGAACCTTGATCCACTGTTGAACTGCATCCGCAATGCTAACGTGACAATACGGTGGACGATGATGCACTCTCGCATTCAACCGGTGATTCCCATGATGAAAGACTCCAAGGCGCAGCGTGATATCTTCGACAAAGGCACGGATCCAGACAAGCTGATCACTTTGTTGCTCAAGGCTTCGCAGCTGGAGTGGAAGCTCAAGCAAATGTTCGAGGCGCTGCTCGCTAGTAAAGAAGACCGATGGCAGCGTTGCATGAAAGAAACGTCCGAACGCATGGAGGAGCTAAGCGAGTATTTCTCTGGCGAGAAGCCGCTCACTCGCGTGGAACGGAACGAAGATCTGATGAAGTGGTTCAAGGACTTGGCTGAAAAGGTCAACAGTCTGGACTACATCGATCACATCAAGGCTGGGCGGCGCATCAAGCGATTGATTGAGGCATTGGGCCACGTTGAGCAGTTTGACCAAATCGACGCGAATCTACAAGTAAAAGCGTACCTCGAGGAGTCCCGCGAGTTTCTCACGGAAATGGTGCGGACCGTACGCATTCGGGATGAGGTCATGGGCATTATCGAAAATGTGTCCGATTTGTCGTATGCGTGGGAGATCATTAACGATTTCATGAAGATATTGCATCAGCGGGTGAAAAACGACCCGTCGTCTGTCATTCTGCTGCGTGCAATGTTCTTGAAGTTTGCGTCAATCTTGGACGTCCCGCTAACGCGTATACACCAGTGTGGGTCTGAGGATGTAATCTCGGTAGCAGAGTACTATTCGGCTGAGCTCGTGGACTATGTGCGGCGCGTTATGGAAGTCATTCCGCAAAGTGTGTTTCGTATATTGGCAGGTATTATTAAGCTCCAGACCGACCACATGAAATCGATCCCAGTGAAGTTTGAGAACACGTTGCTGAAGAACCACGCCCAGCTGAACGAGCGCTACCGCCTCGCACGTGCCACCAACGAGGTTTCGAAGTACACTGAGGGTATTTTGGCCATGAAGCGCACCTTGCTTGGTATCATTGAGGTAGACCCTCGGCAAGTGCTTGAGGACGGTTTGCGCAAAGAGCTCGTCTATCGAGTCTCACTCGCTTTCCACGAAGTGCTCAACTTTGAAAAGAATACGTCCAAAGAGTGCAACGAAGTTTTCGTCAAGCTTGCCTCCAACCTGGATGCCTACCGGCTCTCGTTTGAGTACATCCAAGACTACATTGGCATTTATGGTCTGCGGATGTGGCACGAGGAGCTCTCCCGTATTATCAACTACAACGTCGAGCAGGAGTGCAACCGTTACTTGAAGAAGAAAGTATACGACCGCGCATCGCAGTACCAGAGTCGGGCGATTCCGATTCCACGCTTCCAGCCGACATCAGATGACATGAGTGTGAATTTCATGGGTCGCCTCATGCATGCGCTCTTTATCATGACCGATCCGCACACGACTGTCTACTCGCCGCAATCTATCGGTTGGTTTTCAGAAGACGGCAATGAAGTTTGCGGTATCGGTGCCTTCTCTGTTCTTCACAAGAGCGTAGGCCTGCTGGGTCTCGCAGGCCTCGACCGTATGCTTTCGTTCCGTATTGTGCACACCCTCAACAACTTGGTCAAGTTCTGGGGGTCAGCCGTGACACCTTACCTGCCGCTCTTAGATCAGCTATCCACTGCGCTTGCACCCGAGTGGAAGCTGCCTGAGCACTCGACGAAGCTATACGAAGCTGCGCTGAAAAAGGTAGAGAAGATTATGAGCAAGCTGCTCAAGGCCGTGCTTATTATTGGTCAGGCTGCACTCATCCGGCGACAGATTTCAAGCGAGCTCTCGTTCTCAAGCCGTCTCGATGCTAATTTGCTAGCTACGACGCTTGATACGTTGAACATATCACTTTTGAACGACATCCGCGCACACTACCGTGATCCGAAGAACAAGCCTTACCCTGGCAACGAAGGTAATCCGGTACTTGTGGAACTGAACAAGTACCTGGAGAACACGGGCGCCAACGATCCGTTCCAGAAGATTTACGTGACCGTCACAGAGCCAATGGAGGGACTTGCTGCTATGTTCATGCTCTTTGTAGTGGCCTACATGCCGAAGCTGCAGTACGATCGCAACTTTGGTGCTCTCAGCCGTGTCGGTAAAAACCCAATTGACGGCGAACCATTGCTCGTCGGCATCCTCACCATCTTCAAGCAGTTCCATCCTTCGTACACGGACAAGTTTCTGGCTTACTTGGGCCAATTCGTGCGCACCAAGGTCAACGATGTTTTCGCTGAGAATGCTGAAAAAACGAGCAAGTCGTCTGCTTTACCAACGGAGCTTCCTGTCGACGTGATAAACACGCTGATGTTCATGCTCGAGTTCGCGCGGTGCGCCAAGATCAAGCGCACGATTCTGGATGGTCACGTTCCTGCGTATGTGTTTGATGCCATCCAGCTCTAGCTGACAGAAGCAACAACAACAACGAAACTCTCGATTTTTCACGCCGAGGTGTCGATCCTCATGCAGATGTCTCGATTTTCATGCCGATATCTCGATTTTCATGCACCACGATTCCGAAAGGTACACAAGCTAGAGCAAACAAACAACAATGACAATACACATCGACATACATATTGCAACACACGATTTAAAAAAAAGGCAAATGCAAAACGGTTGGGTTCACTTTTTTTCGGCTGGGTCATTCTGATTCGTTATTAGAAGTAGCTCAGAAAACGTCTGATTTCGTCAGAAGAAGTGTAACGGGGTGAATCGTTACATAACAATTTTTAAGAAATTGTTAATAGAATATAACTATAAGAGTTATATTCTCAGAATATTGTCATAAGAACAAATATTCTGCAGCACTTACGAGTAGTTCCTAATTGGTTGATATAGGCCATTATATCAACCAACGAAGACGCGCCACGACAGACGCACGCAATGAGTGGTGGGCAGATAGTTGATATGCACATTTGTATTCAGACATAGTTAGATGAGAATAAATACTGATTTATTAGCAGACATTAACTATGATAAATACAGTTCTACTTTTTACTTAAACTAAGTACTCGCTTCTTCTTACCGTCTTCCTCTGCACGTACGAGTGTACGTGAAGTTCCGAGGCACCGCCTTATTCGGTCATCAGAATAAAGCTTGTACTGTCATCAGTACAAGCTTCAGGGTGCCCCGTTACAAGAAGATTTAAAATGCTCAGTTTACCATTACTGCTTACTCACTTGCCCGTGCAAAGCCCATAAATGAAGATATCAGTGCAATTCGCGACTAAAACCCTACTACTTTTCTTGCCTCCTGGCCGAAGTTTATTCTTATGAGCAACAACAACACAGGCGTTTATTTACAGTCCACGCATAATAAATCCATTCTGGGAAACCCGTACGTGTGGTCTTGTCACCGCAGCAGTCTGCGATACACTTGGACGTGCCGCATCCTCCTCGTCGAATCGATATGGCGATGGCACAAACACTTTTGTTTCGAGTAAAAAGGTGTTTCTCATGAACTGGGCTGTCCCTGTATGCCCGCGCTGCCAACGGAAGATGCACTGATCCTGTAACGGGATAGGCCGTTACATGATATCGACACCAAACGGTGTCAATAGGGAGATTGTCTAGCATGACAATTCTCTGCCAATATTACCCAAGATAGGAATATTGAAGGAACATTATCCCCTTCGTAGGATAATATTCATGCGCTGCTCGAAGATTGGTTGATGGAGACATATCAACCAAGATTACCACCAATCGCTGCTAGACTCGTGTAGTGAGTGGTGAGCAGGTTGTCATCATACGACAATGTAGATTAATATGGTTAGATAAAGATTGAAGTTATATTGATAGCTAAACTATATTAAATGCAGTTCTCTTTTTACCCTTTACTCAAACTAGCTGTTTGAGTAGATTAGCTTCCTCTGCACGTACGATTGTACGTGAAGCTTCGTGGCACACCAAACAAAGGGTGCCCCGTTACACCTGGTAGCACTTTGGATTCCGTCCAATGACAGCTTAGTGTCCGTCCAACATGAACATGTTGGACGTAGAAGACGACAGCTTTCACGTCACACGTGAAGGCTGCTCCCACCTGAGTGACTCAGAATGGGAACAGTCGACCGCATGAGTGTGCTCATGGGCGAACCCGCCACCAGTGGCATGCTGGAGTCTCCAATCAGATACCAGCAATGTGCTGCTATCAACAAGTTCCCACAGGGAGAAATTGCCATCGAAAGACAGAAGGTAGCCTTGCTACAACAGCAAGGCTCTCATCAGTCGATGGGCTGGCCGACGCACACGTGTCGACCCGAAACCTCGAAGATTGATATCTCAAGGTACAAGGGAACCGATGAAGATTCCGTTTTGAGATGGTTCGTCGAGTTAGACGACGCCATTGGGGCCCGTCACATCGAGGGTGACGAGATGCAAGTCACTTTCGCCCTACCAAATTTGACAGGACGAGCAAAGACTTGGGCCTTGGGGCTCAAGCTTCACGATCCAAACGTGTTTGAGTCGTTAGAGATCTTGAAGTCTCGGCTCAAAGAGACGTTTGAGCCGCCGAGAGCCGAGTTCAGAGCACGATCTACACTTTTGAGGCTCAAGCAAGGTAAGCGTGAAGTGCACAATTACGCATAACATCTACGCTACCTTGCGAGTAGCGTTACGGAGAACCCTGTTGATAAGACGCGCTCATCAACTTGTTTATCTACGGTCATGTAGATGGACCGGTTAAGACCTGCATGTTTCGTGAGGACTTCCATACGCTAGAAAAGGCGATCGCGTATGCGGAACAAGAAGACTTCAGCCTGAGACAGTCTCAGTATAACTCTTCAAACTATCGTCCGACGAGACGACAGGAAAAAGGAGGTCCCGAACCAATGGACCTCTGTTATGTCGAGAGCGAGAACTATCAATCTCTGAGTCACAAGCGAACGGCAAGATGCCATCGCTGTCAGAAGATTGGGCACTACGCTCATGAGTGTAGTGTCCCAAGAACCGCATCACGTCCAAAGACAGGACGTGATGACCGACGTTGGCCAAGGAAAGGTCCAAGGCGCGGGTCCGACCATGTCGCGACAGCAAGTCGGACCGCCAAAAAACGGACAGGATCAGTAGGGGCGGAGCACCCTGCTGATTCAGCAACGTCAAGAGAATTTGCAGGACTCTTGACGAAGATTGATCCCAACACACAGTCGTTGTGTGTTACTGCCCCTAGTGATGAGGTGTCCCTCATCACTTTGAAGATCGAAGTGACAAGTGGAATGTCACTTCGCGCTCCAGTTGACAGTGGGGCGTCGAGCAGTTTTATTCGACGCCGGTCGCTAGGGGATAGTAGGCGCAACTGTGTTGAGCAAGAGTTCCCTCCATTAAGGATGACGGTGTGCCTTGCTACAGGCGCATCCGCAACAGTGAACAAACGTGTAGTGGGAATCCACTACACGCTAGAAGAAAAGCAGTACGATGATGACTTCATCGTACTAGATTTGGATGACATATTTGATGTCATCCTCTGTATTTCATGGCTTAGAAATAACTAGCCATGGATCAGCTGGCAGCATCTACCCGTGAAGATGCCTGCCGTTTGTTCATCTGATGGCCATCTGATGAACGTCTTGGAGCTTCCACAAGCGTGTGGATGTACTACGAGTTAGTGCAATGGACTCACTTGTGGTACGGTCGTTCAGAATGAACAACATGTTAAAACGAGATCGACTGAAAGAGAGTCGATCGAAGAGGACGTGACTGTGATAGTACACCCACCGTCAGTACACGTACAAGAAGAAAGTTCCAGCGTTCCTGAAAGTGATAACTCCCGAGAGAGTTATGTTGAGGGTGTGACCCCCAACCACCTTCGGATTTTTTTCTCAGGAAAGCACCGAGACGGTGAACGTCTTGGTGAATGACGGATCAAGTGTAGGCGCTTATACACTTGATCCGGTTACATTGCCGAAGTCTTTGGAGGTGATCAAGTTGCCAACGCTAGAATCTAAAAAATTCTTGCAAGATCTGCGTAGTGACAAGATCAAGCAGATCTGCGTACTCGTCGCAGAGGACGAGTTCGTCGCCGACATTCGATGGCACGATTATTTACTGAGAACGAACGGTTCCTCAGTAGCTCATCGATGGACGAAAGTGTCCTCGATGAGAAGACTGGGATTGAGCGATACACGTCTCAATCTTGGGAGTATTTACAGACAAATCCTTTGTATAAGGGATTGGTCGAATTCAGGGATGTTTTCCCGGAATCCGTGCCATGCGATCTGCCCAAAGACAAAGGCACTCGGCATGAGATCGAACTGAAAACTGTTCGAAATACTGTGTCATGAAGCAGTGGCCACTGCCTCGTGAACAGGTAACAGCGATCGACAAAATATTTGCCGATCGCGTAGCGGCTGGTGATGTGAGCGAATCAACATCCCCACACAGCTCTCCACAAGCTCCTACCACGCGTTCAACAAACTGAACGCTGCAACGGCATAGGCTCCGACGACGATCCCAAGAAAGGACGTCTTCATTGATGGTATTGCAAAGAGTACCATCTCCGACGACGATCCCAAGAAATCCCAAGAAAGGACGTCTTCATTGATGGTATTGCAAAGAGTACCATCTTTTCGTCCATGGATCTGATCGATGAATTCTATCAGATCCTCATGCGTGAACGGGATATCCCTTACACAGCAGTGACCACCCCCAGTGTTATGCTCTGGGAGTGGCTAGTGATGCCACAGGGGCTAAGTAACGCCCCTGCAACGTTTAACAGATGTGTTACGAATCTGTTGCGATCGGTACGCGATTTCGCACCGAGTTACTTCGACGATTTCTTCATCCATAGCCGGGCTATGGATGGAAAGACAGACGTGAAGGTTCATAGAATCCACGTCCGGTAGGCTCTCACACTAATGCGAGAGCATAAGCTGTTCGCGAACCTCAAGAAGTGTATAATCGCAGCGAGCAGAATGCCACTTCTTGGCTGCATTGTGGGTAAAAACGGCGTACGCCCTGATCCGGAAAAGATTAAGGCGATTAGCGACTGGCCTGTGCCAGTCGACGTCAAAAGACTTCGAAAGATCCTTGGCTTAGCGGCGTACTTGCACGAGTACTCGCGCAACTATGCCGAGCTGACCTTACATCTCTCTCGTATACTGAAGGAAAACTAGAGGTGGTCAAGGAGTGCTGAGTGTCAGCACTCTTTTGAAGGCATCGAGAAAAGCTTGGTGCAATCGCCTGTGTTGGCGATTGCAGACCAATACAGACCATTCCATGTGGTCTGTGACGCAGCGATGTTGCAAGCGGCTGCGCCTTAATGTAGTACGACTCGGACGGCGTTGAGCTCGTCGTCTGTTATCAATCGCGTCAGCTACAAGTAGCTGAGCGAAATTGTCCGGTGCATGACAAGGAACTCCTTGCCATGAAATATGCACTAGCTAAGTTTTGGGTATATCTCTTAGGAGATAGGCCCTTCATCGTTTATACTGACCATGCGTCGTTACGCACGGCCGTAAACAGTTCACACCTCTCGCAACGAATGGCGAGGTGGATGTCTTTCTTCGCGGGGTACAACGTCTCTGTCGAATAAACCAGGACAGCTTAATGTCGTCGCTGATGCTCTTTCGCTTCGGCCCGATTTGGAGCCGACTGTTTAATCCAACATTTGGGGTGATCTCTCAGTTGCAAAACTACCAGTGAGTGTTCCGTCGTCAAATCTGCTCGACAACGTGCGGAAAGCATACGAAAAAGATGAGTCTCTTCTGCGATTGTTGGATTACGTATCTAATCCGTACAGTCAAGATTTGAAAAGCTTGACGTCTCGATACCGCTCTTCAACCGAAAAGTATGGTGTTCGTGATAGACTTCTGCACTATAAAGCAGTCAACGGCGACACACCTCGTGTCGTCGTTCGTGATCAATACGATTTGCGATTGCGCATCACGTATGAGCGTTTGCTCAAACACATTCGCGCTTGGTAATTGTACCAAGAGGTGAAGCTTACCCTTCATCCCTTGCACCCTGCAGCCTCTCCTGATTCGGACAGAGTGCTTGCAGTCCGCATCGATGGACTTCGTCTTCGGGTTTCCCAAAGACGCTCACAAGAATACTGGTATTCTAGTGTTTGTAGATCGATTCAGCAAGATGTTACATCTTGTTGCTGTGCCGGAGTCAATCACAGCCCAGGGCTGTGCTCGTGCCTTCATTGATACTATCTTCCGACTTCACGGGTTACCCCGTGAGCTCGTGTCTGATAGAAACCCCCGCTTCACACTGGAGCTCTGGCAATCCGTGTTCCGCTCACTTAAAACACGTTTAAAGATGCCGACTTCTGACCATCCAGAAACAGATGGTCAGAAGAACGCGTCAACCGCGTCCTCGAAGAGATACTTCGAGGGTACGTCTACTCTATTACTAATTAGAGTGAGTTCTTGCCGATGGCGGAATTCGCCATCAACAACTCGGTGCATGCGTCGACAACGCATAAACCATTCTTCGTGAATGGCCTACTCCATCCACATTTACCCGAATCCTTAGAGTGTGACTCTAGTCTAAGGGGGGTGGACTCGCTCGAACAAAAACGATCTGGTTCTTGCTCATCACACGTCGACAATGGTGTCGACGTGATGGATGCCCATGTCGATTACATCGACACCGATGACGATGATGACGACGATGCTGGTATATTCATCATACCCAAAGTTCAAGAATTTATTCTAGATGCAATAGACAAGAATAAAAGAAACGCAGGCAACATGGAAGAGTAAATGTTCTTTCATTTAATGAAGAGAACTTAGTTTTTCCGTCGAGTGTAATTCTACCAAAACACGCAGTGACAAACGTGTGCAGCAGCAAACTACTGTACAAACACATCGGTCCATTTCTTGTATTGCGCCGCATGGGCAAAGCAAACACGATTGAACTACCTCTTGGGATGCGTACGCATCCTACGTTTTACGTTGAACGTTTCTTCCCGTACTATCAGTACGAGTCCGTTTCGAGAGGCGAAGAACACCTCCGCGGTCAAGGACCAAGACCACCTTCGATTGCTTCCGTTTCAACAAGCCAGTCTGGTCGACTAGCGAAGCGACCTGCTCACTTAGTTGAGCGATATCCTGACGAGCTGCAGTCAGCTCGTCACGAATAGAACAAAGAAAACGCTCGTTATCAAGCTGCGCTAACGAAAATGCGGCACGATCGTTTGAACGATCGTGCGCTAACGAAATGTAATTATCCTTTACAAGGTCATGGAGCTCGTAACGCCGAGTCCGTTCATGAGCCAGGTTATCGTGTAACTGTTCCGTTACACGTTTCAGTTCCTAAACATCAAGCTGATCCGAGCATCGAGCCGGATCAGGCGTTCCCTCCACCACCACATCCTTTTGTGGATTCTGGCGGTGGTCAACGCTTTCTGGTGGAGCGTATTTTTAACCACCGCGACGTGAAAAACGTCCAGACGAGTTACCTCGAACGCTGGCGTGGTTATCCACCGACCTGGGTCAGATGGGAGCCTCGCGCCCAGCTGATTAAAGATGTTTTGGGTCTCGTCGAGCAATACGACGAGACCCACCCGCTGCATTCAAAAAGGGCCGTCGGAAAACGACCTCCCCGAACGTGAGTGCAGGGATTGCAAATTTTCAATCCCTTTGGCCATCTTAGAAAAGATGTACGCCCTCCAGTCGGGAACGTCAGGGAGGTAGACCTCCCTTGGGGCACGATTCAAGCTGTCCAGGAAAATTAAAAACGAAACATTCCACGAGAGACAGAGTATACCCTGCCTCTATCGACAGTCGGTGCAACTTGTATCTCACACCGACTGGGTTACGCTTTTCAAACCTGATGCAAGCTGCACCAAGTTTACCGAGGCAGGCCTCACGGCCAATGAACTCGGTGTTATGGATGGAGGCATTCCATCCTTGCACCATTGCCTTACCTTCTCGGCCACGGTTGCCGTCGTACCACCGATGTTTGATAAAGCATCAGTGAAGAGCTCTTCCTCTGCACAAATAGTTTCCGTGCTGGCGTTAGACGGACAGATCTTCCTACAGTCGAAAACAAAATTCGATACCGTTCGATAGTCATTCTGTCCACTCGATCCAGCTCTTTGGATAACATCATCCAAGGAGACTCCACTTGATGAGCGTGGCGCAGGACACTTCGGTACCTGGCTTTTTTAGTGGTGTCAGCATGAGCACTGACACCAGTGGCAGCTCGATCTCTCGAGTTGCTTCTCTCGTGGTGATGTATAAGGGCGTCACCACCATCACCACGCGTCCTATCGTCGGATGGAAATGCGTGAGACGAGGGTTTGTCAGAAGAATTGCTCGGTCCGAAGATCTTTGACACGATACCGCGACGTTCCCCAGATCCAGTCAACCTGGATCTTGCAGTGTCCACCCCAGATGATCCGGAGGCGTGAGGCGTCGCCTTCGAGTCGGATACATCATCCGTATCGCCAGAATAGATGAGCACTAGTTTAGGATCATCTACATTGCGATTCGCAGAACCCGCTGCAGACGCAGCGGATGTATCTATCGCACGTGGCGACTCACAACGTGGACTGTTTACAGCAGGCACCGCCTGTTGCTGAGTCGCAACGGCAGGCAAAGGATCACCTGCTGCTGAAGTAAGAGAAGAACTCTCTTAGGCTGCACGCATGCGAGCAACCTCTTTTCTTGCTACTCCGGTAGCACATCGCATGAACTTTCACAACACACGATGAATTGGCAAATGAGTTGGAATTTGACCAACAAGTGTTCTATTTCCCAGAGTGATCCAACGGTGGTCACCCTGTTTCAATCAGTTAAATTCAATCAACGGGTGATTAATGGTTAAGGGTGGGGTGATGTAACGGGGTAGCCCGTTACATGATATCGACACCAAACGGTGTCAATAGGGAGATTGTCTAGCATGACAATTCTCTGCTAATATTACCCAAGATAGGAATATTGAAGGAACATTATCCCCTTCGTAGGATAGTATTCATGCGCTGCTCGAAGATTGGTTGATGGAGACATATCAACCAAGATTACCACAATCGCTGCTAGACTCGTGTAGTGAGTGGTGAGCAGGTTGTCATCATACGAAAATGTAGATTAATATGGTTAGATAAAGATTGAAGTTATATTGATAGCTTAACTATATTAAATGCAGTTCTCTTTTTACCCTTTACTCAAACTAGCTGTTTGAGTAGATTAGCTTCCTCTGCACGTACGATTGTACGTGGAGTTTCGTGGCACACCAAACAAAGGGTGCCCCATCACATTGTTTCTGTTCATGTAGCGGCGTCTGCCCACTTTGGCGGCGCAAGCGAAGCAAACACCGACTCTGTGTGTTTAGGCACGCGCGAAAGGGACGGCCGTGCAGCAGGCTTCTGCTCAGGCGAGTCCATTAGCGCGTCTGTCATCATCTGCCGTGCGCACATGTTCGCACCAAGCGCTGATGTGAACATGCCGTTTTCGACAGCGCTTAGAAATTTGTCACTTTCATCGCGCTCGCACTGCGAAGACTCCATTTTTGCCATGCGACTCGTCAGGGCCGTGAGTGCCGCGAGAATCTTATCGTCTGTCGCCGAGCTCTTTTCGTGAGCTGGAGAATCTCTGACGACTGTGGAAGCGCGTACCGGCTGGCCGCCACGTGCCGGTGAGGCCCTTACGTGGCCTGTTGGCCGTGTGGGGTTCAAGTCATTTGATCCAGCCATTAGGTCATAACCTGTTAGCAAATATGCTTGCTGGGCCGATGTAGACAATAGGATTATGTCTATTGATTGCTTTGTTTTTTCTATCTGTTTCCTAGCCACGCTTTCTCCAAACACTGTGCTCGAACTAGCTCGGAATAGATGGTTGCAAGTCGACTCGTCTACTTCTCACTAGCACTGACTATCCGTAACCAAAATAACGGCTGGCGCTTACTGCAACTCATGACCCTTAACCTCAACTTTCAACAATGTGGTCGATGTGAACGGCGCAGGGATTCGCCAGAAATCGGTGCTGCATCAATGCGTGCGCCTCGTGCTACTCTGCGCGGGCAAGTGAGTAAACAGTAATGGTGAATTGAGTATTCGGGATCTTCTCCTGACGAAATTGGGCATTTTTCTGAGCTACTTCTGATAACGTATCAGAATGACCCAGCCGAATAAAGATGAACCCAGCTGTGTAGCATTTGCCTAAAATAAACGATGCATTCCGCAAAGTTCGACACAATACATCGTCACGAAATCACGAAATACATCGACACAATAAAAAGTCTGTAACTCACCACCTCCGACAGCTAAAAGCTCAGGGATAAAATTAAAGCATGAGTGACGACTATAAGGAGCCTTCACGGGCTATTTTCGTGCAGCACGACCTGCGCCACTTCGTGGGATCCCCAGTGAGTAAATTGAATCTGTAATCCGTTCCGCGTTGATCAACCGATCGACTTTGATCCTGTGAGTTCATAGGGAGGCCACGACATCAACTGACTCGGTCGCTGCTCTTTTCTTCGATCGTTGTCTCAGGCTCAGCAGATGATCTTGGTCTTCATCAAGCACCTGAACGAAAGCGTGAAGGGAAAACGCATTTCCAGCGACATTGAAGTGTCTCCGGTGCGATTTGATGCGTTGAGTGGATGGAATGCGGACAAAAAGCTGATGAGGGACTCACTCGAGTGTTGGCTGACTTTTTGTGTGGATGTGGGGGGGGGTGACGCTGTTGCAATGGTAATAGAACGTGCAAAAGGCTGTGGACCTCGTGCGCGAAATTGACTCGTGGATTGACGACATTCCACCTATTCAGCAGCCGATGCGCTTTGGCAACCGAGCGTTTCGCACGTTCCACGATCGTGTGCTTGAGGTGGGAGCGAGAGATACTTGACGCTGCACGCAGGCTCTGTAGAATCTGCACAGCAAAGAACTTGCTAGTGTTATATGAAGGTATCGATATGGTGGTTGTAAGTTTTCATCTGATTTGTTTTTCGTGGGGTTCTGGAACAGAGGACACGTGAGATGCAGGAAAAGGCGTTGCCAGAGGAGCAGCGGGGCGCTGTCATTGAATTGGCGGCATATCTCGAGGACTCGTTTGGGAACCGTGTTCGGATCGACTATGGCACTGGTCACGAAACGAGCTTTATTGTGTGGATGTGTACGTGCTGCGAGGCGGTAGGTGTGTGAGGTAGCACAGCAGTGGTGCTGATGTTGATGGTACTGCCAGGTTGTCTGCACAAGATTGGCTTTTTCAAACAGTCGGACTTCCCAGCACTTGTGCTGCGGCTGTTCAATTCGTACCTGGCATTGATGCGCCGTCTGCAGAAGCAGTATATGCTGGAGCCAGCAGGCTCTCATGGTGTCTGGGGACTGGATGACTACCACTGCCTGCCATTCTACTTCGGGTCTGCCCAGCTCATTGGACAGCACGAGATATTGCCTGAAAGTGTGCACGACGACAGTGTGCTCGAGACGAATAGCCACAAGTACTTATACCTTGACGCGATCAAGTTTATTAAGGAAGTGAAGGCAGGTTCACCCTTTGCAGAAACATCTCCGATGTTGAACGACATCAGTGCGCTGCCATCGTGGGAGAAGACGAACAAAGGGATGCTAAAGCTGTACGAAGGCGAAGTGTTGAAGAAGTTGCCAGTCATCCAGCATTTACGGTTCGGTACGCTTTTCCCTTGCACGTGGACTCCGAGTCACGAAGCCGACGACGGATCGACGTATACTCCTGTGAGCTCGCACCCAGGCACGAGTGTCCGTGCTCCTCCTACCTTTTGTCCTGAAGATGTGTCGACCAAAGCGCCATGGGCTACCGCCGAAACGGCGGCAGCTGCGAAGGACACTTCGATGCCGCCCTCGCGTCGAGCCGAACAGACACTGGACAAGTAACTTGGTGCCCACATGGTGACAGAAAGGGAAGCAGTGCGATAGGATTGCGTGCAGGTGCTCCAAACGGGTGGGTGGTGCCAATGAAAAATATGAAAGGAGGTGCCTCTCATTCGGAAGATGCTTTTCAAACGTGCTTTGTTGTTCCATGCACGGCACCTCGCAAGGTATCTTGAATCTGGGAACGATCGGGTCTTGGCGTGTTGTGTTTTGTTGTGGTGCTGGATTGTTTAGGACTTTGCTGATGTCTAGGTGGATACTAGCAAATGTGGCGTTCAGCTGGGTGCTGACTCATCCTTGTGAGTTTAAGACGAAGGGTTCGCTACATCGTTCGTCTCACTGAGGTCACATGTTCGAACGCATTACAAGTCAGCTTAAATTGGAAAAAGGCTGTTCGGCTGCAGAGATCTCGCTTGATAAGCAGATGGCAGACGAAACGGTTTGCGGAGGCTGCGCTGTGCAAGTCAGGTAGATATGTCGAGACTCGAGCGCCCCGGGAGTGCAGCTGTTTCGCCGCATTACGAACTACCAAGCATAGTGCAGCAGTCGAAAGACCAATCAGCGAGATACAATCAGCAGACCAGTTTCTGGCCAGTCAGGGCCACACCGATATCGACCGTTGATATGACAGAAGGACAACGACGCCATGTGATCCGTGCTGAGACGAAGACGGCACAGTTGCAGACATGTAATGTTGGACACGAAACAGATGGATTTCGTTCGCGACGACCGAGACATCAGTCCGGATGTACAAAGCTTGCAGGTTGCAGCGCAACGAAGACGTGGCACCGCATAAAAAGACTCGACAGGTACTCTCAACTAGCGTCAACAGGTGTGCCGCATCGCCTCGTGATCATCTGGTCGGTAGAGATGCACGCGTATCACGAGTTTCACCTTTCATGTCACTGTAATGGCATTTCCGCGGCGACTGCACAGCAACATAACTCTGATGTCGAAACCTAGTTTGTTGCTGCCCTTTTTCCCGCTCATCCGCACCTACGCCCTATCGTTGCAGACATTCATAGCTCTTCGGTACGATGTCGTCACGCTCGGGAGGCAAGCACGCGACCTCTCCGTCTACGTCTCCCCAGTTTACAAAAGGCTGTTTTTAGCTACTACAATTTTTTGCATCACATGCCTTACGATGCCGGAACGAAACAAGGTCAGGTGCTTTGTCAAGCAGCCAGAGTTAGATGGATCAATGGCTAGCGTGTTCTATCCAGCCGATGCAGTAGGTATTTCACAATAAGGAGTATACATCATATTTACGAAAATCTGGTCACGCACGACGCGTTGTGATGAGCTGTTCTTCCTTTTTATGGAAAAGTAATGGAAGGGCTGGCAGAAGAAGACAGGGTACGCACCTCAACAAACAAACAGTAAAGATGAAACCGTGGGTCGTGAGTGAATGATTGAGACGATGTACGTAGTCAGAGTGTCCACGCAGTCAATCAAAGGGTGGCTAGTCGTTAAAGTAAGCAACCTGTGGAAACTCATTGCAACAGCTTCCTCGACGATAGTACGACCTGCCTATGTGACAAGTGCAGATCTTCGCAGCAAGAACATCTGCTGCTCTTGTCGTCCGGTCGTCCGTCTGTACGCCGATCCAACCGGCCATCTGTCGTTAACTCGTGTAACCGACGGCAAGAAAGCGTCGCCGGCACGACCTGCCCCTTTCTCGGTAAGACTGATTTCGCGCGACTAGATTTTCTATCAACAGGCTTACACGACGACTTGGTCCCTTTTGACACGACAACATGTTGGACAATAAAGAGAAATACAGTCTGCCACACGATAGCAAGTCCACAAAAAAATGAGCTGTCCCGTTGCACACCCAGAGTTTTGCCCAGCCTGATGTTAGAATCAGTTATAGTGGATCTAAGCTGCAACGAGCCAGTTAACAATGGAGATACCAAGCAACCCATGATCCCCGGAAGGGCGAGCGATGCGATACTTGTCCGTCAGTATGTCCGAGACTATTTCCGCTACCACAAAGGTGAAAGGCTGCAACAACGTCTAGGCTACAAATCAGAGCAATCGAAGAGCAAACAACATTCCCGGCGCTCAGTCAGCCATACTTAGCCCAAGCCCTTTCTACACCAGCGTTTCGTCTATGAAACGTCACGCAGGGAACCGTTTCCACCAGCTGGTCCAATCGCGTGCGCTCATGCCCTTCGCTCCAGCTTGTAGCACTAGCTTTCCCAAAAGCTGGTGCCATCCGTCCCTGTCGAAGCAGAATCTGCTTCCCACCCCGTCTGTACAAAACCCGGCGCTTCTCGAGCTCAAACAAGCGCCTGTCGCGCCCTTTCCCAACCCGCAGCCCCGTCGCTCCAACCCGCTGACTGGCCACGGTGATTCGTCGTCTTGACTGGCGGAGACGCCCCATCCGAGCACCACTCACCCCCTCCGTCCATCCGTCCATCCGTCCGCCCCCCTCCTCTTTCGCTCGCTCACCTCGAGCCTCTTCATTTCGGAATTCACTCTGCCCCACGCACGTCGAGCGAATTGCCTCTCCGAACCCCAATCCCATACAAAAAAGTCGTCTATTCAAACCGACCGACTCCCCCACCACCACCAACCTACCTTCCCTCATGGCTCCTTACGCTCCCACCGACGGCATCAGCCAGCTCACGCTCGACCAGAGCAAGCACTTCACCGAGGCGCTCCAGGAAGCGTTCAAGAGCTCGAGTGACGAGCACAAGGTCGCGGCCGAGAAAGTCTCGGAGCTCGTCAGCAGCGACGCCTCGCTGAGTCTGAGCGTCGTGTCGCAGGCGCTCCGCAAGGCGCTGCTCAGCGACGACGCCGAGGCGAAGGTCGTTGCCGCGCTGGTCGTCGACGACCTCATGCAGAAGCACGCCGAGCGCGTGGAAGCGTACTTAGTGCCGCTGCTGTCGGTGTTCTTGGACCTCTTGGCCGACAAGAAGCCGACGGTGCGTCCTGTCGCACAAGAAGCGGCGCTCACGATCATCAGCTCGGCCAACAAGAACTCGACGATCCGTCTCTTGCCCATTCTCTTTGCTGGTCTCGACCGGACCAAGAAGTGGCAGACGAAAAAGGGCTCGCTCGACCTCATTGCCGAGCTCTCGAAGGTGGCGCCGTACCAAGTGGGACGCTGTCTCCCGGACATTATCCCGCAAGTCACGGACTGTATGTGGGACACACGAAAGGAGGTGAAAGTCGCGGCAAAAGACACGATGACGAAGGTCTGTTACGTCGTGGGCAACATGGACATTGAGCCGTTTATTCCGGCGCTCGTGAGCTGTCTCGCGAACCCCACGGAGGTGGCCGAGTGCACGCACAAGCTGGCGTCGACGACGTTTGTCAAGACGGTGGAAGCGCCTGCGCTGGCGATCATGGAGCCGCTGTTGAAGCGTGCGCTTGCTGAAGGCAAGACGGCGGTCAAGCGTCAGGCGTCGGTTATTATTGACAACATGTGCAAGCTGATGGACGACCCTGCGGAAGCGCAGCTGTTTATTCCTAAGCTCTTGCCGGGTTTGAAGAAGGTGATTGAGACGCAGGCTGACCCGGAGTGTCGCGAAGTGGCAACGCGTGCTCATGAGACGCTGTTTGTCGCTGGTGGATCGATGGAAGTATCGGAAGACGAGCTCAAGGTGGACTACGAGAACATTCACAAGGTGGTGATTGAGTCGATTGCTGCCAGTCCGGCGGCTGTCAAGGCAGGCATTGACAGCTTTACGGTGGACTATGTGACGGGCATTTGCTACTTTTTGGTAGTTGCACGCAACTTTAACAAGAGTGTGTTTGAGAAGGAGATTGGCGCGTACTTCAAGGCGTTTTTGGGTCCGGAGGAGCTGAAGCCGGTGGCAAATGAGATTCGCGATCGTTGTTTCAAGGAGAACAAGTCGATCTTTATTGAGGATGTGGACTGTGACGAGGGCATCCCTGACCTCTGTAACTGTGAGTTCTCGCTTGCTTACGGTGGTATGATCTTGCTGAACAATGCTCGTCTCCGTCTCAAGCGTGGTCACCGTTACGGTCTGTGCGGTCCCAACGGGTGTGGTAAGTCGACGTTGATGCGCGCCATTTCGAACGGTCAGCTGGAGGGATTCCCAAGCCGCGACGAGCTGAAGACTGTGTTTGTGGAGCACAACCTGCAGGCTTCGGAAGCGGAGCTGTCTGTGGTGGAGTTCATCCTGGTGGATGAGGACCTCAAGGACACCCCGCGCGAGGAGGTTGAGGACACTCTATCTGATGTGGGCTTCACAGATGAGATGCAGGCCCAGGCTGTCGGCACTCTTTCCGGTGGTTGGAAGATGAAATTGGAGCTGGCTCGTGCTATGCTGCGAAAGGCTGACATCTTGCTGCTCGATGAGCCGACGAACCACTTGGATGTCAAGAACGTGGCTTGGCTAGAGAACTACCTCACGGGCCTGACCAACGTGACGTCGATCATGGTATCGCACGACTCTGGTTTCCTCGACAAGGTCTGCACGAACATTATTCACTACGAGACGCGAAAGTTGAAGATCTACAAGGGCAACCTGTCCAAATTCGTGGAGCAGAAGCCAGAGGCGAAGGCATACTACGAGCTTGAGTCGGAGAATGTGAAGTTCACGTTCCCTGAGCCTGGTTTCCTTGCTGATATTAAGAACAAGGGAAAGCCTATCATTCGACTGACGAAATGCTCGTACCAGTACCCTGGCACGACCAAACCGTCGATCAACAACATTTCAGTAACGTGTGCTCTTTCGAGTCGTATCGCTGTGCTCGGACCCAACGGTGCCGGTAAGTCGACATTGATCAAGATGCTTACGGGTGAGGTCGAGCCTACCTCTGGCCAGATGTGGAAGCACCCTTCCATGCGTTTCGCTTACGTGGCTCAGCACGCTTTCCACCACATTGAGTCGCACCTTGATGAGACTGCAAACCAGTACATCCAGTGGCGTTTCCAGTCTGGTGAAGACAAGGAGCTTCTGGCCAAGGAGACGCGTAAGCTGTCGAAGGAGGAGAAGGAGCACTTTAAGAAGCCGGTAAACTGGGAAGGCGAGAAGCGTGTGCTGGAGGAGATTGTGTCCCGTCGTAAATTCAAGAAGAGTTTTGAGTACGAGTTGAAGTGGGAGAAGTGTCCGGTGGACGACAACGCCTGGGTGCCTCGTGAGAAGTGTGAGAAGTGGGGCTGGGACAAGCTGTTGCAGATTGCCGATGACCGCGAAGCTGCTCGTGCCAACCTGCAGTCCCGTCCGCCCACTGCCATTGCTGTGCAGAAGCACCTTGACTGCTTTGGCTTGGGCGCTGAGTTCGGTACCCACTCGCGCATGCGTGGTCTGTCGGGTGGTCAGAAGGTGAAGGTCGTGCTCGCCGCTGCAATGTGGCTGAACCCGCACATTTTGGTGCTCGATGAGCCGACGAATTATCTTGACCGCGACTCGCTTGGTGCTCTGGCTTCGGCTATTAAGGAGTTCAACGGCGGTGTGGTCATGATCACGCACCACAACGAGTTCTCGTCGGCCTTGACGCAAGAGACGTGGAATGTCGAGAATGGTTTCCTCATGATCGAGGGGCAGCCAATGGAGGACAAGACGAAGATCGAGCAGAAGGACGAGGAGGAAGTCATCGATGCTTTCGGTAACGTCACGAAGACGAAGGTCAAGCGCAAACTCACCCGCAAGGAGAAGAAGGCCAAGGACAAAGCTCGCAAGGAGGCAGAAGCTTGCGGCGAGTACTGGAGCGACTCGGACGCGGAATAGGCGCTTTTTCATTCGCATGTGCGGTTCATCTTCATGGTGGATCTTTTTATAATGCTATAGAACTCTTGTGTGGTAACAAGTAGAATGACTGAAATAACGCACTCAGGACACAATGAAACACGCCGCAGTGCATCATTTCTTCCTTTCTTGCGTTACCCGCGTCGTATAGATGTGCTCAGCGATACGCTCAAGACATAAAAACCACGAAACCTACAACGACATTTCCACGTTAATGCCTCATTTAAAATTCCCTAAAACACACAAGTTCCCAGAAGCCTTTGTATTCCCATACATAACGAGGAGCGTAGCAGTGGCTAGTGTATTACTGAGAATGAGAGATCAGAAGCCACAGGTATGTTAAACTTACGTATCATTGTAGTGTTTACGAAAGAAAGCGCCAATGCTGTTTCCAGGATTCTTCCTGGACATTTCGTGTCCACTTCGCTTCTTGCCCGTCGTCCTTCCAGCCGAAAATCGACTTCGAGCGACACATGCGTCCATGTGGACATTCACCTCCATGCTATTACAGGCATTCAACAACTTTCCACAAACTGGACACGGCTTCGCATCTGCCTTTTCTGACATCGTTTGCACATGCGCAAACACGCTTGGAATAATCTTCTTCTTCGGCTGCTTCACCACTGTCCGCTGCAGCAAAGATGACCGTGGTGAGGAAGAAGTTTCGCTCAGGACACACACATCCATGTGAGCATTCACCTCAAAGTTGTTCCGAACATTCAATAGCTTCCCGCAAATCGGACACGGCTGATTGTCCACTTCCAGCAAATTCTTCAGGTTCAATCCAAGAGCAAAGGAGTGCGAGCGGTCGGTCGTTGTGATCGTATCACGCCTTGGATGTCGACCGTCATCGGACGCGTTTGGTACAAAAGTGTCCTCAGCACCGACCAGAGAAGTCTCTTCACATTCGGGAGTGGAGCTCTGCTTGTTATGCAAAGGGGCAGCCACAGATGCTACAACATGCACCTTTTTGACTGGGTCTTGGTCGTGGCTTCTACTGCTACCTGACATGGACACAGGGGCAAGGTTGTCAACGAGTTCCGCAAATTTGTTGATAGCAACCTGCCGCTTCTTGTTGCCCAGATCCGGTTGAGACAAGTCCATCGACGCTTTTGAACGTGCCACCAACGTTGCTGCACGGATTCCCATCAGACGTAGCGTGAGTGGCAACTCACGGCGTAATAACTCGACGGCATTCGCAAACAGATCGTCAGCTGTGAAAATTGCAGATGCAAGCGTCATCGATCGTGAACAGCGGGCAAAAGCAGTGTCTTTGTAGACAAACGTAACGTTCTTTGCGGCTTTATCTGCCCTTTCCAGGTCTTGGGCGAGCATTATGCAGATCTCCTTGCACTTGGCTTCGAGCTGCTTGGGATCGCTCAACCTGGAGAATGTGCGTTCACGACTGAAGCTCTTGCGCTCTTGTTTCCCCCGTCGCTCACGTACGCCAAGTGATGTCCGTAGCAGCCACTCGGCCGTCTTCTCGGAAAACAAGTAGGCGATTTTGCCACGCTGAGCAAACAACTCGGCACCGGTGTACACATTCAGCGCTTCGTTCAGTATCTTCTCTGTAACTTTCCCAATGCCGCCGATCTTGCGCACCGGTAAGTCCCGAATGAAACTCATCACACCCTCCCGTGTGAATGGCAAGACGTACTGCCCGTTCGGTTTGTTCAAATCCGAGCAAATCTACGAGAACAACATCACTAACGACAGTTAGATCCAGCCGTCAACAGATGCAAGAGCAAGACCGTATTGACCGTGCCTTGGCAAGCATCACGTTTGCTGCAATTCCAGCGCTGGCAGTAAGCTGCGTGCAGTCAAATATTTTCGCACGAAGTTCACGAACTATAACTTCCGCGATCGCAGCACGTCCAGCAGCCGTTAATGTCCACGCTTCCTCGTCATCGAGTTCGATACTTCCGGCATGGCTTACAGCAGCTGAGACGTACTTGCGCCAGTACTTGACCACATAGTCCGTCAGATCAAGGCAAGCTTCATCAAGACTAAAAGCTTCAAAGTTCGGGTCGTACACTGCAAACACGGCGCGGATCTGAGCCGCGACACGTTTGTACTTTTCCATGTTGACAGGTACAAAGTGAAGTTCCGGACAGAGTTCTTTCCCGATAAACCCTGGCATGGCAGCACGCACGCCGTACTGCCTTGCAGCATAATTGGCCGTGCTGATCATATTGAGTCCACCAACTGCCAGCGGCACATCCCGCAGCTCGGGTTTGTCCCGCATCTCGACAGCCGCGTAAAACATGTCCATGTCCACAACCACAATGATGTGTGAGAGGTCTCGCGACGCCTCCATCTGAGCCACTCGAACGTCGGTCTCCTGTGTCAACCGCACCAGCTGTGCACTTGACAAGCGCGAGAGCTTCTCTCGCATTGCAACAACTCGCTGCTGGACTTTTCCATTGTCACGGAGGGACTTTTGATAGAAACTTGAGTCCTTCGACAGCTTGTGCACCACCTCCTGTACGTGCTGCTTGTCCACTCCCTTCATACCCGCCTTTTCGGCCGTAAACACAAACATGGACGACGTGGCTGCAGCTTCCGCTTCACTGACTGCGTGTGCATCTAGTGACGAGGTCTCCATGATGCAAGTCCCTTCTGCTCCTTGGTCACAACATGTGCAAATTGACAAACGAGCTCTGCAGAAAGTCGCACTCGTCATGGTGTGGTGCACCTCACCTTACTCATTCAGCGCCAACCACAACATCTCGATCTTGAAACGGCGCCAAATCAAAAAGTCGTGATGGGAGGAACATTTATTGGCTTGACAACATGACAACGGAGAAGAACGATGAAAAATAGGACGAACCGAGTGACTTTTGGGTCTACTTGTTTGATTAAGCTGACGCCAGCAGTCACACACCTGCTAGATCGAGCGCTTCGAGCGATCGGGTGAGCGGGACATCCTGCAGCGCCTCGTCAATAACTGTCTCGACTTGTTCACTGCCATCAGCCACTTCTCCAATGCGGTTGCGACTAGCTTTCTCAAACTGCCGCAGAATAGCCTCGGTCTTTTCGACTTCCGTCTCCCACTTGAGACTCGGCGTGCCGTTGGTCAAGTTCCCAGCAGCATCGAGTGCATTAGCAGTCGCGAGCTCCAGACCTGGCTGATGCACGATCATCGTGGGATGTTTCGTCACGCGCACGCCGTTCCACAGCCACTCTGGCACGTCATCACCGATGACAATCTCCTCTGAAAAGGCAGCCAGGTACTCGGACTCGTCTTTTTCGATGCCGTGGTCCCGTGTAAACCTACAAAAAACACCAACCAACAGCGTCATTAAACCTATAACAACAAAGCTACATCTCCTCTATTGCATTATACCCACCTGCAAAATTCCGAAACAGTAGCCAGCTTGGTCCAATTCAAAAGCTTCCGGAGGACCATGACGACGATGCCCGTTACATTCGCTCCATCTAGACAGTGGAGATACAGCGGGAGATGCTTCAACTGCACGACAAGATCCAGAATCTGCGCGATTGTAGTAGGCGATACCGTCACGTTATCCGACGTGAACTTCTCCGCATAAAAGTGCCGCAACGTGATCTTTTCCGTCGCACAAAAGTCCGCCAAGTCGCTCGTGGGCGGTTCGGGAATTACAGACACGACCGTCTTGAGTCCTAAGCGCCTCAAGAAGCGGAAGTTCTTGAGCGTGGGATACGAGCCACGGTACAGTCCCTGTTGTACCGTGCTGAAGCGAAAGGGCGGGATCAGCGCCGGCGCCGTCGCGTTCATTGCAGGTGGAGATCGGAATCTCAAGTCGCTTTTTGGAGCTGGTCAGCTGCTGGTGGTACCGTGTACCACTCAATCACCCCGCGATGCAAACCTGCGACACGCGCGCGTACAGTCGCATGATCATCATTTCTATTTTTGTGCGTGTGAAGTCGCGCAATCATCATTTCTATTTTTGCACGCAAGTGAACAAGTCGAAAAGTGGTTCGAGAACCAAGCAAGAAGCCGAATTATGTTCGTTTTGATCAATGTGACGGATAATCCGTGGATTGTGGCGCTGTTGCTATTTGTGCAAGTGGTGATGCCGTTACTGCAGAGCAGTGCTGCAGATCACGAGGGCGCGTCGCTTGCGTTGAACGTAGCAGTGCTCTTTTTACTCGGGCTCTCGTTTCTGACCTTTTGGAAAGTGGCGCGTTTCTGCTGTGTACTCCATCAGCTCCGTGGACGGGTACAAAAAGCACTATGGATGCACTTTAAATGCGCTTAGAACCTGCACTACTGACACTATGACTGCCATACTGGTGTTGTGGTTATCGTAGCATCCTGAAATGGGTTGGCTCGCCTTCTTCCGAGAGGCCTACACGCGGGTAGCAGAAGTAGCACAACAGCGAGAAGCCAACGATTATAACCGAGCAATGCAGGAGGATGTGCGCTCCGAGACATTCAATCGTACTCTGCGCACAGTCCAAGCCATGCCTACGGAGGAATTCAAGACACCAGAAGAGCTGGCAAAAGCCAGCATTGCCGACTTGAAACAGCGACTCGGGCGTCGTGATGTGGACTTTACCGGCTGCGTGGAGCGTCGAGAACTTGTGGAGCTCCTGGTGAAGTACAGAGGAGGGCCGTCGAATAACGATACGTGTTGTATCTGTTGCGACGAGTACCAAACGGGCGACGTCCTCCGTCTGCTTCGAAAGTGCAAGCACGAGTTTCATCTAGAGTGTCTCGACAAGTGGGCGTTCACATCGGTCAACTCGCAGCGAGCGCCGTCGTGTCCGCTGTGCAACCAAAGGTTGGAGTAGGCTCTGCCGCACGATCCGTTTGCGGCTTATTAGGACACTGAAGGTGGAGAGCATGTTTACCAAGCGCGTCTCATTGATACTATGAGTGGCCAAATGGGTACATCCAGTTGCTTCGTCTGTAACGTGCTTTCCAATGGTGCTACAGCAGGAAACGAATGTACCATACGAGTCGACTCAACTGCAAGTGCTGCTTCTTTTCTGTACGATCCAGAGTCGCTTCAACTTGCTGTACCAGGGCTAGGGGAGCTGTACTTGACTATAATTGGTGGAAAAGGAACCGCTGTGCTCCAGTAGCCATGTAGCTATTGGCGCCTGTGAACATGATGGGCATCATGCCGTCGCTACGCTCTCTAGCCTCCAGTCGCCGGTCAACGCTCTTCGCTGCTCGCAGTACGCCCAGCTCATTGCATCTCGTATTGTCTTGTTCGTCTGCTTTGTAGCTAACCTACTTTGCTTGCGTCCCACACAGCTGTTGCTGGATCTGCTAAAGTTCGGGATCGTACGTGTGGATAAACATCAATTGATGGCTACATTTTGCCTCCTTATTATTGACTTGCAGCGTCATCTAACGATGTGATACATCGAATGGAAATGTTGCAGCAGCTCTTTTGCATTCGTATGGTGATGGCTTTCTCGGTGCGCTGGGTACTGGAAGTTACGAAAACGTGTTGACGCCCACGCCATTACCGACGACAACGGATCTGTCGGTCAAGGAGATTTCTGTTGGCTGGGCTCACGCTGGCTTTGTTACACATGCTGGAGACGCCTATGTGTTTGGACGCACGCACTCGTTTCGTGACGTAATTCGCACGACGAACATGCAGCGCGTTCTTCCAAAGCTCGTGGGTTGGATGAACAGCTTCACGTATGCACGTAGAGTAGACACGTTGGAGCCGATGCTGCTGGATCTGCCGGAGGGAGAACGAGTCAAGACGATCGTGTGTTCTACGGCGTTGACGTTCTTGTTGACGGAGAGTGGCAAACTGTTTACGCTGGGTGCCAATGGCTATGGCCAGTGCGGTATCGGCGAGGAGAGTGTCAGTGTGCAGCTGCCGACGCACGTGAATATCGACGGTGATGAGATTGTCGACATCGCTGCGGGATACCAGCATGGACTTGCGGTGACAAAAGCTGGAACGGTTTTCACGTGGGGTAAGGGCGAACGTGGTCAACTTGGGTACGGCACGGGGAACACCGATGCACCGCAAGAACTGATTGCACTAAAGGGCAAGAAGATCGTCAAAGTGGGTGCTGGCTTCAGTCACTCGTGCGCTCTTGGAGGTTTGTGGTTTCGATATCGTGACGTTTTGTTTCCCGCGCTGTGCCAACTCTGAATCTCTCTGCGCATGTTTTACAGAGGATGGCGAGTTGTACATGTGGGGTAAATTGCTAAACCCGGAGGGTAAAGCTGTAAGCAACGGCGACCAAGTTGTCCCGCGGCTGGTGAAAACTAGCGATGATGTGAGGCTGTTTAAGTGCAGCCAATTCCACACAACTTTCATCACAGGTAAGTTTGGGCGAGTACGACTCCCTTTTCTTGTCTGACGGTGCTATTCTGCTTGTTGTTGTGGTACAGCTGACGACAAGATCTGGCTAGCAGGGCGGACGCCATCAGGCCGTCAGCGAAGTAATGATTTGGCTCACGTTACATCGCAGATGCACACGACACCAATTCAGATTACCAATGACGACGTTGTCTTTGCGAAGGATATTGTGAAAATTGGCAAGGGCGTTGACAAGTCGTCTTTCGTTACAGGTACGTCAATTGCCAGCATATTCGCGTATTTACTGAGTCTCATGTGGTTTTATTCGTAACACTGACACGCTGTGATGCCTCCGCAGCTGATGGTCGAGCGTACGAATGGAACTTTGAGTCTGGAATTCACAAAATGGAAGAGCTTGGTGGTTTGCAGGTGATGTCATTAGAGAGTGGCTTTCACTACCGTCTCCTCTTGGCAAACCCGACGAAGTAGGTACATTTCGGTTGCGAATGCGATGGTATTTTTGCTTCCTCTGACTCATTAGGCCGTACAAATACAAGGTCTTGCGCTTAGATATTGAACTCTTCTTTTGATACGAGCACTGGCTGAATACGCCGCCGCCAACGGCCCGTTGTCCGAATGAACTTCTCGCTCCCACCCTCGTCACAGCTATCACTAGTCAATGCTTTCGTAATAAATGCTTTTTCCTCGCCTTCTGCAGCAATTCGTTGAACTTCGTTACCGAACTCTGGTAAGGCCCATGTCGAGCAAAAGTGCCCAGTATCACTTTCATCGCTGCTGCTCACTGTTTGGTTGCTTCCAGCACATACGGCTAGCTTAACAAGCTTGGGCGGTGCCGCCAGAGGCATCAATTCTTGGACGTGAGCATCTCTGTCTTCAGCAACATCAGTCTCAGGCACCATCCACACGTAAGACACGTCGACCACATTCTCATCATTTGTCCGCTTGCCAGAACGCTTCCAGATATCGAAACAAGTCACGTCGGAGTCTTCTTTGGACCATTTGCCCTTGCCTTTCTTCTCAAAGAAGCACAGGACGGCTTCTTTCGGCAACAACATGCGCACTTTAGCCCACTTCTTGCTCATATGAGCCGCGATTTCTGAAATCTTCTTCGTTGACGACAATTTGAGCTCCACCTTGGGCTTGTATCCACCACGCACCACATTGGCTTTCGTCTGCTTATCTTGGGGAACCATTCGCATCTTCATATAAGTCTTTTTCCGCGACATTTGTCCGGGTGGAAAGACTACTACACGCTGCGTGAGCGACTTGGACCGCGCATGCGTAGGAGACTTGCTCATAAAAGCAGCCGCCATGACTCCGTACCGGCGCTTCGCAGTGGCAGGTAAACAATTTGTGGGCATGCTGCGCTTGCGCTTCAACTTCGATCCACTTGCTGATCTAGTGACTCCCTGTTGCGTAGCTGGCAAAGACCGCACCCCTTGACTATTCTTAGAGATCAAGGTTGAGCTAGCAAATGGCAAAAAAGCCGCCTGACTTTGCAAAGCCGACTGTTTCTTTCGCACCATGGGATAATGAATCTGCACCGTGGAAGGCTTTGAAATCGTATCTTCTGCTCCAGCAAAAAATGAGCTGAGGTTCGACCTAGACACCCACGCCGAGATGGAAGGCCGACTTAATGTTGATGCTTCGCTGTTCAGTACTGACTTCTCCGACTTGGCCTTAAGCATTTGGCGACGACTACGAATGATAGACTGAAGCAGCATGTTAGCCAAGCTGATCTTTCCTTTTACTGGTGCAGCATCGAAACCTAGAAATCTGTACATCCAAACAACACAAGTTAGAGCCATGAAAACAAAACTTGGCTGTACTATCCATCATCCAACTCTTACTCATCGCGATGTTTCTTCTCAGCCATAAGCTTGCTCCAGCACCACAGAGCAATACGCACTTGATCCGGGTTTGTCAAGTCAACATCGTTGTCCACAACTTGCAGCATCGCAGCAACATTCTGCATCACCGTTGCGTAAAATTGTCGCACCTCGATCACACTCTTGGTGCGAATCTTGGTACTTATGGTATCAAAGCGCTGCAGTAGCAATGAACTGAACGACGGCTGTGGCTCGCTCTTGGGCGTAAGCGGCCACTTGACCTTAAACAAGGTAAAAAAAGTATCCTGTTCTTGCTGCTGCCACGACGAGCTCCTCGTCCTGGGACGAGGTGTCGTCACAGCTGCTAGTGCTGTCTCGTCTCCTGTCTTGCTCTTCTCGAGCACGCTGATCTGTGGTGCACTACCCACCTGTGCTGTTCTCTTTGAAGAAGAGTCGGTCACCTTACGCTTAGCAGCACTGTTTTTATGGCGTCTGCGAGGTATCTTTAGGGGGCTTGCAGGAGCTGACGCATCTGCAAAAGGCTCTAAAATAGGAGAAAGTTCCGTATCAAAGGGGATCTCTAGAGCTGCGTCCAGTAACTGAGCGTCGTGATCGTCCAGATCCATATTTAATTCAGAATGAAGTAGCTTTGATTGATCCGCAGCGTTTTCGGCAGCTCTCGAGCTGTTGATGCTGAGGTATGGAGCTCCAGATATCGAATCATCAGCCTCGACATCCACATAAAGAGGCAACTGGTTGAGCTCTTCATTGTCCATCCACGCCGTGTGTAGCTCCAAGAGGCTGTTCGAGTCGAAAGAGTCTGTCAATACATAAAAATAAGAAATAAACATACATGTTATCCGGTACTTTTTTAGAATTGGGTCGTAACGCACCAGGACCGAGCTGGGAGACAAAAGCGAGGCTGTCGTCCATGGCCAACATTGAGGTCGGCATTGACTGCAATAGCGTCAAGCAGCAGGAAACCAAAGACGAAAGATAAAGGAGGAGGAGAGAGTGACGTTCGCTTTTGTCGATAAATATCCAGCTGGTTGTTGTGCTGTTGATACGGGTGTGAGGAGCAGCGACGAATGAAGAGTGCTCTTTTTTTCGACTGGCACGATACTATGTGGCTATCGGGCGTACTTACGCGCGAAAGCGCGCTAAATTTAGAATGCACCAATCACGAACGAGAGCGGAGCCCGCCAAAATTATGAGCGTGCGCGAGATGTAAACCACACCATGGATGATGAAATGCAAGCACACAAATAAGTTACAATGCCCACTTGTTTGGCTACATGAGACCAAGAGTGGATAGAGGAATAACAAGCATGTAGTCCACACTTTAAACCGCCAAAAACCCCACGTCCGACATACGGTTTCTGTGGAGAGGTATTTGACCAAAGAACTCTATGAGATTAAAAAAAGAAAGTAACATCACTTTTATCGCTCGGTGACAGAGGAAGCTCCGTCCTTGAGGTTTTTCTTAAATTTTAAGATAGAAGAGTAACCTCTGAATGTAACGGGGTGAGCCTGTTACATGAAATTATCTCTGACACTTGTTAATTGGAATATTATCAAACATGCTGATAAAGGTCGTATGTATTACCATAAGGAGTGATATTCCGAAGCACTTACCGATTGACTGATATGGCTATCATATCAGCCAGCTCTAGCGGTCCAATCAACGATTGATGCGCGCAATAAGTGGTGAGCAAGTCTTAAGCATACACTTTTGTAAATAAAAATAATCAAGTTAAGACAAAACATCGGTGCGAGTACTTAAGGCTTAATTATATACATTATATTTTTACTTTCTACGTGTAAGAGGGCACCCTTTGTGTGGGGTGCCGCGAAACTTCACGTACACTCGTACGTGCAGAGGAAGCTAATCTACTTAACAACTAAGCTGAGTAAAGGGTAAAGGAGAACCGCATTTAGTATAGTTTAGCTATCAATTTAACTTCCGACTTTATCCAACCATATTAATCTACATTGTCGTATATCAACAACTTGCTCACCACTCCTTACGCGCGTCTAGCAATCATTGGTGGTATCCTATGGTTGATATGTCTATATCAACCAATGTTTGAGCAGTGCATGAATATCATCCTTCAAGGGGGTAATGTTCCTTTAATATTATCCATCTCGGATAATACTGATAGAGAATTGTCACGCTAAACAATCTCCCTATTGACACCATATAGTGTCAATATTATGTATTGAGCTACCCTGTTACAGTACCCCCCCCCTTAACCATCAATCACCCGTTGACTATATTAGAACTGATTGGGACAGGGTGACCACCGCTGGATCACTGGGAAAGGGAACACTTGTTGGTTGAATTCCATTCATTTGCCAATCCAACGCATAGTTTCCAAAACCACGCGAGCTGCTACTGCAGCAGTAAGAAGGAAGGCTGCACGCATGCGTGCGGCCGCGGAAAGTGCCTTTCACGCCTCAGCAGCAGGCGATTCATCGCCTGTTGTCGTGAATCCTCCACGTGCGACAGGTACACCCGTTGCGTCTGCAGCGGGTACCACGAATCGTAATCAAGACGAGTCTGAGGTAGAGCGTATCTATTCTGGCGATTCGGATGATGCATCCGACTCGGAGGCGACGCCTCACGCCTCCGGATCACCCGGGGCGGACACTGCAAGCGCCAGGTTGACTAGCTCTGGTCAACGTGGCGGCATCATGTCCGAGATCTTCGGATCGAGTGATTATTCCGATGAGTCTCCGCCTCACGCAAGTCCATCCAACGATAGGACGCGTGGATACGGTGATGATGCACCTATACATAACCACAACCGAAGTTACTCGAGGGATCGGGGTAACACTGGTTTCAGTGCTCACGCTGATATCAAGAGGCCAGGATCGAAATGTCCTGTGCCACGCTCCTCAAGTGGAGTCTCCGTGGATGCCGCCATCCAGAGAGTTGGACCGGTTTGCCGGCACGACTACCGAACGGGATCGAATTCCGTTGTTCGATTGCAGGAAGATTTGCCCACCTAATTCCAGCACGGAAACTATCCGTGCTAAGGAAGAATTCTTCACCGATGCATTTTTCAAACATCGTTAGTACAATGATAGCCGTGGTCGAGGCGGTAAAGCCTTGGTGCAGGGATGGAATGCCCTCATCCACAACATCGAGTGCGTTGGCCCTGAGGCCTGGCTCGATAAACTTGCTGCAGCTCACATCTTTGAGAAACGCAACCTAGATGGTGTACAGTACAAGTTGCACCGGCTTTCAAGAGAAGCAGGATTACCCTGTCTCTCGTGGAATGATTCGTGTCCAGGTTCCCTGGACAACTCGTACCGTGCCCCTAGGGAGGCTTTCCTTCCTAATGATCCCTACTGGAGAGCGCGCATCCCTTCCGAGATGGCCGAAGGGATTGACACCTTGCAATCCCTGTACTTGCGTTCAGGCAGGTCGTTTTCTGACGACCCTTCTTCAAACGCAGCGGATGGGTCTCGTCGTACTTCTCGACGAGACCAGGGACATCAACAATCAGCTGGGCACGAGGCTCCCAGCTGTCCCACGCCGGTGGATAGCCACGCCAGAGGACAAGGTAACTCGTCCGGACGCCATTCACGTCGCGGTGGTTCAAAAGACGCTCCACTAGAAAGCGTTGACCACCGCCAGAATCCACCAAAGGATGTGGTGGTGGCTGGAACGCCTGATCCGGCTCGATGTTCGGATCAGCTCGATGTTTAGGAACTGAAACGTGTAACGGAACAGTTACACGATAACCTGGCTCATGAACGGACTCGGCGTTAAGAGATCCATGACCTTGAAAAGGATAATTACAATTCGCTAGCGCACGATCGTTCGAACGATGGTGCCGCATTATCGTTCGCGCAACTTGATAACAAACCTTTGGTTGGTTATCTTTCTGACAGTCTGACTGCAGCTCGTCAGTACATCGCTCAACTGCGTGAGCAGGTCGCTTCGCTAGTCGACCAGACTGGCTCGTTGAAACGGGACCACTCGAAGGTGATTTCGGCCCTTGACTGCGGAGGTGTTCTTCGCCTCTCGAAGCGGGCTCGTGCTGATAGTACGGGCGGAGACGTTCAACGTAAAACGTAGTATGCGTACGCATACTAAGAGGTAGCTCAATCGTGTTTGCTTTGCCCATGCGGCGCAATACAAGAAATGGACCGATGTACTTGGACAGTAGTTTGCTGCTGCACACGTTTGTCACTGCGTGTTTTGGTAGGCTTCCTGTCGACAGTAAAACTAAGTCTCCTTCATCAAATGAAAGAACACTTGCTATTCCATGTTTGTCTGCAATTCTCTTCAGCTTGTCTATTGCATCTGCAAAAGAGTCTTGAACGAAGCGGACAACTGCTTCGCGAGTCAGCAGATATTCCTCTGCTAATTCATCCTTGTCAACAGCAGTACGCTTCGTGTGCACTGCTGAAAGAACGTTGTCTTCACCAGTGAGGGTATCATCGTCCTCACTTTGGCGGTCATTGGCGATGCTGAATATGTTAGCATCGTCATGATCATCATCATCGATATCGATCGCATCGACATCGGCATCCATCACGTCGACACTATTGTCGACGGGTGATGAGCAAGAACTAGATCGGTTTTTGTTCGAGCGAGTCCACCCCCCCCTTAAACTAGAGTCACACTCTTAGAAGGCGGGTAAACATGGATGGCGTAGGCCATTCAAGAAGAACGGTGTAAGTGTTGTCGACGCATGCACCGAGTTGTTGATGGCGAATTTTGCCATCGGCAAGAGCTTAATCCAACTCGTAAACGAGTGGACATACCCTCGAAGTATCTCTTCTAGGACGCGGTTTACGCGTTCCGTCTGACCATCTGTTTCTAGATGGTCAGAAGTTGACATCTTTAAGCGTGTTACAAGTGAACGGAACACGGATGGCCAGAACTCCGCCGAAAAGCGGGGATCCCTATCAGACACGATTTCATGGGGTAACACGTGAAGTTGGAAGATAGTATCGATGAAGACACGAGCACAGCACTGGGCTGTGATGGTATCCGGTACAGCAACATGATGTACCATCTTGATGAACCGATAAACAAACACAAAAATACCAGTATTCTTGTGAGCGTCTCTGAGAAACCTAAAGACGAAACTCATCGATACGGACTGCCAACACTCTGCCGGAACCTGTAGAGGCTGCAAGAATGCACGGGGTGAAGGACTAGGCTTCACTCGTTTGCAAACTTCGCAAGCGCGGATGTAATGCGCACAAACTTATACTGGCGGGTCCAGTAGAAGTTACGACCTACCGTGAGGTAAGTCTCTTCTTTATCGCGATGCCTACTTGTTGGGGGATTGTAATACTAATGTATGATGCGCAATCGCAAATCATCATGAGCGGGAGCGATGAAACGAGGTGTGTCGCTGGTGACTTCTGTAAAGTACAGCAGTCCATCACGAACCGAATACCGTACGGTAAAGGGGGGTATTTAGACGTCAGGCTTTTCAAAGCTTGACTGCATGGAATAGACACGTAATCCGTCAACAGCGAAAGAGACTCATCTTCTGCGTATGCCTTCCGCACGTTGTTGAGCAGATACGACGACGGAACACTCACTGGTAGTGTTGCAACAGTACGATCACTTATACTGTTGGGTTGAGCAGTCGGCTCGAAATCGGGCCGACGCAAAAGAGCATCGGCAACGACATTGAGTCGTCCTGGTTTTTATTCGACGGAGAAATTGTACTTCGCGAAGAAAGACAGCCACCTCCCCATTCGTTGCAAGAGGTGTGGACTGTTTACGCCCGTGCCTAACAACGCATGGTCGGTATAACGATGAAGGGCCTATCTCCTAAAATGTGTACCCGAAACTTGGCCAGTGCATATTTCATGGCAAGGCGTTCCTTGTCATGAACCGGATAATTTCTCTCAGCTACTTGCAGCTGACGCGATTGATAACAGACGACGCACTCAACGCCTTCTGAGTCGTACTGCATTAACGCGCAGATGATCGCAAAATCGCTGGCGTCACAGACCACATGGAATGGTCTGTCCTGGTATGCAATCGCCAACACAGGCGGTTGTATCGAAATTTTCTTGATACCATCAAAAGAGTGCTGACACTCAGCGCTCCATGACCACCTCTCGTTTCTTTAGTAGGCAAGAGAGATGAACGGTCATCTCGGCGTAGTTGCGCGAGTATTTGTGCAAGTTCGCCGCTGAGCCAAAGAACTTCCGAAGTACCTTGACTTCGACTGGCACAGGTTAGTCGCTAATCTCCTTGATTTAATCTGGGTCAGGGCGTTTACCGTGTTTTCCTACGATGCAGCCAAGAAGTGGTGTTTCGATCACTGCAAATATAGACTTCTTGAGTTCACGAACACGTTATGCTCACGCGTATGTGTAAGAACCTTCCGGATGTGGACTATAAACTTCCACGTTCGTCATTCCATCCATAGCCCGGCTGTGGACGAAGAAATCGTTAAAAGTAACTCGGTGCGAAATCGCGCACCGATCGCAACAGATTCTTAACACATCTGTTGAACGTTGAAGGGGCGTTACTTAGCCCCTGTGGAATCACTAGCCACTGCCAGAGCACACCACTGAAGTGCTCACTGCTGCGTACAGGATGTCCCGTTCATGCATGAGGATATGATAGAATCCATCCATCAAATCTAGGGACGAAAAGGTGGTAATCTTTATCATATCATCTATGATGATGTCCTTCCTTGATATCGGCGTTTGAGCCGGTCCCTTGCAGCGTTCAGTTTGTTGAACGCGTGCACTATCCGCCACCATCCTGTGGCCTTTAGCACACAGAAGGTCAAAGAGCTGTGTGGGGATGTTGATTTTCTTATGACCTGCGGCTAAACGATCGGCAAAGAATTTGTCGATCGCTGTGACCTGTCCAAGAGGCAGTGGCCACTGCTTCATGACACAGTATTTCGAACCAGATTTCAGTTCGATCTCATGCCGAGTGCCTTTGTCCTTAGGCAGCTCGCATGACACGGATTCAGGGGTAAATTCTGAATTCGACCAAATTCTTATGCAAAGGATTTGTCTGCAAAGACTCCCAAGATTAAGACGTGTATCGCTCAATTCGGGTCTTCTCATCGAGGAAATTCTCGTCCATATATGAGCTACCGAGAACCCGTTCGTTCTCAGCAAACACTTGTGCCGACCGAATATCGGCGGCGTACTCATTCTCGGTGACGAGTACGCAGATCTGCTTGATCTTGTCACTACGCAGATTTCGCAAGAATCTTTTTGATTCTAGCGTTGGCAACTTGATTACTTCCGAAGATGACTTCGGAGGTGTGACCAGATCAAGTGTATAAGCACCTACTATTGATCCGTCATTGACCAAGACATTCACTGTCTCGGTACTTTCCTGGGAAAAACAACCGAAATTGGTTGGAAAAACACACCCTCAACATAACTCTCTTGGGAGTTATCACTCTTATGAACTACAGAGCTTTCTTCCAATACGTGTTCTGACCGTGGGTGCACTACTACAGTCACGTTCTCTTCGATCGACTCTATTGTAATCGATCGTGTTTGCTTTGCGATCGACTCTCTCTTAGTTGATCTCGCTTTAACGTGTGTGCATTTTGAACACGACTCATATCTATTCTTGAATGCATCCTGCTTGGTGTGCATCCGTGTTCCAGTCCACTCGCTCTCTTCGAGTGGTGAACGTTCGGCGCAGCTTGTGTCTCTACACAGGTGCGCGGAAGCTGGTTCCACAGTGTAGTGTCCTTCTACACTGTAATCTTGATCAGTCGTACTAGCAACCGTACTACAAGTGAGGACATCGCACTGACTCGTAGTACATCCACACACTTGTAGGTGCTCCAAGACTTTCATCAGATGGCCATCTGATGAACAAACGGCAGGCATCTTCAAGGATCGATGCTGCCAGCTAACCCATGGCTGGTATTTTCTAAGCCATGGCAGACCAAGGATGACATCAAATTTGCCATCCAAATCCAGTACGATGAAGTCATGATCGTACGTCTTTCCTTCCAGCGTGTAGTGGATTTCCACTACATGTTTGCTCACTGTTACGGATGCGCCTGTAGCAAGGCACACCGTCATCCTCGTTGGAGGGAACTCTCGCTCAACATAGTTGAGCCTACTATCCTCCAGCGACTGGCGTCAAATAAAACTGTTCGACGCCCCACAGTCAACTAGGGCGCGAAGTGACATTCCACTTGTCACTTCGATCTTCAAAGTGACGAGGGACACCTCATCACTAGGGGTAGTAACACACAGCGACTGTGTGTTGGTAAAAATCTTCGTCAAGAGGCCTGCAAATTCTCTTGACGTTGCTGGATCAGCAGGGTGCTCCGCCCTACTAAACCTGTCCGTTTTTTGGAAATCCGACTTGCTGTCGCGGCTTAGCGACATGGTCGGACCCACGCCTTGGAAATTTCTCGGCCAACACGGCGGTCATTACGTCCTGTCTTTGGACGTGATGCGGTGCTCGGGACACTACACTCATGAGCGTAGTGTCCAATCTTCTGACAGTGATGGCATCTTGCCGTTCCTTGTGACTCAGAAGTCGAGAGTTCTCGCTCTCGATGTAACAGAGGTCCATTGGTTCGGGACCTCCAGTTTTCTGTCGTCTCGTCGGACGATAGTTTGAAGAGCTAGCCTGAGACTGTCTCAGGCTGAAGTCTTCTTGTTCCGCATACGCTATCGCCCTTTCTAGCGTATGGAAGTCCTCTCGGAACATGTAGGTCTTCACCGGCCGTCCACAAGGCCGTAGATGAACACGTTAATGAGCGTGTGCTCATCAACAGGGTTTTCCGTGACGCTGCTCGTAAGGTAGCGCAGGTGCTGTGCGTAAGCGTGCACGTCACGCTTACCTTGCTTGAGCCTCAGGAGTGCAGAGCGTGCTCTGGACTCGGCTCTCGGCGGCTCAAACGTCTCTTTGAACCGAGACTTCAAGATCTTTAAGGACTTAAACACGTTTGGGTCGTGAAGCTTGAGCCCTAAGGCACAAGTCTTTGCTCGTCCCATCAAATTTGACAGGGCTAAAGTGACTTGCATCTCGTCACCCTCGATGTGACGGGCCCTGATGGCATCGTCTAACTCGACGAACCATCTCAAAAGGGAATCTTCATCGGTTCCCTTGAACCTTGGGATATCAATCTTCAAGTTTCGAACATGTACGTCTTCACCCGGGCCGACGCACATGCGTCGACCCGCGCCCGCCCATCGACTGATGAGATCCTTGCTGCTGTAGCAAAGCTATCTTCTGTCGTTCGACGGCAAGTTCCCCTTGTAGGAACTTGTTGATAGCAGCATGTTGCTGGTCTCTGCTTGGAGACTTCAACATACCACTGATGGCGGGTTCGCCCATGAGCACACTCATGCGGCCGACTACCTCCCATTCTGAGTCACTCAGTTGGGAGTAGCCTTCACGTGTGACGTGAAAGCTGTCGTCTTCTACGTCCAACATGTTCATGGTGGACGGACACTAAGTAGTCGTTGGACGGACTACAAAGTGCTACCAGGTGCAACGACGCACCCTTTGTTTGGGGTGCCACGAAACTCCACGTACACTAGTACGTGCAGAGGAAGCTAATCTACTCAAACAGCTAGTTTCAGTACAGGTAAAAAAAGAACTATATTTAACATAGTTAAGCTATCAATATAAATTTAATCTTATCTGACTATACTAAACTACGTCGTTGTATGACGACAACCTGCTCACAATTCATTGCGCGCGTCTAGCAGCGATTGGTGGCAATCTATAGTTGCTATGTCTTTATCAACCAACCTTGGAGCAGCGCATGAATATTTTTAAAAGAGGATAACACTCCTTCAAAATTATCCATCTCGGATAATATCGGTAGGATATTGTCATGCCAGACAATCTCCCTGTTGATACCGTTTGGTGTCAATTTCAAGTAACGGGTTACCCCGTAACACTAAGAATCAGCACAAGAACAATCTGGTCGCCGAGCGCTCGTTCGACCACAAAGCCAAACTTGACCATTATGGATGCATCGTGACGCATGACAATAACCTCACGCAGACCCAATGCATTTGTGTCTGGACGGTGAGCGGTGTCACAGCGTACGACTCATAAGCACGTTTAATCTTTCGTGTACCGGAGGATTTAAGAGAGAAACATGTCTCATCGAAGGAGGATCTTTGGACCAGCCCGTTAAAGTGGGCACCATCATTCGTAAAAGGTTGCATATAATTAGTCTTGGTAACTTTTGATCAGTAAACGTCGCTCGAGGTCACGAAAGGTCACTTGACCGGTCACTATGACAGCGACTTCGCTTAAGTAGAGCGACAGATCTCTTGCCATCCCTGTACACACATCAGAGCGGGGGCGTACATCAGCCCAGCTCACCATGGACATGGAACGATAGTTGTGGTTATCAAGCCCAACGTTGCTGACGTGGGCGATTTCTGGAGATGCTTAGCGGAGCAATATAGTTTGGCTCGCCAGACTGGACGTGGAAGAACCGCGTCCATCGATATCAACAGGATGAAACCGTTGTGTATAGTATTCCACTTCCTCAACGCTAGCCCCTTCCGAGAAAGGTCTACAAATATTCTTCGAACCGTGATGCCTATTACGCATTTTTGAATCTAAATCCGATTAACATCCATCAACGTTCAGATTCTTGTGTTTATCGTACGTGCAACTTGTAGCCAAGAAGAGTCCAGGAATAGGTCACACAGTACAGCAAAGGCAGGCGACATGAGATGTGAGTGACATTTTGCTCTGTTTATCCAAATGAATTTGAACGCGAATCGAATTCGTCGTGAACAAATCAGTTGATTGCGTAGCTAATAGCTCTTTACGATTCGTAGTCGACGGATTAGAAATAATGGGATCTAGCTCTGACGATGCGGCCGACTACTTGTCAGGTGCGTCACCTTCAATGTATCAGCGGAGTATTCTTCGTCGTCTCCCATTGGCTGTCCACCATTATTTAACGATCAAGAGAGATCAATTTCGGTTGCGATCCTGCAAACGTCCGTGTATCTGCTCACAAACGAATTTGCCTCCCAAGCCTCAAGCCAACCGTCAGCTGTTCATTTAAACAATGACCGCCGCTGCCCCCAGTCACAATATGAAGTACCGCTATCTGGGCAACTCTGGTCTCCTCGTGTCACGTCTGTCGTTCGGCAGCTGGGTGACTTTCGACACGCAGCTGGACTTTGACAAGGCATACAGCATTATGGAGCATGCGTACAAGCAGGGCGTCAACTTTTTTGACAATGCTGAAGTCTACGCGAACGGCCAATCGGAGATCATCATGGGCAAGATCGTCAAGACCGGCATTGACTCCAAGCTGTGGTCACGCGAGGACCTGGTGCTCAGTACAAAGCTCTTTTTCGGCACCAAGTCGGGCCCGAATGACGTGGGCAACAGCCGCAAGCACCTGGTCGAGGGCATGAAGGCGTCGCTCAAGCGATTTGACCTGGAATACGTGGACCTGGTGTTTTGCCACCGTCCAGACCCTGCTACGCCAATTGAGGAGACGGTGCGGGCCATGAACTTCCTCATTGAGCAAGGCTGGGCGTTCTATTGGGGCACGAGTGAGTGGTGTGCCAAGGACATCATCGAGGCGTGCGAAATTGCCGATCGCCTCGGTCTGATTCGTCCGATATTTGACCAGCCGCAGTACCACATTCTGGAGCGCTCGCGTGTCGAGTACGACTTTGATGTGTTGTACAAGAAGTACAATTACGGTCTCACGACGTGGTCGCCTCTGGCGTCCGGTATCCTAACGGGGAAGTACAGCAAGGGTATTCCAGAAGGGTCACGGCTGTCTGTGCCGTCGCACAAGGCCATGTTGTCGAATGGCTTGGAGGAGAAGATTGCCAAGGCTGACAAGCTTGCCGAGGTGGCCAAGGAAGTCGGCTGTTCGCTAGCGCAGCTGTCGATTGCTTGGGTTGCGGCCAACCCGCACGTGTCTACGGTGATTCTCGGTGCAACGAGCATCAAGCAGCTGGACGAAAACTTGAAGGCGATGGAGTTTATTGACAAGATCACGCCCGAGATTCGCGAAAAGATCGACGCGATTGCCGAGCATAAGCCCAAGCCGATCCCTCAGGCCGAGCCGTTCGTGATCAAGCTGCGCCAGAAGTGGCTGTAAGCTGTGTTCGTTGTACTCGCAAGGTGCAAGGTGCAATGATGCGAATTGGCGCCGAAGGCTGCAGTGCACGTTGTTATGCGTTGATCGACTAACAAACAGTTTTAATGAAGTTTGGTGCACCTCAGTTGGTACGGGCAAGCATAAGATTCTTTGTGCACAGATCTGTTGTTTCCTGCTCTCAGTCCGACGCAGCGTAATGGATGGGGCGATAGGTTTGCTGCGTCTGTAGTGACATTATACTTCTCCCTCCACTACCAAATAATCAGCGACGTCGGCCTGTTTGCACAGCATTTGTCCATTCCTATTTACTATTTCTGCTGCGTGTTGCAGCTTCTTGGTTTGTTGCACAAATCAGGAGGTCACTTGGCCTCATAGTCCAAAACCAACCCTTGTCCCAGCAAAACTATACGAAATGAGTAGCTCCCGAAGTCTCCAACAAACGACGCTTCATAAGTAGGCTTGGACACTCCAAACACATGTCACCACAGAGAATACACGGGGAACACATGCCTGTCTGCAGTAAAGTAATTCTCTTACCTTCAATGGCACGCACTCGTTGCCGTGTAGAACCAAAAGGACGATAAAACGCAGTGCATTGTATTTCGGGTCGGTTAACCGACTAGTTTATGAAGAAATTCTACGTGTTGAAAGATAGAGGAGCAAGCTCTGGAGCTCGCCCCTTGACATAATTTAGTCCATAGAACTGAATGACGTTCTGTAAATTCACGTACCTTGCGCAAAGTCACTGATAGTTTCATCCTCGAGATAAACCGTGATTGAAGGTGCAGTTTAACCTATACATACTTGCCCCTCTTCACATGAGACGACTTTTGTGCCCGCTTTTTACAGCAAGTTTCATAAAAAGTCTTTCATTTAGAGTATGAAAAAAAAAGTAGCTTGATCTCATGACGACTATATGATTGATTATCGGCAAATTAAATAACGCTACAGAGCATGTCCCTATATGAAATGAATCCTCAATTTGCCAGCTACCGTACAAATGGAAATATTCAAGCCCACGCTTAATCATCCGCTCTTTGTTCGCCTGCACGCCTTCGTTCTTTTCACCCAATCCGGGTCGTGTTGAACCTTAGCCTCAAGCCTCCAACCCTCTTGCTACCTAGACCGTTAGTGAAGCGGGGAACCCTTTGTTTGGGGTGCCGCGAAACTTCACGTACACTAGTACGTGCAGAGGAAGCTAATCTACTTGAACGACTAGGTCAAGTAAAGGCAAAAAGAGAACTGTATTTAATATAGTCAATGTAACGGGGCACCCTGAAGCTTGTACTGGTGACAGTACAAGCTACTTATTCTGATGACAGAATAAGGCGGTGCCTCGTAACTTCACGTACACTCGTACGTGCAGAGGAAGACGGTAAGAAGAAGCGAGTACTTGGTTAGAGTAAAAAGTAGAACTGTATTTATAATAATTAATGTCTGCAATAAATCACTATTTATCTTCATCTAACTATGTCTAAATACAAATGTGTAAATCAGTTATCTGCTCACCACTCATTGCGTGCGTCTGTCGTGGCGCGTCTTCGTTGGTTGGTATAATGGCCTATATCAACCAATTAGGAACTACTTGTAAGTGCTACAGAATATTTGTCCTTATGACAATATTCTGAGAATATAACTCTTATAGTTATATTCTATTAACAATTTCTTATAAATTGTTATGTAACGATTCACCCCGTTACATCACCCCCCCTTAACCATCAGTCACTTTAGTGACTGATTGACTAAATGGATACTCGTCCCAAATCATTTGGGACGGGGTTTGCACTTGTTGGTCCGCGTCCACTTTCCAACAGTTCGTCGCATGGTAAACAAGCCCATGCGATGCGCGAGCAAGGCCGCCGAGAGCGCGTCTGCACGTCTCTGTGCGGACGCCGAAGCAGAAACAACAGCAACTGATGTCCCATCGGTTGCTGAAGCGACCCAGCCTGTGTCACTTGGTGATGCAGGCGCTGGTCATGAAGACACTCGTGTCTTCACAGAGTACGAGCTCGGTGTCTCGTACTCTCCTGATACGGATGACGGATCCGTATCGACGGCGATTGAATCTAAGCCGCCTGCCAAGCGTGGCATGGACGATGCTTTGCGTCGCAGCATCTTTGGTTCATCTGATGAATCAGATGAACCATCGCCGAAGCGAAGGCGCTCGAGGTCGCGAGACTCGGGCGCTAATAGTGGTGTCGGTTCTCCTATGGACACCACTTCACAGCGAGGTGCCAGTGCTTCTGTCGGCACGTCGCAGGAAGAGCGGGACCGCAATGTCTTGCGTCTCGCTCCAGAAAAGAAGGCATGGATGCCTCCTAAATCTGTCATGGATCACTTGTCGGCGACGATGAGTGATCGTTATCGAACACGTTTGTTCGATTCGTCAAGGATCCATCACCTTGACCCCAGCGCGAAAAACTATCGCGCTGAACACGAATTCTTCATCGATGCTTTCTTCAAACATCGATGGTACAGTGGGAATCACAAACGTGATGGTCCCTCACTACTCAGGCGTGGAACGCCTACATCCATAACCTCGAGGATGTAGGTCGTGACGCTTGGAACGACAAACTTATCAAAGCTCGTGATAAGTTTGAAAAGCGAACCCCGACAGGTGCACGCTACAAGCTGCATCGTCTGTCAAGGGAGAAAGGATTACCCTGCCTCTCTTGGGGAGACTCGTGCCCATGTTGTGTGAACAACTCTGCACGAGCACCTAAGGAGGCTTACCTCCTTACTAGTCCGTGGTGGCGCGTACGTATCTCTACTGAGATGTACGAAGGGATTGACAACCTGAAATCCCTTTACGACCGTGCCGGGAAGACTTTCTCCGGCGGTCCTTCTGCGGCACAGGATGTGCCGCGTCGTACTGCTCAACCAGACCCAGTACGTCGATCATCAGTTGGGAGCGGGGCTCCCAAGAATCCCAGGACGGGGGATAGCCGCGCCACCGGACGAGATAACTCGTCCGACGTCCGTTCACGTCGCGGTGGTTCAACAGCTGCTCAACTAGATAGCGCTGGCCACCGCGAGAGTCCTCTAATGGAGGTGGAGGAGGAGGAAAGACGCTCTCCACACGATCATGTGGATCGGTGTGTTCCCGAGAGCTTCTTTGATCGCGTAACGCAAGGGTTACGCGACGATCTCGAACATGAGCGGAATAGGCGTCTCCAAATGGCGGACACTGCCTCGAAGCATCGAGCTGAGTTTGCCTTTGCTCAGCTTGAGAACGAGAGATCTCTGACATCTCTTCGTGACGAGCTAAGGGTAGCTCGTGGGATTGTTGACCGGTCTCGGGCTGAGATAACTGCTCTTCAGACCCTTGTTGATGCCCACCATCGGGAGCACAAGGCTCTCTGCGAGATGCTTGAGCGCAAGGGCGTTCTTCATCGGAAGAAGCAGCGTACTGATGGTACGGCTTAAGCCGACCAACGTAAAACGTGGGATGCGTTCGCATCTTACGTGGTAACTCGATCGTGTATGCATTGCCTAGGCGGTGCAATACACGAAATGGGCCGATGTACTTGGGTAGAAGTTTACTACTACCTAAGCTAGTCACTACATGCTTTGGTAGGTTAGTTGTAGACAGTAGGACTAAGTCACCTTTATTAAATAAAAGAGTGTTTGCCCTTCCATTCTTGTCAGCGTTTTGCTTTTGCTTATCCACCGCTTCGGCGATGGAGTCTTGCACAAAACGGACTACCGTTTCACGAGCCAGTATGAACTCATCTGATGACTCGTTAGCTTCAGTGTGCTGTGAGCGCACTGCAGCAACATCAACCTTTTCTTCAGTGAGGGCTTCCGCACTCTCACTGGGATCATCTTCTTCAGTGAGGGCTTCCGCACTCTCACTGGCATCATCTTCTTCGATATCGATGTTATCGATATCGGCATCAAACGCAATGACCTCTTCGTCAGAGCGTGATGAGCGTGAACCAAATCGGTTTTTGCTCGCGCGAGTCCCTCCCCCCCTTAAACCAGAGTTACACTCTAGTAAGGTGGGTACACGCGGATGGCGCAAGCCATTCACGTAAAACGGTGCATGGATCGTGGACGCATGCAACGAGTTGTTAATGGCAAACTCTACCATGGGCAAGAACTCACTCCAACTCTTAACGGAGTTTACGTATCCTCGAAGTATCTCTTCGAGGACACGATTGGCGCGTTCCGTCTGACCATCTGACGCTGGATGATCAGATGTCGACATCATCAAGCGCGTTCCGAGTGATTTGAACACGGAACGCCAGAAATCAGCAGTGAAGCGTGGATCTCTGTCTGATACGAGTTCACGGGGCAACCCATGAAGTCGGAAGATGGTGTCAATAAAGACACAAGCACAGCCACTTGCCGTGATTGTCTCTGGTACAGCTACAAGGTGTACCATTTTGCTGAATCTGTCAACAAATACGAGAATACCCGTATTCCCGCGTGCGTCTTTGGGTAACCCGAAGACGAAATCCATTGAGATGGATTCCCAGCACTCAGCCGGAACCGGTAGAGGCTGTAAAGGTGCACGCAGTGAAGGACTTGACTTCACTCGTTGACAGACTTCGCATGCGCGAATGTACTTGCGCACAAACTGATACTGGCGGGGCCAGTAAAAGTCTCGACTTACCGTGAGATATGTTTTCTCTCGGCCACGATGTCCTCCTGTAGGAGCATCGTGATACTCGAACATGATCCGCAAACGCAGATCAGTATCATCTGGAATGACAACACGTGGTGTGTCACCAGAAACGGCTGTATAGTACAGTAAACCGTTACGAGTAGTGTATCGATCTGATGCAGATCGATACGCAGGCGACAATCGTTTCAACGATTCTCAAGATGGTTGGGAGAGATGTGACAACAACTTCACTATCTCACCATCTTGGGCGTATGCCCGCCTCACATCATCATACAACGTTGTAGATGGGACTGAGGACGTCATAACCGCAACGGTGACTGCCCCACTGTTGGGTTTCGCGACTGTACCAAAGTCGGGACGACGTGAGAGTGCATAAGCGACGACATTAAGTCGTCCTGGTTTGTACTCGACCGTAAAGTTGTATTCCGCAAAGAATGACAACCACCGCGCCATTCGTTGTGAAAGGTGCGGGCTGTTCACTGCCGTGCGTAATGACGCATGGTCAGTGTAAACAACGAAGGGTCTATCTCCTAATAGATAGACTCTGAACTTCGCGAGTGCATACTTCATGGCAAGGAGTTCCTTGTCATGCACTGGATAGTTCTGCTCAGCTGGTTGCAGCTGACGCGACCGATAGCAGACGACGCGTTCAACGCCTTCAAGATCGTACTGCATTAATGCACAGCCGATTGCGAAATCGCTGGCATCACAGACCACATGAAATGGCCTGTCCTGATCGGCTATTGCTAGGACTGGGGATTGTATCAAGCTCTGCTTGATACCCTCAAAGGAGCGTTGACATTCAGCGTTCCATAACCACCTCTCGTTCTTTTTCAACAAACGAGAGAGGTGCACAGTCATCTCGGCGTAATTGCGTGAATACTTATGCAAATACGCCGCTAGCCCAAGGAATTTTCGAAGACCTTTGACATCGACCGGCACAGGCCAGTCGGTGATCGCCTTGATCTTTTCGGGATCAGGACGTACACCGTTCTTACCAACGATGCACCCAAGAAGTGGTATTTCGCTTGCTGCAAATATACACTTCTTGAGGTTTGCATACAATTGATGCTTTCGCATGATTGTAAGAACTTGTCGGACGTGGTACCTGTGAACCTCAACGTCCGACTTTCCATCCATAGCTCGACTATGGATGAATACGTCATCGAAATAACTCGGCGCGAATTCTCGTACTGGCCTCAACAGATGTGATACACACCTGTTGAACGTGGCAGGGGCATTACTGAGCCCTTGTGGCATTACTAGCCATTCCCAGAGCATGCCGCTAGGCGTGCTAACTGCGGTATAGGGTATATCCCGTTCCCGCATAAGGATTTGATAGAAGCCATCCATCAAATCCATGGACGAAAAGATGGTACTCTTTGACATACCATCAATGATTACGTCCTTCCTCGGTATCGGCGTCTGAGCCGGTACCGTTGCAGCGTTCAATTTGTTGAACGCGTGCACTATCCGCCACCCTCCTGTTGCTTTTCGCACACAGAAGGTCGGAGAGCTATGTGGGGAAGTTGATTCCCTCACATGGCCCGCAGCTAAACGATCGGCAAAGAACTTGTCGATCGCAAGTACTTGTTCACGAGGCAGTGGCCACTGCTTCATGACACAGTACTTCGAGCCTGGTTTAAGCTCGACCTCGTGTCGAATACCTTTATCCTTCGGTAATTCGCACGGAACAGTTTCAGGGAATACATCCTTGAATTCAACCAAATCTTCATAGAGAGGATTTTTTTGAGCGATTCCCATGATTGGGAGTCATATCGCTCAATTCGTGTCTTTTCATCTAGGACACTCTCGTCCATAGATGAAATACTGAGAACTCTCTCGTTCTCAGTGAGCACTGTTGCTGACCTTATGTCGGTTACACACTCGTCGTCAGCGACGAGTATGCAGATCTGCTTGACCTTGCCACTACGCAGATCACGCAAGAACCTTTTATGTTCGAGCGTTGGCAACTGAGTGATCTCCGAAGTTAACTTCGGAGGCGCAATCAGATCAAGTGTATAGGCGCCTACACTTGATCCGTTATTGACTATGACATTCAATGTCTCTGTCATTTCCTGGGGACTTATTCCCTCAGGCTTCGAAGGACTTATTCCTTCGTCTTCCCGGGTACTTATTCCCGCGGGTTTCGGGGAACTTATTTCCGCCGTATTTGTAATCTTGGGACTTATTCCCTTTACTTCCTCTAGCTGGGGTTGCGCAACCACAGCGAGATCCTCTACGAAAGACTCTCCAGTCGATCTAGGATTATCGTTTCGCTTAACCTGAGCGATCGATTGTTTCTCTTCTAGATGTTCCCCGCTAGGGATACATCTTTGTCCCAGTCCACCCGACTTATTCGAGTAGTGGACCTTCGGCGCAGCCATTGTGTTTCCTCACAGCCGCTGGAACTTTGCTCCGAAGTGTAACCGTTTGGTACACTAAGGTTTTGTGCAGTCGTACTAACGACCGTACCACAAGTGAGGCCATCGCACTCACTCGTAGTACATCCACACGCTTGTGGACGCTCCAAAACGTTCATCAGATGGCCATCTGATGAACAAGCGGCAGGCATCGTTACTGTCCGATGTTGCCAGTTTACTCGTGGTTCGTACCTTCTGAGCCACGGTATTCCAAGGATGACATCAAATTTGTCATCCAAATCCAATACGATAAAGTCATCGTCATATTGGGTATCTTCTAGCGTATAGTGGATCTTCACTATACGCTTCATGACGGTTACGGATGCGCCTGTCGCAAGACGTACCGTCATCCTCGTAGGAGGTGTGTCACATTCACTGAATTTAAAGTGACCATCTTCTAGCGATTGGCGTCGCACAAAATTGTTGGACGCCCCACAATCGACTAGAGCTCGAAGGGACAACTTATTCGTCACTTCGAGTTTCAAGGTAATGAGTGAGACCTCATTACCTAGAGCAGCAACGCACAACGTTTGTGTGTTGGGAGCAACCTTCATCAAGAGGCCTACAAATTCTCTTGACGTTGCTAGACCAGTAGGGTGCTCCGCACCTACTGATCCTGTCCGTTTTTTGACGGTCCATCCCGTTGTTGCGTCTTTGCACCAACTGCGGACCCTCGTCCCTGCCCCTTTCTCATGGGTGGACGGTCACTACGCCCAGTGTCGCGAGACACTGGACGAGGGGCACTACACTCGTAAGCGTAGTGTCCTGTCTTTTGACATCTGTTGCATCTCTGCAACTTCTTGTAGCCTGTAGAGCGAGCCTTCTCGCTCTCTACATAACAGAGTTCCATCGGCTCTGGACCTCCGTTGTCATATCGCCTCGGTTGACGATATGATGTCGAGCTGGCGCGAGCCTGTCTCAGACTGAAGTCTTCCTGCTCCGCAATGGAAATGGCTTGTTCTAGTGAATCTAGTTCAAGCCGGAACAGGTGAGTCTTGACGGGACCATCCGCAAGACCCTGCATGAACACCGAAACCAACGTGTGTTCATCCACCGGATTGGAACTTATACAACTCGTGAGATGTCGTATATGTTGAGCGTAAGCGTGCACATCACGCTTACCCTGCTTGAGCTTCAAGAGTTCGGTTCGAGCCCTGAACTCAGCTCTAGGCGGTTCAAACGTTTGTCTGAGCCGCGACTTGAAGACTTCCAACGACCCAAACGCATATGGGTCGTGCAACTTGAGCCCCAGTGCCCAAGTCTTGGCACGTCCTGCCAGATTTGACTGGGCAAATGCAACTTGCATTTCCCCATCGTCGATGCGACGCGCCCTTATGGCGTCATCCAATTCGACGAACCATCTCAGGAGGGAGTCCTCTTCGACTCCCCTATACTTGGAGATGTCAATCTTCAAAGTCTCGGGTCGACGCGAGTGCATCGACCCACCAGCAGCAGCCTGCTGCTGTCTCAACAGTTCAAACTGTTGAACACCCTGTTCTCTCAACAACTCTGCTCGTTGAGAACCTTGTTGGTGAAGCAAGGCTACTTTCTCGCGCTCTGCGTCAAGTTCATTTTGAATGAACTTGGCGATAGTAGCATGTTGGGCATCTCTATTGAGAGCCTCTAGCATGACGCTAACAGCATGGATGCCCATGGTCGAACCCATTCGTTCAACCGCATCCCATTCGACATCGCTCAAATGGTAGTAGCCGTCACGCGTAGCGTGAAAGCTTTGGTCATCTTCATCATCCAACATATTCATGTTGGATGGGAACGCGGTCCTTGGACGGACTACGAAGTGCTACCAGGTGTAACGGGGCACCCTGAAGCTTGTACTGGTGACAGTACAAGCTACTTATTCTGATGACAGAATAAGGCGGTGCCTCGTAACTTCACGTACACTCGTACGTGCAGAGGAAGACGGTAAGAAGAAGCGAGTACTTGGTTAGAGTAAAAAGTAGAACTGTATTTATAATAATTAATGTCTGCAATAAATCACTATTTATCTTCATCTAACTATGTCTAAATACAAATGTATAAATCAGTTATCTGCTCACCACTCATTGCGTTCGTCTGTCGTGGCGCGTCTTCGTTGGTTGATATAATGGCCTATATCAACCAATTAGGAACTACTTGTAAGTGCTACAGAATATTTGTCCTTATGACAATATTCTGAGAATATAACTCTTATAGTTATATTCTATTAACAATTTCTTATAAATTGTTATGTAACGATTCACCCCGTTACAGTCAACCTATCAATATAACTTTAATCTTTATCGAACTAAATGAAACTACGTCGTCGTATGACGACAACCTGCTCACCACTCACTACGCGCGTCTAGCAGCGATTGGTGGCGATCTATGGTTGATATGTCTCTATCAACCAACCTTGGGGCAGCGCATGAATATTCTCAAAGGAGGATAAACTCCTTTAAAATTATCCATCTCGGATGATATCGGTAGAATATTGTCATACTAGACAATATTCCAATTGACACCGTTTGGTGTTAATTTCATGTAAGGGCTAACCCGTTACAGTACCCCCCCTTTACCATCAATCACCCGTTGACTATATTAGAACTGATTGGGACAGGGTGACCACCGCTGGATCACTGGGAAAGGGAACACTTGTTGATTGAATTCCATTCATTTGCCAATCCAACGCGTGGTTTCAAAAACCACGCGAGCTGCTACTGCAGCAGCAAGAAAGGATGCTGCACGCATGCGTGCGGTCGCGGAAAGTGCCCTTACGCCTCAGCAGCAGGCGATTCGTCGCCTGTTGTCGTGAATCCTCCACATGGTGAGTCACCACGTGCGACAGGTACATCCGTTGCGTCTGCAGCGGGTACCTCGAATCGTAATCCAGACGAATCTGAGATAGAGCTCATCTATTCCGGCGAGTCGGATGATGCATTCGACTCGAAGGCAACTCCTCACGCCTCCGGGTCTCCCAGGGCGGACGCTGCAAGAGCCAGGCTGACTGGCTCTGGTCAGCGCGGAAGTATCATGACCGAGATCTTCGGATCGAGTGATTATTCCGATGAGTCTCCGCCTCACGCAAGTCCATCCAACGATAGGACGCGTGGAGATGGTGGTGATGCTCCTATACATTACCACGAGCGAATTAACTCAAGGGATCGGGGTAACACTGGTGTTTTTCAGTGCTCAGGCTGGCCCCAATCAAGAGGCCAGGGACCGAAACATCCTGCGCCACGCTCCCCAAGTGGGGTCTCCGTGGATGCCGCCATCCAGAGAGTTGGGCCGGTTGACCGGCATGACTATTGATTGGGATTAAATTCAGTTGTTCAATTGCAGGAAGATTTGCTCACCTGATTCCAACACGAAAACTATCCGTGCTGAGGAAGATTTCTTCACCGATGCGTTCTTCAAACATCGGTGGCACAATGGTAGCCGTGTTAGGGACGGCAAAGCCTTGGTGCAGGAATGGAATGGCCTCATCCACAACATTGAGTGTATTGGCCGTGAGGTTTGGCTCGCCAAACTTGATGCAGCTCGCATCAGGTTTGAGAAACGCAACCCAGTCGGGGTGCGATACAAGTTGCACCGGCTTTCAAGAGAGGCAGGATAACCCTGTCTCTCGTGGGATGATTCGTGTCCAGGTTGCCTGGACAACTCGAATCGTGCCCCTAGGGAGGCTTACCTTCCTAATGATCCCTACTGGAGGGCGCGCATCCCTTCCGAGATGGCCGAAGGGATTGCCACCTTGCAAAACCTCTACTCGCGTTCGGGAAGGTCGTTTTCCGACGGCCCTTCTTCAAACGCAGCGGGTGGGTCTCATCGTACTGCTAGACGAGACCCAGAACATCAACGATCAGCTGGGCACGAGGCTCCCAGCTGTCCCAGGCCGGAGGTAACTCGTCCGGACGCCATTCACATTGCGGTGGTTCAAAATACGCTCCACCAGAAGCGTTGACCACCGCTTGAGTCCACCAAAGGGTGTGGTGGTGGCGAGAACACATGATCCGGCTCGAGGGTCGGATCAGCTTGATGTTCAACAGCTGATCCGTCTAACGGAACAGGTCCAAGAAAACCTGGATCATGAATGAACGATCTCGGCGTTATGGGCTTGAGGATCTTGTGAGGGATAATTACAATTCCCTAACGCACGATCGTTTGGACGATCGTGCCGCTTTTGCGCTCGCGCAACTGGAGAACGAACGTTCGACTCGTTCTCTTTGTGACGAGCTGGCTGTAGCTCGTCGATACATCGCTGAACTGCGTTTAACAGTTCCCTTCGCTATTCGACCAGACTGGCTCGTTGAAACGGAACCACTCGAAGGTGGTCTCGGCTCTCGACCGCGGAGGTGTTCTTCGCATCTCGAAACGGGCTCGCACTGATAGGACGGGGGGAAAGGTCGACATTAACGTAGGATGCGTACGCATCTTACGGGGCAGTTCAATCGTGTGTGCGTTGCCCATTCGGCGCAATACAAGAAATTGACCGATGTACTTGGACAGTAGTTTGCTGCTGCACACGTTTGTCACTGCGTGTTGTTTTTTGGTAAGATTACTGTAGACAATAAAACTAAGTCTCCTTCATCAAATGAAAGAACATTTGCTATCCTATGTTTGTCTGCGGTTCTCTTCTGCTTGTCTAGTGCATCTGCAATAGAGTCTCTAACGAAGCGTAAAACCGCTTTGCGAGTCAGCAGAAATTCCTCTGCTGATTCATCCTTGTAAACAGCAGTGCGCTTCGTGTGCACTGCTGAAAGACCGTTTTCTTCACCAGTGAGGGTATCATCGTCCTCATTTTGGCAGTCATTGGCGATGCTAAATATACCAGCATCGTCGTCATCATCGATGTTCATCGCATCGATATCGGCATCCATCACGCCGACATTATTGTCGACGGGTGATGAGCAAGAACTAGATCGGGTTTTGTTCGAGCGAGTCCACCCCCCCTTAAACTAAAGTCACACTCTAAGAAGGGGTGGTAAACGTGGATGGCGTAGGCCATTCACGAAGAACGGTGTAAGTGTTGTCGACGCATGCACCGAGTTGTTGATGGCGAATTTTGCCATCGGCAAGAGCTTTATCCAACTCGTAAACGAGTGGACATACCCTCGAAGTATCTCTTCTAGGACGCGGTTGACGCGTTCCGTCTGACCATCTGTTTCTGGATGGTCAGAAGTTGACATCTTTAAGCGTATTACAAGTGAACGGAACACGGATGGACAGAACTCCGCTGTGAAGCGGGAGTCCCTATCAGACACAATTTCATGAAGTAACTCGTGAAGTTGGAAGATAGTATCGATGAATACACGAGCACAGCCCTCGGCTGTGATGGTATCCGGTACTGCAACGAGATGTACCATCTTGCTGAACCGATCAATAAACACAAGAATACCAGTATTCTTGTGAGCGTCTTTGGGAAACCCGAAGACGAAGTCCATCGACAAGGACTGCCAACACTCTGCCGGAATCGGAAGAGGTGGTAAGTCTGCACGGGATGAAGGACTAGACTTCACCCGTTGACAAACTTCGCAAGCGCGATGTATTTCCGCACAAAATCATACTGGCGGGGCCAGTAGAAGTTACGACCTACCGTGAGGAAAGTCTTTTCTCTTACGCGATGCCCACTTGTTGGGGCATCGTGACACTTTACATGACGCGCAATCGCAAATCATTTATGAGCCAGAATGACGACACGAGGTGTGTCGCCGTTGACTGCTGTTTAGTACAGCAGTCCATCACGAACAGAATACCGTTCGGTTGAAGAGCGGTATTAAGACGACTAGATTTTCAAAGCTTAATCAAACGGATTGTCTACGTAATCCATCAATCGCAGAAGAGACTCACCTTCTGCGTATGCTTTCCGCACATCGTCGAGCAGATTCGACGATAGAACACTCACTATAAGTGTCGCGACAGTGGGATCACCCCTACAATTGGTTTCAGCAGTCGACTCGAAATTAGACCGACGCGAAAGAGCATCAGCAGCTACATTGAGTCTTTCTGGTTTATACTCGACGTAGAAGTTGTACCCCGCGAAGAAAGACAGCCACCTCGCCATTCGTTGCGAGAAGTGTGGACTGTTTACGGCCGTGCATAACAACGCACGATCGGTGTAACGATGAAGGGCCTATCTCCTAAAAGATGTAGCCAAAACTTGGCCAGTGCATATTTCATGGCAAGGAGTTCATTGTCATGCAGTGGGTAGTTACGATCAGCTGCTTGCAGCTGAAGCGATTGATAACAGACGACGCGCTAAACGCCTTCTGAGTCGTACTGCATTAACGCGCAGCCGATCGCAAAATCGCTGGCGTCACAGACCACATGGAATGGTCCGTCCTGGTCTGCAATCGCCAACACAGGCGGTTGTATTGAAATTTTCTTGATGCCTTTAAAAGAGTGCTGACACTCAGCGCTCCATGACCACCTCTCGTTTCTCTTTATCAGACGAGAGAGATGTACAGTCATCTCGGCATAGTTGCACGCGTATTTGTGCAAATATGCTGCCAAGACTAGGAACTTTCTCAGTCACTTGACGTCGACCGGCACAGGCTAGTCGCTAATCGCCTTGATCTTTTCCGGATCAGGGCCTTCACCGGATTTGCCTACGATGCAGCCAAGTATTGGTAATTCGTTCGCTGCAATTATACACTTCTTGAGATTCGCGAACAGCTTATGCTCTCGCATTAGAGTAAGAACCTTCCAGACGTGGATTCTATGAGCCTCCACGTCCGTCTTTCCATCCATAGCCCGGTTATGGACGAAGACAACGTCGAAGTAACTCGGTGCGAAATCGCGTACCGATCGCAACAGATTTGTAACACATCTGTTGAACGTTGCAGGGGCGTTACTGAGCCCCTGTGGCATCACTAGCCACTTCCAGAGCATACTACTGGGGGTGCTCACTGCTGTGTGAGGGATATCCCGTTCACGCATGAGGATCTGATAGAATCCATCCATCAAATCCATGGATGAGAAGATAATACCTTTTGCCATACCATCAACATTAGAATCCTTCTTGGGATCAGCGTTTGAGCCGGTACCGTTACAGAATTCAATTTGTTGAACGCGTGCACTATCCGCCACCCTCCTGTGGCCTTTTGCACACAGAAGGTCAAAGAGCTGTGTGGGGATGTTGATTCCCTCACATGACCTGCGGCTAAACGATCGGCAAAGAATTTGTCGATCGCTGTGACCTGTCCAAGAGGCAGTGACCACTGCTTCAAGACACAGTATTTAATACCAGGTTTCAGTTCGATCTCATGCCGAGTGCCTTTGTCCTTAGGCAGCTCGCATGGCACGGATTCAGGGGAAAATCCTGAATTCGACCAAATTCTTATGCAAAGGATTTGTCTGCAAAGACTCCCAAGATTAAGACGTGTATCGCTCATTTCGGGTCTTCTCATCGAGGAAACTCTCGTCCATAGATGAGCTACCGAGAACCCGTTCATTCTCAGCAAACAATTGTGCCGACCGAATATCGGCGACGTACTCGTCCTCTGTGACGAGTACGCAGATCTGCTTGATCTTATCACTACGCAGATTTCGCAAGAATCTTTTTGATTCTAGCATTGGCAACTTGACTACTTCCGAAGATGACTTCGGAAGCGTGACCAGATCAAGTGTATAAGCGCCAACTATTGATCCGTCATTGACCAAGACATTTACTGTCTCGGTGATTACCTGGGAATACACACATTCGCAGGTGGTTGGGGATCCACACCCTTAACATAACTTTCTCGGGAGTTATCACTCTCAGTTAACTGAAACTTTCTTCCATTACGTGTACTGACTGTAAGTGTACTTCCACAGTCACTTCCTCTTTGATCGACTCTCTTTCAGTCAATCGGGATTGCTCTACGATCGACTCTCTGATAGTCGATCTCGCTTTAACGTGTTGTTCATTCTGAACAACACGAATCTCTCTTTTCGGATGCACCCTTCTTATCGTGCATCCGTGTTCCAGTCCACTCGATCTCTTTAAATGGTGAACCTTCAGCGCAGCTTGTGTCTCTACACAGGTACCGGGAGCTGTTTCCACGGTGCCGTGGCCTTCTACACTATAATCTTGAGCAGTCGTACTAACTACCGTACTACAAGTGAGGCCAACGCACTTACTCGTAGTACATCCACACGCTTGTGGACGCTCCAAGACTTTCATCAGATGGTCATCCGATGAACTAACAGCAGGCTTCTTCACGGATCTATGCTGCCAGCTAACCCATGGCTGGTACTTTCTAAGCCATGGCAGACCAAGGATGACATCAAATTTTTCATTCAATTCTAATACGATGAAGTCATCATCGTACTGCTTTCCTTCTAGCGTGTGATGGATTCCCACTACATGTTTGCTCACTGTTACGGATGCGCCTGTAGCAAGGCGCACCGTCATCCTCGTTGGAGGGAAATATCGCTCAACATAGTTGAGTCTACTATCCTCTAGCGACTGGCGTCGAATAAAACTGTTCGACGCCCCACAGTCAACTAGGGCGCGAAGTGACATTCCACTTGTCACTTCGATCTTCAAAGTGATGAGGGACACCTCATCACTAGGGGCAGTAACACACAGCGACTGTGTGTTGGTAACAATCTTCGTCAAGAGGCCTGCAAATTTTCTTGACGTTGCTGGATCAGCAGGGTGCTCACCCCTACTGACCCTGACCGTTTTTTGACGGTCCGACTTGCTGTCGCGGCTTAGCGACATGATCGGGCCCACGCCTCGGACCCTTTCTTGGCCAACACGGCGGTCATTACGCCCTGTCTTTGGACATGATGCGGTGCTCGGGACACTACACTCATGAGCGTAGTGTCTGATCTTCTGACAGCAAAGGCATCTTGCCGTTCGTTTGTGACTCAGAGAGCAAGAGTTCTCGCTCTCGATGTAACAGAGGTACGTTGGTTCGGGACCTCCTGTTTCCTGTCGTCTCGTCGGACGATAGTTGAACGAGTTAGCCTGGGACTGTCTCAGGCTGAATTCTTCTTGTTCCGCATACGCTATCGCCCTTTCCAGCGCATGGAAGTCCTCTCGGAACATGTATGTATTCACCGGCCCATCCACAAGGCCGTAGATGAACACGTTGATGAGTGTGTGCTCATCAACAGGGTTTTACGTGACGCTACTCGCAAGGTAGCCAGGTGTTGTGCGTAAACGTGCACGTCACGCTTACCTTGCTTGAGCCTCAGGAGTGCAGAGCGTGCTCTGGACTCGGCTCTCGGCGGCTCAAACGTCTCTTTGAGCCGAGACTTCAAGATCTTTAAGGACTTAAACACGTTTGGGTCGTGAAGCTTGAGCCCTAAGGCACAAGTCTTTGCTCGTCCCATCAAATTTGACAGGGCTAAAGTGACTTGCATCTCATCACCCTCGATGTGACGGGCCCTGATGGCATCATCTAACTCGACGAACCATCTCAAAAGGGAATCTTCATCTGTTCCCTTGCACCTTGAAATATCAATCTTCAAGGTTTCGGTTCGACGCGTGTGCGTCGGCCCGCCCATCTGCTGATGAGAGCCTTGCTGCTGTAGTAATGCTATCTTCTGTCGTTCGACGACAAGTTCTCCCTGCGGGAACTTGTTGATAGCAGCATGTTGCTGGTCTCTGCTTAGAGACTTCAACATACCACTGATGGCGGGTTTGCCCATGAGCACACTCATGCGGCCGACTACCTCCCATTCTGAGTCACTCATATGGGAGTAGCCTTCACGTGTGACGTGAAAGCTGTCGTCTCCTAAATCTGACACGTTCGTGTTGGACGGATACTAAGTAGTCGCTGGACGGACTACGAAAAGTTACCAGGTGTAACGACGCACCCTTTGTTTGGGGTGCCGCGAAACTTCACGTACGCTAGTACGGGCAGATGAAGCTAATCTACTTGAAGAACTCGTTTGAGTAAAGGCAAAAAGAGAACTGTATCTAATATAGTCAACCTATCAATATAACTTTAATCTTTATTGAACTAAATGAAACTACGTCGTCGTATGACGACAACCTGCTCACCACTCACTGCGCGCGTCTAGCAGCGATTGGTGGCGATCTATGGTTGATATGTCTTTATCAACCAACCTTGGGGCAGCGCATGAATATTCTCAAAGGAGGATAAAACTCCTTCAAAATTATCCATCTCGGATAATATCGGTAGAATATTGTCATACTGGACAATACCAATGGACACCGTTTGGTGTCAATTTAATGTAACGGGCTACCCCGTTACAGGTAGCTCATCCCTGCTACGCTACTTGGTTTTGCGCTAAGCCTTCCCGAAAGCAATCGACTGGGTTGGCCCCAAGTACCTACGAAGCACGACACTGACATTGAGAGGTGTTAGTTTCTACACGTACCAGGATGCAAGGTCGAACGGGCGTGGATATTGAGAAACTCTACTTATGTCGAGTAAGAGAAACACTTATATGTAGGCTGAACCTTAAATTGGTCTGGGTTTTGATGTACCTTCCGACCGGTGTTGCTTAGGTGATCTCGACACTAGAGCTGCAACTTCCGCCTTTCTTTATTCCTTTTTGGGCTTCTGTTTCTTTTCGTGCGTCTCTCTCGTATCATCTTTAATGCGGTGCACATACTGTATTGTTATTTATTCATACTTTCTCGACGTTTCCCGTATCCGATTTTACTGCGGTGCATAATTGGTACACCCCATCCGAACTCATTGCAGCTATCCTCTCTCAGTTATACCGGAGAGCATCAAAATATTTCCTTCCTGTCGTAAAGTCGACCCTCTTCACAAGTAGGGGCAATGGCTCTACACAGGACAGATAATGGCATCAGGCCTGGCAGACAACCGTTCCTCGGGTAAGTATTTGTCACATAACCGATGCTGTCTCTGCAAAGGCTGAAAGTGCCTTGCCGGACCCTGATCGCGACGAATTTGACAAGCGGTGTGCTGCCCTCGCGGACGTGCCTCGACAAGTTTCGTCAGATCTGTGGCTTCATATGTGGATACTTGCCCGTGATCTTTTGGCCACTTTGTCCGACACGGAAATCATGACGTTGCTCGTCTCGACGACCCGTTACTTATTGTGAACGGAGATACTTGAACATGTATGGGAGTTTAAAACGATCCGTAACGCCACTATTAGCTCTATGTGTACTAGAGAGGTTGGTACGAGATTACGGAGAGAATTGTGACTACCTGCGATCTCTCTTTTGAAGCCCAAACGTACTCGAATTACTCCCATTGGTACTACATCAATCTCCAGCGCCTACCAGGCGATGTTTCGGGGGGGGGCTCATCTATGATTAGTATGCCCAACGGGCACTCCATCGGTTTATATTACACCGGCTCAAGAGATCGGCGGCCTCCGTTCTTGCATCCCCCAGGTTTACTGCAACCAAAAGTCGCTCCCACCATCTGTTATGCTAAACAGACACACTACACTTCGCCAAAATCGGTTTACTGGTCAATAAATTGTTGTGGTGCATCATCGATCGGGAGTGCATAACCGCACCGTTTCACCGTTTATTGCGGCGTTACGTGGGACGAGTCGTTCGGCCAGAAAGGTTCATGATCCAGTTGCCACCCCTTTGCAAGCTGCCGATGATATCATACCTGCCTTTGACGATGAAAGCGACTCAGAGACCAATGGCCCCATGAATGATTTTGCCGATTTAATGGATGCTCTAGCGCGGGAGGATCCGTCTGGCTCGGAATGTAGTGATTCCGACGACATGGATAGAATAGAGTCGGGGATTACAGTTCATCCTGGATATCAATTAACCACCAGAAAAGCGCCTAATTTTTCAGTCGTCGCTATCGACCTCGACTCATTCTCCCCCGCCCGTATTGAGAAAGCCGGAATTTCGGTCTTTGGTTCCATCACCGAGCGAGACTTTCAGGTAGAGACTCTTCCTCCCTCCCGATTATAATGTCCGTCTATTTCGTCGTTGAACTCCTACGAATGGCTAAGTGAAGAGTCTGGTGGCTTTATTCCCCCGGACTAAGACATCCTTCTCTAGGATCGATCACTCGAACCTTCTCCTGTCAATAAGTTCCTACGTGAAACTTCTGAAGTTCCTTAGTGTATACTTATTTTAATTGTCTATCAAGGCTCGGTGGAATCATTGACGCTCTATGATCTATGTGCTGTGATTGACGATTTTTCTAAAACCTTCGCAACTAAGCAAGATCTGGATAGCGTATTGTCCACTATTTAACCCAACCTAGCCTTTTGCGTGTCCTACTCTACACCAGATCTATTGGCATTTTCCACCTTTACCGACCGTAGGATTTAGGTCATGCGGTGCTTCTCGTTGCTGCGGCCCGCCAATACCCTTCTACGTAAAAGGGAATGCTTTTGACGAGGCTTGGCACTTTTTTCTTGGAACATCGGACTTGACCTTCAGTCGGTTCTCAGCCAATCGTGTCCGGATCAGGAACACAACCGGAGCCAAGTCAAATTGGATGAGTTTGATCTAGCAGTACAAATTATTGCACCCAGTATCTATATGAACCCCTCTAAATTAGGCTTTGTTTCTGTCGAGGCAGCGTCCGCCCTGCCCCACCTACTTTGGTTTTTTCGGAACGACAAGATCCTGTTGTCCATGACCCTTTCTCCACTTTTAGGTCGCATTTTAACTGAGTCGGTCCCTGCAGATCTATGCGACACTTTTGCTTTTCAAGGGAATCGAGCCATCGCTGTGGCACCCCACCTAAGACCGTACTCTAAGGCGCCTTGGGCCTACAAGGGGTATCGGGTTAAAGCCAACAACTGTAATGACATCACGCTTTCGACCCTTAACTGTTTTTTTTAAAAGAGTTAAACATGGTCGGCCTCTAAGAGACCCATTTGACGGGGATAACGACCATTTAACGGGTGACGCATCTCTGAAAGACGGCTTCCCGACTAAATTTGTGTTTTTGCTTCTAAAATAATATCGACTCTTTTTTTATTTAGCGGGTATAGGTCTTCTCGTAGCATTAAATTGTCCGGTACGCGAATTTCGCGATGTAACCCCACATTATGCAAGTTATACGTATTTTCTATCATGATACTTGCTAGTAAAAAGAATAGTCGACTAGGTCGATACGTTCATGTAGTTTATGCTTCGGTTTAATCAGAATTACGCCCAAATTATTTGACACTTTTTTCCCGTGATTTTGACGATGAAGCTAATCGTATTGTTATGGGGGAACTAACTACTATCCTTTCCAGCCAACTCGATCAAGCTCGATTTGGAGACTGGGCTTGTGGACAAGGCCAAGTGGAACCGCTTGACTAGATGACGGCTATACGCTTGTTAGATATATGGCGTTTTCAGCATCCGTATGTTCAAGAGTTCACAAGCCCAACCGGCACCTCACGGATTGACTGTGTCTTCGTTGTTATAAACTCTTTAGATCGGTTTTTAAGACATTTTTTGACATTCTAAAAATAGAGATCACATAAGTTTTTCATTTTAACTCGGATCTACTTGCTTAAGCCTCTAGACAGGGCACCTCGGAAGTGCCCAATCTGGGTTTATAAGCTACCGGAAGCTTAAAATTCTTGCAAGTTTATCTGCTTCGACTTTCCAAATTGTTCGATTCGCGCCTTTGGAGATATAATATCGGCTGCATAAAAAATGAACACAAGCGAAAAGACTCTATTTTTCTACTAGAACTTTTTCTGGATAGAAAAAATAAGCATCAGCGGACTATTGAAAGTATCCATTTTAAGTTCAACTAAATTTCGCACCGGCAAGCTTTGGACTCATCGGTGAACTTACCGACTAAACTTTAAGCGTTAAGAAAAACCTTTACGAAAATTGAAGGGAATCTGCCCAGTTTGATTTTAAGTACAAATGTGCCTCCGCCCTAAAAGCTTCTAAGCGTTGCTCCAATTGTTTTCTGGTCGCCCTAAGTACTCTATAGGACGCCCATTCCTATGGATTTGGTTGAAGAACCGAAGTCGCCTTGCGCTAACTTAAAACGTGTTGGTCTAGAATCTACCGTTCTCCTTTGCGGGGGCATGGGCATGCGAAACACGATTGGGATGGTATAGGACTCTCTAAGCTGTTATGGCATACAACATCAAGGTTGACGCCGTCGAAACGGGTTTACTTGGACAGTACATTTACAGCTAATTATTTCTACTGTTCAATAAAACACGCTTCATCCGAGAAGACGCCAGGTCCAGATGGCTTGCCGCTTGATAATTAATAAGTCAATTTAGCCGTTAGATCAGTATTTTCGAGGTCATTTACGACTTTCAGTATCAAAAAGGGCAAATGTTAATGTGTTACTTTAAAATGTTGCAACGGCGGTCTCAAGTTTTTTACTTCTCTATACACATGAAGATCGGAAAGTGCTGAGCAACTATCGTCCTTTTACTCTTCTTAATGTGGACGCCATATAAGGGTCCAATATTTTGGCGCAAAGACTCTGTAGATTTTAGGCTCTCTTCTTCAGTCCGACTAATATAATTTTGTTTCGGTTATTAATTTTCGTCACGCCTATATTAGGTTATAAGCGCTAGCCCAATTCTATTTGGATAGCCATTTTCAGGCAGGTGCAGTTTTTTTTCATATTTTACAAAACTTTCGATAGCGTCGTTTGGTACGCCTTAGTCATGGTTCTTCAATATTTCCTTTCCAGGTAATCTGGCCTACCTAATGTTTGGCGCCTACCCTATGGCCCCGTTTGAATCAGGGGCTGGGGTCCGCCAAGGCAACTCCCTCTCACTGGTGATACTTGTGCGCTTTATTGAGCTTTTGCATTACTTACTTCGAGTAGAGCTTTATGGACTGGGTCTTCAGTATGTGTCTTCGGATCACTCGGTCATCAGCTTAGCAGATGATTGCACAGGTCTTTTTATGATCTCCTCCTTGCTAACAGATTCCTTAAGGTTGTGGATCAATTTCGTTCGGCGGCGGGTATGAAGCTTAATAAGGCCAAGCTTATTACGCGACCCCTTTACATAAGCAGTTTCGATTAATTTTACATGTGACTTAAGTAAGGTGGATACATGGCTATATCCGAAGTAGCGGATGCAGCAAGTCGCGTATTTCTAGATAGATTAGTGGGGTCTGACCCTTTATAAGCCAGTAAGATATAGACACGTAGATTCAGTGGTTCTCACGAGTCCAAGAGAACCATTCGTACTTAAAATCATAAAGACGAATATAAAAACAGAGTTTAAGATAAATAACACCTAAAAGCTGGGCTAAGAGGCTCATTCAAAGCGTAGAATAGTGTAGGTAGAGTACGGGATCTTATATCTCCACTACACCTAATAGCACTTAGTAGTCCTTCCCATGCTCAAGTTCTGAATAAGCGATACGTCGTACTTTAACGCTTAAGACATGGGTCTGGAGCACGCGACTTTTCCCCTAATCTCTGATGTTGAATGGAATGTTTTTAATCGCCTTGCGGCAATATTGGGAGAAAAATTGTTTTGTCGTCGATGAATTTGCGACTCATGATGGGCAGCGTCTTGCCATACGCGACTTTATGGCTTGCGAGCTCGCAGAATCCTTTGGCGATGTACAACGCCCTCGCGGACTTCACGGAATTGTGTCGTAAATTGAAGACCTCTGTCTATTCTGGCGAGGCACAGAGCGCTTGTCGCTGTCGCGTTTGTTCCGAGGGATTAACATCGATACTGAAATGAGGCTTCACGAGGCTCTCTAATGGAGATTTAGCTTCCTCCTTTTCCGTATCACTAGTAATGCCAAGAGGTGGGCTCTCGGTAAACCCGTTGTTTACGAATTTGCGTTTCCCAGTTTGGAAGATATACAGATTGATCTTCGGCTCGCCTTCGAGCCGCCGCAAGAAGATAAGTTAATGCGAAAGAGGTCTCTATCGTTGAGACAGGGTAAGATGGACATGCGCAACTACGTACAGATGGATCGTCATCTGGCGTCGTGTATTGTCACGCATCCCACGGAATGAACACACATAAGTGTCTTTGCTGACGTTATGCATGAGAGGCAGACTCGCCTATCGCTGGAGCGCGTGGAGCCTGCCACGTTGGTGGCGGCTTTCGCTATAGACCTCCGTAATGACTTTGAAGTCACTAAGGCCTACACCAAACTTTCAGTTGTTGCCGCTGTCAGATCAGCAGGTCGGAAACCCATCGAGATAAATGAGCCTGAGTAGTCGGATGACAGACGACGAGCTACACCCTACAAGGGCGACGTCCGTAGAGAAATTTAGATAAATTGCTTTCGAAGTTAACATTCGGAACACGGCGCGTCTGAATGCCATTCGCCAGCGCCGATGTCGGCGCATGCGATAGATTGCTATCATGACTTAGGTGCTCCGCTCGAACATCCAAAAAACGGCCGAGACCGAAGGTGCAGGGCGCCCTACTATTTAAAAGGGAGGTCCGGTAGCAGCCCAAACTTCCCAGCCCATCTGTGCTGCGTGCATGGTTAAAAGCCACCACAACGCGTGGTGATCCACGCCTGATCTTTGTTAATTTGCATGTCGCCGTTATCCGGCGACCTCTACGAAAGCTCTCGGACTCAGGAGCGACCAAAATTCCTCATGCACCTTGTGTATCGATGCTGCCACCCTGCATCCAGGTCCGCGAGGTACCTGACCAAGTTGTCGTCAAGCTTTCGGACAAAATTCCGCGCCGCATATTGTGGCGCAGATTGTCACTGCCGTACACATTCGACGGCATTCGTACCAAGGACAATTTCTTGGTGATCGAGATGAATCTTTTTTGATAGCATCCTGGGTATGCCATGGCTGGCACGCTGTAAGCCCCAGGTCGACTAAGTAGCCCGATCAGTGAGTCGTCAAAGTAAATTCGACGTCAGCAAAGTGTTTTCATATGTTATGATCTTTTCAAGTAATTTGGTAAACGTTACTTTCGTGTGTCGTACATCTACGACGCAGGCGGTGCACAGATTGAACGACGATCCTCTCTGTACCGCTTGCTCCGTGGTTCTACACACGAGTAACGATGTGTCCTCGCCTCCAGAGAGAGGTACGACACGGACGAGTAGTGTCTCCCGCACGAGGACGATGCGGTCGATTAGGGGTTCCAGCGCACCAGAGTGGCGGCAGAACAGAGTTTTCCACACCCGAAAGCAGTGGTAGAACCGGAGTTCTCACCTGCACCCATTGTGGTCCAGCAGAGGCTCCTAAATGAGCAAGATGTAGCTGAGCAGGGTCTCGCCACCAAGTGTGACGTGAAATGAAATGATTTCCCACGTGCGAACATGATGGTCGAACAGGGTTTACCATCATCGCTCACTGTAGTCGAACAAAAGTTTCCACATGGGCAAAGAGTGGTTAAGCAGGGGCTCTTGCACAAGTTCGTGGAGGTCGAGCAGAAGCGTTCGCATCAATTCGTCAACGGACGAGTGTGGGCACTTCCGTCGCGCGGTTTAGATGTCCTGGATGAAGACATCCATCGTCTAGAGGGGTTGTAAGGATTAATCACCTGGCTGCGTTTTGCCAGCTTCGAGCATGGACTCGAAGCACGATGGGGTCGCAAGCTACGAAAATTTAGCGTTGAAATGTGTCCACGCTATTTTCTACGTGGACGAGAGTCCACAAAGGCGGAAGTTGTAGTCGCAATACACTGCGCTACGCGTCGTTGATCACGAGCCTTCCAAGACTCTCCCGAAAGCATTTCATACGTGACCTTAAGGGAGGCACGGTGGAACAAGTATGACTGGTCTCCAACGAGGTGACTTATGAGCCAAATGTGGAGCAAATGACGCGTCCTTGAAGCGCTTAGCATATTCAGCGCGTGAAGAAAGATTTGTAATGCAATCATGGTAATCCTGTATACGACTTCACTAGAGAGTACGCAGACGTGTTCCCGGAGAAAATTCTGGCTGGACTTTCTGCTGATCGTGGTGTCCGGCACGAGATTGATCGTGTGCCAGGCTCAAAGTAATCTTTGAAACGGCAGTGACCGTTTCCTTAAGACCAAGTGAAGGCTGTTGATGCATCCTTTGAAGGTCGTCGCAAGGCCGGTCATGAGCGTGAAATTATCTTACCACATTTGAGTCGAACAATCTGCGTGAAGAAGTCTACGAAAGGCCGGCGAATAAAACATGCGTCGAACAAGCTAGAAGATGCCACCATTCCCGCAAAAACGCCTATCCTAAGGAACCAAATGGTTCTAAATTCCATGCCAGAAAACTTCATCTTCAACGCCATCGATTTGACAGATGTCTGCTATAAAATCTTGATGTGACATAGAGATATAGAACAAAATGCGGTGAGTAATACGAGTTACATATTCTGGGAAGGGTTGGTGATGCCAAAAAAATTAAGAACGCAACAGACACTTTCGATCGCATCGTGTCTTAAGTGTTGAGATCACTTCGAGAGTTTGCACCTAGCTACTTCGATGAATTTTTGTCCACAGTCGCGCTGAGGGCAAACTCAGCGCTGTTAAAGCTCATCTCCAACATTTGAAAGAGATTTTTCAATCATGCGGGACAACAAGTTGTATGTAAAACATACAGAATTGTGCATTTAGTGCACCGGAGGTTACGGTGCTGGGTTGTTACATGAGTAAAGCGGGAGTTAAAGCCAATTCAGAAAGGGTTTCGTAGATCTTTTCTTGGCTTACACCCAAGAATCCTACGGAGTTGCGTCAATAGCATAGCCTAGATAATTACTTGATTAAGTACACAAAAGATTACGCCGGTTCTATACAACCTCCGTCGTCAACTTAGAAACAAGACGACACGTGGTCGTGCTTCCCGAGCATGAAGCGGCCTTCATCGCAGTAAAGAAGAGTCTGGCTTCAGAGCAAGTGCTGGTTCTCCCAGAAAAATTCAAGCCGTTTCACGTGGTTTGTGATGCAAGTGATTTTTCAATTTGCTGCGCCCTTATTAAGTTTTATAATGAGGGCCGTGAAATAGTCGGAGTAATCATTAGCGACGGATGAAGACGGCGGAGAAAAGCTATTTAGTCCACGATAAGGAGCTTTAAGCTATGCGCTTATCAATTTTCTCGCCCACCTTATGAGCGAACGCAAGTATTCTCAGTGACTGACAATGCATCGCTGCACACAGCTATGAAGAGCCCGCGCCTGTCTCAGCGGATGGCACGGTGGCTCTCTTGCTTCTCCGATCACAACTTCGTCATGCACTACAAGCTAGGCAAGGCCATCAATCTTGCTGATGCGCTATCACAACGTCTAGAAAACGACTCTTGGACGGCGCTGAGTCGTCGGGCAACCGACAACGACGATGGGGACGATCGATGTGCGACGTGTGTGTCATTGACCTTAACCCGGGTCCCACCCGAATAATGCCCTGTCGGTGAAATCGTCGCGGCTTGCGCGAAAGATGCAAATACGCGGAAATCATTGCTTATCTGCGCGCTCCCAGTAACGTTGCACATGGAGCTCTTATGCGAACGAAGCTTGATCACATACAGCGATACAGAATGTATTGTATTTGCTGTTGTAATTCGTCAATCTAATCAATGCGCTTCAAAAATTGCGAACGACTTGAATCTGCGTGCTCGTATTATCCACGATTACCTCATGCCCTTATTAGGGACCATCTGGGCCGCAAAAAGAGATTCGCGGCTGTGTCACGTGATTTTTCTGGTCAAACTTGCACCAGTGGGTTCGCAATTTGATTTGCACTTGCTAAATCTGTCAACGCATGAAGCCATCCCATCGTCGAAAGCACCCCTGCGACCGTTTCCGACTGCAGCTGAGGCTTAGCTCTCAATTCGTAGTACTTATCTAATCATTGTAGACAGATTCAGCAAGATGACACATCTGCTGCCAGTTCATACGACGATCACCACGGCTGATTCCGCATTGCACTTCATTGGCACAATTTTTGCCATCACGGTGTGTCAAACAACATTGTCTCGGACCGTGATCCTCGCTTCACATGTGTTTTAAACGTCATGGTTTCAGCTCCTTGGCACAAAGTTGCAAATGTCGACATCAGCATATCCGGAAACGGAAAGTTAAATAGAGCGAATAAACCGGGCATTTAAAGATGTTCTTAGAATTTAGGCTACTTTCTTCATGAGTTGGATAGTATTATTACCACTCGCGGAGTTTGCACTCAATAGCGCTCTTTACGAGTAAATGGGATTGACGCCATTTTATTGCGAATTTGGCTCTACGTCCTCGAGTTCCTACTCATTTTGACGAGAGTCACCCCACGGCTATTCATGTGGATCACCCTGGAGGGGGATGAAAGTGATACGTTACGATCGAGTGCACCTCATGGTTATCTGAGCGCGAATGAAGTCACCCGATCCAAGGCGAAGCCTGCTGATTCAACGCCACGTTACGTGGCGTCCCTGCTAGATATATGGACTGCACGGACACTAATTATTTTTTTTTGGGTATGCGTTTACTTAAAGCCAACTACGCACCGATTGAGTCGGCGCGACGAATAAATGACACGTCTGTGTCGGAGTTTATACTCTAACGTCAAGCCATAACGAGTTTTTTTGTACGAGATATTCTTCGATATGCAGTGGCCAAACAGAAAGCGAATGCAGACAAACGTAGTAAAAAGAACATGAGTATATTCAAAAAATGTGATCGCGTTGTTTCATGTACTAAAGGCCTTCGAGATTCGGCAGTTACTAATCTAGGCGCGAGTTAGCTCGCTCCAAAAGTCATCCACACATCTAAGGTGCTCGAGGCAATCGGCGACTCCTAATTACTGGACACCCCTTCGTCGCTGCGACTTTACCCGACGTTTTACTTCGGGCGGCTGAAGGAGTATCGTTCAGCCTCACACGGTGTATTTAAACTTGGTGTCATATTCTCATAGGCCTACCTTTCCTCTCGCCTTGCTCGACACGCCAGCGACATCGGACGCGGCCGCGTTCCAATTTGCGCATGCCCGAGATCCTGGCGTTCTAGGTTCTGCATCCGTTTGAGCCGTTTGCGGTTTTACCGTCAAATCTCGCTCGCACCTCACTCAGCCCGCGCAGAAAGCACAAGGGCAGCTTCAGCTTCCAACTGGGCATCTACAGCCCTGTTCACTGCTGCATCCACATCGTCCTGAAATAATAGGACGCCAGCGTTACTATCGCGAGGTCCCGCCACCGCTTGTGGATGCGGAAGGTCAGAAGCACTGGATAGTAGAGCGTCAACTGGGGTGTGAGGACCCTCGACGCGACTTCATGCGCACGCGGTTCCAACCGCGCGCAAGTATCGTGTACGTTGGTTCGGGTATTAATCCGATCAGAATACGGGTTAACCGCGCTCCTTGCTTCTTAGAAACTTTCCAGACGTCTTTGGTGCGTACGAGTCCGTGGATACGCTCGTTCCTGATGTAGCCAAAGACGTGAATATTCTCGCGGTGAGCGAAAACGGATAAATGACGACGGCATCGTGGTGAAGCTTCACCACGAATAAGAGACCAAGAGTGATGACTGTAACGTCATGGATAAATGTCACCACGACAACGAGATAGAAAGCGACGATTGTATTGTCGTGGTGAACTCTGTCACCACAACCCTAAGAAAGCGACTTGTGTCGCCATATCGAGGCTTCACAGACAATTGCGGCCTTGCGCTCTATTAGGCTGCACCATACCTTCCAATCTAGAGCTGTTCATTTTTGCTGAGTGGCTATTCAGCGACTTGTCGTTGCCAAGCTTCGCGAGTTAAACGTGGCATCGAGTCTCAAGGGTAACGAGATTCGTGCACGTGGACGTAGCAGAGTTGGTATACGTTCCAGTCGTTCTCTCATATCTTTTCGTGCAGCACACAGAGTGATCGACGTGAATGTTTTCGCGAATGGCAAGCCAATGTTGAAAGCTCCGTCTATCCTCAAGCATCCGATATCACCGCCGAATGAACGCTGAGCTAAGTCATTCGATATGCTTTGAAGACAATTCACGCGCAACCCGTGGAAACGCCTGGAGTAGTCCTGCATCGTTCCATTAGAGTCCGGAGCTTGAGCTCCGGACAGGTCCTACAGTGCTCAAGGGATCAGGTGCTGATCCATCACAAGGTTTGTCGAACCCCCGCTCATCGTGCTCAAGATCGCTGTGGTGTTGGCGTTCGTGCCTCAGTCATCGTTTGGTTTGAGCGGCCTGTGGGGTCTTGCAGTTGAGAAATCACCGTTTGCAGATTCTGTCTTGAGAAGAGGGTGATATAACGGGCCACCCCGATACATAAGAAGTTTTGATTTAATTTAAATGTTACATAAGTAGGGTGGTTGCGTCCGAAGTAGCGGATGTAGAAAGTCGCATATTTCTAGCTGGATAAATGGTTCTCGACCAGTTTTTATCCAGTATGATATCGATACTTAGATTAAGTGGTTCTCATGTGTTCAAGAGAACCAGTCTTATTTTGGAATGTAGATTTAAAAAAAAACATCACACCAAAAACTTGTGCTTTGGGGCTTCCTCAAGACGTAAAATAGTGTAAGTAAAGTCCAGGGTATTCTATTCTCATTACACCAAGACCGTGGTACTGCCATTTTGGAACGGTATGCACCTTCCGGGCCTATCCGCCATAATTTATTACAATAAATGGTCAAAGTTGTGGAGGACTCTGGACGAAACAAATTTTTTCAATTTTTACGGCCCTTATTAGAAAAACGCCGAACGAATTTAAGACTTGCTTGATGATATGCACGCATGCTGTACGGTATGGGTGAACATAGCTCGCACTCTTCGTGGCCAAGTAATACTTTTGTAGTAAGTCATTATACGCATTCTTTGGGACTCGGCCAGCGTCTGCCATGTTCCAGCCACTGGGTTTCAAGATCAATGAAAACCCTCATTTTGCGCTTTATCTGAAAGTCAAATGTTGCTTTGTCGAAAGCCTGGTGGTCCTTCTGCCCGGCCAGGGTGATTTGGGCTTCACTTATTTAGTCAACATGGTCCACGTTTACAGCCTCACACGTTATGAAAGGTCATTATTATCGCCCGGAAACACGCTACTGCTGGTGTCTTAACCTGGGCCGCACCTTTTATCCGTCTTTTTAAAAAGACATTTTCCCTTGGGAACACGTCTTTGGTATCCTGTATGCTTCGCTTTCGACTTTTCCGGACTACGCTACCTCATTTCGGAGTAAGCACTTGGATCGACAAGGCGCTTCTTGGTAATCCGTTCTTTTTGTATGGAATTCCAGATTTGCAAGAAGAAGGTCCACCTTTAATCGAAGTTCGACAAACTAATGATTCCGATGCTTCACAATGTGGACTTCACTTTCAACGCGACCGTTCGCACCATGGCGGGGCAATCAAGGCGTCCGGAGCTGTTTACACTATAGGTGACTCAGGGAATTTTTGCCCAATCTAATTGTATCGCATTTGCAGTGACATTTTTACCGGCGACTCTCTTTCCCACTTTCCTTGAACCTTTTATTTCGGTCTCACTACCAGCTTTAGCGCCTGTGAATAGTTTCTTAAGCAATTTCACAGCTTTTTAAAGAGGTTACTAGTATTTCCTAGTAGGCCCGACATCTGATCTGTACTTCGGTGTCTTTCACTCCTGGTCTTTTGACGCTTATGGGTTGGTTCAACTCAGTGCGTCTCGGATCGGGAACATAAATGTCAAGCCTGCTTTCCAGGGTTACCTTATTTACGCTTAGGTTCAAAAGACGGCCCACCGACCGCTATGTGGAGTCGGGACCTCGAAATGGGGAAGCACCTACTCCCAGTCTACGCTGACCTCCTTTTTCGGCTTCAACACAATGCACTATTTTTTAAGTATCGCTTAAAGCACCTCTCTGGTGCTGGTACCATATGTCATCATAGTTGTGATGTATTGGAAAAGGCGCCTCATTCTATTTTGGTTCTGTGGCTTCCCCACCCGGGTCTGGGATAAAGAAATCGCAAATTTAAGCCGCTGTTTTACTCACCTCTCGAATGGCAATCGGTGCTTCTGTTCGATATCGAACCAACACTTGACGCTAAATTGCTATAGGGCAACAGCCTTTTCGGGGTCTTAATTGTCTTTATGGCGGTCATTTTTCGCTGTATTTGGATGCATCGCAATTACATGACACCAAGGCCAACCTTATATCTGTTCGGGATCAAGTGCTCACAGTGGTGACCCTCAATACTAATAAGTTTAACGATTAATTGGTAATTAGAAGCTTAAATCATTCAATTCTTGCCTTACGCCAGCTTCGCGCGTTGTAAAAGAATCTACGGCTTCGAACTTTTGAGCCTCCGATACTTAATCAATAGCTGATCATCCTGATTGAACGTCGTGGGCCTCCACACTCGCGGTTTTGCTGGAAGTCTCCTAATTTTATTGAACAGGCGCTAACGCTCTTATATCTGGCGACTCTATCACAATTACGGTCGGACGCACTTTGCGGCTACGGTCAGATCCCCTTTACAGATCTCACTAAAATGATCCTTTTGCTATTCGAGATAGAATGGCAACATTTATTTTGGCTAAAGCCTTTGGCTTAGTTCTTTTGGCTTATGACTTTAGCCTATTGCCTTTTGACAAGGAACATAACCGTTTACTTTGGCTTCTCATCTTGCGTCTACCTCATCCCAGCGGGTCTTCGGCTTCTAATTTTTTGGGTTTAGTTTATTGTGCCTTTCTCCCTGAGACGTCCTACTCCAGATTAATTTGTGTGCTATTGCACCTGCTTGTGAACACGGCTTACGCCGATCCGGGTCCCTTGTTGCGCAGCCTTATTGATGGTACGGGGTCCTACCGTATTAAAACCCCTTCACGCATCCAACTAAAACCGTACAGTTCGAATGATAGCCAACATATAAGGCTTTCAGTGTCAAATTTATTTAAGCTCGAGTATCAGACGTTCGATATTGTTCCAGATTCAAGTAATTATTCCCACACGACAGCCCCGAAGGGTTTATCTCAAGCTTATATAATTTTGATCTTTCGTTATTTTTTTCAACTTTCTGATTTAAATCCTGTGGAAATTAAACAGCGCAAACTGCTGTTTCTAAGCATTCATTAGATGCTGCACCACTTTTACAACGAAACAAAACAGTCAAATCGGGATATTAATCTACCCTCTGTACCCGGAATTTGTATGGGACTTGTGTAAATAAATTTACGAAATTCCAGTCTCCGCTCACGACTTCCGCCGATTTTTAAGTGTTACTCACTCTTTACCCTTATTTATTTGATTTGTGAGTACTGCTCAAATTTTCTACTCATTGTTTTCTTTGGTAAACTTCTTGAGTCAACTTTCTATGATCCTATGCAACTTTTTCTGTCGAACTTCGGTTGTAAAGCGAATTGTAGATAAAAGTGAAATAAAACCTTTTTTAACCATGTAAAATGATATGCATCGTCTTTTTACTACATCAAGTTCAATGAAGAGCTGTTTCCTTCAAGCTTGCCGGTTCTAACTGATCCCTGATGACATATCGTACAAATTGAATGAACGATACGCATGTCTCTGTATGGGCGTTCGGAGTGCAAACGCTAGCATATAGCAATTTAGCGCTTCTTTTGCACCTAAAGGCACTTATCCTTCGTCGCTTTATGTAATAAGGTACGTCTAAGCCATCAAACTTACTAAAATTTGCACTGCTGACATTGCAAGCGTGTGTGCGCTCGACTGTCTCACGCGCGTGTACATTCAAGGAAAGATTGCTCAACGGAGTAATAGTACTCAATAGAAGTAAAAAACGTATTTTAATAGCTAATCCTTTTCCCAATTTGAGTGTAATCCCAATTTGACTTCATTTAAATATGTCTTGATACAAACATGTATTATAACTATCTGCCCACCACTCATTGCGCGCTTCTGTCGTGGCTAGATTTTATTGATAAATAGTTTGGTCCTATATCAACCAATGAGCAGTGTATTACATCTGCAAAGCAAAAAAATCTATATGATTAATATTGTGAGAACAGTATGTTTGTCCTAGCTTAAATATTCATAATTGATAATTACCCTGTGTCATAAATCATCTTATGGAGGCAATTGATTACGCTTTTGACTCCCGCGGGATGTAATTTTGCTTTGAATAGAGCCTCTTGTTCTTCGAAAATCTGCTTGTGGTCCTCGATCACAACACAACCTCACACGATAACACTTTGTCCTACAATGCCAATAACATCAGCCATATTGCAGCAGTGTTCTACTGAACCTACACAGCTCTTAGTCAGAAGAAGATTTATGAATCTAAAAGTCACTTAGTCCTATGGAACTAAGTACCTTTAGATTTATAGAATATCTGTTTCTTGATTTAGTCGACGAAGGCTCTACAAGTCTTCAAGCTCTAGACCTTCTAGCCCTGGTTCAAGGGAATAATAATGCTTCTAAGGTATCGCTCGCACAAAGTGCTCTAGAGTTTTACCCCACAAGATGGCCCTGAACCGCTGTGATCTGCCATCTCCTGAAGTAAACACGTGACAACAAACGATCAAAAGGTGTGATGAAATTTAAATTCGTAGTTTTATCAGTAATAAACTACATCTACTACCTGAAACTAAAGTTGAACGAATCTTTATAGTAACTCTTCGTATTTTAAAAGATTGATGGATTGTGCATCTAATTGTCATCAATGAATGACTGAGGTTATATTCCCGATCAATCGTTACCGACAAAAATTGGGATAGTATGTAACATATACAAGGCATACTCTCTTATGTTTGTAACGTTCGTGTGACTCGTTACACCCTTCCCCACCAGACTGACGCTACCAAAAGGCGTCAATCGAATCAAAACCTCATCGAGGCCATTAATACATCATAACCTCACGATTTTTTCAACGCGCTAGATGTGGCAACGCCAAAAGATTCTTCGGCCTTTCCCGACCTTTTTGTCATTGATGAGGAGGCCTGGACTTTGGCAAAGATGTCGAGTTTGAATTCAGCACACCTGTGCGAGACGACATGTCGAGACAGGCAAATAATCCGTACTTTAAACTTAGGGCTGCGAATGAGCTGACAGCGGTAGACACGACACCCGGGTTAGTCAATCAGGAAAGTATATGACGATGATTAGGAGCAGTTGCTTCAACAACGAGAAAGCGATCAGTGCGGATCCCGGATCATGCCGACACTCGAAATTCATACTGATTACAAAAATGGGTAGCACTCACAAGGTACCTGGTACCCTGTGTCTTAGACTTACGGATGAAATCCCACTGAAAGAGGTTTAGAATACCTTATCGGTGTATAGGGGCTGACTGGTGTCAGACACCAGATAGGAGAGATCTTAGTTGTACTAACTTAGGACGGAAGTGTCTAGATTAAGATTTAGGTTTTCTATAGGGTTAAATGCAAATAAAATTCAGTTCCCCTTTTGATCTTGAAGACACGTGTCTTGCGAGGCGTCTTTGGTCGTTGATCACTGATCACTAAGAGTTAGCAGCACCTCCTTGAGGTAGCTAGTTACTCGTGAGCACTAAGTGCTGTCGATTCACTGAATCGTGTAGTTCCCTGGAACAAGGACCATAAGCTCTACGCTTGTTGACTCATTGAGTCTAGTTTGTTAGAACTAAGTTGCTCGTTGAGCACTAAGTCTTCCTCTGACTTAAGGAGCTGTGTAGCTTCGCTACACTAGGTAGCACTCAATTTTAATCTACGCCTGAGTCTATTTAAACTGATCCTTAGTGAAGATGGAACACCCCACCCCGAAAGGTCGCGCTTGATACGCTGACCGCATCTTTGGGTCCATAGTATGTGGAATTCCTTGTCTCACAAGGCCTTGAAGTGCTAAATGCACGTCTTGAAGGCTTCATGCAGTATACAGCGACCCTTTTAGGGCAGGTACAAGACCAAATTGCGTCGGCTATGCCTACATGTTATGTGTCTGTACCAGACGAAGAGGCTAGTCCTTGTCCATTTAGAGTAGAAGTTAAAATTACTCCGGTAAGGAGGGTGAAAATATCATCCTCTGGATCCGTGAGATTGAGATGGCCATGAGGTCAGGCCTGATCAAGCTTGACCATCAACAGGTCTCGCTGGATATCTCAAAGCTCGATAGAATATCTAGATAATGGGCCCTGACGTATAGCACGTCGGTTGGCTTAGCATTCCCCACTTGGGAGTCGCTTAGGTCACAACTGGTACAGGTGTTCCCACACCCTTACCAAGCTTACCGCGTGCGTTCAAGCTTTTTATCTACCAGTCAGGGTAAGAATGAGTTATCGGAATATGTCCAAGAGTTGAGAACTCTCATGGCTGCAATGAAGTCTGACCCTCTGCCTGAGGCAGTTCATGTGACAATCTGCATGGAGGGTCTTCATACGAAAAACTTCGGTTCTGGCATTGCCAGAACCGAAGTTTTTCGGGTTCACCCCTAGACGTCGAAGAGGCCGTGAGAATTGCTCTTCATGCTTAGCATAACTCTAAGTCGGCCAGGCTTGGTTGGAGTGGGGGACAACCCTAGCTCTGTGAGAGTAAACCCCACAAGTGGCCCGGTTAACAGGCCGAAACCGATGGATCACAGCTATGCTGAAGATGAAGGTGAAGTTGAACTTTAAGCTGCTGAGCAGCAGAGCGTCGTACGACGATGTTTTACGTGCGGATGCACTAAGCACTTGAGGCCTGGTTGTTCTTTGCGTAAACAGCGACAGGATACAAGCCAACATTCAACGTCGAGCCAGAAGATTGGCTAGCACGGGGAAATGCCGATGCCTAGTAGGCGCAGGGCGCCCTACTGGGGAAGAACTGATATCTGTTACACATATAGGAGGTAAAGTTGAACGAATCTTAGTCCAAAAGAGCTCCGTACAGATTAATATGGAGCGTGGATTCAAGTCGGGCTTGTTAGTCGCCGAGGCAAAATTAAGGGCTTTGAGAGGCCTTGGCCGATATTGATCGACTCTGGAGCGTCTTGCAAATATACTCGACGTCGTTCCCTTGAGGGAAGTCAGCGTTATGCTGAGGCGCTTACAGCGCATAAGAGTGATTCTATCACGGTTCGTTTATCGACTGGAAGTCGTGTTACTGTGCCTTAAGTTCCATCGAACTTAGAAATACATTTTTTAAATTTTGACAGCATTTGACGCCGTCTCGTCCTTGACTTGGACTCGAGATATGATCTCATACTTGGTATGGCTTGGTTTAAACGCCATAAGCCATCAGATGATTGGAGGTATTATACCTTAGGCGCCACGCCCAACGCTCCTAGCGAAGTTTTGGAGCTTCATGAATCCACCTTCGCTAGGCAACAGAAGCACCACTGGCGCGAGCCTTTGATAGAAGATGTCAATGTGCTGGACACTGGAATGTCCGAGTTGTATGACTACAATGTAAGACAACTCGGACATTCCATAGATTCCGAGCGTAGATCGTTAAATACCGGTGATACGGCAAGTACACCGTTGAGTGTTACTCTCTGTGATAACGAGTTACTGCATGCTGAAAGCATCATTGGCCTAGGCCTGGATTATCAAGGATGTGATTTTTAAGATGTGTGGTAGGTGGCACGTGAAAATTTACCGAGTGTGGTCGACTTTGAATGCACCACACCTTTTGTCGATAATGACATTGTTAGCGAAACGCCGTTCAGTTCGGGGCTAGGCCTGCATAATGTATGTGGACTGGCACGTAGAAATTACATGGGTAAACAGTTCGAGTTATGTAACACTTCACCGGATGTCGGTCAAGACATAGGCACTAGTATAGAGCGCACTACGTTAGTAGAAAAAAAGGGATGGTATTTTCCCGACTCCCAAGGGGAGTAAGGTCTCCAAGAGAAGAATTGGATGCCTGTTGGCAACTGTAAATTGCCAGGTGTCCACACAGTCACTGATTGATTATAGTAATACACTATATACGCTTGTTAACGGAGTGACTGGTCAGGTTGATCGCGATGTTTGCCTTCAAAACCTTCCATCTTTGGATGCTCTGTGTGAGCTTGAAGAAATGTCTGATGGTGATTTTAGCCAGGCCTTAAAGGCAGGAGATTTAACCAAAATAGTAGTCAGTAGACTTAATGTTGAGTGGAATTCGTCCTCATTAATCGATGAGTCTGTATTATAAGACACAAAAGCGGCACTAAGTGATCGAAGTGGATCTTCGTTTCTTAAAGATCTTTTAGATCCATATATCCATGGTCAAGAAATTTTAAGATGTGGTGTGTAACAACCCACTGTCTGTCTTACCGCCTGATAGAGTTGTACGTCATAAAATTGACTTAGTTCTAGGAGCAATATGCTGCGTAACACGGCAGTGGCCTTTGCCTAAAGAACAGTGTGAAGTCATTGACGATTTCTTTTGCGCTAATCACGCGGCTGGAATCGTTCGTGAGAGTAAGTCTCCCATTCAATACTGACATTTTGTGTCAAGAAGTCAAGTGGGAAGTGGCGCATTGTGCAGGCTTATAGTAAGCTTAATGCATCCACTATACCGGCGCAGACGCCTATTCCCAGAAAGGGTGTTCTTCAGCACGCTATGGTAGGTGGTAAATTGTACAGTGCACTCGAATTAGTCGATGGTTATCACCAGCTGCTCATGCGAGAGAGTGATATTACGTTAGCAGCGGTGAGTAATCCAAGCGGTATGATCTGGGAGTGGCTCGTTATGCCACAATGGCTGTCTAAGCCCCGGCTACTTTTAAACATCTGGTGACGAAACTGTCCAGACCTCATCGGGGTTACACACAGACGTACTTTGACGACATCTTTGTCCACAGTCGTGCAACGAATGTTTGATCAGATGTGGATAACCACGTTTTTATACGAGCGGTTCTCGTATGCATGCGCACGAATAAACTGTACGCTGATGCATCTACGTGCATCTTTAATGCTGAGCAGATTCCCTTTTTGGGATGCTTCATTTGGAAGCGAGGCCTTCGAGCGGACCCAGCTGAGGTACGGGCCATAGTCGATTGGCCGTTCCTAAGAACCGTAAGTACTTACGTAAGTGGCTTGGCCTTTCCAATTACTTGCATAAGTATAGTGCGAATAACGCAGACATGGCTAGGCCATTTTGCAATCTCCTTAAAAAGGATGTGGATTGGTGTTGGGGTAATACCGAGCACGACGCATTTTAAGCGGATAAGAGTAGTCTCCTTGATGCGCCTAGATCGGCTTTGCCTGATCCTGATCGGACCTTCAATGCCGTCTGTGACGCATCTGACTTTGACAGTGAAATTGCTCTGTTGCAAGCAGATGTCAATGCACGCGGGCGCGTCATTGCATTCGGGTCTCGCCAGCTTAAAGCTGCTAAAAAGAGCTATCAATTCCATAAGAAAGAACGACTTGCTATGAAGTATGCTCAGTTTTCAAAATCTAAATTACATCCGCTTGTCATAAAGCTATTTGTGATCGATACAGATCATGCGTCATTGCTTTGAGCGGTCATATGGGTCGTGAGAAAACTTATAGCTCGGTGAGCCAAAGTTATTGGTGGCCCAAACTTTATAAGTGGGTTAGCACCTATTTGCGTACTTGCGAAACGTGTCAGCGAAATAAAACCCTCAGCACATGCGGAGCGGCGCTGGCTAGTTTGCCAGTACCCACTGGATGTTGGGAGTCCATCAGCATGGATTTGTGCTTGGCCTACCGATATATTTGGAAGGCAACACTAGTATTGTGGTCTTTGTTGACCGATTAAGCAAGATGGCTCACTTAGCGGCCGTGCCGGATAGCATTGATGCTGAAGGTACAGCAAAGCTGGTTATCGACCGTGTGTTTCGCCAACATGGCTTGCCTGTGGCAATTGTCTCTGACATAGACCCCCGCTTCACTGAAGAGGATTAGAAGTCTATCTTCAAGGTGCTGGGCACTCGGTTGGACATGTCAACAGCGTATCATCGGCAGACCAACGGTCAAACTGAGCGGTTTAATCGCGTCACTAATGACATTTTGCGCAGTGTTTGCGCTGATACGCCTAGGCGTTGGAGCTTAATGCTCATTGTTGTTGAGTTTGCGTTGAATAACGCTGTTCATGCCTCAACAGGCTTTACTCCATTTTATATAAACGGTCTCACCCACCCTCGCGTTCGTCAACGCTACCACTCTGTGGCTAAGGACTTGGTGGGGGAGGGGTTGCCGATCGGCTTGCTGATACCAGCCCTGCTATTTCTTCAAAACAGGTAGGCGAGTCTCTTGCAACGCGATTGAATGTCTTACGACATGGGCGTAACGCAATGGCTGATAGCCAAATTTAACAACGACCACAAGCTAATGCCAAAGGAAGAAATTGTATTAAATGTTATGAGATCGGAAACCAAGTATTACTCAATGCCAAAAACCTACCTACAAATGTAGCATCTTCTGGCTTCAAGACAAAGTTGCGTCCTCGCTTCATCGGACCGTTTAAGGTCACTGCCAAGAAGGGTCTTGCTTATACGCTCAATCTTCCACGAAAATTTTGCACACACCCTGTGTTCTACGTAGGCTTACTGAAGCCGTACCAAGATCCTTCCCATGTGAAATTTGAGGCGCTGGCGACGACGACGCGGCCGGTGCCCCGAATTGCTGCAAGCGAACCAGAAGGTCTAAATGAGCCTCGCGCTGAGTTTGAGCACGGTCCATCGCCTGAAGGCGGCTCTGCATCGCATCAAGAATGCATTGGGTCTTCCTCTGGGTCTCTTGAAAACCCTTCACTTTAAGGTCCAGTTTCTCGTGGACTGTCACCGGTACATTAACCGCCACCGACGCTGCTCGATGAGCATGGGTGTCGTCAGTTTCATGCCAAGAGACTACTGAAACGACGTCGTCGTCATGGCCACTACCAGTATCTGGTAAATTGGTGTATGTACCCTGACTCTGAGAACTTATGGGAGTACGAGGTACCCCTACGGCAAGGTTGCCCTTACGCTTTGGGTGTTTTTGAACACCGTGGCCAAGGTCATCTTGAAACAGAGGCCGTTTCCACCACTGATGGTGTGGGCTGGCGTTTTGGTGGTCATCGTCTAAACTACAATCGCGGCTACCGTAGTAGCCGAACCATATTGCGTGGGATTACGCAATTGGTCTCTGGTATTTATCTTGGCATAGTCATACCGAAGCTTGCGTTCGAGACGCACATCATCCACGTTGGCAACAGATCTTAAAGCAGACATACTATGAACGAGACGTATGCGGTGTGCCAAGTAATAAAGACATTGTCTTCTTCGCTCAATGTTTCGCCTGCAAACAAGAGAATGGGTGTACCCTTGATCGGTGGAACCGGTGCACCACGTGCTTGCATGTCAAGGCGTGCCTTGTATTGACCTTGGGTCGTTAGGTGCGGCTCCAGGCACCTCTCGCTAAAAGCCTGGCCACTCGCCACATCCTCAGGAGACTTGGGCTTATGGTCAACGACCCACGTTGCCAACAATTGACCGGCCGCTTGACGTAAGCGTTTTTCCACACTACGTGAAGTGAACGCATAATCACGTTGATGCTCGAGGGTTGCTAACATTTGATCTTGGCGCAGAGTGCTATCTTCTTGTTGAAGAAGTAATCCTTGTTGCTCATTGAGCGGGTTCGTGATGATGGTATCATCCAAACCGAGTGTTGAGCGTGGCGCCAATGGCAAATTCTCATTATCACGTATACGGAACGGACAGGGGAGCAGTACGAGGTTGTGCCTCGGACTTGGGTGTACTGGACATTGTCCCTGCATCACCCGGGACACTGGTATTGCTACCGTAGTCCAATACCTCCCCCATTTACAGGTAACAACTGAGAGTCTTTGACTCCTTAGGTGACGAGGACATCGTACTCATCATTACGTTTCCGTTAAGTGAACCGCAAGTGCACTGACCTCGTGGAAGAAAAAGTTCGATGGGAACGTTCAATTGGAACGAGGTTCGATTGACCTTTTAAGAAACATCAGTCTGGTGGGGGAGGGTGCAAAGGAATAACACTCACAGGGTACCTGGTACCCTGTGTCTTAGACTTACGGATGACATCCCACTGAAAGAGGTTTAGAATATCTTATCGGTGTATAGGGGCTGACTGGTGTCAGACACCAGATAGGAGAGATCTTAGTTGTACTAACTCAGGACGGAAGTGTCTAGATTAAGATTTAGGTTTTCTATAGGGTTAAATGCAAATAAAATTCAGTTCCCCTTTCGATCTTGAAGACACGTGTCTTGCGAGGCGTCTTTGGTCGTTGATCACTGATCACTAAGAGTTAGCAGCACCTCCTTGAGGTAGCTAGTTACTCGTGAGCACTAAGTGCTGTCGATTCACTGAATCGTGTAGTTCCCTGGAACAAGGACCATAAGCTCTACGCTTGTTGACTCATTGAGTCTAGTTTGTTAGAACTAAGTTGCTCGTTGAGCACTAAGTCTTCCTCTGACTTAAGGAGCTGTGTAGCTTCGCTACACTAGGTAGCACTCAATTTTAATCTACGCCTGAGTCTATTTAAACTGATCCTTAGTGAAGATGGAACACCCCACCCCGAAAGGTCGCGCTTGATACGCTGACCGCATCTTTGGGTCCATAGTATGTGGAATTCCTTGTCTCACAAGGCCTTGAAGTGCTAAATGCACGTCTTGAAGGCTTCATGCAGTATACAGCGACCCTTTTAGGGCAGGTACAAGACCAAATTGCGTCGGCTATGCCTACATGTTATGTGTCTGTACCAGACGAAGAGGCTAGTCCTTGTCCATTTAGAGTAGAAGTTAAAATTACTCCGGTAAGGAGGGTGAAAATATCATCCTCTGGATCCGTGAGATTGAGATGGCCATGAGGTCAGGCCTGATCAAGCTTGACCATCAACAGGTCTCGCTGGATATCTCAAAGCTCGATAGAATATCTAGATAATGGGCCCTGACGTATAGCACGTCGGTTGGCTTAGCATTCCCCACTTGGGAGTCGCTTAGGTCACAACTGGTACAGGTGTTCCCACACCCTTACCAAGCTTACCGCGTGCGTTCAAGCTTTTTATCTACCAGTCAGGGTAAGAATGAGTTATCGGAATATGTCCAAGAGTTGAGAACTCTCATGGCTGCAATGAAGTCTGACCCTCTGCCTGAGGCAGTTCATGTGACAATCTGCATGGAGGGTCTTCATACGAAAAACTTCGGTTCTGGCATTGCCAGAACCGAAGTTTTTCGGGTTCACCCCTAGACGTCGAAGAGGCCGTGAGAATTGCTCTTCATGCTTAGCATAACTCTAAGTCGGCCAGGCTTGGTTGGAGTGGGGGACAACCCTAGCTCTGTGAGAGTAAACCCCACAAGTGGCCCGGTTAACAGGCCGAAACCGATGGATCACAGCTATGCTGAAGATGAAGGTGAAGTTGAACTTTAAGCTGCTGAGCAGCAGAGCGTCGTACGACGATGTTTTACGTGCGGATGCACTAAGCACTTGAGGCCTGGTTGTTCTTTGCGTAAACAGCGACAGGATACAAGCCAACATTCAACGTCGAGCCAGAAGATTGGCTAGCACGGGGAAATGCCGATGCCTAGTAGGCGCGGGCGCCCTACTGGGGAAGAACTGAGTTCTGTTACACATATAGGAGGTAAAGTTGAACGAATCTTAGTCCAAAAGAGCTCCGTACAGATTAATATGGAGCGTGGATTCAAGTCGGGCTTGTTAGTCGCCGAGGCAAAATTAAGGGCTTTGAGAGGCCTTGGCCGATATTGATCGACTCTGGAGCGTCTTGCAAATATACTCGACGTCGTTCCCTTGAGGGAAGTCAGCGTTATGCTGAGGCGCTTACAGCGCATAAGAGTGATTCTATCACGGTTCGTTTATCGACTGGAAGTCGTGTTACTGTGCCTTAAGTTCCATCGAACTTAGAAATACATTTTTTAAATTTTGACAGCATTTGACGCCGTCTCGTCCTTGACTTGGACTCGAGATATGATCTCATACTTGGTATGGCTTGGTTTAAACGCCATAAGCCATCAGATGATTGGAGGTATTATACCTTAGGCGCCACGCCCAACGCTCCTAGCGAAGTTTTGGAGCTTCATGAATCCACCTTCGCTAGGCAACAGAAGCACCACTGGCGCGAGCCTTTGATAGAAGATGTCAATGTGCTGGACACTGGAATGTCCGAGTTGTATGACTACAATGTAAGACAACTCGGACATTCCATAGATTCCGAGCGTAGATCGTTAAATACCGGTGATACGGCAAGTACACCGTTGAGTGTTACTCTCTGTGATAACGAGTTACTGCATGCTGAAAGCATCATTGGCCTAGGCCTGGATTATCAAGGATGTGATTTTTAAGATGTGTGGTAGGTGGCACGTGAAAATTTACCGAGTGTGGTCGACTTTGAATGCACCACACCTTTTGTCGATAATGACATTGTTAGCGAAACGCCGTTCAGTTCGGGGCTAGGCCTGCATAATGTATGTGGACTGGCACGTAGAAATTACATGGGTAAACAGTTCGAGTTATGTAACACTTCACCGGATGTCGGTCAAGACATAGGCACTAGTATAGAGCGCACTACGTTAGTAGAAAAAAAGGGATGGTATTTTCCCGACTCCCAAGGGGAGTAAGGTCTCCAAGAGAAGAATTGGATGCCTGTTGGCAACTGTAAATTGCCAGGTGTCCACACAGTCACTGATTGATTATAGTAATACACTATATACGCTTGTTAACGGAGTGACTGGTCAGGTTGATCGCGATGTTTGCCTTCAAAACCTTCCATCTTTGGATGCTCTGTGTGAGCTTGAAGAAATGTCTGATGGTGATTTTAGCCAGGCCTTAAAGGCAGGAGATTTAACCAAAATAGTAGTCAGTAGACTTAATGTTGAGTGGAATTCGTCCTCATTAATCGATGAGTCTGTATTATAAGACACAAAAGCGGCACTAAGTGATCGAAGTGGATCTTCGTTTCTTAAAGATCTTTTAGATCCATATATCCATGGTCAAGAAATTTTAAGATGTGGTGTGTAACAACCCACTGTCTGTCTTACCGCCTGATAGAGTTGTACGTCATAAAATTGACTTAGTTCTAGGAGCAATATGCTGCGTAACACGGCAGTGGCCTTTGCCTAAAGAACAGTGTGAAGTCATTGACGATTTCTTTTGCGCTAATCACGCGGCTGGAATCGTTCGTGAGAGTAAGTCTCCCATTCAATACTGACATTTTGTGTCAAGAAGTCAAGTGGGAAGTGGCGCATTGTGCAGGCTTATAGTAAGCTTAATGCATCCACTATACCGGCGCAGACGCCTATTCCCAGAAAGGGTGTTCTTCAGCACGCTATGGTAGGTGGTAAATTGTACAGTGCACTCGAATTAGTCGATGGTTATCACCAGCTGCTCATGCGAGAGAGTGATATTACGTTAGCAGCGGTGAGTAATCCAAGCGGTATGATCTGGGAGTGGCTCGTTATGCCACAATGGCTGTCTAAGCCCCGGCTACTTTTAAACATCTGGTGACGAAACTGTCCAGACCTCATCGGGGTTACACACAGACGTACTTTGACGACATCTTTGTCCACAGTCGTGCAACGAATGTTTGATCAGATGTGGATAACCACGTTTTTATACGAGCGGTTCTCGTATGCATGCGCACGAATAAACTGTACGCTGATGCATCTACGTGCATCTTTAATGCTGAGCAGATTCCCTTTTTAGGGTGCTTCGTTTGGAAGCGAGGCCTTCGAGCGGACCCAGCTGAGGTACGGGCCATAGTCGATTGGCCGTTCCTAAGAACCGTAAGTATTTACGTAAGTGGCTTGGCCTTTCCAATTACTTGCATAAGTATAGTGCGAATAACGCAGACATGGCTAGGCCATTTTGCAATCTCCTTAAAAAGGATGTGGATTGGTGTTGGGGTAATACCGAGCACGACGCATTTTAAGCGGATAAGAGTAGTCTCCTTGATGCGCCTAGATCGGCTTTGCCTGATCCTGATCGGACCTTCAATGCCGTCTGTGACGCATCTGACTTTGACAGTGAAATTGCTCTGTTGCAAGCAGATGTCAATGCACGCGGGCGCGTCATTGCATTCGGGTCTCGCCAGCTTAAAGCTGCTAAAAAGAGCTATCAATTCCATAAGAAAGAACGACTTGCTATGAAGTATGCTCAGTTTTCAAAATCTAAATTACATCTGCTTGTCATAAAGCTATTTGTGATCGATACAGATCATGCGTCATTGCGCACATCGACACGGTCGCCGCATCTCTCTCAGAGAATGGCTGGTTGCTTTTATTCTTTGCAGAATATAACTTCGAGGTGAAGAAAAATACAGGAAAGAAAAATGCCTTGGCTGATGCGCTATCGCGCCGACCTGACTATGAGCTTGCTCATGCTACGACACTGTCGTCATCAGTCCCTGACGTAATGCGTGCGGCTTATGCCAAGGATAAACAATGTGTAGCTTTGCTACGGGCTCTTAAAAATTAAAATTAAAGGCTCGGACGTAGAAATGTCGGCACGTTTACGTGCGAGATAATATCGATATTCTATCGATAATGGCATGTTGTGGTATCGCACAGATATTGAGAGTACCCCTCGTATTGCTGTTCCTCATGATGAGGATTTAAAGTATCGAATCCTAGCTAAGGCACAAAATACTGCTTTGAGCGGTCATATGGGTCGTGAGAAAACTTATAGCTCGGTGAGCCAAAGTTATTGGTGGCCCAAACTTTATAAGTGGGTTAGCACCTATTTGCGTACTTGCGAAACGTGTCAGCGAAATAAAACCCTCAGCACATGCGGAGCGGCGCTGGCTAGTTTGCCAGTACCCACTGGATGTTGGGAGTCCATCAGCATGGATTTGTGCTTGGCCTACCGATATATTTGGAAGGCAACACTAGTATTGTGGTCTTTGTTGACCGATTAAGCAAGATGGCTCACTTAGCGGCTGTGCCGGATAGCATTGATGCTGAAGGTACAGCAAAGCTGGTTATCGACCGTGTGTTTCGCCAACATGGCTTGCCTGTGGCAATTGTCTCTGACATAGACCCCCGCTTCACTGAAGAGGATTAGAAGTCTATCTTCAAGGTGCTGGGCACTCGGTTGGACATGTCAACAGCGTATCATCGGCAGACCAACGGTCAAACTGAGCGGTTTAATCGCGTCACTAATGACATTTTGCGCAGTGTTTGCGCTGATACGCCTAGGCGTTGGAGCTTAATGCTCATTGTTGTTGAGTTTGCGTTGAATAACGCTGTTCATGCCTCAACAGGCTTTACTCCATTTTATATAAACGGTCTCACCCACCCTCGCGTTCGTCAACGCTACCACTCTGTGGCTAAGGACTTGGTGGGGGAGGGGTTGCCGATCGGCTTGCTGATACCAGCCCTGCTATTTCTTCAAAACAGGTAGGCGAGTCTCTTGCAACGCGATTGAATGTCTTACGACATGGGCGTAACGCAATGGCTGATAGCCAAATTTAACAACGACCACAAGCTAATGCCAAAGGAAGAAATTGTATTAAATGTTATGAGATCGGAAACCAAGTATTACTTAATGCCAAAAACCTACCTACAAATGTAGCATCTTCTGGCTTCAAGACAAAGTTGCGTCCTCGCTTCATCGGACCGTTTAAGGTCACTGCCAAGAAGGGTCTTGCTTATACGCTCAATCTTCCACGAAAATTTTGCACACACCCTGTGTTCTACGTAGGCTTACTGAAGCCGTACCAAGATCCTTCCCATGTGAAATTTGAGGCGCTGGCGACGACGACGCGGCCGGTGCCCCGAATTGCTGCAAGCGAACCAGAAGGTCTAAATGAGCCTCGCGCTGAGTTTGAGCACGGTCCATCGCCTGAAGGCGGCTCTGCATCGCATCAAGAATGCATTGGGTCTTCCTCTGGGTCTCTTGAAAACCCTTCACTTTAAGGTCCAGTTTCTCGTGGACTGTCACCGGTACATTAACCGCCACCGACGCTGCTCGATGAGCATGGGTGTCGTCAGTTTCATGCCAAGAGACTACTGAAACGACGTCGTCGTCATGGCCACTACCAGTATCTGGTAAATTGGTGTATGTACCCTGACTCTGAGAACTTATGGGAGTACGAGGTACCCCTACGGCAAGGTTGCCCTTACGCTTTGGGTGTTTTTGAACACCGTGGCCAAGGTCATCTTGAAACAGAGGCCGTTTCCACCACTGATGGTGTGGGCTGGCGTTTTGGTGGTCATCGTCTAAACTACAATCGCGGCTACCGTAGTAGCCGAACCATATTGCGTGGGATTACGCAATTGGTCTCTGGTATTTATCTTGGCATAGTCATACCGAAGCTTGCGTTCGAGACGCACATCATCCACGTTGGCAACAGATCTTAAAGCAGACATACTATGAACGAGACGTATGCGGTGTGCCAAGTAATAAAGACATTGTCTTCTTCGCTCAATGTTTCGCCTGCAAACAAGAGAATGGGTGTACCCTTGATCGGTGGAACCGGTGCACCACGTGCTTGCATGTCAAGGCGTGCCTTGTATTGACCTTGGGTCGTTAGGTGCGGCTCCAGGCACCTCTCGCTAAAAGCCTGGCCACTCGCCACATCCTCAGGAGACTTGGGCTTATGGTCAACGACCCACGTTGCCAACAATTGACCGGCCGCTTGACGTAAGCGTTTTTCCACACTACGTGAAGTGAACGCATAATCACGTTGATGCTCGAGGGTTGCTAACATTTGCTCTTGGCGCAGAGTGCTATCTTCTTGTTGAAGAAGTAATCCTTGTTGCTCATTGAGCGGGTTCGTGATGATGGTATCATCCAAACCGAGTGTTGAGCGTGGCGCCAATGGCAAATTCTCATTATCACGTATACGGAACGGACAGGGAGCAGTACGAGGTTGTGCCTCGGACTTGGGTGTACTGGACATTGTCCCTGCATCACCCGGGACACTGGTATTGCTACCGTAGTCCAATACCTCCCCCATTTACAGGTAACAACTGAGAGTCTTTGACTCCTTAGGTGACGAGGACATCGTACTCATCATTACGTTTCCGTTAAGTGAACCGCAAGTGCACTGACCTCGTGGAAGAAAAAGTTCGATGGGAACGTTCAATTGGAACGAGGTTCGATTGACCTTTTAAGAAACATCAGTCTGGTGGGGGAGGGTGCAAAGGAATAACACTCACAGGGTACCTGGTACCCTGTGTCTTAGACTTACGGATGACATCCCACTGAAAGAGGTTTAGAATATCTTATCGGTATATAGGGGCTGACTGGTGTCAGACACCAGATAGGAGAGATCTTAGTTGTACTAACTCAGGACGGAAGTGTCTAGATTAAGATTTAGGTTTTCTATAGGGTTAAATGCAAATAAAATTCAGTTCCCCTTTCGATCTTGAAGACACGTGTCTTGCGAGGCGTCTTTGGTCGTTGATCACTGATCACTAAGAGTTAGCAGCACCTCCTTGAGGTAGCTAGTTACTCGTGAGCACTAAGTGCTGTCGATTCACTGAATCGTGTAGTTCCCTGGAACAAGGACCATAAGCTCTACGCTTGTTGACTCATTGAGTCTAGTTCGTCAGAACTAAGTTGCTCGTTGAGCGTTAAGTCTTCCTCTGACTTAAGAAGCTGTGTAGCTCCGCTACAGATTATGTGTTTACACCCGTCAGTTTAAAGGGGGCTCTATGATTATTGACTAATAAGCCTTTGGCATCATAAAACATCGTTTCGGAAGCCCATACAAGTGAAGAGGTTAAAGCAGACAGCGTATCGCCTGATCGGTGCCTGGTGACGTATGGTATGAACCTAAGTCAATACAAGGCAAGGCTTAAAGACCAAGCTCATAGTGTATCGGCTCCACTGACTAGGGCATCCCTGTAGCTCTAGACGAAGGAGAAATGGCCTCTATATAAAACAATGACTTTGTACGCTGGGTGCATAATACACGGCGCTTGAGTAGCATTAATTACTTGGGGTCAAGCTCCGACAAGGATGACGTAAGTCTCACACAAAAACTCCGTTTTGACATAATTAAAATGAAGGCCGAAGGACAGTTCCGACGATGTTTTACACGCGATACGCTGCGGCTGTGCCAATGACTGCAATTTTATTTACAGATTCGGTAGTACAACCGTCTGCTGCTCTCAAAACTGATGAAAAGCATGAGGGGTCGCAAGATGACCCTGGCCTAGGTCAAGGGTTTCCGTGCCACTTCAGCAGATACTGGTGTGGGTCAATGACTTCTTTGCAGTACATTCCTTATATGGAATTGATGATTCCCTTGTGGGTCAAACAACTCCGGCGACTGCCGGTATATCGGCTGCAATCCCATGAGGCTTCGATTTGCAAGGTGATTAGTCTTTGCGAGACGTTAGGTCAGAACCAGCGTACGCTTGACGCGATGCAAGCCCGTCTGTTGACGTTTGAGGTGAGTCAGACACGGATGGATGTGCAAGTTGGTCTTCCGATTGGGGTACAGCAAGAAGGGGCAAGATCAAATTTTGTTTACAAGCGCTTCTCAATCGACCTAGGGTGGGTCCCGATACGGCTTGAGGAGACCGACGTAAAACACGGGGTTTAAACGCAATTCGCGCAGTAACCTTAGTATTTACAAAAGACCCTTATTGACCAAGACCAAAAATGGTCTTAAGAAGCGAGGATGCAACTTAGTCCTAAACACAGCAGACTTTACAGCCGTAGGTAAATTTTAGAGTTAGGTAAGACTTGATCACCGACCTAATAACAATAAATACAGCTTCTGTCCTAACCATTCGCTTGTTTCTCCAATGTGTCTCGATTATCAGTCAATGCGCCACGCAAATGTCTTGAGACATTCAATTGCATCGTTAAGAACGCATTAACATGTTGTTGATCTGTAGCAGGGCTGACATCGGTAAGCCGATTGGCCACCTCTCCCCCATTAATCCCTAAACAACGCAGTGGGGGCGTTAATGAAACGCGAGTGGGGTTGAGGCCGTTCACGTAGATATGAGTGTAGCCAGTAGACGCAGGTAACACAAGCTCTTTAGACGGGTGATTCGTACGTGCGCACATGTAAAGCACGTTAATGGTCAGCCTGAGGTACAATTGGCTGCGCGTCTTTCTAGTTTAATTGTACCCACTAGGTGTTAACTGTACATCAGCACAGATTTTCGTTGGTCTTCATATTTACAGTGACGGCAATACCGGAATTGTGGTCTTTGCTGACAGATTAAGCAAAATGGCTCACTCAAAGGCTCGACCGGACTGCGTCGATGGTGTAGGTACGGCTATGATTTTCACTGACCGTTTTTTTGTCAGCACAGGTTGCCAATAGCAATCAAGTTTGGTCGAGATCACCGCTTCGATGGAAAGTTTCGTACGTCCATTTTCAGGGTGTTTGACACTCATCTAAATATTGCTACCACGACCATCCGCAGACCAATGGTACAACTGTGCACTTTTATCGCGTCTGTCGTCTCAGTTTTTTTGCTAAATCTCCACGGAATAGGATATTGTTGCTTCCTCTCATATTAAAAGTAAATTGAAAAACGCTGTCCATGCCTCTACTATCTTTGCTCCTTTTCATGTGAATAGCCTTGCTACACCCGTGCGTTCCTCTCAAGTTACCACTACATGACTCCGGGCTTGATGGGGATAGTCTGCTGTGAAGATTGTTGATATCTGCTCACCACAATGCAGAAACACGCGAGAGAGTTTCTCGCGACGCACTTTTGTGTCTTTTAACATGTACGTGAATCAGTGACTAATAGCTAAGAATGAAAAAAAGGACTAGCTGATCCTGTAAACCCAGGGTAAACTTTATCTAATGAAGTATTGGCTGCTTTTCAGCACACCCCCTACCTCTAACAGCCGCCAACTCCTGATTGCTTCGTTCTTAGTACGATCTTTACGATAAGGGTATCTGCTTACAACTGAAAAAGCACTTTATTACCACCAGTGTGCTGTAACCTCTCGTAGTGCATCGGCCCCTTTGTTACGAGATGTTAAGCCTCTATTTAATTTGTGCAAGCCCCAATAGTGAAGCTATTAGTGAATGTGCTTAAGGTCGAATGCCGAACTTACAAATTGTATTTAGCTGTGTCTGTTTGTCTTTAAATAACGCAATTAAATGTACCTACCACGTACCAAGTTCGATCTAGCCTGTCCTCTCCTCATGGTTTAATTATATTGAAAGTCATTCTTCTGCTAGGCCACTTTAGTGGTGCACGCTTGGCCCTAAATTGATTAAAAGCGAATGATCACATTAGCAAACACTGGACGCTAATTGGCACTAGCTAATCGCCTTGTCCTAACACACTGTACTAGGTTACTACAGTCATTCCTCGGATAACTTACATTATCATAACTCATAATGTATGTAACTATATAAGTTGTGGTATAACATGCTCGTTCTATGGTCGCTAACTCACAACTCGTAACTTATGACTATCTGATATATATAAGTTTTTCAAAGATAATGTTTATACGATTATACTTCTGAGCTCAGAATTCTTATTCCTACATAATTGCACAATCGAAGAAGACTAAGTGCCTGAGCGTACCAAACGAGTAATGCAGATTGTGGGATATTCTGGGTGGTAGCAGGCATACGGGCGGACATCTTCAGCACTATTCTCGTTATCTGAGAAGGCAACAAAGATCCGTAACTAAATAAAAGGGGAAGTAAAATGTCATTGAACTGAATAATTCCTTTCTAATTTTCAAGAAACTACACTAGATCTGATTTGGAACTTCTTAAAACCCTCAGTCTTAGTATTGTATAACGTCAGGATAAATATTGATCTCTTATTCCTCACACATTCTTTTGCTCATGCTAAAAACTTTGAAGGGCTTACAGTGAGCAATTACAGTGGCAAATTTCGAGCCTGTGTTTGCATTGGTCATTGTGCTTAAGACATACTTTCTTAAAATCAATGGGGAGCCTTTAATTTACTGATTTTTCATTTCTTGAAAAGATTATTGGACATACTGATAATAAATAGCTCAGCTAATTCATAAAATTTGTCGCCACCAAGCCTAAGAGTTTTTCAATGACGAACTGTACTGCAATAAGAACATCGTGTTTATTCTTCAGTGACTGTTGTTTAATGTTGTGCAATTTGCATGAATGGAAGAAGTGAGTACACGGCACGTTATCAAAACGCGAGTTACAAACTTCACCAATATAAATTGTCGGACACGCAACTTGATCGTCACAACGATGTCGTACGCGTTAGTCATCGACGACGTGCTTTACAACCATAAAAGTAAGACTGCAACTTTCAGTAACGGTTTATCTCGAGGATGAAACTATCAGTGACTCTGCGCAAGGTCCGTGAATTTACAGAACGTCATTCAGTTCTATGGACTAAAGTATGTCAAGGGGCGAGCTCCAGAGCTTGCTCCTCTATCTTTCAACACGTAGAATTTCTTCATAAACTAGTCGGTTAACCGACCCGAAATACAATGCACTGCGTTTTATCGTCCTTTTGGTTCTACACGGCAACGAGTGCGTGCCATTGAAGGTAAGAGAATTACTTTACTGCAGACAGGCATGTGTTCCCCGTGTATTCTCTGTGGTGACATGTGTTTGGAGTGTCCAAGCCTACTTATGAAGCGTCGTTTGTTGGAGACTTCGGGAGCTACTCATTTCGTATAGTTTTGCTGGGACAAGGGTTGGTTTTGGACTATGAGGCCAAGTGACCTCCTGATTTGTGCAACAAACCAAGAAGCTGCAACACGCAGCAGAAATAGTAAATAGGAATGGACAAATGCTGTGCAAACAGGCCGACGTCGCTGATTATTTGGTAGTGGAGGGAGAAGTATAATGTCACTACAGACGCAGCAAACCTATCGCCCCATCCATTACGCTGCGTCGGACTGAGAGCAGGAAACAACAGATCTGTGCACAAAGAATCTTATGCTTGCCCGTACCAACTGAGGTGCACCAAACTTCATTAAAACTGTTTGTTAGTCGATCAACGCATAACAACGTGCACTGCAGCCTTCGGCGCCAATTCGCATCATTGCACCTTGCACCTTGCGAGTACAACGAACACAGCTTACAGCCACTTCTGGCGCAGCTTGATCACGAACGGCTCGGCCTGAGGGATCGGCTTGGGCTTATGCTCGGCAATGGCGTCAATCTTCTTGCGAACCTCCGGTGTGATCTTGTCCACAAAATCCATTGCCTTCAGGTTTTCATCCAGCTGCTTGATACTAGTAGCTCCAAGAATTACCGTGGACACGTGTGGGTTGGCCGCTACCCAGGCAATCGACAACTGTGCGACAGAGCAACCCACCTCCTTGGCCACATCAGCGAGCTTGTCGGCTTTAGCAATCTTCTCCTCCAGACCGTTCGACAGCATAGCCTTGTACGACGGCATAGATAAACGTGATCCTTCCGGAATACCCTTGCTGTACTTCCCCGTTAGGATACCGGACGCCAGAGGCGACCACGTCGTGAGACCGTAATTGTACTTCTTGTACAACACGTCAAAGTCATACTCGACACGCGAGCGCTCCAGAATGTGGTACTGCGGCTGGTCAAATATCGGACGAATCAGACCGAGGCGATCGGCAATTTCGCACGCCTCGATGATGTCCTTGGCACACCACTCACTCGTGCCCCAATAGAACGCCCAGCCTTGCTCAATGAGGAAGTTCATGGCCCGCACCGTCTCCTCAATTGGCGTAGCAGGGTCTGGACGGTGGCAAAACACCAGGTCCACGTATTCCAGGTCAAATCGCTTGAGCGACGCCTTCATGCCCTCGACCAGGTGCTTGCGGCTGTTGCCCACGTCGTTCGGGCCCGACTTGGTGCCGAAAAAGAGCTTTGTACTGAGCACCAGGTCCTCGCGTGACCACAGCTTGGAGTCAATGCCGGTCTTGACGATCTTGCCCATGATGATCTCCGATTGGCCGTTCGCGTACATTTCGGCATTGTCAAAAAAGTTGACGCCCTGCTTGTACGCATGCTCCATAATGCTGTATGCCTTGTCAAAGTCCAGCTGCGTGTCGAAAGTCACCCAGCTGCCGAACGACAGACGCGACACGAGGAGACCAGAGTTGCCCAGATAGCGGTACTTCATATTGTGACTGGGGGCAGCGGTGGTCATTTTGCTCGTATGATCAGCTGACGGTTGGCTTGAGTCTTGGGAGGCGAATTCGTTAATGAGCAGAACGTTTGCAGGATCGCATCTGACTTTTGTCCTCTCTCGATAATTGTATGGATTAACGAAAAAGGGTTGAGTCGACACGTCTGCCTCCATCTCTCATCTTTGTGCCATGAAGACAGCCAATAAGAGACGACGAGGAATGTTCTGCGGTTACGCAGCCACTTATCAGGTGCGTGACGCACCTGACAAGTAGCCGCATCATCAGAGCTGGATCCCATTATTTCTGATCCGTCGACTACGAATCTTGGGGAGCCATTAGCTACGCAATCAACTGATTTGTTTACAAAGAATGTAATTTATGCTCATTTAATTTCGAAACTCAAAACTGAGGGCGGACGTTAAGGTGGCACATTGCATCATTACCTTAATTATGTGGACGCGGGACCTATTCTCGGACTCTTCTAGACTTATCGTTTAGAAACAAAAATGTAGTAATTTGAAAGTAGATCGGTGTCGGATCCAGGAGCTTGCTGAGGACCGAAACGTGGACCAGAATTTCTGGATCTCTGCCGTCATGTTTTTGATGCAAATCGGTCGGTCGGGAAAAGGAGAGGCAAAATGATACAACGAATTCCTCTTCTTCCCACATCTTTTCCGGTTAACGACGCGTCCGCTCTCTAGCTTTATGCGCGCCGGAGTTCCCCAGCTCAGCAGTCGACTCTTCGCTGCTGGTTGTACTAGTACTTGCGTACTGTGATGATAGTTGTGAACTGACAAATATATTGACGTGTTAACCACTACCACTGACAAACATTGTTTCCTCTCATAATCCTGCGTCTTCCTATGGACCTGGTATCATCATCGGCTACTACAGCAATATATGTGGTTAACATTTACCTGGCGTGATCAGTATCACGATAAGTCTTGGCGACAGCAACGGTCAACCTGCAACACCACATGCTAGTCGCTTCATCAAGAAACGCCACATAGTGTGTCGCTACCCACTCAGCCTATTCATTTTGCTGGTAGATGTCGGGGCTAAACATTTCCCTAGCACCCGCTCCATCATTATATGAGGGGTACTGCGTCGACGGGGTACCAATTGTTGCAGGACCGCAGCGGATGACGCCTGTTCTGCAGTATCCATATTCAACCGTCGAAAAGCCCATACACGACAGGCTTACACGTGCTTTCCTGGTCGTTCGGGTGATCCAAAGCATGGCTTACTTGGTCCACTGTGTTTTGATCTCTACCGGTACATCAGCGAATCCGGGTCCATTCGCCTGTCATAGCGTTACCAACAGCCCCGGGTTGACCTTGTTGAGCCTGTTGTTTGTGGAATTCGCGTGTGCCCATAATGTAACGGGGTATCCTTTTACATGAAATTGACACCAAACGGTGTCAATTGGAATATTGTCTAGCAGGACAATATTCTACCAATATTATCCGAGATAGATAATATACATTCACTGCTCTAAGATTGGTTGATAAAGACATATCAACCATAGATTGCCACCAATCGCTGCTAGACGCGCGCAATGAGTGGTGAGCAAGTTGTCGTCATACGACGGCGTAGTTGAATATAGTCAGATAAAGATTAAAGTTGTATTGATAGCTTAGCTATACTAAATACAGTTCTCTTTTTACCTGTACTGAAACTAGCTGTTTGAGTAGATTAGCTTCCTCTGCACGAACTAGTGTACGTGGAGTTTCGTGGCACCCCAAACAAGGGGTGCCCCGTTACACCTAATAGCACTTCGTAGTCCGTCCAACGACTACTTAGTGCTCGTCCAACATGAACATGTTGGATGTAGAAGACGACAGCTTTCACGTCACAAGTGAAGGTTATTCCAATCTGAGTGACTCAGAATGGGAGGTAGTCGGCCGCATGAGTGTGCTCATGGGCGAACCCGCCATCAGTGGCATGTTGACGTCTCTAAGCAGAGACCAGCAACGTGCTGCTATCAACAAATTCCTACAAGGAGAACTTGCCGTCGAAAGACAGAAGTTGGCTTGCTACAGCAGCAAGGCTCTCATCAGTCAATGGGTGGGCCGACGCACACGCGTCGACCCAAAGCCTTGAAAATAGACATTTCTAGGTACAAGTAAACCGATGAAGATTCCCTTTTGAGATGGTTCGTCGAGTTAGACAACGCCATCAAGGCCCGTCACATCGAGGGTGACGAGATGCAAGTCACTTTCGCCCTGTCAAATTTGACAGGACGAGCAAAGACTTGGGACTTAGGGCTCAAGCTTCACGACCCAAACGTGTCTAAGTCGTTGGAGATCTTGATGTCTCGGCTCAAAGAGACGTTTGAGCCGCCGAGAGCCGAGTTCAGAGCACGCTCTGCACTCTTGAGGCTCAAGCAAGGTAAGCGTGACGTGCACGCTTACGCACAGCACCTGCGCTACCTTACGAGCAGCGTCACGTAAAACCCTGTTGATGAGCACACGCTCATCAACGTGTTTATCTACGGCCTTGTGGATGGGCCGGTAAAGACCTACATGATCCGAGAGGACTTCCATACGCTGGAAAGGGCGATAGCGTGTGCGGAACAAGAAGACTTCAGCCTGAGACAGTCTCAGGCTAACTCTTCAAACTATCTTCCGACGAGACGACAGGAAACAGGAGGTCCCGAACCAACCGACCTCTGTTACATAGAGATCGAGAACATTCGCCCTCAGAGTCACAAGCGAACGGCAAGGTGCCATCGCTGTCAGAAGATTGGACACTACGCTCATGAGTGCATTTTCCCGAGCACCGCATCATGTCCAAAGACAGGACGTAATGACCGCCGTGTTGGCCGAGAAAATCTCCAAGGCGTGGGTCCGACCATGTCGCTAAGCCGCGACAGCAAGTCGGATTGCCAAAAAACGGACAGGTTCAGTAGGGGTGAGCACCCTGCTGATCCAGAAACGTCAAGAGAATTTGCGCGACTCTTGACAAAGATTGCTACCAACAAACAGTCGCTGTGTGTTACTGCCCCTAGTGATGAGGTGTCCCTCATCACGTTGAAGATCGAAGTGACAAGTAGAATGTCACTTCGCTCCCTAGTTGACTGTGGGGCGTCGAACAGTTTCATTCGACGCCAGTCGCTAGGGAATAGTAGACTAAAACTATGTTGAGCGAGAGTTCCCTCCATCGAGATTGACGGTGTGCCTTGCTACAGGCGCACCCGTAACAGTGAGCAAACGTTTAGTGGGTTCTACTAAACGCTAGAAGGAAAGACGTACGATGATGACTTTATCGTACTGGATTTGGATGACAAGTTTGATGTCATCCTCGGTATGTCATGGCTTAGAAAGTACCAGCCACGAATCAGTTGGTAGCATCATATCCGTGAAGATGCCTGCCGTTTGTTCATCAGATGGACATCTGATGAACTTCTTGGAGCACCCACAAGCGTGTGGATGTACTACGAATGGGTGCGATGGCCCCACTTTTGGTACGGTCGTTAGTACGACTGCCCAAAATCACAGTGTAGAAGGCCACTACACTGTGGAACCAGCTCCCGGCACCTGTGTATAGACACAGGCTGCGCCGAAGGCTCACCACCGGAAGAGATCGATTGGACTGGAACACGGATGCACAATAAGAAGGGTGCATCCGAGAAGAGAGATTATTGTTTTTAAAATGAACAACTCGTTACAGCGAGATCAACTAAGAGAGAGTCGATCGTAGAGCAATCCCGATCGACTGAAAGAGAGTCGATCTAAGAGGACGTGACCGTGATAGTTAACGTTATGGAAGAGAGTTCCAGCGTTCCTGAGAGCGACAACTCCCAAGAGAGTTATGTTAAGTGTGTGGATCCCCAACCACCTGCGGGTGTGATTTTCAAGAAGTCTTCGAGTCAGTGAGTGTCTTAATGAATGTCGAATCAAGTGTAGGCGCTTACACACTTGATCTGGTTACACCTCCGAAGTCAGCTGCGGAGGTAATCAAGTTGCCAACGCTAGAATCAAATAGATTCTTGCGAGATCTGCGTAGTGACAACATTAAAATAATTTTTGAAAAAAAAGGTATTCTTTTAGCAGATCTGAGTACTCGTCACAGAGGACGAATAAGTCGCCGATATTTGGTCGGCACAAGTGTTTGCTGAGAACGAACGCGTTCTCAGTAGTTTATCTTTGGACGAGAGTTTCCTCGATGAGAAGATCCAAATTGAGCGATACACGTCTTAATCTTGGGATTCTTTGAGGACAAATCCTTTGTATATTGATTTGGTTGAATTAAGGGATGTTTTACCAGAATCCGAGCCGTGCGAACTGCCCAAGTATAGAGGCACTCGGCATGAGATCGATCTGGAACCTGGTTCGAAATACTGTGTCATGAAGCAGTGGCCACTGCCTCGGGAACAGGTCACAGCGATTGACAATTCTTTGCCGATCACTTAGCGGCTGGTCATATGAGGGAATTAACATCCCCACACAGCTCTCCGACCTTCTGTGTGCGAAAACGCAACAGGAGTGTGGCGGATAGTGCACGCGTTCAACAAATTGAATGCTGCAACGGTACCAGCTCAAACGCCGATCCCAAGAAAGGATGTCAATATAGATGGTATGACAAAAAGTACCATCTTTTTGTCCATGGATTTGATGGATGGATTCTATCAGATCCTCATGCGTGAACGGGATATCCCTTACACAGCAGTGAGAACCCCCAGTGGTATGCTCTGGAAGTGGCTAGTGATGCCACAGGGGCTCACTAACGCCCCTGCAACGTTCAACAGATGTGTTACGAATCTGTTGCGATCGGTGCGCGACTTCGCACCGAGTTACTTCAAAGATGTCTTCGTCCATAGCCGGGCTATGGATGGAAAGACGGACATGGAGATTTATAAAGTCCACATCCGTAAGGCCCTCACACTTACGCTAGAGCATAAGTTGTTCGCGTACCTCAAGAAGTGTATATTTGCAGCGAACGAAATACCACTTCTTGGCTGCATAGTGGGTAAAAACGGTATACGCCCTGATCCGGAAAAGATCAAGGCGGTTAGCGACTGGCCTTTTCCAGTCAACCTCATGGGACTTCGAAAGTTCCTTGACTTGGCGGCGTACTTGCACAAATACTCGCGCAACTATGCCGAGATGACCATACATCTCTCTCGTCTACTAAAGAAAAACGAGAGATGGTCATGGAGTGCTGAGTGTCAGCACTCTTATGAAGGCATCAAGGAAAGCTTGGTGCATTTGTCTGTGTTGGAAGTTGCAGATCAGGATAGGCCATTTCATGTGGTCTGTAACGCCAGCGATTTTGCAATTGGCTGCGCGTTAATGCAGTACGACTCAGACGGCGTTGAGCGCGTCGTCTGTTATCAATCGCGTCAGCTACAAGCAGATGAGCGTAATTGCCCATTTCATATCAATGAACTACTTGCCATGAAATATGCAATGGCCAAGTTTCGGGTGTATCTCTTATGAGATAGGCCCTTCATCGATTATACCGACCATGCTTCGTTACGCGCGGCCGTAACAGCCCACACCTCTCGCAACGAATGGCGAGGTGGCTGTCTTTCTTCGCGGAGTACAACTTCTCTGTCGAGTATAAACCAGGACGACTTAATGTCGTCGCTGATTCTCTTTCTCGTCAGCCCGATTTCGAGCCGAATGCTCAAACCAATCGTAGGGGTGATCCCACTGTCGCGACACTATCACTGAGTGTTCCGTCGTCGAATCTGCTTGACGATGTGCGGAAAGCATATGCAGAAGATGATTCTCTTCTGCGATCGATGAAATACGTATCCAATCCGTGCAGTCAAGCTTTGAAAAGCTTGTCGTCTCAATACCGCCCTTCAACGGAACGGTATTCTGTCCGTGATGGACTGCTGTACTATACAGCAGTCAACGGCGACACACCTCGTGTCGTCTTTCCGGCTCATGATGATGGAATGGGATCGCGCATCATGGATGAGTGTCACGATTCCCCAACTAGTGGGCATCGCGGTAGAGAAAATGCTTACCTCACGGTAAGTCGTTACTTCTACTGACCCCGCTAGTGTGAGTTTGTGCGTAAATACATCCGCGCTTGCAAAGTTTACCAACGATGGAAGCCTAGTTCTTCATCCCGTGCACCCTTGCAGCCTCTATCAATTCCGGCAGAGTGCTGGTAGTTCGTATCGATGGATTTCATCTTTAGGTTTCCTAAAGATGTTCACAAGAATACTAGCGTTCTAGTGTTTGTCGATCGGTTCAGCAAGATGGTATTTCTTGTTGCTGTACCGGAGTCAATCACAGCCGAGGGTTGTGCTCGTGTCTTCATCGATACTATCTTCCGGCTTCACGGGTTATCCAGTGAACTTTTATCTGACAGGGACCCCGCTTCACAGCGGAGTTCTGGCAATCCGTGTTTCGTTCACTTGGAACACGTTTGACGATGTCGACTTCTGACCATCCAGAAACAGATGGTCAGACGGAAAGCGTCAACCGCGTCCTCGAAGAGATACTTCGAGGGTATGTCCACTCGTTTACGAGTTGGAGTGAGTTCTTGCCGTTGGCGGAATTTGCCATCAACAACTCGGTGCACGCGTCGACGACGCATACACCGTTCTTCGTGATTGGCCTACGCCATCCACGTTTACCCGCCTTCTTAGAGTGTGACTCTAGTTTAAGGGGGGTGGACCCGCTCGAACAAAAACCGATCTGTTCTTGCTCATCACCCGTCGACAATGGTGTCGACGTGATGGATGCCGATGTCGATGCGATCGATATCGATGATGATGATGATGATGATGACGATGTTGGCATATTCAGCATCGCCAATGACCGCTAAAGTGAGGACGATGATACCCTCACTGGTGAAGACAACGTTTTTCAGCAGTGCACACGAAGCGTACTGCTGTTGACAAGGATGAATCAACAGAGGAATTTCTGCTGACTCGCGAAGCAGTTGTCCGCTTCGTTCAAGACTCTATTGCAGATGCATTATACAGACAGAAGAGAAACGCAGACAAACATGGAAGAGCAAATGTTCTTTCATTTGATCGAGGAGATTTAGTTTTACTGTCTACAGTAAACTTACCGAAGCACGCAGTGACAAACGCGGGCAGCAGTAAATTGCTGCCCAAGTACATCGGTCATTTTCGTGGGTTTGCGCCTAATGGGCAACGCACACACGATTGAACTGCCCTGTAAGATGCGTATGCATCCTACGTTTAACGTTGGACATCTCCGCCCGTACTATCAGTACGAGCCCGTTTCGAGATGCGAAGAGCACCGCCGCGGTCAAGGGCCAAGACCACCTTCGAGTGGTCCCATTTCAACGAGCCAGTCTGACTGACTAGAGAAGAGACCTGATCACGCAGTGGAGCGATGTCTCTACGAGATGCAGCCAGCTCTTCATGAAGAGAACGAGTCGAACGTTCGTTCTCAACTTGTGCGAACGCAAACGCAGCATGATAGTCCAAACGATCGTGCGCTAACATACTGTAATTATCCCTTACGAGATCATGAGCGCATAGCGCCGAGACCGTTCATGATCCAGATCATCGTATAACTGATTAATTGCACGGTTCAGCTCTTGAACATCAAGATGATCCGGCCCTCGAGCCGGATCAGGTGTTCCCACCGCCACCACATCCTTTGGTGGCCTCAAGCGGTGGTCAACGCTTTCTAGTGAAGCGTATTTTGAACCATCGCGATGTGAATGGCGTCCAGACGAGTTACCTCGTCCACTGGCGTGGCTATCCACCGACGTGGGACAGCTGGTAGCCTCGTGCCCAGCTGATTGTTGATGTCTTTGGTCTCTTCGAGCAGTACGACGAGACCCACCCGCTGCGTTCGAAGAAGGGCCGTTGGAAAACGACCTCCCCGGACGCGAGTACAGGGATTTCAAGGTGTCAATCCCTTCGGCCATCTCGGACGGGATGCGCGCCCTCCAGTAGGGATCATTAGTGAGGAAAGCCTCCCTAGGGGCACTATTTGAGCTGTCCAGGCAACCTGGACACGAATCATTCCACGAAAGACAGGGTAATCCTGCCTCTCTTGAAAGCCGGTGCAACTTGTATCGCGCCCCGACTGGGTTGCGTTTCTCAAACCTGATGCGAACTGCAGCAAGTTTATCGAGCTAGGCATCAGTGCCAATGCACTCGATGTTGTGGACGAGGGCATTCCATCCCTGCACCAAGGCTTTGCCGTCTCGGAAACGGATGCCATTGTACCACCGATGGTTGAAGAACGCATCGGTGACGAATTCTTCCTCAGCACGAAGAGATTCCGTGGTGGAATCAGGTGGGCAAATCTTCCTGCAATCGTGTAACGGGATTTGATCCCGTTCGGTAGTCTTGCCGGCCAAACGGTCCAACTCTCTGGATGGCGGCATCCACGGAGGATACACTTGAGGAGCGTGGAGCAGGACATTTCAGTCCATGGCCTCTTGATTGGTGCCAGCATGAGCACTGGCACCAATGTTACCCCTATACCTTGACTAACTTCGCTCGTGGTGATGTATAGGAGCATCACCACCATCTCCACGCGTCCTATCGTTGGATGGACTTGCGTGAGGCGGAGACTCATCGGAATAATCACTCGATCCGAAGATCTCGGTCACAATACTGCCGCGCCAACCAGAGCCAGTCAGCCTGGCTTTTGCAGCGTCCGCCCCGGGTGATCCCGAGGCGTGAGGAGTCGCCTTCGAGTCGGATGTATCATCCGACTCGCCGGAATAGATGAGCTCTATCTCAGATTCGTCTGGATTACGATTCGTGATACCCGCTGCAGACGCAACGGATGTACCTGTCGCACGTGGTGAATCACCACGTGACGATTCACAACAACAGGCGACGAATCACCTTCTGCTGAGGTGTGAAAGGAACTTTCGCGGCCGCACGCATGCGTGCAGCCACCCTTCTTGCTGCTTCAGTAGCAGCTCGCGTGGTTTTTAAAACCATGCGTTGGATTGGCAAATGAATGGAATTTGACCAACAAGTGCTCCCTTTCCCAGAATGATCCAACGGTGGTCACCCTGTTCCAATCAATTTAATTCAATCAACGGGTGATTGATGGTAAAGGGGGGGGGTGATGTAACGGGGTATCCCGTTACATGATATTTACACCAAACGGTGTTAATAGAGATATTCTCTAGCATGACGATATCCTACCGATATTATCCGAGATGGATAATATCGGTAGGATATGCGCTGCTCCAAGATTGGTTGATTTAAGACATGTCGACCATAGATTGCCACCAGTCGCTGCTAGATGCGCTCAATGAGTGGTGAGCAGGTTGTCGTCATACGACGGCGAAGATTAATATAGTCAGATAAAGATTAAAGTTGTATTGATAGCTTAACTATATTAAGTACAGTTCTCTTTTTACCCTTCACTCAGCTTAGTCGATAAGTAGACAAGCTTCCTCTGCACGTACTATAGTGTACGTGAACTTTCGTGGCACCCAGACAAAGGGTGCCCCGTTACACCCCTGAACTATACGGGATCATCCTACTAGGACTGCCATCTCATGGTCGCAGAGTAGGGTGCAGGAGGCTTAGCCTGGCGCGACGCTTCGAATCGCAGAGTGGGAGCAGGTTTTTACCTTCGTAGGCTTGAGCTTGCAAGCTGACCCAAACATCCAAGCTGTCGAGTAATGGTGCAAAAGTAATGGGACCCTCCGCCCGTAGATTGTGATCCAGCAATTAACCACGCTTTCGTTGGCTGGTCTGTCAACGGATCACGGTGGCACCGCAACGACTCTTCGATGCACGCCCGTCGGCTATCAGCCATTTACATCTCAACGACCGAGTCGTCTAGAATCTGCAGCTACTCCCCTGGTAATATGAAACGCTTGACGAATCAGAGCAAAAGGTCAGGAGCGATCCGGGCCATGTGTTGCCTCCGTCGTGGAGCTGTCAGCGGTGGGAAAAGGGACATGTCAGGGATTTGGCCATTCCAAGCCAGCTTCTCCCACGTCGAAGCCCATTCCTCCCGATCGATAAGTTTGTAGTGACCTTCATTGGTACCGGAGTGCGAAATAGTGCCGATTCGACTCGGCCTTTTTCTTAAGCGTAGTATGCGCTCATAGGTCATCATCGTCCCTAGCGAACGGTCTTTTTCGGGCAAGGAGATGAGGCCGCGTTTGCGACCTGGAGGTGGATCCTGACTCGGCTTGAGTGATCGGTCTTTGCTTACAAGCGAGCATTTACTTTTGTGATCATGTACACCTTGGTCGATTTGAAGTCAATCACAAGCGTACATTACAATAGTGACCTAGCCAAGAGTGACTTCGGAAATGCCTATAACCTATGAAGGGGGACAGGCTAATCGCACTTAGTACGTGTAAGGTGCACCGGGCCGCGTTTTTTACAGACAGACGGACACAGATAAGTACGATTTGGAAAGTTCGGCATTCGACCTCGCACAGTCAATAATAGCTTTACCCTTTGGGCTCGCAACAATGTCGGGACAGCTTATGATGGTTACCTATAACTGCAACTTGGTTCATTGTTTTCACATCATTACTTTTCTCGCAGGCACCATCGCCATTGCGCATAAATTACTAGTACCATCCTTCCACGGTCGTTCCAGCAACACATGTAGGTCATTCGTTAAGATTCCATTCGTCCAAAGTGGCAAGTCGAAGTCCCAGTTGCTTGATTTGTTTCAGACGCTCTTCACAGTTCAAAGCAAAGCCAATGAGGTCTTGGTGGAACACCTGGCATGCCAGATTGGCGTTCATACATGTGAGTCGCACGCACTCCGAGATGATTGCACTGGACACGACTTGTCTGCCGTAAAGCGGTCCGAACGGTGAAATCCCTTGCTTGACATGTACCTGTGTGCGATACTCGTGGTCATTGAGTGGCTGGATAACAATATGCACATCGTTAAACTGCCCAGATATTGTCCGTAAGTCGTAGTCCTCATCACATTCCTGGTCAGAACAAATCCAGTTATAAATGCTAAGCTGGTCAGAATCTACTCGTTGATGAGAAAGATCGACGACTCGTACCTTGAACACCACATGCACAAAATCATTACCAATATGACGTTTCTTTTTCATCGAGGCGAAGTTTTCTGCAGCTGGGTTGCTAGCCGAACGAAAACTCTGGGGAACCATCATTGTGGCCACGTGAAACATTATCTGCAGTAACAAACCGCAAAACACATCAGATATCGAACGCATGTGTTCATGATGAATCGTGCGTACCTGCGCACATGAGTCCTTATAGATGAGACCAAATTTGCCATCACTGTTGTTCACGGTGTCAAGCCCTCCCGTATAACCAGGAAGACCTTCCAGTTTAGTGAACGTCCCGAGGCGGCGTAAAAATCGCAAGTAACGCAACGATCCACCGGTATTCCCTAGAACGGTTGACTCGGACGATTGTTTACCGTCTCTCACATAAAGTAGACCGATTTTGTGCGTCTCATATTCTGGCGTGCGGTCCAGCACGCTGAGCGCCAGCTTCAGTGCTGACCCATCTCTGAGTAACTGTGGACGGTTTTCGACGCTAACATCAAAAAGTTGCATCATCAAACACATTGGATCGTACTGGTCTTCATTGAAGAGTCCACATGCGCTTCCGACGGTAGAGGGACTACCTTCACCTGATTGCCAAATTCTCGGCGTTACTGCTGGTGGACCCGATACATCACTGCAATTGATGTCGGGCAAAAACGTATCCTTCTTATTTTTCCAGTGTCGACTCTCCACACATTCTTGTCGGCTCTCAAAGTCGGCATTTTCTCCAGCTTCTTCCTGTATCGTGCGAGTGACGAAATTGCACGACAGACCTTCTTGCCCATCGTCTCCTTCCGCTTGCCTGTATTGCTTGCTCTTGGTTCTACATTCCGGAAAGTCGCTCTTTTGCTGCGAATGACGCCGAGCTACACATGAAGCCGACAGCAGTTTCAGTAGACACGGAAAGTCAGTCCAGTTACCACGCACACAACGGATAAGTTACCAAATCCCTACCTTGTCCGCTTTCACAACAGTGCGACGGTGACTCGACAATGTCATCGTATGCTGGTAGCGCTGGCAATGCGATTGCTGCAGCCGACTGATGAGATAGTGCATCTTGCAGAGAGGATCTTTTTGGCAAATCGCAAGTTTTATTGCTACCCACCGCTGTTCCATAGTTTTTTTCCACTCGGTCATTGCTGGACCTGCGCACTGCTCCATCGTGTAAGCATGCAAACTTTCGAGCATCGCTTTCGAGGTATGAACGTGATTGACGCCGATAAGACAATCCATGGTCAAAAAGATCTAGTGGCCGCGGGGGGAAAACCGTACTTCTGTCCATGTTTCTACCCATCGGTTGCTTTCCATCTCCACCAGAGATGGAGTGACTACATTTGCTTTGATCGTGCACATCATACAGAGGACATAAGGAAGCCAATGCGGCATGGCCAACACCAAGCTCCCACTTGCTCGTGCAATTAGCCCTGCGAATAACCAATGACGCATCCCCGTGTGAATTCGTTGTAATTGTCAGCAGTGACCTTCTGTAAACCCAGGATCTCGACCTGGTACGACGAGAACCAGCATACATCCCTGTCGTTCCACTATCATCGCTTTGAGATTGCTGCCGAGAACAGAGTGCCGACGAGGCCAATATTGACTGGGAGTACGCATGGCACATCAAGAAATCGACAGCCGCTTCTGCCAAAAGGCTGTTCGCGCGATGCGTACACTGCTCTAAGGTCGGTATTGCCAGAGCTGCAAGACGTGATCGCTCCTTAAAGTTTGTTTGATAAATCAGTTGGCACAAAAGTCGGAAGGCAAGGTAAACGATCTGCTTCGACTTCGCGTACTCAAAGCCTAGTAGTATCGCCTTGAGAATCGCTTCGCGAGCAGAACGGGCCGTGTCTTCTTGTCCTGTATGAAGCATGGGCGTGATAGTTCCCAGCAATTCCAGCATCGCTACAAAAGCGTCGGAACGAAAGTCGCCGTGCACCGTCGTGATCAGGCAGCGCACATTTTGTAGCATTTTATCGATTTGGCGAAGCACTGATGCTGGAGCAAGAATTGCTAATAGGCTCAACACCGTCGTCGTTGTGTGCATCAATTTAAACTCCGAGTCAAAAAGTTGATGCAAGAGACCCTGTAGTCGTGCTTGATTGGTGCGACTTGGGTGGGGGCGTGGGGCATTTGGCTTTTCAGACTCTGATGCTGATTTGTGCGCCAACGCTGGTTTACCCGTAGACCCCGAAAACGCATGGAAAAGGCTACCGTGAGAAGCGGAAGTCTGGAAGCGCGATAATACACGGGAAGTGAATCCGAGAGGTGTGTCAGACGCGAAAGTGTCAGTGATATGAAGCTCAGGCTCTGCCCCATCATGGCGGTACAGCATATCTGGAGCTGACACTGACGCTGACAACGATACGGCCGAGCCGTGTGCAGTCGTATGGCCCATAAGAAGGTCTTTCTCAGCAACTGCCAGCCGTAATTCCATCGCACCTACTAGGCATCGCGTGAGCTCTCGTAGCGTGTGATCGTGCAGCTCCGACTCGTAGCTCACGAGAAGCTGCAGCAATTCGATTCCCATGCCAAGATATCGTGTTTTAGCGAGTAACACCATTGCAGCCTGCACACTTATGCCAAGCGTCGTCTCACTCTTGTTATTGTTATCATGCCTTCTTTTTGCGTAAATCAAGTGCACGAGCTCCACGTTTGTTTGCAAGATCAAACGACCAACGGCATCATGTTCCTCCCGATTCTTTTGATCTCGACAGACCGACAAATGGACATTGGCTGGCATTTGCTGACAGCGAGGGTCGCCGAACATTCGGCCAACCTCGTCAGCAATAGCGGCTCTCCCAAAAGCCCCATAATCGATGCTTGCCACGATCTTTGCCGACACTTCGCTCACATCCACATCTTCCAAGATTGTACGATTTTCGAGCATGGTTTTGATGCCTTTTACTGCCATACGGAAAAGCTCAGCATCAGGCTCCGCAGACACTAGCGTGAGAAGAGCGCGGAACGCATGCGCCACTGGCACATGTGCTGCCGTTACCTGGATACTACTTGAGTTGATGTGTGCAGCACGTCGAGATGTAAACAAGAAGCGTGACTTACGAATTCGTTGCTCCTCTTTCCACTGAAGTCTACCATCAATTGCACACGCTTCACATAAACACAGTAAACATGATAGCGCAATGTGCCGAACAGCACGACTTCCGTGAGCTTCTACTGTCGTAACAAGAAGATCGTACATACGAACAACGCGCGCCGGTGGCAAATGGTCGAATGCTGACGAAAAGAGCGAAACGACACCTGAAGCTGCCAAAAGCTGAGCATCGTTGTTGCCTGGAAGTGCCATCGCGCTGGCAAGAATGCCTAGCAAAGAGTCAAACTTTGCACTTTCCAATTGACGCGCCACCTCGATGATGAATCCGAGGGCACGACGTCGCACTTCCGCATCGGGATCGTTATATACTTGACCAAGCGTTGGAATCACCACTTCCTCGATTACACGATCCTCGCACACATAGCGACTTGTCCATAGATTGACGCGCAAAATTTCGAGTGCCTCCAGGCGCACTACTTTGGGTATCACTAGAGCATCACCGTCAGAACCAACACCTGAAAAAAATGTGCGCATCACACTAGACAAAGTTGTAAGCCAAGTCAAGTGGTATCCTGGATGAGTTGCGTCAGCACGTTGCCGCAGCAGAAACAGCATTGAGTCCTCAGAAAGACATGGCAAATACTGCTCGAGAATATTGAGAAACTCGTTTACATCGCCTGCAAAGCGACGGCGTTCGACGAGGTCTTCGACGGCTTGCAGAGTGTCAAGAAGCTCGCGAGGCACTCTTGTCTGTTGGATAGACACCAACAGTTGTGGATGCGGTTGATTGGACAGGTCGTTCGCTAAGCAAATAGCTGCAGGATAGTTTGCATCTCCACCTGTTCGTCGATTATTAGGCTGTGAAGATCTCTCAGAAATTCCGGCTGTTTCGCTGTCGTCCGTCATGGACGCCCACGGCCTTAGAGTATGGAGCATGCGCAAAATTATATCCCACTCCACGATCAAACAACGTTTGCTTCTATTAGCACCTGAGCTTGGTGTGCCGAGCCCCGAGCTAACCTTACTCTCCTCCTCTCTGCTCTCTCCTGAATGCAGAGACACCTCGGTCGAAAGGTTCATTGCTACTGCAGCACTTTGCCCGCTACTTCCGGCTGGTAGATGGGCGGCACCAAATTTCTTAATCAGGCGCTGTAAAGACAAAATTATCTCAAACACGACCACTCTCCGACAACATTGCAAAGCTCGTTCAAGAGCAAGCAATATGGGGCCCCATGCAGTGTCGTCAAACTTGGCTAAGCGCTGAGAGCCCCAGCACGACATGCCCACAAAAAATACAGCGCCTCGGAGTACCCACGGCGAATTGACCCCCATCGGGTGCTCTAGCATTTGCACCAATCCTCGCAGTACAACGAAACCAGAACTTCCAGTAAGTAGCAGTTTCATGACTGACCACGTTCCATGACCGTCTGCATTGACCAGGCAACATAGTGAACGCAGGCACGCTGGCGCGCTTGCCGCATATGCCAAATCATGCGTTGCTAAAACATGAAAAAAGGTAATAAACTTGTGACACGCGTCCAAATCACTGCGACTCCACGCGACATCGCATCGTCCGCCGATGACCGACACGATTGCAATCACCTTGTCACGATCTAGAGCTCGAGGACTACGACGCAAAATAAGTTGAATGAGCCCAAGCAAGTCTCTTTGCGCATCTGACTGTTCCAAGAGACGCAGCAAGAACCAGCCCAGCTCGACGTGAAACGGTTCCACATGTCGTCCATCTTGAGTGAGGGTACGAAGCACTTTCTGCCGCAGCAAAAAGTCCCTTGGCGGGTGTGATTCCAACCGCAAGTAGACTTTTCTCCTTAGCGCTGGTGTCAACCGTTCCCCGAAGCGCAGCACACAGAGTTGTACCACTTCAAAAGCTAATGCCCGCACGTCGGGGTTCCGATGCTCGAACAAGTCGACAATGCAATCCAACAAAGCATCAATTTCCGACAGTGTGAGCGTCACGCGCGACGCGGGGCGTCGTTCATTGAATCCCCTGGTGCTTCCAGATCTGTACATAGAGTCGTCACTCGTGAAAGGGCCCTGTCCATCCCCGATAGGAACTGCAGCATCTGCTTTAGATTCCTGTACACTGCTCAGCATGTCGAGCGACATACCAGGACCAGGAAACGTCGCCGACGTCACTTGTGCGTGTCGAGAAGTCCGTACTGGAGCCCTTAGTAGCGCCAGCACACGCTCTACATCTCGGACGAATGCGCGCTCTTCTGCACGTTGTCTCTGGCGTCTACACAGCCGCTGGAGCTGCAGCACAAGCTCAGTAGACGTATCATCATTGTCCTTCTCGTCGTCCTCGTCGCCACTTTGACGTCGACGGCTTCTACAGCTCCTGCCTGATCCCCCAGCGTTTGTTGAAAAGACCGCATTATTAAGTGACGATGATCGGCGCAGCTGCACGGCGCTTGTGGCCTCGATAGAGTCGCTGGACAGAGACGGCGAGGAATCAGATCTCGTGGTCTCGGATGCGTCGTCATGTGGCTGCTGCTGTGGAGAATGGCAAGAAGAGGTTAGCACCGTGTGTGGCACGTTAGGTGGCGGACTTTTCTGTGGACTGTCGCTGTTCGTGCTGGTGGCCCCAGGCGCGTGGACAGCGTCCGAAGCGATGTCGGTAGCTGGCGCATGGACCGCGCGGTCCATCGATTGCTGTTGAATCAGATTGATTGGATTTCGGTCAGGATCAGATCGACTATTTTAGGGATAGGAAAAGGTAAATGCTGGACGGCTGGACTCATTTTTATCAGAAGTAGCTCAGAAACATGCCCAATTTCGTCAGGGGTAAATCCCAAATACGTAATTACAGTTTTCTCACTTGCCCGTGCAAAAGTAGCACGAGGCGCACGCATTGATGCAGCGCCGAAGTCTGGCTTATCCCCACACCGTTCACATCGACCACATTGTGTCAAGCAATAAGGATGCAACCAGGGGTTGATTGCCGCTTTCCGCAGTACCAAAATTGTTCGTCTTCACCTCTTAAATCCGTAATCGTCTACAGCGCCGTCACTCGCATGCAGACGGTACGTCAAGTAATCGTCCTCCGAATTTTGCGAGTTTGTAAATAGCCTAGTCTTCAACGCCAATTGTTCACCCAGCAAATGTTGTCTCTTATCGCTTAGTAGATTAATACTCCTTCGGATCCAACTACTTTTCAGGTCCGCGCACAGTAATACGAATTCTCCAATATAATCGGAGGCGGACACGCGTATCAGTCCATGGTGTATGCACAGATATCACAGTAAGTACTCCAGCACTTGGACCATTCGGTTCTCCTGACGTCATAAGCGCCATAGCAGCTACATCGTGAAAATAGCCGCGTATCTGACTATAATATGAGATTAACTGTGCGCACGCACCGGCTTGACCCAGTACTCCATCTCTTTGGCTGTACTTGCTTATCAAAACATCGTCGGTGCAGGCGTCACGACCTCATTGGCCTTGATGTTAAATTAGCTCTTCCAGAGGATGTAATCCGGCGAACGATCAAGCTCGCCTTCCATGGCCGCCATGTTATTTTCCTCGTAATTGAGAAATCACCACCTTGCTTGTAATTGGACCAATGACACCTTCTGCCAGTACGAATCAGCGCTTCTTCCGATTGGCAACGCGGGCAGATTGGGCACTGTCTAATTCACAAAGGACCCCTTCATACTCGAGACGAAGGCGTGCGGGGCATCGTCATTCAGACACGACGAGGAGGATGTGACACGTTTAAGTGTACCACAAAGGGACGTGTTGACAAGGCCGCACGAACATGTTTCCCTGAATGGATTATGTTGCGTCTACTAAAAACGCACCTGTGTTGTCGTTGCTCGTAGGATTGGAGCTCGGTCATAGAATAAGGAATGTAGTAGGGTTTAAGCCGCGAACTGCACTGACATCGTCATTTTGAGCTTTGCAAGGGCAAGTGAGTAAACAGTAATGGTGAATTGAGTATTTAAGATTAACTCCTGACGAAATTGGGTGTTTTTCTGAGATACTTTTGATAATGTATTAGAATGATCCAGCCGAATAGAAATGAACCCAGCCGATTAGCATTTGCCTAGAAAAAGAACGAACCGGACTGTGAAGTAGCAACTGGGAATGTAGGTCACCTTCAACTTGAAGGCGTGGTACTTAACTAGAGATTATGTAAAAGGACAGGAACACTGCAAATACAGTTTACATGGCGAAATTGCCGAATAACAGATTCAACATATCGAAAGGATCATTCGTACAAGCAGAGACATGTACGACGGCAATCTTGATCGTCGCCCTTTTCCGCTGAAGGTTTTGTACGACGGTCACATTAAAGAGTGGACCATGGTTGCCCACTTTGGCTGTACGTTCATTGTTCTTTGATCGATGGTCGCACCTATTTTCGTAACGACGTTGCCCTTCACAGCAAGCCATGGTCGACAGTCCGTGCCCCTCCGGACTAAAACTCTCGCCGGATCTTCTCACCGATTCCTAAACGGTCACTGCTGCATTGACCATTCACGCCGTCTCTTGCACCTACAGACGTTGTTTCTATGTGAATGGTATCTGCTAAAATGCAGTAAGAAGTGTCCAGGATTGATTCGACTGTCTATCTTGCGCAGCAGCCATACGACGCTGTCTCCTTGGCATCCCTTGTCATAACTGCACTTGTAGACGACATCGACAGTATCTCCTCCATGAAGTACGTCTATAAAACATGCCAGGAACAGCATCCCGTGCTCGCCTACAATACTAGCGATAGTGACAACTACACTCAAGCAGTTGGACGAGGGCTTACAAGTGGAATTTTCAAACCAGCACTATGATAGTGAAGTAGACTCCCGTTGAAGTTGTGCTGTCAGAACGTGCTACTGTCTGGATCCCATCATGGCAAACGCATCCGTTCGCGGAAAGCTAGACGAACGCCACGCATGCCACACGGATGATTTACCCTGGACGTAGCACTTACAACCACTTGATCGAAAGCTCGTTGGCGTCCGCGCAAATTCTCAAAGCAATCAATCACTTCTTAATCCACCCAACTCTCGTCACGTGTCACGTTCGACCACAGAATGAGTGACCCGATCGGTGAGCTCCAAGAACTCTTTATCGACAACGAGTGGGTGCCACCCGTGAACAAAAAGTACATGGACGTCCTCAATCCTGCAAGCGAAGAGGTGATCCAGCAAGTGGCCGTCGCATCGGCCGTGGACGTGGGTCTGGCTGTCCAAGCGGCGAAGCGGGCGTTTGCCACGTGGGGTACCACCTCAGGGACTGAACGTGCGGTGTACCTACGCCGAATGGGTGAGCTAGTGGCTAAACGCATGGATGCACTAAGTCGCCTCGAAACAATGGACAATGGCAAGCCACTGGCTGAAGCCGTGGGGGACATGGAGGACGTCTCCAGCTGCTTCAATTACTATGCCAATGCCGCCGAAGCCTTAGACGCGCGTCAGTATGAAAAGGTGGCCCTCCCTTTGAAAGACTTCCAGGGTGCATTGCGCTACGAACCCGTTGGTGTCGTGGCTGCTGTCATTCCATGGAACTATCCGGCTCTGATGGCACTCTGGAAGCTTGCTCCTGCCCTTGCTGCTGGCTGTACTGTAGTGCTCAAGCCCTCGGAAGTGACTCCATTGAGTGCGCTACAATTGGCCCAGATAGCGGTCGATGCTGGATTACCCGCCGGCGTTTTGAACGTGGTGAATGGCTTGGGAGGGGAAGCTGGAGGTCCGCTGGTCTCTCATCCAGACGTACACAAAGTGGCCTTTACAGGAAGCGTACCTACCGGACGCACCATCATGACCGAGGCGGCAAAAGAGATCAAGAAGATCACTTTGGAGCTGGGCGGCAAGTCGCCCGCGATCGTATTCGACAGAATCAACGTGGAACGCACAGTCGAGTGGGTCATGTTCGGCTGCTTCGGGAACAACGGTCAAATCTGCAGTGCGACGTCGCGGCTACTCGTGCACAAGGACATTGCAGATGAGTTCCTCGAAAAACTCATTGACGAGACGAAGAAGCTCGTGTTGGGAAATCCGCTGGATAGTAAGGTGCAAATGGGTCCACTGGTGTCAAAGGCCCAACAGGAGAAGGTGCTGGGGTACATCCAAAGCGCAAAAGACGAAGGAGCTATCATTGTCCAAGGAAAACTTCCTAGCGGCAACAAGGGATACTTTGTTCCGCCAACCATTATTGCAGGAGTCACCAAGCATATGCGCGTATGGAAGGAAGAGATATTCGGTCCAGTGCTGTCGGTGATGACGTTCGAGACGGAGGAGGAGGCCATCGCCGTCTCAAACGACTCAGATTTCGGTCTAGCAGCTGCCGTCTTTACGTCTAATGACACGCAGCTCGAGCGCGTGACAATGGCCCTGCGTGCAGGTATTGTGTGGAACAATTGCTCGCAGCCATGTTTCGTCGAGCTGCCGTGGGGTGGCGTCAAGAAGAGCGGCATCGGCCGTGAGCTTGGACCTTTCGGACTGAATGCCTATCTCGAACCCAAGCAGATCTGCACCTATGTAGCGGACAAGCCGTTTGGATGGTATCTGAAGTCGTAGCCTATGGAACTCTATGATCGTCAACGTCTGTCCCGTTCACCTTATATCAGTCTGCCTGCATTCTTCCCACTCTATTTCTTCGATGTTCTATGGCGTGAACAAGTCGCTCATTGCTGCTCGTCTGGCCGGTATGAGAATCTGATCGGTCCAAAAGACCCTGAATCTGATTTCTCGAAAATGATCCGCTTCGAACACCGTCGGCCATCCACACACCATTTCGGAACTCAGCACCTAACGCGAACGCGACCCTCTCTCTCTGTCCACTGATTATTATCATCATGCGCCTCATTAGTCTTGTACTAGTCGCAGTGGTGACTCTAGTCGCAACCAGTGCGACCCCGATCGGCACCGAGAAGCAGATTCAATCCACGGATGAGCATCCTGTCAACCTTCGGAGTGTGGAAGAGCGAAAAGGTGGTCGTGGGGGTGGCCGCAGTCGTAGCTGGAGCCATAGTCGTAGCCGTGGACATGGCAAAAGTGGAGGTGGTTACTACGTACCATCGCATGGTTTCTTCCACCACGAGGAAGAGGACAAGCGACACAAAAGCAAGTTTGACAAGTTTCTCGACGAATGGTTTTAAGCCATGAAGAGAAACCGAAACCTACGCGTGGCCTTCGCACAGAACTCAACGAGGGACCAGCGCCTTGCCACACACGGGTGAAGAACTGATACCAAGGTCTGCTGCTATAATGAGTAGGTGGTTCAAGGTATCGTTACGATAACGCTCGAAGTACATCTGTTTCTTGCTGGTCCGGGTGTATGAATGTGAATAGAATGATGTGACTCCAGCGTAGAGTTTAAGCTGCGCAAGCTAAATGTGTACTAAATCATGACTCTTTATGCTTACGTGTCAGACCAGTACGCCCGATTCTACAGCTAGATCGGCGTCTGCACTCGCCGACTCCGCAGAATATCACGGCTAAGTGAAAGCTGAGTGAATAACAAGCAGCCTGTTAACCCCTTGAGCTATGCACAGAATCCCGTGCTTCATCCAGACTAACGTGACCTTTCAAATTAGTGCGCTAAACGAATGGTTAAGCAAAATGACTGAAACACATGATCAACAAAAGCAGGTGTAGAATTGGGCATATCTCTGAACAGCCAATTTAACCGACCATCTCATGCACAATTTTCTGTGATTGTTTGTTTTCAAACTCAGCTGCAATTCAGATATTCAGGAATTGCCACCAATCAGTTTAGTGCGCTAAAATCACTTGGTCTTACTATCTGTCAGGTTGCCTGGCTGCTTTCGAAATCAACTCTAGCCCGTCGAGGTACAATTTCTGTCAGTTTTTATTTTTAAATTATGATTGAATGTTTAAGGTATAAATTTTCGGTACTCCAGTCTGCACGCATGTAATTGTCAAGAAGTCGTGTCACTCGTTATTCAAAACAACACCATTATGCTCGATATTTGCACCACTCTAGGCCAACGGACTCGCCAAACCCGTTCATTACAGCCACTACAGACTTGCCGAAAGTCTGTCAAGCATCAAACGTTCCGGGAACAGCAGCGTTCGAGCCGTTAAATAGTGTCAAGAGCTCTGCTTTTTGTGCGGTAAAGCATCTTTGGTTTAGCCTAACACTACGAAACTTCCAGCTGTGGTAGCACATGGCAGCACAGGACCTACGACCTTGCGTTTATCAACCTACCGAAGCAATCGAGTTTCATAACATACACAAGGAGGTGGGAGTTGAAGAAGTTGTCGGGCATTAATCGCACAAACAAAACAAACGTACCCCTGTGTTTTCCATTTACGTAAATATCGCGCACCCTCTCGTTCAAAAACAGAAACGCTGCCGAACACTACAAGATCCGCGTCTTGACACTGAAAAGAAATATACTGCATGTAGACCAATATGGACCCCGCTAGTGTAACGGGGCACCCTTTGTCTGGGTGCCACGAAACTTCACGTACACTAGTACGTGCAGAGGAAGCTAATCTACTCAACAACTAGGTTGAGTAAAGGGTAAAAAGAGAACTGTATCTGATATAGTTAAGCTATCGATATAACTTCAATCGTTATCTAACTATACTAAACTACGTCGTCGCATGACGACAACCTGCTCACCACTCATTGCGCGCGTCTAGCAGCGATTTGTGGCAATCTATGGTTGATATGTCTTTATCAACCAATCTTGGAGCAGCGCATGAATCTTATCTAAAGGGGATAAAAGTTCTTCAATATCAATTACCTCAGATAATTTTAGTAGGATATTGTAATGCTCGATAATATCCCTATTGACACCGTTTGGTGTCAAAATCATGTAACGGGCTACCCCGTTACATCACCCCCCCCTTTTAACCATCAATCACCCGTTGATTGAATTAGAATTGATTTGGACAGGGTGACCACCGTTGGATCACTCTGGGAAAGAGAGCACTTGTTGGTCGAATTCCATTCATTTGCCAATTTAACGCATGGTTTCGAAAACCACGCGAGCTGCTACTGCAGCAGCAGGAAAGGTGGATGCACGCATGCGTGCAGCCGCGGAAATTGCCTCTTACACCTCAGCAGTAGGTGATTCGTCGCCTGTTTTTGTGAATCGTCCACGTGGTGAGTCACCACTTGCGACGGGTACCTCGAGTCGTAATTGAGATGAGTCTGAAATAGAGCTCATCTATTCTGACGATTCGGATAATGTTTACGACTCGAAGGCGACACCTCACGCCTCCGGGTCACCCGGGGCGGACACTGCAAGATCCAGATTGACCGGCTCTGGTCAACGTGGCGGTATCATGTCCGAGATCTTCGAATCGAGTGATTCTTCTGACGAATCCTCGCCTCACGCAAGTCCATTCAACGATAGGACGCGTGGGGATGGTGGCGATGCACCTATACATCACCACGAGCGAAGTAATTCAAGGGATCGGGGTAACACTGGTGCCAGTGCTCATACTGGCACCAATCAAGATGCCAGGGACCGAAATGTCCTGCACCACGCTCCTCAAGTGGAGTCTCCGTGGATGCCGTCATCCAGAGAGTTAAATCGAGTGGCCGGCACGACTACCGAACGGGATCGAATCCCGTTTTTCGATTGTAGGAGGATTTGTCCACCTGATTCCGGCACGGAAACTATTCGTGCTGAGGAAGAGTTCTTCACCAATGCGTTCTTCAACCATCGGTGGTACAATGGCATCCGTGTTCGAGACGGCAAAGCCTTGGTGCAGGGATGTAATTCTCTCGTCCACAACATCGAGTGCATTGGCCCTGATGCCTAGCTCGCCGAACTAGATGCAGTTCGCATCAGGTTTGAGAAACGCAACCCAGTCGGGGCGCGATACAAGTTGCACCGGCTGTCAAGAGAGGCAGGATTACCCTGTCTCTCGTGGAATGATTCGTGTCCAGGTTGCCTGGACAACTCGAACCGTGCCCCTAGGGAGGCCTTCCTTCCTAATGATCCCTACTGGAGGGCGCGCATCCCGTCCGAGATGGCCGAAGGGATTGACACCTTGCAATCCCTGTACTCGCGTTCGGGGAGGTCGTTTTCCAACGGCCCTTCTTCGAACGCAGCGGGTGGGTCTCGTCGTACTGATCGAAGAGACCAAGGACATCAACAATCAGCTGGGCACGAGGCTCCCAGCTGTCCCACGTCGGTGGATAGCCACGCCAGTGGACGAGGTAACTCGTCCGGACGCCATTCACGTCGCGGTGGTTCAAAATACGCTCCACTAGAAAGCGTTGACCACCGCTAGAGCCCACCAAAAGATGCGATGGCGGTGGGAACACCTGAACCGGCTCGCGGGTCGGATCAAATTGATGTTGAGGAACTGAGCCGTGCAATTAATCAGTTGCACGATGATCTGGATCATGAACGGTCTCGGCGCTATGAGCTCATGATCTTGTTAGGGATAATTACAATTCCTTAGCGCACGATTGTTTGGACGATCATGCTGCGTTTGCGTTTGCACAAGTTGAGAACGAACGTTCGACTCGTTCTCTTCATGACGAGCTGGCTGTAGCTCTTAAAAACATCGCTCAACTGCTTGAGCAGGTCGCTTCGCTAGTTGACCAGACTGGATCGTTGAAACGAGACCATTCGAGGGTGGTCTCGGCTCTCGACCGCGGAGGTGTTCTTCGCATCTCGAAACGGGCTCGTACTGATAGTACGGGCGGACACGTCCAGCGTAAAACGTAGGATGCTTACGCATCTTACGGGGCAGTTCAATCGTGTGTGCGCTGCCCATTCGGCGCAAACCCACGAAAATGACCGATGTACTTGGGCTGTATTTTACTGCTGCCCACGTTTGTCACTGCGTGCTTCGGTAAGTTTACTGTAGACAGTAAAACTAAATCTCCTCGATCAAATGAAAGAACATTTGCTCTTTTATGTTTGTCTACGTTTCTTTTCTGTCTGTCTAGTGCATCTGCAATAGAGTCTCGAACGAAGCGGACAACCGCTTCGCGAGTCAGCAGAAACTCCTCTGCTGATTCATCCTTGTTAACAGCAGTGCGCTTCGTGTGCACTGCTGAAAAAACGTTGTCTTCACCAGTGGGGGTATCATCGTCCTCACTTTGGCGGGCATTGGCGATGCTGAATATGCCAGCATCGTCATCATCATCATCATCTAAATTGATCTCATCGACATCGGCATCCACCACGTTGACACCATTGTTGACGGGTGATGAGCAAGAACAGATCGGTTTTTGTTCGAGCGAGTCCACTCCTTAAAACTAGAGTCACACTCTAAGAAGGCGGGTAAACATGGATGACGTAGGCCATTCACGAAGAACGGTGTATGCGTCGTTGACGCGTGCACCGAGTTGTGATGGCGAATTTTGCCATCGGAAAGAATCTACTCCAAATCGTAAACAAGTGGACATACCCTCGAAGTATCTCTATGAAGACGCGGTTGACGCGTTCCGTCTGAACATCTGTTTCTGGATAGTCAGAAGTCGACATTTTCAAACGTTTTCCAGGTGAACGGAACACGGATTGCCAGAACTCCGCTGTGAAGCAGGGGTCCCTATCGGACACGAGTTCACGGGGTAACCCGTGAATTTGGAAGATAGTATCGATGAAGACACGCGCACAGCCCTGGGCTGTGATTGACCCCGGTACAGTTACGAGATGTACCATCTTGCTGAAAAGATCAACAAACACAAGAATACCAGTATTTTTGTGAGCGTCTTTGGGAAACCCGAAGACGAAGTCCATCGATACGGACTGCCAACACTCTGCCGAAATCGAAAGAGGCTGTAAGGGTGCGCGGATGAAGGACTAGGCTTCACCCGCTGACAAACTTCGCAAGCGCGAATGCATTTGCGCACGAACCCATACTGGCGGGGCCAGTAGAAGTCACGACTCACCATGAGGTAAGCCTTTTCTATACCGCGATGCCCACTTGTCGGGGCATCGTGACACTCCTACATGATGCGCAATCGCAAATCATTATGATCCGGAACGACGACACGAGCTGTATCGCCATTGACTGCTTTATAGTACAGCAGTCCATCACGGACAGAGTACGTTCGGTTGAAGAGCGGTATTGAGACGACAAGCTTTTCAAAGCTTGATTACACGGATTGGATACGTAATCCATCAACCGCAGATGAGACTCATCTTCTGTGTACGCTTTTCGCACGTCATCGAGCAGATTCGACGACGTAACACTCACTGACAGTGTCGCCACAGTGGGATCACCCCTACTATTGGTTTGAGCAGTCGGCTCGAAATCAGGCCGGCGCGAAAGAGCATCAGTGACGACATTAGGTCGTCCTGGTTTATACTCTACGGAGAAGTTGTAACCCGCGAAGAAATACAGCCACCTCACCATTCTTTGCGAGAGGTGTGGACTGTTTACGGCCGTGCGTAATGACGCATGGTCTGTCTGAACGTTGAAGGGCCTATCTCCTAAGAGATATACCCGAAACATAGCCAGTGCATATTATATGGCACGGCGTTCCTTGTCATGCACCGGGTAATTACGCTCAGCTGCTTGTAGCTGACGTGATTGATAACAGACGACGCGCTCAACGCCGTCTGAGTCGTACTGCATTATCGCGCAGCCGATTGAAAAATTGCTGGCGTCACAGACCACATGGAATGGTCTATCCTGGTCTGCAATCGCGAATACAGGCGATTGTATCAAGCTTTTCTGTAACCTTCAAAGAATTGCTGACCCTCATCACTCCATGACCACCTCTCGTTTTTCTTTAGCAAACGAGAGAGATGTACGATCATCTCGGCGTAGTTACGCGAGTACTTAAGCAATATCACCGCCAAGCCAAGGAACTTTCGAAGTCCCTTGACGTCGACTGGCACAGGCCAGTCACTAATCGCTGATCGCCTTGATCTTTTTCGGATCAGGGCGTACACCTTTTTTGTACCCACGATGCAGCCAAGAAGTGGTATTTGGCTCGCTGTGAATACGCATTTTTTTAGGTTCGCGAATAACTTATGCTCTCGCGTAAGAGGACCTTCCGGACGTGGATTCTATGAACATCCACGTCCGTCTTTCCATCCATAGCCCGGCTATGGACGAAGACATCGTCGAAGTAACTCGGTGTGAAGTCGCGCACCGATCGCAACAGAATCGTAAAACATCTGTTAAACAATGCGGGGGCGTTACTTAGCCCCTATGGCATCACTAGCCACTCCCAGAGCATACCGCTGGGGGTGCTCACTGCTGTGTACGGAATATTCCGTGCTCGCATGAGGATTTGAAAAAATCCATCTATCGGATCCATGGACGAAAAAATGGCACTCTTTGCCATACCACCTATGGTATCGTCCTTCCTTGGGATCGGCGTTTGAGCCGGTACCGTTGCAGCGTTCAGTTTGTTGAACGCGTGCACTATCCGCCACCCTCCTGTGGCCTTTCGCACATAGAAGGTCGGAGAGCTGTGTGAAGATGTTGATTCCCTCACATGACCAGCCGCTAATCGATTGGCAAAGAATTTGTCGATCACTGTAACCTGTATACGAGGCAGTGGCCACTGTTTCATGACACATTATTTCAGACCAGGTTTCAGTTCGATCTCATGCCGAGTGCCTTAATCCTTAGGCAGCTCGCATGGCACGGATTCAGGGAAAACATCCCTGAATTCAACCAAATCCTTATGCAAAGGATTTGTCTTTAAAGACTCCCAAGATTGAGGCGTGTATCGCTCAATCCGAGTTTTCTCGTCGAGGACACTCTCGTCCGTCGATGAGCTACTGAACCCGTTCGTTCTCAGCAAACACTTGTGCCGACCAAATATCGGCGACGTACTCGTCCTCTGTGACGAGTACGCAGATCTGCTTTAATCTTGTCACTACGCAGATCTCACAAGAATTTTTTAGATTCTAGCGTTGAAACTTAATTACCTCCCAAGATGACTTCGGAGGTGTGACCAGATCAAGTGTATAAGCGCCTACACTTGATCCGTCATTCACCAAGACATTTATTGACTCGGTGATTTTCTGGGATAACACATCTGCAGGTGGTTAGGAATCCACACCCTCAACATAACTCTCTCGGGAGTTATCACTCTCAGAACACTGGAACTTTCTTCCATTACGTGTACAATCACGGTCAAGCCCTCTACGATCAACTCTCTTTCAGTCGAGCGGGCTTGCTCTACGATCGACTCTCTGATAGTCGATCTCGCTTTAATGTGTTGTTCATCCTGAACAACACTACTCTCTCTTCTCGGATGCACCCTTCTCGGTGTGCATTCGTGTTCCAGTCCACTCGATCGCTTCGAGTGGTGAACCTTCGGCGCAGCTTGTGTCTCTACACAGGTGCCGGGAGCTGGTTCCACAGTGCAGTGGCCTTCTACACTGTGATCTTGTGCAGTCATACTAACGACCGTACCATAAGTGAGACCATCGCACTTACTCGTAGTACATCCACACGCTTGTGGACGCTCCAAGACGTTCATCAGATGGCCATCCGATGAACAAAGGCAGGCATCTTCACGGATCGATGCTGCCAGCTAACTCATGGCTGGTACTTTCTAAGCCATGGCAGACCGAGGATGATATTAAATTTGTAATCCAAATCTGGCAAGTTGAAGCCATGATCTACTTTGCTTTTCTTATAGCGTGTAGTGGATTCCCACTACACGTTAGTTCACTGTTATGGATGCGCCTGTAGCAAGGCACACCGTCATCCTCGTAGGAAAAAACTCTCGCTTAACATAGTTGGGACTACTATCTTCTAGCAAACGGCTTCCAGCAAAACTGTTCGACAACCCACAGTCAACTAGGGCGCGAAGTGACATTCCACTTGTCACTTCGATCTTCAAAGTGATGAGAGACTCCTCATCACTAAGGGCAGTAACACACAGACACTGCGTGTTGGGATCAATCTTCGTCAAGAGTCGTGCAAATTTTCTTGACGTTGCTGGATCAGCAGGGTGCTCCGCCCCTACTGACCCTGTCCGTTTTTTGGTGGTCCAACTTGCTGTCGCAGCTTAGAGACATGGTCGAACCCGCGCCTTCGACCTTTCCTCGGCCAACGGCGGTCATCACATCCTGTCTTAGGACGTGTTGCAGTGCTCGGGGCACTACACTCATGAGCGTAGTGTCCAATCTTCTGACAGCGATGGCATCTTGCCGTTCGCTTGTGACTCAGATAGCGAGAGTTCTCGCTCTCGATGTAACAGAGGTTCATTGGTTCGGGACCTCCTGTTTCCTGTCGCCTCGTCGGACGATAGTTTGACGAGTTAGCCTGAGACTGTCTCAGGCTGACGTCTTCTTGTTCCGCATACGATATCGCTTTTTCCAGCGTATGGAAGTCCTCTTGAAACATGTAGGTCTTCACCGGCCCATCCACAAGGCCGTAGATGAACACGTTGATGAGCGTGTGCTCATCGACAGGGTTCTCCGTAATGCTACTAGCAAGGTAGCGCAGGTGCTGTGCGTACGCGTGCACGTCACGCTTAACTTGCTTTAGCCTCGAGAGTGCAGAGCGAGCTCTGAATTCGGCTCGTGGCGGCTCAAACGTCTCTTGGAGCCGAGACTTCAAGATCTCCAACGACTCAAACACGTTTGGATCGTGAAGCTTGAGCCCTAAGGCCCAAGTCTTTGCTCTTCATGCCAAATTTGACAGGGCGAATTTGACTTGCATCTCGTCACCCTCGATGTGACGGGCCCTGATGGCGTCGTCTTACTCGACAAACCATCCTAAATGAGATCCTTCATCGGTTCCCTTGTACCTTGAGATGTCTATCTACAAGGTTTCGGGTTGACGCATTTGCGTCGGCCCGCACATAGACTGATGAGAGCCTTGCTGTTGTAGCAAGGCTATCTTCTGTCTTTCGATGTCAAGTTCCCCTTGTAGGAACTTGTTGATAGTGTGTCAAAGCGGTTACAAGGAAATTTCTGTTGGGACTTAGATCGGCGATCGCACGGATCGCACGCCCCAGTTAAGCCAAGAATGCTATGATTGGTAAATACAGGCCGAGACGGGTGGCTAGCAATAGCGTACCCAAACCCCAAGTGGACAGGATCGTACAGCCTGGGACGAGGCTATAGGATGGTCACACCCGTTTTGATTACGCAATCCGTCTTGAGAAGTGTCAAGACAAGATCCTCGATCTCACTGGAAGGACTTGCGATCCTAACCTAGGATCGCAAGTCCGATCTCAGCTGCGATCCGCTAGTAGGATCACGATCCGCTAGTAAAGATCACAATCCGGTAGTAGGACCACGGTCCACTAGCAGGATCACGATCCACTGGTAAAATCACAATCCGGTTGTAGGATCACGATCCACTGGTAGGATCACGATCCACTGGTAGGATCACCATCCGGTCGTAGGATCACGATCCACTAGCAGGATCACGATCCACTAGTAAAGATCACGATCCACTAGTAGGATCACGATCCACTGGTAGGATCCCGATCCGCTAGTAGGATCCCGATCCACTAGTAAGATCACGATCCGCTAGTAGGATCACGATCCGCTAATAGGATTTCGATACCTTGGTAAGATCACGATCCGCTAGCAGGATCATGGGGGTATATTGGGTGGGCCACAAGAAGAAACAACTGCTGATGTACTGGGTGTGGACCACACAAATGCGAGGGGACGATTTCCTGGAAGGCGACGCGTGGCATCTGGTTAGGATATAGGGGTAGGCATAGGGGAAGGGTTTAGGTTGGTTGGTTAACATTAAACAGAGTTTAATTTACTTCACAAGGCACACGTTATCTCTTCCGGGTAGGATATTTGGCCCCCGTCGTAAAAAGAGTCGCGCTACACGTCTACGCAAGTATCACACCTGGATTGTTTTGGCCAGGTGTGCTCAAGAACTCTCAAGCAACATCAACTGCGATTGGGCGCAGCAAAACACGTAAAAGAGGTGCAAGATCGCGAGACGGTTCAAGTAATCAGAAGGCTCGCGAATCAAGCAACCACATAGTGGACAAGGCGATCTCGTTGAGATCAGGGTAACTTATATCAGTACCCACGAGTACCCCGTGATCGCGTGAAGATTTCCGCACGATAACAACCCCATCCCAAACACGGTCAAGTTTTTCTTCGACACGAGTCCATCTGGAAGAGTGCAACCCGCCCTACCGACGGGTACACAAGGTGAGGAAGGCAGCACACACGAAATCGGAGTACCCCCTCCGTTAGTCGGTCGTCCGGGCGCCAGTGGAGAGTTGGGATCGACTCATAAAATGAGCGATCGCCACTTTACCACAATAGCACCATGTTGCTGGTCTCTGCTTAGAAACTCCGATATGACAATGATGGCGGGTTCGCCCATGAGCACACTCATGCGGCCGACTACCTACCATTCTATGTCACTTAGATAAGAGTAGCCTTCACTTGTTATGTGAAAGCTGTCGTCTTCTACGTCCAACACATCATTGTAGACGGGGTACAAAGTGCTACCAGGCGTAACGGGGCACCCTCTGTTTGGGGAGTTGCGAAACTTCATGTACACTAGTACGTGCAGAGGAAGCTAATCTACTCAACAACTAGGTTGAGTAAAGGGTGAAAAGAGAACTGTACATAATGTAGTTAAACTATTAATACAACTTTAATCGTTATCTAACTATACTAAACTACGTCGTCGTATGACGACAACATGCTCACCACTCATTGCGCGCGTCCAGCAGCGATTGGTGGCAATTTATGGTTGATATGTCTCATATCATTCAATCTTCGAGCAGCGCATGAATCTTATCCTAAAAGGGGATAACATTCCTTCAATATTATCCATCTCGGATAACATTAGTAGGATATTGTCATGCTAGACAATATCCCTATTGACACCGTTTGGTGTCAGTTTTAATGAAACGGGCTACCCCGTTACGTGACAGCTGATTTTCCGTCCTTTTAACCATATCGCACTTACACACCAGCCAATGGCTTCAGTTTGTGCGCTTGATCCCCCACTCCTGTTTGCAGGCAGTACCTTGTTCCCTTCTACTTACTCGTGAGCAGCACATTGTATATCTGAGAGCCGTAAAGTTTCAGCCATGGTTCTGTACTACAGAGTGAGCTGCACAGCGAGAAGAGTGCTTACACCAATCCACAATTACGTAGGATGCAAACCAAGCAGCTCGGTCTTCGACAATTCCGGGGTGAGCACAAAGTTTATTCAGCATCGGAGCTTTCTCGATAGGTGACCACCGTTTCTTTCGTTCGCGCGATACCGGATGTCCCAACTTTCGCACATTATTTTCAGTTTGTCACAATGGATGGCGAGTGTGGCGCAGTCGTGGCATCATTTCTATCTTTGCAAGAGCGCCGTGAACTCCGAGCAGTTAGCCGACGGTGGCTGTTCACTTGCTCTTGGTTGCAATTCAATGACAGCGATGAAGCTGCTGGGCAGTCTAGAAACTCAGTGTGGAATCTGCGCAGCCGCGCGTTTCGACACGCGTGGACCACGTTCATGCGCAATGAAAGCCATTCGTTTCTACCACATCTACTGGAGCTGCTGCCCGCGATTGCAATAACGGATACGATGGAGCTCAAAAAAGGGCTTTGCTTATCCACAACTACAGGGCGTCGACCGTCATTCACGAACACGCATGCTCGAAGCGGGTATATCCAGCAGAAGATCAATCGCTGCGGGAATTTGCCCAACCTGCTGCTGACTGCAGAACTAAGTGAGCTGCGGTCGAAATTGTTCCGAAGTCGCCGATCCGGGTATTGGAACATGGCTTTGTATGGTGGAGGTCCGGCGTACGACGTCCTTGGACTCGTCTTCATGCGGAAGTACTTTCGAGCTCAGGACGTGGAGTTCCGTGCCACAGTATACGACAACGAACCAGGTTGGAAAGGTGCGATTGATGCTGTGGAGCAGACGTTCGACCGACTTGGCCAACGTAACATCTCACTGAGCTTCCAGCATTGCGACATCACGCTCGACATGTGTGCTGCGGAGAACGACGACGTGCGCCGCTCACTTGGGTCCACGAATCTGCACCTCTTCTCCTTTGTGTGCGTCGAGAATTTCTGTCTCCTGCGTGACAGCGCCTACGTGTTTCTCCAGGCGCTCTTCTCACAATGCAGTGACGGCAGCTATTTCATCTTTACCGACTCGACGCATCGGCTATGGCCTGCCATTTTCCACGTCGCCAACACCCTGGCACCCGACAGGTTCCGTGTGTCAACGCCGTATGCTCGCAGCTGCCACTACGCTCTCGTCCTGGAGAAACTCCCGAGCTACTCAACACCCGCCGCATCCTCCTCCCCATTCTACACGCAAGCGATGCACAACCTCCGAGACTTCCAACGCCATCAACAACACCACCTCGACAATAGCGAGAAGAACGGGACCTACGCGAGAAGCACCAATCTAGTCGAGTAATCCCCACGACAGGAGGGATCGAGCATACCTGGCTGCTCGACACACTCAGCGCGATCTCCTACATCACAATTCCTACAGCAGTACCGTCACCTCGTCTGTCTTCCGTACCATGTGCACTCTAGCAGCTACAAATCGTACACGCCCTGCCCCCAACAGCTCTTTTCGGCTCTTCACCAAGCCAGTCTCTCCCCCCTCCCGCTGGATCCCCATCCAACCAGCCAGCCAGCCAACCAACAGTCAGTCATTTGTCCAGTTAGCCAGTCAGCTAGGTGTCGCCTGGCCTCACCCCACTCATGACCGAAGTGACGGTCTCCCGCCGCTACTCGGCCGCTCCTGCTTCCGCCACCACGTCCTCGTCCAATGAACTCGTCCGCTCCGTCCTACTGAAGGACGATCCGGTCGTGACCGCCCCCCTCGTCTCCGCCCTCAGCAACGACGTGGCACTCGCACGTTTCGCCAACTTGATCACCCGCGTCCAACGTGACGACGGAAATCCGACACCCACGACGTCCCCGGACGGTCCCACCCGCGCCAAACGCGCCACTACAATCGACGTCTTGACCCGCCGGAAAGACGAGGCGCTGGACGACGTGACGCCGGAGCTGCTCACGTCGTACCGTGCGACCATGTTGCTGACAAACGATGACACGGCGGAAGCCTTGCTGACGTTCCTAGGGGACAAGAGCAAGCTGCTGACGCGCTGTTTCTTTGCTGTGTTTGACAGCGACGCCCAGGGCAATTTGCGCCACGCGTGTCGCGTGATTGACCAGCTCCTGCGGTTCTATCTGGACGACGTGTACGACGTGCTGGGCACAGATGCAAAGACCGTGGAACGCTACATGGGTGCTATGCTGCCGTACTTGGAGTACGCGCCGGTGGCGGAGCTCTTTTTGACAGTCATTTGCAAACCGCATAGTGCAGCGGTCATGAGGTTCTACACGTCGACGCCGCCGAAAAAGTGGGCGTTCTTTCGAGCGCTAGCCGAGTGGAAAGTGCTGCTTGTTTTGGCAACTCATGTGTGGAGCAGCGAGTATGGCGAGACCCACTCGATTGGGGCTGCCGATGTGTTTGTTGAGCTGCTTGATCGACTCGCAGCAGACGAGAATGGACAGTTGCTGTTGCAGCCAGCTGCGTACTGCTCGGAGTTGCTGGAAGGGTTGATCTCTGCAGCAGTAGAACCAGATCGTGACCAGGCAGGTCCACAGAGGACGGTGGCACAACGCACGGCTGCAATGAAGTGCGTGTTTCGGCTCTTGCAGAAGAGCAAGCTGGAGAAAGTGCAAGGACCACCCACGAGTCCGTACCAGTCGTTTGGTGCAACGATCGTGAATCTCGTGCCGAATCAGCTCGAACCTCTGCGTGAAAAGATTTACCAGATCGTGGAACAGCACCTTGGTGACTTGCTCAATTATCTCATTCAGAAATATGTGAGTCAGCAGAATATTGAAATGCCAGGGGGAGAATCTGGCAAGCCACTGCCAGCGAGTGCAGTTCGCCACACGGCATATGTGGTGAAGGTACCGTTTACGGAATTGCGTCTCATGCTTGCAGAGACGCTTGTGGAGGTCATGGCGCACAACTCGCACTTGATGAGCGAACATTTTGACGTTAACGTTTGGCGCGTGCTGCTCACGTGGTTCTTTGAGTATGCCCATAATAATCTGTACCATGCAGCTTTCTACCAGCTTGTGTTTATCGCACTGCGTACTGACAGCCAGCAGGCACTAGAGGTGCTTGTAAAAAAGCTAAAGCTGGTCACGCTATTGGTGGAGCACTACCGTGCAGACGGCGACTCTACAAGCAATAAGGGCTACATTCTACGGATTTGCAACGCTATTCGTCTACAAGCAGCGTCGCAGTCACCTGACGCGTTTTTGCGCCATTTCTTGCAGTCGCACACGACGTGGCGTTCGTTTGAGCAGGAGCTGCGTGACCAAACTGCTTTGCTTTGCATGGACGGTCTGGGATTTACAGTTCCGCAGGGGTATCAGGACAACTCGTGGCAAATGCAAAGCGAAGAGCAGGATACGGGCATTGATCACGGGTCTAAATTTGCTCGTTCACTAGGCTTTACGGATGACGTCGCGTGGCCGGAGGATAATGCAGTAGACGGCAGCAAGAAGCGCAAGAAAAAAAAGAAAAACAAGAAGAATTCGCGTATTGCGAGCACTAATGGTATACAGGACGCCGCCGAGGTTGATTGTCCGGTCGATGAAGTAACTAGCAAACCTGAGGATGTTGCTGCGCGGCATTGAAAGCAGCCAAGGAGGCCAAGTCAGCTACAGACAGGTAACTGCTCGAAAGCTGGTCGGTCACCGAAGCGAGTGCATTCAAGGAAAGGAAGCGACAGGAAAGTGTCCAAGGATAGAGGATCGTGTCTTATGTTTTCCAGAACGCAGAGACAGGTAATTTAGGTAGAGACAACGTTGGTGTCACCAGGTCAGCGGATTGGAGCAAACGGGCAGTTGCGGTTGGGCAGGGCTAGCAGCATGGCTCATTCCGCCAAGGAGAACAGTATGTTATCAGCTTGTGGCGAATACATCGTGAATTATTTCGTGCACTTATACATCCGTAGGCCGCGAAAGGCATTGTGTTGTACACAGTGTTTTTCTAGTTTGGTGCTCCGTGGCCTAATCTTACTCAATGGTAGCTTGGCCATTTGGATAACAAGTTTGCCGTCATGACGATGAATAGCTAGCTACATTAAAAAGAAAACTGACAGTCAGGTAAATCGCAAGCAGACGACGACTCACATCTTGCCTGCCAGTCGGTGAGGCAACCTAAGGTCTGGGAGCCATGGTAATGTTAGTAATAAAACATGTTTTCGAGTAATTCATGAAGACGTGAAGGACTGTCGATAGCAACAGTGGTGGTAAAAAAAGTTTAAATATGCGATCGACACTAGATCGATGAATCATTCGCAGCTGCCTGGAATGCAGTCGCTTACCCAAGGTATCAATCGTTCACAAGTAAACTGCGTTCTCAGGTACGATACCGCTGGTTTCCAACTATGTCACACCAATTGAAGAAACGATGCAGTGTCATTCGTTGAACACCCTGACGAAAAAGCTGAAAAGCTGAAGCTTTTGCAAATGACAAATGGTCGAGATTCTCGAAGCGAGGATCCGGCTAACTTTGCTCTCGTGAATGCATACCATCTTGTTTCCTCCTTCCGTATAAGGTTGGTCCCCTACGTTGCACACAGCTTGCATTTATCCAAAATGATGACCATACTGCGACGCGCGCGCGAAGTTGCTCTTTCGTGTCACCATAGGAGGCGGTCGTACATTCGATTGTCGTCGCAATGCAAAGGAGTACCGATGTTCGTGCGCTATTGAGAGAACCGAAATTTGTTAGTTGCTAGTGCATTGCAGAACAAGTGTTTACCGTGCATGTTGATTAATCCACACCATGCCCACATTGTAACGAGCTTTAGCTTTACAGTACGATTGTGCTGGATCACCAGTGCCATTACGTGATACATCAAGTCTCAAGGTTGCGTTCCTAGCTCAGCCTGCAGCAGAAAAAAGGCAGTAACTAGCCGGTATGAGCTTGAGAGACGAGAGCAAAGACTAGCTCATCCGTATTCACCACTACACCAGCCACTGTGACGTCTTCGCATCACAAATCTGTGTACGCGAGTTCGACCGTCTACTTTTATTTACGCGCTGATCCCAGTCCAGTCAATTCCGCTTCCCTAATAACAGCAACAACAAGTAAGAGACATGTCTACCACGCGGAAGGCATCATCGGAAAGGATCACAAACCATGGATTGATGCGATTGTTGTCCGCCCCATCATCGTCGTCCCACGTGATGCGCAATGACTCCCACGGCAGCATACCGTGTTTGTCAAATGGCAAAGATCCTGCAGTAACGCCCCCGTAATACTCGCCTGGTTGACCTTGCGGGTTGCGGAATAGCATACGGAATTTTTCTCCACATTGCCACGTGTGGTTGACGGCCCACGAATATCGACTCGCATCCACAATGTACTCAGGCAATCGATTTTCCAGCCGCAACATAGTCACAATCGAACGAGTAGGCAGCTGCTCCCCACCGTCTACTGGTGATTCGTCCTGGTTCGTCGACACGCTTCTCTTCTCTGAAGACAACGGGGACAAGCAGCTTTTCTCCATGGCCGAAGGATCGTCATGGGTGTCTTCGCATGCACGAATCTCTTTGCCCCACTTCTCGATCTGCCCATCCGCAATGTTGACCAAGTTGTGGGCCAGTGGCGGGAGTGTTGGAAAACGACCTTCGCAAAACAGCTGACAATTATCCCGGATGAGTCGCAGGTCAGCCATAAACTCGGCCGCAGTGTCATACTTCAGCTCGATGGCCTTCTTTGCCATTCTACCGAGATCCATGGGATGCAAGATAATCTCCTTGTACTGAGGAAACTCTCGATTGGACACAGGCTCCAAGAACGGACCGGCATCAGCGAGCATCTTCAATCTCGCCAGAACACGCAAAAACACTCGAGCTAGTCTCTGTTTTCGTGACGGTAGTGGACACAGAAGAGTGCCTGGCGCGCGGACGCATTCGTGTTGTGCCATATCCGCAATCGGTTGCAATACTGCCAATGCGTAGGGGTCACCTCCACCGTGGTGATACGACACATTTTTCACCATGCAAATGACCGTTACATTTCGAACAGGGGTGTCGCTGTTCTGAGTAAAGCGCTTTCTTTTGGACTTCTCGTCTTCTTTCAGCGCTAGTGCATGGCCATCCCCGAAATAGACAACGACCGCTCCTGGCTCAGGAATAAAGTTTCGGGCCTCTTTTGGTCGCAACTTGAGCCACTCCCTCCGATCCAAACGGATATGCAAATCCAGGAAAGCTTCCACGTTAATAAACTCTTCCAGTAGCAGGTGAAGCAGAAACACCATCTGCGCATATGTGCAGGAACCTTCCAAGGCCAACCGCCACTCACGTCGCTTCCGCTGCCACGATGGTCGAATTGTCTCCATTCCAGAATGTAAGGTTGTTACTGCAGTACTTTCCAATTCGGCAAACAAATCAAGTTGCTCCTTGAACGATTTTGCTTCTACAACACGATTACCCCACGTTTGGGCTCCTTCCCATGAAGCAGGCAATGTTTTTGCGTTCACGAGTTGCTGCTTCAAGTAGAGCAACATTTTCTGGGCAATACCTCGTGAATCGATGACCCTGTCTGCATCCGCAATCGTTATAATTTCACTCTTACCGCCAGCCCCGGTCTGCCATGCGCCACCACGAAGCGGAAACATCGAAAGCTCGATGCTATCCGTGCTAGCCCACACGAGCTCAGAAGTACTCTCGTCTTGCTTCTCACGAAAGTAATCAATCAGTCTGTCTTTTACAGACTGCAACTTCTTTAACAAATCCAGCTCTCGAACGCCCTTAGGATTTAGCCATTCCATAATCTCCATTAGCTGCGCTTTACTGCCACAAATTACAAAATCGCCCGTATCTCCACGTTCAATGAACAATCGGGGCTTCGTATCGTTTCTAAACATAAAGTACGAGTTGTGGTACCGGTCTTTTCCTAAAGGAGACTCCCGAATGATAATTGAGCTCAGATCGTTTACCAGTATCTCCGCCTGAACTTTTTTCTCTTGCTCCAAGGTTTTCTCATCCTCAATTTTCTCAGCCAGGATGTCCTCAAAAAATTTCCCGATGAACTTGTGGCGGCGCTTAATGCCCTCCGAGAAAACGTTGTGTGAATTAGGATGAATACCTTGGCTGGCACAATCTCTTCTGAACGCATACTCCTTCTCACGTCGCATCTTGTCCGACTGTTTTCTCCTGAAATCCAGATCGGCCGCGCGTTTTCGATGGTTCTTATATACCATCATCTCCTGATCCACTTGAGCTGCCAGATACGCCCGAACGCTGGACAGCGTCAGAAATTCCGAGCAAATCCATGAAAGTGCACCGATTTTGTATGCTGAGGGAAGCTCGTGAAACTCCATACAGTACAGTCCATAGACTACATCAGAATATTGGAACGATTCCAGCTCTTTTGCGAACGGATCTTTTAGCCTTTCTTTTGCCTTCTCACACCCTTCGATCCGGCGCTGGTTTGCGCGAACGCGTCCGACGACAAGCCTTTCATAGTCTTGCTCAAACACATCCGACAACGCCAACGCAGCACGACCCACCTCTGATTCCTCTCCATTGTACAGTACAGCATTATCCCACACCAATCGAACATCTTCAGCAAACTTTTTGTGCCCATCGGGCCCCTCGTAACCCCCCGAATCGATCGTCTTTTTGATTGTGCCCAGGTCCATCGGTTTTGCGATAACTTGGGTGTAATCTTCCAAACCCTTCGCGGCCATATCGACTGGGGCGTTGAAAGGGGCAGAGTTGTTCTGCATATACAGTGTTTGCCGAACAATCTCACAACCAACCAAAGGCTCTACGTGCCCAATGGATGGATCAATTCCTAGATCCTTAGACATTAGCTGGCGAAGGATTTCCTGCCAGGTAACTGCGTTCAGCATGTCACCATATGCACGCTCGCACGTTCCGTAAGTTCGTTCGCAGTTCACAAACAGATCGGATACCTTAATGTTGCTCTCAACAACGAGATCGTCCACGAGTGACATAAAAGACTTTTCCGACAAGATGACGTGTAGAAATGCCATGAAAATCCGAGCCAGACCAACATGAGTTCCCTCATCCGAACGGGTCGTGATACATTCCGCAAGAGCTTCCAGTGAGATCGACTCAAGCCCGACAAAACTCTTGAATGTGCAAATCGTTTGCCACGCCATTATAAGCTCACCGAGCAATGGACCTTTGACACCCTTCAAACTTGAGCAGCTTAAAGGCAGACAGTTTGTGTTCACCGCCTCCCCTTCGAGGAGCTGCAAATCTTCCACAGGGTACTTGTGCTCTTGCTCTTTCTGCCTTCGCTCTTCGTCGCGTTCGTCTTTCAAACGCTGTCGCACATCCTCGTCCCGCTGCTTCTTCTCGAGACGCTCATTCTCTCGTTTAACGCGACGAGCTTCCCGCTCAGCCATTTCCTTTTGGTGTCGTGCCACACGTAACGTGTAATTCTCGTGAAGACGATGCAGTTGCTTAAAAAACATTGACTCCAAGTATACCTCTTTATCCGAGAACAGGTTAGAAACTTGAGCCCGGATAAAAGGGTAGTTCTTGACAAGAAACCAGGCTGACTAAAAGGCACAATAATAACATGCATGTTACAGAATAAGTACACGGCACATGTCAGCAGCTTACATCAGAGCAAAGCAAACCGTACCACACGATATCTTCCTTTCAAAGACACTTCAATTATTTGTTGCAGCGTGGCTCGATAAGAAACCTTTTTGTTGATCGGCAACCACTCCTTGAGAACATACGCCACGAGATAGCTGGCCTCGAACAGGCGACGAACGTGCTTGAAAGTATGTCGATATGATGCGTGTGGCAACAAACCTGATAAAGGCCCTGCGATCTTGTACCAGGCATGAGGAGTCACAACCCACAACGTGGGGTCACCCTCTGCATAATCGAGACACCAGTCCGTGATTTCGGGGAGCCAAACACGAGCGCGTGCATACTCGGGTGGGTGACGAAAACCGCACTCCATCAAGTTGAGCTCGTCAGGAGTACCGTTGGCATCCAATTCTACAGCTTGGTCAGTTCGCATCAGTTCGACGACATCGTGAGGTAGACCAGCATTTCTAGAATCCACTCTAGCACTTGGTCGCCGCTGTACTTGGCCAACTGGTCGCAATCCAGAATCCTCAGAGTTTGGAGGAAAAGGTTTACAAATCACAGCATCATTACCGGGGCGCCGACTTGCTCTTGCCATTCCAGCTCCATCACCTGCATCACTCTCCCCCGAAGATCTCATGTCGTCATCACTTTCACTTCCACTTGAGCTATTAGTCGCGGAGAATTGGAGCTCGCTACCATTGTCTGAACCTCTACCAGCTGCACTGCGCCCGAGACGAATAGTTTCGTCGTCCGAGGTCATGTCACTGCTTTCACTACGAGAACCAGAATGACCATCTACTTGAGGAAGCCGACTTAGCCAGAACGGTTCGAGGACATGATACACATGCGACTGATGAAAAATGCCACACTCGCCTGTACTAGATGTTTCGATCTTGCCTTCTTCAAATTCACCGTCGCCTTGATACATACTTTCGGTATCCAACTTCGCGCGTTTACTTTCCACTGCCAAAACAATACCGCGTAAGAACACAACAATATGACTGAGAAAGGCGGTGCTTAGCAGTTACCTCTGGGCCTTGCTCGTGACTTCGAAGCTGGGGACTTTGCAGGTGTCGACACGGCAGAATCTGCCCGAGAACGTTTCTTAGAACGTGAGGGAAAAGCTGGAGATGCGAGAATGGGCTTGTTCGGGAAAGGTCGTTCCGCCAGGGGTACATGCTCTACGACTGTACCGAATCCCATGATCTTTGGACGCCGGTCGCTCGGACGATCGAGAATCTCGAGACTGATTGCTTTGCTGTGATCATAATATGTACAAACGAACGGTGAGGCTCACTGTGTCAAAAACAAAAACGATGCTGACAGTCGTACCCATTTTCGTCACAAAAGAAGAACATGTCCAAAAGACGCAATGTATCGCCTTCCTGTGCGCACGGGTCATTGAAATGGGCCGGAATGTTCAACTCACTCGTTTCTTCGAGACCGTTTCCAATGTGGATTGGGTCCACGAGTGATAATTCCCGTGCGCCCCTAATTTCGCCTGCAGGCACAGTAGGGCCTGTCGGAATCAACTTCGATGACAACCGTGCGCCATCTGAAGCCGCTAATTCCACAAGCGGCGTCCCATTTACTTTTTCAGCGAGTACTACATCACGTCCAGCAGTAGCACCAGACTGCACACGACTCGAACGCTGAGAGACTGAGCCGACAGCAGGTGATGCTTTCCTACTCGCGCTTGTTGGTACTTTCGCTCTTCTAGGTAAATTCGTTCCCTGCGCATCACCATGGGGTATTCGACTATCAACAGGCATCAAAGTACCACTAGTCTTTGCACGAAACCCCGGTGGGAGTTTCAGTGTCACCTTCAACGACGCAGCACTAGCTCCCTGCGACGCGTTGTGTATCACTGGCGGTCTTCGAACAGGCGCCCTTGACAAGGACGACGTTGTCGTAGTACCAGTACTACGTCCAACCCCCATAGGAGGAGGCGGCGGAGGCGGAAGATCCGTCTCCGAGTGGTCCGACAAATCCGACGAGTCGGAGCTCGAACTGCCACTGACCGCGATATCACTGGACAAGTTTCCATCCGACGACACACAAGTCAGTGGCGGTGGCGGAGGCGGCGGCGGCGACGAACTCATCTGTACAAGTGCTCCCTCTCCTGTCGTCTCCCCCTCCTTCAGCTTTGCACGGCTCGCAGTCCGAGCTGGTTTCAAAGCAGCACGCTCCGCTTTACATTTCTTCGTCTTGATCTTCTTCTCTGTCTTCCCTCTCTTTCCGCCAGAAGCGCCTCGACCAGCTCCTTCTTTGCTCCCCGCGCTTGCTCCTTTGCCTGCACGTCTGTGAGAGCCCGTAGAGGGGCTCCCCGATGCCCGTGGACGGTCCGAGTCCGCAGCAGAGGAAGACGACGACAGCTCCGACGAGTTCGAGGACGACGACAAGAGCTCGTCCGAGTCCGAGTCCGACGAGAGACCCGACGAGCTGCTCAAGTCCATGTACTTGGCGCTCATTTCCACCGACATGAGGTCCGTGAGCGCCATCTCCTTTTCGTCCGTCTCGTGCTTCTTCGTGGGCGCCCGGGGGCTGCTCGGCGCTCGTGACGGGGACGGGCCTAACACACTCGAGGCGGCTGTGGGAGAACGTCTGGAGTGGCAAAGAAAAACTCGCTCTCCGCCTCTCCCTCCCCAAACAACTTACCGGAGGCCGGCCGCTGTGTGCGCCGCCACAAAATCCTCGACCAGAGTGATGGTCATGATCGGATTCGACAGGATTCACGGATTGCTCGGAACGGCGTGGCAAGCGTTTTGTAATTTGCCGAAACGTCAGGGCTGGCTGTGCCCGCCCGTCTCGGTCGGTCTGGAAAAACCCTGGATCGTATTTTATCTCGAGAGAATGGATTTTATCTACTACAGAGAATGTAAAGTACGATAGCGAACGCTGCTGCCTTTGCTTCCTTTCTATTTCTAAAACAACTACTCAGGTTGCGGCATTCATTTCTGGACAGTATTTCTCTTTCTAGCAAAAAAGAAACGCGAAACTGACTGAGCGCTGTACTGTGTTATGGCAGGCAGTACATTATCAATGGCTTGAATCACCTCAGTGCCGTCCGCAGCTACTCGGTGTCGATGTGGATGCCGAGGTTCTGTCGCTTTTCTCCTCTCGCGCGCGCTCTAGAATGTGCCGCTTGATGTCCAAGAACGAGTCGATGATCTCGTCCTGCACGAGCTACCGACAGCACAATAACTAGGTCAGTTCATTCCCACTCACAGATACCGACCAGCACTTGACCGTACTAGTGGGCAGCTGTGTAGAACCGACATGATGTAGTAGCCGAGGTTGCGCTGTCGCTTGTCCACAAAGTCGGCTGACAACGACGAGCCAATGTACTTCTTGCTAGGCAGGTACGGGAACATGGGCGCACGCGACGGGTACTTCTCTCGCAGCTGTTGACATCACCACAGCCATTGAGAACGTAAGTCTATGGTCGGTCGAAGACGTGGAGTCCGGCCAAAAATGACTACCAAGATGTCAATTGCACAGAATTCCCGGTAGCGACGCACGACGTCCCAGATCTGAAACATCCAAACAATAACTTCAGTCACATAAAACTGTACTGAACTAAGCTGCAAAGCGTCGCTGTGTTTCACACCTCTGGGGTTTGATTGCTTTCAATCCACGAGCAGCGCAGAATGTATTCCTAAAAGCACAACCGACGCGTTGGTCAGGGCTACAGAGCCAGAGCTCGTGAACGCTGAACCAACCGTGTAAAACTTGCCGCAGTCCAAGTCCAGCGACTCCTGGCTGCCTAGCACTTCCACGCGGAAGTCACCTTGCAAGCCAGCGCCACTGCTCGGTCGCTGCTGCTGAAGCTGAGGCGACGACATTTCTCGCAGCTTTTGAAAAGTATGATAAGTGCGTGTTGTCGATTGAGGTGCAGACTACGATACGTCATATGTTGAAAACTGCATGTCTACATTTCTGAATGACAGAAAGACGAGCGAACGTCAACACTGACGCAGCAAGTGCGAGCGAGTGCCATCGTGGCAGTTATCGCTTCGATGACGTCCAGAATCGGTCGACACGTTAGTGACACGTAGCGTCATCTCAGTAGTAGCCGCGTATCAAGACTCTGCGACGATGGCTACCACTATACGCCCAATCGTGTAGCGTAGGTTCCAACCTAATAACGGCTTCTAGAGCTTTGTAGTCGACGACACAGATGTGGAAGCCACTCAGCAAGGCCTGAGCAATGCCGTTTGGGGCCACCTTTGATGATTGCAGCCGAGATGAACTGCCGCTCCAAGCTCGCTCAGGTGCTTGATGCAATGTCCATATTAAAGCTGTGGATTCTATGGCTTGAACACGAACACCAAGATCAAGTCGCCAAAGCTTTGCTTTGCAAAAGCTGTCGCACTGACGACGGCTTACAATCGTCGACGAAAAAAAGACGAGGGCGACGAGAGGGTGAAGAACTGCCTACTCCTTTTGATCAAGTCGTCCGTAGCACGCACGAATACGCGGTGCATTGCTTCACTGTGGACCCAACTTTGCTGCTTACAGCATTATACCTCGTCTTGATGCCCCGACCTATCCACCATGTATCGCACAAAGCGCCATTTCTCGGCTTGCTCGTTACAATCGCCTTTTCGTCTCGATTTACGACCACCGAGGAGACGATGCTTCGTACCGGCTCGTGCGTAATCCTTTTTAAAGCCCATGGCGGACGCGTTTTCTCGGTCAACGTCCGCTAGCTTTTGCCACACGCTTTTGTTGCTACTCTTTGCTGCATAGCTGCCTTCGAGTACAAACAAGCACGGACCGTCGTAATGTTCATGTGTGCATTGTAAGACTCGTGGAGGGTTGTAGGCATCCCTGACACGGTAGAATCGACCACTTGTGGGAAAAGCAGCATGATGCACAACAATAGCGTTGTGGACCCGTCAATGCATGTTCCATCGCGTGAACAGCAGGTCTTGTCTCATCTACGGCATACTCTCAGTACCACGACATGAGCCTGTCAAAGTGCGTCCGTGATCCATGTCCTCAATCTTCGTGATACTGAAACTACGAATGGCTCACAAACTGTCAGACGTTACTTGCTCAGAAGCTTCTTTGCGTAATCCTGCGAACCAAAACGAAGACATGTTTTGCAGCGGCCAAGAGCGGGCGGTCTGATGCCAGAGGGCCTTCACTTCAGACCATGGACACATTTTCGCACTCCCGCCAATGTGCTGCAACTCGCTGCGATATCTACAGGCGCTTCAGCTTCTAGGATGGCCACCGATAATGTGTCGGTTGACGAAACATTTACAGTGCCCCTGGACCGGTGTCCGAAGGCGTAAGGAACAACAGTATCGTGGTGCCGATTATATCCACACAGAATGACTACCTACCACGCGAACCTGAGGAACGTCCATTTTATAGGGTGTCAAACGCCGCATCTCAGGCTCGTTACAACGCTCGACGCCTCCACATGTTTCCGTCGCTCACAGTCTTATGAATTTGGTCAGTCAAGAGAACACGCTTCTGAACGGATACGCACAATGCTGACACGATTTACGGCGGAAACGAAAGTCTAGCGTGATCCTGCAAGTCTTCTATGACATCGATGCTCTGTACTCCTCTGTATATCGACAGAGGAGTACCGAGCATCGATGTCATAGTGACTCGCTGCATGACAACGATTTCAGGCTGAAGCCGAAGCTCAGGTCGCTCGCGTGTAGTAAACACTCGTGTACGGTGCACTTGCTTAGATGCAAAGCAACTGAAAGCATTTCATGGTTTTGGGCTGTTGCTGATAAGGCTTTCGAACATGTATGGTCTGCATTTCCACAAACAAAGCAATCGGTCCAGAATCGTTACGAGATTCACACCAGGGTGGAATCACGTACAAGCACGCTTGCTACATTCTTGGCCTTACGAACGGAACGCTCGAGAATCCACGACTTCTCGCTGGTTCTCGCAGCGCTTCTTGTGCAGAGGAGGCTTGCGAAGACCGAATTGCTTCGACGCCTCGCCCCCCTAGTCCAAAGCATACGATGGACCGATCCACAAATTTTTGTTTTGCGTGGAACTACTAGACCTGATACCTCCATTACGTCATCGTTTGTAAGCGCAATCAAAACCATTAGCAATACGCAAGTTCTTGGCCGGATGGCTGCCCTTGTGATCCTTCTTTCGGTACTTTTGCGTTGCGCATCAACCGTGTACGAGAATGAACCCGGCACACGAATCAACAGCCATCGCGTACAGACAACAAGATTTGCCACATGAAGCAGGTCTTTCCTGCCATCCTTTTTGATGTCGAGCACTTTTCCTTTCGTTTACTGCGAAACAGACTCCCATACAAAAGCGCAGTAGAGAAGCTATCCAGAGACCAGCCGGCTTCCAAACTGGACTCTAGCAATCCTCTGCGCAGATGCCACGCGTTTCCTCGCATCCTCGTTCTCAAATGGACGCTGCTTCCAATCATGCAGCCCTTTTGCTCGTCCGTGCCTTCCTCTGTTCCGACTTTATAGTCACGAATGGCACGTCTCTCTCTTCCGAATCTACCATGTCTAAAGCAGCAAAACGAGCGTTGTTAGAACACAGATCTGTTCGTGTAAACGTAAATGCACACCTACATCTGCCTACATGTCTATCTTATTGAGGACACAACGCAACACCTGATCGATCGGAAAAAAAAAACACATTGCGCAAGCAACGGAAACCGACCGCATCGACTTGGCGGCACTGAACTCGCGACAAAAAAAGGCGTCCACAAAAAACGCTTTTCCCGCCGTGTCGACAGTTTAAAAAAAACACCCGCAGTTGTCGTTGTCGTCGCCGTCGCCCTATTGGTGCCGAGCCCATCACATCGCGCTGCTCCTCGTGCAACTTAAGCACGGACTGCCCGATCTCTCCTACCCTCCTCGCGTGTCTCTCCACAGGGCTAGGGGACGCCATCAGCCAGCCAGTAGCAAGAGCTGCCCGGTCATATTCCTTCCGGCTTCTCCCTACCTACCCACTGACGGACGGACGGACGGACGGACGAGATGCACGTCGAGTTTGCCGTGCCCTCCCCATCCGACAGCTCGACCGACTACTACCAGCTGGACATGGCCAGCGGCCCGCCGCCCTCATGCGCCGCGGGCAACGACCAGCAGCCGCTGCAGACGGGGGCATCTTCGCACGCCCATCGGAGTGCGCGTCGGAACAACACGTTCAATGGCGCGTCGAACGAAGAAGAGCAGCGCAACATCATCTCGCTGCGGTATCGGGCCGATAGGTACGCACGTACCTTACATGGGCTGCTTGGTTGTGTGTCGGAGGGGGGTATGTGTGATGGTGTGTAAAAAAGCACTTTTTGACGAAACACTTGTTTGACCTGTGTTTTTGTAAAACGTGGTGTGTTGCTTTTGACGTTGACAGTATGGCTGACTCGGTAGCGTCTGATACGAAATCGAACGCTGAAGCCAAGCTGTGGAACCTCTTTGAGCAAGTGTTTTGCTTCCTCAAGGGCATGACCATCTACCAGACGCGACGACGTCTCAAGTTTACGATCGTGTCGCAGACCGTCATCAACTCGCTGCGTATTTTTCCCATTATTTTGGGGCTCAGTTTTCAAGCCACGGTCCCCGTGCTCATCCTGTACATCACGCTCGTGCTGGGCTGGCACGGCACGAAGTTCCTCGTGCCCAAGTTTTTGCTCAGCTACAAGGTTGGCATGCAGCTCACGCTGCTTGTGGATGTCATATGGTACTTTAAGGGCTACAACGGCAGGCTCAATAGTGTCAGCAGTGGTACTTCTGTGCTCATGCAGGGGTTCTTCTCCATTCTGCTTACGATGCTTAATATCATGGGCTTCTTGTATGGCTGGAAGCTACGGCGGATTGTCAAGGCGGTGCAGAACCAGCGGGAATGTGACCGCGCAGCTCTCGCTACGATGATGCCGTCCCCGCAACAAACCACTTCGGTGCACCGGACGCTGTCTATTAACCAATCGGCTGGGGAGTTGGACAAGGACGCAGGACCGACAATGCGTCGGAAGTTTATTGTGGGACCGGGTGTTGCGAAGAAGAGGCTACGACGCAATCAGGCGGGTACCTCGTCGACGCTGCCTGGTGTTTTGAGAACCAATACGCAGCAGAGAAAGGAGGCGGAGGCCCAAGAAGAAGCACCTGTCTTTTGCTCAAACGTCATTGTTACGAGCAAGTACACGTACTACAACTTCCTGTTCGTTTTCCTCAAGATGCAGTTCAGCCGACTGGCGAATCTGTACACAACTATCGTGGTGGCGTTGTGTTTCTTCGACTTTTCCCCAGTGAGCCCCGTGGCTAGTTTGACGCCACTGTTGATCGTATTCGCGACGTCTGCACTCAAGGACGTGAGCGAGGACCTTCGTCGCCAGAAAGGGGATGCTACAGTTAATTCACGATTGGCGCATATCGTTCGTCGCGATGTGGCAGATGAGGTGATCCATATGGATGGCACTTGGCAAGATATTGAGGTTGGTGACATTTTGGTAATAAAAGACGGCGACCAGGTCCCTGCAGACTGTATCCTGTTGGCGACAAGTCGGCCTGATGGCCGGTGTTATGTGGAAACGGCCAACTTGGATGGTGAAACCAACTTGAAGATTCGCCAGGTGGCTAGCTGCACAAAGCACTTTTGTAGCGTTGAAGAGATTTTGGAGCACCACAAACTTGAGGTGGAATGTGATATGCCCAACAAGGATTTGTTTTACTTTGACGGTGTGCTGAAGCTCGAAAAAATTGCGCGCGGGACTGTCGCGGACTTGAAGGAGGACTTAGAAACCAGTTTGACGATGGGCAACTTGATTTTACGTGGCAGTGAAAGCCGCAACGCTGAGTGGACGCTTGGACTTGTGATTTACACGGGCAAAGAGACGAAGGTCCAGATGAATTCGGTTGCTGTGCCCCTAAAGCGTAGTTTCGTGGAGAAGACCTTGGACACAATGTTCGTGCTGGTTCTGATGCTACTTTTCGGAATATCGATTGCGTGTACGCTAGGAAATAATAACTGGAATCTGGACCTGGCCGACGATTCGACACCGTGGTACATCCAGGAGGAAACAAATGGCTACATCTTTTTGAGCTACGTGATCCTGTTTAACAATTTGATTCCGCTGTCTATGTACGTGACGATGGAAGGTGTGCGTTTTGTTCACGCACGGTACATCGAAAATGACGTGGAAATGTACGACATCAAGACCGATACACCAGCTCAGGTTCGCAACAGCAATATTAACGAAGATCTTGGACAGATCCAGTACATTTTCTCCGACAAAACGGGTACGCTTACTTGCAACGAAATGATTTTTGCGAAGTGTACCATTGCTGGATTGCGCTACAATGACGCTGAGTTTGACCCTACAAAACAAGCAAGACCTGGCACTAAGTTTGACGACGGCCGATTGCTGGCGCGTTTGGGGTCGAACCATTCTACTAAGCAGGAAATCCACGATTTTCTTTTATTGCTGACAATTTGTAACACGGTGATTCCAGAGTCGAATGTTCCAACGTCACCTACGTCTGACGGCGATTCGTGCTCGGCCCAGACTCCAAGGATAAAATACAACGCGTCTTCTCCGGATGAAGAGGCGCTCGTGCTGGCTGCTGCAGACCTCGGTTACGTACTTACTTCACGTGACGGTCCAATGTGCCATGCTGTCATCCGGGGCACACCGATGTCCTTCGAAATTCTGAATGTGCTGGAGTTCAACAGCGATCGAAAACGCATGTCGGTAATTGTGCGGTTTCCTGATGGAAGCATCGTGCTTTACTGCAAGGGTGCTGATGATATAATATTTGATCTGCTGTCGAAGTCGCAGCCACAAGGTGTTGCGCACGTGACGCGTGGTCATCTCCAAGAGTATGCATCGGAAGGTCTTCGGACGCTGACGACCGCTGTGCGGCGCCTTACGCACGAGGAATATGAACACTGGAATCAGCTATACCGCCAGGCAGAATTCTCGATGGAGGGACGTGCTGGTAAGATTGCCAAGGTCTCAGCTATTATTGAGGTTGAGCTGACGTTGCTCGGTGCGACGGCTATCGAAGATCGACTGCAGGACGGTGTGGAGGAGTCGATCTGTGCACTGCGCAAAGCGGGCATTAAGTTTTGGGTGCTCACAGGCGACAAAAAGGAAACTGCGCTGAGTATTGGCATGTCATCCCATGTGATTGACGATAACATGGACGTTATCGTACTGGGCCAGCGTGACAAGGGGTCTTTACGTGCGAGGTTGGAGGAGTTGTACGTAGATCTTGTTGAGGACAAGTGGGGTTCTGACGAGACTTCGTCGGCCGTTAGTGTGCTTTGGGAAGCCTTAAAGCGAGCAATTTTCTACTTGTGGGATCTTGCGAAGCTGGCTCTACTAGGACGCAATGAAGAAGGAGAGGCCCGAAAGAAGCGAAGACGGCTACCGCGCCGGGACCAGTCTGGTGCAAATACGGCACCGGTCGGTAGTCCTTTCCAACACGAAGATGTGTATCCGGCACTTCCGAAACGTGACGTGTCTGAAAACAGCCTCGACCGAGATTTGTGCGACCATGACTTCGAGCCAAAAACAGACGCAGTTACCGGCGACACTGGAAGCATGAGTAGCAGCAATTATGCGGATGAGGAGCTGGAATTTGCAATGGTGATTGACGGCAAAACGCTCGCGCTGGTGCTAGATGATGACATCAAGTACCTTTTCTTGGCAGTAGCAACGCAATGCAAATCGGTGATATGCTGTCGCTGCTCACCCGCTCAAAAAGCATCGGTCGTGAAGCTTGTTACGGAGCCTACTCTCATGTTCTCTCCCGGCAATATCACGCTCGCTATCGGCGATGGTGCCAATGATGTACCGATGATTCAGGCCGCGAATGTGGGTGTTGGTATCAGTGGGAAAGAGGGTCGCCAAGCTGTGCTTTCCAGTGATTACTCCATCGCCGAGTTTCGATATTTGAAACGTCTCCTCTTGGTTCACGGCAACTACAGCTACAAGAGGATTTCCAAGCTCATTTTGTTCTCGTTCATGAAGAACGTAGCACTGTCTTTGTCCAACTTCTTCTTGGCGATGGAGACAATGTACAGTGGTTTGCTAATGTATTTCAGCATCTTTTTTACGCTGTACAATGCGCTCTTTACGACGATTCCAATCGTGGTTATCGCCATGTATAATCAGGATGTGTCTCCTGCCGTGCTGATGCAGTACCCGACGTTGTACGTGAACGGTTTGAAAAACCGGTCGTTTAACTGGCTGTCCTTTTTCGGCTGGTGCGGCCTTGGCGCGTGGCATGCTTACGTCGTGTATGCGGTACCGTTCTTTGCGAATGGCTCCGTCGTCTGGTACTTTTCGAGCGAATCCTCTAAGATCCAGTTTGACAGGCGTGATTTAGGTCTCTGGGCGAACGGTGTCGCATCGTACACGTACTTGATCACAGCCTCAACGGTGCAAGTGTCGTTGATGACTAGTAACTGGACACGGATGAACGCCATTTCAACCGTTGGCACTCTGGTGTTCTATTACTTGTTCACCGCATTCTTTTGTGCCGTGTTTGGATGGACTTCGACCGAGTTTTACGACACAGAGGTTGGCTACGGTGTCGTAGGCCAACTTGTTCGCGAATGGTGGTTTTGGCTTGGCCTCCTGCTTACTGTAGTGGTTGCTGTCTTACCGAATTACATTGCTAAGGCTGGACGGGTGTTGTTTTACCCAGAGCCATCTCATCTCATGCGCGAGTGGAACCGCCTGGCTAAGGGCGAAGACGCTGCAATCGTGGCGAACTCACCGAGACTGGTACGCCACAACACGGGCTTTGCTTTTTCGCACTGTCCCGGTGAGGCGGACATGGCGCTGGCTGTTCACGGAGACAGCAGTACGAGAGACCAGTACCGAGCAGGGCTTTCGACGGATCTTCCGGTGACTGGCGCGCGTGCGCTGTCGCTGTCCTCATCCACAGCAGACGGTTCTTCGCCACGCTCCCCCAAAGCATTGTACTAGGCTTCGAATGATTCAGTCGACAAGAGGTTGTGAGCCGCAGGCATTGCATAGAGAACTGGGCTGACTTACCGCCACAAGTCGCTAATAGCGCATGTACCATATCAATCATGTTTTCTTCTGCTCAAGATGGTTTGATCGGGTGCATTCTTTTTCGAGCAGTGAGTTGAGCAAATCTTTGCAACGCATGTAATGATGTCGCAGATAGCTGCGAATCGGACAAATTTGCTGATGGCAACGCACTCAGTCGAGAGGAAGTGATGGCAACGCACCAAAACAGGGACCCACCTATGATTTGGATCACCTGGAAGCCGCGGACATGGGTCGCTTTGTCGACAAAATTCTTTCGCTTTCAATGCGATTGACAGCTCGCGCGTTAGTAGACGCGAGGCAGTGGAACGTAATAGTGCGTGACAACCACAGCGATAAGTTGTCCTAGAGTGACCCCAGGCATGCAGCATGTTGTTTGTGTGATTATGGCATCATGAACGATCGGCTCATCGCTTGTCGAGGTATATTCGGAAATGCCCTTTTCCATGCGAGTTGATACCCTGTGAGTACTGTGTTTCAAGACTGGCATGTTTTCAAACAACATGTCATCTACATTCTCACGGGTGCGTTGAACTTCGGTGAAGGCAAAACGTGTCAAAGCTTTGAAGTGTGAAGTGGACACGGGAAAGCATGAGTAGGTCTCAGTTGATGTGTTTCGTTCATATTCGCCATAAATAGTGGTGACACTCGTGAACAGCACAACGCTACAAGCTCAATGTGTATGTTTCTTCAATGGAAACATTCGCACGCATGCCATGACAGTGTTGATGACTCCCAGTGGCTTCCGGTTTTGGTTGTCGAACGTGAAGTCGCATTGGCTGTGCTAAGGGAAGTCGCTACGCTTGTATACCTTTAGAACAGGCGATCGACTAATTGCAGCTGGCTCACTGGCAGGCAACAATGAAGTCCCTCCAATTCCACTAAAGAGCGCATGTGCAGACGCAACAGGAAATGTTGTATACTCTGCGCGCGAAGTTGAAGTGGTGCGGATTCGCTTGGATTTGCGTATGCACTGACTGATCGGCGTCGCTTACATTTTGAGATGCATGTGTTTCGCGTCGCCTTTGCAGAGCTTGCCATTGGTGTGCGCGATAATTGCAGTGCCTGAAACGAATGTGTGCGACATCGTGTCGTCATGACAATCGGATATCGGAGACCCGAATTGGCAACGGTACCGCCAACTGTGGAGCGTTCTGTGTTGCCGAATCGTATAGTAGCACAGCACAAGTCGGCAAGATAAATCGATTGAAGGAACTCGGCAAAATGACTTTGTAACTTCGGGATAAAAAGTTATTAATTTTTTTTTATTAGGTGTCACAAAATAGGGGGTTGCGCCACCGCGAGATCGGACAGTTATTTTACCTTGATTATTTCTACCATTTGATCTTTAAAAACCTTTAGCTAAAGGTTTAATTTTAAAAATACGAGTTAAATTATGTTTTTTTACACATGCCAATATGCCTACTCTGAGCTCCTTACTACCACAACAACTGCTGCAAACATCTATGAACACAACGCGGCAGACGCTTTTTATTGAAGGATCGTTAGTCAAAGACACAGAACCTACCACACGAAATGATTTGGAAAATGTTACAAGGCCTCGCCAGTCTCTTTACAAAACAAATTGTTGCATTACGAGCCGGGAGAGAACGTTTGTATCTCGTTGTCAAAAAAGAGTTTTCGCATCTTTGCGGCCATCTTCTTCAGTTCCAGATGGTCGTCCATCGCCTGTTAAAAATAAAATGAATGGAACTGTCTGGCGGTATTGTCGCCACTACTCTTCCGTTCGCTCCGTCGCGCCAGTAGCAGCCCAGACGCCTGATTAGCGGTACTCTCCTTCACACCTTTTAACTTGTTGTACCCATGAACGTAATTGAGCCACCGCGTTAGTCCAAGATACGTAAGAGCGTCAACATCGTCGTACACCGTTTTGGGGTCCTCCTTCTCAGCCAGCCAAAACAGCATTTCTTGTTCATATTCCGTACGCCACACGTTATTGACTCCATCAAAAGCGCCCATGCCAAAGACATTCGGAAACGCTGCTCCACCCATGTTGGTGCAGTGGGTAGTGTTTTGTAGAGAACTCCTTAGTATTCTTCTCCTCTAGCTTCTTCGAGATACGAGTATGAACGGCAACAGAGACGTGGCTACGGGAACGCCGCAATAAACCGGAGCAAGCAGTTACCCATACAGCCACTACATATTCCTGGAGGCAATAGTACAGCTAGGCGCAATCAACATGAACGGCCAGCAGTACCAGCCTGTCGTGGGCTTTGCATCTCGTTTGTGACTGGAATGGCCCCGTCATTGCGATGGAAGCATTGCACAAGAGTCGACTGGCTTCAGTGAAATTCAGATATTGTCTTGGGCTCATTTGTAATGGGATGACACACCCAATCATCAAATTCCGTCTGGAGCTTTCTACCTGTAAAGGTCGATGAAATCTCAAAATGCAGTGCGTGTTCAATGAAACTAAACCAATGCAAGCGGTGCGAACTACGTTTTCTTCAGCGTCACAGTGACTTCTGACGCTTTGAACCAAGTCGTACGTATCCACGCTTTATTCTGTCCATATCTAGGAGGCACAGACGGTCTACATGAGCATCAATATCGACTTGTTCGCACAATTTGTACTACTAGAGCTACAGTATGCAGCTGATTCCGCCGACACTGGAACACCCCTTACTTTCTGACCTAATGCATCGACGATATACACATCCGATCTCGGTCTTTGCGTTGATTCATTGCTGAGTTGCTAGCATAAACTAAGAGGTACATTATGACTCGGAAATCTCCCATTCGTGACAACTCCGGCCAATCTTTTGTAAAGTAAGGCGCAGAGCCGGAAGCGAATTCCAGTGAGCTCGCCATTTAGATACGTCTGGCCAGTTCAAATCCCGATTAGTCCCATTTACTACCCGACTACGGCCCATGGGATTTCATTACCGGGGCCGATCGAAATTGCACTTTTGCTCAGAATGTTCTCTCTGATGAAACTGCGTCGACGCTTTCAATACGCAGACCAGTTCATCATCAGAAATGAGACATAAGCGGGAGGGTGCTGAACTATCGTCATTTTAACCAGAGAGAGGGTCTGTAAAAATGGAACGTGAATGGGTTCTCATTTCTTTTAACTAGCGTCACCCCGATACTTATTCCCACCTGTTGGAAGCCGTCATACATTAACGCACCAAGTAGCTGCTGAAATGGGAGAGAGGCTCAGACTGTCTATTACAGCTACTAATCACTACAAGATGTCTGGTTGTGCGGTAATCACCCCCTGTCATCTACCATGATACAGTCTTACTACTCCTAGCTTTCTCACTCTGCTGGCTCAAGGCGCCGGACGTCACGACAGGGCACTCCCAAAAGGGCCCGTGGAAACCGTCCATTGACCAAGTTCGGGTTTGGATTCTTTTGTGTGCACTCTACCGGATGGCGGGCTGCTCTCGCACTCGGAACAATTTGGTTCAGGGGACAGAGAACGCTTGACTAGGAGTCCTGTTACCATTGTGGTAGTCCCAGCGAGCAATCTTGACGTTATCCCTGGCCATTACGATAAACCTCTTTTGGTGAGATGGTCACCAAAAGTCAATTCTTAAAAAACTGGTGACGATATATAACAATTGTGCGTTGTACACGACGACTGTCTTACCCTCTACCTAAAAGAATGACCCAGCCGAATAAAATGAGCCTAGCCGTTTATTATTTGCTTATTCCCGATGCACATGCCGCTCATTCGCGGATTTCCCGGAGCGCGTCTATAAAGCCAAGGGAATCGCAATAGAGTTAGGTCTATCGCATGTCCCGACGATTCGAAATGCGGCACTATGTAGCACATTTCGTGGCAGGTCGCAGCGTTATGCTTCAATAAATTCGGTCTCACGACAAGAACTGACGGAGTACTATGCATGATGGGTCTGATATCGAGTGGCCTACAATGGGGGCAAGCAGTAGGTCAAATTAAGTAAGGCGCGTACATGTTGCTGCCCACCATGTTGGTAGCCTCTTCTTGGGTGAACACTAGTCGTCATGATGTATGGGCTCAATCTATTTGCCAGAGCAAGCACTTTCGGAGCGATCCTCACTCATGCAGACACCACTAATTTGCTCTCCGGCGTCACTAGCTCAATTGAAGCAGACGAATGTTTTCTTTCTGTCTACTAACTTGGTAAATCCTGGAAGTGTGCGCAATTGGAAGTAGCATTACTTCGAATACTAGACGTATGTAGAGCGCTAGAAGACCACGAATGGTAGATGTGCAGTCCTGTGCACGTTGTGCATGGTGACCCTACCTTACGCTTCTACTAGCGCGCACATTCGCGGTATAAAATTAGTACCAGCAGCGATGGCGCAACTTTTACATCGCATTATTTCCATGGCATACGAAGAAAGGAGTTCATTCCTTTATGACAAAAGTCCATTCCTGCGTTGAGCACCGACGAGAACTGGAAAGAAAAGCGTGAGATACTATGGGAGAAGAAAGACGAGGTACGACTAGTTGCATGAATAGCTGTGAAGTGCTGTTTTAGGTGCTAAACGCAAAGGTGAAAAGGTTCGCGCGTCAGTGCTCAGTCAATCGCCAAAACCGAACAGCACCTTTTTGTTCCTGGCTCTTATTCACGCGTGCTGGCCTGCTGTTGCACACACAAACCCGATGTTGACGTAGGTCAGCAGGAATGTAGGCTATGTGGCGCATTGCTAGTGATATCATTGCAAATGTGAATGTGTCGAATCAGGTTGTAGCAGAGATGCACGCGGAGTGGTGGACATGTTTGATTAAAGGACATCGCAAACACAATACACACATATTGACATCAAGAAGGTCCGTATAAAAGTACTGACGTTGCAAAGTCGTACTGGTCTGATTTGATTACATCCAATATCAAATTTGAAGGCTTTGGGTCGATTTAGAGTGCGAGCCCTGGACATAATGGCATCCTGGAAAAGCTGGTGTTGTGTCGCAAGATCAATTCTCGATTCGATCAGCAAGCTTTCAGATTAAATCGAGCCTATAGAGATGTCCTAACTGCCGTAACAACAACCCCCAAAAGACCTATCACCGTGATATTTACCCACTGTGTTGCCGCAACTAAGAGATACGCAGTTGCAGCAAATTGCCATGACGACGTCAAGGAGCAGCAAATGAACGTTGTATCTTCTTGCAGCATCTGAAGGTGTGTTGCCATTTGACGATGGAGCAATGTGTACAGTGTTCCCTCTGATACGGATGCTCCGATTTATGTACACCCTACAATCAAGCCCCGACCGAGAGCATTCCGTTTCACAGAAAAGACTGCAGTACACTTCGAATGAATCCATGGGATAAGACAAGATGCAAAGCTTGGGTTGCTATCCAAGATACGAGAGCAAGCTCTGGAGCTTGTCCTTTCACATAAGTAATCCAGTTCATAGAACTGAATCAAGTTGCAAAGCACTATACAACAGTAGCAGTCACTGAAGAAAGGAGCGTGATGCTGTTGATGTCTAAATTAACCCAGAAGAGTACGTACACATGCAACGCGATCAGCCCTGCTTATGAGCGTCCAGTGTTTGCTCACATGATGATGTTCACCTTTGGTCGATTTTAAGCCTATCACGTGCGTGCTTCATAAAAGTGACCGAGCCAAAGCGTGACTTCGAACGTATTTTCTATACTTACGGGGGGGGGACAGGCTAGATCGCACTTAGTTCGTGTAAGCCACACCTACCGCGTTATTTACAGAGAGACACAGACACGCACAGTGAGATAGACAGACAGACTGACCGACGGACGGACGGACGGACAGACACACAGATAAGTACGATTTAAAAGCTCGGTATTCCACCCTGCGCACACTCACTGATACTGCTTCTGGTCAATGTGCATTTCGATCGTTCGTCGAGCCGTCGTACATTACTGCAATGCACAGAACGTTCGGTCTCTGCTTCTTTTGCAATGGCAAAAGACAGCGACGGTATGCTGGGCGCGTACCTGATTGCACGCATAGCCCCATGACCCTTGCAAGAGAACGGGAAAGACTCACAATGGGCTGTGTAAGAGAGGTACATCACCACGCAGAAGTAATCCAGCACACATCGTAAAACTTCGTTTTAGCCCGCATACTCGCGGCTTATACGCACTATATTAGCTATTTATTCAGTGCCACGGGCCTTCTGCACACCGATTACATAATGTATACGCGCAGCACTCGCGGCATTCCCATTCTCTCGGTGTTGAATACCGATCTCCGTCGCTCGCAACGGGGCTCTCGCTACCAGCATGTTGTATCCTAAGTTGAAGCATCCAACGAATCCACGGCTGACCCACGTATGTGTGAAGCCAGCATGCGGTTTACTGCGTTGACATAAGCTGTGGCCGAAGCGACCAGGATATCGGTGTTAGCACCGTGGCCGACAAATTGGCGTTGGCGCTCCACACCCGTCTGCGCATTCACGTGCTTCTCGTCTTCCGTCTTCTCCTGCTCCTTCTTGTCCTCCTGGACCCGCACAGTCACTTCGCCCAGAGCGTATGTGCCGTCTGTCACACTCTCAACAGAGAAGTCGTTCAGCTTGATGTTGTCCATGCCTGTTGCGCGCTTGATGGCGACGTAAACGGCGTCAATGGGCCCAGTACCCATAGCAGCCTCGCTCACTTCCTGGCCATCCTTGTACGCAAGGGTGACGGTGGCAGTGGGCTTCACAAGGTTACCAGCAGTGACGTGGACGGACTGGAGCGTCCAAAAGACCTCTGGCTTGAACAGCTCGTCCGAGACAATCGCTTCCATGTCGGCGTCCGTCACCGTCTTCTTCTCATCAGCCAGGATTTTAAACTTCTCCACATAGTAGTCAAGCTCTTCCGAGGTCAGATCGGTGTACCCAAGTTGCTGAAGCCGCTTGCTGTACGCGTGGCGTCCTGAATGCTTCCCCAGCACCATCTTGTTCTCGCTCAGCCCGACCGACTCGGGTAGCATGATCTCGTACGTCGCCTGGTGCTTCAGCACGCCATCCTGATGGATCCCCGACTCGTGCGCGAACGCGTTGGCCCCTACAATAGCCTTGTTCGGCTGGATGGACATGCCCGTGTAGTGACTCACCATGCGGCTACAGCGCGTGATCTGCGTCGAATCGACGCACGTGTACACAGGAAAGTGCTGCGGTCGCGTCTTCAGCACCATCACGAGCTCTTCCAGCGCCGTGTTGCCAGCGCGCTCGCCAATGCCATTGATCGTGACCTCCACCTGTCGCGCTCCGCCCTGCACCGCCGCCAGCGTGTTGGCCGTGGCCAGCCCCAAGTCATTGTGGCAATGGGCCGAGAACACGGCCGCGTTGCTGCCCTCGGTGTTCTCAATCAAGTAGCGGAAGAGCGAACCGTACTCGCCAGGTACCGTGTACCCCACGGTATCCGGAATGTTGACGGTCGTCGCGCCTGCTTTGATCACCTCGGCCAGGAACTCGCACAGAAAGTCGGGGTCGCTGCGGCCCGCGTCCTCGGTCGAGAACTCCACGTCCGGCGCCAAGCTCTTGGCAAACTTAATGGCCGCCACGGCCCGCCGAACGCACTCGTCGCGCGAGATCTTGAGCTTGTACTGGAGGTGGATGTCCGACGTGGCCAGGAACGTGTGGATCCGGTGCTTGGGCGCGTGCTTGACGGCGTCAAAGCAGCGCTGGATGTCCTTCTCCATGGCGCGCGCCAGGCCGCAGATGACCATGGGCTCGCCCGTCGCGCGGTTCGTCAGGAGCGGACCGATCTCTTGGGCGATGGCCGAGACTGCGTCAAAGTCGCCTGGGGACGAGATCGGGAAGCCCGCCTCGCACACGTCGACGCCCAGGACGCTCAAGCTGCGCGCAATGTCGAGCTTCTCCTTGAGGTTGAGCGTGGCGCCAGGCGACTGTTCGCCGTCGCGCAGCGTCGTGTCAAAGAGCAGAAGACGGTCCTTGCCGGCTTCGGGAGAGGCGGCGGCGGCGGCAGATGTGGAGAAGGCGCGGTGGACGTGGCGTCTGGCGGACGACGCCGAGCGCTGGACGAGCGTGTGGATCATCAGGAGGTGGGAAGTTAGAGAGTGAGGGGAAGAGGGATGCGCACAAGGACGAGAGTGATGGTCAATTGCGCAATGGCGTGCGGAGGGCAACGAGCGTGCGGAAAGGGAAATGAACAGCGAGGGAGTGAGGGCGCAGAGTTGCACCGGATCGGACGGGGCGTTTGCTCAAACATTGCTTGGCTGGCTGACACAGGGCGAAATCAAGTACTGATCTGGGAGATACTTTCGACCAATGGAAAGCGACGCTGGTCGACGTGTGCTGCTGCTGCTGCAGCATTTGGCTGGGTTTTGCATGAGGTGTGACGTTTTGCGACAAGGAAACAGACCCGTTGAATCCGATACGATACGTACTTAGGTAGAAGTCCCGGGGACGCGTGGAGACACTGTCCGTCCCGGTCGACTATCAATGGAAGGGAGTAGCACCACTGAGCGTTACCGAGACATTAACTTGGCTTCAACTCTTCGGTAGCAATAAAGACTTGCAGTTGTCTGGCTTGCACGAGAACTTCGTCATGTGTTCGTGCATGGCTAGTCGAATCCTGAAATTGGTCCGGTTTTTCACGTAGGTGTCGCGGCAATACCGCTTAGCGTACGTACAGTGATGGCATTAGCCGTGAGAGACATCATGTAAAATTCGATCACGAAGCAAACGACATCCTGGAGACGAGAAATAGACCGTAGTGCTCTGTAATCGGTAGTGAAAGTAAATGGTGTCAAGACGTAGGAGCAGACCGACACGATACCAAGCATCATGAAAGATGGCAGTACATTTTCCGTTTCAGGCACGTAGATGCTGACCAGGAGAGTCGCAATGTGTCGAAAAGTGGTGTCCTCGCACGTGCAGGGTGCAGCAATAAGTCCCCGAGACAGTAGCTTCGACAAGCAGCTTACTTTGCTGCGTGGCTGGTTCAGTAGTATGGTAGACAAAGGACAAGTGTCGCGTTAGTGCAATGCTACCAAAGATGCTTTCAATGCCTTCCGTAAATTCACGAAATACAAACATTTTGCCGATCTGGAATATTAAAATTAAAGAGCTCACTATGCGGCGACTATTCTGTTCAGTCCACTTATCTAGCGGACGAGCTCAATGGTTGCAGGTGACAGGCGGCTTACAAATATTTGATTAGTATGTACCAATGTTTATTGTGGCGATTAATGGAAGACGAGAGGTGTAGGCGATTTCAAGCTTCGTGTTTTATCGTCTTTCCAGAATGTGTATTGTTCCGGAAGCCGCGGCATAGTTTGCACCATCGCAACGCCTTTTTGGAACGAGATGATTTGTTTATGATTGCAGTGTTATCCGCAATATAGCACTGCCGATCAAGTGTATTACAAACGAGGAAAGAAGGACAGCGCAATCGAATACGACGATGAGACAGCTGGTCCAACTGGACTGAAATTGATATTGGATGAGCCCATTACCTAATCTTGACATTAGTTTAGTGACTAGTTACATTAACTTTCTCAATAATAAATTTCTGTTCCTTCTTCTTTCGTTAAGTATACACTGAATGCAGAATATTTGCATTGATCAATCATTATTTGTGAATTCTGTCAGATTTCGAGGGAGCTGTTAATCCCACTTCTGTTTCCTGGTAAGACTGCCTCAGTTTGATACTCTATCGGTTTTAACATGCTGCTCGTCCTTAAGGTTACTGCTATAGCCTGATTGGCCAATGTATCTCAAAACAAAGCTTGTTCTGCGATCTTTTAGCCGCTGTTAGTCGCGTATTATTCCCATACCCGTCGGTCGAATAAGATTAATCTAAAAATCCATCATCTACGAAAGTTTGACGCTGACGCCAAAACGTAGTGTTCAAGCCACCAATCGTCAAGTGTGAGGGATTAAACAACAGCTTGATAAAGGGCAAGCACCACTATTTGTGCTCTAATATACAACATCACTGGTAAAAAATCGTAATTGACGCTTCGGTTGGACGCATCTTTACTTTTAATCACCATACTAAAGATGCGTCATCAGCATTTCCCTTAATAATTAGTTTATATTTATATTTGAGAAATATTCAGATGTAACATTTTATAGAGTAGGCAGTTTAACTAGTAAAGAAGGCTTACTTTTTACCTTTTCAATTCATCTTGCCGCAACGGACAAACATTACAAAACGCGTTTAATTTTGGACAAGGACGATGAAAGAGGGAGTATAACGCAACATGACCAGCTAGTCTATAGGCATGCACAGAGGGAGCGATATCACTATTAGCTGTATTCTGATGTCAGTTTGTCATAATCCAATTCCGTTCGCGTTCGTTCATTGGTGATCTTTAGCGTAAGAGTTGACAAGACCAATTTTGAAACATCAGTTGAGTAGTAGTGTAGCTTTTTCGCTCACTGTTGCACGTAGGCCTCGGCAAGGTAAGGTAAGACACTCTTCGCTAACTAGTAAAACGGTGAAAATTGGTGTATAAGGGTAAAGGGCAAGCAAGGGGTAAGATGGCGAGTGGAGTAATGGTAACGACGATCTCATCACCCGTCTACGCGGTAATAACAGGTTCATGAAATGTAAAGGTCTGACATAAAAACTTCTGTGTAGCATTTTGCGCGTTTTGAGTTGCTCCATAGCCACGAAGTCCGAAACGGAGTGCGCCACGAATCCTTCTAATTTATGACCTCCAAGGGCACAGAAAGCAATTCTTCAAGCGCCAATAACAATTCTTCGCTCGAGACTGCATCCCAGTCTTTGTGCATTAATGGAGTATTCTAACGTCGGCAGCTGCGACAACGATGCCGACGCAGGTATCGTCCCTGTCTAGCAGTAGTAGCAGCACAGACGAAGCCGGAATAGCCTCCGTCTTAAAAACAATCGCAAGAGAAGGTGGCATACCTTTCCCTGGAAATATGTGCATGATTGGGTAGGCGGCGACAACACCGTTCAAAATGGAAAGCGGCAGTGTGCAATCTATCACAAGTGGTACTTGGGATCAAGCAATGCGTCTAGACGTAGACTACATTGAAGACCGCGTATGGCATCACAGGCAGCGACACTGCGTTATCTGCACCGCCCCGCAGAGGTCCAGAGATGGTACAATCTACGCTCACGAAGGACAGGCCTGTGCTTCAGGAGGCCGTTCGTCGTAAGTACGAGAACGCCGTTGTTGATTTTGTCGTCGAAGGTGCCGTCACATTGCTCGCGGCTGGCAGTGATCGTTTCGTTAATTTCGTCCCCTCTCTGAAAAAGGGTACGAGACGCCATCTAATCGAACGATACTGGGACGGATTGCCGAGCTTTACCACATTACGGAGCCAGCGCAACATAAATTCCTCAGTGATCTGCCAGTCCCCATTTCACTGATGCTCGACGCCTGGGATAATCGCAACCTGAATTTTTATGTAGCCACCGCGCACTGGGTCGACTTGGCCAAGCTCACGACAAAAAAAATTCTGCTGACGATACTCGACGTCAAGTGCAGAATTGGCTTCGGCCAGCGCTTTGGGACAGCCCTATATAACTACCTAAAATGGAAATAAAATTTAAAAATATTTTTCAATTATTAATTTTATCAACAATTATTTGTTTTTCAATTCAAAAAAAATATTTAATACAATTGGAATAAATAATTCAACAACTTCTGAACGAAAAATAGAATTTATGCAAAGTATAATAAATCATGAAAATATTCAAGATAATTCTAACTACCTTAGATGCATGTACAGGAAATTCGTGAAGCACCTGCTGAACGTCGTCAGCAACAATGGATCGGACGCTACGGCTGCCGTCATGCGGCTGTTCTATCTGGTCAATGCACTGGTCGGTTACGAGAAGATGCGCAAGTCGAATCACATGCATTGTGCCTATCACTTTGCCCAGCTTTCTGTGCTCAAGGGTCTTAAGGTGATTTAGGAACCCACCGAGGCGTTGCGGGAAGCGCTAGTCAACATCCGCCGCACCAAGGTCAAGCGTCAGCTGTGCTTGTGAACCATGAGACGATGCGATGCTGCTGTTAAGCAAGTTGTTGTGGACAGCATTGCAAAGTAGTCCAAAGCGAGCTTGCCAGTCGCGGTTTTCTCGCTTGGTCGCGATTCTCTCGCTTATGCTGAAGGATAGGACATTAATGGCGTGTCAGAGTGTCTACGAGCTCCGCGGGAGTCATGGAACGCCTTTCGAAGATTGCAAGCCGACTATCGACATGGTGAGGACGTCTATCTCTCTGCATGATAAGCAATGCGAGAACAGAGAAAAGCATTGTTTAAAATCCAGGGCAGTTTGACGTCGGTCACCACGAATGATAAGCTCAATTAGTACAAGAGCAAGCTGAGTCAAGATTCGGTAGTTTCCGCAGCCATTTTAAACCCTTAATTTTTAGAGCCGACGGACCCGGTTGACCACAAGCGTGTGTTGGATCATCTTCGCAGCACGCTGCAATACCTCTATTATGCCGAACTCAACTCGAGACTGATAAATGAGATGGAAACTGTAACGGGGCACCCTGGAGCTTGTACTGGTGACAGTACAAGCTACTTATTCTGATAACAGAATAAGGCGGTGCCTCGTAACTTCACGTACACTCGTACGTGCAGAGGAAGACGTTAAGAAGAAGCGAGTACTTGGTTAAAGTAAAAAGTAGAACTGCATTTAGTATAGTTAATGTCTGCAATAAATCACTATTTATCTTCATCTAACTATGTCTAAATACAAATGTGTAAATCAGTTATCTGCTCACCACTCATTGCGTGCGTCTGTCGTGGCGCGTCTTCGTTGGTTGATATAATGGCCTATATCAACCAATTAGGAACTACTTGGAAGTGCTACAGAATATTGTCCTTATGACAATATTCTGAGAATATAACTCTTATAGTTATATTCTATTAACAATTTCTTATAAATTGTTATGTAACGATTCACCCCGTTACATCACCCCCCTTAACCATCAGTCACTTTAGTGACTGATTGACTAAATGGATACTCGTCCCAAATCATTTGGGACGGGGTTTGCACTTGTTGGTCCGCGTCCACTTTCCAACATCTCATCGCATGGTAAACAAGCCCATGCGATGCGCGAGCAAGGCCGCCGAGAGCGCGTCTGCACGTCTCTGTGCGGACGCCGAAGCAGAAACTACAGCAACTGATGTCCCATCGGTTGCTGAATCGACTCAGCCTGTATCACCTGGTGATGCAGGCGCTGGTCATGAAGACACTCGTGTCTTCACAGAGTACGAGCTCGGTGTCTCGTACTCTCCTGATACGGATGACGGATCCGTATCGACGGCAATTGAATCCAAGCCGCCTGCCAAGCGTGGCATGGACGATGCTTTGCGTCGCAGCATCTTCGGTTCATCTGATGAGCCAGATGAACCATCGCCGAAGCGAAGGCGCTCGAGGTCGCGAGACTCGGGCGCTAATAGTGGTGTCGTTTCTCCAATGGACACCACTTCACAGCGAGGTGCCAGTACTTCTGTTGGCACGTCGCAGGAAGAGCGGGACCGCAATGTGTTGCGTCTCGCTCCCGAGAAGAAGGCATGGATGCCTCCTAAATCTGTCATGGATCACTTGTCGGCGACGACGAGTGATCGTTATCGAACACGATTGTTCGATTCGTCAAGGATTCATCACCTTGACCCCAGCGCGAAAGACTATCGCGCTGAACATGAGTTCTTCATCGATGCTTTCTTCAGACATCGATGGTACAGTGGGAATCACAAACGTGATTGTCTTTCACTACTTCAGGCGTGGAACGCCTACATCCATAATCTCGAGGATGTAGGTCGTGACGCTTGGAACGACAAACTTATCAAAGCTCGTGATAAGTTTGAAAAGCGAACCCCGACAGGTGCACGCTATAAGCTGCATCGTCTGTCAAGGGAGAAAGGATTACCCTGCCTCTCTTGGGGAGACTCGTGCCCATGTTGTGTGAACAACTCTGCACGAGCACCTAAGGAGGCTTACCTCCTTACCAGCCCGTGGTGGCGCGTACGTGTCTCTACTGAGATAACTGCTCTTCAGACCCTTGTTGATGCCCACCATCGGGAGCACAAGGCTCTCTGCGAGATGCTTGAGCGCAAGGGCGTTCTTCATCGGAAGAAGCAGCGTACTGATGGTACGGCTTAAGCCGACCAACGTAAAACGTGGGATGCGTTCGCATCTTACGTGGTAACTCGATCGTGTATGCATTGCCTAGGCGGTGCAATACACGAAATGGGCCAATGTACTTGGGTAGTAGTTTACTGCTACCCAAGTTAGTCACTACATGTTTTGGTAGATTAACCGTAGACAGTAGGACTAAGTCACCTTTATTAAATAAAAGAGTGTTTGCCCTTCCATTCTTGTCAGCGTTTTGCTTTTGCTTATCCACCGCTTCGGCGATGGAGTCTTGCACAAAACGGACTACCGTTTCACGAGCCAGTATGAACTCATCTGATGACTCGTTAGCTTCAGTGTGCTGTGAGCGCACTGCAGCGACAACAACCTTTTCTTCAGTGAGGGCTTCCGCACTCTCACTGGGATCATTGTCTTCAGTGAGGGCTTCCGCACTCTCACTGGCATCATCTTCTTCGATATCGATGTTATCGATATCGGCATCAAACGCAATGACTTCTTCGTCAGAGCGTGATGAGCGTGAACCAAATCGGTTTTTGCTCGCGCGAGTCCCTCCCCCCTTAAACCAGAGTTACACTCTAGTAAGGTGGGTACACGCGGATGGCGCAAGCCATTCACGTAAAACGGTGTATGTGTCGTGGACGCATGCACCGAGTTGTTGATGGCAAACTCTACCATCGGCAAAAACTCACTCCAACTCTTAAAGGAGTGTACGTATCCTCGAAGTATCTCTTCAAGGACACGATTGGCACGTTCCGTCTGACCATCTGACTCTGGATGATCAGATGTTGACATCTTCAAGCGCGTTCCGAGTGATTTGAACACGGAACGCCAGAAATCAGCAGTGAATCGTGGATCTCTGTCTGATACGAGTTCACGGGGCAACCCATGAAGTCGGAAGATGGTGTCAATAAAGACACAAGCACAGCCACTTGCCGTGATTGTCTCTGGTACAGCCACAAGGTGTACCATTTTGCTGAATCTGTCAACAAATACGAGAATACCCGTATTCCCGCGTGCGTCTTTGGGTAACCCGAAGACGAAATCCATTGAGATGGATTCCCAGCACTCAGCCGGAACCGGTAGAGGCTGTAAAGGTGCACGCAGTGAAGGACTTGACTTCACTCGTTGGCAGACTTCGCATGCGCGAACATACTTTCGCACAAACTGATACTGGCGGGGCCAGTAAAAGTCTCGACTTACCGTGAGATATGTTTTCTCTCGGCCACGATGTCCTCCTATAGGAGCATCGTGATACTCGAACATGATCCGCAAACGCAGATCAGTATCATCTGGAATGACAACACGTGGTGTGTCACCAGAAACGGCTGTATAGTACAGTAAACCGTTACGAGTAGTGTATCGATCTGATGCAGATCGATACGCAGACGACAATCGTTTCAACGATTCTCGAGATGGTTGGGAGAGATGTGACAACAACTTCACTATCTCACCATCTTGGGCGTATGCCCGCCTCACATCATCATACAACGTTGTAGATGGAACTGAGGACGTCATAACCGCAACAGTGACTGTCTCACTGTTGGGTTTCGCGACTGTTTCAAAGTCGGGACGACGTGAGAGTGCATCAGCGACGACATTAAGTCGTCCTGGTTTGTACTCAACCGTAAAGTTGTATTCTGCAAAGAATGACAACCACCGCGCCATTCGTTGTGAAAGGTGCGGGCTGTTCACTGCCGTGCGTAAGGACGCATGGTCAGTGTAAACAACGAAGGGTCTATCTCCTAATAGATAGACTCTGAACTTCGCGAGTGCATACTTCATGGCAAGGAGTTCCTTGTCATGCACTGGATAGTTCCGCTCAGCTGGTTGCAGCTGACGCGACTGATAGCAGACGACGCGTTCAACGCCTTCAAGGTCGTACTGCATTAATGCACAGCCGATTGCGAAATCACTTGCGTCACAGACGACATGAAATGGCGTGTCCTGATCGGCTATTGCTAGGACTGGGGATTGTATCAAGCTCTGCTTGATACCCTCAAAGGAGCGTTGACATTCAGCGTTCCATAACCACCTCTCGTTCTTTTTCAACAAACGAGAGAGGTGTACAGTCATCTCGGCGTAATTGCGTGAATACTTATGCAAATACGCCGCTAGCTCAAGGAATTTTCGAAGACCTTTGACATCGACCGGCACGGGCCAGTCGGTGATCGCCTTGATCTTTTCGGGATCAGGACGTACACCGTTCTTACCAACGATGCACCCAAGAAGTGGTATTTCGCTTGCTGCAAATATACACTTCTTGAGGTTTGCATACAATTGATGCTTTCGCATGATTGTAAGAACTTGTCGGACGTGGTACTTGTGAACCTCAACGTCCGACTTTCCATCCATAGCTCGACTATGGATGAATACGTCATCGAAATAACTCGGCGCGAATTCTCGTACTGGCCTCAACAGATGTGATACACACCTGTTGAACGTGGCAGGGGCATTACTGAGCCCTTGTGGCATTACTAGCCATTCCCAGAGCATGCCGCTAGGCGTGCTAACTGCGGTATAGGGTATATCCCGTTCCCGCATTAGGATTTGATAGAAGCCATCCATCAAATCCATGGACGAAAAGATGGTACTCTTTGACATACCATCAATGATTACGTCCTTCCTCGGTATCGGCGTCTGAGCCGGTACCGTTGCAGCGTTCAATTTGTTAAACGCGTGCACTATCCGCCACCCTCCTGTTGCTTTTCGCACACAGAAGGTCGGAGAGCTATGTGGGGAAGTTGATTCCCTCACATGGCCCGCTGCTAAACGATCGGCAAAGAACTTGTCGATCGCAAGTACTTGTTCACGAGGCAGTGGCCACTGCTTCATGACACAGTACTTCGAGCCTGGTTTAAGCTCGACTTCGTGTCGAATACCTTTATCCTTCGGTAATTCGCACGGAACAGTTTCAGGGAATACATCCTTGAATTCAACCAAATCTTCATAGAGAGGATTTTCCTTGAGCGATTCCCATGATTGGGACTCATATCGCTCAATTCGTGTCTTTTCATCTAGGACACTCTCGTCCATAGATGAACTACTGAGAACTCTCTCGTTCTCAGTAAACACTGTTGCTGACCTTATGTCGGTTACATACTCGTCTTCAGCGACGAGTATGCAGATCTGCTTGACTTTGTCACTACGCAGATCACGCAAGAATCTTTTATGTTCGAGCGTTGGCAACTGAGTGATCTCCGAAGTTAACTTCGGAGGCGCAATCAGATCAAGTGTATAAGCGCCTACACATGATCCGTTATTGACTATGACATTCAATGTCTCTGTCATTTCCTGGGGACTTATTCCCTCAGGCTTCGAAGGACTTATTCCTTCGTCTTCCCGGGGACTTATTCCCGCGGGTTTCGGGGAACTTATTTCCGCCGTATTTGTAATCTTGGGACTTATTCGCTTTACTTCCTCTAGCTGGGGTTGCGCAACCACAGCGAGATCCTCTACGAAAGACTCTCCAGTCGATCTAGGATTATCGTTTCGCTTAACCTGAGCGATCGATTGTTTCTCTTCTAGATGTTCCCCTCTAGGGATACATCTTTGTCCCAGTCCACCCGACTTATTCGAGTGGTGGACCTTCGGCGCAGCCTGTGTTTCCTCACAGCCGCCGGAACTTTGCTCCGAAGTGTAACCGTTTGGTACACTAAGGTTTTGTGCAGTCGTACTAACGACCGTACCACAAGTGAGGCCATCGCACTCACTCGTAGTACATCCACACGCTTGTGGACTCTCCAAAACGTTCATCAGATGGCCATCTGATGAACAAGCGGCAGGCATCGTTACTGTCCGATGTTGCCAGTTTACCCGTGGTTCGTACCTTCTGAGCCACGGTATTCCAAGGATGACATCAAATTTGTCATCCAAATCCAATACGATAAAGTCATCGTCGTATTGGGTATCTTCTAGCGTATAGTGAATCTTCACTATACGCTTCATGACGGTTACGGATGCGCCTGTCGCAAGACGTACCGTCATCCTCGTAGGAGGTGTGTCACATTCACTGAATTTAAAGTGACCATCTTCTAGCGATTGGCGTCGCACAAAATTGTTGGACGCCCCACAATCGACTAGAGCTCGAAGGGACAACTTATTCGTCACTTCGAGTTTCAAGGTAATGAGTGAGATCTCATTACCTAGAGCAGCAACGCACAATGTCTGTGTGTTGGGAGCAACCTTCATCAAGAGGCCTACAAATTCTCTTGACGTTGCTGGATCAGTAGGGTGCTCCGCACCTACTGATCCTGTCCGTTTTTTGACGGTCCATCCCGTTGTTGCGTCTTTGCACCAACTGCGGACCCTCGTCCCTGCCCCTTTCTCATGGGTGGACGGTCACTACGCCCAGTGTCGCGAGACACTGGACGAGGGGCACTACACTCGTAAGCGTAGTGTCCTGTCTTTTGACATCTGTTGCATCTCTGCAACTTCTTGTAGCCTGTAGAGCGAGCCTTCTCGCTCTCTACATAACAGAGTTCCATCGGCTCTGGACCTCCGTTGTCATATCGTCTCGGTTGACGATATGATGTCGAGCTGGCGCGAGCCTGTCTCAGACTGAAGTCTTCCTGCTCCGCAATGGAAATGGCTTGTTCTAGTGAATCTAGTTCAAGCCGGAACAGGTGAGTCTTGACGGGACCATCCGCAAGACCCTGCATGAACACCGAAACCAACGTGTGTTCATCCACCGGATTGGAACTTATACAACTCGTGAGATGTCGTATATGTTGAGCGTAAGCGTGCACATCACGCTTACCCTGCTTGAGCTTCAAGAGTTCGGTTCGAGCTCTGAACTCAGCTCTAGGCGGTTCAAACGTTTGTCTGAGCCGCGACTTGAAGAACTTCCAACGACCCAAACGCGTATGGGTCGTGCAGCTTGAGCCCCAGTGCCCAAGTCTTGGCACGTCCTGCCAGATTTGACTGGGCAAATGCAACTTGCATATCCCCGTCGTCGATGCGACGCGCCCTTATGGCGTCATCCAATTCGACGAACCATCTCAAGAGGGAGTCTTCTTCGACCCCCCTATACTTTGAGATGTCAATCTTCAAAGTCTCGGGCCGACGCGAGTGCATCGACCCGCCAGCAGCAGCCTGCTGCTGTCTCAACAGTTCAAACTGTTGAGCACCTTGTTCTCTCAACAACTCTGCTTGTTGAGAACCTTGTTGGTGAAGCAAGGCTACTTTCTCGCGTTCTGCGTCAAGTTCATTTTGAATGAACTTGGCGATAGTAGCATGTTGGGCATCTCTATTGAGAGCCTCTAGCATGACGCTAACAGCATGGATGCCCATGGTCGAACCCATTCGTTCAACCGCATCCCATTCGACATCGCTCAAATGGGAGTAGCCGTCACGCGTAGCGTGAAAGCTTTGGTCATCTTCATCATCCAACATATTCATGTTGGATGTGAACGCGGTCCTTGGACGGACTACAAAGTGCTACCAGGTGTAACGGGGCACCCTGAAGCTTGTACTGGTGACAGTACAAGCTACTTATTCTGATAACAGAATAAGGCGGTGCCTCGTAACTTCACGTACACTCGTACGTGCAGAGGAAGACGGTAAGAAGAAGCGAGTACTTGGTTAAAGTAAAAAGTAGAACTGCATTTAGTATAGTTAATGTCTGCAATAAATCACTATTTATCTTCATCTAACTATGTCTAAATACAAATGTGTAAATCAGTTATCTGCTCACCACTCATTGCGTGCGTCTGTCGTGGCGCGTCTTCGTTGGTTGATATAATGGCCTATATCAACCAATTAGGAACTACTTGGAAGTGCTACAGAATATTGTCCTTATGACAATATTCTGAGAATATAACTCTTATAGTTATATTCTATTAACAATTTCTTATAAATTGTTATGTAACGATTCACCCCGTTACAGAATCCAGCATCAGCTCGCTGTTCGCATCGATGATTGAACTGTTCGCGATGACGTTTCCACGATTTATGAGATCGACAAATATTTGTCTCAGTTCAATTTTTACGCTACATCACGTCAAAGGTACCTCCAACCTTGTCGCCGATGCATTGTCGCGTCCAGGCGTCACCCGTCCTGCTTTGAAGACATGCGAAAATGACATTCCTCACGTTCATGACTGTAGTTCATTGTGCGCTCATCACGACGCCCGTCTTTGACGTCATAATATTCATTTGGCAATCCTATGTATGCTCCCGATCCTGGATTAGGACCTTCTTCTCGATGTGCAGGACTTTGAGGAGGTGTAAAGGATGCAACATGTGCCTCAGAAACAGCAGCGACAGATCAAGATGAAGTCCAGCACATCAAATTTTCATTATTAAGTATCCATCCACGTTGGCATCAAAGAAGGCATATATAAAAGGCTACAACAAGAACCGCGAATTCACAGAGGCGCTGAGCACAAATCACGACAAGTGTGTTTTGGACGATGGATTGCTGTATCTAAGGACGAATCACGCAGCCGAGAGGCTGTGCGTTCCGGCAGATGATCGACTAATTGCTGCAATACTCCGTGAACATCACGATGGAAACACCGCCGCACATCCTGGGGTTCATCGAACACAATTATAATTGTAACAATGGTATTTCTGGCCCCGCTTGAAAATGGATGTACGTGAGTACGTACATAGCTGCGGTGCATGTACGAGATGGAAGACGAGCAATTTAAAAATAAATGGTTAGCTCATCCCGATTCCATATCCAGATGAGTCCTGGAAACTGGCTTTGACGGAATTTGCAACGGGTCTACCAGTGTCGAGAGGTTTCAAAGCTGTAATGACAATGGTCGACAAGCTATCGAAGCGACGCGATATGCACCTACGCACAAGAACAGGGATGCTCCAAAAGTCGATTTCCTTTTTTTGATGTCGTTGTGAGTCATCGCGGACTCCCAAGGTCATCATCATCAGCGATCGTGACCCAAAGTTCACGTCAAACTTTTGGAAGTCTCTAATATGCATTATGGGTACCAAGCTGTCGATGAAAACAGCTCACCGTGTGGAAGCGGACCGCCAGACTGAGCGATAGAGTTTGATTTTGGAAGACGCGCTGCGCTGCATGGTTTCTTATCATGGTGACGACTGGTCGTCACATCTTGGTACAAAAAAGGAGTTTGATCATGCAACTCTAGTGAGCAAGTCAACCCAACTATCTCCTTTTGTAAACGATACAGAGTGGTAGGTTGGCAATCCTTTCGCTGGAAGATTTAATGATACAGAAAAGCATACAGAAAAGCAGCTACCTGTAGCCGAGTACGCAAAAAACTTTGCAGACAGGAGACAAAAAATTATCAAGCTTGCGCAAACCAACATGGCCAAGGCTCAAGAAGCCAAAAAATACTACGACAGGAAGTGAGCAACGTGACATTTTAAAGTGGAGACATAGTCATGATCAACTCAAGCTACTTCACCACAATATGGGTATTGGAATAAATAAAACAAAGCGGTTGGAAAAGAAGATTGGACCACTCAAGATTAAACATATGGTGTAACGGGGCACCCTGGAGCTTGTACTGGTGACAGTACAAGCTACTTATTCTGATAACAGAATAAGGCGGTGCCTCGTAACTTCACGTACACTCGTACGTGCAGAGGAAGACGGTAAGAAGAAGCGAGTACTTGGTTAAAGTAAAAAGTAGAACTGCATTTAGTATAGTTAATGTCTGCAATAAATCACTATTTATCTTCATCTAACTATGTCTAAATACAAATGTGTAAATCAATTATCTGCTCACCACTCATTGCGTGCGTCCGTCGTGGCGCGTCTTCGTTGGTTGATATAATGGCCTATATCAACCAATTAGGAACTACTCGTAAGTGCTACAGAATATTTGTCCTTATGACAATATTCTGAGAATATAACTCTTATAGTTATATTCTATTAACAATTTCTTATAAATTGTTATGTAACGATTCACCCCGTTACATCACCCCCCCCTTAACCATCAGTCACTTTAGTGACTGATTGACTAAATGGATACTCGTTCCAAATAATTTGGGACAGGGTTTGCACTTGTTAATCCGAGTCCACTTTCCAACATCTCATCGCATGGTTAACAAGCCCATGCGATGCGCGAGCAAGGCCGCCGAGAGCGCGTCCGCACGTCTCTGTGCGGACGCCGAAGCAGAAACCACAGTAACTGATGTCTCATCGGTTGCTGAAGCGACTCAGCCTGTGTCACTTAGTGATGCAGGCGCTGGTCATGAAGACACTCATGTCTTCACAGAGTATGAGCTCGGTGTCTCGTACTCACCTGATACGGAAGACGGATCCGTATCGACGGCGATCGAATCCAAGCCGCCTGCCAAGAGTGGCATGGATGATGCTATGCGTCGTAGCATCTTCGGTTCATCTGATTCATCAGATGAACCATCGCCGAAGCGAAGGCGCTCGAGGTCGCGAGACTCGGGCGCTAACAGTGGTGTCGGTTCTCCTATGGACACCACTTCGCAACGAGGTGCCAGTCCTTCCGTCGGCACGTCGCAGAAAGAGCGGGACCGCAATGTCTTGCGTCTCGCTCCCGAGAAGAAGGCATGGATGCCTCCAAAATCTGTCATGGGTCACTTATCGGCGATGACGAGTGATCGTTATCGAACACGGTTGTTCGATTCGTCAAGGATCCATCACATGACCCCCCCAGCGCGAAAAGCGTACGCACTCGGTATGCCCCCGTTGGTCCGTATTGCTACGCATGTAGCGGCTCCATGTCGCGTAGTTGTCGCCGTCGAACTTGTCAACGGAGATCTTGGTGGTGGCATCATGAGCAGAGGACATCGTGCTTGGGCTCATAACCAGATGGAAGGTGTGAAGCTTGACGACCGAAACTGGGAGGGATGCTGGGAGTCCACTCGGAAGACCGGAGAAGACACTTGGGGGGTAGATGGAAGATTGTAAAGTGATTGATTTTCGGGGCTTACTACTTACTACATGATTTAAATGTGGTGCACATATAAATCATGTGAAGCATCTCTTCATCCTACGCGTCTAATCAACTATGGTAATTACCGTAAGAACTACGTCGTAAATACTAAGCTGAACAGGCGGTTCGGATTGGACCGGTCACGGTTACCAATACTGGTAGGAAACCGATGACCATCAACAAGAAGGGATCGGTGCCAATCCGTATGGGGAAGTTCATACCTACTTGTGACTTCCAAGAAAGGTGAAAATAGCAAAAACAAGTCGCAGTTATACTTTATGTTTACCGCCATCATAGCGATATAAATGATCGGCGATTGTCTGATACTGGATCGACCACGATTTTCCACATCGATAGATAAGTACAATATGCATCATCCTGATGATGATGAACATAATTCAGTAAAGGTACGGAATGATGCTATGTGATGAAGTTCGATTCAAACGATTTGGTAGACGCTGTCCAAGGCAACGTCACCAAGTGCATTTTCGACAAATGAATGCATTTCCGATAAGTTACAAAATTTCAAATATCTCGATACACAGATGCATTGCCTATGATAGAATATCCTTTTCGAGCCATTAAATACACCCTTTATACACTCAAAAGAAAAGAAAATTATTAAATTAGCCACACATTCGTTGTACAGTAAATCCATTACATTAGTGTATGCCACACCATATACCTTATTAAAATTAAACGTGACAGATGATATTTTATATGTATTGAACAAACCTTTGGACCGAAGGGGGGCGTACAGCATCATTGTACAGCGAATTGTGCATTAGTCATGTTCAGCAACATCTTACAGCCTACATCGGGAGCGAGAGCTATGGTGCACCGTACAGCGAAAGTGGCTTCGCCACAAAAAAACTCAGCTTGAATTTATAATAATCCTACCAAGAACTAGAGTAAACAACCACTTTGTGAAGCAGAATTGTTCAAGAACAGTACTTTCTTTCTGCAATTTCAAAAACTGCAGCAACAGGTGACAACATGGCGTAGCGCCGAGACAATAGGCCGAATGCCAGATTACTCAATACGGGTAGCTTTTTCATGTGGGTGTCCGATATTAGAGGTCGCGCTCAAAGCTTGCTCCCTATTATACTCGTGAGGTTTGTCTGTTTATTTTCCGCATACTATGGTACTCATTTCGTTTTCAGTTTCTTTTTAATCTGAAAGTTACCATACAAGTTGTTGCTTGATCTAATTCGACACCATCAACATTAGATACTGTATGCTAGAAAGTTCTTTGTCGAATTTTATCATCGCTGTTCCTATTTTTAACTTCACGCCATAATTGCTATTGTTATCTGTGTTTCAGTTGCTACTATTCGGTTGCCAGTGTCGTTGTTACTGCTCCTTCCGTTGGTGTAGCCTTATTTTTGGTATAGTTGTAAATTTTATGTGTTGTTCCTGTTGCTTTTGATTGATCAATCATTTGATGTTTGTGTTGTTGCTGATGCTAATGCTGTTGTAATTTTATTACTGTTGCTTACTGTTACTGGTAATACCTTGTTGTTGTCGCAGCTGCTGTTGTTATTGTTTAAAAATTGGCGCACACGCTAATTCTTTACTTCTTTTGCTACTGCTATCACTTTTTTTAAAAGTTTCTGCTATTATGTGGTGTCGTTGGTTCTACATTGTTACTAATATAGTAGTTTTAGTTGTAGGATAAGAATTTGCTTCCTGCTAATTAGATCTAGTTTTTTCGGCGTATAAAATCATATTAATAAAAGACCATAATTTTGTTCTAAATGGTTAATTTTTAAGTAAATTAAAGATCTTTGAGCCTTTCCCGACTGCAGGCATGTTGCAAGCAGGAAATTTGCGATGATTCTTCAAGCATAGTTTATAGACTTGTTTGTCATTTTATTGTACAAAAATTTTACTTATTTAAGGCTAGGGAAGTTATGAAATAGCATCGTAAATATAAGAGTTTGGCATTTCATTTACACTGGACTAGATACGATGTAACCGTTTTTTATTGCGCGTGTACAAATCTGCATCCAATACTAAGGTAATCTGCAAAGCAATATGAATCCAGAATTAATAATTTAGTAGACAGCCAAGTGCTATTGCAGGTTATGTTCGATTCTGTTAATGGCTATAAACTTAAAGAGGAGCACGATAGTTGTGGAGAGTTCAAGAGGTGACAAATTATACACAAGATATTGATTCGTTTGAAGTGTAAACCCAATCAAGCACATATGGTATCGTTCAAAAAATAAAATTTTATTTTGCATTAAACATACGTTACAAAATTGAACAAGATTATAAATTCCATCGGACTCATATCATTAAAACTTGGCATTTGGACCTCTTACATTCTTCATAAAGGGGTGACACAGCTGCATTGTAACGATGCGCAAAAAATATTGCACCTACTCTTGCTAAGTAAATTGGTGGCAATCAAAGGTGCTTCTGATTGTTTAAGAACCACACACCCCTCAAATTCGACCCAAGTCATCTCCACATCAACTAGCTTGCATCATTTTTCCCTTTACATATCTGAATTGATGAAAGAAGTGTTGATACGCAAGCATAGCATATGCCTACTTTGTCACAGTTAATATTCGGGTGACCGTATTCAAGGGCTCATTTGTTTTTGTTGTTGTTGATGTATATCTTGGTACGTAGACCGACCAGCAACTTAAAAGAAAGGATACCCAGCTTTGGGATCCACTATCCGGCTTTATAAATCGACTCGACTCCCCCACGCATACATGTCCATGCACCTGCCGGTCCCGATGCCAATCCTCTATCTTTCGGCCACCGGGTCAGTTTGGGCTCCAATGTTAAGCAAATCAACCATATCAGAACATTGCATGCAAATGATGATTGAATAAGGTCAGGTCCTTCATCGAAAAACAATGTCCGAGTATGTGTATCGCGTTGTCTTGAGTATACTTGGACGTGGGGCACCATTATTTTTGTGGGTATATGGACCAATTCATTTTTACTGTATTTCCGATATTGGTAGATTAGTAACAACATGGCAATAGAAGTATTTTTATAAGAGTGAGGACCACGGATTTTCAAAACGTGTTTCAGAAAGGCTTTCTTTGCAAAATCTGATGTATATTTGAAGAGTAAAAGCGCAGAGTTGAAAAGGTATATTTTTAGGTCGGAAACTAATCTGATGTTTAGTAGAGTTCTAGTTTTTCTTTCTTTCACAAGCGTTATGTGTTTCTCCCTTCCGATCTGGATACATTTCTCCTGCTTCTCCAAGGTAGCCCATAATACCCAAACATTAATCAAATATCTCGAATCGCTTGGCCAGGGTTGGAAAGACTCTTACTTCATACCAACTGCGATTGGGCGCAGTACACAGGGAAAAGGACTGGACGTCAAGATTGCGATACAATTCAAGATACGTAAGGATGTAGCAATGAGCATTAGGACCAGATTGAGCAGTACCGACAGTATGTGCACGACAGATCGTGAGATTTATTAAAAAGACCGCGATATTTTTTGGGATTGGCGATTTAAGGTGAATTGAAAGCGTCTAGCAAGATCAATTGATCCCAGAAAATTCCAAGCGACCACTGGCAAGATTGGCGCCATATCACCAGATCTCTGTTTAAAGATTTCTGCACTGAGCAAGATAGACATCTCTCAAGGAAGTAATAGATAGCTTAATACTGTCCAACCGACAGGTATACAAGATGACCCACAAGGCTATGCAACAAGGCACGTATCGGAATACCTCTCCGTAAGTCGGCAAGTCTGGTCAAGTGAGAGATCGTAACTGAAATCAACAATTTACGTGAGATCGAATAAATTACAAAAGTGATCAGTGCACGTTTGTGCTGTACATTAAATTATTGAAGATTTAGATGGTAGTCGTGTGACGATATGCTAGTAGTGTTGCATTGATAACAATCTAAAGCTATTCTGTTATCGGTGAGTGCAAAGTACGAATTGTCCAGTTGAATAGCTGTCGACTTGTACTAAGCAAGGAATCAACATAGGTCGATGCTTCATTTCAATAAGCTAAGGTTGCTCCAATGCAATAAATCTGACTCCATCCCGCTCATGCATTGCGTATGTTGTAGGTTATGCATCAAATTATACTGGACTGTGTTAAATTGAACCGTCCTCTACCTGCAAGAAACCAAGCTGCACAGATCTGCTTTAATACATGTTGACTAGATCAACACTTTAGAGGGTACTCGGACGCAGACTAGGCTGGAGACCTTCTAGGTCGCAATTCAACTTCGGGATACTTTTTCAGGTTAAGATGTGCGCCTGGTATCTGTTATCTGGGTAAGCAAAAAGCAGTTAAATTTGTCGCTGTCCATGAGCGAAGCAGAGTACATGACGCTAGGTATAGTAATAAAGGAAAGCGAGTGGGTGCATTGTCTGTTTTGTGAGATCCTGACCAAGACAACGAGCATATACTGGAATATTTTATTGCCGAAGACAAGTAATAGCGCATTAAGGCAATAAAATTTAATCAACCGTGAATAAGCCAAGCACATCGAAACCATGTTACATCGTATCCGTGATGAGATTAGCGCAGTATAGTACAGTTTGATTACTGCAAGACTTTAACATGCTTAGTAGATAGTGCGACCAAGGCGCTGACAGGAAAAGCCACAAGAACGTAAAGGCGGGTCTCGACGCTCACTCGTGCTTTAATTGAGGGGGGAATTGATGAATGCTTGTTCAACAATAAAAACTTACGCGCAGTTTATACAAGATAGCTTTTACAACGGCATCACCTTAATGTTAGTTAGACATGTAGATCGATTTGTAAGACCAACGTGAATTATAAGAGGTACAGGTTAATTAGTATAAAATCATGAGAATACCGATGAATTGATCACTTCCTGCTACATCTCTCCACCATTAGTTTTCACAAAAATCCTTTCATATAAAATTTTCTCATTTATAAGTGAACCTCTTCGTTTTTAAAATACGTACATCCCATCAGCTTACAATCCGTAGAAAGAACTCCATTACAACAAAGTGGCATATTCGTCTCCTCTTCAGGCGCCTGCATCACCAACGGCAGCCTAAATGTCACATTTTGTTAACTTACTTTGACAATGCATTGCAAACCATTGCTTGTCCTAAAAAGATGCACATAATGGCTTGTACTTGAATTGATACTGATCAAACGGTAATCTTGGCCTTGAGTGCGCGCTTAAAAAAACATAATCTATACAAGTACTAACGACTGGATAGATGTAAATTGCATGTCCACCGTAAACCCGGATGTGTCTGAATCTGCAAACAAAATATAACACGGGATGCGCAGGAATTTTTGTTTGAGACATGTTAAAAAGTACCCGAAATGACCCCACTTCCTACATTTAAAGCTCCGGTGTACGATAATCGCGACCATGCCAAACTCGGAGAGTAATGAATTTCACGTAGGGTTTCCCCAGCGACGAACTGAAGCACATATAGGCCTACCACTACCCTCTATCCAATCCGGATCCTGAACGCAATTGCGCAGAGCCGGGCCATATCTAATGTATCCCTTTTTATGGTGTCGGGCTGCACTTATGTCCTCTGCCGAGACCTCTCTCACTAATTTTACAAGTTTATCCGATGATGTAGGAGTACAGGCTTGTGGGGCTGCTCTAGCCACCAATGGAATCAGGGACAATTGTACAAATTGACAGGTATAGTGTAGAATTTTTGCTAGAATAGGCCCTTTCAGAATAGTTTTAAAGGACGGTAATTATAGCAGGGTTGTTTGAGGCAAAAGCTAAACGGCTGGGTATATTTTGTATTCGAATAGATTATTCTGCTAGGTATACGGATTAAAGAAACCATAGTCTAATGCTAATGCTGTTGCATCGTCAAGTGACCAGTTTTTATTTTATCGGGAATTTTGAAGACCCCTTAATCAAAAAAGCCCAGTTGCGTAGCTCCGCGTTCAAGTTACAGTAATGACCGCCACGATACTTTTGATATCAGAATTTGACGGAATCGTGGTAAGGTAGGGTTCGGATTTGCGTTTGAGTTTCGGACGTAAGAGTCGCGCATGCAGAGCTGGTATCGTTGGGACTTGTGAGCGTACTAAAGAGATCAATGTGTATTGTTGATTTGATCATATAAAGGGCACACACATTCATCAAGGGCGGTCCATAAAAGTCTTTTAACATAAATTTGTGCTGAATAATGCCGGGATGAAGTGCCGCCTTGTCAGCGAATGTCGCGTGATATGTGCAAGATCTGTTTGCACAATCTTGGCATACCTAACTCGTTCTCGTCGCGGCTTGCTTGATGAAGTGCAGGCATCTACGCATCAATCATGTATTATTCCACCCATTCCATGATCAAGACCCTAATGTTCACAATATAATTGATCCAGCCGTTCGGAGCTGCTTTATTCTAATATAATGACCCGGGTCTTTGCTGCTCATCTTTATAAGCAAGTCACTAATGCTTCTGCCGTAAATATGGCTTTGCAAAGAATCGTATGATAATTTCTTGTTTCGTTGTTATTGGTGATGAAGGATGTTGCTGAACCTAGTCCCTGCACATCCATACTGTGGCGGTCTCCACCTTAGTGATGGGTTCATCCAGCTTAAAGCTCTGGCTAGGTCGGATGTCGAAAGATGCTAGCGCTGACTTTAAACAAGGTTGTGCGATCGACCGTGGCCACTCTGCTGATTCTGGTGCTACGATCACATGAACAACTCCACATCCGCTTATCTTGCATCCTACGCCTAGAGACGCAGAGTGTGGCAAATCCAACCCGAGTCCAGACATGCGTGATCTACTAGCCATGCAGTATTACAAAATCGTTTTACGGTGCACGGACTGTAAAAAAAGGCTTCTATATTTCGTCCTCCCAGCAGTTAATTTCATATTACCCGCGACGTCGATGCCGAACAGCATCATAAGCGTACAAAAAGCTTGTCTTTTAGTCACAAAGCGGGCAGATTGCACGAGTTTAGAGGTCAAATTTTAAGCAGTGTCATCGCCTGGAGTGCATACAGATGTGCATTTTTCCCACCTCTTCTAACTCACTTGTTGCTGCAAACTTTTTATCGTCAGTAGAAAACTTTCTAACTTATGAACAACAGACATCCCTGCCACGCTTTATTTAGATCATCTTCTCTATCAACAATAGCCATAGGAGTATTTTCACACACTAAACAACATCTTCGTCACGTTTCTGGCTTGAGGAAAAGGATGCTTAACATCTCTGTTACTTAACACGGTTTCTTCGCAGTGTGTTTTGCGATTAAGTAACTGAGAGTGATTGAAAACGCAGTAAATAAAGCGGTATTGTGTGCGCTGTTAAAAGCTCAATTGCATTAGTCGGTACATAGCGCCATATCTTAAACTCTTAAGACTCTTTGCAACAAAAAAAAATCAAACTAATACATACCCCCTCGCAAGAGACCAAATTCGCGCATGAGGTTGTCACCACCCGGTATTTTATTCGAATATTAGCTTAAGACTAATTCTTTGCGTCCTCAAACTTGTCTTGACACTTAACATAATTTTCCATTAGTCATTTTCTAAGGTCCTACATAGGTTTTACGGCTAATTACAACTTCACAGCATGCGCTTACTCACGTCCAACTTTTGAATCCCTCTCCTTAAGTTACTCTTTGGTAGTTTGGAGTTCACGGTATGTGGACACGGCTGACCTTTTTTATAACAACACAGCGCCTTGAGCATAATTTAAACCATTACCATTCTTTCATCAATACCATGCATAATATAATAAGTTATTTGCGTAATGATGCATCACGTGTTGGCGGACAAAGTAAACTGAGAACTCATTCTAAGCATTGAACATTAGGGTGAGCAACAAATGATAGCAATTTGGGCATAGAAGATCTTTTTCTGATAAATTTCCAGCGAATTTCGAGTTACCCCTGAACACATCTCTGACCCAGCCGGATAAATTGAACCTAGCCCTTAAGTATTATTATCTTTAAACAAATGAGTAAAATGATTGTAAATTTTTTATGATTCATAGGCAAGACCTAAAACCGGGGTGTGAACAGTCACACTTGATTCATTAAGGAACTTATAAGGTATAGTGTGGGTATTATCATACTCCTATTATTCAAACTCTATGAACTCTCTCTCATACAGACAGCTGTACCTTGATCTGTTTTCTCCATTTTCATCCTCCACTCCCTTGTCTCTTTACTTCCTGCTTCATGCGTGGCGTGTTATTGACGAAGTCAACCTGACATGTCGTCAATCACATATTAAGGCCAAATTTTGACAACTCATTGGCGCGTGATAAGCATAACAATACTAGTAGCGTTTCTTTTAAATAGGTGTTGCATCAAATCGAAGCTGACCACCATGACATTGTCGGTGACTTTAAATAATCCTGGGTTGCGTGAGACCTTTTAAAGACGCTGTAAGGTGGTTTGCAGAGGTTGGGTAGCATCTACTTAAAGAGGCATCTTATAGCATCAACTCAACACAAGGTGGTAAGGTCTTGAAATACTGCAATAGCATTTAAGTTAGCCGCCACAAATAGCAGAATTGGTGCCAAGATGAAGCATAAAAGACATTTTGATCTGCTTGCTGCTCGGTCTCCCAAAGATATTCGAAAAAGAGGATCTTGCATAGAACTGAGTAAAGTAGAGCTGCTCACTCAGAATGTGGTCAAAGTACTGACAAATGAACATATCGAGGAACAAGGCAATAATGTAAAGGCAACTTGTACAAAGACTGAGGATGCAACAAAAGCATTCAGTACTAAGCACGAGCCTTACGAACGCACTCGTGGCAAGTAATGGTAAACGAAAGAGCGTTTTTCCGGGATCATCGTGGATCTCGATGTGGAGGAAATAGACGTGGACCGTAAAAGCAATGTCTAGTGAAGACGTTTTGACGAGGGCAGCAGCTAAGATCAAGTGGCGATTGTAGCTTCTTATGATGTATAGCTTTAATTAATCAGGATAGATATGGAATATGGGCAGTTGACAGTGGAATAACGCATCACATCTGCCACGACAACTTAAACATTTTTAAAATTGTTGGCAAGTATCGATGGCAGCATTTTTAATAGCTGATGGCAACAAGGCTACCATAAAAGGTCTCGGTGCCATGTCCGAATAAGTGATACTGATAATCGGGACGAGCGCAAGATCGAAATATGTAATGATCTGTACGTGCCCAGCATTATCGAATAAAATCGTTGCCGCAGGTTAACAGGGCTGGCAATCGTTTTTAGATGTTCGACTGGGCTACAATTTGCTATGAAAGGGAGGATTCGACCTAAGTGGCGGCAGCTGGGAATCTAATGGTCGGACTCTACTGGCTTTGCACGGTGTATCTATCAGCAGATACGGCATCACGCGGCGACACTGTAAAACTACATGCGTGAAAAATTCAAGCTCCAGCAGAAGTGGGTTGCAAGATGGTGACCAGCGACATTATTAAGGAAGCAAAAATCTCGTTTACATCGAATGGGATAAGTTGTTGTCGAGAATGCCAACAGTGGAGGATGGTGCAAAACCAGATTTTAGCAACCGAGACAAATGCAAATGACTACTAAGTCCATTATATATTTATATCTAGTTATTTGAAAGAATGACCAGGCATAAAAAATCAGAGAAAAAAAATATTTACATTCTATCTCGTTTAATTTTTTTATAACTCACAAAATTCCGTTTGTTTTTAGCCCAGATTTTAAGCAATTATAGCAGAAATAACACCAATGTTAACGAAAACGATTTTAGATTTTGTGATCTGTTGACATCATTTTAATTCAACATCACATTCAAGATGCTATACTGTTAACTAGTAATATTATTTATTTGGATCCAGAACTTAATTTCATTACCTTATGTATATTAATAATGTAAAAGATAACAAGTACGTATTTTGTAATAAAACATCCCTATAATCATCTTGATTTTGAGATTAACCCTTTTGAGCTACTTTATCTAGACACCTGCGGAGCAATGAACGGATAGTCACTAGGCATCAGCAATCATCTGCCTCTAATTGCGAAATAATCAGTGTGCACAAATGGGTTTTGTATGCATGACAATTTGGAGAGGGGGATGTGCCAACAAGTACATCGCGATGATATTGTGCAGCTCGGCTTTGTGCGGCACGATAGAGCCCTAAATATGTGACCAGCTCGCTGATAATTTTCTACGATTAGAATTTTCTTACTGCGGGCAACTGTATCATGTCCGCACTAGACCAATGGAACTTCTGACTGGATTATGGTCACTGTCGGTGGCAGCGTGCTTCATCGTTTCAAGTTTGACATGTTTTTTTAGGCGAAAGCAGGAGTGACGGCAATCAATGGATTTAACTATCTTCCACGACCCAAGCTCGTTTACGGGACCCATTTTTAGGATTTTTGCAATACCAAGCCAAGCATTATGGAGATGTGGATTAAAATGTTGTCAATTGTGCGTGTTGATCTCGAAGTAGGAACCACTTAAATTAAAATCTTATGTCTTGTACTTTTTTAAGGCTCATGCTAGATTTTTTTGGGATACTAAGCAGCGTCCGAGGCTTATCGAGTTACTTACATCAAAGAGGGGCAGTTGGTACCAAATGCGATGTGAAATTCATTAAGTCTTCATTTGCGCTTTCAACTACTACTTCTGGCGAGATCGTAAATATCCTGAATACCGAATTTCTTTTTTCTGTCGATAAGTGCCCGCGTCGTATGGAATTACGAGATACACGGAAGCACAAGGGTTAGCGTACTGGAGAAGATGAAGCTGTTAGGACACTTCATACATCACACCCAACACCATTATTGTAAAAATAAATGCGCAGAGGGAACTCTCTTTGTGTTTAACTAATGTAAATTAAATTAATTCGAAAGATCAACATGATGTATCAACTTTCCCTGCAATTTGAAGAGCAATCGCAAATGCTATTGTAGCAGCATTAGTGTTGTAAATAACCTACGTTTATAGAGAAAGTGGATGGGTCGGGCCAAGTACAATGGTGCACGGCTATTACAGCAATTTAAATGTAGTGAAGCTTATTTTTGTGTTTCGTGCATCCACGTTTAATTTTCTTATTTTATAAGGTGCTAATGAACTAAGTGGATCGCTAAGATCAATTGCTAGGCGGATGGGTCAACTATACAGTGCAAGGCACGACTGGTCAACGATTTTTTGCCAGAAATACAGCATCGAATTCACAGGGATGCTCTCGCTCGTAGTCAAGTACTTGACGCTTCGAATGGTCACTGCCTCTACCAGGCACTTTGGATGACCATCCGACCAACTTGGCGTGTCGACGGCATTCTTGTACGGAGTAATGAAGTAAAAGGTGTTCTGCGTCATTCCAGATGACGTTTTGACGGATAGTGACTTCGACTGTATCGAGATGGTCAAGGCAATCAAAATTCCCATGCAAAAATATCGTGTACGGATCAAAAAAGGTAATGAGCTCGCACGCTCAATAATTCTAAGCCGTCGGTGTTCGATCCATGTCTATGTATCATGACTACGGGGGTCACTTCGTGCTCGTGCTGGTCTACGTGGACAATGTATTAATTATTGGATCTCTCTTGAAATGATTGCAAGCCAGTAACAAAGACTTTAAAACACGCGTTCAAGTAAAGAAAAGCGTCAAGTATGCATTTAGTCTAAAAACCGAGATTTTGTGGTGAAGTTTGCAGCGCGACCTACTTTGTTTCCTCTATGTCGATGGTATTCATAAGCACTTTGATATGAGTAAGTGAAAGCATGTGGAAATTTTGTGTGCGTGGTCTCTTGACTGGATTCGAGCAACGCCTCAACAAAATTCCTCGCCTTTCTTCGTGAGGATACTAGCGCTTTAATGCATCCGACAATTGCAACACGACCGAACATTGCATATACAGTTATCTATTTATTGCGGTTTTGAAGACCAGTGCTTAGAATAGCAGTGGGTTGTAGTCAAGAGAATCTTTCGTTACCGACAAAGCACGATGAGATATGGAAGTATGACAAAGCTGGGTGTGGCGTTCATTTTATCGGGTGCGCCAGTGAGTTGGGGCAGCAAGAAATAGCCAAGTATGTCGCTGTTTACGAGCAAAACAAATTACATTGCACTTGGATTGTCGATTCAAGAAGGCATTTGATTCATCGTTTACTATGTAAAATCACGACAACTTCAAGTAAATTAGAGCCTGAGCTCATGACCCGTGTAGACAATCAGTATTACATCAAGGCGACAAAGATTTCTGCCCATTGTGTCGCGCCGAGCAGATTAATTTATAGTACTATCACATATACAATCTGTTTCAACGCAATAAGTTCGATCTCAAATACTGCGAAAAGACCGTGATGATGGTAGACGCCGTGGCCAAGGGACTTCACGGTTTGCGTCACAAGTACATAACGACAACGCTTGGTATCCGTGTGCGTTAGGATTGGGGACGTGGCTAAAAAATACTGGTAGAATCGGTTTTTAGGGTAAGTTCTAATGTAATTGTACTTACAACGGTTTTCACATAGAAGTAAAGTTATGAATAAATTCATCGTTAGGTCTTTAATTACATAGGAGGTTGCTAATAAATATAGGCGTGAAAAGTCGTACACGATTTTTATGTGGACATGTATGAATGAGTGTGCAGGTAAAAAGGCCCTAATAATCTATCACTTTCACTATTTATGTTAACTAAACAAGTGTTTTTCCTCAGTTTTCATTGGTGGCTATAATTCCGTTTACATCCGCTTTCCTCTCTGAAACCAACAAGGTACAATAAAAACTAGACAACAAGATTGGTAATGGAAGTAAAAAAATACTTGACCATTACACGAATCTTAGCTGTCATTCAAACGTAAAAATGTCGGTAACACATACGAGAGATATGTATGCTCGCACAGTACAAGCGCCGTTAGGAAAAATTACGATGATTGCGCTTTCATCCTTTTCGAACGTTGAACAAAATCATATATTTATAAACCAGACATGGGCAACGAGTGAACAACGTGTAGTACACGAACTGGAGCTGTCATTTCGGCACAGCTGATGATTCCGACTCAATTGAATGGTGTTATTGCATGACCTAAGCACCGCATCAAGACCCACCAACAGCGGTTGCGCTTCCCATCTTCGTGCGGTGTTGGATGCAAGCAGCAAACATGCAACCAGACATGCAACCAGACATGGGGCGACGAGGTGAACAACGTGTAGTACACGAACTGGAGCTGTCATTTCGGCACAGCTGATGATTCCGACTCAATTGAATGGTGTTATTGCATGACCTAAGCACCGCATCAAGGCCCAGCAGCAGTTGCGCTTCCCATCTTCGTGCGGTGTTGGATGCAAGCACAGACATGCAACCAGACATGCAACCAGACATGCAACCAGACATGGGCAACGAGTGAACAACGTGCGGTACACGAACTGGAGCTGTCATTTCGGCACAATCGATGATTCCCACTAATTAAGGGGTGTTATTGCATGACCTAAGCACCGCATCCCAGCAGCAGTTGCGCTTCCCATCTTCGTGCGGTGTTGGATGCAAGCACAGACATGCAACCAGACGTGCAACCAGACATGGGCAACGAGTGAACAACGTGGTCGGACACGAACTGGAGCTGTCATTTCGGCACAGCTGATGATTCCGACTCAATTGAATGGTGTTATTGCATGACCTAAGCACCGCATCAAGAGCCAGCAGCAGTTGCGCTTCCCATCTACGTGCGGTGTTGGATGCAAGCACAGACATGCAACCAGACATGCAACCAGACATGGGCAACGAGTGAACAACGTGTAGTACACGAATTGGAGCTGTCATTTCGGCACAGCTGATGATTCCGACTCAATTGAATTAAGGTGTTATTGCATGACCTAAGCACCGCATCAAGACCCAGCAGCAGTTGCGCTTCCCATCTTCGTGCGGTGTTGGATGCAAGCACAGACATGCAACCAGACATGCAACCAGACATGGGCAACGAGTGAACAACGTGTAGTACACGAACTGGAGCTGTCATTTCGGCACAGCTGATGATTCCGACTCAATTGAAAGGTGTTATTGCATGACCTAAGCACCGCATCAAGACCCAGCAGCAGTTGCGCTTCCCATCTTCGTGCGGTGTTGGATGCAAGCCCAACACGCAACCAGACATGCAACCAGACATGGGCAACGAGTGAACAACGTGTAGTACACGAACTGGAGCTGTCATTTCGGCACAGCTGATGGTTCCGACTCAATTGAATGGTGTTATTGCATGACCCAAGCACCGCGCATCAAGAGCCAGCAGCAGTTGCGCTTCCCATCTTCGTGCGGTGTTGGATGCAAGCAGGCAGTTAGACATGCAACCAGACATGCAACCAGACATGGGCAACGAGTGAACAACGTGTAGTACACGAACTGGAGCTGTCATTTCGGCACAGCTGATGATTCCGACTCAATTGGAAAGGTGTTATTGCATGACCTAAGCACCGCATCAAGAGCCAGCAACAGTTGCGCTTCCCATCTTCGTGCGGTGTTGGATGCAAGCACAGACATGCAACCAGACATGCAACCAGACATGGGCAACGAGTGAACAACGTGTGAGTACACGAACTGGAGCTGTCATTTCGGCACAGCTGATGATTCCGACTCAATTGAATGGTGTTATTGCATGACCTAAGCACCGCATCAAGACCCAGCAGCAGTTGCGCTTCCCATCTTCGTGCGGTGTTGGATGCAAGCACAGACATGCAACCAGACATGCAACCAGACATGGGCAACGAGTGAACAACGTGTGAGTACACGAACTGGAGCTGTCATTTCGGCACAGCTGATGATTCCGACTCAATTGAATGGTGTTATTGCATGACCTAAGCACCGCATCAAGACCCAGCAGCAGTTGCGCTTCCCATCTTCGTGCGGTGTTGGATGCAAGCACAGACATGCAACCAGACATGCAACCAGACATGGGCAACGAGTGAACAACGTGTGAGTACACGAACTGGAGCTGTCATTTCGGCACAGCTGATGATTCCGACTCAATTGAATGGTGTTATTGCATGACCTAAGCACCGCATCAAGACCCAGCAGCAGTTGCGCTTCCCATCTTCGTGCGGTGTTGGATGCAAGCACAGACATGCAACCAGACATGCAACCAGACATGGGCAACGAGTGAACAACGTGTAGTACACGAACTGGAGCTGTCATTTCGGCACAGCTGATGATTCCGACTCAATTGAAAGGTGTTATTGCATGACCTAAGCACCGCATCAAGAGCCAGCAGCAGTTGCGCTTCCCATCTTCGTGCGGTGTTGGATGCAAGCCCACACGCAACCAGACATGCAACCAGACATGGGCAACGAGTGAACAACGTGTAGTACACGAACTGGAGCTGTCATTTCGGCACAGCTGATGATTCCGACTCAATTGAATGGTGTTATTGCATGACCCAAGCACCGCGCATCAAGAGCCAGCAGCAGTTGCGCTTCCCATCTTCGTGCGGTGTTGGATGCAAGCAGAGGTAGACATGCAACCAGACATGCAACCAGACATGGGCAACGAGTGAACAACGTGTAGTACACGAACTGGAGCTGTCATTTCGGCACAGCTGATGATTCCGACTCAATTGGAATGGTGTTATTGCATGACCTAAGCACCGCATCAAGACCCAGCAGCAGTTGCGCTTCCCATCTTCGTGCGGTGTTGGATGCAAGCACAGACATGCAACCAGACATGCAACCAGACATGGGCAACGAGTGAACAACGTGTGAGTACACGAACTGGAGCTGTCATTTCGGCACAGCTGATGATTCCGACTCAATTGAATGGTGTTATTGCATGACCTAAGCACCGCATCAAGACCCAGCAGCAGTTGCGCTTCCCATCTTCGTGCGGTGTTGGATGCAAGCACAGACATGCAACCAGACATGCAACCAGACATGGGCAACGAGTGAACAACGTGTGAGTACACGAACTGGAGCTGTCATTTCGGCACAGCTGATGATTCCGACTCAATTGAATGGTGTTATTGCATGACCTAAGCACCGCATCAAGACCCAGCAGCAGTTGCGCTTCCCATCTTCGTGCGGTGTTGGATGCAAGCACAGACATGCAACCAGACATGCAACCAGACATGGGCAACGAGTGAACAACGTGCGGGACACGAACTGGAGCTGTCATTTCGGCACAGCTGATGACTCAATTGAATGGTGTTATTGCATGACCTAAGCACCGCATCAAGACCCAGCAGCAGTTGCGCTTCCCATCTTCGTGCGGTGTTGGATGCAAGCACAGACATGCAACCAGACATGCAACCAGACATGGGCAACGAGTGAACAACGTGTAGTACACGAACTGGAGCTGTCATTTCGGCACAGCTGATGATTCCGACTCAATTGAATGGTGTTATTGCATGACCTAAGCACCGCATCAAGACCCAGCAGCAGTTGCGCTTCCCATCTTCGTGCGGTGTTGGATGCAAGCACAGACATGCAACCAGACATGCAACCAGACATGGGCAACGAGTGAACAACGTGTGAGTACACGAACTGGAGCTGTCATTTCGGCACAGCTGATGATTCCGACTCAATTGAATGGTGTTATTGCATGACCTAAGCACCGCATCAAGACCCAGCAGCAGTTGCGCTTCCCATCTTCGTGCGGTGTTGGATGCAAGCACAGACATGCAACCAGACATGCAACCGACATGGGCAACGAGTGAACAACGTGCGGGACACGAACTGGAGCTGTCATTTCGGCACAGGCTGATGATGTCCGACTCAATTGAATGGTGTTATTGCATGACCTAAGCACCGCATCAAGAGCCAGCAGCAGTTGCGCTTCCCATCTTCGTGCGGTGTTGGATGCAAGCACAGACATGCAACCAGACATGCAACCAGACATGGGCAACGAGTGAACAACGTGTAGTACACGAACTGGAGCTGTCATTTCGGCACAGCTGATGATTCCGACTCAATTGAAAGGTGTTATTGCATGACCTAAGCACCGCATCAAGAGCCAGCAGCAGTTGCGCTTCCCATCTTCGTGCGGTGTTGGATGCAAGCACAGACATGCAACCCGAGCACCAGACATGGGCAACGAGTGAACAACGTGGTAGGACACGAACTGGAGCTGTCATTTCGGCACAGCTGATGATTCCGACTCGATTGAATGGGTGTTGTTGCATGACCTAAGCACCGCATCAAGAGCCAGCAGCAGTTGCGCTTCCCATCTTCGTGCGGTGTTGGATGCAAGCACAGACATGCAACCAGACATGCAACCAGACATGGGCAACGAGTGAACAACGTGTAGGACACGAACTGGAGCTGTCATTTCGGCGCAGCTGATGATTCCGACTCAATTGAAGGGTGTTATTGCATGACCTAAGCACCGCATCAAGAGCCAGCAACAGTTGCGCTTCCCATCTTCGTGCGGTGTTGGATGCAAGCACAGACATGCAACCAGACATGCAACCAGACATGGGCAACGAGTGAACAACGTGCGGGACACGAACTGGAGCTGTCATTTCGGCACAGCTGATGATTCCGACTCAATTGAATGGTGTTATTGCATGACCTAAGCACCGCATCAAGACCCAGCAGCAGTTGCGCTTCCCATCTTCGTGCGGTGTTGGATGCAAGCACAGACATGCAACCAGACATGCAACCAGACATGGGCAACGAGTGAACAACGTGTGAGTACACGAACTGGAGCTGTCATTTCGGCACAGCTGATGATTCCGACTCAATTGAATGGTGTTATTGCATGACCTAAGCACCGCATCAAGACCCAGCAGCAGTTGCGCTTCCCATCTTCGTGCGGTGTTGGATGCAAGCACAGACATGCAACCAGACATGCAACCAGACATGGGCAACGAGTGAACAACGTGTAGTAACACGAACTGGAGCTGTCATTTCGGCACAGCTGATGATTCCGACTCAATTGAATGGTGTTATTGCATGACCTAAGCACCGCATCAAGAGCCAGCAGCAGTTGCGCTTCCCATCTTCGTGCGGTGTTGGATGCAAGCACAGACATGCAACCAGACATGCAACCAGACATGGGCAACGAGTGAACAACGTGTAGTACACGAACTGGAGCTGTCATTTCGGCACAGCTGATGATTCCGACTCAATTGAATAGGTGTTATTGCATGACCTAAGCACCGCATCAAGACCCAGCAGCAGTTGCGCTTCCCATCTTCGTGCGGTGTTGGATGCAAGCACAGACATGCAACCAGACATGCAACCAGACATGGGCAACGAGTGAACAACGTGCGGTACACGAACTGGAGCTGTCATTTCGGCACAGGCTGATGATGTCCGACTCAATTGAATGGTGTTATTGCATGACCTAAGCACCGCATCAAGAGCCAGCAGCAGTTGCGCTTCCCATCTTCGTGCGGTGTTGGAGTGCAAGCACAGACATGCAACCAGACATGCAACCAGACATGGGCAACGAGTGAACAACGTGTAGTACACGAACTGGAGCTGTCATTTCGGCACAGCTGATGATTCCGACTCAATTGAAAGGTGTTATTGCATGACCTAAGCACCGCATCAAGACCCAGCAGCAGTTGCGCTTCCCATCTTCGTGCGGTGTTGGATGCAAGCACAGACATGCAACCCGGACCAGACATGGGCAACGAGTGAACAACGTGGAAGTACACGAACTGGAGCTGTCATTTCGGCACAGCTGATGATTCCGACTCAATTGAATGGTGTTATTGCATGACCTAAGCACCGCATCAAGAGCCAGCAGCAGTTGCGCTTCCCATCTTCGTGCGGTGTTGGATGCAAGCACAGACATGCAACCAGACATGCAACCAGACATGGGCAACGAGTGAACAACGTGTAGGACACGAACTGGAGCTGTCATTTCGGCACAGCTGATGATTCCGACTCAATTGAATAGGTGTTATTGCATGACCTAAGCACCGCATCAAGAGCCAGCAGCAGTTGCGCTTCCCATCTTCGTGCGGTGTTGGATGCAAGCACAGACATGCAACCAGACATGCAACCAGACATGGGCAACGAGTGAACAACGTGTGGTACACGAACTGGAGCTGTCATTTCGGCACAGGCCGATGATGTCCGACTCAATTGAATGGTGTTATTGCATGACCTAAGCACCGCATCAAGAGCCAGCAGCAGTTGCGCTTCCCATCTTCGTGCGGTGTTGGATGCAAGCACAGACATGCAACCAGACATGCAACCAGACATGGGCAACGAGTGAACAACGTGTAGTACACGAACTGGAGCTGTCATTTCGGCACAGCTGATGATTCCGACTCAATTGAATAGGTGTTATTGCATGACCTAAGCACCGCATCAAGACCCAGCAGCAGTTGCGCTTCCCATCTTCGTGCGGTGTTGGATGCAAGCACAGACATGCAACCAGACATGCAACCAGACATGGGCAACGAGTGAACAACGTGTGGGTACACGAACTGGAGCTGTCATTTCGGCACAGCCGATGATGTCCGACTCAATTGAATGGTGTTATTGCATGACCTAAGCACCGCATCAAGAGCCAGCAGCAGTTGCGCTTCCCATCTTCGTGCGGTGTTGGATGCAAGCACAGACATGCAACCAGACATGCAACCAGACATGGGCAACGAGTGAACAACGTGTAGTACACGAACTGGAGCTGTCATTTCGGCACAGCTGATGATTCCGACTCAATTGAATGGTGTTATTGCATGACCTAAGCACCGCATCAAGACCCAGCAGCAGTTGCGCTTCCCATCTTCGTGCGGTGTTGGATGCAAGCACAGACATGCAACCCGCCAGACATGGGCAACGAGTGAACAACGTGGTAGGTACACGAACTGGAGCTGTCATTTCGGCACAGCTGATGATTCCGACTCAATTGAATGGTGTTATTGCATGACCTAAGCACCGCATCAAGACCCAGCAGCAGTTGCGCTTCCCATCTTCGTGCGGTGTTGGATGCAAGCACAGACATGCAACCAGACATGCAACCAGACATGGGCAACGAGTGAACAACGTGTGGTACACGAACTGGAGCTGTCATTTCGGCACAGCCGATGATGTCCGACTCAATTGAATGGTGTTATTGCATGACCTAAGCACCGCATCAAGAGCCAGCAGCAGTTGCGCTTCCCATCTTCGTGCGGTGTTGGATGCAAGCACAGACATGCAACCAGACATGCAACCAGACATGGGCAACGAGTGAACAACGTGTAGGACACGAACTGGAGCTGTCATTTCGGCACAGCTGATGATTCCGACTCAATTGAATAGGTGTTATTGCATGACCTAAGCACCGCATCAAGACCCAGCAGCAGTTGCGCTTCCCATCTTCGTGCGGTGTTGGATGCAAGCACAGACATGCAACCAGACATGCAACCAGACATGGGCAACGAGTGAACAACGTGTGGGTACACGAACTGGAGCTGTCATTTCGGCACAGCCGATGATGTCCGACTCAATTGAATGGTGTTATTGCATGACCTAAGCACCGCATCAAGACCCAGCAGCAGTTGCGCTTCCCATCTTCGTGCGGTGTTGGATGCAAGCACAGACATGCAACCAGACATGCAACCAGACATGGGCAACGAGTGAACAACGTGTAGTACACGAACTGGAGCTGTCATTTCGGCACAGCTGATGATTCCGACTCAATTGAATGGTGTTATTGCATGACCTAAGCACCGCATCAAGACCCAGCAGCAGTTGCGCTTCCCATCTTCGTGCGGTGTTGGATGCAAGCACAGACATGCAACCCGGCCAGACATGGGCAACGAGTGAACAACGTGGTAGGTACACGAACTGGAGCTGTCATTTCGGCACAGCTGATGATTCCGACTCAATTGAATGGTGTTGTTGCATGACCTAAGCACCGCATCAAGAGCCAGCAGCAGTTGCGCTTCCCATCTTCGTGCGGTGTTGGATGCAAGCACAGACATGCAACCAGACATGCAACCAGACATGGGCAACGAGTGAACAACGTGTAGGACACGAACTGGAGCTGTCATTTCGGCACAGCTGATGATTCCGACTCAATTGAATAGGTGTTATTGCATGACCTAAGCACCGCATCAAGAGCCAGCAGCAGTTGCGCTTCCCATCTTCGTGCGGTGTTGGATGCAAGCACAGACATGCAACCAGACATGCAACCAGACATGGGCAACGAGTGAACAACGTGTGGGTACACGAACTGGAGCTGTCATTTCGGCACAGGCCGATGATGTCCGACTCAATTGAATGGTGTTATTGCATGACCTAAGCACCGCATCAAGAGCCAGCAGCAGTTGCGCTTCCCATCTTCGTGCGGTGTTGGATGCAAGCACAGACATGCAACCAGACATGCAACCAGACATGGGCAACGAGTGAACAACGTGTAGTACACGAACTGGAGCTGTCATTTCGGCACAGCTGATGATTCCGACTCAATTGAATGGTGTTATTGCATGACCTAAGCACCGCATCAAGACCCAGCAGCAGTTGCGCTTCCCATCTTCGTGCGGTGTTGGATGCAAGCACAGACATGCAACCCCCAGACATGGGCAACGAGTGAACAACGTGGAAGTACACGAACTGGAGCTGTCATTTCGGCACAGCTGATGATTCCGACTCAATTGAATGGTGTTATTGCATGACCTAAGCACCGCATCAAGACCCAGCAGCAGTTGCGCTTCCCATCTTCGTGCGGTGTTGGATGCAAGCACAGACATGCAACCAGACATGCAACCAGACATGGGCAACGAGTGAACAACGTGTAGGACACGAACTGGAGCTGTCATTTCGGCACAGCTGATGATTCCGACTCAATTGAATAATGGTGTTATTGCATGACCTAAGCACCGCATCAAGACCCAGCAGCAGTTGCGCTTCCCATCTTCGTGCGGTGTTGGATGCAAGCACAGACATGCAACCAGACATGCAACCAGACATGGGCAACGAGTGAACAACGTGTGGGTACACGAACTGGAGCTGTCATTTCGGCACAGGCTGATGATGACCGACTCAATTGAATGGTGTTATTGCATGACCTAAGCACCGCATCAAGACCCAGCAGCAGTTGCGCTTCCCATCTTCGTGCGGTGTTGGATGCAAGCACAGACATGCAACCAGACATGCAACCAGACATGGGCAACGAGTGAACAACGTGTAGTACACGAACTGGAGCTGTCATTTCGGCACAGCTGATGATTCCGACTCAATTGAATAGGTGTTATTGCATGACCTAAGCACCGCATCAAGAGCCAGCAACAGTTGCGCTTCCCATCTTCGTGCGGTGTTGGATGCAAGCACAGACATGCAACCAGACATGCAACCAGACATGGGCAACGAGTGAACAACGTGCGGTACACGAACTGGAGCTGTCATTTCGGCACAGGCTGATGATGTCCGACTCAATTGAATGGTGTTATTGCATGACCTAAGCACCGCATCAAGAGCCAGCAACAGTTGCGCTTCCCATCTTCGTGCGGTGTCGGATGCAAGCACAGACATGCAACCAGACATGCAACCAGACATGGGCAACGAGTGAACAACGTGTAGTACACAAACTCGAGCTGTCAAATTATCAGTATCATCCTTGGAGCCTTGTTTAAATTTGCTTTTTATTTTCAGCGAGGATGGATCTGTCGAGAAATACAAGGCGCGTCTCGTTGCCAAGGGCTTCAAGCAGAAGTACGGCATCGACTACACAGAGACGTTGAGACGTTCTCGCCCGTGGTCAAGTACGTGACAATGCGTATGGTGATCGCAATCACCAAGTATTTCGACTGACCACTGGACCAACTCGATGTGGTGACAGCCTTTCTCTACGGAGTGATGAAGGAGAAGGTGTACTGCGTGATACCAGAAGGCGTGGAGATGGATGGCGACTTCGATTGTCTCGAGTTGGTGAAGGCGATCTACGGTCTCAAGCAAGCTTCACGTGTGTGGAACGAGACTTTCGACGAGCTCGTATGCTTTATCGGTTTCGAAGTGTCGGCGTTCGACCCATGTCTCTACATCAAGGTTGTCGACGGTCACTGTGTGCTAGTGCTGGTCTACGTGGATGACGTGTTGATCACCGGCAGCTCGCTCGAGTTGATTGCGCAGACGAAGGCCGACCTCAAGACGCGTTTCGAGATGACCGACAGTGGCAAGTGTACTTTTGTACTGGGCATCGAACTGGTGGACGAATCGAATGGCAGCGTGACGATGTGCCAGCGACGGTATGTCAACGACATCCTCAAGTGCTTCGGCATGGATGAGTGCAAGGCCACAGCAAGTCCGGTCAATTTGAGCACTCGGCTTGTCGCAAGCAGCGAAGCGACCAAGATCGACGTTCCGTTTCGTGAAGCTGTGGGAGCTTTGATGCACTTGACGACTGCGACGCGCCCGGACATTGCGTATGCTGTGGGGTACGTCTCGCGCTTCATGGAGAATCCGCAGCAAGAACATTGGACGGCGGTGAAGCGCATCTTTCGTTACTTGCAAGGGACCAAGTCGCACGGACTCCGCTTCCAGCCAAGCGACAAGATCGACTTTCGTGGCTACTCGGACGCGGACTGGGCCGGCGACCACGCTGATCGCAAGTCGACTTCGGGTTACACTTTCATGCTGATGGGTGCTCCTGTGAGTTGGGGAAGCAAGAAGCAGTCAAGTGTGTCGCTGTCGACGAGTGAAGCGGAATACATCGCACTGAGTCTGGCCATCCAGGAAGGCAAGTGGGTGCATCGCCTGCTATGCGAGATTTTAGCGGCCGCAAACGAACCAGGACCGGACCTCGTCATCCGTGAAGACAACCAGTCGTGCATCGAGATGACGAAGAATCCAGTGAATCATGGCCGCGCCAAGCACATCGGCATCAAGTACCATCACATCCGTGATGAGGTCAAGCGAGGTGATGTCATGTTGGAGTACTGTGAGACTACGATTAAGTTGGCGGACATCATGACGAAGGGACTGCCAGGACCGCGTCACAAGGACTTGACGACGGCTCTCGACATTTGTGTGAGTTCGGATTGAGGGGGCGTATTGAGGGTTACCTATACCATCTGTTGACGGTCATCGGTTTTCTACCAGTATTGGTAACCGTGACCGATCCAATCCGAACCGCCTGTTCAGCTTAGTATTTACGACGTAGTTCTTACGGTAATTACCATAGTTGATTAGACGCGTAGGATGATGAGACGCTTCACATGATTTATATGTACACCACATATAAATCATGTAGTAAGTAGTAAGCCCCGATAATCAATCACTTTCGAATCTTCCAACTATTGGGCAAGTGTTTTCTGCTCTACTCTCTTCGGTCTCTCCGCTCCGTTTGCTCCGCTTTCCTCGCTCCGATCTACAATGCAACAGGTTATGAGCCCAAGCGCCATGTCGTCCACCAGCAACGCCTCCATTGACAAGTTCAACGGAGACAATTACGCAACGTGGAGCCGGTACATGCGCGGTGTGTTTTTGACGAAGTCCGTCTGGCACGTCGTCAACCGTGAAGTGACTCCGACTTTCACCGACCCGCGAGCGTCCGATGACTACGTCAAGGCAAGCAACGTCGCGTTTGGTATGATGCTGCTGCACATGAACGCGGACTACCATCATGTGCTGGACAACTGCGAGGAAGCCTGGGTTGCGTGGACAAGTCTGAAGACGCTGTACGGTGGGTCGCAGAAGGCAGGACGCATCTACCTCAAGCGACAACTTTTCAGTATCAAGATGGCTGAAGGCGCGAACGTCATGCATCACTGCAACGAGGTCCTCAACATCTCCGCCAAGCTTAGCGGCATCGGTGCGAAGATGGAAGACGAAGACGTTGCAATTTGTCTGCTACTCAGTCTTCCGAAGAGCTACGAAAATGTGGTGCTCAACATGGAAATGAGCAGCACCGAGCTTCGCACTCAAGATGTGGTGAGAGTCCTGACGAATGAGCATGCCAAGCGTCAAGGAGAAAAAGGGACAACGACAGCGACTACGGTGAAGGCTGAAGATGCAAGCAAGGCATTCAGCGCCGAGCGTGAGCCCTACCAATGCACGTATTGTGGCAAGGTGGGACACACGGTGGATCGTTGCTGGACAAAGCAGAAGAACGAAGGTCGGGGAGCCCGACGCGGCGGCAATGGTCGTGGACGCGGGGCTAACAATGTCCAGTGGGGACATCATGATGAAGGCAATGGCTACGATCGAGTGGCGTTTGCAGTCTCGTTCGAATGTGGAGTTTCGACGAGCAAGGACGTGTCTGGAATGTGGGCCGTCGACAGTGGTGCAACGCACCACATTTGCCACGACAAGACCAAGTTCGCAAGTTTGGCAGAGCGCAATGAGGGCGAACTCTTGGTGGCTGATGGCAACAAGGTGGCCATCAAGGGTGTGGAACCATCATGGAAAAGGTGGTTCTGCCCAACGGTGAAGAGCGTGAGATCGAAATCAAGAACGCGCTATATGTTCCAAGTATGAGCAAGAACCTGCTCTCGGTGCCACAGATTAACAGCCATGGCAAGTTTCAAGTCGTGTTTGACGGGTCCAAGATGTATGTGACTCTCAAGAACTCACAGCAAGTGGTGGCGACAGCAGATCTTGTGGATGGACTCTACTGGCTTCGGACGACTCAACGATCAGCGAATGTGACAACAAGTGGAACCAGTTGTGCCGATCTACATGCGAGAATGGGTCATGCTACAGTCGATGTGCTTCGCAAGATGATCTCGAACAACATGATCAAAGATGTGGGAGTGCCTCTCAAGTCGGGTGGAGCAACTACATGTCGAGGATGTCAACAAGGGAAAATGGTCCAAAACCATTCCCAAGCAATCGTGACAAGCGTAGCTACGACACGTTTGAGCTACTTCATCTGGACATCTGCGGGCCCATGGAAAAGGATTCGCTCGGTGGCAGCAAATATTTGCTGCTGATCATCGACGAAGCCAGTGGATGCATGAAGGGCTTTTGTCTACGAGTGAAGTCCGAGAGTGAAGACTACATCCGGAAATATATCACCATGGTACAGACGCAATTCTGTAAGAAGGTCAAGTTCGTGCGACACGACGGAGCTCGCGAGTTTGCAACCAACTCGCTTCAACTGTTCTACGAAGACGAAGGCATTGAACAGCAGACAACGGTGCCGTATGCACATCAAACAAACGGAACAGCAGAGCGTGCCATTAGGACTATTGTCACGATCGGCCGCAGCATGCTTCATCATGCCAAACTAGACAAGTGTTTCTGGGCCGAAGCAGCGATGACGGCCATCTACGTCAAGAATCGACTGCCGTCACCTAAAGTCGTGCACAAGACCTCGTTTGAGATCGTCTACAACTTGAAACCAAGCGTCAAGCACATGCGAACATTCGGGTGTCAGACATACATACTGACGCCTAAAGAGAATCGACTCAAGTGGGATCCAAAGGCTCGCGCTGGCATATTCGTGGGCTACGAAGAAGTTTCGAAGGCATATCGTGTTTATGACATCGAGGCGGGGCAGGTGGTTATCAGCCGCGATGTCAACTTCGACGAGTCCACCTTTGGACTTCAACTGCCGATCACTGATGAAGATGTCGATGACCTGGACTTCGAATTGCTGGATCTTGATGACGAAGAGCTGCGTCAAATGGAGTACAAGCAAACAGGCAAGCGCAAGAACCGACTCAATGATGAAGATACAGCAGCTCCACGACCGCGTGCAGTGCGTCAACGACCAGGACTAGAAGAGTCAAGCGCGCCGGAAAACAACTCGTCACGACAAGAAGAAGACGAAGAAACGAAGGATTCTGGTGATTCAACACCGCCTGTGTTTTGGCGTGCGAGTGCAAATGCCGTTGAAGCAGCAGTGGACTTATCAGAGCCCTCAACATTTGAAGCAGCAGTAAGCGGCCCTGACCAAGTGCACTGGAGAAAAGCAATTCATGCAGAGCTCGAGTCAATGCGACTTCGCGGTGTGTTTCGTGCAGCCAAGCTGCCCAACGGACAACGCGCCATTGGCACAAAATGGGTGTTCAAGATCAAGCGCAAGGCGGATGGGTCAATCGAGAAGTACAAGGCACGACTTGTGGCCAAGGGTTTCCGCCAAAAGTATGGCATCGACTACACGGAGACGTTTTCGCCTGTGGTCAAGTATGTGACGCTGCGAATGGTGATCGCAATTTCCAAGCATTTTGGATGGCCCATCGACCAGCTTGATGTGGTGACAGCTTTCCTGTATGGCGTCATGAAGGAAAAAGTGTTCTGCGTGATTCCTGAAGGCGTCGAACTTGACAGTACGTTCGACTGCCTGGAATTGGTGAAGGCAATTTACGGCCTGAAGCAAGCTTTGCGAGTATGGAACGAGACTTCTGACGAGTTTGTGTGTTCCATTGGATTTCAAGTGTCAGACTTCGACCCATGTCTCTACATCAAGACTTCGGACGGCCATTGCGTGTTTATACTGGTCTATGTGGATGACGTGTTGGTGACAGGAAGCTCACCCAAGTTGATTGCACACACCAAGGAAGACCTGAAGACACGCTTCGAGATGACTGACAGCGGCAAGTGTGCATTTGTGCTTAGAGTCGAGCTTTTGGACGGCGCAGATGGAAGTGTGACACTGTGCCAGCGTCGGTATGTCGATGATATCCTCAAGCGCTTTGGCATGGATGATTGCAAGGCAGTCGCAAGTCCAGTCGACATGAGCTCTCGACTTGTTTCAAGTGATGCAACTACCAAGGTCGACGCTCCTTTTCGCGAAGCTGTTGGTGCGTTGATGCACCTGACCACTGCAACGCGTCCGGACATTGCGTTTGCTGTGGGCTATGTGTCGCGGTTCATGGAAAATCCCCAAGAAGAACACTGGGTTGCAGTTAAGCGTATCTTTCGCTACCTACAAGGCACCAAGACGCATGGAATTTGCTACAAGCCAAGTGCAAGGATCGACTTCCGTGGATATTCGGATGCGGATTGGGCTGGTGATCTTACCGACCGCAAGTCAACATCGGGGTACACGTTCATGCTACTCGGTGCGCCAGTCAGTTGGGGCAGCAAGAAGCAGCCAAGTGTTTCGTTGTCCACGAGTGAAGCCGAATACATCGCACTCAGCTTGGCGATTCAAGAGGGCAAGTGGATTCATCGTCTGCTTTGTGAGATCGTGATGGCTGCCAATGAAGAAGGACCGGAACTCATGATCCATGAAGACAATCAGTCGTGTATCAAGATGACGAAGAACCCAGTCAACCACGGCCGTGCCAAGCACATTGATATCAAGTACCATCACATCCGTGATGAGGTCAAGCGCGGTGAAGTGAAGCTCAAGTACTGTGAAACTGCGGTGATGTTAGCGGACATCATGACGAAGGGACTTCACGGGCCACGCCACAAGGAGATGACGGCGACTCTCGGGATTCGTGAGCATTCGGATTGAGGGGGCGTGTTGACGGTCATCGGTTTTCTACCAGTATTGGTAACCGTGACCGATCCAATCCGAACCGCCTGTTCAGCTTAGTATTTACGACGTAGTTCTTACGGTAATTACCATAGTTGATTAGACGCGTAGGATGATGAGACGCTTCACATGATTTATATGTACACCACATATAAATCATGTAGTAAGTAGTAAGCCCCGATAATCAATCACTTTCGAATCTTCCAACTATTGGGCAAGTGTTTTCTGCTCTACTCTCTTCGGTCTCTCCGCTCCGTTTGCTCCGCTTTCCTCGCTCCGATCTACAATGCAACACCATCCGAACTTTTGCTAATTTTTACGGGATAGTTTTTACGTCGGTAATTACCTCAGAGATGATTGGATGCGTAGAATGATGGACGTGTGTAAATCAGGTTGATTAAATGCACCATGTGATTGGATGCAGTCTAGGGTAACAAAGTCAAGACCTATGAATCAATCACTTTCCAATCTTCCACCTAGCCCCAAGTGTCTTCTCCGGTCTTTCGAGTGGACTCCCAGCATCCCTCCCGGTTTCGGTCGTCAAGCTTCACACCTTTCAAAAGCCTACAACCATTTTATCAATCGTAATGATCTGGCAAGTCCCGTATATGCTTTCGAGAGCACCATCCAATTCGTAATATTAAGACAAATATTGCAATCTGTCCGTCTACACTATCAATTCACATGACTGCATTTTCTAATAAAAATGCAAATCCTTGCCTTCTAATTTCTTCTTTTCTATCGTGTTACCTAATGTGCTATGAAAACAAATGATAGGCCTACCATCACAACTGCCATATGAATTCTATAGTTGTGCATCAACTTATATTTAACACTCCAAAAGGGTGGGAAGCGCAACTGCTGCTGGCTATTGATGCGGTGCTTAGTGATGAACTTTAGACTTCTTGGTCCGAGTGCAAAACGCAAAGTGAATATATATTTATAATAGGTACTTAGTTCGCAACTTTGAATACTACCTCTAAGCCTATTATTCGCAGTGACGTCATCCAGTGACGTCATTTCCTGACTTCGCCCTTACTGGTACATACCGGTACCCACCGGTATAGCGAAGCTTGGTCTTCCACTTGCTTCAACACTTGACGCAGCTTGACGAGGTGTCTTCTTCACAGCCGCTGTCTTTTCAACACTCCCTCTCGACTCGTTAGCTGCGGCACCTTGGATCCCAAGTCGATCGCGAATGTTTTCAAATTGTACAGCGGCGATCGGCTTGGTCATCATGTCTGCCAGCATATCTTGAGTCGGGCAATACTCCAAAACGACTTCACCTGATTCCACCTTCTCACGCACAAAATGGTAGCGTATGTCGATGTGTTTTGTTCTCTTATGGAACTCCGGGTTCTTGGCGAGAGCGATTGATCATTGGTTGTCTTCATACATCTTGATCGCTTCGTCGCTTGTCATCTCACCAAGTTCCCCCAAAAGCACCTTGAGCCATACTGCTTCTTTGGTTGCTTCGGAAAGCGCCATGTATTCTGCTTCTGTTGAAGATAGCGCGATTGTCCGTTGTTTCTGGCTTTTCCAGCTGATGCATCCTCCGCTCATCATGAACACATAGCCGCTTGTACTTCGTCTTGACTCAATGTCGCCGGCCCAGTCTGCGTCGGTGTACCCGCAGATACGGCTTCCTTCTTCACGTGTAAACTCAAGACCATGATTGGGCGTTGCTTGCAGGTATCTCAGCACACGCTTCAAAGCTTGCCAGTGAGTCGGGCATGGGTCGGACGAGAACTGGGATAATGATCCCACTGCAGCAGCTAGATCCGGACGTGTGGCGACCATGAGATACATGATGCCTCCGACAGCACTTCGATATGGCACGTTGCACATGGTGTCTTCGTGCTTGCATTCTTGTTCACACATGTTCTTGGTTAGCTTCAGGCCGGGATCTTGAGGCGTCTTCACTGGCTTGCTGTTATCCATTCCGAACTTGGTTAACACGGACTTGAGAAACTTGGTTTGTTGTACAGTCACCATTCCCGTCTTACGGTCGTTCTTGATCTCCATGCCGAGAAAGTAATCGAGCTCACCGAGATCCGTCATTTCGAAGCGTTTGCTCAGCGCCATCTTGGTCGACTTGAGGAGTTCGTTGTTGCTGCTGGCCAGGATGAGATCATCGACGTAGAGCACCACGAGAATCATGTCTTGGTCGTCTCGCTTGATGTAGATGCAGTGGTCCGATTCGCACTTCTTGAATCCCATCTTGATCATGAACCCATCGATTGTTTGGTTCCACATGCGAGGCGATTGCTTCAAGCCGTAGAGTGATCTCTTTAGCTTGCACACATAGTCCGGCTGTGTTGCATCCAGGTATCCGTCCGGCTGGTCCATGTAGATGTCTTCGTTGAGGGAGCCGTTAAGAAACGCTGTCTTGACGTCCATCTGATGTAGCATTAGGCCGTACTTAGCCGCCATACTGAGCACCACACGAATCGATGTGAACTTGGCCACCGGTGCGAAAAGTTTCTTCATAGTCAACTCCGAATTCCTGTGAGAATCCTTTGGCCACAAGTCTTGCCTTGAAACGTTCAACTTCGCCATCTTGATTCTCCTTTACACGAAAAACCCATCGGCACCCGATGGCCTTGCGACCTTTCGGAAGAGGCACGATTTCCCACGTGTCGTTTCTCTGAAGCGAATCGAACTCCGAGTCACACGCTTCTTTCCACTTGCCGGAGTCGCTTGATTCCATCGCCGACTTGAATGTAGTCGGCGTTTCCCCCACTGAATCAACGATGTAGGCTGCTTCAAAATCCATTGCAGCCGCTGACACATGCTCAAGCGACGGACCTCTGTATGTTCTTCGCTTGGGACTTGGAATGACGGTAGCTTTCTCAAGTGATTGAGTGCGCGTGTGTCTCTTGATGTTGCTCTTCGAAGACCTGGTGTCTTCGTTGTCATCGTCGCTCGAGTCCATGTCGTCGTCAGTTTTACCTTCTTCTTTTTCTTCGTCCTCATCATGATCATCAAACTCAACGACACTTGACTCATCGTTGTAGTTGCGCGGACCTTCATCAAACTTGTCTTCCATGAATGTGGCATCGCGACTGATCTTGATCGCTCCTGTTGACACTTCCTCAAATCGATATGACTTCTGGTGTTCGGCGTATCCCAGGAAACGACAGAGTGATGACTTGGAGTCGAACTTCGCGCGTTTGTCTTGAGGCACTTGAACATACGCGTGGCATCCAAACACTTTAAGGTTGGCCAGAATCGGTTTCTTCATCGTCCACACTTGATATGGAGACTTGTCTTGGTGACTGGCACGTGTTGGACAGCGGTTTCGAAGAAACATCGCCGTCATCACTGCTTCACCCCAGTAGCTCTTTCCCAGTCCAGCGTGTTCCATCATGCAACGCGCACACTCGACCAGCGTGCGATTCATTCTCTCAGCTACTCCGTTTAGCTGAGGAGTATATGGGGGTGTGAACCTTTGTTGTATTCCCCGTTCCGCGCAGAATCGTGCCAGCTTGTCGGACTTGTATTCACCCCCATTGTCGCTTTGAAGGTACTTCACGCGCTTTCCGGTTTGCGTTTCGGCCATCGCAGCGTATTCCATGAACTTCGCCGCAACTTCAGATTTGCTCTTGAGCAGATAGACGACACAGTATCTTGACTTGTCATCAATGAATGTCACGAAGTACCGTTTTCCACTGAAAGTTGCCATCGACATCGGTCCGCATACGTCGCTGTGAATCACTTCGAGGAGTTTGGAGGTGCGAGCTGTAGTGTTTGATTGGAAGCGCACTCGAGTCTGTTTTCCCAGAGCACAACCTTCACACACGTCCCACTTCTTCACCGAAGATATGTCGATGCCAATTCCAATGTTCTTCGTCACGATGCAATTGAGTCCATCGTGACCTATGTGGCCAAGCCGAAGGTGCCAGAGGTACGACTTGGTGCCCCCTTGACATCCCGACGACTTGGCTGCATTTGCTTGTTCCGGCGCCACTGGAGTCATTTGCAGCTTGAACAGTCCTTTACCTTCACGGGCACCAATTTTCCACTTGGTCCCTTTCGCTTCTCCATAGCACACCATCCTTCATCCTGTGAACGTCACTGGGCCGACATCCTTGATGAAGCGGCCGACCGAGAACAGGTTTCTGGATAACTTTGGGATGTGCCACACGTTTGTGAGCACACCTTTCTTCATCCCTTGGGGTGTCTTCATTGACATGACAATGTCCCCAACTGCCGATTGCTTGGACGATTCCATCATCCGCGAGATGGACATCCACAGCGTCAAACCCCTTGTAGTTCCGCATGAACTTCTTGGAGCACGTCATGTGCTGCGTCGCCCCGGAGTCGACCAGCCAGATGTCGCTCGATTTCGCAGATGTCGTTTCACCGATCGAAAAGAGGTAGTCGCCCGAGTCTTCTTCTTGAGCGACGTTTGCACGTTGTGATCGATAGCGGTCGCCGCTGTCTTGAGCACGCTGTGGCCGGTGTCTCTCCGTGTTTTCTTGGATGCGCGAGGGGCACTCCGCCATCCAGTGACCAATCTTTCCGCAATTGTGGCACGGCCAGGACTTCTTCACTGGTCGCCCTTTGCGCTGATTGTCCCTTGTGATGAACGCTTGACCTTGCGAAGCTTCATCACCTTTACTTCCTTGCTCCTTCCGCTTCATTTCTTCATGAAGCAGTCGAGACGTCACGAGCTCCCAGCTAAGAGTGTCTGAGCGCGACTCCAAAGCTGTGATCAAGAATTTATACGAGTCACTCAGGCTGCCGAGGAGTGTGATCACCAGATCGTCCTCGCAGACTGGAGCCCCCACCGCTTCTAGCTGTTCCGCCAGCGTCTTGAGCTTGTTGATGTGTTCGAGCACATCGTCGCCTTCTTCCATCATTGTCGTGAAGAAGCGACGGCGCAAGAACAGCTTGTTGGCAAGACTCTTCTTCTCGAAGTGGTCTTCCAACCTTGACCATGCGTCGCATGCACCACTTGCCGACCGGACCAACGGTAGCTGGGAATCTTCCATGGCTAGACAGATCACTGCCATCGCCTTTCTTGACTTCCTCTTGTACGTCGCTTGGTCCAACTGAGTCTCGCACTGTTCCGCCTTGATCTCACCGCTGACGACCTCCCATAGGTCCCGTTCCTCCAGCACCATCTGCATCTTGAACTTCCAGGCGTGGAAGTTAGTTCCATCGAACTTGGAGATGCGGAGGGAGGAGGCGTCCATGGCAGCTAAGCTTGAATTGTTGGCGGTTTCAGAGTCTGACGAACTTGGGCTCATAACCTGATGAACTTTAGACTTCTTGGTCCGAGTGCAAAACGCAAAGTGAATATATATTTATAATAGGTACTTAGTTCGCAACTTTGAATACTACCTCTAAGCCTATTATTCGCAGTGACGTCATCCAGTGACGTCATTTCCTGACTTCGCCCTTACTGGTACATACCGGTACCCACCGGTATAGCGAAGCTTGGTCTTCCACTTGCTTCAACACTTGACGCAGCTTGACGAGGTGTCTTCTTCACAGCCGCTGTCTTTTCAACACTTAGGTCATGCAATAACAGTATTCAATTGAGTCATCAGCTGTGCCGAAATGACAGCTCCAGTTCGTGTCCCGCACGTTGTTTACTCGTTGCCCATGTCTGGTTGCATATCTGGTTGCATGTATGTGCTTGCATCCAACACCGCACGAAGATGGGAAGCGCAACTGTTGCTGGCTCTTGATGCGGTGCTTAGGTCACGCAATAACACCATTCAATTGAGTCGGAATCATCAGCTGTGCCGAAATGACAGCTCCAGTTCGTGTATTGCACGTTGTTCACTCGTTGCCCATGTCTGGTTGCATATCTGGTTGCATGTATGTGCTTGCATCCAACACCGCACGAAGATGGGAAGCGCAACTGTTGCTGGCTCTTGATGCGGTGCTTAGGTCACGCAATAACACCATTCAATTGAGTCGGAATCATCAGCTGTGCCGAAATGACAGCTCCAGTTCGTGTACCGCACGTTGTTTACTCGTTGCCCATGTCTGGTTGCATATCTGGTTGCATGTATGTGCTTGCATCCAACACCGCACGAAGATGGGAAGCGCAACTGTTGCTGGCTCTTGATGCGGTGCTTAGATCATTCGATAACACCATTCAATTGAGTCGGAATCATCAGCTGTGCCGAAATGACAGCTCCAGTTCGTGTACCGCACGTTGTTCACTCGTTGCCCATGTCTGGTTGCATGTCTGGTTGCATGTCTGTGGTTGCATCCAACACCGCACGAAGATGGGAAGCGCAACTGTTGCTGGCTCTTGATGCGGTGCTTAGGTCATGCAATAACACCATTCAATTGAGTCGGAATCATCAGCTGTGCCGAAATGACAGCTCCAGTTCGTGTACTGCACGTTGTTCACTCGTTGCCCATGTCTGGTTGCATGTCTGGTTGCATGTCTGTGCTTGCATCCAACACCGCACGAAGATGGGAAGCGCAACTGTTGCTGGGTCTTGATGCGGTGCTTAGGTCATGCAATAACACCATTCAATTGAGTCGGAATCATCAGCTGTGCCGAAATGACAGCTCCAGTTCGTGTATTGCACGTTGTTCACTCGTTGCCCATGTCTGGTTGCATGTCTGGTTGCATGTCTGTGCTTGCATCCAACACCGCACGAAGATGGGAAGCGCAACTGTTGCTGGCTCTTGATGCGGTGCTTAGGTCACGCAATAACACCTCTTGATGAGTCGGAACCATCGGCTGTGCCGAAATGACAGCTCCAGTTCGTGTACTACACGTTGTTCACTCGTTGCCCATGTCTGGTTGCATGTCTGGCTGCATGTCTGTGCTTGCATCCAACACCGCACGAAGATGGGAAGCGCAACTGTTGCTGGCTCTTGATGCGGTGCTTAGGTCATGCAATAACACCATTCAATTGAGTCGGAATCATCAGCTGTGCCGAAATGACAGCTCCAGTTCGTGTATTGCACGTTGTTCACTCGTTGCCCATGTCTGGTTGCATGTCTGGTTGCATGTCTGTGCTTGCATCCAACACCGCACGAAGATGGGATGCGCAACTGTTGCTGGCTCTTGATGCGGTGCTTAGATCATTCGATAACACCATTCGATTGAGTCGGAAGTATCAGCTGTGCCGAAATGACAGCTCCAGTTCGTGTATTACACGTTGTTCACTCGTTGCCCATGTCTGGTTGCATGTCTGGTTGCATGTCTGTGCTTGCATCCAACACCGCACGAAGATGGGAAGCGCAACTGTTGCTGGCTCTTGATGCGGTGCTTAGGTCATGCAATAACACCATTCAATTGAGTCGGAATCATCAGCTGTGCCGAAATGACAGCTCCAAGTCGTGTACTACACGTTGTTCACTCGTTGCCCATGTCTGGTTGCATGTCTGGCTGCATGTCTGTGGTTGCATCCAACACCGCACGAAGATGGGAAGCGCAACTGTTGCTGGCTCTTGATGCGGTGCTTAGGTCATGCAATAACACCATTCAATTGAGTCGGAATCATCAGCTGTGCCGAAATGACAGCTCCAGTTCGTGTACTACACGTTGTTCACTCGTTGCCCATGTCTGGTTGCATGTCTGGTTGCATGTCTGTGCTTGCATCCAACACCGCACGAAGATGGGATGCGCAACTGTTGCTGGCTCTTGATGCGGTGCTTAGGTCACGCAATAACACCTCTTGATGAGTCGGAACCATCGGCTGTGCCGAAATGACAGCTCCAAGTCGTGTACTACACGTTGTTCACTCGTTGCCCATGTCTGGTTGCATGTCTGGTTGCATGTCTGTGCTTGCATCCAACACCGCACGAAGATGGGAAGCGCAACTGTTGCTGGGTCTTGATGCGGTGCTTAGGTCACGCAATAACACCATTCAATTGAGTCGGAATCATCAGCTGTGCCGAAATGACAGCTCCAGTTCGTGTACTACACGTTGTTCACTCGTTGCCCATGTCTGGTTGCATGTCTGGTTGCATGTCTGTGGTTGCATCCAACACCGCACGAAGATGGGAAGCGCAACTGTTGCTGGCTCTTGATGCGGTGCTTAGGTCATGCAATAACACCATTCAATTGAGTCGGAATCATCAGCTGTGCCGAAATGACAGCTCCAGTTCGTGTACTGCACGTTGTTCACTCGTTGCCCATGTCTGGTTGCATGTCTGGTTGCATGTCTGTGCTTGCATCCAACACCGCACGAAGATGGGAAGCGCAACTGTTGCTGGCTCTTGATGCGGTGCTTAGGTCATGCAATAACACCATTCAATTGAGTCGGAATCATCAGCTGTGCCGAAATGACAGCTCCAAGTCGTGTACTACACGTTGTTCACTCGTTGCTCATGTCTGGTTGCATGTCTGTGCTTGCATCCAACACCGCACGAAGATGGGAAGCGCAACTGTTGCTGGGTCTTGATGCGGTGCTTAGGTCATGCAATAACACCATTCAATTGAGTCGGAATCATCAGCTGTGCCGAAATGACAGCTCCAGTTCGTGTACCGCACGTTGTTCACTCGTTGCCCATGTCTGGTTGCATGTCTGGTTGCATGTCTGTGGTTGCATCCAACACCGCACGAAGATGGGAAGCGCAACTGTTGCTGGCTCTTGATGCGGTGCTTAGGTCATGCAATAACACCACTTCAATTGAGTCGGAATCATCAGCTGTGCCGAAATGACAGCTCCAGTTCGTGTACTACACGTTGTTCACTCGTTGCCCATGTCTGGTTGCATGTCTGGTTGCATGTCTGTGGTTGCATCCAACACCGCACGAAGATGGGAAGCGCAACTGTTGCTGGCTCTTGATGCGGTGCTTAGGTCATGCAATAACACCATTCAATTGAGTCGGAATCATCAGCTGTGCCGAAATGACAGCTCCAGTTCGTGTACTACACGTTGTTCACTCGTTGCCCATGTCTGGTTGCATGTCTGGTTGCATGTCTGTGCTTGCATCCAACACCGCACGAAGATGGGAAGCGCAACTGTTGCTGGCTCTTGATGCGGTGCTTAGGTCACGCAATAACACCTCTTGATGAGTCGGAACCATCGGCTGTGCCGAAATGACAGCTCCAGTTCGTGTACTGCACGTTGTTCACTCGTTGCCCATGTCTGGTTGCATGTCTGGTTGCATGTCTGTGGTTGCATCCAACACCGCACGAAGATGGGAAGCGCAACTGTTGCTGGCTCTTGATGCGGTGCTTAGGTCATGCAATAACACCATTCAATTGAGTCGGAATCATCAGCTGTGCCGAAATGACAGCTCCAGTTCGTGTACTACACGTTGTTCACTCGTTGCCCATGTCTGGTTGCATGTCTGGTTGCATGTCTGTGCTTGCATCCAACACCGCACGAAGATGGGAAGCGCAACTGTTGCTGGCTCTTGATGCGGTGCTTAGGTCATGCAATAACACCACTTCAATTGAGTCGGAATCATCAGCTGTGCCGAAATGACAGCTCCAGTTCGTGTACTGCACGTTGTTCACTCGTTGCCCATGTCTGGTTGCATGTCTGGTTGCATGTCTGTGCTTGCATCCAACACCGCACGAAGATGGGAAGCGCAACTGTTGCTGGGTCTTGATGCGGTGCTTAGGTCATGCAATAACACCATTCAATTGAGTCGGAATCATCAGCTGTGCCGAAATGACAGCTCCAGTTCGTGTACTACACGTTGTTCACTCGTTGCCCATGTCTGGTTGCATGTCTGGTTGCATGTCTGTGCTTGCATCCAACACCGCACGAAGATGGGAAGCGCAACTGTTGCTGGCTCTTGATGCGGTGCTTAGGTCACGCAATAACACCTCTTGATGAGTCGGAACCATCGGCTGTGCCGAAATGACAGCTCCAGTTCGTGTACTGCACGTTGTTCACTCGTTGCCCATGTCTGGTTGCATGTCTGGTTGCATGTCTGTGGTTGCATCCAACACCGCACGAAGATGGGAAGCGCAACTGTTGCTGGGTCTTGATGCGGTGCTTAGGTCATGCAATAACACCATTCAATTGAGTCGGAATCATCAGCTGTGCCGAAATGACAGCTCCAGTTCGTGTATTGCACGTTGTTCACTCGTTGCCCATGTCTGGTTGCATGTCTGGTTGCATGTCTGTGCTTGCATCCAACACCGCACGAAGATGGGAAGCGCAACTGTTGCTGGCTCTTGATGCGGTGCTTAGGTCACGCAATAACACCTCTTGATGAGTCGGAACCATCGGCTGTGCCGAAATGACAGCTCCAGTTCGTGTACTGCACGTTGTTCACTCGTTGCCCATGTCTGGTTGCATGTCTGGTTGCATGTCTGTGCTTGCATCCAACACCGCACGAAGATGGGAAGCGCAACTGTTGCTGGCTCTTGATGCGGTGCTTAGGTCATGCAATAACACCATTCAATTGAGTCGGAATCATCAGCTGTGCCGAAATGACAGCTCCAGTTCGTGTACCGCACGTTGTTCACTCGTTGCCCATGTCTGGTTGCATGTCTGGTTGCATGTCTGTGCTTGCATCCAACACCGCACGAAGATGGGAAGCGCAACTGTTGCTGGCTCTTGATGCGGTGCTTAGGTCATGCAATAACACCATTCAATTGAGTCGGAATCATCAGCTGTGCCGAAATGACAGCTCCAGTTCGTGTATTGCACGTTGTTCACTCGTTGCCCATGTCTGGTTGCATGTCTGGTTGCATGTCTGTGGTTGCATCCAACACCGCACGAAGATGGGAAGCGCAACTGTTGCTGGCTCTTGATGCGGTGCTTAGGTCACGCAATAACACCTCTTGATGAGTCGGAATTATCGGCTGTGCCGAAATGACAGCTCCAAGTCGTGTACTACACGTTGTTCACTCGTTGCCCATGTCTGGTTGCATGTCTGGTTGCATGTCTGTGGTTGCATCCAACACCGCACGAAGATGGGAAGCGCAACTGTTGCTGGCTCTTGATGCGGTGCTTAGGTCACGCAATAACACCATTCAATTGAGTCGGAATCATCAGCTGTGCCGAAATGACAGCTCCAGTTCGTGTACTGCACGTTGTTCACTCGTTGCCCATGTCTGGTTGCATGTCTGGTTGTGTTGTGGTTGCATCCAACACCGCACGAAGATGGGAAGCGCAACTGTTGCTGGCTCTTGATGCGGTGCTTAGGTCATGCAATAACACCATTCAATTGAGTCGGAATCATCAGCTGTGCCGAAATGACAGCTCCAGTTCGTGTACTACACGTTGTTCACTCGTTGCCCATGTCTGGTTGCATGTCTGGTTGCATGTCTGTGCTTGCATCCAACACCGCACGAAGATGGGAAGCGCAACTGTTGCTGGCTCTTGATGCGGTGCTTAGGTCACGCAATAACACCTCTTGATGAGTCGGAACCATCGGCTGTGCCGAAATGACAGCTCCAAGTCGTGTACTACACGTTGTTCACTCGTTGCCCATGTCTGGTTGCATGTCTGGCTGCATGTCTGTGGTTGCATCCAACACCGCACGAAGATGGGAAGCGCAACTGTTGCTGGCTCTTGATGCGGTGCTTAGGTCACGCAATAACACCATTCAATTGAGTCGGAATCATCAGCTGTGCCGAAATGACAGCTCCAGTTCGTGTACCGCACGTTGTTCACTCGTTGCCCATGTCTGGTTGCATGTCTGGTTGCATGTCTGTGGTTGCATCCAACACCGCACGAAGATGGGAAGCGCAACTGTTGCTGGCTCTTGATGCGGTGCTTAGGTCATGCAATAACACCATTCAATTGAGTCGGAATCATCAGCTGTGCCGAAATGACAGCTCCAGTTCGTGTACCGCACGTTGTTCACTCGTTGCCCATGTCTGGTTGCATGTCTGGTTGCATGTCTGTGGTTGCATCCAACACCGCACGAAGATGGGAAGCGCAACTGTTGCTGGCTCTTGATGCGGTGCTTAGGTCATGCAATAACACCTCTTGATGAGTCGGAACCATCGGCTGTGCCGAAATGACAGCTCCAAGTCGTGTACTACACGTTGTTCACTCGTTGCCCATGTCTGGTTGCATGTCTGGTTGCATGTCTGTGCTTGCATCCAACACCGCACGAAGATGGGAAGCGCAACTGTTGCTGGCTCTTGATGCGGTGCTTAGGTCACGCAATAACACCATTCAATTGAGTCGGAATTATCGGCTGTGCCGAAATGACAGCTCCAGTTCGTGTACTGCACGTTGTTCACTCGTTGCCCATGTCTGGTTGCATGTCTGGTTGCATGTCTGTGGTTGCATCCAACACCGCACGAAGATGGGAAGCGCAACTGTTGCTGGCTCTTGATGCGGTGCTTAGGTCATGCAATAACACCATTCAATTGAGTCGGAATCATCAGCTGTGCCGAAATGACAGCTCCAGTTCGTGTACTACACGTTGTTCACTCGTTGCCCATGTCTGGTTGCATGTCTGGTTGCATGTCTGTGCTTGCATCCAACACCGCACGAAGATGGGAAGCGCAACTGTTGCTGGCTCTTGATGCGGTGCTTAGGTCATGCAATAACACCTCTTGATGAGTCGGAACCATCGGCTGTGCCGAAATGACAGCTCCAGTTCGTGTACTGCACGTTGTTCACTCGTTGCCCATGTCTGGTTGCATGTCTGGTTGCATGTCTGTGCTTGCATCCAACACCGCACGAAGATGGGAAGCGCAACTGTTGCTGGGTCTTGATGCGGTGCTTAGGTCATGCAATAACACCATTCAATTGAGTCGGAATCATCAGCTGTGCCGAAATGACAGCTCCAGTTCGTGTACCGCACGTTGTTCACTCGTTACCCATGTCTGGTTGCATGTCTGGTTGCATGTCTGTGGTTGCATCCAACACCGCACGAAGATGGGAAGCGCAACTGTTGCTGGCTCTTGATGCGGTGCTTAGGTCATGCAATAACACCATTCATTTGAGTCGGAATCATCAGCTGTGCCGAAATGACAGCTCCAGTTCGTGTACTACACGTTGTTCACTCGTTGCCCATGTCTGGTTGCATGTCTGGTTGCATGTCTGTGCTTGCATCCAACACCGCACGAAGATGGGAAGCGCAACTGTTGCTGGGTCTTGATGCGGTGCTTAGGTCATGCAATAACACCTCTTGATGAGTCGGAATCATCAGCTGTGCCGAAATGACAGCTCCAGTTCGTGTACTGCACGTTGTTCACTCGTTGCCCATGTCTGGTTGCATGTCTGGTTGCATGTCTGTGCTTGCATCCAACACCGCACGAAGATGGGAAGCGCAACTGTTGCTGGGTCTTGATGCGGTGCTTAGGTCATGCAATAACACCATTCAATTGAGTCGGAATCATCAGCTGTGCCGAAATGACAGCTCCAGTTCGTGTACTACACGTTGTTCACTCGTTGCCCATGTCTGGTTGCATGTCTGTGCTTGCATCCAACACCGCACGAAGATGGGAAGCGCAACTGTTGCTGGGTCTTGATGCGGTGCTTAGGTCATGCAATAACACCTCTTGATGAGTCGGAACCATCGGCTGTGCCGAAATGACAGCTCCAGTTCGTGTACTACACGTTGTTCACTCGTTGCCCATGTCTGGTTGCATGTCTGGTTGCATGTCTGTGCTTGCATCCAACACCGCACGAAGATGGGAAGCGCAACTGTTGCTGGGTCTTGATGCGGTGCTTAGGTCATGCAATAACACCATTCAATTGAGTCGGAATCATCAGCTGTGCCGAAATGACAGCTCCAGTTCGTGTACTACACGTTGTTCACTCGTTGCCCATGTCTGGTTGCATGTCTGGTTGCATGTCTGTGCTTGCATCCAACACCGCACGAAGATGGGAAGCGCAACTGTTGCTGGCTCTTGATGCGGTGCTTAGGTCATGCAATAACACCATTCAATTGAGTCGGAATCATCAGCTGTGCCGAAATGACAGCTCCAGTTCGTGTATTGCACGTTGTTCACTCGTTGCCCATGTCTGGTTGCATGTCTGGTTGCATGTCTGTGCTTGCATCCAACACCGCACGAAGATGGGAAGCGCAACTGTTGCTGGGTCTTGATGCGGTGCTTAGGTCATGCAATAACACCATTCAATTGAGTCGGAATCATCAGCTGTGCCGAAATGACAGCTCCAGTTCGTGTACTACACGTTGTTCACTCGTTGCCCATGTCTGGTTGCATGTCTGTGCTTGCATCCAACACCGCACGAAGATGGGAAGCGCAACTGTTGCTGGCTCTTGATGCGGTGCTTAGGTCATGCAATAACACCTCTTGATGAGTCGGAACCATCGGCTGTGCCGAAATGACAGCTCCAGTTCGTGTACTACACGTTGTTCACTCGTTGCCCATGTCTGGTTGCATGTCTGGTTGCATGTCTGTGCTTGCATCCAACACCGCACGAAGATGGGAAGCGCAACTGTTGCTGGGTCTTGATGCGGTGCTTAGGTCATGCAATAACACCATTCAATTGAGTCGGAATCATCAGCTGTGCCGAAATGACAGCTCCAGTTCGTGTACTACACGTTGTTCACTCGTTGCCCATGTCTGGTTGCATGTCTGGTTGCATGTCTGTGCTTGCATCCAACACCGCACGAAGATGGGAAGCGCAACTGTTGCTGGCTCTTGATGCGGTGCTTAGGTCATGCAATAACACCATTCAAATGAGTCGGAATCATCAGCTGTGCCGAAATGACAGCTCCAGTTCGTGTATTGCACGTTGTTCACTCGTTACCCATGTCTGGTTGCATATCTGGTTGCATGTATGTGCTTGCATCCAACACCGCACGAAGATGGGAAGCGCAACTGTTGCTGGGTCTTGATGCGGTGCTTAGGTCATGCAATAACACCATTCAATTGAGTCGGAATCATCAGCTGTGCCGAAATGACAGCTCCAGTTCGTGTACTGCACGTTGTTCACTCGTTGCCCATGTCTGGTTGCATGTCTGGTTGCATGTCTGTGCTTGCATCCAACACCGCACGAAGATGGGAAGCGCAACTGTTGCTGGGTCTTGATGCGGTGCTTAGGTCATGCAATAACACCATTCAATTGAGTCGGAATCATCAGCTGTGCCGAAATGACAGCTCCAGTTCGTGTACCGCACGTTGTTCACTCGTTGCCCATGTCTGGTTGCATGTCTGGTTGCATGTCTGTGCTTGCATCCAACACCGCACGAAGATGGGAAGCGCAACTGTTGCTGGCTCTTGATGCGGTGCTTAGGTCATGCAATAACACCATTCAATTGAGTCGGAATCATCAGCTGTGCCGAAATGACAGCTCCAGTTCGTGTACCGCACGTTGTTCACTCGTTGCCCATGTCTGGTTGCATATCTGGTTGCATGTCTGTGCTTGCATCCAACACCGCACGAAGATGGGAAGCGCAACTGTTGCTGGGTCTTGATGCGGTGCTTAGGTCATGCAATAACACCATTCAATTGAGTCGGAATCATCAGCTGTGCCGAAATGACAGCTCCAGTTCGTGTACTGCACGTTGTTCACTCGTTGCCCATGTCTGGTTGCATGTCTGTGCTTGCATCCAACACCGCACGAAGATGGGAAGCGCAACTGTTGCTGGGTCTTGATGCGGTGCTTAGGTCATGCAATAACACCATTCAATTGAGTCGGAATCATCAGCTGTGCCGAAATGACAGCTCCAGTTCGTGTACTGCACGTTGTTCACTCGTTGCCCATGTCTGGTTGCATGTCTGGTTGCATGTCTGTGCTTGCATCCAACACCGCACGAAGATGGGAAGCGCAACTGTTGCTGGCTCTTGATGCGGTGCTTAGGTCATGCAATAACACCATTCAATTGAGTCGGAATCATCAGCTGTGCCGAAATGACAGCTCCAGTTCGTGTACCGCACGTTGTTCACTCGTTGCCCATGTCTGGTTGCATGTCTGGTTGCATGTCTGTGCTTGCATCCAACACCGCACGAAGATGGGAAGCGCAACTGTTGCTGGCTCTTGATGCGGTGCTTAGGTCATGCAATAACACCATTCAATTGAGTCGGAATCATCAGCTGTGCCGAAATGACAGCTCCAGTTCGTGTACCGCACGTTGTTCACTCGTTGCCCATGTCTGGTTGCATGTCTGGTTGCATGTCTGTGCTTGCATCCAACACCGCACGAAGATGGGAAGCGCAACTGTTGCTGGGTCTTGATGCGGTGCTTAGGTCATGCAATAACACCATTCAATTGAGTCGGAATCATCAGCTGTGCCGAAATGACAGCTCCAGTTCGTGTACTGCACGTTGTTCACTCGTTGCCCATGTCTGGTTGCATGTCTGTGCTTGCATCCAACACCGCACGAAGATGGGAAGCGCAACTGTTGCTGGGTCTTGATGCGGTGCTTAGGTCATGCAATAACACCATTCAATTGAGTCGAATCATCAGCTGTGCCGAAATGACAGCTCCAGTTCGTGTCCCGCACGTTGTTCACTCGTTGCCCATGTCTGGTTGCATGTCTGTGCTTGCATCCAACACCGCACGAAGATGGGAAGCGCAACTGTTGCTGGGTCTTGATGCGGTGCTTAGGTCATGCAATAACACCATTCAATTGAGTCGGAATCATCAGCTGTGCCGAAATGACAGCTCCAGTTCGTGTACTACACGTTGTTCACTCGTTGCCCATGTCTGGTTGCATGTCTGGTTGCATGTCTGTGCTTGCATCCAACACCGCACGAAGATGGGAAGCGCAACTGTTGCTGGGTCTTGATGCGGTGCTTAGGTCATGCAATAACACCATTCAATTGAGTCGGAATCATCAGCTGTGCCGAAATGACAGCTCCAGTTCGTGTACCGCACGTTGTTCACTCGTTGCCCATGTCTGGTTGCATGTCTGGTTGCATGTCTGTGCTTGCATCCAACACCGCACGAAGATGGGAAGCGCAACTGTTGCTGGGTCTTGATGCGGTGCTTAGGTCATGCAATAACACCATTCAATTGAGTCGGAATCATCAGCTGTGCCGAAATGACAGCTCCAGTTCGTGTACTGCACGTTGTTCACTCGTTGCCCATGTCTGGTTGCATGTCTGGTTGCATGTCTGTGCTTGCATCCAACACCGCACGAAGATGGGAAGCGCAACTGTTGCTGGGTCTTGATGCGGTGCTTAGGTCATGCAATAACACCATTCAATTGAGTCGGAATCATCAGCTGTGCCGAAATGACAGCTCCAGTTCGTGTATTGCACGTTGTTCACTCGTTGCCCATGTCTGGTTGCATGTCTGGTTGCATGTCTGTGCTTGCATCCAACACCGCACGAAGATGGGAAGCGCAACTGTTGCTGGCTCTTGATGCGGTGCTTAGGTCATGCAATAACACCATTCAATTGAGTCGGAATCATCAGCTGTGCCGAAATGACAGCTCCAGTTCGTGTACCGCACGTTGTTCACTCGTTGCCCATGTCTGGTTGCATGTCTGGTTGCATGTCTGTGCTTGCATCCAACACCGCACGAAGATGGGAAGCGCAACTGTTGCTGGCTCTTGATGCGGTGCTTAGGTCATGCAATAACACCATTCAATTGAGTCGGAATCATCAGCTGTGCCGAAATGACAGCTCCAGTTCGTGTACTGCACGTTGTTCACTCGTTGCCCATGTCTGGTTGCATGTCTGGTTGCATGTCTGTGGTTGCATCCAACACCGCACGAAGATGGGAAGCGCAACTGTTGCTGGGTCTTGATGCGGTGCTTAGGTCATGCAATAACACCATTCAATTGAGTCGGAATCATCAGCTGTGCCGAAATGACAGCTCCAGTTCGTGTACTACACGTTGTTCACTCGTTGCCCATGTCTGGTTGCATGTCTGTGCTTGCATCCAACACCGCACGAAGATGGGAAGCGCAACTGTTGCTGGGTCTTGATGCGGTGCTTAGGTCATGCAATAACACCTCTTGATGAGTCGGAACCATCGGCTGTGCCGAAATGACAGCTCCAGTTCGTGTACTACACGTTGTTCACTCGTTGCCCATGTCTGGTTGCATGTCTGGTTGCATGTCTGTGCTTGCATCCAACACCGCACGAAGATGGGAAGCGCAACTGTTGCTGGGTCTTGATGCGGTGCTTAGGTCATGCAATAACACCATTCAATTGAGTCGGAATCATCAGCTGTGCCGAAATGACAGCTCCAGTTCGTGTACTACACGTTGTTCACTCGTTGCCCATGTCTGGTTGCATGTCTGGTTGCATGTCTGTGCTTGCATCCAACACCGCACGAAGATGGGAAGCGCAACTGTTGCTGGCTCTTGATGCGGTGCTTAGGTCATGCAATAACACCATTCAATTGAGTCGGAATCATCAGCTGTGCCGAAATGACAGCTCCAGTTCGTGTATTGCACGTTGTTCACTCGTTGCCCATGTCTGGTTGCATGTCTGGTTGCATGTCTGTGCTTGCATCCAACACCGCACGAAGATGGGAAGCGCAACTGTTGCTGGGTCTTGATGCGGTGCTTAGGTCATGCAATAACACCATTCAATTGAGTCGGAATCATCAGCTGTGCCGAAATGACAGCTCCAGTTCGTGTACTACACGTTGTTCACTCGTTGCCCATGTCTGGTTGCATGTCTGTGCTTGCATCCAACACCGCACGAAGATGGGAAGCGCAACTGTTGCTGGGTCTTGATGCGGTGCTTAGGTCATGCAATAACACCATTCAATTGAGTCGGAATCATCAGCTGTGCCGAAATGACAGCTCCAGTTCGTGTACTGCACGTTGTTCACTCGTTGCCCATGTCTGGTTGCATGTCTGGTTGCATGTCTGTGCTTGCATCCAACACCGCACGAAGATGGGAAGCGCAACTGTTGCTGGCTCTTGATGCGGTGCTTAGGTCATGCAATAACACCATTCAAATGAGTCGGAGGAATCATCGCTGTGCCGAAATGACAGCTCCAGTTCGTGTATTGCACGTTGTTCACTCGTTGCCCATGTCTGGTTGCATGTCTGGTTGCATGTCTGTGCTTGCATCCAACACCGCACGAAGATGGGAAGCGCAACTGTTGCTGGGTCTTGATGCGGTGCTTAGGTCATGCAATAACACCATTCAATTGAGTCGGAATCATCAGCTGTGCCGAAATGACAGCTCCAGTTCGTGTACTACACGTTGTTCACTCGTTGCCCATGTCTGGTTGCATGTCTGGTTGCATGTCTGTGGTTGCATCCAACACCGCACGAAGATGGGAAGCGCAACTGTTGCTGGCTCTTGATGCGGTGCTTAGGTCATGCAATAACACCATTCAATTGAGTCGGAATCATCAGCTGTGCCGAAATGACAGCTCCAGTTCGTGTACTCACACGTTGTTCACTCGTTGCCCATGTCTGGTTGCATGTCTGGTTGCATGTCTGTGCTTGCATCCAACACCGCACGAAGATGGGAAGCGCAACTGTTGCTGGGTCTTGATGCGGTGCTTAGGTCATGCAATAACACCATTCAATTGAGTCGGAATCATCAGCTGTGCCGAAATGACAGCTCCAGTTCGTGTATTGCACGTTGTTCACTCGTTGCCCATGTCTGGTTGCATGTCTGGTTGCATGTCTGTGCTTGCATCCAACACCGCACGAAGATGGGAAGCGCAACTGTTGCTGGCTCTTGATGCGGTGCTTAGGTCATGCAATAACACCATTCAATTGAGTCGGAATCATCAGCTGTGCCGAAATGACAGCTCCAGTTCGTGTATTGCACGTTGTTCACTCGTTGCCCATGTCTGGTTGCATGTCTGGTTGCATGTCTGTGCTTGCATCCAACACCGCACGAAGATGGGAAGCGCAACTGTTGCTGGCTCTTGATGCGGTGCTTAGGTCATGCAATAACACCATTCAATTGAGTCGGAATCATCAGCTGTGCCGAAATGACAGCTCCAGTTCGTGTACTACACGTTGTTCACTCGTTGCCCATGTCTGGTTGCATGTCTGGTTGCATGTCTGTGCTTGCATCCAACACCGCACGAAGATGGGAAGCGCAACTGTTGCTGGCTCTTGATGCGGTGCTTAGGTCATGCAATAACACCATTCAAATAAGTCGGAATCATCAGCTGTGCCGAAATGACAGCTCCAGTTCGTGTATTGCACGTTGTTCACTCGTTACCCATGTCTGGTTGCATGTCTGTGGTTGCATCCAGCACCGCACGAAGATGGGAAGCGCAACTGTTGCTGGCTCTTGATGCGGTGCTTAGGTCACGCAATAACACCTCTTGATGAGTCGGAATCATCAGCTGTGCCGAAATGACAGCTCCAGTTCGTGTATTGCACGTTGTTCACTCGTTGCCCATGTCTGGTTGCATGTCTGGTTGCATGTCTGTGCTTGCATCCAACACCGCACGAAGATGGGAAGCGCAACTGTTGCTGGCTCTTGATGCGGTGCTTAGGTCATGCAATAACACCATTTAATTGAGTCGGAATCATCAGCTGTGCCGAAATGACAGCTCCAGTTCGTGTATTGCACGTTGTTCACTCGTTGCCCATGTCTGGTTGCATGTCTGGTTGCATGTCTGTGGTTGCATCCAACACCGCACGAAGATGGGAAGCGCAACTGTTGCTGGCTCTTGATGCGGTGCTTAGGTCATGCAATAACACCATTCAATTGAGTCGGAATCATCAGCTGTGCCGAAATGACAGCTCCAGTTCGTGTACTACACGTTGTTCACTCGTTGCCCATGTCTGGTTGCATGTCTGGTTGCATGTCTGTGCTTGCATCCAACACCGCACGAAGATGGGAAGCGCAACTGTTGCTGGCTCTTGATGCGGTGCTTAGGTCACGCAATAACACCTCTTGATGAGTCGGAATCATCAGCTGTGCCGAAATGACAGCTCCAGTTCGTGTATTGCACGTTGTTCACTCGTTGCCCATGTCTGGTTGCATGTCTGGTTGCATGTCTGTGCTTGCATCCAACACCGCACGAAGATGGGAAGCGCAACTGTTGCTGGCTCTTGATGCGGTGCTTAGGTCATGCAATAACACCATTCAATTGAGTCGGAATCATCAGCTGTGCCGAAATGACAGCTCCAGTTCGTGTACTACACGTTGTTCACTCGTTGCCCATGTCTGGTTGCATGTCTGGTTGCATGTCTGTGCTTGCATCCAACACCGCACGAAGATGGGAAGCGCAACTGTTGCTGGCTCTTGATGCGGTGCTTAGGTCATGCAATAACACCTCTTGATGAGTCGGAATCATCAGCTGTGCCGAAATGACAGCTCCAGTTCGTGTATTGCACGTTGTTCACTCGTTGCCCATGTCTGGTTGCATGTCTGGTTGCATGTCTGTGCTTGCATCCAACACCGCACGAAGATGGGAAGCGCAACTGTTGCTGGCTCTTGATGCGGTGCTTAGGTCACGCAATAACACCTCTTGATGAGTCGGAACCATCGGCTGTGCCGAAATGACAGCTCCAGTTCGTGTATTGCACGTTGTTCACTCGTTGCCCATGTCTGGTTGCATGTCTGGTTGCATGTCTGTGCTTGCATCCAACACCGCACGAAGATGGGAAGCGCAACTGTTGCTGGCTCTTGATGCGGTGCTTAGGTCACGCAATAACACCTCTTGATGAGTCGGAACCATCAGCTGTGCCGAAATGACAGCTCCAGTTCGTGTACTGCACGTTGTTCACTCGTTACCCATGTCTGGTTGCATGTCTGGTTGCATGTCTGTGGTTGCATCCAGCACCGCACGAAGATGGGAAGCGCAACTGTTGCTGGCTCTTGATGCGGTGCTTAGGTCATGCAATAACACCATTCAAATAAGTCGGAATCATCAGCTGTGCCGAAATGACAGCTCCAAGTCGTGTACTACACGTTGTTCACTCGTTGCCCATGTCTGGTTGCATGTCTGGTTGCATGTCTGTGCTTGCATCCAACACCGCACGAAGATGGGAAGCGCAACTGTTGCTGGGTCTTGATGCGGTGCTTAGGTCACGCAATAACACCTCTTGATGAGTCGGAACCATCGGCTGTGCCGAAATGACAGCTCCAGTTCGTGTATTGCACGTTGTTCACTCGTTGCCCATGTCTGGTTGCATGTCTGGTTGCATGTCTGTGGTTGCATCCAACACCGCACGAAGATGGGAAGCGCAACTGTTGCTGGCTCTTGATGCGGTGCTTAGGTCATGCAATAACACCATTCAATTGAGTCGGAATCATCAGCTGTGCCGAAATGACAGCTCCAGTTCGTGTACTGCACGTTGTTCACTCGTTGCCCATGTCTGGTTGCATGTCTGGTTGCATGTCTGTGCTTGCATCCAACACCGCACGAAGATGGGAAGCGCAACTGTTGCTGGCTCTTGATGCGGTGCTTAGGTCATGCAATAACACCATTCAATTGAGTCGGAATCATCAGCTGTGCCGAAATGACAGCTCCAGTTCGTGTACTGCACGTTGTTCACTCGTTGCCCATGTCTGGTTGCATGTCTGGTTGCATGTCTGTGGTTGCATCCAACACCGCACGAAGATGGGAAGCGCAACTGTTGCTGGGTCTTGATGCGGTGCTTAGGTCATGCAATAACACCATTCAATTGAGTCGGAATCATCAGCTGTGCCGAAATGACAGCTCCAGTTCGTGTATTGCACGTTGTTCACTCGTTGCCCATGTCTGGTTGCATGTCTGGTTGCATGTCTGGTTGCATGTATGTGCTTGCATCCAACACCGCACGAAGATGGGAAGCGCAACTGTTGCTGGGTCTTGATGCGGTGCTTAGGTCATGCAATAACACCATTCAATTGAGTCGGAATCATCAGCTGTGCCGAAATGACAGCTCCAGTTCGTGTATTGCACGTTGTTCACTCGTTGCCCATGTCTGGTTGCATGTCTGGTTGCATGTCTGTGCTTGCATCCAACACCGCACGAAGATGGGAAGCGCAACTGTTGCTGGCTCTTGATGCGGTGCTTAGGTCATGCAATAACACCTCTTGATGAGTCGGAACCATCAGCTGTGCCGAAATGACAGCTCCAGTTCGTGTATTGCACGTTGTTCACTCGTTACCCATGTCTGGTTGCATGTCTGGTTGCATGTCTGTGGTTGCATCCAACACCGCACGAAGATGGGAAGCGCAACTGTTGCTGGCTCTTGATGCGGTGCTTAGGTCATGCAATAACACCATTCAATTGAGTCGGAATCATCAGCTGTGCCGAAATGACAGCTCCAGTTCGTGTACTGCACGTTGTTCACTCGTTGCCCATGTCTGGTTGCATGTCTGGTTGCATGTCTGTGCTTGCATCCAACACCGCACGAAGATGGGAAGCGCAACTGTTGCTGGCTCTTGATGCGGTGCTTAGGTCATGCAATAACACCATTCAATTGAGTCGGAATCATCAGCTGTGCCGAAATGACAGCTCCAAGTCGTGTACTACACGTTGTTCACTCGTTGCCCATGTCTGGTTGCATGTCTGGTTGCATGTCTGTGCTTGCATCCAACACCGCACGAAGATGGGAAGCGCAACTGTTGCTGGCTCTTGATGCGGTGCTTAGGTCATGCAATAACACCATTCAATTGAGTCGGAATCATCAGCTGTGCCGAAATGACAGCTCCAGTTCGTGTATTGCACGTTGTTCACTCGTTGCCCATGTCTGGTTGCATGTCTGGTTGCATGTCTGTGGTTGCATCCAACACCGCACGAAGATGGGAAGCGCAACTGTTGCTGGGTCTTGATGCGGTGCTTAGGTCATGCAATAACACCATTCAATTGAGTCGGAATCATCAGCTGTGCCGAAATGACAGCTCCAAGTTCGTGTACTACACGTTGTTCACTCGTTGCCCATGTCTGGTTGCATCATGTCTGGTTGCATGTCTGTGCTTGCATCCAACACCGCACGAAGATGGGAAGCGCAACTGTTGCTGGCTCTTGATGCGGTGCTTAGGTCATGCAATAACACCATTCAATTGAGTCGGAATCATCAGCTGTGCCGAAATGACAGCTCCAGTTCGTGTATTGCACGTTGTTCACTCGTTGCCCATGTCTGGTTGCATGTCTGGTTGCATGTCTGTGCTTGCATCCAGCACCGCACGAAGATGGGAAGCGCAACTGTTGCTGGCTCTTGATGCGGTGCTTAGGTCATGCAATAACACCATTCAATTGAGTCGGAATCATCAGCTGTGCCGAAATGACAGCTCCAGTTCGTGTATTGCACGTTGTTCACTCGTTGCCCATGTCTGGTTGCATGTCTGGTTGCATGTCTGTGCTTGCATCCAACACCGCACGAAGATGGGAAGCGCAACTGTTGCTGGCTCTTGATGCGGTGCTTAGGTCATGCAATAACACCATTCAAATAAGTCGGAACCATCGGCTGTGCCGAAATGACAGCTCCAGTTCGTGTATTGCACGTTGTTCACTCGTTACCCATGTCTGGTTGCATGTCTGGTTGCATGTCTGTGGTTGCATCCAACACCGCACGAAGATGGGAAGCGCAACTGTTGCTGGCTCTTGATGCGGTGCTTAGGTCATGCAATAACACCATTCAATTGAGTCGGAATCATCAGCTGTGCCGAAATGACAGCTCCAGTTCGTGTACCGCACGTTGTTCACTCGTTGCCCATGTCTGGTTGCATGTCTGGTTGCATGTCTGTGGTTGCATCCAACACCGCACGAAGATGGGAAGCGCAACTGTTGCTGGGTCTTGATGCGGTGCTTAGGTCATGCAATAACACCATTCAATTGAGTCGGAATCATCAGCTGTGCCGAAATGACAGCTCCAAGTCGTGTACTACACGTTGTTCACTCGTTGCCCATGTCTGGTTGCATGTCTGGTTGCATGTCTGTGCTTGCATCCAACACCGCACGAAGATGGGAAGCGCAACTGTTGCTGGCTCTTGATGCGGTGCTTAGGTCATGCAATAACACCATTCAATTGAGTCGGAATCATCAGCTGTGCCGAAATGACAGCTCCAGTTCGTGTACCGCACGTTGTTCACTCGTTGCCCATGTCTGGTTGCATGTCTGGTTGCATGTCTGTGGTTGCATCCAACACCGCACGAAGATGGGAAGCGCAACTGTTGCTGGGTCTTGATGCGGTGCTTAGGTCATGCAATAACACCATTCAATTGAGTCGGAATCATCAGCTGTGCCGAAATGACAGCTCCAAGTCGTGTACTACACGTTGTTCACCCGTTGCCCATGTCTGGTTGCATTCTGGTTGCATGTCTGGTTGCATGTATGTGCTTGCATCCAACACCGCACGAAGATGGGAAGCGCAACTGTTGCTGGCTCTTGATGCGGTGCTTAGGTCATGCAATAACACCATTCAATTGAGTCGGAATCATCAGCTGTGCCGAAATGACAGCTCCAGTTCGTGTATTGCACGTTGTTCACTCGTTGCCCATGTCTGGTTGCATGTCTGGTTGCATGTCTGTGCTTGCATCCAACACCGCACGAAGATGGGAAGCGCAACTGTTGCTGGCTCTTGATGCGGTGCTTAGGTCATGCAATAACACCTCTTGATGAGTCGGAACCATCGGCTGTGCCGAAATGACAGCTCCAGTTCGTGTACCGCACGTTGTTCACTCGTTGCCCATGTCTGGTTGCATATCTGGTTGCATGTCTGTGCTTGCATCCAACACCGCACGAAGATGGGAAGCGCAACTGTTGCTGGGTCTTGATGCGGTGCTTAGGTCATGCAATAACACCATTCAATTGAGTCGGAATCATCAGCTGTGCCGAAATGACAGCTCCAAGTCGTGTACTACACGTTGTTCACCCGTTGCCCATGTCTGGTTGCATTCTTGCATGTCTGGTTGCATGTCTGTGCTTGCATCCAACACCGCACGAAGATGGGAAGCGCAACTGTTGCTGGCTCTTGATGCGGTGCTTAGGTCATGCAATAACACCATTCAATTGAGTCTATCAGCTGTGCCGAAATGACAGCTCCAGTTCGTGTACCGCACGTTGTTCACTCGTTGCCCATGTCTGGTTGCATGTCTGGTTGCATGTCTGTGCTTGCATCCAACACCGCACGAAGATGGGAAGCGCAACTGTTGCTGGGTCTTGATGCGGTGCTTAGGTCATGCAATAACACCATTCAATTGAGTCGGAAGCATCAGCTGTGCCGAAATGACAGCTCCAGTTCGTGTACCGCACGTTGTTCACTCGTTGCCCATGTCTGGTTGCATGTCTGGTTGCATGTCTGTGCTTGCATCCAACACCGCACGAAGATGGGAAGCGCAACTGTTGCTGGCTCTTGATGCGGTGCTTAGGTCATGCAATAACACCTCTTGATGAGTCGGAACCATCGGCTGTGCCGAAATGACAGCTCCAGTTCGTGTATTGCACGTTGTTCACTCGTTGCCCATGTCTGGTTGCATATCTGGTTGCATGTCTGTGCTTGCATCCAACACCGCACGAAGATGGGAAGCGCAACTGTTGCTGGGTCTTGATGCGGTGCTTAGGTCATGCAATAACACCATTCAAATGAGTCGGAACCATCAGCTGTGCCGAAATGACAGCTCCAGTTCGTGTACCGCACGTTGTTCACTCGTTGCCCATGTCTGGTTGCATGTCTGGTTGCATGTCTGTGCTTGCATCCAACACCGCACGAAGATGGGAAGCGCAACTGTTGCTGGGTCTTGATGCGGTGCTTAGGTCATGCAATAACACCATTCAATTGAGTCGGAATCATCAGCTGTGCCGAAATGACAGCTCCAGTTCGTGTACCGCACGTTGTTCACTCGTTGCCCATGTCTGGTTGCATGTCTGGTTGCATGTCTGTGCTTGCATCCAACACCGCACGAAGATGGGAAGCGCAACTGTTGCTGGGTCTTGATGCGGTGCTTAGGTCATGCAATAACACCATTCAATTGAGTCATCAGATGTGCCGAAATGACAGCTACAATTCGTGTACCGCACGTTGTTCACTCGTTGCCCATGTCTGGTTGCATGTCTGGTTGCATGTCTGTGCTTGCATCCAACACCGCACGAAGATGGGAAGCGCAACTGTTGCTGGGTCTTGATGCGGTGCTTGGGTCATGCAATAACACCATTCAATTGAGTCGGAAGCATCAGCTGTGCCGAAATGACAGCTCCAGTTCGTGTCCCGCACGTTGTTCACTCGTTGCCCATGTCTGGTTGCATGTCTGGTTGCATGTCTGTGCTTGCATCCAACACCGCACGAAGATGGGAAGCGCAACTTCTGCTGGCTCTTGATGCGGTGCTTAGGTCATGCAATAACACCATTCAAATGAGTCACCAGCTGTGCCGAAACAACAGCTACAATTCGTGTACCGCACGTTGTTCACTCGTTGCCCATGTCTGGTTGCATGTCTGGTTGCATGTCTGTGCTTGCATCCAACACCGCACGAAGATGGGAAGCGCAACTGCTGCTGGGTCTTGATGCGGTGCTTAGGTCATGCAATAACACCATTCAATTGAGTCATCAGCTGTGCCGAAATGACAGCTCCAGTTCGTGTCCCGCACGTTGTTCACTCGTTGCCCATGTCCGGTTGCATATCTGGTTGCATGTCTGTGCTTGCATCCAACACCGCACGAAGATGGGAAGCGCAACTGTTGCTGGGTCTTGATGCGGTGCTTAGGTCATGCAATAACACCATTCAAATGAGTCATCAGCTGTGCCGAAACAACAGCTACAATTCGTGTACCGCACGTTGTTCACTCGTTGCCCATGTCTGGTTGCATGTCTGGTTGCATGTCTGTGCTTGCATCCAACACCGCACGAAGATGGGAAGCGCAACTGTTGCTGGGTCTTGATGCGGTGCTTGGGTCATGCAATAACACCATTCAATTGAGTCATCAGCTGTGCCGAAATGACAGCTCCAGTTCGTGTCCCGCACGTTGTTCACTCGTTGCCCATGTCTGGTTGCATGTCTGGTTGCATGTCTGTGCTTGCATCCAACACCGCACGAAGATGGGAAGCGCAACTGTTGCTGGGTCTTGATGCGGTGCTTGGGTCATGCAATAACACCATTCAATTGAGTCGGAAGCATCAGCTGTGCCGAAATGACAGCTCCAGTTCGTGTCCCGCACGTTGTTCACTCGTTGCCCATGTCTGGTTGCATGTCTGGTTGCATGTCTGTGCTTGCATCCAACACCGCACGAAGATGGGAAGCGCAACTGTTGCTGGGTCTTGATGCGGTGCTTGGGTCATGCAATAACACCATTCAATTGAGTCGGAAGCATCAGCTGTGCCGAAATGACAGCTCCAGTTCGTGTCCCGCACGTTGTTCACTCGTTGCCCATGTCTGGTTGCATGTCTGGTTGCATGTCTGTGCTTGCATCCAACACCGCACGAAGATGGGAAGCACAACTGTTACTGGATCTTGATTCGGCGCTTAGGTCATGCAATAACACCATTCAATTGAGTCATCAGCTGTGCCGAAACAACAGCTACAATTCGTGTACCGCACGTTGTTCACTCGTTGCCCATGTCTGGTTGCATGTCTGGTTGCATGTCTGTGCTTGCATCCAACACCGCACGAAGATGGGAAGCGCAACTGCTGCTGGGTCTTGATGCGGTGCTTAGGTCATGCAATAACACCATTCAATTGAGTCATCAGCTGTGCCGAAATGACAGCTCCAGTTCGTGTCCTACACGTTGTTCACTCGTTGCCCATGTCCGGTTGCATATCTGGTTGCATGTCTGTGCTTGCATCCAACACCGCACGAAGATGGGAAGCGCAACTGCTGCTGGGTCTTGATGCGGTGCTTAGGTCATGCAATAACACCATTCAATTGAGTCATCAGCTGTGCCGAAATGACAGCTCCAGTTCGTGTACTACACGTTGTTCACTCGTTGCCCATGTCTGGTTGCATGTCTGGTTGCATGTCTGTGCTTGCATCCAACACCGCACGAAGATGGGAAGCGCAACTGCTGCTGGGTCTTGATGCGGTGCTTAGGTCATGCAATAACGCCATTCAATTGAGTCGGAATTATCACCTGTGCCGAAATGACAGCTCCAGTTCGTGTCCCGCACGTTGTTCACTCGTTGCCCATGTCTGGTTGCATGTCTGGTTGCATGTCTGTGCTTGCATCCAACACCGCACGAAGATGGAAAGCGCAACTTTTGATGGGTCTTGATGCGGTGCTTGGGTCATGCAATAACACCATTCAATTGAGTCATCAGCTGTGCCGAAATGACAGCTCCAGTTCGTGTCCCGCACGTTGTTCACTCGTTGACCATGTCTGGTTGCATGTCTGTGCTTGCATCCAACACCGCACGAAGATGGGAAGCGCAACTGCTGCTGGGTCTTGATGCGGTGCTTAGGTCATGCAATAACACCATTCAATTGAGTCATCAGCTGTGCCGAAATGACAGCTCCAGTTCGTGTCCTACACGTTGTTCACTCGTTGCCCATGTCCGGTTGCATATCTGGTTGCATGTCTGTGCTTGCATCCAACACCGCACGAAGATGGGAAGCGCAACTGTTGATGGGTCTTGATGCGGTGCTTAGGTCATGCAATAACACCATTCAATTGAGTCATCAGCTGTGCCGAAATGACAGCTCCAGTTCGTGTCCCGCACGTTGTTCACTCGTTGCCCATGTCTGGTTGCATGTCTGGTTGCATGTCTGTGCTTGCATCCAACACCGCACGAAGATGGGAAGCGCAACTGTTGCTGGGTCTTGATGCGGTGCTTGGGTCATGCAATAACACCATTCAATTGAGTCATCAGCTGTGCCGAAATGACAGCTCCAGTTCGTGTACCGCACGTTGTTCACTCGTTGCCCATGTCTGGTTGCATGTCTGGTTGCATGTCTGTGCTTGCATCCAACACCGCACGAAGATGGGAAGCGCAACTGTTGCTGGGTCTTGATGCGGTGCTTGGGTCATGCAATAACACCATTCAATTGAGTCATCAGCTGTGCCGAAATGACAGCTCCAGTTCGTGTCCCGCACGTTGTTCACTCGTTGCCCATGTCTGGTTGCATGTCTGGTTGCATGTCTGTGCTTGCATCCAACACCGCACGAAGATGGGAAGCGCAACTTCTGCTGGCACTTGATGCGGTGCTTAGGTCATGCAATAACACCATTCAAATGAGTCACCAGCTGTGCCGAAACAACAGCTACAATTCGTGTACCGCACGTTGTTCACTCGTTGCCCATGTCTGGTTGCATGTCTAATTGCATGTCTATGCTTGCATCCAACACCGCACGAAGATGGGAAGCGCAACTGCTGCTGGGTCTTGATGCGGTGCTTAGGTCATGCAATAACACCATTCAATTGAGTCATCAGCTGTGCCGAAATGACAGCTCCAGTTCGTGTACCGCACGTTGTTCACTCGTTGCCCATGTCTGGTTGCATGTCTGGTTGCATGTCTGTGCTTGCATCCAACACCGCACGAAGATGGGAAGCGCAACTGCTGCTGGCTCTTGATGCGGTGCTTAGGTTATGCTATAACGCCATTCAATTGAGTCGGAATCATCATCTGTGCCGAAATGACAGCTCCAGTTCGTGTACCGCACGTTGTTCACTCGTTGCCATGTCCGGTTGCATATCTGGTTGCATGTCTGTGCTTGCATCCAACACCGCACGAAGATGGAAAGCGCAACTTTTGATGGGTCTTGATGCGGTGCTTGGGTCATGCAATAACACCATTCAATTGAGTCATCAGCTGTGCCGAAATGACAGCTCCAGTTCGTGTCCCGCACGTTGTTCACTCGTTGACCATGTCTGGTTGCATGTCTGTGCTTGCATCCAACACCGCACGAAGATGGGAAGCGCAACTGCTGCTGGGTCTTGATGCGGTGCTTAGGTCATGCAATAACACCATTCAATTGAGTCATCAGCTGTGCCGAAATGACAGCTCCAGTTCGTGTCCCGCACGTTGTTCACTCGTTGCCCATGTCTGGTTGCATGTCCGGTTGCATGTCTGTGCTTGCATCCAACACCGCACGAAGATGGGAAGCGCAACTGTTGCTGGGTCTTGATGCGGTGCTTGGGTCATGCAATAACACCATTCAATTGAGTCGGAAGCATCAGCTGTGCCGAAATGACAGCTCCAGTTCGTGTCCCGCACGTTGTTCACTCGTTGCCCATGTCTGGTTGCATGTCTGGTTGCATGTCTGTGCTTGCATCCAACACCGCACGAAGATGGGAAGCGCAACTTCTGCTGGCTCTTGATGCGGTGCTTAGGTCATGCAATAACACCATTCAAATGAGTCACCAGCTGTGCCGAAATCACAGCTACAATTCGTGTACCGCACGTTGTTCACTCGTTGCCCATGTCTGGTTGCATGTCTGGTTGCATGTCTGTGCTTGCATCCAACACCGCACGAAGATGGGAAGCGCAACTGCTGCTGGGTCTTGATGCGGTGCTTGGGTCATGCAATAACACCATTCAATTGAGTCGGAAGCATCAGCTGTGCCGAAATGACAGCTCCAGTTCGTGTCCCGCACGTTGTTTACTCGTTGCCCATGTCTGGTTGCATGTCTGGTTGCATGTCTGTGCTTGCATCCAACACCGCACGAAGATGGGAAGCGCAACTGTTGCTGGGTCTTGATGCGGTGCTTGGGTCATGCAATAACACCATTCAATTGAGTCATCAGCTGTGCCGAAATGACAGCTCCAGTTCGTGTACTACACGTTGTTCACTCGTTGCCCATGTCTGGTTGCATGTCTGGTTGCATGTCTGTGCTTGCATCCAACACCGCACGAAGATGGGAAGGGCAACTGTTGCTGGCTCTTGATGCGGTGCTTAGGTCATGCAATAACACCATTCAATTGAGTCATCAGCTGTGCCGAAATGACAGCTCCAGTTCGTGTCGTACACGTTGTTCACTCGTTGCCCATGTCTGGTTGCATGTCTGGTTGCATGTCTGTGCTTGCATCCAACACCGCACGAAGATGGGAAGCGCAACTGCTGCTGGCTCTTGATGCGGTGCTTAGGTCATGCAATAACACCATTCAATTGAGTCGGAATCATCAGCTGTGCCGAAATGACAGCTCCAGTTCGTGTACCGCACGTTGTTCACTCGTTGCCCATGTCTGGTTGCATATCTGGTTGCATGTCTGTGCTTGCATCCAACACCGCACGAAGATGGGAAGCGCAACTGCTGCTGGGTCTTGATGCGGTGCTTGGGTCATGCAATAACACCATTCAATTGAGTCGGAATCATCATCTGTGCCGAAATGACAGCTCCAGTTCGTGTCCCGCACGTTGTTCACTCGTTGCCCATGTCTGGTTGCATGTCTGGTTGCATGTCTGTGCTTGCATCCAACACCGCACGAAGATGGGAAGCGCAACTGTTGCTGGGTCTTGATGCGGTGCTTGGGTCATGCAATAACACCATTCAATTGAGTCATCAGCTGTGCCGAAATGGCAGCTCCAGTTCGTGTACTACACGTTGTTCACTCGTTGCCCATGTCTGGTTGCATGTCTGGTTGCATGTCTGTGCTTGCATCCAACACCGCACGAAGATGGGAAGCGCAACTGTTGCTCGGTCTTGATGCGGTGCTTGGGTCATGCAATAACACCATTCAATTGAGTCGGAATCATCATCTGTGCCGAAATGACAGCTCCAGTTCGTGTCCCGCACGTTGTTCACTCGTTGCCCATGTCTGGTTGCATGTCTGGTTGCATGTCTGTGCTTGCATCCAACACCGCACGAAGATGGGAAGCGCAACTGTTGCTGGGTCTTGATGCGGTGCTTGGGTCATGCAATAACACCATTCAATTGAGTCATCAGCTGTGCCGAAATGGCAGCTCCAGTTCGTGTACTACACGTTGTTCACTCGTTGCCCATGTCTGGTTGCATGTCTGGTTGCATGTCTGTGCTTGCATCCAACACCGCACGAAGATGGGAAGCGCAACTGCTGCTGGGTCTTGATGCGGTGCTTAGGTCATGCAATAACACCATTCAATTGAGTCATCAGCTGTGCCGAAATGACAGCTCCAGTTCGTGTCCCGCACGTTGTTTACTCGTTGCCCATGTCTGGTTGCATGTCTGGTTGCATGTCTGTGCTTGCATCCAACACCGCACGAAGATGGGAAGCGCAACTGCTGCTGGGTCTTGATGCGGTGCTTAGGTCATGCAATAACACCATTCAATTGAGTCATCAGCTGTGCCGAAATGACAGCTCCAGTTCGTGTCCCGCACGTTGTTCACTCGTTGCCCATGTCTGGTTGCATGTCCGGTTGCATGTCTGTGCTTGCATCCAACACCGCACGAAGATGGGAAGCGCAACTGTTGCTGGGTCTTGATGCGGTGCTTGGGTCATGCAATAACACCATTCAATTGAGTCGGAAGCATCAGCTGTGCCGAAATGACAGCTCCAGTTCGTGTCCCGCACGTTGTTCACTCGTTGCCCATGTCTGGTTGCATGTCTGGTTGCATGTCTGTGCTTGCATCCAACACCGCACGAAGATGGGAAGCGCAACTTCTGCTGGCTCTTGATGCGGTGCTTAGGTCATGCAATAACACCATTCAAATGAGTCACCAGCTGTGCCGAAATCACAGCTACAATTCGTGTACCGCACGTTGTTCACTCGTTGCCCATGTCTGGTTGCATGTCTGGTTGCATGTCTGTGCTTGCATCCAACACCGCACGAAGATGGGAAGCGCAACTGCTGCTGGGTCTTGATGCGGTGCTTGGGTCATGCAATAACACCATTCAATTGAGTCGGAAGCATCAGCTGTGCCGAAATGACAGCTCCAGTTCGTGTCCCGCACGTTGTTTACTCGTTGCCCATGTCTGGTTGCATGTCTGGTTGCATGTCTGTGCTTGCATCCAACACCGCACGAAGATGGGAAGCGCAACTGTTGCTGGGTCTTGATGCGGTGCTTGGGTCATGCAATAACACCATTCAATTGAGTCATCAGCTGTGCCGAAATGACAGCTCCAGTTCGTGTACTACACGTTGTTCACTCGTTGCCCATGTCTGGTTGCATGTCTGGTTGCATGTCTGTGCTTGCATCCAACACCGCACGAAGATGGGAAGGGCAACTGTTGCTGGCTCTTGATGCGGTGCTTAGGTCATGCAATAACACCATTCAATTGAGTCATCAGCTGTGCCGAAATGACAGCTCCAGTTCGTGTCGTACACGTTGTTCACTCGTTGCCCATGTCTGGTTGCATGTCTGGTTGCATGTCTGTGCTTGCATCCAACACCGCACGAAGATGGGAAGCGCAACTGCTGCTGGCTCTTGATGCGGTGCTTAGGTCATGCAATAACACCATTCAATTGAGTCATCAGCTGTGCCGAAATGACAGCTCCAGTTCGTGTACTACACGTTGTTCACTCGTTGCCCATGTCTGGTTGCATGTCTGGTTGCATGTCTGTGCTTGCATCCAACACCGCACGAAGATGGGAAGGGCAACTGTTGCTGGCTCTTGATGCGGTGCTTAGGTCATGCAATAACACCATTCAATTGAGTCATCAGCTGTGCCGAAATGACAGCTCCAGTTCGTGTCGTACACGTTGTTCACTCGTTGCCCATGTCTGGTTGCATGTCTGGTTGCATGTCTGTGCTTGCATCCAACACCGCACGAAGATGGGAAGGGCAACTGTTGCTGGATCTTGATGCGGTGCTTGGGTCATGCAATAACACCATTCAATTGAGTCATCAGATGTGCCGAAATGACAGCTCCAGTTCGTGTACCGCACGTTGTTCACTCGTTGCCCATGTCCGGTTGCATATCTGGTTGCATGTCTGTGCTTGCATCCAACACCGCACGAAGATGGGAAGCGCAACTGTTGATGGGTCTTGATGCGGTGCTTAGGTCATGCAATAACACCATTCAATTGAGTCGGAATCATCATCTGTGCCGAAATGACAGCTCCAGTTCGTGTCCCGCACGTTGTTCACTCGTTGCCCATGTCTGGTTGCATGTCTGGTTGCATGTCTGTGCTTGCATCCAACACCGCACGAAGATGGGAAGCGCAACTGTTGCTGGGTCTTGATGCGGTGCTTGGGTCATGCAATAACACCATTCAATTGAGTCATCAGCTGTGCCGAAATGGCAGCTCCAGTTCGTGTACTACACGTTGTTCACTCGTTGCCCATGTCTGGTTGCATGTCTGGTTGCATGTCTGTGCTTGCATCCAACACCGCACGAAGATGGGAAGCGCAACTGTTGCTCGGTCTTGATGCGGTGCTTGGGTCATGCAATAACACCATTCAATTGAGTCGGAATCATCATCTGTGCCGAAATGACAGCTCCAGTTCGTGTCCCGCACGTTGTTCACTCGTTGCCCATGTCTGGTTGCATGTCTGGTTGCATGTCTGTGCTTGCATCCAACACCGCACGAAGATGGGAAGCGCAACTGTTGATGGGTCTTGATGCGGTGCTTAGGTCATGCAATAACACCATTCAATTGAGTCATCAGCTGTGCCGAAATGACAGCTCCAGTTCGTGTCCCGCACGTTGTTCACTCGTTGCCCATGTCTGGTTGCATGTCTGGTTGCATGTCTGTGCTTGCATCCAACACCGCACGAAGATGGGAAGCGCAACTGTTGCTGGGTCTTGATGCGGTGCTTGGGTCATGCAATAACACCATTCAATTGAGTCATCAGCTGTGCCGAAATGGCAGCTCCAGTTCGTGTACTACACGTTGTTCACTCGTTGCCCATGTCTGGTTGCATGTCTGGTTGCATGTCTGTGCTTGCATCCAACACCGCACGAAGATGGGAAGCGCAACTGCTGCTGGGTCTTGATGCGGTGCTTAGGTCATGCAATAACACCATTCAATTGAGTCATCAGCTGTGCCGAAATGACAGCTCCAGTTCGTGTCCCGCACGTTGTTCACTCGTTGCCCATGTCTGGTTGCATGTCTGGTTGCATGTCTGTGCTTGCATCCAACACCGCACGAAGATGGGAAGCGCAACTGCTGCTGGGTCTTGATGCGGTGCTTAGGTCATGCAATAACACCATTCGAATGAGTCAAAATCATCAGCTGTGCCGAAATGACAGCTCCAGTTCGTGTACCGCACGTTGTTCACTCGTTGCTCATGTCTGGTTGCATGTCTGGTTGCGTGTCTGTGCTTGCATCCAACACCGCACGAAGATGGGAAGCGCACCTGTTACTGGATCTTGATTCGGCGCTTAGGTCATGCAATAACACCATTCAATTGAGTCATCAGCTGTGCCGAAACAACAGCTACAATTCGTGTACCGCACGTTGTTCAATCGTTGCCCATGTCTGGTTGCATGTCTGGTTGCATGTCTGTGCTTGCATCCAACACCGCACGAAGATGGGAAGCGCAACTGCTGCTGGGTCTTGATGCGGTGCTTAGGTCATGCAATAACACCATTCAATTGAGTCATCAGCTGTGCCGAAATGACAGCTCCAGTTCGTGTACCGCACGTTGTTCACTCGTTGCCCATGTCCGGTTGCATATCTGGTTGCATGTCTGTGCTTGCATCCAACACCGCACGAAGATGGGAAGCGCAACTGCTGCTGGGTCTTGATGCGGCGCTTAGGTCATGCAATAACACCATTCAATTGAGTCATCAGCTGTGCCGAAACAACAGCTACAATTCGTGTACCGCACATTGTTCACTCGTTGCCCATGTCCGGTTGCATATCTGGTTGCATGTCTGTGCTTGCATCCAACACCGCACGAAGATGGGAAGCGCAACTGCTGCTGGGTCTTGATGCGGTGCTTAGGTCATGCAATAACACCATTCCAATGAGTCATCAGCTGTGCCGAAATGACAGCTACAATTCGTGTCCCGCACGTTGTTCACTCGTTGCCCATGTCCGGTTGCATATCTGGTTGCATGTCTGTGCTTGCATCCAACACCGCACGAAGATGGGAAGCGCAACTGCTGCTGGCTCTTGATGCGGTGCTTAGGTTATGCTATAACGCCATTCAATTGAGTCGGAATCATCATCTGTGCCGAAATGACAGCTCCAGTTCGTGTACCGCACGTTGTTCACTCGTTGCCCATGTCCGGTTGCATATCTGGTTGCATGTCTGTGCTTGCATCCAACACCGCACGAAGATGGAAAGCGCAACTGTTGATGGGTCTTGATGCGGTGCTTAGGTCATGCAATAACACCATTCAATTGAGTCATCAGCTGTGCCGAAATGACAGCTCCAGTTCGTGTCCCGCACGTTGTTCACTCGTTGACCATGTCTGGTTGCATGTCTGTGCTTGCATCCAACACCGCACGAAGATGGGAAGCGCAACTGCTGCTGGGTCTTGATGCGGTGCTTAGGTCATGCAATAACACCATTCAATTGAGTCATCAGCTGTGCCGAAATGACAGCTCCAGTTCGTGTCCCGCACGTTGTTCACTCGTTACCCATGTCTGGTTGCATGTCTGGTTGCATGTCTGTGCTTGCATCCAACACCGCACGAAGATGGGAAGCGCAACTGCTGCTGGGTCTTGATGCGGTGCTTAGGTCATGCAATAACACCATTCGAATGAGTCAAAATCATCAGCTGTGCCGAAATGACAGCTCCAGTTCGTGTCCTACACGTTGTTCACTCGTTGCTCATGTCTGGTTGCATGTCTGGTTGCGTGTCTGTGCTTGCATCCAACACCGCACGAAGATGGGAAGCGCACCTGTTACTGGATCTTGATTCGGCGCTTAGGTCATGCAATAACACCATTCAATTGAGTCATCAGCTGTGCCGAAACAACAGCTACAATTCGTGTACCGCACGTTGTTCACTCGTTGCCCATGTCTGGTTGCATGTCTGGTTGCATGTCTGTGCTTGCATCCAACACCGCACGAAGATGGGAAGCGCAACTGCTGCTGGGTCTTGATGCGGTGCTTAGGTCATGCAATAACACCATTCAATTGAGTCATCAGCTGTGCCGAAATGACAGCTCCAGTTCGTGTACCGCACGTTGTTCACTCGTTGCCCATGTCCGGTTGCATATCTGGTTGCATGTCTGTGCTTGCATCCAACACCGCACGAAGATGGGAAGCGCAACTGCTGCTGGGTCTTGATGCGGCGCTTAGGTCATGCAATAACACCATTCAATTGAGTCATCAGCTGTGCCGAAACAACAGCTACAATTCGTGTACCGCACGTTGTTCACTCGTTGCCCATGTCCGGTTGCATATCTGGTTGCATGTCTGTGCTTGCATCCAACACCGCACGAAGATGGGAAGCGCAACTGCTGCTGGGTCTTGATGCGGTGCTTAGGTCATGCAATAACACCATTCAAATGAGTCATCAGCTGTGCCGAAATGACAGCTACAATTCGTGTCCCGCACGTTGTTCACTCGTTGCCCATGTCTGGTTGCATGTCTGGTTGCATGTCTGTGCTTGCATCCAACACCGCACGAAGATGGGAAGCGCAACTGCTGCTGGCTCTTGATACGGTGCTTAGGTTATGCTATAACGCCATTCAATTGAGTCGGAAGCATCATCTGTGCCGAAATGACAGCTCCAGTTCGTGTACCGCACGTTGTTCACTCGTTGCCCATGTCCGGTTGCATATCTGGTTGCATGTCTGTGCTTGCATCCAACACCGCACGAAGATGGGAAGCGCAACTGTTGATGGGTCTTGATGCGGTGCTTAGGTCATGCAATAACACCATTCAATTGAGTCATCAGCTGTGCCGAAATGACAGCTCCAGTTCGTGTCCTACACGTTGTTCACTCGTTGCCCATGTCTGGTTGCATGTCTGGTTGCATGTCTGTGCTTGCATCCAACACCGCACGAAGATGGGAAGCGCAACTGTTGATGGGTCTTGATGCGGTGCTTGGGTCATGCAATAACACCATTCAATTCAGTCACCAGCTATGCCGAAATGACAGCTCCAGTTCGTGTACTACACGTTGTTCACTCGTTGTCCATGTCTGGTTGCATGTCTGGTTTCATGTCTGTGCTTGCATCCAACACCGCACGAAGATGGGAAGCGCAACTGTTGCTGGGTCTTGATGCGGTGCTTGGGTCATGCTATAGCGCCATTCAATTGAGTCGGAAGCATCAGCTGTGCCGAAATGACAGCTCCAGTTCGTGTCCCGCACGTTGTTCACTCGTTGCCCATGTCTGGTTGCATGTCTGGTTGCATGTCTGTGCTTGCATCCAACACCGCACGAAGATGGGAAGCGCAACTGCTGCTGGGTCTTGATGCGGTGCTTAGGTCATGCAATAACACCATTCAATTGAGTCGGAATCATCATCTGTGCCGAAATGACAGCTCCAGTTCGTGTACTACACGTTGTTCACTCGTTGCCCATGTCTGGTTGCATGTCTGGTTGCATGTCTGTGCTTGCATCCAACACCGCACGAAGATGGGAAGCGCAACTGTTGCTGGGTCTTGATGCGGTGCTTGGGTCATGCAATAACACCATTCAATTGAGTCGGAAGCATCAGCTGTGCCGAAATGACAGCTCCAGTTCGTGTCCCGCACGTTGTTCACTCGTTGCCCATGTCTGGTTGCATGTCTGGTTGCATGTCTGTGCTTGCATCCAACACCGCACGAAGATGGGAAGCGCAACTGTTGCTGGCACTTGATGCGGTGCTTAGGTCATGCAATAACACCATTCAAATGAGTCATCAGCTGTGCCGAAATGACAGCTCCAGTTCGTGTACTACACGTTGTTCACTCGTTGCCCATGCCTGGTTGCATGTCTGGTTGCATGTCTGTGCTTGCATCCAACACCGCACGAAGATGGGAAGCGCAACTGCTGCTGGGTCTTGAAGCGGTGCTTAGGTCATGCAATAACACCATTCAATTGAGTCATCAGCTGTGCCGAAATGACAGCTCCAGTTCGTGTACTACACGTTGTTCACTCGTTGCCCATGCCTGGTTGCATGTCTGTGCTTGCATCCAACACCGCACGAAGATGGGAAGCGCAACTGCTGCTGGGTCTTGATGCGGTGCTTAGGTCATGCAATAACACCATTCAATTGAGTCATCAGCTGTGCCGAAATGAAAGCTCCAGTTCGTGTACTACACGTTGTTCACTCGTTGCCCATGCCTGGTTGCATGTCTGGTTGCATGTCTGTGCTTGCATCCAACACCGCACGAAGATGGGAAGCGCAACTGCTGCTGGGTCTTGAAGCGGTGCTTAGGTCATGCAATAACACCATTCAATTGAGTCATCAGCTGTGCCGAAATGACAGCTCCAGTTCGTGTACTACACGTTGTTCACTCGTTGCCCATGTCTGGTTGCATGTCTGGTTGCATGTCTGTGCTTGCATCCAACACCGCACGAAGATGGGAAGCGCAACTGCTGCTGGGTCTTGATGCGGTGCTTGGGTCATGCAATAACACCATTCAATTGAGTCGGAATCATCATCTGTGCCGAAATGACAGCTTCAGTTCGTGTCCCGCACGTTGTTCACTCGTTGCCCATGTCTGGTTGCATGTCTGGTTGCATGTCTGTGCTTGCATCCAACACCGCACGAAGATGGGAAGCGCAACTGCTGCTGGGTCTTGATGCGGTGCTTAGGTCATGCAATAACAATATTCAATTGAGTCATCAGCTGTGCCGAAATGACAGCTCCAGTTCGTGTCCCGCACGTTGTTCACTCGTTGCCCATGTCTGGTTGCATGTCTGGTTGCATGTCTGTGCTTGCATCCAACACCGCACGAAGATGGGAAGCGCAACTGCTGCTGGCTCTTGATGCGGTGCTTAGGTTATGCTATAACGCCATTCAATTGAGTCGGAATCATCATCTGTGCCGAAATGACAGCTCCAGTTCGTGTACCGCACGTTGTTCACTCGTTGCCCATGTCCGGTTGCATATCTGGTTGCATGTCTGTGCTTGCATCCAACACCGCACGAAGATGGGAAGCGCAACTGTTGATGGGTCATATGCGGTGCTTAGGTCATGCAATAACACCATTCAATTGAGTCGGAAGCATCAGCTGTGCCGAAATGACAGCCCCAGTTCGTGTCCCGCACGTTGTTCACTCGTTGCCCATGTCTGGTTGCATGTCTGGTTGCATGTCTGTGCTTGCATCCAACACCGCACGAAGATGGGAAGCGCAACTGCTGCTATGTCTTGATGCGGTGCTTAGGTCATGCAATAACACCATTCAATTGAGTCGGAATCATCATCTGTGCCGAAATGACAGCTCCAGTTCGTGTACCGCACGTTGTTCACTCGTTGCCCATGTCCGGTTGCATATCTGGTTGCATGTCTGTGCTTGCATCCAACACCGCACGAAGATGGGAAGCGCAACTGTTGATGGGTCTTGATGCGGTGCTTAGGTCATGCAATAACACCATTCAATTGAGTCATCAGCTGTGCCGAAATGACAGCTCCAGTTCGTGTCCAGCACGTTGTTCACTCGTTGCCCATGTCTGGTTGCATGTCTGGTTGCATGTCTGTGCTTGCATCCAACACCGCACGAAGATGGGAAGCGCAACTGTTGCTGGGTCTTGATGCGGTGCTTAGGTCATGCAATAACACCATTCGAATGAGTCAAAATCATCAGCTGTGCCGAAATGACAGCTCCAGTTCGTGTCCTACACGTTGTTCACTCGTTGCCCATGTCTGGTTGCATGTCCGGTTGCGTGTCTGTGCTTGCATCCAACACCGCACGAAGATGGGAAGCGCAACTGTTACTGGATCTTGATTCGGCGCTTAGGTCATGCAAAAACACCATTCAATTGAGTCATCAGCTGTGCCGAAATGACAGCTCCAGTTCGTGTCCCGCACGTTGTTCACTCGTTGCCCATGTCTGGTTGCATGTCTGGTTGCATGTCTGTGCTTGCATCCAACACCGCACGAAGATGGGAAGCGCAACTGTTGCTGGGTCTTGATGCGGTGCTTGGGTCATGCAATAACACCATTCAATTGAGTCGGAAGCATCAGCTGTGCCGAAATGACAGCTCCAGTTCGTGTCCCGCACGTTGTTCACTCGTTGCCCATGTCTGGTTGCATGTCTGTGCTTGCATCCAACACCGCACGAAGATGGGAAGCGCAACTGTTGCTGGGTCTTGATGCGGTGCTTGGGTCATGCAATAACACCATTCAATTGAGTCATCAGCTGTGCCGAAATAACAGCTCCAGTTCGTGTACTACACGTTGTTCACTCGTTGCCCATGTCTGGTTGCATGTCTGTGCTTGCATCCAACACCGCACGAAGATGGGAAGCGCAACTGTTGCTGGGTCTTGATGCGGTGCTTGGGTCATGCAATAACACCATTCAATTGAGTCATCAGCTGTGCCGAAATGACAGGCCCAGTTCGTGTACTACACGTTGTTCACTCGTTGCCCATGTCTGGTTGCATGTCTGGTTGCATGTCTGTGCTTGCATCCAACACCGCACGAAGATGGGAAGCGCAACTGCTGCTGGGTCTTGATGCGGTGCTTAGGTCATGCAATAACACCATTCAATTGAGTCATCAGCTGTGCCGAAATGACAGCTCCAGTTCGTGTACCACACGTTGTTCACTCGTTGCCCATGTCTGGTTGCATGTCTGGTTGCATGTCTGTGCTTGCATCCAACACCGCACGAAGATGGAAAGCGCAACTGCTGCTGGGTCTTGATGCGGCGCTTAGGTCATGCAATAACACCATTCAATTGAGTCATCAGCTGTGCCGAAATGACAGCTCCAGTTCGTGTCCTACACGTTGTTTACTCGTTGCCCATGTCTGGTTGCATGTCTGGTTGCATGTCTATGCTTGCATCCAACACCGCACGAAGATGGGAAGCGCAACTGCTGCTGGGTCTTGATGCGGTGCTTAGGTCATGCAATAACACCATTCAATTGAGTCGGAATCATCATCTGTGCCGAAATGACAGCTCCAGTTCGTGTCCCGCACGTTGTTCACTCGTTGCCCATGTCTGGTTGCATGTCTGGTTGCATGTCTGTGCTTGCATCCAACACCGCACGAAGATGGGAAGCGCAACTGCTGCTGGGTCTTGATGCGGTGCTTAGGTCATGCAATAACACCATTCAATTGAGTCGGAAGCATCAGCTGTGCCGAAATGACAGCTCCAGTTCGTGTCCCGCACGTTGTTCACTCGTTGCCCATGTCTGGTTGCATGTCTGTGCTTGCATCCAACACCGCACGAAGATGGGAAGCGCAACTGTTGCTGGATCTTGATGCGGTGCTTGGGTCATGCAATAACACCATTCAATTGAGTCATCAGATGTGCCGAAATGACAGCTCCAGTTCGTGTCCCGCACGTTGTTCACTCGTTGCCCATGTCTGGTTGCATGTCTGGTTGCATGTCTGTGCTTGCATCCAACACCGCACGAAGATGGGAAGCGCAACTGCTGCTGGGTCTTGATGCGGTGCTTAGGTCATGCAATAACACCATTCAATTGAGTCGGAATCATCATCTGTGCCGAAATGACAGCTCCAGTTCGTGTCCCGCACGTTGTTCACTCGTTGCCCATGTCTGGTTGCATGTCTGGTTGCATGTCTGTGCTTGCATCCAACACCGCACGAAGATGGGAAGCGCAACTGTTGCTGGGTCTTGATGCGGTGCTTAGGTCATGCAATAACACCATTCAACAATTGAGTCGGAAGCATCAGCTGTGCCGAAATGACAGCTCCAGTTCGTGTCCCGCACGTTGTTCACTCGTTGCCCATGTCTGGTTGCATGTCTGGTTGCATGTCTGTGCTTGCATCCAACACCGCACGAAGATGGGAAGCGCAACTGTTACTGGGTCTTGATGCGGTGCTTAGGTCATGCAATAACACCATTCAATTGAGTCATCAGCTGTGCCGAAATGACAGCTCCAGTTCGTGTACTACATGTTGTTCACTCGTTGCCCATGTCCGGTTGCATATCTGGTTGCATGTCTGTGCTTGCATCCAACACCGCACGAAGATGGGAAGCGCAACTGTTGCTGGGTCTTGATGCGGTGCTTGGGTCATGCAATAACACCATTCAATTGAGTCGGAAGCATCAGCTGTGCCGAAATGACAGCTCCAGTTCGTGTCCCGCACGTTGTTCACTCGTTGCCCATGTCTGGTTGCATGTCTGGTTGCATGTCTGTGCTTGCATCCAACACCGCACGAAGATGGGAAGCGCAACTGTTGCTGGGTCTTGATGCGGTGCTTAGGTCATGCAATAACACCATTCAAATGAGCCATCAGCTGTGCCGAAATGACAGCTCCAGTTCGTGTACTACACGTTGTTCACTCGTTGCCCATGCCTGGTTGCATGTCTGGTTGCATGTCTGTGCTTGCATCCAACACCGCACGAAGATGGGAAGCGCAACTGCTGCTGGGTCTTGATGCGGTGCTTAGGTCATGCAATAACACCATTCAATTGAGTCATCAGCTGTGTCGAAATGACAGCTCCAGTTCGTGTACCGCACGTTGTTCACTCGTTCCCCATGTCTGGTTGCATGTCTGGTTGCATGTCTGTGCTTGCATCCAACACCGCACGAAGATGGGAAGCGCAACTGCTGCTGGGTCTTGATGCGGTGCTTAGGTCATGCAATAACACCATTCAATTGAGTCATCAGCTGTGCCGAAATGACAGCTCCAGTTCGTGTACTACACGTTGTTCACTCGTTGCCCATGCCTGGTTGCATGTCTGGTTGCATGTCTGTGCTTGCATCCAACACCGCACGAAGATGGGAAGCGCAACTGCTGCTGGGTCTTGATGCGGTGCTTAGGTCATGCAATAACACCATTCAATTGAGTCATCAGCTGTGCCGAAATGACAGCTCCAGTTCGTGTACTACACGTTGTTCACTCGTTGCCCATGTCTGGTTGCATGTCTGGTTGCATGTCTGTGCTTGCATCCAACACCGCACGAAGATGGGAAGCGCAACTGTTGCTGGGTCTTGATGCGGTGCTTAGGTCATGCAATAACACCATTCAATTGAGTCATCAGCTGTGCCGAAATCACAGCTCCAGTTCGTGTACTACACGTTGTTCACTCGTTGCCCATGTCTGGTTGCATGTCTGGTTGCATGTCTGTGCTTGCATCCAACACCGCACGAAGATGGGAAGCGCAACTGCTGCTGGGTCTTGATGCGGCGCTTAGGTCATGCAATAACACCATTCAATTGAGTCATCAGCTGTGCCGAAATGACAGCTCCAGTTCGTGTACTACACGTTGTTCACTCGTTGCCCATGTCTGGTTGCATGTCTGGTTGCATGTCTGTGCTTGCATCCAACACCGCACGAAGATGGAAAGCGCAACTGCTGCTGGGTCTTGATGCGGTGCTTAGGTCATGCAATAACACCATTCAATTGAGTCATCAGCTGTGCCGAAATGACAGCTCCAGTTCGTGTACTACACGTTGTTCACTCGTTGCCCATGTCTGGTTGCATGTCTGTGCTTGCATCCAACACCGCACGAAGATGGGAAGCGCAACTGCTGCTGGGTCTTGATGCGGTGCTTAGGTCATGCAATAACACCATTCAATTGAGTCATCAGCTGTGCCGAAATGACAGCTCCAGTTCGTGTACTACACGTTGTTCACTCGTTGCCCATGTCTGGTTGCATGTCTGGTTGCATGTCTGTGCTTGCATCCAACACCGCACGAAGATGGGAAGCGCAACTGCTGCTGGGTCTTGATGCGGTGCTTAGGTCATGCAATAACACCATTCAATTGAGTCGGAATCATCATCTGTGCCGAAATGACAGCTCCAGTTCGTGTCCCGCACGTTGTTCACTCGTTGCCCATGTCTGGTTGCATGTCTGTGCTTGCATCCAACACCGCACGAAGATGGGAAGCGCAACTGCTGCTGGGTCTTGATGCGGTGCTTAGGTCATGCAATAACACCATTCAATTGAGTCATCAGCTGTGCCGAAATGACAGCTCCAGTTCGTGTACTACACGTTGTTCACTCGTTGCCCATGTCTGGTTGCATGTCTGGTTGCATGTCTGTGCTTGCATCCAACACCGCACGAAGATGGGAAGCGCAACTGCTGCTGGGTCTTGATGCGGTGCTTAGGTCATGCAATAACACCATTCAATTGAGTCGGAATCATCATCTGTGCCGAAATGACAGCTCCAGTTCGTGTCCCGCACGTTGTTCACTCGTTGCCCATGTCTGGTTGCATGTCTGGTTGCATGTCTGTGCTTGCATCCAACACCGCACGAAGATGGGAAGCGCAACTGTTGCTGGGTCTTGATGCGGTGCTTAGGTCATGCAATAACACCATTCAATTGAGTCATCAGCTGTGCCGAAATGACAGGCCCAGTTCGTGTACTACACGTTGTTCACTCGTTGCCCATGTCTGGTTGCATGTCTGGTTGCATGTCTGTGCTTGCATCCAACACCGCACGAAGATGGGAAGCGCAACTGCTGCTGGGTCTTGATGCGGTGCTTAGGTCATGCAATAACACCATTCAATTGAGTCATCAGCTGTGCCGAAATGACAGCTCCAGTTCGTGTACCACACGTTGTTCACTCGTTGCCCATGTCCGGTTGCATATCTGGTTGCATGTCTGTGCTTGCATCCAACACCGCACGAAGATGGGAAGCGCAACTGTTGATGGGTCTTGATGCGGTGCTTAGGTCATGCAATAACACCATTCAATTGAGTCATCAGCTGTGCCGAAATGACAGCTCCAGTTCGTGTCCCGCACGTTGTTCACTCGTTGCCCATGTCTGGTTGCATGTCTGGTTGCATGTCTGTGCTTGCATCCAACACCGCACGAAGATGGGAAGCGCAACTGCTGCTGGGTCTTGATGCGGTGCTTAGGTCATGCAATAACACCATTCAATTGAGTCATCAGCTGTGCCGAAATGACAGCTCCAGTTCGTGTACCACACGTTGTTCACTCGTTGCCCATGTCCGGTTGCATATCTGGTTGCATGTCTGTGCTTGCATCCAACACCGCACGAAGATGGGAAGCGCAACTGTTGATGGGTCTTGATGCGGTGCTTAGGTCATGCAATAACACCATTCAATTGAGTCATCAGCTGTGCCGAAATGACAGCTCCAGTTCGTGTCCCGCACGTTGTTCACTCGTTGCCCATGTCTGGTTGCATGTCTGGTTGCATGTCTGTGCTTGCATCCAACACCGCACGAAGATGGGAAGCGCAACTGCTGCTGGGTCTTGATGCGGTGCTTAGGTCATGCAATAACACCATTCAATTGAGTCATCAGCTGTGTCGAAATGACAGCTCCAGTTCGTGTACTACACGTTGTTCACTCGTTGCCCATGTCTGGTTGCATGTCTGGTTGCATGTCTGTGCTTGCATCCAACACCGCACGAAGATGGGAAGCGCAACTGCTGCTGGCTCTTGATGCGGTGCTTAGGTTATGCTATAGCGCCATTCAATTGAGTCGGAATCATCATCTGTGCCGAAATGACAGCTCCAGTTCGTGTACCGCACGTTGTTCACTCGTTGCCCATGTCTGGTTGCATGTCTGTGCTTGCATCCAACACCGCACGAAGATGGGAAGCGCAACTGTTGCTGGGTCTTGATGCGGTGCTTAGGTCATGCAATAACACCATTCAATTGAGTCATCAGCTGTGCCGAAATGACAGCTCCAGTTCGTGTACTACACGTTGTTCACTCGTTCCCCATGTCTGGTTGCATATCTGGTTGCATGTCTGTGCTTGCATCCAACACCGCACGAAGATGGGAAGCGCAACTGCTGCTGGGTCTTGATGCGGTGCTTAGGTCATGCAATAACACCATTCAATTGAGTCATCAGCTGTGTCGAAATGACAGCTCCAGTTCGTGTACCGCACGTTGTTCACTCGTTGCCCATGTCTGGTTGCATGTCTGGTTGCATGTCTGTGCTTGCATCCAACACCGCACGAAGATGGGAAGCGCAACTGCTGCTGGGTCTTGAAGCGGTGCTTAGGTCATGCAATAACACCATTCAATTGAGTCATCAGCTGTGCCGAAATGACAGCTCCAGTTCGTGTACTACACGTTGTTCACTCGTTGCCCATGCCTGGTTGCATGTCTGTGCTTGCATCCAACACCGCACGAAGATGGGAAGCGCAACTGCTGCTGGGTCTTGATGCGGTGCTTAGGTCATGCAATAACACCATTCAATTGAGTCATCAGCTGTGCCGAAATGACAGCTCCAGTTCGTGTACTACACGTTGTTCACTCGTTGCCCATGTCTGGTTGCATGTCTGGTTGCATCCAACACCGCACGAAGATGGGAAGCGCAACTGCTGCTGGGTCTTGATGCGGTGCTTAGGTCATGCAATAACACCATTCAATTGAGTCATCAGCTGTGCCGAAATCACAGCTCCAGTTCGTGTACTACACGTTGTTCACTCGTTGCCCATGTCTGGTTGCATGTCTGGTTGCATCCAACACCGCACGAAGATGGGAAGCGCAACTGCTGCTGGGTCTTGATGCGGTGCTTAGGTCATGCAATAACACCATTCAATTGAGTCGGAATCATCATCTGTGCCGAAATGACAGCTCCAGTTCGTGTACTACACGTTGTTCACTCGTTGCCCATGTCTGGTTGCATGTCTGGTTGCATGTCTGTGCTTGCATCCAACACCGCACGAAGATGGGAAGCGCAACTGCTGCTGGGTCTTGATGCGGTGCTTAGGTCATGCAATAACACCATTCAATTGAGTCATCAGCTGTGCCGAAATGACAGCTCCAGTTCGTGTACTACACGTTGTTCACTCGTTGCCCATGTCTGGTTGCATGTCTGGTTGCATCCAACACCGCACGAAGATGGGAAGCGCAACTGCTGCTGGGTCTTGATGCGGTGCTTAGGTCATGCAATAACACCATTCAATTGAGTCATCAGCTGTGCCGAAATCACAGCTCCAGTTCGTGTCCCGCACGTTGTTCACTCGTTGCCCATGTCTGGTTGCATGTCTGGTTGCATGTCTGTGCTTGCATCCAACACCGCACGAAGATGGGAAGCGCAACTGCTGCTGGCTCTTGATGCGGTGCTTAGGTTATGCAATAACACCATTCAATTGAGTCGGAATCATCATCTGTGCCGAAATGACAGCTCCAGTTCGTGTACCGCACGTTGTTCACTCGTTGCCCATGTCTGGTTGCATGTCTGGTTGCATGTCTGTGCTTGCATCCAACACCGCACGAAGATGGGAAGCGCAACTGCTGCTGGGTCTTGATGCGGTGCTTAGGTCATGCAATAACACCATTCAATTGAGTCATCAGCTGTGCCGAAATGACAGCTCCAGTTCGTGTACCGCACGTTGTTCACTCGTTGCCCATGTCTGGTTGCATGTCTGGTTGCATGTCTGTGCTTGCATCCAACACCGCACGAAGATGGGAAGCGCAACTGCTGCTGGGTCTTGATGCGGTGCTTAGGTCATGCAATAACACCATTCAATTGAGTCATCAGCTGTGCCGAAATGACAGCTCCAGTTCGTGTACTACACGTTGTTCACTCGTTGCCCATGCCTGGTTGCATGTCTGGTTGCATGTCTGTGCTTGCATCCAACACCGCACGAAGATGGGAAGCGCAACTGTTGCTGGGTCTTGATGCGGTGCTTAGGTCATGCAATAACACCATTCAATTGAGTCATCAGCTGTGCCGAAATGACAGCTCCAGTTCGTGTACTACACGTTGTTCACTCGTTGCCCATGTCTGGTTGCATGTCTGGTTGCATGTCTGTGCTTGCATCCAACACCGCACGAAGATGGGAAGCGCAACTGCTGCTGGGTCTTGATGCGGTGCTTAGGTCATGCAATAACACCATTCAATTGAGTCATCAGCTGTGCCGAAATCACAGCTCCAGTTCGTGTACTACACGTTGTTCACTCGTTGCCCATGTCTGGTTGCATGTCTGGTTGCATGTCTGGTTGCATCCAACACCGCACGAAGATGGGAAGCGCAACTGCTGCTGGGTCTTGATGCGGTGCTTAGGTCATGCAATAACACCATTCAATTGAGTCATCAGCTGTGCCGAAATCACAGCTCCAGTTCGTGTCCCGCACGTTGTTCACTCGTTGCCCATGTCTGGTTGCATGTCTGGTTGCATGTCTGTGCTTGCATCCAACACCGCACGAAGATGGGAAGCGCAACTGCTGCTGGCTCTTGATGCGGTGCTTAGGTTATGCAATAACACCATTCAATTGAGTCGGAATCATCATCTGTGCCGAAATGACAGCTCCAGTTCGTGTACCGCACGTTGTTCACTCGTTGCCCATGTCTGGTTGCATGTCTGGTTGCATGTCTGTGCTTGCATCCAACACCGCACGAAGATGGGAAACGCAACTGCTGCTGGGTCTTGATGCGGTGCTTAGGTCATGCAATAACACCATTCAATTGAGTCATCAGCTGTGCCGAAATGACAGCTCCAGTTCGTGTCCCGCACGTTGTTCACTCGTTGCCCATGTCTGGTTGCATGTCTGGTTGCATGTCTGTGCTTGCATCCAACACCGCACGAAGATGGGAAGCGCAACTGTTACTGGATCTTGATTCGGCGCTTAGGTCATGCAATAACACCATTCAATTGAGTCATCAGCTGTGCCGAAACAACAGCTACAGTTCGTGTACTACACGTTGTTCACTCGTTGCCCATGTCTGGTTGCATGTCTGGTTGCATCCAACACCGCACGAAGATGGGAAACGCAACTGCTGCTGGGTCTTGATGCGGTGCTTAGGTCATGCAATAACACCATTCAATTGAGTCATCAGCTGTGCCGAAATGACAGCTCCAGTTCGTGTCCCGCACGTTGTTCACTCGTTGCCCATGTCTGGTTGCATGTCTGGTTGCATGTCTGTGCTTGCATCCAACACCGCACGAAGATGGGAAACGCAACTGCTGCTGGGTCTTGATGCGGTGCTTAGGTCATGCAATAACACCATTCAATTGAGTCATCAGCTGTGCCGAAATGACAGCTCCAGTTCGTGTCCCGCACGTTGTTCACTCGTTGCCCATGTCTGGTTGCATGTCTGGTTGCATGTCTGTGCTTGCATCCAACACCGCACGAAGATGGGAAGCGCAACTGTTACTGGATCTTGATTCGGCGCTTAGGTCATGCAATAACACCATTCAATTGAGTCATCAGCTGTGCCGAAATGACAGCTCCAGTTCGTGTACTACACGTTGTTCACTCGTTGCCCATGTCTGGTTGCATGTCTGGTTGCATGTCTGTGCTTGCATCCAACACCGCACGAAGATGGGAAGCGCAACTGCTGCTGGGTCTTGATGCGGTGCTTAGGTCATGCAATAACACCATTCAATTGAGTCATCAGCTGTGCCGAAATCACAGCTCCAGTTCGTGTACTACACGTTGTTCACTCGTTGCCCATGTCTGGTTGCATGTCTGGTTGCATCCAACACCGCACGAAGATGGGAAACGCAACTGTTGCTGGGTCTTGATGCGGCGCTTAGGTCATGCAATAACACCATTCAATTGAGTCATCAGATGTGCCGAAATGACAGCTCCAGTTCGTGTCCCGCACGTTGTTCACTCGTTGCCCATGTCTGGTTGCATGTCTGGTTGCATGTCTGTGCTTGCATCCAACACCGCACGAAGATGGGAAGCGCAACTGCTGCTGGGTCTTGATGCGGTGCTTAGGTCATGCAATAACACCATTCAATTGAGTCATCAGCTGTGCCGAAATGACAGCTCCAGTTCGTGTCCTGCACGTTGTTCACTCGTTGCCCATGTCTGGTTGCATGTCTGGTTGCATGTCTGTGCTTGCATCCAACACCGCACGAAGATGGGAAGCGCAACTGCTGCTGGCTCTTGATGCGGTGCTTAGGTTATGCTATAGCGCCATTCAATTGAGTCGGAATCATCATCTGTGCCGAAATGACAGCTCCAGTTCGTGTACCGCACGTTGTTCACTCGTTGCCCATGTCTGGTTGCATGTCTGGTTGCATGTCTGTGCTTGCATCCAACACCGCACGAAGATGGGAAGCGCAACTGTTGCTGGGTCTTGATGCGGTGCTTAGGTCATGCAATAACACCATTCAATTGAGTCATCAGCTGTGCCGAAATGACAGCTCCAGTTCGTGTACTACACGTTGTTCACTCGTTCCCCATGTCTGGTTGCATGTCTGGTTGCATGTCTGTGCTTGCATCCAACACCGCACGAAGATGGGAAGCGCAACTGCTGCTGGGTCTTGATGCGGTGCTTAGGTCATGCAATAACACCATTCAATTGAGTCATCAGCTGTGTCGAAATGACAGCTCCAGTTCGTGTACCGCACGTTGTTCACTCGTTGCCCATGTCTGGTTGCATGTCTGGTTGCATGTCTGTGCTTGCATCCAACACCGCACGAAGATGGGAAGCGCAACTGCTGCTGGGTCTTGATGCGGTGCTTAGGTCATGCAATAACACCATTCAATTGAGTCATCAGCTGTGCCGAAATGACAGCTCCAGTTCGTGTACTACACGTTGTTCACTCGTTGCCCATGCCTGGTTGCATGTCTGGTTGCATGTCTGTGCTTGCATCCAACACCGCACGAAGATGGGAAGCGCAACTGTTGCTGGGTCTTGATGCGGTGCTTAGGTCATGCAATAACACCATTCAATTGAGTCATCAGCTGTGCCGAAATGACAGCTCCAGTTCGTGTACTACACGTTGTTCACTCGTTGCCCATGTCTGGTTGCATGTCTGGTTGCATGTCTGTGCTTGCATCCAACACCGCACGAAGATGGGAAGCGCAACTGCTGCTGGGTCTTGATGCGGTGCTTAGGTCATGCAATAACACCATTCAATTGAGTCATCAGCTGTGCCGAAATGACAGCTCCAGTTCGTGTACTACACGTTGTTCACTCGTTGCCCATGTCTGGTTGCATGTCTGGTTGCATGTCTGTGCTTGCATCCAACACCGCACGAAGATGGGAAGCGCAACTGCTGCTGGGTCTTGATGCGGTGCTTAGGTCATGCAATAACACCATTCAATTGAGTCATCAGCTGTGCCGAAATGACAGCTCCAGTTCGTGTCCCGCACGTTGTTCACTCGTTGCCCATGTCTGGTTGCATGTCTGGTTGCATGTCTGTGCTTGCATCCAACACCGCACGAAGATGGGAAGCGCAACTGTTACTGGGTCTTGATGCGGTGCTTAGGTCATGCAATAACACCATTCAATTGAGTCATCAGCTGTGCCGAAACAACAGCTACAATTCGTGTACCGCACGTTGTTCACTCGTTGCCCATGTCTGGTTGCATGTCTGGTTGCATGTCTGTGCTTGCATCCAACACCGCACGAAGATGGGAAGCGCAACTGTTGCTGGGTCTTGATGCGGTGCTTAGGTCATGCAATAACACCATTCAATTGAGTCGGAATCATCAGCTGTGCCGAAATGACAGCTCCAGTTCGTGTACTACACGTTGTTCACTCGTTGCCCATGTCTGGTTGCATGTCTGTGCTTGCATCCAACACCGCACGAAGATGGGAAGCGCAACTGCTGCTGGGTCTTGATGCGGTGCTTAGGTCATGCAATAACACCATTCAATTGAGTCATCAGCTGTGCCGAAATGACAGCTCCAGTTCGTGTACTACACGTTGTTCACTCGTTGCCCATGTCTGGTTGCATGTCTGGTTGCATGTCTGTGCTTGCATCCAACACCGCACGAAGATGGGAAGCGCAACTGTTGCTGGGTCTTGATGCGGTGCTTAGGTCATGCAATAACACCATTCAATTGAGTCATCAGCTGTGCCGAAATGACAGCTCCAGTTCGTGTACCACACGTTGTTCACTCGTTGCCCATGTCTGGTTGCATGTCTGGTTGCATGTCTGTGCTTGCATCCAACACCGCACGAAGATGGGAAGCGCAACTGCTGCTGGGTCTTGATGCGGTGCTTAGGTCATGCAATAACACCATTCAATTGAGTCATCAGCTGTGCCGAAATGACAGCTCCAGTTCGTGTACTACACGTTGTTCACTCGTTGCCCATGTCTGGTTGCATGTCTGGTTGCATGTCTGTGCTTGCATCCAACACCGCACGAAGATGGGAAGCGCAACTGCTGCTGGGTCTTGATGCGGTGCTTAGGTCATGCAATAACACCATTCAATTGAGTCATCAGCTGTGCCGAAATGACAGCTCCAGTTCGTGTACCGCACGTTGTTCACTCGTTGCCCATGTCTGGTTGCATGTCTGGTTGCATCCAACACCGCACGAAGATGGGAAGCGCAACTGCTGCTGGGTCTTGATGCGGTGCTTAGGTCATGCAATAACACCATTCAATTGAGTCATCAGCTGTGCCGAAATGACAGCTCCAGTTCGTGTACTACACGTTGTTCACTCGTTGCCCATGTCTGGTTGCATGTCTGGTTGCATGTCTGTGCTTGCATCCAACACCGCACGAAGATGGGAAGCGCAACTGCTGCTGGGTCTTGATGCGGTGCTTAGGTCATGCAATAACACCATTCAATTGAGTCATCAGCTGTGCCGAAATGACAGCTCCAGTTCGTGTACCGCACGTTGTTCACTCGTTGCCCATGTCTGGTTGCATGTCTGGTTGCATGTCTGTGCTTGCATCCAACACAGCACGAAGATGGGAAGCGCAACTGTTGCTGGGTCTTGATGCGGTGCTTAGGTCATGCAATAACACCATTCAATTGAGTCATCAGCTGTGCCGAAATGACAGCTCCAGTTCGTGTACCGCACGTTGTTCACTCGTTGCCCATGTCTGGTTGCATGTCTGGTTGCATGTCTGTGCTTGCATCCAACACCGCACGAAGATGGGAAGCGCAACTGCTGCTGGGTCTTGATGCGGCGCTTAGGTCATGCAATAACACCATTCAATTGAGTCATCAGCTGTGCCGAAATCACAGCTCCAGTTCGTGTACTACACGTTGTTCACTCGTTGCCCATGTCTGGTTGCATGTCTGGTTGCATGTCTGTGCTTGCATCCAACACCGCACGAAGATGGGAAGCGCAACTGTTGCTGGGTCTTGATGCGGTGCTTAGGTCATGCAATAACACCATTCAATTGAGTCATCAGCTGTGCCGAAATGACAGCTCCAGTTCGTGTACTACACGTTGTTCACTCGTTCCCCATGTCTGGTTGCATGTCTGGTTGCATGTCTGTGCTTGCATCCAACACCGCACGAAGATGGGAAGCGCAACTGCTGCTGGGTCTTGATGCGGTGCTTAGGTCATGCAATAACACCATTCAATTGAGTCATCAGCTGTGTCGAAATGACAGCTCCAGTTCGTGTACCGCACGTTGTTCACTCGTTGCCCATGTCTGGTTGCATGTCTGGTTGCATGTCTGTGCTTGCATCCAACACCGCACGAAGATGGGAAGCGCAACTGCTGCTGGGTCTTGATGCGGTGCTTAGGTCATGCAATAACACCATTCAATTGAGTCATCAGCTGTGCCGAAATGACAGCTCCAGTTCGTGTCCCGCACGTTGTTCACTCGTTGCCCATGTCTGGTTGCATGTCTGGTTGCATGTCTGTGCTTGCATCCAACACCGCACGAAGATGGGAAGCGCAACTGTTACTGGATCTTGATTCGGCGCTTAGGTCATGCAATAACACCATTCAATTGAGTCATCAGCTGTGCCGAAACAACAGCTACAATTCGTGTACCGCACGTTGTTCACTCGTTGCCCATGTCTGGTTGCATGTCTGGTTGCATGTCTGTGCTTGCATCCAACACCGCACGAAGATGGGAAGCGCAACTGTTGCTGGGTCTTGATGCGGCGCTTAGGTCATGCAATAACACCATTCAATTGAGTCATCAGATGTGCCGAAATGACAGCTCCAGTTCGTGTCCCGCACGTTGTTCACTCGTTGCCCATGTCTGGTTGCATGTCTGTGCTTGCATCCAACACCGCACGAAGATGGGAAGCGCAACTGCTGCTGGCTCTTGATGCGGTGCTTAGGTCATGCAATAACACCATTCAATTGAGTCATCAGCTGTGCCGAAATGACAGCTCCAGTTCGTGTCCCGCACGTTGTTCACTCGTTGCCCATGTCTGGTTGCATGTCTGGTTGCATGTCTGTGCTTGCATCCAACACCGCACGAAGATGGGAAGCGCAACTGTTACTGGATCTTGATTCGGCGCTTAGGTCATGCAATAACACCATTCAATTGAGTCATCAGCTGTGCCGAAACAACAGCTACAATTCGTGTACCGCACGTTGTTCACTCGTTGCCCATGTCTGGTTGCATGTCTGGTTGCATGTCTGTGCTTGCATCCAACACCGCACGAAGATGGGAAGCGCAACTGTTGCTGGGTCTTGATGCGGCGCTTAGGTCATGCAATAACACCATTCAATTGAGTCATCAGATGTGCCGAAATGACAGCTCCAGTTCGTGTCCCGCACGTTGTTCACTCGTTGCCCATGTCTGGTTGCATGTCTGTGCTTGCATCCAACACCGCACGAAGATGGGAAGCGCAACTGCTGCTGGGTCTTGATGCGGTGCTTAGGTCATGCAATAACACCATTCAATTGAGTCATCAGCTGTGCCGAAATGACAGCTCCAGTTCGTGTCCCGCACGTTGTTCACTCGTTGCCCATGTCTGGTTGCATGTCTGGTTGCATGTCTGTGCTTGCATCCAACACCGCACGAAGATGGGAAGCGCAACTGCTGCTGGCTCTTGATGCGGTGCTTAGGTTATGCTATAGCGCCATTCAATTGAGTCGGAATCATCATCTGTGCCGAAATGACAGCTCCAGTTCGTGTACCGCACGTTGTTCACTCGTTGCCCATGTCTGGTTGCATGTCTGTGCTTGCATCCAACACCGCACGAAGATGGGAAGCGCAACTGTTGCTGGGTCTTGATGCGGTGCTTAGGTCATGCAATAACACCATTCAATTGAGTCATCAGCTGTGCCGAAATGACAGCTCCAGTTCGTGTACTACACGTTGTTCACTCGTTCCCCATGTCTGGTTGCATGTCTGGTTGCATGTCTGTGCTTGCATCCAACACCGCACGAAGATGGGAAGCGCAACTGTTACTGGATCTTGATTCGGCGCTTAGGTCATGCAATAACACCATTCAATTGAGTCATCAGATGTGCCGAAATGACAGCTCCAGTTCGTGTCCCGCACGTTGTTCACTCGTTGCCCATGTCTGGTTGCATGTCTGTGCTTGCATCCAACACCGCACGAAGATGGGAAGCGCAACTGTTGCTGGGTCTTGATGCGGTGCTTAGGTCATGCAATAACACCATTCAATTGAGTCATCAGCTGTGCCGAAATGACAGCTCCAGTTCGTGTACTACACGTTGTTCACTCGTTGCCCATGTCTGGTTGCATGTCTGGTTGCATGTCTGTGCTTGCATCCAACACCGCACGAAGATGGGAAGCGCAACTGCTGCTGGCTCTTGATGCGGTGCTTAGGTTATGCTATAACGCCATTCAATTGAGTCGGAAGCATCAGATGTGCCGAAATGACAGCTCCAGTTCGTGTACCGCACGTTGTTCACTCGTTGCCCATGTCTGGTTGCATGTCTGGTTGCATGTCTGTGCTTGCATCCAACACCGCACGAAGATGGGAAGCGCAACTGTTGCTGGCTCTTGATGCGGTGCTTAGGTCATGCAATAACACCATTCAATTGAGTCGGAATCATCATCTGTGCCGAAATGACAGCTCCAGTTCGTGTACCGCACGTTGTTCACTCGTTGCCCATGTCCGGTTGCATATCTGGTTGCATGTCTGTGCTTGCATCCAACACCGCACGAAGATGGGAAGCGCAACTGTTGCTGGGTCTTGATGCGGTGCTTAGGTCATGCAATAACACCATTCAATTGAGTCATCAGCTGTGCCGAAATGACAGCTTCAGTTCGTGTACCGCACGTTGTTCACTCGTTGCCCATGTCTGGTTGCATGTCTGGTTGCATGTCTGTGCTTGCATCCAACACCGCACGAAGATGGGAAGCGCAACTGTTACTGGGTCTTGATGCGGTGCTTAGGTCATGCAATAACACCATTCAATTGAGTCATCAGCTGTGCCGAAATGACAGCTCCAGTTCGTGTCCCGCACGTTGTTCACTCGTTGCCCATGTCTAATTGCATGTCTGGTTGCATGTCTGTGCTTGCATCCAACACCGCACGAAGATGGGAAGCGCAACTGCTGCTGGCTCTTGATGCGGTGCTTAGGTTATGCTATGACGCCATTAAATTGAGTCGGAATCATCATCTGTGCCGAAATGACAGCTCCAGTTCGTGTACCGCACGTTGTTCACTCGTTGCCCATGTCTGGTTGCATGTCTGGTTGCATGTCTGTGCTTGCATCCAACACCGCACGAAGATGGGAAGCGCAACTGTTGCTGGCTCTTGATGCGGTGCTTAGGTCATGCAATAACACCATTCAATTGAGTCGGAATCATCATCTGTGCCGAAATGACAGCTCCAGTTCGTGTACCGCACGTTGTTCACTCGTTGCCCATGTCCGGTTGCATATCTGGTTGCATGTCTGTGCTTGCATCCAACACCGCACGAAGATGGGAAGCGCAACTGCTGCTGGGTCTTGATGCGGTGCTTAGGTCATGCAATAACACCATTCAATTGAGTCATCAGATGTGCCGAAATGACAGCTCCAGTTCGTGTCCCGCACGTTGTTCACTCGTTGCCCATGTCTGGTTGCATGTCTGTGCTTGCATCCAACACCGCACGAAGATGGGAAGCGCAACTGCTGCTGGCTCTTGATGCGGTGCTTAGGTTATGCTATAGCGCCATTCAATTGAGTCGGAATCATCATCTGTGCCGAAATGACAGCTCCAGTTCGTGTACCGCACGTTGTTCACTCGTTGCCCATGTCTGGTTGCATGTCTGTGCTTGCATCCAACACCGCACGAAGATGGGAAGCGCAACTGTTGCTGGGTCTTGATGCGGTACTTAGGTCATGCTATAGCGCCATTCAATTGAGTCGGAATCATCATCTGTGCCGAAATGACAGCTCCAGTTCGTGTACTACACGTTGTTCACTCGTTCCCCATGTCTGGTTGCATGTCTGGTTGCATGTCTGTGCTTGCATCCAACACCGCACGAAGATGGGAAGCGCAACTGTTGCTGGCTCTTGATGCGGTGCTTAGGTCATGCAATAACACCATTCAATTGAGTCATCAGCTGTGTCGAAATGACAGCTCCAGTTCGTGTACCGCACGTTGTTCACTCGTTGCCCATGTCTGGTTGCATGTCTGGTTGCATGTCTGTGCTTGCATCCAACACCGCACGAAGATGGGAAGCGCAACTGCTGCTGGGTCTTGATGCGGTGCTTAGGTCATGCAATAACACCATTCAATTGAGTCATCAGCTGTGCCGAAATGACAGCTCCAGTTCGTGTACTACACGTTGTTCACTCGTTGCCCATGCCTGGTTGCATGTCTGGTTGCATGTCTGTGCTTGCATCCAACACCGCACGAAGATGGGAAGCGCAACTGTTGCTGGGTCTTGATGCGGTGCTTAGGTCATGCAATAACACCATTCAATTGAGTCATCAGCTGTGCCGAAATGACAGCTCCAGTTCGTGTACTACACGTTGTTCACTCGTTGCCCATGTCTGGTTGCATGTCTGGTTGCATGTCTGTGCTTGCATCCAACACCGCACGAAGATGGGAAGCGCAACTGCTGCTGGGTCTTGATGCGGTGCTTAGGTCATGCAATAACACCATTCAATTGAGTCATCAGCTGTGCCGAAATCACAGCTCCAGTTCGTGTACTACACGTTGTTCACTCGTTGCCCATGTCTGGTTGCATGTCTGGTTGCATCCAACACCGCACGAAGATGGGAAGCGCAACTGCTGCTGGGTCTTGATGCGGTGCTTAGGTCATGCAATAACACCATTCAATTGAGTCATCAGCTGTGCCGAAATGACAGCTCCAGTTCGTGTACTACACGTTGTTCACTCGTTCCCCATGTCTGGTTGCATGTCTGGTTGCATGTCTGTGCTTGCATCCAACACCGCACGAAGATGGGAAGCGCAACTGTTGCTGGCTCTTGATGCGGTGCTTAGGTCATGCAATAACACCATTCAATTGAGTCATCAGCTGTGTCGAAATGACAGCTCCAGTTCGTGTACCGCACGTTGTTCACTCGTTGCCCATGTCTGGTTGCATGTCTGGTTGCATGTCTGTGCTTGCATCCAACACCGCACGAAGATGGGAAGCGCAACTGCTGCTGGGTCTTGATGCGGTGCTTAGGTCATGCAATAACACCATTCAATTGAGTCATCAGCTGTGCCGAAATGACAGCTCCAGTTCGTGTACTACACGTTGTTCACTCGTTGCCCATGCCTGGTTGCATGTCTGGTTGCATGTCTGTGCTTGCATCCAACACCGCACGAAGATGGGAAGCGCAACTGTTGCTGGGTCTTGATGCGGTGCTTAGGTCATGCAATAACACCATTCAATTGAGTCATCAGCTGTGCCGAAATGACAGCTCCAGTTCGTGTACTACACGTTGTTCACTCGTTGCCCATGTCTGGTTGCATGTCTGGTTGCATGTCTGTGCTTGCATCCAACACCGCACGAAGATGGGAAGCGCAACTGCTGCTGGGTCTTGATGCGGTGCTTAGGTCATGCAATAACACCATTCAATTGAGTCATCAGCTGTGCCGAAATCACAGCTCCAGTTCGTGTACTACACGTTGTTCACTCGTTGCCCATGTCTGGTTGCATGTCTGGTTGCATCCAACACCGCACGAAGATGGGAAGCGCAACTGCTGCTGGGTCTTGATGCGGTGCTTAGGTCATGCAATAACACCATTCAATTGAGTCATCAGCTGTGCCGAAATGACAGCTCCAGTTCGTGTACTACACGTTGTTCACTCGTTGCCCATGTCTGGTTGCATGTCTGGTTGCATGTCTGTGCTTGCATCCAACACCGCACGAAGATGGGAAGCGCAACTGTTACTGGATCTTGATGCGGTGCTTAGGTCATGCAATAACACCATTCAATTGAGTCATCAGCTGTGCCGAAATGACAGCTCCAGTTCGTGTACTACACGTTGTTCACTCGTTCCCCATGTCTGGTTGCATGTCTGGTTGCATGTCTGTGCTTGCATCCAACACCGCACGAAGATGGGAAGCGCAACTGTTGCTGGATCTTGATGCGGCGCTTAGGTCATGCAATAACACCATTCAATTGAGTCATCAGATGTGCCGAAATGACAGCTCCAGTTCGTGTCCCGCACGTTGTTCACTCGTTGCCCATGTCTGGTTGCATGTCTGGTTGCATGTCTGTGCTTGCATCCAACACCGCACGAAGATGGGAAGCGCAACTGCTGCTGGCTCTTGATGCGGTGCTTAGGTTATGCTATAGCGCCATTCAATTGAGTCGGAATCATCATCTGTGCCGAAATGACAGCTCCAGTTCGTGTACCGCACGTTGTTCACTCGTTGCCCATGTCTGGTTGCATGTCTGTGCTTGCATCCAACACCGCACGAAGATGGGAAGCGCAACTGTTGCTGGGTCTTGATGCGGTGCTTAGGTCATGCAATAACACCATTCAATTGAGTCATCAGCTGTGCCGAAATCACAGCTCCAGTTCGTGTACTACACGTTGTTCACTCGTTGCCCATGTCTGGTTGCATGTCTGGTTGCATCCAACACCGCACGAAGATGGGAAGCGCAACTGCTGCTGGGTCTTGATGCGGTGCTTAGGTCATGCAATAACACCATTCAATTGAGTCATCAGCTGTGCCGAAATGACAGCTCCAGTTCGTGTACTACACGTTGTTCACTCGTTGCCCATGTCTGGTTGCATGTCTGGTTGCATGTCTGTGCTTGCATCCAACACCGCACGAAGATGGGAAGCGCAACTGTTACTGGATCTTGATTCGGCGCTTAGGTCATGCAATAACACCATTCAATTGAGTCATCAGCTGTGCCGAAACAACAGCTACAATTCGTGTACCGCACGTTGTTCACTCGTTGCCCATGTCTGGTTGCATGTCTGGTTGCATGTCTGTGCTTGCATCCAACACCGCACGAAGATGGGAAGCGCAACTGTTGCTGGGTCTTGATGCGGCGCTTAGGTCATGCAATAACACCATTCAATTGAGTCATCAGATGTGCCGAAATGACAGCTCCAGTTCGTGTCCCGCACGTTGTTCACTCGTTGCCCATGTCTGGTTGCATGTCTGTGCTTGCATCCAACACCGCACGAAGATGGGAAGCGCAACTGCTGCTGGGTCTTGATGCGGTGCTTAGGTCATGCAATAACACCATTCAATTGAGTCATCAGCTGTGCCGAAATGACAGCTCCAGTTCGTGTACTACACGTTGTTCACTCGTTGCCCATGTCTGGTTGCATGTCTGGTTGCATGTCTGTGCTTGCATCCAACACCGCACGAAGATGGGAAGCGCAACTGCTGCTGGCTCTTGATGCGGTGCTTAGGTCATGCTATAACGCCATTCAATTGAGTCGGAATCATCATCTGTGCCGAAATGACAGCTCCAGTTCGTGTACCGCACGTTGTTCACTCGTTGCCCATGTCTGGTTGCATGTCTGTGCTTGCATCCAACACCGCACGAAGATGGGAAGCGCAACTGTTGCTGGGTCTTGATGCGGTGCTTAGGTCATGCAATAACACCATTCAATTGAGTCATCAGCTGTGCCGAAATGACAGCTCCAGTTCGTGTCCCGCACGTTGTTCACTCGTTGCCCATGTCTGGTTGCATGTCTGGTTGCATGTCTGTGCTTGCATCCAACACCGCACGAAGATGGGAAGCGCAACTGTTACTGGATCTTGATTCGGCGCTTAGGTCATGCAATAACACCATTCAATTGAGTCATCAGCTGTGCCGAAACAACAGCTACAGTTCGTGTCCCGCACGTTGTTCACTCGTTGCCCATGTCTGGTTGCATGTCTGTGCTTGCATCCAACACCGCACGAAGATGGGAAGCGCAACTGTTGCTGGCTCTTGATGCGGTGCTTAGGTCATGCAATAACACCATTCAATTGAGTCATCAGCTGTGCCGAAATGACAGCTCCAGTTCGTGTCGTACACGTTGTTCACTCGTTGCCCATGTCTGGTTGCATGTCTGTGCTTGCATCCAACACCGCACGAAGATGGGAAGCGCAACTGCTGCTGGGTCTTGATGCGGTGCTTAGGTCATGCAATAACACCATTCAATTGAGTCGGAATCATCAGCTGTGCCGAAATGACAGCTCCAGTTCGTGTCCCGCACGTTGTTCACTCGTTGCCCATGTCTGGTTGCATGTCTGGTTGCATGTCTGTGCTTGCATCCAACACCGCACGAAGATGGGAAGCGCAACTGCTGCTGGCTCTTGATGCGGTGCTTAGGTCATGCAATAACACCATTCAATTGAGTCATCAGCTGTGCCGAAATGACAGCTCCAGTTCGTGTACCGCACGTTGTTCACTCGTTGCCCATGTCTGGTTGCATGTCTGGTTGCATGTCTGTGCTTGCATCCAACACCGCACGAAGATGGGAAGCGCAACTGTTGCTGGGTCTTGATGCGGTGCTTAGGTCATGCAATAACACCATTCAATTGAGTCATCAGCTGTGCCGAAATGACAGCTCCAGTTCGTGTACTACACGTTGTTCACTCGTTGCCCATGTCTGGTTGCATGTCTGGTTGCATGTCTGTGCTTGCATCCAACACCGCACGAAGATGGGAAGCGCAACTGCTGCTGGGTCTTGATGCGGTGCTTAGGTCATGCAATAACACCATTCAAATGAGTCATCAGCTGTGCCGAAATGACAGCTCCAGTTCGTGTACTACACGTTGTTCACTCGTTGCCCATGCCTGGTTGCATGTCTGTGCTTGCATCCAACACCGCACGAAGATGGGAAGCGCAACTGCTGCTAGGTCTTGATGCGGTGCTTAGGTCATGCAATAACACCATTCAATTGAGTCATCAGCTGTGCCGAAATGACAGCTCCAGTTCGTGTCCCGCACGTTGTTCTCTCGTTGCCCATGTCTGGTTGCATGTCTGTGCTTGCATCCAACACCGCACGAAGATGGGAAGCGCAACTGCTGCTGGGTCTTGATACGGTGCTTAGGTTATGCTATAACGCCATTCAATTGAGTCGGAAGCATCATCTGTGCCGAAATGACAGCTCCAGTTCGTGTACCGCACGTTGTTCACTCGTTGCCCATGTCCGGTTGCATATCTGGTTGCATGTCTGTGCTTGCATCCAACACCGCACGAAGATGGGAAGCGCAACTGTTGATGGGTCTTGATGCGGTGCTTAGGTCATGCAATAACACCATTCAATTGAGTCATCAGCTGTGCCGAAATGACAGCTCCAGTTCGTGTACTACACGTTGTTCACTCGTTGCCCATGTCTGGTTGCATGTCTGTGCTTGCATCCAACACCGCACGAAGATGGGAAGGGCAACTGTTGCTGGCTCTTGATGCGGTGCTTAGGTCATGCAATAACACCATTCAATTGAGTCATCAGCTGTGCCGAAATGACAGCTCCAGTTCGTGTCGTACACGTTGTTCACTCGTTGCCCATGTCTGGTTGCATGTCTGGTTGCATGTCTGTGCTTGCATCCAACACCGCACGAAGATGGGAAGGGCAACTGTTGCTGGGTCTTGATGCGGTGCTTAGGTCATGCAATAACACCATTCAATTGAGTCATCAGCTGTGCCGAAATGACAGCTCCAGTTCGTGTCCCGCACGTTGTTCACTCGTTGCCCATGTCTGGTTGCATGTCTGGTTGCATGTCTGTGCTTGCATCCAACACCGCACGAAGATGGGAAGCGCAACTGCTGCTGGCTCTTGATGCGGTGCTTAGGTCATGCAATAACACCATTCAATTGAGTCATCAGCTGTGCCGAAATGACAGCTCCAGTTCGTGTACCGCACGTTGTTCACTCGTTGCCCATGTCTGGTTGCATGTCTGGTTGCATGTCTGTGCTTGCATCCAACACCGCACGAAGATGGGAAGCGCAACTGTTGCTGGGTCTTGATGCGGTGCTTAGGTCATGCAATAACACCATTCAATTGAGTCATCAGCTGTGCCGAAATGACAGCTCCAGTTCGTGTACTACACGTTGTTCACTCGTTGCCCATGTCTGGTTGCATGTCTGGTTGCATGTCTGTGCTTGCATCCAACACCGCACGAAGATGGGAAGCGCAACTGCTGCTGGGTCTTGATGCGGTGCTTAGGTCATGCAATAACGCCATTCAATTGAGTCATCAGCTGTGCCGAAATGACAGCTCCAGTTCGTGTCCCGCACGTTGTTCACTCGTTGCCCATGTCTGGTTGCATGTCTGGTTGCATGTCTGTGCTTGCATCCAACACCGCACGAAGATGGGAAGCGCAACTGCTGCTGGGTCTTGATGCGGTGCTTAGGTCATGCAATAACACCATTCAATTGAGTCATCAGCTGTGCCGAAATGACAGCTCCAGTTCGTGTCGTACACGTTGTTCACTCGTTGCCCATGTCTGGTTGCATGTCTGGTTGCATGTCTGTGCTTGCATCCAACACCGCACGAAGATGGGAAGGGCAACTGTTGCTGGGTCTTGATGCGGTGCTTAGGTCATGCAATAACACCATTCAATTGAGTCATCAGCTGTGCCGAAATGACAGCTCCAGTTCGTGTCCCGCACGTTGTTCACTCGTTGCCCATGTCTGGTTGCATGTCTGGTTGCATGTCTGTGCTTGCATCCAACACCGCACGAAGATGGGAAGCGCAACTGCTGCTGGCTCTTGATGCGGTGCTTAGGTCATGCAATAACACCATTCAATTGAGTCATCAGCTGTGCCGAAATGACAGCTCCAGTTCGTGTACCGCACGTTGTTCACTCGTTGCCCATGTCTGGTTGCATGTCTGGTTGCATGTCTGTGCTTGCATCCAACACCGCACGAAGATGGGAAGCGCAACTGTTGCTGGGTCTTGATGCGGTGCTTAGGTCATGCAATAACACCATTCAATTGAGTCATCAGCTGTGCCGAAATGACAGCTCCAGTTCGTGTACTACACGTTGTTCACTCGTTGCCCATGTCTGGTTGCATGTCTGGTTGCATGTCTGTGCTTGCATCCAACACCGCACGAAGATGGGAAGCGCAACTGCTGCTGGGTCTTGATGCGGTGCTTAGGTCATGCAATAACACCATTCAATGAGTCATCAGCTGTGCCGAAATGACAGCTCCAGTTCGTGTACTACACGTTGTTCACTCGTTGCCCATGCCTGGTTGCATGTCTGTGCTTGCATCCAACACCGCACGAAGATGGGAAGCGCAACTGCTGCTGGGTCTTGATGCGGTGCTTAGGTCATGCAATAACACCATTCAATTGAGTCATCAGCTGTGCCGAAATGACAGCTCCAGTTCGTGTCCCGCACGTTGTTCTCTCGTTGCCCATGTCTGGTTGCATGTCTGGCTGCATGTCTGTGCTTGCATCCAACACCGCACGAAGATGGGAAGCGCAACTGCTGCTGGGTCTTGATACGGTGCTTAGGTTATGCTATAACGCCATTCAATTGAGTCGGAAGCATCATCTGTGCCGAAATGACAGCTCCAGTTCGTGTACCGCACGTTGTTCACTCGTTGCCCATGTCCGGTTGCATATCTGGTTGCATGTCTGTGCTTGCATCCAACACCGCACGAAGATGGGAAGCGCAACTGTTGATGGGTCTTGATGCGGTGCTTAGGTCATGCAATAACACCATTCAATTGAGTCATCAGCTGTGCCGAAATGACAGCTCCAGTTCGTGTACTACACGTTGTTCACTCGTTGCCCATGTCTGGTTGCATGTCTGGTTGCATGTCTGTGCTTGCATCCAACACCGCACGAAGATGGGAAGGGCAACTGTTGCTGGCTCTTGATGCGGTGCTTAGGTCATGCAATAACACCATTCAATTGAGTCATCAGCTGTGCCGAAATGACAGCTCCAGTTCGTGTCGTACACGTTGTTCACTCGTTGCCCATGTCTGGTTGCATGTCTGGTTGCATGTCTGTGCTTGCATCCAACACCGCACGAAGATGGGAAGCGCAACTGCTGCTGGCTCTTGATGCGGTGCTTAGGTCATGCAATAACACCATTCAATTGAGTCATCAGCTGTGCCGAAATGACAGCTCCAGTTCGTGTACTACACGTTGTTCACTCGTTG